>OX392428.1:2799810-5542121 GCA_947623395.1 Synanthedon tipuliformis | reverse complement strand
CGGGTGGACCAGTTTATGACTGCTCTGCCACTAGTGAACTGCCACTAGCAACGCTCTTGTTGGAACCATTATTATCTTCATTACTTATCTACATCATTAAAAGACGCCCAGTGCTGGAGAGATGTCTTATAGACTTCCAAAGCCTATAACTAGTTGGAGTAGTGCAGCAAGTAGTTGACTACAACTAATTGCAGACAACTACCACAGCTTTCTTTTTTCATATATATATAAGCTCGTCAGAAAGGCTAACGGTCTACTTAATGGTAGATTACATTGCCTATAACCTATAACCTCTCAGCTCATGTTCTAGTTAACGAAGTGATCTCACTAGCTTCTACAGGTTCGATTGATTTGGCGTCAAGTTGTCTGCAGGACATCCATCCAACTCGTTAGGCACTTACAGTGGATATAGCGTGTTTGGGATCATTAGAATGGTCTAAATATTATAATTAATAGTAATTTGGACCATTCAAATGATCGGAAGTTTATTGTTTTTAATTATAGCTTGTTATCATACTGTTTGTTTTTTCTTATACTGCTCGTACCCTCTTATGTGTAACATGAAGCAATCTAGAATGAGGTTGGCTATTGAAAAAACCTCGAGCCATCCCCTTTATTCTGATCAATATGTGCTTCTACACAATCACAGGGGTTTCCAGTTGGCCCACATTTTACTTCTATTTTTATTTTTAAAAGTTTCTCGTTTATATGATACTGATTTTATGAATGTACATTACTTATTTTTTTATTAGACACTCTCCAACTAAAGCATAACTTGCTGTAGTTCACGTTTAATTTATAGATGAACTAGCTAGTGCCTGCGACTTCAACCGCGTTTTGGATAAAAGGTATCCTATGTCCTTTCTGGTGTCCCAGACAACGTTTATGCAAAATTTCATGGTGATCGGTTCAGTACTTTTTGCGTGAAAGAGTTAAAAACATCTTCACGCAAAAACTCGGGGACAGTCGACGAGGGGGAGTGTGACTTATCACCGGGAATACCCACTAAAACCCCCCCGGGTTGATTCCACCATCAGCGGTGATGTGTGGGTCCGAGATGACAGCCGAGGCCCTATTCTCGGATCCCCATACACCGGTACATTCTCTTCGAATCCAGTTCAGGGCGATGGCTTCGCCTCACTTTAATGTGGCAGCCCACTGGAATGCCGTAACGCAGTGCGCCCTGCCATCAAGTGAATCGTCAGTCTGCTACCCTTCACATTCATCAACCCACCTGATGTTGTCATGAATATTAAAATAAACAATTCATAATTGAAGGTTGGCGAAAGGACGAATGAGATTCAACATAATACTATTGTCCCTTCAAAGGGACGGAATAATAAAGATCCAAATGTTTACCTCCCTTTATTTAGGTTTAGAGGTCGGTAAGTATTAAGTATAAAATAAGCGCAAATATCGTCCGGAGATATTCAGATGCGAAGGCTGTCTGGTGATGACACTATGGCCTAACCATATTTGGGGCGGCTGAAGGACCACAGCTGTATATCAGCTGATGCGGGTGGATGTAATCCAATAGGTTTTGCGGAAAAAGGGATTAGCGGTAGCGGTGGTATGTGCACAACACGTACCTGGTATTTGCGGTGTTTGGAGTCCAGGAGCTGGCCGAACTGCTCTCGACGATGACTGCCAGTCCTATCTTCACTGATGTTATGCACAGTTCACAGATTTTAGGTATCACTATTTAGCGAGAAATTCGTGTTAATAGAAAAGCGGATGAGCGTAGCGGTTTTTGTTTCGATTTCAAAATGCAACTGAATGCGGGTGCGACGCGTCGATATTCGACGCATGCGCGTCGACCATCTCCCTTCTCCTTCTACCACGGGCGAACGGTTGTGCACGGGAAAAGGAGAGGGATAGGGTCTGAAGCGGCGCGTACATCCTCCGGCGCCTTGAGAAACAGAGGTTTCTCAAAGAAAACCAAAAAGGATACTAAGAAAGAATTTAATTATGGAGCGGAGTTAACTAAAGCGGACAAAGAAATTAAGAATTTAAAAATAGAAGAAAGAATAGAAAAAAAAGAATTGAGGAAATGCGGTATTAAATGCGGTATAAACTTAAATGCGGTGTAAAATTAAATGTGAAATAAATGCGGTATTAAATGCGGAATAAACTTAAATGCTGTGTACAATTAAATGTGAAATAAATGCGGTATTGTTATTGAGACGGTAATGGACTCAATTTAACAATTGGTCTTTTCAGTAGACCATTTTGCGTTTTAACTAATGCCACTCTCACGACACCATCAGAGCCTGGATAAGTTTTTTCTACGATTCCCATTGGCCATCGTAAGGGTGGCGCATTATCATCATGCAGTAGCACGACAGTACCAATCCTAATATTTGAAACTTCCTTTAACCATTTTTGCCTGACTTGCAAATTATTCAAATACTCTAAATGCCATCTCTTCCAATACGAGCGAATCATTTGATCGAGTAGTGATTTACGCGTAAGAAGCGGCGTTGTAGAAAGCGGCGCAAGTGGCAAGTACTGTAAAGGAGAAGCCATAATAAAATGTGCTGGTGTTAAAGGCTCGGGATGCGGTTCTTCCTGCAAAATGCAGAGCGGGCGCGAATTCATAATAGTTTCAATTTGCGTTAAGACTGTTAAAAGCTCTTCATAAGTAAGAAGTTGATTGCCAATAATGCGGTATAGATGCGTTTTTAAACTTTTTATATTAGACTCCCATATTCCTCCGAAATGCGGTGCTCGCGGTGGTAACATATGCCATTCGATACGGCGATTAACGAGCTCATTTGATAGTTGTTTATTGTACTCCGAAGAGTCTAAAAGATGATAAAGTTCGTTTAATTGAGACTTGGCACCAACGAAGTTGGTTCCATTGTCGGAATAGAGATGTGTTACTGGACCCCTACGTGATATAAATCTCTTAAAAGCGGAAAGAAAAGTAGCAGACGATAAATCTGATGCGAGCTCAATGTGAACAGCCTTAGTCACTAAACAAACAAATAAGCAAATGTATGCTTTTTGACTTCGCTGCCCACGACGTCTACATAGCGTAATATTAATAGGTCCAGCGTAATCTACGCCGGTATGCACAAAGGCTTTAGTCTCTTGAACTCGAAATGCGGGGAGGTTTGCCATTTTAGGCGTTTGATACGAAGGAGAACTCTTAAAACAGAAGTTACAGTTATGTACGCGTTGGCGTATAACTGACCTTGAGGATAATATCCAATACTTTTGGCGAATCAAAGAATTAAGAAGAGTGGCTCCAGTATGGCAATTAACGCGGTGAAAGTAATCAATCATTAGGTAAGTAACATTATCATGTTTAGGCAGCAAAATCGGATGCTTTGCTTCAAAGGGTAAGTTTGCATTCGATAGCCTACCTCCTATTCTAATCAATTTGTCTTCGGAAATGAATAAATCTAGTTTATTTAGCGGTGCAGAGGGTATATTACCTCTTTTTAGAGTATTTATTACATGCGGGAAATGTGCGGCTTGAACTGCTCGCAGCAGATAATTTTCAGCGGTATGTATATGAGCGGTTTCTATATTTTTAGAGCGGGTTAGTATTCGTACAAATCGTAAAATGTAGACAATTATTCTTAATAATTTATTCCATGATGAGACTTTACTTGCAAGTGAACAGAGCGGTGATAATTCTACGGTATGAGGAGCGGTTGAGATAAAAGTCTTATTGTTAAATTCAGGCAAATCTTCGCATTTTTCAGGCTTGAAAGATTCTATCGGCCACTCTAGCACGGGTGTGTTCAGCCAAACGGGACCGTTCCACCATAACTCGTGAGTTAGCAATTGTTCTGGCAATAAGCCTCTAGACAAACAGTCGGCAGGATTATGCACTCCAGCGATATGGTAGAAGGTTTGCGGTTCTAGATTCTCCTGACATTTGGCTACGCGGTTGCTAACAAAAATATTCCACCGATGTGGAGACGAATGAATCCATGAGAGGGCGATTTTTGAATCCGAAAAGGCGTAAACATTCTGTATAGATGTGCGTGCTGAATAAGTATCGCAGACCAATCTAGTTAACTTTGACATTAAGACGGCGGCACAAAGTTCTAAGCGGGCAAGTGAAACTACTTTAACTGGTGCGACCTTCGACTTCGCACAGACCAAGCGAACATGTACATGGCCTGTGGAGTCAGTCACATGTAAGAAAACTACACAGCCATATGCTTTCATACTAGCATCTGCGAAAGCAACTATATTTGTCGTACAACCCTGTGTTACGGCAACATGACGCGGTATTTTTAAAGTAGTAAGAAGTGGCAATTGCTCTCTGAATTTAATAAATTTAGCGGTTATATTTGCCGGGGGTTCGTCATCCCATCCGACCTTCTGAATCCAGAGTTCCTTAATTAGAAGTTTGGCATAAAGGATTACAGGTGCCGCGAAACCTAGCACGTCCCATAAGCGGGCGATTACAGAAAGAATTGAACGTTTTGTACATAAGCGGTCATCATTATTGGTTTTAAAAACGAAAGTATCGTTTTCCGGCTGCCATTCTAGCCCTAATATTTTAAGAGATGCGGTTTTATCGAATTCTACTTGCTGCGTAAGTCTTAGCGGTTGCGGGATGCTCTCGAGCACCTTTTTTGAATTGCTCGACCATTTTACCAAATCAAAGCCTGCAGATTTAAACATATTAATTAATTGAGCGGATGCCTCGACAGCATCAGATTCATTTATAATTGAACTAGCCAAATCATCCATATAAAGTTCTTTCTCAGCTATGGCAGCTGCAACTGGATAATTGCTGCGTTCATCATTACAGAGTTGGCGCACGGTGCGCATTGCAACGTATGGGCTCGACTTAAGACCAAACGTCACTCTGTTGAACTTGAAAGTGCGAATAGGTTCAGAGGTGTCAAAGCGGAAAAGTATTTGTTGGTATTTTTGATGTTCTTCAGTTACACGTATTTGAAGATACATCTGCTTTATATCGGCGGTTACAGCAATTGGAAAAAGGCGGAAATTCAATAAAAGTAAGAATAAATCTGCTTGTAAATTAGGCCCGGTATGTAAAATATCATTGAGAGATACGCCATTATGGCATTGAGCACTTGCGTCTAAAACTACTCTGACTTTACTGGTTTGTTTGTCTTGTCTGATCACCGGGTGATGAGGAATGATATAACCTCCTTCAATTTCGTCCGATGACGATACTGGAGATAAGTATTTATTATCTATGTAGTCTTTAATTGCGGCGTTATAGCTCAAACGTAAATCTTTGTTGTGGCATAGCTTGCGCTCTAGCGCTAATAAACGACGATGAGCGACAGCGTAAGAATTCCCTAAGCTATTCGGATCCTTAGAAAATGGTAATGCGGTACAGTAACGACCTGAAGAGTAGCGAGATATTGTAGAAGTGTATATTTGTTCGCATTCTTCTTCAGACTGACTAAGAAATTTCTTTGCGGGAACTTCTTCTAACTCCCAAAATTTAGAGAGAGAAGCGTCTATATTATTCTCAATACAAGTAAGGAACGAAGCGGTAGGTGAGCGTTGAAGTGCGGTTAGATCGCCCTGAACTGGCGAAGCGGTATTAGCGGCGGTGTCACCCATGAACACATAACCGAACACGGTTTCAATAGCGGGTGGAGCGGGCGGCGCAATAATCTTTCCACTAAGAAGTATAAATGGAAATAATTTTGCTCCTAATACGAGTTCTATCTCACTCGGTATATGCCAGAAAGGATCGGCAAGCGGTATGTCTGCTAAATGACTAATGATAGATGTATCAACATAGTCGACAGGAAGTCGATCGGTAATGCAATCGATAACTAATGCGGTTAAATTAAAACTTTGTTTATTATTTTTAGCGGAAATCATAAAATTGACATAACCTATAATAGGTCGAGAAGTTAAACCAACACCCTTTAAGACTGAATTCGAAAGCGGTATAACATTTAAATTAAGTTTTTTGCAACAGTTGACAGTTATTAAATGATTCTGTGAAGCATTATCAATAAGACATCGAATAGTTTCTTTAATATTTTTATCGTTATTATATGCGTAAATACTCGCAGTAGAAAGAAAAACTTCAGCGCGGTTAGTGCACGATAACGTGGTACAAGGCGGTAACTTAGTTGCAGTTACGACAGGTGAGCGAGCGCAAAGCGATAACACCTTGGTACCGGGCGTCGATGCCGACGCGACGACACAACTATTATTATTATTCGCTGTATGATTCGTAGGTATGTCCTGTTCGTCGTACCTAGCTGTCCGGTCTGCCGCGGACGACACGTTTTTATTTTTAATAATACCTAAATGTAGCAAGGTATGATGTCTCTTTTCACACTGTTTACAACTATATTTCGAATTACAATGAAACACTGAATGGGTCAAACTAAGGCAGTTTACACACCCTCGTTTCGATTTAATAAATTCGATGCGATTTTTCGGTAACATTGATTTAAATGCGGGACAAGTATATAAATGATAATGTTGCGAGGTATTACACATAGGACATAAAGAGCTTCTGTTGCAATTATTATTATTATTATGACGAGTTACGAATGTATGTACTGTATTGCGGGAGCGGTAAGAATTATTATTATTGGCGTTATTATTACGTGTAGTGCGGTTAAATGAATTATTATTACTAGTAGTAGTTCTATCTAATATTTTTACTTGACTTTTAATAAATTCGACGAAATCTGAATAACTCGGAATAGTTTTATCCCTAGCGGTCATTTCAATTTCAAAGGCTTGAGCGGTATTTGAATCTATCTTGCGGAATGCTAAATTGAATAAAATGAAATCGTACATATTTTCAATATTTAATTGCTTAAGTGCAGCGGCAGCAGCATCAAATGTTTCGATGAAATTATTTAATGAAAATGAATCATTTGAAGCGCCCTTAATATTAAGTAATGTAGACATATAATATGAACCTAAGGCTCTTTTATCTTGATATTTCTTTGTTAGACTTTCCCAAATAGAAGGATAGTTCTCACCGGAAGGAATTACACCTGCGATAATTTTTAATGCATTTCCAGTAAGTCTTCCGACTAAATACTGAATTCGATGTGAATCGGTTAAGTCTGGATTACAGTGTATGTTAGCTTTAAATGATTCATAGAACACTGGCCAATTTTCAATTTTTCCATCAAAGTTGGGTATAGCGAGCGGTGCCAGTGTGAAGGGGGCCTTAGCTGCGGTTTGTAAATTTGCATTCGAAGCTACGGACTTACTTCCCTTTAAATTTACGCGGTATCTTATGACACGAGCAAAAAGATCTTCAAATGCTGAAAGTGATTGATAATTTGGTTCAATCTCGGGATCCAATTGCATCTGTGTTTCGATAATTTCATCCAATGTTTGCATGAAATCATTACGTAATGCGTCTATGGTCTCACTATCAGACATAAAAGTTTCAGTCGCGCGTAATTCGGTAGATGATTGAGGCAGCTGTTTACCAGCATTGTACAATCTCGTAATACGTTCAAATCTGACCTTATTTTTCGCCTGTAATATCTTTAATTTCGACTCCATTGCAAAAGATGGCAAATTAGAGAACTATTTATATAAAAAATATGTTTACAATTTTAAACATAAATCGTAAGCGGTTGTCACGAATTGCAACAAAAAAATGTAAATTACCTACTTTTTGTTCTGAATAAATATGAATAGAAAACAAATTAAATTATTTATAAAGCGTGTACAAAAATTATATATCGATTTAAAGCGTTTCGGTATAGTGTAAAGTAACCTATGTATAGGTATATTTACTTATAAAAAAATACAAAATGAAAATTTATTGCGTTTTAAATACAAATTAAATTATTAAATTAACGCAGGTAAACATTCAAATGCATGAACATAAATTAATTTATTTTCATTTATGTAGGTACTTATTTAATGCAATGTTTATGTTATACGCTAAGAAAGCTAAGTAAATAAACATTGTAATAAACTTATCCAAACGAATAGGCGTTATGAGATGCGGTGCGGCTAAATAATAAATAATAATAATAATGTATGTAATAATGAAAATCGACTGAAAGTCGGAGCGGTGCGGTTTTACAAATTACCTACAGAAGGCGCGGTAGTAACACGAAATCTCGTCCAAATAACAATACGCATGAACTATGGGAATGAATTTATATGAATAATGAATATTTAAAATGAATTTTCACAAACTGATATTGTCTGTTATAACGAAAAGCGGTAAAGCGGTAAGCGGCCGGTTTGTATCCGGTTCGAAAAGGACCAAAAACTATGGTGATGACACTATGGCCTAACCATATTTGGGGCGGCTGAAGGACCACAGCTGTATATCAGCTGATGCGGGTGGATGTAATCCAATAGGTTTTGCGGAAAAAGGGATTAGCGGTAGCGGTGGTATGTGCACAACACGTACCTGGTATTTGCGGTGTTTGGAGTCCAGGAGCTGGCCGAACTGCTCTCGACGATGACTGCCAGTCCTATCTTCACTGATGTTATGCACAGTTCACAGATTTTAGGTATCACTATTTAGCGAGAAATTCGTGTTAATAGAAAAGCGGATGAGCGTAGCGGTTTTTGTTTCGATTTCAAAATGCAACTGAATGCGGGTGCGACGCGTCGATATTCGACGCATGCGCGTCGACCATCTCCCTTCTCCTTCTACCACGGGCGAACGGTTGTGCACGGGAAAAGGAGAGGGATAGGGTCTGAAGCGGCGCGTACACTGTCTGTCGGTGTTCACAATTCAGGAACACTAGTAACCGAACAAACAGTAGGTAATGTTGACTGAAATAAAACCTTTACTGAACTTATCTCTATCTTTGGCCTATTATTTGTGTTTTGATACGTTCTTTTTTTATTCATCAAATATGTTTTCATAAAACTCCGTTAATGGTTATTAGGTAAAATATATTTTACGAGGGTTTAAGAAAAAAAATTAGCTAAGATGATGACGATCCTGAGAAGAAACCTCAGAACCATCAGAAGAAGAAGAAAAGCAACAAATTCTCATTCTCTTCAGTCTTGAAGGTTAGCTGTCATCTTCCTGAACTCTCTGTCTAGAGCCAACTGAAGTAGCTGCTCGACCGAGACAACTCCAGTCCACTCTCGGATATTTCTCAGCCATGACTTTCTCCTTCGCTCAGCGCGTCTCTTCCCTTCCACCTTACTCATCATCCTACTATCCTACTAATCCTACTAATCCTACTAGTCCTACTAATCCTACTAATATTATAAATGCGAAAGTTTTTTTGGATGTATGGATGTATGTATGTATGTTTGTAACTCTTTCACGCAAAAACTGTTGAATGGATTTCAATGAAATTTTGCATACACGTTGTCAGGGACACCAGAAAGGACATAGGGTACCTTTCATCCAGAAAAAAAGTACTGCTCCGAAGGGATCATCTAAAATTAAGAAAACTAACTCCTGCCTAAGTATAATAGCAATAACTATGTCAGACGATATATTGCTTTTTAACGCGGACGAAGTCGCTGGTCCCCTTGTAATTAACTGGATCAGACATCTGTTGTGCCAAAGCATGCGGCCAAGATATTCACCAGTTGGCACCGCAAGAATTTTCTTAATTATTCCAATTTTTTATAATGTTCTTTTACAAATACGACTTGGACAAACTCCCTTATCCCCTTCTCTGAAGTAAATTTAAAGAAGTATTCATACATCGCTGGTATTTCTATGTATTTAAAATATTCCCTACTGAACAGTCATTGTACTGTTAGTGTTTTCGTATTACATAGAAATTCAAATTGTGACCCTGAAGACGTCAGATAACGTTTTCAATAAAGTGTTTGAGAAGAAGGTTTATTGAGGTAGAATTTGTGTTCGTCGGTTACTTCACTTTCATTGTTCATTATTATACAAAATAATAATGAACATACTACATAATTAAAGATGTTTATTTCTAACATCTTTAATTAGTATTCAAAAATTAGTATTTCTCCTTAAATAAATAAATGAAATAAATAAACCTCAAAATTTCCAAGATATTAGTTTAGGCTCTGCGTTGATGAATGACTGAGGTATTATGATTACATAAATTAATCAAGTAATGATTAAAAATTCAATAATTTTAACCAACAATTTCCACATCGGCAATTAGAAAGATGAAGCTAGCTTAAGTGAAGCTACAAGATGGATAAGATAATTTGTGAACTAAGTTTACATTAGATATAGCCGTACGCTTGGCGAACAAACTAATTAAAACTACACAATAGACTTACAATGGTAAACTCAAAAGCGAATTAAAGGCAACAGCAAACATCTGGATTAAAGGAAATAATCATAGATGAATGATTGGTCGCGCTGCGCTCGACTAGATACCGCCGTTGTACTTGTAAAATGCGGCAAAAAATTTTGGGCATAGTAAAATGCCAGTTTGCATAGTGAAACTGTGTAAAAATATAATAAAACTGTGTAAAAAGTGATAAAAAGTGACGATGTTCTACACATACTACAATAAAAAACTGCCGCATTTAAGTCGAGCGTAGCGAGACCAATGTAATAATAATTGGAAATAATATTAACTAATTTTTGTCTTCTTGTTGCATTCTAGTTTCATATTAACACAATATTAATCTATATCTATACTCTTAGATTAATGATTGGTCTCGCTGCACTCGACTAGATACCGAGCTATCTAAAAACAATATCTCCGTGAATGCGGCAACTTTTTATTGTAGTGTGTGTACAACATCGTCATTTTTTATCACTTTTTACACAGTTTCATTATATTTTTACACAGATTGACTACGCAAACTGGCATTTTATTATGCCCAAAATTTAATAAAACATTCGGCAAGTACACATCACAGAAAGCTTGCAGTGTAACTGGCTCTGGTACGCCGAATTCGGCGTAGTATTTGTTGCCGCATTTGACAAGCACGACGGCGGTATCCAGTCGAGCGCAGCGAGACCAATTATTATTAATCTAAGTCTATGCTAATATTATAAAGAGAGAAGGTTTCTATGTTTATAATGCATAAACTCAAAAACTATTGGACCGATTATGAAAATTCTTTCACCTATAGACGAATGAAGATGGTTTTTCTTATATTTTGCAAAAAAATTGCACCCATGGAAAGCTGGGAATGAGTCGCTAGTAAAGTAGGTATGTATGTATATGACGTAATCGCATATCCTGTGCGAGTGTGGCCCTTTTATGCACAAGCGTAGTCACATCTTAGGAAGCCACACAATGGCTTGTGAAGATGTAAGGAATGCCTCTATCAAAAAAGTACTACAGTTTCTTAACGTGGTAGGTATTGGTAAAGAGCTTTAGTTTACGTGGCGATCACAATATTTCAGCAATGGACGAAGTGATACTGGTACTCTAGCAGACAGAAATAGCCACTAAACAGATAATAATAATAATAATATGACGTACGAATAGAACGGCTCGAATTCGGCATCGTATTGACCTAATCAAACGCTAACCACTCCCTGTAAGTCTTGGTTAAACCAATGTAAACTTAGTTTCAGATTAATTAATAGTTAGACCAAACCAATATGATTAAACTCGAACAGGATCAGATTATAATCAACGTTAATTTACATACAAATTACACATTACATTCGGGACTCGTCTCGTGTACCCCAACACATAAGGGCCGTTATGTAGAAGTCAATTTATGGACATAATTGAAAGGGGTGTAATATTATTTAGTCTGTGGGTCCTTGCGAGTTAAGGCGAGGACTTAGCAGAAAAACGTTATTTGCGTCGTCTAATTTAACTTGTTAGGGTAAAATTAAAACTTACATAAAAATACAGTGCATCATATATACCTAATATATTTATACTATACTATACCATATTTAAAAAAAAATTGATACGGGCAGATTTATACAAAGAATCCTATTTTCTGCTAAAAAAATATAGTCAATTCATCTATCCATACTCTAGTAGCCGCTAGTATAGTATGTCTTAACTTTTTTTTAATATTATTATAGGTGGCAGGCAGGCTGATGGTCAACTTGATGGTAGGTGGCTACAGTTGCCTAAGGACACAAGCAACATCATGAGGGAGGGGGTATAAGTACGCTGCCTTCCCCTTTTTTAATGTTAGAAAATCCTCTTGGAGATGCAGTGTAGAGGACACTGCGGGGTTATGCCGGATTCGTGCCGGCTAAAACCCAACGACTTTCTAGCGCAGCCGTTGATGGGCGGGGTCGCGGGGATATTATGACACGACATCGGTGCCCCGCCAACGCTGCCTTTTTTTGACGAGGAGTAATCCGCTTACAGATTCCCTACCGCTGGCTAGACGGAAGGGAAATGTGGGGGTCGCCCAGCACCTAATCATAGCGGCACTGGGAATACCCACTAAAACTCCCCGGTCCCCGGTCCACTCCGCTCACAGGCTAGGAGCCCTGTGAGCGGAGTGGACCGGGCTCTGCCGAGGCAACAACTCCGGTCCACCCCAGGGCAACGCTGCCTACCCTGCAGGAATTCGTTTACTACACGCTTGAAGCAGCCTATATTTTAGCTAATTTAACGTAAGTTACATAACAAGTTTAAGTTAGAATGTATCTGTTCCTAATTCACAACATGTTATAATTATGTTACTGTTAAGATAATTACTTACACGTGTTATGGTTTGATAAACGATATTATCAGTTAGTTAGCTATTAGGTCTGTTGGCACAAATAATTTCATTTATCTGAAATGTACCAAAGCTTGAAGGGAAGCTGATTATTGCAAACGGTAATCTTAATTTCATTTGGGTTATGTCATCAACATCTGACAACCTACGCGTACTATAACCCGTATCTAATTGATGATTAAATTATGACTGACGATAATAGAACGATATGAAGGTCTCTTCTTTTACATAAATTCATTAGTCAGACTTTAGTACAAAGCAATGCGGAAAAAAGTAAGAAAGAACGCTAAGCTAAAACCGTGGTCAGTAGCCATTCTCCACGAGAATCGAGAATTACCCAGAAGAGCCGAATTGTGTATCACTACGTCTATTTAAAATGAACATCGTAAGAAACGCAGAGGCTACTTAAAAAAGTCTCAAGTCAAAATTTGCTTATGTAACTCTTGCCATGCTTACTTTAATGGCTATTAAAGTTAGAATACCGGAAAAATTTATCACGTTCTTATATCGTTTCTTAATATTGGACAAATTGCAAGGTATAGTACTATCACTGGTTACTTACAGAAGTTTCAAGTTAAAAGTTGCTTCAAGGATATTAAAGACTAGTATGACGGGAAACGTTATCACGTCCTTATGTCGTTTCTCAACTTTAGACAAATCGCAAGCCATAGTACTATCACTAGCTACTTACAGAAGTTTTAAGTTAAAAGTTAGTATGACGGAAAAATTTATCACGTTCTTATATCGTTTCTCAATATTAGACCAAATTTATATGAGGCTCGTAGATGAATGGAATCAAGGAGCACGTGCGGCGTCGTCAAGAGACGTCCTCGAATCGCACGTGACACAGTTAGATAATTCCAACGTTTCCTGGTGAAAACAATGTCCTGTAAATTTATTCAGAGGAAACTAAATAAATTGCATTTGGAAGTAGCGGTTCTTTCGAGAGCTAAATGATTATAGCTCCTTTTTTATTCAAATCATTTTTGTAGTTAACAATAAATATTATGGTTCCTTTTTAATTTAGGGATTTATTTTATTTAACAACTAGCTGTTACACGCGACTTCGTCCATGTAACTTTATAAATACTAGCTGGTGCCCGCGACTTCGTCCGCGTTCTGGATGAAAGGTACCCTATGTCCTTTCCGGTGTCCCAGACAACGTGTATGCAAAATTTCATGGTAATCGGTTCAGTAGTTTTTGCGTGAAGGAGTTACAAACATCCATACATCCATACAAACTTTCACATTTATAATATTAGTACGGATAGCCTATGTTACTCCTAATAACGTAGCTTTCTATAGGTGAAAGAATTTTTCAAATCGGTCCAGTAGATTCGGAGCCTATTCAATTCAAACTTATTTGTCTTTAAAACATAAAAATGAAATATTTGATTTATATTTTGACAGTAGAGTAAATAAATTACGCACATAGCTCTACCTACTGTAGTTTTACATAACATATTTTTTTTAAAGTCTATAGTTCAACAATAAGTGCTCATAAAAAATTATTACTCACTCACCAAAAACAAAATAGCATATGTGCTGTTTATGATTACTTTCGTCAGACGAGGTATAGAGTTTATAATTACAGTGTTTCTTAATACTCCTAAAAACTGATAATAATCTACTGATTTTTTTTTTATACCGTACTACCGACCCGACCCGATCCATTTTCCTTTAGTGAAGAACTTATCAAAATCGGCCATTAGATTGTTGCCAAAACAAAAATAATATAATAAATACCACACATTGGTATTGCTAGGAAAACTTGAGAATTTATTTTTTCATATTTAAAATTATACGTTTTATGACATCTGTAAATAGTAGAGGTACAGTATAGTAATAATAAAAGCCAAAAGTTGCCACATCACTTCCAAACATTTCGCCATTACGCGTTTGTAGTTTCAGACTTTTATCCCGGATCCAAACTGTTAACACACAAGTTGAGACTTTACATTCAAAGTTACTAAGTTTAAATATATATCCCTATTAAGCCACTGTTACACTTTTTGTTTCTATTCTTTCAAGCACCTAAGTTATTTGAAGTTAATCTATACTAATATTATAAAGCTGAAGAGTTTGTTTGTTTGTTTGTTTGTTTGTTTGAACGCGCTAATCTCAGGAACTACTGGTTTGAATTGAAAAATTATTTTTGTGTTAGATAGATCATTTATCGAGGAAGGCTATATATTCAGCTTCAGGGAAAATTATTCATCTTTGAGGGCTTCCGTTGCGTGCGCTGCAAAAACCGTTCGAGTTACCCAAATGATTCCCAAAATAACTATTCCACGCGGACGAAATCGCGAGCACCAGCTAGTATAATATTTTTTTTTTAATTTATATGACAGTTAAAATTTAAATTTTTCTACAAAACTGAGAAGTTGATGGTAACACTAAATTTAGCCCACGACTTCGTTCACGCCTCTATTTTATTAAATTAGTTTTCAGTATTTTGGATTTATTCAGTTTTTATTGCACATATATTTTTCTTAGAATTTAATTTTTATTTTTTACTTTTAGATGATACCTTAGTTAACTACATTGTTTTTTTTCTGAAATGTATGTTATTTTAAGTGACTGTGTATAAAGAATAGTCTTTAGGATAAAGGCTTTACTTGTCTTAATAGACGACGGTACGAAATTAACCATCAGGCTGTCTTAGATTGATAATTGGTCTCGCTATGCACGACTAGATACCGCAATCGTACTTGTAAAATGCGTCAACAAATACTACGCCGTCACATTGCAAACTGTCTGTGATGTGTACGTGCCGAATGTTTTATTAAATTTTGGACGTAATGAAATGTCAGTATAGCATTGTGAAACTGTGTAAAAATATAATGAAACTGTGTAAAAAGTGATAAAAAGTGTCGATTTTTTACACACACTACAATAAAAAGTTGCCGCATTCACGGAGCTATTGTTTTTGTATATCTAGTCGAGCGGAGCGAGACCAATTATTTATCTATGTTTAAAATATTAAAGTTTCACAAAATGTAGTCACACGGAAAGCGTTTAATTTGACGACGTTAAGACACCCGAGGGAATGTTTAACATAAATTACAAGTTTCAAGGTTGCGTCTTGTCTCGCCTGTATTCAGAATTACAGAAAGGGCCCATCCGCTATAGAAGGTTTAAACACATTGTAAGGATTAAATTTGAGGATATAAAATTAGATCAGGAAACGTACAACATTTAGAAGCGTTTGTCTTTGTGAACCAGTATAATATTGCTGGGTATAAAAAGTACAGGGTATAAAACAGTGTAAAAATAAAAGAATTGGAATTCGTTCAATATATCCGTACTAATATTATAAATGCGAAAGTTTGTATGTATGTATGGATGTTTGTAACTCTTTCACGCAAAAACTACTGAACCGATCACCATGAAATTTTGCATACACGTTGTCTGGGACACCAGAAACGATATAGGGTACCTTTCATCAAGAACGCGGACGAAGTCGCGGGCATCACCTATAGTTATTGATATATTGATATTGAGATTGATGAAAAGATTAAGAATTAAGATTATATTAAGGTTTACCGACATTGTTATCATCTTATGTAGAATTACGTGTAGGTAATAAGTAAATAAATAAATAATCTGTAATAAGTAAGACATTTTGAAAATTTTTTACTGTTTTACATGTTTTTGAAGAATTTGAAGTGAAAACTTCTTTAGACTTCTTTGGCTTGGAAAGTTATTTTATTTGTATGGCGAATTTGTTTTTGCGGCATGCGGCATGCGGTGCTCAAAGACTATATAAGTATATTTGGGAGTATAGACACGGCGTAGCTCACAAAAAATGGTAGTAGTCAAATTCATCCACTCGAGACGAAGTGGACGAATTCGCACACAGTCGCTCGCTAGCGCTGTAGCTGTTTGGTTGCTGTTTGTTTGCGTTAAAAATTGACAAAATGCCATCGTGTTGTGTGAAATTATGCAAAAATAGACCTCAAAAAGGACAAAAAGAAAAAGGAATTACGTATCATACGTGAGTATGTCATATAAATAGACTTAATTACAATATTTTTAACAAAATATTTAATTATTTAGCTAAACCTTTGCATATTTCAAAAGGAAGCATTTCAACCTTATAGCTGTCTCATTCTTACTTATTGCGTAGTATAGATCGTCCTTTTGTAGAAAGAGACACATATAGGTTTCAAATACACTGCACACACTGGTGTCACAGGGCCGATGTATGTCACGTCACGTACACCAGATGTACCATCGGCTAGCGGTTCGTTTTTTGTAAGCTAGTCAATATCGTTGTGCAGTATACATTGATGCGTTAGTAGAGAAGACTTTTAACTAGTTTCTTTTTATGAAAGCAATATTCATTTGGAATTGCGTGTCAATCTCTCAGTAGGTTCGTAAGTATGATTTTAATACTACCACAGATTTCGGGGCTTTTTGTTTGCTACGCCGGATCTATAGTTCAGATCAGTGGCGGTGCTCTATACTCTACACAATCTATGAAAATTGTAGTTCGCTTTAAGGAACGTGTAGTGCCCTTTCTTATACTCTCCGAGGCTCACGCAATAGAGTCACTTATATATGCTCACGTATCACTCTCGGACACACACGCAACCAACTTATCCCCGTGGATCGCTGGCATCCGTCACGTGGTACGTTTTAGACTGTGCTTGTAGTGTTGCCAGTGACCAAATCCAAGATGCATACACTACAGAACGAAACGATGACGCGTTAACCTGCCTGTCTTTTCATATTTTTTTTCACTAATAGAAAGAGCGACAATAAGGTTTTTGCCTATATAATTTGGAGAAAAATTCATAAGAATTATTTACACAGAGTAAATAGAAAAATAGCCTTCATAGTATTATTTTCTTATGAGGAAACATAATAGAGTCACTACTGTGGAATCTTTACGACTCCCGGAGCTTACTTTCAGTTTACGAGGTTTGCCTATAGCACAATTGTTTTTTTGCAAATAGAAGGTTTATTACTGGCAGACGAGAATGGAAAAATTTCTCACCCGAATATTGTACATGGAAGTCCTAATATTTCACTTAATTTGTTCAACATTGTTTCTTTTACGATCATAAATTTAAATGTATTATTAAATTTGGAACTCTAGTGCCTTAAACCTTAAACTTAACCTTAGGTCCTGCAAAAATGAATATTTCTAATTGAACAGAAATGTTCAGTTAGAAATATTAAAATACCTAAATGAAAATTACTAAATAGTACAACTTTATACCTTCTGTTGTCTATACTTTGGATATTTTTGTGTTTATATTAAAAAAAAAATCAAAATAATTTATTATTTTCCAAAAATTTTACAATTTTTGTGAATAAAACCCCGGTTCCCACACTAGGCAAGCCTGTATTGTGGGCTCCTGTACTATGAATTACAATTTAAAACAAGGATCTCAACTATGCAACAGTGTCTAGATCGTACTGTACCATTTATGTCCTTTGTGCCAGAGTATTTTATGTATTTTAGTTAGATTTTAGTGAATGTATTTTAGTGTTTTTTTTTTCTTTTTCAAAATAAAAAATGATAAAAATTCAAAAGTATAATAACAATAAATATATTACTCACTAGCTGGTGCCCGCGACTTCGTCCGCGTTCTGGATGAAAGGTAGCCTATGTCCTTTCTGGTGTCCTAGACAACGTGTATGCAAAATTTCATGGTTATCGGTTCAGTAGTTTTTGCGTGAAAGAGTTACAAACATTCATACATACATCCATACAAACTTTCGCATTTATAATATTAATAGGATTAGGATATATCTTTGCAGTTACACAAGACCACCATTATATAGGAAAGCTCAATAAATTCCCTCCAAATTGTTTTCATACTAATTTAATTTCTATTTAATCCAACTAAAGGTCAGTTGACAAAACCTTTTATGGGAATATGGCCATGTGTTTTCCCAAAGCAATTTGTTTTGTCGGAATTTTGTTTTGCAACTAAGTATTTCAAAGCTGAAAGGCTCATGTTGTATTAACGGTATCACTTCTCTTCGGGTCGTTTAGACGCACCGCACCGTAAGCGCGCTCGTAAAACCTAATAGAACTGTGATGTTGTTACCAACACACCAACAAACAAACAAAGAGAAAAGGGAAACCTTAGATAAATAAATTCACTGAGAGTTGACTCCTCACAAGAGTTACTATAAAAATGATACTAACTAATATTGACCTGTGACTTTCTGTTGGTTTGTTACGCTTTCAAGCCTAAAAATTATCATGGAATTTTGAATTTTTCAACTGACTTTTTATGTAAATGTAGACATAAAAAGTCAGTTGAAAAATTTGAAAAAAATTAATAAACTGCTGAAAAAAATGAGGTAAAAGACAGACGAAGCCATTAGCCATAAAGCTAATATTTATAGAGATCTGTCTGCATAAGTTATGTGAGATACTCCTGTGGAAAAGCGTATTTATTTCCTTATTGACGACATATGTTAGGAATTCCCCAAGGTTTCCTGTTCGGCGTGGGACGGGAATGTCACGATGTATCTTTGTGTCGGATACATAATATATCATAGTATTATTTGATTATAACCACGTAAAGGTTACTAAGATGTGATAGCTGTAGGTAAATATTATACCGCAGAGAATTAATGTAGGTTGGGTCTTTTGCCACTTGACACTATTTCTCTCACATTCATAATTTATTGTACATTACTCATGGACTATACATACAACTAATACAAAGAAACTATACAATAAGTTCACTGTTTGACGACACGTTTGGTCTAGTGGCTAGTAACCCTAGCTGTTAACCAAGCGGTCGCGGGTTCGAATCCTGCTAGGGGCAAGTGTTTATGTGTTAACAAGTAGACAATTTATTATTTTATTATTCTACTAGCTGGTGCTCGCGACTTCGTCCCCGTGAATAGTTATTTTGGGAATCATTTGGGTATCTCGAACGGTTTTCGCAGTGCACGCAACAGAAGCCCTCAAAGATGAATAACTTTCCCCGTTTTTTCCACATTTTCGACTGTTTCTTCTCTCCTATTAGTCGCAACGTGATGTTATATAGCCTAAACCCTTCCTCGATAAATGATCTATCTAACACAAAAAGAATTTTTCAATTCGAACCAGTAGTTCCTGAGATTAGCACGTTCAAACAAACAAACAAACAATCAAACTCTTCAGCTTTATAATATTATAGTATTGATTAATAATAATAATTAATCTGTCATTTTTTCGACATGTGTTTGTGCAAACAAATATTTATAATTTTATTACTATCTAAATATTAAATCAGTAATCTTTAAAAAACTTATTGTCTCAGGTAACCCTTTCTCGCCTCTAATAACATTTACAAGCCTTCAAGGTGGGCTGTAAATTTTCAAACAGTTAAACGGTTAATTTCCCATCGGATATTTAAAATTTATGACACGATGCTCCTTTTGTTCTCCCATTATGCTCGAACTGACAATTAGTCCGTGTTCTAATTAAGGTCGTATCTTAAATTGCCTTTTTTCTGTTCTCCAGATCAAAGATAATAATTACTTTTAAAGTCGCCAATTTAATATGTCATTATTTATTTCATTTAAGTGTGATAAAATAATACATCTGGAACTTTAATTTGAAATATATTGAATTAAAAAATATCTCTTTAATTTTTAACTTATTATTAAGTAGCGAATTGCACCCGGCTTGCATATGTATATTTCTGCAAACTCCCATATACGAGTATGTATGTAAAGAAAATAAATATGTAAATAGCTTAGGTATTAATACTTTTTAATGTATTCTGACCAGCGACCTTTCAGAGATATACTATTTCGTTGATTCTGACCTATGAATAAGGTGTAAATTTGCACAACAAATTTTGTAGCTTCTCGGACTCAACCGAATGCATTTAAAATTGAATGGGTTTTTTTCTTAAATATTGTGTAAAATATGAAAAAGAAACAAAAGTAGCCGATTCAAACTTTAGTGTAGAACGTAAGTTAATAATTAATAAGCCTAAAAACAAAAGTAGTTGTCACGGAATTTTTTTATTACTGGGAAACAGTAAGTTTTTTTAGCAGTATTTTACTAATTTATTTTCTCTGAAAATGGATTTTTTTTATAAATCTACCCGTTAAGTATATACTTCAATATACTTAGTCCATTATATGCACTGAATTTTTATCTAACTTGTGATTTTACTCTAAGAACTCAAACTAAGTAGGCGGCGACTTTTCTGCTAAGTCCTCGCCTTAAATATCTTGTACAGGATATTGTAAGTAAGAACAGGATACGAACCCGACCTAAGGCGAAGCTTGTTTCTTACCTCACGGGCTTACAACGCAACTTGCATACTAAACTGAACCGCATGTGTTGCAAGTTCAGTAAAGTTTAAGTTAGTTAAAAGCATTTACTGAAAAAGAGGTGCATTTAAATAAAACTCGTTTTTTTTGTTAACTGCCATCTGTTTTATTTTCCGTACACGATCATTGAACAACACATTGATGGGGCTGAGTATATGGCTACTTTGATTCCTTTGTCCTTTTATATTATACTTTTTATACATTTGCCTTGAAAAAAAAAAAAAAAAAACATGTAAGCAATATAACGCTTGACATCTTGTTGCTATAACATGTTTTTTAGTTTTTTATTTTATCTTAGATGATCCCTCGGGAATAATACCTAATCGCCGTATACTGTTTCCTATGTAATGTCATGTTAATGTCCTTCGTGCTGTGAATAAATGTCTTTCTTTCTATCCCTTTTCCTTTCTTTCTTGTATACTAACAGATCTCTCCCAAGTGCTCTTCTATTTAGAAAGTATACCAGTGTAATTGTGAACTGAATTTTGGTCTGAACGATTCTAGCGGAGGAATAACCGCGAATGTTTAGAGTATTTAGAGTTTCGCAGTCATTTGGGCAGCCCTTCTGGCGGCAGTAATAACCCCCTTTCAGAAGATCACCTTGAAATAGACCGTAATAACAGCATGTGTAACAACACACAGAAATGTTTTGGTGAGAGAGTAAGGGATGCCAGAGCTCAATTCTCTATCTCTTATCCTTAATCCCACTGTAGTAAGCAGAGCATTTGCAACACCTGTGTCATTGGTGACGGTAGCCACCTAACATCAAGTATACATCAGCCTGTCTGTCAATCTTAACATTAAAAAAAAAGAAAAATCTTCAGGCCTTCCAAGACAATACTCATTAAGGCGGTGATTCACTTGTATTCTACCCCACAAATCACAGTAATTAATTCCAGAAATTTGTGAAAATACCTTAAAGGTTTGTTTGTGCTATTCGAAATAGCCAACATTATTGGAGCAGTTAATTCATCGTGTAAACAGTTGACTCGCCACCGCGGGACGACAGCCCGGAAATTGGAAATTACATTTCCAACGAGATCAAAATTGCTTATTTCACCTTCAGTGGCGTTAAATTTTTATTTTGTTATACCTATAATATGCCACCAGACGCATTATTGGGGATTCGTAAACACGAGTTATTACCATTTTGATAGATTTTTGTTTTGTCAGATCACACTAAATACACACACACACACACACACACACACACGATAAAACAAAAATATTTTAATTAAAAAAATAGTATACTTAATTAAAAATGGACAAGGCACATCGAAATATTATCCGTACTTCCATATTATAAATTCGAAAGTTTGTATGGATGTATGTATGGATGTTTGTAACCCTTTCACGCAAAACCTACTGAACCGATCACCATGAAATTTTGTATACACGTTGTCTTGGACACTAGAAAGGGCATAGGGTACCTTTCATCCAGAAAAAAAGTACTGCTCCCGAGGGATCATCTAAAATTAAGGAAACTAACTCCTGGCTAAGTATACCTAATAGCAATAACGATGTCAGGCGATATATTGCTTTTTCAACGCGGACGAAGTCGCGGGCACCAGCTTGTATCCAATATTTCGATATGACTCACAAGTCCACAAGTGAGGGATTTTTTATAATGACTAGGTACTTTCAAATATTAACCACCACCAAACTAAATAAATTTGACCTCTTTGTGGCATGTATTAGTTAGTGTAAATAAGCAAATATTAATTTAGTAGGTATATTTTTTCATTTTTCATAATTCATCTTTCCCGTAGTTCCAACATGCTCGAGTAAGCG
Organism: Synanthedon tipuliformis; assembly: GCA_947623395.1. Classification (NCBI taxonomy): domain Eukaryota; kingdom Metazoa; phylum Arthropoda; class Insecta; order Lepidoptera; family Sesiidae; genus Synanthedon; species Synanthedon tipuliformis. Next base: position 5,519,453 of record OX392428.1, on the reverse strand, counting down.
CAACCATTTTTCCCAAGCATCAATCATTTTCCCCCCAAATGGATGAATTGTAGATTTACTTACAGATTACATTAGGAAAACGAGAGACATTTTATTTACGAATAATGTTTTATTAAAAAGTTATCTTAGGGCCTCTTACACCAACTACAAGTAAAGTGTTGATTAGTTACTTTTAGAAATAATTTTATGTTTTATTAAATATGCGTTCGGTTTAGTGCATCCTTCGATAGGCGTTTTTTTTTATTATTTTCTTTTTAATGTTTGGGACTTTTACCGTACAAACAAAGGTCAGCTATCAGCTAAATTATTCCCGATGACAGGTGACTTTAAATGACGGTTAGCCTACTTGACAGACGGTGAAAGAGGCCCTTAGCCAAATAGGTACCTATGTATTCATTTTTGTATGAAACTTATAGTTTTTCGTCGCGGAAATTGTCGTATCTATACAACATATAAATACTTCTCTATCTATTCATGCAGTGTGTCCGATGGACTAGTGATATTCTAGGTACCTACCTACATAAATTACTAATATTTAAATACACAAATACAGCTCAAAATCTGTAGATCTGGTATATATTTTTTTGCATTTTGAAGTGGCAGTAATTTTTTGCAGTTCAGTAGTTTTTCTTATTTATGAAAATGTGAATGTGTAGTTGCCCTCTGAATAAGCCTATTTTATTCTAAGTGCGACCAAAACCTTGAGTAACTTTTGAGGAGACTCGCTTAGTTCGCTTAGACATCATTTTATTTTGCGTAGCATGGTGTGACCTTTCTGACCTTTGTAGAAAATTATGTAGGTAGTTACTTAAGTTAAACCATTCGCTACATCAGAATTCCATTTGCAAATAGCATACCCACAATGCTCTCATGGGATAGCGACATGCAAATCGAACTTACATATGAGGTTCATATTTTCGTACATTCGTATTTATATAATAGTATTAGCCTAACATAATTTGGGATCCTATTTTGTTGAAATATGTAATATTATGTTTATTTATCTATTTATTTTTTATTATTAGATTATTTGTCGGGAACAGTACTTTTTCCGGATGAAAGGTACCCTATGTCCTTTCTTGTATCCCTGACAACGTGTATGCGAAATTTCATGGTGATCGGTTCAGTAGTTTTTGCGTGAAAGAGTTACAAACATCCATACATCCATCCATCCGTACAAACTATCGCATTTATAATATTAGTACGGATATTTATAAAACAAACCAACATTAGATAACACCTATATATTAACACTAGAGCAGGTGTAATCTGATTTGGCACATTTGTATCTAGTATAAAGCTCTAAGTTGTGATAACCTTCAATTGACTAAGAAACAAGAACTGGCTCATATTTTGTATTACACCTTCCACAAATTTAATTCTTTAACCAATTATTATCACTTACCTATGTCAATTGAACTTGTAATTTATTTTAAATTTGTTGTAGGTATTTTTTTCTTTTAAAGATGACAAAAAGATAATGGATATCCTGAGTTTCTTTCGGGGTTTCTTCTCAGGATCGTCATCTTGGCCTTTTTTCCGAAACCCTGGTAAATTTAAATTTATATAGACGATCATAAGAGTCTCTTGGAGAAACCTAATTTGATAAATAAGTACTTTGATTATTGATTTTGATAAAAAAATTGTTAGTTTCAAATAAACAACTTCTAAATAATTACCAAAGTACTTATAAGAGTGTTTTCGTGAAATCGCAATTACATGACTTCTCAGAATAAGGTGTGCTTATGGCGTACAAACAGAAATTGATATCTGAATCACGTCGCCGCTTTAGTCTCCAAGAGTTATATTCGCGTCACGCTTCGAGATAGCTTTATCATGGTGATATCTTGTTGACGCAGTCTCCCTCGGCCCTTAAGTAACTACGATGTACTTACTCTGTAAAAAGCTAACGGGTCACAAAAAAATATTAGAAAAATATCACTATATTTTTCTATATAAAACAGTATTCTCGGTATTTATATATTATAAAAAAATCAAAAAAATCAAATTGTACTAAATCGATTGTCAGGATTACAGGGTATGTTGAAAGGTAGGTAAATTTCATCCAGAAAAAAAGTACTTTTCCCAAAGGACTATCTAAGCTACTTAATCCTAGAATAATTAATGTAGATAATATATAAATTTCGGACCTCTATCCACCAGTCTGTACATGCTGTCTTCTATTGCGAAGATAACGTGAGAAATAAAAGCGTAAGTAGGTACCTAGGTACTTGAAATATTATTATTATTGCTCCAACTTGTCGTTGGAAACTTCAAACTTATCATAATTGCAGTTCTTACAAGTCACAAAGTTGAGCAGTTCTGTTAAGATTAGGTACATAGTGTAGCACAGAGATTAAGCATTCCTAAAAATCTACAATCTAATTTGTGTTTTCCTCAGTTCAAATTAGGTTGAAAATCGTGAATGAATTTTGTAGAGAATTGCCAAAGTTTAAGTCTTAGTCAGCTCACCTACTTTCAACGGATCTTATTTTACAATCTACAAACACACTTGGAGTCGGTTACATTTTACAACGAAAAGTTATTGCAAATGATGTTTTTAACAAGAATGCAAGAAGATGAATTTCGCAATTTCGCAACTAGACAAAAAATTTAAGAAGTTATTTTGGTACTTATCTATAACAAAATAAATGACTTCTTCGTCAGTTAGTCGTCAGAAGCAGTTAGTGCTATGAAAATTTCTGACAACTCCTTGGTTAAGGTGCTTGCTTAAGGTTAACGCTCTGTCTCTGGCCCGGGTTCGATTCGCGACAGAGCCAACTTTGGATATGAACTTTTCATAGATGGCTCTAGCAAGTATTGGCAGGTCACACTGCGTTTCGCAGTCATTTGGGCAGCCCATCTGACGGCAGTAAAAAAACAAGTTGTGCTTTTTTATATACCTAAAAATTAATTTCATCACCTCAGCCGCAGGACGTCCACTGCTGGACATAGGCCTCCCCCATAACTTTCCAATAGGACCGGTCAGAAGCTGCCTGGATCCACCGCTGACCCGCGGCCTTTATTAATTCGTCTGTCCACCTTGTGGGTGGACGTCGTACGCTGCGCTTGCTGGTCCGTGGCCTCATATAAAGAACTTATAACAACGTAACGGCCGCGTTGCTATCTATATCTATGGCCTACGGGTGAAGTTAACAAATTATACTACAGACTCCTAGAGTCATCTAGAGAACTAATTTAGAATCAACTGTATTTAAATTTGTTAGAGCTCTTCTTAGATAGCAGACTAGCTGGTGTTGGTGTTTTCGGCTTCGGCTACGCCCCATTCAAATATATGAGCATTTTTTTTCAATCTTCATTACAATTTTGCCATTTATTATAGTTTTGCGAAGGGTTAGATTTTTATTTTTAGATGAACATTACTTTTTTTTTCATGTAAACTCGACAAATAAAGTGCTTTATCACTTGAACATTCTTTGTATGTTGCAGAATGATAAGGTCTGTTTTCCTTTGAAAATTCAAAGTGATAATTTCTATTGCTATCTTTATTGGCGATGACAAATTATGTCAATCAGTAATCAATTCCTATTTCAAATCTAAGACTTAGCGAATTTTGAAATGAATGGAATTGTAATCGAAACTGATAAAGCACTTTTCTTGTCTGCTTTACATAATATGTTCCTTTCCGTATCCCCGAAAACGTGGAAGTATGCAAAATTTCATTAAATTCAGTTAGTTATGTATTTGAGGCATGAAAAGATGACAGACCGAGTTATTCCACATTAATAATAATATCATTAGGGAAGTGGGGTACAGGCTGGGCTATTGAAATAAAAAAATAAAAAAATTAAAATAGTTTTAATTTATCTTCATTGAAGTACGAGATCATTTTACAACTTATATTAGATTTAAATCAGTCACACATTTTTGGCTTAATGTATGTACATACCTTAGTACTAAATAGCAATACTTAAAAAAAATAGCTTGTAAGTAAACAAGTACATAGTTTTAAAATATTTTTGTGCTATAGTAACGCCTCTAAATACAAGTTTTTCAAGACATTTGAGATAATTACAATACAAGGCGGAAGTGACGACACATTACCAATTGAAACAAATAAATTCCTACATCACAATATTACCAACATACACTACTTATTACTATGACCCTACATTCTTATTCTCTAAAAAAAAAAAATTAAAAAGCATTAAAGCAACTCATTGCGATAAAATATTTTAATAGTTAATTGTAGAAAGCATAGATAAATGATTGGTCTCGCTGCGCTTGACTAGATACCGCCGTCGTACTTGTAAAGTGCGGCAAAAAAATAGTACGCCGGAATCGGCGTACCCGAGCCAGTCACACTGCAAACTGTCTGTGATGTGTACGTGCCGAATGTTTTATTAAATTTTAGACATAATAAAATACCAGTTTGCGTACATAGTGAAACTTTCTAAAAATATTATAAAACTGGGTAAAAAGTGATAAAAAGTGACGATTTTTTACACCACTACAATAAAAAGTTGCCACATTTTCAAAGCTTTTGCTTTTGTATAGCGCTCTATCTAGTTGAGCGCAGCGAGACCAATCAATTATCTTTGGTAGAAAGCTTCTTTAAAATTCTTTAACAGCAGAATATTGACGATCGACCGTCATATTACCATCAATCGTCAGCATAATTATGGTCATATTTTATTAAATTTATCAATGAAATTAGTAAAACTAAAAGTATCACTAGTCGCCCTTAGACCCACTTTGAAGGATCCACTCTCAATATTCCAAAGAGAAAGAGTGTGGTTATGTTGAGTTATCTTTGGACCGATACACCATTTTGAATATTTTGAAAGGATATTCTGAAAATGCACTATAAAAAAATTACATCATACGAATCAAGCTAATGCAATTGATGCCACAATCTAGTTACAGTGGAACTTATATACTTTAGAAAATATCTAGACTTGAGTTTTAGTACTCGTTGGTGGATATTTCTTATGTTTGTTCCCCGATTACAAAATTGCGCCTTTTTATGCCTGGTTTTCATGTAAACCACATACATTTAAATAGAAACGTTTTCAATACAAAGAAATGATGCATACCTTAATTATAGTAAAAAAAATCTTAAAAAAAAATTAAAAAAATGACTAGAAAACTATTAAATATTGGACACATATCATTGTTCTCACGGTAGTTGCGAAAATTTAATTTTTTTTTCTAATTTTATGAGTCCATAGGTGTATTGATAACAGAATAGTATAATGTTATAGAAAGTATACTGTTTTATGCTTAAAGCCCGTCACACACGTAGCTATAATATATATTAATATAAATTATAGCAAGACATAATATTACGACCATCAATGAAATGAAGGAAAAATATACATTATAGCATGGTATACTTATTATTATAATAGCTACGTTTATGACGGGCTTTAGTTATTTATTTAGTTACTAGCTGGTGCCCGCGACTTCGACCGCATACAAAAAGGAAATATACAAGTAATATTACATATAAATGTGATGACAGTGAAATATTTTCTAATGCTATGCAATAATAATCTTAAACTATATATTTTTTCTATAATAAGTGTATTAAATCTACAAAGCCTGCCGAGACATCTACAGATTATAATATATAGATATAGGTAATTATTATTAAGGTTGTGAAAATTGCTCAGAGTATACATATTTTGTATATATTGTGAACGTCGAGTAAGTAATATTTAATAAAAATATATACACACATACAAGTTCCTTTAAATTTCTAAAAAATATTGTTAGGACCCATTAAGTATCATACGGAATCATTACACAAAATATTATATAATTTTTATAATAATAATTTTTATATATTGAGGTTGGCAAGAAAATAATTTCAGTTTTTCAATGTAAATTTTTTCTTATATAAGGTATACAAAAGCTTAATAAATTTTATTGATTAAAAATAAGTTAATGTAAGTAAAGATTTAACCAGACCAACGATGCAAGTAGAGTTTTAACTTTTTTAGACTCCAATTTCTGGGTAAAATCTACAATTTTAAACTACTAAACCAATTATCATTTAGATTCTAAACTTTAGAATATTAAAAAGACACCACATTAATGCAATTCAATCATCATTGAGAAATTCATCAAGTCAATTTAAGTTAAAAATAAGTTATTAGAGTTATCTTAACTTGATGGCCATTCCTGTCAATAAAAATTACTTTTTTTTTATTTATTTCTCAGTGGTCTTATTAAATAATAATTTTAGAATGACTAGAATTTACAATTTAACGTTCAAATTTTGACTGGAATACTTTTTTTAAGAAACACTACAGCTTCTTTCTTGTTCAATCTAATAGTGTGTATATTAAGCCTTAATAAACTTAAATTTATTAATAGTCAACTAATGAATTATAACTCATTTATTGAAAACTACTATAAATTGCAAAATATGCAATTAATTGAAAAATTCCGTGCCTTTCAGAGGCCATTGCTTTTAATGAAGACTTTTTTATTTATTTCTTGATAAAGTTTTCAAATATAATAATTTTAGACCTTTTTAGGCTTGCGATAAGAGCTTACCTAAGTATTTGGAATGACTCATATTCACAAATTTTGACTAGAAATTTTTTGGAATCACTCAAATTCACAACTAATAATACAGTTCACTTTTTGAATTGAGAAGAAAACTAACTTTTTTTTTTTTTAAGAAACACTACAGTTTCTTTCGTACTTAATCCAATAATGTATGTATCTTAAGCCTAAAACTAGATTAAGTTTAGAATTAGATCGTTGAAGACACATCACTATTAAAATTGCAATTCCTCAGCTTACGGCTAAACATTATGTGAAGTTTAAAACTAAAGTATAATAGCGACGTCTGGTACAAAAATGGTACAATTCTCACTTGAATGTGGAGACTGGCATTTGGGTCCTGTTGACTCCAATTTTGCCAAATCCACCTTGAGACCCTTCTTTTTCGCCATGTTCACAATGTAACACTTCATTTTGAGGTCGCTGAAATACACAGAGATTATGTTTTGTAAAAGAATGTCACAGGATAGTAATGAACTACTGTATTAATGGTATTGAGCGACTTTCAAATTCAAATTAATTTATTTGCTGAATATAGTTATACATTATACATAAGTTGTTGTAAATTTAAATAGATAATTTTTTTTTAATTTTTATTTAAATACAGTCACACAGCACTCAAACAATAATAATATATAGTAATAATAAATGCATATGTATACTTAATACCTAATGCCAATAAGGGACTTCATTATTTTACCATAAAAAAAGCAAACAACACAATATGAAACAAGATAAAAGAAACAAACAAAAAACTAACAGAAAGTAAACAAAAAAGAAGTGGCGTGTGTGTGTGTGTGTGTGTGTGTGTGTGTTAGTCCTAATAATGTCCACATATTTAACCAACAAGCAGTGTGCAAATTTAAAAAGCATCTGAAAGTTAATAATAATTCCTCAATGATAATTTTATTTTTATTTTTTATGCTATATTTATGTAAGACATAGCTTGCATTGCTTGCACTATATAATCTCATCATTTAGGAATTCACTGTGTGAATAATATGCCTTTTCCACCAAAAAATTTCATTTTTGAAGGTATCATTTTTAAAATAGAATAGAAAAACATTTATTTGCAATACACATGACACACGAATACATATAAAGATAACAAAACAAATAAAATACATACATTAATTTTTCACATTTGAAAGACAAAATATACTTAAATAAAAATCCCATTCAGTGTGCGCCATGGCAGCAAAAAGGTATCTGGCTCAGCATAAGCTGATGCAAAGCACAGTGCTGATTTTACGAAAATGATTCTTCTATGCGTGCAATGAGAGTGAAATTTCAAAGCTAATGCTGATTTAGTCTAATGCTGAAGTACTAGCCTATTCTCCTGCCTAATAATATATGTACTGTATAAAAATACCAGGTGCAAATCAAATCAAATCAAAGTAATCACTGTTAAAGTTGTTCTAAGTTAAATGCATACCTCAACTTCATACAAATACAGCATAGGCAACTTAAGAGTGTCAGGGTGGCCAAAATGCCAACAGTTATGTACACTGAATATAGGAGACTAACTCCTATCATTGTGATATTGTGCACCTCACTGAAAATCAGAATAGCTTATTTAAATAATTAAGAATAGAATTAGAATTTTAATAAATAATGAAGGATAGTTTGCTTCCAATACACGGATGTGGTAATATTACAAAAAAAAATTAATTAAAAATTACTGAACAATCCGTCAACCCCTATTCATATTAAGTAACCATTTACAAACACATTTTTTCTTACTCTTGTGACCATCCTACTGACAATTCGTATTGTTGTTACACAGACCAAAAAAATGTAAGTAGATTTGATACAACCACAGAACAGGTTGATTAAAGAAAAAGCCATGGACCATTCTAGATTCTGTCACTTTGTCATTTGTGCAGATTGTCATATTATTTAACACTAGTTGTTGCACGCGAATGCGTTCGCATAACTTTATAAAATATAGCATATGTTACTTGCTGCTAATAAGTATAGCTTTCTACAGGTGGAAGAATTTTTAAAGTCGCAGTTTTTGAGTTTATTCATTACAAACATACAAAAATACGAATCTTCTCTCTTTATATTATGCTACAGGCTCGGGTACGCCGATTCGGCGTAGTATTTGTTGCCGCATTTGACAAGTTCGACGGCGGTATCTAGTGGAATGCAGCTAGACCAATTATTAATCTAAGATTTCCATTTTGTACCTACCTGTTTTTCGTCATTAGTAACAAGTGTATAAGATAATGGAGCTTAACAGACTGAAGACATTTAAGTAGCCTCCTAATACCACTAAATAGGTAAGTAAATAAAAAGAAGAAAGTCAACAAAAAAAGCATGTACTTATGTATAATATTTTTTTAGACAAAGGAAATAATTGCGTATTTGTTTAAACCACGAAGACACCTGCATCTTCTACCATCACGTTGCAGCTCTCCGAGTGTGGCTGTGTAGGTTTCTTTATTTTTTGTTTTTTCATACGATCTTCTTTTCCTAATCGTTTTGCAAACGATTTAACTTCTTTTCTTAGTCTGTAATCGCTGGAAGAAAGGAGACAGTTAGGTATGCAACATTATGCAAAAGACAAATAATTTAAGGAAAATACTTAAACATATAATTTAAAGGAAAAATACTCAACTTACGTATAATGTATGCGGAAACAATAAAAGCATGCACCCAGAACGCAAATGCTAGCGCAAGCAATAAATAATAAAACAGATATTAAGATTCCTTGAAAAATTTTATCAGCTTCTTTGCTTATCTTTTCTGAAAATCATAAAATAATGACAACAATTACTAGGTACCAACCTAGTTTTTAATTTTACTATATTATTTAGCTAGGCTAGAGGTAGGAATACAAATGGCAGCCTAAGATTTGAATATCAGCATTGAGTACCTACCTACCTAATCTCCTGAATAAGTATTTTTATTTCGAAAATTACATAAGGGAAAAGTATTAGGTACTTACATGCAGATTGCAAAACATAAATATCATATTTATTACCTACCTAGGTATGGTCAGGAACTTTGGGCAAAAATCAGGATGTACATAAAAGAGCAGATGTAAAGAGTATCATTAAATAATGACTCGCTCCCAAAATGTCCGTCTCATTATATACCTATGTAGCCCAGATAAAAAATTACAAACAGCAACTCAAAAATATGAAAATTAGAAAGCTTTTGACATTGATTGCACGAGCTGCCATGAATCCAAGAGGAAGGAGGGAAGCCTTTTGTGGTACCGAGTGGCCGCCATAATAAATTGGAGTTTGAAAAGAGATGGCAGTGTTCTGTATACTTGTGTAGTACTCTATGTCATTGAATCTCATGGATTCAAAATATATTCAAAATTCAAATGTTTTTCGGCAACTGTTTTTACTTTTTTATACATCCTGACTGACCCGAATCAATTCATTCTCAAAACGAAATATTTACAAGGTAATCAACCACGAATTACGTCCGCGTCTTCTTTATACAAAATGAACTCCGCGAATTTTAAAATAATTTTAAATGTTTGTTTACGAGCATTAAAATCTCTACAAGACCTACTTGCCAACTCATCCTCTATTGTAAAATCATAATCTGCGAAAATAAGCATTAAAATATTGAATTTAATATTTTTTAATATTTTCATGCTTACATTAAATAGGATTTATTATTTATTATTTACATACATACCTTGTGTATTATATTTCTCCATCATGCTCAGCATGAGACGCTTTAAATTTACTATGCATTCGTTAGTGTTTGGATTGTAACTAAAAATTCTGCAAACAAATTAGAACAGAGAAATTATTTGCTCACAAGAAAAGCGCTTTTAAATATTCATCTCAGCCGTAGGACGTCCACTTCTGGACATAGGCCTCCCCCATAATTTTCCAATAGGACCGGTCAGAAGCAGCCTGGATCCACCGCTGACCCGCGGCCTTTATTCGGTCGTCAGTCTGTCCACCTTGTGGGTGGACGTCCTACGCTGCGCTTGCTGGTCCGTGGCCTCCACTCGAGAACCTTCCGGCCGTCGGCTCTCCGTACTATATGCCCTGCCCACTGCCACTTCAACTTACTAATCCGCCGGCTTATGTCGGTAACTTTCGTACGTCTGCGGATCTCGTCATTAAATTAAATAAATAAATATATTCACACATTCCACACAGCACCATCTAGTTCCAAACTAAGCAACTTAATGCTTGTATTATGGATACCAGACAGTTGATATAGGTACTACATACTGGACCGATTTGAAAAGTTCTTTTACTGTACTTAGGTTATATTATATATAACCTTAGTTATATATAAAAGTTATATTATCAAGGAGTAATATCCGTACTAATATTATAAATATGAAAGCTTGTATGGATGTATGTATGGATATTTGTAACTTTCACGCAAAAATTACTGAACCGATCACTATGAAATTTTGCATACACGTTGTCTGGGACATCAGAAAGGACATAGGTACCTTTCATCCAGAACGCCGACGAAGTCGCGGGCACCGGCTAGTAGCTAGTAGCCTATATTTACCTAATAAAAAATTACGCGGACGAAATCGCGTGCAACAAAGTAATAGAATATGCCTATACTTACAAAGAGTTAGAGTCATTAGTATTACATTGACAATGATATTTGCAATCAACAGTCGCTGGTGATAAGCAATCGCCTTGATCTCCACAATTTGAAGTTACATGTGTTAGCTGAAAAAAATAATTAAAAAAATATTGGTAAAACTTTAACCGGCATTAAGGCCCATAGTCATGCTAAACTCCAAAAGAGACGTATCTTTAAAGGCATAGACCTCCTAAACGAGCAATTCAAATAATCTAAAATGTGTAATGTAGCCACGAAAAAAATCATAGCTTTTTTATTGTTACTTTTATCAGAAAAAAAATTCAAGCGGCCAGCGTACAATCTTGGCCGTTGCGACTTGGCCGCCTAGTGAACATGCACCCTTACTTCATGGTATAATAATAAGTAAATACCATGAAATATTAATAATAATAAATAGTAAGCGTGAAAGTACACATGAAGCGAAACTTTGATCCCATTTTATTTACTTACCGCATTTTCTGTAGCTGAGGTTGCTTCCGAAATATTCGTACCTACAATATTAGAGGTGATTAATAATAATTAACCAAATAAAGGCTTGGTCTAAAGTTTTCATTATAGAAACCTATACCTATGACTATTAATTGTAACTATAATCAACACTTTACTTGTAGTTGATGAAAGTGGACCTTATAGGTACTTACCTACATACGCTTTTCTCGTTTATCGCTCTTTCGACTAGTGAAAACCATATTAAAATTCGTTGCATAATTTAAAATATGTCACCACTCGTGCTAGGCCTAATGAATATTTTAGGAAATAAATTTGATAGGTAATTAATTAAAAACAAAATATAAATAAACACCACAATGAAATCAAAACAATGAAATATTCACTGACATACTTACCTAAGATTAACACTAACACCGCAGTAAAGAAAAAAGAACCACTTAGTGCAGAATACATTTTACCTTGACATGTAAAATTCTAAACTAATGAGAGTTAGGCACTAGTTATTATTCTATTGTTTCGGTTTATTACACCGTTTAGTACTAATATTGCATCAAATACGAACCACAAGAAAATGTGTACACACAAGAAAGTCGCCTAACAAATTTAGTTCACCGATTTAAAAATAGATGTTCGATTTTAAAGACGCTCTAGGTACTCTTAACCTACAAATGGCAATCGTGATGAACATAATTTACGTACGGAATATTAGAACTAATGCCTACTTATTACAAACATTGGGTACCTATATATGAAAATATTCATTGCTACTTACCACCTAAAACCTAATAATAATAAATGCGGAAGTTTGTATGTTTGGGCGTTTATTCCCCAATCACGCAAAAACGGCTGAACGGATTTGGATAAAATTTGGCACACAGATAGATACACAGACAGACACCTGGAAATTTATCCAAATTACATTATGCAGATAATTTATCTGCATTATTTGCTATGTTATTGAAAAGTTATGCAAATATCCTTCAATTTGCAGTTTTTCTTTTTTTTCTTTTCCTTTTCTTCGGTCAACAATTTAAGTTTGAATTTTTTTTTATCAAAATCCAATTTAAACACCTTGTAGGGAATGTTTTGCAGTTTACAAAACTCTACTTTAATTTTCTGTACGACCATTATTGCCCGAGTAATTAATTATTATCAAAGTCAAATATGACTTTCTTGCTTTGAACGACGATAACTTGGTCATCGTATAGACCTCATGAGAAGGTCAAGTTGTAGGGAATTAAATTCTCTAAAAGAGCTTTATAGTGCCATTATACAAAAAAATATTGTTACGGTTTTTACAGCGATGAGCAAAAATTTTCAAAAAATTGTTTTCGTTGGTTTTCTGACGATTACTCATAAACCACTAACGAGAAAAATATTTGAAGCTCAGATTCAAAAATTAGAGACTTGAAGCTACAAGTTCCTTTTTTAAAGAGCACTGTACGACCATTTTCTTCGAAGTTACAGCCTATTAAAAATCACCTAAAAATTTGGAACTGTTTTTATATCCTTTAATTGTTGCGTTTAGTGTACCTATAAGAAAGTTTTCAAATTTATATCCTCAGGTGTATTTACCTATATGATTTACTAACTGGTGCCCGCGACTTCGTCCGCGTTCTGGATGAAAGGTACCCTGTGTATTTCTGGTGTCTCAGACAACGTGTAGGTAAGTATGCAAGATTTCACGGTGAACGGATCAGTTGTTTTTGCGTGAAAGCGTAACAAACATTTAACAACCATTCACATTTATAATATTAGTAAGGATAATAATTTTTAGTTTTGTATAGCCTTCTTGCCATAGTCTTCTTGCTTGCTTAAGTATATAGGTGCAATTCACGGTTTTTATTTGCCTACACATTTTGCCGGTTTTAAAATAGCAGCGACATCTTACGGCCAGTCGGCCACTAATATTTATCTTGTATAGATTTTAAATAAAAACCAGATATCCGCCATTTTCAATAGATGGCATCATGTCACTAATATTGCTAATTGAATATACTTGGAATTTTGAATGTTGCACATATTTAATTTTATGCTCATACTTAACTAAAATAATAACTAGATATAATTAATAGCATGAATAATTTTTTTCTGTAATTTATATCACTCTGTGTTATCAAATAACATAGAGTAGAGTCGGATCTTGGGTGACAATATGTGGACAATATCATGCTTCAGTAAACACATGAAGCTGTGTTTATCTCTCTCACACACTCTTACTTGTAAATTGTGCGAGTGGGACAACATCAATGTAAGCCCACTGTTTCCAGTTTCCGTAGCAACATTGCTTGTCTACTTGCCAGCCGAAGCCCGCTCAACTCAAATCAAAAAACCAGTTTATTTACCGAACACCAGTTGTGAGGTGTAGCGTAAGTGCGGTGAGGTGTGCAATATAATACATGTTCTAAATTAAGTTTATTTTTTAACCAGATAAAATCTGTTGTATTAGAAAATTTATCTAAAAGTGTTAAGATTTATATTTAATTTCGAACCGAGCGTACGAACGGTTCCCGGAGCCTGTAATATAGTGATTTAGGAGTGTTAAAGCAGCTCCGTTTGTGAGTTATGTGAAGTTGTACATATTTAATAAACTTTGTATATAAATTCGCTTTGTGTTTTGTTTCGTTACATATAAGTTAGTGGAAAAGAGATGCTATTCGATTTCAAATTGCAACTTTAAAAATATTAATCGTGTGACGAATTCTTCGCTTCGCTAAAGGATTGACGCGTCTCGCGAAGGCAAACGTGAGTAAAAGTATATAAAATAACTGTATTTAAACTTGGGATGCGCTCTGTGATTTCATTTGGCGCGTTCACAGATTGTATTTTAACAGATCCAGTTACTTTTCTAATGGGATTTGGTAAAGCTATTATACTTTGTTGGTTAATGCCACAATAACTACCTTTAAATCGCGAATGTTTTGATTTGGCATTCCTTCCTTTGTGTATGATAATAACTGCGGACAACCGGCGGCCGTTTTACGACCGGTTTACTGTTTTAATGACTTCATTGAGCAATATAATGTTAGTTGCATTTTCATTTAATACGGTAACTATCTAAAAACCATATAAAATCGTTTTTCTTGACTGGTTCAACGCACAGCCAAAAATACTAAGTACTAGAAAAAATAGTAGCAGCCCGCGCCACGGATTTTTTTCTCCAAATTATATACAAAAAACTTCTCTGCTGATCACTCTTTCCATTAGTGAAAATCACATCAAAATCAGTTGTGATGTTTAGGAATAGATAGATGATATTAAGATATAGAATATACACACTGCCAGCAATTTAAATTTATTTATACTAACTATGTCAGGTTTGCAAAACTTTAGGTTTTAATTTATTGTTTTTAAATTAGATTCTAATTGGAATCAGATTACATGTAGGTACCAACTTAGTAAGATATGAATAGGAATGATCCATCTTGTAAAAAACAATATGACCTGTATGGTCACTGTTGTTTGATTCTGCTTATGTGTGGGATGCATTAACTAAATAACTTAATATTGTAACATCTAAAATTTTAACTCTGATCGAACATATGTGCTTCGATCAGTGAGTAAAGTATGCCGGAGCTCATTCTTATATCCTCTCCTTATCTGTTCTCTCATCCTGTCAAGGTTGGAAGCACACTTGCAACGCTTACCTTATTGCTTGCCTTAATAGGCGATTGTAGCCATCTCCTTTTCTGCCAACCTTTATGTTGAGAAATCCTGATAGTATTCCTAAATAGTATTTATTAAGAATATCATTCATCCAATCCATATCTGTCTGTCAAAAGATTCTGATGCTCTCTTCACTAATATTTATACATTGCTTCTGAAATATGTAATGTAATACTAATACACCTGGATTTATGCAGTGCAATATATTGATACATTTGTTATTAACTATTAGTGAATTAGACCATATAAGGGTTAGTTAATTTGTAACATTTGTCCTTACTTCTACCTTGTTTAGTCCTTACTTTTACCTTACACTTCTTCTTACTTCTTTGTTTAGTAATGGCAGGGCACACTGCATTTAGCAGTCATTCGGGCAGCCCCTCTGGCGGCAGTAAGCACCCCCTTACAGAATACCACTGAAATCCGTACTTCCGTAATAGTATTATAAACGCGAAATTTTGTATGGATGTTTGTAACTCTTTCACGCAAAAACTACTGAACCAATAACCATGAAATTTTGCATACACGTTGTCTGTGACACCACAAAGGACATAGGGTACCTTTAATCCAGAAAGCGGACAAAGTCGCGGGCACCAGCTAGTAATAGCATAATTATGTGCTGTTGTGTTTTGGTGAGTGAGTAAAGGATGCCAGAGGCCATCGCCACATCCCTTTACCCTTATTCTTAATCCTTTTATGATCGGCAGCGTACTTGCAGCACCTGTGGCGTTGCTTGTGTTATAGGCGACGGTAGCCACCTACCATCAAATGAACCGTCAGCCTGTCTGTCAACCTTAACATAAAAAAAGTCTTATTTTTAAGTAAATTTGAAATTTTGTTACAGATGCATCAAGTTATAAGTGAACAGCCAGAGAAATGTCCCTGATATTCTCTAGAGAGCTTGGCTGAGTCATGCAGAGATGGCCAATGGCAAGGCTCTGTACTCCGTAGCCGTTGTTGTGCTCGGCTTTATTTGTTTTGTCGTTGGTGCAATTGCCATCGGTCTGCCTTCATGGGGATACTTCTATAGCTGTAAGTATTATAGTTATTAAGTCTTTTACACATTTTTAAAATAGTGACTGTTATTCTCATTAGTTTATTTATTATCATAAGGCCTCCAACAACAAGGCAGGCATCAAATAAAGTCTCATCTTCTATTATAATATTATTGTAAATTGGTCTTATCGGGTTTCTAGGTTGCTTGCTAGGTTTAGAACCTAGGTTTCATTAGTCAGAGAACTAACATGACATAACCACCACAATTAGCTAAAATTCATTCATGCATGTTTAACAATTTTCCATATTGGATTGATTTTGCCTATTATTTGATTACTGAAAAGGTGTACATTTTCTTTGATAAAGAGACCAGTCAGTATGACAGCCAAATAATAATTTTACAGATGATTCTGACCTGTCCCTTACGGTGCAGTCATACTATTGTAAGTACACCTATTTTTTTTTTTTATAAAATTAACCCTAACTAATAAAACTAGCGTCGGCTCTGTATAATATAGCCTTGAACAACAGCAAAAGGCCAGATTATAGTTAGGCAACCAGATGGACCTATGTATTTATTCAGTTGGTAAAATTCGACTCAATCGACAAAAAATTAATTATTAAAAATATGAAGAATTTAATGCTTTCAATTTTTGCTTCAATTTAAGCACGAAAAATAAAATTCTTAAATAATTTTACATTCTTGGTTATGTGCGATTGAAGTATTCTAAATTTTGAGAAATGCTTTACTTATTCTAGATTAATTTAAATTTAAAAAATTTAAAATAATTGAAAATTTAAAAATATTCAGATTTCATTGAAAATGGTCGTTGCCCATTTTTTTAGTAATTTTTATTTATTTTTGAAAAATATTGAAAAATGTTATTTGGATAATGTCCAAATATATTTTTTATTTATTAGCTAGATTTGTTCACCATCATATCCGCTTATCTTTATTCATTTATTAAAAATGTTTAAATTTCATTTCTATCCAATTTTTATGCCTCTTGTGAATAAAGATGTAATAAACTTTCATTGGTACTTAACTTGTCTAACTATTCGACTTTCCACGGCCGGCGCTCTCCGAGTATAATCAATTTCCTTAGACTACTTTCTAGTCAAATAATCATACTAACATTTAGTTCTATAATATTAATTTTACCTAACTACACAATTTTGGAATCATCCTCATAATAATATAACTGGTTCCTGCGGCTTCGCCTGCGTGGAATATTTAGTTAGCCCATGTCAATCCTGAAATTCTATGCTAACTATTTTTCCAATCGGTTGAACAGTTTCGAAGATTAACTCTTACATATACAAACTGCCTCTTTAAATACTAGTATACCATAGATGAATAAAGTATTATTTTTTATATAAGTACCTATTCAAAGATAATTGATTGGTATTGCTGCGCTCGACTAGATAGAGCGCTATACAAAAGCAATAGCTCCGAAAATGTGGCAAAATCGTCACTTTTTATAACTTTTTACCCAGTTTTATTATATTTTTACACAGTTTCACTACGCAAACTGGTATTTTATTATGCCTAAAATTTAATAAAACATTCGGCATGTACACACCACAGACAGTTTGCAGTGCGACTGGCTCGGGTACGCCGAATTCAGCTTTCTATTTTATGCCGCATTTTACAAGTACGACGGCGGTATCTAGTCGAGCGCAGCGAGACCAATCATTTATCTATGTACCTATTATAATAAATTATTTGTTGATCCACAAAAGAAATTAATTAAGCTTTTAAAGGGTTAATGGTTAACGGAAGAATTATAATACACCTATTGAGTGGGTAGTCAGCTGGTCGAAATGGAATCCTTACGACTTGCTCCATGCGAACTAGACCGTCACAGTATAGTGACTCCGTTACTGCGGTGTCATTTCAAAATTGAGGCGGAACTTGAGGCCAAATACAATTAAAAATGAGCTCTCTCTCTCTAAAGGTGAATTCGTGTGCATTCATCAATGTAGGTAATTCATACAAAAATATAAATTATATAAGTAATACTATCTGGTGCCCGCGGCTTTGTCCGCGTTGAAAAATAAAAATACACCTGATGACATCTTTATCTCTGTGTGACGACGGTGGCGCCCAATGTATGCTTATTTAAATATTTAAAAAAAATGAGTAGTTAGTTAATCTGAATAACTTTTTGAGCAATTTCTCTAACTAACCTATAGAAAGCTACGTTATCAGCGAGTAACATAGGCCATATTTTATGAAGTTACGCGGACGAAGTCGCGTGCAACAGCTAGTAATATAAGCAGTGTCCAGTACATACCAGTTTTCGTAGGAAGTAGAAAAGAATTCTGTTGATATTATGATGAGGCGTTTAATTGTGGTTTTGTTTAATGACCATTCGATCCCATGTTTTATAGTAAAGCTAAACCTATAAAAGACTGGCGGACAGGCTGACGGGTCACACCACACACATGATGATAGGTGGCTATAATCGCCTGAAGACACAAGCAAAACTTACTTAGAACAAGTCTAGTTTAAAAAAAATAAAATATCTTAGCTCTAGTTATTATATAACTAGCTGGCGCCCCCGACTTCGTCCGCGTGAAAGTAGCAGGATAAAGTTAATAATTATAATTAACTATATCTATACTAATATTATAAAGAGGAAAGATTTGATTGTTTGTTTGAATTGAATAGGCTCTGAAACTACTGGACCGATTTGAACTGGCCGTAACATAGGCTATATTTTATAAAGTCGCGTGCAACAGCGTGTGATAAATTGCTATAACTAGTTACTACTTAGTTACTACTGGTTTTTCATATACTGTCCGCCAATGTAGGCCAAACAGAGCATAGGTACCGGCTATGTTTACTGTTACTTACTTTACCTTTCTACCGACCTATGTTAGATTAGATTAGCGATTGCATTTTCTCGTTCGTTTTTAAATAGCATTTTCCACTATTCAACTGTTACGGCGAGTCACGACTCACGATTGCTTTGCTTTTACATTTCATCTGTCTGTGAGTTGGAATTGTGTTTTGTTATACTTATACCGCGTCTAAAGTAAGAATTTATTTTGAAATTCAAAATTTCAAGCAGCAAGCGACACGATACTAGCTAAAATGGGTTTAACAATGCAAGCGGTCCGGTCCAATACCATCACAGAAATACCATTTACAATGCAAACGATCAGATACCCTTTATTAAAATAGAAATAAATTATTTATTTGTGTGTAAAATGTGAATCAAGATAGTATATAATATAATAATGAAGTCTCTTTTCCGCGTCTGCCTGTTTGCTAACTCCTACTTAACCACCAAAAGGATTTACCAAATGGTACATTAAAGTATGATATTCGAAGAATATTGTGTAAATTTTTCACGAAGAAATATTAAAAAATACGGCGGAAAAAAGTAGAATTGCGGTGCCCCTCATAACTTGGTGCTGGTTCATCTGAAATCAATAAATCAAAGTTCATTCGTTAGTTAGATAATAGTTTTAAAACCCCAGGTAACGCTGGGAGGGTTTTTTGAAATTTCAATTTTTCACTTTTTTGGAACACTTTTTGCGAAAAAAATCGCGTTTTTCCCTTCAAAGTAAAACCCATACCTATTAGACATTTTTTTTATTAGACATGGGTTTGCTCTTGGCCAACAACCAGCTGTATAGCAAGGATGTGGCCTAATCTGGAGTTGAAGTTGCCTATTAAGATTCACTCGAACTTTGAAAGGGTGTTCATTTTTTTTATTTTCATCCAGGATTTAGTTATCACATTCTAAAACATTGAATTCATTGTACGTTTGTGAATGTAACTCCACCTTTTACTATTGACATTTGACTGTTGACATTGACTTATAATGTTACTGGTTAACCTCCACTAAGAATTGAACTCGTGTACATCATGTCGTGGATCGGTCGGTCCCTACTATGTAAGGCTTTGGTCTCTTGAAAGAGCGCTGTTCGGTCGTCTTAGATTCTAAGACTTAGAATAAGCAAATTCATAGGTACTACATACATCCCTATCCTGTTGTTTTAAAGTTGATAAAACTTTTCCTGTTATAAAGTGTACTACTATTATGTAAAAGTCGTCAGACAAGCGAACTGTCCACTTGATGGTAGGTGGCTACCGTCGCCTATAACTTAATTAAGTAATAGGTACAATGTAAGAATTTTAAACAAACATCACTAAAATACTATTTTTCCATTAGGCCAGTACCCACATCAATGCCAGGCCGAATTCCATGATGCATTCAAAAATGTGGCGCGCCTGCCAAACGGGTTATTGACCCGGAGACCTTTGTCACTAAACTTATTTTGCTCTCGCGTCGCGTTTAAAATTTTGTACGATGTTATTTTTTTGTTGTTGTTGTTTAATATTCAATAATTGTGAACACGCAAAAAAATAATAATAGTAATATTATTATTTTAAATATAAATTACGGTTATACTACGAGTATGTAGGTAATGTAGGTCGATTCGAGTAGTCATTGATGGCTGCTCCTCGGATCTCATGGCTATTAATGCCGGTGTTCTTCAGGGATCTGTTCTCTCTGCGACTCTTTTCCTGCTACACATAAATGATCTGCTTCTTCCAGGAGTAGTTGCGTATGCAGATGACAGCACGGTCACGGAGAGATATCTGTCCACCGCAGGGGTCAGTCGCGATGAAATTAATTCCGAGAGAGAGGCAATGGTTGAGCGAATTAACTCTACTTTGAATCTTGTATCCCAGTGGGGTGACAGGAACCTGGTGAGTTTTAACGCCACCAAAACACAGGCGTGTTTGTTCTCAGCTAAAAGGAGCCCCTTCAACTTGACTCCAACCTTCCGAGGTGCACCTGTACCAGTCGCCAATGACCTCGAACTTCTTGGCATGAGGTTGTGCTCTAATCTCAACTTCGGCCCATCTATTGAGTCCAAAGCCCAAACAGCGGCCAAAAAGTTGGGCATCCTAAATAAGGTCAAGCGATACTTTACGCCTGGACAGCTCCTATCTTTGTATAAGGCGCAAGTCCGATCTTGCATGGAGTATTGCTCCCACCTTTGGGATGGCTCAGCCAAATACCAACTTGCCGCACTCGACTCGGTAGAACGCAGAGCTAGGAGACTCGTAGGCGACAGTACTCTTTTAAAATCTAAGATGCAGAGCCTGGCACATAGACGCAAAATTGCCAGTTTATGTGTCTTTTATAAGGTGTACTTCGGAGAGTGTGCTCAGGAACTGCATGAGCTGATACCGCCTTCCCCTTTCTTCCATCGGACATACAGACGTACGGCTGGCTACCATCCTCATCTTGTCGAAATCCCTCCTTTTCGGACCAAGCGCTTTGAAACATCCTTTATAATGCGCACTGCAAGGGTTTGGAACTCCCTGCCGGCGTCTGTGTTTCCAAGCACATACTTATAGGTAACCCTAATCTTTTCAAGGTTCGAGTGAATAGGCATCTTCTGGGTGAGCTCGCTCCATCTTAGGCCTCAACCTTGCCACATGGCTGGTTGTTGGTCAAGAGCTAACCCATCTCTTATAAAAAAAAAAAAAAAAAAAAACTGGTGGTAATAAAATAAGTTTCAACTCATAGTGCGAAACGTCACTTCACAAAACAAGAAGAAATTCAATAGTTATTCAAGAACGGTTTTCAAGATAGCCTAGATATTTAAAAATCTATTAAAATTCAATAATTCTAAACGCGACTAATTCGAAAGATGTTTTGCATTAGTAAGTTTTAGAGGTATGGGTGCATTCAACCTCAGTTTATTTCTCAATTGAATATTAAACGACCATTCGTGTTTGGCCGCGAATATTAAATCTTTATTTATTGTACAAATTCCGTTATGCGGATCTCTTTTTATTATCTCAGGGATTTTTTTTAAATTTGGTAATGACTATTATTTAATAAAAATATAAATTTGCAAATCCATACTTCTATGTAGAAGTTCACTATCGAAGTAGACCAACCTAAATTTATCAAAATGTATCTACTATTAAGGTTGGTTCAAGACTGCTTCTGATTGGTCCTGCTGAAAAATTAAAGGGTAGATCTATGTCCAACCCTCAGTCCAACAGTGCAGTTATGGGTATACTGTATAGAATCTTGAACTGAGATAGTTAGTGCAGTACTTATAGATAGGTATAAAGATTATTTTCAAGAAGTTTTTGCAAAAAGTGCATTGGTTACTCTTTACCAACTACAAGTAAAGTGTTGATTAGTTACTTTTAGAAACAATTTTATGTTTTATTAAATTATGGACTCGGTTCAGTGCATCCTTTGATAGGCGATTTTTTTTTATTATTTTCTTTTTAATGTTTGCGACTTTTACCGTACAAACAAAGGTATATCAGCTAAATTATTCCCGGTGACAGGTAACTTTAAGTAACGGTTAGCCTACTTAACAGATGGTGAAAGAGGTTAGACTATAAGCATATATTAATAAAATGTTTTCGATTTTGAACTGATAAAATTAACAAGTATTAAATAAGCCTTCTGTTAACAATTAACTACTATTAACATAGATGAGACATAATGATACACCATTAAATTTACACCTACGTAATAACTGTATGCATCTGTGACTAACAGACCTCGTTCAGTTCAGATAACAAAACATTAAGACGTAGGTACTCGTAATAATGAGACCTGAGGCATTTTGCTTTGGAACATGGTAGTTTTAAATGTCGTAAGTCGACAGACAGACTGACGATCCAATTGACTTCTGTATCGTCTGGATCTTTTAGCCGTCTCTTAGATAAATTTGTTATTAGGTATCCTTCCATTGTTGCCTTTAATATTGTTGCCTTTAATTCTAGTTAACTCTTAAAATGAGCTTAAAAATGAGAAAATTAAATTATAAATTGACTGACAATATAAGCCACTGACGACTTGCAACATATTTTTTTATGTGACTGTCGTCAGACAGGCTGACGGTCCAAATTGATGGTTATGTTGCTACAGTCGCTTATATCACAAGCGTGATATAAGCGTGTATAGTGCGAGTTTTACTCGATCAAACGCGTCGAACGCGTAACTGTCAATTTGTATGGGAATGAAGCAGCGCTACACGTTCGCCACCAGGTAGGCCTAGGCCTAGACACTAGGCCCTCAGGTGTTTGCCTGCAAGTGCGCTGTGAGCTAAGTATAGTAGGATTATCCTTATAAGGGATCAGGAAGGAATAGGGAAATGGGCTCTCAATCACTGAAACAAAACAGCTCAAGTGCTGTTATTACACGGTGTCGTTTCTCGTGCTTAGTTTTTAACTGATCCATCCATTAGTGAAAACCGTATTAAAACCCGTTGGATAATTTAGAAAAAGTTAGCGCAGAATCAGACACCGGCGCGGATTATTTTATGAAATAGAATATCTTCGCCTAGTTACTAAGTTTTTGAACAACAAATAATAAACAAAGATTTAAAGCACTTATCTTGTATTGTTAACTGTCTAACCCGTAAAACCAATTACAAGTAACAATTTTAGATTAGTCCATTGGCGCGGATTAAGGTATAAAATTAAAAACGACTTAGTATGAAGAAGTGTCAGTCGAAATTCCGAAGCAAAGCAAAACGGTTCTCATCAAAACAATATCGAGCAGAGCTTACAATGGAGTAACTGTGTTTGAGGTCTGCGAACGCGTATCAAGCGATAGGTATCAATGGTAAGCATGACAATGCCGGTTTTTTTCGTGATGGACAGGCAACGACCTCATCGTGACGCCGAAATTCAGGCTATGTGACGATTCGGACACAAAATAATATACCTAATAATTTATGAGCAAAATTTGAATAGGAATTTCTAAATTGTAAAAATCATTGAAACATTGGAACGAACATAGAGAGGTCATAACAATGACTTATTATACCAAGGTGACATGTCAGATGTTACACATCATATATTATGCGACTACTGACTATTTTTAACGGTATCCGAATTTACTGAAAAATATATTCAAAATAAAAAGTGCAAATTCGGACAAATATTTTTCGGACAAGACAATAAAGTGTCCGAATATTTTGTGTCCGAATCGGCACATAGCCGAAATTCGTAACTGAAACCGCCCGAACAATTTTTTCCCCGCTCGCCTTTTTGTAACACAAACATTTCCACTTCTATCATCTTCATTGTCCATGACATTAATGCTAAATGAAGTGTCAAGTCTAGCAATTCGTAACAGTATCGATTAATGTGTTTTAATTTATCATCTCTGTTTTTGTTAAAACGCCGAATTAAATCGACTTTCACTCCGATTGAGATAAGAAGTAACGTGAAATTTAACTGTAATTAATCTTGTTGAATTTTGTGTTTAATTATCGTGTTTGTTGTTTGTGAGGTTAAGTATAAGAGGTATATTGTTTTTTCTCTCTTAGAAACTAATTTTCTAACACTAGTTATAGTTCTAATCAAACATAGGTCGAGCGCAGCGCCACCGTCGTTACAGCGATAAAGATGTGATGCTATATAATAGGTAATCATATTATTTTTTCAGATGTTATATTTTTCATTTTCTAACGCATTCAAAGCCGCGATTACCATTTAATAAGTGTATGGAATTAAATTACGAGTACGGTTAAGCTCTATGGTCTTAAATTTTCGTACAAATAACGAAAAAAATATAAAATAAAATTGAAGCGTGGCCGGGTTCAGCTAGTTAAATATATTCACAATAAGATAAACATATATATTTTTTAAATAATTATTTTATTGAGCGTGAGTGAGAGTAATCGTGTGTGTACATATTTTGAGTGCATCCATGCGTTTGAAGTGTTTGCGTAGTGTATAGTGTGTTTGTTCGCGTCATTGTTTCATTGTTTGGATATGTATAATAACTATATATAGGTTCTAAAACTATCTGCTCTATCACAAGTCTAGAGTCTTTTATGTACCTACTGGTGACCCCATAATCAGTCTTTCATAAGAATTGAAAGAAATCTTCATTCATATAAGACGAGATACAAAGATAATTGATTGGTCTCGCTGCACTCGACTAGATAGAGCGCTATACAAAAGCGATAGCTTTGTGAATGCTGCAACTTTTTATTGTAGGGTGTGTAAGACATCGTCACTTTTTATCACTTTTTACACAGTTTTATTATATTTTTACGCAGTTTCACTATGTACGCAAACTGGCATTTTATTATGCTCAAAATTTAATAAAATATTCGGCACGTACACATCACAGACCGTTTGCAGTGTGACTGGCTCGGGTACGCCGAATCCGGCGTAGTATTTTTTGCCGCATTTTACAAGTACAACGGCGGTATCTAGTCAAGCGCAGCGAGACCAATCATTCATCTATGACGAGATAGTATTTTTCTCTAATCGAGCAAAAGTAGCGCGTAAGTTTTTTTTTTTTTCAATTATCAGTAGGTACTGTTTATCGTAGCTTATTCGAGAGTTGTAATCGCCGGAGTAAAATCATTTTCAATATACCTACAGCAGGTACACGAGTATGTAGGCTATCGGTTCACTTGGAAACTGGGTGGGAGACGTAAAATTTATCGGTCTAAGTTTTATGTGGTATTGTTATGAACAAAGCTGCAGGTTAGGTACGAGTACCACCGGTTGTGTACCTACCGCGGCTGAAGCGTTATATTGACGGGGAGGAGTCACGAATGGTCTCAGTGCATGGAATATTCATTAATTTCAAAGCAGACAGTCTTTTCTGATCGATAACATTGTTATGTAATAACGATGTCGCTAATACAATTTCTTTGCGAACTTTCTTGTCGTGACTGGTTGTTCTTATGTTGTTGTCAAAATATGACATAGGCTTTTGTGTGCGACTTGGTTCGCGTCCATGCGTGCGACTCGGCGTGATTTTGATTTTGGTCCAAATTAAAACATAGGATAGTAACTATCCGATAGTTATTATTTTGAACCGTGTAGCTGGTTGTTTTTAATTTCTACGTCATTATCCGTTCACGTGTCGCTTTCGAACGCATGATCAATTACTTACATGTGAAAATAAGTTATTTTTCATTGCAATTTCTCCATAACTAACTGCGCAGGGAAATCCGCAAAACTTTACTTGAACCAGTGTAACACGATTTTAACGGATGCGGAGAACGGATTGCGATAGTCGTACTTATTAAAAAGTTCAGATTAGTTTTGTAGATGATTCATAGTATCGATAGTTGTTATGTAGGGCAATCTTTAATACAGTATATTGATTGGTGTACGTTTGATATTTGTCATCGGTCCCAAAGAACGCGCAGAAACAAACACTCTAATGACACCCTGTTATAAGTTTAATGAAGACGTTAAACATGACATTAGGGCTGGTAATCGTTAAATCCAGTTCCTTCCTAATACTTACGTCAGTTATAGTTACGTCTGCTGTCAAAACGTTAAATCTTGTGGTCATACTGAAGCCGACGCGTGAGCCTGACCTCCAAGATAATGTTTCAAAACCCAATAACTTTTAATCATTCAGGCATGTTCTAAAGCAATATCTAGAAGATTTTTAATGTTTTTAAGGTACAAAATTTTAATAGGCTAAATTGACTTGAGTTTGTTTTTAAAAAAAATCACAGTAACTCCCCAGTGCTGCAGCCATTTCATTTCTCGATGGTAAATTTTATTATTTATTCTGAAATTATTATTTGCTTCGTAAAGATTTCTTTACATGACTGGACTATGTAAAGCTTACTGGATTGTAATAATAATAAACAAATAAATACGAATGTACTTATCTAATGAGCAATGAGTTTCAAAGTAGTTTGGAGTTGCGTAAAAAGAGAGTGGGTAGGTCAAAGGGCTCTCTATTAGTCTATTGCCAATTAACATTGTGACTCCATGATTCACGATCATTAATGATGAGTAAATGTGACATGTCATTAGATATTATGACACCTTTTACAAAGCAAATTGAATGATCAAAACTTGTTCTGGACTTGAGAGATGAGTGGAATATTTTTTTACGATATCACCTAAGTAGGTATAAACTGTCGTCTGTCATAAAAAAGTTATGTGCACGCTCAGCAACAAATAATGGCCTTACAGGCAAATTCATTTTTCATAAAATTTATGACGTCATAATAACCATGTAAACTAATAAAAGCATATTACAACGCCCAAGCATTGTGAGGTTTGGCGTATGTCACTTCAGATTAGCAAGACTGTTTGTATTAGGTATAAATTACTTCTTATATGATTCTAGTTGTGTCTTATTGGTTTATTCTGATAAGGACAGATTCTCAAAAAGACAGATTTCACCAACAACAAGTGTTGATTAGTTACTTTTCAAGTAAAGCTTATTGGTGATCTAATTCTAATTCTTCTGGGACACTAATAAAATAATATTCAGACAATTCTTATTTTTTTAGAGTTTCGTTATTTTTATTCATAGTTAAAGAAAGCAAAGGATTCGAACATGTGACTGTTGTTTTAAAATAACATTTTAAGAAAATTTTAAATTTTTATGTTAAATCAAAATGTCATTTGTGAATTGAATTGTGACTCGGTTTGTTTGTAAGGATCCTAAAACTGATATATAGCCTATTAGATATATATAGCCTATTAGATGTTACTCGCTGGTAATGTAACTTATTATAGGTGAAAGAACTTTTAAAATCGGTCCAGTAGTTTTTGAGTTTATTCAATGACAAGCAAAAAATATATATTTTCTCTTTATAATGTTAGTAGTTATAGATAAAAAGAGCTGTAAATGACTCACATAATTATGAATATAAACAATCCCCTAAGTATATTTTTATGGTAAACAGATACAGCAGTCAACTTTCATATTATGCAAACCGCAATATCCGCAATCCCCAAGATACTCCAATGTCGACGGTTGACACAGTTTATAATACTGCACACCCACGCCACGTACGATTACTGTAGCTTTTTATACGTACTCGTACATGTAGGTGTTTACAAACAAGGTTAATTCGAGAATTCCTTAAGGCAGACATGGCCAACATTTTTCAACGACGATCAGAAGAACCCTTAAGGGATTCACAAAGGCGAATGACATTGACGATTTGACCTTCACCGATATGACCTTTAGAATGTTTATATATATCATACTAATTCCACACGAAAAACACAAACGTAATCCACACCTCAACGCAGTCTGTGAGACACTGTAGCTCCATATATTTAGAGTTCCGAGGCGGCGGAAACAATTCAACAGGCCTGATAAATGTGGTTTTTTGTACTTTTCATTAAAACTACATTAAAAAAAAAAAAATCAATACATTTTTTTTAAATGATATTGACTTATTATTCGGTGTAGGAATCATTTGCGCGCAATAAACCGTTTTCGCAACAAATTTCAATATAAGTCAAATTCTTCTTATGTTCTAACTTTTATTGTGGGGTTTCTACTACTTCGATGGAAATTCTAAACAATACAATTTGTTCTTCACATGTTTAAGTATAACATATATTTTTTTCAAACCAATTGCATTGATAGTTTCTTCTAACATATTTTTTAAAAAATGCAAATTTTTAGGATTGGCGTGTGTTTACACCTTAATAATATAAAGTTATTTTTATAAAAATAACATAAACCGGCTTCAAAACTATACCTATGTAAACTCGACAGATAAAGTGGTTTATCACGCTAAGATTGAACATTCTTTGTATGTTGTAGAATGATAAGATCTGTTTTCCGTTTTCCTTTGATAATTCAAAGTGATAATTTCTATTGCTATCGTTATTAACGATGACAAATTATGTCAATCAGTAATTAATACCTATTTCAAATCTAAGCCTTAGCGAATTTTGAAATGAATGGAATTTGTAATCGAAACTGATAAAGCACTTTTCTTGTCTGCTTTACATGTAGGTATACCCTTGAAGTCGGTTTTTGTTTTTCTATAAAAAAAAAAATATTTTTCAATTCCATGCAAAAACACATCTTGCATTCCAACCGAAGTTTACTTGCGATACTTAGTCACTCGTGTCGTATTTCCTTTCGATTTCCTCGAATAAGGTTTCTTAACAGATGGCATGCGAAGTAAGGAAGTCCAGTGTCTTAGCGAGAGCTAATCCTCGTTACTCAATTAGCAAGGTATCAAATCCAATTCGCAATACATCACAAATTCAATTAGAATTTAGTCAGGAAATCGTGACGGACCGAACGAAGCCTAATACGCTCTCCTTTTAGCACGTCTGACCTTCCCATTCGCGAAGGCTTCAACTAAGATTTATTGTAGACTACGAAAGGGTACATAACTCTTTTGATAAGTTTTAAACTTTCTACTTTTGTATCAATAGAAAACATGAAATGGCTTTGTTAAAATATAAAATTATTACTAATTTGAAGATATTATAAAAATCTATGTGTGTGCGTAAGTTCCCCATGGACTCCAAAACAGCAAAACAGATCACCGTGAAATTTTGCGTACAGAGGTCCTAGTGCGAGTTTTACTCTATCAAACTCATCGAACGCGTAAACGTCAATTTGTATAGCACTGAAGCAGGTGCTACACATTAGCCACCAGATAGCGCTGCTTCATTCCCATACAAATTGACATTTACGCGTTCGATGAGTTTGATAGAGTAAAACTCGCACTAGGCCCTCTGGTTGTCAGCTTTTCAGAACCTTACAATCCGAGCGAACAAAGTCGCGTGCAAGAGCTATTAATAACAATAAAAATAGTTTTAGGTGTCTTCGTCCGCGTTGATAAATGAAAATTTTAACACCTTTGCTGTGACGACAATAGCGCTGTTTTTTTATATTTTTAAACTATCCCCTTGGAAGCTAACATTTATCCAGGAAAATACTTTTCTATGTTAATCCAAGTAATAAACTATCTGTGTGCCATATTTTGTATAATTTTTATGATTATTATGTAATAAATTACAAAAGTTTTGAAACTCATAAATTGTTCTAACTTGAAGACAAACTTATGTAACTATGGAATGATGAAAGATAAACATTTGTCAAAAGGTCTAATGAAAACCATAATGTTTCGTAATACATGGTAGTTATATTGATGGTAAAGTACGTCCATGGCATAGTAGCACAAAAAAACAAGTAGTTTTATGAATGTAGTTATTGTGATAACAGGTGTGAGGTAACATCTGTGGGCGCATCTTAGTTCGAAGGTTGTTTGACATCATACTCATCGACAAAGGCCATAGGACACAATCATTGAATATGCATAAAAAGTCTTATGTGAATTAGCAATAAGATTGAAAATTGAATTTTCATTGTCTTTAATTATAGTCTTGTGCACGGTTGTTAGGTACTCTTAATTCTTTAAAGAAACAAAAATGTTTATTTCGTACAGTTTTCTATTTTTATTTTATTATTAGGCAAATTATATTTAGCCAATTTTTTTTGCGTAGTTAATTGTTTGTTATTGATTAAATTCATAAAAGTTAAGTCATTTTTCACTTTGATAATTGATTACTCGGGCAATAATGGTAGTACAGAAAATTAAAGTAGAGTTTTGTAAACTGCAAAACATTCCTCAATAAGGTGCTTAAATCGAACTTTGATAAAAAAAAAATTCATACTGAAAATGTTGACCGAAAAAAGGTAAGTAAAAAACTGCAAATTTAAGGATATTTGGATAACTTGCAATAACTTTGCAAATTATACAGATACGAAAAACCTTTTTCTCAATGTGTCCTGAAAAAACCCTGAAGGGTTCAAGGTGCTGCGATTTATTTTTCTTAGGCTGGGTTGCACCATCTTACTTTAACTATAACCAACGTCGTAACTTCAGTTAAAATAACGGTTAGGCCGAAAATGAGTTGCACCAGTTAACAAATAATCATAACTGGTTAACCGGTGCAACTCATTTTCGGCCTAAAACTCATTTTCGGCCGAAAATGAGTGCGAATTAACTGAAGTTGCGACGTTGGTTATAGTTAAAGTAAGATGGTGCAACCCAGCCTTAGTGTCCGAATGTTTAAAATTATCGTTTTTGCTGGAAAATCACGATAACGGGCAATTTTTCATTTTTTATCCTAATATTATAAAGTAAGTTTAGATTAGTCGATAAATCGCTTTTGCCATTTATCATAACTATGTGTCGTTTTCAAGGTTTGTCATCAAATATTTTTTTATTTAAACGCACGCGAACATGCACTCTATGAAACTGCCATTAATTATTTGTAAGTAATGGCTGCCGCTCATACATAGTCTGGCAAGAAATATAAACCACAAACGTGTAGTGTACTGCTACTGTACAGTACAGTGCCGTTTGAAACTCGATGTATTGACAATTTGTAACCTCGCATTATGGATTATGCAAAACGCGGTCCAACAATGAAATTTTAGACAGCTGTTGTTGCTAGTTTTGTAAATTTCTTGCACGGAAATCCCCCTAATATTAATACAAACTAGCTGCGTGTGACCCGCTGTTTCACTCACTGTTTAATTTAAATTATAAGAAGGGTATGTAAAGCCGCTAATAAAGATAGCAATAGAAATTGTCACTTTGAATTTTCAAAGGAAAACAGACCTTGGCATTTAGACAATGTATGAGATGTGTCACGTGATTTAGCGACGGCATATTATGTCAATCCCATACATTTTATTGTTTTCGAACTTAAGAATAAGAATAAGAATAAGAATAAGTTTTATTTGCAACAAGGGACATACATAGATATAGGTACCTAAAAAATAACTTAGAAGACACACACAAACGTCCCCTGCAACAAACCGGCTCCAACTCAGCATAATGCAGGTTTTAGAAACCTGCGCTGGTCTTCCGTTAGAGCCGATGGTGAGGTTACGCACTTATTAACATAATGTACACACACACAAAGCTCCAAAAAAGAAAAAAAAAAAAAAAAAAAGAAAAAAAATACTTACTTCGTAATACTTCGTTATCGTTTTAAATTGTTACTTTGACTAAGGCCCCTGATCATTCTGCAACATACAAAGAATGTTCAATATTAGGGTGATAAAGCACTTTACATTTCGGTTTTCTCGGATAACGTGTGTAGATACGTAGATGCAGAAGGTAGGTAGGTATGTGGTAACTTTTCACGTATAAATATTTTATTGAGTATCTGTTCCTGAGCTTAAATTTGCAATAAGAGAAAATATTAACAGACTAGCCGTTGCACGCGACCTCGTTTATAATATCTTATAAAACTTTATAAAATCTTATTACTCGCTGATATGTAGGCTCTATGGGTGGAAGTATTTTGAAAATCGGTCCTATAGTTTTTGAGTTTATTCTTTACAAACACAAAAAAAGAAATAAGTATTATTAATGGTTTTCTGTTTTTCTATGACTACCTATCTATACTAATATTATAAAGCTGAAGAGTTTGTTTGTTTGTTTGTTTGTTTGAACGCGCTAATCTCAGGAACTACTGGTTCGAATTGAAAAATTCTTTTTGTGTTGGATAGATCATTTATCGAGGAAGGCTTTAGGCTATATAACATCACGTTGCGACTAATACGAGCGAAGAAACAGTCGAAAATGTGGAAATAAACGGGGAAAATTATTCATCTTTGAGGGCTTCCGTTGCGTGCGCTGCGAAAACCGTTCGAGATACCCAAATGATTCCCAAAATAACTATTCCACGCGGACGAAGTCGCGAGCACCAGCTAGTGCCTAAATAAAATTGCTCCATTCTTATCGGTTCAAGGATAAACAAACAAATAAGGTTTTTTAAAGTCACTGTTGACTAACGTTGCTCATCAATGTTTGATGAAGGTAGACCCGATGTTTGGCTTAAATGGCCTCAGTCTTTACGTTATAAATAAATGTTTGGCTTAAAGCTTAAATTTTCAACGTTTTACGTCTTAGTTTTAGATCATCACTCATCAGCATTAAGCTTAAGCCTTCGAAACTTATGGTGGTGGTTAAATATTTGATCTAAGGGAAATAAAGATTTTAAATATGTCATATTTAGTCCAATCCAAATAGATTGTATGGGACAGTCTAAGAATTTGAAAGTATTATCAGTATTATATTAGGTACTAGCGGACCGCCCCTGGCTTGGCACGGATTTTTTTCTGCAAATTAAGTATATACATTAAAACCTGTCTCCTTGAACGCTCTTTTCATCAAAGAAAACCGCATTAAAATCCGTTGCGTAGTCTAAAAGATCTAAGCGTGCATACAGACGGACAGACGGCGAGAAGCGACTTTATTTTATACTCTATTAGCTACACGCTCCCGGCTTCGCCCGGGTTCAAAATAAAACCTATCCTATCTAATTTGGACCAAGAAGTTTTATCAAAATCGGTTAAGTAGTCTAGGAGTTCATTGACCTCAAACAACGTGACACGTAATTTTTATATACAGTGTGTGGCCTAAATTAAAATATAGACCCTTTAACGAATCTGTAATTAATTCCAAATGGTTTCTTATATTGAATCATCGTTTAAATTTATTGCTATTATTACAGACCACACTCTGTATATGTAAAGAAAAATATGTAGGTACTAGGTATATGTATGAAAATTTTTCTTCGATTTATATTAAAACTCTTTTTATTATTATTAATGTATTGAAAACTATTTGGTTAAGCTACAAATGATTATAAAATAACGACATGTCATGTCATCAAAAGTTAATATTTTTATATTTAATATTTATCTTTATATATTGACTTAAACTGACTAAATATCATTGTTGAAAATATAATGATAATATAAGGTATACCTAGTTACCAGATAGATATGTATTTTTATACTCATGTTATTTTTTGTAAATGTATGAATTATCAAAACACAAACTTTGCTTACAGAGAAACTCAATTCTGTTTTAATCAACTGTGTCATCCTAACCACTAGAAAAATACCCTCCCTCCACTTGGCTCCCACGTCTAGAATCCCATGGGATCCTAGGATATTTTTTTTGCATTTATATCATATACCTACTAGCTAAACGCTCCCCGCTTCGCCCGGGTTGAACCAAATTACACAGTTACGAAGTTTTATCCAAATCGGTTAGAGATGTAAAAAAGCTTGAATACATACGAGTAACTACTTGTCAAGTTCTATCTTACGTAATTATGTCGTCAGATAGGCTGGCCGTCCCCTTGATACTAGCTTCTAACTCTAAAGATGTTTTAGTAAGTATGTATACTTGTTTAACCTGGATATTTTTGTTGCAGTGGAGAATCCCAACTTTGACCAAGGTTACTTCGGACCATGGCGTGTTTGCAAGAAGCTCCTGTACAACAGAGAAAAATGCGGGCACGACGTCTCCAAATTTCGAACCACGAGTAAGTCATGTTCATTCCTTACGCCTTATATGACATTTAGGGCCTCTTTCACCATCTGTTAAGTGGGCTAACCGTCATTTAAAGTCACCTGACACCGGGAATAATTTAGCTGATATGCCTTTGTTTGTACGGTAAAAGTCCTAAATATTAAAAAGAAAATAATTTAAAAATTCGCCTGTCGAACGATGTACTAAACCGAGTGCGTAATTTAATAAAACATTAAATTAAATTATATATAAAAGTAACTAAACAACACTTTACTTGTAATTGGTGAAAGAGGCCCTTAGTCTTCACAATAACTGGTATTTCTCGATTTTCGAGTAGTAGTTCGTATCATCAATTTTTGCTTTACATCCACTGTACTGTATGCAGAATTTGTATAGTTATATAACTGTTTTCTGATTACGTTTGTTACCGGGAATTTGCGTCGATTTGCCAAACAATTTCGTGGAGTTAGATTGCTATTACTTTACCACGTAGTATGAACAATAAATTCACCATAGCATATATTACGTAGATTAATGTTTCCTTAGGTTCCTTATAAATTGTGATCATATTTAAATTTTGTTATTTTTTAATTTTAATTGTTAACAGGTTTTTTTTGGTTTGTTAACATGTTTTCTTTTTTTTAATACATTCTTTATGCGGAAACATTTTTATGGTCTTAAATTGATTAGTTGATATTAATAAAGAAAAATAAAATCAGTGTATGTTTTCCAAATAATATTAAAAGAAAATAAGGACTCAACACAACATACACCATAAAGAACATAAGAATCATGATGTTCTGTTCGCTAGGAATGTTGTGACAGTCACGTTGTGCTGTGCTCATCTTGTGAAATACTCGAGTGAGTACAATCATTGTATGTACAGTAGGTACACTACACACTCACTTTAGAAAACACTTCACGCCTTAGTGCTGTGAAACACCTACAAGAGAAAAATCGTAATATTTAAACAAAAAAAAATAAGGATGATAAAATTAAAAATTACAAATGAAAATTTATAATAAATATTGATTAAAATGCAAAAAAATAAATTTAATAAACATTTAAAAATATAATCTTAGGACCTCCACTGCTGGACGTAGGCCTTCCCCTAAGCCATTGCCCTATATCCCATTGCCATATCCCATCACAGATGCACGTGGGGTCGGTTAGCCACCCAAACTTCAAGTGGACGGTCAGCCTGTCTGTCGACCTTAAAATTAATAAAAGCATTTATAACATCATGATCAATATCACCTTGCGCGTGATCTTATGACGTCATTCAACGTCAAGAGTTGATCAGTTCGAAAGCATTACCTAAGTAGGTATTTTAGAAATTTAGCTTCATCGGTCGTTCAGTAAAAAGAGTAAACTAAGTACCTACATCGTTTTAAAGCAAAGTGGAAAATCCTACTAATATTGAGTGTAAAATGTGAAAATTTTTGAGTATGGATATGGATGTTTGTTACTCTTTCACTTTCGCGCAAAAACGGCTCAACGGATATGACTGAAATTTGACAAAAATATAGTTTATTACCTGGATTAACACTTTTTATCGAGGAAAATATTAGATTCCCGAGGGATCGTCTAAAAATATTAAAAAAATGAGCGCCTCTGCTTCTGCTCTGCTTACACAGAGATACCTATAAAGATGTCGGTCGTTATAATTACTCATATATTTTGTCACGTATTGTATTTTTCATTTTACAACGCGGACGAAGTTGCGGGCACCAGCTAGTGAGTTACTAAATTTTAAAACTCATTGCAAAGATTTAAATTTAAACAAATTAAGAACGCGTTCCAGTATTCTATTCTTAAAGCTCTTTAGTAGGTATATTGAACGCGCCCTTGAGCCAATTCGTTTATAACTTCAAACAGATGAGAATTGATTTACGTAATGCAAAACATATCGGCCTCTTGTCTTGTTGTTTACTAATTATATAAGGGTGTTGTAGATGTTTAATTAGCGTAGAAAGAGTTAGGAAGAATATGTAAAATCGCTCTCCTATTTTGCTTACACTTTTTGTCTTTGGGCACACTGTAACTCGAAGATTTAGTATTTTTTAGAAATCATATTAAAACTGATAACATAAAATCGATGTTATAAAAAAATAAGCCGACAATGCAAAGCTCCTCGTTTATAGATCTTTCCATTCCAGTAGTAACCGTACCAAAATCCGTTTGGTGGTTCAGAAAAAGTTAGCTGAGAAACAGAGGAGCGGACAGCGTTCAAAAAACAGTTTTTTGTACCATTTCCACCTCTATTTGTATACCGATTTTCTTTCGTTTTTGATGTTCTTTTTTTGGATTTTCGAAGTTAGTATCTTTGAAGTAGTCGCTATGACTAGCTACCAATAAAAAATAGTTACATAATATAATGTTAAAAAGTTTACATAATAAAAGAATAATATGAATGATGTAAACACCTCGATTCGATTGTGTGATTCGAAAGACAAGTGGGCGTATAAGTAGGTACTAGTAAAATCGCTCTGAAATCGAAGAATATTATGAGGATCTAAATTTTAATATAAACAAAGCTGATGCAACATTTTTTGATAGCAAAATATATTTATGAAAAAAAAAAACTTTTAATTCCGATTTGTATCACTTGGCGCACACCGCTCACCCCACGTTTCAGGACCATAAATTTCCTATCTTTTCACCAAAATACTACCACTGACCTATTTTAGGGGGCGACGCCCATGAGTAACCTTGTTAAGGCGTAGTAGTTCCCTTAGTTTTTACGTTTGCACACAAACTTTTAACCTTAAAGTTATACGTCATGGTCATGTATCATCATTTAAATCAGCTTTTGACCGAACTACGTCTATTAGGGTTGGCACTTGGTTATTTATAAATAAAAATTAATCGCTATTATTATCTGCTTAGTGGCTATTTCTATCTGCTAGCTAGAGTACTAGTATCACTTCGTCCATTGCTGAAATATTGTGATCGCCACGTAAACTAAAGCTCTCTACCAATACCTACCACCTTAAGAAACTGTAGTACTTTTTTGATAGAGGCATTCCTCACGTCATCTTCACAAGCCATTGTGATTTGTGTGGCTTCCTAAGATGTGATTACGCTTGTGCATCAAAGAGCTACACTCGCACAGGATATGCATTGGTGTTTCGTCTGCCTCATGGCAGAAGCGACACTCTCCCGTACTAGCGAGATCCATTTATTTTAAGGTGCTTATTGAGACGACAGTGCCCCGTTAGCGCCCTATATAACATGCACAAATTAACTATGTTGCTAAGCACAGAACTTGACAACGGATGGATCAATTCGGTTATTTTTTTAAAGTCTGAATATTATGTCTTGAACATAATATTCAGACTTTAAAAAAATAACCGGGAAAAGGTGTTACTATTGTCAAATGCAAGTCTGCAATTAATTGTAATTTGCATTTACGACCTTCGTAATTACTCATCTAGGTGACCTTTGTGCAGTGTTTCATATTATATTATAATATTGCCTTCATTATAATTTAACATTCTATTGTTCTTTTAATTGCAAAAAGATTTTTTATTATAACTATAGCCACTCTTTCTATTCATTTATAATTTCTATTTTTCTTTCTCTTGAAAAGTAGTTAGCACCTATCTGATTTCTATAATAAACTTTCTTTAAATGCTTGACGTGTATTATGAGTGCAGGGGATAACAAATGTTAGTTTTGTGTCGAATAAGAGAGAATGGAAGTGCTAAGAGCTATATAAGCTGCAATATTTCCAGCACACGATGAGCAAGCAAACGTAGCAGATGCATGGGATAGACATCCTTGATGAATTCTCAGGTGTACGCTAATCCTTTTCAGGTGTACGCTAGAAACTCAACTGTGTACCATAATATATTGTTATTCTTGTGTAAATAAATAAATAAAAAAATAAAAAATATTAAAGAGAATAGTTTTATTTATTTTTTTATTTGTAACTTTGTAACATGCGAATAACAAAAGAGAAAAAAAAACACGTGACAGTGAGAAGTAAAAGTTACTAGTTACAAAAAGGTCTCTACTCAGTATTTGCTGACATATGCCATCACTGATCTTCTATATTCTAAGACCTAAAAATCTTGCAAATATTCTAAAAAAATGCTAGCGTGACTTGCCTAACTGCGCCTTAACTAGAAAGGCATATTTAGTTGTTAAGGGGTCGTCCGCTGCCAACTAAAACCACGACTTGTGAAACGAATTACCATAATGTCTTTCATATCGATTAATTTCAACCTGTCTCGGTAACATGGTGAAATTCCGTTGTCTACATATAAATTCTATAGAACATTATACCTAGGTTTAATAGTATAGAACATTATACCATTAAACCTAGCTATTTTAATATTAGTATAAAATTTGTAAAGATGGTTGGATGTTTGTATTACGAGTACCTCACGTTAGATAAAAAGAACTAACATTGCAAAGCTCCAACCAACATTGTTTTTATATGCCGACATCTTGGTATACTCAATCAAGCATGATCGTTGGAGAGAGTTAGATGAATCCAGGTACTAGCCGGGTACATATTAAATAGCTTGATAGTCTCGATACATTATGTATCTTTGATTAATATGTCGTCGTTGTCAAACAAAGTCTGCTATATGCATTGTGATTCCAACATTGACCGTAGCGTCAGTAGCGTAGTGAATAGTTCACTGCCTTATCTATTATCTATAAAAAAATTGCTAAGTGCTTATGAGCACTATTTGTCGAACTGCAACCTCTGAATAAAATATTATGCTACTAAAGACCCGGGGTGCAATTTATATATACTTAAGTACATACTATCTTTTAAGTTGGACCAAATCACACATAGTTACGAAATTTTATCAAAATCTGTTCAGTAGTTTAGGAGTTCATCGCGAACAAACTAACATGTGACACATAATTTTTATATTATATAGAGATGTGCAGAAGCTACATCTGTTATGTGCAAAATTTACTATATTGTTAAAATAATAAACTACTTATTAAATTTTCAAATCCAAAGTCGAGTAAGTTTACGTAGGTAACAATTCAGTTTAAAAAAAATACTTTTTTTTTATTCATGATGATTTTCTTTATCAATATCTAGAAAAGTAAACTTTTTGCCCATAACTAGCAGATTTATCCTGTTATGTGTTAGGGGTATCAAATCAAGGTTTTATGTAGAATTTAAAAAGAAAGTAGGTACCTACTGTTTGCCTTCTTGAATATTGTTATCTATTTTTACTTTTATGAGTTAGTTCAGCCACTTTTTAAATTTTTACCCATATTAATAATTGTATTAAAAAATTGCTTAGCTACCAAAAGTATTTCTGTAACTGTACCTACACGGTTTTATACAAATGTGTATATATTACTGAGTCAGTATAATGAGGTCCATGCGCGGATAGTGTGTCACTAATCTTTCTTTTCACTTCCATCTATGCTGCAAACACAAACCCACCTATATTGTACCTACCTACCTGTTGTTTGCTAAATTACTTAAGTTAATTGCCATTAATATCTTGGTCTCCTAATTGGATTGTCTTGTTGCAATAACCACACCCTTGTCGTTTTATGTGTCGTTACTTTCGTATAAGGGCCGTTCAAGTATTACGTTTATGTTTATTTATGTTGTAGTTTACAATATATATATTATTTATTTATTTTATTAAACTAAGTTTCCTAAATTAAGAAATATGGATCCCTCTTTGGGTGAAGGCCTCCAACTTCTTCCATGACTCCTTTTCCTTTGCCCTGTTCATCCAATTCCTCCCAGCTGTTAGAATGATGCCGTCAGTCCACCGTGTGTTCGGTCTACCAACATTCCTTTTCCCTAGTGGCCCCTTCCATTGAGTGGCTTCTATTGTCCATCTTTTGTCTTTATAGCGTGAGATGTGTCCCGCCCAACGCCACTTCAGTTTTTGGGCTTCTGTAAGTGCATCCCTTAACTTCGTTTTCTTTCTAATTTGGTAGCTACTAAACTTTTTGTTTTTTTCCGAATTCGTAAAATGCTTCTCTCCATAGACCTTTGAGTAGTTCTTATTTTTTGTTTAATTTTATTTGTGAAAATCCAAGTAGTAGACAAGGCAGGACACAAGTATCTAATACGATTTTTTTCATGGATAGACTATGACCTTTAAGGATTTCTTTTAGCACATTAAAATATTCTTTATTAAAACACTTACCAAAGTTAATTGCAACACTTAAACTTCATTATTTCCATTAATAGAGTGACAAATCGTACCCATAATTCGCACGGACAAGGACGGTAATCATTATACTTTTTTCATTAGCGTATGACGTATTTTGACACTTCGTGACATGACATTTCATGTTTCACGAAAATTATTAATATTTCGTGTTACTAAACCACTACTTGTAATAAGCACCATAAGCAGCATAAAAGTAAATTCCACTCAAATGTTTTACAATTTACAACACGAATTTTTAATCAACACATTCCAAACGTAAACGTTCGGTCATTTAAATTTTTAAAAACTAATTACCACTCAGGTGTGTATCAGCGATGAATGTTTAACTAAGAAAGTTGTCCAATTGGTCTGGCTACAAGGGGAAGTCTAAATTACTCGTACAAGAAACCTTAATAACTGTAATATTAATGAAATAAGAAACTGCATGTACATAATATTTTGCAGTGACAATATACATAAGCAAGCTAAGTAGGTATACATAAGCTAGCTTGCTTATGTATTATTAAAGAATTTTTAAAATCGATCCAGTAGTTTTTGAGTTTATTCATTACTAGCTGACCCCTATGTTTATTATAAACACATTAATGAGGGTTTTAAACACATTTGAATATGATACTCGGAAACTACAAAAATTACTCGATCACAAATAGTCTGTTTCCTATAAAATTAAAAAAGAATGCATAAAATTATCAATTATCAGTGAAATTTTTATATACCTAATATTTTAAAATTTTTGTTTGTCTATAGTTACTAAAATTATAAAGAAGAAACATTTGTTTGTTTGATTGAATTGAATAGACTCCGAAACTACTGAACCGATTTGAAAAATTCTTTTACTGTTGAGAACACGTTGAGAAGCTATATTATTATTTACTGATTTTAAAATATTATATCAAATTTCATTGTGCTTTGTGCTCGAGTAATTTTTGTAGTTTCCGAGTATCATATTCAAATGTGTTAAAACAAAACCCTCACTAATGTGTAATTTGAAAGTGTCTTTGAATGATATGCACAAACGAGACGTGAGCATTCTTTACCAGTGTCACACGTACCACTCAACAATATAAGTGTTACGAATTACCTCCCACGGCCATTTCACGGCTGTCCGTTAATTAAGGTAAACAATTTAATAAGACATCACATCTTTTTGTTCATTAATCAACCGCCTTTGAAACCTTCACGCGACTTACCTCTGAAAATATTGCCTTGAAATTAGTTTTCGTAATTACAATGTCATGTTTGAATGATTAAGTTTTAAAAATCTAAAAGAAATAATCGGTACTTACTTATTATAAATGCGAAAGTTCGTATGGATGTATGTATGGATGGATTTATGTATGTATGGATGTTTGTAACTCTCACGCAAAAACAACTGAACCGATCACCATGAAATTTTGCATACACGTTGTCTGGGACACCAGAAACAACATAGGGTACCTTTCATCCAGAACGCCGACGAAGTCGCAGGCACCAGCTAGTATGATGCAAGCGGTAACTTGTTTTATGAGTTCACCTGCTAACCGTAGCTAATTGTTTATGGGAAAACACCGTAGTATTTCTAGTGGATGAATAACGGATTAAATATAGTTGTGCTCATTATATAACTCACTATCTCATTATTTCATATCAACTGATTAGTGCCTCGTAAACATCTGTCAACTAGGACTGGCGTAATATCAGCGCTGTGCTTTGCATCAGCTTATGCTGAGCTAGATAGTTACCTTTTTGCTGTCATGGAGCAGACTCGATGGGATCTAAGTAATTATGTATTTTCATTTAAATGTGAAAAAAATTACATGTATTTTTTTATTTCTTTTTTATCTTTGGATGTATTTGTGTGTGTGTCATGTTTTTGCAAATAATTGTTTTCTATTCTAAAACTCGGCCCACGCCTTCATAAGTTTTCAATGGACCTGAAAAATCAATATAGTTCACACTAGGCAGCACCTTAAAGGGAAGATATTTGATTTTTCCTAGAAAAGTAAAAATAATATAGTTTACTGATTAGATAAGCGTATTAACTACGGTAAAAACGCATGGCAGGTGCACACATATAAATACATACTCATAATAACCTCTACAGGATGTGGTCGTTGAAGAGGCCGCGTAATGTGAAAACAATGTCATTGTGTTATGTATGTATGTATGTATGAGTACTTGCAGGCACTGTACTTTCATTGTTCTTTATAAGACGTGGTGTAACTTTCATGGCTGTGAATTTTAGATGGAAATTTAAACCACAATTTAAAAGAATACTCTCGTACATTCAACTGTTACGGGTCCATGGTTCGTCAGTTTGGCTTGAAATCCTTTTGAAGCGTTCCTTAAAAGAATGGAAGTTGTTGTTAGTATTGTTTAGTATTGTTTAGTAGTCGCCAGCGGTAGTGGCTGACATAATTTGAGCGGCTCGTCCATCGACACTAATCAACTCCTTGTAGAAGGAAATATGTACAACGCAACGCAACAGTTTCTGTGCTTGTTGTCTTTCAGTTTCATCCTTATCCCTCATCATAATGGCAGCGCATTTGCATGACCCTCATTAATGATTTTATGCTACGGTAACCATCTGCTATCAATTGGAACAACTTGGTCTTAATTGAAATGGAAATCTCACGCCTATATCCACTTACAAAGGAAGGTATTATAGACATACTATATATATATATATAGTATCTACTATACATTTCCACATGCCTGCGCGCCTTCCTTGCACGCCTCTCGCTTTTTCCACGTCCGTGCTTCTTTTCATGTTGTCATTGTCAAAGTTTATCATTTTCTTGAGAAGAATGTCGTCCATTTTAAGACCAGCGTCGCACGGATTTAGGTAATTTTTCTGCAAATGTCCACACAAACCTTCCCCGTTGATCGCTCCATCCACTAGTGAAAACCGTATCAAAATCCGTTGGGTGTTTTATTAATAAGCGAGCGGACAGACGCGGACTTCTGTGTTTTTTATTTATTTATATAAAGTTGAAATACAACAACTTTATGTGTGTATTCAACATTTTACTAATCAGCCAAAACAATAAAACAATAATTTTGAAAAGCTGTTTCTACGAAGAAGAAACCGACAAGCTACTTCCATAGCAGCATGTCAGCATGTCCTCTTATTCATTTATAGTCTCTGGAATTCCTTATTCATTCTCCGGTGTCTGGAACTATATAGGAACAAACGGTTAGTTAATCTTTTTTTTTTTCTTAAATTTGTCTATTTTCGTGTGAATTATATCATTTGAATTAAAAGTAATTGTACTTAAAAATACTTACTATAATATTAATATTACTTACTGTGGAACAAAATGGATCATCTAATACCACTTGACATATATAGAACGCTACGTCTGGCGCATAATAAAATAACTGCAGGTGTAACTGAAATTATGATTCCCGACGTGCAGTTAGCCATATTAAGAAGGCTTGTG
Organism: Synanthedon tipuliformis; assembly: GCA_947623395.1. NCBI lineage: Eukaryota > Metazoa > Arthropoda > Insecta > Lepidoptera > Sesiidae > Synanthedon > Synanthedon tipuliformis. The sequence continues at coordinate 5,475,505 of OX392428.1, read as the reverse complement.
TCTTTGCCAACGAGTTATAAAAAAGTTTCACGTTTCACCCAAGGAACTTTAAGGAAATATGTTTTATATTGCTTTCGTAGCAAGTGTCAATTTTCCTTTTTAGTTTTTCCAAATATTATGCAACTCCGGTATTATCTGTACCTACCTATTAATAATTGATACTGGCACGCACGTCCTTCAGTTCCATTTTTAAATTGTAGGATGATGTTACTTTGCTCTGATTGGGTGTAACAAGGTGAATGAGTCACTCTAATCAGATGCAGCTCACGAGCGCAAATACTACATTGCATTCAATTACAATACACATAGGGTAGGTATATTGTCTGCACTGACACATTGAATTTGGTTCCGGGGGAATAAGCTAACTACTTGTTAGTCATTCACTACTAGAGACTCAGAATACGCCTTCAAACTTCAAACATATTTACTTGGAGACTAATTTAAGAAACAATAACACGTGACATTTGGATTGGCAGGGAACACAGCGTTCTGCAGTCATTAGGGCAGCCCGTATGGCGACAGTAACCTTACAGAAGATCACCGTGAAATAAAAGCACATGTGCTGTTGTATTTCGGTCAGTGAGTAAGGGATGCCAGAGCCCATTTTCTTGGTTATCTGTGCGTTTACCGCTATATTTTTTTCCTTGTTACTCTAGTAGTTTCTGCGATAATATACCTACAGTCACTGCGGAAAATACGAGTAGGCGATGTTATCGCTCGTACAGGAAACCTAAACTAGATTTAATATTCTAATCTGCTTTTTAAAATATTATGACAAACAAGCTTTGTCGTCGAGATAAAACATTATTTTGAAGCAATTTTAATTTTTTTTTAAACGCCTAATCAATTCCCATAATATATGGTAGCGGACATCCGTCTAAAATAGTGGGACTAATCTTTGGACAGAGCGCCAATCATGAAATGTAGGTATTGTCTAAATTTCGATTTTAGATATGACTCGGACCAAGCGCTTTAAAACATCCTTTATAATGCAATGCGCACTGCCAAGGTTTGGAACTCCCTGCCGGCGTATAACCCTAATCTTTTCAAAGTTCGAGTGAATAGGCATCTTCTGGGTAAGCTAGCTCCATCATAGGCCTCAACCTTGGTACCCATCTCTAATAATTAAAAAAAAAATTGAACGCCTGGAGCATTGCAACCTACATTTTAATGCTTTAAATTGAAAAATAAATATAACTATGAATATTTACTTGTAATGGAAACACGCGTTTTTTTATGTTAGAACTTCCTGTGCAACACCAGCAAAAGCAGCATAATTTCTTTTTCATTTAATATTTAAGAAATTTTTTTTAAGCATAAACCCAAATATCCAATCCAAGCGTCTTGAAAAATCTATCTATGGATATACATACTATAGTTTACTGAATTACGTTAGTCAAACTAAATGTTAATCTACATATTGTTTTAAATATTTAGGTACTGTTCATTAATTACGGACTGGTTTTAAAATTATCGTTAATGACTATGGAATCAATTAAGGTATTCTTACGTAAGTGACAACAAGCAACATTGCAGAAACATGACTCACTGGCACAAATTTTAATGGCTCCTCTACGCTGTTTTCTTAATGAAATTACGACAAGTGCATTATTTTACAGTAATCCTTATGTCAACGGGGAATTCTTTCAAAGTGGTCTAAGATCCGAAGAGAAGTCGTCCTTTACCCATCTTTACCAGATGAAAAGTATACTTATGAGCAAATAAATTTGCGAATGGGATAGTTAAAATATGCTCATGGATATCCTTAATTACAAAAATAAAAAAATAAAAAAAAACTGGATGCCAGAGCCCTTATTTTAATCCTAATAAAAAAAAAAATTCAAGTGTTTATACCTTACATGATTCAAAATACTAAGTCTCTTTAGTGCCCCATGACAAAGCTATTTTGCATAACCTTGCCGATTTGACTTCAGAATAACGTGAGACGTAAAACGGTGTTTATCTGTAGGTACATTTACTTATATTTGCACGGACATTGTAGTATCTAACCTATGTTTATGATACACGCATTTGTAAAGACATGAAAAAATGTCGTCTTGCCTTATAAGAACCGCTAAGAATTAAAGAGATGTAATATTAAATAATAACCTGATAAGGTGGATCACAATGACATGATCTCATCCTATTGGCCTTAGATCGGGACGCATAGCATAGCATACAGCTATATTATTTTCAAAATTTTCAAATATTTTAAAGGTCTATTATGTCTTCAAATACCTACCTACTATCTGTATACACATCTATTTATATGTAATAGCCCCGAAGCCCGACGCAAAACGGGGTGGCGTTACTTGATCTGTAGGCGATGGTTAGCACTAGCACCATGTGGACCGTCAGCCTGTCTGCCGACCTTAACATATAAAAATAAATTACGAACATAACTCGGAAACTATATTTAATTTTTGGACAAACATGTCCAACAAATATATTATCTAAAAATGGAAATGAAAAAACTTTTTTGTTGCCTTTTGCAAATAACTTTTCTCTACAAATTTTATATACAAATACATTTCAATGCAAGTAAAAATACTATAAAGAATGTGATCTCGGCTTTTGTAAGTAAAGACCGATTTGACATTGCATCTTTTAATGCACATAATTGCCTCCATTTACGAGTGGATGCAGATTGCAAGGTCGCGGACCATTGTCTCGCGATGACCGATGCTTTTTGCATGACGCCTTAGAGTATTGTTTGAATTGGTTTTTTTAACAGATATCGCGTTTTATAGACTCCTTGTAGTCGGACCTCATTTCCATTCAATATTTTTTTTAAAAACACTTCTATTTATAAAATTGTGATTTTAAAGTGGAAACTTCTTTAGGCGCGTTGGGCACTTTTAGTATGGGGGTAAAATCCCTGTATGTTGTGTGTCACTGCACCCTTTAGTGACGTTTAATTGTATGAAGTAAGCACCATCTACCCAAATTTGTACGTACTTTTTGTTTCATAATAAGATTAACTTCGTTACTGCTATTAGTGTAGACTGTAGATTATGTACTTACTATTACTTATTCGGTGACTTCGTCAGTAGTTAACAGATGGCCTGTTCCACCTATCCCCGTGTTCCCACTGGTAGGGTGTTGTTTCGTTTAGTTTTCATTTCTGTCGTGCAGTCTTACGTATGATATATGAAATATAATAACTTAGAAAAATAACTAAGCCATTTTTTGGGAATACACAATAATTGAAATACCGTAAAATAAAATAACAGTGCATATTATAAAATTATTGTACAATATGTTTAAAAAGTTTTTAAAGCATATCATCAAATAACTATATGCTTTCGTGGATTCTGTTTAATTAAGTACCTAGTAGTTTTTGAATTTTTTTTTTAATATAAGTTTATACAGACTCCTTCCAGAGTCGAGCTCCCAAATGAAATCGCCCTTGTGCGCCCATCGGCTAATGCAATTGACATTAGCCAATGTTAAAGCCTACTCCTCGTTTATGGCTGGAACAAATAGCTTGAAAAAGAATTAATTATCGAAGTTTAGACAACATTCGGTATATATATTTTTTTGTAAGTATCACTAAAACTTTTATATTTAAAAAATGTTGCCCATATACAAAATTTTGCTATGTTGTAAACACAACATAGCAGTATGTAAATTAATCTATATCGTGTCAAAAATACATTTTACAGTTTTTCAGGATAATTTTATTGTTAACAAGGTAACAATAAACATGCCCTAATATAGAAGTAACTTCACACGTGTAATTGGTACATTATTTTTAACCATAACCATTTTATTTTTTAAAAATTTATGTAAAATTTGCAATTCCATTTCACTAATGAAAACAGCCATGCTAGCTAATTAATAAAATGAGCAGACATTACTTGAATAGAAAAGTCGGCATTATTAGCTCACAAGTGTGACCTGAAACATGTAATATCACGACAAGCCTTGAAATATGACCCAAATATTTAAATACACAACCGCATTATCCTATGAAAGCATTTTAATGCGAAATATTTGAACCTAAACCACTTTAAAAATATTCATAAGAATTAAGAACATACTTTTGCACTTAAATAATAACCTATTCTTCTCTAGTATTTATGTTATGTTAGATCTAGTATTTATAGTATAGTATAAGTATTTATGTTAGATCTAAAAAAAATATTATGCTTTTACATTACATATTAAAAGTTATAATTTGGGTGCTAAATAGTAAACGGGCAATGAAAAAGGACAAAAAATTAATTTCTTTACAGATTTAAAAATCTATAGATAGAAAACTATGCATTTTCGTAATATAATGTTATGACTGTCAAATTTCATATTTTACCGAGGAAAACTTTTCATTTTTCTTACTACTCAAACAGTTAATGTAAGTGCACTTGCTTTAACCGTTTAACCGCTTGGTTTTGTACGAGTTGTCGTGCCCCTAGCGCTTGACTCGTATTTTTTTTTAAGACAGAGCAACGATGTGTTTTTTGTATATTGGCTCTACCGAAACGGACGCGAAAATAATTGTCGGATAAATCCGACTCTGGCGACTAAAAGATTAACATTGAAAATGTCCACTATAACCTGTGATTTCTGTGTGTTGAAATGAAAGTGTAGTGAGCGTAAAAGTGGCGGTCTATTCATGACGTGTAAATTTTAAAGCAATTCTCATCGTAGTTATTTCAAAATTCGAGTATTTTTATGTTCATAGTTTATGTGTACCTACTCATTTTGTAAAATAGGTGAGTCAAGAGGAAAGTTTGTGAGCGTGAGTCAAATTAAGCTTATGTCAGTCAGTTGTCATTTGTATACGAAATGGATAGTGTGTTGTGACTGTTGTGTTTGTGTTTTTCTTCTTTTTTTTTTTGGAAAAAAGTAATTTCTTTAATTAAGTAAATTTTATTTTAGTAACTGTCTGACAGTCGGCAAATATCGATACCGAAATAATATTGATAATTTTGATTTATTATTAATTTAACCGATTCGATATTCGAGAAAATTTTACTGAAAAATAATATCTGACCACTTAAGGGTTACCACTGACGCAAGAACGGGGTGGTATAACTTTGGCGCGCGGTGTGTGTGTGTGTGTGTGTGTGTGTGTGTGTGTGTGTGTGTGTGTGTGTGTGTGTGGAATTGTAGCTTCCAAATGGATGGACAAATTTTGATCCGTTTTTTTTAAATTGTGAAGATCTGTTCAGGCGTTGAAGATAATCAGCCCGTTTCCTAATTGGCGAAGGGATTTCACCAAAGTCAATGTGTTCGATTGAATCAGGCTATCCCACCAAATTTTTATAATTATTGATTATGTAATATTTTGTTTAATTATTCACACTCTATGATAACAGAGAGCCCCCTTTCTTCTCTTTCATCCTTGCTGAAGTTTCTTGATATGTTGTTTATAGACAGTATCTGCGAACAACTAATAAGTGACTGCAGTACGAGTACATACGAGTACATCTTTAAAAATATAAAATTTAATATATATTATTTTTCTTTTTCAGCTGCCGTATACATAGCCGGCGTCGTGGGTGCCATAGGAGTCGGTATACTGGCTCTCTTCTGCGTACTATCGGTACTGCAACTAGCAATGATCTCGTCAAAAGAACGTGTAGGGTTCTTCAAGTATACACATCTGGTCATGTTGAAGTTGGCGCTTGCTTTGCTAGCCAGTAAGTACAATCTTCTAACCATTTGACGACACTTTGGTCTAGGCAAGGCTGCACAACCTTTTCAACAGTTGGGCCAAACTTACGGCTTTACTGAAACTAAAAATTGCTTGATTGGCCGCACATCTCTCAAAAGTCATGGTTTAATAATATGTTTTTAATTATCAATTTCAGCTTTATTGGCTATCGTCACAGCGGGTCTCTCCGTGGTGCAAGGCGAAGATAGGGGATTCTATGTAACGAGAGGAGAAGCTTTTTATGTTCAGGTAAATACTTTAAAAATGAAACAGACTAAAATACAAAATTCGAACCTCCAGCACGCTTTGATGGCAGCGTAGCCTGTGTCCCATTGAGCTGTCAGTGACTTGAAAGGGTTTTTAATTTTTTACATTGAATTTTCTTTCAGATCGTGAGCATAGTAATAAATTCGCTGCTGTTCATAATGTCTTTGTACGACACACTGTTCGCGCGGCGTCCCGGTGGCGATCCGACCAATACCATCAAGGAACCGGATGGCACCACCATCAATAATCCCGGATTCAAAGAGGGAAGAGGTAAATAATTCACCTATTTTCTTCCTTTGCCCCGGACTATTTAAAAGAAAAAAAAACTTGGGTCAAACAATCCAATTAGGTGGAGCCAACTTGGTCGTCAAAACCAACTCGGATAGGCAGCCCCCGTCCAATATTCCTCAGTGTTTCAAAACAAAGGCTTTCCACCATCCTGATCCTATCAGAAAATACCGTAAAAAAATATCATTCACTTTATTTTAAGTTAAATTATATATTTTTTTGCAAATCATATGAAAAGAAAATCATAATTTTTTAAATTGTATCTGTGACCGAAACGCCCTGTGATTGGTTGCAATTCTGATGACGTCATACACTATAGTAAACATTGCTTCCGCAGTGTTTAGGTTATTGCAGGTTATTGAGTGTGACGTCACACGCATCAAAGACCAGCGCCATTACAGAAACGGCGTTTTTGGCGCGGTTTTGCAAAATTTAAACTTTTAACATTGATTTTTATTAATAATACCTACAGTAGATCTCCCGGAAATATCAATGTAGTGTGCTTATTTTATGTCTTCTTCTTTAAGTGCCCTATCTGGTCTCCCCGACGTTGGTGATCACCCTCGAAAAGGCCTCCTTGTCACGGGCCACTCGGAACAGCTCTTTTACTCCCGCAATTCCGGTCCATTGCCGGATGTTCCTTATTAGCCAAGACAACTGTCTCCTGCCGACTCATCTTCGCCCCCCATGATAAGGTGGAGCAAGTGGTACTTTTCTCCCCTGAGGATATGACCCAGATATGACACGTATTATTATTTTATGTAATAAAGTATAATTTAAAATGATTGAAATGGCGGATTGAATCATTTTCCAGCAATATCGATGACCGACGCCTCGGGGAAACCGTACAGCAGCGGCAACGGTCACGGCAGCGTCGCCTCAATGAACACGACGGCGACTACGCTGACTGGGCTGTCGGACGCGAGCACGATCACGCGGTCGCCACTGAGGTCGTCGCTCAAGAAGCCGCGGCCTCGCGACGGCGAAGGCGGCCTCGGCATCCACAACCCCGGCTACTCTGGCAACTCGCCGCCGCTCAACAGGAACGGCAGCCAGAAGAAAGTGCGAATACAGACGCACAGTACTGAGGTGTGATACGGTAACTGAGGGCCTACTGTCACTAAAGCCTCGCGCAGACATAGAGCGGTCTCGAGTTCCGAGTTCTGCGTTTTAACCGCTCGAGAGTTCCAACGCACACAGGAGGCGTTCAAATTCTTGCGTTCCATTTTCGTTCATGTCATTATACGTGCAACATGTCGCTAGGCTATTGCTTTTGTTGAGAGCTTCTAAAAAAAAAGGAAAATATTGGGTACACCTAATTAACACAATGCAACAAAAAATTCAGTAATATTTTTCATGAAATACTTAGTAATTAATTTTTAATGGCAATTTCAATCCAAGCTTCTCCTTTTTGTCACGATTTTTGTAGTGTACATGACTTAAATCATATAATAATCTCCTTTCTCTAACTAATTCAATCAGTTTTCCATATTTGCAACGTCAGACATCGCGGTGAACGCGGCGTTCTCTGTCTCGGCGGCAAAAGAACTCTAGAACGCGGAGTTCCGCTCTGACCGCCGCGGTCTGACCGCCTGCTGTGTGCGTTACCTTAAGGGACTCAATACATTCGAAAGAACGCAGAACTCGGAACTCGAGACCGCTCTCTGTCTGCGCGAGGCCTAAACGATGCAAAAACGAGTGAGTAAACGAGATGGCGCAATACACGATGTAAGGCGACATCTCTCTCACTCAATCGTCTTTGCATCGCTTTAAGAGGTGATAGTATAGCCTCTGGTCTTATTTATTATTGTGGACGTTGAAATACACGTATGTTATTATGACTGTCGCGCGCGGTGTGTGTTAGTGAAGATCAATTTATGTTATGCAATGTTTTTTTTTTATTTTATAAATGTCAATTTTTTTTTATTTATATTTTATATTATATGTATATATACAACGCGTTACGGCAGGGCTTCATTTGTCTCGACCCAATGCAGTTTTTTTTTAATTGCATCAAAAAGTCAAGTATTTGAACTCGAACCAGGGTTGTTGAATGCGAATCTTTTGCTGACGCAGAGATGGAGCTGGTTCTGAATTTGGTAGATTTCTTCAGGATCAATTCTGTGGTGTTAAGGAAGGAAAACAAAGCAAAAAGCTGTATCTGGTATACGTGATTGAATGCTTAACCATCCCTCCGGAATCAGTTGTGGGGGTAGTTGTGCTAATGCTTTACGCATTGGAACAAATCTATGTTTCTTTAAATGCAGTTTCTTCACCTTTCTCTTAATGGCCTCCGAATAGTGGAAAGAGCATCCGCTTGTCTTGGCATCTGGAAATGTTGCTTTTTTAGCATTATACATAGGCTGTTTCGAAATGGATTTTAAAAAGGGTTCCATGACGGTAACTTTTCCATTAAAATAGTCAATAATATAGTGTAGATTTCCTGAGTTTTATCGGGTAAAATGGCAAAAGCCAGTGGTACAAAACTAAATTTCAAAATGTATCCAAATTGTCTTTGTTAAAAGCAAACGATTTATTTAATTTAACTAGCTCGAAATTAAAAACGGACATGTGGTCCGTTTTGTTACACTATTTGATAAAAACTGGACGAAAGTGTCATTATTGGTTTTCCACGTTCGTCATTCGTGACCAAAGCGAAGTAAATTTTCATAAATTTCGATTTATGACGAAAGTGTATTAAATCAAAAGTCGCATCACCAAAATATGATTTACCCGATTGCTGAGACTTCAGAAAGCGTCGTGAGAATTTTGTAGTAAAAACAATCCTTTGATAAATACATCTGGCATAGATGAATGATTGGTCTCGCTGCGCTCGACTAGATACTGCCGTCGTACTTGTAAAATGCGGCATAAAATAGTACGCCTAATTCGGCGTACCCGAACCAGTCACACTGCAAACTGTCTATAATGAGTACGTGCCGAATGTTTTATTAAATTTTAGGCATAATAAAATACCAGTTTGCGTAGTGAAACTGTGTAAAAATATAATAAAACTGGGTAAAAAGTGATAAAAAGTGACGGTTTTTTACCCATACTACAGTAAAAAGTTGCTACGTTTTCGAAGCTATTGCTTTTGTATAGCGCTCTATCTAGTCGAGCGCAGCGAGACCAATCAATTATCTTTGACATCTGGTATGAAGACATCATCAATTGTATCGAAGACCAATTTCTCCGCTTTCAGATACCGCTTCATTTTTCTGAGAAGCGTGTCTCTTTTAGAATGAAAGCTTGGAATTAAGTCTAGATCACAGTTTTGGAATTGGGAAAAGTTATTTTCAAATATTTCTAGCACTGATCCCAATGAATTGTAAACCTCTTTTTTTGTCTTATTCATCATAGACAATTTTCGAAAACGACAATTCCCAAAAATGACAACTTCATCAAAATTTTCGCAAACTTCTTTTCTACAAATATTAATTATCAATTGTAAAACAATATTATTGGAAACATCAGGTAAGCACACATGAACACCATTTCGTAAAATGTTAGCTCTCGTACTAGGGAACGGATGGGCATGACGGTTATACCAAGATTTTCTTTGAAAAAAAAAAAAAGCATTGGTTATCAACTTTGGCAATCAGCTGCTATATTAAATGTAATATAGGTTTTTAATCATTGAAAAACAAAACAAAAAATCCAACTAAACTTATGTACTTCTTACTAGTTCCTACTGTAACTAATATTTTTTTTAAAAACATCCTCATTATTCGTTATGCCAGTCTAAGGCGGGTGAAATGATGGGCAAAAGTAATAATAACGAACTAATCGTCACTTTCCGACCCATATTATGAAGAGCACGCCTCGTGTGTCCATTCTTTCTCTTTAGAAGGTTTTCTTTTTCTTTAGATTTAGGTGTGTAGTCTTGGGTTCTCCTCTTTTTAATATTCGATGGTCCAGGCTTGTTCTCAAATTCAAATTCAATTCAAATTCATTTATTTTCAGGTAACTAGACCCATATTTTACATTTTTATACATAGTTATAATATTTACATATTAAGATATCATCAAAATTAAGAAAAGAAATAATAATAATAAGTACATAAATAGCTAAAAACCACTAAAAACTAACACCAACATGTCTATCATTACAATGTCGGATATATATACAATCTAGCCTATCAGCGATCATTGCAATAATTTTGTTAGAGCTGCCCCGCACCCGTCTAACAAGTGACGCAGATTTTTTACGCATATTTGTATAAAAACAATCAGTGCTCATCATAGCGAACATTCCTGAAGCACTACAGAAGCGGGGTAGCCCTAACATCGCCCTAAACGCGTTGTTAAATTGGATATGAAGGGCTTTGTAACATTTTTGTGTATAATTTGCCCATAGAGCACAAGTATACAACGATGTGCAATATTCTTTAAATAATGTTAGTTTTACATTTTTTGAACATCTTGCAAATCTGCGCGCTAGCATATTTGTCCTTATGGACAGAGCCCTTCGTTCCCTATCAATATCGGCATTGTCTTTTAAGTCGGCCGTGACTATGTGCCCTAAATATTTAAAATGGTCCACCTTTTCAAGGGAAGTGCCATTCATACACACAGATGGTACTTTATTAGGGCTTTTAACAGTTGCCGTCTCAAAGATCATGAACTGACTTTTGGTGACATTATATTTCAGCCCATGCCTACACGCATACCTCTCACAGATGTTCAGAAGTTTACGTAAACCACAGACAGAAGCGCTCAACAACACCATGTCGTCTGCATAACTAAGGTTATTGACACTTACCCCATCAATGTGACAACCAAGACGCTGGTTGCTGAGCTCTTCGATCAGTGCGTTTACGTATATATTGAATAATGTGGGTGAGGTGATACCGCCCTGTCTCACTCCGCATTCTAATCTGTATGTTTCTGACATTGTTCCTGCCCATGCCACACTATTAACCTGGTGCCCATACCAATATTTAAAAATACTAACAATTTCAGATGGTAAGTTGATATTTTCCAATTTTTCCCACATAATATCGTATGCAACCAGATCAAACGCCTTGGATAAGTCGAGGAAACACGCATATACTGGAGTTTTGCGACAAATATAGTATGTTGACTATATTTGTCGACAAATGACATAAAAAATTAAACTTTTTTCTTAGCGGCAGCTGCATCGTGCTTCTTTTTTGTTCTTCTTTTACAGGAGTACTGGTTAGAATTTCTGCTTTGTTTCTTACGTCCCCTGGCGGATTTCTTGTTTTTTTTCTGCAGGAATCGGTCGAATTTCTTTCAGGATTGATTGCATATATTTAGTTGTATCCTGGGAGCCACCAGCTTCTTCTTGAAGTGTCTCTTCTTCAGCTTTATTTCCATGCGGCTGCGAAACCGTGCTTGTCCACAAATGAAACTTTTTCTTAGCGGCAGCTGCATCGTGCTTCTTTTTTTGTTCTTCTTTTATAGGAGTTACTGGTTAGAATTTCTGCTTTTTGTTTCTTACGTCCTCTTGCAGATTACTTGTTTTTTTCTGCAGGAATCAGAATTCTGGGTTTTGCATATTACCTATAGGTTTAATAACACTTAAACAATAATTTGCGATGTACTTACCTCAAATTATCACAATTTTTCACCCAGAAACAATTATTTTGTCACAGTTAAAGAAAAAACGTGGCTTCCGCGCTGGTTAATGTTTGCTTACTAGCAGTACTGCAGCAAAGCAGTGCGCAATGCGCATCGAACGACACTATTTCTCTCTCTTTCTAACAATTACTCTAGAAATGAATCGAAATATTCTTTTTGCCCGACATCTCCATATTGCCCGTCCTTAACCTATCTAAAGTTGTAGTTGCACTACACAAATTCCTATTAGCACATCTCCATAACGTGGTGTTATTGCTATTCAATTTAATAAAATTGTATACATAATTATGTAGGTACCCATCGTTTAGTAAACACACTTTCCCTTTTTGAGATTTTATGAATTGCATTATACTTGCAATACTATTTGCATTTTAGGATTGTCAAGCTGACAAACATTGGTTTTATGTCTAAAAAATTATTCCGTAAGAGAGAAGCTAGATTCTCACGATCGGGAGCGTACAACATCGTACCCTCATCTTCTCTTAGGAAGGAACAACTCAGCGGAGGAACAAGAGTTTAATTTTGGTGGGAAACTCAACTAATGGGTACACTTCAGACGAACCGTGTAAGTGCCATGTTGAGGACGCAAAGTTAATATTCAAGCCAGCTGCTACTATGAAGTCTACACCTAACAATGTGTCATTGTCGGTGGCATCTGGCATCTTTGGTACCTTTAATGAGTCAATGAGGAAGTAGCAATTCGAGAGAAAAGAAAAGGAATCGTACACTGAAAATATCGGCACAAAATAATTAGGTTATGTCAAGTTTGATGTCGTTTTAGGATTTTAACATTCTAAAAAGTTGTCGTTTTACGAATTTGTCCTTTTAGGAAGTTTTCGTTTTACCCTGAGGGATTACATAATCGAATTCTGGGTTTTGCATATATATATATATATATATATGCTTGAAAATTTTCTTGAAATAACTGTGGAATTGGTCTAAAATCTTCAGTAATATTTTTTTTACATTTATCGAGAGCTATCTCCATAGCATTTCTTGCTTCATCAGGAATGCATTGATGGTCACTCAGTCTCGATACAGCCTTTTCTTCGATCATTCTTTTCCACGTTAAAGAGCCGCTACATGTACGAGTATGGCAACGCCATAACGAAGAATTTTTATTTTTATTATATTTTAGAAAATGATACTTGTATCCGCCACGTAATATAGTATTTCAGCACCCCTAGATGACGAAACAAAACTTACGGGCAAACTTAACGAAGCCATTTCAAATAAATAAAGATTTCGTTGACATCATTCATGACGTTTTTTATATTTTATTCATAATCATAAAATCAATGTCTATAATGAAGTGCATAAACTTATCAAAAAGGTTAAATAATACCTAAATAGTTAGGTACGAAGACAAGATGTATTAACGTGCATAGAACTGTACTTAGAGTTGACGATATAATACTATATTTATATCTACTTCATAATAGTGTACGTAACAAGAATTACCCTCATCATCATCATCATCATCATCTCAGCCGTAGGACGTCCACTGCTGGACATAGGCCTCCCCCATAATTTTCCAATAGGACCGGTCAGAAGCATCCTGGATGCACCGCTGACCCGCGGCATTTATTAGGTCGTCTGTCCACCTTGTGGGTGGACGTCCTACGCTGCGCTTGCTGGTCCGTGGCCTCCACTCGAGAACGGCTTATGTCGGTAACTTTTGTACGTCTGCGGATCTCTTCATTTCTGATTCGATCTCGCAGTGTAACCCCGAGCATAGGCCCTTTCCATAGCTCGCTGAGCGACATGAGCTTCCTTACGAGGCCCATAGTCAATAAGAATTACCAATATTAACATAATTAAAAGTTGGCGAAATAGGAAATTTGACCACATGGAACTTTTTCTATGAAGATGTATAAAAGTTGGCAAAACAGAACCACATGTTGATTGCCTAGCTAGGCACTTATCTATTTAAAAAAAAAAAACAAGATATCCACATCCGCGTGCGTGGATGTGATCCTCTTAACAATCCGCATTTGCAGATTTTGAAAATTCTGCATTCACAATAACCCTGGTTTGGACAAATGAATTTCATGAAATTTCATACTAGTGGCGCCATCTAGTTTTTGTTAACCGTAATAAAACACGGATGGGTTGTTTTGTTATTTTATCGTTTTGTTCAGTTATGTCATATATATAAATATATAAATGTCTAATAATGTAATTTTAACTTATACTTATTAAGTGATTTTCTTCATGCAATATACATCCATGCATGCAATATCCGGTTTGGATGTTTTTTTTTAAGGAAAATAAATAATTTCTTTTTATGTATAAAAAAAGTTATGATGATAAATGCGTTTCATGGTTGTAACCATATTTTTTTTTAAATTTTATACTTACACATCTCGTGTAATTATTGTTTCAAATGATGTTGCGTTTTTTTTTTTTGGTAGTCATGGTGTGCTGTGATTTTCAGCTTATTTAAAGATAGTGCTTATAAGATATCCTTATGAGAGTACTAAGTTTGATTTTTTTTTTAATTTTTATTGTTTAAAAATCAGATATTTAGGTGTCACATAAATATTTAATTTATGTTAGTCAATTTTAAAATTAATCACTAAATAAAAATTTAAGTTACATTAAAAGCAATTTTTTTTTAAATTATATATAATAAGAATTATAAACTGCCTTCGGCTTGATACAGTCTTTTCGTAACGCGTTTTTGCTGTTTTTTTTGTTTGATTCTTTAAAATCTATGTTACGCATTGTTTAGATTTTTAATAAATTGAACAAAGTTCTAAATTCTTTTTTCTATATAAGTATTATACAAGTTTTGTAAATATCGGCACAAAGTGTTTTTTTGTAACGAGAGAAATGTATTGTTATTGTATAGATAAGATAGTGCTATACAACTTGGAAGCTGAATCGGCTAATGCCAAAGCGGCACATGAAAAGTACGCCTAAAACGAAATCATGGCGGAGTCAATATCAAAGTAAAGGATCAAGGTAGTAACGACCAAGTCACAAATGTTCCATAAAGTTCATAGTGTTTTGTGTGGCGTGCGAAATCTACTAGGTTGTGGTACAGTCGGGGTAAGAAAAGGTTCGTCACCTTAAAGTCGACATTTGATTAAAGAAGTCAGGCCAAACATGCATTTCAAACAAAACATTGACGTTTTCTGGTTGCTTTAGTTTCAAAAGGTACTAAGTGTCTACGATTTGATAAGGGAATGAATTTGAAAACTGACGAAGGTTTTTTTACCCCGACTTTACATTGATAAATAGGTATCTACTATAAAATTTTAAATTGATTGTAAGCAGAAATATCTGCATATAAAATAGTAAACGAGCCGTGTCTGTCCGTACATTAAATATATGAAAAAATAGGTACTATTAGTAGGTAGTACTTTACTTGTTACAGAAGTAAAGAAAATGGTTTTCAATTATTTTTTGTCTGCGTTTTTGCACGCTTATCTCGAAAACGGCTTGACCGATTTGGATGCGGTTTTCATTGATTTATTATATAGCAAGGTCTCCTCCGTTAACATTTAGTGTTGTCGATGTGATAAAATATGTCATGATTTTGTCATGCGCGCCATAGACAAAATCCAAATAGAAAAAAATAATTAATAAAATTTCGGTATATCGGTATAACTTTTTTGTTTGTAAACCGATTGGAATGAAACAAACACTAAATAAGTATTACTTGAAGCTTGCCACAATACATAAGTGTAAAACCGCATTAAAATCGGTTAAGCCGTTTCTGAGATTAGCGTGCACAGACAGACATAAAATCTAAAAACTATTTTTTTTTGAAGTTCAATGCGTACAAAAAATAGTTTTTTAATAAAAAAATATATTTATGCTCATTTACTATTTTATTATATTATTATGTATCATAGTACCTATTTCTTGGTTGTACTATTCGACTGTAACATACATGGGGATATTTTGAACCGATCAATTTCCGACTTGTCCAGCACTCTTGCTTGTTGTAAATTTTTTTATGCTATTTATTATTGACTATAAAATAAGTTGCAATATATAAATAAATGTAGTTAGTTAGTTAATGATAATACGACTAAGTGTAAATATTTTATTAAAAATACCCACCAGCTTGTCATTTTGTCATTCGCATAGTTTTTTTTTTCTCATTCGTTTTATATAGGGTCATTATCAATACATTTACTGTATAATGGTGATGGTGATGAGTAACTAAGTACAGTCGGGGTGAGAAGAGAAAAGGTTCGACACGTTTAAGTCGACTTTTGCTTGCACCATGTCAATTTGTCAGTAATGTAAAAAATTTATTTCAAAAGTCATGTCAGTTGTCTGCTTTGTGCTTTAGTTTCAAAAGGTACTAAGAGTCTACGATTCGGATTTTGATAAAGGAATAAATCTGAAAACTGACTAAGGTTTTCGTACCCCGACTTTACTTCTTGACTCATTAATTACCTACTATATAACAGTTTCTTTTTTTGCATCAATGTCATTATTATTTGTCTTCAGACAATAACTTCCTTCCTAAAACGACGACAACTTCCTAAATCGACAACTTTTTAAATTAACAAACTCCTAAATTAATCCAAATTAACAAAATTATTTTGTGCGATTTTAGAAATCGTAATTTTTATACTTTGACCTTTTTGACATTTCACAACTGAGGGTCGAAATTGACACCCCTTAGTATGTTGTCATTATCGGATTTTGTCGTTTTCGGAAATTGTCTATGTTGGAAAGGACGTTTTATGAAGTTATCGTTTTCGGAAGTTGTCATTATAAAAAGAATATTCTTTTAAAAAAAATTAACGATATAACGACATATTGGTTAGAAAGACTATATGTCAATATCCTTATAACTAATTAATATTGCTAATAATAACCCTTCAGGGTGACAACGACAACTTCCTAAAATGACAAATTTCTAAAATAACGACTAGGTATCTGTTAATACCAATTTTTATGGTCCCCTGACTGATGGTCGCTGTAACCGATTTTTGCTGTATATCAGATTGGATGTTTACCTAATATATTAAATTTTTACTCTGCCACCAGAGTGAAGGTTAAATAAATATGGACCAAATGTGCCTTACCCTAACTAATCTCTGTGTGTACCTAATCATTTAGTTGTAAAGAAATTTATATTGTAGTAAGGGGGCGTTCAAGTTACGTAACGCATTTTTGTTAAGATTTTTGTCCAAAACCCCCTCCCTCCCATGTAACGCGCCGTAACGTTTTTCCTGTAAACCCCTTCCTGTTCCCCTCCCTAAACGTTACGTGACAACTGAGCAACGAAAAGAGTTGGCAACTTGGGAAAACAAAATGAAAATGACGTGTACAATATACACTCGAGGGATTCCCCCTCCCTCATATAACGCACTGTAACGTCACAGCAAACTTATTTCGTACAGTAGGCCGACGGAGACGTCTAGACAGGGCAATCGTGCGGGGCGTGAGGGGTGAGGCGAGAGTGGGACGTGCCCAAGCTGCATACTTCGTCGTTCTTAGTAGCTTGGG
Source organism: Synanthedon tipuliformis (assembly GCA_947623395.1). Lineage (NCBI taxonomy): Eukaryota > Metazoa > Arthropoda > Insecta > Lepidoptera > Sesiidae > Synanthedon > Synanthedon tipuliformis. Next base: position 5,458,209 of record OX392428.1, on the reverse strand, counting down.
ATAAATATTCCAGGGCTATCGCGTCTTTCAGATTTTAATTTATTATATAAATCAAAATGGTGCATACGGCATACTGTGATGTAAGTGCGTGCAAATCTTTATCTCGCATAAATAAATAACTAAGCTTTCATCAATTTCCGCACGATGAAGAAAGGTACTTAAGCACATTTTATATTACTTAATTTGTGTCAACCCTTCCGTAATTTTTAAATACCTACACAGGAGGCGGTATAGCCCAACATCAAAGGCGTCGGCCTACTGTATGAAATAAGTATGCTGTGGTAACGTTTTACAAGACAAGGGGGGAGGGCCCCCCCAAATTGCGTTACGTAACACTTGAACGTCCTCTAATTTAGAAATATCACTTTCTATCCGTCCAAACTCTGGTCTTATCTACGATGTTTTATTATTATTATAGATCGTTTAATAATAAATATGTATATGTACATAAAATTAAGACGAAATAATTTTATTTCTATAATTGTTATATTAGTAATATTTGGATGATTTTAATTTTTACTGCATTTGAAAAATTCACATATCACTTAGTGAGAGATGAATGTAATGTTATGTTTTTGTAAAGTTAAAAATCAAGTTTAATTTTTCACGAACCTAATTTGAGTAAGTATTTGTGATCGTAAAATATAAAAATGTAATGTGAGCTGAACCTGAAATTTTATCCACCGGTTTGTATGAAAATATAAACTTTTTATGTCGAATATGTCGAAATGTGTTTTATTTAATTATGTAAAATGCACATTCGAAATAAGATCATATTAATATAAGTAAGCCGTTTCCAATGCCCTTATCCTTAATCCTTAACAACCTTAGGTCCAACTATGTATCAGAATGACCGGAGTATCAAAATGTCCAGTTACACAAAATGACCGCAACGCATTCCTCATTTGCAGTCTTCTTTATATTAACGCGGCTGCCACAACAACTACTTAGCTAACTTCCACTTTTAAATGTGACAGCGGTTCTCGCTGGCGAGTTAGTTCTCCTCGCTTTCGGCAGATGGCGCCGAAAAAAAAAGCTATTTTCTCGCGATCGAGATTATTTATTATAAATGATTTCTGAGGTTGTGGTTATTTGACGTAAAAAATACTGAACCGATTGTCATGAAACTTTAAAGTAGTATAGATTTTACTACTTTAAATTAAAATACGAGAACAAAGACGCTATCGAAAGCTATAAATAAATAGGAAAGTTTGTGAGGATGGATGGATGTTTGTTACTCTTTCACGCAAAAAAATACTGAACTGATTTTTATAAAACTTAGTTCATACATCAGAACAACACATAGGCTATAATTTATATAAAGACACGAGGACGAAGTCGCGGGCAAAAGAAGAAGGAAAGAAAAAAGAAATTTTATTGAGCAAAGAAAGCTACTATAATACAATTTTAATTTAATTGAAACAGCTAATATATTTAAGCAAAATTACAGTTCATCTTTAACTAATTTAAATATCTCCTCTTCTTCGTCGCTCCATTCATCTGGATTCGAAGACATTTGTCCCAAAGCTTCCATTCGCCGTTCCATCATCACCTTATCCAATATGTGCTCCATTTTGATATGCATACAATCGTTGAATGTTGATGAATATTCACATATTTCAAATATGCCTTCAACAACGACTAGACACTCGGTTATCGCTGACTTTAGACGTGACATAACTTCACTGTCTTCACCATACACAGCCTTATTGGCTTCCAGAAGGTTTTCTTTGCTGATTTTATTTCTCTGTATTATAGAATTCCTTCTCAGTATGCAGGCAACAAAACATTTGCCTTCCATAGAAGACTGAGGTAAACGTTTCAAGAAGTTTTCCACGTCCAACATCGAAGCTTTGACTTGACGGGCGCATTCTGTTAAATTTTTTCTAAACGGCTCCACATCTTCAGACATCTTGTTCATTTTCTGCATCTGCTCTTCTTTAGTTAGAGGTTCGAAGGTCAACACTAAATTTATATCGTTGTAGAAGACGAATAGAGCAATTAAGTTTATTATTTTCTTCATAATTTTTTTTTATATAATACCTTATTCTAGTTTACTGTTCTGCATATTTTTATTGAGTGAGCTGAATTGGTTTTGGACTAATTGGTTGTTAGCTCGATAAAGGCTTAAGTACCACAAGCGTCATGACGTGTGAGGTTGCAAGTGGTCACAGCAGACCACGACAAATATATTTTAGGTTTTAATGGATCCATTCACTAACTAATTGGTTCGTATCGTAATGTTGGAAGAAGTAACGAAGAGGAAGAAAGGAAACATTTTTTTAAAATTTAGATATTAGCAAAATATATTTACACTTGTTTCGCTTGTATAGTTTAGTCATAAGTTTTATGTTTATACAAATTATGTCAAAACTAAGAAAACTATTGGTAAATGCCAAGGTTTTTAACCACCTGTCTATGTTTCCGAGCTCACAGAATAACCCAAATAAGTACTTATTTTCAAAGTTCGAGTGAACAGGCATCTTCTGGGTGAGTTCGCTCCATCATAGGCCTCATTTTCGCTACACGGCTGGATGCTGGTCAAACGCATCTCTAAAAAATAAATCATAATCTATCATTGTTAATATTTAGGTAAGTAGGTATCTACTTCCTACACCATGAATGCATATATTCCTCATTTTGTAATTTACGACTATACTCACATACTTACTTATAAGAGATTGAGTTGTTAACAATATCTACACGTTTAGGAAATTGAATATTGGAAATTATGTAAGCACAATAACCAATTTAACAAGCTCTTTTGAAGTTCTCTTATGAAAAAGTAGCTGAACCCGGCCACGCTTCGCTGCAACATGACACTGTTTATATATTTTGTTCTAAAAGTTCTAAAATAAAAATAAAATAAATCTAAGTTACTCCTTATAACTACTAATGAAAGTCCCGTCAAAATCGGTCTAACCGTTTCGGAGATTCGTTATCTCAGCCGCAGGTTCGATTCTCGGCGGGGTCAACTTTGGAAATGAACTTTATAAGTTGGCTCTGGTCTGGATTTTGGAAAGTATGGTAGTGGCAGGCCACACTGCGTTTCACAGTCATTTGGGCAGAATTGTTATACATAAAATGTCAATACTTTGTACAATTCATACTAATCATCTATGGGGCATTAAATTCCCAACACTGATTTAGCCTTAAAAACTTAACAGACAGAGTTACATAATAAAGTAGGTATTTATAGCAAAATGTTCGTTTATATGTATTCAAAACTCACGTTGACCTATCACGTAATGTGTGTGATTCCACCATGTATGGAATGTGACCGTTGGACGACCATAAACGAAGCCAACAGTTGAACCATGACCACCTGCCGTACCTACCACTCGTTGGTTGGAGACAAGACAATTAGTCTAGTGAATGTTCACGACAATAGCCGAACATATGCGAATGTAGCCGAGCCGTGCCGAGGTTATAAGTAAGAGTGTTCGGACAAGAATTCTTCAGTGTGTAATATTAATTCGGTTCAAGTTTGTTTGCATTAAAAAAGCGCGCGAAAAACAAAACATCGAAATGCCGACAGATGTTATATCTGGCTCGTGTCAGAAGCTGTTTAAACGTTTCAAAACTTGCGATGCCGAGGTGAAGTCGGGTCTTCTAGTGATGTTGGGAGCGGGCGGCAGACAAGACGTACGGGTTATTGTCTACAAAACATCTCTGGAGTACTTCGCAGTTATATACCCGAAGAAATCGCTTTCGAAACCAATTGGTGTTGTCAACCTGAAGAACACTTGGGTGGAAAGGGCCAAGTCTGACAGTGGTTTTGTTGTCAGACAGAAAGAGTATGACAATACAACTTCGGCGAAGTTCCTCTGCCCCGAACGGGATGTTTTAGCGTGGATAACGGCTTTTACCAGTACTCAGTCATCAGGATTCGAAAAAAGCCTACCAGTCTTATTTGAGGAGGAATATTGTGATAATTGAAGCGTATAAGACGCTGTTATTTGGTGATTGTGATTTTCAGTCATGAATCTTTATTCAACTCCAAGATTGGATTGGATGTTGTGTTTGTTGAGACGAAAAGTGAAAGTTGATTTTTTTGCGAACGTTTGAAAGTATTTGGTTCCCAAGAGTACTTGCATTGAAATATGATTTGAGCGTCTAGCTAGAATGACTCATTCGCTGGTTTTTGTGGGTCGATAGGTCTACGGCAAAAGTGTTTTCCATTGTCTACATGTTAGCTGACTACTGACTAGTCATTAGTTGCGGTTTCCGATTACGACAAAAACCTCACGCTAAGGTTCAATTCACATGACGCAACCGCTAAAATTATTTGTTTTTAAAATAAAATTCATATATACCTTTTTACTTGTCAATAAATTGTTTTGGAAACATTTACCGACAATATCTTTCCATGTATGTACGCTTAAATGTTTTAAACTGCTCAACGGATTTTAATGCAGTTTTCACTATGGAAAGAACGGATCGCTAGTATATTATAAAATAAAGCCGCTGTCTGCCTCTGTCAGTTTCTTCACAAACTTCTAACTAAATCACCCAAAGGATTTTGATACGGTTTTCACTAATGTAAAGAGCGATAAACTAGTAAGGGTAAATATAATTTTCTGAAAAAAAAGGCGATTTACTTGTATTTAAATAACTAAATGTAAATTATTTCCTAACTTTTGTTATATTTCAGAGAAAATTATGAGGGTTATGAGATTTTTTTTATCAGAAACAAAATGTTGCTAGATCAAAAATCTACGTAATATCAAAAATATGTAGAGAAATATTTGAAGAAATAGACAACACATTATATTCAAATCTGATATATTTAAAATACCTTTAAATATTATACTTAATTTAATTGTACTTAACTTAATTGTCTCATACATTAATATAGTGGGATCTTAATCGTCCTCTGATGTTATTAATAGTTTTTTTTAACTAAATTTATTTATATAAAAAAATATACCTAATTAATTACATACTGAAATTATTTCGTTGGCTAACACTGAAACATCACTAACGATTGTAAAACACGTACAAAGCTTTTACTGGACAGAATAATCGAAAATTAATTTGCCATTTTTTTAAAATTGGGGATACATATTTCATTTGTAAGTGTAATTTAGCTACACTTTATTTTTAAATATCACCTAATTCTATAAAAGGAGAAAGAAGACTGCTGAGAAGTAACACCAAGCAATTTCAATTAGAAAATAATACTTATTTTATTTTTTGTAACACGTCTTCTTGTTATTTTGTAAAAGCTCAACTGTAAATATTTTTAAACGAAAAAATCATTTTATACTTTATTTAAGTCTTTTGTATAATGTATAAGTACAACATAATTATACTTATGTACTTACTTAATATTAAAAATCTCATGTGATATTTTTGAGTAGGTACTTGAGAAATGTTATTTAAATATAGGTAGACAATAAAAAGTTAAACACTACGCCGTTAATTTTATTTATTATCTAATTAGTTATGTCCTAACATTTCCATATTATCCGGACTCGTATCGGCTCAAACCCAACGACAGACAGTCTAGCATAGAGTGACTTAGCGCGAGGAGGGCTACGCGCAATGTCGGAACCACAGCGTAACCGAAAGTGGAGGTACGAAGACCACCGCGGAACACCCGCGTACCCATAAGTGGAGGTACACAGACAACCGCAGAAGACCGGCGTATCCGAAAGTGAAGGTACCTCTGTATTATCTGTCCAAGACCGATACACAGAAGACCACAACTTGGCACAAATATTTATGTCCAACTAGCTGGTGCCCGCGACTTGGTCCGCGTTCTGGATGAAAGGTACCCTATGTCCTTTCTGGTATCCCAGACAACGTGTATGCAAAATTTCATTTTTAGTAAGTAGTTTTTGCGTGAAAGAGTTACAAACATCCATACAAACTTTCGCATTAATAATAATATTAGTACTGAAGTACAGATGTGTGGCGCCGGATTTAGCCAAAAGGTTTTTTTTTAATTTTATGGCCTGATAACTAGATTTTTAAGCCAAGATCTTTTTTTTGGAATTTTATAGCCTGGTAACCAAATCTTTAAGCCAAGTCTATTTTGCTAAAATACATTGGTTGGCCATTCAATTCGTAGCCAAGCTTGGATTCAAATCAAAATCAATGTGTAGCAGCAGGATAAGGTCGAGTATATAGTGAGCGACTCTATTGCTATCTTACAACTTCTTAATGTGCCGTGTCGTGTCCAAGTGTGAAGTGACCTTTAGACCTCCAGCCAGAATACGGTTGAAAATAATACTCCCATAAAATACTTTGTAATAATTTTAATTTTTTCAATATTCTTCAGTGAAATCGTCATCTTCATCTATGTCCATATCTTCGGTTTCAAGAGCTACGTCTTCAACGCCTAACGCTTTCGCCATGTCTGCCTTCATTTGCTCGGGCACATCCCAAACGGGCACGTCCGATGTCCGGAATATTAACTTGCAACCGGCTGCACATAATTATATTTTTAAATTGTTAATTTTTTTGTGTTACGGTCAGCAGACAGGCTGACGGTCAACTTAATGACAGGTTAAGTACGCCTGTCTTAATGCTTTCTGACTTGAATGTCTTAATGACTTGTATACTTGAACGCCCCTTAACCAGAAGTTCGTGCTAAACAAATGCGAATAACCCTACCAAAGCAAAAAGTTTGGTACCAACCAAACCTATTAAGTGGACCTTCGGCCTGTCAAAAGAAAGAGCCGTTGTTCAATACTGACCGACTTCGCAACCGTCCAGGCTCATGACGAGGTCGTGTTTCATCGGTTGGACGTTAAACTTGAGCATGTTGTAGATGCACTGGGACCGAGACACTCTGAACGGATCGAACGGCTTCAACAGCGGTTGCAACAATGAAATCTTTGGAATTTTCGGCTCACCGTACACCTACGAGAGAATACAAGAGAATTTGACGACACGTTTGGTCTAGTGGCTGGTAACCCTAGCTGTTAACCAAGCGGTCGCGGCTTCGAATCCCGCAAGGGGCAAATGTTTATGTGTTAACATTTACCTTTGTACCTGAGTCATGGATGTTTTGTTTTATATTTATAATAATTATGTATGTATTTACAAAAAAAAAGTAATGTATGTAGTATATCAACTGTCAGGTATCCATAATACAAGCATTAAGCTGCTTACTTTGGAACTAGATGGTGCTGTGTTGAATGTGTAAATAAAAAATTAAAAAAAAATTAAGAAATAAACTTTGAAATGTTCTATAAAGTTCCTAGTGTTTTTGTATGGCTTGCGAAATCCATACTTGTAGTCTTAGATTATTGATTGGTCTCGCTGCGCTCGAGTAGATACACCGCGCTATCTAAAAACAATAGCTCCGTGAATGCGGCAACTTTTTATTGTATAGTGTCTGCGAGACATCGTCACTTTTATCACTTTTTACAGTTTCACTACATACGCAAATTGGCATTTTATTATGCTCAAAATTTAATAAAACATTAAGCACGTACACATCACAGACAGCTTGCAGTGTGACTGGCTCGGGTACGCCATATTCGGCGTAGTATTTGTTGCCGCAATAGACAAGTACGACGGCGGTATCTAGCGAGACCAATAATTATTATTAATCTAAGCTTGTAGTACATTGATACATTGATGGAATAAGGTTAAAATCACGAGTTAGCGTACCACTGGTCTGGTCAGTCAGTTTCCTTACTCGTCAATTTCACCAGTTTACTCATTAGACAGTTTCTGAATTCGTCAATTTCCTTATTTATCGTATTATTATCATACTCACTCGTATTCTATGAGTTGGGCTTTTCTCTGGCATAATGTGGGTGATCACTGCTTGTTTCACAATCTGCAAAAAACACATTTTTATTCATTCAATCACTGCTCATCATAACATAGTATATTTTTGTGAGGTGTTTCAATTTTTATCTCGAAAACGAACACACACACACAAACACGCGCGCGCGCGCCTAAGTTGCAAGACCCCGTTTTTGCGTCGGGCGTTAGAACTAAACAAACGCCATTACACAATCTACATACACACCCATGGAATATAAACGGCTAACTTCTTAAGTTCGGCTCTAACTTTCTTCCTGGATTTTTCTTCTTCCGAATCTGTTCCTAGATTGACATCGCTCTTCAAGTTCTTTATGTGATCGACCATCTGAAAAAAAAATGCAGTTATAAATTTTTTTGCAAATTATATGAAAAAAAGGAAATCATAATTTTTGAATAATTTACCTGCGACCGAAACGCCCTATAGTAAACATTGCTTCCGCAATGTTTAGGTTATTGCAGGTTATTGAGTTGTTTACTAGCGTGTGACGTCACATGCATCAAAGACCAGCGCAATTACAGAAACAGCGTTTTTGGCGCGGTTTTGCAAAATTTAAACTTTAACATTGATTTTTATTAACAATACAGTAGATTTCCCGGAAATATCAATATAGTGTGCTTTATTATGACTGTAATAAAGAATAATTTAAAACGATTTTCTAAAATTAGTCAAATAGCGGATTGGGGTGGGGATCAAATAACTACAAATTTGGATATTTATATTCATTTAAAATACCTTTTTGCTTATCCGCGTAGAATGCTTAGCGTACGATGCCTTCACTGCCTCATAAGGTACATTATCGATTACTGGAACAGAAATAAAGAAACAATTACAAAATAAGTTTAGACGATATTTAGTGGACGTGTTCTCTTTATTTGTACACGTTTTATGCTATGCATGTTTGTCTGTTTGTCTGTGAGTTTCAGCTAGCTGGCTAATCTCAGAAACCGCTCAATGGAAATGGAACGCCGACTTCTCACGGCGCGAAATATCACGCGCCGCGTCAGCACGAGCCTACGCGCCGTGTGAGGGTAATGGCTCGAGGAGACGCGGGCTAGCGCGTGCAACCACGTCCGATCCGCTCGAAGTCGGTACTCGAGCGTACACGTGGCGACTCGAGCGCACTCGTGGCGACTCGAGCGCGCGCGGAGAACCGCGGGGTGGCGCGGGTGAACACGTCTGTTTCGGTCCGTCGGACTGTTGTGTCGACAGCATGGCCGGCGGGTCCAACGCGTGCCGCGCCGTCCCGCGCCCGTAACAACTAGTAGCGCGGACTCGCCTGTTGGCGCATACTCGCTCGTACAAATCGGCTCGGCGCGGCGCGACATGTGATAAATCGCATCTCGCGCGGCGCGACATGTGATACCTCGCGCCGTAAGAAGCCACTTATAAGCACACTTACCATAAGGGCTCGCGGGCGGCTTGCACATCTCGCTCTCGAGCAGCTGTTCCCTGGGCACGCCGGCCGCGTCCTGCACCCTGTGCAGAGTGGACAGTATCAGCTGGAAGTCGGCGAAGTGCGGGTGCGCGATGCGATAGAACTTCGTCAGCGCCACACTCGACTCCCCGGCGAGAATCGACGTGTCCATCACTACTCTCAGCCGTTGGAATATTACCTGTAACGTTCATTATTGTTTTCAATGAGCATGTAAATGTAATACAACTATGGATGTTTCTTATATAATATATAACAATTGAAAATATTAAATTTAATTCAAGTTCAAGCTATATATTTTAAATTTTAATTAATAGTATATAACACGAGATTAAACCTCAGTGGTTTTTATAAGTTATCATTTTATATGTATTTTATGTTAGCCTCAAAATTGTTAAAGCTATAAATAAAATAAATAAATTTACTAAGTTGTGAAAGCTTAAATACCAGATGATCATCATCCTATCAAAAACACATAGGATCATCTAGGAGAAAGTAATGTTCCATATATATAGTTTTGTTTGTCAGTCAGTCTTTAGGTCTTAGGTGTCTTAGGTATTTAGGTGAATATCATACCTTTGCAATTTCGGGTATCAATGTGGGATTCATTTTGGCGATGCCGTATAGCGATGTAAACTTGCATTGCATTTCAATAAGTAACTCTTTCAACGCTAACAATAACACCTGTGAACAAACAATAATAATAATAGAACTAGAAAAGTTAAACTGAGGGTTAACTTTACTAGTTAAGGTCAACCGGGGCAAGTGCAACTATGGGGATATCGCAACTAACCGCGCCTATGTAAAGGAGTTATGATGTTTAGTTGCCATATCCCCATAGTTGCACTTGCCCCGGTTGACCCTACTTCAGTTAAATTAAACTAGTTTAGTCAAAAACCACTTGTAGCTTTCTTTCTTGCTGTTACTGAGTTTTTTCCATTCTTTCTTTTTATAGATTTTATAAGTTACAAATAGATGTGTTTTAATTTGATTTAAAGTAATATAAATGACATAATTATTTCATCATGTCAGCCGCAAGATTTACACTATCTTTCTTCAAAATAGGTATACACAGAATGCTTAGCATGTAGTTGAATTTTCAAAAATCCTACATCAAAAATATATGTAAGTATAACGTTATAAAATAAACATATATTTCAAATTTCAGATTACTAGACTTACTTGTTCGGGGTGACTGGCAAACGGAACCATTAAAGTTTTATCAGGTTGCTGATTTTGATACTGTAACGCAAAAATAAATATACAGCCTTTACCAAAGAATAAAACATTAGATAATAAAGAAAAAGAATAAGTTAACCTTATATGCAGGTTCAAAATTAGAACCAACATCTGCATTAAAAGCAGTTTTAGTTTTGAAATCACTTTATTTTTTCGAATTATTACAGGAAGAAGTAATTAGTAGACTCACCTTCAAGCCACCTGGTATCTTTAAAGGAGGCCCTGGTAAACACAAGCCCTTATGTGTAAGCTGTAATGTAGAAAAAAATATGTAAGTATGTTTGTCCTCTATGGACTCCAAAACCGCTCAACCAATTTTAATTATGAAGAGAGGGATATATAAGGAAGGTTTATGTATATATATAAAAAATGTATCCTTGACAAAAGAATAAAATATTGCAGAGTATCAAAGAACTCGATACAATTTTATCAAACTCACGCACGCACGCACTTTGCACGCGACTTTGTCTGCTTAACTCTATAAAATATAGTCTATGTTACTCTCTGATGATGTAACTTTCTAAAAGTGAAAATTTTTTTTTAAATCTGTCCAGTAGTTTTTGAGTTTATTCATTACAAACACACAAAAATACAAATCTTTTCTCTTTATGATTAGTAAGTATAAGGGGCTGCCTTTTGAAAACTTACACGTGTTTGATTTGTCGGGATGTATGCATTAAGGGTTGCATTCTTGAACACGCCCCTTGCGTTAATCCTTTCAATAACTTTCAACGGATCCAACGTTGAGGACAATTTTATGTAACATATCTTCTTGGTTCTATTCTCATTAAATTCAAATGGGCCAATTCCTTCAAATGGGCCTTTAACCTCCGGGGCCAATGTTACCATTACCCCCCTCATATTCCACTGTAAAGAAAGTACATTAATTACATATAATATGTTGTGTATGCCACAAGCTATAATTAAAATTACAAAGTAACCAAATGCTTCTGTATTCAGCCCAAAGAAAGAAAGAAAGAAAGAATATTATTCACGGAATGGAAGGCGCTGGATAAGCACCTGAATTGCTGATTTCCAGCCAGCACCATTTGGGCCTCACTACACAACATAGACGCTACACAAACATATTTAATAAATTACTTATATATTTTATATGTGGAAATAAATAAATTAAACAATTGAAATACAGAGATAGATAATAATATATAACAACTTATAACAAACACACTATATCTGTTGTAAGTAGCTGAAGAGCTTGGTATCCCACGGACTACTCGATGCATCAGATCAACGCTATCATGTCATGGAAATAGGTACATACTACCAAAGTAACAGTATATTGCAAATATAAAATCAATTGAACTATGATACATGGTCAGTGAAATCTTATTGTGAACTTGGAAATTGGCTGATCTTTAACGCCAACCTACATAATAGCTAAGAACCATTTCGATCATGTCAGCTTTCAAACAAAAACTAATAACACCCCAATTTTTGCGTTGGGTGTCGGCATTTTAAAAAAGAATGGAGAAAAGTCAAAAGTAAAAGATAATTGACATACACAGTGAAAAAATCATAACTCTCTCGAGTGAGAAAAATAAAAAATAATAAAGAAGTTATTATTTTTAACAACCGATAGGCAATAACCTAAAATATTTTCGACATAAAACTTTGTAAACTGCAGTCGTTTATTATATTTGTTCTATTTACAGCCACAAATCATTCGACACAGAAAATTAAGATAAGTCATTTATGTTAAATTATATAGCGATGAATTATAGTTTAATTACTCACATCGATAGGAACTCCTTTTACCGCTATAAGAGTCATGTTTTTTTCGGATTGTACAAAGTTTTCCCTTGTGGAAGTTTAATGGAATTATCTTCAGATAAGAAACTTGTATAATAATTGCATTGAAATTACATATTGTATTGTATATAAACAAATATCTGCTCTTTTTAAACTCCTCGACTCTCTCACGCAGTCTCCTTACAAGTGTTGCCATTTCGTCAAAATTAGATCCAAAAAATACAAATTTTCTGCGAAGAATGGAATTCCAATTTTAAAAAGTTTAAAATTAGGTTTATGTTAAAAATAACGGTCGTGTTGACTACTATTTTCATGTTTTTATTTATATGTATAACAATGTAAAGGTGCAAACAAACTACGGGACGCATCCGACTGCCGCGGCTGCCCTGCCAATGTGCACGGTCGTTCACGTCCCAGTACTCCAGATTTGGGATTTCTGCGGACGTCCTAACGCTCAAAGGTCACGTCCGCGTCCGTAAGCCACGACAGACATAAATTTAATTTAAAAAAATTTTTTTAATCATAGATAGCGATCCAAGTGTTGATAATTTGTTTATACTAGCAACACTAAAATTAAGTGTCCATCAACTGATCGCTCGTGGTGCCACCTGTTATGACTAAATTAAATTTTTTATGAATTATTTATTGGGAAAAATAAAAGATGTCGCTACTTTCCTTACAAAATTGTAGCTTATATTACTACGAATCCTAAAGAAAACTTCGCGATGGAATATCTCTATCTGTTAAGCTTGACTCACTCACAGTAACAATCATTAAAACTTTAATCTCTACATAATTATTATTATAAGTCCGTCATCTGTTTTTCCGCTAACTACTTCTAAACCATACCACAGAATCCACAGATAGTATTAGGTAATTCGGTTTTCACTTATAGAAAAAACGATAAGCGAGCAAGGTTTGTGTGTATTAAAAAATTCCAAACCGTGCGAAGCCGGGAGCGCGTTGCTAGTGTTATTTATTACTAGCTGGCGCCCGCAACTGCGTCCGCGTGAAAAACGTAGCCTATCCTGTGTCCCGTACGTCTAAATGTTTATCTACCAAGTTTCATTCGTTTAAGAGTTATGGAGGAACATACATACATACATAACATACAATACCTATACTTACAGATTTATTATTTGTAGGTATTTATGATAGCCTAAGATACTCGCTGTTAATATAGCTACCTAACTATATGTTAATATAGTTAGAGTAGTTTTTGAGTTTATTCATTACAAACATACAAACCTTCTGTTTTTATATTAGTATAATTAGATTAAAAAATGTTGAAACACAGGTTGCGATTCTCGTTGTCTCGAGCAACGGTACTCTTCGATCTCAAATCTTTGTGGCGGTCGGCGTAGCGTCAGTCTTTGACGGCCTCAATCGCTATGGGACGTCTACACAGTTTTACCGCTTACGCGCGTCCGTTAGCTTTAAAAAATGTACGCTACTCAACGGGTTGTCCATATTCGAATAGAAAACGTTCTCAAATCGCGCCAACCGCTGAACTCACCGACGAACTATTCAGCAATGCAAAACCTTACTCCGAGGTACCCGGGCCCAAACCTCTCCCTATACTTGGGAACACATGGCGAATGGTACCCGTCATAGGCCAGTTCGATATATCGGAGTTTGCTAAGGTGACGAAATCTTTCTTGGATAAATATGGGAAAATAGTGCGTCTCGGTGGTCTGATTGGAAGGCCGGATCTGCTGTTCGTCTATGATGCTAATGAAATCGAGAGAATGTATAGGCGCGAAGGACCAACTCCTTACAGACCCTCCATGCCTTGCCTAGTCAAGTATAAGTCTGAAGTGAGGAAGGATTTCTTCGGAGAATTGCCAGGAGTTGTTGGTGTGTGAGTATCTAATATTTTGTATTATTACTAATTTTTTTTTTTAAATTTTATAATACAACTAGCAACCCGCTTCGTTCTTCGCACGGGGTGCCATTTTTTTATATAAAGAAATCTTCCCCGTTTATCTCTCTTTTCATTTGTGAAAACTGAATCAAAATCTAGACCCCATTCTCGAGTTTTTGTAGCATACACAAACCAACTTAATATTTTTATATATTATATAAAGATTTATAATGTTTCAATATCAACACGTCTATATGAGTGCATAATGGAAATAATAATACAGTTATTTAATAATGATTAATGCAAGTTATTTAGCTTATTTGCAGCTTAGTTGCAGCTTATTTGTTAATAAAAAATCTGTTAAATAACCATTTAACACATAAAAAATCTAGCTTAAACAGCTTTGAACATTTAGCTCTAGTATTTTTTAAGATTTTGAAATTTATGCTAACAAAATCTATTTTTTAACAAAATACAGATATAGGTACAGACATACCTACATAGCTAAATATTTTTTCCTAAGACTTTTTTGACTTATTCCAAATTTGTATTGCGACCATTGATATTACGAGTTCGGATACGAATCCCGTTAATTTAACACACTCGTAAACTTTCCCTTCGCTCTCTTTAAGCTGTGGTTAATGAATCTTGTGGGTAGATGTTTCTAAACAGAATCTAAGAAAACTGTTTTTTAAAATTGAAATTTATATTTTTAAGTAACTTTAATATAAATTATGTTTGTATATACCTACTTAGGTACCTATGCTTAAAATTAACTAAAAGTTATGACTGGTGCCTAAATAGGCAATGTGTAAAATCAACAAATGGTACTATAATTAATTACCTATAATTATACAAAATACCCAAAAATGACTAACTTTATACAAAATGTCACTAAACTAGTTTTAAATGACTTATTGAAGCATGACGTCATCGATATCTTTTTGGTATGCAAGGATTTATCTAATTAATCTGAACTAATATTATACTTTTTTTTTTTTTACTTCTTACCACTGGCTAGGCGGTAGACCGGGTGTGTGGGGGTCAGCCGGCGTACCGCGCTATGCTAATCATAGCGGTCCCGGCAATACCCACTAAAACTCCCCGGTACCTCCTCGCCCTTTATGCGGGATGGACCGGGCTCTGCCTAGGCTGCAAGTCCGATCCACCCCAGGGCTGCCTAGCCATTGCTCTGACTAGGCTGGTACGCCAATGGATGATTGCCCGGAGACACCGAGGCAATCCCCAAACGGATGGACCTTGTGCAGGCACACATAGTTGGCCAACTATGTGCGCAGGTCCCAAAACTAATAATTTTGCTCTGTTTGTTCATATTTGGTCCACTTTATTAGTATGCAAATCGAACCCCCTTAATGAGAAAGCGTATGCGCACGCTAATTTCAGAAACGGCTTAACCTAAATGCATTGTATCAAGCTTCTCGTAACATTTAATGTAGGTATGTTGCACTCCAGTCGGTTTACAAACAAAAAAAGTTAAATTTATTGAAATAATAGGTAACTTAGGTAGCTTAACAGCGACAATATAAATATCCTAATTGTATTATTAATAACTTAATAAGAAATGTGATATTTTGCGCCTATACGGCGGAAGGTCAAGTGTGAGTGGACAGCGAAGGTCGGCATTCTTGTTTTCTGACTTAAAACCTGTTGTAAGACAGGTTTTATTGTTTCATACAAATTCGTGACCTTTTGTAATTTAACACCAATATTTTTGATATCATAACAAATAGGGCGTGGTATCTACTTATGGGCCTAGTAAGACAGCTATGGAGAGAGCTAAGTATATGCTCGGGGTTTCTCTGCTAGAAAGTATCAGGAATGAGGAGATCCGTAGACAAACGAAAGTTATCGAAATAACCCTCAAAGATTAGTAAGTTGAAGCGACAATGGGCAAGTCACACAGTAGATACGGAAAGCCAACGACCAATAGGTCCAAAAGGTCTCCCTCGATTGGAGGCTACAGATGCGCAGCGTAGGACGTCCATCACACAGAAACTAGACAGGACACACGTTCGAGGCCCTGATTCTATATGGCAACTACTCTTGACAAGACAAGACAAGACGTTAATGTCATTCATTGTCTTGTCATGCAATTCTTATGTCTTATGCCCCAAGACAATTATCTATGGCACGATATGATTGTATTTATTTGACAATTCCCAGTGGGACACAGACAATATTATTATAATTGTCAGTACAACACCGATAATATTATGTTATCTCAGCTGGGGGCATAAGACATAAGAATTTCATGACAAGACAAGGAATGACATTAACGTATCTTGCCTTGTCTTGTCAAGAGTTTTGCCATACAGAATCAGGGCCAAGAGAGGGCCAAAGAGGGCCAAAGAGGTCTACGGTGGGTTCAAGCTGCTCTGATCGGTCCTATTGGAAAATTATGGGGAGGCCTATATTCAGCAGTCATGGTAATAAGACTGAGATGATTATGATTGAATTATTGTACATACCTAGGTAGGTATATAAGTTAAGCGAAACAAGATATTAAGAGATTAACCCAAGTAGTGTAAACTGCAAAAAAAAACACAAAACATCCATCCTAATCCTAACGCCCTATAAGTCATAAAAAAGGCCGCGGCCTAAGGCAACACTCAGACCTAAGTCAAACAGTGGACGACCTATACCTACCTATAGTTAAGTAACATGATCATAAATAGATGAGATACTAAGTAACTACTTACTCTGATTTATACCTTTTATTGGGCCATACCTGTAAATCTGATAATAAATTAAAAGCGACAATTTAACCTAATAATACAATAATGGCGCACAGTAACGTATAGTCACAGATCAATTAACTTAATAGTACTAAGTTACTAGTTACTACTTACTACTTATTATTTTATTGAGTTGTCTACAAATAGACTTCACATTATTACATAGGTTGCAAAAGGCTCAAATGATGTCATATGTTTTTACGACCAGTATGAACAAACCAACTAGGTACTAGGTACATAGTAACTAGGTACATACGAGTATGTTAGTATTTGCTTTCAATTTAATTGATAGACTTACTTATATAGAAACCAAGAGTAAACACTTGTTCATTGATTCTTCATATTTTCATTGATCAGTTCAAACTTTATTGGCTTTAATATAATTATGTACCTACATAAGGCGCATAGTCAGGCTTAAATGCAAAAGAGATGTAGGTAGGTAGGTATCTTTAAACATCGATGTCTTTAAACGAGTAGTTCAAATAATCTGCAAATAATTATATATAAGTAGGTACCTAACTTCGTCTGCGTAACTTTATAAAATACTAGTTGACCCGGCAAAAGCTGTTTTGCGAAAAAATAAAAAATAGATTTTTAGGGTGGACCACCCTTAACATTTAGGGGTATAAAAAATAGATGTTGGCCGATTCTTAGACCTACTCGATAAGCACACAAAATTTCATCAAAATCGGTCCAGCCGTTTCGGAGGAGTTTGGCAACAAACACCGCGACACGAGAATTTTATATATTAGATTAGGTACCTAATGATAATTACTGATAATGTAGCTTTCTATATGTGAAAGAATTTTTAAAATTCGTTTATTCATTACCAACAAAAATACAATTAATCTTCTCTCTTTATATTTAAATCTTTGCTCTTTATAATCTATACTAATATTATAAAGCTGAAGAGTTTGTTTGTTTGAACGCGCTAATCTCAGGAACTACTGGTTCGAATTGAAAAATTCTTTTTGTGTTGGATAGATCATTTATCGAGGAAGGCTATAGGCTATATAACATCACGTTGCGGCTAATAGGATCGAAGAAAAGTCGAAAATGTGAAAAAAACGGGGAAAATTATTCATCTTTGAGGGCTTCCGTTGCGTGCGCTGCGAAAACCGTTCGAGATACCCAAATGATTCCCAAAATAACTATTCCACGCGGACGAAGTCGCGAGCACCAGCTAGTTTTAGATATCCGCCATAAGTTCTCACTGTATCCTGTTAGGCCTAAATATATCAAACAATTACAGTAAGTAAGTACCTATATCAAACAAATGCAAGTACTAACAGTTGATTCCTACTTAAGTAGCTTCACGTACATATATATTTACATAGTCCAGTGCTGTGTACATAACAAAATATAACGAGTTAACACCTCTAGATGCTAAAACAGTTGACAATGACTGTTTTGTTGGTCATATTATTATCACTTGAGCGACGAAGCGTAATATTTTAGACAACACTCGACACTCGTAATATCACAGTTAAGCACGTCTCGTTTCGTTTGACCTCAAAGCCTCAAAGTTGAATGGAAACCCGTTTGATTGGCCTTAGCGTTTTAGGTTATAATATGCATTCTTTCATTTATAGGCAAATATATTAAACTAGCTGGTGCTCGCGACTTCGTCCGCGTGGAATAGTTATTTTGGGAATCATTTGGGTATCTCGAACGGTTTTCGCAGCGCACGCAACAGAAGCCCTCAAAGATGAATAATTTTCCCCGTTTTTTTTTCCACATTTTCGACTGTTTCTTCGCTCCTATTAGTCGCAACGTGATGTTATATAGCCTAAAGCCTTCCTCGATAAAAGATCTATCCAACAAAAAAAGAATTTTTCAATTCGAACCAGTAGTTCCTGAGATTATCGCGTTCAAACAAACAAACAAACTCTTCAGCTTTATAATATTAGTAAGTATAATATATGTATATTAGCTTTATAATACATATCTATGTATTATATATACCTATATATAGGTAGGTAAAATCGTAAATGAGCCGTATCATTAAATATTTATTTATGCCTCGTACGTCCCGATATTTTGTTCCATAACAATATTCATTCGATTCCTGGTTTGTCCCAGAAACTTAAAAAGTTTAATATTTGATTTATTTGTTTATTTAGTTCTTTAAGACACTCTGTTATCTACGTTTCACCTTTGCCGTTATCAAATGGTAACGGTTTTGAAAGACATGTAAATGCTTTTCAAAAATCTTCAAAAATTGCATTACGTAATACTTGAACGTCCCCTAATTCGAGATATCTATTATTAAACTCAAACTAAAAAAAATTAAGTGGTGCCATATTCAATTTAATATTACTAGCGGACGATCATGACAACTTTAAAAGTGTCATTTGTTCGGTGATTTGTATCAACCGAACTACTGCTACTAAAAAGTTGCATTAGTTCGGTCAACTGGATAAACAACCGAACTACTGATACTTGACTGATGCTTCTAATGATATCTCATTTGTCAAATTATCACAAGTTATGAGGGAACAGGTGAACATGAATACATACACACATACATCTACCAGTCAAAGTCGTAACCATATGATTTTATCTCCTCTTTGTGTGGGTGTTTTTCGAAGCCTACTTCGGGTTTTTTAGCTCCGTACCAAGCGCTGTAAATGCGTACTGCATACCGATTACTGCCCGCGCTCTGAGAAAGATTAAAATTTACATCACGCAAAGCATAGCAAGCAAAACAAGCGTAGTTCCAGATATTTTCCGAGGAAATACATAAGCTATAGTTAAGTTTCAACATGATATTATTTTGATTTTTTCTTATGTTACATAGGTACCATTTGATTCATCTCAGACCAAAAAGAAGTGGACAGAATTTTGTAGACAACACAATATGCTGTTTACTGTATTGAGGTTTAGTGCAAGATATACTTACTTAATTTTTTTTAAATTTACTGTAAAATTACTGATATACTGCAATTTTTTAAATATTTTTTATTGAAAATTATGGTTTCTAAGTTATAACTTACGTTTGAAATGTTATTCCTTCTTGCTTTTTATTTTTTAAAGACTTGTTTTTACACACTTTCGAAATTTTCACTAGTAGTCACACACGGCGAAGACGTAGTTTTACCGACTTAACTCTCGGCTATGTCTTCAAAATAAGAATAAAAATTGTAATTATCCAATGTGCAGTGCCAACACTGTCGTGGCACTGTCATTATTCAATTTGCAGTGCCACGACAAGCCACAGGGTTTGTCTGTGTACCTTCAACCACAGTTCTTTACATAGTAATTTGTTTAACTACCTTTAACTTTGCGTAAACTTAATTATAAATGCTGTACCAACTTGGCATGTAGAAACTTTGAGTTTAACTCGTCTTATGAGAGAGATATTATGAAATCGAATCATATCATTGACGAACTTATTGGTACAATAAGATTAGATAGTAATCAGATAGGAATAGCCAGGAAGCAAGCTCAACAATATTTGCAATATAATAAACGCGCAATTGCGTAGATTTTATTAGGTTTGATAAGTCCAGCTCAGACCTAATATAAGTCTAATTGATAAGTCCTTTATGGACTCCTTTATGGTTTGGAACTCCCTACCGGCGTCTGTGTTTCCGAGCACATATAACCCTAATCTTTTCAAGGTTCGAGTGAATAGGCATCTTCTGGGTGAGCTCGCTACATCTTAGGCTAATCCTTGCCACATGGCTGGTTGTTGGTCAAGAGCTACCCATCTCTTATAAAAAAAAAAAAAAAAAAAAAAAAAAAAAACAAAACAGACCTAGTTAAAACTAAGTTACTTATACATACTTATACCACAGATTAAATAATAGTTACCTACTTACTAGCTGGTTCCGGCTAATCTATGATATTTTTACAAATAAAGGCATTTTCAAGAGATCATTTAAAAAATTTACCTATATTAAAAGGTAGATAAAGTTCGAAAACTCGTAAGGGATGCCAGAGCTCCCTTACGAGTTTATCCTTAATCCTTATTCCTTATTCCTTAATGCTTATTAAGATAAGGATGTAATCGGCAGCGCACTTGCAGCGCCTGTGGCGTTACTAGCAACGAAACAGTATATAATAATATCTGCATTCATGTTCGCTGGTTACTAGTGTTACAGGCGACGGTTGCCACTTACCATCGAGTGGATCGCCTGTCCGTCTGTCGACCTTAACATAAAAAAAAGATAATTTAGCAAAATGATTTTCAAGTAAACTGCAATGAATTCAAGAACAATATAATTCGTTTAAATTCAAGAACATCCATTCATTATAACTCAATAAGGTCACGCGAACCACGAACAAATATGTTCTCAAACTTCACAACAAACATTTTGCGTTTACATTACCGGTCAGACGAACCCTTTTAAATTTCTATTCCGTACTGCATCGTTAATGAAATGAAAACTGATTTTATGCGGCATCCATTCTAGTGTGGTAGTTCTGTGGTACTGCTAGTTCGCTACTTCGCTACTAGAACCGTGGCCTACTTGGTAAGTAGTGCGTCGCGAAAGCGACATTAACATCACGTGACTCGTATGCAGTATAATGATAATTTTAATTGAGATTCTTTTGCGTATTAATTTGGAAAAACATCTGCAAACAAAAATTTATCATTGGAATCATAAGGTATCGGAAGAAGTTCACTTAGTTGTAGGTAGGTACCATAATAACTACTACATATTTGTTCTACCATAAATTTTCGTGTAGGTAATTTTGAGGATGTTTGATTTTGAGGTTTGAATTAGATTTATTTTCGTCTAACTAAGTCAAATATTATAAATTCTATAAATTATAAGAAGTATCCAAAAGCGATCCTAGAATCTACACAAAAGTTTTGATAATTTGGATAGGAAATCAGGACTTATCCCATCTCCTACTTAACTTACTTATCTAACTTACATGTTAGATTGATGTGAAATTTTTATACTATTACTTTGATGATATATCCATGACACATTAAACTTGAACTGATGCTACAGCATCAAGTAGTCAGCGGTAGGTATATTCTCTGCATCTCTCTCTTTATCCGCTAACTTCTAAACCACAACAACGGGTTTTTCCACTAATGGAAAAAGCAATAAAAAAAGAAAGTTTGTATTATACTTAACTCACAGAAAAAAAAATGCAACCGTGCGAAACCGGCAGCTGATCGTTAGTGACATATAAAGGCCACCATTCACGGGCACTCCATTTGGCAGCGCTCCGCTCCATCCACTCCAAGTTCATGCTCATCGTGAATTTAAAAAACCCCGGGAATTTTGTATAAGAAGTGACAAGGAGGCCTTTTCTAGGGTGTCGCCAACGTCGGGGAGACCTGATAGGACACTTGAAGAAGAAAAAGAAGAAGAAGAAGAAGAAGAAGAAGAGAAGAAGAATTTGGATGTCGTCCACCGATGTAATTATGGAGCGCTGCCAAATGGAGTGCCCGTGAATGGTAACCTTAATTTACATTCACAAGAATACATCTTTGACAGCAATGACAGTCACAAGAATGCATCGAAATAATATATCTTTGCAAACGATGACCTCTACAAGTTTTGTTGTGCAATTTATCTTGCGCCTTAATGCGCTGTGTTGCAAAACGGAATGGGCAAGTGGCATTACTTAGACGTGAAAACGGAGCGATTTGAGTTTCACTACGAGGCAAATTTTAAAATTGAGAATAAGTGAGTTGTGACTAGCGGCTTTCTAATAAATGCAGTTCAGAGACCGTAATTTAAAAAAAATAATAATTTAAACCTTGATAAATTTTGTGTATTTTTGGAGTTTTCTCCTTTTTTTCATATATAAGACCGGATATGAAAATTAATGGGAGTAAAATCAAAATTGTCACACGGTATGCGTTACGTTCTATTTTCGAATATTTTCGAATATCTCTGAAGTTTCAGTTTATTCGTTCGTTCGTATTTACCTACTTATTAAATTATTAAATAATTTATTTAATTATCGTAAGGAGTAGGTAAACTCGTCGTAGTCGTAAGTCGTGCGTCGGAGCACGACACACACTTTTTTAAATTAGGAATATGGAATTATTTATCAAGTATGGAAATGGAGAAAATAGTCCTTCTTTAATAATTATAGTAATGAAACAGTGAAGTGAGTATATTTCCTTTATCGTAGCTGCCTGTTGTTACGAAGGTTTCATCTTTCATTCAAATCTGTCCATTAGTTTTTTTAAGTGAGAGTAACAAACATCCATACATCCATTTATCCATTTATAACTACCGTCCATTCAAACTTACGCACTTATAATATTGGTAGGATATTTATGTACAGGAGGGGCTTAGTTTCCATATACTTTTTTTCAATGTCTATAAGTAATACGTTAGGTAATTTCCAAACAAGGCAACTCTGGCGAGATTTCTTATAGGTACTTAAATCAATCAAGCATTAAAGTGTAACCCAAAAATTCTGATGGTGTTTGCGGCCTTGAAAGCCCAGCCCAACCGCCAAAATACTACTTACTTCCGTTTTTAACCTATATACTTACTTCTAAGTAAACACATCACCAAGTGTACGTTAAGTGTAAAGCAAATAGACATACCTCTTCTTATGTTTGAACCACGTAACATTGGCTCGATTATTTATTTTGCAATTGAGTTGTTGCTAAGCTGAAGTATCATTAGTCATTTTTAATTAAATCTCTAAAAGTAAATCATATTCATGAAAGCACTATTAAAATATTGGTACTGTACTTTGGTCATAAATAGCCGACTTTTGAGTAAAATCAGTGGAACGGAAAGTAGTGCCATCTGTAGTTCACTAATAGTAGTTGCTGAATATTCAAAATTCTAGTACGCCGATGTTCTGCTAGATGGCGGTAGAGGATAGACAAATTAACATAGAGAAGCGAATTAAGTAGCTTCGCTAATTTTATGCAAATTAATAACAAAACATACGTATTTCCTGATGAAAAACGTAGCTTATGAATATCAATAGGTGAAGGGTCATTTTTTTTTTAAGTGAAGGTCTTCAGTTTGTCTGTGGTCTTTTTTTGTACCTAAGTAATCTATTATTTATTTAAAGAATGGACTTATAAGTATATTAATATATGAGGTGACGAAAATTATGAGGTTATCGCGAATTATAACCATCCGATGTGGTTATCTTTAATCATTTCGTATTAGGACACAATTTATGCTCCTTTATAACATTAATATGCTCCTTTGTAACGTCGTACAAAAATATTTATTAAACTACATTAGATAAAATGGATGGGCTCAGACATCCTTTACTCACTCATCGAAAATCAAAAGCAAACATGCTGTTATTTCAATGTTATATTGTTGGGCTACCCCCTAATGCCAAATGAGCCTCCAAATTCAAGACTGCGAATGGACATAATATTTTATGCTACTTATCCAAGAATATTATAGTCACATGTTAAACAGGAACACTTAAATGAAATAATTTATCAAAAATTTTATTTCATTAAAAAAAACAAAATATATAAAATGAAAAATAAAAATAAATAACAATATTCCGCTTGTAAACGAAGTTAGGTAATAAAAATTCCAAAAAACTATATTTAATCTTAACCGTATAAATGTCTGTGTATAGTGCGCATTAAAGGACTGGACTGAAGAAACTGAGGAGACCGGGAAAACCTAGAAGTACTCTGTGGCAAATCATCTGATTCTATCGTGTTGACATGGCGCGCTTTTATTAAGTGGTCTTCCTCAGTCGATTGTTCATCATCCGGTTCTGGCTTAGCTTTGCAAATGGCTATCATGGCTGCGATGACGAAGACCAACAGTAGTGGACTAATGTAACGCATCTTGCTCTTTCTCTTTGGATGTACAGCACCTACATCACCAAATGAATACAAGCTTGCAGATCTGTCTTATATAGCGAAATATTTAATTTTAAGCCGTAAATTGTTTAGTTGTGGTGCAAATTCAAAATGAAATTTGAATCTGATCAATTCAACAATCAATTATATACACATTACACATACATCAATAATTGACAATTATTCTTATTAAGGTGCTTAGTGACGTGAGCCTACTACTCACTCATTTATGTTTAGATCAAGATGCTTGACTTTTTTTATCAAATTTTAGACAACATTTGGTACTTTTTTCGTATCACCAAAACTTCTGTATTTAAATATATGTTTCCCCAGTGTTTTATTTTGGCTTGATTTTCCTAATGCACCTAAGTGGGTATGACGATGGGTAAGTAGGTACTGAAAACATCCTAAAAAATTATGTATCTCTTGTAATTTAAACACAAGATAGCACACATGCACACATAAATTAAAAAACATTTTCATTGAAAACATTGAGATATATACCTACAATTCTGGTATGCGACCCGGATGTAGCGCGCTACATCCCGCCCTATTATCCCGCCGCCCGCCCAAACGGCCAACGCCATTGACAACTCCAAGCGCCTTTATTATTGTTTAATCAATAAATAATTTTCAAAGGTTCTTACATTCTTAAATAAGTTACTTTTTGAAGAGCAATAATTTCGTTTTAGAACATGAAATAAAAATTAAATTAAAAAAAAAATAAATTAAATAAATAAAATAAAATAAAATAAAATTTCATTTATTTTTAAAAAATAAACACGCCACGGTTAAAATCCTATGAAAAATCCATTAAATAAGAACAATAAAAGTTTCTGATAAATTGCACAATCAATTATTGATGTATAAAATTTATGTTGAATTGATCAGATTCAATTTTCATTTCAAATTTTAACCACAACCAAACGATTTACAGCTTTAAATTACTTATTTCTCTATATAAAGAAGGTTGATTTTGAAAATTGTATTCATTTGATGAAGTACTGTACATCCAAATAGAAAGAGCAAGATGCGTTACATTAGTCTTCTGTTGGTCGTCGCCTTTGCAGCTATGATAGCCAGCTGCAAAGCCTACCCAGAAGCGGATTATCAGGGAGATCATTTAATAACAGCGCGCCAAGCCAAAACGACGGAACCGCCAAAGCCTGCTGATAAACCTAAATCTATCTTGCCTCCTCAGTGTGATAGAGATGACTTAGCTAAGAACAACAAGAACAAGACTTAGTTAACAACGTTTGTAAGTTTGTTAAGAATACCTCTATTTTAATGGAGTATTCTTAGCCCGTCGAATTTGTGTACGACCCGAACATTAATTGAAATAAAACTTTGATGATTTGACATGCAATCTATTATTTAATGTAGGGTACTCTATAGCTATCTATAAAAAATTAGTCGCAAGTAATTTACTCAGACCCTAAACATAATTATTATCTGCAGCTATGTTACATTGACGATTGCGCGGACCGAGCGATAGGATGACGAAGGTTCAAATCTCGCACAAGACAATTTGCTAGAAATGCTGGAATTCGGGTATATAAGTGACTCTATGATCTCGATTCGATTCTCGGCCGAGTCAATTTTGAAAATGAACTTTTCAAAGTTAGCTCTGTGTGGATTCCGAAAGTAGTGGCATCGCACACTCCACTTCGCAGTCATTTAGGCAGTAACAACCTCTGATTTTTTTTAATTATCTATATATTTATAGGTTGTATTTTAATTTTAACTACTTTAATTTTGAAAACTTTCTTTCTTTTTTGGAGCCTTTATGTATTATGTTTTTTGATAAGTGCGTAACCTCACCATCGGCTCTAACGGAAGACCAGCGCAGGTTTTTACAACCTGCATGAGTTGGAGCCAGTTTGTAGCGGGGGACGTTTGTGTTTGTCTATATATATGTTACTTTTATATGTTCTCAAATTCTTAAAAGGTTACTGTTACTTCTGTAAGGGTGTGGTTACTGACGCCGAACGGGCTGCCCAAATGACCAGATCCACACCAGAGTCAACTTTGAAAAGTTATTTCCAAAGTTGATCCTGCCGGGAATCGAGCACGGGAATTCTAGAACAGGGGCTAGGAACAACCTAGCCAAGAGCAAACTAATGCATACGTTCTCTTCGCGTACTTACGAAACGTTAAAAAATAAAGCCCGATGATTGGTTGTTGTAACGTCCACATAAAATTTTGACTAATCACAAAGCTTTTCTCCCAGCGTAGCGTAGCGTGATTGACTTATGCTGTGCTTCCGATTGAAGAGCCGATGACATATCAAATTATTTCCATTTCGACAGATTTTTGAGTTCTGCTTTAATTAAGTATAATGTCGTAGATAATTACAATATAAAAAAAAACACAAATAAGTATTACTCAACTTTTAATTTCAAAACAAGAAAATATAACAAAAAGTATTCTTAATAACTAACGTTTAAAAATGTTTAATCCGTAATCATAGTAATAATCATGATATTGAGGTGCTAGAATATATCTACGGCTTCCTAATCCTTCATCCTCCACTTCATACAAATTATAAATAATTTGATTTTCTATTGAGCGAGGATTTTCGCCTTCATAATCCCTTATTGGATACCCTTTGCAGTAGGCAATGACGGCTGCGATAGTGATGACTAACAATAGTGCACAAATACAACGCATTTTGCAAAATTAGGCTAGCTCTTTATTCAATGAATGAAACCTTTGCTAACGCCTTATTTATATATATAGAAGTATTCAATTTGAAGCCTTAAACGTTTTAGTTACGGTCTAAATGAGAATTATATTAAAATTAATTGATTATTCAGAAGTTATGATTATTACTTACGCTCAATTTGCAACAATTTATGCGATGAAAAATACTTATTAGTCACCGTCAAAACTTCCGATTCAAGAATGTGTAAAGTATTTCCGATTGAAGAGCTGATGACATATGTGCTTTAACTATAATATCGCAGATAAATAAAATATAAGAAAAACAAATACATTAGTATCACACAAATTTTAATTTCTTATACTCGTATATTCCTATTATTTACAAATAAAAAACAGGATTGTATTATAAAAAGTATTCTTAATACTAACGTCTTATTAATCTTTCAAAGTAATCATCACTATTTTGAGGTGCTGTAATCGACCTACTGCGTCTCAATTTCAATAAAGGCACTTCATATATCTTATCAATATTTCGGGTTTGAATTGAGTGGGCGTTTTCACCATCATAATCCATTTTTGGATTCGCTTTGCAGTAGGCAATCATGACTGCAATGGTGATTACTGACAATAGTACACATATACCACGCATTTTGCAAAATTAGGGTAGCTAGTTCTTTATCCAATGAGTGAAACCTTTGCAGCCTCCTTTATATATAGAAGTATTCAATTTGAAGCTCTAAACGGTTTAGTTACGGTCTAAATAGGAATTATATTAAATTAAATTGATTATGGCATTAGTCAGAAGTTATTATAATTCCCTACGCTCAGTTGTAAATTTAAATTAAAATTTCAACGCGCTAAATTTCATGCGAATGATAAAAACGATTTTAATGTTCTCATTTTCATCTGTTTAAAGCTAAAGCTGAAAGGACGCGTACGCGTACGCATCTCCTAGCAAAACTGATGTTTTTATAAAATCTGAATTGAGCTGGATAATTTTTTAGAATGCTGGCTCCCACTTTTAAATACTGCACCATCTTTATGCATCAGGTTATGCTTATTTAGTTTTTGTTACAATTTGCAGACATGGCGAACAATGGCGCAAATTCCGCTCGAAAGTGCAAAGGCCTATTCTCCAACCTCAAACAGTGAAAAAATATGTTGCACCTATAGAAACGGTTACAGAGGACTTCATAAGGTACATGGAAGACGCCCGTGACGAACACGGAGACTTACCACACGAGTTTGACAATGATATACACAGATGGTCTCTTGAGTGTAAGTAAATATTAAGTAATTATTTTATCTTTCTATTCCAGGCCAGCTTTTCTAGTTAGTTAATATAAAATATATATCATGATAAGCCTATGTAACCTAGAAGCTTATCTTTCATTCATGGAGTTACAGGGAGTAGGCTGCAGGTTTTCATACGAAAAAGGAATTCAAAATTCAAATTTCCAGGCCAGAACTCGCTAGAGCTACCGGCGCCGCCAACGCGTGTATGAAACATTTCATATTAAACTCGAAGGTCGAACGTCAATGTCATATGCCTTCAGTCAATAAGTAGGGATTCATCTTGTCGAAATCCCTCCTTTTGGGACCAAGCACTTTGAAACATCCTTTATAATGCGCACCGCCAAAATTTGGAACTCCCTGCCGGCGTCTGTATTTCCGAGCTCATTTGAGCTCGCTCCATCATAGGTCTCCTTGCTACATAGCTGGTTGTTAGCCAAGAGCGAACCTATCTCTAATAAAAATAAATAAAAAATGCCACATTTGCAGGTATCGGTCGTGTAGCGCTTGACACACGATTGGGTTGCTTGTCGCCAAATCTGGGCAAAGATTCGGAACCACAACGCATTATAGACGCAGCGAAATTCGCGTTGAGGAATGTCGCCGTTTTAGAACTAAAAGCTCCATTTTGGCGATACTTTCCAACACCATTGTGGAATAAATATGTTAACAACATGAACTTCTTCGTCGAGTAAGTAAACCTGTGTATTATTTTATTTGACATATTTATAGTTATTTTTAGGTTTACTACATAATTAAGATGTGCAAACAATCGAAGGTTAATGACCAACCAAGACAAAGCACAGGCTGGAGACAACAGCCAGCTGTTAAGTTAAACAAAAAAAATATTTCATTCCTTTACAGAAGACCATAATAATAGTGATTTCCTGCCATTAAATAAATTAATTTTCACTATTGAATGTTCCAGAATGTGTTCCCGCTATATCAACGAGGCTCTAGAACGACTTAAGACTAAAAAGGTGACTTCAGAGAACGATCTGTCATTACTGGAGCGCGTACTTAAGAGTGAAGGAGACCCAAAGATTGCAACCATCATGGCTCTTGACATGATTCTTGTTGGCATTGATACAGTAAGTACTATACTTAGTCATTGAAAGTAGTTGCAGGTTATTGCTAAACAAAACACTATATGTGCCAGCCGTTATAACAACTCATATATTTTCTCAGGTTATATTTTTCAATTTAATTGATAGTATTGTATAGTGTTTAAATATGGCTATAAATGTCATAAATAATAAAAAATAGATATAAGTATATTAAAAGTTTAAAGTGAATTTTGAATTTTTACAGATATCTATGGCGGTGTGCTCTATACTGTACCAAGCAGCAACGAGATTGGAGCAACAGGAGAAAGTGGCTGAAGAAATAAGACGAGTGTTGCCAGATCCAAGTAAACCTCTATCATACGCTGACTTGGATAAATTGCATTATACTAAGGCTTTTGTTCGAGAAGTATTCAGGTGAGAAACAATTCTTTATAATTAACTAGCAAACCGCCCCGGCGTTGCTCTTTTATCGCTTTTTCCTTTAGTGAAAACCGTATCAAAATCTCATGGGTGGTTTAGAAGAAGTTAGCGGGGAGTGTCAGACAGAAGAGAATAGGGATTTTTTAAGATAAGATATAGATATAGATATAGACATAGACATAGACATAGACATAGACATAGACATAGACATAGACATAGACATAGACATAGACATAGACATAGACATAGACATACACCGTTTTTTATTATTTCAGAATGTATTCAACGGTCATCGGCAATGGAAGAACTTTGCAGGAGGACGACATCATTTGCGGATATCACATTCCAAAAGGAGTAAGTAAATTTTATCTACACTAATACTAATATGCAAATATTTGTTTTTTATTCGGTTGTCTGATAAAGAACTGATTTTAAAAATTCTTTCACTTTATCAGCGAATAGCATGGGCTGTATTTTTTTATTAAAAAAATTAGAGAGCCTACGCAAAAGATGTATCACATCAAAAATATATTCTTATACTTTAAAAATATCAAAAAGTCTCCTGTAAATACTTCGGACGTTCAGAAAATATTACATTTTGTGTCCCACTCAACACTCACTCAATAACACTCAAATGACCATATTTTTATTCCTTTTTTTTTTTGTTTTTTAGGTTCAAATGGTATTCCCAACGATAGTGACTGGCAATATGGACCAGTTTGTGGATAATCCCGAAGAGTTCAGACCGGAAAGATGGTTAGAGACTGATGGTAGACTGCATCCGTTCGCCTCTTTGCCGTACGGTTTTGGGGCTAGAATTTGTCTTGGTCGACGATTCGCCGACTTGGAAATTCAAGTGCTATTAGCCAAGGTAAAACTAAATTTATTTATTTAGTTCGAGATACATACATAGATTTATATACCAACGCTAAGATTTTTTTGTGCTATATTCATAATGGTAACATACTACATTGAGGTAACTTCATGACTTTTTAATAGGATAAAGTTGCGTGAATTTTGGTTTTATTCATCTAATCATCTAAGTGTTATCTAATTAGACAAAGAATTTTATTTAAACGAATATTATTATTTTTTTTTCACAGATGAATTCTTAAAAATACCATTTTAACTCATATTATTGCCACTTTACTTCATAATAAACTTCATAAATCGTAAAAACCAACCATAACATGTTTTTTTTTTGGAAGCATGTACTCATTGAAAATATTATTTTCTACTTACGTAGACACACTTCATCTTAGTAAACATATTTCAATAAAATATTTCAATAAAATCAATATTCATTATCGACAAAAGAGGATGCAAAATAGTATTTTTTTTGCATATTTTTCGACAAGAGATTGTTATTTAATTTTTTTTTAACTTCGGCGATTTGACTCTATACACTGACTTAACTCAGCACTACTTAATTCCTAAGCGCTATTTCAGACACGGTGGGAACCGCGCGATTACCGCGCGTAAATCGCGCGGTTATGTCTGAACGATTACAAAACAACTCATATAAATAAGACCTCGCGCGATTTCAGAATCGCATGGAAATGGCGCGGTTCCCGCCGTGTCTGAACTAGCGCTAATTGTAATACATTGGATTACTTTATAAGCGTCTCGAAGTATTGAAACGTCTCTAAGTAACACTAAGTACTGAATCTTCCCAAACAGTACAGTTTGTTACACAAAATATTTACCAAGTGTTTTAATTATTTTACAGTTATTACGAAGATATCGGCTGGAATATCATCACGAGCCCTTGAAGTACGCAGTCACGTTTATGTATGCACCTGACGGTCCATTACGACTTCGAATGCTTGAGCGATAAACTTTTATCATTATGTTAAATTAATTAAGTTTAGGGCCTCTTTCACCAACTACAAGTAAAGTGTTGATTAGTTACTTTTAGAAATAATTTTATTCCCGGTGACAGGTTATTTTAAATGACGGTTAGCCTACTTGACAGATGGTGAAAGAGGCCCTTATTGAAGTAGCGTTAGGCACTAATTTTGTACGGAGATAAAACACGTCATGCAAAAAATACAATTCTTCGACGTTAGATGGCGCTGTGGTCAATAAATAAAAAAATGAGTTTACTTACTGCTTAAGGATCGATTTTCATATATAAGCCGCTATGAAAATTTTTGGAAGTAAAATCAAAATTTATAGGAGTCACACGGCATGCGTTACGTTCTGTTTTCGAATATTTTAGAATATCTCTTAAATTTCAGAGATATTGCGCCATCTACACAATATCACTGAAACTAGAATATGTTATGTAATAATACATCCTTGCGAACAGAGATGGCACTGTTATCTTTTTTCATAATATACAAGATATACAAGATGTACCATGTACAGAACTACGTCATCAGCTGTTCGCTTTACAACTGCCGCAATGTATGAAGATCAAGGTCTACTTAAATCGGATTTCGAGTAATTTCTAAAGATTATCTCCTACATACAAACGCACAAAGTTATAAAGTTATAGTTATAAAGTTATATAGTTACAAAGTTACCTCTTTATAATATTAGTATAGATTGTTATATCTATACTAATAGGTACCCTATACTGTTGTATAGAGTATAGTGTTCATTTCAGTCTAGCGTTTATGGATTTGTTATTTTTTTCTTCTTTTAAGTACTAATAATGTAAATCTAATTAGTACATTTAATATTTTTGAAATATATATTTTAAAATTTAAGTTTTTTAAAAAGTAAATTTAAGTATTTTCAAATAATGTATATACTCAATAATTCAATATATAATTAATGTAATATAGAATATCTTGTAAATGAACATATTTGTTTTATTTTTTTAAAAAACTTTAAAAAACATATTGCATTATGTTTTTTTAATAAATAATAAACATAAAAAATAATTTGATGATTTCTAGAATGTCTAAAGATTTTATTACTTTATTAATATGTAAATGAAAAATATAAAACATAATATCAAAAATATATCTTGTAAAAAATATAACTACACCTGTTTTCAATAAATTAAAGTGTAAATAAATATTATTAATAAATACAAATAAACTTTTTTATTAAATCCAAATAATGTCTTTTTATTTAAAAGTTATTTACCGAACTTTTCAACTTTTAAGGATCATTTAACCTAAAAGTAAAAAAAAAATTCATTGTTTTAAAATTAAGTCACACGAAATGCGTTACGTTCTATTTTCGAATATTTTACAATATCTTTGAAGTTTCAGAGATATTGCGCCACCTACAATATTTTTGAAACTAGAATATGTTACGTAATAGGTAATACATCCCTGCGAAAACTAGATGGCACTGGTAATCCATATACCTAGTAAAATTTTAAAATTGTTAAAATTATGAATAAATAAAATAATCACCCGAACAGAGATGGCGCTGATATTAAGTCGTTATGATAAATGTTTTTATAATTTTTATTACGTACCTACTTTATTATCGTTCGTAAGTAAATTCCAGTCGTGCGTCGGAGCTGATACTTTTTTTTCTGTTTTGCACTTTTTTTCTGTTTTGCATTATTTTCTGTAAACACTTAAAAATTAGACGTGGAATGTTACGCCACAAATACATAGTTTATTTGTTCCGAACATGGACAAAATTTTAATGGTACAATCAACATGTAAATGTTTACACTTCTCAGAAGACAAATCGTTTATGGGGAGCAAATAGTTGCTTTGTTATGTGTTTCCTTTGTTTTTCCATTGCTCAAATAGCTCTGTATACCTAAGTAAAGATTGTAATAGGTTTTATGGACGTAGATGAGAATATGTTACAATTAGATAATATTAAACTGAGCCACACCGGTTCTTAAAACAATATTTTGTAACCAAATTGCCGAAACTGTTTGCGTCTGTCTATTTTTCCGCTAAATCACCCAACAGATTTTGATACAGTTTTCACTAATGGAAAGAGGGATAAACTAGGAAAATCTGTGTGTAGTTGTTAAATTTCATCCCAAGCAAATCCGGTAGCGGGTCGCTAGTATCCCTATCGCTTATCTCTATAGGTATAAATTGAAGTAGCTATGGTAAGGGAGCCAAAGAGTGGATTTGGGGATTTACTCGAGCGCGTCAGATATTGCCAATGTATATTCCCCACGTGTCTCCGATAACGGATATAATATATTAATCTTCCGAATTGGTTGGTGGGTTTGTTGGGAGTGGGGGTAAAAATTTAAATACAACTCGAGCGCGTCAGATATTCAGAGGGGATCAACTAAGCTCCCATTTAAAATACAGACGATTCAGATGTAACTCAAGCTCGTGGCAGCTTTTTGAAAATGCAAAATAGATTTTTGGCGATTGCTATTTTGTAATACTCGAGCGCGTCAGATTTTCATACAGACGGTTCAGCCTGAACTGCTGATCGTCCTGATTCTTAATCTGACGATTATTTGGAGGATTTTCTTTAATACAGCGTCTACAAAATTTTTAATGTTTTAGTTTTTTAATGCTCACCCTACCGCTGAAAAGAAAATAATCATATAATCTTTTTTCTTTCAAAATCCAATAGGTCCCTTCGACGCTCGAGTGACTCCACAATTAGCACCTAGGACTCCCCTACCACTAGTTGCGTCTGTCTGTTTCTCCGCCAACTACTTCTAAATCATTTAACGTAACGGATACGGTTTTCTATTATGGAAAGAGTGATAAAGGAGGAAGGTTCTGTACATAATTTGCAGAAAAAAAATATCCATGCGAAGACGGACGCGGCCGCTAGCGGCCAGTATATTTTATGAAGATACGCGGACGAAGTCGCGAACATAAGCTAGTATAGTCATAACTTTAAGGTTAACCAAAATTAACCTTTAACATGACACACAATAAAAGGGAAATCAAAAAGTTTAATATTACGAACCCAGTAGAAATTTTGAAATTTAACACGTGGTATAAAGTTTATGCATAATTTAACTATTATAAATCTTTGTTTGACATTGTGTCTTGTAATATTCTATCTGCCCACTTCCATGGGTGTGTGTAATGTATGCTTAGTGTCGTATTATAAAATTGATGTTAAGATGATAATATAGCATCTTAAGGGCCGGTGCTGAATGACGGTGCGGCACGGCGAGGCATTTTATTTATTTCAACACACATAGGTAAAGACGACAAGAAAAGTGCTTTATCAGTTTCGATTACAAATTCCATTCATTTCAAAATTCGCTAAGTCTTAGATTTGAAATAGGAATTGATTACTGATTGACACAATTTGTCAGCGCTAATAAAGATAGCAATAGAAATTGTCACTTTGAATTTTCAAAGGAAAACAGACCTTATCATTTTACAACATACAAAGAATGTTCAATCTTAGAGTGATAAACCACTTTATTTGTCGAGTTAACATCATAACAGGAGCAACCGCAATTCAATGTATCAGTTCCCCCCCTTACTTACTTAAATAAATTGCTTCGAATCAAATTAAACTGACCGGGGTCCTCGACCACGGGTGCGTCGACCACTAGGGGCGTAAGCCACGAGCCCAATGTTTTTAACGCAGGTAAATTTAAATATTATATTTCGGAAAAAAATCTTTTGCCTTGACGTGCCGTGCCATACCGTCAGTCTGCGCCAGCCTTAAGAGTTCTTCAACATTAGTTTGAAACGGACAACCGATTTTTATATTAACTATTTCCTCTTCAATTTGATTTCACAACAAAACACAATGTCGCCATGGTCACAATGATCACATTTATAGTGTAGGTATAAATAAAATAAGTATACTTACGTAGGTATCTGTTTATTAATGCGCATAGTAATCGTATACTTAATGAATTTTTTTTCAATTGTTTTGTTATAAAAGTTTATAAATACTTCTGTCGCAATTTTTTTCATAATGTCACGTCGGAGAGCTCTTCAAAGTCAAATAAATGTCACCGACAAGTTTGATCCTTGGAAATAACTATGTAGTGATCCACCTCCGGCTTTGCATGGATGCCATTTTTTTCTGAAAATTATGGTTTAGGCCCCTTTTGACCGCTAGCTACTTAAAAAACTTTGTACTTATAGGGCAAATTTATAAAAAAAATTTTTTTTTCTGAGAAAAAATAAATAATAAATTACTCCCAAAAATTTTTTTCGTGTCACAGTAGGTAATAAAAAATTTCAGACAGATTAAAGACAACTAAATACAAAATGCTCCTCTTTTATGTTAGCAGAGATTACTTATCTAATTGTTAAAACCATTAAGTATGAAATTAAAGTCGTGACTTGTTACTTAATTGTTAAGTTTAATTGCACGCGTTGCGTAACCTTAGGACAATATTAATTTCACAACATCCTACCAATATTATAAATACGAAAGATATATGGATGTATGGATGTTTGTTACTCTTTCACGCAACAACGGCTCAACGGATTTGGATGAAATTTAACATACGTATAGTTTATTATGTGGATTGACACATAGGATTCTTTTTATCCTGTTAAAATCTTAGTTTCCCGGGAGATCGTCTAAAAATATATCATAAAAAAATGGGCGCGAATGTTGCCACAACAGCGCCACCGTCATCAAAGCGATAAATATGTTAGGTATTACGATATTACCTACTCAAATATATATTTTTAAACGCGAACGAAGTCGCGGGTAGTAGTAGTAAAGGGACCAGCTAGTAAAAGTTGTTGAATTTATTTAGACTACCTGAATATGTTCTTAGAACTGTCTTTTGACTTATCCTGTCTTAGATTTCTTATCATTAATAATTAGACGTTATATAAGGTTACGAAC
The DNA here is from genome assembly GCA_947623395.1 of Synanthedon tipuliformis. NCBI lineage: Eukaryota > Metazoa > Arthropoda > Insecta > Lepidoptera > Sesiidae > Synanthedon > Synanthedon tipuliformis. The sequence continues at coordinate 5,421,400 of OX392428.1, read as the reverse complement.
TTTCTTAACCTTATTTAACGTCTCATTAAATTTGCATACTAAAATAATACAAATAGACATTGTTACTTAATCTGTTTTAATAATATTTTTTTCTGTAAATTATTAACTTAAGGGCAAATTTTCATCCACCTTAAGAAATATCTTAATGTCTTAAGTATAACTCAAATTATATCAGTTTTTATATAAAGGTTAGCAGTATTACAGACAGACAATTAAATTTCATCCTAAGTAGCATAATAGGATAAAGGATCAAGGGTAGGTAAGTAGCAGGTCGCTCTATAATTCTTTTACTCACATAAGCACACTTGCTGTTCACGTATTAATATGCGAAGTCGTACCTAACACTCAAACATCTGCAATTTTTAGACAAATAACACGTATATTGTCGTATAATCAATAGTACAAATGTTTGCTCAAATATTTAGCTGTGCTTTTACTAACACGTGAAAAATGAAATGAGACACTTTCCATTTCTTTTTTATTTGCTAAGTGTTAATAAACAGTGACTTGTCTCCTCAAATGTTCTAAACGTGTTTCACTTAAGGTCAGTTTAATGGTAGGGGAGCCCAAGAGGGGATTTTTGGATTTACTCGAGCGCGTCAGATATTGCCAATGTATATTCCCCACGTGTCTCTGATAACGGATATGTATTAATCTGCCGGTTTGGTTGGTGGGGTTGGTGGGGGTGGGGGTAAAATTTTAAATACAACTCGAGCGCTTCAGATTTTCAGAGGGGATGTTAAGTGAACCTAAACTAGGCTCCCATTTAAAATTCAGACGATTCGGAAGTAACGCAAGCTCGTGGCAGCTTTTTGAAAATGCAAAATGGATTTTTGGCGATTGCCATTTTGTAATGCCCCCTTAACCCACCGATGAAATGAAAAACTTCATATAACCTTTTCGTCTTCCTACAATCTAATCTACAAAATCCAATAGGTCCCAACGACGCTCGAGTGACTCCACATTTAGCATCCCTACCATAAGTATTACCTTTTATGTGGATGAACTTATGAAGGGCCGTGGATCGACGCTATAGATTAGCTATACTCAACGTGCGGCCCGCGGGCCACATGCGTTAAACAAAAACATTTTTTTTTAAACTTCTTTTTTTCATTAATAAAGTAAATACATAGTTAACTAAAACCTAAATAATTTAATTAAAACCTAAATTCGTTTAATTAAAACCTAAATAATTTTAGTTTGCGGCCCTCGACACCATGACTGAAACGTGTTTGTGGCCCCTATAAAAAAAGTTGACACAGTTGATAAGTATTAAGTACATTACAATTTACGAGACCATGGATGAGTGGTTAGTGTGCTTGCGTTAACGCTGTAGGAGATAAGACCCGAGTTCGATTTAGCATAAGTATTATGTCAGGCGTTACCTATATCTTTTTTTAATGCGGACGAAGTCGTTGGCACTAACTAAATAATAAATCATTTGAATTTATTTATTGACAGATGTTATGCATAGCTTAGTAACTTATTGTAGTACTACTATATATATGCATTGAAAAAGTACTTAAGATGCGAAAGCCTTATTTTACAAAATTTATAATCAAAATTAAAAAGTTAACATTCATATTTTGAAACTCAAAGATTGGTTAGAAAATAGTTTTAACGAGACACAGATACTTTCTAATGCCTCATCAGACGCATGTTAATGAATTATTAATAAAACTCATAAAGTCTGTGCGTACCCGTACAACAAACCTATAAAGTTGCGTTACAACAAATTTCACTCGTTCCGTGTAACTTTGAAACATACAACATAGTACTTTCAATCTTACTAAGGTGCCTAACGCAACCTGACTAGCTGCTGCGTACCGGCGTGTAACGTTACGGGCGGTGACGCGCGTTTCCATTGTAATACGGCTTGTAGGTGGCAGGGCGGTCCCACTTAAGCCCGTCCGGCTAGGTCAGTCGGTAGAACACGAGACTCTTGATTTAAGGGTCGTGGCTTGGAGCCCCCTTTTCAGTGTCCCATTTTTTGGGTACTGGTCTTTGAGGAGACAGCCGCCTGTTGTAAGGACCAACGAGATAGCCGGCGTACCTCCACTCCACCCACGAACTCAAAAAAAAATTGAATTTATTTTCTTCATTTAACAAGATAGTTTAAAGACAATTGCTTAAAATCTTTTATTCTTTTAATAACTCAATTATTATATTCACGTACTGTCTTTGGTCTTTGTGTACAGTGTGATCAGAAATTGCTCATATTCCTCTTGGCATACTTTGACTAAATTGGAGTAATTTAACCCCAGTCGTGTATGCTAAATATTTGTAGGTTATTTTTTAATTACTAGTATTTCTAATGATAGCTAGCAGTTAAAATTAAGTTTAAAAAATTCTAAAAAAGTTGTAACAAAAAAGTAAAGTTAACTTACTAATTGAACAGTCAAGTTAATATAAACTTAATAAATCAATTAAGTTAAAATTAAAACTTAAGTAAGTTAAGAATCGACCTGATTTAGACGTGGTGCAATGGAAACAAACATACAGAAAGTAGTAGTTTAGCACAAAGACGTTCAGTCATTGAATGGCATGCTTAAAGGGAACACAATACTATTAAGACACATTGCTTTGTTTATTTGCTTTTGTAAATAAATTGTGATTTGTGTTTTGTGGTTAACACGTGAATTTATATATAAGTGTAAAAAAGAAGGTAGGATTTTTTTTTTAAATATCGCAGAATAAAAAAAATCGAAAAATTAAAAATATCGCATTTATTCGTTTAAAATAAATAATTGTGATAGAAAATTTATTATGCACGAAGCAAAATGCATTTTTTGTTGTTATGTATTTATTAAACCAGTTAAGACAGATTTTTTTTATTAAAAAACTTAAAATACCAACTTTTGAGTATTATTAAAATATTAAATGAAATTAAATATAAAATAAATATAAATAAATTAATTCATACTTTTAACACATTTAATTTAATACATTTTAATATAATTGTGTTTTAATTACTTTGTAATCAGTCTGTGAGTAAATTTTTTGATTTTATTATCTACAATTATACATATGCTTACCTATATCGATTATGTTATAAATTACCCATTATAAACTCGAGCTATTTTTTTTACTTCTAATTCTGACTTGCGATTATATAGTCTATGTTGCTGATAATATAATAGCTTCCCAACATTGAAAGAATTTTTCGAATCGGTCCAGTAGTTTCGGAGACTTTTCAATGCAAACAAACAAACAAACAAATCTTTCCTCTTTATAATATTAGTATAGTTATTAAATAGAATAGAATTGATGAATACTCTATACACACAGTCTTCTTAATATTGAATAATTAAATATTTCATTCAATTTAGCTGTCATTAAATAATGAAACAACATTTTTGCAAGGTTAATAAAATTCTTGTTATTATTTAATGACAGTTTTAGTATTTGTATAATTACCGGTTCTTGTGAGAAAGATTTTATCACAAAATTACTATAAAACAATACTTATTTTAAAATAAGCTAAACATAAAAAATCGCATAGCTTAACTTAGATTCACTAGCGATCCGCTCCCGGCTTCACACGGTTGCAATTTTTTCTGCAAATTATATATGAGAATCTTTCTCGTTTGACGCTCTTTCCAATAGTGAAAAACGCATTAAAATCCGTTGCGCAGTCTAGAAGATCTAAGCGTACATACAGACGACAGACGGCGGGAAGCGACTTTATTTTATACTATGTAAAGAAGAGAATGTTTTACATAAATGTTTCCTGAATAACGTATGTAGGCTTGAACGTATCATAAATGTCATGTTGTTAAATATATAAAAATATATTCGACAAAAATATGATAATGGTTTAGATGTTGAATACAACCGACATTTTTATATATTTTTATATATATTTTTAAAAGTCTTATAAGCAACTTCAAATTGCCGCCTACCGGTCCGTTATTGTGCTGATGTGTGTAGAGGTTCAGATGACGCCTAAGGAGATGGGCTTGGGAAGAAGTATGATAATCACTACATATTAAAGTCCTCCGCCGCGTCTGTCTGTCTGTCCCTATGTATGCTTAGATCTTTGAAACTAGGCAACCGATTTTAATGCGTTTTTCACTAATGGATAGAGTGGTTCTCGAGAAAGGTTTTAGTATATAATTTACAAAGTTACGCGGGCGAAGTCGCGAGCAGCAGCTAGTGTATGATAAAATTGGGTGGACCAAATACATATTATGTCCGTCTTTTGCTGCGTAGTTGCAATTACAACTGTTTTTAAGCCCATCTTCGACAAAATTTAGAATTATTCATCTCAGCCGCAGGACATCCACTGCTTGACATAAGCCTCCCAATAATTTTCCAATAGGACCGGTCAGTAAGACCTGGGTCTACCGTCGACCCGCGGCCCTTATCCAGGTCGTCTATTCATGTTGTGGGTGGACATCCTATGCTGCGCCAGTCTATAACCTCCACTGGAGAACCTTCAGGCCCTGTCGGCCGTCAGCTTTTCGTACTATATGTCCTGCCCACTGCCACTTCAACTTACTGAGGGCCTAGTGCGAGTTTTACTCTATCAAACGCGTCGAACGCGTAAATGTCAATTCCATACGAAATGAAGCAGCGCTACCTGGTGGCTAATGTGTAGCACTGCTTCAGTCTCATACAAATTGACGTTGACGCGTTCGACGCGTTTGATAGATTAAAACTCGCACTAGGCCTACCTTTACCACGAGTTTATAATGACCGTACTCGCTAGCGAGAGCGTTAAAATATTTATATGGAAAATTGTCAATTTGACATTGACAGTTGACAGCTTTTCATATAAATGTTTTACGCTCTCGCTAGCGAGTGCCGTCATTGTAAACTCATGATAGGTAAAGGTACGATCCGTAAACTTTTTGGTAACGTTCGTACGTCTTCGAATCTCCTCATTACTATTTCGATCTCGCAGTGTAACTGCGTAGGTATACCATGTGTTCGTAATACAAAAACTACGCGCGTTATTTGCTTTACATCTGAACCTAGCCTTACGGTCTGCCAGAGCCCAATTCCCTTTCATCTTGACTTTTATATCAATTATATATCAATTATATCAATTGTATTGTATTATATCAATTGGGTACGATAAAATTTATGTTTACTGGCGAAAAGTTACGATACGATCAAATAAACTTAGCAGCTTGCCTTTGTCTTTTACTTAGAAGAAGTCTCTCTTGGTCGGCCCAATTAAATCATCGATCGGTACAAAAGTAGGCACAGTTTTATACTTTCGCTGATATGCGCGATTAAATCCAAATAAATTTCACACGCCTACTTAATTTTTTGTAGGCTTAACTTTGGCCGTCTTAACATAGAGGTTTGGTTTGCGACCATTGATTTTGTACCAAGTGATTTTGTTAGGAGTTTTCATTGTCTGATAAGTTTACCGTTAATTTAACTTAACTAGTAGGTACAAATTTATGTATCTATGCCTTCGAAAAAAGACTGGTTAAACCCAGAACTCATTACCTTCACAATTCATATTAGATGACTAGCTGGTGCTCGCGACTTCGTCCGCGTGGAATAGTTATTTTGGGAATCATTTGGGTATCTCGAACGGTTTTCGCAGCGCACGCAACGGAAGCCCTCAAAGATGAATAATTTTCCCCGTTTTTTCCACATTTTCGACTGTTTCTTCGCTCCTATTAGTCGCAACGTAATGTTATATAGCCTAAAGCCTTCCTCGATAAATGATCTATCCAACACAAAAAGAATTTTTCAATTCGAACCAGTAGTTTCTGAGATTAGCGCGTTCACACAAACAAACAAACTCTTCAGCTTTATTATATTAGTATACTAATAATCATAAAAAGAGAAAATTTGTATTTTTGTTACTAATGAAAAAAAAGTCAAAAACTACAGGACCTATTATTAAAATTCCTTCACGTATTGAAAGCTACATTATCAGTGGCTATATTTTAAGATATTTATATATAGTAACAAAGGCTATATTTTAGAGTTAGGCGGACGAAGTTGCGTGCAACAGCTAGTTCGAGTGAATTTTGAATGGGTAATAAGTATAATAGCATCGTAATCATTATTTTAATTATTATGTAGGTATAATAACTAATTATGTAAAAATGAATTGCAGGGACTTTGGCGAGAGGAACAATGAAGAATAAACTGTCCATTATTAAATTGCCTTTAAGGGAAGTATTTATTCGAAGCTTTGGTACGTCTTCACTACATTATCAGTCTACTGAAGGATTTGAAATCGGTAAAGTATCTTAATTTACTTTAGGATAAAGCTTTTTGCTTTGGCTTTTAATCCGTACTTATTATAAAATTAATTTTTGGGGTGGACTACCCTTAACTTTTTGGGGTATAAAAAATAGATGTTGGCCGATTCTCAGACCTACCCGATGAGTACACAAAATTTCATCAAAATCGGTCCAGCCGTTTCGGAGGAATTTGGCAACAAACACCGCGACACGAGAATTTTATATATTAGATAATAATCACTACAGATTATAAAACAAAGTCGCTTCCCGCTGTCTGTCTGTCTGTCTGTCTCTATGTATGCTTAGATCTTTAAAACTACGCAACGGATTTTAATGCGGTTTTCACAAGTGGATAGAGTGGTTCTTGAGGAAGGTTTTAGTATATAATTTACAAAGTTACGCGGGCGAAGTCGCGGGCAGCAGATAGTAAAGTATAAAGTTTCGGTCCCCTTGGCAGGGTCCCAAGCATGCTGGCTGCATTACCTCGTTGTATGGCAACTGTTGCCCGAGGTAATAGCCAGTAGCCAGCTTTAACATCTATACTAATATTATAAAGCTGAAGAGTTTGTTTGTTTGAACGCGCTAATCTCAGGAACTACTGGTTCGAATTGAAAAAAATCATTTTGTATTGGATAGATCATTTACCGAGGAAGGCTTTAGGCTATATAACATCAGATTGCGACTAATAAGAGCGAAGAAACAATCGAAAATGTTGAAAAAACGGGGAAAATTATTCATCTTTGAGGGCTTCCGTTGCTTGCGCTGCGAAAACCGTTCGAGATACCCAAATGATTCTCAAAATAACTATTCCACGCGGACGAAGTCGCGAGCACCAGCTAGCAGTAATATATAAGTATAAAGTATAAGTTGTAACATTGACATTGTCAATGTCAATGCTATTGACATTTTCAATGCCAATATTACAATTAACACTTAGACGCACTCAGTTTATTTTGTTTCATACGGACTAGACATAACAACAGTGACGAATTCAATTAGAACCTCATTTTTATTTTCATATAGGAACAAATATAAAGAATTCTCTACAAAAATGCCCCATACAAAATCACCGTGCTCGGTCTACCCATGCTGTAATAGACTCGGCGATCTTCGACACGGTCTCCACTGCGAAGTCCTGGGATGAAGTTCCAGGACCAAAACCCTTGTTGTTCTTGGGAAATACTTGGAGATTTATACCGTATATAGGTGGGTAAGTCATTTTTAGTTTTCACGTCATATTTATATAATATATAATACTTAACTAATATTTTTTTAAATATAATTTTACTTATTTTATAAATGTGAAATATGTAATTGGCTGTAACAAAAACATATGTTTTTTTTGTGTGTAAATTTTGAGAGCTGTTGTTTTTGTGATGAATAAATAAATAAAATAAATTTAAGTAGTTTCAGACCTAAGTATTAAACTTAATCAAGTAAATATTAAGTTCAGAATTAAGTAGATATCAGAACAGCCTTGATATATCTTCTCGAACCGTTTATTTATGTCTTTAATAAATAAAAAATAAAATAGAAAAACTGTAAGTCAAATAAAAAATCGTCAGGAGTGAAAACTTAATACCTACCTACTTAGCTTAAAGAGACGCCGTTTAATTTGATATATTCCAAAGATCTATTTGTACCTACCAATCCTGTGTATCAATTTTTACTAAAGGCTCTGCTCCGAGCAGAAAATAAAATAAAAGAAATAGGTATCTTTATTAGAAGATACCTATATCTTTTACTGGGATTAAAGATATTTCCTTGCCAAATTTCACTCGAATTGATTATATTTTGCGGTAGGTATGTATGCGGTTTACCCACGATCATGCCACAGATAATCACATAGAAATTTAGCATAGACACATAGAGCTATACCTACACACAGACAAACGAATAGTTCAATAACGGACCTATGGGTTTTAAGCTAATAGCTATGAAGAACTCAAGAAAAAGCCATTAGATAGTTAAGACAATAAAAAACTTGTAGGCGATATTGTTACTTGTTACTCAGACTACTCAAATTGGAATACCGGTTGTCTTGTCAACCGGTTTTTGAACCTTTACCAGGATGTAAAAATAAAAACAGCGACCGCCAGAAATGTATAAGGTCAAATCTTTGGTTATCCCAGTAATTTAAAATGAATTTTAATTTTGTGCTATGCTATGAAATAGTTTTGGATTTTGGAGTCGCGGGCGCGAGCTATTTAATAATAAATCTTTTAATTTATTGGAGTTTATTGTTACTTAAGAATTAAGTTACTTTAAGTAACTTAAACTTAAAGTAACTTCTTAAATCTTCTTAATTCTTAAATCGATTTCATATATAAGCCGGGGTATGAAAATTTATGGGAGTAAAATCAAATGTCACATGTCACACGTTACGCGTTACAGGCTACAATATGCTTCAATACATATTATTATTAATATAATATATTATATTAATATGTTTTAATTATATTTGTTAAATTATATTATTTATTTCGTTCGTAAGAAGTAAACTCCAGTCGTGCGTTGAAGCTAACACAGCTTTTTTATAGTTATTATAGCTTAGTTGCTAATAAACCAATGTTCGTCATCGTCGGATTATGTAATACCTACTAGTAACCCGCTCCGGGCTTCGTACACATAAATAAAACTGTAATAGTTTATCGCTCTTTCCATCAGTAAAAACCATATCAAATTCCGTAGACTATCAAAACCGTATATCAAAAACTGTTATTAAATGTAAACGAAATTAGGTACAATATGTTATTGGTTAATTGGTAATATTTTATACTTTTGCTTTTAATATATTACTAAAAACTAAAAAATTATATAGTCAATAATATAGTCAAATATATTTGAAGCACAATCTATTATAAAACATGATTTCGAATTGCTAAAATGTTGACATTTGGTAGGCAAAAAAAAAATGAATTTTAAGTATCAAAATGTTGATAAAGTTCAGACACACACATAGTGCGTATTAAAAAATACGCACCTCTTAATACGACTATAAATATTTTGAAGGCCAACTATTTGCAACAAGAAAAGATAATAATTAATTGGTAATGTAGTAGGAAGGCGGTAATATTTTTGCGTGCTCTCGGAACCCAAGGTCATTTTTAATAACACACACAAGGAGTTACAATTTTTTCCCTACAAATTGTATTAAATACACAAAAACCTATAGCTCTTTCCATTAATGAAAACTGCATCAAAATCCTTGCGTGGTTTAGGAGTTAGCGGAATATATCCTAATAAGGATATATTTATAGTATTAGTAAAGTAATAACTTTACTAATACTATAAATGTGAATGTGAGTTTGTTTGTTTGTTTGTTACGCTTTCACGCAAAAACTACTGAACCGATCACCATTAAATTTTACATACACGTTGTCTAGGACACCAGAAAGAACATAGGGTACCTTTCATCCAGAACGCGGACGAAGTCGCGGGCACTATATAGCGGATATATTGACGACACGTTTGGTCTAGTGACTAGTAACCTTAGCTGTAACCAAACGGTCGCGGGTTCGAATCCTGCTAGGGGCAAAAGTTTATGTCTTAACAGTTACCTTTGTACCTGAGTCATGGATGTTAGTTTTTATATGTATGTATTTACAAAAAGTAATCAACTGTCTGCTATCAATAATACAAGCATTTAGTTGCTTAGTGTGGAACTAAATAGTGCTGTGTGGAATGTGTGATATTTATTTATTTATATATAATAAATAGACTCTAAAAGCGACACCAATAAAAAAAAATATACAAAAAAATATTATACTATACTAAAGCAATTTATACTATACCAGTAACTATTATTTAATCTGTGACTATACTGGGGACCCGATCTCGGCTTCAATTGTGATAACATAGAGCTATATTTATATAACTTTATAATCTGTGGCTATATTTTATAAAGTTTCGCGAACGAAGTCGCGTGCCAGCAATTAGTTTAAAAGAAAAACAATTCACAATGCACGTCTGTGTCACGTATTATTTATTTGTAGGTCACAATGAGACAAAAAATGTGTTTTTCTCTGTTAACAACTTAGTCGCAATTTTAGTTCTCCTGTTAGCAACAACTTTGTTTTTATAAACATGCAAATTAGACTTATACAAAAAAATAATAATAATTATGGAATGACATATCTTTAGGATGACTTTTAGAATGAATTTTATGAACACACTCATAAAATTCAAGTTTTGCGCCTATTAAAAAGAATAACGATCACTCAGCTGGTTTAGTAGTCGTCTCGCACAATTTTATTTCGTACGAAATGCCGGTTAGGCCGTATATAATAAATACTTATTTATGATAATCGAATTAATGTTTATTTTATTTTATTTTGTTTAGGAAAATAAAAAAATACACCATATAGTTATAGTAAATATAAAGAAAGACAGACATATATAAGAAGACTAGCTGACACGACAAACGTTGTTTTGCCAAAAAAAAATTGGGGTGGACCACCCTTAACATTTAGGGGTATGAAAAATAGATGTTGGCCGATTCTCAGACCTACCCGATAAGCACACAAAATTTCATCAAAATCGGTCCAACCGTTACGGAGGAGTTTGGCAACAAACACCGCGACACGAGAATTTTATATAGGTACTTATTAGAAGTAATCGTAAGTAGGTAATTTATGATAAATACTTATTTATGACCATAGATTGAACTCATAATTTCAACAAAAAACTAGTAAACATATTAACTGACTACTTAACGACTTTTTCGTTCAAACAAACAATCAAATCTTTCCTCTTTATACAATTAGTAATAGATGCCTATGTTACTCGCTGATAATGAGCTTTCTATAGGTCAAAGAATTTTTAAAATTGGTCCAGTTAATTTTGAGTTTATTAACTAGTAAAATACATGAAAAGCCTATCTTATTTAGTAGTTATTTTTAATGAAAAGAACAGTTCGCCGACATTAGTTAGTTAGACCGACACCGATTGCATCAAACTAGAGGGAAGCGCATTGCGTGCATACATACTAATTATAAACAGCTATTAATTGCAGTTGCTAAATGTAAAAGAAACTAAAAGTCAATTTTCACTAATAAGGAAATATGTATGTGGAAAATGCTTGTAAGGTACTTGTATGAATTTAAAAATATATATATATATAGGGTGTGGTGTGGCTGTGGCGTGGCTGTGTCGTGGACACACAAAAATAATACCTAATTTAAAAGTTTTTTAAAAGCCTTTTTAAAAGTTCTATACCTGAATATATTTACATAGCATACAAATAATTTTGTTGTATTTTTTTTTGAGCTTTGTGTATGTGTATATTGTGTTAATAAGTGCGTAACCTCACCATCGGCTCTAACGGAAGACCAGCGCAGGTTTCTAAAACCTGCATTATGCTGAGTTGGAGCCGGTTTCAGGGGACGTTTGTGTGTGTCTTTTAAGTTTTTTTTATGTACCTATGTCTATGTATGTCCTTTGTGGCAAATAAAATTCTATTCTATTCTATTCTATTCTAAATAGTATAGTACAAAGTCGTTTACCGCCGTCTGTCCCTCTGTATATATGTACTAGCTGGTGCCCGCGACTTCGTCCGCGTTCTGGATGAAAGGTAGCCTATGTCTATGTCACAGCATACTTATTTCCTATGTTAGGAATAAAAATGTTGATTACTAACCGACAAACTAAGATAGGTTGACGGTTAAGAAAATAAATTCCTAACCGACCAACCAGGTGGACAGCGTGGTTAGTCGGTTAGGAATAGACGGTTCTTTCGTCCTGGTGTCCCAGACGTGTATGCAAAATTTCATGGTGATCGGTTCAGTAGTTTTTGCTACTGAACCGGTTAAAAAACTACTGAACCGATCGCCATTAAATTTTGCACGTAGTCTAGGACACCAGAAAGGGCATAGGGTACCTTTCATCCATAACGCGGACGAAGTCGCGGGCACCAGTTAGTACCTACATTATAATGTATAATGTTTTCTTCAATTATGTAAACATCAAGGTGTCGTTAGCTGCTTTCCAAGCGCAATAATATCGCGTGTTCTCACCGACTTGATGATTATTACACCACGTTTCTAGAGAACATTGAAACTTCTGTTATGGTTTTTTTCGGCCTTATCATTACCGGTTCACAGAAAGAAGTTGGATGTGAACAAAACACCGCTTTTACCACGTATGTCTATCTAATCCATACTAAGTAATACCTACCTACTATAATTGTGAAAGTAACTCTGTTTGTATATTACCTTTTCACGCCTTAACTTCTCAATCATCATGAAATTTTGCATAACAAAAAAGATCATCTAAAAAAGTTAACCCCTGGCCAAAGTGTCATAGCAAGAAGAAGTCAAGCGTTATATTGCTTATAATATATATTATATTTCTTCAACGGGGAGGCAGTCGCGGGTACCAGTTAAAATTAATATTAAAATATTAAAATAATATAATATAAATAATATAACAGTTAATATTAAAATGCGAAGGTTTGTATTTTTGTTTGGATGTTGAACGAATAGGGATGAAACTTGGCACACGTTATAGCGTACTAGCTACACGCTCCCGGCTTCGCCCGGGTTCAAAATAAAAACAAAAGGTTCAAAATATCTTATTTTTTTTAAGGCTAAATTACACATAGTTACGAAGTGGGGGTGGAGGGGTAGGTTGAAAGGGTAGGTAACAAACACCCATACATCTACACTCAAAAACATTTATAATTAGTTAGTACTTAGTAGGATAGTCGAAGTAAATTCATGTCTAGGTACTTTAGCGTTTTGTCGAAATTTCAAATATTTTTGTGTAATCACTGCGTCTGCACGTACTTAAGAATTTACACTTAATTAAGGAGTGAACGGAGTTTTAACGATATACGAGTACATAAAAGGAAAAATATTTTCTCAAGGGAAACATTAACAAATGTAAATCAAAGTACTTAGAATTCTAAGGAAACTCAAATAAATCGGTCATAGCTAGTTACTATGCGTTTTAAAGATCAAAAACTCTAACACATGCGCATGCGCACATATTTATTCGTAATATAATTTGTCAAATCGTGATGTGAATCAAAATTGCGACCTTGTCCCACATTTTGTTTCGTAAAATAAAATTGGTATGCCTCCGGTGGACGACACACGTTCCTATTGTTATAAGTATATGTATGTGCGTACATGTGTATGCGCTAGTTGTTCAAAAGTAATCGGGGCTCGTAGATTTTGCGGAGGATGATAATGAGACGATTTTCTTCTTTGCAGTGATTTAATTGATAGAATATACAATAACAAGTAATTTTCGATATAATTAATACAAAGGAGTTGTTGCGTGTGATTGCGTTCATAAATTTGGTTAATTGTGGGGTAGGTACACGTATATGGCGTCTGAGCCAATCAGAGCTTAGCGTCGCGGCGCCGTGTGCGTTGTGATTGGCTCTTCATCTCGTCACACTGGTGTCTGAACAGTATAAGACAGATATGATGAATGACATAATTATGTAATCTTATTTCATGATTGTAGTTTGAATATTGAACAGTTAGGTTATAGTTTGAAAATTTGGACGCTTCCCACTGGAAATGAGTCTAAGTAGAATGATTTAATTTTTAAAATGTTTATCATATCGCTGCTTCAAAACTAAAGGGCCACAAATCAAAATTTGATAGCAACTAAAAAGATGACTGCTTTGCTCTGAACATGCTCTGAACTTAGCCACCGATGCGTGAAAAAAAATGAAAATGGGCGTATGTACGTAAATATTTGATTTAAAGGCCGATTTCGGTGTCTTTGTGTTATATGAAAATAAGGGCGATTTTTTCCTCATTTCTTAAATAAAAGTAATTTTTGATCATTTTGCTTTATGGCCCTTTAGTTTTTAAACAGAGATATGTTCATTATTAAAATAAATTAGTGATTGATTGTTATCTTTCTATTTATATAAAACAAGCTGTTGCACGCGACTTCGTATGCGTAACTTATTTAAAATATAGCCTATGTTACTCGCTGATACTATAGCTTGCCAAAAGTGAAAGAATTTTTCAAATCGGTCCAGTAGTTTCGGAGCCTATTCATAGCAAACAAACAAATACACAATCAAAACTTTTCTCTTTATAATGTATTATATTATATATAGACAAAGTCGTGTAAAACTTAAGAACGACCGATCCGATTTTCCGATTTGTTGAATTTGCCTCCGCTCCGAATACAATGGAATATTAAAACAATGGATATATTCACGAAAAAAAATTATGATATGTATGACAAAATGAAAATATTCATTTTGTCATACATTTCGTACAATACAACGCATAACAGGTTTTTATTCGGAAGCATTACGAAGTTCGCCGGGTTAGCTCTATGATTTTTTAATTTCGTTTTATATATTATATCATTGGGTTAGCTAGTATTTGAATAAATTCAATTTATTTATGCCCGCGGGTTTGTTCGAATAAAAAAAATGAAAAATATAACATGAGAAAATAATATTTCTTATAAAATATATTATAAATGCGAAAGTTTGTGATGATGCATAACGGCTGAACAGATTTGGATGTAAATTCTTTCTGAAGATAGAATTTAAATAGAAACTCCTCATATAATTACTTGAATATTATCGGTCTACTCAAAACGTGTCAATAATATAATTAGTTGCGATAATGACTAGTCGATGCTAGTAGAACTAACATAAAAATCCAAAACTAAATTCAAGCGTAAAAGCGATATTTGAAAACTGTATTTTACCATTTGGAAACTTGTCCAAAGAGATTTCTCTAATACAAAATGCCTATTGAAAGTGGCACTCGGATATATTAAAATGACAAATTCGTCATCCTCACGCACAGCTAATTTGCATTGTCGTTTTTTAAAACGACATTGATGTATTATGATTGTTAAAAAAATCAGGCATAGGCGTTGTCTCGAACTGCCTACATCTACAGCAGCAACCGGCGCTTTTTGTTCCGTTAAATAAGATTGAGCAATCGAAGAATCTATTCGTGTTTGAGAGAAAGTGGTTTGCGGCTTATTAAAAATTCTTTCATATCTAATATCAACTGCTCTATAAGTTGAATGGATCTCAAATTAACATAGGCTCAATTTACCATAAGCAAGTTTTTGAGAGATATTCAAAACTAGTCTAGTAGTAAATGTGTGAAATTCAAAAAATTAACCAAAATCTTCAGAGATTTTAAAAGACGGAAAATCGTTATCCAAGACTGGAATACATAAATAAAACTGTCATTAAAATGTTATTTCTAATATAATTTATTTATTTATTTAAATGAGCCGATATGATATGATATATGATATGATATGATATATGATATGATATGATATGATATGATATGATATGATATGATATGATATGATATGATATGATATGATATATGATATGATATGATATGATATGATATGATATGATATATGATATATGATATATGATATATGATATATGATATATGATATATGATATATATGATATGATATGATATGATATGATATGATATGATATGATATGATATGATATGATATGATATGATATGATATGATATGATATGATATGTAGCTTTTTCATGAAAAAACATTGTTTTAATTACCTAATAGTATTTAATTTAATATTGCAGGGGGATACTCAGTGAGACACATCGATAAAGTTTGCCTGTCATTGCGTCAGGAATATGGTGATTGTGTAAAGATGGCCGGTCTTTTGGGTAGACCTGACATGTTATTTGTATTCGACGCGAACGAAGTACAAAGAGTTTTTAGAGCAGAAGAGGCGACACCATACAGGTAACATAAATATGTATAGGTATACCTCGTATTCCCTTTTGTAAAAAGTTTACATTTCTTTTAATTTGATTTTAAAATATGTCCTTTATTAATAAGCTCCTCATTTATTAAGGATAATTAAAAATATATCTGATAGATTAAAAATGTATATATTTTTTTCAGACCTTCAATGCCATCTTTGAATTATTATAAACACGTTCTTAGAAAAGACTATTTCGATGCCGAAGAAAATTGCGCAGGAGTCATTGCTGTGTAAGTATATCTGATTCCAAATCTGTACTAATAATCTAAAGAAGTAAAGTTAGTTTGAAAGCAGGGCGTGCAATTTCAAAAATTCTTTCACCAATTGAGGAGGAGGGATTGGGAAGGCATAGGAAAATGGGATTTGTCGATAATGTAATGTAAGCACGTACCATATCTTTCTTTTTGCTTCCATCTATGATTTTATGCCTTGATTTGACTTGACGTGTGACTTGTTATGTCATGTTGTAAAATAGGCATGGCGACTCTTGGACGAGATTCAGAGCGAAAGTGTCAAAAGTGGCATTAAGTACAGGAGCCGCTGCACAATACACAAATCCGGTCAGTGAAGTTGCTGATGCATTTGTTAACAGGTACCTAAAATGTTTCTATATTATGTCTGTATCTAATCATTGGCAAGTAAGTATAATTACTATAAGTAAATACAAATGGCAGTGAGAGCCGATGGCCGTTGGGGCCGGAATTAGGCAACGGAGCGGCAAGCGCAGTGTTAGATCCGACTTCGAGAAGCTCGAATTGGCAACGTTCGGAATGCTCCGAGACATCTTCTGGTCAACAGTTCCTCGGTGTCTCAAAACAAAAGTTTCCGACAAATTTGTGTAGCCATTGATGGCATATGCCGCTAAAACGTGGTCTCTAACTATGTGCCTCATGAGAAAGTTCAACTATAGCTATGGAGAGGGCTATGCTCGGGGTTACATTGTGAGATGAAATCAGGCATGAGGAGATTCGTAAACGAACAAATTAAGTTACCGACATAACCCGGCTGATTAGTTGAAGAATGGGTAGCACACATAGTATAGAGAGCTGACGGCTGCTGGGGCCGAAAGGTTCTCGAGTGGACCGGCAAGCACAATGTAGGGCGTCCACCCAAAATGAGGTCAGACGACCTGATAAGGGCCGTGGGTCGACGGTGGATCCTGGCTGGTTCTTACTTGTCACTTTGGAAAATTATGGGATAGGCCTATTTTCAGCAGTAGACGACATACGTCTGAGATGATAAATGAATAATATTGTGCAAAAATTAAGTACCTATATAATAACTTTATACTTAACATTTTTTCAATACTTTTTTAGGATGCGGGAAATAAGGAACAAACACTCTGAAACTCCAGACGATTTTATGAATGAAATACACAAATGGTCATTGGAATGTAAGTGTTATTACATTTTATTTAATTTTCCTTCAATATTTAGACAGACATGGCTCTGGATACATATGGGAAACATATCCTATATATTAGGCTTTTCTCAAAAATCAGGCTTTTTGCATCATAAAACGCAGTCTTTTAGTCTTTTAGTTTTATCATATTAAAAAAAGTAAAATAAATAAAAATAAAATCAAAATTTACATTTGATTACAGCCCTCAGTCTAATAGCACTTGACACTAGACTGAATTGCTTCGAAGCTCACGAAGGATCGGACAGCCAAAAACTTATTGACGCCGTAACAACATTCTTCATGTGCGTTGGTGAACTGGAGCTGCGTGCGCCTTGGTGGAGAATATATCCAACGAAAATGTTCAAACAATACGTGGCAGCACTCGATACTATTCTAGGGTAAATATTGTTATTTGTATTTTAATATCTGTGTTACATAGGTATTTGTTTTTTTTAATTAAAAAAAATACTATGAAATTATAAGCTATAAACTTAAAAATATAAATAAATATAATAAATAAATAATATATATTAAATTAAAATTAAAATGTTTATACTTTAATTAAGTAAAGCTAAAGAGACAACGCAAACAATGTAAAGGACGAGCTCTTGTTCTTTTCTCTCACACGAAGCGGCCGGCGCTATCTGTTTCATGAAAGTTATCTTTGCGTTTTTTCATTAGCCTTTTCGTAGATATAAATATCCTTCTAATTATATACTCATTAACGTTAAAACGTACGTACCATAATATTTCTGTTACAATTTACAGTATAACTACAAAGCACGTAGACAAGGCTTTGAAGGAATGTGAAGTCAGCGGTAAAAGCAAATCGCTATTACAGGATCTAGTTGCGGCTGCTGGTCCCAAAGTTGCTTCCGTTGCTGCCCTGGACATGTTTCTTGTGGGCATTGATACGGTATGTTTTGTTACTGTTGTAAATACGGTTTAATAAAAGTTGTAAATAATACAATAATAAATTGTATAGTTAACCTTTTTTGTAAACATACACTTTTTATATATTTCTTATTTTTTAAAATATTAAGAATATATAGAATCAGATGTAATTGTTACCAAGGTACCACTTGAATAAAAAAAACATTGTTGGTAGCAACATCTATTTTTTTTAGTAATTATTTTTACATAAAATAAATCATATTTCATCGTCTTCCAACAGTTACTGTAAAAATATGTGACGGACAGGCATACAGATGTTGCTTAACTCATTGATATCATTAGGGCCCTATTATGTAGGTTTTTTTTTCGTTTCTATTTATATATGTTAAGATCGTCAGACAGGCTGACAATACAATTGATGGTAGGTAGGTGGCTACCGTCACCGTGCGAGTGCGCTGTCGACCTGATTGATCCCTTATCAATCAGATTGATTGATTGATTGATTGAGAATAAGGGATTGGGACAAGGAAATGGGTTCATATTATTATATTATAAATACAAGACATCCATGACTCAGGTAAAAAGGTAAATGTTAACACATAAACATTTGCCCCTAGCGGGATTCGAACCCGCAACCGCTTGGTTAACAACTAGGGTTACTAGCCACTAAAATCAAATCAATAATTAATAAATTACCAAAAGTAATCCCCTTAGGGACTAAATAATAATTAATAATATTATGTTATTCGTTGATTTCAGACGTCAAATGCAATCGCTTCAATTTTGTACCAGTTAGCTTTGAGGCCAAACGTTCAGGAGAGAATTTATGAAGAGATTTCAACAGTTTTGAATGGAAATCCTCTGAAGCAGGGAGACATTAGTCAGATGCCGTATCTAAAAGCTTGTGTGAAAGAAGTATTTAGGTAGATTATTTATATAATTTAAAATGTACGATTAATTATATTAAAAAAATAGTAGCAACACGCTTGCAATTTTTTTCTGCAGATTATTATTTAAAAAAAAAACAACTCCATTATAGTGACCGCGTTAAAATCTGTTGAGAAAGAGATGTTTGAAGAAAAGAGATGTTTGTATGAAAACCGGATTGTCTTTTAAAAACGTTTTTTTTTTTTAATAAATAAAAAAATCCGTTTAATTTAATTAAATAAAAATCAACATTTAATTTATTTTAAAATTAATTAAAAATATTTAATTTCAGAATGTATCCTGTCGTCATAGGAAACGGAAGACAACTGACTAAAGACATGGTTATCTCCGGTTACAATATACCAAAAGGGGTTTGTATAATTTTTATAATATTACTAAGATTACCCCGCAAACGTTGTTTTGCCAAAAAATAAAAAAAAATTGGGGTGGACCACTCTTAACATTTAGGGGTATGAAAAATAGATGTAGGCCGATACTCAGACCTACCCGATAAGCACACAAAATTTCATCAAAATCGGTCCAGCCGTTTCGGAGGAGTTTGGCAACAAACACTGCGACACGAGAATTTTATTTATTAGAAGATAATTCTAACTAGACGAACGAATCAAATCATTATGATGTTGTTGAAATTTATGTAATAACTTGATTTTATAAATTAACTAGCTGACCCGGCAAACCGGCAAACGTTGTTTTTAAAAAATATTTTTTTGGGGTGGGCCACCCTTATTATTATTATGGGTATATAAAATAATTTACGACCTATTCTCAGACCTACTGAATATACACAAAAAACTTTATAAAAATCGGTGAAACCGTTTCGGAGAAGTTTGGTTACAAACACCGTGACACGAGAAATTTAATTTCCAAAATGTATTTCGTCATGAATACTTATATCTAAAAAAAAGTAATAAAATTTGCATTTCCAGACTCAAGTAATATTCCAGCACTACGTATTGGGAAATAGCGAAGAAAATTTCTCGAATTCATCCGAGTTTCGTCCCGAGCGTTGGCTCAATCGAAACACAGAGAGTAATCATCATGCATTTGCATCGCTACCATTTGGCTTCGGAAGAAGAATGTGTCTGGGGCGACGGTTTGCTGAACTTGAAATACACACAGTTCTATGCAAGGTAGGTATCAATCGGAATGTTTTAAAACGGTTGGTCCTAAAAAGAGGGATTTCGACAAGATGAAGATGCTAACCATTTGTACGTCTGTATCTGTATGCACGATGGAAGAAAGGGGAAGGCGGTATGAGCTCATGTCACTCCGATCTTATAAAGGATACCTTAGAAGTATGATTAATTGAATGTTATATTTCTTTTACAGATAGTGCAGGCATTCAGGTTAGAATATCATCATGAACCAATGGATTACCACGTACATCCAATGTACACACCCAACGGGCCGATACGTTTAAAAGTTATTGATCGATAGTGCGACAGTTATTTTAAATACTAGTATTCAATGAAGTAATTGTAAGACTTTTAGATTAAAATACATACCTACTATAGACAACTTTTTCAAACTACATTATGAAGGTGGTGAAGGTGTATTCCCAGTAATTCGGTTGACCGAAATTCCAGGTTCTTTGGATTTTGACTCTTATTCAGAAATGATTTTATAAGAAAATAGGTAGATATAATGTACATTATGTCTATTATAAATTTTATTAATATTTGATGCTGGGTATATTAAAAAAATGGTTCCGGTTCCGGCTGTCAAACTGTAAACATTGAGTACGAGCGGTGCAAAGAAAATTTAAAGTAAAAAAATAGTTTAATACGTTATTTGTAAAGAGTGAGTTGAAAAAAGGATAAAACAAGTTCAGTGATACAACATAAATAAATTATAGAAACTAATTGTTAAGGTAATTATCGTAAAAATTCGTTAAATTCGAGTTCAAAATTAGAAAACAAATTGGAAATATTCAAAGAGGGTAGAAATCATACTTAGAATAAGTGTCAAAAGTGTGGAGTGTCACATACTATCAATTTACTTTGGGCACAGAATAGATATTCTTAGAGTACTAACACAGACTATTATCTGGCATAGACCACGAAACTTGTTTTGTCACGGAATCGAATATACTCCACCACAGAGTATTGTCAACTGATTTAACGTTCAGACAAAAGGCAACAATAAAAAACAATGGATAAACAAATGGAAATATGGTTCGAAAAAATGAATAATGCAATGGAAAAACAAACTGAAAAAATGAATTATGCAATGAAAAAACAAACCGAAGAAATAACCCATAGATTAACAGAAGCTTTTGAGGAAAAAATAAATATAATAAAAGAAGAAAACATGGAACTACGGAAACAAATTGAAACACTTAATTCAAAGGTTAACAAACTGGAAGGAACGGCTAGAAGGTATAATTTAATATTGCACGGTGTAAACGAAACGGAAAAAAATTCAAAAGAACTTAATGAGCTTATAATTAAAACTATTAGAAGCTTAAAAATAGATTTAAGTGAACTAGAAATCAGGTCGGCATATAGAATTGGAAAACCAAATGAGAAAAGCAAGAGACCTATTCTATTTACTGTAACATCAGTATGGCGCAAAATTGAGATTTTAAAAAATAAAAAGACCCTTCCAAACAAAATTTACATATCCGAAGATTACCCAAAGGAAGTACTGGCAAAGAGAAAAGATCTACAGGTACAGCTGCAAGAAGAAAGAGCCAAGGGAAAATATGCTTATATTAAATATGATAAGTTGATAGTAAAGGAGAAAAAAATAGAAAAAGCCGAAAAAAGGAAAATGATACTTTCACCGATATCTTCAGGGGAGACTACCAATAACCCACAAAAAATAAACAAAATCACCAATTTTACTTACATGAGAAGCCGTACTAATTCTCTCTCGAATATACAACTGGAGAAGAACGCTTAGCAATTAGATCGCAGTAACCGGAATCCTATC
Organism: Synanthedon tipuliformis; assembly: GCA_947623395.1. Taxonomy (NCBI): domain Eukaryota; kingdom Metazoa; phylum Arthropoda; class Insecta; order Lepidoptera; family Sesiidae; genus Synanthedon; species Synanthedon tipuliformis. Next base: position 5,399,248 of record OX392428.1, on the reverse strand, counting down.
AACCAAAAATTAAACAACAAACGCATCAAAATCAACAACCCTTCCCCAAGCCGGTTGGTCACCGTGGGGAAGTACGACCAAACCCCTCCAAGAAATAAAAATAAAGGCCTGCAAATAGCTACCATAAATGTGAGATCACTAAGTACCTCTGAAAAACTAACTGAACTTGAAATAGCGGTGGACAAACTGAAATGGGACATAATAGGTATTAGCGAAATGAGAAGAATGGGTGAAAAGATCACACAATACAAGGATTACATTTTGTTCCATAAAGGAGAAACGCCTGGACTGTATGGAGTAGGTTTTCTAATCAAGAAACATCTTGCACATATGATAGAAGAAATTACAGGAGTTACAGAAAGAATAGCGGTCCTTCACATTAATATCCCTAAAAATCAAAGCAAAACAGAAAAATGGACGATAATTCAGGCATACTCACCAACTGAACAAACCACAAAGGAAGATATTGCTAAAATAGAGCAGTTTTATGAAGAGCTTCAAAATACCATTCATAAAGGACACAAAAACATAATTGTAATGGGTGACTTTAATGCAAAAATAGGCAAACAAAAACCCGGAGAAGAACATATTATAGGCAAATATTCCTATGGAACAAGAAACAAGAATGGTGATAGAATCATTAATTTGGCAAATCAAAATAATCTATTTATTCTAAACAGTATGCTTAATATAAAAGAGAATAAAAAATGGACTTGGATTTCGCCAGATGGTAAATATAAAAATGAAATAGACTTTATTATGACTAACAACAGAAAAACCATTAATAAAATTGATATCATTAACCAATCAAAATTTAACTTTAACACGGATCACAAAATGGTGAGAGTGTTTATGAATACATCTCTTCTAAGAAAAAATAGACCATTGCAGCGAGTGGGAAAGCCCTTAACTTGCGAAGGAGATGAAAATAAACTTATACAAACCCTAAAAACAGCTATTAATAATAACACAACAGTAAAAGCAACCAGATATCAAGACACGATACAAGAAAAATATGATTCATTCATTAAAATATTAACAACAGAAACCAAAAATAATAATAATAACTATAAAAATGAATTAACGGATGAAATCAGGGAGTTAATGCAACATCGGAGGTTGCTACTGCAGAATAGAAAAGAGAATAGGTTGGAAATAACAATAGTGAGTAAAAGAATTAATGAAAGTATCAGAAAAGAAAGAAAAAAGAGAAGGTCTAAATTATTACAAAATCATATAGAAAAAACAGGAGGCGTCAAGAAAGCTTTTAAAGAGTTATTAGATTCGAAGGAATGGATGACAAGTATAAAAGACAACAAAAACAAAGAAACTAGAAATAGACATGAAATAGTAAACATAGCGGCATCATATTACAGAGAATTATACGGAAGAGTAGAAGAAATTGAGGAAGAAACGGGAAATAGGAAGCTATACACACGAGTAAAAGAAGAACACACACCTAGAATACTACTTTCAGAAACTGTAAGGGCTATTAAAACGCAAAAAGAGGGTAAAGCACCGGGTGAAGACCAGATCACAAATGAATTGCTAAAAGCAACAATAGAAGAAACTGCACCCAAATTAACGGAGATATTCAATGACATTCTAGATTCAGAGATTATACCAACGGATTGGACGAAATCAACAATAATATTATTGCATAAAAAAGGAGACAAAACAGATATCGGAAATTATAGACCAATAAGCCTAATGACAAACTTATATAAGATATTTGCAAAAATACTACTATTAAGAATAACAAACACTTTAGACGAGAATCAACCGAAAGAACAAGCCGGATTTAGAAGCAAATTCTCAACCTTGGATCACATTCATGTTGTAAAACAAATACTTCAAAAATACAATGAGTATAAGATGAAATATTACATTGGCTTTGTGGATTATAACAAAGCTTTTGATTCTTTAGATCATAAAGCTATATGGAAGGCATTGGAACAACAAGGAGTACAAGGAAAAGTCATCCGTATTCTGCAAAAAATATACTCGAATAGCACTGCAGTTATAAAATTAGATAAACTTAGCAAAGAGTTTCCTATTCTAAGGGGTGTCAGACAAGGGGATCCGATCTCCCCAAAATTATTTTCCGCTGTACTAGAGATGGTATTCCGCAATCTGGATTGGGAGAATCATGGTCTGAAAATTAATGGAGAAGCTCTAAACCATCTTCGATTTGCTGATGATCTGGTGATATTTTCCGAAACCAGTAAAGATTTAGAAAAAATGCTTCAACAATTATCAGATGCAAGTATGAGGGTTGGACTCTCTATGAATGCCAAAAAGACCAAAATAATGACTAATTCAGAAAAAAATAATATATATGTCAATGATGTGTCGATAGAGTATGTTGAAGAATACATATATTTGGGACAAATAATTGCTACGAAGGAATCCATGCACAAGGAAATAGATAGGAGAGTGAACAACTCTTGGAAAAGATATTGGTCGCTGAGAGAAGTGATGAAAAATAAAGATATACAGCTGAAGGACAAAAAGAAAGTATTTGATATTTGTATTTTGCCATGCTTAACATATGGGTGCCAAACATGGGCTCTTACAGAGAATCTAATGAGAAAACTGAAAGTATGCCAAAACTCAATGGAACGAAGTGTTATTGGAATTAAACTAAAAGATAAGGTAAAGTTGCAGGATATTAAAGACAAAACAAAATTTAAAGACTTAGAAAAAACCATAAGAACTCTTAAATGGAGATGGGCGGGCCACATGATCAGAGAACAATTACCTAAATGGACAAAGATTATTACAGAATGGTACCCAAGAGACCAAAAAAGGAACAAGGGAAGACAAAATATGAGATGGGACGATGAACTAAAACAGACGGCAGGAAAACTATGGATAAAAGTGGCAACAAACAGAAAAGAGTGGAAAGTCTTGGAGGAGGCCTTTGTCGAAAGACAAATTGTTAACAAAAAAAAAAAAGGGAAAAACAATAAATTAAATAGGAAGATAAGATTTTGACGTTGCTGCGAAATGAGTTAAGAAATTAGATTAAATATAAGTAGATATAAATGTAAAATATTGTTAACAGTAATAAAGGCTTTTATTATTATTATTATTATATTATTATATTAAAAAATAATATTACATTGAAACTACTTGTACCTTTTGTAAAATAGTTAAATAAGAAGAGTTTGAAAGTGTTGAAATAAAAGACTTCTTTACATTCATGGAATGTTTTATTTAGATTGGCTTACCAATATGAAGCAATCTTACAAACATAATATGAAAATATATTGATATAATACAATACATTCTGTTTTGGTGAACAGATATTTTCACCTGTGACTTATAATATAAAATTGACAAATATTCATAAGAAAAAAACGAGCGAGCCTTATAGCAGTCGCAAAATGATGTGCAACATCTAGTGTGCCATCTAGTGACATCTATGAGAAAAGTTGAGCACTTTTTAAATGGCGGGACGAAGCTCGACTGTAGGCGTGACTAGGTGGTTGCGACGAATCACGACAGATGGCACTTCTAACGTAGACCACCTCGCGCGCTCATTGGTGAAATCAAATTGCGCGCGCTTCGCCTTCCTGTTACACGAAACTAGTCCGATAGACTGCAGAAATCGAGAGGAAAGATGTTACACATCAAAGACCGTTTCTCATCATACAGCTATCAAGTATACTTATTTACAGTTAAATCAAATCAGGATGTATTTATTATTTTTCACTTTTTACAATGGCAACATTAATGCAGTGCAATATAATATATATTTACAAATATCACAAATATCAGTAAGGAATAACTTTATCTTTATGGAGAGAGAGAAAAAAAATCTTGACAATACACACATAATTTGACTAGGTTTATATGAACAGGTTTATTAAATATGCATTCAAAATATTAAATTTATGGCACTATTTTGTACAATTATCAAAACATCCTTCGCGTGCCTTATTAACCATAATATTATAAATATTAAATAAAGCTGGCAGTGTAGATTTAAAAAAATATTTTCATTTTAAAATTCGAAGCGAGTAAAACTTACATATAATAATGTATAATATAAATGTAAAATTCAATAAAAAAAGATAAATTCTTTCTTATGCACATACTTTCAGTAAGTACGAATTACGAAGCGTCATTAACATGTTCATGCAATTATTTAAGTTTGCAATTATTTTCACAATAGCTACCTACACAGTACACATACAAATAAAGATAGGCTTTGATTAACATAATATATAGTAATAGTAAGTAAATTTAAATTACACATACTTATGACCTTGGACATTTAAAAATGAATAAGGCAATCTATTTTTTTAAAAGAAAATTATAACGAAACATGTTTTCTAATTTTTGTCCAAAGAAAACTAGTTCGCTATAAAAAATGTTCGGTCTAGCGTTAATTTTATTTTAATACGATAAAATCGTATTATATTTTATTCTATATATATTACTTATAAAACTCATATTTATAGTCCATATTTATTTGTATAGTCTAAAGTGAACGCGCTACATTTTATCCAGTGCCATCTATCGCGTGTTTGATATCAAGTTATATAACTTAGATGACGTATTTAATTAAAAAAAAATACAATGCAAATGCTACTGCAATAAATAACCATCGAAACTCCAAAGATATTTTAATAAGAACAGTTTTACTGCCTAAGTTTCGTTGCAATAAATTTCAATGGACATGTCAATGACTCATAGATCATGTAAGGTAATATCACATTTAATTATTATTTTACAAAAAAAAAGTGTTAACATGGATTGGATTTCACCACAGCGTTAACTTCGATTACTCTATGCTTAAGTTTTCTGCTACGTCTGTACACGTAAACAGACAAGGAGACAGACAAAGCTATAAGTAGTGCAGAGCCTAAAGCCACGTACAATGCGGACGCATCGTTGCCTATTTGCGTAGCTAAGTTGGTGATATTACTTAAATCTCTCACTTTTCTCGATCTCGGCTTGATACGAGAAAATTCAAAGTTATCTGAAACATAAATTACATTTTTATTTAAAAGCAGCTAACTTATAAAATATAGCCTATGTTACTCTCTTCCCAACAGTGAAAGAATTTTTCAAATCGGTCCGGTAGTTTCGGAGCCTATTCAATGCAAGAAACAAACAAATCTTTCCTATTTATAATATTAGTATAGAATAAAAAAAATACAATACATTTAGATATTAGGTGTATATTCTATTCTATTCATTTGAGAAAGAGATTTTATGTGGAAAATTAACAAAAATGCATCTTAAACTTACTATTATAAACGTTATGAGTATGACTCAAAAATATATAATTTTTAATAAATAAATACTATAAATTTACAAGTTTTTGTACATAATTTGTCATCGCTAATAAAGATAGCAATAGAAATTGTCACTTTGAATTTTCAAAGGAAAACAGACCCTAATCATTATGCAAAATACAATGAATGTTCAATCTTAGGGTGATAAATCACTTTATTTGTCGAGTTTACTTTGACAATGTAGTCAAAAATGTATGAAAATTCACGTTTTGATATTATACCTACCTAAAGCTTAAACAAAATTCCTGGCGCAAAGTAAATAAGTAAAGAAATAAATAAAGAAATAAAGTAAATAATTAAAGAATAAAATTATATGTGCTAGCAAGATAAAAATAAAATTGATTTGAATATTTTAAACTCAGTCGTTAATAAAATGAAATATAAAAGCATTTACATGTTGATATGATACAAATAAGTCATTTGCAAAAATAAAATAATAAGACAGAAGTTAAACTTGATCAAATAATAAATAGTATAAGCGATATATTTATGTCAGAGATAGGTATATACAGAGATAATTATTAAATGTTAATTATAATACTTCAATGATAATTTGAATTGATTAATTGAAATTGAAATTTAAATAATATTTAATATAATGTAAAAGCAAAGTTATCAATTTTATAAACTAAAAAAAATTAATGATTTTTTGCATATTTGATTTTCCACGAAATCAATATAGGTAAATCACTTCAAATATTTGAAATACCTCCTCAACTACTAGACAATTTTTCCTTATAAATTATCTATCTTATAATATTACAAATAATACTAACCTATATCTGATTGCGATCCATCGTAGTCATCAATGGAATTAGCTAATCTGCTGTTCCTTCCTTTGACTGAAAGTGGGGGTAAATAAGTTAAGGGAGGATTCGTGCTCGTTGGAGCAAACGGTTGAGGACATTTAGGGTCACGGGAACCCGGATAACAAGAACTGGGTGTGGTAGTTACTGGAATAGGAGTGGATGGTTTGGGACAGCGTGGGTCTGTGCTGCCAGGGTAGCATCTTGGAGGTTCCGGTGTAGTTGGTTTGGGGCAACGCGAGTCTGTGCTGCCAGGGAAGCATCGTGGAGGTTCAGGTGTGGTTGGTTTTGGGCAACGCGAGTCTGTGCTGCCAGGGAAGCATCGTGGAGGTTCAGGTGTGGTTGGTTTGGGACAACGCGAGTCTGTGCTGCCAGGGAAGCAGCGTGGAGGTTCCGGTGTAGTTGGTTTGGGGCAACGCGAGTCTGTGCTGCCAGGGTAGCATCGTGGGGATTCGGGTGTGGTTGGTTTAGGGCATCGAGGATCTGTACTGCCTGGGTAGCATCGTGGAGGTTCCGGTGTAGTTGGTTTGAGGCAGCGAGGATCTGTACTGCCTGGGTAGCATCGTGGAGGTTCCGGTGTGGTTGGTTTGGGGCAGCGAGGATCTGTACTGCCCGGGTAGCATTTTGGCTGTGTTGGAGAAGGTGGAAGATATGTTGGGGGAGTCAAAGTAGATGGACGTGGTGGTTGAGGACAATTGGGGTCTGGTGATCCGGGGTAGCATACTGGTTTTGGTGAGGTTGGTCGAGGACATCTAGGATCATTGCTTCCGGGATAGCATTTGGGTGCTGCAGGTGTAGTTGGTCGAGGACAACGTGAGTCTGTGCTACCAGGATAACATTTCGGCGGTTCAGGTGTCGTTGGTTTTGGGCACCGAGGATCTGTGCTACCCGGGTAGCATCGTGGAGGTTCGGGTGTGGTTGGTTTGGGGCAACGCGGGTCTGTGCTGCCAGGGAAGCATCGTGGAGGTTCAGGTGTGGTTGGTTTGGGACAACGAGGGTCTGTGCTGCCAGGATAACATCTGGGCGGTTCAGGTGTGGTTGGTTTAGGGCATCGAGGATCTGTACTGCCCGGGTAGCATTTTGGCTGTGTTGGAGAAGGAGGAAGATATGTTGGGGGAGTCAAAGTAGATGGACGTGGTGGTTGAGGACAATTGGGGTCTGGTGATCCGGGGTAGCATACTGGTTTTGGTGAGGTTGGTCGAGGACATCTAGGATCATTGCTACCGGGATAGCATTTGGGTGCTACAGGTGTAGTTGGTCGAGGACAACGTGGGTCTGTGCTACCAGGATAACATTTCGGCGACTCAGGTGTAGTTGGTTTAGGACAACGAGGGTCTGTGCTACCAGGATAACATTTCGGCGGTTCAGGTGTGGTTGGTTTTGGGCACCGAGGATCTGTGCTACCCGGGTAGCATCGTGGAGGTTCGGGTGTGGTTGGTTTAGGACAACGAGGATCTGTGCTACCAGGATAGCATCGCGGAGGTTCGGGTGTAGTTGGTTTTGGACACCGAGGATCTGAGCTACCAGGGTAGCATCGTGGAGGTTCGGGTGAGGTTGGTTTAGGACAACGAGGATCTGTGCTACCAGGATAGCATCGCGGAGGTTCGGGTGTAGTTGGTTTGGGGCAACGACGGTCTGTGCTGCCAGGGTAGCATCGTGGGGGTTCGGGTGTGGTTGGTTTAGGGCATCGAGGATCTGTACTGCCTGGGTAGCATCGTGGAGATTCCGGTGTAGTTGGTTTGGGACAACGGGGGTCTGTACTGCCCGGGTAGCATTTTGGCTGTGTCGGAGAAGGTGGAAGATATGTAGGGGGAGTCAAAGTAGATGGACGTGGTGGTTGCGGACAATTAGGATCTGGTGATCCAGGGTAGCATACTGGTTTTGGTGAAGTTGGTCGAGGACATCTAGGATCATTGCTTCCGGGATAGCAATTGGGTGCTGCAGGTGTAGTTGGTCGAGGACAACGCGGGTCTGTGCTGCCAAGGTAGCATCGTGGAGGTTCGGGTGTGGTTGGTTTAGGACAACGAGGATCTGTGCTACCAGGATAGCATCGCGGAGGTTCGGGTGTAGTTGGTTTTGGACACCGAGGATCTGAGCTACCAGGGTAGCATCGTGGAGGTTCGGGTGAGGTTGGTTTAGGACAACGAGGATCTGTGCTACCAGGATAGCATCGCGGAGGTTCGGGTGTAGTTGGTTTGGGGCAACGACGGTCTGTGCTGCCAGGGTAGCATCGTGGGGGTTCGGGTGTGGTTGGTTTAGGGCATCGAGGATCTGTACTGCCTGGGTAGCATCGTGGAGGTTCCGGTGTAGTTGGTTTGGGACAACGGGGGTCTGTACTGCCCGGGTAGCATTTTGGCTGTGTCGGAGAAGGTGGAAGATATGTAGGGGGAGTCAAAGTAGATGGACGTGGTGGTTGCGGACAATTAGGATCTGCTGATCCAGGGTAGCACACTGGTTTTGGTGAAGTTGGTCGAGGACATCTAGGATCATTGCTTCCGGGATAGCAATTGGGTGCTGCAGGTGTAGTTGGTTGAGGACAACGCGGGTCTGTGCTGCCAAGGTAGCATCGTTGAGGTTCGGGTGTGGTTGGTTTAGGACACCGAGGGTCTGTGCTGCCTGGATAACATCTAGGCGCTTCAGGTGTGGTTGGTTTTGGACACCGAGGATCTGAGCTACCAGGGAAGCATCGTGGAGGTTCGGGTGTAGTTGGTTTGGGGCAACGAGGGTCTGTGCTGCCAGGATAGCATCGTGGGGGTTCGGGTGTGGTTGGTTTAGGGCATCGAGGATCTGTACTGCCAGGATAACATCTGGGTGGTTCAGGTGTAGTTGGTTTGGGGCACCGAGGATCTGTACTGCCCGGGTAGCATTTTGGCTGTGTTGGAGAAGGTGGAAGATATGTAGGGGGAGTCAAAGTAGATGGACGTGGTGGTTGCGGACAATTAGGATCTGGCGATCCAGGGTAGCATACTGGTTTTGGTGAAGTTGGTCGAGGACATCTAGGATCATTGCTTCCGGGATAGCATTTGGGTGCTGCAGGTGTCGTTGGTCGAGGACAACGCGGGTCTGTGCTACCAGGATAACATTTCGGCGACTCAGGTGTGGTTGGTTTAGGACAACGAGGGTCTGTGTTACCAGGATAACATTTCGGGGGTTCAGGTGTGGTAGGTTTTGGGCACCGAGGATCTGTACTTCCGGGATAACATCTTGGTTGTTCAGGTGGTGTTGGTTTTGGACACCGAGGATCTGTGCTACCCGGGTAGCATCGTGGAGGTTCGGGTGTGGTTGGTTTGGGGCAACGCGGGTCTGTGCTGCCAGGGAAGCATCGTGGAGGTTCCGGTGTAGTTGGTTTTGGACACCGAGGATCTGAGCTACCAGGGTAGCATCGTGGAGGTTCCGGTGTAGTTGGTTTGGGACAACGGGGGTCTGTACTGCCAGGATAACATCGGGGCGGTTCAGGTGTAGTTGGTTTGGGGCACCGAGGATCTGTACTGCCCGGGTAGCATTTTGGCTGTGTTGGAGAAGGTGGAAGATATGTTGGGGGAGTCAAAGTAGACGGACGTGGTGGTTGCGGACAATTAGGATCTGGTGATCCAGGGTAGCATACTGGTTTTGGTGAAGTTGGTCGAGGACATCTAGGATCATTGCTTCCGGGATAGCATTTGGGTGCTGCAGGTGTAGTTGGTTGAGGACAACGCGGGTCTGTGCTACCAGGATAACATCTCGGCGACTCAGGTGTGGTTGGTTTTGGGCACCGTAAATCTGAACTTCCAGGATAACATCTTGGAGGTGCGGGTGTAGTAGGTTTGGGACAACGTGGATCTGTACTGCCAGGATAGCATCGTGGAGGTTCGGGTGTGGTTGGTTTAGGACACCGAGGATCTGTGCTACCAGGGTAACATCGTGGAGGTTCGGGTGTGGTTGGTTTAGGACACCGAGGATCTGTGCTACCAGGGTAGCATCGTGGAGGTTCGGGTGTGGTTGGTTTAGGACACCGAGGATCTGTGCTACCAGGGTAGCATCGTGGAGGTTCGGGTGTGGTTAGTTTAGGACACCGAGGGTCTGTACTGCCAGGATAACATCGGGGCGGTTCAGGTGTAGTTGGTTTGGGGCACCGAGGATCTGTACTGCCCGGGTAGCATTTTGGCTGTGTTGGAGATGGTGGAAGATATGTCGGTGGAGTCAACGTAGTTGGTCGTGGTGGTTGAGGACAGTTTGGATCCGGCGATCCCGGGTAGCACACTGGTTTTGGTGAAGTTGGTCGAGGACATCTAGGATCATTGCTACCGGGATAGCATTTGGGTGCTACAGGTGTTGTGGGCTTCGGGCACCTAGGGTCTGTACTCCCAGAAAAACAATTAGGAGGCGCCGGAGTTGTCACTTGTGGACAACGTGGATCCGTATTTCCTGGGTAACATTTCGGAGCTGCAGGTGTAGTTGGTTTAGGACAACGAGGGTCTGTGCTGCCAGGGAAGCATCGTGGAGGTTCCGGTGTAGTTGGTTTTGGACACCGAGGATCTGAGCTACCAGGGTAGCATCGTGGAGGTTCCGGTGTGGTTGGTTTAGGACACCGAGGGTCTGTGCTGCCTGGATAACATCTAGGCGCTTCAGGTGTGGTTGGTTTTGGACACCGAGGATCTGAGCTACCAGGGTAGCATCGTGGAGGTTCCGGTGTAGTTGGTTTTGGACACCGAGGATCTGAGCTACCAGGGTAGCATCGTGGAGGTTCGGGTGTGGTTGGTTTAGGACAACGAGGATCTGTGCTACCAGGATAGCATCGCGGAGGCTCGGGTGTGCTTGGTTTTGGACACCGAGGATCTGTGCTACCTGGATAGCATCGTGGAGCTTCAGGTGTGGTTGGTTTTGGACAACGCGGATCTGTACTACCCGGGTAGCATTTTGGCTCTGTTGGAGATGGTGGAAGATATGTTGGTGGAGTCAACGTCGTTGGACGTGGTGGTTGAGGACAATTTGGATCTGGCGATCCCGGGTAGCACACTGGTTTTGGTGAAGTAGGTCGAGGACATCTAGGATCATTGCTACCGGGATAGCATTTGGGTGCTACAGGTGTTGTGGGCTTCGGGCACCTAGGGTCTGTACTCCCAGAAAAACAATTAGGAGGCGCCGGAGTTGTCACTTGTGGACAACGTGGATCCGTATTTCCTGGGTAACATTTCGGAGCTGCAGGTGTAGTTGGTTTAGGACAACGAGGGTCTGTGCTGCCAGGGAAGCATCGTGGAGGTTCCGGTGTAGTTGGTTTTGGACACCGAGGATCTGAGCTACCAGGGTAGCATCGTGGAGGTTCCGGTGTGGTTGGTTTAGGACACCGAGGGTCTGTGCTGCCTGGATAACATCTAGGCGCTTCAGGTGTGGTTGGTTTTGGACACCGAGGATCTGAGCTACCAGGGAAGCATCGTGGAGGTTCCGGTGTAGTTGGTTTTGGACACCGAGGATCTGAGCTACCAGGGTAGCATCGTGGAGGTTCGGGTGTGGTTGGTTTAGGACAACGAGGATCTGTGCTACCAGGATAGCATCGCGGAGGCTCGGGTGTGCTTGGTTTTGGACACCGAGGATCTGTGCTACCTGGATAGCATCGTGGAGCTTCAGGTGTGGTTGGTTTTGGACAACGCGGATCTGTACTACCCGGGTAGCATTTTGGCTCTGTTGGAGATGGTGGAAGATATGTTGGTGGAGTCAACGTCGTTGGACGTGGTGGTTGAGGACAATTTGGATCTGGCGATCCCGGGTAGCACACTGGTTTTGGTGAAGTAGGTCGAGGACATCTAGGATCATTGCTACCGGGATAGCATTTGGGTGCTACAGGTGTTGTGGGCTTCGGGCACCTAGGGTCTGTACTCCCAGAAAAACAATTAGGAGGCGCCGGAGTTGTCACTTGTGGACAACGTGGATCCGTATTTCCTGGGTAACATTTCGGAGCTGCAGGTGTAGTTGGTTTAGGACAACGAGGGTCTGTGCTGCCAGGGAAGCATCGTGGAGGTTCCGGTGTAGTTGGTTTTGGACACCGAGGATCTGAGCTACCAGGGTAGCATCGTGGAGGTTCCGGTGTGGTTGGTTTAGGACACCGAGGGTCTGTGCTGCCTGGATAACATCTAGGCGCTTCAGGTGTGGTTGGTTTTGGACACCGAGGATCTGAGCTACCAGGGAAGCATCGTGGAGGTTCCGGTGTAGTTGGTTTTGGACACCGAGGATCTGAGCTACCAGGGTAGCATCGTGGAGGTTCGGGTGTGGTTGGTTTAGGACAACGAGGATCTGTGCTACCAGGATAGCATCGCGGAGGCTCGGGTGTGCTTGGTTTTGGACACCGAGGATCTGTGCTACCTGGATAGCATCGTGGAGCTTCAGGTGTGGTTGGTTTTGGACAACGCGGATCTGTACTACCCGGGTAGCATTTTGGCTCTGTTGGAGATGGTGGAAGATATGTTGGTGGAGTCAACGTCGTTGGACGTGGTGGTTGAGGACAATTTGGATCTGGCGATCCCGGGTAGCACACTGGTTTTGGTGAAGTAGGTCGAGGACATCTAGGATCATTGCTACCGGGATAGCATTTGGGTGCTACAGGTGTTGTGGGCTTCGGGCACCTAGGGTCTGTACTCCCAGAAAAACAATTAGGAGGCGCCGGAGTTGTCACTTGTGGACAACGTGGATCCGTATTTCCTGGGTAACATTTCGGAGCTGCAGGTGTAGTTGGTTTAGGACAACGAGGGTCTGTGCTGCCAGGGAAGCATCGTGGAGGTTCCGGTGTATTTGGTATTGGACACCGAGGATCTGAGCTACCAGGGTAGCATCGTGGAGGTTCGGGTGTGGTTGGTTTAGGACAACGAGGGTCTGTGCTGCCAGGATAACATCTAGGCGCTTCAGGTGTGGTTGGTTTTGGACACCGCGGATCTGAGCTACCAGGATAGCATCGTGGAGGTTCAGATGTGGTTGGTCTAGGGCAACGAGGATCTGTGCTACCAGGATAGCATCGTGGGGGTTCGGGTGTGGTTGGTTTAGGGCATCGAGGATCTGTACTGCCTGGGTAGCATTTTGGTGGTTCAGGTGTGGTTGGTTTCGGGCAACGAGGATCTGTGCTGCCAGGATAGCATCGTGGAGATTCAGGTGTGGTTGGTTTAGGGCACCGAGAATCTGTACTCCCAGGATAGCATTTTGGCTCTGTTGGCGAAGGTGGTAGATATGTCGATGGAGTCAAAGTCGTTGGACGTGGTGATTGAGGACAATTTGGATCTGGTGAGCCGGGATAGCAGACAGGTTTTGGTGATGTTGGGCGAGGACATCCAAGATCATTGCTTCCAGGATAACATCTTGGTTGTTCTGGTGTGGTTGGTTTTGGACACCGAGGATCTGTGCTACCCGGGTAGCATCGTGGAGGTTCGGGTGTGGTTGGTTTAGGACACCGAAGGTCTGTGCTGCCAGGATAACATCTAGGCGCTTCAGGTGTGGTTCGTTTTGGACACCGAGGATCTGTGCTACCCGGGTAGCATCGTGGAGGTTCGGGTGTGGTTGGTTTAGGACACCGAAGGTCTGTGCTGCCAGGATAACATCTAGGCGCTTCAGGTGTGGTTGGTTTTGGACACCGAGGATCTGAGCTATCAGGGTAGCATCGTGGAGGTTCGGGTGTGGTTGGTTTAGGACAACGAGGGTCTGTGCTGCCAGGATAACATCTAGGCGCTTCAGGTGTTGTTGGTTTTGGACACCGAGGATTTGAGCTACCAGGGTAGCATTTTGGCTCTGTTGGCGAAGGTGGTAGATATGTCGGTGGAGTCAAAGTTGTTGGACGTGGTGATTGAGGACAATTTGAATCCGGTGAGCCGGGATAGCAGACTGGTTTTGGTGATTTTGGTCGTGGACATCCAGGATCATCGCTTCCGGGATAACATTTAGGTGCTGAGGGTGTTGCTGGCCTTGGACACCTAGGGTCTGTACTACCGGGAAAGCAGTTAGGAGGCGCTGGTTTTGTAGGTTGTGGACAACGTGGATCAGAGGATCCTGGATAACATTTCGTTTGTGTAGGAGGGGTCGGTACGTAGATAGTTGGAGTACCGGTTGGGGTTTGAGATGGAATTGTCTGTGGACATCGAAGGTCATTGGAACCTGGATAACACTTTACTTGAGGTGGTGCTGTTACTGTTTGGCATCGAGGGTCTCGCGAGCCAGGATAACATTGCGTTGGCGTTATGATAGTGGTAATTTCTGTTGTTTCTCTATCACAATTAGCATCGCAGTTGGCAGTGCAAAGCTGAAATTTAAAAAAGTATTTTTAATATCAACTATAGATATTAAATAACATTTGATATGTATGTTTTTTGTATTGTATTTGTTACTACTCTATGTTGATGATGCTAAACGATTTTCGATGATGTTTCATCTCCATTCCAAATTATATGAGGTTTAATTATAGCTGTCTGCGCATAGCTTGATTTAGTTTGGAAATAGTGTAAAAGAGCATCGCGTTAATCGCGGCACACACATCTTATCTAACATTAATATTTATACCTATTGAAATTCCTACGAAAATCTTTACTATTAACATATTCACTATTTTGTTTCAGAACTTGTTTAAAGCAATCGTGGTATATGATAAATTTAAAAAAAAAAGCTTTAAAAGAGCTGTCGGTACAATAATAATTGAAAGTATCAAATGTCAATATGACTTACCTCTACGTTACACGTTAGATACACTTTGCTCGTTTCAGGAAAGCGGAAAGCACTGACTTTGCTATAGGCTATTAATGTAGCTCCACTTTTTCCGGTATTCGTTGACTTTTGCCATAAGTCAATTAGTTTACGTTTTCTGAAAGTAAGTGCCAAATTTAAATTACAATTAATTCAATAAATAGTCACATAATTCAATAAAATTCAATAAATAGTCAAATAATTCAATAAAATTCAATAAATAGTCAAATAATTCAATAAAATTTAATAAATAAATAAAATAGTTTACATTATTCTACATACACAGTAAAATTAAAACTTAGATAAAAATACAATACATAATAATATAGATTCTCTTCATCTCAGTCTACCATCTCCTATCGGAGGTCGGCTATCATCATAAATTGTTAATTAAATTATATTAAAACGGTAGTTAGTTTTAACTTACTTGGGACAACCGCTCTTGTCGGTGAGTTGTATTTTATTTGTTTTAGGACTGCCGTACTCCTCAGTATCATAAGCCCAGCAATCGTGTATCTTTAGATCGAATTGTCTCCTCACGTCTTTCAGATAAACTAGAATTGTCAAATATTCTCCTATCTTTATAGAATCTTGCAAGGGAGTAGTCTGAAAATTTAACAAATTATTATTGGTTAAAAATCTGCAAAGTCAAAATATTCTGAACACTGTTGTCCGCATAAATTGTGCAGCCCATTTCTCTCCACTAACACAGCACGCTTATTTCGTACAGTAGGCCGACGGAGACGTCTAGACAGGGCAATCGTGCGGGGCGTGAGGGGTGAGGCGACAGTGGGACGTGCCTAAGCTGCATACTTCGTCGTTCTTAGCAGCTTGGGATAAATATTCCAGGGCTATCGCGTCTTTCAGATTTTAATTTATTATATAAATCAAAATGGTGCATACGGCATGTGCTGTAAGTGCGTACAAATATTTATCTCGCATAAATAAAGAACTAAGCTTTCATCAATTTCCGCACAATGAAAAAAAGGTACTTAAGCACATTTTATATTACTCAATTTGTGTCAACCCTTCCGTCATTTTTAAATATCTACATAGGCGGCGGTATCGCCCAACATCAAAGGCGTCGGCCTACTGTAGGAAATAAGTATGCTGTGCCACTGATGTATGTAGGCCTCTCCCAAGGCTCGCCACCACGTACGGTCTTCTGTCATTCGCAACCAGCCGTCACGTCGCCTGCGAAGCCTTTCGGATTTTCTGTTCACGTGACCGCGTTCGTGTTCGCGCTTTCTGATTCGTAGCCATTCGAGAATCCCTCTACCACATCGGTTATCTGCCCTGTGACACATGAGACCGAACCTTTGCCTTTTCAGCTTGCTGAATCTTTGTACTATGTCGGCAACTTTGGTTCTTCAGGGAATTCCAATACGATAATACTTAGATTCGCTGCCGTTGCAACTTTGTGTAATTGTATCAAAAATTCGGATGTCTGTAAATTAAACATTAAAAACTTACATTAGGAAAAACTCCTTTCTGGATGTCCATCCAACATTCAACGCTACCAGCTGGGCCCTGAACAGCGACTACATCAAGCATGTCAACCATAAACGGTCTCAGTTTGAGTGTGTGTTCTTCTGTTTTTTGAGAAACGCCACCTCCAGCGGAAACTTCCAATGTTGTTCTAGCACATGACACCTGGAATTTGGAAATATCTGTAATATACGAGTAACTAACTCTTGTTCGCGACTTCGTCCGCGCCCCTTTATTTAAGTGTTAAAACATTATATTTTTGTCAGGCGCTGAATTTTATTTTTTCTAAATTTAAGGCGTGAAGAGTTAAGGCGTGAAACTATTGTGTGAAAATAAAGAGAAAAAAGTTTACTTTTCTGGCGAAATCTTGTTGTCCCTGCACGAACTCATCAGCTTGGAAGACAAGTACATTGTCAATAGTTCCGCAAGCGTTACATAGAGGTCGCGATCCACAGCCATTCAACGGTACTCTAAAAGAGTAATGTGATTGGCTTCCACCCAGAGGTACATATCTGTAATGATAAAAGATAAAGAATGATAAATATAAAGATAACAAAATCACATGGTAAGGAGGTTACAAGGGAACAAAAAAACGTAATATAAAGATAGACAAGTTTTGACAAAGTTTTAACAATTGCAGTGACAGTAACATTGTGAACAAAAACAATTAATTTCCAAGATACGTACTTGCTGTCTAATATTATTGCTTTTTATTACCTAAGTACTAAAGAAAATGTAAAATTAATATTGTATTTGCAGTTTAGAAAACTAGTTTTCTAAAGAAAAGCGAAAATAAACTACTTACTTGCACTTGGGATCATTCAAGTATCCTTTACTATAGATAATTCCGTCGTACACGTCAGCGAATTCCACAGTTACATCAATGTAGTCTGAGGAACACTGGACATCTATTTCTGGAGAGTGCGCGGAGTCTGCCGCCCTAGAACCCCTGACGAAGTTGACACCTCCTTCCTCGGAGCTATCGTAGAATATTGATAATCCATTATCTCCTGAGAGCTGCAGATTTAGTTCAGCAGCTGTGAGGGTTCCGCTGATGGCTTCATCTGATACAGCTGTAGCTAGCGACAGCTGTAAAACAAAAAATAGGGTTTCTACATTTACTGCTATATACCCTTTATAACCCCTTCACCCTTTATAGCTCTTTCACCCCTTTATAACCCCTTTACAGCCCTCTACCACCCCTTTATAGAATAGCACTGTGAAATAATAGCATGTGTGCTTTTGTGTTTCGATGAGTAAGTAAGGGATGCCAGAGCCCATTACCCCATGCCTTACTTATTCCTTATCCTTACTCCTTCTATGGTCGGCAGCACCCTTACAGCACCTATGGCATTGGATGTGTTATAGGCGATGGTAGCCACCTACCAACAAGTTGACAGTCAGCCTGTCTTTCGACATTAATATAATAAAAAAAGTACAACTCATTTGTACTGATTAAGGAAAGCAGATTTCTGCTCTCCTCTTCGCGCCGCTCTGCAGAAAGGTGACATAATATGGCACAGTGTCAGAATGTTCTAAGCACAGATACAAATGATAATAAGCTTGATTAAAACTTTTGAATAAAATAATATTATATATTCCTATTTAATCAAAATATAGAAATGTAGTTAAGTTAGCAATACTTCTTGACTTCACACAGATAAAAAAATGTACCTGTTTCTTTATTATTTATCTATATTTGATGTATATTTGCTAAAGAGTAATCAACTAAAATAGAATTTTAACGAAATTCACGTGAGCCGCACATAAATTACCTAATAGGTACAAATAAAATTTTCCTAATATTGTGTAGGCTGATTCTCGTCATCATTAAATTGCACCATAAAATGAATTTATGAAATTATTTATGAATATATTAACGTAGGAATTTATAGTGTATAGGTATAATTTAAGAACTTTTGAAATACAATGTTGTCAGGGTTGGAACCTGATTATACAGCGCACTGGCCTAATCAGTATTATCATCATCATCATCTCAGCCGCAGGACGTCCACTGCTGGACATAGGCCTCTCCCATAATTTTCCAATAGGACCGGTCAGAAGCAGCCTGGATCCACCGCTGACCCGCGGCATTTATTAGGTCGTCTGTCCACCTTGAGTGGACGTCTTACGCTGCGCTTGCTGGTCCGTGGCCTCCAATCGAGAACCGTCGGCTCCCCGTACTATATGCCCTGCCCATTGCCACTTCAACTTAATGATCCGCCGGCTTATGTCGATAACTTTCGTACGTCTGCGGATCTCCTGATACTGGTTAGTACTTTTAAAAGGTGCTAAAGAGATCAAGACCTCGGGATCCTTGATAACTTAGTAGAAGTCGCTGTAGAATTTTTTATGAGGTTCAAGGAGGTCGAATCATTAAAAATAAAATAAAATCGAAAATTATGAGTAAAATTCAAAAAGAGGATAAGGTATTGGGGTTGTAGATATCCTAATTCATACCGAGTTTGCCAAAAGGTAAACTTTAAGAGAAGTGGTGCCAAATAAAAAAAATATCTTAAAAATAAAATATATCTTAAAAAAACATGCATGAAATTGATGAAATAAAATTTCATTGTACCCAATAGTCCTGAAAATACTATAGAATACTATTTTCATTTTAGAAAACGAAAAAAAAACATACCTGCACAAATGCAATCAGCGTCGCTATGCGCATCTCAGTCGCTTCATGGAGACCTGTAACAAGTAAAAAATATATTTTTTAAATTTACATTATTAATAAAAAAATCTTATGAACTAGAGAAAATTTGTTTTAGATGTTATAAATTATTTTTAGACAAAAAACTCTATAAGAATCTCAAATTGAAAAATAATGGTAGTGTGGTAATGAAGAGAAATATTGGATGGATGATGGAGCGATTGGATTTGGATTTGGATTTGGGGTTATTAAATTTTTCCATAATAGATCAGTTACTGTTTTCCCCGATTTATATCACCGTTTTCTGAATTACCTCCTACGGAAGCTTTAAAGACGTCAAAAATAAATTCTGAAAGATAAAGGTAAAATCTACCAAATCAAAATTCAAAATATTTTTGTATATTTTTATTTTTATTTTTGTAAAATATTTTGATTTTCTTAGTTTCTCCAAGATAAATTATAAATTTAAATTTCCTAAGATTTCGGAAAAAAAAAGCCAAAATGATGAAGAAGTCCCGAAAGAAACTCTTACCATTCTTTTTGTCATCTTTAAAAGAATGCCGTTTTTAAAATCCGGAACTATTGATGTCTCTCGAAATGGATTATAATCTGATAGGATAAGATCACTGCATTTTTGCGATATAAATATTACGTTACAGTTGACCTATCAACCTCACTGTGCTAAATCAAGATGTCGAACTGCCGTAAAGGGACACAAGTCTACTTTTATTTCGCAATATAAATTGCGTCATACCATAAGTTATTGGCGTCTCTGGAAAGTTGGTAAGTGATAATATCTTTGGTTAGATATCTATTGCTATAACACAATAGTGTCAAGAATTTTATAATTACGTAACAGTTGTGTAAAACTTGGCGCAATCCTTTTTTTCATTCATATACATAGAGAAGAAAAAGAGAAGAAAAGAGAAGAATCCACCAAAGAATTTTCCTATTCTAATATTTTAAACTTGCGATCCGCTCTAGGCTTCGCACGGATGATTTTTTTGTATATATTTTTTTCCCTTAAACTTACCTTGTGTAACGTTCTTTTCATTGGTGAAAACGAATCCGTTACGTATTAGTTTAAATTCATACAGACGGACAGACGAAGAGCAGCGAATTTGTTTTATATATATAGGTACTATGTGAAGATATTGTATAATTATAATTTCCTTAATAAATAAATACATAAATTTATTAAAGTTTTGTGATTTTAGACACAAAAATTATAAAAAAAAAATAAGATTTTATTCAAATAAATCAAATGTTTATTTGTAGAATAAATAAGATTTACTAAATTTTTTTTTCAATTATATTTGCAGGTTTTTTTTTTATAATAAAATATAAAATATAATATTAAAATAAAAGTAAGCAATAGCTTACTTTTTCCTAAAGTAAAAATACTATATTATAAATATACCTTTTCTTTACTCCACCTGAAAAGCATATTGCATTTTTTTCCTTCAGGGTTTATAAATATTTAAAGTACATTGATACGCTTGTTTTGTTAACTTGTTATGATGATCTCAGTGGTTGAAATAAAAACTGATTTGTTGAGGAAATAGCAAATCTTTATAGATAAATATTGTTAATGAGTTGTATGTTAACTCACGAGTAAGACGTTAATTGTAAGGTTGCACCCATCTTAGATTCGTGAGGTCGGACCGCGTGAACCCGGCTGGCTTAGACCGGCGTGTTTCCGCGTTTATTGCCACACATTAAATACCAATAAAACAAAAACAATGTGCACGTATAGAGTCTGCGATTGATATTTATTTATTTATTTATTTATTTATTTATTAAACAAAGCACACAGACAGAATACAATTAAATTTGTGAAAACAAGGATACATGTGTAAAATTATTAGCTAAATTGTATTCCCAAATTGAGTGCCTAACATGATTAACTTAATACTAAATAAACACTAATTAGAACAATTAAGTAACTTAACTAATTAACACTAATTATTAAAAGTAAATAAAACAAACAAAACATAAGCCTACTTAAATAACAACCCTAATCTAGCTTTAAATAAAGGGAACCTACTGTCAAATATGTCAATATCCACCTCAGATCCAATCACCATGTCATTGTAGGTTCGACACATCCTAACTAGGGGATTGTAGTATGACGTGTTGTTCCTATATGCCTGGATGGAAAAGGGACCCGAGTGGGGAGAGCGTGACCTATATTTAGTTTTAATTCTAATCTCCGAGAGTAGATTCAAACAATCCCAAGACGAGTGCAATATTTTATGAAGACAGACAATATCATATCTCCTTCGTCGATCTTCCAGAGATAATAGGCCGAAAATCCGAAGGCGATCAGTATAACTTTGGTGTGTACGACCCAGTCCATTTCTATATAAAATTATTTTTAGAAGTCTTTTCTGCAGAGACTCAATCCTATTAATGTGAACAGAATAGAAGGGAGACCAAACTGGGCAGCAATACTCAAGAACACTCCTCACTAATGCACAAAACAAGGAAATAGTGGAAGCTGGCTTTTTAAATTGCTTAGTGGACCTTAAGGTAAAGCCTAATAATTTGTTGCATCTATTGACAATGTAATCATAATGATCTCTAAATGTGAGTTTATCGTCAAAAAGAACACCTAAATCTCTAATCACAAATACACGTCTCAATGGAAAATCACGAATATAATAATTATTTATAATTTTGTGAAATTTGCATGTAAATGTGATAGTTTGACATTTATCAACATTCAGGGTCATCCTGTTTAAAGTACACCAATCGGCCAGAACATCAATATCCCCCTGAAGAGTAACACAATCACTTTGATTATCAATAGACGCAAACAGTTTCAAGTCATCAGCGTAAAGGAGACAGGAAGACCGCAAAAGTCCAACCAGATCATTTATAAAAATGTCAAATAAAAGTGGCCCTAACAGTGATCCTTGGGGCACTCCGGAGAGGACCGGTTTTGGTGAAGATACAAAACCTTTTAGTGCAACCAGCTGACTCCTGTTACTTAAATAAGATACAATCCAGCGTAAGAGATTACCGTGAAAGCCATATTGTATTAACTTGTGTTCAAGCAGAGAATGATTAACTCGATCGAAAGCCTTGCTGAAATCAGTGTAAATAGCATCAACTTGGCCTCCAGTAGCAAATACACCACATAGATAACTTTTGTATTCAAGCAAGTTAGTCAAAGTAGACCTATTTTTGACAAAACCGTGCTGTTTTTCAGACAAGAACTGCTTAAAATGGCTGTATATCGGTACATAAGCAATAGACTCAAGCACTTTGGCGGGGCAAGCCAGGATACTGATAGGTCTATAGTTTGAGCAGCTAGATTTATCACCGTTTTTAAAGATTGGTATTACATAAGCCGATTTCCAACATGCCGGGAAAACACCCGTCTTAATGGATATGTTGTACAGAATTGATAGCGGTGCACATAGTTCACGAGCACACGTTTTATAGACAACGGGGGGTATACCATCAGGGCCGGCACCTTTGTATATATTAAGTTTGTTGAGTTTGGCAAAGACTTTGTCATTGTCAACTTCAAAGTGTGCTAGTGTATCAGAGACCT
Organism: Synanthedon tipuliformis; assembly: GCA_947623395.1. Classification (NCBI taxonomy): domain Eukaryota; kingdom Metazoa; phylum Arthropoda; class Insecta; order Lepidoptera; family Sesiidae; genus Synanthedon; species Synanthedon tipuliformis. The sequence goes on along the minus strand of OX392428.1, from coordinate 5,376,736 downwards.
TAACATTTATATTTGGCAATGGAATGTTTGTGTCCGAGTGGACCTCATCAAAAACAGAACTGAAGTACTCGGAAAAAAGTTCACATGTGTCAAGGGTTTCAGAAGACAACTTTCCATTGTAGTGCATTTTCAGAGGTATGGAGACCCTATCCTTTCTGCCATTTATGTATGTCCAAAAAGTTTTAGTATTGTGATGTAAGGAGTCCTCAATTGATGATATAAAACTTTTGTGACATTGACGCTGGAGAGTCTTGCATCTAGCGCGAAGTAAAGAATACGTATCGTAGTCACGAGGGTTGCCATATTTCTTATATAGTTTGTGGTATTTATTTTTTTCATCAATACTCCTAACAAGAGCCCTACTGTACCATACAGGATATTTAAGTGATTTTTTAGATATAGGTGTATGTTTATGAATTACACGATTTAACTCTTTGTAAAAAATTGTAGTGCATTCATCAACATCTTCACCAAGTAAGAGGTCATACCAGTTGATCTGTTTCAGTTCATGTTTAATTTTGTCGAAGTTGCATTTGTTGAAATTGAATCGTTTAGAAATATTGGGTTTAACAGATTTGACACACTTCAGTTTAGGAATATTGAGCAGGTAGGCCAAGTGATGCTTATCAAGGTTACATACTGGATCAGCAACAGATATGGAAATCGATTGAAGACTGGTAAGTGCGAGATCTAGGTAACGGTTATTGAGGTTCGGTATATCATTAAATTGTGCTAAATTACATATATTCAAAGTTTCGACGAGGAGAGCAGCCCTCATGTCTCGTGGATTAGAGGGAGTCATGAGACTAGAACCGTCAAATCTTTCCCATGTAATATTTGGGGTGTTAAAATCACCAAGAACCACAAAGTCAGCACTGGATGACGAATCGAGAACTACTCTCTGACAGTTGGAATGAAAGGAGAATACATCTACAATCGGCAGATCAGGTGGTAGGTAACAAAGGCAGAGAATGAGAGTACGGTTTTCATAATCAATGGCCAACCAGAGATCCTCGAAATTGGATTCATGTGACAACAGGCGGGTTACAATGAGGTGTTTTTTAGTTGCAATAAGAATTCCGCCACCAGCAGTTTTAATTGATGAGGTGTCCTGACGATCCCTCCTAAAAACATTATACCGCTCATCAATTACTTCTCTATCATAGACGCTGGCGTCAAAGTTAGTTTCAACCAAACAAACAACATCGAAGTCTGCGCTCAGCAAGTTTAAATAAATTTCTGTTATTTTAGATTTGGCCCTTCCTAAGTTTTGATAAAAAATAGTAGCCATAGCTTGAAACAAAATTTAAAATGTATTGCATGACCAATCAAATACAACACAAAAGATCTCACAACAATTAAAAGTCTGTTACAGTTCATTCAAAGATTGCATATTTTTAACCATGATTGCTCTAGCGGTATCATCTTTGCGCACATATATTTGACCGTACTTCACCCACACATATCTATAATTCTTCGCCCTTGCTTCAATCCTTGTCGCCGCATGAAGAGATTTCTGTTCGAGTGAGAGGTGTTCCGATACAAAGATCCTACGTACATCACCACCTAGACCCAAGTGGGACGTGTTGAGTGCATCATTAGAGTGAGATTTGTTGTATCGATGCACAGCAGATAGTACCTCATCCCGAAGTCGAGGACTAGCTAATGAGATTAGTATATTACGTGGCCTAGAGGAAGAAGCATTCATTTTTGCAACTCTGCGGCAAGCAAGTATATTGACGTCAGCAATCTGCAACTTTACCGCATCACATAATTTTTTAAATTGATTAAGAACATTCTCATTACGTGATTCAGAAACAGACTGCAATTCAACATTACAACTGCGTGATATTTTCTCGACAGAGTATAATCTATTGTTCAGCTTGTTTAAGTCTGACTGGAGACGAATATTCTCAGTTTCCAAATTTTTAATAATATCATTCTTCGATTCAATGGCCTGTTTAAGCGTACTCTGTTCGGCGCAGATGAAATCGGTTGTTCTAGTGAATTCTTCCTTTAGTGTCTGGACCTCCGATTGAATTTCGCCTCTGATCATATTTGTTATGTCCTCCTTTAAAGCAACTCGAAAATTCTCCATCAATGCAGTCAACGCGGCACTTAGTTTATCATCCAAGAGGGTGCTAATCTTGTCCAAGGTCACAGTGTCGTCAGTCAATTTAGCATTCGAAGGCGCGCATGAGTCAGCAAAATCGGTGGTTACATACGACATATTCATCGATTCGGACAAGGGTGACTCAAGTTCACGGTGCATCGAAAAGCGTTCGGCCGATTTCTGACGTCGAGAGATATTGTTACAGGAAGGGCATGTCCACGACTCACGACTATCGGTAGTTAAAGATAGAAATTGTTTCTTGACCATGTTAAGACATTGATAGTGATATCCGCACATGCATAGATGACATTTCATAAATTGCCTCGAGTCTATAGCTTTATGACAGCCTCCGCAAATCATTTCACCTTCAAGCATTTTGTTTTATCCTGATCGATTCAATCAATAATATTTATCAGCAATGGTGATCCCGAGTAATGCTGCTATTATTTTCACACAGGCGTTTGAACAAAATAATGGTTACGTGGGTAAATTCGATAGGTTGTAAACAATAAAATTTTTGTGTATTTACTAGTAGAAATTTCCGTTTAGACCACTGATTCTAACACCAAAATCACCACAAGATGCACATACTTATAAGGTTTCACTGATATAGCGTATAATCGACAAAATGTGGAATTTGACGATATATTAATAATAAATCAATAATAAAACTTGGAGCAACTCATTAGTGTGTGAGTATCAACTGACAACAAAATACGCTCTTAAATCTAAATTGTGTTGCTTAAGAATCGATTTGCATAATATAGAGGGCGTCCCGTGACTTTGCGACATGAAAGGAAACCTTAAATATCGTAGATAGGATATTTTGTTGAAAGAAGACTTTATATATATATTTTTTAAAGGTAGTAATATTGCATTCAAAGATTTTCTACACAAGTAGAATAATAGTCGTAACACGTGTTCACCTTAAGGACAACTTTGTGCAACTAATTTAAAATATCACCCCAAGCTGTGATTGCGGTGATATTTTACTATGCCACTTTTAGTGAAGCAACCCAGATTCTAGTGTATCCTTTATCAAAGGTTAATAAAAGGGAAATAAAAACTTAACTTTTAAATATGTAATATTACAATAGTTTCTAGGAAAAGTGACGATTTTTCATTTAGTGAACAAAGCTTCTTAACAGTATTCATGTATTGCGTCAGCCCAAAATCGGCCAGTGCGTTGTGAACAGACTTCACATTTTTTGTTAAATTTGTTCGCTTCAGAAAATGAAGCTTTAAAGCTGCTGATCAATGATGGATTCAGGCTGCCGTCGTCTGATGTTACTAAAAAATGTACCGGAGTCTTTTGTCTGAGACTATGACGATGAACTCACTAGACTTATATGTCTCCAATAGGTTATCTTTGGTATTTAACAATTACTAGACTTAAGTCTCTTTGGTATTTTTAAACAATTCCCAATTACAGCTTTGTCCCAAGTTTTTTCAACTAATCACACTATTGTCTCCATAATTAATTATGAAGTTAATCTGGTAATTTTAAAAGAATTTACTTTGTTGTCTTTGGGTTCGCGTAATTTAAAATAAAAATTGTTTAAGTTTCATAAATCAATTAAATTAATTACACGGCGAAAGCCAGAGAAGAATAATAAACGAAACCAGAAGATTTTGTTAATTTTGGAAATCAATACTAAAAATAAATTAGTTATATGACTTTGTTTTTAATATAATATAGAATAAATTATTTTTATTTTTAATTTATTCAAAATATAATCTATTGTAATAAATATAGTAATATATGTCTGACGAAATAATTGCTTTTTACTGTTTGTATATGAAAGTATAATTATACTGTAGTTATAACAAAAAAAAAACAAATGTCTGTTTGTGCCAACTAATTATCGAAATAGCTTGACAAATTTAGACGGGACTTTTACTGGCAGATAGCTGATGTTATGAGGAGTAACTTAGGCTACTTTTATTTTAGAAAAAAAAAACATTAAACCCAAAGTATTAATTAGAAGCAGCATCGCGCACCACGCAGCGAAGCATGGCCGGATTCAGCTAAGTATTATACTTAGTTAAAAAATTAAATTATAGCCTGCCAGTGTTATGGTTGTGTAAAATTCTATTCTAATTATGAATAACACCCAGAGTTTATGAAAACATATATCTACATATACTAGCTGGTGCCTACGACTTCGTCCGCGTTGATAACCAATATATCGCCTGACATCGTTATTGCTATTATACTTAGCCAGGAGTTAGTTTCCTTAATATACTTTTTTTCTGGATAAAAGGTACCCTATTTCCTTTCTGGTGTCCCTGACAATGTGTATGCAAAATTTCATGGTGATCGGTTCAAAAGTTCAAAGAGTTACAAACATCCATACATACATCCATACATCTAAATCAAACTTTATACAGTATGTACCATTCTAGATTTAGTGTTAGTAATAATTAGGTATAGTTGTATATAATATAGTTTAGTTTTGTAGTTTAGTTATGTACCTTGCCCAATGAGGCGACATATCCCTAAGGGAAAAGCCTAAAAATAAAGATTAAAAAAAAAAAATCTAAATCAAACTTTCGCATTTATAATATTAGTAGGTCTTGTACTTCGGTAACCTTTTGGCCGCAATGTACTTACAACAAGTTCGATCTCAACGGTCGCTGGATTTTACATGTCAGGGTCACAGTGACATCAGACCGCATCTTAAAACCCTTAGCACTAGACCGGTTGAACTGGTCTGTCGATCAGTTTTACGATTTATCACGGACCCGCCCAGAAACGCCATTACATAATACGAAATGCGAAACAATTTTGTTGTAAGAAAATCGTTAAAATCTACATAATGTATGCTTGGATTACTTTATTAAAAAATATACATACTTACACACTTACTTATATGAGCGCAGCTTATTATTCCTGTTTAACTTTATTTTATTTTATTGTTATTAATATTACTTTTTTATATTAAAATATGGCAAATAATGGCTACTTTTTATGTTGACGGTCAACATTGATGGTAGGTGGCTACTATCCGTACTAAAATTATAAATGCGAAAGTTTGTATGGAAGTATGGATGTTTGTAACTCTTTCACGCAGAAACTATTGAACCGATCACCAGAAAGGAAAGGACATAGGGTACCTTTCATCCAGAACGGTATTCGGTATTCGTTCTTCGCAGAATTTCGGCAAAGTGATCTCAAAATCACTTATGTAATTTATGTAATCAAAAAGGTAATTTATGTAGTATATCAACTTTCTGGTATCCATAATACAAGCATTAGTTGCTTACTGTAAAACTAGATGGTGCTGTGTGGAATGTGTGAAGATATAACAAATAGTTAAATTTAGCAAAATTATATCTCTACAAATAAATGCATAAATTGTAATCTCCAAGGAACGCGCGTTGATAATATTTTCACACACTTCTCACATGATTCACTAAGTACGCCAGTGACCTTTGACAGTTAAGCCATTCGGTTTTTATTAGCGTTGAAAATGTGCAAGCAATATTACTCTACACCTTACTTAAATCACACTCAGTATTTACGCTTGGCAAATTAACTGGCAAAATTGATAATTTTTATTTCGATTGCACTTTATAACGTGAGAACATGATTGACTAAGTCATTTTGCGTAGCCTGCACATTATGCTATGTAACCGTTATTTTCTTAGATGTAAACGTTAATTCCGTACTAATCCGTATTATAAATGCGAAAGTTTGTATGGATGTATGGATGTACGTATGGATGTTTGTAACTCTTTCACGCAAAAACTACTGAACCGATCACCATGAAATTTTCCATACACGTTGTCTGGGACACCAGAAAGGACATAGGGTATCTTTCATTCAGAACGCGGACGAAATCGCGGGCACCAGCTAGTCTTATATAAATTCCAATGAAAATTAATATTTTTCTTATACAAATTGTTATTATATAATCTAATCAGAGATAGGATATACTGTCACATATTTTTTAACATAAAACTTTTTATAGTCATAGGTAATTATGCAAATCAATCTACAGGTATAAAGAGGACTGAAGACATAAATAAATAAAATTAAAATATGCATGTTTCAAAGTATCACGTCATTTTTGATCGTATCACACCCTTTTTTCATACTTATTAAGAATAATTTCTTTGAAAGGTCACCGGACAAGTTTTTAATTGAATTCCATAACATATCAAGAAATTAACTAATTAATCGATCATATTAGGCGTAAACAACATCGTAAGATATTATTAATATGCTGTAAACAAGGTAATTTTAAAAGTATTAAATCCGCTGTCGTATTTAAGGCGCTTGGAGTCTTTTTTTACTAGAGATGGGTTTGCATATAACCGTGTAGCGAATATGAGGCCTATGATGGAGCGAGTTCACCCAGAAGATGCTATTCATTCGAACTTTGAAAATGTTTATGAGCTCGGAAACACAGAAAATAGCTCCGAGGAAGGTCCCTCAAATTCGTCAGGGATTCTAGATGCTGCAAACTCTGCAGAAATAGATGTATAATGCTCCGCAGACTACATTGATGTAAATGTGACCTGATGAGTACGACGGAATTAGGAAAAGTACCCACTTAGGATTCAAGCCAAAACACATATCGGTAGAAATTTTCGGTGTCGGTTGAAGTTTATTTTTTCCAGCTTTTTGGGCAAGCCACAAACGAGGAGTAGGCTTAAGAAAGCACCCATTTAAATGCACTAAGCGCCTTAATGTATTGCTTATACGATAGATTTGTGAACATGTCAGGGCCAGATTCGAAATGGCACTCATTGCTGTGTCAAAACGACGCAAACAAATCAATTCGTCATCAACACCGAAATATGTTAAACATTTCAGCATAAGTAACTTGGCTTTAAAGCGAATGGATGCTATTAAGTCTTGAATGATTTAGACACAAATAATACAAGGATTTTCTCGCAACTTCGTTTGCGATTCGTCTTCAGAACGCGACTTCGTTTGCGTTCTGGATGAAAGGTACCCTATGTCCTTTCTGGTTTCCCAGACAACTTGTATGCAAAATTTCATGGTGATCGGTTCAGTAATTTTTGCGTGAAAGAGTTATAAACATCCATACATACATCCATACAAACTTTCGCCTTTATAATTTAGTACCTACGGATATCTCATATAACATCTATCTGATACAAGTCTTTATTAAGTTGTCGGACGATACAGTTTCTATAATATTTTATACATAACCTTTAGACAAACCTGCATAGCTACATTACTTAGTAACCACACATTAGAACGTTATAATAGATTCTGTCTCACGGTAGCATACGTATCTTCACAGTCATCAAGTAGTTATTCGATGCATCACTTGATTAAATAAGGCTATGTTCTATTTATGGTGTAATTCCGGTTTTTAATTATTTTATAAGGATCTACATTAAGAGATCCGTTAAGGTTCCGTTTAGGGTTCCGCAGTCGCGATATGATACACAATTTCTTTTTGTAATGTCATCTTATATCTTACTAGCTGGTACTCGCGACTTCGTCCGCGTGAAATAGTTATTTTGGGAATCATTTGGGTATCTCGAACGGTTTTCGCAGCGCACGCAGAGCACGCAACCAAAGCCCTCAAAGATGAATAATTTCCCCCGTTTATTCCACATTTTCGACTGTTTCTTCGCTCCTATTAGTCGCAACGTGATGTTATATAGCCTATATAGCCTATATAGCCGTGAAGTGTACGGCTATATATATATATATATATATATATATATATATATATATATATATAGTTATATAGCCGTAGACTTCACAAATGGATCTTAACATATTTTTTTTCACTGACTCGTGATAGGTCATACATACACCCATATTTATTATGGGCCATAATTTAATTATTTATAATTAGTATTTAAAATAAAGCCATAATTTAATTATAAAATTCAAGATGCCATAGATGCTTCAATACAATCAATCAATTAATTTATTGTTTGACCTTTAAGAAACAATGTATGTATTTAAAAAAAAATATGTACGTGAATAAATTTCTTTAAAGGTATGACATAGTTAGTCTTAATAATGACTATATTTTTTAACACGCGACGTTCGAAGCAAAAACGGGGTGTTATAAGTTTGACGTGTGTGTCTGTGCTGTGAGTCTGTCTGTGGGACAGGTTTTAATCGTTTTTTTTTTGTTTAAAAGCTCGTGGTCCGGATTGCTCTTAGCTATAAGTTGTTCTTAGACCATCAACCTAGCCTAGAGAAGGTATTTCTCTAACTTCCACAGGTTTTTTTCTCGTTTTTTTGAAAAGCTTCGCCACTACAATTTGCAGCGCTTGCAACCTAATATTTAGGTATTAAAATTAAACGGACATATGCTTGGTGTTTACAGATTTGCAGATAGACCCTAAGCTCCCACGAGAAAGGTAGCCAGAGTCATAAGGGCTTTTTATATAAATGTATACACACATAGGTACATACACAATTACACATATATACACATATTTTAATTAATTAATTATCAATAAAATTTTGAGTTTGACGCCATTTGTCCACTTAGCTTTTCACCAAATTCGCTATTCGTCCACTTCGCTTTTCAACACATTCGCCTTTCGTCCTATTTTATGTCATTACATAAAATATAGGCTATAAAAATGTTACATATTTAGCCCATTTCTTTGCAAGCCAGTTAAGTCACAATAAAAATACCACTTTAGTTTGTTGCAAAGACGATAGCATCTATTCATACTTAATGTACGCGTAAATGATGTTTTAAACAATAACTTTTTGATACCATAAAGTTCTCATAGAGTTAAAATTGCATAAGACAACGTCAATGTAACTCTGCACGCTGGTTATCCGTGAAATTGTTTGAACTGCGGCATTTCGTAGAAGTCAATAGTTTAACATAGTCTTGAACAAAGTACCTACACGGGGTTTTAGCAAAATAGATTTAATTGCATAAGTGTTAAGATGCATTAATAATTTTTGCTTATGTGTTGATTGAAATTTTGTTTATGCAAAAGTGCAGTATGCACATGCAGCTTAATAGACACTTGATGATAGGTGATTACCGTCGCTGTAAACATAAGTAAGCAAGTGGATAAATGCAAGAGCATAGATAAATGATTGGTCTCGCTGCGCTTGACTAGATAACGCCGTTGTACTTGTAAAATGCGACAATAAACTACACCGAATTCGGCGTACCCGAGCCAGTCACACTGCAAACTGTCTGTAATGTGTACGTGCCGAATGTTTTATTAAATTTTGGGCATAATAAAATGCCAGTTTGCATAGTGAAACTGTGTAAAAATATAATAAAACTGTGTAAAAAGTTATAAAAAGTGACGATGTTTTACACTCACTACAATAAAAAACTGCCGTATTTACGGAGCTACCGTTTTTGTATAGTACTCTATCTAGTCGAGTGTAGCGAGACCAATGTACAAGAACTTATTAGAAGAATGAGACAAGAGGGCCTAGTACGAGTTTTACTCGATCAAACGCGTCGAACGCGTAAACGTCAATTTATATGGGAATGAAGCAGCTAATGTGTAGGTCTGCTTCATTCCCATACAAATTGACGTTTACGCGTTCGACGCGTTTGATAGAGTAAAACTCGCACTAGTACCTCAGGTAAAAGGATAGAGACAAGGCTTTGACATACAATACTTGTTTAACAAAACTCATCAGAACACATAATGCTCTGTGGTCTTTGTAAGATATCATGCTCTGTGGTCGATCACATATGTGTGGTCTTCTCGTTTTCAGTGTATACAAACTATAGTAATAAGTGTACCATGTAAATAAAAAAAAACCTAAGTTTAGGTATTTCTAAATAACCTACCTGTATTTAGGTAATTTCCAGAATCGAACCCTATCGAACTAGGGAACAGAGTTAAAGCATACACTCTAACCACTCATCATCAACGGCCTCATTTAGTATGTGTATTTAAGAAACACAAAATTTAATACAGCAGTTATATTATAACAATATTTACATGATAAAGAGTCAGAATCAAGCAAAAGTATACGTTTCGCAATTGAGTCGCGAGTTTTTAACATGTCTGTGAGAATTTGGTGGCGCTCATTGTCCAAGGCAGATTTATGAAATGACACCCATCCAGTTTCACAACTAACTTGCCTATTGTTTCAAACTTTACATGGTAATAAGTTAAATAGACACGCCCTTGAATTTGGTAACATTGTAATTAGCAAAACAGATGTTTTGTGAGATTTTCTTTGCGCTTCGCCTGCACCTTTCTGTTCTTCAGAGACTGTGATATCTGTATTTATTGTCTTGACAAGTCACCTTAATAATACCTTTATTAAACTACTGGCTGTTGCACGCGACTTCGTCCGCATAACTTTATAAAATATAGCCTATGTTACTCGCAGATAATGTAGCCTTTTATAGCTGAAAGAATTTTTAAAATCTGCTCAGTATTTTTTGAGTTTATTCACTACAAACATACAAATCTTCTCTTTTCACAATCTCTATCTCTATTCATATATATATAAAAATAACGTGTCACATGTTTGACGCTAATGAACTCCTAAAGTACTGAACCGATTTTGATAAAACTTCGTAACTATGTGTAATTTAATCCAATTTACTTAAAACATATAGTATTTTTAATTTTGATCCTGGGCGAAGCCGGGAGCTGCCCACTAATATTAGTATAGATTTTGATAGATCATGATGAATTTTAAAGATTCGCTTTAACAAAGGCTCATATCAGGCTCATATATATTTCACAAAATTTTCCTAATCTCTACAATATCATTTGATTGACAGAACGTGGGTGTATTAAATGTCAAAATGGAAAGCCAATTCAAGCACGTTACCCATACGTTACCAATTTGTTGTAATAAGTCAATGTTTTCTTATGTTCATTGTGATCGGGCGTTCATTGATACCCACCTTATGTAATATTTGTATGGTATTGTTGAGCGTATGATATAATACCTGCTCGCTTTTTAAAGAGGCCATTGAATAAACTAAATTTCTGCATTTAAGGTGCTGTATTCCTTATTTGAGAGAACTGGTCATCTTTGGAGGAGGCCTTTACCAAACCTGGGGACCTAGAATTTCTAGAAATAATTCAAATTTAGTATTAAATGTTAGAGATTTTTTTTAAGTTTGTTTACATAGCAATTAGTCTAGTAACTAAAATGCAGCTTGTAGCTTGGTCAAATAAAGGCTTTTTTATTTTTTATTTTTATTATTATTTTATTATTCCCTATTTATTCAAGAAGCAGATAATCACCTTTATTTTGTATCATTCACTTTAGGAATAACGCAACCCTTATAGACATATTTATAGACCTTATAAATAGGTTTAATAAATAGACCCTTATAGACTTTAAAATGAATTTTAAAGGTTAATACTTATGTCTATAACGGTTGCGTTATTCATAAAGTGAATGATACGAAATAGTACGAATAGTACGAAATAGGGCTGAATATAGTAATAATATAAAGAGGTAGATAATGTTTGTATGTAAGAGGTACCTAATCTTCGAAACTGCTCATCCGATTTAAGATTTTTTTTATTATTATTTACAATAGAATTTCTGACGAAGCCGCGGACACAAGCTAGCGTGGATATATAAATCGATGTGTATATGTTCCCTATGGACTCTAAAACCACTCAACCGATCACCGTGTATTAATTTTTCATACACGTTGTTAGAGAAAAAAAAAACGGGTGTACCGAAAAAGTCGCAGGCAAAAGCTAGTTTATAAATAAAATTTTTAATAATGTCACTTGTTACAAAACATGTGACCTTTTCATATAAGTGTCTGCAAACAGGAAAAACTGGAATTTCTAAATTTATGGGTCAATAACAAAAATATGTAACCTTTACCTATACTTACTATAATATTTCTATGACCTTGACTCAAAGATGTTTTCGACTCGATGTATTAGTTTTATTAAGATTCCTAATTTAAATTTATTAAAACAAACCGTTGCTAGGGACTCTAGTCCTAGTCCCTCAAAACAAAAACTATCCTATCTTTTAAGTTGGACCAAAAATATGCACTAGTCAAAATTGAGTAGCAGTCAATTTACGCTCTAAGCAAAAATCAAAAGTAGTCAGATTGTGTTCTAGACAGTCCAAGACCAATGTATTACACATAGTTATAAAATTTTATCAAAATCGGTTCAGTAGTTTAGGAATAGTATCTCTATACATATATATGGGAAGTTAATAATAAAGCAGTTTACTTTTATCTTTAATTTTTAATTTTTATCACTCTTCTTATTTTTCTTTACTTAAGTTGCCATTTTTTAAAAAAGGTACCTACTTACTCATATTTTACTGGTGTTAACATATTAAAAAAACTACTTTAAATACTACTTATCCCACATATGTATAAAAATATTATAGCATTTCATAATTTGCTAAAAACTCAATATTACCTCTCGAAGTTAATGTCTAAATGACGGAATAGGAACTACCGCAATGAATGAATGCTTGATATTGCGATTGGAGAAGTCTCTATAAGAGATTTGATCGGTCGATCACGACAGAGAAAGTGTATCTTCATTGTACAATATATTTACACATTTACTTATGTATAATGGACATATACATAATTTTTATGATTATATTATTGTTAAGTTTATTGACATTAATTATTATTACGTCCTTTTATCTCATGTCATAAACCGGGCAACCAATTTGGTACTTAGCAATGATCATCCCACTTTGTGTTAGTGTTCATTTCAACTAAGCGGCTATTTAACATTATAACATAACGTAAGTCATGAAATAATTTAAATGTTAATTAAAATTGTAAAAATTCCAAAAAAATAAACATTGTCCGAGACTTTATTGAGCGTGTGCGCACGTAAGTGAATTTTTTTGTTAATAGCCAATTAAATAAAAATTGTAGGTAACGGTTATTAAAAATGAGACACGCTTTCTTAATAAACCATAATAATTATTTTGTTTATCTAAATTCTAAATAAAAGTAAAATTATGGTTGACGTGGTTACTTTAAAAAAAATTAGTACTTAAAAAACTAAATAATTATTATAGAACATTGGGCAAGATCTACAGTACAGCGCCATCTGCAGTCTTAGGATCAAGTATGTACGATGTAGATGATATAGATACATAGATAATCTAAAGCCCGTCGCAAACGTAGCTATAAATATATTAATATGCCGTGCTATAATATATATTATAGCAAGCTACCACACACAGAGACGATGCTATAATATATTTCCTTTGATAGTAATAGGTTTATATATTTCTTTATTCTCATTAAATCTTAAAGCTACTTACATGAGAAATACAAAATACTTAATTAAGACACGAAACATTAAACAAGCAGACAAAATACATTAAAATTAAACAATATTTGTTCCTAGCATTGAAAATACATTGAAAATATATCGTAATATGTCTTGCTATACCATAATAATATGCCATAATATAAATTACGGTATACGTTGGTGACGTCATATAAATATATATATTATAGCTGCGTGTGTAGTCACTCCAATATTTGTATAGAAAACTAGCTGACTCGACAAACATTGTTTTGCCAAAAAATAAAAAATAAAATTTGGGGTGGACCACCCTTAAGATTTAGGGGTATGAAAAATAGATGTTGGCCGATTCTCAGACCTACCCGATAAGCACACAAAATTTCATCAAAATCGGTCTAGCCGTTTCGGAGGAGTGTGGCAATGAACACCGCGACACGAGAATTTTATATATTAGAAGATATATCGTAATATGCCCATTTATACTTATATAGTCTTTGAATATGCCTAGCTAAAATTTATATTATAGCTATACGTGTGTGACAAGCTTAAAAGGTGCACTTGTCCTCGGAAGCCTTATTTGAACTTAAGTGTTTACAATGATTTTGTTTGCTGTCGAAACGCAAGAGAGACGAATTTTGCAAGTGTAAAGAGGTAGCTTACAAAATGACCTATTGCCGATGATATTATATGTAAATATTGAGCAAAATGTCAACGCCACTTAACGATATAGGTATTAGTTATCTGCTAAAAATAGGAAATAGGAAAGGAAATAGATACCTAATTATTTCTTTACTAGCTGGTGCTCGCGACTTCGTCCGCGTGGAATAGTTATTTTGGGAATCATTTGGGTATCTCGAATGGTTTTCGAAGCGCACGCAACGGAAGCCCTCAAAGATGAATAATTTTCCCCGTTTTTTTTTTCCACATTTTCGACTGTTTCTTCGCTCCTATTAGTCGCAACGTGATGTTATATAGCCTAAAGCCTTCCTCGATAAATGATCTATCCAACACAAAAATAATTTTTCAATTCGAACCAGTAGTTCCTGAGATTAGCGCGTTCAAACAAACAAACAAACAAACTCTTCAGCTTTATAATATTATCTAAGTATAGATTTTTGCTATCGGTAAATAGAGCCTTAACTATAAATAAATTTAAAAGTGTAATCAAAACCAAACTCTTTCCGAAAGGTTGTTATAAAATCTCTGATTATTTATTATTTAAGAGCTAATGAAGGCTGGATTGAAACGATTCTGAGCTTATAGTTTATACGGTGATTTGTGTAATTAAAATTAATTGTAATAATTGTAAAATTTGTTATATTAATTATTTTGAAGAAGACAAAGAGAATGGTACCCTGAGTTTCTTTCGGGATTTCTTCTCAGGATCGTTATCATCTTGGCTATATATTTTTTCTGAAAACCTGGTAAAATATATATTATGACCATTTAGAGTTTCTTGGAAACCTATTTGATAAATTTTATTGAAAATATTTGATTTGATTTTTATTTAAATAAAAGTAGGGCAGGCAGATTTTATAATATATAAACATATAAAAGGTTATACACATAATTCAATGTTATAAACATAGACATCCTAGGATGAGGCCTATGATGGAAAGATCTCACCCAAAAGATGCCTATTCAGTCGAACTTTGAAAAGATTAGGGATATATGAGCTCGAAAATACAGACAGGAAGTTCCAAACCTTGGTAGTGCGCATTGTAAAGGATGTTTTAAAGAGCTTGATCCGAAAAAGAGGGATTTCTACAAGATGATGATGGTAACCAGCCCATACATCTGTATGTCCGATGGAAGAAAGGAGAAGGCGGTATGAACTCATGCAGCTCCTGAGCACACTCTCCGAATTACATGGTATTTTGTAAGGAGACGATTATGCTGCCACCACAAGAGCTGCCCACAAGTAATTGCGAAGCGCAATGCCCTACTAATACTAAAGTGACATATTAACAGTCATTTTATTTAATACTATAATCCATTTTGGATGTTAGAATCAATAACAAATTGCCAACACACATTTCATTAAACAATCTCAACGTATCATAATATCTTATGAAGCAACATTTTCGGCTTCATGCTGTCAAATTAACATGTCAATAAATCAATTTATTTTCTCATCCAAATTATAGTAACAATAAACACTAAGCCATATTTCTATTACTCACCGGTGAAAACAAAATGTCAGCAAAAACGATTACTTTGGGCCAGCGCGTGTGGTCACAATACTCATTGTTAATAACAATATAAAACCGCAAAAGAGTTTCGCAATATAACGGTAAGCTGCCGCAAAAAACTATTTAATTACTTCGTATATGTCGATGACCTATTGAACGTAGGTTTAATGAAGCATGTTCAAAACGCTATATAGGACCGCAGCCTTGAGTGTACCTAATTTACTTTGTAAAATGACGTACATACGTAAGTATCCACAACTAATGCCGTTATGATGACGATCGCTTGTAACTCTAGCTGTTCTCTTCGTACGCATTTTACCTTTGTATTTACAACAAAAGATGTTTTTAAGCAATCGAAAACTGTGGTTTTACTAGTCTTTACCTGTCTTAGTCTTTAGTAGAGCTTTTACCTGGCCTTTGAGATATGGTCTTTAAACTGAATAACATATTGTATGGTAAAGTTAACCTTTTCAGACTTTAGTATTACTTTGTTGGTCAGAGATACTGTTATTAAACTAAATAACTTATTGTATGGTAAAGTTAAATTACTTTGTTGGTCAACTCAACCAACAATCTGAAATTCTATACAGTCGAATTTTAAAATAAATAAAAATAAATAAAAAATAGAGTGTGGCTGTGTCGTGGACACGGCCGTGTGTCACGTGTACGTTAGGAGTAAGTAATATTTTTTTGAGCGTAATATATAATACTAGCTGGTGCTCGCGACTTCGTCCGCGTGGAATAGTTATTTTGGGAATCATTTGGGTATCTCGAACGGTTTTCGCAGCGCACGCAACGGAAGCCCTCAAAGATGAATAATTTTCCCCGATTGTTCCACATTTTCGACTGTTTCTTCGCTCCTATTAGTCGCAACGTGATGTTATATAGCCGAAAGCCGATAAATGATCTATCCAACACAAAAAGAATTTTTCAATTCGAACCAGTAGTTCCTGAGATTAGCGCGTTCAAACAAACAAACAAACAAACTCTTCAGCTTTATAATATTAGTATAGGTTACTCCCTGATAATGTAGCTTTCTATAGATGAAATACTTTTTCAAATCGGTCCAGTAGTTTTGGAGCCTATTCGGCTCCAAAACTGTTTTAAGCATTAATTTATACCTACTTACTTTTCGAGTCAGCACTGTGGGTCCAAAAAAACCCAAATTTTAGTGTTTAGTTTGATGTTACAATACATGAATATGTGGTTGGCAATTTGCAATAAACTTTTATTTAATTCCCTCATACATGAAACAAAGTGAATGTATTACCATGAACTATAGGATAATCGCTGAGCAGACAAGAAAATCATATTCAATTACGATGCATTGCTTGAGACCAGAATTAGTGGCATATAATGTATCTGCCACTCTATAAATATAATTACTAGAAACTATTTTATAGGTCCTTATTAATTTGTTAATAATTGTAATTCACTAAAGGTCCTCTTTCACAAACTACAAGTAAAGTGTTGATTAGTTACTTGTAGAAATAATTTTATGTTTTATTAAATTATACCCACACTCGGTTTAGTGCATCCTTCGATAGGCGAATTTTTTTTATTATTTTCTTTTTAATGTTTGGGACTTTTACCGTACAAGCAAAGACAAAGCAAAATCAGCTAAATTATTCCCGGTGACAGGTGACTTTAAATGACGGTTAGCCTACTTGACAGACGGTGAAAGAGGCCCTTACAGACTAAGATGTCACAGTGAGGTCGAATCTAGGAAATAACAGTTAAAAATGTAAATGAAAAATGTAAATATTTATACAGTAATATGTTACGTGCAGTCACTTTCGCTTTTACTTGGCACATGCGCATGCGCGCGACTAATCTCTTTACTAAAACGTAGATATTCACTGTGACACCTTTTTGTGTGAATAGTTAAGTAATTTAAGAGGCAATATTGCTACCTATTAATATTGCAATATTGCTAGAAGACGTGATAGTTTACATGGTAACTTCGGATTTCCTTTGATAACAAATGTGCTTTAGAACTTAAGCAAAATATTATAAGGTATTTGAGAAGACATGATATTAAAGGCTTGTGATTTTATAAAAAGTACAGGAAAACACTCTTCTGTTAAAATGAAATGTCATTTGGAAATTTCAAGCTAATCCATTTGTTAAGTTTTCCAGTTTGCTCACTCAAATATAAGGAAGCTGAATTTTTAGTGACACTAAAAATAATACTATCGTGAAATAGTTGTTGTGTATAGTAAGTGAGTAAGGGATACCTTACATAAGTACCTTCCCTTGGGTTAGGGGACAGGGAAATGTCCCTATCACTTTCCAATCCTCTTATCCTACTATAGTCGGCAACGCACTTGAAGCATCTGTGCCTTTGCTATGTAAATCTGCTGCTGATCCGTACTGTTTGGATGTATGGATGTTTGTAACTCTTTCACGCAAAAACTATTGAACCAATCACAATGAAATTTTGCATACACGTTGTCTGGGACACCAGAAAGGACATAGGGTACCTTTCATCCAGTACGCGGACGAAGTCGCGGGCACTAGTTCATAAAGTTAGCTATACCTATACTAATTTTATACTGCCTTTTAGACGCTATAACCATGCGATAACCGTTTTGTGGTCACACTGCAATAGATGGCGCATTCGAATAGCCACCTAATAGTCCGGTCATATATCACAAATATTTTTGAGTCAAAATTTTCAGTAAAATATACTAAATTATAATTATAAACTAAAATAATATAATTACTTACAATCATTTGAATGTTTGTAGATTTTTTAGAATAGTTATAAAAATATCCAACTTACCTGTAAAAAAGCATACAAATGGTTAATTATAATATTTTATTACTTAAATAAACATTTCAATGTATTAATATTATTGTACTAAGACTAATGTAGTTGTACTAATCTTTTATATATATAAAACTAGCTGCTGCCCGCGACTTCGCCTGCGTAACTTTGTAAATTATATACTAAAACCTTCCTCGAGAACCACTCTATCTATTAGTGAAAACCGCATTAAAATCCGTTGCGTAGTTTTAAAGATCTAAGCATACATAGGGACAGACAGACAGACAGGTGGAGGACTTTGTTTTATATGTAGTGATTCTCGTGTCACATTGTTTGTAACCAATCTCCGAAACGGCTTGACTGATTTTAATGAATTTTTTTTATGTATAAAATTGTGTATACGGTACTATTTGTAAACTATTTTTTATACACCTAAGTGATAAGGGTGGCCCACCCTAAAAATTTTGTTGTTAAGTGTAGATTACTTGAATCAAATACCTATAATATATATGTCTACAAGAAGAAGACTAGCTAATAATGGGAATTTGTCGTTCGCGCTAAGATCTTAACATTTTATTGGCCATATACAATCTACAAAGATTCCGCACTCGATTCAAGAAAGCTTAAAATTGTAATTTAATGCAAGAGCCTACATTAAGTATGACAAAACTTGTGACTACACTTAGAAGATTGTGTGAATGCCTATGCAATTCGCAATGTATGGTAGCTACTTCATTTTCACAACAAATTTATACGCATTAAATAAAAGCTATATCACAATAAGCCAACGACAAGCGGCGGCTTAAATCTAAAAACTATTTTTAGAACTAGACGCATATATTAATATTTTCAAATGCCAATTGATTTTAAAACAAAAATAAAACTAATCGATATAAATAAAATGACATTTAAAAAATTTGGTAAACAAAGTTAATATGTATAAAAAATATATATGTTAATAATTTATTAATTAAAATCAAGTTTAGCTAAATCTGGATAAATAAGATATGAATACATAAAAATGAATAATTTAAATTATAAAAAAACTTCTTAGCTTTTGCACGCGACTTCGTCCACGTATCGCTTCGCCGCATCTACGATCTGCCCACGACATAGGTATATATGGTATATTAGAATTCGTTGGATATATCTCTTAATATACACGTACCCATTCACGTAAAACACACTACCTACGTATCTACAATATAGTCACACCCTAATTTTTTTATTAAAACAATAATTTATCGCACTAAAAAAATTTGAGCGTAGACGTACTCGCCAACTTTCTTGTTTTGAATACTTTTGTACTTATTTAATTATTATTTTTCTTTTTTAGTATGTAATATATTAAACATTTAATAACGTAATAATATAACAACATTATTATCTGTATCTTCTATAAATACTATAAAAAAATGTAGCTGTCCGCCTCTGTCTATTTCTGCTTTAACTTCTAAAATACCGAACAGATTTCGATGCGGTTTTAACTGTTAGAAAGAGCGATAAACGACGAAGATTTCTTTATATAATTCCGTGAAATTGTAACATTCATTCGGGACTAATAACTATTTATACTCTACGTACGTGGGTCTTCAAACGTAGGGTGAATGGGCATCTACTAGGTAAGCGTGGTCCACCTTCGGCCGCATCTGCACCTAACATCAAGTGAGATCGCGGCCAAGCGCTGCCTTGACTTATATAAAAAAAAGTCTAGTCAGGTCATCAACTATGTAATATTAATGTATTATGTATGAGCACTGAGCTAGATCTGCGTCTATACAATTAATATATGTAAAAGCAACACTAATTCAAATTAAATCGCTTCCTACTTCTAGAAAAAATGCAAATCAACATGCAAAATATGCGAAGATCTCCTATTATACAACAAGTGCTAATTGCAGTATTTGTTATCTGTTTTCGTTTTGTTTCTTGTTATTATAGTTGTTTGATATATTTTTTTAATTTAAT
The DNA here is from genome assembly GCA_947623395.1 of Synanthedon tipuliformis. Lineage (NCBI taxonomy): Eukaryota > Metazoa > Arthropoda > Insecta > Lepidoptera > Sesiidae > Synanthedon > Synanthedon tipuliformis. The sequence continues at coordinate 5,356,470 of OX392428.1, read as the reverse complement.
TTAATTAATTAATAAAAAAAATATTAAAGCAATATTTTTTAAATCGTAATTAATCTATATATAAAGGTGATGTGTGTGTATGTATTATATGTTCCCTATAGACTCCGAAACAGCTGAAACGATTTTGATGTAACTTTCAGACAATTTTCAGATTAGTCCAGCGGGTAATCCTTTGAAGTTTGGTAGCGACCGGACGCGGACGAACTAGTAGTAAATAGTTATATTAATAGTACTTAGGTATATTGCAAATGATAACACAAGGTTAAACCTGTGGTTTTTAGTGTTATCAAAACGTTGTTTTGCCAAAAAATAAAAAATAAAAATTTGGGGTGGACCACCCTTAACATTTAGGGGCATGAAAAATAGATGTTGGCCGATTCTCAGACCTACCCGATAAGCACACAAAATTTCATCAATATCTGAGGAGCTTGGCAACAAACACTGCGACACGAGAATTTTATATGTTAGATTAGCCTTAAAATTGTTAAAATTATTATATAAATAAAATTCTTATAAGAATAGTGCTAAGCATAGATAAATGATTGGTCTCGCTGCGCTCGACTAGATACCGCCGTCGTACTTGTAAAATGCGGCATAAAATAATAAGCCGATTTCGGCGTACCCGAGCCAGTAACACTGCAAACTGTCTGTGATGTGTACGTGCCGAATGTTTTATTAAATTTTAGGCATAATAAAATACCAGTTTGCGTAGTGAAACTGTGTAAAAATAAAATAAAACTGGGTAAAAAGTGATAAAAAGTGACGATTTTTTACACACACTACAATAAAAAGTTGCCACATTTTCGGAGCTATTGCTTTTGTATAGTGCTCTATCTAGTCGAGCGCAGAGAGACCAATCAATTATCTTTGAGTGCTAAGATTATTTCTTAACTTTGACATTATTCGATTCTATTACAAAAAATATTAATAATTGGGATTATTAGATAATAATGACCTAGCAATTAGACTCGGTAAAAATGTTCAATAAGAATATTCTAAATAATTGAAAGATGCCTCCACAATTAATAAATTGAAGTTTAATTTGAGTATAAGGTTAACGCATGCGGGTTACATGGTTGTTATGTTACGCGGTTAGCGTAACTGAGAAAATGTCAGATTTAATTTATTATTACTATTTATGTTTGCCAGTTTAAATTTGTTGTTGGTAATTTGTTTTCGCATTAACATTTTACTTTAAAATAAAACGAGTGTACATTGCTTCACATAAGTATTAGAAAAAAAAAACTGCATTTAAGGTCTTGAGTCAAGTGCATTTTGGCTATTTTGTTCCGAAATACTGGTGAGATATGTACTTAATGACCATTGAAAAAGTTTTGATTCAATGAATAAATATTTTGATTTTGAGACTGATTTTATGTAATACTAGGTTTTGCCCGCGTTCTCGTCCGCGTCCGACCGCTACCAAACTTCGAATTGAAAAATTGTTTTTGTGTTGGATTAGTCCATTTATCGAGAAAGTCTTTGGGCTATATATCATTTTGAAGGCAGACAAAGTCGCGGTCAGCAGTTAGTATATTATAAATGCGTTAGTATATTAAAATTTTATAAATTATAAATGCGAAATCGATCACGCAAAAACGGTTGAACGTCTGGATGAAATTTTGTACACAGATTTTTTTCACAGTTTATTCACAGCTCACAGTCGCGGGCAACAGCTAGTAAAAATATAAATAAACATTTTCCTTTGTTTATAACAATCGTATAAACAAAACACAAATTACATAAAGAACAGTACGAGTATTGTGATTTGTAAAGAGGAGAGAACATTCGTCGAAGACGGTCGAATTTATCAGCATTGTTTCAAATGTAGGCGACTCTCACGGAAGGCGAGTCTCGTCACAATGACACAGTTCTCTGTTAAAATGGAAACACAAATGAATCCATTTGTTTCTGATGAACATTATTGTGAAATGGGACGCTACAAAGTTGATTGATTGATACTTTCGAGGATACATGAATTGGCAATGTTCAAACTAGATTGCGTATTCAATAACTCCTTTTCAAAGTAAAACTCTTCACCTATTAAATTGGAGAGATGCTTTTAATAAATTTGTCATAATCTAATGTATTATGACAAACTTAAAAAAAAAATTAATTAAAAAAAAATTAATTAATTTATTAAATTATTTTTATATGGCCTTGCAAATAAATTGCAATAAATAAACACAATAAATAAACAAATAATTGCAGTTATTAATTATTAATTTTATCTGGTCACGTAAATATAGAGGGGGCTACGCAGTTACAAGAGAGTGTAACATCTCAACACTCCTATAGATTTATTTTATGTGAAGTTCGGCAAACAGGCTTACGGTCTACTTAATGAAAGGTGGCTACCGACTCCAAAAAACGCCACTGCAAGTGAGCTACAGTAAGATTAATCTGTATTTCTTTAATAATTTGTTACTTATGGATCTAGTAAGTACCTAAATTGTAGACTCAATTACAAGTTGTAATAATTAAAAGCAGTCTTTCGTATTTAATGTTCGCACATAAAACGGTTGGTAAGTATGTTTTAGACATAACCTATTGCTTATTGGTGTTCGCTAAGTGGTACTTGAACCTGTTGTCGTATAAATTTCGTGGTTTACAATATTAATTGTTAATGACTAATTAAGTTTCTAAGTAGCCTAGCCTAGCCTAGAGGCCATTACCAATCTTGTGATACTAAGCTTTACTTGAATTGTGACTGTGAGTGATAACTTTTTATATATATAAAATATATAAAGGATATAATTTTTTATAAGATTTATATAAAAAGAGTAAGGGATGCTAGAACCCATTTCCTTATCACTTCCTTAATCTTGCACACAAAAAGTGCAATGCAAGTTACATTAGGCCTCGTATTCACTAGGGGACAAGTGTCCCGCGATATATCGCCCGACGTCGCCCGACATGTCCTGCAACATGTCTCGCGACCTTTTTCGTACAGGATCAAGTCGAGCAATGTTGCCGGACTTGTCGTGCGATCGCTCGACATGTCGAGCGACACGTGTCGCGGGACATTTGTCCCCTAGTGAATACGAAGCCTTAAGGCATTGCTTGTGTTAAGGCGGCGGTAGTCATCAAGTGGACCGTCAGCCTGTTTGACACTATGCATAAAAAAGCTAGCCGTCTTTGTCTGGCAGCAGTATCTAACCATTTCCTTATCCACTAACAGTGTCAAAGCCGAAGCCGAAGCCGAAGCCGAAGCCGAGTAATCGGCTATCGCCACAACCTATAACACACGCTACCGGCGCCTATAACACATGCAACGCCACATGTGTACAGTCATAAACGCTAAGCTCAGGCTACGCTACGCTTGGGAGAAAGCTTTGTGATTGGTCAAAATTTTATATGGATGTTACAACAACCAGTCACCGGGCTTTATTTCTTTCGTTTCGTAAATACGCAAAGGGAGCGTTTGCATTGGTTTTCTCTTGGCTAGGGCCTCAGGAATTCCTCTCACATGTCAAAAGACTGTCTGACCTTCATCTCTGCGGTGCGCTATCTATGAAAATTATCATATTACCCAGTGACCTGAAGTCTTGTAATCGATGTACGCGTGACAGAGCCCGCGTATATTACGTAAAGGACACGTAACATCTTCGCTTTCTCGTGAACTTTGACATTAGAACGTAGCGACGAATGGACCGCTTAGAGTCAATACCATTTCTTTTATTACATGATTTGTTGGATGTGGGACGTATTGAGAATCGTTATATGAACCTTATTACATTGGCGCTAAGGCAGAGTTTCATGATGTCCATTCAGATTTGCATCTCTCTTTTTTTCCGTACTCTATTTTTAGATTTTTGTTAAATAATATTGTATATATATGGTTGTTTATTTTCTTTTATATTGTACTAGTTAGTGTGTCCCACTTCGTTTGCGTTAAAAAATAAAAGATATATAAAGCCTAACATACCTATTATATTTTGTCAAGCGTCGGATCTTTATTTTAAGACAACTGGTAACCGCGGCTTCGTCCGTGTAGAATATTTAGCCTATGTCCATCCCGATTTATTTTTAAATCAGATGAGTAGTTTGAAGTGTATGTAAATAAGCAATATAAATAAGATTACACCTTAAATATAGTAAACATACAAATTAATAACAATATAATATCTAAATTTTATATCAATATTGTATCGAAGTAATTATTAGAAATTTAGTAATAATTTATTCAATCTACAACATTAGTATAATGATTTGTGATGATTCTCTAAGGTTGACTTCGCAACTCGAACATAAAAAAGTAATTTTAATACTTGACCTGCATCTGTGATGACTTGTGTTGTGAATCTACACCGACTTGCATTAAGCATATGTTTTCAATGTTAAGATATTTTTATTTAGTTCCACTCACGACCGTGAACTCGATGTTTTCGAAAATATATCAATTGGTAAATAAATAATTGTGTAAGAATGTAATTAGTATCATATCATTAAAATCTACTGGAAACTGTAAAATAGGTTAGGTACATGTATATACAGGACGTCCCACGACTATGCCACATGGAGGGAAAGTAAGTACCTTGAATATTGTAGATGGGACATTTTATTGAAAGAAGACATTATTTTAATTTAAAAAACAATTTAAACTGCATTCATAGATTTTTAAATAATTACATGGTTGAACCGGGAATCGAACCCGCTACACGAGAAAAAAAATTACCCTGTAGCTTTATCATACCGATCGAAAGTCTTCATCATAAGTATTATTTTTTTGCTAAATAACATAATGTCAGAAATAAAAGGAAGACCATGAATTTTACCTTGTAATGTCATATTCTGAGGTTTTACTAGAACCCAAGCTATTTCACCTGGATACCATAAAACTTGACATTGAATATTTAGTAGTAAAGCCAAATAAATAAATAAATAATGATAATAAATATCTTCACACATTCCACACAACACCATCTAGTTCCACACTAAGCAATTAGATACATAGATGGATACATAGATTAGTTTTTTGTGTATACACACATATTATACCTACAAACAAATAAAAAAAAACTATTTGACACTTAATAAATATGGAAATTAAATGTAAAGACACTGCAAACATTTATGTTAATCGTATTTTTAAAATTCATTGCATTACATTTAAACTCAATGCCACTCTTTGTTAAACGTCTATCTTCTTGATAAATTACAATCAGGATGAGTGAGTAACTGTTGATTAATGTAAGCAAAAAATGTGACTTTTAAATATTGTCTCGCTTTACATTTTACAAAGAAGGAAAAAAGTAATCTAAATACTAAAAAGAAAAAAGTAAAAGTAAGTAAACTAAAGTTTACTAAACTAAATATTTTTAAAGATTTTTTTTTAATAATTATAAAATTTTCCGGCTTTTTCCGGGGTGCAACATTTATTTATATACAAACATTCCTCGTTTAGTCTGTCTTCGGGAATTTTTTTTTATTTTTTATTAGAGATGGATTTGCTCTTGGCTAACAACTATTGGCTAAAAAGAAGAGGCCTATGATGGAGCGAGCTCACCCAGAAGATGCCTCGAACTTTGAAAAGTATATGAGCTCGGAAGTACAGACCCCGGCAGGGAGTTCCAAAGTCCCTGGTCGCTTGGTCCGAAAAGGAGGGATTTCGACAAGATGAGGATGGTAACCAGCCGTACGTCTGAATGTCCGATGGAAGAAAGGGGAAGGCGGTATGAACTCATGCAGCTCCTGAGTACACTCCCAAGTACATGGTATTTTGTAAGGAGACGATTATGCTGCCACCACAAGAGCTGCCCACAAGTAATTGCGAAGCGCAATGCCCTACTAATACTAAAGTGACATATTAACAGTTATTTTATTTAATTTACTATAATCCATTTTGGATGTTAGAATTAATAACAACACACATTTCATTAAACAATCTCAACGTCTGATGGAAGAAAGGAGAAGCCGGTATGAGCTCATGCAGCTCCTGAGCACACTCTCCGAAGTACATCTTATAAAAGACACATAGAGTGGCAATTGTGCGTCTATGTGTCAGGCTCTGCATCTTAGATTTTAAAAGAGTGCTGTCGCCTATGAGTCATCTAGCTCTGCGTTCTACCGAGTCAATTGATATTATCTTGAAGACATTCTATTGACGATAAAAATTCATTGCGAATCTTCTATTATCATGTCGATCAAATATTGTCTATTGAATTCATATTTTCATATTTTTACTAATATTATAATGCTGAAGAGTTTGTTTGATTGAACGCGTTTATTTCAGGAACTACTTGTTCGAATTGAAAAATTATTTTTGTGTTTGTTAGTCCATTTATATCGAGGTTTTGAACGTGGACGAAGTCGCGAACACCAGCTAGTTAAGTATACATAGATTAGTTCAACTATACATCTAAATGTCGACACGCATTATGTTTAGATGATTTATTGTGGCAACGCCATCATTATTGCATTATGCTATCTAATTTCATAGTTAATTTTTGTTGCGTTCACGGAGCTATCAAAATATCGTCTATAGATACGCTTAAATGTACGTAAACCGTATGACATATTGTTAGATTAAATTGCATACGTTTCGCAAAGAGTTATCGCACAGCCGTAAAGCAAATGTCAGCTAAATGCGATGTGTGTGCATGAATAGTTGCAAACATCCATCAATTACAGCTTCCGTTTGACAAAATACCAAGTGCAATATTTATTGTTCACTTCTAAGGCCTATAGAAAAGAACAGGAAGAAAGTTACCTAAATAAATTTGACATTTATGAATTGATTGGAAGTAAAATAAACCTTGTGGTCCAGCACAGACGTGGCTACAATATATTTAATATATTGATTTTGATTTTTAATTTGATTTTGATTATGATCGTTTTGAAAAATCTTTCACCTATAGAAAGCTACATTATCAGCGAGTAACATAGGCTATATTTTATAAAATTACTATAAACTCAAAAATTACTATTTTATATTTTTAGACGATTCATTGGGAATCTAACATTCTTCCAGGATAAAATGTATCTATGTATGTTAATCTTCGTAATAAACTATCTGCGTGCGAAATTTCATCCAAATCTGTAGAGCAGTTTTCGCGTGAGGATAACTAACAATACTAACATCCAGTCCACCCTCACAAACTTTCGTATTTAGTATTCTATGTCACTGAAAATATATATATATAAAAAAAAAACAAGTTATTAAATATAAGAACGCTACTTGAAAAAAAAAAAGATTTTAGCATATATTATGTCTACAAACGATTATAAAAGTATTTGATTACATAATTAATGTTAGGACTAGCAGAGGTGAAAATTGTATTCAGAAGCTTTTGATCGAAACGACAATACGTCAGAATATTGCCAAACAATGAATATGGCTATGAATCAAATGGCATAATATTTAAAAAAGTTACCTAATACGTAAGGTTGTTGAGTCACAATTAGTTATAACAAAAATTTTGAATGATTTATGAATGGGCTCAATATTCATTAGTATGCAACGTTCTCTGAACATTAACTTCTAGGATGTAATAAAAGAAATCTACTATACACTGGATATTATAAAACAAAGTCCTCCGCCGCGTCTGCCTGTCTGTTTGTCTGTCCCTATGTATGCTTAGATTTTACAACGGATTGCAACGGATTTTAATGCGGTTTTCACTAATCGATAGAGTGGTTCTCGAGGAAGGTTTTATTATACAGTGTGGAAAAATAAATTGGGCCCTGGAGAGAAACTACCTTAAATCCTTAAGTTGGCTCATTTTACATAAAGGAGACATTCCTTTATTTTTAAAAAGAAACAAAACCTCATTCAAAGATTTTCTAAAACTCGCTTGACTCGCCCGGGACTCGAACCAACTAAAATAAAAAAAAAACACTCGCTATTTTATTATACTAATCGATAGGATTATTATTCCGGATAATTTTTTTCTAACAAACACTTGGTCTTACTCTCGTCTGTCGTACAAGATATCCATGAAGAATACCTATTTAGTACTTAGAGATAAATTAGCATAATTAATTCATACGCAATCTTTGATCTGCCCAGTTCTACGATCTGCCTACGACATATGCAACGCATTAGAAACATAATTTCATCCTAATGAGTATTACCTATTTATTCGTAGCCTAATACAGTAATAATAATTCCAACAATAGGTACTATCAAACACTAACAATTGTATAGGTATGAGTTGTTCGTTAAAATTGGCCTATAACTCACGAAGTTAGAGCCCTCGAGGGTATGACAGCGGTTGCTACCGGTCGATAGATCACTCAGTCCTATTGTTGCGTTGCAATAGGTATCTTACCGACACATCACTGACATATAATGAACTGAGGCATCGACTAACAGCTTGCATTCCATTCATTCACTATTCATCGTTGCATTTTTAGTTTTAATACGGTTTTCCTTTGTCTGACAATCTTGCACTGACGGTCTTTTTAACATTTTTATCTAAAACTAGCTGTTGCCCGCGACTTCGTTCGCGTTCAAAATGTTATACAGCCTAAAGCCTTCCTCGATAAATGGACTATCCAACTGAATTCCTGAGATTAACGCGTTCAAACAAACAAACTCTTCAACTTTATAATATTAGTATAGATTCTCGTGTCGCAGTGTTTGTTGCCAAACTCCTCCGAAACGGCTGGACCGATTTTGATGAAATTTTGTGTGCTTATCGGGTAGGTCTAAGAATCAGCCAATATCTATTTTTCATAAATATAAATGTTAAGGGTAAATTTCCCCCCAAAATTTTTATTTTTTATTTTTTGGCAAAACAACGTTTGCGGGGTCAGCTAGTTTTATTTATAATTTTAACAATTTTAAAACTAATTTATTACAGCGTTTGATTTATTTTAAGCTAAATCAAAAGCTCAGCGAAAAAGTTATTCAGATCCCATTCGCCCGAATTATTTTTTTCCCAACTGGCCCGAAAATGTATGTCCCATTCACCCGAATATAGTAAGTAGGTATTCCGCACGCTAAAATTTAAATAAAAACATCATTAATATTGAAATGTATAATTTTGTATTATTTAATTGGTATACCCAATTCTCATGGATTTTGTAATGTTACGATGCCGTGTTCACCATAACACCGCACCCATGTGTTGAGTAATACCTAATTGAGTAAATTATTATTCGTTGAAAAAAGTTTAGCGATAAACGGCGATGCGATGGTACAAATCAATAACATACCTACTTTTCAATTGGGCAATTTTATGTGAAAATCGTGACAGACGTTTCGACAGAAATCTTGTAAACAAATGTATGTTATATTCGATTGTTATCCTTGGATTCTATCAACTACTTCGAATGATGATACCTTTTGGTAGAGTAGCTAAAGTTGTTAGTCATTTTAGTTAAGTGTACTAAAGTACACTTAATACATTTGATTCCTAAAAATATATAATATAATAGAAATGAGCTTTTATAAGTTAGCTTAGCTAAAATATATATAACTAGCTGGTGCTCGCGACTTCGTCCGCGTGGAATAGTCTCGAACGGTTTTCGCAGCGCACGCAACGGAAGCCATCAAAGATGAAAAATTTCCCCTGTTTTTTCCACATTTTCGACTGTTTCTTCGCTCCTATTAGTCGCAACGTGATGTTATATAGCCTAAAGCCTTCCTTGATAAATGATCTCTCCAATATAAAAAGAATTTTTCAATTCGAACTAGTAGTTCCTGAGATTAGCGCGTTCAAACAAACAAACAAACTCTTCAGCTTTATATTATATTAAGTATAGATGTATTAGAAATGAACTTTTATAAATTAGCTTAAAGTTAAGTGTACTAGGTTTGATTCCTAATATATAAGAATAAAAAACGAACTTTTCTAAGTTAACCTAAGCCTATTAACAAGATATTAAAATATTATTTACTTAAAAGAAAAATTATACTATTACCTCATGACTGTGGTAATAGCAAAATTTCTGCCTCATTCAAACTTATTTATATACAGTACAACATCATGCACTGTATTTTTATCTAAGTTTTAATTTTTCTCTTACGCCTTTCTGCTAAGTTTTAACTTTACATATGAAATTATAACTTAAATGTTTAAGTAATTGTTAGAATGTTTACTATCAAATTATTCAGTATGTCATAATATCATAATGAGAGGCATGTAATCAATTAATATTCATATTCGTACTACAAACTGTTATAAGTTTGTTTCAAATACAAAATGTCGAATGTAAACGCAGGCTTCAACAGACAAGCATATAAGTATATGAAGACGAACGTTGAGTTATTACCGTAATAGTTTACGTTGCAGTCAAAGTTCGAGAAGTCACATTTAATATTGCCTGTATTTTATATCAGTGATGGGCGGAGAGCCATAAAATTATTAGAAATATTAACATAATGTGCCCTGCGGTTTCACGTGACGTTTATTGTGAATTGAGATGGGGATGCCAATGCAGATTTTCTCGGTAATTTTCGGTTCTAGGATTCGGCACTTATTTTATTATTAAATTTTATTCATAAATGATTATTAAACAGATTTATCACTTTCAAGCAAACAGTTTTGGATGTACACGATGATACTTAAATCCAGAATTATAAAACGATAAAAATATTAATATCGTAAACTAATAATTTAAGATTAGTATTTATATCTAACTTCGTACTACGCGCTGTAGTTAGTTTTTTTTTTAATCCAACAGGAATTTAACATCTTTATAGAATAAATAGGCTTATAAATATCTTAATATACAGATAATATACTAAAATATGCTATACTAAAATATACTAAATAAATGTGTGTACTAAATTTCATCCAAATTGGTCAAATCATACCTGAGATAAGCGTGCACATACAAACAGACAAAAATTCTAAAAACTATTTTTTTGACCTCAATAAGATTAGTAGGTACTTAAGTACAATTTTTTGAAAAAATATTTAATGTATAGACTATGTATGTATTTTATTATGTAAATATTAATGTCATAACTAAATACATAATAATTAAGCCTACATACATAATAAATACATAATATCATAATTATATGATATGATTAATATATGATAATATTATTCTCATTTTTTTCTAATGAAATTAAGCATACGAATAGCTAGCGATTATTGGAAATGAATTTTTGTTATGATTTTGCATTTCTTACTTATTAATTAGTAAGAATAAATAACAAAAAAATATGTAGTTACGAATCATTCATTAAAAATAAAATAATTTATTATAAGTTTTAACTATTTATTACGAAATTTTACATTGAAATTTTATTAAAAGAATTTAGTATTGAAAATCTTATCTGAGTAACTGACTTTTACTAATAAACTTATTACTCAAAATATAAGTATCTCGTGAAAATAATTCTACGAGCGTCCGATCATAGGTAAGCCGTTGATGTCTTTTTGATGCGCGGCCGAAAGCTCAACGCGCAAACGGGGAAAATTTCCTTTTCAGATTTATTGTTATCAGAGAAAATTCATCTGATTTATTGTAAAGCTGACAAGAAAAGTGCTTTATCAGTTTCGATTACAAATTCCATTAATTTCAAAATTCGCTACGGCTTAGATTTGAAATAGGTATTGATTACTGATTGACATAATTTGTCATCGCTAATAAAGATAGCAATAGAAATTGTCACTTTGAATTTTCAAAGGAAAACAGACCTTATCATTCTACAACATACAAAGAATGTTCAATCTTAGTAGTCTAAGAGCCGGTAGGAGATCGACCTTCACCGATCTGATAACTCAATGAGACATATTTTTTATCGAATATAGTTTATAAAGAAATATGCCTATAATGGCTTGCCTATCAAAAAGTGTTCTTGACTATTTTTAATTTAATTGATTTTAATCCATTTTCTTTTATCACCTTCACTCTTTTGGTAACCGAATGAGTTTATCTCAACTTATAGTTTTTAACACACAGAGTATGCCTAGGTAGACTTGCCTTCTCATTTCTGTGCATGACTACCCGGCAAGCTGATGTGAACAGGCAAATCAAAACAGTTAACTACACCGATCTGTTAACCAATCGAAATTGACATCATAGGTAAGATATTTTAATTAGAAAACCAATCATATAGGCTTGCCTGCAAAAAATAAATATTATTGCCAAGGTATAAAGTTATAGAATTTTAGCTATTCCGATAAAATTTAAGTACAATAAATAAAAAAAGTTAATTATATAGAAAAATAAAATTTAATACATTTGTGTTATCGTTCATCAAAAAGCATACAAAATACATAAAAAAATTAAATTCAAATATCCATTATAATTTCTATCATTCATCATCGGAATCATCAGAAGCTGAATACTGAACATCAGATTCTAATAATTCTTCTTCATCTCCATTATCCATGATTTGTGCGATGTCATCAATTTTCAAGGGTGTTTGGTTCCCAACAAATCCAATTGGTTTAAAATGACCATCGTCTAAAAGAGTGAAGGTGATAAAAGAAAATGGATTAAAATCAATTAAATTAAAAATAGTCATGAACACTTTTTGATAGGCAAGCCATTATAGGCATATTTCTTTATAAAATATATTCGATAAAAAATATGTCTCATCGAGTCATCAGATCGGTGAAGGTCGATCTCCCACCGTCTCCTCTACTATAGGGTGATAAAGCACTTTGTTTGTCGAGTTTACATTAATCTGTTGTTTAAAAGTGTGATTATTAAAAAAAAAACCGGGTAAATATTACTTAAGTAGATACTTAGGATAGTATACGTAAAATAGTATTTATAATTTACCTGTTACATACTCCGATTTATTTTTAAAACTAAATAAAATACTCTATTGGATAATCATGACTAATAATAATTGTGATTTTATTACTATAACTACCCTAAATTCGTACCAATTACAACAACTCAAAATTAGTACGTTTTCTTAATGCTGTACCGTTTTTGAATAATTTTGCTGAGAAGATAGCTTGTAAAATGGAAAAACATAAGTTTTCCTTTTAGTAAAGCAACTACTTAAACAATCAGACTTTTTTCAAAATATTACATATCAATTAGGCAGTTTTAACTTTTAAATGCGAACACACACTAAATAATTTTTATTGATATTTATTTAATTACTAGCTGACCCTACAAACGTTGTTTTACCAAAAAATAAAAATAAAAATTTTTGGGGTGGACCACCCTTAACATTTAGGGGTATGAAAAATAGACGTTGGCCGATTCTCAGACCTACCCGATAAGCACACAAAATTTCATCAAAATCGGTCCAGCCGTTCCTGTGGAGTTTGGCAACAAACACCGCGACACGAGAATTTTATATATTAGATAATATTAAAAAAAAAACTCACCTTAAAAACACAAAAACACGACACAATTTGTCACAAATCACTAATAAAAGTTTTATGCGCTATATCAGTAAGATATGAGCAAGGCTGTGTGCTAGTGTCCGCTGGTCGCGATGCGTGGGGTCACAGTGCGCGCGCACTGCGGTGTCATCCCGCAACTCGCGTGCTCGCATAGTGAAAGTGCTTATATAGCCTCTGACTGCAATTCGAGTCTGCGCACTGACATCACCCCGTCATAGATTTATCAACAGACAAAGCCAACAAATTTTATATCTCACTAAAAATTAAAAATAATTAAAAAATTTGATTAGATTTAAATAAAAATATTGACAACTCTGGATAAGGAGGCGAATTCGAGTATTCTAGTATTTTATTACGAGTATTATAAGAATGCTAGCTGACCTGGCAAACGTTGTTTTGCCGTATAAAAAAATTTTTGGAGTGTGGTGGGTGGAGGGTGGTCAACCCTTAACATTTTGGGGTATAAAAAATAGATGTTGGCCGATTCTGAGACTTACCCGATAAGCATACAAAATTTCATCAAAATCGGTCCAGCCGTTTCGGAGGAGTTTGGCAACAAACACCGCGACACGAGAATTAAGATGTAAGAAGTTATTACGGTTGAAAGTGAAGCTTCGTACGGTGAAGATGTCTTTATTAACTTGTGTTAATTGAGTATGCCAAAGTGATGACTGATAAGAATATTTGGCGAAACATCTGATATGTCTTATTTATTATAATTGCATATTGTGCAATGCAATTGGTATAACGACTGAAGAAATCTCAAATTCAACTTGGTTGCAAAATATGTACGTCTTAGTTACATCCTACATCAAAATATATATTTATTTTTGTGTCTTAAAGATGAACATGTCATATATCCGTTCCGTACTAATATTATAAATGCGAAAGTTTGTTTGAATGTATGGATGTATGTATGGATGTTTGTAACTTTTTCACGCAAAAACTACTGAACCGATCACCATGAAATTTTGCATACACGTTGTCTGGGACTCCAGAAAGGACATAGGGTACCTTTCATCCAGAAAAAAGTACTGCTCCCGAGGGATCATCTAAAATTAACGAAACTAACTCCTGGCTAAGTGTAATAGCAATAACGATATCAGGTGATAATATATTGCTTTTTCAACGCGGACGAAGTCGCGAGCACCAACTAGTTGATACATAAAGACATATGTGTTTATTATCTTATAAGGTAAAGAACATAATGTATAATAATACTAGCTGATGCTCGCGACTTCGTCCGCGTGAAATAGTTATTTTGGGAATCATTTGGGTATCTCGAACGGTTTTCGCAGCGCACGCAACGAAAGCCCTCAAAGATGAATAATTTTCCCCGTTTTTTCCACATTTTCGACTGTTTATTCGCTCCTATTAGTCGCAACGTGATGTTAAAAGCCTAAAGCCTTCCTCGATAAATGATCTATCCAACACAAAAATAATTTTTCAATTCGAACCAGTAGTTTCTGAGATTAGCGCATTCAAACAAACAAACTCTTCAGCTTTATAATATTAGTATAGATACATAAAGACATATGTGTTTATTTATCTTATAAGGACAAGAACATATGTATAATAACATAATTATGAATGTTTATAATGAAAGGTTGGTTTCGTTCACGGATCATATAAATAATGATCGAATGGTAATGTAAGCGGTTCGCGCGTCTATAAACAACTTTTACTGAATGGTGATCATAATGTTTCAGTCGATCAAACTCAGTCATACTTTCGTCATGAAGAGCCCGGTGAATGAGTGGTTGGGGTCCATGCGTTAACGTCTGTTCCAGGGTTCCCGGGTTCGATTCCCGGCAAGGCCAACTTTCCAAATGAACTTTTCAAACTGGCTCTCGTCTGAATCTCGATAGGAATTTTAGTGCGAAGTCATTTTCGTAGTAATAAAAAAAATAGATTTTAACAAGGAAATAAAGTTTTTAGGTATTGTTCGAGACTAGTTGCTAATATTTTCATTTATCAAGTTAATACACAGCTTTTACAATCAAAATAGAATGACATTGACCCAAGGAGTCATTATTAAGGCGAGGACTTCTCAGAGTAAAATTAATGCTTAAATAAAAATATATTGCATAATAGTCTATATTTAAAAAAAAGATTTAATACATAAAATACTATTTTGTGAGAAAAAAAATAGTAAGTTGCCAAAAAAAAACCTTTTGTGTCGCAGTAGTGGTACTAGCAATATTTATCGACAATTAATTTTTTTAAGCTTTTTAATTAACTTAAGTTCTGTACTATAAAGGCGCTTATTTTGATAAAAATTGTGTTCGATTTGGGGTTAGTCCTTGTCTTATACTTAAGCTTACAATAGTTACTGGTTATTACTACTATTTAGTAAGTAATTTTTGTATGAAAGTTACTACATTACCTTAGTAATCTAACTCCGTGGACCTTTGTTCGATTCCTGGCAAGGCCAATTTTGGAAAAAAAACTTGGTCAAAGTTACCACTAACCACTCATCCAACGGGCTCGTTAATTTATCTAAATTGTTCTGTTTGTAATAGGATAATGGATGCAATTGCAAAATTCGTTTTAAAACAATACATCTAAGAACGGAAAGTTGAAGAGGAAACTTTGTATTATGTCTTGCAACAACATTCGACACGTAAACATGAACATTGGACAATAACTTAGAAATATTTTAACACATGCATTGATTTCGACATCGATTCTATTATTATGATTAGTGTTACAAAGAGAGGGTCAATAAGTCAGACAATAATTGTTGACACAATAACATTACAACTGTTCAAAAGGGTGTATCGTATATCTATCTCTATATAATATATAAAAAATTCGTTTCACATTTTCACGCCAATGAACTCCTTTTTTTTTGACTAGGCTAGGCTAGGCGATATGTTGGGGTCGCCCAGCATCTGTTAGCGGCACTGGGAATACCCACTATAACTCCCCGGTGCCTCCTTGCCCTGTGAGCGGGGTGAACCGGGCTGTGCCGAGGCAACTAACTACGATCCACCCCCAGGGCAGCCTAGCCATTACTGGCTAGGCTATCGCCAAAGAAAGGGATTGCCCGGAGACACCCAGGCAATACCCACGCGAAGGGGGGGCACACACAGCTAGCCAACCATGTGCGCAAGGTCCCCCTAGACCATCTGCAGAAGACGGGCTTGAATACGGGCAGAAAACGGAGCCTGCCACTTAAAAACGCACTCAAGGAGAGCGGCCGACCTCCAACTGCGAGAGGGAGCCCGCTCGGAATGCTCGGTTGTACGCCTCCTTAGCACCCGAGGCCGGGCCAGAGCCAAGGGTGAGCCCCCCACCGCGACAAGGTTCCGCCGTACCCAGGGGGGGACGCCAATGAACTCCTAAACTACTGAACCAATTTCGATAAAACTTTGTAACTACGTGTAATTTGGTCCAACTTAAAAGATGGGATAGTTTCTATTTTGAACCCAGGCGAAGCCGGGAGCGGGTCACTAGTAAGATAATTTAACCTAATATTTCCAACGCAAAAAAAGGTATCTTTCTTTTTGCTTCCATCTACGTATACCTATAGATATTTAATATATATTTATAATTAAATTATATATGTTTAAGACAATAAAAAACTTCAACGCTGTACAAAGTTTATAAGATCTCATAAATTTTGTATTCATTTAGTTTTTTTTTTAATATTCGTTGAACAGTCGCTATGTTACTCGTACATAAATTAATAAATAATTTAATGTATTTATAATTTTGAATTTATTTAAAAAAAATGTGAGAAGATTTTCATTCGAGCTATCCTCGTGTGCAAGGTCAATTGAGGCTGTAACCACAGGTTGTCGATCATTCTTAAGATTCATTGTCATTTACATTTCCATTCAAGTACCGAACGTCCGACGTATTACGAAATTTCTCATTGTCTGATA
The DNA here is from genome assembly GCA_947623395.1 of Synanthedon tipuliformis. Classification (NCBI taxonomy): domain Eukaryota; kingdom Metazoa; phylum Arthropoda; class Insecta; order Lepidoptera; family Sesiidae; genus Synanthedon; species Synanthedon tipuliformis. The sequence goes on along the minus strand of OX392428.1, from coordinate 5,339,306 downwards.
AATCACTTCAGTTAGCAGCTGAGCGATAATTGAAAACGTATTGGTTGCTAAGATCTTATCGTTTCTAGACAATCTTACTCAATTGTGGAAACTATTAGGGTTCTGTTGGACAGAAGCCTCAATAAGGAAGTCTATTGTTTCAAATACAGGGGCCGTAGCCAAGAGCAAACGTACAGTCATAAACGCTACGCTCAGGCTACGCTACGCTTGGGAGAAAGCTTTGTGATTGGTCAAAATTTTATGTGGGCGTTACAACAACCAATCACCGAGCTTTATTTCTTTCTTTTCGTAAGTACACAAAGGGAGCGTTTACATTGGTATGCTGTTGGTTAGGGCCCCAGGTACTGCATGTTTCGAATTCAATGCTCGTGTGACAGAGAATGTTGTGCACTGAGCAGTCATGTGTTCTGTTTCGGAAAAAAGATTATTTGAAGATAGTATTTCTTCTGCATTGTAGCTTACCTCCTAAATTAAACTGTATGAGCCTATTTGTGTCTCGAGTGTAACCAATAATAGTATTTTTTATGTAAAGGTTGCCAGACAAGCTGACTCATGACTGTACACTTGATGGTAGGCTACCATCGCTGCGAGGACGTCATCTCGCAGAAGGAGGCGGCGGTGAGTGAACGGGAGGACGACGTCCTATGCCATCCTTTCCGTCGCCGACGAACTGGACACAGGGGGCTGGAGTACGCTCGCCACCTGGATCCCTGACAGGACTAGGGCGGTAGATGGGGACTCTACCGCCCGCTCCACCCTGAGAGGCACAGAGCACTTTGGTAGTTCAGGTGCGCCGTCCTAATGAGCAGTGTCCGGTTGTGGGCCCCCGTGGCGGTCGGTAGGTCTACCCCAATACCATCTCGGGGCAGGAGTCCGACATAACCCACCGGTCTGTCCCCAGGCTCTTGTAAAAAATGGATTGCTCTTGTAAAAAAACGAAGGTGAAAGAATTATACGTGTATACAAAATTATACGATAATCGGTGAAGTAGTTAAGACATGAAAAGGTAACAGAAAGACAGACAGAGTTTTACATTTTTATATTTAAGTATGGACTCGTATGGATTTCACAGTGAAAAGCCAGTTTTATGCTTCTTTACAGCAACGGATCGTTCATTTGCCATTCATAACTTTGTAGAAAAAAGTTAGAGCAATAAAACATGCGCAGTTGAACAGCAATAACGTATTAAAATAGACAATTAAAAGGTTATGTTTAAGTGAAGATTCTTCAAGTAAATGTTAAGCACAACTCGTAAACAAACATCAATAAAATCGAATAAAGTATTTAAGTCATTGCGTGCACGCACTATGCGTACGCGCACGATCTCACCAACCTTTGTCTTCCGCTGATGTTTCCATTGATTCCATTCCAATGACAGTACAGATATAGCAATATGATTTGTTGATAGCTTAATTTGATAATTGAAAAGGCCAATGATCATTTAGTTTTTATTCTTGCTTCATTTGTGTGAACAAGTTATAGGCATCTCATCTCATTAGAGATACAAAGCCTGTCTGGCGGAAGTAATTAACCTTACGTGTGTAAATTTACTGTGAAATCACAGTTGTATATAAGTGAGTGAGTGAGTAAGGGCTCCAGTGACTGGTGAGTTCACTAGAATCCCCCGATTGCTTAAAAGTGTCAGAAATAAGGATATGATCACACATTAATAAGAAAATAACAGACACACAGAGAGCTTTTCACCATTCCTTCCTTGTACATTTCACTAATGGTTTTCAGGAAGGTTTTAGTATATATCTCGAGGAAGGTTTTAGTATATTATTTACAAAGTTACGCGGGCGAAGTCGCGGGCAGCAGTATAAGCTGTTGCAACTTAACCGTGACGTGTCCGCGTAACTTTATAAAATATAGCCTATGTTATTGGCTGATGACTAAATGGTTTTTGAGTTAATTAATTACAAACATACATATCTTCTCTCTTATTAGGATATATAGATAGAGGCAGGTTCAAAATTTTATTCTAAGTTCAAATACTTCGATCGCCATGCCATCCCCCCTCCAATATGCGCCGCCCCTAAGTCTAATGTCTATTTATTTAATAACTAGCTGGTGCCCGCGACTTCGTCCGCGTTCTGGATGAAAGGTACCCTATGTCCTTTTTGGAGTCCCAGACAACGTGTATGCAAAATTTACAACGCCATCTAGGGAATTCTGTTTGAAGCAATGTAGTACTCTAATTCATCTAATCTCACTTCGAATAATGGAAAAAGTCTGTTAACAGATGGCACTACATGTTAGTTATAGTTTATAAAATTACGTGTTAATAAAATTAAAGCTGCTGCCCGCGACTTCGCCCGGGTAACTTAGTAAATTATGTACTTAAACCTTCCTCGAGAACCACTCTACCCATTAGTGAAAACCGCATTAAAATCCGTTGCGTAGTTTTAAAGATCTAAGCATACAAAGGGACATAGGGACAGAAAAAGCGACTTTGTTTTATACTATGTAGTGATGATGATGATGATGATGATAGTGATAAGTGCGATTTAAAAATATAATACAATTATTTATCGTAACTTACTTATAATTACTGATACCTACGTTGTCGCGCTGAAAAGCACGTTTTTTATTACCTAAGTATTGCTATTTTCCTCGCTGGAGAGCTCCGATATAATAAACGCGTCCGATCACTTCTAAATTCAAAGTGCTATAGGGAAAACCGCGGCCTCAGACGCGCTATTTATAGGCACGCTCTTGCCGCACCAGGCGGCCGGCCGGTACCGCCGCAAATGCTACGTCCCGCAATTTTTAAATCTGTAATATCTTCGAAAATATTCACTTAAATCATACGGTGTAAAAGGCCATATAGATCTATATTAAATGAACAATGTATTCAAGGTATTTAATTGGTTAAGGATTAATGCTGTATTGGTTAAAATCGCTTCGAAAATTAGCCATTATTTGTCGTAAAAAGTAAATGACAAAAAAATGTTATTGTGGGTTATCCATAAGAGATAGACATATACCACCACGGACTTTTCTGTAGACCTTTTCAATGTGTACAATACATAATACATTATTTTGATAAAACTCGTAGGGTTCAGCCTGCGTTTGCAATGTAAGCGGAAAAAATGTAATTATTTACGACATCACATTAGAAACCTCAAAAATAACAGTATTTCTCCACTATTTAATGGATGTTATTATACATATAAACCTTCCTCTTGAATCACTCTATCTATTAAAAAAAACTGCATCAAAATCCGTTGCGTAGTTTCAAAGATTTAAGCATACAAAGGGACATAGGGACAGAAAAAGCGACTTTGTTTTATACTATGTAAAGATGAAAGATGGAAAAATAAAAAAAAGTTTGTATTGTAATATTATCTTTGTGGATATGGATAACTGAACTAACTAGTTGGCTGGCTTAGCTAAGCTAACCTATAATTGTCTAAAAAATCTAAATCCCATTCAAAATATTCATCATCCATTCATAGTTCATACAATCCGATCAATCAAAATCTGAATTTAATTCTTTAAGAGAACTGAGGGCCTACTATCACCTCTTAAAACGATGCAAAGACGATTGAGTGAGGGAGATGTCGCCTTACATCATGTATTGCGCCATCTCGTTTACTCACTCGTTCTTGCATCGTTTTAAGAGGTAGTAGGCCCTCTGAAGTCATAAACTTCAAGATACTCCACCAAAAAATGTTTTGATATTTTCCTTCACATTTGTTAAAGCAAGTGATAAAACCGCGATCACCTGCGAGTTTAATACAAGGCTTAGTGAAAATGTAATGTTAGCACGATATAACCTGACAAGAGAGCGCCATCTGTTAGCGAGTTACTTAATTCCTTACATAGTCTGATTAACTGTTGGAACGGAGATATAAAAATATTCATATAAAGATTTAAGGGATTTATTTATTAGTCTCTATATAGAGATCTATTTCTCTTGTGTGTTTGTTTGGACTAAACTCTTCCTAAACGGCTGGACTGCTGTTAATGATTTTTTTCTGTGCGTGAGTGGGTTAGATTTACAATTTGACACAATAGGTGGCGCTACAAACAGGTTACATTTTTTCGGGATTAATGTATAAATTATAGGTATATATAGTTTGAAATATGTAATTTAAATCGCCTTTTATATAAGAAGATAGGTATTTGAACTTTCCTCTTTTATCGCTCTATCCAAGTTTCCAAGTGCAGAGGAGACTATTGTAGCGATTAGCTATTAACCCTAATTATTGCAGTAGCAATAAATAAACTGAGTGAGCGAGCATCGCTCGGGCCAATAAAAGGTGTTTTACACACATGCAAGAAAGTCTATGAAGCACTATAGAAAAAAAATTCAAGAATACGTGAATTAATCTAATATATAAAATTCTCGTGTCGCGGTGTTTGTTGCCAAACTCCTCCGAAACGGCTGGACCGATTTTGATGAAATTTTGTGTGCTTATCGGGTAAGTCTGAGAATCGGCCAACATTTATTTTTCATACCCCTAAATGTTAAGGGTGGTCCGCCCCAATTTTTTTTTAATTTTTTGGCAAAACAACGTTTGTCGGGACAGCTAGTAATTAATAAACTTCAAAATATCATAAAATGATATTATTACTTATATTAGTATTAGTATTGTATTACTTTTGTAACCGTTCCATTAAAAAATCTACCCAATACAAATTTTCTCGGAGATAAGACCCTGAAAGATCGATTTCTAGACCTAGAAACCCCCTAACTCTAGATTTTCGTCAAAATCATTAGATCCGTTTGCGAGATCGTCGTGGCATACAAGAATTCCTCGTTTAGTAGGTAGGTATTATAAGATAATATTTAGCCTTCCCATCCTACATACTAAACCTTCTCCATAATTAATCCACTTGCATTTACTTGCGATATATTATTATGTTTTCTTTGGTTAAATTTTACTACTTACGAAAAATATTAGGAAGAATAAACACAATTATGTTTAAGTTGTTTTAAAAGTAGATATGAAGATGTGTTATATTGAATTGTGGTACTTCCGAATTGCAGATCTTGTGTCTTGGAACCACAAGCCATAAGTGTGTAACTATTGTTAAAAAGCCCTGAAAACAATTATTTTCTCGTACTAGACGCAAACAGGTGGCTTTGTTTTGCTTTATAACTGATAACTGATTAATTACGAATCTTGATGACATAACCAAACAAAAACTTAACCCTTACCCATTTTTATTCACCAAAACCAGTGGAAATTTAAATAATAAAATTGATAAGTATGGTTAGTATCTACCTATAGTATTATTTCAAGGTTAAGCCCCGTAGATTCGAAGGTTTCACCTTGAAATTGGATCGTAGATATTTAATAACAATGTTAAAGAAGATGACTGATGTGGCATATATAATATCACACCTGCCATTACGAGTAAAGGGCAGAGAATGCTAAGCGATTCATGTGTTGGCTAACGAAAGTAATTAATAGCATTGCTTATGCTTTTAAAGTGCTTCCAAAACAGATAAAATTAAAGAAATCTGAAAAGAAAAAAAAATAGACGATAATACAGGATGAGACAGCAAAAATATTCTTCTGTTTATAGATATGGAGCTACTTAAATGAGAACTAAAAAACTATGCCTCATACTGAAGACATTAAAATGTTATTGCCAGTTAGCATTGAAAATAATACGACCGTTCTGTTATAATACTAACAATATTGCATCGAGTACACATAAACTACTAACTTAAGCAAAATCTCTTTAGTGAGAGATTTTTATAATGCCGCTATTTTCTCTGTAAACCAATGTACCAATTCGTGGAAAATGTTGTTGATTGCACGATTACTTCTACTTATATATGTCTGTCTTTCTGTATATTTACTACTAGCTGGTGCTCGCGACTTCGTCCGCGTGGAATAGTTATTTCGGGAATCATTTGAGTCGAACGGTTTTCGCAGCGCACGCAACGGAAGCCCTCAAAGATGAATAATTTTCCCAGTTTTTTCCATATTTTCGACTGTTTCTTCGCTCCTATTAGTCGCTACGTGATGTTATATAGCCTAAAGCCTTCCTCGATAAATGATCTATCAAACACAAAAAGAATTTTTCAATTCGAACTTTAAGTATATTCAGCTTTATAATATTAGTATAGATTTACTATATATGGTGTGAAATTATTTATTTTCCTAAATAAAATAAAATAAAATAATATTAGTACGGATTAAGTACCTTTCTCACAAGTAAAATTAGTAAAAAAAATTTATATGTTGTGAGATAATAAAGTAAATTTGAAACTCAAAATTAATGCAAAAAGAAATTAAACATTTCATGGTTGTTAATAAGGTTTTAGATGATTGGCTTAGGTTCAAAATTTTTGAGGTCTTACCGACAGCTTTGTAAATATCATCGGTATTCACTTCCTTTGTTTACTTTACAAAAGGACATTATCTGCGTTAAGTATTCAATTTTTCTAAACCTAGGTAACTAACGTAATTGGAGCGTGACCACACTGCCTATTAGGTGTACTAGGAATACCTATATAATGCAACATCCTGTAGAGTTACAAAAGTCTAGGCACATGTATACCCACTTAGCTATACCTTCAAGAATGCTTAGTTTACATAGAATTTAAACATTTTTTTTGTGTGATGATACAATTCGTTTTCAGTTTTTTTTAAATTTGACACTAACAATATCCTGAATCGATTACAGGGGAACCTAATTTTAGGATATAAAGTATCCTATATGTAAATCTAGGTAATGTATGATAAATCTCATCCCAATCTGTGCTTGATATGGTGATCTTCGTATCTAAGAATCCGTTCATGTTAATCAATCGAAGAATCCGTTGAAATGTTGCGGACTTAATAAATTTAAAGCTTTAACAGTTTTGTATATTTGTAACAAACATATGTATTTTTACATTTTATAACATCAATTTAAAAAAAATCTACATTATACGATAATAGAATATCATTAACACTCAATTATTGACTCCCAATTTTTTATTACTTTGTGAAAAAATTATAATTAATGAATATTTTATTAAGAATGATGCAACCTAGTCATAGAAATAACAAAAACAACATAATATGCACGTACATCATAGTTTTTCATTACATTCACATTTTGTTTATCGATATTTAATTTGTTTTTATTATAAAAATACAAGGTTGCTTCACGTTTCATCATTTAGATTTATATCAAATCGCAAGGTATTACTTACACAAATACAATACAAATAGTTTATTTCTTTATCTTAAACCTAGGTACAAGTTAACATTGTAGGAGTACTCCTATTATAGTAAATACTAGTTACTAGTTACTCTTTCCTCTTTAGCAGCAGGCATATGCCTGCTGCTAAAGAGGAAAGATTTGTTTGTTTGTTTGTTTGAATTGAATAGGCTACGAAACTACTGGACCGATTAAAAAAATTCTGTTGAGAAGCTATAGCTTGTTCCTGCGACGACGGATTTCTTGTCATAAGAAAGACATATGTAAGTATTGCGGAAGTTTTTAGTTATTATAATTCTATATAACAAGAACAACAAGAAGGTTGAGGTTTTGAAAACCATAAAAGTCAGGAAACTGGAATACTTTGGACATATCATGCGCGGCGAGAAGTATAATCTCCTGCAGCTGATCATGCAGGGGAAAATACAAGGTAGACGCAAGCCAGGCAGACGACGTACTTCTTGGCTCAAGAATCTGTGGCGCGAATGGTGTGGCCAAAGTACCAGATCGCTGTTTCGAGCAGCCGCCTCAAGGGTTAGGATAGCCATAATGATGATAGACAACCTCCGATAGGAGATGGCACTAGAAGAAAAAGAATAATGCTATATAAATTACTAAATACAATCAATTTATAACTTTTCATGCACTTCAAATACATAATACCTATTTAACAAAAACAAGGATTTATTACAACAAAAACTGATGATCTAATCGTAACGGATCTTACCTAGAAAAGCGTGCCGTAACAGAGTAGGTATGATTTTGAGCGTAAATGCCTTAGTAGGTAATCTAATATATAAAATTCTCGTGTCGCAGTGTTTGTTGCCAAACTCCTCCGAAACGGCTGGACTGATTTTGATGAAATTTTGTGTGCTTATCGGGTAGGTCTGAGAATCGGCCAACATCTATTTTTCATACCCCTAAATGTTAAGGGTGGTCCACCCCAATTTATTTTTTATTTTTTGGCAAAACGTTTGTCGGGTCAGCTAGTAATATTATAATTATCTATAATGTTAGAAGCCATGTATGGCTATATTGGCTACCATTGTAATGAAACAAAAAAAATACCCTTAAGAAAAGTACCTACCTAATATTTATTTAATTTTGTATTTATTATTTATTGTTTAATTAAATTAACTTTTGGTATTTATTTACAGCTAGCGGCTTCTCTCTGGTGCGATTTTTCCTGAAAATTATATATGAGAAAACCTTCAACGTAAAATTGGTAGTAGTACCTACCGCTCTTTCAATTAGTGAAAACCGCATGAAAATCCATAAAGAAGGAAATAATCCCGAAAATCGTGCGAAAACATCCAAACTAACTTTCGCATCTATACTAATATTATAAAGCTGAAGAGTTTGTTTGTTTGTTTGAACGCGCTAATCTCAGGAACTACTCGAATTGAAAAATTCTTTTTGTGTTTGATAGATCATTTATCAAGGAAGGCTTTAGGCTATATAACATCACGTAGCGACTAATAGGAGCGAAGAAACAGTCGAAAATATGGAAAAAACGGGGAAAATTATTCATCTTTGAGGGCTTCCGTTGCGTGCGCTGCGAAAACCGTTCGAGATACCCAAATGATTCCCAAAATAACTATTCCACGCGGACGAAGTCGCGAGCACCAGCTAGTTTATAATATAAGTACGGATTCCAAGGTTATCCATTGATTACCGAGCACCCTGTATTATATACTTAGGTTTAAATAATTTTTTTTGTAAGTTATATAATTACTTACAGGTTTCGTTCCGTGTTCTAAAATAATTGTGTTTGACATGGTTGTCAGATTTTTTAACTCCTTCTTAATTCAACACCTTTTTAGGCCGATATCGTGAAGCATCTAAGCGTTAACTAATTTAGCATTTATGTAAAGTGAATTTTTTGTAAATTGTATATTTTGAGTGGGTGTTTACGTAAGTATTTATAATATATTCGTAATTATAAGGAACTAGGTAGGTAGGTACTTCGTGCGAGGTGAAAAATTAAAAATAAAACACCTGAGAAAATATCTGGTCGGTACTAGCTGGTGCCCGCGACTTCGTCCGCGTTAAAAAAGCAATATATCGCCTGACATCGTTATTGCTATTATACTTAGCCAGGAGTTAGTTTCCTTAATTTTAGATAATCCCTTGGGAGCAGTACCTTTTTTCTGGATGAAAGGTACCCTATGTCCTTTCTGGTGTTCCAGACAACGTGTATGCAAAATTTCATGGCGATCGGTTCAGTAGTTTTTGCGTGAAAGAGTTACAAACATTCATACATACATCCATACACACTTTCGCATTTATAATATTAGTACGGATTTTTATCGCTATGACGACGGTGACGTCCAATCTTTTCATTTTTTTTCATTTGTAAAAGCGGATGAAGTCGCGGGCACCAGCTAGTACCTACTTTATAAAACAACTAGCTGGTGCCCGAGACTTCGACCGCGTTAAAAAAATAAAAACATAATACTTGAGAAAATATATGAGTGATATAACGCTTGTGATCTTTATCGCTGTGATGCCATCACTTGGGAACTTAACATTATTTTATGTATATTAATTCAAATAATAAACAATATTATGTGCCAAATTTGATCCGGTTTTACCAAACATACAAACTTACAAACTTTTTCATTTATAATATTATTATAGTATAATAATAGTATTATTAATACATATTATTATAGTAGGTTAATATACTCGTACAGCAATACAGGTATCTTTATTAATTCTTTTTTTTTTAATATATTAATAATTGATTGATCCAATAAGTTTAGTCTGCTTCACGACAAAGATGTTATGTAATGGACATGTCAGTTATGCCCTAATAATATATTGTAATATAATATAATAAGTAATATGTATAATATATTAGTGAAACCACAGTAAAACTATGAAATATGATATGATGCCGAAAGTATGCCGGCACAATGACAAGTTTTGGTGACATTACTAAACAATAGAGCGTTTGCAACTGAGATTTATTGGTCACATTTTAATTTTCTCACAGTCGCGTAGCCTTTGCGGTGATCGTGTTAACTTAGGCCTCTCGCGCATCTGCCGAGTTGAAAGGGCACATGTGAAGGCCACCAGTTGACCGCATCCGCTTTACGACTAGTGATTCACCGTGTACGTATTTATCGATATCGATAAACTTTGTCATTCAATGTTATGTTCAAAATCAGATCAAAATGTTTGGTATATTTTATGATTTAATATTTGTTAGGTAATAAATTATGTTATCAAAACTTGTAATCGAGTATTAAAATATTAATTTACAGTTAAAAACATAATCATTGACAAAAGAGTGTTAAATACTTAACACTTTGCAGTAGTTATTTTATTTATTATTTTATTTCTTTCTTAATCTTCTATCTATATAAATACAAATGAATCCCTAAATGTGTTGTTAAGCGCAATACTCGAAAACGGCTGGACCGATTTTGATTCTGTCTTCACTCATGGATAGAGGGATAATCAGGTAAGGTTCTTATGGAGAGAAAAAAACGTACAAAAAACGAGAAAAAATTAAAAACAACAATTTTCTTTTCCAATACAAACCCCAGCTGGCAAACATTTGACGATAATCAAAACAAAATGTTCGTGTCACGTTCTATCAGTAACTCAGAAGCAAGTCCCTATTAGTTACACCAAAATAATAAAATTTAGCTTGTAGCTTCCATAGAAAAACACGATGACACTTTATATACCTATACTGAAGGATACTAAAATACAATTACATAATGGTTTATTAGTTGATAATAAAAAAATAAATTTTATGTTAAACGCTAAGCAGAGTTCGGTGCCTTTTTTTCTTTAAGCAAGGCCAAGTTAGTTAACATTGACTAAAGAAATATGACATACTTGATGCCCGCGACTTTGTCTGCGTTGAAAAAGAAAATATATGAATAACTAGCTGGTGCCCGCGACTTCGTCCGCGTCCCTATGTCCTTTCTGGTGTCCCAGACAACGTGTATCCGAAATTTCATGGTGATCGGTTCAGTGGTTTTTGCGTGAAAGAGTTACAAACAACCATACACCCATACAAACTTTCGCATTTATTATATAAAGTACGGATAAAACGCCTGACATTTTATGTCGCTGTGCCATTTTTTTATGTTAAGATTGACAGACAGGCTGACGATCCACTTGACGGTAGGTGGCTACCGTCGCCTATAACACAAGCAACGCCATAGGTAGGTACTGCAAGTGCTCCGACAACCGTAGAAGGATTATTATTTAACGATACGTTTGGTCTAGTGGCTAGTAACCAAGTGGTCGCGGGTTCGAATCCCGCTAGGGGCAAATGTTTATGTGTTAATTTACCTTTGTTTTAACGCATTAAACTATTAATCTAATCTAACTATTATTTGAAATGAATTAAACTAAAATTATTTTTATATTATGAAAGTAGAGGTCAAAAGTTCAATAATACCTAAGTATATATAAGTATTGAAGTCCAGGTCATATCAAGTGTCGTGATGGGTATCGACCTATTGTGTTAGCCTTTAAGATTTCGACATACAGTCTAGCTTGGCTTGATTCTTTGTTCGTCTATCACCTGTATCTTGAGACATGATCTCAAGAAGGTCATCCAAAGAAAGATGACAGTATAATAAAATGAACAATTTTATTGTCAAATATTTTGTTACTTTTTTATATAAACAATTTGAAATACTAGCTACATGCTCCCGGCTTCGCCCGGCTTCAAAATAAAAATAAATTAAACTATCCTATCTTTTAAGTTGGACCAAATTATACATAGGTACAAAGTTTTATCAAAATCGGTTCAGTAGTTTAGGAATTCATTATCTTACTATTCAATATTTCGCAAGTATATTTTAGTTTGTTAGATTTGACCGAAATATGTTACCAAACGCAATAATGAACTCGTTACTAATGAATTTAACAAAATGTCAAACGAGCCCGGAGGCAAAAATGTTTGTAATTAAACAAAATTTGGAAGCTTAATATTATTGCAACACCTAACACGATATTTTCGTAAATGTCGAACGAAAAATACCTTCTGGACCACAATTACTTGAATACTTGAATTACTTAGGTACCTACTTAATGAAGAATCCCATTTCTCATAAACCTGAAAACAAATAAACATAGAATGAACGACCGTGACGAATAAAATGATGCGAACAAAACCTAATTTTTGTAGAGTAGGTTTCTTAATAATAAGCTTATTAATATACTTAATAATTCTTATTAAAATAATAAGGTTATTAATATAATAAGAATTATTAAATTAATAAGGTTATTAATAAGTCGCTCGTTACATGATGTACGTAGGTAGAGATCTAGGTATGTTTTCGTTAAAATTAAAACACGAACGATATTATAACTTAAACAAATTGATCCAGGAACTTAGCTGCAGTCCTGTGTGGAAGTTTGTGTAAAGCGAAATTTTTCAGGAAAGCTTTTTTAGGAGTCATAGGGCCTCTTTCACCATCTGTCAAGTAGGCTAACCGTCTTTTAAAGTCACCGGTCACCGGAAATAATTTAGCTGATAAGTATACATTTATTTGTACGGTAAAAGTCCCGCTTGTGGAATATGTATTATTTCTTTTTTTGTCTTAATTTCTATATTTTTGTTTTTATTTCTGTTTGTGTCCCAAAAATTAAAAAGAAAATAATGAAAAATATTCCCCTATCATGCACTAAACCGAGTGCGTAATTTAATAAAACATAAAATTATTTCTAAAAGTATTTAATCAACACTTTGCTTGTAGTTGGTGAAAGAGGTCATTAGTAAGTATTTTAGACTTTAATGGATATCTGTCGCCTGGTACATTTTCCACTTATGACGTCATCATTTTTTTTCATGAAAAGGGCTTCACGAGCTGATTCCAAAACTAAAACACCAGATTTTCGTTAAAAATTAAAATCATAATCATAACACATCAACTTTTAGATTTTCTGGTGACAGGTGACTTTATATGGCGGTTAGCCTACTTGACACATTACTTAGAGATGGTGAAAGAGGCCCTTACTATACTTTTCTGAAAAAAAAAAAATTACCCACTTCCCCACAACACTGTAGGCTGCAGGTGCAGGTGCAGGACTAAATGCCCCTAATCTTGTAAAGCTGCAAAGAGACCATTTCCTTATCAAATTCAATCAATCAATTGAATGCGCCATTCTTTATCAATACAATAAGTAATGTGCAGAAACTTTAATATTAACAAATAAATCTTCATATAATTGATGATTATTTAAATGGCATACGCTGTCAAATAAATTCGTCTTATACTAAAGAGTTTATATTTCAAATGCCAATTTACTTAATATTGCAATATGTAAAGTTTATTGTACTCATGACATTATTAGCACTCTCAGATGATTGATTCCCACGCAAATTTATATGATTATATTAGTATTATTATGACATTTAAAGAGCATAAACAAATACATATGTCCTTATATGTTTTTATATATCTAAGAATACTAATTTATTATATGTAAATGCGAAAGTTTTTAAAGATGGATGTATGGATGTTTGTTACTCTTTAACGGAAAAACAGCTCAACGGATTTAGATGAAATTTGGCACACAGATAGTTCATTACCTGGATTAAGATCTGGGATACTTTTTATTTATCTTATTAATTTTTGGGACACAAATAATAATATTGCACAAGCCTGTCCACAGATTAGATACCTAGATACTTACATATAGAACAGAAACTAATAATCAAGACAAAAAATAACAAAAAATATTACAACAAAAATTAAAAATTATAACAGATAATTATTTGTCTTGGAAATGTAAGGTTTCAGAGGCATTTTCTAAAAATAAAAAAAAATGGGTACAAAATTGTCAAATTGGGACATACAATATATTACTGTAAATTTTCATCAAATTGCAATAATTTTTTTTTGTGAGAATATAGCAAACACACAAGGTACATGTGCACAAATTTTCACATTTAATTTTATAATATTAGTGAGACTCGCAGACAGTTTAGCCAATAAACATTTATGCTCATTTATTTTTGGATTTTTTATTGATGCCTCGGGAACATCGGGTACATTTTTTTTGGATTAAAGGTTACCTATGTCCATTTCTGTACCCCTGTCAACATGTATTGCAAAAAATCACGAAGATGTATGATGATGATGCTCAAATATAGTTGAGTACCTAATTACGTTAAGGCGTGAAAGCTTAACAAACCAACCAACTTTCGAATTTATTATAATTGTAGTTGGGATCATAGCAATAAATAAATAAGTTGACAGAAATGCCTTCAATAACTTAGTGATTAAAGAAAGCAAAAAAAAAAATTAAAGAAAGCAGTTTCTATTCTGCCTTTATACCAATAAGTGTCGAAGTAAGTATATTCGTTATATTAATTAAAATTACAATTTACTTGAACTTTAAAGCAATTAAAAATAACATCGGTGACCTTCAAAGCCGGATGGATCGGTCGCATACTGACAAATATGTGTTGAGATTCAGTGATTGTTAAGCATTTTGACATTTATTGATAATGGCTACAAATAACATGTCTTCGTAACAAATAAATAATATGGCTGTATTTTTTTTAATGGCAAAGACGCTAGACGATCGTACTGCCAATGTGGAAGATAAAATCAGAGTGTTTCGCAATACATATATAATAATATATAAGTAATTCGCTCTTAGATTTTATACCTAAGCAACCAGACCCCGGCTTCGGGGTTTTTATTTTATATTTTTATATAATAATGAAAATCATCCATATTCATCCCTTTTTCCATATGTGAAAACCGTATAATAAAATGTTCCACTTGCGGACCACGAGACGCGGGCGGCGGTTTCATCCCTTCGTGGTTGAAGTTTCTCGGTCACGCACGAAGCGTTACAGTTCCACCTTCCTTGTCCGAACTGCTAAGGAGTGGAACTCATTGCCTGCGTCTGTGTTTCCCCAAAATTACAAACTCGGCGTCTTCAAATGTAGGATAAATGGGCATCTACTAGGTAAGCGTGGTCCACCTGCCATGGCCGCATCTGCCACCTTACATCAAGTGAGATCGCGGCCAAGCGCTGTCTTGACTTTTATAAAAAAAAAATAATTAAAAAAATATATATCCACGTTAACATTTTTACATAAAAAAGATTACTCTTTTTAACTAAAGTGCAATAAGTCCTTAACCGTTTGATTTTGTAGGAGCTGTCGTACCCCTAGAGCCTGACTCGTAATTTTTTATTTTTTATTTTTTAGAGAAAGCAACTCAATTATTTAAAAATAAACAATTTCGACTGAAGTTGATTGATTAAGACAGAAGTATGGTGGGAGGTGCTCCGTGACATTGCAAAAAGAGGTACCTACTCATTCATTCAGATTCATTCGGTGACATGATATTTAAAATGTATCAGACACTTGAACGAATGCATCCGTGAAGAGAGGTCGTTATGTCCGCTCCGCACATTAAGTTGGAATTGTAATTCTGATAATATCGGTTGGACGATAATAGAATTGGGATTAAATATAAAGTGGTATAATTAATATACCCTAAGTATAGAGTGCTAACAATTCATTAAGTTCATTAAGTATAAACGCAGAATACCTGCATAATGGAATTACATACCTACACACAGTGGCGTATAGCGTACACTAGCATGAGTGGCACCCAGTGCGGATATTGTAGGTGTCACGTCAAAAATCAATCAAAACTATTAAAATAAAAAAGTAATAATAAAATTTATGTTTTATCAAAATGCACTAAACACAACAATTAAGGGATAATTAAAAAAAATATCCAAATTTTTAGGTGATTTACAACAGGCTGCAACTTTGACGAAAATGTGTATTGTGTAGGCTACACACGTTGGTGCAATTTTTGACGAAACCAAGCTTAAATTCTGTGAGATCTGTTTCAGAATAGCACTGCCTAGTGCAATATAAAACTTATTTCACAGCAAACAAGTAAACTCTGACACATCTAGACATACAATCTATGTGTTAACTTCAATGTTACAATGACCCCGTTTCGAAACGTTTCATAGAATAATCGTTAATTTGTTGCAGAATGTCAGAGTCGTAATTGTATAAAAGAAACTGTGCAAATATCATATTCATGCGTTAAAAAGTTCACGAAAGTGTTTTCTGTTTAAAATGGCTCCATTTTTTTTTATCGATTTGCATAAAAAATAATAATAATAATAATAATAAAATATAATTTGATAATCCCGTGATATGAAAATTTATGGGAGTAAAATCAAAATTGTCACACGAATGCGTTATGTTTATAAGTGTTAAGTTACGTTCTATTTTTTTTGAATATTTTAGAATATCTAGTTCATACATCTACGCAATATTATTAAAAAAAAAAACAATGTTCATTCGTTGCGTTCGAATTTTGAAATCGTTCGTCAGGAGTAAACTCCAGACAATATGCAAATGTTTCAATATAAATACTGAAATTCTTTACTAATGTGAAGATAACCGTTTAAAAATAAAAAAATAAATCATGTGCCCCTGAAAAGTTTAAACTAACCTATTGTAATTTAAATGTCGAAATAATCAACTCTAATTGTAATAATGACTTTAGGATAGTCTATTGTTTTATAAATAATCAATCTATACGAATGGAAATTTTAAAAGTTACAAAGTATGTAGGTACTTATTAATAAAATGTCAATGCCATAACCTTCTTTGAGTTATTAATAAAACATTGAATTAAAAATAATAACACATTATTAATTTGTTTACTTCATTTATGATCCCAAAATAAAAAAATGTTTTCTTGTTAGATTCATTTCATTTCATTTATAGTCCGGTCAAAATTACACAAGTCTTACAAGCGCGATATCTCAGTAATGGTGGTCATTAGAAAAAAAATCATATGGACCATTTTTATAGAGAATTTTGAGATCTACAAATTTGGTGTGAGGTACTTTTTTGATAAACTTACCATTTTCGAGAAAAACCCAACAAACCTGAAATTTTGACTTTTGACCCCGAATAAGTTTCTTTTAGCAAACATGGGATCGATGGGGAGTTTTGACACTTTATTTTTATTAGTAAACCCAAGGTCTCTACCTTGTTTATTTTGACCGGACTATAATTTCTATACTAATATTATAAAGCTGAAGAGTTTGTTTGTTTGTTTGGTTGAATGAGCTAATCTCAGGAGCTACTGGTTCGAATTGAAAAATTATTTTTGTGTTAGATAGTCCATTTATCGAGGAAGGCTTTAGGCTATTTAAAATTTTGAACGCGGACGAAGTCGCGGGCATCAGCTAGTAATTTTATAAATGCGAAAGTTTGTGAGGATGAATGTGTATTTCACGGAAGGGAAAAGGGAAAAATGGGAATGAGGAAGATTTTAAGGAAGGATGGGTTTTTGAGTCTGCAGATGAGGCAGTTAATATATACTATATTACTTAAAATCACAATTATCTTTATTAAAACTAATTACATTTCTAAATAGTAGGTACTGACCTACTATTGCGTATAATTATATTATATTTAATTCTATATAATATAATATCAAATTTGGATAACTGACAACATTTTAAAACAAGAAAAAGCAAATGGCAGTTGTAAGAATCAATTTCTATTAGCATACAACGCCATCTATCAAGTATCAGCGGAAACATTAAGCAAGAAGCTTGAAACTGGACAAGTAAGAAAAATACGGTTGGAAGGCATTCCGCAAATATTTCATGTTTTTACCATTACAACAGTATACAGATTTTTTTTATTTTAAACTGACATTAACTTATTAGCTACAATAATAATATATAATATACCGAGCTATACTATAAATTATAGTATACGTTGGTGACGTCATAGAAATATATATTATTTATTTATTTATTTATTTTTATTTATTTACAATATAACACATATATGGTACATCATTACAGGATTATTCCTATAATTGGATGTGTGTGTGGTCACTCCAATATTTGTATAGAAAATATTATATCCATTAGGATAATTATAATTAGGATTGAGAAGATAAATTATAGCAAGGGCATATTAATGCCCTTGCTATAATTTATCTTCTAATATATAAAATTCTCGTGTCGCGGTGTTTGTTGCCAAACTCCTCCGAAACGGCTGGACCGATTTTGATGAAATTTTTTGTGCTTATCGGTTAGGTCTGAGAATCAGCCAATATCTATTTTTACCCCAAAAATTTATTTATTATTTTTTCGCAAAACAACGTTTGCCGGGTCAGCTAGTATTAATATATATTATAGCTACGTGTGTGATGGGCTTTAATAAAATTATTTTAAGTAATTTGATGGTAAAACAGATAATCGGTAGAGCGGTTTACTCCGTCCTTCGTGGGGTATGTCATTGAAAAGGAAAAATCTCTTAAATTCTTCGTATTCGCAACAATAGACATAACCTTTCTTCGTGTTCCTCCAATCTGCCCCTTTCAACCAGTCTACTTTGTGGCATATGTCTTTGCAGAGAATTTCTCGAGATAGTTCCGAAGGCTTCAAGTCTGGAATGTTAACTTGAATAATTGCTAAAGAAGTCTTTGTAGCTGGGTCCCATACGACCTGAAAATAAATTGAAAGATCCTATTATTAAACTATATATTCACAGGATAAATATAAAAACTATTTTGTTGCTTTTGTTTAAATGGACTGTCAGTCTGTATATAAGCTCAAAAAGAAAAAGAAAAAAAAGATACCCTTCTGTTTAATTAGGGCCTCTTTCACCATCTGTCAAGTAGGCTAACCGTCATTTAAAGTCACCTTTCACCGGGAATGATTTAGTTGATATAGGTACCTTTATTTGTACGGTAAAAGTCCAAAACATTAAAAAGAAAATATAATAATAAAAAAAATTCCGCCTATCGAAGGATGCACTAAACCGAGTGCATAATTTAATAAAACATAAAATTATTTCTAAAAGTAACTAATCAACACTTTACTTGTAGTTGGTGAAAGATATCACCTGTTTAATTTGTCTATTTTTTTTGTCTTATCATTCCCATTTTCAAATTAAGCCAAAGAAACAAAATGAGATTATGTTACATAAAATATAAGTGGGCCGTTCAAATGTTTATCTTATTTCATTTATAGGATTTAATTTTTATTAAATACTGGCTGGTGCCCGCGATTTCGTTCACTTTAATTATGTAAATGAAAAAATGTAACACTTGCAAAAAAGAAATTTTGTGTAATAATATAATTTGGACCGATTTGAAAAATTCTTTCACTGTTGGGAAGCTTTATTATCAGCGAGTAACATAGGCTATATTTTATAAAGTTACGCGGATGAAGTCGCGTGCAACAGCTAGTATGTTATAATATGTCTCGTCCTAAAATTTAATAATTTGTACCTTCCACAGATAACGCGGTACATTCTGCGCTCGGCGGTTGGAATCGCTGATTCCGATGCCAGTTGAAAAATTGGGCAGATCATATGTGTGAGATGTTCCAGTCCAAACGTCTAAAGTTCTGGTTGCTGTCTTTGATAACTGTCTCACGCGTCGTTCCAACTCGTCCCAATTCTGGAATGTATATTTGAATACAATTATATTTGGGCTTTTAATGTTGATAAGGCGAAAGACAATGTAACAGGTTGTAACATTCGAGAGGAATGTAACATTCGTTTGCCATATGTAAATTGGCGCGCTGTTACACAACCGCTTCTTTTAAATTGCATTAGTGCATTTGACCACCATTTTACTTATAGAATACGCGCTTTATAGAAGTTGTCGTTGTCACCCTGAGGGATACATTATACACATTATATACAATTACAATTATACCGCACGTATTACATGTGACGAAGAAAGCGCGCGCTTTCGGCAGCTGAGTCGGAGGTGCACTGTTTCATTTCCGTGTTTCTTTATTTAAGGCTGCGGACCGTTAAAAATTGACTCTCATCGAATTTTTGGCGCTGCTTATAACATTGTTTTCAAACTGATTTAGGAAAAACTTAGAAATATTTTTATAACCAAGAAAAATTTATAATATGGTTAATAGTTAAGTATTTTTTAAGCGTTTGTTAATTAGGTAAAAATGGAGTTAAACACAGCTCTGCCAAGCCCTACAGTATGTTGAGCTATGTTCACGGACCAATGACATAACAACTAATGATAAATTAGAAAATCTATTCAGTATGAAGTTTTCTTATGTGGTCGTCCTTAAATTTATCTGATTATTTTTTTGCAAAACTAATTCATGTTCTTAAGTAAGAACGTTAAATATTGTCTTTTATCAAATTTTTCACTAATTTTTTTTTTCATTTTTAACATAGTTACGTAACAACAATTAGAAATTAACATTTATTATCATAAAGGACAAGTGTTTAGGTACAATAAAAAGCTATGGTTTCTGTATAAAAATTAAGAAAAGTAATTATTTTATTGATAAGAAAATACCGGCAATCAAACTCCTCAGTGACCGGTGAGCGGTCGTTGCGTTCAGACGTGTGCTCCGTGTTAAATTTTTACATGTTTTTTGCGATCGAACAAATATCTTTGTCTCGCTCACTCTCAGAGATTTTGCGCTTCTGTTAGCATATCGAAAGTTGCTTTACTTTATTTATTTTCAACATTATTTTCGAACTTTTTGGTAGTTAGTTAGTTTTTGTTTTTGTTATTTTATTATATATTATTATTGGGTCATAATGGAAAAAGATATGCTTGTCTAAAAAAAGGAAATGCAAGTCAAATATCATAAGCATTATATATTATATGCGTATATGTTATATTGTATTATATTATATTATATTATATTATATTATATTATATTATATTATATTATATTATATTATATTATATTATATTATATTATATTATATTATATTATATTATATTATATTATATTATATTATATTATATGTTATAATAATTATAAAAAAAATTAGGTATATATATTATTACTAGCTTTTATGGAAGAGTGAAGGCTCCTGGCACAGGCTTCCGCTCAAAAAAAGTCTTCAATCATGTAATATCATCTCAATTTCTAATAATGAAATGAACACAACCTTATTCACAATAATAATATCGATAATCTGCTAGCAACTTTTCTATATTCTAAATTAACTAAAACTAATTCTAAAAAACAAGTCTGTTTCTAAAATTTCTAAAATATCTAAAATTTCTAAAATATCTAAAATTTATAAAACTTCTAAAATTTCTACATTTCTAACATTCTAAAATTTCTAAAATTTCTAAAATTTCTTGGAGCTAGCGCGCCGCGTATATGCATGTATAATATATTTAGAAAAATTGGGTATTTTCAATAACATGAAATTAAAAAATTTCTCTTTCTAAGTCTCTTTCTAAAATTTCTAAAACTTCTAAAATTTCTACATTTCTAACATTCTAAAATTTCTAACATTTCTAAAATTTCTTGGAGCTAGCGCGCCGACTGTATTTATTTATTGGATTAACTATTATAGCATAACAAATGCATGTATAATATATTTAGAAATGTTGAAAATTGGGTAGGTATTTTCAATAACATGAAATTTAAAAATTTCTCTTTCTAAAATTTCTAAAACTTCTAAAATTTCTACATTTCTAAAATTCTAAAATTTCTAACATTTCTAACATTCTAAAATTTCTAAAATTTCTTAAATTTCTAACATTTCTAACATTTCTAACATTTCTAACATTCTAAAATTTCTAACATTTCTAAAATTTCTTGGAGCTAGCGCGCCGACTGTATCTATTTATTGGATTAACTATTATAGCATAACAATGCATGTATAATATATTTAGAAAAATTGGGTATTTTCAATAACATGAAATTAAAAAATTTCTCTTTCTAAGTCTCTTTCTAAAATTTCTAAAACTTCTAAAATTTCTACATTTCTAACATTCTAAAATTTCTAAAATTTCTAACATTTCTAACATTTCTAACATTCTAAAATTTCTAACATTTCTAACATTTCTAACATTCTAAAATTTCTAACATTTCTAAAATTTCTTGGAGCTAGCGCGCCGACTGTATCTATTTATTGGATTAACTATTATAGCATAACAATGCATGTATAATATATTTAGAAAAATTGGGTATTTTCAATAACATGAAATTAAAAAAATTCTCTTTCTAAGTCCCTTTCTAAAATTTCTAAAACTTCTAAAATTTCTAAAACTTCTAAAATTTCTAACATTTCTAACATTCTAAAATTTCTAATATTTCTAAAATTTCTTGGAGCTAGCGCGCCGACTATCTATTTATTGGATTAACTATTATAGCATAACAATGCATGTATTATATTTAGAAATGTTGAAAATTGGGTATTTTCAATAACATAAAATTAAAAAATTCTAGTAAAATATTAAAAGCAATAAGTAGAGCAAGATTCTATTGATAAATTACGAGTATTATAACGCAGGATGTCAGCGGAGGTGCTCCCCACGCGCACGGTTTTTTTCGACTCTGATTCGTAGTTTTGCACCGATAGACTGACGCCTTAAAAGAACTAAAACGCAAACAAAAATCAAGGTGCTTTATCATTGTTTTTGAAGATAATTGAAAAAAATGGTCTTTCAGTAGGGAACACGAAATTGTTTAAATTAAACTAAGGTTAGGTTAACACAATTGTTATGTCTGACATCTCAAGTTCGATTAAGATAATTAGCAAAATATTTTTTTTTATTTTTTTATTTCGACAACACACATACATGGGTACAGGACAGGGGCCTTACCACCACCTCTTATAGCATTATTATTTTAGTCTTACTTTCAAATTTCGTACCATGACCCCTTAAAAGTAAGCTTACTTTAATGTTGTTTCTATAAGCAGTTTTGTGACGTCATTCTCTATTTCGTTATGATATCTTGCTTTCGTAGCGTAGAAATAAAATGTTTCAGAACATACCAAATACGATATGGCTTCATACTTAGGACTCTGTGGCATTATTTAGCAGGGAATAGACAATCATGCAAATATCATTCGTTCACGGCAGGAATAAAACAATATTGTTTTGTGGACGTCATGGTACGAATTTGAGTAATGTTACTTTAAGCTTAAAACAAAACTTCCTTAAAACATGATAGTTTACTAAAAGTTCATGGTACGGCCCCAGGACAGGACAGGAACATAACAGGCGAGCAACCCTGATTCGATGTATCAGTTCCCAATCCAAGTAAATTATTTAAATTCGTTACATTACATACTTACACAAATTATTAAAATTATAAAATAAAAAATAAAAACATATTTTCCAACAATTTCAATGCTGTAAGCAAAAGAAAATTGGCGAATTACTTTTAAAAATTAATTTTTATCACTTATAGAATATTCTCTTCTTTTTCTTTTTCTTTTTTTTTAATTAAATACATAGATATATGTAAATATATAATTTTTATGATTCTTAGGCCTATTTGTATATAATCTATAATATATATTTTTTTAATTTATGGCTGTATGAAATCTAAATCTAAAAAAAAAAAATAATAATAAAAAAAATAACTCACAGTTCCACTACATGTACTCCATTGAGGCACAACATTCAAGTAACTATAAGCAGCTACTTGCGCTAAACCTGCCGACAAGTCTGCTGGACTGACCAATTGTCTTTTAGCGTAACAGCAATGATCACTGTTGAATTCTTCTCCTAATTTTTTGGAATTCCTTATTTGATTATAACAGTCGTAAAGTGAATCGTAATCATATGGGAATAAGGTATCATTTATCCATGTCTCTTTATCTGGTGACACATCGGAAGAATAAATCTCGTTGACCTTATGTCTCGTGTAAAGAGGTACTCTGTTTATCATGTCAATGCAAACTTCGTAGATATAAACAAACATTCTTCTCACATTGTAACCAACTTTAACGATTTCACCAACACCGTTGTTACAAGGGATTCTGGTCATTTTTGTTGTTGGTGTCCATTTTTGTTTACAAGTCAGCTCTGTAAAATCAAAAGTCTCACCATAAACTTTAAAAGAGGTCTCTCTAAAACAAGTTGCTCTTAATTGCTGTTCAGGGCTGTATTCGAATTCATCAGGACAAACAAGCAGAACTTCTCTATCTCCGGGTATATACATAAATCCATTATCAGTGTTGAAGTTCGCCAACTCTAATGTTGATTCTTCTAGCATCAACGGTTGGTATTCCTTCAAGTTGGTTCGAACATTTAGTTCACAATCTGAAAAGTTTAAATCATTTGTTTAATTTTAATCAAAATTTATAAAACACTAGTTGGTGCCCGCGACTTCGTCCGCGTTGAAAAAGCAATATATCGCCTGACATCGTTATTGCTATTATTCTTAGCCAGGCGTTAGTTTCCTTAATTTTAAATAATCCCTCGAGAGCAGTACTTTTTTCTGGATGAGAGGTACCCTATGTCCTTTCTGGTGTCCCAGACAAGACACCGTGTATTACATGCAAAATTTCATGGTGATCGGTTCAGTAGTTTTTGCGTGAAAGAGTTACAAACATCCATACATACATCCATTCAAACTTTCGCATTTATAATATTAGTACGGAGGATGAATACCATCATCAATTTGACGACAATTTTTGGTCTAGTGGATAGTAACCCTAGCTGTTAACCAAACGGTCTAATGACCCTGTACTAGTTGCCGAGTAGGTTACCCGCTATGCTATTTTATAACTTTACAAACCTCTTTTCTTAATTCTAAAAGTGCGGATGATTCTTCCATGATTGTTTTTAACAACACAAAAATATTTCCCGACATCCTCGCTAAACATTTCGAAAGAGTACACCATGTCCGTAAATGGTATTTTTTTGCCATTATGCCACCACGTCACCTGAAAATTATGAAATGAATACATATGAAAGTGCGTGTAATATCAAAATTAAGTTTTTTTATGTTATGTGTAAGTACTACTAACTGTAATTACCTGCATTTATCATTACATTTGAATTGATATTGTTATATGCTTATATTGTTATTTCTACATTATCAGCCAGTTGCAGAAACGTTCTTTAAATTATGAAGTCGCCTTTAAAACCTAAGGAATCATTAAAGTGTTGCACAAAGCTACATTAACGTCAACTTTAATGCTGCACTAAAATTTAACTAAAGAAGTGTCAAACAAGACCTTATCTTTATCTTTAAGAAAAAAAGCGTTGCGCAAAGCGACATTAGCGCATTTAAAGGAACCTTTAAAGGGGCCGTCAATCGTTTTGTGAAACGTCTTTAAAGTTAATGTACCCATTAGGGATAAGGACTCGTTAGTTAATGCCAATTTTAAAGAAGCTTTGTGCAACTGACTGAGGCTACCAAAATCTGCCAGACTTGAGATTTAGAGAGACTACAACAAATGACTTATTACTACTTATTACCGTAAGTTTCGGATCTCCTGTAGCAGTACAGTTCAAAACTGCCAAATTGCCTTCCTCCAAATCAATGAGCGATTTTTCATCAGAAGTGAATCTTAATTTTTTTATAATTATAACCCTTGTATTACTAGAACGCGATCTAGTCGGAGTGCTGACAGCACATGTGTAAACGCCAGCGTCTTTCCTGGTCACTTTGTTTAATATTAGTTTATCTTTATTTGTTATTATTACTCCATCCTGAAAAATATTATTGACATAATTAAAAACACGATTTATATTATAAAAAAAAAATTGTTTCATTTATACATATTTATATACCTAGATGAATGATTGGTCTCGCTGCGCTCGACTAGATACCCCCGTCGTACTTTGTAAAATGCGTCATAAAATAGTACGATGAATTCGGCGTACCCGAGCCAGTCACACAGCAAACTGTCTGTGATGTGTACTTACGTGCCGAATGATTTATTAAATTTTAGGCATAATAAAATACCAGTTTGCGTAGTTATCTTTGCATATTTAATTAAAATTAGAATTAATAAATACAATTATTAATTCTAAATAAAAGTAAAAAAAAAACTAAACTAAACTAATTCTATTCTGTATACTCTAGGCTAAAATGCGGTCGACCGGACCGGTTAAACCGCACATATCACAAACTGCCGGATTATAGATCGGCAGCCGACATTTATAAGCCAGGAGTGGGTCGCTAGTAATTATACTAAACATAGTGTAAATTAGCAATTATAATTTAAAGTTTTTAACAGGCTTTTGTTACATTGATTCTTTCCTTTCCAACGATAAACAAAAAGATAACGGTACCTTGTACCACAGAACCACATGGTCTTCCTTTTGATTATAAGTAACGCCACACCTGAGGGCAGCTGTGTCGCCTTCCGATACAGATATTGTGGAAGATGTGGGTAGTTCAGCTGAAAATTATTTTTTATAAGTAATTTTACTTTAAAATAGTTTTTATTTTAAATTTGAATTTAAATTTAATTTGTAAAATTTATTTTAATAAATTAAAAAAAAGGCGCCTGTTGCCACCAGTTGTCACCTACCATCAAGTGGACCGTCAGCCTGTCTGTCAAGCTTAATATAAAAACAAAGAGTTGTACTGTCACTCAATCAAAAATCTCTTGAAAAAATCAACTTACGTTTAACAATGAGTTTGTTGTCTGAAGAATATTTTCCATAGCGATTGGTGGCTATACAAGTAAAAGTGCCTTCGGAAGTCTTATCAATTCGCTTTATGGCTAGGGTTCCATCGTCTTCTATATCAAACCAATCGGTTCCTGAAAACATAATGTTTTATATATATAGGTATATAAAATCATGTCATATGTTTGACGCCAGTGAACTCCTAAACTACTGAGCCGATTTTGATAAAACTTCGTAACTATGTGTAATTTGGTCCAGCTTAAAAGATAAGTAGTATTATATTATGTTATACTAGCTGACCCGACAAACGTTGTTTTGCCAAAAAAAAATTGGGGTGGACCACCCTTAACATTTAGGGGTATGAAAAATAGATGTTGGCCGATTCTCAGACCTACCCGATGATAAGCACACAAAATTTCATCAAAATCGGTCCAGCCATTTCGGAGGAGTTTAGCAACAAACAACAACTGACAACATACAATAGATGAAAACTTAAGGCACTTTAAGGCCTTAAGTTCAGTGCCTTAAACTTAAGGCACTGAGGAATTTTGAACAGGATGTTTGTCTGAAAAACTCTTGAAGCTCCTTCTCGAAGTTGGCTCTACCTAATTATTACTATAGGTAATAATATTCATTCATAAATATCTATTCATACAAATTACTTAACAATAATTTATATTTTACGATAGTCGTAAAGTTACCATTGTATATAGGTTTGCTAAATATTGATGCCATCTGTGCAATAAAGAGGCCTAATCTTTGTATAGTATTTTCGTTAAATTTTGTTAATAAACAATCCTAACTAATATAATAAATGCGAAAACGAGTTTGTTGGTTTGTTTGTTACTCTCACGCCGTAACTACTCAACAGATAATTATTAAATTTTCCATAGCACGTTGTTAGACATACAAAAAAGTGCTTGGGATACCTATTATACAGGAAAAGGTAATGTTCCTGAGTGATCATCAAAAATTCAAATTAAAATTTAACGCCTAACGAAAATATAACAGCAAAAACTATTGCTCATACGTTTTTTGCTTACACACTAGGGCGAAATTTAAAAAAAAATTAAATTAATACTTCTTATCCTAAAAAATGTTATAATATACAAAAAATTGCTTATAATTTTAATTAATTATATAATAAGTAATTTTTTTTAATAATGTTATTATATGTTATACAGATATATTTGTAGTTACCAGCAGATATATATCTTCCATTCCTAATCCAAGTAATAACAGGCTTAGGATTTCCAGTGGCGTTGCATGGAATTTTGAAAAGCAAATCGCCAGCTATTGCTTTGAATGTATTATTAGACAATGAGTCGTGTATGTGTGGCGGAGCTGTAAAATAAATAAGGTATTACTTATATTTCTTTTTATATCCGACCAAAACAGATTCACGGTCCACTTGATAAGAGGTGGCTCAAGCGCTGCCTACCCTAGAAGGATTAAGTAAAGATATTAAGGAAGGGATGGAGTTATGCGCTCTGGCATCCCTTACTCACTCATCAAAACACAACATAGGCTTTTATTTCATGGTCTTTTTTTTTATTAGAGATGGGTTAGCTCTTGGCCAACAACCAGCCATGTGGCAAGGATGAGGCCTAAGATGAAGCGAGCTCACCCAGAAGATGTCTATTCACTCGAACCTTGAAAAGATTAGGGTTATATGTGCTTGGAAATACAGACGCCGGCAGGGAGTTCCAAACCCTGGCAGTGCGCATTATAAAGGATGTTTC
Organism: Synanthedon tipuliformis; assembly: GCA_947623395.1. Classification (NCBI taxonomy): domain Eukaryota; kingdom Metazoa; phylum Arthropoda; class Insecta; order Lepidoptera; family Sesiidae; genus Synanthedon; species Synanthedon tipuliformis. The sequence continues at coordinate 5,311,006 of OX392428.1, read as the reverse complement.
AAAGCGCTTGGTCCGAAAAAGGGGAAGGCTCTCCGAAGTACACCTTATAAAAGACACATAAACTGGCAATTTTGCGTCTATGTGCCAGGCTCTGCATCTTAGATTTTAAAAGAGTACTGTAGTAGGTCCGTTATCATAGTAGGATTAATTAATTATTATTATTTTTTTTCAAATGGTACCACCAACAGCACAAAAAATAAATATTATTATAGGTATAGGTAACATAATTTAATTTAGTTGTTTAGTTGTGTAGTGTTCTTTTTATAGCAGCCAGTTTATTAGTTTATTTGTTTATTTTGTATGTTGTAGTTATATGTTATTTATTAATTGTCTTCTTTCTTTCTTTTATTTTGTTTGCCTTTTTGTATGTTTTCTCCCAGCTTCAATTCAAAATTTGTTTTAGTAATTTAGTGGAAACTTTGCTGATTTATGTTTTTCTTATGTGTATGTGTAATGTGTATCGAGATATTGTTTGTTTCCCAAATATAATAAAAATAAAAAAATAAAAATAAATAAAATAAGGCAATTTTAAGGAATACACAGATAAACTACAAAATATAAATTAAGACGGCAATAAAAAAGGGATAATAAGAAATAGGCTCTAGTTTCTTTTACTCACTTGCCGAAATACAAAAGCATGCGTGCTGTTATTTCATTTGAATTTCAATTGAAATTTTTGCATTTTACTTACTTACCTCTGACAATGACCTGATATGTGATATTAGCGGAACTTCCAATGTTACTTGCAATACAAGTGTATAAACCATTATTTTCAAATTTAACTTTTGAAAATTTCTTCGAACCGCTTTCATCGCTTGCACTGAAAAGTATAAAAAAATCCTAGTTGATGAAGAAATTTCCACAGGTTTGATGAATGTAAAATTTGGTATACTAAATAAATAAATAATAAATATCTTTACCCTTTCCACACAGCACCATCTAGTTCTACACTAAGCAACTAAATGCTTGTATTATGCTTGTACTACCAGACAGTTGATAGCATAGTTTTTTTTTTTTATAAATACGTACATATTATAAATACAAAACATCCATGGCTCAGGTAAAAAGGTAAAATAAGACATTAAACATTTGCCCCTAGCGGGATTCACCCCGCGACCGGGGTGAATCCCGGTCACCCCGGTCGACCGTTTGGTTAACAGCTAGGGTTACTAGCCACTAGACCAAAAGTGTCGTTAAACTGTTACTTCGGTGGTATTTTCATAACATGGTAAACTTGATCTGATGCTGGAGCATCAAGTAGTCTGCGGGACAGCCAACTCCTCAGCAACTTACATCAGATATAGCGTGTTTGATCTCAATAGAAAATAAGGGATTATTTTGTAATTTTAATCAAAGCCTATTAAAAAGTAAGTTAAATTTTTAATATTATTTAATTTTTATAATTATAATAGTTTGTATAAATGTATGGATGTTTGTAACTCTTTCACGCAAAAACTACTGAACCGATCACCATGAAATTTTGCATACACGTTGTCTGGGACACCAGAAAGGACATAAGTTACTTTTCATCCAGCAAAAAAGTTCTGCTCACGAGGGATTATCTAAAATTAAGGAAACTAACTCCTGGCTAAGTATAATAGCAATAACGATGTCAGGCGATATATATTGGTTTTTCAACGCGGACGAAGTCGCGGGCACCAGCTAGTAACACATATTACACTACTTTACTTACTACAAGAAAGAAATGTAATATACTAACTTTGAAACAGCAAGTGGTATTCTGTAGTCCATGCTGTGAAAGACCCATGTCACTTCTGGTTGAGGATAACCGTCAGCAATGCATGGGAGGTTGACCATACTGTTTTCCATGACTTCAATTGTAGAGCTTTTAGGAGGTTCTATATAGACAGGATCTGGAATAAATGTTATGAGATATTTCTATTATTAAAAAAAAACGCGTGTATCTTTACTAGAAACTTTCAAAAAAGATCCATAAAAATGAGCTATATGTAGTACTTAGTGTATTAGAGAGTAGATAATAATTATAAATTGTAAGAGGTGGGATATTGGCCGCCTATCACACAGAAGTTTACATTTAATTCTGAAGTGATTGATTAAAAGAAATAAATTACCATAAACTTCCACTTGCGTTGTAACAATAGCTGTACCAAGTTTATTTTCAGCTAAACAAGTATAATCACCATTGTCTCTAAGCGTAGGCACGAAACTGTAAACAGATTAAAATAATTAGATATTACACAGTATAACCACAGCATACTTATTTCGTACAGTAGGCCGACGGAGACGTCTAGACAGGGCAATCGTGCGGGGCGTGAGGGGTTAGGCGCGAGTGGGATGTGCCCAAGCTGCATACGTCGTCGTTCTTAGTAGCTTGGGATAAATATTCTAGGGCTATCGCGTCTTTCAAATTTTAATTTATTATATAAATCAAAATGGTGCATACGCAATGTGCTGTAGGTGCGTGCATAAATAAAGAACTAAGCTTTCATCAATTTCCGCACGATGAAGAAAGGTAGGGCACATTTTATATTATTTAATTTGTGTCAACCCTTCCGTAATTTTTAAATACCTACACAGGTGGCGGCGTCGCCCAACATCAAAGGCGTCGGCCTACTGTAGGAAATAAGTATGCTGTGGTATAACCATAATCTATTAGTAGTGGCAGGCAGGGCACACTTATTTCCGTAGTAATAACTAAAAAGTCGAGCACGCTATTTAACTCACAGGAATAAACTTTTAATTTTATACTTAGTATGTCCAGCCATAGCCAACTATAGATTCGGCTGGCCGTAGCCGACTAGATTCGGCCCGCCATACTCGCTGTTGAGGTGAAAAGTTGTATGTTTAACACGAGAGCAAAAATTGTATGACCCCGTACATACAGGGTATACAGGGGTTACATGTTATACATCAAAAATTGTATGAGACAAAATGATGATACCTTACCTCAAACTATTCCCGTAGAATTCATATAGTTTGTCTTTAATACGTGTGCCATTTGCCATCCACGATATTACAGGGGTAGGTTTACCCTTTGCTGTACAAGTTAAGGTTACCCTCTCTCCAGTCTTCACTACTAGATTTGTTCCGGTTTCCGCAATTGATGGACGTTCAACTAAATTTAGGTTAGTGTTAAAATCTGTTACTTTTGTTCCTAAATACTTCATAAAATTTAACATAGATTATCTTAGCATTAATTAAAGTTGGACATAAAATATGCAGCAGACAGTACCTAACCATTCAATTGCAGAAGACCACTGTGCTGCGGAAATAACAGCGCATGTGCTGTTGAGTTTCAATAGTGTCAGAAAAAGATGACAGTCCATTCCTTTATTCTTTACTTTCATTTACACTGAAGTTGCTCGGCTTTCTAGGAGACAGTAACCATCAAGTGATTCGTCAGTCTGCTATAGTAAAGCCAAGAAGACAACGGAAAGAATGTTAACAATGCCAGCCCTCTGTCTCTTTCCCTCACACGAAGCGTTCGACGCTATCTGTTTCATTGTACAGAAAGCCATCTTGATAGCCATTGAAAGTTTGTTAACATTCTTTGCGTTGTCTCGTTGGCTTTGCTTTAGGTAGGTTCTTTTAATAATATGTTAAAAATATTATCCATACGAACATAAAATATTATTATATTATATGTCTGATTGTTAACATATGTTAATATTTTACAGGATTTTTTTTTAAACACTGCATGCTCTTAAAAAATCACATTGAAATTTTTACTTACTTGAATTTATAAACTTACTTGTATCAATAACTACGTCAATTTTATGTGAATCCCGTCCAACCATATTGGTGGCTATACATTGGTAGTAGCCAGCAGCCTCTTTTTTGACATCGAATATGAAAATTTCTTCACCAGTTTCTGAAACCTCAACCCCATTACGAGCTCTTAAAGGCTCTCTGTTGAAGTACCAGTGTATGGTAGGTTTAGGTGTTCCTTTTGTGACACTAAAACATTACATTACAAATATTTTTACATACATTTAGCAATTTTTTTATATTAGATACAAAATTTATAGTTTAATCTTACTAAATGTTAATTTATATTAATATGTTAATTTTATCATTCCAGTACCTGCAAGTTATTACAGTATCCGCTCCTAATTCAGTTTTAACGAAATCCATACTTTTGTCAATCTGAGGAGATACTGAAAATATGATTAAATATTTAAAAAAAATGGTATTTTATCATTATGCATATTTTAATATGAACTTAAAAAAAATCCAATCAGTTCATAGAAAATCAACATGACTGTATACACACCTAGTCCTGATATTTTCAATGTAGCAAACGATTCATGTGTGTTGATTCCATTATTGATAAAGCAGCCATAGACACCTACAAGTTCAGGTAGCATCTTATTTATCCTAAGAATTGCACCATCATCAGATATTTCGAAGTTTTCATTCTTGTGGATTACATTTTTAGCGCCTCTAAACCAAGTTATATTTGCTGGAGGAGATGATTCTACTTTGCAAGTTAAGCTTCCTTCTTTGTTGTATTCTATAACGTTATCTGCAAAAAAAATGTATTTCATAATATTGACGACTTTATAATCGTCAAAGAAAATTTTCTCAATGGTGTCATTAAGAGTTCAAAAATCCCTTTATTATAACCATAATATGATCGAAAGTGCACTTGCAGCACCCTCTGGTGTTTTTTTTATGTTATAAGCGATGGAAACTGCCTACCATCAATTGGACCGTCAGCCTATTTGTAAACCTATTCCGACATCAATTGATCCAAATTCATTAAACTCTTTATGCGTCAAAGAGTAAACATATATCTATCCATCCTGACAAGCTTTGGCATTTATAACATTAGTAAGACTAGAATTTCATTTATAGCGTCAAAAAATATCAAACAATACCTTTAGGTGTTTCGATTACCCTAAATTTTGTGGTTGTTATAATGTTTACTGCAGTTTTATGATGGCCGCGTCCATTTCTTGCTTTACAGATATAACTTCCGTTTGACTTGACACTGTCTACTTTTAAAACACTGACGTAATCGTACGGAAGCTTCACTGCTGACATCTGATGAGAAAACTTCATAAACTTAGTAACAGCAATTCATACAAATATCTTTGTTCAGCTGTTTGTTTATAAATAAATAAATTAATATTTTCAAAAAAAAAAAAAACAAAAAAAAAAAAAAAAAAAATATCTAGAACTTACTTTAGAAGGCAACTCAGGAGTTTCATTGTTAATCCAGTGCCAAGAAACTTTTGGTCTTGGATGTGCTATAACTTTACACCTCAATTCTATTGGCTGACCATATATTACCACCGCCTTATTATCAGTAACTTCTTCTATAGTCGTCACGGGCGCTTTATGTTCCGTTGTTGCTATAATATTTATTTGTATATATAATATATTAAAATAATAATAAGTTTTAATTCATATATGTAAGACTGAATTTTACCTGCCCATACTTTCTGCGGTTCAATTGAAATTGAACTTATCCTTGTGATTGGAGTTTTATTATCCAGATCGTATCCTTTTATCTGAAATTTTAACATAATGACACTACTTTGATGTTTTAATGTTAGTGTCAGCAGACAGGCCACTTGATGGTAATTGACTACTGTCGCCTATAACACGACAACGCCACAGGTGGCACAAGTGCGAAGTTGAACGCAAGTCGCTAGCTAGTATTTCTCATGTGACCACTTTTTTTCCAAATTCATTCACAACGAGCAGTACATCAAGCTCGTTGGATGCATGGTTAGGGATTTGCCTTAATGCTTTGTTCCAGGATTCCCGGCTTTGATTTCAGGCAGGCATCAACTTTGGAAATGAACTTTTCAAAGTTGGCTCTGGTCTGGATCTGGAAAGTAGTGGCAGGGTACACTGCAGGCAGCCCGTCTATTGGAGTAAGCATCCCCGTACAGAAGCCCTCCGTAAAATAAGAGCATGACTTTGTGCTGTTCTGTTTCCTTCTGCCAGAGCCCATTTCACTAATATTATAGTTTTTTAAAACAAGGTTAAAAATATACTCCAAAGTTAACTCACCCCAACTTTAAACATGCGATTTGGAGTAAGTAATGGTTCAGTTGTGACATAAAATTTGTCTCCCTCATTTAACAAGAGCACAGGTTTTTCGGCAACAACTTTACCATTCATTTCAAGGATTTGAATTGATTTAAGTTCAATGTTTCCCTTCTTAATTATCAGTTGAACGGACACGTAAGATTCTTCATCTGCAACATGTATTTACAATATTATACTTAAGCAAAAGTAAACTATACGAGTATATCTAATATTCAAAAAAATAGAACGTAAATAATGTATAAACATAATGCATTCAAGTGTAACAATTTTGATTTTACTCCCATAAATCCTTAAATCCCATTTTCATACCACGGGCTTATATAATTATATGCAAATCGATTCTTAAGGAATAAACTCCAAAAATTATTATTTTAATAGAAAATCATACCTGGTATTGGTTTTACAGTAGTATCGGCGATAGTTGAAGGTACAAACACTGAAAACCCACTTTTGAAATCCACGCTTGTTTCTGCTGAAACTATGGCCGTTGTTTTACTGGTGCTTCCCACAGTAGCTGTATGTAGACCTGGTTTAGGATCCGGCACTTTGACAATCTGTAATGGATGAATAAAAATAAATAATCATATACTTACATACATTTATTATGTCACTCTTTGTGCGAAGATGATTCGGATGCCTTGAGAAGGAGATGAGGTAGATATTCAATAAATATTTTATTGAAGACAGCTTGATTGATTGAAGATTTTTGTTTACTTCCACTTGCTGGAGAGACGATCGAATAATTCAAAGCAAAAAGTTCCAATTTGAACCATGTAAAATTCGAACCTATTCGCACTTCGACAAGAGCTACATCAGACAAAGCTAGCTATAGTGGAGATTGTTGCTAAAGTCAGTCACAATAATATTGAATGAGTAACGGTGGCTGATTTGCAGGCAGATGAAGTTAAATTTTGGTAGGTTAATTCGCCTTTTAATACAGAAAAAACGAGCAGACTATCTAATTAACTTTATTATTGGCATGTTATGATCATTGATTATACCATCCTGTTTCGGTTTATTCCCATTAGTTCAATAGTGAGTTCAACAGATTGAACTACTGTGCCCCCATAATTATGCACATTTAATTTCTAAATTTATAATAATGAGTTTAAATCTAGACTTAAATAATTCTTTAGTTCAGTTCAATGGTATCTATGCGGTCTCAGGGTATAATTTGACTGTGATATTATGTGTATGGCTCGATTGAGTATAGAACATGACATTATACGAGTACGTATTATTTGATAATGTGTACTAAAGAAATGATTGAACTTACGGCTATGTTAGACGTTCTTACGACGTCTTCTGTTGGTGGTTTGCTGCCACCAGGTCCCGTGACGTCAATTTTTGGTTCCGATCCTGATACGGATACAATTAGTTCAGTCATCAGGACATCAACGTTAAACTAAAATCAATCATTTTCAAATAAAATATTATTACTATAAATCTCTAAGTATAAAATTAATAACAATATAAACTACATATAAATGTAGCTAAGTGTCGGTGCAGTTGCGGAAGACTGTTCGTCTGACCTCGCATCTTCGCCTATAGCAGATGCGGAGGACGTCAAGAGGTTTAGTCGGTTTAGTCTACCCCACTACATCTTGGTATGGTAATGGGAGTCCCACTCTGTCCCCAGGCCGGTGAGTATCCATGATGGATTGCTCTTGTAAAAAAAAGGGTCCTCTAGGAACACAAATTTCCTCGTGATGTTTTTTATCACCGTAACACAATTAAATTATGAGTCTACTATTAATAGACCGCGAGCTGAGTATAAAGTGGTGGATTATACGTCAGCCGATCACATTCCTTCTTAGCTGAAAATTTGTCACATGATAGTTTATCTGATATTATGAATAAATAAAAATGGCAGGTGGTTCATCTCGATGACATTCTTATTCAAGTTTGGGAGTGTACCGCTGCTGAACCCACCCACGGAGCGGCAGCTGACATTTTTTTTTTATAAGAGATGGGTTTACTCTTGGCCAAAGTCATCACACAGTTTTAGTTTTAGTGAAACGTGGTCTCTTACTGTTGGCCTTGTAAGAAAGCTCAACGTCGCTCAACGAGCTATGGAGAGGGGTATTGTCGGAGTTACACACAGGAGGCAGGACACATAGTACGGAAACCCAATGGCCGCTGGGGCCGGAAGGTTCTCGAGTGGAGGCCACAGACTGGCAAGCGCAACTGTGGATTCAGGCTGCTTCCGACCGGTCTTATTGGAAAGTTATGGAGGAGGCCTATGTCCAGCAGTGGACGTCCTACGGCTGAGACGGTGATCAAATTTGTTTAAATTTATAACATTCCGTTTGTTAAAATAATGAATATATTTCTGATAAAGCATTTAAATGAAACCATGTTGAAGACAAAATATAAAACATACAATTTCTTCTTTAGTTTGATTTGATACTTACATTCAAAGTATTATTATATCCTGGGTCAAATGTTCCAGAGGTAATGGTTGTTTTTTTATGGTTTTTCACAGTTTCAATCACATACGCTAAAATCTGAATAAAAAAATTAACATATAATTAACAACTCTATTATATCTAACATTATACATAATATCGTGATCCGAAAAATATTTTCGGATACAAATGATTGGTCTCGCTGCGCTCGACTAGATAGCGCTATACAAAAGCAATAGCTCCGAAAATGTGGCAACTTTTTATCACTTTTTACCCAGTTTTATTATATTTTTACACAGTTTCACTACGCAAACTAGTATTTTATTATGCCTAAAATTTAATAAAACATTCGGCACGTACACATCACAGACAGTTTGCAGTGTGCTGGCTCGGGTACGCCGAATTCGGCGTACTATTTTATGCCGCATTTTACAAGTACGACGGCGGTAGTCGAGTCGAGCGCAGCGAGACCAACCATTTATCTATGTTCGGATATATAAAATATTGTATTTTTCAAATTTCTAATAAACTAGTTTACGTAATAAGCATGTATCAAGACATTAGCTTACAGAACTGTGTTTAAAATACCTACAATTTTTAAAGAATTAAATTTAATATACATTTTACAAAATATTACTTTTTTGCAATCCACACTAATCCATGCTAATATTATAAATTATCCAAAGTTAGAGTTACCCTCACATTTATAATATTATAAATGTGAGGGTAACTCTGTCTGTCTGTTTTCTTATACAGAAAACTGTATGTGTCTTGTTGGAATTCCTCTAGGCCATGGTGAATAATACTCCATTACTTAGTAGGACACATATTTATTTGTTCTTGCTAATAATTATTTACTTATTATAAAATATCGACTAGGTAAAGAGAACGTCCACACATTTTGACGACCCAGCGCAGAATGGCTGTCGCTTGTGTTGCCAATTTCTACCAATTGGTAGCGGTAAGTGCTACCACTACCGAAGTAGTGTTGCCAATTGTTTTTTCAAATAAGTATTTTAAATGCCCTGATCGTTTAGTTTTCTAACAGACGGCCATTCTGTTCTAGGAATGTCCTCATTCCGGAGCCAAGCTCGGTCATCCGAAGTAAGTAAGTAGGTCCTCATACTTAGTTCGGAGTAAGAGTAAAAATACATCAGTTTGAAATACATCACTATCTAACATACTAACAATGAATAATAACAGCTATTTACATAATCTTCTGATATACGTCAGTTTTAAATACATCACTATGCAACATAATAACAATGAATAATAACAGCTATTTACATAATTTTCTGATATACGTCAGTTTGAAATACATCCCTATCTAACATAATAGCAATGAATGATAACAGATATATACATAATTTTCAGATACCCTTATCTAAGTCAGTTTGAAATACATCACTATGCAATATAATAACAATGAACAATAAAATTATGTAGGTACATTATTTTCAGATAACATCAGTTTGAAATACATCACGATGTAACATAATAACAGATATGTACATAATTTTCAGGTATACTTGAGTCAGTTTGAAATACATCACTATGCAATATAATAACAATGAATAAAACTTATGTAGGTACATAATTTTCAGATAACATCAGTTTGAAATACCTCACTATGTAACATAATAACAGATATGTACATAGTTTTCAGGTATACTTGAGTCAGTTTGAAATGCATCACTATGCAACATGATAGCAGATATTATGTACATAATTTCCAGATATACTTACATTAGTTTGAAATACAGCGAATAATGCTGCATATATTTTTGTATAAATAAGTGACTAAATTATTATTGGGTTTACAATGCACATAAACTTTATATTCTATGTGTATATTAATAGCACTATTATATAGATTCTAGCTAAGTTAAAATTACACAAAACACAATTTTGATCATAATTATTATAGCAAATATTTTGAATGCAGAGCTTATCTTTATCAAATAATCTGTTACTACTACAGTAATTAATTTTTATTTTAATTACACTAGTCTGTAGTTATTAGTCACATTATATCAAACTGTATTTAATTAATCACATACAACGAGGTAATTCAGCCAGCATGCTTGGGACCCTGCACCAAAGGGACCGATGCTTTTTATTATAATAATTGTGTAAATTTATTGTGATTTATAAGTTTAGTTTATTGTATAACTATTAGGATTAGATTTTATTTTCAATAAGCCTTAGCAGTTTAAAATCTACAGAGTACTACAATACTTAAATCGTACTTAGGTACTTTTACAAAATCATTAATCACATTAAATTCAATTAGTTTCTTTTACTTGATTACATAAAATACCTCATAGTATAATTATTGTATAATACAGTATATACAGTATAATCACAGTATAATTAAGTGCTAAACGTCTTAATTCTTTAATGAAAACCTTCTCTGGTTAGGTACATTATAACTACTTAAATTTAATTTTCTTGCATATTTCTAGATTTAACACGCTTACACATTTCACCACTATTTGACACATTTGACACTCCACTATTACACACAATAAAAAGCTCAGCTCAGCTCAGTCTAGCTCAGCTCAGCTCAGCCTAGCTTAGCTCAGCTCAGCTCAGCACAGCCTAGCTCAGCTCAGCCCAGCTCAGCCAGCGCAACGTAGCTCAGTCAGCGCAGCGCAGCTCAGCTCAGCCCATCTCAGCTCATCTCTCTTCTCAATTCAATAGCCTGCACATTATCCAGCTATAGCCACTAAGCCACCATTTTTCCACCCGAGGGATTATGCTCCGCTCTACACTGATACTGCTCGCTATCGTTGCCCACCCGAGGGGCTCTCTTTTCAAGTTGTATTATAGCTACCGTTTGCCACCCGAGGGACACGGCCTGCCATTACCAATAGTCGTAGCTGCCCGAGACCGATGTTGTCATGTCTCATTTTCAAGCAGCTGGTGCCCGTCCCGATCAACATCAGACTGCACTCACTTCGTAACCAAACTGCAAATTTAGGGATAAAAAAGTAGATTTTAGAATTTAGGACTAACAGTCCAACCCTGCATTTCATTATTACTCGTGTCATGTCGTTGACCCAAACGTTCCAGGACCCATTGCTTCCGCTTACTACTAGTCTCGTTATCACCTCTCAGTGGTGTCACCCACGCCTTGAGTCTATCGTTGGAAACATAATTTTGTATTGATGACCTTCAATATTAGACACTATTGGTGTCTGTCTTTATCTAAAATTATAATTAGTTTGTAGGGACCATTATTTTACGACACCGATTCAAGACTGCAGCGAAATTGCTTGGGTTTGACAATGGAGCCGCTATTCCAAACTACTCTTTTTATTTTATTTTTTCAATCCTATTTGTACTGTACATAGATAAACTTTATACCTTATTTTTGTATACACTTTAGATATTAGTTTGTAAATACTGTAAAATTCTTTTTGTTATCTTTGTAATAAAAATGTATATATTTATTTTGTAGACCATCTAAAATCGTAGTAGAATAGAAAACATTTACTTGTATACACAATACACATGACATACAGAACACATCCAAACATAACGAGACAAAAATAAAATACATACAAATCTTTCCCATATACACAACGAAAATTCCTTTGAGTGTGCGCCATTGCTCAGCATAAGCCGATGCAAAGCACAGCGCCGATCCCACGCCAGCCCACTTGACAGACTCACGCCGGCGGAACACACGTCGCCAGTGTCGCACTACAGTACGGTTACTTGTAGGAATTAAAAGCCGTGATTCTGTTTAGGGTGCAACTAATCATATTTTTAAAATGACAGTACACCACCTCTTATTAGGTTGTCTTTAGTTATTGCTCATACTATTACACATTTATTGCTCAGTTATTGCTCAAAAGGAATCACTTGGCTCAAGATCTCATTCACCCCTCTGTCCCTCAATTAGTAATGAATTATATTTCATTACTAATCGAAGATTAGCGTTGCATAACAAAGTTATTGGCTGGCATTCATATGCAAGATATTATATTTATTTAGGAAAGGCGTTATGTGCGATCTAGGAGGCACCTCCATTAACTATTATTTAATCTGTGCCTCCACGCAGAAACACAACTTTGCAATTTATGTGTTTTCTTAAATAAAAGTTACCATATAGAACTAAAAGAATAATTCACCTTAGATAATCGTTTCGCAAAGTTTAAGTTTAACCTAAAATCAGTAGGTACTTAAGACATCGTATAATTTTGTACAAGACTTTCAAGCTTTCAAGCGGCAAAAGCAGTTTTGGACTAGTTCAAGCGCTTGTTTCTCAAAACGCAAATTACCGTTCATCACAAATCCGAGGTTGTGCGCTTCACTCACTCTGACAACCATAGATTTAGTATTGCTACCGTTCCGTCAGGTTCACCATTAATGGTCATATCAGAGTTAAACGCGGCTAAGCTTTCTTATATAAGTATTCTCTCCTTTTTTTTTTAAACCTTATAACATAAATTTAGATTTATTTGGATTAAGGATTAACCACTTTTTTTTTTTTACCAAACAGTTATAGTTCCTAGGTATCCATTTTATTTTGTTTTATTTTTATTACATCTTGTATTTGTTCACTCATATAATTAAAATTGCAAATCATCGGCATATAAATGGTAAAACAGTTCTTACAACCTACTATCGCGAACATAATATCTCCAAGTACCTTTATTCTATTATGAACTTAATGACCCATCAATGACAATGAATTGTTACGTTTACTTTGTATGTGGCGACATTTTTTTTTTGTTCCGAAAATAACATATTTTCGGAAACCAAATTCAGCGCTTATTAATTATTATTATTTGAAAAATGTCCTGCCAATATAATAATCTGACATCGAGATCTATCTGACATACTCGTCTTCGTTCACCATCTGATACCACCCTTTTTAATCTGCCTTAGTTAGTTTAGTAAGGAATCTTAGCGCAAAGTTCCACACGAGGCGCCGAAAGAAACTTGCCAAGCCAACGAACCGCCGCACCTGGTGTACATTTGTGTGCCCAGGATTTTCCGCCTGTATTTTCTTTGCTCCAGTCCTTATGCTGGCCATGGAGATTTGATATCCAAGAAAATCAGATTCTAAAAAGAAGCACTTCCTCAAATCTGTAAGCCTGGTTGCGGCAAGTAATTGTAGTATCCGTATTTCATCTAGCCATCAGTGATGTGCCTTTTTTTTCTTTTTGACGGGTCTCTTACGAATCTTTTGTCTTATTAATTTTCAATTCATTGATGAAATTCTATATAATTATAGGTAATTGAGTAGCAATGAAGAACTATTAAATTATATTCAGATATTGTTATTGTTATCATTTAATTCTTAAAATCAAATATTTGGCACCTTTATATCGCAAACATTTATCGTAGTGAGTTACCATACCAATAGTACCTACACTCAAAGGTACTAACTAAACTATCTTTATAATCACAAATATTATTGTCAGCTTATTAAAATAATAAAATATTTAAAAATTATAGCAACTTATAAGATTACTTTTACAATGAGAAAACCAAGACCTTAGTCTTTTTTAAATTCTAATGAAATGATTAGAAAGAATGACCTGGCACAATACAGGTCATGTCTTGCCTGTCACCCAAAGCGTCAAGTGGCGGGCTTCAACTATAGTTTCAAGGTCACGCTCGCCGACACCGATTAAGTAAGAAAGTTACGGTCCGTATCCGGATCGTATCCGCGGATATACGTTCTTAATGATCCGGCGCATCACTACTACCTTTTTAATGCCATCTTTATTCCTCCCTCACGAGTACAATACGGCTGACGTACGCGGAAATGGGACTCTCTAATTACATTATTATCTAGCAACTCGCCTACTATCCTCCTGACTACATTTCGTTCGCTGTAGAGAAGACGATACGGTTTGAAGAAATCGGTAACGCTAAGTCGTTTTGTTAATAAATCTGTGGTATACATCGATAATCTGTGGCAACCTCTTTTTAGCAGACTTTTGGTTTTCTGCTTTCGCAGGAACTATGAAAACGTAAAAGTGTACAACCGACGTGGCATCCGAAAGCACGCGCTTTCTCGTCACATGTCACATGGTAAATACGTGCGCTTGTATTTATTTGTACATAATGTATATTGTGATTATCCATATAACGTTATAAATATGTATTATATATAATAAATGTGGTGTTATTTCTTTCATTCTACCCAACTCATTCTAACTCGTGTAGGCCGAAAGCAAGTGATTTCTATGTTTGTTTAGTTAGAAGACTAAAAATTTAAGCCATCTAAGGCGACAACTTCAAACTTACTTATGACCCGCTCAAGTCCCGAATTGTCGCAGTATAGAACTAAGTCCAAATGATTCCTGTGAAGGATCGACTCATTTAAACCTCCGTCGTGAGAAGGTCGTCCCTCACCACCTAAGCCTCAATGTCAACCTGAACAGCGTCAGCACCCAAAGTCACCAATACCTGGGTGACGGTGGGATACCACGCGACGCAAAACCTTTGAGGGTGTGGAGGTTCCACTTATCAAGATTTAGATTGAAATATTTTTTTTAATTTTTTTTTTTTAGCTACTTCCCTGATCAGAGCACACGTCCACTAAAGTCAATGCGTCTGGACTTCTCCACTCCGCTAAGCTTAACAAACTTCATGGAAATACCTCGCAGATATTTCAGTAGAAATTAGACCCTTGTGCATTGATGGGAATAATATTATTAAGTTTATTATGCAATCGACCGCATTCGTACCTTTAAATTTGCACATGTTTACCAGTCTTTCTTTGTCATGATTATCACATTTGAACTTACGAGTGAAGGAGTACAATAGCTAGAATACGATGTATCAAGCGGGGACAGAAAAGGACAGAGGATTCCACAAAATAGCACAATTCTTATGTTCGTTTGTTCTTTTTTTTTTTTTTCTCCCTTTTTTTTTTAACTACCTTATCACAATATTATCAGTGCAAGTAATAACTAGGTAATCGTACCTGCCTATCGAAATAAGGCCTTTACTTTCAAAAGGTCAGATTTTCAGATGGTCGTTAGGTATTTTACCAAACGAAAATTGAGTAAACTTTTTATGAATTCAAATAAAGTAAACAAATTCTTTTATTTTGTTGAAAGTGAAGTGTATAAGTAGGTAGGTAATTATCTCGTAGTACAGTAAAGAAGAACATTTCTTTTTAAGTTTATATAACACTACCCTATCTATATCGATATTATAAAGAGGTAGATTTGATTGTTAATTTGTTTGCATTGAATAGGCTCCGAAACTACTGGACCAATTTGAAAAAATTCCTACACTGTTAGGTAGCCTCATCATCAGCGACATAAGCCACGCCCCATAAAGCCACGCGGACGCAGTCGTGGGCAACAGCTAGACATAGATAAAAGAAACACGCATATGTTCCATGCGAAACTCATAGTTAAAATATACGTAAGTAAACTCAGAGCTACAATTTATGATATCTCAAATAAATATTCATACCAGTCACTTAAATATTAATAAAACAATACAATACATGAAGTATAGTCATACTACAACAATAATACGATATTGTTAAAAAAAAGTATATTTCCTTAGTATTATTTTAAAAAGAAAGTAGCATGCTCTCAGACCAACTAGGAAATGTACAAAAGCTACTGTCCGTTTTGTAATGTAATCTTTGAAAACAATAAGTCTTACAGTACCTACTTGTGAAACAATTTGAATGTAAACCATCACTAATCTAAGTAATTTAGCAGGTAGGTTCGAGTCTTTCATAGATATTATAAATATATCTATATACAATTATACATACAGAAATTCGTGAACAGAAAAGTTACAAGTACATACCTCAAGGGCCCGCTTACCGCACTTCTGAAATTGTTGGAATTCCTCTAGGCCATGGTGAATAATACTCCATTACTTAGTAGGACACATATTTATTTGTTCTTGCTAATAATTATTTACTTATTATAAAATATCGACTAGGTAAAGAGAACGTCCACACATTTTGACGACCCAGCGCAGAATGGCTGTCGCTTGTGTTGCCAATTTCTACCAATTGGTAGCGGTAAGTGCTACCACTACCGAAGTAGTGTTGCCAATTGTTTTTTCAAATAAGTATTTTAAATGCCCTGATCGTTTAGTTTTCTAACAGTCTGTTATATTATTAAAAAAAGAAATACTGTTCATGAGGGATTATCTAAAATTAAGAAAAAAAACTAACGCCTGGCATAAGTGTAATAGCAAAAAAGATGAGAGGCAAAGAAAGTTATAATTTATTGTTTATGTTTTTTTTTATTTTGCAACGCCGACGAAGTAGCGGGCATCAGCTAATATTTTTAATAATAGAAAAATTTTTGCAGACAATTCAAGTATAGTTTTGCTAAGCTACGAAAACTTAGCTACGTGTGTGACGGGCTAAACTGTAAGCAAAGATAAGCAATTTTAAAACAATTATGAATTTACGACCACGATACGATACTGTTGACACAGAGAGATATGAATAATAATTAATATAAAACAATAACATTTAAATTGATAACAACTTATAAGAAACAGGGGATTCCCCGTGCATGACGTGCATCAGTTCATAAACAGAATATTAAGGCCGGTGCTGACTGACGGTAGGGCACGGCATGGCAAAGGATTTTTTCAGAATATATTATTTTTAACCTTATTCCAATTACAATAAGGCCATTGCGTTCCACGGCAACAAAATGAGTTGTTGGAGTTCTTGTGACGAAAATATCTTGGTTTGCATTTTCCCTTTTCCTCTTGACAAGGAATATTTGCTGGGGGTGATAAAAGTCATTAGAAGAATTAATAAATCTTACATAACTCAACTCTCTGTTAACTTACACAGCCTGTAACTCCTAAAGTATTGATCATAGATTAAAAATGAATATATACAAATTTGTGGAAAATTTTATGTAGAAACTGTTGTCGGAAGTAATTATAATGCTATTCGTACAGATATTCGAAATATGAGCAAAAACGTGAAAAAAAGGTAACCCTACACCCTCAGCACAGCCCCGCCACTCTTGAAGACTTTTAGTATGTTCATCTGGATACCGTAAGGTATACTGTACCAAATTCAAAACTACACGAATTATTTCCCCTAATATTCGGTTTAATTTGAATGTACTATTAGTTTATACTATGTGAAGATAATACTTAACTATGATATGGCTCAAGTCCTAACTACAAACGATCGAGATGTTAAGAGTCAGTTTGCTAGTAAAATGCACCCTTCAGGGAAGTATAGCCTTATGAACCTCTTTCTTAAATTAATCTTTATTTTTAAAATATATAAAAATGTTAAGCTGGATTGTGTATGTTTCAAAAACTCCAGAATGGGCAGACCGATTTTAATTCGGTTTTCACACATAGAAAGAGGGATAAACGAGAAAGATTTATCACCTAGAGCGAAGCCGGGTGAATAAAAAATTTCTTACCTTGTTAATTTCATTCTTGCTTAAATGAAATACTTGTCCGTTTGTAGCATTAGCTAATTCGTGATATACAAGATAATCTTTTGATGTCACCGTGTCACATATTCCTGTCAGTACAAAATCTATCTGAAATTCAAGAAAAAGAATAGAAATAATACTTAGAAATAATAAAAAATGGGACTGTTCTTGTTATTGAAACCTTTATCTACATATTTTTAGTGTTACACACGTTCAATGTTAAAAGTTCGTTCATTCACTTCTAAATTTTGATAACAATTAAAGTACAACCGTGACACAAACCACTTAGCACCTTTTTTCATGCGATAAGCTATGGTAGTGAGTAGCACTAGTGCCAAAATGTTGGAATCTCAAAAAAAGTGAAAAAACGTAAGTGAACAACTTAAGTGAACTTAAGTGAACAACTTAACTAACAACTTCCTTCCTAATTGTTACAAATAACTTGACAAAATCCCTCTTTTTCGGACTAAGCGCTTTAAAACATCCTTTATAATGCGCACTGTCAAGGTTTGGAACTCCCTGCCGTCTTTATTTCCGAGCTCATATAACCCTAATCTTTTCAAAGTTCGAGTGAATAGGCATCTTCTGGGTGAGCTCGCTATATCTTTGGCCTCGACTTCGCTAATCAGCCGGATGCTGGCCAAGAGCTAACCCAATAATAATAATAATACCAATACAGAAGGCGGTACTTCTTGACACGGCACTCTAGTTTTAAGTTTTTTTTATAATATTTATTGTTTTTTATATAATATATATTGTAAAAAAATTTAGAGTTAAGAAAGAAAATAAATATATGTGAATAATAATAATAAAAAAATGGCACTTTTTTAGTCATAATTTTTAGAATGAGAAAAGAAAAACCTGAGTTCTTTTGTCTTGACTCAAACTCTTCACTCGTTCTACTTCCATAAAATCTAAAGCTGAAGCATCAGTGAATACATAAAAAAACGAATTTGGTAAACTTTGTTCCAATGCTGTTTCAATTCCCTTCATTGACATTTCAGGACAATCTCCACCGCCATGAACAGATATCGAACTCAGTGCGTTCTTGAATTCTCTACGATTTTTTGTTTTTAATCGGACTTCTACATCTAAAAGAAGAATGAGGTAAACACTAGTAAGAATATTGAAATAGTTAGATCTAGTCTTCTCTTACAGCCAAAAACATCACTTGACTGTCTGAAGATAATAGTCAATTTATGCACTTTTTTTATGAAGTCTGCAGATAGACTGACAGTCCAGCAATTGCACATCAGTTTTAAGACGTAGACGAATGGGTCAACTTTGGAAATGAACTTTTCAAAGATGTCTCTTGTCTGAATTTTGAAAATAGTGGCAGGGCGTTTCACAGTCATTTTGAGCAACTCGTCTCCGTGAAATCCGTACTAACTACCTATATAGTACTACATAGTATAAAACAAAGTCGCTTCCCGCTGTCTGTCTGTCTGTCTTTCTGTCCCTACGAGTATGTATGCTTAGATGTTTACTTTAGAACTACGCAACGGATTTTTCACTAAGAGTGGTTCTCGAGGAAGGTTTAATTATATAATTTACAAAATTACGTGGGCGAAGTCGCGGGCAGCAATTAGTAATATTATAAATGCGAAAGTGTGCATGGATGTATGGATGTTTGTAACTCTCACGCAAAAACTACTAAACCGATCACCATGAAATTTTGCATACCTACACGTTGTCTGGGACACCGGAAAGGACATAGGGTACCTTTCATCCAGAACGCGGACGAAGTCGCGGGCACCGGCTTTTGGCGAGTGAATATGCCAATGCCAGACCCCATTGCCCCATCCATTTCCCCATTGCCCCATTCCTTTCCCCATTGCCCCATCCCTTTCCCCATTGCCCCATCCCTTTCCCCATTACCCCATCCCTTTCCCCTTATCCTTAATACTGATATGATCGGCAGCGTACTTGCAGCACCTGTGACGTTGCTTGTGTTATAGGCGACGGTAGCCACCTACCATCAAGTGGATCGTCCGTCGACCTCAATATAAAAAGAAATGATAAAGACAAAGTTAACATACCTGGATCATTAAATGTTACCAAAACGAAATTCTCTATTTGCGACGATTCTGAATTCATGACAGTATCAAAAATTTTATTCGCATCTATCCTTACTTTTTCGATGTCATCCCTCATGGAACCAGTGTCGTCAATTACAAAAGTTAAACTACCCTTCTCGGCGCTTACAAGTTTAAACAATTGCATAATGCCAATTAAGGGTAAAATTGAAAAAATGTTTTTGTATAACATGATTTTAATTTTAATACGACACACTTCACAAACAAAACTTTTGTAACTAAGGAAAAATTATTTGCGACAGTTTATTTATGTAATCACATTATACGTGCTTGCGGTTGACCTTATTTGACTGGTTGATAATGCAGATCAATGAGTTTTTTTGTTTACAAACGCCGGTCGTTAATGCGAAGGAAACGCATCCGCTGTATAAACATTGTAATAAGTATGTAGTATATATTATAATATAATATTAAAAGTAATTTTTTTCCAATTAAAATGCCAATTAAGTCAAATAAAAATAAAAGGCGAAAAACTGTTATTACATATTTTTTAAACTAAATGAATTTTTATTTATTTGGTTTGTTGACGTTACTCTCATTACAATATTAGAAAACTATACTTTAAAATTATTAAGAGAGAAGATTTGTATTTTACATTAAGAAGATTGGTGGGACAACCTTATCATGAAAAGTGAAAAATAGAATTGAGTTTTATAGAAGCAGCTGGAAGGCCTTGCTTCTCTCTTCTTGAAGACACGTTAACCGTTATAATCAACCCGATCCGATGTGTAATATAAAATAATAATAATAATATAATAGTTAAAATTATAAATATAATGATCAATCAATGAGCATTCCAAATTTCCTAGAGACACAATAATGTACGCTACCAAGAAAGGTGATAAGGCCATGACACAAAATTATCGCTTCAACAGTAGATACTGGGGAATTCACATTTTTTAGAAATATAAGGTCATTTCTTTATCATTAATTCCTTTCTTCAATAAGATGATAGGATATCTATTTCTGACATGAAAACCATCAATGAGCCTTCAGGTATATATGCTCGAAGCACTGCAATGCCTAGGCAAGCCCAACCGAGCTCTAAATGTGTTGTTATAATGAACTCATAAAGGGCTTTGAATGCTTTTTGCGTGTAGCTGACCTTAGAGTGCATGGTAGAAGGCCTATAGCAGCGTCAATTACACCTCTCGTGAATCTACCAGCCAGCTTACAACCAACGTCCTCCTATCCCTCTCAATATCTGCACCAAAAAATGATCTGAGAGGTCTTCCGAGATCCAGAGACTCAAATACTTTTTTTTGACGAGGAGAAATCCGCTTACAGATTCCCTATGGTTAGGCGGTACACAACTTGGTGTGCGGAAACAAACAATGACAGGAGTGCGGCCGACCTCCAACTGTGAGAGGGAGCCCGCGAGGGGTCCGCTACGGACTGGCTCCGCTACGGACTCCCGCTTGGGAGCCCACTCGGAACGCTCGGTTGTACGCCTTCTTAGCACCCGAGGCCGGGCCAAGGCCAAGGGTGAGCCCCGCCCACCACGACAAGGTCCTGGCGTTCCCAGGGGGGAGGGACCCAGATACTTTAAGTTTTCGCATTGCCACAAAGAAGAATAATTATGCTAACTGTAGTGCCTTTCCTTATACTCTCATATGCTCACGCGTGCACTCCATGGTCAGAACCCGACATGGAACAACTAGTTCTCAGTATATATAAGTTACTCTCTGCAACTAACTTATCCCACGTGGATCGCTGGCATCAGTCACGTGGTACGTTTTAGATTGTGCTTGTAATGTTGCTAGTGAACAAATCCAAGATGCATACACTACACTAACAATTACTATTTTAAGTATATTTTTGGAGTTTACTCCTTAAGAATCGATTTTTCATATATAAGTCGGGGGGTATGAAAATTTATGGGAGTAAAATAAAATGTCACATGTCACACGTTACACGTTACATTACATTTTACAATATGCTTCAATACATATTAATAGATATTATTTCTTTGTAGTATTAATATAATATAAAACATATAATATGTTATATTAATAAATGTTTTAATTATATTTATTAAATTATTTATTTATCGTTCCAAGGAGTGGGTCGGAGCTAAGGTCGACAGACAGTCTGACGATTCACTTGTTATGGCTGTTGTTGTTGAGGCAACCGTGGAACGTTGCTGACTGAGCCACAGCGAAGCGTGGCCGGGTTATAATTTAATTATACAAACAAAAAAATTAAAAGAACATTTCAAGTGCGTCATTTATTTATAATTGAATTGAAGAATTCTGATTGATCACAACAAAATATACGGCCTTTCTCAATACTGCGCCAAGCAATGTTCTTGGTCCAGTTTATTTTGTGGCAGATGTCTTCACAAAACACAAATATTTTCAGATCGACCGTCTTTATATTGGGGATGTTTATTTGTACTATAGCAATGCCTTCCACCGTCTGAAACGTGATAAAATAAAGCAATACATGAATTTTCAAGTGATAAGTAATAAATAACAATACTTCTTTATAAATAGCTGAGATTTGTAGGCAGGCCATACTGAGTATCACAGTTATAAACTTAGTAGCCCGTCTTGTGGCAGAACTAATCTTTTACATACGTACTTACATAGGTACATGATAATAACTGTGGTATTTCATAACTCTTGTATTTCGGTGATTGAATAAAGAATGCCCATGTTAACCTCAGGGGACTCTGTTACTATTAATTTTAACAAGAAAAGTTATTATTATATTATTATTATTATTTACATCTTTATGTAAAATTATTATTTTTGTAACTATACTACTATGAATTATACAGGGCGTCCCACGACGATGCCACATGGAGGGAAAGTACCTTGAATATTGTAGATGGAACATTTTACTGAAAGAAGACATTATTTTTATTTTAAAAACAATTTAAACTGCATTCATAGACTTTTAAATAATTACATGGTTGAACCGGGAATCGAACCCGCTACACGAGAAAAAAAATTACCCTGTAGCTTTATCATACCAATCGAAAGGCTTCATCATAAGGATTATTTTTTGCTAAATAACATAGTGTCAGAAATAAAAGGAGACCATGAATTTTAACATTTTTAATTGTAACGTATTTTTGGCGTATTATTCATTGGCGCCCAACGTGGGGCTCGAACCCACGACCCTGAGATTAAGAGTCTCATGCTCTACCGACTGAGCTAGCCGGGCAACAAAAGACCTCTGCTATACTGAAAATTTTGAATATTGAAAAGTCAAATGATGGAATACGTACATTCTATTTATTTTAAAAATAATAAGGTTTAAATACATACTTAGATAAATAAACAAATAAGGTAATATAACTAAATATAATATAATATAATAAAATAAATAAATAATACTACGTTACATAATACAAAATTAATCAATTTATCAAATGCTCAAAATGAGTTCCATACTGTTGAATACAAAGTCGCACTCTTTTGATTATTTCACTCCCTGTCGATTTTTTTATCTTGTTGTGGTGGATACTTAGAATAATATCTCTAAGTTCTGTTTGTAGCTCGTGAACACTTTCATACTGGTTCTTATAAACTAAATTTTTTACATAACCCCATACATTCAACAGTATGGGACTCATTTTGAGCATTTGATAAATTGATTAATTTTGTATTAAAATGTTAAAATTCATGGTCTTCCTTTTATTTCTGACACTATGTTATTTAGCAAAAAATAATCCTTATGATGAAGCCTTTCGATCGGTATGATAAAGCTACAGGGTAATTTTTTTTTCTCGTGTAGCGGGTTCGATTCCCGGTTCAACCATGTAATTATTTAAAAATCTATGAATGCAGTTTAAATTGTTTTTAAAATTAAAATAATGTCTTCTTTCAGTAAAATGTTCCATCTACAATATTTAAGGTACTTTCCCTCCATGTGGCATCGTCGTGGGACGCCCTGTATATTATTTTATTGTATTTTAGTATAATTTGAACACATTTTTTTTGTCAACAACTTGGAATCAAAAATTACTGTCACCCATAGATAAAATACGTACATAATATATCTCAATAACTTATATAAAAAATTCTACCCTAGAACTATCACTAGATCAATTATGCACTTACTTATAATATTATAAATGCATTATAATAATAAATATTAAACAAAATTTATGACAAAATATTTTAATCTAAAAAGTTTTTGAAAATATTTCTATACGTAGTCGTCATAAATACAAAAAAACTAACTTTAAACTAATCTAAAACTTATTTTCAAGATGTAACAGTCGAAATTCTAACGTCACACATCAGTGAGCTTTTTTTGTTTATATGTTTTTGTTTTTGTTTAGATGCTAATATGTTTATTAATAATTACCTTCCATAAATAAAGAGGTACAAGTAACTTAAAGTCCAATCGATCCATAATATAAGATACATTAAAGCTCTTCTCTCCGGGAATATGATATAATGAACCCGACAATACTTTAAAGCGAGAAATTTCTCTTCTTTTAAGATCAATTCGTCGTTCCACATCATCCCAATTCTAAAAGGAAAATAGAAATAATATGTTTACCTACTTAAGAGGCCACTTTCCAGCTCGAGCCTGGGCCCTGATTCTGTATGCCAAAACTCTTGACAAGACAAGGCAAGATACGTTAATGTCATTCCTTGTCTTATCATCAAATTCTTATGTCTTATGCCCCAAGACAATTATCTATGGCACGATATGATTTCACAGAAACCACAGTATAATATTGTATTTATTTGACAATTCCACTGACAACACAGATAATACCTACATTTGTTATCTGGCTTCATAATATATATACATAATTTAGAATTAGATTTTATTGTAAATAAGCTTATTTTTAGATTGTATTATAGATTTAACCTTAATATTAATGTACTTCGTTGATAAACAGATAATATTATGTTATCTCAGCTGGGGGCATAAGACATAAGAATTTCTTGGCAAGACAAGGAATGACATTAACGTATCTTGCCTTGTCTTGTCAAGAGTTTTGACATACAGAATCAGGGCCCAGCTTACTAATACCATACTACGTAATTCCATGATTACTAATCATTAGTGAGACATAATATGAAGGTTTGCATCGAACCAAACAACTGAAAATAATTTTATATCTAGTATAATTTATTACCTAGCATCTAGGTAATGCAGCCAGCATGCTTGTAATCTTGCCTAGGGGATCGAAGCTTAATATTATATACAATTTTTAAATACCTACGGCTATGGCTTTCAAAATGTAATGTTTATTTTATTTTATTTTATTGAGACACCAACAGTACATACATCAAAATTATCCAAAACACATTAACAAGTTATACAAACACGTCTACATTTGCGTACCAATTACTGGTGTCTACAGCTACACCAGTTTTTCTGTTTAGTTTTATCTGTTGAAAATTTAGAAAAAATAATAATAATATAATATATTTTATGATTAATAATACATATTTTAAGAAGCAGAGCGTTCACTTAAAATTCAAAATTTCAAAATCAAGACATAGTGTTAACCAAGACATTTTAAAATGTAAATTTTTATGAACAAAATCCAGTTACTAAGTAAAACTTACATCCATAAATTGCTTTATTTGTGGTACTACATTCACGTAGCTATACGCTGCTCCTTGAGGCAGACCGATCAAATGCCTGGGGTGTAACAACGGGCGTTTTGCTATAGAACATTCACTTGATCCAGTACTGGACCATCTTCTATAATTCATTCTTTCCTGATATGCACAACTGTACAAATCGTCATGTAGATACGGTATAAAATATTCTGTTTGCCAGTTGTTGTTTTCAAGCTTGAAAACAGATGTTTCAGTCAATCTTCGTACTGCTGAACTATCTGAACATTGTAAATGCGATAATATGTTATCAGCGTAAATTGTAATATTCCTTTGCGTATTGTAACACACGTCGTAGACACTCAGAAATCCTCTTCTAGTTGTGTAACCAATTTTAACTAGCTTATTTTTCTTATCAAATAGACATCGAGTTTTTAACAGGTTTGTTTTTGGTCTCCAATTCCTTCGACACTTTAGCTCTGAGAAATTGTATTCTTTTCCTTTGACCAAAAATTTCTTTTTATTTATGCAAACGGCGAACAAGAAAGAAGTGTTAAATTTTTCAAAAAACGAACCTAGGGGGCATTGAAGATTGATCTGTCTACGTGAAGGTATTCGCATATAGTTATTACATACTTCAAACTTAGGAACCTGTAATGTACCAGGTTCGAGTATTAACGGAGGTTTATCGACGAAGTCCTTTATAATATCCAGATTACATTCTGAAAGTATGATTTAAGTGTTAAAAAAACAGATTTTTGTAATTTAATTACCCCTTTTTTTCATATAAAAATTCATTTATTCATTAACCATCTTAGTCGAGTGGTTAAGGTGCTTGCATTAATTCCCAGATCTATTCCCAGATTCGATTGCCGACAATTACCATCAAAAATGAAATCTTTGAAGAAAAAATATCTACATACAAACCAACCTGTTGCTGAAATTGTAAATGTCCGATTGATTGTACCGAATTCATTGCTTACTATGCAAAGATACTTTCCCGGAACTTTGGTTATATAAGTAAATTCTGAAGATAACAACTTGTCCATGTCATTGTAGAACCATGAAGACTAGAAAATAAAAAATTTGAGTGTTATCAATATTAAGCGGCTTTGATGATGAACTTTATTGGATGTGTGGTTAGATATTTGCTTTAACTATCTATCTTTATCCTCTCTATCCCCAGGGATTGCGGGTTCGGTTCTCGGTTCGGTTTTCGAAAATAGACTCTGGTTTGCGTAATAATTTTATCCCAAACTAAGTAGCTGTTGCACGCGACTTCGTCCGCGAAACTCTATAAAATATAGCCTATGTTACTCGCTGATAATATTATATAGCTTTTTGTAGGTGAAAGAATTTTTAGATCGGCCCCTTAGTTTGAGTTTATTCCTTACAAACATACAGAAATACAAACCGTCTCTCTTTATAATATTAAAATTCAAAGAAAACAAACCTTTGGTACAGGTTTACCATTGGCATCACATTTTAGGAATACCTCCTTTCCATCAAGATCTTTATTGAGAGACTCGTTCGTTGTGAACTTTGGTTTCGTCCCAACTTTAACAAAAACTGAATAATCTTTAGTGTTGGTAATTGTGTCATTTTTGAAAATCCGACACGTGTACCTTCCAGTATCACGGGAGCTTACATTTTCTAAAACTAGCTTCGATGGTGAAGTCAAAACGTTACCCTGAAAAAAATTTTATATAAAAAAATTACAAAAAATATTAATACGAATTGACGTTCCTTTATTTTTGAAAAGAAACAAAACTGCATTCAAAGATTTTCTAAAACTCGCTTGACTCACCCGGGACTCGAATCAACTAAAATTAAAAAAAAAACAAACACTCGCTATTTTATTATACTAATCGATAGGATTATTATTCCGGATAAAATTTCTCTAACAAACATTTGGTCTTACTCTCGTCTGTCGTACAAGATATCCATGAAGAATACCTATTTAGTACACAAGTTCTTTAATGAACATTCCTAGTACCTACCTACTTACTTTTCACTTTCAACAGTATTTTTGTTTTCACGAATTTGATTGTATTCTGTCTGTGTGCTTTGTTAAAATAAATAAATAAATAAATAACATGTAAAAGACACGTAACAGTTCTCTTATCTCTTTATCTCTGAGTACGAAATATATATATATCAGCTGGTGCCCGCGACTTCGTCCGCATTCTGGATGAAAGGTACCCTTTGTCCTTTCTGGTGTCCCAGACAACGTGTATGCAAAATTTCATGGTGATAGGTTCAGTAGTTTTTGCGTGAAAGAGTTACAAACATCCATACAAACTTTCGCATTCATAATATTAGTACGGATATAATGGCTATAAAACACACACTAGGCATGCAAGCTTGTATCGTGTGTTTCATAAATTATAATATATTCTTTCTTTTTCACTTCAAATAGTGAAAAAGAAAAAATAGAGAGTTTTGAGTTTAAGTTTAGACATATACGGGCTTACTACAAAAGATTCAATAAGCATTGTTTAAACACGTGCTTAGTTAGACAAGCATTACGCATTTAAGCATTGGTCAGCGAGCGTTTAAAATGTCCCTACCACAAAACCTTATTTAGCGCTTGCTTTTATAGACAGTGTTAAAGTACGTAAATGTTATTGAATTATGGCAACCTTGGCAAACATTCATTCAGTCACTCGCCCTGCATTCATGTCGTTTTCATTTTTCGCAGATCTAATAGGCGTATAATGATGAATTTTGGTTTTTACAAGCTATTATTACGGACTATATTAATGATATCAGCAAATTACAAGATTGGAATAAGGAATAAATTACAACAAATACGTTAGATTATTTATAAAATTTCGTAGTACCAAAAAATATTGCGCATAATGGAACGTAACTGACACTGACGTAATTGTCAAATGTGGTCAAATGTAAAGTTTGATTTGTTAAAATTGTTAAAAGTTTGATTTGAGAATCCACCTCTAGCATCACATGGTAGATCATCCTTTATTACTTAAATCAATAATTTCTAAATTTTGCGTCATCGTAATATTCGAATGGATTAATTCTCTCACGATGTATCATATGTCGAAAATTATCCATGTAATCCATATCCTCCATGTCGATATAATCAATTAAATTTAAAATATCAATACTCATATATAAAATCAAAAGAAATCTTTAATATTAAGCATACACAAAACGAAATTTGACAGAACACGTCAGAGGAAGAGAGGCCGTTAACTAGATAGACACTCGTTAAACTAGCATCTGGCCGTGGTTAAATGTAAATAATGCTCAAGCATTGTCTAACCCTAAACAATGCCTAGACACTCTTTTGTAGTAAAGTTTTTTTTTAAACACGTGGTTTAAGCCTGATTAAAGTGTGTTTAATGTTTTTGTAGTAAGACCGATAGAATTTTGGAGAGAAAAGAAATTTTTTCACACACGCACGCACACACGCACGGACGCACACACACCCACTAGACTTACCTTATACCATCTTATTGAATCTGTATCATCGTGAGCCCCTTCACATTCTATAAAATTAGTTGTTCCTTCTTCTAGCATCAATCTTTGAGTTGTATTACTTGATGCATATGTGTAAGCTGCAACAAAATATCTTATTTATTTATTTCTAGCTGACCTGGTGAACTATGTACCTGCTCGGAATCAATATTTTTTTTTTTATTCTGCTACTAGCTGGTGCCCGCGACTTCATGCGCGTTAAAAAATAAAATAAATATATAAACAATATATCGCGTGACATCTGCATTGCTATTGCACTTTTGCCAGGCTTTAGTTTTTTTTTAATTTTATTTTACATGATTCGTCGGGAACTTTTTTTCTGGATGAAAGGTCCTTTCTTGGTCTTGGATGAATGGTCCCAGACTACGTGTATGCAAAATTTCATGGTGATCGGTTCAGTAGTTTTTGCGTTAAAGAGTTACAAACATCCATACAAACTTTCGCATTTACTTTCGCATTTATAATATTAGTAGGATTAGTGTGGAATATGGGTTCATTTAAGGGTATAACCTTAAATGAAACAAAAAAAAACTTACGATGAACAATAAGTTGGAAAGTCATCTTATCCTCATTGACATTATTCTTAGCGTGACATTCGTAACTGGCGGTAGAATGTTCATTAAGGTTGTATATTAAAAGTGTGCCGTCTGCTTTTATTTTGTAGTTCAGTGGTACTAGAAGGAATAAAAATAGAAAAATCGAATGGTATGTAAACTCGACAAACAAAGTGCTTTATCACCCTAAAATTGAACATTCTTTGTATGTTGTAGAATGATAAGGTCTGTTTTCCTTTGAAAATTCAAAGTGACAATTTCTATTGCTATCTTTATTAGCGATGACAAATTATGTCAATCAGTAATCAATACCTATTTCAAATCTAAGCCTTAGCGAATTTTGAAATGAATGGAATTTGTAATCGAAACTGATAAAGCACTTTTCTTGTCTGCTATACACATTGAACTTTATAATATAGAAAAGATAGTGCGAACAAAATCTGTACAACAAATGCGCGCAAGAGGCGGCTAATGTGTCATAGAATCGATGTCACCGTCATAGATGTGACACTGTTTATATTCTGCCTATTTCATTGTATTGTGATTTTATAATAATTTTATTTTATGATTTAATTTATAATTTTATAATATATAAATTTTAGAATATTATATAATTATATATCAATATATAATTATAATTTAATAATATATATTTATATATTATATATTATAATATTTTTATATACTTATATATTATTATATTTATTATATATTTATATATTATAATATTATAATTATATATTAACATATATTTTAATTTATTGATTTGTTATTAATATATGATATATACAATACACCTAATGTCACTTCTTAAATTTTTTTGTTTATGACAAATGACGCAAAATGGCGTCCGCAAAATATTTTGCTCGAATTGAGTTTTAAAATGATTATT
This sequence comes from Synanthedon tipuliformis, assembly GCA_947623395.1. Lineage (NCBI taxonomy): Eukaryota > Metazoa > Arthropoda > Insecta > Lepidoptera > Sesiidae > Synanthedon > Synanthedon tipuliformis. Next base: position 5,280,548 of record OX392428.1, on the reverse strand, counting down.
TAGTTACTTACCGATAGAAAGTTATTCCTTTGCACTTTACCGTATTACTTGAATTATTAGTGCAATATTGTAACACACACGAGGGCATATTTGATCAGTTTTAACATTATTTCGCTATAAAACAAACAAGGGTTACAAGCAACAAGCAACTCAAGAGCTAGAAAACGACTAAGTAAAGTGTAGCTTGCCAGCTTCAGTTGAACGGATCACTAGTGATAAAGGTGATAGCTTCTCTATACGTAGTAATATCACCTCACTGGCTATACATAGGTTGAAATTTTTCCTTTTTTATATTTTTATAATTCTAATAAAATAAGCAATATACTTAAGTAAAAAAAAGTTGATGAAGACAAGATAAACTGCATTTAATATACATCTATTTTCTTTTCATCTCTTTTTCTTTTAGATCGACGAGAGATTTTGAGCTGTATTTCCAACAAAAACAAAAAAATAATTATAACGAACCAACAAGGAGGAAAGAGTGGTTTTTCGGTTAGTGTAGGTGAATTAACTTAAGTTGGCAGTACTCACACCAATGCATTTTTGATATTACAGTAAGTATGTTGAAAAAATGGTTATATTTTAACCAATTTCCCAATGTTATCAAATCTGTTGGGTAGAGATCTGAAATCACTGTAAAAATTTAAACAACAGGCATAGATAAATGATTGGTCTCGCTGCGCTTGACTAGATACCGCTGTCGTACCTACTTGTAAAATGCGGCATAAAATTGTACGCCGAATTCGGCGTACCCGAGCCAGTCACACTGCAAACTGTCTGTAATGAGTACGTGCCGAATGTTTTATTAAATTTTAGGCATAATAAAATACCAGTTTGCGTAGTGAAACTGTGTAAAAATTTAATAAAACTGGGTAAAAGTGATAAAAAGTGTCGATTTTTTACACACACTCTTACAGTACTCTTTTAAAATCTAAGATGCAGTACCTGGCACATGCAGAACGCAAAATTGCTAGTTTATATGTCTTTTATAAGGTGTATTTCGGAGAGTGTACTCAGGAGCTGCATGAGCTGATACCGCCTTCCCCTTTCTTCCATCGGACATACAGACGTACGGCTGGCTACCATCCTCATCTTGTCGAATTCCCTCCTTTTCGGACCAAACGCTTTGAAACATCCTTTATAATTCGCACTGCAAGGGTTTGGAACTCCCTGCCGGCGTCTGTATTTCGGAGCATATATAACCCTAATCTTTTCAAGGTTCGAGTGAAAAGGCATCTTCTGGGTGAGCTCGCTCCATCTTAGGCCTCATCCTTGCCACATTGCTGGTTGTTGGCCAAGACCCATCTCTTATAAAAAAAACTACAATAAAAAGTTGCCATACTTTCGGAGCTATTGCTTTTGTATAGCGCTCTATCTAGTCGAGCGCAGCGAGACCAATCAATTTATCTTTGACAACAGGTATATTCGCCATATTATGTCAATGTGTTGCACGTGCCAACTTTCAATAACTTGCCTATAATAGACGTTTTGGAATCTATCAGTGCCGAAGCAAACCTTTACAAAAACTCTAGTGAAATGAGAATTCTGTTTCGATGCGTAAGTAAGGAATCCATGTCCTTTCCTTACTCCTCTCCCCTACAGACAATTAACTCTATTAGAAATATAAGAAATTTCGATTAAAGTGGATACGTACCTGATGAACTTGATATATCTGACATAATCAGATATCCGTCCCTTAGCCAACTAATACTTGGCTTAGGTCTACCTTGAGTCGTACAAGGTATCTCCAATACAGGAACTCCAACTGTGGCTTCAAATGTTCTTGGCCGGCTTATTATTTTTACAGGTTCTATAAAAGAAGATATTGCAAACATTAAACACTAATTGTTAAACATTATTTTGTTGTTTTAATTCGTATTATTCAGAATATGAAGTGAATACTTTAAATTTGCTTCCATAGCGGATTTAAAAAATTAACGATAATAAAATCGCTTGCGATTGTTATAGGCTGCGGTGGCCATCAAGTAGACCGATTTTCGCATAAAAAAATAACAAAAAAAATTATTAAATAATTATGATCTTTCATAATTTTACATAAAATGTCGTAACGCCTTTATTATATAATAAGAAGGTAAATAAATTATATTGAAAATATGTTATTGGAAAACGTTTGTATATGTAATTATTTAAATTATTTTTACCATTAACTTTAACAGTATAGGTGATATTGGCAGAGCTATATATATTGGAAGCTATGCACGTGTAATGGCCTTCGTGGTAAATTTGCAAGTTTTGTATTTTCTTTGAACCAGACGCACTACTAGATCTGTGAAAAAACAATTTTTAGGTGTATCACAAAAAAAAAACAAGAAAATTTCATAGCATGGGTGACGTCTGGTCACTGTCTGGTAAATGAAGTTACTAGAGATGTAGACTTAGATGTTAGTAAACCCGATTCACTGAAACGAGCTAATATAGCGCTTTCTCTTTTACTCAATTCCATACAAAAGACAAGAACAACAAATCTTGAGTGGGCGTATACAATTATAGGTGAATGTTCATTCTACGCTACTTTTAGTTTTGTAAATTATAATAAAATATTACAGTAATACCTACGTACTTACCCACAACCCTACACTTTTTAATTTGTATAAACTATTCGATATTTATTTTTATTCTTATTTCGTATGTAGGTACTTATTATTTATGTTTTCAATATGCCCCGCAAGCCTAAATCTAATCTAGTGCGTAGCTCTAGCAGAGCTCGAGCTAAGAAAGTAGCTAAAATCGAAGAATCTCATTGTTGAGGCTCAAGCCTCATTATACCTACTTATTATACTGGAAAAGTTAGGTTTTCGAAGAAATATAAAAAGTAAATCGAATATATATAAAATTCTCGTGTCGCGGTGTTTGTTGCCAAACTCCTCCGAAACGGCTGGACCGATTTTGATGAAATTTTGTATGCTTATCGGGTAGGTCTGAGAATCGGCCAACATCTATTTTTCATACCCCTAAATGTTAAGGGTGGTCAACTCCAAAATTCGGTGCCAGATCAGCTAGTATATTATAAAATATTCAATAAGTAGATAAAAGCATTCAACTTACAATCTGGTCACATGATCCGAAGATCTGTGTTCCCATCGCAAAACTGGTTTTGGATATCCATCAGCAATGCAATCCAATTCAACAGTCCCATGCAAAAGCGCATTGATTGTTGAAACCTTAGGAACTTCTATAGTTACAGGTTCTAAAAAAGAGAAATTTTGTCCTGAATAATAATCCTATCGATTAGTATAGTAAAATAGCGAGTGTTTGTTTTTTTTTTTTTTTTAATTTTAGTTGGTACGAGTCCCGGGCGAGGCATACGAGTTTTAGAAAATCTTTGAATGTAGTTTTGTTTCTTTTTAAAAATATAGGAATGTCTCCTATATGTAAAATGAGCCAACTTAAAGATTTAAGGTAGTTTCCCTCCAGGGACCGACTTATTTTTCCATACTATAAGTATGGTTAAGTAAGTTATATTTGGCTATTTTATTCCGAAGTTTCTTGGGAACTATTTGATTCAATGAATAAATATTTTTATCCGCATCAAAATCCGATTATTAGGTTTGAATTTTTATATCTTCTTGTAACTTAATAAAGAGAGAAGATTTGTATATTTGTAATGAATAACTAAGTAGACCGATTTCAAAAATTCTTTCACCTATAGAAAGCTATATCAGCGAGTAACATCTTATACTTGCGTAGAAAAATTTTGCGTTATTTTTATTATTATTTTTTTTTTTTGTCATTTCGATTTTTTTTGACTCTGCCAAGATTGTAAATGTTACTGAGCCGGTTTCGCCTGTCCTTCAGCTTACTATAAAAAAAATCAGGCATCTATCACAATAATTCATGTCACTATAATTAAAAACCTCGTGGTATTCGGCGTTAGGTAAAAAATAAAAAAATAAATCATAAGACCCCCTCGAGGTCCTCTTTCTCCTAGATTTTACATAGCACTACTTCTTGGGATACGCTGTATATAAATGGCGATGTGTGTATGTATGTCCCCGTATGTCTCCTATAGATTCAGTAACCGCTGAACCGATTTTGATGAAACTTTCAGACAATTGGCTGGCTGTTTTGACACAATTTTTGACTGGTTGTTGGCCAAGAGCAAACCCATCTCTTATAAAAAAAAACCTTCAGATTAGTGCAGCGGGTGTTCCTATGAACGCTATTAAGCTATATTTTATAAAGTTACGTAGACGAATTCTTCTTGTAATATTTATTATAACTTACCGTAAACATTTATTGCTATGGTTTTATTAACTGTTCCATATTTGTTTTGAGCTTCACATTTATAAACGGAGTTTTCCATGACGTTGTCGTCGCTGAAATTTTAAATTGTGCTAATTAATATTAAATAATAACAATTTAAATGTTGTTAATTTAAAAACAACAATTTAAAAAAGTTCCATACTTCAAAAAAACTTTACCTAAACGGATATGAACCAGTGTATGAAGTATCGTTGAATATGATTTTTGAATCTTTGTACCATCTTACTGTTGGTTTCGGTCTTCCATCAATCCAGCAATCCAATTGTATATTACTTTTTCTTTTTACCCTCTTTGTTGTAAATTTAGTAGTGACGGAGGGAGGATCTGAAAATGTTGAATAGTTGAAAATTTGAGAAAAATACTTTGGGCTAAGCAAGAATTGGCATAAGCTCAATTCTCTAAGCTTTACAGTCAGAGCTTTTTTTTTTACTTAAAACCCTCCAGCATCATGCGCTGAAACCTATGTTTACAAACAATCAGAGTTTACAGTCAGAGTTTACAGCTTAGTTCTCTTCAGCTTTAGAATTTTAGAGCTCTACCAGTAGGGATACATTAACAAGGATATAAGCGTAAATAGCGTAGAGTATGTATACAATTTTTACGAATTTTTTTTTTACATGTCGAGACACGGTCAAAAATCGAGATTATGAGTTTAGCAGACGTGCCTGCTCAGCAAGAATTAAGCAAAGGAGGCATGAAACCAAAAAAGATGTGCCAGATATGAAACTAGGAGGCATCACATCTGGCACTGCTAGATCTGACTTTTTAGACAAGATCTGGTTACGAGCCAGCATATTATGCCATGGCGTCAGGTAAGCGGTCATCCTACTAAATCGTGACATTTCGTGAACATATCAACAACAACTTAACTAATTTATATACTTGTACATACATTCCACATGCAGATTTACTCCATGTTTAGCTTTTCCAATGTGATTTTCTGCTTTACACTCATAGTATCCCTCGTCATCCACCAGCACATCTTTAATGAGCAGTGTTTCTCCAGTGAAAGATAAAGTCTTTGCTGGAGATCCTTCAGATTTGTACTTCCACTTAATTTCAATAGGCTTATCTCCATGTAATGGTCTGTAATTAAATAAATGGGCTAAATATAATTTTGTCGTTACAATCTTTGTTCGAGATAGGATTGTGAAATTGTATTTGTGGATTTTTAATTTAATTTTCATTTTATTTTATCAATTTTTGGGACACAAATAGAAATAAAAACAAAAATTAAGGATTATTAAAAAAAAAAATCAAAATCGGTCCAATAGTTTTTGAGTTTATTCATTACTAACATCTCTTTATTTTTTTTCTTTATTTTTTTTTTATCTTTATTGATAGGTTTGCTTTTGGCCAGCATCTAGCCGTATAGGAAAGACGAGGCCGACGACGATAGAGCGAGCTAGCCCAGAAAATGCCAAGAAAAGTAGGTAGCTTATCAAACAAGTTCCTATAGCTAGAGCTGTCTTTAGCTAAGCGTACTTAGTAAGTATTATGAGTCAATTATTATTACTTTATTTATTTCACATTTCTCATCCATTAAAAATTAAAAAGAGAAATGTTAAGCTAGATTGTTAATAACATAATGTTATTAAAGGTATCTAAGCATCGTTCAATTTCTCATTCAATATTTTCTGACCCAAGTAGCTTACAATTTGTTACTTACATACAAGATATGTTAACATTGGAGCCTTTCATTGCTGTGATCGCTGTTATGTCTTTATTCAATTTCGGTTTTCCTGAAAAAAGCATTTACATAATTTTATTCGTATCTATACAATTATTATATAATAAAATCGTAAACGAGCTATGTCTGTAAGTACATTAAATATTTTTTCAAAAAAACCATTTCTACTCGTTGTACTTAAGTTACTTAGGTAAAACAAATATTGTTTTTAGAATTTCTGTCTGGTAATTTGCGCGCTAATTTCAAAAATGGCTTTACCGCTTTGAATGCGGCTTTCACTGATGTATTTTAGCAAGGTTTGAACATTTAGTGTTTGATTCATTCCAATTGGTTTACAAACATAACAAAACAGCCCACTAATGGATTCAAAATGGCGATTTCAGCAAAATAAAGACTTAAGTAGTCTTAAGAAAGACTTCTTAGACTTAAGAATATCAGAAGCCGCATCATAAATTAAATACAAAGATAAATTCAAATTGATATTGAATATTAATAATATCAATTTGAGTAAAAAAAATGGTACCTACTTCCTATAATTACAAGTTTTGTGGAGCAGAATGAGTTTTTAAGTTCATGGTACAATCTGCACTCTATGGGATGGTTACTATAAGTTGTGTTCATTCGAAGTATAGTAAGTGTTGTGCCGTCCTTTGATATAATGGTATTACTATCGCCATTAACTACTTTGTCGTTTTTGTACCATTTTATCTTCGCTGGAGGGTTTGCATCTGTTTTGCAGACAAGTTTGACTTCACTATTAAAACTGACCCTGTAAGAATCTAAAAGAAAAAAAAATTAAGTCAGCTGATAAACGTAACATTCAGTAGGTAGAGTGTGGAGATGAACTTTTCAAAGTTGGCTCTTTTGGGCTAACTACCCTCTTCAGAATACCATCGTGAAATAATTGCATGTGTGATATTGTGTTTCGATGAATAAGGGATGCCAGAGCCCATTTCCCTATCCCTTATCCCTTATCCCTTATCCCTTATCCCTTATCCCTATCCCTATCCTTATCCTTATCCTTATCCCTATCCCTATCCCTATCCCTATCCCTATCCCTATCCCTATCCCTTATGTTTAATCTTACTTGCAGCGCACTTCAAGCACCTGTGGTCATGCATGAATGCCGGCAGCAAGGTGCAAGGGGGTGCACTTAAAAAAATACATAGATTTTTTTAAAATTAATTTATTGTTTGAATAAATAAAAACTGAAGGCGTCTAGGACAACAGAGATTACTTAAGTATGTTTTCGACAAGCGAAATATATTCAAATACCTGCGCAATTTGAATTTGATCAAATCTATCATTTGTCTACATTATATAATAAATGATATTATAGGTGGACCACGAGCACTACCCGTAATATAGTAGGTATAACACTATATTTTATATAAGTTAATAGTAAATATAAAAATTATGTAGAATTGTAGATGTCCATGCCTATTGGTGACGATAGCCAATTGATAGTAATCAAATGGACCGTCAGCCTGTCGTGCCTGAAGACCTTAACATAAAAATAAAACTTCATATCGACGGAAGCAATGAACAAACGGCTATTTACAAAATCACTAGTTTTCAGGAGAGCGTTTTTAACGCGAAGGTTTGATAACTTTTACAAGAATTAAGCTAGCTTCTTCAAATTTGAAACAGTTAATTAATAAGGCAAAGATTAAAATAGTAAAGACAAATTTAACAGGTTTTTATTTTATTTTCGAAATACGGCAGATGGCCTTTTCTACTTTGTAAAAATAAAACAACTAACCGAGTCAACTGCCATATATTCGCTTCTATGTAGGACTTTCTAATTAGTAATAGATTTTTTAATGTTTAAATTATTTAAAAAATCATTATTCCATTCATCTGTATTAGATTCATCAAAAAGTAGATTAAATATATTGACGTTGTAGGAATAAATAAATAAGGCAGCTCAAAAAAAGTCAACCGCCCCGTGACAAAAGCGGTTATATGACTGATACCTGCGAAATTGTACGACGTACATACGGACAATTGTAGTGTATGTGCGTGTATACTTCGTTACTTTGTAAAAAATGGTGTAGATGTCTTTAATTACGCGACAAAATACCCATAAAAAATAAGACTTTTTATGAAAAAAAAAATATCACTAGATAAAATAAAGAATTCTGAATTCATTTATGTAAAAAAGTGAATTTCGGTAAAATGCAGATATCTTTTTGTTCTTTGCAGCCGTCGATATAATAACAATACAAATAATAATAATAGCCTTTTATTTGCATATCTCTAAAAAAATTACAATTAAAGTTAGTGAAGTGTTTACAAATTCTTATAATATAGTTGTTAGTGTTTTGTTATAATATAGTGGTTAGGTAAAAGCCTCCTCCATCTTTTTCCATTATTCTCCATAAAACTTCATATAAGTAATAAGTAGTTATATTAATTAAATAAATACATGTGTACAAATATTGTAAATAATAATAAAAAAAACTTAAAGATTATTCTTACGTTCTGGACAAGTATGTTCAAAATAGATTTTTCTTTTCGTCCGTACATTTACAACTTGACTGTTGTGCCCCATAATGTTAAGAGCTTGGCATTCATAAGTATGGTTTTTGTTGATCTTCTCAACAGTTAGTATACTTATAAAATCATATGGTATTTCATAAGGTGTGACCTTAAAAACAAAATAAAAAAGTTTATTTAAATTCATTAATTTAATGAACCAATAAATTATGACACATTTACAAGAGAGAGATAGTACCTATAACACTGCTGCTTATTTAGTTTTCAAAAATGCATGCTAAGACTTACTTCAGAAGATAATATTGTTTTCTCCTCCAAATCCATCCATGTAATTGTAGGTTTTGGATAACTGTATACTCTACATTTTAATTTAACTGATTTCTCGAACTCCACATATAGCTCTGATGTTTCTAACGATACCGTTGGCTTAACATGGACAATTTTAGCTACAAACAATAAAATTATTTAAAAATTTTAAATAAATACAAAAACACATAAATATAAAAAAAAAAATTAAAATTTTTTTTACTAGATAACATATTATTATCCTATCCTGCTAATATAATATAATAAATCCAAAAGTTTGTAAGGATTATTGTATAACATGTTGTATAACAGGTTATAACATAACCTGGATTAACATGGGATACTTTTTATCATGGAAAAATGTTAAGTTTCCTGAGGGATCGTCTAAAAATATAAAAAAAATGGCCGCCAGTATCGTTAGCAGTAAGTGTTGGCATAGTTTGTGGTGGTAATTGTGTGCCAGTAGTATACAGACTAACTTTTTGTTTGCACCGGTACCCTTCAAATGGCATTAAATTAGATCCTAGTTTTACCTGGTAATTTCTGTGGTACAACTGGAGTCGGGCTAAATCTTTTCAAAAAAATCTTGCTTTCTGTGTCGTAACCTTCTATCTGGAAAGTTTAAAATAACCTGTTATAGACAAATTAGTCATATTTATTTAAATATTTATTTTAATATTTAAATATTTTATTAATAAAATGTTTTTGCATTTTATTTCCCAAATTTCAACAATTATCATAAATGATCAAAAATTCAAGTGTTGACAGATCGACAAAAATACTAACTTACAGCAATTTTGAAAATATTATCCGGTGATACAAAAAGGTCGGTTTCATAGAGATTTTCCGTTTTATTTATCATTCGCAGCAGATGTTCCGTAATAACCTTTTCATCTAAGTCCAAAATTTGTGCTTTTTTTAATATCACAGGATCTTCTGTAGATAATTTTATATATAAATGTGTCTTTTGACCTGCAAATGAATAAAATTCATGATCACAAATTTGAAAAAAAAATCTTTCTAGTTTGTTAGTTTTTTTTTGGATAGTTCAGGTAAAATAAAATTTAAATTGCTAAAATAAATTAATGGGACAAGTTGGGAATTACAATTACAACCTCTCTCGCTGATAAATGGATATTAGTCAAAGTAGATTTATTATTATTTTTGTAGCATCAAATAGTAAAGTTCGCGACTTGCAATGCTGTGTGGTATAATAATATATATTTTTGAATTTTCGAACAGTGAGGACATGTGGAAAAGTATCCTAACTGGTAGGGATAACTGGAAAAATTTCATTTATCCTACCAGGGGAAATACTTAGGGATAGGTGGGACGGGCGGTATATGTTTAATTGTAAAATTAGTAAAATTGTAGTAATCTATATTACAAAAAAAAACTATAGGTACATTATATCTATATATAATATTATTATGTATTATAGGTACATTATTAATGTATTATTATCGTCTTTAATTCACCTTAGAAGCGGTATTCACCTGTAATTAAAAAACTAAAACAAACATGTGATTTACACACATGTTTGTTTTAGTTTTTTGTTAAGATTTTTCTTAAGTGTATATTATATACTAGCTGGTGCTCGCGACTTCGTCCGCGTGGAATAGTTATTTTGGGAATCATTTGGGTATCTCGAACGGTTGTCGCAGCGCACGCAACGGAAGCCCTCAAAAGTGAATCATTTTCCCCGTTTTTTCCACATTGTCGACTGTTTCTTCGCTCCTATTAGTCGCAACGTGATGTTATATAGCCTAAAGCCTTCCTCGATAAATGATCTATCCAACACAAAAATAATTTTTCAATTCGAACCAGTAGTTCCTGAGATTAGCGCGTTCAAACAAACAAACAAACAAACTCTTCAGCTTTATATATTAGTATAGATATGAGCAAATGTTGGTGGATCTTGTATAAAAATAAATAAATAAATAAGTACCTACCTACTCAATTCTGTTTGTATCTTTACGGAAAAGTTCCCGGGACTTACCTGAAATCGGTTGCGAAGCAGTGCTATCCAAAGAATCGACTTCCAATCCAAGAAACCCATAATTAAAAAAGAGATTAGTTGTTCCAGTCACCGTCACCATTCCTTCTCCAAACAGATTAACAGTGTACACTCCTGGCTTCGCGTCTGTTATTTTGACAATCTTAATGTGAAATATAAAAATCAAACGTTTAAACTCTTTATTTTTTAAAGTTTTAACCTATATAAATGTAATATTGCTTTTTTTTTACGAGGAGAAATCCATTTACTGACTTCCTACCGCTGGCTAGGCGGTAGGGATGCGTGGGGGTCAGCCGGCGCACCGCGCTATGCTAATCATAGCGAGCCCGGCAATACCCACTAAAACTCCCCGGTGCCTCCTCGCCCTTTGTGCGGGATGGACCGGGTTTAAATGTAATATTGCCTATCTTACTCACATTTTTTTAAATATATTCACACATTCCACACAGCACCATTTAGTTCCAAGGTATGCCTTGATTTTAATGGAATCATTATGCCTTGATTCCATTAAAATCAAGGCACAAAAGCATAGATGGAAGCAAAAAGAAAGATACGGTACGTGCTTACATTACATTATCGACAAATCCCATTTTCCTATGCCTTCCTTTCCTCAATTGGTGAAAAATTTTTTGTATATTTTTTTATTCACACATTCCACACAGCACCATTTAGTTCCAAAGTAAGCAACTTAATGCTTGTATTATGGATGCCAGACGGTTGATATACTACATACATTACTTTTTTTTGTAAATACATACATATTATAAATACAAAACATCCATGACCTAGGTACAAAGGTAAATGTTAACACATAAACATTTGCCCCTAGCGGGATTTGAACCCGCGACCGCTTGGTTAACAGCTAGGGTTACTAGCCACTAGTCCAAGCGTGTCGTCAACATTATAATATATAAAAAGATAAATTTTGTATTTTTGTTTGTACACTTCTTTTTTTATTCGACGTATGTTCGTGATAAACTTAGAAACTACTGAACTATTTTTGATCAAATATTGTATTTTGGTCCAACTTAAAAGATAGAATTTTTGGTGTAAAAATCCACAAATTTTTAACAGATAGCGGTGTGAATTAGTTTTTGACACAAAATTAAATTTTGTAGTTTTTGTTGGGTAGCAGGTTGGACAACATAGATGACATTTCAATAGGGTAATATTTTTTTCACCTCTCCAGCACGAAAAGGGTGCGTTTGGTGCCTAAAAACTCGCAGAAAAATCGATTTTTCATGCGAGCGTGATTCGAAATTCGAACACTATTTAACTCACAGGAATAAACTTTTGATTTGAAGTATGTCCAGCCATAGCCAGCTAGATTCGGACGGCCATAGCCGACTAGATTCCGCCCGCCATACTCGCTGTGGAGGTGAAAAGTTGTATATTTAACACTAGAGCAATTTTTTTTATTTCTCGTGCGTGCCTTTAAATCACTCACTTCGCTCAGTAGTCTATATTAGAATCACTCGCTACGCTCGTGATTCAATTCTATAGGCTACTTCGCTAGTTCGTGATTTAAAGTCTGCACTCGCAGCAAAAAACGATTTTGCTCTCTAGTTGAACAATGTAGGTACTATTTTGAGTTCGGGCAGGACAACTTCTGCTGGGTCGGCTAGTTAATTATGAATTACTTACCGATGTATTTTTTATTTCAACAATATCTGATGTAGTCACTTTTTTCCCGCCGGGACCAGTAAGCGCCATGTTTGGTCCAGACACAGAAACTACTACATCTTTTATTTTATCGTCTATAGTAAACTAAAAAAAAAAACTAATTTGGTAATTATGTAATTCGTATGTTATGAAAAATATAAAAATAATCATGTTAATGAGATAATTTAAGGAAAAGTTGATTGATAACATTTTGGAAACAATTAGATTATATCATCTAGGTATGTCATTTTTATATATTATGATACGCTCTTGTTGCCATTCATATTTTGTAAGAATTTAACACAAGTTGCTTCATACTTGAAAAATTAAGGCAAGACTTATGTGCGGCAGTAGAACTTCTAATGTGCGGGTAATGAAGATGATGAATAGGTACTTACTTCAACTTTGTGATCGCCTGGACCAAATTGTCTACAAGTTAAGGTAGATTTTCTGTCACTTACTCTAGAAGTAATGTAACTAAGAATCTGTAAAACATTACAACAATTAATGAATATCCAAATTATAGTCATTTTTTTATAGGTTAAGGTTTTATATAGGTATGTAATAAACTACCTGAGATAATCAGAGCGTTACCTATAAATCAATTTAAAAATGTAATCAAAACCAAACTCCTTTCGAAAAGCTATTGTAAAATCGTGATTATTTAAGCGATTCTGAGCTCATACTATGCTTATAGTATGAGCTAGCATAGCTTATTATATATACTTTGATTTTGTGTATAATTAATTGAAATAATTGTAAAGATTGATAAATTTGACAAAAAAATTATTATAACCATCATAAGAGTTTCTCGAAGAAACCTAATTGAAAAATAAATATTTTGATTGTGTTATTGATATAAATGTTAGTTATAATACTAGTAATATATAAGTTATGGTTTTATACGTACCTTCTTTATATCATCTTTCTGTATATTAAATACTTGACCAGAAGTAGCTAAAGCTACTTCACGGTATTTTGCATAATGCATGTTGTCCCTTGGTTTTTTATTTGAACATATACCGGTCAGGAGAAATATAATCTAAAAAATAATATGGTCATACAAAAATAGTGGTACTGTGAGGCATGCTTTTCAGATATTTTTAAATAACCCTACGGACCAACTATTTGGTCGGCGATTTGGAACATTTTGAAGATTTTGATTAAAGATTAAACTTTAGTCACCTGAATTTGTTTCTTATGACAGATGTCTCTAACTTCTTGGTTAAATTTCAAATAATCCTTGGGTGCCGCATCTGTGAACACGTATATATTGGAACCTGGGAGACTTTCATTAGCAGCCAATCTTATTCCTTTGAAAACTGCCTCTGGACAATCTCCACCTCCAAATGCGTGTACCATTGACAATTCGCGCTCTAACGTTATTCCATCTTCTGTATTTGTTCTAACTTCAGCGCCTAAAAGATTGGATAAGTATTTTATACCGTACAATAGCTGACACGTCAGTCATTGCCCTGTCAATCCATACTTCTACTTATATTAATGTATAAGTCACTGTCTGTCTGTTACCTTTTCACGCCATAATTACTCAACCGATCATCATAAAATTTTGCATATACGTTGATAGGGATACAGGAATTCATCTAGAAAAATCTAGTTCCCGTGTTCTAAAACATAAATAAATAACCTGGCAAATTTATATTGATTGTTATCTATTACTTTTTGACGCGAACGTCGCGAGCACCAGCTAAATAAACTATTCAAACTTCCGAATTTTCCCTGGGATTTAAAAAAAAATTCATTCAAATCTTGTCCTGACTAATTATAACAAATTAAAAAAAAAACAATAAAAAAATCTGTCATGCCGTCATCAAGTGATGCCGTTATCTCTGATATGTTTAACATATACATTACAACTACAACTAAGAAATAAAATAATATAATAATAATGAGAGACAATAATGAGAAAAAGACTAAACTAGTGACAGAAAAAGAGACAGAGGTAAAACAGGCTAGAAGATGGGATGTAAATTTGAAAGTAGCTGATCCAATGTGCACTCGTACAGAAAATGTCAGATCTAAGTGAATATCTTTATACTTAGACTTTATAAAGTCTTAATTTTAATTTAATAGTCAAAAATTAAAACTGTACTTACTATTATCTCCAAAGGTTACTAAAATATAATTTTTAATAGTAGACGAATTTGATTTTTTCACTGCATGATACAACTTTAAAGATCCGTCTCTGACTTGTGTAATCTCATTATTCATTGAATTCGTTGAGTCAATAACAAATGCTAAACTTGTCTTATCACATTTTGCATACCCAGTTATTAATTTTGAAATTAAAACTAAATAGTAAAGTGTATCCATGTTAGTGGAATCTTAATTATTATAGTTAACACGTATGGTGAAACATTATCGAATACTGTTTTAATATAGTTGTGTTTAAAAGTAAATCGAACTTCTAAGGGGAAAACCTAACATAATGTTGACAAGTGATAAATCACAATATATGGTTATAAATATAACATGTAGATCGGTTTAAAATTCAAATTAGAAAATTAAAGGCTCTAAATAAAATAAATTTTAATGAGTAAAACATTGGAATAAATTTAGAATGACATTGAAAATCACAAATTTATTTTTTCTAAGTACTTATCACAAACTGATAACTTCATTAATAGTCTGGTCAATCTAGACATTCAAAGATACATAAATTTAGAACAAGCTGAAGTGAGTGAAGTTGTTCAAAACATAATTAAAAATTACATATTAAAACTCCTCATCGTTCCGGTACTTGGAAGAAAATTTACTTGAGGTCAAAGGTCAAAAAATTGGTTTTTCGGAATTTTCAGCTAAACGGTAAGTTTTATCATAAAATTACCTCAGACAAAAATTGTAGATCATAACATTATCTTTAAAAAATGTATGAATACTACATACGTGTGTGTGCGTACACACACGCACACACACGCACACACACGCACACACACGCACACACACACATATGCATGCATATATACTTAGTATTGATGACGATTAGCTCTTACCAATGACTTAGTTATTTTTATTATTTTTATTTTTATTTACCAGTTGCAATAGAAGTAGAAAGTTGCTTAAGTAGGATGTCTGAATCTTATTTTTGTTTCATTGTTCTTAATAAGTATACCTACTTCTGATATTGTGGGAGTCTTATATACTAAGCGCCCTGCAGAATTTATAGCCCAATGGAAATTTGTGGCGGTCCTGATAATTTCTAATCAACATATACCTATGTATATATAAACTTTCAAGTTTTCCGTCGACTTTTTTTTTTAAATATACTAGTAGGTAGTAGGCAGTAGGTATCATAGATTACATTGGTCAGTAGTTATTTTTGCTATCCAATTTAAACTAATGAAATAATTAATTTTTCCTTAAACGTTATCTGGGAACATTGAATACTTATGTGGGAGGTATGTTATAAAATTAATAATAATTAAATAATAAATATAAGTATTTAGGTTAATGTGGACAAACAGACTGACGGTCCACTTGATGATAGACCGTCACATATAACACGCCACTGGTGCTGCAAGTTCCCATAGAGAGATTGAGGATAAGGGTCGGGATAGAGAAATGAGCTCTGGCATCCCTTACTCATCATCATCATCATCATCATTTCAGCCGCAGGACGTCCACTGCTGGACAGAGGCCTCCCCCATAATTTTCTCACTCACTTACTCCCTTACTCACTCACCGAAACATAAAAGACCACAGAACGGCGTCTGTGTTTCCGAGCACATATAACCCTAATCTTTTCAAGGTTCAAGTGAATAGGCATCTTCTGGGTGAGCTCGCTCCATATTAGGCCTCATCCTTGCCACATGGCTGGTTGTTGGTCAAGAGCTAACCCATCTCTTATAAAAAAAAAAAAAAAAAAAAAGAACAAGGAAGGGATGCCAAATTAAATTTCCCTCTTCCTTCCTCATTCCTTATACTTAATCTTTTATTATTTTATTTTTATTTTATTATTTTCTATCTTTTACAATAAAAAACAATAATATTAATTATAATTTTTTTATATAAAAAACAATAAATATTAGGTATAAAAAAAACTTAAAACTAGAGTGCCGCAAGATTGTCGCAAGAGTGCCCAAGCCACCGGCGGTTAGGGATGCAGAGTGAGGAACGTACTGACAATTCGTGCCGTGTCAAGAAGTACCGCCTTCTGTATCTGTCCCTTGACCCAGCCATCTAGTGCGAGCCTCTTGAGTGTTGGTCGAGGCTCTTCGCTATAAAACCGTTCGGGGTTATTTTATTTTATTTATTATTAAAATAACTGGCTGTTGCACGCGACTTCGTCCATGATTTTTTTAAATAAGTCCAGTAGTTTTTAGTTTAATAATTACAAACAGATATACAAAAATACAAATGTTTTGTCTTATTAATATAATAGAAATAGAAGGACCTAATTTGTCTCTGGGCTACCTAATTTGTCTCTAAAAGATCACATAAGTATCGTGTAATTTATATCGTACTAATATTATAAATGCGAAAGTTTGTATGGTTTTTCACGCAAAAACTACTGAACCGATCACCATGAAATTTTGCATACACGTTGTCTGTGACACCAGAAAGGACATAGGGTACCTTTCATCCAGAAAAAAAGTACTGCTCCCGAGGGATTATCTAAAATTAAGAAAACTAACTCCTGGCTAAGTAATAGCAATGATGATGTCAGGCGATATATTGCTTTTTCAACGCGGACGCAGTCGCGGGCACCAGCGAGTAAGGTATATTTTAAAAAGTTACGCGGACGAAGTCGCGTGCAACTGCTAGTTTATTTATAAACTAGTTTGTATCTAAGGAAGTAGGCATGCAATTATACAAACAGTGAAGTCTTTGTGAATGCTTTGTGATATCATTGACCTATTAAATTATTACAATGTATAAGTTCATAGTGTTATCAATTTTATCAACTATGAGTATAGCTATTAGGTAATGTTCACAACGATATTGAAGTTAGTTATAATAATTAGCATAATTAATAGAATTAATATTATGTATTTATTTATTTTCTTAATTTGAATTTTTTTTACAATATCCGTACATAATTATAAATGCGAAAGTATGGATGTAAGTATATATATTGATGTTTGTAACTCTTTCACGCAAAAACTACTGAAACGATCACCATGAAATTTTGTATACACGTTGTCTAGGACACCGGAAAGGACATAGGGTTACCTTTCATTCAGAACGGGGACGAAGTCGCGGGCACCAGCTAGTAATTATATAAAACGATGTAGGTATGGATGAATTTTTGTTACTCTTTCACACAAAAACAGCTTTAAACCTGTATTGAAACTGATTTGCTATTAGTGTGAACGAGACCTTATGAAAATTGCAGCAAACACGTTCATCCTACAATCGTTCTATTGCATTTGTGGCATTTGAGAATATAACTGTGTCTAGAAAAATTTGAATAAAAATGGTTTTCAAAAAAATTATACTACTTTTCAAAATTTACATGACAATTAATGTTATTAATAGTAAAAGTATCACATTGGTCATTGATACGACAGTATCCTACAGAACCGAATTTCCTTATATAAAGCATAATGCAGTCTCTTTGGTTAACAATTTGAAAAATATCTCAGGAATAGACGATTACATTTTACTGCCTTTCAATGATCCTGGTAAGAAATTTTATTTAATTACTAGCTGGTGCACGCGACTTCGTCCGCGTAACTTTATAAAAAAAATATAGCCGATAGGTGAAAGAATTTTCAAAATCGGACCATTAGTTTTTGAGTTTATTCGTTACAAACATACAGAAATAAAAATCTTCTCTCTTTATAATATTAGCACAGATTAGTATAGATTAGCCGCTTGGGGTAGCCCGCTACACTCGCGTCGCATATCGGAATTAGTATATCTCGTATCTCGATAACGAGATATACGAGGCTGATGGCCCACTTGATGGTATGTGGCTACCGTCGCCTATAACACAAGCAACGCCACAGTAGCTGCTAGTGCGCTGCCTACAATAGAAGATTACAAAAAAAAAAATACAAATACAATGTCCTGGTATTGAACGATATTATTTTGTCTTGTTATCTTACTTATTTTAATTAATTTTACTTTTATTTTATTCTAGATATCGGCGAAGGCTTAACATCTTCAAGACCTGATGGTTTATTAGAAAACTTAATAAAGTTACAATTGTCAACAGAAAGGGACATTGACGATTGCCCAGAACCTGTATTATCTAGTATTGAAAGAGCTCTAGAACTTAGTGGACAGAAATCATATATTTTTGTTTTCACCGATGCTTTTACAAAAGAATCGAAGAAAATAAAAGTTATTGAAGAATTATGCAGAACAACCCAGTCACAGGTAGGTGTAAAAAGAGGAAAAATTGCCAGACATCTTTCCTTTCCATATTAAACAGTCATGTATATTATGTTATTGTATATAGCCAGATATATACAATAACTAAGTCAACTCTATGTCTATCTCTATGTCTAGTCTATGTGTCTTTTATAAGATGTACTTCGGAGAGTGTGCCCAGGAGCTGCATGAGCTCATACCGCATTCCCTTTTCTTACATCGGACATACAGACGTACGGCTGGTTACCATCATCATCTTGTAGAAATCCCTACTTTTCGGACCAAGCGCTTTAGAACATCCTTTATAATGCTCACTGCCAAGGTTTGGAACTTGCCGGCGTCTTTATTTCCAAGCTCATATAACCCTAATATTTTTAAAGTTCGAGTGAATAGGCATCCTCTGGGTGAGCTCGCTCCATCATAGGCCTCATCCTTGCTACACAGTTGGTTGTTGGCCAAGAGCAAATCCATCTCTAAAAAAATCTTGGTAAATTTAATGATAAATTCAGATCACAGATAGCCAGACAAGCTAATGGCACACTTGATGGTAGGTGATTGCCGTGGCCTATTGTCTAATAAGCAATACAATAGGAGCTATAAATGTGCTGAAAGGCTAAAGGATAAGCGATAAGCGAAATTAAGGGCAATGGAGTTCAGATATCGCTTACCCAAACAAAACAGTTGAGTTTAACAATTATAAACAGCATTACTGATAAAATCTGGTCTGCGAGCTAATTTAAATTTATCTATTGTTCAATAATATTTTATCTTAATAACAACTAGGCACGTGACTGCGTTCGCGTAAATTTGTAAATTATAGCCAATGTCGCTCGCTGATAATATAGCCATATAGCTTCCCAACAGTGAAAGAATTTTTCAAATCGGCCCAGTAGTTTCGGAGCCTATTCAATGCAAACAAACAAACAAACAATCAATTCTATCCTCTTTATAATATTATTATAGATAAAATAATATTTTATTTTTGTAATATTATATTAGTGACACACTTCTGAAAATTAGAAAAACCTTTCTCGTTAATTGCTCCTTGTTAAGAGTATCTAAATTCGTTGAGTAGTTCTTGTACTACGCTAACTTCTAAAGTTAGCGAAGAACGGAGGCTTTATTTAATAACAATATGTATAAATATAGATGTAGTTAGTTATGCAGCACATACGTACTATACATGCTATATATATACCATACATACATACTATACCATACGCGCCAAGCAACAACGGACCTCTAAAGTTGGTTCCGGCGTTAGTTTGCGCAAGTACAGTCAAACGCGCGTTTCTGCTGATACCTTTGGCGCTGCTGATTCTACCTACGAACGAGTGGGTGCATAACCGCTGACTCGTAGTTTCAATGATAAGCCACCTACATCTACGTAGCTTCGTGTACGTACGTCTACAAACCACAAACGTAGGTCTACGTAAGTAAGTAGGTACTAGGTACGTACGTATATCATGCGTCGGCTCGTGCGCCAACAGACGCAACGAGAGAACACAGTTTGACATTAACCGTTTAGGAGTTAAGTTAGTTTCGTAAGTATTAGGGTCCCAAAATAAACCATTTTGTAACAATCAGTTTTAATTAATTAGTAATAAGATCGGACTTCGACCAAATTTTAATAAAATAATTTAATAACTGTTTTAAAAATATCACTGAGCGCCTCGCCGTCTTGACTAGTCAGTAAATTTATATTTGTGTGTTTGCGAAATTGCCAAGCGAAGTATGATTTTGTGAAGTAGATTGTTTCGCGCTTCTTACTTTACAGGACATTTTAGTTGAAAGTTATTTAAAAGAAATAACTGTCAGTTCTAGGACTGTAACTTAGAAGTGAAAACTATGGAGCATTTATATTTATCTATAGCTATTGAATGCTTTATCGCCATCTGTTAACATCTTAACAAACTGTGAAACAACTATTGACGAAGTTAAGCTTATTATGAACCAAGAAGTACGTACTGATTCGGGTAGATGGCGCTTATTTTATACAGTTAATTGCCAATGAGGATGTCGCTCACAGAACGTCACTGCGCGAATTCACTTTTTTGTACTCATACTAAAAGTTTCCAAAGTGCCTAAAGAAGTTTTCACTTCTAAAATATTTTCAATTCAAATGGATTTTATTAACTGGTAGGTAATGATAAGTAGACATTATAATGTAAGTACATAAATGTATGTTTGCTTGAGCATTGTATTGAGGTGAAAATTTTTTAGGTATTCATGTTTCTTAGTGGAATATGTGGTGCAGAGGATTTAAAGAACGACATTAGTTTCGACGTATATTACGATGTTGCAACAGCTTGCAATGGAAACATATTACGTGTGGATTATCGAAGCCGTGAAGTAAGTATTTACGACATTTATGTTATGTTATTTTATTTATGTTTTTATGTTAATGTCGGCAGACAGGCTGACGGTCCACTTGTTGGTAGGTGGCTACAATCGCCTAAAACACAAACAACTCCACAGATGTTCATGCTGTTATTTCATGTGTTAATGCTGTGGTCTTCTGTAATGGTGTGGCTACTGTCGCCAGATGGAGTACCCAAATGACTGCGAACACAGTGTGCCCCTTTTTTTAACGTTGCGAAATCCTCTTAGATCTAGATACTCTTAGATAAATTATGTAACTGATGATGAAAATCCGTTTCGTTGTTTAGGACAAGTTATAGGTCATACAGACAGACAGATTCGCAATTTCTTTTAAAATAAAATTTTATATTTTGTATTCAGGTACTGCTATTTATAAGGAAGGCATTTGAGTTCATTATAGAGGTCGCTACCAAAGACTGGACTGAAATCAAAAGGGAAGATTTGTTTTCTGGAAGTAAAGACATTCATGTAAGTGGATATTCATTTTATAAAAATAAATTTGCTCTAGAAGATGATTGGCTATTAACATAAAATAAAACACCATATTAAAGTACATAGAGTCCTCACTCTTATGTACATCATAAGTATGATGTACAGTCGGGGTGCGAAAACTTTCGTCAGTTTTCAAACTCATTCCTTTATCAAGTCGTAGACTCTTAGTACCTTTTGACAAACGTTTGAAATGAAATTTTGACATGACTATTGCCCTTTTTTGCGTGGGAAAATCTGCGAACCAGATTCCCACCGATCATGGAGAGATCGGTAGGGTGTGTAGGACTCCTAGCAACTAAAAATTCACGGTGTGTCCTAGCGCCATCTATGAGCGGGAGTTAGGGAACGTTCAGAACTTCTTCCTACGCCAAACGAGGCCTACAAACTTGTGGGCTCCACCTCGTTTATGCGCGGAGACCTGCGCGCTGTGGATGCCGGAAACACACAGCACGCCTCCCATCGTTAGCCGGTGTTGTGATGACGCGGAAGACCCATGTCTGTCGCCCCTGGGCGAAGCAGCATAACCCGCCCTTACTCACTTCTCGCAGGGGCTTCACTCTTGAAGCACTCTATAATCTCTTCTCTGCGGCACAACCTAAAAATTGGAGGCCGTTTCGATCTGAACCTCTCGGAAAACACTTGCTCGTGCGGCCGCTCATATGACTGATATTTGCCCTGGTGCAAGGTAATGTTAAGTGCAAGTTAAGTTAAGTTTAAGGTGATGAACATATTCTTACCCCGACTGTACAGTGTAAAATAAAACTGTTTACATCAAAATTGTTTATTAAACAACACAATATTACTGTATATTATAATACATTTTTATAAAATATATTATAAAATAATTGTGTTACAGTTTTCAGTAACTCCTTTCACGACTGACGTCATTGTTACGGTAACTGGGGAAAATACTAATATACAGATTACAGATGAACTGGGAAATAGTCCACGAATGCAAGAAATCATAAATATGAGTCATAGCAAGGTAAATTATAATGTTATAGAATGTATTTATTATATTCTTAGTGGAGTTAAAGACAGTTGCATTAATTCATAAGTTACAAGCACGTGGAGCCAAAATACGTGAAAATACAAGTAATGTTTTGATTAGTTACTTTTCAAGTAACGCTAATTGACGAGTAAATGTTACGAGTATCTTGTGTCAATTTCATTGAAATTACCCTTGAGTAATGCTTCTCGAAGATGGTGAAACTCGTGCGCTTTCTTACCGGTGACTTCAAATTGCGGTTAACCTATTTGACACTTTACTCAGACATGGTGAAAGAGGCCCTTAGTACTATAATACAACTTGCTGAAATAAAAAATTTTAAATTATTAAATTTAATATATTTTACTACATAATAATATAGCAAGTAGGTAGGTATTACTTTTTTTATATTATTAATTAAAATTCATTTTACAGATTTTTCGTATTCTTGATTCTGAGGCCAAAAGTTATAAATGCTCCGTCAGTACACATGGTAGGACATTGCTCCGAGTATATACAAAGAATTATTTTCCGTTCAAATTGGGATTTTCACCAAGAAGGCCTCTAAGTATCAGAGAAACAAGTCGCACACCTCTGCCTAGTAAGTCATGTTATCAAAATAATATAGTAATATAGTACAATAAATTGATTACATATCTTAATCTAAAATATTATAAATGCGAAGCTTTGTATGTTTGGATTTTTGAATATTTGTTAACTGAATTAACAAATAGGATACGTGTCATCACAGTGTCACTAGCCGTTGCCCGCTACTTTGTCCGCGTTCAATATGTTATATAGCCTTTATCGATAAATGGACTATCCAACACAAAAAGAATTTTTCAATTCGAACCAGTACTTTCTTCGATTAACGCGTTCAAAGAAACGTTTTTTTTTTTAATTTAATCTATTTATAAACTATTTTCCAAGATAAAAAGTATCATATCCTATATTAATACAGGTAACCTGTGTGCCAAATTGAGTAACAAACATCCAAACATCCAACCATTTATCATATTATTCCGCATATACATATATATATTTTTTTATTTATTAGGAAGCCAACACAGTATACAACAGTCCATACACTTACTTAATCACATTTAAATACTATTTAATAACATTGTATGAGCCAGTTATAGGCTAACTCAGCATGCATTAAAACGAACACAAAAGACGACATTTTCTGTTTTATTATAATAAAACTAATAAAAAAGAAAACAATAAACCAAGCCATACAAAACAAAAGAATAAAACAAAAAAAGAAATATTTACAAAAACATTATTAGGATGTTTTAGAATATTAGGATAAGTGCAAAAGCTGAACTTTTTCTCTAATTTATCACTGTTTCAGATTGCATGAGTTTTGTATTGATTGAAGTTCCCCATGAAATCGGATTAGAGCTTGAATATATTGATGTTACTGACGACGACATGAGAAAAAGATTGGTGTTGGAAAAACTTGATTCTAAGTCAAATAGTTATGTAGTAGAAACATACTTTAGATCAACACTAAGATACGTTATAATTGTAAGTATTACCGCCTGTCTGTGTGTACTTCGGAGAGTGTGCTCAGGGGCTGTATGAGTACAATACCGCCTTCTCCTTCCTTCAATAAGACATTCAGATGTACGGAAGGATGAGGATCATTTTATCAAAATTCCTCTTTCTCGTACAAAACATTTTGGAAACTCTCATAATATGCACTGCCAAGGATTGGCATAAATGTATATCAGAGCTAATACACTGGACCGCAAAGAAAAAGGGTCGATTAGAAAATCTTCTATATCTGCAAAAGTATACCTATCTATACCTATCTTTATGAAATAAAGACTAAATTAAAGAATATTTTAAAGCTTTAATTTAGCTAGGTTAGGTACTTTTGAAGATATTGAAGATTTTTTAACCGTCCCTTTTTCTACGCGGTCCAGTATATTATCGAGTGAATAGGCATTTTTTGAGTTAGCTCCCTCCATCGTCTGCCTCGTCTTTCCTGCATTACTAAATGTTGGCTAAGAGCAAACCTATTTATGTATTTATCCAAAATAGGTATCAGTACCTATTTTGGATATCGTTATAACATTTAGAAGAATAACATCACAATATCAGTTTAATCTAAGATACATTTTGACCAATGTACATTTTGACATTGAAGCAATTTAACCCTTGCACAATCAGACTTTTACACGTTAAAGTACCGCCGCCAAACTCTCTATCTATCTACCTATGTCTATGTCAAACGATATCTATATTTATGTCCATAATAATGTTTGTCTATGTCTAAGCATTAATTCTACTAAAGTTCTTGCATTTCACGAAGGCGAGAGAGATTTACTTGTAGTAAACACTTGTCTGTATATGTGTCACAGTGTGCGTGAGATCGAAAGAGGGTATTGTTAGTATAAAAAAAATAGAATCCTACAATGCTCGTTCGCAACTTACCGCTCCGTCAGACACGCACACTATCGCAATGCGTACACACGTTTAACCACAAGCAAAACTCACTCGCCTTCGTGAAATGCAAAGACTATACGAGTAATACTGCAAGTGAGCTCTAAGTATAATGTCGCTTGATTTCAGGTTTTTGGTAAATTTAGAATAAACGACGAAGAATTTTCAATGACAACTGCAATATTTCATGCACAAACCGAAGGTATTTATTTTTATACATATTCAAACGTTTTAGCTAGGATAAGACTTATTTTTTTATATTTTCAATTAAGTGAAAGTATTAAATATTTTCTGGCGCTAGCTGAATCCGGCCAAGCTTTTTGGTTTCTTTTTCGTTTTTTTTTTAGATTTTGGCAATAAAAGTACTAACATAAAAATATTCGTCTTTTAAAACGATATGTTGCGTGAAAATATTAAGTCAATCCATTGGTTAGTTTTCGAGTTTTGTGGACATTAACATACAGAAGTTAAATATAATATAATAAAAAAAATTATTTTAAATACCTTAAATTCTGTTTCAGTGGTATCTGAAGTTGATTTTGCACCAAACATCGAAATATTTGCACCAGACAATAATTTTATTGAGTATAAATCAAACATTACAATACCTTGTAAAGTAAACGCGTATCCAACACCAACAATATGGTTCGAAGATGAGAACGGGAATGGATTGAGTTCTGAGGTAACTTGCTTCTTTTTGCACCCCCGATGGCCGACGCGGCTGTTATAAGGTTGACGTGTGTGTGTATATCTGTGTATTCATGCATGTATCCGTGTATCTGTGTACATGTGTATATGTGTATATGTGTATATGTGTATATGTGTATATGTGTATATGTGTATATGTGTATATGTGTATATGTGTATATGTGTATATGTGCATATGTGCATATGTGTATCTGTGTATCTGTGTATATGTGTATATGTGTATCTGTGTATCTGTGTATCTGTGTATCTGTGTATCTGTGTATCTGTGTATCTGTGTATCTGTGTATCTGTGTATCTGTGTATCTGTGTATCTGTGTATCCATGTATCTGTGTATCTGTTCAGGAGCTACGATTTCAAAGAAACCGAGTTTGATCCATTTATTTTTGTTTTGTTTCAAAGAGTTCGGCATCGTTCTTAGCTACGAGTTGTAGAATGATAAGGTCTGTTTTCCTTTGAAAATTCAAAGTGACAATTTCTATTGCTATCTTTATTAGCGATGACAAATTATGTCAGTCAGTAATCAATACCTATTTCAAATCTAAGCCTTAGCTAATTTTGAAATGAATGGAATTTGTAATCGAAACTGATAAAGCACTTTTCTTGTCTGCTATACAATACCTACATTTACAGACTTATTATTAGTATTGATTGATATAATAATTATTTTAACACGGACGAAGTCGCGGGCACCAGCTAGTTAGTTATAAAAGAGTATTGTGATTTCATTCAACGTAATTTTCTTTCGGCGACCTTTAATACTTACCTCGGATTTTATTTTAATGACTTAGGATTACTGTCTCAAAAGGTTCGACAAATGTAAATTTAACAAAAATTCGATTTTCAGAGTTTTAAAATAGAATATCCATCTATTTATATGAGTTATGCGGTGATCGAAACTTTCAAAAGAAACTCTACCATATCGTGCAAGGCCAGAAACACAATTGACCAAGACTCTACAAGCGTTGAGCTATATGTGAACAGGACATTCACATTTGAAGTTCTGCAATCACCACAAGGTAAATTATTTTTTAATTTTATCGAAACCTAGGCCATTCTGGAATTGGGTTCGAAGAGAACGTAGCGGTGTGTGGGAATCCGAGAATAAAGCCTCGGCTGTCATCTTAGACCCACACATCACCGCTGATGGTGGAATCCGGAGGGTGTTTTAGTGGGTATTCCCGGTGATAAGTCACTTGTCATTTCACCGGGCGAGTCTCACACTCGTCGACGAGGGGGAGTATGAGACTCGCCCGTAAATGTCATTTCCCGGAATCCTCGCATGGTGCCAGATATCGGTGCCAGATAGATTGTCGTCATGTGGAGTAACCTCACATGTGGAGTTTTAGATATTTAGTTTAGTTTTATGACATGGTAACCTTAGCCTCGTGCAGTATCAAGTAGTCTGCGGGATACCCAACTTCTTAGCAACATTTTTTTTAAATCTTTATTTAGGCTTTTCCCTTAGGGACATGTCGCCTCATTGGGCAAGGTACATAAGTAAACTACATAACTAAACTATACTATATACAACTATACCTAACTATTGAATGATACATATTGTATCCTTAGCCACATGCAGCAGATATTGCGTATTTGGGCTCAATAGGATCAGGTGATTCTTGTGTAATTCTTGCTTGTGTTTCAATATACCTAAGTGTTAAATAAAATTAATTCAAATCATAAGTAATTAAGTTAAACAAGCTGTATAGACTGTAAGTATAACGTAAACTGTATAGAACTGGATTCATATGTAGTTACATGTTTTTTTTAGTTTTTAAAATACGTATATACAGATACAGATGGTATGTATACAGTAATTGCAATCTGTATTTGTACTTTATTAAATAAATAAATAAATAAAAATGGGGCCGGGAGCTAGTTTGTAATTTTTAATTATGTTTCTTTTTAAATTGTAATTATAACAATATCAAAAACATCTAATCTATGTAAGTAATGTACATTGATCACATGCGTTCAAAGCTCTTTGGTGGTTTATGAAGGAGTGGTGTGAATAGCAGTGGTCACTTGTCGGCTAACTAAGGTTGTGTGGTTGTTGTGTAACTAACTGTGGTTAATTATAATTTCAGATTCAACATTTGAATATGGAAGCGAAGGAGTACTTTACTGTGAAATAGACGCGTATCCAGATGCCACGATTGAGTGGTATCACAACGATTCTACTGTCGAAGTTACAGATAATTTTGAAATTAGAGAAAAAGGCAAAGAGTTGGTCATAAAAACCATGAGCTTAGATGCGGTTGGAACGTACAAATGTGAAGCCAGTAATGATATGGAAACCAAAGAATTAACAGCCAATATCGATATAAGTGGTCTAGGCATGTAGACACTATATAATATTCCAAAAACTTTATAAGATTTTGTAACGTTATTCGTATTTGATTATTAAAATATAAATAATGCTGTCTAAAATTTATAATCTATGAAGTCTAGAAAATCTAGAAATATAGTGGTAAACTTACCTATTTAAATTTTAGAATTAATTTTCATCAAAATTCACTTAAAAATATTATGCTTTATTGCTATATTTTAATTTAAGTATTTTTATCCAAACAGAAGCTCCAAAAGTTCATATTGCAAAACCCGAAATCAATGGTAATCGTGGTGATTATATCAGAATTGAATGCAGGTACGTATACGTGAAAAATCTATAGGTATGATAGGTTATACATGAACTAATATAAAGAGAAAATATTTGTATTTACGTTTATCAATATTTAATCTGTGTCAATATGTACTAATAATAAATCTGTAAGTGTAGGTATTGTATGTATGTATGTATGTATGTATGTATGTATGTATGTATGTATGTATGTTCCTCCATTACTCTTAAACGAATTAACTGATTTTCATGACACTTGGTAGATAAACATTTAGACGTACGGGACACAGGATAGGTTACTTTTTTCACGCGGACAAAGTCGCGGGCGTCAGCTAGTAATGAATAAACTCAAAAACTACAACAAAGATTTTAAAAATTCATTCACATAAATAGAAAGCTACATTATCGCCGAGTAACAAAGGCTATATTTAATAAAGTTACGCGGACAAATTCGCGTGCAACAGCTAGTTAATAATAAAATGAGAAATGTTTTACCCTTTTAAGAGTTACAAAAGGAAAACCAGATCCTGAAATTACTTGGGTATACAAATCCGTTGATGGTTACTCTTTCGGAGATCTACCAGATGGAGTTAAGGTTGACGGCGTATATTTGATAATTTCGAACTTGGAATCTACCCACAAGGGCTACTATAAATGTGAAGGTGTTAACAACGAGGGATCAGATTCTCGTGAATTAACAATCAAAATGCAATGTGAGTACTAAGTTTCTTCTTTTCTGTAAACGGCAGGACGTGTAGTCCTTCAGTCTGAATTGAAAACTTAGCTTCACAAAAAAAATATAAAAGTTCATTTCGACGACAGATGTCGCTGCGCAGGTATAACGCGCTATTGTTTCGTTCCTCAACACCAACTACACTTTTCATACAAGATTCCTGTTTTTTTCTACTTCGATTAAACCCTGCGGTGTTGTTTGTGTTTATTCTGTATACAAAACCACTGTTGCGGTTTCAGCGGTGTCTAATTTACTGTTTTACTGTATCTGCATCTGCCGAATTTTCCTCACAAACTACCCAAACCGTAGACCGGTTTTCAATGAAGTTTTCACTTAAATAATATTATTTTAAAGGATCGTTGAGTGGAAAATTTTTTGTAGACATTTCAGTTATCATTTTTGGACCTGTTTTGTTAACACACAATATTATCGAAATAAATTTTTGCAAAAAGTTTTATTTACTTATTATTTAATAAATATATAATGATTAATTTTTGATCTCTATTATTTAAATACGTTTAGTAACTATATCTCCAGCTCAAATAAATTAGGTGCGAGTAATATTTGCAAGAATTAAGCAAATGAGCAAAGGTATAACTAATTAGATTGTCTAATATATTTTTTTTGTTTTATATAGATGCACCGATAATTAAAAACAGCGAAGGAATAAATATGAATGTTCCGGAGGAGGTTCAAGTCGAACTACCGTGTGAGGTAGAAGCGTCGCCTGTGGCAGAAGTCCGATGGGAAATGTATAGAGAAAACGGTACCAGGGTAACCGAATTTTCAAAACACACAATAGACTCTATGAATACTCTCAGGTAATTTAAGCACAAAATAGCATATTTTAATAAATTTATTTATATTTAACAAAATTGATCCGCTAAAATCTTCTATCCTACTTCCTAATGGATTTTGATACGGTTTTCAATAATGAAAAGAGCGATAAACAAGAAAAAAATGTGTACAACATTTGCAACATTTTTTGTATAAATTGAATAAGACTAATAAATTAATTGATAAATTAATAATTAATAAATAAATTAAATATATAATATTTGTTAATAACGCTTTATGTTAATATTTTAGATTTACTGCAATGTCCGATGATTCTGGTACATATTATTGTATTGCCGAAAATAAAGCTGGAACAGCAGAAAAAATTTACAAACTGAACGTATTAGGTATGTAACAAAGATTAGGTATGTTCTTAGACTTGACAATGAAATATATTATGTAAAAAGTGACACAAAATGATGATTTACAAACTACATCAACTTTTTAGTTGGACCTTACATAGACGAGGTTACAAAGACACGTATTGAACACATTGGTTCGACTGTCAAACTGGACTGTGACGTACGTTATGGAAATCCAGAACCACACACGAAGTGGGAATTCATCCCATCACCATCCAGAGCTGTTCTACTAATAAGGTACTAATCAAAGTTTATCACATATTTATCTTCTCAGACTTATTCTTCAGTGCTGAAGATTGTGTCCTTTAAAGTCTGCACGTTAAAGTGCAAGTTAAGCTGTTTGCACTATACGAATCTATACTAATATTATAAAGCTGAAGAGTTTGTTTGTTTGTTTGAACGCGCTAATTTCAGGAACTACTGGTTCGAATTGAAAAATTATTTTTGTGTTGGATAGATCATTTATCGAGGAAGATTTTAGGCTATATAACATCACGTCGCGACTAATAGGAGCGAAGAAACGATCGAAAACAGTGGAAAAAAAACGGAGAAAATTATTCATCTTTGAGGGCTTCCGTTGCGTGCGCTGCGAAAACCGTTCGAGATACCCAAATGATTCCCAAAATAACTATACCACGCGGACGAAGTCGCAGCACCAGCTAGTCTACTATACGTTAGGTGTTTAGCTTCTCTCAGGGCAGTTACTTGGTCACATTACAGGCTGGGTGATCTGCTGCAAAGTTTCTTCCCTTCGACCTTGTCAGTATTATCGTAGCAAATTTATCGTGGTCATCTGGCGGAGGAAGGGCAATGTGTTCAAAGTAACGTATTAATTGAGCCCACAAAAATGACATGAAAAAATCTCTTATTAAATTTTATGAAACTAGCTGGCGCCCGCGACTTCGTCCGCGTTCTGGATACGCAATGTCCTTTCTGGTGTCCCCGACAACGTGTATGCAAAATCTCATGGTGATCGGTTCAGTAGTTTTTGCGTGAAAGGGTTACAAACAACCATACAATCCATCCATACATCCATACAAACTTTCGCATTTATAATATTAATACGGATGACAATAAATTAAAAATTAAATGACATGAGAAAATAAAATTAATTTTCATATGTATAAATGAAGCTATAATTTGTTTGCAGGTAATAAAGTTATAAAAAAAATATAAAATTTAATCAAGCCCACCCAACACCCAATTATAGAAAGTCGAACATTTCAATACATAAAAAAATTTGAAACTCAATCTTACTTTAAATTTTTGTAAAAATATGTATGTGACTTGGCTTATCTGTATTTCCGAGTACATATAACCCTAATCTTTTCAAGGTTCGAGTGAATAGGCATCTTCTGGGTGAGCTCGCTCCATCTTAGGCCTCATCCTTGCCACATGGCTGGTTGTTGGCCAAGAGCTAACCCATCTCTTTCAAATAAATAAAAATAAAAAAAAGAAGAGTGTGCTTATGACCACACGACTGAAGTGAAACTTCTTTCGCTCCATCTGTATGTATATATATATATATGTGTGTACAATATATACATGTATACACATATACATATATTAATTTTCTACAAATATTTAAATTTATTTCATGTTTTCATTGGTAAATTAATATTTTTGCATAGATCTTCTATTTTTATTCATCATTTTCATTATTGGATACATCAGTAATTACTGTGGTTGATTGTAAAACCGAGACAATAGGCTTATGGTATGAGAAATAAGATACATAAATTTTCGAATTAAAATTAGACAGATATCTAGAAAAGTTTCACTTCAATAATTAAATTTTGAATACATATCTCAAAAAGCGCCATCTGCCGCATTAGTGTCGAACTACAACGAACGAATCACGAATCGAGTGAGAGAGAGAGAGTTGCTAGAGTAAATGGTAATAAGAAAGAGACAAGGAGTTTAACAGTTTTGTTAGCTCGACGAGTTAACTCTCATGACAATAGTGTCCCATAAAAAGTTTCACTTCAAAAAACTTAGGAAAATTATCTGATACAATTTTTATTTTTAGCGGGAAATCATCATTATCTTATACAATAGACAACATATCTAAAGCAAATGAAGGCACTTACAGATGTCGGACGGAAAATGAACAGGGACACGACAGTATAGAAATTAACATAATTGTTGTTTCATAATTTAGAAAGAAAAACTTTGTATATTTATTTACACACCTATCATTATTTTAATTATGTAAAGTATTATTCATATGTCTGTATTCAAATAAAATATATTTATAGTGTACTAATTGAATTTTACTTTCTTTGCATCCACTACCTATATTATATTCAGTAGATGAGACCAGTGTTTCAGGGTGCTCAGAGGGCTGTTATTATACTCAGAGCTCAGAGAGCTGTTATGCTATTATTTGCCATTGTAATGTATTTCGGTAAAGGTGTGTCCAGTATGATATTATTTTTATGAATTTTATGTTGTTTTCACAGCTATCTAAGCTAGGCTTATAAAATACTTAATCTATACTACAATATTATAAAGCTAAAGAGTTTGTTTGTTTGTTTGTTTGAACGCGCTAATCTCAGGAACTGCTGGTTCGAATTGAAAAATTATTTTTATGTTGGATAGATCATTTATCGAGGAAGGCTTTAGGCTATATAACATCACGTTGCGACTAATAGGAGCGAAGGAACAGTCGAAAATGTAGAAAAAACGGGGATAATTATTCATCTTTGAGGGCTTCCGTTGCGTGCGCTGCGAAAACCGTTCGAGATACCCAAATGATTCCCAAAATAATTATTCCACGCGTACGAAGTCGCGTGCAACAGCTAGTCAATTATAAGTAAGTACCTACATGAACTATAGATTATTATACCCCTATATACTAACCTATTACACTCGAGTTGACCTCATTAGTATCAAAATATAAAACCTAACATGATAACAACGTTAGGTCAGCAGGAAAACCGCTGCATTTCATTGTTTCAAATATAAACTACGCATACCTACTGTCGAGAGACATAAGCTTCGAAGAGACGACTACAGAGTGTTAATTATTATTAATAATTAAAAAGCCCAATTTATTTGTGAATTAATGTACACAACATATTTCGAACAAGATGTTGCGACGAGGAATAGTACTCTTTATTATAATCTCGCTAATATTGGAAGCAATATGTGAAGATAAAGGCACTGTAGCATTCGTCATTGATAATACAAGTTCGATGAGCGACGATATAGATCAGGTGAAAAGTGGAGCTAAAGATATTGTCGATATAATAAAGAATGAAAAGTCAAGTCAATTTAAAAACATCATATTGGTAACATTTAATGACCCTGGTAAGTAAATTATTTTTAATTTGATTTTATAAAATGGTATTTATAACTTTGTGGTACTTTTTAAAAGTACCATAAAGATACATTCTTCTTAGATTTAAATGGCAATGCGGCTCATTTTAAAATGGCCATTATCTGCCAGTGTCAAGTTAATAATTATTATTACAATTGGAGCGCTCCGCTACGGACTCCCGCTTGGGAGCCCGCTCAGAACACTCCAAATAAAATAACCCTGACACAAAAAAAAACCTACCATAAAGTTAGCATAAGAGGATAATATAGAATCGTTTGCTTTAATTCGTGTTGTAATAATAACTTGTTTCTCTTATTAAATAAAACTTAATAGAATGTTATCAGCATACATATTCCACTGATACGGCGAATTTATATTATTTGAATATTTTAATAATAATAATTATTTATAAAATTCTCGCTCCATCATAGGCCTCCTCCTTGCTGCATAGCTGGTTGTTAGCCAAGAGCAAACCCATCTCTAACTCTAGTAAAAAAATATGTAAAGGTTGTTGAACTTGTCTTTATTTTCAGATGTATCTTTCAAAATAAATACAACATCATATGAAGATTTTAAATATTCATTGGATTCTATAAACGTAGATGGTGGTGGCGATTGTCCAGAATACTCGCTATCAGGCATAGATCTAGCTCTAAAAAACAGTTTTCCGGGATCTACATTATTTGTTTATACCGATGCAAGTGCAAAAGATCACACCATACTAAATCGCGTCAAAGCTCTTGTTCAAAGGAAACAAAGCCAAGTTAGTATTTTTTTTTATAATCGCGCAACCGAAGGATAGGACTCAATATTCACACCGAATCAAACGTGGCACTTTTTCGCACTAGTTTCTATATCTATACTTAACATAGCTCTTTGAGAATATTTTCTATCTGAATTCAAAATTCTGATCCATCAGAAAAGTAAGATGAAAGAAAGAAAGAAAGAAAGAAAGAGTTTTATTCACGATTACAAAGACACAACAATAAAATAATAATAATAAAAAAACAACAAAACAGAAATTTATGGATAAAAGAGTGTGTCCTCGCAACAGTGAAACGGTCACTGGCTCAGCATTGTGCTGAGATGCAAGCACCTGCAGCGCTGATTTTCAGCCAGCACCGTTTCGGACTTACACAACATCGACGCTACACAAACGTAATTACAACACAATTGTTCTAAACACTATACAAACATATGTTATACAAAATACAAACATATTTAATAAATGTAGTGCCTTCTTCTCTACCCCTTTTTTTATTTTACAAGAGAATCTATCATGGATACCCACCGGCGTGGGGACAGACCGGTGGATTATTTCGGACTCCCGCACCGAGATGGGTAGAACTACCGAGGAAACCTCTTGGCGTCCTCCGTCCGCCATCTTTCTTTCTTCTTCTTCTTTCTTTCTTCTTTCTATATGTAAAATGTTATGATGATCAGGCAAGCAGTTAAGCCATTACAAAAAAAGGCATATGATACCTTTATAGTGTAAATAAGCATACTGTTGCTTCTTTTTCCAATTGTTTGAGTAAAATGTGCTATTTCATACAAGATTTTTATTCCTATAAAGTTAACTTTAGTCAAATATAACTATCACCACGTGTTTTCTATAGTATTTATAATATTACCTACTGTGGTAAACCTAAATATGCATATTAGGTCATATTCGTTCTTACGGGAGATTGCAGCAGATGGCATAGAAGAGGCACAGTTGACAAGGGTTACACAGTGTACTATGATATAGCAGCAGCAAGTGCTGGACAAGTATTTCGACTTGAAGACAAAAGAGAAGTGGAACCGGTAATATCTTTCTTATTATTAATTATTATTTACTTGTAATATTACTTAAATTTCACTTAAATAGTTATAAATTCAGTTTAAAATTATTTTAAGAAACTATTTTTGGATTTATAGATTAATAATTACATAAAGGAAACGATTAAGGGCAAAAAAACAATTCTGACAAGCAAGATGATTCCACCGGGAAAATTAGAACGGGTGACTGTAAGTATAATGTTCATTTAATAATAATGTGTAAGTATAAATACCAATAATATAACCTTTTCCTTGACGGTAGCAACGCTACAAGTACATACTGCAAGTGCGCTGCCGACCATAATAGGGTTAAGGATAAGGGGAGAGGAAGGATAAGGATAAGGATAAATGTTAAGGAAGGGATAGGGCAAAGGGCTCTGGCATCAATTGCTCATTCACCGAAATGGGTTTTAAGCATCCCAAATTACTGCGATTGCCCTTCCACTACTTTCCAGAACCAGACCCGAGTCTATCTTGATAAGTTGATTCCACAGTTGGCCCTGTCGAGAATGAAGCAAGCACCTTAACCACTCATCTATTCGGATAAGCTAAACAATATATTTTGACAGTACCTAGTTATTATACAATTATATTCACAGGTTGATGTTAAGTTTTCACAAAGATGAAATACTGTTGACGCAACGGAATGTGGTGCAAAAACCTATACAATGGTCTCAAATAGTGAAATTTTATTTTTATAAAATTGTTCTGAACCAAGGTTTTAAGCCTATCTTATGAACATTCTAATTCAATTCTAACAATTCTTACCGTTCAGAATCAAATAAACAATGTTATCAAAACTAATATATTTTTCCTAACTCAGTTTACAGTGGACGATAAAATAGAATATGCAATCATTTCTGCGTCTGGTTCGAATGTGTTTTTAAAAGTGGAAAATCCAGAAGTAGTTCAGACACCAATTGTTTCTATAGAAAATGTGCAGGTCAGTAAATTTGATTTTGTTTTTGCTCTTCTTTTGGTTCTCTTATTGAAGCGAGCTATCGATTTTCTATAGCGATCCCTATACGATCATGCAGCATGACATGCGTTACGTGCTGTCATGCATGCATGACCAGTTAATTGTATTGATTGATGTGAATGACATGCAACTACGTTCTGGCAGTTGACTGATAGTCCTTTTATCTTGCAAGCTATGACTGATATACATGTATAGCGGTCCCTAGACGATCATGCGGCATGACATGCAGCATGATAATTCACGTAAACGCATGTCATGCCGCATGATCGTTTAGGGACCGCTTAACAATCTGAATACCTGTTTTTAGTTGAGTTTAGTAAAAATAAATTTGTTTTATAAGTATGATACATACGCTCTATGGTTTTAGGTTCTAAAATTGTCTGGTTTAAAACCAGGTGACTATACATTCCTGGTTAGAGGGGGAAGCATTACCTCTGTTGTAGTATATGGAAGAACAGACTTTACTTTTCAACATGGATTTTCCATCTCAAAAGCAAACTCATTGAAAACCACTTCGAAGCAGCCTATTGCAGGTAACAATGAAATTTCTACACAATTTGTGCTATGACTTACAAATCTTTAATAAGTATAATATCATTTAATATAATATAGAAGTACCATACTAGGTTGGCTTAGAACTTAAATAAGTACAGCAATAATTCGAGCCACCAGTATGTGTATGAGGAACGCGACATAGATTCAAGCCTGTAGCGAAATTGCTTGGGTTTGACAATGGAGCCGCTATACCAAACTACAATTTTTTTTTATCCGTTATTTTTTTTGTTTTTTAATTTTTTTTTTATACTTACTGTACATAGATTAACTTACTTACTTACTTAAAGTTTTAAGACAACATTGCATTTTAACAGAAGAGTGTTTTCAAAAACCTTTTTATTTCGATGTTCCAATGGAAATGGAACTAAACGTTTTTAGTGACTTTAGTAAATTTGTCACAGCAAAGTACTTAATTTTTATTCTCAGGAAAGGAAACATATTTGCACATGTTTATTGATGATCCCGAACAATTAACTAGCATAAAGACTGTCCAAATATTGGATATAGATGAAAATGTTTTATTGGATATGCCATTAAAGAAGACTGGAGTCAATTTTTATACGGCAGATCCGTTTATATCGCCAAATTATTTATTCAAAATTGCGGTACGTTCACATTTAAATAAATAAACACAATTTCTATGTATACTTGTATATTTTTATTTTCATCTAACTTGTGGTAACAGTTTGCAAGAATTCGTTCATTACAGTTTCCTTGAATTTTACCAGATATTTAAGGAAACTGTAATGGACCGCAAAGAAAATGGGTCAGTTAGAAAATCTTCAATATCATCAAAAGTACGAACCTAGCTTCAAAAGTAAATAGTACTAAATTAAAGCTAAATTATAAATAAATTTTATTTTTATTTAAGCACATTAAAATATTCCTTAATTTAGTTTTTATTTCATAAAGCTAGGTCAGGGGCCTAATTCACTAATGCCACTTAGCGATTTCTTACTTCAAATACCAATTCAATACTTCAAAGGAATCTATACCTGCTAATAAAGAGAGAAGATTTGTATGTTTTTAATGAATAAACTCAAAAACTACTGGACCGATTTTAAAAATTATTTCGCATATATTTAATAAAAATGTTAGCCGGGCGAAGTCGCATGCAACAACTTGTAATAAATATTTTCATAAGGTAACCTTGTTACTATGTTACAGGTAATAGGTAAAGGGGTAAGTACAGGAATTCCATTAAGAAGAATATCAAGAACTGCCATTGAACCTCAAAAGCCACCACCTCGTAAGTAAAAAAATATCTAAATCAATTTTTCAATTATTACCTGTTACCGGGCAGACTGACATCATATTATAAGGGCCTCTTTCACCAACTACAAGTAAAGTGTTGATTAGTTACTTTTAGAAATAATTTTATGTTATATTAAATTATGCACTCGGTTTAGTGCATCCTTCGACAGGCGATTTTTTTTATTATTTTCTTTTTAATGTTTGGGACTTTTACCGTATTACAAACAAATTTATATCAGCTAAATTTTATTCACGGTGACAGGTGACTTTAAATGACGGTTAGCCTACTTGACAGATGGTGAAAGAAGCCCATAAACTCACAGAGAGATTCTACTGTACTGGCCAATTCAGCATTTTCTAGTCTTTTAGTAAAAATAATAATTAGTGAAATACCGAATTGACCAGTCCACCAGACAGACTCTCTCTCTCTATGTGCCTCTTCATTCCTGAAGCTCCGCCGTCAACCTCCTGAACCGGTCCCTGTCAAGAGCAAACTGGAACAGCTGCTCGACCGAGGCAATTCCAGTTCACTCTCTGATATTCCTGAGCCACGACTTTCTTCTACCAGACAGACTAATTGTCTTGATTTTTGAGATAGGCAAGGCAGGCAGGCAGGCTATTGCTATTACGCCCAAAGCAGCCTCCCTCCCTATCTAACCTGTTCGTATTCCAGGAGAGGATTAGAAATAATTAGAAATAGAAAAATAAAAGCCTTATGATGAAGAAACCCATTTTATGAAAATTCACTTTATGAGTAATACTAATTAATCTCTGTAGTGGTCACACAAACAGTCCTTATTGTCGGTTTATTGTACCCACCTAACGAATTAGTTCCTTATAAATAAAGAGAATCAAAATTAAATCAAAATCAAAATATTTATTTATCAATTGAGTTTCTACAAGAAACTCTTATGATCTTCATTATAAATTTAAATTTACCAGGGTTTCGGAAAAAGCCAAGATGACGATCCTGAAGAAACCCCGAAAGAAACTCAGGATACTAATCTTTTTGTCATCTTTAAAATATAAAATAACAACTATGTATACTACAATCAATTATAAAATAATAATAATAATATTAAAGTATATACATACAATACAACACAATACCTATGAGCTCCGAATCGCTTAAATCTAGGCTTCATTGTCATTTAAATAATCAGTGATTTTATAATAGCCTTTTGAGAGGAGTTTAGTTTTAATGACACTTTTAAATTTGTTTATAGATAAGGCTCTGATTATCTCAGGTAGTTTATTATAAATAAAATAAAATAATTTTAGCTAAAGAAAAAGCAGCAAAGACATTGATTAATGAAGGATCTTCAATGATAGTAGAATACAATAGCGAGTTATCTCTAACTTGTGAAGTGTCAGGATATCCAGAACCAGAAGTAGTATGGAGTGATGAGATGGGAAATGTTCTCCCGTCTGAGGTAAAATTTAAAATTATGTTTAACTTTTCTGATTATGATAAATTAAGATGGCTATTTACTTTTCTTTTCGACCTGTGTCAGTAGATGACATCTATCGCTGAAACGTGGTCTCGTAAGAATGCTCAAAGTCGCTCCACGAGGTATTATTAATACGAATTCCTACAAAAGTTGGCGAAACAGAACCACATGTAGGAGTAAGTCTACGCTCTACGCTCGTCTACGCTACGTCTACGCTCATGGAGAGGGCTCGGTGTTACTCTTGCGATATCGAATCAGGAATAAGAAAATACGTAGTCAAACGAAAGTGACGATATAAACCGGGGGTTCAGTATATTGACTGACGACCTAATGAGAGCCGCGATTTAGGCTGCTTCTGACATGTCCTATTGGACCTAAAACTACGAAGGAGGCCTATGTCCGGCTGAGATGATGAGATAATGACATTTTTTGTAATAGTTGGCAGGCAGTTTAAAAGTCTACTCGATGGTAGGTGGCTAGAAAAACTATAACACAAACAATGCGTTAAGGCAAATATGTATTTAAATTGAAACGTTGTTTTACAGACCAATCCTGTAGAGCTTCCATACCTATACATGAGTTATGTGACAATACCGAGTTTGAAATCAACAGGAAAATATTATTGCTATGCTAAAAATAAACACAATATATATAAACCTGCTTCCTCAAATATTGCGATAACTGTAAAACCTGCATTCAATACTAAAGAACATATCAAGGGTGAGTTGTAAAAAATTGTCATTATGTGTTCGTTATGTTAGAATTTTTAATAATTTCAAATTTATTAAGTTATATATTAAATGGAAAATATTAACATGGAAAAATAATACTTGCAAATCCGCCAGTCAAAACAATGTCTCAACGCTTATTTAATGTGAGCTATAGCTCTATAAAGAGTCTATTGTCTTCATAAAAAGTAGGACGAACAAAATTATTGGTTCCTCCTACTTTTATAAAGACGTATAAAGTCGAACCAAGTAGGTATCTTCCCGAAAATTGGGGCACAAATGTAAGGGCTTCACTTAGTATAAACTAGGCTCTGTGGTATAAACAAAGTCGCTTCCCGCTGTCTGTGTCTGTCCCTATGTATCTTAGATCTTTAAATGCGGTTTTCACTAATGGATAGAGTGGTTTTCAAGGAAAGTTGGAAAGTTTTAGTATATAATTTGCAAAGTTACGCGAGCGAAGTCGCGGGCAGCAGCTAGTAATAATAAATATAACGGTGAACCATTACACCAACGCATTTCTCCGTAGAGATTACTAATATCGAATATGGAAAAGAAGAAAAGTTGCGTTGTGTTATAACGTCGAGATCACCAATGAAAATAGACTGGATAAGGACGTATGGGAAACCAGAAAAACCTGAAAAAATCGCAAATTCTAATCAATACCTCATATCCCCGGACGAAAACGAACTGAAGATAAAACGCATGGATAAAAGTCTTATTGGAAAATACACTTGTATTGCATATTTAAAAGAAGATAATAAAGTTCAGCAAAGCTATGAAACAATAGTTAAAATTGTTGGCCTAGGTAAGAAATTTTCACCAAATTTAATTTAATTTGCATGGGCTTATATATCTCAAGGCACGACAGAAGCAATAGCTTAAATTTGCTTTATATGTATATGCACTCATTCAAAAAAAAATACAAAATGTACAAGAAAGTACAACATGTATTAAACTTTTATATCTTTCTTTCAAATTTCCAAAATAAAAATAAAAACACCAAAAAGTGATTGAATTTAATAGATAATAAATTATTCTGCATTACTTGGTTTTTTACTCTCAAATGACAGAATAAAAACTGAACCGAATCTAGATGATTAAACATATCAAAGATTACAATACCCTACGACCACCTATCTGACTAGTCCTATGGGGATGTTCGCGTATGGAAAATATTTTTTCATCAGCGAGTAACATAGGCTATATTTTATAAAGTTACGCGGACGAAGACGCGTGCAACAGCTAGTTTTTAATAATTTTCAATATGTTCATTACATTTCAGTTAAACCGGAAATGCTAAACGGCTACATAATCCTAAAGAAACACGAACAATCTGATGCACAAATCGTATGCCCGTAAGCTATACTTAAATAATATTTTTTCGTAGTTATAATGAATGAATTCAGAAACTTCTTCATTAATTATTATTATCTATATTTTATAGAGTAACTAAAGGATACCCAAAACCCGAGATTAGTTGGCAGTTTAACGGTGCAAAGATGAAGGAAACAGGAAATGTATTAACGTTAAATAAAGTCGGTTTTCATAATTCTGGAAAATATACATGTACAGCTACTAATGTGGAAGGAAACGCCAGTCATACTGTGAAACTGATCGTTGAAGGTAAATATTTTAGTGTTGTCATTATCGAAATCATTATCCGTCAGGGTGAGAACGACAATTTCCTAAAATGCCAACTTCTGAACACGACAACTTCCGAAAACAACAATGTCAAGTTAGATGAATGCCTTAGGGCCACTTTCACCAACTACAAGTGTTGATTAGTTATTTTTAGAAATAATTTTATGTTTTATTAAATTTATTATTAGGATTAGAAATACTTGTCATTTTATATTTAGTTTTGCCTTATGATGAAGTAACCCACTGTATGAAAATTCACTTTATGAGTAATACTAATTAATCTCTGTAGTGATCACACAAACAGTCTTTATTGTCGTTTTATTGTACCCATCTAAACAAATTAGTTTCTTATTAATAAAGAGATGTTAATAAATAATTTCAGCTAAAGAAAAAGCAGCAAAGACATTGATTAATGAAGGATCTTCAATGATAGTAGAATACAATAGTGAGCTATCTCTAACCTGTAAAGTGTCAGGATATCCAGAACCAGAAGTAGTATGGAGTGATGAGATGGGAAATGTTCTGCCGTCTAAGGTAAAATTTAAAATTATGTTTAACTTTTCTGATTATGATAAATTAAGATGGCTATTTACTTTTCTTTTCGACCTGTGTCAGTAGATGACATCTATCGCTGAAACGTGGTCTCGTAAGAATGCTCAAAGTCGCTCCACGAGGTATTATTAATACGAATTCCTACAAAAGTTGGCGAAACAGAACCACATGTAGGAGTAAGTCTACGCTCTACGCTCGTC
Source organism: Synanthedon tipuliformis (assembly GCA_947623395.1). Lineage (NCBI taxonomy): Eukaryota > Metazoa > Arthropoda > Insecta > Lepidoptera > Sesiidae > Synanthedon > Synanthedon tipuliformis. The sequence continues at coordinate 5,237,677 of OX392428.1, read as the reverse complement.
TACGCTACGTCTACGCTCATGGAGAGGGCTCGGTGTTACTCTTGCGATATCGAATCAGGAATAAGAAAATACGTAGTCAAACGAAAGTGACGATATAAACCGGGGGTTCAGTATATTGACTGACGACCTAATGAGAGCCGCGATTTAGGCTGCTTCTGACATGTCCTATTGGACCTAAAACTACGAAGGAGGCCTATGTCCGGCTGAGATGATGAGATAATGACATTTTTTGTAATAGTTGGCAGGCAGTTTAAAAGTCTACTCGATGGTAGGTGGCTAGAAAAACTATAACACAAACAATGCGTTAAGGCAAATATGTATTTAAATTGAAACGTTGTTTTACAGACCAATCCTGTAGAGCTTCCATACCTATACATGAGTTATGTGACAATACCGAGTTTGAAATCAACAGGAAAATATTATTGCTATGCTAAAAATAAACACAATATATATAAACCTGCTTCCTCAAATATTGCGATAACTGTAAAACCTGCATTCAATACTAAAGAACATATCAAGGGTGAGTTGTAAAAAATTGTCATTATGTGTTCGTTATGTTAGAATTTTTAATAATTTCAAATTTATTAAGCTATATATTAAATGGAAAATATTAACATGGAAAAATAATACTTGCAAATCCGCCAGTCAAAACAATGTCTCAACGCTTATTTAATGTGAGCTATAGCTCTATAAAGAGTCTATTGTCTTCATAAAAAGTAGGACGAACAAAATTATTGGTTCCTCCTACTTTTATAAAGACGTATAAAGTCGAACCAAGTAGGTATCTTCCAGAAAATTGGGGCACAAATGTAAGGGCTTCACTTAGTATAAACTAGGCTCTGTGGTATAAACAAAGTCGCTTCCCGCTGTCTGTGTCTGTCCCTATGTATCTTAGATCTTTAAATGCGGTTTTCACTAATGGATAGAGTGGTTTTCAAGGAAAGTTGGAAAGTTTTAGTATATAATTCCGAGTCAGTAAAGATCTGACTGACTTGTCTTGCGTGAGGTTATTATACAATGCCTATGTGCGTAGTGTCCTTGAATTTGGTAGTCCGATTTGGAACCCGCAGTATGTCACGAAAAGTAATCAAATAGAGCGTATACAAAGAAGGTTCGTGAGATGGCTCAACCTCCGCTCGCACCACACTTCCCTAAGCTACGCCGACTCTTGCAAGCGTCACGACTTGATGACTTTGGAGGACAGACGCACAGTCTCTGATATGTCGCTCCTCCACGACATCTGTTCTGGGGCGCTCAACTGTCCGGCACTCCTATCTCAAATGTTGCGGCTTCGGGCCGGGCCCAAGCGTGGTAGAAGGAGAAAACTGTTCCACGTTCCGCTATCACGAACAAATTACGACCTTGGCTCTGTATACCATAGATTGCCCTCAACTTATAACGATAAGTTCACGCACCTAGATATTTTCCACCTCCCCAAAACATCTTTCAAGCGCAGCGTCGCGAATACACTTAAAGATAATTAAATGGAACCACACACACACACACACACACACGCATCCCTTCCCCGTTGTTTAGAATTATTAATTAGGTTAGGCTTAGGTAATATAACTGTAATTTTCTCTTTTTTTTTTACGTCTTACACAGTAGAGCCCTGTAACTGGCAATGAAGCAGTAATATGATATCTATTGTATATTATTTTGTTTTGCTGTAGGGTTGTTGTTCAGAATAAAAATAAAAATAAATAAAAAATAATTTGCAAAGTTACGCGAGCGAAGTCGCGGGCAGCAGCTAGTAATAATAAATATAACGGTGAACCATTACACCAACGCATTTCTCCGTAGAGATTACTAATATCGAATATGGAAAAGAAGAAAAGTTGCGTTGTGTTATAACATCGAGATCACCAATGAAAATAGACTGGATAAGGACGTATGGAAAACCAGAAATACGTGAAAAAATCGCAAATTCTACTCAATACCTCATTTCCCCGGACGAAAACGAACTGAAGATAAAACGCATGGATAAAAGTCTTACTGGAAAATACATTTGTATTGCATATTTAAAAGAAGATAATAAAGTTCAGCAAAGCTATGAAACAATAGTTAAAATTGTTGGCCTAGGTAAGAAATTTTCACCAAATTTAAATTAATTTGCATGGGCTTGAAAAAAATATCTCAAGGCTCGACAGAAGCAATAGCTTAAATTTGCTTTATATGTATATGCACTCATTCAAAAAAAAATACAAAATGTACAAGAAAGTACACTATATATTAAACTTTTATATCCTTCTTTCAAATTACCAAAATAAAAATAAAAAAACACCAAAAAGTGATTGAATTTAACAGATAATAAATTATTCTGCATGACTTGATTTTTTTGGTTACTCTCAAATGACTGAATAAAAACTGAACCGAATCTAGATGATTTATTTTATTTTATTTTTTTATAAGAGATGGGTTAGCTCTTGGCCAACAACCAGCCATGTGGCAAGGATGAGGCCTAAGATGGAGCGAGCTCACCCAGAAGTATTCACTCGAACCTTGAAAAGATTAGGGTTATATGTGCACATAAACATATCAAAACATATCAAAGATTTATAATAGGTACCCTACTCTACCCTACGAATAAACGTAGCTCTACTACCTATCTGACTAGTCCTGTGGGTAAGTTCGCGTATGGAGAATATTTTTTCATCATAGTTTAGTAGGAGTCTTAGTAAGTATATTCTAGACTTGGGTGGATATCCGTCCCTTTTTATGACGTCATAAATTGTATGTATGAAAAAAAAATGTTATTCCAAGAATATACTGGTACTATAAAGTACAAAAAAATTATCTCAGAACTGGAAAATGTACCAGATAACGGATATCCAACCAATCCTAAACTAAGTACTTACACAGATTCCCAGTAAATTTTCCAGAAAAAAATGTCTCCATAACACGCGAACTTACCCACAGTAACAGGACTACAGTCAGCCTGGTCCTGGATTACTTAGCGAATTGTAATATTCTATAACATTTATATATTAAAACAGCTATAAAAAAACTTTCTTTTCAGCTAAACCAGAGATAAGCAAAACTGAAAAGATAATACGGAGCCTTGAGAACTCTGTTGTGAAGTTAAGTTGCAAGTAAGTTTTAACCTCAGACCGAACACAATTTTTACCAAAATGAGCGCAACCTAATATCCTATGAAAAAGGTGTAAATTAATATTTGAGTGAGTAAATATTCTCAGTACCTACTCATTTTTTTTTTCAAGATTTTTGGTCTACCAATGAACAATGTATTAATCGCCTTAAGAACATAACATAATTAAAATTATTTTAAACCTCTTATGTATCTTTATGCAGAGTTATAAGAGGCAGTCCAAAACCTGAAATCAGTTGGCAGTTTAATGGTGTAAAATTATATGAAACCAGTGAGGTATTGATTTTAAAAAATGTTGGCTTTCATAACTCTGGACAATATAAATGCACTGCTAGTAACATTGAGGGGGCTGACCAACATGCTATTCAACTTGGTGTGGAAGGTAAATATGTTTTGTATTAATTGTTCACACGAAATTAATTAGACGAGTTATTGTGAATTAGATTAGAACTAGATTTAAAAATAGCGAGCCTTAGGAGAGGCCTATATCCAACAGTGAAGGATAAACGGGACGATTTAGAAAAAAAAAAATAGAATTTTCTATAATATTTAAATAACTTGTTAGTTCAAAAGGATAACAATCATAACTAAGTAAGTGGGAATTTTATCAGTCTGATTTATAAAATAAAAACTGCACGTAAGATCGCACGCCAGAAGTAAAATTATAGCTTGACAAATTTTTCACTTTTAACTCAAAAAAAAATCGGAAGATTAGTATCTTGGTAGCATAACTCACCAAGGAGGTATAGTAAGTTTCAAAATTTTTGACTAAATTAAACTTTACTTACTTAATAAAACCTTACTTTTTATACAAAATTTACAAAATCAATTATTGAATTTATGACTGAAATCAAAATAATCAAAGGAATTTATTTATGATTACACAATATAGCGAAATTTGAAAATTCGTTATCACAATAGCCAAATATGTCGTCTAGGGTTTTCACCATTTTCAAATATATCGCTATTATTTCTTAACCACATAACCTGGATTTTTTTAACATTTTTCTAAAGCTGGTATAACCTAGCCTGTCGCCTATATATTTATATCAAAGTGTGACTTCATTTCAAAAATAGTAAATCTACATTAGAGTCGAGAGTAAAAAAAAACATATAATATACTATACCTACAGCAGTTTTGTTTTACATGAAACTAATTAAATTTCAGCAATCAAAAAGGCGCCTACAGCAATAATTAATGAAGGTACATCAATAAGTGTTTTGTACAACACAAGTCTATCCCTGACTTGCACAGTTACATCATATCCTGAACCTAGAATCGTCTGGACTGATAGTACTCTAAGTTTTGTTCCGTCAAAGGTAAATAAATTAAAAGGTTTTGTATTGTAAAATTATCTGCATCACGACAAAGCACATTTCTGTGCTCTTTTCCAATAGCTTAATTTTAATCTTGACTGATTAAAATTATTTAAATATTATTATTTTTAAATATTGATTAAATAAACAATATAATATAATATTAAATATAAAACAAATATTTAAAACATTTTAATATGGGGCATCGCATTCCTGCGGGTGCAGAGTTAACTCGTGGGCGTACGTCTAGTAAGTCGACGTACATGCCGGTGGTCCACCTATCTTCACCTAGGTGTACTACGGGCACTTTTTTGTGCCCGTGGTCCACCCAGGTGTACAAACTAGGTGGACCACGGGCACTACCCGATTTCTAGCACTCGTGTAGATGCCTTCAAGAAGCCCTCAAGTCCTCAAGTTCACTTTAGGCTAAAGTGGACCTCGTTAGCCGGTTTAATGACTTTTACATAAAAAAAACTTCGGATTTCACACGTCACAGTACTGACCAAATGAAACTCTGACCATTTGAAATACTGACAATTTGAAACTCAAAGTCTGACGATTTGTAACTCTGACGACAACCGTGTACTCCTGTAGACTCGTAGACTCCTGTAGCAAATTAAAAAGGCTTGGCAATTGCTTAGATAAAATATAACCTACAATAATGTAGTTATCCATTTTTAATTTCTTATTTCTAATTAATATTAATATAGAATTGTAAATTAGTTATTAGTCGCTCCTGTGGCTTCGGTCGAGTCTTTTAAAAAAATATTAACTCCAATCCCACTAGCCATTATCTACTCTCTTTTTAATGTTGGGAAATCCTCGTGGATACACCTGGCAGCGTGGGTTCTGCCGGACTCGTACCGGCTAAAACCCAACGATGGACCCAAGCGATGGTATGTGGCTACCATTGCTAACAACACAAGCAACTCACTTGAATTTTTCCTTTGAATTTTCCACCTGAAAACGATATGGCGTTTATGTTACAGATGACCACCATAAAGCTGCCGTACGAATATATGAGTCGCATACATTTGGAGGCGCTTACCAATTCAACTCAATACTTTTGCAATGCTTCTAACGATGCTGGATGGCCACCTGGGAAAGCTAATATTAATGTTGTAGTACAACCTCCATTTACTGTATATCAACACGTACCTCGTAAGTTTTTCACTTATACTGAAATAGTAGTATCTATGAGATATCTAAAACACTATTAGCCTCCCGCTTCGCACAGAGTTTAAATATTTAAAAAATGTATCTATAATGTAACTATAAAAATAAATAAAATTGCATCCCGTGTGAAGCCGGGAGGCATGTATCGAAATACTACTTCAAATTAATCCCGCCTCGCCGGCTCAGATAGTGATGTACTGAAGTAGGATTTCAAGTTAAATAATGTGCGGCAAAATAGGGGCTATAATAATAATAATATTAATAAATATATAGACAGACACACAAACAGACGTATACAGACTGACATGCGCCGTCTTCAGAAATCGTACAATGACAAATTTTCCTCGGCAGATTTGTATGGTTCGTCATTGCTTTCATTCAGGAATAGCATTGGCAACATTCTTGCTGGCTAGCGATTATTGATTATGTTTAATTTCATATTTTTTTAAGACAGTAGGACTTTGGCAATTATATGTGAGTGGTATATAGGTATGTATTTATATGATTATATGTATATTCCTGTTATAATTTATATTAAACTTTTATAGCTGTTACAAATGTTGAATATGGAATGGGTGCCGAATTGCATTGTAACATAACATCCCATTTACCAATGCAAATAAAATGGACGCTGCAAGGAGCTGGAATGAAAATACCAATTACGAATTCAGATAAATATTCCACATCACCTGACGGCACTACACTCAAACTAAAAGAAGTTACGAAAAAAAATTCTGGAATATACACGTGTACCGCGCTATTGGTAAATGATGTCAATGTAATGAAAAACTTTGAAACAATGGTGAACATTGTTGGATTAGGTAAATATGACTTTATATTGTTGGTCATCAATGGTGCTATCCATTTTTAAAGTGAAAACTTCTTTATAGGCGCGTTGGGCATTTTTGAGATGGGATAAAACCACTAAACTCGCGACACTGTCATGTAATTTAATGTAATGTAACGTAACCGAAACCTGTGTATATTTTCAGATATTAATTTAAAATAATTTAAAAAAAAAAGAACAATTTTTGAGATGGGATAAAATCACTGAGCTCGCGACATTGTCATGTAACGTGCAGTCCAACGACTGACATATTTTTTTTATTGACAGTTATGTACATGTTAATAAATAAATTTATTCATACTAATATTATAAATGTGAAAGTAACTATGTGTCTGTCTGTTTGTTTGAATTGAATAGGCTCCGAAACTATTGGACCGATTTGAAAAATTCTTTCACTGTTGGAAAGCTATATTATCAGCGAGTAACATAGGCTATATTTTATAAAGTTACGCGGACGAAGTTGCGTGCAACAGTTAGTTTTTAATAATTTACAAAATGTTCATTACATTTCAGTTAAACCGGAAATGCTAAAACGGAACGGCTACACAGCCCTAAAGAAATACGAACAATCTGATGTACAAATCGTATGCCCGTAAGCTATAGTTAAATAATATTTTTTCGTAGTTATAATGAACAAATTTAGAAACTTCTTCATTAATTATTATTATCTATATTTTATAGAGTAACTAAAGGATATCCAAAACCCGAGATTAGTTGGCAGTTTAACGGTGCAAAGATGAAGGAAACAGGAAATGTATTAACGTTAAATAAAGTCGGTTTTTATAATTCTGGAAAATATACATGTACAGCTACTAATGTGGAAGGAAACGCCAGTCATACTGTGAAACTGATCGTTGAAGGTAAATATTTTAGTGTTGTCATTATCGAAATCATTATCCGTCAGGGTGAGAACGACAATTTCCTAAAATGCCAACTTCTGAACACGACAACTTCCGAAAACAACAATTTCCGAAAATGACAACTTCTTAACCTAAGGGGTGTCACAATTGTGTCAAGTTACATGAATGCCTAAGGACCCCTTACACCAAGTACAAGTAAAGTGTTGATTAGTTACTTATAATAATTTTATGTTTTATTAATTAGTGCAGTGCATCCTTCGATAGGAGATTATTTTTTATTATTTTCTTTTTATTGTTTAGGACTTTTACGGTACAAACAAAGGTATGTAAAAACAAAGGCATCTCCGGTGACAGGTGCCTTTAAATGGCGGTTAGCCTACTTGACAGATGGTGAAAAAGGCCCTAAGTATAAAAATGACTACTAGTTTTACCCCGGCGGACCGGCGAATTAATTTAAGAGCTTGTAAGGTTGGAAGTAACTTTAGTGAGCCACGATTATATTTTCTTCAAGGTGTGGTTTACTGTCATAGATAACTAAATAGTTAGTACTGCGCTCAGATAGGTTGGTGCCTTTATGGTTAAAAGAAATTAAGAGACATTTATTGTTGTTCTCGTTGAAGATGTCGAACGTATCCACTATGTACATGTATAACCAGTTGTTAGGTATTTATTTCAGTTACGGTTGACTCACATCACTAAATCAATTTAGATTGCCCTCCAACGAGGCAATCATGGAACACATGGCACATGTCGCCTCAATTATATGAGGCACAGCCTGCTTCAATAAAAGTCCACTCCTTATTTTTCATTTTTCAGGACCCCCACATATTATGAAAAGTTACAAAAGAAATTACGACGCTGTTGTTGGAGATATAGTGTTGAGATTACCTTGTGTTGTTCTGGGTAACCCTACACCGTTCACGAGGTGGCAAGTAAATGACACTGATATATTCAAAAGTAAGTATATAATTATATAGTTACCTAAATATATAGTTATATATTTATTTAAGTATATATTTATATTATGTAATTACATAAGTCCTATTTAAAACTAAAAGCAATAGTTTTAAACTAAATAATATTTAATTTATATTCTAAGTTATATACAATATATACCTATATATATATATAATATATTACATAATATCATCTATCTATACTTCTATATTAATATTATAAAGAAAAAAGAGTTGTTTGTTTGTTTGTTTGTTTGAATTGAATAGGCTCCGAAACTACCGGATCGATTTGAAAAATTATTTCAATGTTGGGAAGCTATATTATCAACGAGTAACATAGGCTATATTTTATAAAGTTACGCGAAGGAAGTCGCATGCAACAGCTAGTATAATATAAAGCTCCGGTCCCCTAGCATGCTGGCTTGGCTGCATTACCTCCTTGTATGGCAATGCTAATCTGTTACTATTATTTAATCTGTGACCGAAGTAGGTAATAGTCGCCGGTTATGTCAACCAAACATAAGCGTCTATTACACTATTCAATTTAAGGGATTCAATTCAGAGACCTTGGTAGAGAGCTCGCGATTACACACGTTTAAATTTGATTTCAAAATCGTAGTGTTTAGAAATAAAATTGAAGGACCTTCAATTTCTCCAAATCGAATCCGATCTGTTTCTAACTGCGATCACACTATCCGATTTCCTAGATTGGACTGTAAGAAATCGGATAATGTAATCAAAGCATTAGACGATGAATTTTATGTGCAGTATTAGCTAGTGGTATATACTTAGGTGTCTGAGAAATAAACGTGGCGATGAATGTGCACATGAAAATGGTAATAAAGCAAAATATTATGTTCTAGGTAAAAAATACTCCACTGAAGACACAACCCTAGTAATTCATTATCCGCGAGAGGACGATACTGGCACATACAAATGTATTGCTAAAAATGACTTCGGTGTCGATGAAGAAACAGTTGACGTATTGGTGACGCGTAAGTAAATTATTTTTGGAGTTTACTCCTTAAGAATGAAAGAATCAATTTTCATTAATAAGCCCTGGGGTATGAAAATTTATGGGAGTAAAATAAAAAATTGTCACACGGTATGCGTTACGTTCTATTTTCAAATAATTTAGAATAGCTCTGAAGTTTCAGAGATATTGCGCCATCTACACAATATCATTATGCCCACATAAATTTTTGACCAATCACCGGGCTTTATTTCGTTTCTATTCGTCAGAACGCAACGAACGTTTTCAGAATATAATATTTTGAGAATATAATATTATGCTCATAACCCCATTGGTATGTTCTTGGCTGAGGCCCCTGATATTAGTTTTATAATTTTTATTAAGAATTTTATAGCTGACCCACACACTTTTTTTAATTAAATGTAAATACATACATTATTAAAAATAAAAAAAATCCATGACTCAGGTACAAAGGTAAAATTTGCCCCTAGCGGGATTCGAACCCGCGACCGTATGGTTAGCAGCTAGAGCTGGCCACTAAAGCAAACGTGTCGTCAAATGATATAAAAATTATAGAATACAAATTGTATATCCATAATATTAAGCTTCGGTCCCCTAGGCAGGTTCGCAAGCATGCTGGCTGCATTATCATGTAAAAATATTTATCATTTCATAATAAATTTATTGTTTCAGCTGAGCTTAACAATTTAGATGATGAAACTAAAAAAGTAAATGTGTTGATTGAAACATCGGTACAAGTCAAATGTCCTCTGAAGTATAACGAGACCGACGCATTGACGTGGTTTAAGGTGAGAGCGGCTGTTCTACTTACTTAAGTACCTATTTGGGAGTATAGACACGGCGTAGCCCACAAAAAATGGTAGTAGTAAAATTCGTCCACTCGAGCCGAAGTGGACGAATTCGCACATAGTCGCTCGCTAGTCGCAAGCTAGTCAATATCATTGTGTAGTATACATTGATGCATTAGTACAGAAGACTTTCAACTAGTTTCTTTTTACAAAAGCAATATTCATTTGGAATTGCGTGTCAATCTCTCAGTAAGTTCGTAAGTATGATTTTAATACTACCACAGATTTCGGGGCTTTTTGCTTGCTACGCCGCATCTATAGTTTAGATCAATGCCTATATACATATTATTATGAGCAAATTCTTTTGAGTAGAGTATGTTCCATAATTCTCAATTCCATTAGTACTTAAATGTCGATGTTCGCCAAAAGACTAGATAATTTATAACTACCTACCTACATAGTAGGTACATATTAAAGTATCCGGAATTGTTGTGATGGACATGGACATGGACATGGACATGGACATGGACATGGACAGTGGTAGTTTTTGGGCAATATTACCATCAAGTGTCATAAAGTTTATTTTATCATTTTTATTATAACCTTAATTTTTGTAATTAAGGAGATGGCGTCAATAAATATAGGGAGCCTTCTTATTTATATGAGAAGTTGTCGTGGAGGGATTCTTATACTCGCAAATCTTCGACGCAGCTAGTAATAGAGTGCCACAGTACTACTGCCTTCAGAGGGAGCTTTCGTAATGCTGCGTCAAAGTGCTGGAATAACATCCCGCCGCCTTTTAGGGACTTGCAAAATACTAATAATATTAGAAATAAATTAAGAATATAGTTGAACACCAAAAAAACGAGGAGCTACTGCGAAATGACACCAGTGCCTTCTGAATATATTTTTTTTCTAGTAGTTTATTTTTTTTATTTATTCTGTAAAAAAATGTTTTTGTATTATTTATATTGTTTTTTTTTTTTTATTATATATCTGCAGGTTTATAGTTTGACTGTTATATTTTTGGAAATTTTCTTGTATTGTTTTTGGAGCTTTTGTGTATGTGTATATTATGTGTTAATGAGTGCGTAACCTCACCATCGGCTCTAACGGAAGACCAGCGCAGGTTTCTAAAACCTGCATTATGCTGAGTTGGAGCCGGTTTGTTACAGGGGACGTTGTGTGTGTCTTTTAAGTATTTTTTATGTACCTATGTCCTTTGTAGCAAATAAAATTTTATTCTATTCTATTCAAATCCGTTTCGCCGTTTTTGCGTGAAAGAGTAAAAAACATCCAAACTTTCGCATTTGCCTACATTAAGTATTAGTACGGTGCAAACCATTATTATTATCTCTTCCAGAATAAATATCCCTTGAACGTGACAGTCTCTTATATTGATATAAGGAATGCGTCATTTGATGATGACGGAAATTGGACATGCAGAGTTAGTAATGCAAAAGGCTCAGCATCGGGTACTATTGAAATTGATGTTGGGTATCCACCACGATTCAAATCTGAAAAATATGAAGCTAATATTATATGGCCTGAAGACTATTTCTCGATATCGTGTGCTGTTGATAGTAAACCGAAAGAACATGTAAGTTAATTTTGCTAACATTATAATAACTATTCTTAATATAACTTATAGGTACTAGCTGGTGCCCGCAACTTCGTCCGCGTTGAAAAAGCAATATATCGTTATTGCTATTACACTTAGCCAGGAGTTAGTTTCCTTAATTTTAGATGATCCCTGTGGAGAAGTACTTTTTTTCTGGATGAAAGGTACCCTATGTCCTTTCTGGTGTCCCAGACAACATGTATGCAAAATTTCATGGTGACCGGTTCAGTAGTTTTTGCGTGAAAGAGTTAAAACATCCTTACATCCATCCATACATACATACAAACTTTCGCATTTATAATATTAGTACGGAAGTACGGATAGTACCTACGGATTAACAATTACTTTCCTATCCTATATATCTACTTAGGCTTCATTTAATGTAACAAATTACGAGTAAGGAAACTGACCAGTGGTATGCTAACTCTATAATTTAACGTAGTATTAATCAGGATACAAAATACCCTGATTTGTATAGCCATACAACGGTATTTTTTTTTTTTTTTTTCATTTTTATTAAAAAAAAAGTAATCGATCCCTGTTTCCTATGTAATTTCAGTATACTTGGTATCATAACGGCGTTGAAATGGGCGAGCAATTTAAAAATACCGACACAATAGATTGGGACCAAATGGATTGGGGTAACTTTACATGCAAAGTGACGAACCTTCATGGAACTGTAGAAAGAAGTTTCGTTGTGAAATCAAATAGTAAGTATTTTGCTTTTTAATAATGTGCTCTTTCGCAAGTCCTTTGTCTAAATAGTCTAAGATCCGAAGAAAGATTTTCCTTCACATAATTTTATTAACAAAAAAAAATAGTCTACTACCCCCCTATTAAAGCGTATTAAGTAGGTATCGTATTAAGCCCGCGCTGGCTAATACGGTAATGTTTACCAAACGAAAATTATATTTTACTGATTAGTGTTGATTTATTATTATTATTGTACGCAACCGATGGCCTCCCAGCAGGAATGCAGTGGAAGCGAGGTTATTCTCTCTTGGAGACCAGCGGCTACGACAAAGTCCGCGTTACGCGGATCAGGGGGGGGGGGGGACACTCGACTATCAGCCCGGGCCAACAGCCAAGAGTCCAGGATATAAGTAAAATTACTTACCTAGTCGTCGGGACCTCGAACCTCGTCCGTCGCACAGACGGCCCACGGCAGGGAAGCAATATATATATAATATAGGTTGGGAGTCGGGAATACAGGTTGGGAAATACCGTGATCCTCCTTGGCAACTCCTGGGTTCCCGATGCAAAACTTCCCGTCACGACACTCTCACCAATTGCTAAATAGGTACTAGTATTTAACCAAAAATATCGGGCACAAATCACGCCGCGCGTGTCCCGCGTTCTTTTACGATTCCAAACCAAATTTATTACTTTTACGAGTCGACCGCTCACGTATTACTCAAAAACTTCTCCAATCAACTATTACAAATCCGATACGACTCAACTCAGCAACTCGACCATTACAATAATTTCTTTACAGACTACCTACTATACTATTCATGTCCGTTGACGGTTCAACGAAAAAACCAAACTAAGCGCCTGCACAAAAATTAATAGCAGAGCGTTGAGGCAATGCCAAACATTGCATCGGTTCCGAACATCCACCCGCCCCAGCCGGGCCTACCCGGCTGCTAATCAATTGGAAGGCGAGAGAGAGTTGCCACAGCTCTCTTCAAGACAGAGTCACCAACAAAGACTCGAGAGAAACGTGGAATACCGTCCGCTCCTGTTATGAGCTCAATTATGCGTCCCCTACGCCAAAGCAACGGAGGGAGATTGGAGTCCTTGACCAGCACCAAGTCACCCACCCGAGGGGGGCTGGTCTTGTCCGTCCACTTAACGCGTTGCTGGAGAATGTGCAAATACTCCATATGCCAGCGCTTCCAAAAGCTCTGAGTGAGTTGCTGTAACAATTCAAAACGGGACAGTCTCTGTCGCGGAAAATCTTCCCAAGGAAACTCCGGCAAGGCGGTAAGTGGTTGTCCTATCAGAAAGTGCCCTGGTGTTAGGGCCTCCAAGTCATTCGGATCGGAAGATAATGGACACAAGGGACGGGAGTTGAGGACTGCCTCAACCTTACAAAACACCGTACTTAACTCCTCAAAGGTCAGGATGGTTTCTCCAATTACACGACGCAAGTGGGTCTTAGCTGATTTCACAACAGATTCAAAAATTCCGCCCCAATGTGGGCAAGCTGGGGGATCAAACCGCCAAGTTATTCCACGACGCGACAAGGCGTTTCCTATTGCTACCTTATCACTATCAAGAAACTTAACTACATCATGAAGATAACGATCGGCCCCTTGAAAGTTTGTGCCACAGTCCGACCTTACTAAGGTGGGAACACCACGGCGTGACGCAAAACGACCTAACGCAGCTACAAATGCCTCAGTGGACAAGCTGGAAACAACCTCTAGGTGCACGGCCTTGGTGGACAAACAAACGAAGACGCACAAATAAGCCTTAAGGGCTCTCGCATTCCGAAGGTGCGACGTCTTCACCATAAAGGGACCTGCAAAGTCGGTTCCAACTCCAGCGAAGGGTCTGGCCTCCCGTACTCTGTCTGCAGGCAAGTCTCCCATTTGGGGCTGCATTGTGGGCGCTCGTAAGCGGTAACAGGGTAGGCAACGAAACAGAACACTTCGAATGGTTCTTCGGGCTGAAAGTATCCAAAATTCGCGTTGTAAAATGGCCAAAAGTGCATTACAACCGGCATGAGAATTCTTCACGTGTCTATCGGAAACCAATAAACGTATCAAGGGTCCATCCTTTGGTAACAATAACGGGTGTCGGGCCTCAAGGGGCTCATCGGCGTGCCTGAGGCGGCCTCCAACGCGCAAAAGCCCTTGCTCATCCAAAAAAGGGTTCAATCGAGCTATGGCGCCCTTGAGCTTCTCACGGGCTCGTTGGAGAGAAGATATGACATCACCAAAGCTATCCTGTTGCACGTATTTTACCCAAAACAAAAGAGCTGCTTGCCGCTCTTGCGGCGAGAGCACAGGTGATGATTGTCTTCCATCCCGGCGACGACAATTCTGTACAAAACGTCGCAACCAAGCGGTCACGTTTAATAATTTGTCAAGTGAGCTGTATCGCTCCAACAGGGCGAGGTCTCCTGGCGATGATGCGTCCAACTCGACAGCGTGTATCCGCAAATCCGGCAGTTGTGTCGGTCTTCCAATGGAGGTCGTGGGCCAGTGACCCTCATTTCTGGTCAACCATTCTGGTCCCCACCACAAAGCGTGATCCACCAATTCCGGGGCCGAGCAGCCACGGGATGCGCAGTCTGCTGGATTCCATTCGCCCGGCACGTGCCTCCATACCAAAGTGGTCTTAGAATTTTGTATTAGTGACACACGGTTTGCCACAAACACTTCTAAAGTGTGGACGGACGCTCTTAACCAACAGAGAACAATCTCACTATCCGTCCAGGCGTAGACCGTATCAAACGTTAGCGATTTCCCCAGAGTACTATACACGTGATTTAAAAGCCGAGAACACAAGGCAGCGCCACTCAACTCCAGCTTCGGAATCGTCAGTCGAGTCCGAAGGGGAGCGACTTTACTCTTGGCGGTAATCAGCTTCACGTCTGTATAACCGTGGGCGTCCACAGTTCGCAAATATACAGCGGCCGCGTAACCGCGTTCGGATGCATCACAAAATCCATGCAGGCTTATTTTACACTTTCCTTTTGGAAGGAAGTGCCTGGGGATAGCGATCCGATTCAACTCCGCTAGTGTTGAGACGTACACTTCCCATTCCATCCGGAGATCCGAAGGGAGGGGAGTGTCCCACGAAATCCCGGCAGCCCAGAGAGATTGTAAGAAGCATTTAGCATTAAATATGAGTGGGCTGATCCATCCGACGGGATCGAACGTTCGTGCAACAGTAGACAAGACAAGGCGCTTCGTCCATACCTGTGGAAGACTGGACAAGTCCACCTTGTAGGTAAATTCGTCCTGGACGGGCCTGTATTGTATTCCCAAAACTGACAAGAGATTCGGATTGTCTATATTTTCGAACAAATGAGGATCCAGCTGGTGCTCCCCTGGCAAATCTGACAACACTTGGGGGGAGTTCGACATCCATTTGCGCAGTTCGTATCCACCAGTCCCCAATAGCTCCATGAGCTCATCGCGCAACAAAACAGCCTCAGCGACGTTGGCTGCTCCGCAACAGATGTCGTCCACATATGTCTGCTCGCGGATCACAGCGGCTGCACGCGGAAAGCGTAGACCTTCACGGTCCGCTAACTCCAACAACGAACGTATCGCGACAAACGGGCTTGATCGCAAGCCGTACGTGTTCGTGTTGAGTTCGTATACTAAAATGGGGTCGCGCGGACTCTTTCTCCATAATATTAGCTGGAATCTCCGGTCGTCAGGATGAATAACAGTCTGACGAAACATCATCCGAATATCCGCAACAAACACGACCTGGTGCTTTCTAAAATTGGTTAATATATCCGATATGTCATGGTGCAGCTTCGGGCCTGTGTGTAGGCACTGGTTCAACGAGACGCCATTCGAGGTCGGCGCGGAACCATCAAACACCACTCGAATCTTGCCGTTGGGCGTCTTCAATACTGCGTGGTGTGGCAGGAAGTAATGTTCATCCGAACTCCAGTCTTGTTTCGATATAGACATATGACCCAGTTCTTCATACTCGCGCATGAAATCTATATATTTTTCGCGGAGAACCGGGTCTCGAGCCATACGTCTCTCCATAGACAGGAGTCGCTTCTCAGCCAAAGCCCGCGATTCGCCCAAGGTGGGTCGAATAGACAAAAGCGGCAGGCGAGTCAAAATCCGCCCACTTGGTAAACGTCCGGTGTTGTTCTGATAGAACAACTCGCATTCCTGATGAACCGGATCAATGCATTCTACCGTGGGGGGCTCTTCCACTTCCCAAAACCTCTGCACTGCATCTGAGAGTGCGGAGTGGACCGAAAGAGGATGAGCCTCTGAGGGCCTACAGTGGGAAGCAAACACAGGTCCCAAAATGACCTTTCCCAATGTGGTTGGTATGGCAACTAGACCACCGGTGAGTGTGGTTTTCCCCGTTCCTAACAATACTCGGCTCAGGACGTCTGCCCCCAAGAGCAGATTAATGCGCCCTGGCCGGAAGAACTTGGGGTCCGCCAAATCCAAACGCTTAGCGTCGCGTACTATATTAGAAGACAACTTCACTTGCGGGTGACTGCCCATTATGTCTTCCAGAACAATTGCATCGACGTGTAATCGTGATGTGGAGCCTCGGTCAAGACAAAGTTCGAGGGAGGTCCTGCCTAGTAGACAGGTCACATTCACTCCCCCGATGCCCCGAACAGAACTCGAAGCCTCAGCACGTTTCAAGTCCAATTTTTGTGCAAGCCAGCGCGAAACAATACAGCCTTGTGCCCCAGAATCCAATAGGGCGCGCACAATCGTACAGGCGCCAAGGGGTCCCCACACAAGTACTGAGGCGGTCGGCAGCAAAACCGTCTCAGGTAGGGAGGCTGTCGCACAAGTATCCTATAACCGGTAACTAAGGGGCCCGAGGGGGTCCCAAGCGGATTCATACTCCCCTCGACCTCTGCCTCTCGCAGGGGGTCGATAGCCCGGGTTACGTCCAATTGCAGGTGGACGTCGTTCCAAACGCGGGTATTCGGCGAGGGGGGGCGAGAAGCTGTTAAATCCCCTAGTTGGCGTCTGCTTCATTGCAGCCCAATCGCCACCAGGACTAGGGTGCTGTTCCAAAACATCTCGCGGTGAACCACAGCGCGCATTTTCAAATCTCCTCTCGGGGGGCGACCGGAGGTTGCGGCTGTCTAACGAACTCGGGCCTGATGTGCGGGCCGACGTCCTCTTCCTAATTCGGCACCTGCCCGAAGAGGGCCCAAAATGGCCAAGTTGGTCTTCACGTTGCGGACTCCTTAAATCGTCGGAGAATTGAGCCATAGTTTGATCTGGGCTCTTTTGACGAGGGGCTCCGTTGACATTCGCGCACAAAGTCACGTGGTGCCGGCCGCCACAATGCTCGCAGGGTCGAGGACGGGGGCACTCCCGGGAAAAATGGGGGCCCAAACAAAAATAGCACCACTGACGCTGTTTGGCAACTGCACGGCGTCCCGGCATTCGCAGCTCCAAATACCGAGGGCACTGCACAATATTATGCCCATCAGTACCCTTGCAAAACTGGCAAGCCGCGCGGGCGTCTGTAGTCGCATAATGAATAGTTGGTCGACGCACAACAACTGGCCTGGACGGACCAGGGCGCGTCCATTCCGGATCACGACCGGTCCGGTTCCGGATCCGATTCGTCACAAACTCGTGGCGAGGCGAACTCGTGGAGGGGGAAGGGCCGGAGGCCGCCAAATCTCCCCTTCTACACTCCTCTTCCAAAAACGCTTGTAGGTCTCCGAAGGGCGGCAGGTGGTCGGTAGTACCGCCTCCATGCACCTGCTCAAACCGCCTCCTCATCTCGTCCGGGATTCTGCGCAATACGATGTGCAGGAGTATAAAGGACCACTGGTCCACTGGCAGTTCCAACCGCCTCAATGAATTAAGGGCCCCAAGAAGGGGGTTCAACAGGTCTCCTCTTAAAGCTGAAAGTTGGGTAACTCGCGGGAGATTCAAAATGGTCGCAATATGTGCGTCCGCGATATGTCTGATGTTGTGGTAACGCTTGCGCAAAATATCCAAGGCTACAGCATAATTTTCGTCCGTTACCGCCAAATGGTTAATTAATAGGTGGGCCTCTCCACGCAGACAGGAGCTCAAATACGCCAGCTTCTGAGCTGGGGCCAGGTCTGCACGTGAGTCCACCTGGCTCATGAATAAGTTTTGGAAACCCATCCACTGCTGTAGTACCCCTTCGAACTGTGGCAGATCCAAAGTGGGCAAGCGGCCCAACAGTGGGACCGGAGTGGGCACTTTGGATTCATTCTCTGCACTAGTCACAGTCGTGTTCCTCGATAGGGCCTTTTCTCTAATGGCTCCTTCCATTTCGCGGATCTGCTCATAGTCTTTTTCAGCACGAGTGCGGATCTCTTCAGTGACGATGTCACTCTCCTGATCCCTCAATAAATCTAATGTGGACATCGCCTCTTCCAAAATTTCCATATATCCGTCAAGTGCCCTATATCTATCTTGCAATGCCAACTCGCGATCAACGCGGTTTACAAGACCGTAGGCAGAGTTCATCCACCTTAACACACTAGAGATTCGCTTCCGAGCTACGCCCAAAAGTTCCTTATTGGAAGGCATGGCAGCAAAATATACTGAGGCAACTTATTTACTATAAAAAAAAATATACAAAAAATGAACAAAAAAAAAAAGTAGGTACCTAACTAAAGCAAAAAATAATAATAAAAATATTATGGTTTTGTTTGCGTACAGGCAGTCTTATCCCGTCAACAAAACCTAGGCCAAGCCCGTCGGATGTACTGACGCTAATAATAACAAAAAAAATAAAAAAGTATCAAAATTAAATAGTGAGAGTAAACCCGAATGACGAAGTAGTATTTATGTACAAACAATCCCAACAAAATAAAAATAAAAAAAAGTTAATATCAAAATTAAAAAGTGAAAGCAAACCCAAATGATAAAGTATGTTTACGTACGAACAATCTTAAATATCCGTTAACAATACAAGCCGCGCTTGAACGGTAGATTGACGCAAACACACACATAAATAATCTAACAAATTAACAGAAATTTAATTTGTAATCGAAGGTACATATGAACAAGCGACCTTATTACCTTCAAGTACGTTACAAATTATATATCAATTTTTCAGGGCACCCTACGTAAATTACGATTTTTAACTTTATTTTATCAATTTTATCAATCAAAATTTTCTATTTAAATTAACAAAGATAATGATAAGATTGCAATCTGAATAAAGAAAAATCGTTAAATATATTATATATATGCTACAGGTGAAGCCAGCTAATCCCACTATAGTATAAACCGGACCACCAACTAGTGGGTGGCTTCTATCAACCTACACTGTTAATTAAACTAGTAAGAACGATCCCCTTTCGGGATGACAATCTCTGCTATCAATTTTTGTAGACAGGAGAAACCGCGATACTAGCCTATGTGGTTTCTCTCAACCGTGTTACTAGCAACCAAAATACAATAGCCCTTCAAAGAGGTAAGAAGACAACCACGCTCTGCTACCAGCAGTTTGTACGCAACCGATGGCCTCCCAGCAGGAATGCAGTGGAAGCGAGGTTATTCTCTCTTGGAGACCAGCGGCTACGACAAAGTCCGCGTTACGCGGATCAGGGGGGGGGGGGGGGACAATCGACTATCAGCCCGGGCCAACAGCCAAGAGTCCAGGATATAAGTAAAATTACTTACCTAGTCGTCGGGACCTCGAACCTCGTCCGTCGCACAGACGGCCCACGGCAGGGAAGCAATATATATATAATATAGGTTGGGAGTCGGGAATACAGGTTGGGAAATACCGTGATCCTCCTTGGCAACTCCTGGGTTCCCGATGCAAAACTTCCCGTCACGACACTCTCACCAATTGCTAAATAGGTACTAGTATTTAACCAAAAATATCGGGCACAAATCACGCCGCGCGTGTCCCGCGTTCTTTTACGATTCCAAACCAAATTTATTACTTTTACGAGTCGACCGCTCACGTATTACTCAAAAACTTCTCCAATCAACTATTACAAATCCGATACGACTCAACTCAGCAACTCGACCATTACAATAATTTCTTTACAGACTACCTACTATACTATTCATGTCCGTTGACGGTTCAACGAAAAAACCAAACTAAGCGCCTGCACAAAAATTAATAGCAGAGCGTTGAGGCAATGCCAAACATTGCATCGGTTCCGAACAATTATTTTATTTTATTTATATTAGGGAAACATACAATATACATAAATGTTTTCTTTTATATATGTGTATACACATTATACACATATATAAAAGAAAAACATAAATCAGTAAAGTTCCCACTAAATTACTATAATATTAAATGATTAGTCTCGCTGCGTTCGACTAGATACCGCAGTCGTACTTGTAAAATGCAGCATAAAATAGTAGGGCCGAATTCGGTGTACCCGAGCCAGTCACGCTGCAAACTTTCTGTGATGTGTACGTGCCGAATGTTTTATTAAATTTTAGGCATAATAAAATACTAGTTTGCGTAGTGAAACTGTGTAAAAATATAATAAAACTGGGTAAAAAGTGATAAAAAGTGACGATTTTTTACACACACTACAATAAAAAGTTGCCACATTTTCGGAGCTATTGCTTTTGTATAGCGCTCTATCTAGTCGAGCGCAGCGCGACCAATCAATTATCTTTGCTAAAATATATTATAATTTACAAGTTACTACTGAAAATAGTATGTTGATTATAATGCGAAAGTTTGTGAGGACTTACAGTAGGGTAAGAAAATCGACATTTCCTTGCACAAGGGCAATTATCAGTCACGCCAAAATTTTATTTTAAACGTCTGTCAGTTGCTCAGCGCTCAAGTTTATCAAGTGTCTACAACTTGATAGAGGAGGGAATTTAAAAACTGAAGATGGTTTTCGTATTCCGACTGTACATCAGCCATTATTGTGTTCAGCAGTTATTAATTCTAAATTTTATCGAAACAACGTAGGAAATATTAACTATAATTCTTCAAATATTTCAGACTGTATTATAGACAGAATTTTGAAGGCCGATGTCAATGTACCAGTAATATTGGATGAGTATAATGGTTGGCCGAATGTTGAAGCTAAACAAAATTACATATCACTTCAAAAGAATGAGAAATTTCTATTCACTTGTCACAGTGATCTTACAAAGACTAATTTCTTCACAAATTTCCCAAAGAAAGATGTAATTGAAGCTATTTGTGATGAAGAAGATAAGTTTATTGTAGACGGTAAAAGTTATAAACTATCCGAACTGACATGCAAAGAAAATGTTACACCACACATAAATAGAACCGGTATTACATGCTTCAATGATAATACAGAATTGGTTCACGTGGGTTTTATTGGAACTGAGTTTATCAATGCGTATGACGTTTGCTATGATAGAAAAATGACAGTTCCCTTGTATACAAAGACTGAGTTGCTTCCAAGCAACGATTACTACGACGGTTCCAACAACGAGTGGCGTGAACATAAAGGCTTTGGTAAAGATAATGAGAAATACAAATGTAAAGGCGACTCGGAATGTTGTTATGTAAAATCTCAATTAGTAAATCCAATCGATATGTTTTATGGACCACCACAAATATCGACCTTCATTGATCACTTGAATTCAATTCCAGCTTTAAGCTCATCTTGTGACGAAGTTGTAAGAAACATTATTTATCAAAATTGTTCTAATTATTACTGTTTCTAACTAAGAAGATACTTATGTATGTATAAGAGATTTTTTATGTTAAACTAGACAGACGGCTGACGGTCCACTTGATGGTAGGTGGCTACCGTCACCTCTGACACAAGCAACGCCACTTACCACTTACCTAAGTATACTGTAAGTGCGCTACCAACCGTAGTAGGATTAACTATAGGGATTAGGAAGGGATACCAGATGCCAGATCCCTCACCGAAACATAACAGTACATGCGCTGTTATTTCACGGTAAGGTGATTCTATTTGGTTAGTCATTCATTCAGGTTGTTGATTCATTTTCGAAAGAATATTCGTCCGACCTCGCAACTTATCTCGCCAAGAGGTCGCCAACGTTAGGTCTACCCCACTACCATCTCGGGGCAGGAGTCAGACATAACCCACCGGTCTGTCCCCTGGTCGGTGGGTATCCATGACGGATTCCTCTTGTAATAAAAGAAATTGAAAAAGGCTGTTGATTCTGCATTTCCTATTCGTTAATAGTCACTAATTTGACTCTGGGTTCGAAACTAGCTACAAGTAAATATTTAACCTAATTCTGTTTCAGGAAAATTGGGAGATAGTTGGAAATAATATCAGAGGTTATTTAGAAAAAACTCAAAAATTGTATTTATGGTCTGGTGTGAGTCAGCTTATGGATGTGGACGGTCTTACAGTGCCACGGTATTTATGGAAGGTTAGTTTGTTCGTAAATATAGGTACCAAAGTTAGCGAATTATTTTCCCAAAGACCCTAGCTAGATCATACGAGATGATGACTAAGGATTGGGAGGAAGTGCAAGTGGGCCCTTCCACTACTTTCCAGATCCATTGCTATGGAGCCGTGCTCGGCCAACTATGAAAAGTTCCTTTTCAAGGTTGTCCCTGCCAAGAATCGAATCGACCCATGAGAAAGAACGTTAAAGCAAGCACCTTAACATCTCGATTAGGGGCCTCATCAAAATCGTTTTATTTCAACAGTGTATTTCAAAAACAAAGTCATATAAAAGAGAACCTACATATAGATATTTGTATGTACAAAAAACAACAAGAAATTTTTTGTGAATGTAAGCAGACGCGAAGCCGGGGATAGGTTAATTAAATAATTAGATACCTACCTACATGAATCAATAAGATAGTAAAGACTTAGAAAAATGACAGACACTTGCTTGTAGTTATAGCAACTTTTGAACAAAATAGATTGCTAAATTTAGAATTCCACTGATTAGGTACATAATACAATAACTATTATTATAACCTTTTTATTTCTTTTCAGGTTGTACGACAGCGAGGCGAGAACACAGTAGCTATCGTTTATGTAAATGACAAAAATGTTCTAGAAAGTGACAAACTATGCGATGACATATGCGATCAATTAGAATGGATGTACGCCCCTTATTCCTCAATCTATTGTTGTCATTTTGAAGAATTCGTTAAGGCATTCAATTTGCCTCTTAGTATCTTTTCTGATTAATTTATTAAAACAAACAACAAAATAACAGAGAATCTGTCTATTTTTTTTTTATTTCCACACAAAATTTTTACAATAGCCATAAGTTGACGTTAAGTCATGCCTGGGGCCTTACCACCACCTCTTATAGCATTATTATTTTAGTCTTACTTTCAAATTTCGTACCATGACCCCTTAAAAGTAAGCTTACTTTAATGTTGTTTCTATAAGCAGTTTTGTGACGTCATTCTCTATTTCGTTATGATATCTTGCTTTCGTAGCGTAGAAATAAAATGTTTCAGAACATACCAAATACGATATGGCTTCATACTTAGGACTTTGTGGCATTATTTAGCAGGGAATAGACAATCATGCAAATATCATTCGTTCACGGCAGGAATAAAACAATATTATTTTGTGGACGTCATGGTACGAATTTGAGTAATGTTACTTTAAGCTTAAAACAAAACTTCCTTAAAACATGATAGTTTACTAAAAGTTCATGGTACGGCCCCTGGTCATGCTAAGAAAACGATCGTCAACTTAAAGTCATTTAATTTAATTGCATCAAGAAAATTATCAGTCCTATCAAATTTTCACTTTAAAGGAATGAATTCAAAAACTGACGAAGGTTTTCGTACCCCGACTGTACTGTGTTGCCTTACGGCACCCGGGGTTATTCCTAGTCAGCTAGGGTGTACTAGATTCATTTCTCTGAATGAAATTAAAGGAAAATGTCCGCGTTGAAAAATAAAGTAGGTATATATAACGTCTGACGAAATATTCGAGCAATAATTTATTCAATCTTTTTGCTGTTGTTTTGTGCAGGCGTTACGATTGTTATTTTTTCCTCGGAACAGTATTTACATACCTACCAACTTATGTCGGTACATCACTGCAATACTTACCCACATAACGGAACGGTAGCAATACTAAATCTATGCTTACCCACTTTTTGTAAATAACTGTAAGAAATTCAAAATAAAAATTCAATTCAAAATAATGTATCTTTTTATTTTTTTTGAATTAGTCATTAGTCCATGGAAGTTTAGAGATTGTAAAGCTAGAATTACCTACTGGTAAGGCATAACTAACTTCTTTATTCAATTAAGGCAAGATAAGTATATTTAAAAAAAAAACGGCCAATAGGTAACTTCGCCGACAACTTTGTTCATGTCGATTTATTTTATAAAGCGACATCTAGACTCATCATTTCACATATGTGCGATTTCTATACACTTAGGTATTATTAAAACCTACATACCCAACATTTAACTTATACTTTATTCTGGAAAACGCCATTCCTAGGAAGGATAACTATACGCAAAACTATGTGGTTTACTTATTAAATATTTAGTCCCATAGATTATATATTGGTCTCTCTGAGCGAGACCAATCATTAAACTATGATTTAGTTCCTTTAAATATGCTAATAAAATCAAAGACTATATAAGTATATTTGGGAGTAAAAATGCATTAAGTACATACATCATTTGGCATAACGACATCCCTAATAAGAATATGAGATAATATTTGAATTAAGTTTTGTGAAGTAATTGGCGTATCTACTTATAGGTGAAAAGTGATTCCATTATCTTTGGGATGATGGTCCCCATGATTCTTGCACTACGTGACAACATACGAAGGCATGTGGAATAAATTAAACTTTTTTTTAAAAATTCGTTTGACAGCGCACAGACTTCGGAAACGCTATATAAAAATGCTTTCATGCTGGCAAAGATATGTTAATTTGATGGCCAGAGGTTGATTGAGGGCTCAATCTTGTCAGAATGGCAGGATCTTGCCACATAATAATATGGTCGGCACACTGGGGAGGCTAATTTCATAAAATTATAATAATAACTGGTTTAAATGTTTTCTTTGTTAAAATTCAAATATTTAGAAACTTTTAGAGATATTTATTTACTTAAAGTTTTTTAAATAATTAACATTCAGAGATTCAAAAAGGATTTTTAGTCGAAAAGTGGCAACATTTCAAAAAAATGCTAGTTGACAGTTGACAAATGACAATGACATTGACAATGTATAACTTTTTAACATAATTTTAAGTCTGTACTCTGTATCAGTTCGATCCTTTATTATCCAATAGTATCTGTAAATTTCAATAATATTGTTATTTATATGTAGTGAGTTTAAAAATGAAACGCAAAATGGAATAAAATAAACACGGAACAATGTCTTCTAAGCTATCCCCATACGTGCTTCAGGAACTAGCTGATATTACTGAAGCAATAAGTTATCCACTAAAAAGCGTTCAACGCATTAAGGTTAGTAGTTTATATATACAAGTTCTATAAATATATTTTATTTTGGCATTGTTTCAATTAAAATACCTACTTTCTTCTGAATGAAGTTACCTATGTCATAATAAGATTTTATAAATAATATACAGGTATTAAATTAATGAAAAATTAACAGTTTAATTAACCCTGCTGTAAGGAAAAAACAATATATTATATTTTTATTATGTTAGCTAAAAATACGAGGTTTCTCCAAGGTAAAGTTCATATAAAATTTATATTTAAATTTATATTATTCTAATAAAAAAAACTTTATAATTTTTTAACAAGTAGGGGGAAGTCCCCTAGTGGCGGACACCTAAGGTTTTCAAAAAATAAAATAAAAACTACTTCAAGAAGTGTAACTTTATTTATGTATTAATCAACGCAACCAATTATAAAATCAAAATTAATTAACAAAAATATAATCTTTGCATAAACATATGTAGGAACTTCAATCAAGTTTTGGTAAGAAAAAATAAGATTTTTATCACTGGCACCTAGTACCGGACAGTCTCAACTTCGAACCCCAAGGGCCGGACCCTATTAAAACGTCGTGCATCGGTCGCATATATACACATTTTTACATTCAGGAATGTCGGCACACGCTTCATGAGCCCACCCTTGACAGCTGGAGCATTGTATCCAGTCTTCGTCGTTTGAGCTTCCCTCAAACTGATTTCTTTGGACAAAACCTTATCTATCGCAGTTTGTAAATTTTTTTGGTCCCATTTTCCTTTATTTTCTCTTCCATTTCGATTTATCTCCGTTCTTCTATCCTCTGAAACAACGTTTAATAATTATAATAATAAATATGAATGCTCAGTAGAAAAAACAACTTGTAAACTGTCCGGTGTTACGGGACATCTTTGTGTCCGGTACTAGGGGACACAGGATCCCCAACATTACGTTTTTTATACTAAAACTATTTAGAAAATTTAAAAAAACTTTCACAGTCGATGAATTATAAGGGTACACTATCTTTGTTGACAATTAAAAGAAACACTTAAACACAAAACTATAGTAGTAATACTTACTTAGAATTTATGCGACGCAGTGCTTTTCCGCCAAAAACAGCAATCAGCTACTCCCAACGAGTTTTTTCGCGTCACTGGCAAACCGCGTCCCGTAACCCAGCATCACTACGTTCCCCCGCGCCCCTCCCATCTATTTTCGAACCAAACGCGTTGTGACTTGTCGGGATAGAGCAAGTGTCCGACGCTAGGTGCCGTCCGGCGTTAGGGGACTTCCCCTTACCTAGGTACTTAGGTACCTACAGGTAGTTAAGTATGGTTTTTCTCTGGTAGTTACATAGGTACATAAAAGATAAAGATATAGTTGTGACCGTATGTTAAAAAATTGCCTAAATTATTAACGGAAGAGCAGCGCAGGTTTTTACAACCTGCATTATGCTGAGTTCGAGCCGGTATGTAACGGGATATTTGTGTTTGACTTTATATATTATTATTATATGTTACTTACGTATGTTCTTAAATGGCCTTTACTTCAAATAAAATATATATTTCTATTCTATTCTAAATTTCGTCATAAATTAAATTTAAAATAAAATGGTGTGACTAATTAATTAAGTAAGTACCCACATTATTATCATTCTCTGGTCAATCCAGATTAATCAGCAACATCTGGCATCTGTAACATAAAACTCTCAATAAAATTAATCAAAATATATAAAAAAAATATATAGTCAGAAAAATTATATCTTATCTTCATTGCTATTATAAGTTTGCCATATGTTGGATTCTTATTATTGGATGATACTTTTTTCTGGATGAAAGGTAACCCTATGTTCTTTCCTCTATCACTGACAATGTGTATGCAAAATTTCATGACAATTAATAATAAATAAATAAATAATATCTTCACACATTCCACACAGCACCATCTAGTTCCACACTAAGCAACTTAATGCTTGTATTATGGATACCAGACAGTTGATATATTACATACATTACTTTTTTTTTTTTGTAAATACATACATATTATAAATACAAAACATCCATGACTCAGGTACAAAGATAAATGTTAGCACATAAACATTTGTCCCTAGCGGGATTCGAACCCGCGACCGCTTGGTTAACAGCTAGGGTTACTAGCCACTAGACCAAACGTGTCGTCACGGTTGTGTAGTTAATGTGAAAAGATAACAGACAGACAGTTACTATCACATTTATAATATTAGTATTAGTACATATTATATCATTAATCTATAAATATAAAAGGGGATGTGTGTGGGTATGTATGTTCCCTATGGACTCCAAAACCGCTGTACCGATTTTGATGAAATTTTTATA
Organism: Synanthedon tipuliformis; assembly: GCA_947623395.1. Lineage (NCBI taxonomy): Eukaryota > Metazoa > Arthropoda > Insecta > Lepidoptera > Sesiidae > Synanthedon > Synanthedon tipuliformis. The sequence continues at coordinate 5,209,588 of OX392428.1, read as the reverse complement.
CAATCTTGAAATTGGTTCAGCAGGTAATCCTGTGAAGTTCGTTAGCGATTGGACGCGGACGAAGTCGCGTGCACCCACTAGTTTATAATATATGTATTGCAGCATCGTCTGTTTTAGGCTTGACTAATAAACAATAAATTTGAAATCGATTTAACTAACAATTTCTGTTTTTATAATTTCAGTATACATGCTTCGATGTCTCCAGAAGTCTAATAGTGTTTGGCGCCACCAGTGGGGGAATTTATATTTTTAATAGAATCACCTGTGAGTTTCTACAGCTCATTCCCAATAAGGTAAATATTTCGATTTAGAAAACTGTTGTGTCCATTACTTATATGTCTTAAAATGCCCCGCTCAAAATTTGCACATTTTGATTGTGCTAATATTTGACTAATTTTTAAATGGAAAGCAAATAACCATAGAGCCACAAGTTTTGATGCAATATTATGTTAATATTCTATTAATAACTTTTCAGAAGCATCGTTTAATTCAGTAATTTTGGGAATCAGTTTTAATCAGAAATAAAACACATAAGCTTATTAAGTGGGCATATTAAAAGATAAATTAAGTGGCTTATATTTATCGTTAATTTTTTAGGATTGTAAGTTAAATTCCTGGGTCAAAAAGAGCACGATAAAGTATGTTTAGATATTTTAGTCTACGAAACAGATTTTAATGTGGTTTTCACTAATAAAAAGAGCGTTAAACGAGGAAGGTTTTTATATATTTTAACTATCTGAGCCCTTGCACGCTTCGCTGTGGTTTTTTTGACGTTCCAACGGTCAGTGGCTGCCATAACAATGGCTAACTTCCACTTTAAATGCGACAGCGGCTCTTGTTGGCGAGTTAGTTCTCCTAGTTTTCGGCAGATGGCGCCATAAAAAAAAAGCTAGATTATAAATTATTACGCAAAATATAGATAAGGTCAATCCTTGCAGCGGATTGCATATTGTGTAAAAATTTCAAGTCAATCCGTCGATTAGTTTTCGAGTTTTTGAGAGATACACAAACCAATACAACATTTTTATTTATATATAAATATAGATTTGCAGAACAAATTGCACTCGTACGAAGCCGGAAGCAGGTCGCTAGTTACTCATAAAAATTATATGAATTTCAGGATGGGGCGATAACAAGGTTAGCGATAGCACCAGACGAAAAGCACATTGCTTATGCAAACGGTCGAGGTGTGGTCACAGCGACAGAGAGTGTCAGTTCTCCGACCGTCTCTCATTCGATCACTTCTAAGGAACACCAGAGCAATGAAGTGACCGCTATGATATGGAGTGCTAACAATATGCTCTTCATCGGAGACGATGTTGGAAGAGTGTCAGTTTTGCAATTACAGAGTTTTATTGTGAGTACTACTAATATCTGTATTTTTCTTAGTTGATTTGATTTGTTGTAATACTTACATGTTTGTAAAGATTTGATTTTCAAAAACTTTAAATTCTTTCATCCATAGAAAGCTATAATATACAATAAACATAACAAGCAACATAGGCTCTTTCATTTAAAAAAAAATGGAGGTCCCTACGAAAATTAGTAACCCAAATTTTTGCCAAAAATTTGCTTATTGCTGCTAAAATTAGGCTAAAACCCACAAAAATGTTCGCGAGACTATATGTCATATATGTCATATAGACATATATATGTCTACTATATTTAAGTCACAATGACAGCTCTTTGTTCAAATTAGTCAATCAAAACATGAATAGATCATTGAATTTATTGTTTGTATTTACCACTCTTTTATACTTATGTTATCTTTTGTTTCTCAAACCCAAAAAAGATATCTATCACACCATTAAAGATAAATCTGGCACCATCAAAAGAATTATTCTTTATTCTTTTTAGATTAATTAGATTTAAGATATCTTCTGATTGTTATCCGATTGCCCGTTAAAAATGTTTTTAAGCCCAACGTGTACTATTCTTAAGTTTCTAACAATAATATTCAATTTTTTTTATTTTACTTCCAGGCTAAAACAATTTTTCAAAGCTCCACCCAAATAATTATGAGTTTAGACTCTAGGATATGTCAAATGGATGTCAAAGATTGCATGTTGTTAATATCGACATTCACCCGATGTTACATTTGTGACACGCTTCAAGAACAGTACAGACAAATTGGCCAAAAGTTAAGGGACGGTGAATACGGAGCTTGTTTTGTCAATAAAGAAGTAATTCTAGAAACAAACAATACGCATACACCCCAAAACTATGCGGAAGTTAAACAATATAATATAGTACCAGACGATTCTAGTTTTGGTACGAGTGAAAAGTTAAGAAATACCCTAGTTTATTGTGCTAGACCTTCGTCTAGATTGTGGGAAGCGACTATAGATGGAACGGTCAGAAGAACGCATCAATTTAAAAGAATACTAGCGAATCAACCGAAGAGAATAATCACATTTGATTCGTATTCAAATGAAAATGTTACAATAGATAGTTCAAATAATGTTGGAGTTGAGCAATCAGTGAATTTCGCTAAAATATACAGCATAAACGGTGCCATATTTACATACAAAAAAGATGCTATATATTTTCTAAACATAAAAGACGTAGATGATACAGTCTGGTTTGATTTCACAAAGGATATAGTCGATTGTAAAATGTGCCATGACATAGTCTACATTTGGTTTGCAGACGGCTCTCTCCTCAATTTGAAATATATGAAGTATGAGAAATTTCTACTAAAATGCTTCATCGATGAGAAGTTCGCTCTCTGCTCCGAATTCTGTGCGTTGTACAAGGAGTACTTGTTAAATAATGATTTGCCAGTCGACATGCATATATTGTCCGGATTAAAAGATAAACTAAGTGATGATGATTCAAAGTTGAATACAATAAAGGATGTATTGAATAAGTTTCAAAGTTTAAAGTTGAACGAAGCAACTCAAATGAAATCGGGCATTTATGTAGTAGACAATACATATATAACTCAGTCGTCTTTGGACAATGTCGAATGTTGTGCACAGGACAAAAAATATTCAACACTATCGCCCGATGCACTGCAAGCTATCAAAGATATCGGAGTTACATTTTCGGACAAATTCAGTACTAGTAAGAAAATTTTAAAAGACAAATTGGGAAGTTTCGAGGAGAAAATGAAATATTTGGGCACTGAAAAACAAATTGTGCAAGATGTGAGTGTTGCAAAGAGTTTATCGCATGAATTGCGTGCGTCCACAGAGTATACACCGATCGTGACAGATACCAGTATTGTATATAAAGAATCTAGTCAAAAAGCCATAGACAATACGGTAGAAGACAAGGACAAAATATGCAAATCCCTATACCAATATTTTAGATTAAGTCTAGTCGGTAAAGAAATGGAGCAGCCGAATTTGATTGATTTAATCGAAAGCAAAACCTGTGATATTAATGAGATATACGATTTAATGTTATCGCTAGAGGATTATTGTAAATCTGTAGGAGCGTTGGAAGAATCAAAATATGTGTCGAACAATATTTTTCTAAACTATTTAAAAGTTTCACCAAAAAAAGCCGAGCTTCTAAACCTAATAATAAACGACGAAATATTGTATAAATATTTTGTTGATTCTTGTATAATTGTAAATTTAAACACGCAAACTTTAAACGCAAGTTGCAAATGCGGATATCCCTTACCGTACGGAAGAAACAATCAAGTACCAGTTTTTTCCGAATTGATAGACGAATTCATCGAAAAACAATGGCTCAGTCCTACCAGGGAGCAGTGTTATGACATATGCAAAAAGATGCCATACTCTTGGAGGAAAATACTCCATCTGAGAAGGAATGAGGATTTGATGAATTTGTTAAAAATTTTACTCCAAATGTTGGATGAAAGTTTGCTCCACAAGTTTCTACCGCAATTCACGTTGGACACTTGGGAGAAAACTATTGATTTGTACGCGACACTTCACGGAAACGTTTGTTTGAATTGCTCAGAACCGTTCAGTGGTGTTCAAGTGTGCGATATGTTGGATTGGGACGAGTTTTGCTCGCTCATAATCAAGTCGCTCGGTGGTAAGTGCGCGTTGAGAGTGATCAGTGGTCACGCGAAATTGATCCGTAAAGGTGAAATGAGTATGAAATTCTATCATACGTGTCTAGTGGTCGCGTTGTATGAAGTGTACGACGCAACGATCACAAACAGATTGACTGACGCACTTTATTGTGCATACGAATTCGAAGAAGCTAGGATTCAGGTGAATATGTTGGAATTGATTCATGTATTTATTTAACTATCTTATGAATATAATAAATGAGTAAAATAAAGCAAGACATAGTTATCGCTGTGACGACGGTGGCGCCGCCACGCGACAGTGGCGCGCAATTCTTTATATTTTTAGACGATCGCTGTCTTTTTCTGTACTTTTTTTCTGGATGAAAGAATGTACCCTATGTCCTTTATTGTATCCCTGACGATGTGTATGCAAAATTTAATGACGATCGGTTGAGTAGGTTCAAGTAGGCTTGAAATGGTAGCAGACAGACAGACAGTGTTACTTTTGCATTTATAATAATATTATAAGTATGGATTGACTGGTGTCCGTGACTCAGTTCGGCTTGAATTTTTTTTTTATGTTAAGCTCGGCAAACAGACTGGCGGACATCTTGATGTTTGAAAAATAAAAATTGGTCGCCACTGTGGTCAATAGTGGCGGCGCCACCGTCGCCACAGCGATAGATGTATCAAGTGTTATATTTTTTCATTAGATTTCATCGTTGAAATTATTTTTATCACTGCAAGAACTTGTTGCCTTTACGCTCTGTTGATTTTGGTCTGAATTTGGAAAATAGTGTCAGAGCACACTGTCATTTGGGCAGCCACTCTGGCGGCAGTAACCACCCGCTTACAGAAGAACACAAAGAAAATGACATCATGTAAGGTCTTATGTTTCGATGAGCGAGTACGTTTTTATCCATAATCCCTCTATGTTCGGCAGGATTGTCAGCTTGTCAGTCAACGTTAGCATAAAAAAGTGTCGAAGTCTTCTAATTTGATCCTGTCAATGTTTCCTTTACAGATTATTGAAATACTCAAAAATTCCTACATAAAGGAAAGGAGGAATACGGCTCTGCCTATTGTCGTAGCAGCGAACACGAAATTCTGGGGATTGTCACCTTTGATAGCCGATCAGGAAACGGACGACGATGCAAAAGTTAAAAAGTCTAGGAAATATTCAAGTTTAGAACACGTCATCTCTCACTTGACTGTGCTCAATAAAGGTATCGTGGATTGCGCCCTCTGTGGTCTGGAGTTAGGCAACGAGGTGCTAATAAAAGATGGCGGATTGTGGGTCTTCAAATGCGGTCATATATTTCACGGTGCTTGTCTAATAGTACACAATATAAAGTTGTGTCCCACGTGTACTGTCACGGTTGGTTGACAGATTGGTAATTGATGCGAATTGGGAATCGCTTTTGACAGCCGTCAAAAGTCAATTGGGATTCGCTTTTGTCAGCCGTCAAAAGGGAATTGGGATTCGCTTTTGTCAGCCGTCAAAAGGGAATTGGGATTCGCTTTTGTCACCCGTCAAAAGGGAATTGGGATTCGCTTTTGTCACCCGTCAAAAGGGAATTGGGATTCGCTTTTGTGAGCCGTCAAAAGGGAAATGGGATTCGTATTTGTCAGCCGTCAAAAAGGAATTGGGATTCCCTTTTGTCAGCCGTCAAAAGGGAATTGGGATTCGTATTTGTCAGCCGTCAAAAAGGAATTGGGATTCCCTTTTGTCAGCCGTCAAAAGGGAATTGGGATTCGTATTTGTCAGCCGTCAAAAGGGAATTGGGATTCGTATTTGTCAGCCGTCAAAAGGGAATTGAGGGGGAATATTTTATTGAGTACCTAGCGGCTTTGCACGGATTTTTTTCTACAAATTAAATTATACAAATTACATATAAAAAATATTTCTCCCGTGTCGCTCTTTTATTAGTGAAAACTGCATTAAAATACTTCGCGCAGTTTAAAAGATATAAGCGTACATACAGATGGACGAACGATTTTGTTTTATTATATGTTATATACCTAAGAATATTAACGCATAGAAACCTAGTACACTCACGATCAGTGAAGCATTTTACACCAAGCCGTATCAGCTTGGTAAACGAACAGCCTTTGTAAAGCTTGAAGCTCGTTTAGAACGAACATTTTTGTATACTTGTGTGCGTGTCGCAGAGCGTCATTTTACGTGTGGCTTACGCACACATCAATTATATTTGTGCTTCAGTCTTTTGATATGAAACTATTGTTCTATGCGTTATTATTCTAAGTTATATACTATATAATAAAGAAGATAGTCAAGCTTTAATTTAACTAACGTATTACTTAGGCAGCTTAAATTTACAGTTTAAAATTTACTTATGTTTTTTATTATAATACTTAACTATTTTTTTATCAAATTTTACAATGCATACAATATATATAAGTATATTTTATTTTTATAATTTAAGTTTTATTTATTTATTAAGCTTGCCCCATACGCTTTCGGTAATAAGCATGTGTATAATATTGTTGTATCAATTTTATTTTTTATATTATATAATGTATATATAAATTATACTCAAATAACTTCATCTCAACGTACTTAATATGAATTTGTATGAAATGTGTACGTAATTATTATTAGAAATAAAATATTCGTACAATATTATGTTTCATATAAGAATTGTTTTTTTATTATTCTAATATAATTATTAGTTGTCAGCGATGACATATTATGGCGATAAAACACTAACTATGGGCGTTACTTAAGCCTAAGTTAGGTCCTCCTAACTTAAGGCTAACTTAATCAGGGTCTTCCCTTTATTTACAGTATTGGAGTTTATTACTCCTTAAGAATCGACTTCGTACATAAATTTTCATAGGGTATGAAAATTTATGAAATAGAGATGAATGAGTATGTCAAATTTATAAAAAAATTATGTTAAATTTATGAAAAATTTATGTCAAATTTATGAAAAATTTGACATACGTACTCATTCAAATTTGCCACCATTTAAGGCTATATTTTTATAGGTAATACCTAAATAAGTGAGGCATTTAGGTGTATGAAAATAAAACAAAATCAATTTTAATATTTACTTTTTAATATACTTTTGGGTTTTGGCACAAATTTTAAATAATGTGTCCTGGTTTACACTAGGTAATAAAACCTAAATTCTACATACTTATACACTTGAAATATTCTTCAATGCTAAGTATTTAACATCTGGGTGATGAGAGGTTTACAATCTTAACAAAACATAACATCTCGTTGTACATGTAAAGAAATTACAAAAAAAACAATATATATAAGTAACAAATAAATTTAAGTACAAAAAGGGGTCGTTAACACATAGTATAGTATAATATATTTTATATCTGACACAATAAGTATTTATGGCAAGGTTTATTATTATTTATTATTAATATTACTATTAAATGGCATTTTCAATAAATTAAAAATCTGCTACAATGGATTCGTATCATTCGAGATCTATGCAAAAAAAGCATATAATTCAATCAAGACGAAACATCATTTAAGTTCAGATGAAATAAGAACTAAAGATAGAGTCCCGTGAACGGCATATTGAAGCCGGTAAAACTGCTCCTTCGCTGTGTACATATACGGTTACACGCACACAAATGCAAGCATAGCCTTGTGTTAGGCGCGCGACTTCGTCCGCGTAACTTTATAAAATATAGCCTATGTTACTGGCTGATAATATAGCTTCCCAACAGTGAAAGAATTTTTCAAATCGGTCCAGTAGTTTCGGAGCCTATTCAATGCAAACAAACGAACAATCAAATCTTTCTTCTTTATAAAATTAGTATAGATTTACTAATGGAAATGCCGAATTGCGTAGTGAAAGGGTAAAAGCCAAATAAAATAAAAAGCAGGATATAATCACATTTCACAGTTAGGAAAACTTGGAAACCAATTATACTTACTTACTAATATTATAAAGCTGAAGAGTTTGTTTGTTTGGCTGAACGCGATAATCTCATAGGTACTGGTTTGAGTTGAAAAAATATTTTTGTGTTGGATAGTCCATTTATCGAGAAAGGCTTTAGTTAGGCTATATAATAACATTTTGAACGCGGACGAAGTTGCGGTAACCGTTAGTATTTTTAATAAAAATAAACAAAAATTGAGATATAGATTGGTAAACGCACACATGTTTATAAAACCTGCTTCACTATGCTGTCCGCAAAATTCTGTCTATAGTTCTTATTTGGTCTGAGCATTTTAAGTAACCACAATTTTATTACACCAAAATCATTTATTTACAGGAATTCAACATAAAAAATAAATAATTTAAAAAGTTGCTGATCTAGCTTACACATTTAATATTGATACACGCTACTTAAAATCTAAAACATTGATTCCACATACACGTATAATTTAAGCTAATTCTATATAATTCACGTCAAATATTATTACTGGCATAAAGTACAATATTACAAAAAAAGGAAACAAAACAATTTTTTTTCTTGTAATAAAAAAATAAATAACAAATTACATCAAAGTAACGTCCGGCCACAACTTTTACACTAAAAACTATACATACATTTTTGTTATAATATTTAAAATTACTACCGTTTACATACATACTAATTTTTTTCCTAATGTAAATTGCACGATTTGATAAAGCGAATATTGTGTATTTTATTTTATTCATACGAGTGAAGAGGACATTTTATTCTGACGCGACGTGTTGACCGATTTATTCCTATGTCTAAAAAGGTATATTATAATTATATAGGTACTTGGAATTGCGAAATACTTGGTTAAAAGTGTTCATAACAAATGGAGCTCGAATTTCATTCATCGAACATTTTTGTTTATAAAAAAATAAACAGAAATGTTTGAAGTAATCAGAAATCACGAATGACAAGTTTTGTGTGAATTAAGAATTTCATAATATATACTTATTTAGAAGAGACTTTCTTTTTAAAAACTTAAAACTTGACTGGTCTGGATAGCATGTCTCACAGGAGACGACAGTGAAATCAGCACGTGTGCCAAATGAGTAAGGGATATCACAGCTCATTTCCCTATCCCTTGTCCTTAAATCCTACAATATGGTTCGCATCAGAGCAACTGTCGCGTAACTTGCGTGATCGTCAGACTGTTAAAAAATATCTTACTTAAAAAGTAAAACACATTTGTATGGGAGATAATAATATACCTCTAGCTATTAAGAATAAATCGGTCAGATGCAGCAAAACCCCGCGTATGGTTTTGAATAAAGTCCTTTCGCATAAAAGGCTTTTTAAATTATATGTATAAGCAAACTAATTGACATGTATTAAATTGACTAATAAGTCAAATGCCGCACTTTTGTTATTTTTATAATAACACAGTGATGTTTCATTGTAGGTAGGTACATTGCAAATAAGTAGATTTATTGTTTCATTGTGTGTGCTGTTGAATTTCATACGAAACATCACAGAGCAACTAATCTGAATACTACATGTTAAAAATTATTTTAGATTTTCAAATAAAAATCAAGCAAGGTTTTGAATGCGTCTATGTAACATAGTGATGTAATCCTACTAGTGACATCTATGAGAAAGGGTAAGCACTTTTAAATGACGGATCGTGGCTTGACCGAGGTGGTTTAAACGAATCACGACAGATGGCACTGTTAACATAGACCGCTCTAATTGGTCCAATCAAAAAGCGAATTTCCCGGACATGACACACTTCCGTCCCTTTTGCACGAAATTAGTCCCACAGATTGTAGGGAAAGCGAGAGGAAAGATGTTACACATTAAAAATTCACAAATCAATAAATAATTTACCTATTTTTTCTTATTAAACGGTGCTGATGTACTTACATATAAGCTGTCTAGAAAAAAGAGATTCTCTATTATGATTCAAATTGAATATGTAGTTACCTAATTACAGACTATAATATTTTCAACAATACGTCACCTATTTGTTTATATAATATTATTAATAACAAACATTACCAATGTGTACTAATTCTATGAGTATTTTATTTTATTTATCTTGCTTTAAAAGATCTCACTGGATTTCAACAGTTCGAGTGTTCAAAACACTGCAATTTTCAAGCTGTATATAGCTTCGAATTTTTGGCTTGACACATTTTTAAACGCTTACCTTATCTAGTAATAGGTATCTCTACATTACAACACGTACCTAAACTACTATACATGGCCTCCCAATAAAGATTCAGTTACAATAAAAATACAGTTAAAACCTACTATCTGAATCTTAACACTACTTTTGTAAGCCAACTCATGTAGATATTATTCGCTTAATTATGTCTAGCGAATAATATCTATATGAGAATTTGTATTTATTTACACACATATCTGGTTAAAACCATTATCCGGCCATGTTATTATTATGTACATGTCTAATTGTCTACTTGTTTTTATCATATAATATAATACAAATTTATGCACAAAAAGCAATAATATGTGCACGATTTTAACATACGAGTAGTATCAGAGGACAAATGTTAGATTTTCGTCTAGAATTTCTTATTTCACTAATGGAATTATCTCACAAAATGAACATACCTTTTCAACAAGAGATCCAATTGCAAAACTGGCATTTGAGGAAGTACAAATACATGACATGTTATAAAACTTAAGATGGATTTTAATGCCATTATTCTACAATTATTAAATATTTTGAAAGTCCAAAGGGGAATTGTAAAAATTCGCTTTTAACGGATTGTAGCCAAATTATGGATTATTTATGCTTATAACATTAGCATTGTTTCCGAAAAAACTTTGATGCGTTGGTAAACACTGTCTGTGACTTAGTCAAGTCAAGCATACAATACAACAGCTTTCGCCAATCACTACTTAAAGCTTTAAGATGGGTTAACTTAATAACAAATTAATCGAATAAAGGTCGTCCTTCACCCATCTGTTTGGCAGACGAAAGTATATTTTATCAATTGTTATCTATGAGAAAATAAATCACGGTTGTGTTGCCTATTAAAATATTATGCATATATCCTCAATTTAAAAAAAATGCTGCCATTCTGCGTCCTTTTCTATTACACTGCTTCTCTGTCGCACATCTTTGCTTTTCATGAAAGGATTTCAGATTTTAGTGGAAATCGGAGCAAGCAAAGATGTCCGTCACAAAAGCACTAAGCCTAAATACGGATACAGTGCAATAGAGAAGGACGCAGGATAGCAGCTAGTTTTTTTTTAAAATTAAGGATATCCACGAGTATATTTTAGTCACGATTAATTTTCTCATAGATAAAAATTGATGAAATATACTTTTCGACAAGTAAACACATGGCTGAAGTACGACCTCTGTTCGGATCTTAGACAATTTTAGTTTGTAAAAAAAATAGCACAATAAATATTCTAGACAAGTAGGTATATTGGCTAAAATAGATTATTATGCTTTTGATTCAAGACATAATTTTAGATATTATCTCAAAAAAAAAAATACAATGTGGCACTAACGTTTAGCCGCAAAACAAAAATTGAAATTAAATTTCAACTACACTTCTAACACATACCTCTATAATATGCAACATTATCTTTCAAAAGTCTGATCCTATTCAATGTTCACGTCATCTCCAGAAAATAGTCTACCTATGAATGAGAATCTCATCATTTCACTTGTAGAATTGAATGTTGGTTAGTCCGAAATATCTAGAAAATAGTCTAGACGCTGGTTTACCAGGGGTGGGAGGGTGGCAGGGATAGGGGCGCGGCGTGCGGATAGGGCCAGCCGCGCGCCGACCCTCAATCTTCCTCATGCGGCGATAGCGGCGGAGAGAAAGCCGGATTCATGTAGTTCCCTCCGTTCGGTGGAGGCGAAGAATTCGAAGGGCCGGGAGACGACAAGGACGGAAGGAAGCCGAGTTCGCTTCCACCTTCCCGGCACCAAAGTTGCCTCATCTCCTGTCGCCGTGTGCGCATTAAATTCTTGTATTCCGATATTCTCATTTTCTTGCCGTCGACTATGCACGTCCTTTTCGGTCTTGGCCTGTATCTGTAAAGAATATGAAAGGTGTCATCACATCAGGCGTATAGGGAGGAAGCACTGTGAGAAAAAGTGACAATTTTTATTTTTATGTCAGGTAGTTTTTTTAGTGTCGGCTACAAAAGTAATACCGCTTGCTCGTTTTATAATATTATGAATTGTTATTAATTCAAGTATTCTAAAAAAAATTTTATGTAAGAGAGAACTCTTATACCTACATGTAAAAAACGATCGACCGAGCGAAGTAGTGAGTCAGTCTAGTTTTTATTATATATAAATATAGTGAGTATTTAAATATAGAATCAAAATAAGTACCTAAGTACAACTCACCTATAGTCAGGATGTTTCTCCATGTGTAGCTTAGACAATCTCGATTGCTCTTCATAGTAGGGTTGTTTCTCAGCATTCGACATGGACTTCCATCGCGCGCCGAGTATTTTTGATATGTTGGAATTGTGCATGTCCGGACAAGCTTTGAGTATTTTGCGACGTTCATCTTTAGCCCAAACCATGAAGGCGTTCATGGGCCGCTTAATATGTGGCTTTCCACCTTCATCGCGCTTCGGTTGGCGAACGAGTTTCGCCTTTTCGCTTTCCTCCGGTGGCGACTGAGCCCAAGCTGAAGCTGGAATAGACATAAACCCAAAATTATTTACAAAACAAAAACATGTATCTACAGCACTTTGGGGGCGTTCAAGTATTACGTAACGCAATTTTTGAAGATTTTTGACCCCTCCTATGTAACGCACCGTAACGGTTTTCTGTACCCTACCCAACCCTCCGTAAACGTTACGTAACGTAACAAACAACCAAGTGACCATTTTTACCAACGAAAATGGTAACCAACTTGGGAGAACAAAATAAAAATTACGTAGGTAGAATAAATACACTCGAGGGAATCCCTTCTGTAAGACATAGGTAAATGAAAAGGGATGCTGATTTGGGAGATTTTAATTCAATAGTTTTATATTAAAAAAAAATGTTACGTAAAGCGTTGTTCGAACCCACCTCCGGCCCCTGTAACGCATCGTAACGTTTTACAAGACCCCCTCCCTCCCCCCCCTTTCATTTTCATATAAATTTATAAATATAAAATGTTCTATAACTTATAACATTTTGCTAGCGAGACTAGAGGTTTTAATCAAAGTTTACTTAGATACTGAAAATTCGACTGGCCTCAGTCGAAGTAAACTCGACAAATAAAGTGCTTTATCACCCTAAGATTGAACATGTTGTAGAATAAGGTCTGTTTTCCTTTAAAAATTCAAAGTGACAATTTCTATTGCTATCTTTATTAGCCTTAGCGAATTTTGAAATGAATGGAATTTGTAATCGAAACTGATCTTTTCTTGTCGGCTTTACATAAATGTAGGTAACATTTACTTATTTAAGAATGCAACTGGAATTTGGATGACTACTCCTATACACTACCTATAGGTAAACTCGCAGTTAAATATGACATAGGATTTAGAATTGAATATTTTAATTATAAATTGGCAACTTTTATTATAGTTGAGAACTCAATCGGTACAATACACACTAAGCCGTGCTATAAATTATCTTGTACGGTCGTAAAACAATCGTTAAACTAAGATTAAGAATGAACTACCATTCGGAAGCTTAAGAATTAATAGTGATTCCAAAAGAAAACAAATTAAAAATAGACATTGTGTAAGTATTGTAAATTGCGTAACTTTTTTTTCTAATAAAGGTACGTTAGACAGACTGACGGTCCAATTAATTTTTAAGTTAGGTATCTCTACCGTAGCCAAGCAACGCTACAGAAGCTGAAATGCGCTGCCATAAGGGATAGATTCAATATTCTTGACCATTAACTATATTTTTTCAAGAATGCTATTCTTTAATGGCATGGGGGACAATCTGTCCAAAAACGAATCTTTCGAATACAGAAACGACAAAGGTTTTTTTTTTTATAAGAGATGGGTTAGGTTAGGATGTGGCAAGGATGAGGCCTAAGATGGAGCGAGCTCACCCAGAAGATGCCCATTCACTCGCACCTTGAAAAGATTAGGGTTATATGTGCTCGGAAATACAGAAGCCGGCAGGGAGTTCCAAACCCTAGCAGTGCGCATTATAAAGGATGTTTCAAATCGCTTGGTCCGAAAAGGAGGGATTTCGACAAGATGAGGATAGTAGCCAGCCGTACTATCCGTAAAGGGGAAGGCGGTATCAGCTCATCTAGCTCCTGAGCACACTCTCCGAAGTAAAAAACTGTTATAAAAGTAGGAAAGAAAGAAAGAAAATTGTTAATTTGGGGACTAAAAAATTTACAAAAAAATACGCATTCAGTAGCAATTATCGTAGCATGAACCACGACGCTGATCTTTCTGATTCCTGATTCCAGTACCAAAAAGTTTGCCAAATCTTTTTTCGTTCAATGAAGACAGACATTGAGTGGTAGCATTTCACCTTAATAACAATATGTCTGAGTAAATAACTGCCCACTCTGTATTGAATGTAAACCCGTATTATATTTAGTTCACAAATTAACAGGTGTTCGGACGGGATTAACTCTATAAGCTATTTTAGTGAAACACCGCTAAGGCGTAAAATGGTATTTTTATGTTGATGAATTCATTTAGTAAGTATAACACATTATAATTAAGGACCACGCGTCTAATCTGGAATTTCGGAATGTAGTTTCGGAGATGTCGTAAATTTTATGTGCCACTAAGTTTTCGTTGCGTTAGGCACTCAGTCATTCCAGTTATTGGGACATTAACATACCTATAGAAAATATAAAAGCAATTTATAATTCAATAATTATAATAGTTTCCCCACTTTTTTCTATGTTAAGTTTTTTTTTTTATTAGAGATGGGTTTGCTCTTGGCCAACAACCAGCCATGTGGCAAGGATGAGGCCTAAGATGGAGCGAGCTCATCCAGAAGATGCCTATTCACTCGAACCTTGAAAAGAATGTTCGACAGCCAGGCTGGTAGTCTTTATCTAGTGATGACTGGAGAAAATACAGGGAAAGCTTGACAGAGGCAGGAGAAAGACACACTGGCTAAAAAATTTAAAAGCCTCTACACACCGTTAATCGTGCCTTATTTTGCATTGTTCTTAAGCTGCTGGGCTTGGTGTGAAGAGGCCTTAAAGGCCTTGAGAGTGGCTTTATTAAAGCACTCGCTCCCTCTTTCGCGCAGCATATTCTAAGGTCATTAATGATAGCCATGATCGTAGTCTTTCGTTAAGAAGAATAAGAAGGTAAGGTACCTATGTTTATTAGCTAGGCAACTATTCAGAGTAAATTGTATTATTAGTGTAACAAGACTGAAGTATAAATGCGCGAATGCACCCCCGCGTGTCCGCAAATGTAATATAGGCCAAGCCAACTTTACATATCCGCTAACATTTCGCCTGACGAATACGCGAACAACTGTCCACACAATTAATAAGATTCGCACGTACGGAAACATCCACCACTCAAAGCTCTGGCTTCTCGCATTCCTCGAATTAATTTGACACGCTGTTAGATAATTTATAACATCCTTTACTGGTTGATTTCGCGATACACTGCCGTGTGGTTTTGCTCAATCTTGTACAATTCAGATAAGAACTCTTTCACGGAAATTATTTGTAATTCTATATCTATTTTCTACTTCTTTATGTGCCTCTAAATTATTGAAGTTCGGCACTCGGTTACTTGATTTTTTGCTGTCCCTCCTGATAGTATGAAGTGACTAAGTACCTATTGGAGAATTAGTGTAGATATGGGATTGTATGTAATAGGCCGGCATCACCTACTTATTTGAGGTTATTCATGACTTTATAGTCATCGGATGAGGTCATCTGAATTACCTTTTCTTGTGGTTTGATAAATTACCTAGTTCTTGTCGGTTTAAAAACATAAAAGTTATCTCTATATTGAAATTCGAAGCGTACGGACTTGCGGGCACATTAGTCACAAATAAATTCTCAAAATAATAATTATTTACGTAATTGTCAGTTATTGATTAAACATTTGTGTTCTCATATATGCATTAAGGCGGTTCCAACGGAAGTTTGCGTCTCGAGCGCCATCTATCTCTTGTTTTGAAGGAAGCGAAACGACACTTACGATTTTGTAACCATTCAGGTTTGGGAGAGCGCCAAATATTTGATGTAGCATTCCTTTTGTTGGATAAGTATTTACCCACTTAGTTTATTATGTGCAACGGCAATTTATTCACACACTAGTTTAACTAAAACTATATATTAAATTTTCTAAAACTACCTACTATTTAAAAAGTTGATAAATTTAGATGCATTAAAAACGAGTACCTAATTATCTCTTGGTATCTTCGATGCTTGGTATATATATTATAGACTACCGAGGTATCTATAGCTTGTTGCACAACCAAATTTTTAGCTTCTCCGATATAACCGAAGAGATTTAAAATTAGAAGGTTTTTCTTAAATGTTGTGAAAAACATGAAAAAATAAATAACTGAATAAAACTTTAGTACAGAACTTACGTTAATTAATTAATAAACCTAAAAACAAATGTAGATGTTGTTGAAATTTTTTATTACTGTGACACGATAATAGAATTTTTGTGTAAATCGAGTTACTAGACTACTTACTCACCGGAATTTGTCTGGCTCGAACCGGCGAGTTATCATATTTGATTTTTACCTATTATTTCACTAGACAACTTGCTCACAATAGGTGATTCTTGCTCGATTCAAACTTTTTGGAATATACACTATTTTATGTACTGTATTAAACAGACACACAGTGAGCCGGAAGCTTTTTATCTAAGTTATAACTTTAGATAACTTTATGCACTTTATAATTTTATGCACTGTATTAAACAGACTTTGGGATTAAGTTATAGTGAGCCGGAAGCTTTTCATCTAAGTTACAATTTTACTATAACAAGTCAAATTAGGCGGTGAAAATAATGCTTTTCCTCTTAAGTTCTTATTTTGTGTTCAATGTAGGTAAAACTAACTTTTGACAAGTTTTCTTGACAGAAATTTTTTAATGACACTGTTTTTTGAATGCACACTTAACAGTTTATCTCAAATCTAAGTTAAAACAATAAGAGAACAACTAAAGCCAGTTTTAATTATTGTTATTCATTTAAGTTGTTTATTGCATAATAAAATACACTGGTTTTACGATGTCCAGTGTCCGGAGATGTTGAGGCGTGATAAAACGGAGGAAATTAAATTACTTACATTATTTCTGATGCTCATTTTGAATGGGCTCACTTACCAGCTGTAACTAAGTATATTGTTTGATTTTTTTTTGAAAAAAAGAACTGAGCTTTTTTAATACTTATAGGTATTAATAATAACTATAGCTGAATCCGGCCACGCTTCGCTGTGGCTGAGACAGCAACTTTCCACGGTTGCCATAACGTAGGTCAACGTATGAAAATTATGAATTTTATAAAAAAAATCTGTTTCCGTAGGAATTTTGGGAAAAAAGTATATAAGAATATTCCTCTGGTTAATTAATGGTTAAATGCAATGTTTTATAAAAATTTCAAGTTTTCTTTTATTTTTTAAAAAAAGGCAAGGCAGCGCTTGGCCGCGATCTCACTTGATGTAAGGTGCAGATGCGGTGGACCACGCTTACCTAGTAGATGCCCATTCACCCTACGTTTGAAGACCCCGAAGTTGTAATTTTGGGGAAACACAGACGCAGGCAGTGAGTTCCACTCCTTAGCAGTTCGGACAAGGAAGGTGGAACTGTAACGCTTCGTGCGTGACCGAGGAACTTCAACCACGAAGGGATGAACCCCCGCCCGCGCCTCGTGTTTCGCAAGTAGAACGGTTCTGGTTGGATCAAATCGAAAAAAAAAATGGAACTTTAACAAAGTTAATACGTTGGCTAATAGTTTTCGACCTTTTTAAAGCATACACAAACCAACATAACATTCAGTCAGGTTGCTGTGGGATTTTCAAACTAAGTATATTACTACATAAACTACAGCGCGTACGAAGTTGCGGGTACCAACTTGTTCCATAATAAAATTCTGAGTGACTGAATACCAAAAAAAAGGGGATTACTTTCGCTAAATATATGCGGTATGGCTAAAGAAGGTCTAATGCATATACTTAATTTAAAAGTGGACTTCCATTTTTAAAAATGCACCTGTCCGATACAAGAGAGAAAAATAAAACGAGGAAACACCGACAATGGAGAGAACTCCGGAATGTCATCAACTGAATACGAGATGCAATAAAAACGAGAAATTTAAACAAATAATCTTGAAGTTCTTGAACACAATAGTGATGTGCCGGATCGTTAAAAAATTTAGATCCGCGGATAAGGATACGGATACGGATATTTGGTGTCAAGATCCGCGGATACGGATACGGATCTTAACTTTCTTACTCAATCGGTGTCGGTGTGCGTGACTTATTTGAATATATATTATATAGTTGACGCCGACCACTTGACGCTTGCATTATAAAGGTGCAAAATGTTTATTTTAAGAAATAAAAAATAATCTGAATGGAATTTAATACTTTTTCAATGCTACCTAATAATCTCTATGTAGAATTTCAGCTATGAATTAAAAATTAATAAGGTAAAAGATCCGCAAAAAGTAACGGATACCCGGATACGGAACTTTCTTCTTCCTTTGGATATCCGCAGATACAGATACGGATACGGATACGTGTATCCGGCACATCACTAGAACACAATAAAAATAAATACGAAAACTGGTCCAAAGATTTACATGAACGTCTCCGAGATGATTATCGAGCGTAATTAATAGTAATCCCAACCAGCTTAGATATATCTCAATTTCTGTTATAATTATGAGTCGCGTTTTCAAACACACAGTTCCACAATGTTCAATTTAATGTGAGAATTATTTCAAACACATTAAAAGTGACTTTACCAGTATATGTGAGTTTCTGTCAGTGCAGTTGGTAAACGGGAAAAGCACAAAATGCGACCTACATAGCTTTCAATATTAAATATTATAACTGCTTGATGTTTATGTCGTAGACAAAGACGTGAGCATTGTCATTCTTAACCTCGACCATTAGGTATCAAGTTATAAAATTGATTAATTAGTCTTATATTATTTATAATATCTATACTAATATTATTAGTAGAGAAGATTTGTATGTTTGTAATGAATAAACTCAAAAACTACTATACCTTTACCATGAGTTTACAATGACCGCACTCATTAGCGCAATTTAGCGAGAGCATAAAACATTTATATGGAAAACTCTCAATGTCAAAATGACAGTTTTCCATAAAAATATTTTACGCTCTCGCTAGCGAGTGCGGTCATTTGTAAACTCATGGTAAAGGTACTGGACCAATTTTAGAAATTCTTTCACCTATAGAAAACTATATTATCAGCTAGCAATATATGGTATATTTTATAAAGTTACGCGGATAACAAGAAAGGATTTGTATGTTTGTAATGAATAAACTCAAACACTACTGGACCTTATTAGGCAAGTATCACATAGATTAGGCTATATTTTAGAAAGTTACGCGAACAAAGTAGAGTGCAACAGCTAGTTTTATTATACTTGTTTTCCAGTATCTAGCTAGCTATAGTAAATTATTTTCAATATCATTTCAATACCGAAATGCAGTCAATGCAGATGCAGTCAATAAAGAATTTGTATTTTTTTAAAAATATTAATTATTTATATCCTTTTATTGATTATAAAGCAATTCGTATGACTTGGTTTTTTTCCTAAGCCCCTGGGATTTGAGAAGTGATGGCCGATTACAATGCGGTTGTCAAGCCGGTTATTATGCAAAGAGGTCGCATTTTGATATTTAACTACAACATATACGCATTAATTATATTTAGCAATTAAATTTGAAACATCAAAATGTTTGGCGGCGACACGCGACATTTCTTCATTTTAGCATTTCTCGACGTAGCTAACGTATTTATCTAAGCCGATTCCTTGTTTATTTTCGTTCAGAATTTCGTAATGTTTCACGGATTATGCGTTATTAAAATTGATTTTGTGGTAAAGGAGAAGTTTTGCAACATTGATTATTTTATCACATCTCCGACGGCAACACTAAACTCACACTTTATTCATAATTTGTGGTGCTTAGATGTCAAACAATAATGAATGCAAAATTTAATGCCGGAAAAAGTTTAGTACTTAACAAATATTTCCGTATAAATAGTGTTTAAATAGTAAGTCTAACCAATATATCTCTGACTTTTTTTTAATGCCATCTTGTGAAATTAAAAAAGAACAGTAAAAAAATGAAGTACAGACCACACTGCGTTTTGCAATCAAAATTTGGGCAGCCAATCTGGCGGCAGTAGCCACCCTCTTACAAGAAGATATGAATACCAACGACCACCGTGAAATAATAGCATGTGTGCTGCTGCGTTTCGGCTAGTGAGTAAGGAATGCCAAAGTATCTCCCCTCCCCTTCCCACTTGCAGCAGCGTAGGTGCTTGCAGCAGCGTAGGTGCTGGCAGCACCTGTAGCGTTGCTTGTGTTATCAGCGACGGTAGCCATCCACCATCAAGTAGACCTTCAGTCTATCTGATGAACTTTATACTAAAATATGTTGCTATTGTGTAGAGTGAATCAGAAAAAAATTCAGAAACACAATATTTGAGTAAGTGAAAATAAAATATTTTCCTTTTCAACGCGAACTTATTAGTAAATGAATTTCTCTTTGAAATGGATTATTCGTACTGTACTCAACTGTACGACCTTGAAGAGTTATGACAGGATCACAATTCGTAACAGACGTGATTCAATTAAACAGCTGCTCTAATATTTTTGGACTATTTGCGTGCGTGTGTGTTACGCTGACGCCTGTCCGCGTCACATCTGAATCACAATATTGGGGAACCTCAGATTGTCTCCAGTCTTTGCCATATGGTAGGTAACTGATTCATTATATTTTTTGTCGAAGACCATTATTTGTATAGATGTATGGATCAAATTCCAGCGAGCTGTCTTATAACTCAATAAAAATAACTACATACTGTTCTATATATTTCAATCATTGATTTTATCCGTACCTACTATACTATATACCTACCTACTATCCGTACTAATATTGTAAATGCGAAAATTTGTATAGATGTATGGATGTTTGTAACTCTTTCACGCAAAAACTACTGAACCGATCACCATGAAATTTTGCATACACGTTGTCTAGGATACCAGAAATGACATAGGGCACCTTTCATCCAGAACGCGGACGAAGTCGCGGGCACCAGCTAGTTATTTATAATCCAATTCAAAATACTTACTGTTGCATGCGGCATTGTATTCATCTTCCTTTTGCATACTGTATTGAGGGTTTTCTTCAATAGGTGGATATGGCACAAATCGTGGCAGCATCATCGAAGGTGGTGCAGGGGAGGGTGACCGCTGTTTGCTCAGATTCAATGGGGCATCTGGGTCTTGTGGCGGTGGGGAACGAGCGCTGGCTGTGAGCTGAGCTAACTGTGCTGTCGCGGGCCATTGTGAATTGGGGACGACCTGAGAAATAAAAAAAAGTCATACAAATGTAGTACCTACCTACAATAGTAAATTTAATCGAGGAACTCAAAGCGCTAATTACAAATGTAAGTTACATTTAACCATTCAAATGTAACTAAATATAAAATATTATGAAATAAAAGAAGCTATAAAAGAAAAATATTCTTCGTGAAAAAAAAGTATATTCTCTTAGTATACAGATGTGGGCTTATAACTCAACACTTTAAAAAGAGCAGCAACAAATCACCAAAAAACAATATGTCTGAAGCACTTCACTTAATTCGGAGACTTTCTAGTGATCTAAGGTAATTATGACTTTATCAACCTTACAATCATTACTAACCATACAATTCCGCAAAGAAAAATAAGAATCATAATGCAAAAAATCCAAAAAATAATAAAAAGCAAAATTAAGAATCATGTCTACCTATGTAAATACTAACTAACCGTGAGCTAACAATTAAAAGTTAGAAAAATTCAACTTCAAAATAAGTTTTCTAATAATGGAAGCCATCAGAATGTAGATCATCAAGAAGTTGCAACACTTTTCTTACATAACAAAGCAAAGTCTCGTCAAGAGGATATTACGTTGAAAGAACAACAAATCTTATTATAAAATGAGATCTTTATAGTCAAAAAAACTTGATGACGAATGATCGGCGCGTATAACTTTAACGCATCTAATTATAATTTTACATAACACACACCAGTTTAAGTAATTAATATGAGAACAACTTTCGTTTTTAAACTGTTTTATGTTTTATTATTATAATATGTAATTAAGTTAAGTTTTTTGTTAGCCATTTAGTATAGAGTCTTCGTCTCGCCCTAGAAGACGTTTTGTTAAGAGAAAGTTACTGATAATTGTTGTTGTCTTTAGAAAGAATCACGAAGAATAGAATAATTAGGAATTATGTTTTTGGAAATAATATTTTCAAAAATATAATTTCTAATTATTATAAATATTCGTTTTATATTATAAATATTCGTTTTCTAATTATTATAATATATTTTTGAAAATATTATTTCCAAAAACATAATTCCTAATTATTATAAATATTAAAATTGTAAAAACAGAATGATATTGATAAACTTAAATTTATTAGGAATGGACAATATCTAAGCATTTGATAAAAAGGAAATTTATGTAAATCTAGGTTATCTAGGTTAGAAGTAAGCAATTATATTGTTATCTTTTAGAATATTGTGTAAATAGATAATAATTCTTCGCAATGTAAGAGCCTCGACTGCCAGACATAAGGACGTTAACTATGGCGAACCAGGAAGACCTGTCAGACCTGTCAATTGAATGAATTTTACAATCAATTGGCAATTTATGGTGTTGGAAATTTAGTAAGCCGTTTAATTTAACATAACCACATCGTCTAGATACAATTATTAAAAGTATAATACCGAAAAGCTGGCAGCTACTTCGGACAAAGAATTAGCCTAGCAATGCAAAGGGGGAATGGTGCCAGCATCTTCGGAACCTTGCCTAAAGGGACTACTTTGGAAATATATTTTAGTTAAGAATTATATTATATATATATATATATATTTTAAGGTTTTTAGTTATAGGTAGGTTATATGTAAATATATACATATGTAATATTAGTTTCTTTTTATAAAAGCAATATTCATTATTAAAAGTTGACATACATTGGGAGGCGCTGGTGGTGGTTGAGGTCTCATTTGCTCTAACAGTGGGAGCAATCCTAGTGGAGGTCCAGGATATAATCCGTGCTGCCCCCGTCGTACCATTTCCTGTCGCTGCATTTGTTCTTGTTGCAATCGCTGCAACTCCAGTTCCGCAGACACATTTCCAATATTCTGGAACAAAGATAAAGAATATAATTTTCTAAATGTTTTTGGAGTAAAAACTTTTGTAGACGCGTTAGGCACTTTTAGTATAGGGAAAAAACAGTATATTAAACTCGGCGCCGTCGCGCTCTGTGAGCAGCACCCTCAGTGACGTTTAATTGTATGAAATAAGCGCCATCTACCCGAATTAGTGCATACTTCTGGGTTTATGTTAACAGGTGCCAAAGTTTTCACTTCTGACGTGCAGACGATTTTAAGACTGACAGTTTTTTTTACAATATTTTTTTTATTAAACAAAAGCCAGAAAACCGCAATAGCTCTGAAGTTAGAATCGTGCGATCTAGGTAATCTATGTCGAATTTGTGCGAACTTTTTTAGAAATTTTAGAAATATTTTCCAACAAGTTTTAAGATAACAAATAGACATAGAAATCGGAGTCTAACGATAGACTTATTAGATCTTCAAAAACGCGCAAGAAGTTACCCAGATGAAGTTGAAAGATGAGAAGAATAAGAAAAAGAATTTTTAATTAAATCAATGTAAAAATTGAATTCTTATAATTACTTATCTTGAACTCTTTGAAATGGTCTTGTTTTATTCTAGAGGTATTGGAAATATTTCTGAACTTTTCTGAGTTCCTAGTGTAGTAATGTCGCATATTATCCATATGCACGCATTTTTCAAAAGCACTGAAAGTTTCTTGTTGAAATTATCTTTTTTGAAAAAACTTTTTCTATATCATAAATAAATACCTACATATCTTTTAGTGGTAATCTCTAAATCAATATTACACATACATTAATTTATCTCAGTCAGCCTTAAGCGCAGGTTGCTAGTCGACTCAGCGTACAGTGAAGATAAAAATGTATTAATGTATATTAACGTAATATCTGAATGTTCCCACCATAACCGGTCTTTAAATAGCGGTACCATCAGCAATCAGTCTTAACGGCCACTACACGGGAAATTTGTCCGTCGCAATATATTGCACAAATAAAAACCATCCTCGCAAAGAATACGCTGAAACACGCACACAAATCAACCCAGGGGACGTCCAGTAAATCTCACTGGCCGTAAAACAAATACCCAAAAAGAAAGAACACCGATTAATTGCTCGGGAGTCGTGACGAATACCACAATATACATTTTATCGGCTCTTCATTAAGTCAACATTGAATTGTTAATGGTTGTAGAGAGTAAGACGTTATAAGGTGTTGACGTGGAAATAACTCGATGAGATCTGTTTCCGCACGCTTTGCCGCAAATATGAAATCACAATTTAAGAAGACTCACTTTGCGAATGCATAAATGTGCTCCCGACAGGGAAAATACATTCGAGTGAATTATTAGCGCCGCAGATAAAAAAGAAGAAGCGCTAATGGAAGACAAAAGCGAATACATAAATAATCATGACATAATCGCTCGAATAAAAAGTGTTTGAGCGGCGGTCGGCGCTGGTGGCGCGGGTGATAGGTACAAGTAAAGTACCCCTCGGTACGCGACACGGTACGCCACTGGTAATCGACCAAGTTTTTCCATCGGCCTGACAAATTGCCGTCATAACCGAACGGATTAAACTTTTTATTAAAAACAACAAACTGTGCATAATGTATGGGCGTAATCGGCAAGGGACAGATGTTCCCGAATAACGTACGCGATTTATCTAATGTAAAAAGACTTTTATTTAATAGCGACGTGGAGATGTCCTAGCAATTGACGGCTATATTTTACGGTCGCTCGTCGTTTTGGCATTTCGGTCGCATTCTGGTGGCTGTTATTAATATTTGAGATGATGTAAAAAGGCGGATTCTGATAGAGTATGCCAGCTGTGCGGACAAAATTTATTGTTGCTCGAATACAGGTGGGTTATTCGCTGCGAACGTAAGGTTACAGTAAACCGCAACAGATAAGATGGAGTGATATAATTAAACTCATTGTGACAATGGAAGCTTTGCCAATAGAAATAGTCGAGCGTAGTGATAGTGATTGTGACGCACACGCTGATGTACAATCAATAAATATGGCTGAATTTATTAATAACCGAGGACAAAATTCATAAGACGTCAACGCGTCCTTCACAAACAAATATCGTAAGAATATATTAAACACAGAAGATAATCTTACGGATTAAACTACATTTCAAAAAGAAGATGAAGTTATAAATCCTCATTAAGCTATTGTCGACGTTGCTGTTACAGATTTAACTAAAGATTAAGATGAAAGCGGGATTAGTTCTAATCATACATCAAAATCAAAATACCCGAAGAATACATAGCGGTTAGTAAAGGCTGACAAAGAGATCAGAGATGACGACCGGACATACCATGACATAATTTATAAGAGCGGCGCCGATATCAAAATAGTTAAATCCCACTTACGGTTTTTGACAAACGATTTTAATCTTAAATATAAGAGACGTAAGACCCTAATTTATGTGAAAGTTGACTGAAAATATAGCAAAATATACGTAATAAAACAGACGTCACGTTGACGTAAGATAGCAAGATTTTGGATGAAATTATAATCGCTACGAGTGAAAACGCCTAGAGTAGGTTACCTACCAATATTTGTAATACGAATTAACGTTTTCTTGATAAATGTTAAAATATAAATTTAATGTTGCCATCCTAATTAATAATGAGAGACATTTTAATTAATGGCAAGCTCGTTAATATTGTTCATGCCGCTCTAATATTTCTGGCGAATTTGGATTTAGTGTGTATTTCTCTAATTCCTTGTCGTATTTGATTGAAATAGAATCAAATTTAATGACTGACTGACACCGAATAATGTTTAATTTTTACATATTAATAAGTTACACAATAAGAAAATATGTATTAGTTTTTTTTTTTTTTAAATAGAAACCACACGCTTAGTGATTTTTGATGGCAGTTCCCCACAAAATATGCTAAACAATATTGGATATTTAAATATGAGAACGTGTTAAGATTAATTCAACTTGTCATATTTTTTTAGTTAATACGCTTCTTTTTTTTTAATAATAATAAATTATTATGTTAAGAGCTTTTACAGGGAACTTCTTAGCGAATATTTATTTCATCATCTCAGCCGTAGGACGTCCACTGCTGGACATAGGCCTCC
The DNA here is from genome assembly GCA_947623395.1 of Synanthedon tipuliformis. NCBI lineage: Eukaryota > Metazoa > Arthropoda > Insecta > Lepidoptera > Sesiidae > Synanthedon > Synanthedon tipuliformis. Next base: position 5,183,237 of record OX392428.1, on the reverse strand, counting down.
CCCATAATTTTCCAATAGGACCGGTCAGAAGCTGCCTGGATCCACCGCTGACCCGCGGCCTTTATTAGGTCGTCTGTTCACCTTGTGGGTGGACGTCCTACGCTGCGCTTGCTGGTCCGTGGCCTCCACTCGAGAACCTTCCGGCCCCAGCGGCCGTCGGATCTCGCAGTGTAACCCCGAGCATAGCCCTTTCCATAGCTCGTTGAGCGACATTGAGCTTCCTTACGAGGCCCATAGTTAGAGACCACGTTTCAGCGCCATACGTCATCACTGGCAACACACACTGGTCGAAAACTTTTGTCTTGATACACTGAGGGATTTTGGGAATATTTATTTAGTCAAACAATTTCATGAATATATACCTACATACTTAGATTGAAATTTTGTGTTTTAATAGAACTATTTGAATTATTTAATAATTGAATTTGACTATTGTAATTATTACTATCATGTAGGTATGTTATGAGACTCAGTATATTATTAGGTAATATATGGCAGCATTCAAACTTCTGTTATCTATACTAAAATTATAAACAGATGATTTGTATGTTTGTAATGAATAAACTCAAAAACTACTGAACAAAAAAGTGATCGAAAACGTGTCGAAAACAGTACTTCTACCATGAGTTTAATGACCGCATTCGCTAGCGAGAGCGTAAAATAGTTATATGAAAAAAATGTTAATTTGACATTGACAGTTGACACTTTTTCATATTAATGTTTTGTCCTGTCGGCAGCGAGTGCGATCATTGTAAACTTATGGTAAAGGTACAGGTGAATCGCTACGAAGACCAGAAGAATTTGATCAAAATAAAAGAATTATTATTAATAGCTGTGTCCGCGACTTTATATGCGCTGTAGTTATTAAAAAACCAAAGGAATCCTAAATCCTAAATAAACTGCGAAACCCATGCGCTGTGAATAAACTGTGAAAAAAAAATCTGTGTAGCCTACTACATTTTCATCTAGCCATTCAACCGTTTTTGCGTGATCGATTTCACATTTATAATATACTAGCTGTTGCCCGCGACTTCCTCCGCCTTCGAAATGTTATATAGCCTAACTAAAGCCTTTATAAATGGACTATCCAAGACAAAAATAATTTTTCAATTCGAACCAGTATTTCCTGAGATTATCGCGTTCAACCAAACAAACAAACTCTTCAGCTAAAGCTGAGCTAAGCTAAGCTAATATTATAAATAATATTAGTATATATTATAAGAATAAAAAAAATGATACGATTGGACTCAGCAGCATAACAGTGGCTTTTATTAATTTGATGTTTAAGCAACTCGACATCGCATTGTAAATTATTTTCAATACATCGATGCGTTTCAACGTATCAAAAGGATTAAATCGTAATTACAATAACAGTATAAATAATAAATAGTGCTACTACGAGATGCAGCGAAGTGCTTTGATGGGATGCTGTTGATAAATTTGAATTGTATACTACAAAAAGGGTATAGAGTGATTTGAGGGCGTCACGAACATACCACAAAGGGCATTACGGATGGCGATGACATATCAAAATGAATCGCTAATATGCATGTTGGCAATAGTATGGATACGACAATGCTTAAAAAATATTGATTTGGTACATTGTGGATTTTATGTCTAATGAATGACATTTAATTTAATGTCTAATGTTTAATTAATGTGTTTTTGACAGATAAAAAATGACGTAAATATACATATTTATGTTTGCTTATTAGTCTATCTAATATATATATGTCTAAAATAAGTATTTTATTCTTGCTAAAGAAATCATTGCCAAATTTATTATTTTATAAATAATAATATATTTATGAATAATAATATGTAATACATTCAAAAATAAAGTCGATGTCAACTTTTGTTTGTTTCTCCGCCAACTTTTTTGTCTTGTGTTTTTTGGCCAACTAAAGAAAGGTTTATTTATTATAAGATAATATATATTTTTTAATATTTTTCAGATTTCATGAATAAGAGGATTAAATATTTAAAACCAACTGTATCAGCCAAAAAAGAACATTCAAGAAAAATGTATGGGCAAAAATGTAACAAGCGCATCCACAAAATTCTTTAGTACAATTTAAATGTGTTTTAATATCGACAACAGATTGCACAATAAAGTCGTGTATTAATTATAACATTCGCGGAGTTGTTACAACATGGCATGTTATTATCCGCTTCGTTTTGATCCAACTACCCGTTTGTTTACCTGTAACGTCAGTGGATTCACATTTTGAGTTCTTCTTTCGTTTGATTGGATCGTGCGATGAGATACAAAGAATAGTAGTATTTATGGCGACTTATTTAGCACGATTTGTCCTAAATCTGTAATTTTATACGCGTAAACATAATGTTCTAAAATTCAATCGTCTACTAAAATAGGATACGAAACCTTTTACATACAAGAATATTTATATAAGGTTATCTAAAAATATTTAGATATTAAAACATTAAAAAATAATTGACTTTGAAAAGGAGTCGTAATAAGCATTTACTTTTAATTTTTGTAATTTTTTTGCGATTTCAATAAGTTTGTAATTGTGTAATAGAGAACTCTTTAATAGTCATATTGTTTTTTTTTTTATTTTATTCTCATTATTTATAATTATATATTTTTAAACTTAAATCTATAGTTAACATAATTATGCGAATTTTCGCATTCTTGCGTAATATGATGTTTTTATGGTCAAAACCCTCCTTTAATATTTTTTTGCCTGGATTTTTGTGAGTTATTCATAAGATTAACACTTATAATCATGTAATAACTAATAAAGTGTTGCCAACACAAAATATTCCTAGCTTTATGGTCGAACTCGAAGCTTGTATCTGTCACCAATGGGGTTTTCAAAGATGGGAACAAAGTTTGACTTAAGTAGGTACTTATTTTAATTTTTAATTTTGCCGATAAGTATTATTTTATATTACTAATTACGAGTAGGGGAGAGCGAGTTCGATTCATAATGTCCTAACAAAAGCGATTTCCAATTAAACTGTCAGACCGATCGGCCGACTGGTCTCCGGACTGATCTGCCGTGATCCCCGCGGGAGACTGTCCGTGTGTTTATCACGGGTTTATATCCACTTATTGTGATGCACCATGACTCGCTAACTTTAATGGCGAATGCACTGATTGCTATCTAACATCGTCGGTGCAGTGATTATGCATTTTGGGAACTCAATGGTTTTTTTTTTTCATTGTTTACTATCATTTAGCAACTGATGGCATATCATTTGTTTGCAGATGTTTTTGGCTCACCGAGTAAGAAGGTGTTTTGAGAACAAAGTCTTACATATCTCTCTATATATAAAAATTACATGTGATATTATTTGTCGCCTATGGACTCCTAAACTACTAAACCGATTTTGATAAAACTTCATAACTATGTGTAATTTGATCCAACTAAAAAGATAGGATAGGTTTTACTTTAAACCCGAGCGAAACCGGGAGCGTTTAGCTAGTATTATTATAAAACAAAGTCTTTCGCCGTGTCTTTCCATCTATATGTATGCGATAATCTAAAAAACTACCGAACGAATTTTCATGCAGTTTTCAGCAGTGGAAAGAGGAATTTTCAGAAAATATTGCATCCATGCGAACTGGCTAGTGCTAAATAATTTACTAAATACGAACAAACGAATAAAAAAATACCGGTGCCATCTAGTTTTCGCAAGGATTTATTATTACGTAACATATTCTAGTTTCAGAGATATTGTGTAGATGGCACTAAAAGTTAATAACTAACGCGTAGGTAACGTATGTAAAATGTGACAATTTTGATTTTACTCCCATAAATTTTCATACCACGGGCTTATAGGTATATGAAAATCGATTCTTTAGGAGAAAACTCAAAGATAATTGATTAGTCTCGCTGCGCTCGACTAGATAGAGCGCTATACAAAAGCAATAGCTCCGAAAATGTGGCAACTTTTTATTGTAATATGTGTAAAAAATCGTCACTTTTTATCACTTTTTACCCAGTTTTATTATATTTTTACACAGTTTCACTACGCAAACTAGTATTTTATTATGCCTAAAATTTAATAAAACATTCGGCACGTACACATCACAGACAGTTTGCAGTGTGAAACTGCAAACTGTGGCTCGGGTACGCCGAATTCGGCGTACTATTTTATGCCGCATTTTACAACTACGACGGCGGTATCTAGTCGAACGCAGCGAGACCAATCATTTACCTATCTATGGAGAAAACTCTTAATAAACTCCGAAAAAGTTAAGATCAACAACAAAATAGTATTTAAAGACAAAAACTTGTCTTTAGTTTAATGTAATCAAAACCACAATGCTCAGTCTCAATAAAACCTTATCTCTTCATCTTTGTTCCAACTCAAGCTCAACGTTCAAAGAGAATGGAACTGTAAATCACATATTAAACCATTAACTGCCACATCACAAGGGGCGCTGGTGACTGAGGTTTTTTTATAATAGTAACTAATAATAATAACTATGAGTAATTTTAGACATCCGGACTTTTTAAAAACGAACAGATAGGTAAGTTTAGTGTATGCACAGTTCCATAATATGAAACATATTTTTTGGTGGTGTATTTTTGTTTTAAATTTATACAAATTATTTGAACCAAATGTTCATTAGTTTCTAATTTGTGAAATAGTTTAATCCTACTCTATTATTTTAAAAATTATTGTATTTTTATTTTACAAATTAGTTTTTGTTCTCGCATGTTTTCTTTATTTATATTTCCTCGGATATTTTCTTAGAATTCAAATTTTCATCTTCTTTAAAAAAAATCCGTTTGAATGAAAACTAATAAATTGCAAAAAATGGCCTACCTAATAGGTATGTACTGTTTTTTTTTTTATGTTCGTATAATATAATTCACAATGGTCTTAATAATATTAACACATATTAGTTGACGTTTCATGTTTTTTTTTTGTATGAACGATTTTAAATATTTCATCTTTCAAATGTCTACATCTTTACTAATATTATAAACGTGAATGTGAGTTTGTTTGTTACGCTTTCACACAAAAACTACTACACCGATTTGAAAAATTCTTTTACTGTTGGGAAGCTATATTATTAGCGGGTAACATAGTATTAGGCTATATTTTATAAAGTTACGCGGGCAAAGTCGCGGGCACAAGCTATAATTATTATAAATTAAAGTCGATGTCCGCGTCTGTCTGTTCAACCGCCAAGTACTTTTAAACCACCCAATGAATTTAGAACCAAAGGAAAAGGGAATAATTTACAGAAAAAAATTGATTCCGTCCGAAACCGGGAGCGAGTCTCTAAGTAAACCGTCATCAAGTAGACCGTCATCAACCTTAAAACTGCGTTGCTTAAGGAAATCCTCCTTATCACGTGCATATCAAGATTACAACTCTGAAGCAGTAGGTATTCCAAATGATATAATACCCTACTTATTTACCACGAAAAAGGGAAAATATATCAACAACCCAACACAACGAATTACACATTATTATATGTATATAAAATAAAATAAGACTCGTATAAACAAAGGACACCTCCAAATTCAAAGGGACGTCCAACAGACCGCTGCAACTCTCCCGAGCTGAGGTTCGTTGAAACAGAAAATAACCCCACCCTGTACACAGTATAAAGTCTTCACAGTATACAAACACAACCTTACACAACCTTTTATGCGACAGTTCGTAAAAGACGGGTGTCCCTGGTCCGTATGGTAAGTGAGAGTATCATCACCATCCTGAAGATGTTGCGAGTGTGAGTACGACACCTGTCTGTAGTTATTTATTTATTTATATAATACAGCAACAGCCTAGCACACTTAACACTCCAATCGTATCGTTCAAAATCTTGGTCTAGTGTGCAAGCCAACTAGAGCTGAACACATAATTCACTTTTGGTTAGCTTTTGGTACATAACTTCGACAAACAACAAACAAACTTCAAAAATTCGAAAATAAAATCTAAATGAAAAATTATACAAATAAGAAAAAAATGTCAATAAGTTAAAAAAAATGTCAAAAGTAATAAAATCAAAATTTAAAAAACGCAAGTCCTAAAAGTTGTGCACCACAATTACAATGCAGTGACATGCTTAAATAATTGTAAATTAATTGTAAAAAAATATGAGTCTGATTTTTCATAATAAGAATTCCAAAAATACGCGGTTAGTGTGCCTGCGGCCAGTTTGACAGAAGACCTGAAAGGCGTCACAGGAAGCGGCTGCATCCGAAGAGCTGAGGCAGCTGAGGGCAGCGAAGAGACACAGACATCCCTAATGGCAATATAAGTGAGTTGGATAGCATGTCTTCCCGATCCTGTAGACTTGCAATTTTTGAAGATAATCAGGACAGCGGGTTTCTTTAGGAAGTCGTCTTACACTTTTAGAACATATTTGAATGTAATAACAAAACGAAAATCAGGTCTTGAAATCGAAGATATATATAATTTTTAGGGATTACTGATAAATGCTAGATGAATCTTTCCGACTTCTTCGCGATGCAAACTTTATCTACTATTTGTTTGTTGTATTGTGATGATGCCTCCCCTACGATCCCCCCACCCTTTCTCGCCTGTCTTGCCTCTACTCGTTCTTGCCTATTCCCGGATGCTCGTCCCACTTCAACTTTTCTTTTATTCCTTGCCTACTCTTACGTTTATTTTTGTTTTCCGTTAGCCGGCGGAAATAATAGCGTTGGGAATATAGTGGATATACCTACCGTTGTTTATTTATTCTGATGACGACAAATAAGACCGAAAGGCTAAAGGCAGTGGTTTGAATATTCTGTTAGATGGGGCGTCATCATATGGATGCGTAGACTCTTAAACTATTACCTAATTGTTTAGGATATTATAATTAATTATGTAATTATTAAAGAACAGCAAGAATACTAATCCCCTTATTTAAATATAAATCTATGGAAGAAAGACGGAAACTTGGATAACAAATATAAAGAGATACGTAACAAACTATAAAAGAGATTCTTCAAAATTCACCGGTTGTCATCGGATGACGTCATTCTGTGACGTAGTCAGACACACTTCCACAAGCAACGATGACATCCCCGTCCAAATTTATGAGAAAATCATGTCCACAATAATCAAACCGCCCCCCAAGATGACCTTTTGTAGGCTATGGAGTCTGTTGAGAGTCATTATTCGGCTTCGCATTCAATTCTATAATTTACCACATTTTTAAACAAACCAGAGCTTCGTTTGTATAGAGTAATACTAAAAATGAAAACTTGCTTTTTATTTAATTAGAGTGGCTATTATGCCTCGGAAATAATACCCAGGTTTGGTTCCGAATTGCTTGGTGTAGTGGGAGAGGGTGGCCGCGACTTTACATTGACAATTTTTCCTTGATTAATTTTAATTTTTCTACAGGCGGGTATGTAGGTACCCACGGTTTTTCTTTTGAGTGTGTATTGTATGATATTATCTATACATCTGTGCTAATGACTTTGTTGATAATATGTTAGGGTGTTTGTTACTTAACTACTCCATAATTAAAAATTAAAAATAAGAAAATTTTATGACAACTATACCTACATACATAAGTATGCCACGGTTTTACGCGGACTCCATTGTTTATAGTGACATTTTAAACAAAGAGATCGAATTTTAAGTTTGTTTAAATGTGGAGAAAATCTATTTGCAAGTTGGTTTTCTACTTATTCCAGATAGGCATAATAGTATAATATTACTAGCTGACCCGGCAAACGTTGTTTTGCGAAAAATTAAAAATAATTTTTTGGGGTGGAGCACCCTTAACATGGGTTATAAGAAATAGATGTTGGCCGATTCTCAGACCTACCCGATAAGCACACTAAATTTCATCAAAATCGGTCCAGCCGTTTCGGAGGAGTTTGGCAACAAACACCGCGACACGAGAATTTTATATAGGTATTATATATTTATAAAAACTCCTCCGATTGCCCATGTATGTCTATCTAGAACAGTGTAATATTTAAATAACGAAATATTTTTTCAAATAAGGCAGTAGTTTCGGAGAAAACTCTCCACAACTAGTACCTCTAATATTAAAAAATAAATAGTCTATATTGCAATTTCTTTGCTATTACTAAAATATATTTTCATTTAACGCTATATTAAGCATTAGTTTAATACTACAATCTTTCCACATCAAGAGAATCCACAAAAGTGCAAAACCTCACCGCACTCTTAAGAGAAAAGATTAATAAAGCTTAGCGCACACTCGAGCAACACCTGTCCTTTGTCGCTAATGGACGGAAGCCCTAATCTCTTGGGAAATTGTAAGGTGGGAAGAAAGATAAGTAGCTGAAAATTGTACTGTTTCAATGGAAAATAAAATATATTGTATAGTAAGGCCGTAGTTACTGAATCAATGTGACGTATTGGAAATTGTTTTGATGGATTTTTATATTTATTTGAGTAAATGGGTGAACCATTTTTATTTCTAAATCTGAATGATTGCGCGCTTTTTAACATCACTAAGCAAGAGATATAGTACAAAATACTTTTGTTCATCTTGTAGTCTAAGCAAATCACTTGAGCCGTTTTCGCGTGATTGAGTAACAAACATACAAACTTTCGCAATTATAATAATATTACTAGCTTGTGACCGAGACTTCGTCTGCTTTGAAATTGGAATGAAACGATAAAGGATTGGAGACAAGATGGAGATAGGAAAATGGGCTCTGGCATATAAATGTCTTAAAAAACTAAAAAAAAAGAAAACTAAAAACTAAAACGAGTTATAAAAATAGCGCATGTCTGTAAGAGTGTTGGTTACTGTCGCCATGTTTACTATCAGACGGCCTTCCACTGCTTTATAACAAAGCCTGCCCAATAAACTTATAACCATTACTTTATAACTACTATACTAAACAATATATTATAAGTACCTAAGTATATTACATGTACAAAGTCATACTCCAAAATATTTCTGAGAGCATCCTAAACTTTGATAGCAGCGTTAACGAACTATAAAAGCAGCCGAAATTAAAAGTTACATTTCGCTTCCAGCCGGTTTGCGGTGGAAATAATTGGAGAAGACTCGAGCTAACCGCCCGGATGGGGGTAACAAGCGGTTATCCGGGTAAAAAGGCAAGTTCCACCCGGGTAACAAGCCGGGTATACGCAGTAACGAGGATGCAACCGAGCAAACCCTCTTAAGATCCGTCTGCATATTCCTTTTGTTGCATGCTGTCTTCAATTTTTCAGTGTTTAGGTACTAATAGAATGTTGTTTTTCTTTTTAACACCCAACGCCCGACACAAAAACGGAGTGTTATGAGTTTGACTTCACTGTGTCTATGTGTATCTGTGTTCTGTCTATAGAATCGTAGGTGCCAATCCCAAACGGATGGACCGATTTTGATCATTTTTTTGTTTTTTGAAAGCTGACGTGATCGGGATAGTTATTAGCTATGATTTATGAAGATCAGTACAGGCGTTTGAAGAGCATCAGTCCATTTCCTAGTTGACTAAGGGATTTCTGTGAAATTTGGTATACTGTTACTTCGGTGGTTTTTCCATGACCTAGAAACCTTGAGCTGATGCTGCAGCATGTAGTAGTCTGCGGGATAACCAACTCCCAAGTAACTTACAGCAATTACAGCTTGTTTGAGTTCAATGGAAAGGCGGTTAAATTTCTAAAGTAGATGACAGACTGTATCCCCCCCCCCCCATTTTTTATCATTAGTTTACTGAATTGCCTCCCACTATGGAAACAAATTTAAAAACCTTTAGTACAACGTACAAGAAACCTAAGTTTACCTTCTAAATTTAAATTAATGCTAGTACCTATATAGTACACGAGTGAATATCAAGAAGTTGAAATGATTGAAATGACTCACCGTAAACATTTTAAGAGCAATATTATGCAAATAATAATTATAATAGCTGTAACGTTTTACAGTTCTAAAACTAGTTCTCAGAAGAGCCATCGGACATTGTTTGTTTACGCGACTCCACTTGATGGAAGCGAAATTCTTGTTTAATAGAGCGGTTTATGTAACGCCAATTAAAATGGTTTAAATTTATTTCAAATGTACCCGTTTGCAATGCCTTTATGTTGGTACTTCACCGTCATCTGTCATGAATGTTACTGGCTCTTCATTAGACTATAACTTATAACTATATATTCTTCTTAACGTGCCGCTTCTCTGCGAAGGTTGGAGACCATAATGGCTAACCTCCTTGGAATCGAAAGAGGGAGCGAGTGCTTAAGCCAAACCTCTCTTAAATTCTTCAACCAAGATGTCTTTCTCCTGCCTCTGCTACACTTCCCCTGCATAGCGAATAAGAATACCCCTTTTTTAAAAGTTGAAAAATCCTCTTGGATACCCGGCAGTGAAGGGGACACTGCGGGGTTATGCCGGATTCCTACCGGCTTTCTAGCACGGCCGTTGTGCGCGGGGTTGCGGGGACGATATGACACGACTTCGGTGCCCTACCATGGCTATTGGCTATCTAGCGCGGGAAGGGCGGAAAAGAATACCTTGCATCATAAGTATACGGTATCTTTCACGACTCATCACGTGCTTGAAATACTGCAGCTTCCTCTAATTTGTCGTTCTTTGTAAAATAAATTTGTTGTCCGCCTCAGTCTGTTTCTTTTAAACTATCCAATGGATTTGGTTTTATTTGCAGAAAGAAATTGCATTTCTGCAAAGTCCGGGCGGGTTGCTAGTTAAAAATAAAATATTTGTTTTCATATATAAGTATTAGAATTTCGTTATCTATTTTCGGCATTGCTAAGCAAAATGCATTGTTACAATAAGTCAAAAATTCTTCAGGTCAAAGCTATTAAAAATCACGAAAGAAAACCTTCTCGTAATATTTTCGTTGACTCATCAATTTCTTTTGTACCTACTTAATAATATGTAGTACAACAGAGTTGATGAGTAAGTCGATAGCTTTGATCAGCTATTGATGATTGATGGCGTATAACAAAATGCGAAACGCTTTAAAATTGATATGCATCATTCAACAATATAAATTTACAACAGTACCACAACATTTGTAAACTGAACGAAATCACATAAAACTGATATGACTACTATAGGTACTGGTACTATAGTACTATACTACTATACATGGGGAAATTGTCAACTTTTATACCTTTAGAAGTTTAATGCGACGAACGAACTGTTGCCAACACAGCTATCTCTTTTTCGTATCTACTTTTGTCGAGGAAATCTGCTTTCTGAATTTCTAAATTTCTGAAATCTCAAATCGAAATCTTCACTAACTTCTAAATCATAGTATGTCGACGACACGTATGGTCTAGTGGCTAGTAACCCTAGCTGTTAACCAAGCGGTCGCGGGTTCGAATCCCGCTAGAGGCAAATGTTTATGTGTTAACATATTTACCTTTGTACCTGAGTCATGGATGTTTTGTATTTATAATATGTATGTATTTACAAAAAAAAGTGTTGTATGTAATATATCAACTGTTTGGTATCCATAATACAAGCATTAAGTTGCTTACTGTGGAACTAGATGGTGCTGTGTGGAATGTGTAAATAATATTTATTTATTTATTTATTATCCATAATTTTTGGGCAACCACATTGTAATCAATGGTGGATGGTTTAGAAGTTAGCGAAGTAGAAGAAACAGACAGAAGCGGACAACGTCTTCTATATACTAATATAAGTTTGTATATTTGTTTGTTTGTACCTATGTATTACGTAATCTTCAAAACTCCTTATCCGATTTTAAATAAATAGTACGCGGAAGAAGTCGAAGGAAAAATCTTGTTTGTAAATAAATTTGCGCAGAATTTTTTTTACGCGAAATTAGCTAAACATATCTAAAACGAAATGTATCATTTAGTTTTATCAAACAGCGTTCGTTAGACAGACAAAGGAACGTTTTGTGTGTTGTGTTGGTCCGAATGTAAAAGTATTTAGATCCGGACTGACACTGAACAGCGCACCACTGTTTGTTATTTTATTAAGTGCTTCTATCTCTATACATTTATTGTAATGCTGAAAGTGCTTTACAAAGACTACTATGTTTACATTAAGGCGGACTCACACTGCATCTAAATAAATGAAAAGTAGGATTCTATTTGAAGATTTTCAGATATTAAAGATTATTATATTATAGGTAGGTATTAAGATTATTAATCATAGATTTTAAATATTACATTATAATAACAATTACCCGAATTTAGCGAAAACTAATTATATCACCGAATATAAGTATAGTTACGCAATTTTTATATTATCTGTATATATATATATAACTTTGTTTTAATTTGGTCTAGTGTAGCCTATAAATAAAATCACACCAATGCGGATTAAAATCCTTGGTAGACTAAATGTCCTTTTACATGATGAAATTAGGCAAAAGGCCTAATAGTATGAGAGTGAATAAAAGCAAAGGTAGGTACTTAGTAAAAAACAATGTAATTTATGAAACCTCAATGAATGTGCCTCAGGAATTCCCGATTTTCCTTCAATATTAGTGCAAGATTATTTTTTATCAATTATAGATACCTATTTATTACCTACTTACCTATTTATTCTACCTTTTATTTTTTGGAATAATAGTAAGTTCACCACTTTATTTAATAAGGCCTAATTTATTTGTAGAATTAGGCACACAAAACAGGACCCTGACATTGAATATTATGTCATTGCTAATTATATTGAATATTGAGAATTTATCGTACTTTTAATTTCTTTTTATACTTTTTTTAGTACCCTGTGAACTAACCAAATCGGACAGTGTAAATAGGGCTTAACCGCAAAGCAGACACCGCGCGTACGTGTACCAAACTTTTATATTCGTAACTATTCTTAAATTCAGAGTATTTTGGTCGGCACTCCTTCGTTGGGATTGTATAGAAATAAATATTTACATTTGACCGCGCGATTGTTGGGTACAGGTTAATATCTTTGTAAATAGAGGCACGTGTAGTCGAGTGACGATTGAGAAGAATTATTTTGCTACAACGTCTTTTATGCAATTTCAAATGAAAGAATCATATATCTAGAATGAAAGATCTAGAAAGAAGTATATATTGTGGGTTTTCGATAAAAAAAATAAGTATGTAACCTTTTTAGACATGGTTTGTAACATCGCCTTTTAACTGTGAAAATAGTTTACACATCCAATACTAATGTTATAAATTTGAAAGTAACTCTTCTGTCTGTCTGTTACCTTTTCACGCCTCAACTAATCAACCGAGTATCATGAAATTTTGCATAAATATATTCAAGGATATATTAAAGGATATAGGGTACCTTTCATCCTAAAAAAAATTACCCACAGTCCAAGTCCAAGTCCAGTACCAAGTCATAAAAATAAAAATCTAACGCCTGGAAAAACTATAAGTAACAGGAGTAAAGATTGAATAAATTATTGCTATGTTGTCAGGCATTATAATTTTTATTTTTCAACGCGGACAAAGTCGCGGGTTCTAGGTAGTATATAAAGGTGGAAAGATATCCGCGTCCATCTTTAGCTGTCAATTAAATATAACCATTAAAAATAACAAACAAATTAATGTAGGCAATATGCAAAGTGCACTTTGCCGTCCTCCCAGAGATTCCAAATTTAAATCCCAATAAACTGCAGGATTTGTCGGCCATCTTTGAATTAATATCGGAACAAAATGGCGACTGTCATCTTAAGTAACCGCCCTTTCTTCCGTCTTCACTGATTTTAATAACAACATCTCCGCTTTCTTTATACGTTCTTTTGAAATCACCTTTAAGCTGAAGTCAGTTTATTACTAGTCAGATCAGGAATTTCAATCTTACATCCTGAGTTAACACCCTTTGATGTAACCGGTGTTATTATGTTAATCGATTATCGCCTCTGTCTTATATAGGAGTTAGGTCGATATTTGTATAAAGGGGAGTTTAGATGTAATCTTTTTTCATAGACAATGTTCAAAGGAATTTGCATTATATAGGCGTTGTATCCATTGTGAATTTGAACACGGATTTCACTTTTATAATAACAAACACTTTAAAACGAAAAAAGGTAGAAAATAAAACATTTTGACTGCAAGATAATTACTAGTTACAAAAATAAATTATGTTTTTTTTATAATCGTGGAACATTAATTTTAATAAATAAAAGTATTTACGCCACTTTTATGAATGTTATAGGACATTATTTAATTACTCACATTTAAGTAAATCTATACGTACTTACTTCTTTCTTTACCTATCACAATGTATAGGTACCTAGCACGATGGTGAAATACTCATAGATTCTCTATAAATGCTTTTTTTTTTCATACACACACTAACACACACACACATGCATACACATATGAATATATAGTTGCGTTACACTACTTATTACGGATAAAGTATTCTTTTAATTTATATTTAATATATTTTTATTTTTAAATTATTTTTTTAATCTGTTGGCAGAATATTAATTAGGTAAGAAACTATATAGAAAACCCAATCCACGTTTACCATATAAGTTATTATATTTTGACAGGTCTAGTTTTTTATATTTGATACTAGCTGACCCAGCAAACGTTGTTTTTCCAAAAAAATAAAAAAAAATTTTTTTGGGGTGGAACACCCTTAACATTTAGGAGTATGAAAAATAAATGTTGGCCGATTATTAGACCTACCCGATAAGCACACAAAATTTCATCAAAATCGGTCCAGTCGTTTCGGAGGAGTTTGGCAACAAACACTGCGGCACGACAATTTTATATATTAGATTGATATTGATTTTCGCAAAATATTCAACAAAAAAAGGCCGCGCCACGAAAAAGTTTACAAACCCCTATTCAAATGAAAACAGATTACCGAAAAGGACATTACTGTTTGATGTGATTTAGTCCTATTTGATACGAGTGTGTCCGATTGTTATCTTAATAGGACCGTACATTCATGGACACGTAACTGAAACTGAATCCCATTGTGGCACGGATTGAAATGCTCGTTGTATTGTATTTGTTTGTTAGACCGGTTCCGAACCATTTGGGGTTGTACTAAACCGATATTGAGATAGGCGTTTAGGGTACAACCACGTCCAAAAAGGTACAATGCTAGATATTGTTACCTACTTTAGACTGTAGAGAGCGGTAATTGAGTTTTATTTTTTTAAAAAAATCTATATTATAAAGAGAGAATTTCTGTATTTTTGTATGTTTGTTTGTGATGAATAAACTCAAAAACTACTGGATAGATTTTAAAAATTCTTTCATCTATGGAAAGCTAAATTATTGGCGAGTAACATAGGCTACATTTTATTAAGTTAAGCGGACGAAGTCGCGTGCAAAAGCTAGTCCTAAACATTAGTAATCCATACTGATATTATAAATGTGAAAGTAACTCTGTCTGTCTTTCATTCTGGATAAAAGGTTACCTAATACCTAAGTCTAGGGCACAGCTAGTAATAACAAATAGAAAAATTGCTTTTTACGCTGTTCAAAGATTAAATTAATTAATTAATTAGTATCTAATCTATCTAATCTAATCTAATATATCTAATATATCTAATCTATCTAATATTAGTATCAATTAATTATCTACTAAAACTTCTTTAAAAAAGAAATATATTGTCTGGTGAATTGTAAAACTTATTTAAGTAAATCGAACCTCAGACGAAAGACACGAATGAAAATTCTCCATTCAAGCGCAAATAAAAAATACATCACGATCAAATAAATTTCAAAGACAAATACGTTATTATCTTCAAACTGGCGACATCAAAGTGAAGAAAATAAAACGTCAATAGAGATCCTTCATAATAACTTTCATAATGGGTCGCCAAAGAAAACTTGGGAAAAAAACCAAATTAATTTTTCTGATCCGTTCTTTTACACAAAGGACGAGCGATGTCTCTTTGATAGACTTAAAAAAAATAATTTATGCAAGTGGTCACCGTACATTGAATAGGGGTCCTTTAATCTTTGAATAATTTGATGCAAAAGGTCTTCTTGAGATAAAAAAAGAGAAACATAAAAAGGTATTTAATACTGCATGTTAGTAGATATGTATATTTAATTAATACTAAACGAAAGCGCCCCGACTTCGTCTCTGTGCAATTGGTAGAGTTAATATATACATAATTATATTATACTAGCTGGTGCTCGCGACTTCGTCTGCGTGGAACAGTTATTTTGGGAATCATTTGGGTATCTCGAACGGTTTTCGCAGCGCATCTTAGGCGCAAGCCCTCTAAGATGAATAATTTTCCCCGTTTTTTCCACATTTTCGGCTGTTCAGTCGCAACGTGATGTTATATATCCTATAAGAGAAGATACTTTTGTGTTTCAATTAGTATGTAAATTCGTATTGAAATTTTGTATCGGAGCTTAAAAGCGACTAAGTATACATATTTTTATGAATTAAAATTGTAATAATTTTATTTCTTGTTTTCAGGTAAGGTCCAACATTTCATACTCACGGTAAGCGCTTTAATTATTTATTGAATAAACCGCGACTTATGATGAATATAACACACTAGCTGGTGCTCGCGACTTCGTCCGCGTGGAATAGTTATTTTGGGAATCATTTGGGTATCTCGAACGGTTTTCGCAGCGCACGCAACGGAAGCCCTCAAAGATGAATAATTTTCCCCGTTTTTTTCCACATTTTCGACTGTTTCTTCGCTCCCATTAGTCGCAACGTGATGTTATATAGCCTAAAGCCTTCCTCGATAAATGATCTATCCAACACAAAAAGAATTTTTCAATTCGAACCAGTAGTTCCTGAGATTAGCGCGTTCAAACAAACAAACAAACAAACTCTTTAGCTTTATAATATTAGTATAGATTATGTATGTGTATCCTATATAAATGGATGTAAATGGAAACATATCAGTCAGTAGGTACTAATATTATAAATGCGAAATATTTGTATGGACGGATGGATGGATGGATGTATTGTGATGTATTGTGATATTGTGTCTTTAATGAATATTTTTATTCTACGCCGACGAGAGCCAAACTTATCATGCATGTGTCAATATTACCCTAGCGAAATTGCCCATTTAAAATTATTATCATTGCCCATAGAATAAAAATCAAAACTAATTTTCCACGCGCGCCCTGTTTGTCACAGAACAAACAAACACGGCGTGTAATTTGCGAAAGCTAAGTACTTATCGGTACAATCAACATCAAAACTCCAAATCGAATACGCCTTTGATTCCGATTACGTACGAAATGCTAATAAATTCACCGCTTTATGTTGACCCGCCTCTCCGTCCCCCGCAATTTTGGCAACAGCCCACCGGGGGGAACGTTGAGACACATCGGAGGCCTAACTTGAATTAGCGTCTTTAAATTCAAAACAAGCAGAGAAATGTAAACAGACAATCAGTAACAATTTCAAAGATGGAATTTCAGTTCAGACTCGGGGGGTAAACGGGGGGAGAGGGGAGTAATAATTTGACAAACGCCTTGGAACTTCTTGGAACCAAATAGTCCTTGCGCGTTTGATTTTATAATGGGAACGTATGTATGTATGTATGTATGTAAACGCACACAACTACACTTTCTTATATTATTTTCTTTTGATTGGTGTGTTCCTTCAATTTTTATTTCTTTATATAAAAATAAAGAGCCAATGCTTGGCAAAAGTATAATTTGTGTGTCAATGTATGTCAGACTCCACACATATTATGTCAGGCGTTATATCGTTTACTAGCCGTTACACGCGACTTCGTCCGTGTAGTGGTGTAACTTTACAAAATATAGCCTATGTTACTAGCTGATAATATAACTTTCTATATGTGATAGAATTCTTAAAATCGGTCCTGAGTTTTTAAGTTTATTCATAATAAACATACAAAAATAAAAATCTACTCTATTTATAATATTTGTATAGATTTTTCAAAGCGAATGAAGTCGCGGTATAAATTTTAAACCATTTTTAAAGCATGTAAAAGTATGTAAGTTGAGGTCACAGATTTCTTTACCTATATAACTCGCGGTAAGTCACAGAAGAAAAAAATAAATGAAATAGCGGTTGACAATTCGTGCAGACAATTTGAAAAATGTGAACAATTTTGATGGCATGCAATTTTGAAGTGGCGCGGGCCGCGCAAATGGAAGAATTGACTGCAAACAACGCTCACCCGTTTCTCCTTTGAGCCAAGCGTAGGTAATCTGTTTTGTTAATTTTGAGAGTCGTTTGTCGGTGTTTTTCATCTCAAATTCGTAGAGGATAAGTCGTGTTTGCCTCTGCCTTCGTTACGGACCGATTTTGTTTGAACCGTACCGATTTCCCTTCGTGGGCATACAATATTATTTATTGTAACCCCAACCCGACGTTTCAACTCCGCCGTTTGCCGGTCCCAAGCCCGGATGAGAAAGGAGGAGGGTTGGCTCGAGAAGAGACAAAACCTCGCCGTAAAGCAGTCAACGCCGAACCTCGGGCGGCGGTAAATAACCTGACACTGTAGCCGGCCTAACCAGCAGGCTCAAAGGAGGTGAGGAAATGCCCTCCTTTTCACACCGTAAACCTGTGGTCATGTCTCACAGGAACGGGGGTCTTGGCTTAATTGCCCGGACCGCGAGGTAGAAAGCCTCTATAAAAATTCACCCCAACCCTACGGTATGACGCGCGCCAAGAGGGTGAGTGGCTGAGGGGTTTCTCAGTTGCTAGCGGTCAACCTCCGATACCTGGGGACCTCGGAGTGTAAATACCCTTAGTCGGTAACGGGAAGGCCGACTGGACGTTTTATATCCCGTATCTACTCGTGGGAACAATATGGAGGATTTTTTAACGACATCTTTGTTTTCCGGTTTGGATCTTGATGATCCATCAGAATCAGGCTCGCCTGGAGGACGCTCCGACGCCTCCGCTACAGCCTTGATGGATGTAGCTGACATGGGTGAGAGGCTAGACCATGGGCAATCAGGGGACTTAAATGCCCCTGTAATGCCCACGGCAACAGACTCGGTCCGTGACAGTAAAGCCAGTAGGAAGCCGCCTATTAAGCTCTCAGGCGCCGCAAGGAAACGCATGAAGAGACTTATCGCGGCCAACTACTCTGCAGCTGAGGCCAGGGCTATTGCTAAAAAGCCCTGGTTTCAGCTTGACATTGAAAAACCCCCTCCGAATCCGACGAAGGTGAAGGTGAGCAGCAAGGAGGATAACAAAACTCCTTCAGTGCCACCTAAAGCAACCGCTTCAAAACGCCAACGCTCGGAAGAGGAGTCTCCGAATCAGCCAAAAAAGGCGGCGAAAACGGAGGAAACGCAGGCTGGCCCGTCAAGGGCTAAGCCTACGTTTAGGGAGGCAGTGGGAGCTTCGCGAGTGGGTATACGCAATAGCGAACCCATGAGTGAAGAGCAAATGAGGCTGACGCATCGCAGCATCATCCTCGCTATAACCAGGGCTGAGAAAGGTACTGGTCCAAGGTTCTTGGGATTCTCCAAAAAGCCTGGCTGGATTCTCATCACTTGTGAGAACCAGAACAGCCAGGACTGGCTTGTGAGCCTAATACCAAGCCTTAAACCGTGGCCTGAGGCGAACCTCTCTTACATACCAGAGAAGGAATTGCCTAAGCCTACGATTTGCACCACTTTTGTGCCCAGCAGTGAAGCGGAGAGCCTGGATGAAGCTCTGCTGCTGCTGAGGACACAAAATGTGGGGCTCAACACTGAGCATTGGAAGACCATCAGCAGTAGGGCCGAGAAGGGCGGCACCGTAACGACCTTCTTCATAGATGACCCTTCTGCTGAGGTCTTAAAAGCTGCGGAGTACAGGGCCGCTATTGGCTTTAAGAAGATAATTTTTAATGTCAGGAGCGGCAATGACAACGCAGCAGAGTCGCCCACTGAGCCAACGGAGAGCTCCAGCCGGCGTGAGGGGCAGAAACTGTCTGTAAAGGCAGGTGCTGCCTCTCAAGTCGCTGGCAGGGGAGTTGGAACGGGGGGGCGGGGGTCGCACCGAGATGGGGGGGTCTCTAGAGGGCAGGCTAAGTCTGTAGGTGGAACTCAACGTCCGCCGAAGACGAAAGCCGGCTCCAAGGGCCCCTCTAACAAAAAGGGCGCTTTATAAAAAAAAAAAAAAAAAAAAATGCTGAGGGTGATTCAAATCAACTTGCATCACGCGATGGCTGCCACAGC
The DNA here is from genome assembly GCA_947623395.1 of Synanthedon tipuliformis. NCBI lineage: Eukaryota > Metazoa > Arthropoda > Insecta > Lepidoptera > Sesiidae > Synanthedon > Synanthedon tipuliformis. The sequence goes on along the minus strand of OX392428.1, from coordinate 5,163,218 downwards.
TGTGCTAGAGCGCCTTCTCCTGCAGGGTGAGGTTGACATCGCCCTCATACAAGAGCCCTGGACGCATAATGGCGCGGTTTTGGGACTTCAGTCTGCAGGTAAAATACTTTATAATACCTGTGGCTCAAAGCCCAGAGCAAGCATAGTTTTCAATAAAAATATTGAATGTTTGCCAGTGCCAGAGTTATGTACTGACGATATGGCGGCAGCTTTTGTTAACATCAAGGGCAGGGAGGGAACACGCGTCATCGTCTGTTCTGCGTACCTGCCCTATGACGAACACGACCCAAGGGTGGAGCTTGCGCGATTGGTGGCGTACGCGCATCAACACAAAGCCGAGCTACTTGTTGGAACCGATGCCAATGCCCATCACGTAACGTGGGGCAGCACCGACACAAACAATAGAGGTGAGTTACTACATGACTTTCTCTTAGTTAACTGTTTACAGGTACTCAACAGAGGGAGCAAGCCGACCTTTGTGACAACCGCAAGGCAGGAAGTTTTAGACATAACCTTCGCCACTGACAATATGGCCGAGTTTATATCAAACTGGCATGTCAGTGATGAAAGCTCTATGTCTGATCACAGACAAATTCGTTTTGATCTAGTAACATCTACAAAAGATCAAACCGTAACGTACAGGGATCCGAAAGCTACAGCCTGGGATGTTTATAATAACAAACTTAGGCAAAATCTTGAGGACCTCCCTAATAGTATATGTACACCGGAGGAGCTAGAACTTGCAGTGGAGGCTATCACGAGTGCAATAAGGAGTGCCTTTGAGGAAAGCTGTCCACTCAGAACAAAGCACTCCAAAAGGAATGTACCCTGGTGGAACTCGAGGCTCAAGAAGCTACGGGAGAAAACCAGACGTTTATTCAACAAGGCTAGTAGAACCCTTCAATGGGAGAACTACAAGAAGGCCTTGACTGAATACAATAAGGAGATAAGGAAGTCCAAGCGTGCTGCATGGAGGAAGCTCTGCGAGGAATTAACACAAATGCCTCAAGGAGCTAGAATCCACAGACTGCTCGCGAAGGACAAGCCTAGTCAATTAGGGCTGCTTAAAAGACCTGATGGCTCCTTCACGATCACTGAAAAGGAAACTCTTCAGTTGCTGATAGAAACTCATTTTCCGGGGGCTCACGGCTTTTCGACCGGGGCAGACAGAACGCCTTTACACCAAAGGCCTCGAAATGAGGACCGTAACAGAGCGGCTGATCTCATCCGACCCAAAGCTGTGAAATGGGCTATTAGATCCTTTAAGCCCCTGAAGTCTAGTGGTGAAGACGGACTGTTGCCTATTTTATTACAAAAAGGCATAGACGTACTCACGCCATATCTGGTAAAGATCTACCGGGCAAGTTTTGCCTGGGGATATATACCGGAACAATGGACCCGGGCTAAGGTATTATTTATACCAAAGGCAGGTCGGAAGGATTATGCTCTGCCTAAGTCCTTCAGACCAATTTGCCTAACGTCCTTTATGCTCAAAACTCTAGAAAAGATTCTAGACAAGCACATAAGGGACAAAGCCCTGGCCACAAGACCCATTCATTTCACCCAGCACGCCTATCAGAAGGGAAGGTCCACTGAGACGGCCCTTATTCAGCTAGCTGACAGGGCAGAAAGGGCTCTGGAAGATAAACAGATTGCTTTATGCGCATTTTTGGATATAGAAGGTGCCTTTGACAATACTCCCACCAACACGTTAGTGAGGGGGCTACAAAACAAAAATGTGGACCCGACTACTGTTAGGTGGGTAAAGGCTATGCTATCCAAACGTAAAGCGAGGGTCGAACTACATGATACCTCACTTACTGTAGCAACTACAAGAGGATGTCCGCAGGGTGGTGTTCTATCGCCGCTACTTTGGACTCTTGCAGTTGATGAGCTGCTGTATAGGCTGGCAGAACATAAGATCGATGCCCTAGGTTATGCTGATGACCTAGTGGTGATCATAAGAGGTTTCTGCCAAAGCACAATTTCGGCCCTATTACAGAAAGCTCTAAATATCATTTGCGAATGGTGCACAGCAAATGAACTTTCAGTAAACGGTGACAAAACCGCTATAGTACCGTTTACCAAAAAGAGGCTGCTAGACAAATTAAAGTCACCTCTTGTAAATGGTAAACGAGTTGAATTTTCCTCAGAGGTCAAATATCTGGGAGTTACCTTCGACCAGAGACTAACGTGGAATGCACACATTGGAAATGTGATAAATAAGGCTAAGGCAGCCTTATGTATCAGCCGTCGAATGGTAGGGAAGAGCTGGGGCCCGTGTCCAAAGCTCACCCTTTGGCTGTACACTGCTATTGTGAGGCCGATGATCGCATACGCTTCTATAGTATGGTACAGAAAAGCCAACCAAAAGACGGCTATTGACAAGCTTAATAGCCTACAGCGTGTGGCATGTCTGATGATAACAGGAGCCATGTCGAGTTCCCCCGGAGCATCTCTGGAGGCAATCCTGGGCTTACCGCCTCTAAATCTATTTTTAGAGAAGGAGGCGAAAACCAGTATGCACAGAATGATGAATCGGGGTAAACACAATTGGCTGTCCGAGGTACTCAGAGCTCTAGAAGACTCAGTACTAAGGGATCCCATCCTAGGCATGCCTACTGACACAATGGTACCACAGTACATAGACGAAAAGTCTTATACTGTGGAGCTACTCTCAAGAGAAAACTGGTCAAATAACAAGATCTCTTGGGAGGAAGGTAGCCTTTCTTGGTATACTGACGGGTCCAAATCAGGACCTGACGTAGGCTGTGGTGTGTATGGCGAGGACCAGAATTACAGGACCAGTGTAAACCTGGGACAATACGCCAGCATCTTCCAAGCAGAGGTCTTCGCCATCCTGGAATGCGCGGAAATCAACCTGCGAAAAGACTATGTCAACCGTGTGATTTATATTCACTCAGATAGTCAGGCTGCACTTCAAGCACTGGACTCGGACTTTACCGTCTCAAAGCTGGTGCGAAACTGTGTAGACTACTTAAATATATTAGGGCGCAAGAATAAAGTGGTCCTAAGATGGGTACCTGGCCATATGGGGATCGAAGGCAATGAATATGCCGACGAACTGGCCCGGGCAGGCGCTAAAGGTAGGCTAATAGGTCCTGAACCTGTGTGCGGACTACCAAATAGCCTAGCTCGCTGGACCATATGGAACCAGTGCTTTACTAAATCTTACAAACGCTGGACTAACTTGCCAGGTTTGAACCATTCCAAAGCGCTCATAAGAGCCTATAGTCGAAACGTGACAAATCAGGCTATGTCGCTTAGTAGGAGCAATTTGTGCATGTTAACAAGGCCACTAACGGGGCACTGTCGTCTCAACAGGCACCTTAAAATAATGGGTCTCGCTAGTACGGGAGAGTGTCGCTTCTGCCATGAAGCAGAAGAAACACCAATGCATATCCTGTGCGAGTGTGGCCCTTTGATGCACAAGCGTAGTCACATCTTAGGAAGCCACACAATGGCTTGTGAAGATGTGAGGAATGCCTCTATCAAAAAAGTACTACAGTTCCTTGACGTGGTAGGTATTGGTAGAGAGCTTTAGTTTACGTGGCGATCACAATATTTCAGCAATGGACGATGTGATACTGGTACTCTAGTAGACAGGAATAGCCACAAAGCAGATAATAATAATAACCCCAACCCGAAGGTGAACTGAAATTAAATATTTATTTCAACCTTTACAACGGTCAGGAATAAGCAAACCTGCTACCGTGAGGTAAAGAGGTTGTTTAACGTTGCCTATATGCTATTATTTAATTATATGACAAACATCTAAGGTTTATTGAAATTATGTATACCTAATATTAATAGAAAACGTATTACCGAATTGTGAATCTTACGACTAACTGTCATCCCTTGATATAAAGCCGCGACTAGACATGCGGGACTCGCCGAGTGCAAGCCGATTATTTGCTGAATCGCGAATAGTGGGAAACCATTCCCACTAAATCTTCGAACTACGATTGTCAGTGCTCGCCTTGCTCGGCTAATTTATTTGTCAGTAAGGTTTTCCGCTTCAAAGTGAACAAATACGAATACTTGCGGCTACATGTACTAAAGCCCGCATGTGTAGACATGATCACTGCTTGACGAATACAAAATGGAGAAAATGACACTAGGCGATTAAAGCCGCGTTTACTGACGGTATGGCATGGCACGGCATGGCAAATAATGTTTCCTGAACATATTATTTTTAACCTTATTCCAATGACTTTAGCACTAACACTTCTTTATTTAAATAGTAAGAGGCAGTAGCGTTCCGCGGCATTCCTTCGGCAACAAGTGCTATTATCACTAAATCCTAATGAATCGTATAACAAAATTATGTCTTTAGAGTAACGGAATGCTAAAGTGATGTAGCGGGATGCCGTGACTTCCTTGTCGTCAGTCAGCACTGGCCCTTAAACATCATTCGGCGAGTCCCGCATGTCTGGACACGGCTTAATGTTTAAATTTCCTGAAATATGTTTCGCCGTTCACCCTTCTGTAATATCTTACTATAGTTAATCCATTAAAGCAACTTACACATTATCTAAAGGTAGACTCGTTGGACCGTCAAAATCTATACAACAATATAACAAAGCTATACGTACAACGAATAGAAACGTTGTGATTCGGCAGAATTAAGCCACATTATGTACCGAGGGACCGAGTTATTTGAATAAGCACAAATTATCAAAGAGATTGTATCTGTTTAAACAAAGAAGCTACTTCTGTTAGCTTTTGCCCCTGCTTTAGGGGCGCTTGTTTAATAGGATAGACTAATACGGTTGATGATGTCTCCGATTTTGTTAACCCTAATAAACACGATGTCGCAAAGTATTGTTCATCCCGTTTTAGCATTGAAGAATCAGCATCAAATCGATAGGGAGGGGTGATGAGGTGATTATGAAAGTGCGGTCGGATTATTTCGTGAGCGGCTTACGTTGTTTGTGGTAATATACATTATTCGCGTCTACATTGAGTTGAGGTTGTCTATTATGCACGTTTCATTTCAATAGCAATTATAATAGTGCATAATCTGCTTGCAACAAAATATTCATGATTTAACAGAAATTGTATAGTATCTTCTGTCATAATTTGTCTTTCTAAACCGTGTCTCGAAAAGACACAGTTTGTATTGTAAAAAATTAAATTGTTACGGTCCGCTAGCGTTTGCCTATGATTACGTTTGCGTCCTTCGGGAATAGTATTTTTTTTCTAACCTAAAAGTCCCTACATCATTTTTCTGTACCATTGATGACATGTATGCAAATTTTCATGATAACCGGTTGAGTGGTCATGGCTTGAAAGAGTAAAAAACAAACAAACTACTTCTTTAGTGTTAATATTATAATATTAGTTAGGATTTAAATATAACAACAATAAATTTAAAAATATTTTGACACAGAAATAGCTTGAAACCTGAAAATATTGGAGGGCATAGACTACTCTTTATTAATTCACGCTGGTAAAGAGTCGCGTTCAGGAAAAAAATCTTTGCCATACCATGCCGTGCCCCAGCGTCAGTGAACACCGGCCCTTATGCACCAATTCAAAACCGCAACAAACAAATCATCAATCCCAATTAAAACACCATCAACCAACTAGGAGCCCCCGGGACGTGAGAAAAATCAAACAAAACGAGGCGCAATCACCACACGATTGGCCACAAAGGGAGTTTTTCATCCCCCCGTTTTTAACAAGCATTTTTCTCCCACCCCCAAACACCCGTGACGCAAGATAGGACTTTGGCGTCATTAGCAAGAACGCGGCGTCATCCTGACACGATTTGTCTATGGTTATCTCCGTGATTTTTTTTTGCGCACGAAACGGTCCTGTCGTCGGTTGGCGCACATACAATATGCGCGACTTTTTTTTTCCAGCCAGCTCTAATGTGTCGGAAGAAAGTTTGGCGGAGATAAGCCCTGAAAGCGAACGCTGGCTCGTGTGTTTTTTTGTAATTTCTCGTGAAATATGTTAAGAAACTTTTTTATCATCAATTCGATTGAACGCGACGCAAATCAATTCGCAAAAGCTTCGAACTTGCTCAAAAGTTTTTTAAAAAACGAGACTTGCAATATAATTTCTTGTAATAAGTTAGTACAGAGACGTGTGATATAAATTTTATTTTATTTAATGTAAATGTATAAAAAACTAAAAAATTACAGTCGAAATAATTATATTCAAACTTAAATCAATTTATTAAATACATATTGTAATTTAATGGTACCATTAACTAAGATTACAGCTAAGCAACTTACAGCATATATGTAGCTTGTTCTCTTTATAATAGAAGTATAGATTTCTCATTAATAATATCGTATGCTGCGTTTTTTAAAATTAAATCTACACCCCATTGTCTAAGAAGTTAATACGAGTATTATTTTTATTCAAATAAACCCTCGACTGCCGGAAATAAAAAGTTGACTCGGCCCATTATTTTCGTACCGAAGTTGGTTTGAAACGAGAGCGAAGGGGTAAACACGGGCACTAAAAAGCACAAGTGCGCTCAAAATGCCACGCGTCACAGACCACAACACAACAAACGAACGCGGCATGAACCAGCCGACGACAATCGGCATAAACTTTAATTAGAGAAAAATTGCAGCGATGAAATGCGCAGTGTTGGTAGCGTCGGCTTAAAACTCATTTATTTCATTGTACAAACTATTGACGGTAGTTCAAAGGGCTTCCAGAACAAGTGGATATGTGTATAAATTATCAATTAACTGGCTTTTGCCCGCGACTGCGTCTGCGTTTCGGGAAAAAACGAGAAGAAAAAAACAGTACTTTTTTCAGGATCATAATTACCCTACGGCCGTATCGTATCCGTGATACGTGTTTACAAAATTTCCCGACGACCGGCTTGGTAGTTATGACCTTATGATAAATGATAAGGAATTGGTAGCCGATAAGGATAAGTTGGTTCCGGCGCACCTGCTGTTTAAATTTCGCGTATCACAGATAAACTTTTGGATGAAATTTTTTGGTTTTGAGTTTAAATTTTTTATATAGTTCTTTAAAACTATTTAATAAAAATATGCCATCAGGTCAATTTTGTGGTATTTAGGTAGGTATATTATTGTCGATGGATGATTAATCAACTGTTACCACAAAATTTTGTGAGATGGCGTTATATGAATATGTTCGGCATACATTAAACCATTACAATGCAATTTATTTGTTAACCAGTTCGGTTCGGTTGCAATCTTAAGTCGGCGTAAAAAAAATTGGCCATGTAGATACGGTCTATTTATCTATTTCCCATTTACCCATCTTCAACTTTACTATGGTCTGCAGGGGCCCCAGCCAAGAGCATACCAATGCAAACCTTTCGTTGCGTTCTGACGACTAGAAACGAAATAAAGCCCGGTGATTGGTCAAAAATTTATGTGGGCGTTACAACAACCAATCACCGGGCTTTATTTCGTTTCTATTCGTCAGAACGCAACGAAACGTTTGGTATGTTCTTGGCTACAACCCCTGTACTTGTAGCACCTGCGCCGTTGCTTGTGTTATAGGTGACGGTAGCCACTTACCATCAAGTGAACCTTCAGCCTGTCGAGTATAATATTATTTAAACAAATATTATCATAAAAAGTTTATTTTTTAAACAAAAAAATGTAACGCGTCCGATGTCTCATTGCATATTTTTCTGCCGACCATAAAAACTCATCTGAACAATACTTGAGAAACCCTTTCCGCAAACAATTAGCGCGCAAGGGCACTCGGAGAACAACGGGCATACAGCGTCCCCACCGTTTCAAGCGGCTTCCGACTGGCTGCATGCCATCATTCCTTTGCCTTTGCGCACCGCCAAATCAACAGTCCGTGTATACTGCGCTTTATTTTGTTTTTCAATTGTCGTACGCAGCGGCAATCCATTTTTAAAATAACCTTACTAAGTAGATTAGTTTTTACGCCATCTCGTTTTCTTATTAGGTGTCTATCGATTTTTATTTTGTTTTAATTTTTTTTAATAAGTAGGTACGATGTCCACCATATCTTTATTACAGTCTATTAATATTATGAAAAGAGAAAATTTGTGTTTTTGTGTATGTATTTTTATTTATTGAATAAACTCAAAAACGAATGGACCATACTGAAAGGTTAGAAAATATGCAATACTATGGGACAACAGGTTAAAACATATTCCCATTATAATCTTACATATAAACAATATAAATATTTCAGTCGCTTACAGCGCATCGATGTATAGTATTTCAGCGTTAGTCTGTTTGTATATCCGCTAACTCCTGCAAAACTACGCAATGAATTTTAATGTGATTTTCACTATTAATAATAAAATCTATAATAATTAAGTTTCTATGGAGGTACCTAAGTAATAAAAAAACAATATTTGACAACCAAGTCACCGAAACTGTCCGCGTCTGTCTGTTTCTACGCTAACTACTTCTAAACCACCCAACGGAATTTGATACGGTTTTCTCTAATGAAAAAGGCATAAACGAGGATAGTTTGTGTCTATAAAAAAATCTGGTTGTTACTACTTTATAACTGAAATTTGTCAAAAAAGTTACTAGTCTACAAATTCATTTACTTACTACTTTACTTCTTCAAGCTTTGTTTAGATGTGAAAAATTAAGTATGAAGGTCAAGGAACTATCTAACATGTCACATGCCCGTTCGAGTCTTAATATACGTTTATACGTTTAATTTGATAACGCGATCAAATTACCCATCGTATTATCTAAAGCAACAAAAACAGTTGTTAATGGCGATGGAACATTCCAGAAACCCGTAGAACGAGTGACAACGAATTTTATTATCACTTGTAATGGCCGAACAAACCTTCTAATTACCGATTTCGTGTTTTATCCTATTTTTCAACTTTGTATGTAACATGATTCTGGGAATTATTATCTCGTCCGATTATTAAACTCGTTATAGGCAAGAGTTATGTGGTCCTGAAATTAAACCAATGTAAAACTCTTTCCTTTTTGACATTGACCATTAAAAATGTCACTATTTTGAAAAATTTTATTTTAAACAACATTCCTTAGAAATGTTATCTGGATGTTGAATGTAGATTATTGGCGATTTAAATCGCTTTTATCTAATTTTGTATTAAGAAAAAGAAAAATGTATTTATAGGTAGGTAGGTACTGTAGGGAAAACATGACAGAATAAAAAATGAAAATTACCAAAAAAAACTTAGATCGCTACTGAGCTTCACAAGATCATCCGCTTGGCTAAATTTAAGATTGCCTGAAATTTTCATCAAAATTGGTACTGTTTTGGAGTCCATAGGGAATATGAATACATGCATCGATTTATATGTGTGTATAAAATATAAATTTATATTATACACACATCCCACATATATTTTTTTATATTTGATCGTACAAAAATCAGTAAGGGGTTTAGCAGAAGTTATTAGCGGAAAAACAGACAGAGGCGGAGAGCGAATTTATTTTATAATGTGTTAGATTTCTCGAATTATTCACCGTAAGTACTAAAATGTGAAAATTATTTATACATTTTCATATGTAACGTAATATTTCCGGCCGCTATGAGTGTTTGTAATTAATTCATACAATAGGTTCCCTCGAAGCCTCTCTGAATGTCTGAATCGTCAGGTCGTACATTGTAATTACTGGATGAAAGTAACCTGCCTGTATGATAAATGAGGCAAAGACAACTCATCATTGTTCCGCCAATGAAAGAGCTTTTGTCTATAGTTCGAGACAAAAACGCTCACTCGTTGTCTATGCCCCGCTCGGTTCATTCTTTTGTTGACCGTCTCGGGGCATTGTCGTCGCGCGCGTCGCGGGAATCATTAAATACGCCTATTTAAAACAACAAATAGGCTAGCTTGCAAATATTTGCGAAATTCTCACAGGGGGATAACGTTTGTTGCATAACTTGGACATTTTACTTTTATTACCATACTTCCTTATATGTTTTACAGCTAGAAAATAACAAAAGAGCAAAATAATGCGAAGGTTTATTATAAAGGGCAATGATAATGCCCTTTATAGGGTTGATGAACTAGAGTTAGTGACTGATCCAGTCTAGGGGGATGCATTACCAACTCTAATAAGTCAACGGTCAATGTTAGACTTAATTAAGTAGGTATCTGATTAATCTATTTTTTAAAGAAAATTTACAGTATTTTTATGTAAAAGGTCGGCAGTATAGACTTATGGTTCACTTGCAACGCCATAAGTTGTGCACGAGTGCTGCCGACCTTAGTAGGATCAAGGGTAAAGAAAGGATTTTCTAACACTTTCTAATCTTCTAATCTTGGGGCTGGAAAGATGATGCCCCATAGCGACCAATAACTCATTCCTATAACTGATCGCTACTTATTATCTACGTCGTGATATTCCGAAATCGCTTCAAGCCCTGCTCGAATCTTTTTAAACGTTTGCGACCAAGTCTGATTACGCTTTTAATTTTCTAGGAATAAAATCTATAACCAAATCTATAGGATTTTTAGTGCGATAAGAGTCCCACATACAATGTGAAAATAATGCAAGTGCTGTTTTTATCCCTTCACATGTACCTTTTGAAGATTTCCCCTCTCTTAATAAAAAAAAATCAATCTTATTTTCCACATGGCAACATTGACAACGCACTGGAATGTCAAACTTCAAATAATTTCTACTCACGCAATAAATAATAATGAATCACCAGTCATTTTTATCGATATGTTTAATTATGAACCTCTAACGTTGTTGCTGTTAATATAACGGTTGGCGATATTCGCTATGATCGAATACGAGATTACGATACGAGATAAAGTGTTATAAATATATTGTAATTAGTGAGGCGGTCTTCGATTCGACTAATTAATTTTAGTGGGACTTTTAATGTAAATAGAATTTTGTTTTAACGCGATCTAAATAAAACTTGTTTAAAAAAATTAATAGTGACATAAGTAGAAATTGTAGTAATATTTTAGACAGTTTTATCTGTGTGAGTAGGTAATTTTAATGTGTTAAGCAGAGAACTAAGTTTTATTGATTTCATAGAAATATACGTATCATTTTCCGTAGAAAATTATACACGTGCTACTACTTTCCCAAAACAATACCAGAGCCAACTTCAAAAAGTTTGTCTCCAAAGTTGACCCTGTCGGGAATCGAGCCTTGGACCCCTGAGTCATAGCATTAATCACTCATCTAATGGGCTCATTAATTACCTAATATAAATTATGTTTATTATGAAATAGAATACTAAAATTCAAAGTCACATCTATACTTATAATATTATAAAGCTGAAGAGTTTGTTTGTTTGTTTGTTTGTATGAACGCGCTAATCTCAGGAACTACTGGTTCGAATTAAAAAAATTTTTTGTATTGGATAGATCATTTATCGAGGAAGGCTTTAGGCTATATAACATCACGTTGCGACTAATAGGAGCGAAGAAATAGTCGAAAATGAGGAAAAAACGGGGAAAATTATTCATCTTTGAGGGCTTCCGTTGCGTGCGCTGCGAAAACCGTTCGAGATACCCAAATGATTCCCAAAATAACTATTCCACGCGGACGAAGTCGCGAGCACCAGCTAGTATAAATTACATATATTTATTATCAAATAGAATACTAAAATTCAGTCACATTTGATATAACAGTCCTTAGGTATAGATAGATAGTTAACCCCATGAATAAGTAGACGTCAAGTAAATCCAGGCTCGTTAATAACTCTGACAGAACACAAAGATCACTTACTCAAGCCTCTGTTTAGAATGCTAAGGCCCAGGAAACAATGTCACACCGGCATATACTGCCGAGATGCGCGCACGCACAATGGCGCATTGTGTGCCCATATGGGAAAATATCACTTGTTTTGTCATTTCCATTGTGGCTGACGGACGTACGGACAACTGAAAAGACGAGTCTTTGAATACTTATGTAAGAAGGAAAGCTGTTTGAATAAGAACTGGTTGTAAAGCTGTGTTTAATGTTTGACCATCTTTTGATCATTATAATTCGTGTTAGAAATGTTTGATTGGAATTTTGAGTTCGTTAATGGCGTGCGTTTAAGGGGTATTCTCTCTATCTCTGGTTAACCATCTTAGTTACGGCTTTTATTAGGAAAGTATGTGTGTAATCCATTATTAATGTGTCAATTTATCACTCGCCGCTCCAAACAGAAAGTATTTAATGTTGATTGTAACACGAAAGAAGGTTTTTTTTCAAAGCGGCTATTAGCCACATTCTCAGAGACTACCGCTCTATACAGTGTATGCAGATAAACATCAATTTTTCTCTTATTTTCGAAATTAAACGCGTTAACGGTGACCATTAATATGTTCTTTGGGTCGGATAAATCATATGATGTGTCCGCCGTGGATACACTCTGACATAACTTCGATTTTTCATATATAAAATTGTATAGCCACGACTAATTAATAAATTTAAAGCGTCACGTCGTCACGTGACTATTTATAAAACACTGATCAAGGATGTCATAGTACGCGATGTAGTTCATTTTATTTTATTTTATTTTATTTATTTTATTTTATTTTATTCTTCAATTTTTGAAAATCCTACAGGAAACTAAGTATAAGTAATATGTTAATTTTTCTAGTATAAAGGACAAAGGTATCCTATATGTAAATCCAGGTAATGAACTATCTGTGTGCCAAATTTGTGGCATTGCTTGTGTTACAAGGCGAAGGTGGAGCCACCTGTCATCAAGTACAAAAAATATATAGGTATTCCATTAATATCTTTTTCTTGATTAATTTCATTTTATTATAAAATAATTTCCCGGCTTCGCACGAACTTAACAAGAACCAGTAAACTTAAAAAATTAAAACTAAGTCTAAGTATTTAACCTTGATTCCGAACAGTTTTCTGAAGTGATATGCATAATACAATTTTCCTAATCGCCCATAGCGTGGGATACACTCCACAGTATGGTGTGAACTACCATATTATCATTATTTATTGTTTATTAAGAGTTTCCATTTGAATATTTTATGGGACACTTGAAACACAGGAAACGTAACCTTTAAACTGACGAGTTTAAAGTTCATTTTTCTTTGACTCAAAAGTATTATTGTGGTAGCTTTCGTTCACTTTGTCGCGATAGTGGGTCTTCATTTTATTGTGCTTAATTCTTGTGTCAACATTTGTTCCAATGGTTTTGGTTAGTAATTGTCGTTAATATGATAATGTAACTATTTAAAAATAAACGCTTCTCAAACCTTAAACGTAGAAGTTGAAAAAGGTTTTGAAGATGGCAGAACGATTAACGTGAAAAAAATATGCTTTTTTATTATTTAACATTAATTTAAGTAGTGGAAAAGCACACTCGGTTCTGTCATTCAGTTATTTGGCATAACCACCCTCATACAGAAGACCACCTTGTGTAGGTACTTGTGTTTCGATGAGTAGCTTTGGCCTCTTGATCGAAACGCACAACGCTGCGGTAAGCGTTATACGGTGTCGGACACTTAATTGTATGGAAAACGTCTAGAATGGTCTGTTGTTCCGTCGGAGTGTGCGTTAGCGGTGACGGGCAAGCGCGGTTATGCTTACGCGTTATGCTCATTCATTCGCTGCGGTGTGCGTCAGTACGTCGCGAAAATCAACTGATCGCTTCTCTTGTAAAAATGTAGTCTACACGTCTATCTTGGTAGCTGTGGCACAATCAACAGACCACATTCAGTCTACGCGTCACAACATCACGTTATGACACCGCGTCGCACCGTTTACCGCAGCGTTGTGCGTTTCGATCAAGAGACCGTTGAGTAAGGGATGCAAGAGTCCGCATTTTCCTATCCCTTTCCTAATCTCATTAAGTATGTAGTATGTCGACAGCACATTTGCAGACCTGTGGCGTTGCTTGTATGCCTACAATACAATTACACTTGACAGTAGCCATCAAGTGGAACGTCAGCCTCTCTGACAACCTTAAAAAAAATGACGGACCAATTAATATGGTAGCTGACTCAAGTCAGTCTTAATAAGAAACCATTACAATTGTTTTTAATTGTAAAAATCTTTCTCTTGTGAGAACTTCTTACTGATTTGATACAGTTTTTATTTCTTAGGGAGCTATCACAAATGGATTAGTCAAATTGTATCGATTAATTCAAAGATTATATGCACCAAATATAAATAATTGTTTGTACCAAATTCTCACAATCAATGCCATACAAAAGAGTGATTTGTCTAAAGCGATTTAAGAAAACTCTCACGCAATCAATTTGTCTATGCCTGCACCAATTAAATCATTCGTGCACTGTTAACAAAATAACTATGCACTTTTGTGTTTAGGGTTTTACTCGTTTTAGTCGCTTTTAGTTTTAGACGTATTACGCGGTAGTCATAATGCTATGTAGGCAAAATTACAACTAGTTAAATTTTCGTTCTAGAACGTCTGAGACCAACCCCTTCAAATCAGATTGATACATTTTTTCAGAATATTTATGAAATGGGCAGAAGTAACAATCGAACACTTGAAAGTTAGTTAAATGCCAGAAGTTAGTTAATCATAAAAATAATACTGATCACAAAAAAAAAAACTAATTGAAATCGGTCCATCCGTTTGGGAGCTACGACACAGACAGATTCAGTGTATCTAATACACAGATGGACACAGATTTACAGACCCACACGTCAAACTTATGACACCCGGTTTTTGCGTCGGATGTTGAGGGTTAAAAACGAGTTTAATATTAAATCACAATAAAAGATACTGTGTCCCGTTACTATTCTAATAATGAGAAACCTTGAAAATTGAAATAGTATTTATGTACATATATATACCTACAGCTATAATAGTTTTATCGGGGTTAAAAAAATAAAAGTAAGTAATCGAATGGCAGTTATTAAACAAAAATCATAACAGTTCTCTATCATCTAAGTGCGTACAGTCGCGCCATCAAAACTCAATTTCTGATAATTCTTCAATAGAACAACCAAATAGTTCCAAAGTGCGGTGCAGTGTTCTTGTGGGAATACAAGCTATTAATTATTCAAGTGGGTTGTTAACGATTGTCGGAGCGCTTCACTAACTCAGTTTATCTGATGTCCTGATGTTGTGTGCTTTCTCTTACAGACAAATAGAACCATTGGGGGATAATAAAATGTAAGTATAGGTATAAGATATCCTAATGTATATAAAAATTACGTGTCACATGTTTATTCCCGATGAATTCCGAAACTACTGAAGTGATTTTGATAAAACTTCGTAACTATGTGTAATTTGGTCCAACTTAAAAGATAGGATAGTTTTTATTTTGAACCCGGGCGAAGCAGGGACCGTGTAGCTAGTAATATTATAAATACAGTCCATTAGATTTTGATAAAATTTGATACACAGCTGATAGTTTATTATTAGAGTAAACAAACATTTATATGATACTTACTTTTTATCATGGAAAAATATTAGGATCCTGAGGGATCGTTTTAAAATAATAAAATAGTGGGCGTCATTGTCGTCACAGCGATACCTAGAGGGCGCTATAATATTGTACCTACATAAAATGAATATAATTCTCATGTGTTATATTTTTTAATCCAATGCGAACTAAGTCGCGGTTTATTCAATAAATAATTAAAGCGCTTACCGTGAATATGAAATGTTGGACATTACCTGAAAACAAGAAATAAAATTATTATAGATAATTTAAGTTTTCAACTTGATGGTAAGTGGCGATCTTTGTCTACAAACAATAAGCAACTATAATATTATATCAGGTGGTGCCCGCGACTTCTTCCGCGTTCTGGATGAAAGGTACCCTATGTTATTTCAGGTGTCCCAGACGACGTGTATGCAAATTTCATGATCTGAACAGATCTTCAGTAGTTATTGCGTGAAAGCGTAACAAACTCACATTCACATATTTTATAATATTAGTAAGGCTAGGGTACAAATCAGTTGCAAGCTCTGATACTAAATGTCAATACGAATTTACATACTAATTGAAACACAACAAAAGTATCTTCTCCTATTATTTATTCCTTTTTCTGTATTATTATAAATTATTGAAAGTATCACTTTTTAATTTAAATACTAATGAAACAATATTTTAAGTAAGTATTCATTGGACAGTTTAAAACAATAACGCTTAAACAAATCTCTCACAGTTTAGGTACCATTAATTAAAAAGCGATGCCAATTCTCATTAAAAAACACCTAAGCATAAACTCTAAACGCAAAATAAACGTCCACTAATGAGCATAATATTCATAATATTGTACCGAGTCAAAAGATTCTTGTTAGGTCCAACGTACTGGGTGTCGTGTAAGGAGCAGCTCTATTAAATTCTTATGGTGTGGTCCAAGTGATGAAAGGTGAGCGTGACAAGCCACCGTCGTAAAGGAATCACAATAACTAATGACTAATACAGCTCGCGATTAGCATTACGTACCAACAGTTGAGTTGACTTCTCGCGAGTCTTTGAAAATTTGTAATCTTATCAAGAATACACTAACAATGATAAATGAAGAAGTTTGTGAAAATGAATATTTATGAATTTAAAAACTGCTGAATATATTTTAATGACGCTTTAGAGAGTATGTCAGAATAATACTTGGCTATTATTAAAAATGTTAAGCACAGTTCTGTTGTTAGTTGTGTGTTTGTTTGTTACGTTTTCAGAAAAGATCATAGGGTAACTTTCATCCAGGTATTGTTCCCAAGAGATGCGGGAATAAGAAAACTATAATAATAAAATATAAAAAATTATAATGACCATAAAAAACGACAATAAGAAGCCAAATTATTAGATAGGAGCCGATTTATAGACTTTTAAATTAAGCATGATAGAATGTTATGTAATTTGAACTTTTTACACGTGAGGACTCATTTAATAAGTTTGTTTAAATAAATTAATTACTGCAGAATAACTTGATCGCTCGGCGTTATTAACTTGGACCATCGACTAGCGGTGGTCGCACATAACTCAGTAGAGCCTCCACACATGTTGCCCTCTGAATGCACAAAGACGAATAATAATTATATGCAGGTTCGCAATTAAAAAATTTAAGGCACTTTGTCGACGCGCTAGCCTTTTGCGGAGAAGTTTCCTTTCGAAATGTAAAAGCGACGCATTTTTAAAAGAATCAACGCCTGAATAAAGGAGGGTAGTTGGTTGTGTTTAATCTGTACACTGTACTATTTGATCTGTACTTAATTAAATGTTAGGAAACAATTAATGTAGGTAGTTATTACTTTGAGTACAAGCTTTTTACACTTGACTTTTATTTTATGTGTAGGCAAATTTTCCAAACTGGCTCCCGTATAAACTGGACAATGAGTTAACTTGCAGACAGACAGACAATTGCAATTGTAGTTACTAAAATCTAATGTACCTATATTTTAAAGATTGCGTTAAAAACAACTAGTGAGATACGAAAGGAGCTTTTTTAACACATGTAATAATTAGGATTTTTTCCGAAATAGACAAATTTTTTAACTATATTAATAACAATATAGGTATTAAGTGATAATAAGCAACTTAAGCAACTCAATTAAGTGATAACACGTAATGATTCGCTTTTCAGTAATAAGGTAAAAAAAATCCTTGAATATCAAGACAGTAATTTTGAATCAAGAATAGGTCAAGAAACTTTAAATAACAAAAAGTTTGTAATTAACTGTAGTCTGTTTAAAATTTTTGGTTTGTTACAAAGTGTTCTGTTACCAGTTACAAATGTTAGCAAATCGAGCGACGACTCTCTGTATTCATTTTCTAATTCCATTCAATAATACCTCTTAAATGATTCAACCCGGTAAAATGTTGACTCGGACGCGAGAAATGGCGGATAAGGCAATAAAACACCGGACCGTGGACAGATTTGTGTAAACGCCTATTTAAGTTACATGGAAAACTAAGTTAGCAAACATACATTAACTAGTTTAATGGCTTATTTCGAAGAACAACAGATAAAGATCCTAAATGAAATTTAACATTACATTAAAGTTATTAATTTTAAACTTAATTTACGCCATGTTACATAAAATTATGAAGCATCTTCTTATTCAATATTCTTAGAGCCCTAAATGTCGCCATTCACGGGCACTCCATTTGGCAGCGCTCTTCGTCGGTGGGCGACATCCAAATTCGTGAATGTGATAGAGTGGAGCGCTGCCAAATGGAGTGTTCGTGAATGGTGGCCTTAAGAGCTCACTTGCCAACTCGAGAAGCTTACTAATTCCATACTATGTAATTCTATGATTGCTCCTTAATTATTGATCGTAGCAATAAAAAAAAAACAAGAAATGTCTGAGATATAATATAATAAGTTAGAATTGCAACAAAAACAATTTCGTATCTTGAATAATTAATTTTTAAAATGTGCAGATATTGGGACATCTTCGCTGGTTGAATTCTAATAATTATAGATTTTTAAAGCCAAAAAGGTTTTTCTAAAATATTGGAATTTCTGTCATAATACATATCTATTATTATCTTCTGAGAAAATTACATTTCAAAAGTGGGCCCTGTCGGGAATCTAATCTGAAATCACTGAGTCAGAGAAGGCAACTTAACCATTCGAACAATGGGTTTATTCCCATCTCGGCACCTTCCCATCTCGGCACCCTCGATGCTTGTCATATTAAATTTGTGTCGAATAAAAAAAAAGTTTAAATTTTACATCTAAATAGCAAAAAATCGACTTTCGTTCGACATCCCTGGTGGGGATCGAACCCACGACCTTTGGATTAGAAGTCCAACGCGCTATCCTCTGCGCCACAGGGACAGTTGATGGGTGCGTGGATAAATGGCTGTACTTACCAACTTAGCTATCCAGCTATATTACGTCAATTTATTGAACATTTAATTTAAAACAAAATTTATTTAATTCATCTAGTAATAATATAAAATTTATATTATAAATGGGAAAGTTTGTATGTTTGGATTTTTGTATGTTTGTTCTTCAATAACGCAAAATAGGCTGAACGGATTTTGATGAAATTTGGCACACAGATAGTTTATTACATGGACAAACATATAGAATACTTTTTATCATTTTCAAATTTTAGTTTTCCTAATGGTCGTATAAAAATATAAAAAATGCGACGCCACTCTCATTACAGCGATAAAGATGTCAATACATTTCACACAGCACCATCTAGTTCCAAACTAAGCAACTAATACTTGTATTATGTATACCAGACAGTTGATATACTACATACATGATTACTTTTTTGCAAATACATACAATACCTATTATAAATACAAAATATCCATGACTCAGGTACAAAGATAATATGTTAACAGATAAACATTTACCCCTATCGGGATTCGAACCCGCGACCGTTTGGTTAACAGCTAGGTTTACTAGTCACTAGACCAATCATGTCGTCAATTTGAAAGCACCCGTAGCCCGCTAGCTACGCCAGCTAATATTCATAGAAATAAAAGAATGAATGGAAAATTACTGGTTAAGTAAGACACTTTCACACAAAACTAGTTCAGATAAACACAAGATGATATTAAAACAACAACAGAAGTGTGTGATTCCGCGAATCGTTGGTCGGAGAGAGAATAAAGCAATAGACTTTCGCAAGAGATAAAATACTCGGAAACGCGTTACGATCCCGAATGCTAGACGGATACGAGTTGAGTATCCTCTCTTTATTATTCCAATAACAATTTGTGATGAGTGTACTGGTCAAACGTAAATAGCGACTTCATACATTTGAGTGATGCCAACGTAAACTCTGATCTATGCACTTCTCTACACTTCTAGGGCTGCCACTACTCCAGTTTTCTTTACATTTATAATTAAATTATACAATTAATTAATTAATTATTTTTTATACATACAAAATACAAGAGAGTACATATAAATTATGTTTAAATGTGGTTTAAGTACAAGTAAAAAAAAAAATTAAATCAAAACTCAAATAAATCTTTAAAAAAATGATTTATTAATTATTGTAAGATTAATTATTAATTGTAAATTAATTAAGGTTTAATTAAGTAAACCTTTAAAAAGACAACTTCACGATTTGCTAGTCAGCAATCTTTATTATTAATAAGTGTCTGTTACTGTGAAGTAACAGTAAAAATCCAGTTGTAGTTCTATAAAGTTAGATACGGAAAATAATAATAAACTGTAAACTTTACTACTCACTTGTTTTAGAATAATTATTATAATATATAATATATATTTATAATAATTTTAATCACGGAGTAGGTACATTAAACTTAAGTACCTTATCTTTATGTTATGAGGGACTGTAAAAAGGGTTTTGCATTTGCAATCTACAGTAAAATATAAATAAATATCAATAAAGAATAATATTTGTGTCTATTCTTGAAACCAAATAAAAAGATAAAGACAAATCAGTTTGTTCGTTTTACTTTTCATCTGAGCGTAAAAGTTAATAAAACGCGTATAAAAATTGATAATTACAGCAAGAGGTGTTAACGCTTAATGCTATGCTATGCTATAAAGGCGGTTGGGACAGAAAAGCTATGCTAATTGCTAATCGGTTTATGTACAAGTACAACATTAAAAAAATTATATGCATAAAGGCAAAAGTTCTCTTTATAAAAAGCGAAAAATGTTTTTCAGAAATATCGAATGCAGAATCCCCTCTTTTTTTATATTTTGTCTTATTATTTAAACGATTCTTAAAAAACTAGACTACTAGATTTCTTAATTAAAATCATATAAATCAGTGTTTATTGTGTTTTGTGCTTGCATTTAACCCTGATGACGCCCACTAAGTCTGCAACCACTAATGACGATATCGAGGAAATTAATGTTTCTCCGATAATATATATTATGCAAATCGATTCTTAAGGAGTAAACTCCAAAATAGCTGAGCGGTAATTTAATAAATGCCTATGTGACAGCCCTATCAGAAAAGATCAAAGGAACACCTAGCGCGATCCGTTTACATTGTAATCTCTGATATTCAGCGTTGTTTATTCCATGCGACTGCTGACCTCAAGACTCAATGTTGAAGAGTCATTTCATTTTATATTGTGAGTATTTGTATCCGCCAATTCTATTCGGCACCGGACTTCCTAAAAAATCTAAAAAAATTGTAGATAAACGCAGATTGAATGTAATTTTTGCCTAGAATTATACCTAGGCTTGGCTTGTTTCAATAAACATTATGAAGTTACTTCCTTACATAGGTAATCTTAAACAAAGTCGCGCTGTGTCTATCTGTATTGATCTGTATGTATGTTCGCAATAATTTCAAAAACTACTGAACAGTTTTTACTGAACAGATTTTCGTGCAGTTTTCATTAATGGAAAGAACTTTAAACGAGGAGTGTTTTTATATATAATTTACGGAAAAAATTGCACCCGTGGAAGCCGGGAGCGGGTCGCTAGTCCGTACTAATATTATAAATGCGAAAGTTTGTATGGATGTTTGTAACTCTTTCACGCAAAAACGACTAAACCGATCACCATAAAATTTTGCATACACGTTGTCTGGGACACCAGAAAGGACATAGAGTACCTTTCATCTAGAACGCGAACGCGGACGAAGTCGCGGGCACCAGCTAGTATTATAAATTCGAAAGTTTGTATGGATGGATGTAACTCTTTCAGGCAAAAATGACTGAACCGATCACCATGAAATTTCGCATACACGTTGTCTGGGACACCAGAAAGGACATAGAGTACCTTTCATCCAGAACGCGGAAGAAGTCGCGGGCACCAGCAGTATGTCAATAAATTAGACTTAAATTAGTGAGATACGATAACGGACTCAATTATTATTCTACTTTGTTGCATTTTTTTTTCAATGTACAAAAATAGTGAAACTAACAAAGTAAAGTAACTAATGATGCATTTTCGACATAAAAATAGTACTGAAGTTACAATGTAACCGAAAACTCACACAATCTGCCAATAAAAACATTCACCTAATACCAGAAAGAGTAATGTCAATAAACACATTTCGTTCGGAACACACGACTAAGTAATTAAATGCTTTATTTTTCTCTTTATTTTTGTTATTTTTGTTTACTTGATTACTAATCTATACTAATATTATAAAGCTGAAGAGTTTGTTTGTTTGAACGCGCTAATCTCAGACACTACTAGTTCGAATTGAAAAATTCTTCTTGTGTTGGATAGATCATTTATCGAGGAAGACTTTAGGCTATATAACATCACGTTGCGACTAATAGGAGCGAAGAAACAGTCGAAAATGTGGAAAAAACGGGGGAAATTATTTATCTTTGAGGGCTTCCGTTGCGTGCGCTGCGAAAACCGTTCGAGATACGCAAATGATTCCCAAAATAACTATTCCACGCGGACGAAGTCGCGAGCACCAGCTAGTTTAAAAATATAGGTATTATTCCGTATACTAATGGAGTTTATTATGAATATCTAGTTATTCCAAATGGGTCCAGATTGCTTATGACGGGTCTTATTGGAAATAATGTTGAGGCCTATTTACTATTTAGTCCTGGACCTGACTCTAGTACTGTGGGGAAGTGAGCGTATGGGGATTTTTTTTCAGGAAAGATTTTTCTTCTTTTAGCATTGCTAGTGTTTTAGGCGATTATTATAATAGTCGCCTACTATCAAGTGGACCGTCAGCCTGTCTGACGACCTTTACATTAAAAAAATGTCTGAGGTTTTAGACATTCTAACCATTTTACGACTAAGATATTAGTAGTCAAATTACGAATTTTGATCAAAATATTTTATTAGCCAGAAGGCCATTATTTAAATTAATTGCATGTCAGTAATAATTTATTGTGGCATATTAAAATAATAAATAATCAAATGATATTGTTTTCGAGTATCAAAAACAATTATTTTTGTAACTAAATATAAATGATTTTTCCAATAATAAATGGCTTAGTCACAATAGCATGGCTAGGTAAGAATCGTAAATCTGTCTCAGCTAAGGAATTAATACTTATTCAACTGTGAAATTCGGGAATGCAATAAATGCCTTGATGACAGACACAGCGCATTAAAGTTACGTGAGTTAAGGCGACGACGTTCTGACGTAAAAAGGGTAAAAGGTCTCAACTAATACACTTAATAAATATGTTAATATATTTATGTACCTATTATACTTAAATAAATTTTCGTTAGCAGAGTTTTTTTTTTGTTCATAACATAGGTATAAGTTCAGAAATATAAGTAAAGTTTAGTACGTACCTATATAAATAGTATGATTTTTTTTTCTAACTTAAAGAATTTTTATATGACTTGGACAAAAATGTTCCTTATATAATTAATTTTGTTAAAAAATGACAGTGAAAAAACAGCACATGTGCTGTTGTGTTAAAAATGTTCCTTAAGTAATAAATTTTGTTAAAAAGTGACAGTGAAAAAACAGCACATGTGCTTTTGTGTTTCAGTACTGTTTGGGTGCCTTTACCCTCCTGAGTCAGCAATTCATTTGCATTTTCCACTTCTATTCATAAGTTCCCTAACTAAGTATCTACCATTTTATTTCGCATTGCGTAACAGCGTATCCACAAGTAACAAGTGCTAAACGAAATCGCTTCTTTAAAATGTACTTACAATCGTAGTTAAGAACTCATGTCACTATGTGTCGACTGTACCATTAATAAATCGCCTTAATACAAATTTGTGTAACAGCCGGTTAGGTATGCCACCCCTGACGCCAATAATATAAATCGGCGCGGGCGCCGCGGCCGCTGTGAAAATGTTGACGGCCACCGATGACAGATCTATGGATCCGCCAAATTATAAAAGAGTGGTACAAGGTTTAAGCTTAAGAGGTTCAATTAGCGATTCTATCATTGGATTAAGCGGAACATGCATTCTGTATGATTTATATTCAATGTAGTAATTTTTAATGTGAGAGTACTTCCAATGCGTTCTATGCGACCAGAATACCATATAGTGAAATAACAGGCGTTCTTTCGTGATTCATGTTCAATATAAGAGAAGATCTATGGATCCGCCAAATTATAAAAGAGTGGCACAAGGTTTAAGCTTAAGAGGTTCAATTAGCGTTTCTATCATTGGATTAATCGGGATATACATTCTGTATGATTTATCTTCAATGTAGTAATTTTGAATGTGAGAGTAGGTACCTACTTCCAATGCATTCTATGCGACCAGAAGACCACAGTGAAATAACAGGTGTTCTTTTGTGATTCATGTTCAATATAAGAGATGCCTGAGTACGTTCGCCTTTACTTATCTTATAGGCGCTTATCTTGATGTCTTGCTTATCTTATAGCCATACACCTTTACTCTTTATCCTATATGCCTATTTAGCCTTTTTTCGCGTGATTTACTTCGCCACTGAGATACAAGGCTAGTCCAGGTTACATAGAGTAGATAAGTTACCTCATATAAAGCCGGCTGCCTCTCTGTATAAACCATAACAAAAATGTTAGCAGGTGTAAATATTTTTTCTTTTTTTCTGATTTTTTCAATCTTCATCATAATACATCATACGTAAACTTTGAGCTTGTTTTATGAACTTAGTTCTGAAGTAACAAAAATCGTAACGTAAATGCAAACTCGCTTTCAGTTTACAACATAAACGCAGGAAGCTCTCGTCTGTTATTGTTGAGAGTTGGTCACATTCACCGAGCAAAGATAAATTTATGACCTTTTTCCGGTACAATCAGATCTATTAGAATCTTCCAGCTTCAATATTGTAGGTAACCCATGACGTTTATTAACTGTTATTGTGTTTTATTTTTGACTTGGTATGCTTCGCATTACTTATTTTATAATCTTTTTCTAACCGAACTTTTCAAGTTTCTTTTTTCTTCGTAATGTTTAAAAAAAGATAACCTAGTCTTATAGGACATATGCAGCTGATATTCTCGTGAGGTTTTCATTTACCTTCATTTCGTTCATTCATTCAATATCATGAAATATATAATATATGAATGTAAATGTACTATTATTACATAACTGCCTTAATATTTCTATATCACATCATATTAATAAAAAGGATTAAAAGTATTATTTATATAGGTAGGTATGTACGCAAGCCAATTCAAAAATACAATTTCAGTACATACGCAAAACAATTAATCAAAAGTACGAATAAAAATAACAAATAACACAATAAAAATACGTGAACAATGTTTCAAACGAATTGTTTTTTCGAGAAATGTTCATAAATCCTTTTTATTGTACAGCTCGGATCCGGTAGATTTATTATCCGATGGTTACTTAATCGTGAAGATTAAAATTTAAAATGCCCGGGAAAGCGGCAATGTCAGTCCGAATTTTTCGTTATTCAAGAGATATAAAGGTCAAGATACAGTACTACGCCCCGCTCATTATTATATCTCAATCACGATTGAAACGAAGCGAAAAAATCATTTTAATAAGATGTAGTGTAGGCAGACCTTGTTACGGTGATCTTATCCGGGATAGGGATGTGGATCAACTTTGTTACGATATCGATAAAGTGACAGGACGCATAACATGAAATATAAATCATGACTTTTTAAAAAAAAATTTTTCTGATTTTTTTTATCATAATCAGAAAAATGGCGGGGTTGAGTATTTGCTTTTCTATGTGCTTAGAGGGTTTATTTACTAATCTTTAGCCCTACAGTTTTAGGAAACGAAAAACTGTATTAATGTTACATAACTGCCTTTTTAGTTTTTAGTTTTCATATAAACATATTTATATGTTTTTTTTTATTAATGATAAAGGCCAAGACAGCCTCTAGCCGTGTAGCAAAGACAAGGCAGATTATCGACTCCGGTACCATCTAACATAAATTGGACTCAGCCTAAATGCAGCCGAAACAGAATCTTTTGACGAATCATTTATGGATTATAGATCAAAAATATCTTAAATATTGGTATTTAATAAATATTTTGATGCATCACAATGATTTATGATGCAACAAAATATACTAATTTAACAATTCATCAATTTTATTTATTTTTTTATTTTGTAATTTACTAATTTATCATATATTGATTTTGTTATTTTTATGATTTATCTATTTAATTATTACGCTTAAATAATACTTTTCAGCAGTCGTTTAAATTTTAAAAAAAAATCTTTTTAGCGCGTCACAAGTGGCTTTAAAAACAGAACAAATTTGACGTTAATTTAAGGGTCCCTTTCGCCAATCGAGGGTCGGGAATGTAAGAGAATTATATATAAAACGATGCTCCACAACCTTGAAAAAAATCACACAGCTATCCAATGAATGTTACTTGATGCTGAAACATTTGAATTTTAGATAATGCTTATAGATAAGTGTAAAAAAAAATCAGAAAATCACTAAAATCGTGTAAATCGCACTCCCGTGTTGTTACAATTGAGCCGTAAGTATCAAAATTTATTAAATGAATTTTATCAAATAATAAAGTTAAAACTATAAAAAAGTTGCTGGAATATTTATTTCTTAATTAATATATCCTTAATCTATGTAATAAAATCACAAAGTTGCCCAATTTTTTCGCTCAAAATCTTCATACAAATTACTATGAAGGCTATTATATTGAAATTACGCTCGTAGTCGGTTCAGTCGGCCACGCGCCTCCGAAGTGAGAGCACGTCGCTTTGCGCCGCATTGACAGTTCGCGATCGAACCGTGTACTTACACAAAAAATGACAAATATGTCGTTTTTGATGTTGAAATTATAGCCCAAGAGCCCACGACCTTCGTTATTTATTACAATCTTTTGAGATAATATATAAAAAATAATAAGTGGGTTGTTCCAAACAGTTCTACTATAGTTCTATGATAGAATTGTTTGGACAAAAAAAATCCAACTAGTTCCCCAGCACAGTATGACAGATTGGACTCTGGAACACGTCCAAACTATTCTATTTTTATAATAGAACCAAAAAAAAAACATGCAATGATGTCTACTGGTGAGTATGAGTAGCGGAGCGGAGCGGCGGCAAGTCTACGCGGGGCACCGAAAAAGCGAAAATTTTGAGATAGATAATTTGACACGCCGTAACTTGGAATCGGTGCGACGCAGCCGGGTGATGTTTGGGCTCATCGGAGACGTCTCTCCGAGATAGATAATTTGACGACCCCCTCGGACTCCTCCGACCGTAACTTGGAAACGGTGCGACGCAGCCGGGTGATGTTTGGGCTCATCGGAGACGTCTCTCCGAGATAGATAATTTGACGACCCTCTCGGACCCCTCCGACCGTAACTTGAAAACGGTGCGACGCAGTCGGGTCGTGTTTGGGCTCATCAGAGACGTCTCGGGGAGATGAATTTTTTAGTAGACCATATTTCAAAATTTGACAATTCCGGTCTACATTTGACAATTGACAATTCGGGGGGGGGGGGGGGGGGGGGGTGGGGGTCGTCAAATTATCTATATCGGAGAGACGTCTCCGATGAGCCCAAACATCACCCGGCTGCGTCGCACCGATTCCAAGTTACGGTCGGAGGGGTCCGAGGGGGTCGTCAAATTATCTATCTCGGAGAGACGTCTCCGATGAGCCCAAACATCACCCGGCTGCGTCGCACCGATTCCAAGTTACGGTCGGAGGGGTCCGAGGGGGTCGTCAAATTATCTATCTCGGAGAGACGTCTCCGATGAGCCCAAACATCACCCGGCTGCGTCGCACCGTTTCCAAGTTACGGTCGGAGTGGTCCGAGGGGGTCGTCAAATTATCTATCTCGGAGAGACGTCTTCGATGAGCCCAAACATCACCCGGCTGCGTCGCACCGTTTCCTAGTTACGGTCGGAGGGGTCCGAGGGGGTCGTCAAATTATCTATCTCGGAGAGACGTCTCCGATGAGCCCAAACATCACCCGGCTGCGTCGCACCGTTTCCAAGTTACGGTCGGAGTGGTCCGAGGGGGTCGTCAAATTATCTATCTCGGAGAGACGTCTTCGATGAGCCCAAACATCACCCGGCTGCGTCGCACCGTTTCCTAGTTACGGTCGGAGGGGTCCGAGGGGGTCGTCAAATTATCTATCTCGGAGAGACGTCTCCGATGAGCCCAAACATCACCCGGCTGCGTCGCACCGTTTCCAAGTTACGGTCGGAGGGGTCCGAGCGGAGCATCAGTTACGGACAGGGGGTTTAGGGAGAGGGGGTGTACTGAATGCAACTGATGAATAAAAGGTTCGTAAGGAACAGGCAAGGAATAAGTTCTAATGTAAGGAATCCCAGGTTTTCTAGCAGGCAGATTTTTTGTACAAACTTTTTCAGTACAATATATTATTTTTGTAATTGGGAATAACAATTTCGTTTTGTATTGTGCAACTAAAATAATAAAATTATTATAAGTACAATTATTTATACGCTAACTAGCTGGTGCCCGCGACTTCGTCCGCGTTCTGGATGAAAGGTACCCTATGTCCTTTTTGGAGTCCCAGACAACGTGTATGCAAAATTTACAACGCCATCTAGGGAATTCTGTTTGAAGCAATGTAGTACTCTAATTCATCTAATCTCACTTCAAATAATGGAAAAAGTCTGTTAACAGATGGCACTACATGTTAGTAATCACTAATTACGTTACGTGTTAATAAAATTAAAGCTGCTGCCCGCGACTTCGCCCGCGTAACTTAGTAAATTATGTACTTAAACCTTCCTCGAGAACCACTCTACCCATTAGTGAAAACCGCATTAAAATCCGTTGCGTAGTTTTAAAGATCTAAGCATACAAAGGGACATAGGGACAGAAAAAGCGACTTTGTTTTATACTATGTAGTGATAATACATTTGACAACAATTTTTATATTTGGTAACAAAATAGCAACTGTAATAAGTCTCCGGCAATGGATGACGTGATTTCTAAAGTTATCCCGAAGAAAATATAAAAAAATTGAGCTTCAATACTATACACATTTACTATGCACAGAGAAACTTTCAGCGTTTATAAAATAACGAAGGTCTGGCCGTCGTGGGCTCTTGCTCTATGCTTACGTACATGTGTGCGTGTGCAATGCGCGAGCCTCGATCGTTGTGAGAGTAGCGCTAAAAACCTAAACATCGCGCGGCGCGTCTCCGTAACGGCCCCTTAAAGTTAAAAATCGCTCTCTGTGTAGTAATTCCCACAAACGTACACTCTTCCCGCCAACAATGGTTGGGCAATTAATAAAGCGGAATACTTTAAAGTCGTACGAGAGAGAAACTCCCGCGCATCGCGTCAAACGTCGGAACTGAACACATCACGATATAAACGCTTTATCCCAAAACTGCGCACGAGATCACGTTTCGAACATTATACACATGAATTTTGAACGCGCAAATCTTTTTTTTGTTTTCTTTATTTTTTCCTACAAACTTATTGGTACTGGAAAAATAAAGAGACTGCTTTAACTTGAACAGCATAAGGTCGAATTTAGTTTAAAGTATAATTTAGCGAGTGAATCTACATTGTAAATAAGATGCATGTTTTCGTTTTTTTTTTTATTTAATTGTTCGTAGCCTAACAATATGTATGTGGGTATTTTTAAAAGTTATTGTTGGAAGCAACGATGGGAATGCACCTTGCATTACACAACATAGACATTTTAATACCATAGGTACCTAATGGCAATGGGGGTGTGAATTTTTAATCACAAGAAATTTACGTTGCTTGGTAACAGTTAAAAAAATATTCTAATTTAAAAAAAAAATTTAAGTGTATCACTAACACAGCCCTTGTATGTTTATAAATCTCTTAACCAATGATCATAAAATTTTGCATACACAATACACATAGATGGACATAATTTTGTATACAGACAAGTACGGTACTACATTTTATTCAGAAAAAAGAACTGCTTCCGAGCGATTATCCAAAAACAAAAAATCAACACCTGAAAAAACACCTGAAAGTCGGGGGCAAAAGCTAGTATTTGTATATAATAATCCTATTATCCTATTATATTTATAATATTATAAATGCGAAAGTTTGTTTGGATGTATGGATGTTTGTAACTCTTTCACGCAAAAACTACTGAACCGATCACTATGATATTTTGCATACACGTTGTCTGGGACACCAGAAAGGACATCGGATACCTTTCATCCAGAACGCGGACGAAGTCGCGGGCAACAGCTAATTTATAATAAATATATTATTCAACTTGAGAAACTTGAGTCTACCACTATAAGTGGTATTCTTGGTTCTTCTGTGGTAGGAACTTTTGGTTTTCGTACCACAGAATAATCCTTATAAATTATGTACATGTGGCGTGTTTAAATAAGTGTTATCGAAACAAGACACAATTTTATTTATTGTTTTGACTAGGTTCGTAATGTCTATTTATGATCTTAAAAAGTAGTATAGAGTACAAAAAGAGTAAATATAAAGAAATAAGAAATCTGCACCAAGAAAGAGGATGAATAGGAAACCTTTCTCCAGATTAAAATTTAAAAAAAAATAACCGTAAAGAAATTATAAGAAACAAAATGAAAAATCCGATTCATCCTCAACTCGCAGCCGACCGTGGTCTATTCAGCAACAACTTATTAAATAAATTAACCACAAGTTACTAGAAAAGGAAAACTAAGCGGTTCTCTCATTCACTCGCTAACAAAACGGGTAATTCCTTAAAACCGGGCGGTATTCTGTTCTTTCAACGCGAACTGTACAGAGTTAAGAAAGCCCGCAAAAATAATTGGAAAGTGACGAGAATAACCTGCATCGTAGTGTTGTTAAAATAAACAAAGTATCGATATATTATTTATAAATCTTAGCGCAAGTTTGAGACAAACCATTGAATTACGACTATTTTAAATGTTTTTTTAATAATAGATTTAGTACGTATTAATGTCTTTTAATAGCCGCCCTTTGCCTATACTGTACACTATGACTATGCATAAATTTACTTGCAAATGTTTTTGAAGTGATAACCTGATTTTATAACAATTTCTAATTAATTTTAAATACCTATATATCTAACTTATATGAAATTATCCGCTTATCTAATAGTAATATCCGATAAAATGGCTA
Source organism: Synanthedon tipuliformis (assembly GCA_947623395.1). Classification (NCBI taxonomy): domain Eukaryota; kingdom Metazoa; phylum Arthropoda; class Insecta; order Lepidoptera; family Sesiidae; genus Synanthedon; species Synanthedon tipuliformis. Next base: position 5,132,404 of record OX392428.1, on the reverse strand, counting down.
AAATCGATTTAAAATATAAGAACAAAAGTTAATAGATCAATTATATATAGGTATTCGTTTTTCAGTTTGATTTATAAATATATTTTATTGATTTTAATTAATTTGGCTTACCAATTACCTACCATTAGAAATTCACCCTTCTACCACCCTTGTTTCATTAGTCATAAAAAAATCGAGTTTTTTATTAAGTCTTTTTTCGTAATATATACAATATTACGTGTAAATAATAGCTTCTAGATTTCACATAAAACGCAATTCACATTCAACAAGTTATATTTTGTTTATCGATGAAAAATTTATGCGTCGCATCACTAGCCGACCCCGAGAACGCGGCCCACATTCCCAACTTTTCATCACTCTCCTTGCCTTCCGAGCCCATTGTGGCCGTGGGAACCTTTATTGCCTCCATAGAAAACTGTGAAAGACGCCCAAGAAAAGCATTTGTGCGCCCCGGCCTGAATAACACCGACAAAGAACCGAGTTTCAGTGTTGATTCCGTGCCGGCTTCAGACGCCTTTCATTCGATATTTTCCGAATCGCCCAACTCTACTATAGCGGTCTTGTTTTGTATCAGTAAATGAGTTTCGTACTGCAGAAAGGTTAATTTACTTTTCATTCGGCTTTTTGTTACGGGCCCTTGATGTGAAAGGGTCGCTTTTATTTTCGCCAAAGTAAATAAAGGTCCGTATTTGTACAACTTATTCTGTATTTCGGTTTCGCAGAGATAATTACATAAAAAAATATCCGATTTATTAAGAGGAAATTCAACGAATCGGAATCAAATTTTAGGACAAGAGAGAAAGAAAAATACATTTAGGTAAATACTCGTAGGTATAATTATTTTACCAAATAATTACTTAATTGAAATTTTTTTCGTGAAATCTTTGAGTGATTTTTCAGTAGCACCCGACTTGAGCCCAAAACACGCTACAATATCTTCTGTAAGTTGTTAAGGAGTTGGGTATCCCGCAGTGATGGTCTTCAAGCGCTTAAACAGGTCTTCATAAATTATAGCCAAGAACAATCCCGATTACGTCAGCTTTCAAACAAAAATAGGGTCCATCCGTTTGCGAATTACGACTCCAAAGACAGACACACATACCTACACAGATACCCAGTTTTTGCGTCGGGCATCGGGTGTTAAAAAAAATAAAGGTGAGAGTAACGAAACGAGAATGATTAAGTCTTAACTATCCAGTGACACTCATTTGCCATTCAAATTTGTCGTTCCAGGAGAAGTTAATTAATAAAATTAGCTGATAACGGCTAGCTTTTAATTAGCAGATTCTGATTTTGAATAAATAAGACAGACAACTAAATTAATAGTAGGTATATTTAATTTATTTTCTTGTTTTATACTCATTATGTTATTCGGATTAAATATACTTTTAGAATGACATAACTTTGATTTATCAGTATCAATAAGTATTAAGTATTACGTAAGTAATACTTTTCAACCGTGATGTGGACTGCTATATTTTTAGTAGTGGCCGGGTTCTGGGCGGCGGTAGTCTTGAAGGGACAGCCGCACGTCGCGTCGTAAGGTCCCCCAAGATGCCTGGCGTACATCAACTTTCGGGTACGCCGAGTTTTCAACAGAGTGCGTAACCCTCCCCGCGCTGGTTAGCCGTGGCGGGGCACCGATGTAGTGTCATAATGTCTCTGCGACCCCACCCATCAACGGCCGTGCTAGAAAATTTCTTGTCGAAGGTTATTATAGGTCGAGAATAGTTAACGTCTTACTGAAGAAGAGCCAATATAGCTTACTAATGCATTGCTTTTAGCAATTTAAATTAAGCGGCAGACGAAACCGCGCGACACACTAGTCTATACTAATATTATAAAGAGGAAAGATTTGATTGTTTGTACTGGACCGATTGATTTATTTATTTATCATTGAGTAACATAGGCTATATTTTATAAAGTTACGCGGACGAAGTCGCGTGCAAAATACTAGTATTTTATAAAGAGAGATTTGCATTTGATTAATTAAGTAAGTGCTCCAAATTAACTGATTTATTTTTGAAAATTCTACCTAAGTTGATTCCTACATTAACTACATTATGACACAACTCGACCCCCACGATTCTTCGTTCCCTTACAAAAACTTTTGACTTCTTAGGGTAACTAAGCGTGCACTATTTAATTATGAAACCCCCCGTCCGCCATTCCTACACCCCCGACCCCCGTAGTCGTCTTACAAAGAAGACTGCAAATATAATTCTCTCAAAGACTTCGGACCGGACTCAACAGTACCTACTAATATTCTTTCCTAGTTGTAATTACGTAAGAATACAACTTTTAAGATGGTATTAAGAGTTTCAACGCTTACACGAAGTTCTCTGAACATAATCGTGTTTTACGTATAGTAAGAATGCTAACAAAATAAAACAAAATTGTAAAATAAAAAAAAAATAATAAAAATAAAATATTATTAAATATTTTTAATATTTTTTTTTTTGAACAATTTTTATTTTTATTAAATATTTTTTAAATATTTTTATTTATCTAAGGTACCTTAAATAAATTTATTAGCTATCGGGTGGTGTAATTATTTTGGATGTAGATGATAGATATGTGGCTACAGCATCAAACTGTTTCTTCAGATTTTTTTTATCATTATTTTTTTCAACTTTTTCCCACTATAGAAGAAAATTTAAAGACGTAAGTATTCAAATCAGTAATTAGTTTAATTAATTTATCTCACTTAGCACAATAGCCATAATATGTTACAACTTTTAGTAAAATGTTATAACTTAACAGAACCTGTGTTGATACTGGTAAGTTAACAAACTAATGCATCCATTATGGAATGTCGCTACTCGCTACCGCTAAAGGTGAAATCGTGCTTCAGCAAATCGAAGAAGATTATTTCACTGTTTTACTTACTAAGAAAACAAAGTGAATAAACAAAATATTTAAGATGGAAGCAGAGAACTTGTTTTCGAAATGTAGGTAATGTAGGTAATAATTTCGAAACTTTAGAAGCTGCAGTTTCCGAAAATATTATCAAAACGATTATTAAGCATACCAGAACATTTGACATTTTTGTCATATTTTTACATTAAATAAACGAGATTACAAAGTTTCGGAATAAAAAAAATCAAATTCTACAAAATACAAATTGGCAAATAGTCAATTGGAATGGCTTGGCAAACAGTTTAACTTTTATAATTTCTTTATCATTGCGAATACAGATAGGTATTCGATACATGAATAATAAAATGATTTGGAATACAAATCGTCTGTAGCTACTTGTAATAAAAGCAATATTATCGATAACTTTATAGCTCGTTCACAGCACTAGTAATGAGTCTGGAGTCATAAATAGAAGTAAGTGCCTATGAGTTTCGTAATTCGTCGCAGTATTGAGTCGGCGAGCGGTTACGCAAAACAGAAAAGGATCGCCATGAAAATTTAAATATCAAATGAAATTTCGTACGGTAATTTATAGATCGTACTATTTACCGGACTGAATATCCCCTACCGCGCGGGATATGAGTAGGTATTTTATGCGGGACTTTTGGATAAACAAGGCTTCGCTACGTAAGTATCCCGCGTCATGTCCTGTGAAATTCAGTACCTGATTTATTTTATTAAACTATATATAAAATAAGTGAGAATATTATAGAGGTGGCATTTTTCTTAACCGAATCTGGAGGTTAGAAATACCTAAATACTGGAGATATCAAAATTCTACTCAAAGGAAACATTACTATGTATATTTTTTAAGAGAAGCAAAACCACATTCAAAGATGGTATGGCATCAATCGATAGGGTCAATTATGAGGATCAAATCTCCTTGCCAAGCATGGAAAATTAAATAAAAGGAATACCTCCAAGTAGTTTAAAAATTCTACACTTTACAATGAGTAGAAGGTCGTTTATTAAAAATCCCGAAATCTGCGGGATCCAGCTTGGGCTCACGAGTGGTATAATCCCGCATATTATACATTACAAGTAGGATCCCTACATTTCCAGATATATCCCGGTATCCTGATATTAACATTCCTAAACCAAGCGTTTACGATTATACGTTCGTTTGATAACGCGCGCTCGTAAAAATATAAAAAACGTCTTTTATTTTCAGATTCGCGTTAAAAGGGTCTCGTTTTTATTTTCGCACAGTATTTACTATCTACGTGACGTAATCTAGCGAAGACTGTCCGACCTATACATGCGCAGTAATCGCTTATTATTTAAGAGCGTTGGGCGGCGAATAGAAGAAAATCTCGGTCACAAAGGCGTGCCCATTTTCACCGATCATTGTGTCAGAGAGGGACAACAATATACGCCCGCACTCGTCTAACAAAGGCGACCGCTAGCGATGCGCAAAAGAGATAGAGATCACAATAGACAATTGTTATCCCCACCTCTACGATTTGAACTGCCCTAGTGAAAGTTGAGCGCGCGAAATTGGATGGAATTTCTTCGGATATTGCAACCTTAAGGTGGATATTTCCGTGTCGCGTTACCGGGTATAATGTAGCCAATAATTTAATCCGACCTTTATCACTGGAAAGACAATGGGTCGTTTGTAGTTTAGGTATAAATAGAAGTTTATTATTTGAGCAGGAAGTCGATTGGCGACGATATAGTAGTAGGCGTTTGCAAATCGAGTCGCTAGAACGAAATACACAAAGTCCACTCAGAGACAGTCTGCTGTCGCTTTTAAGGTCATAAAACCAAAAGCATTACGCTAAGTTATAACTAAGAATAATAATAATACAAACCAAAAATAAATTGTATTTCACAGTTCTTTCTCAGATTGGTATAAATTTGAAAAGTACACTACATGATTCCAGGCATGTGGCAAAAACATCAGGTTCTAATCCGCCTAATTGCTCCCGGGCAAAGCCTGGGCGCATCTCTGTCTAGTACACACGATAAATTTACAAGCAGACGTAAGTTGTAAAATGAAAACATTGGTCCCCCATTCCGTTGGCAATAATATTGACGCAATGTAACCGCCATAACGTTCTCTGTGTAAAGAGATGTCATTAAAATGTTACCAGCTCGAAATAACTCCTGCACGGTTTTTTCAGAGGTCATAAACGCGACAAATGCTCTCCACTATTCGTACAGGCGTTACATTTTAATATTATTTTTTAATCAGTAACGTTGTCCGTCCGTCAGTCCTTTCGTTTTGACTAATTGGTTTGACACGAGCGACCCCTAAAGAGCTTCAATGCTGACATCCATGCGTTTCTTTCAAAACGACATATATTTTTTTTTTCAAAGAGACACTACTTGTTGACGTGTGCGATTTTAGAGTTAGCAGTTGGCCGGTTAAATTTAATGAAAATGATAATTAAAAAAAAAACATCTCTAAGCGACTTCCCTGTTTTTTTTTAACTGTTGGTGATTTATTTTCAGGTCGTATAGTAAATAACATTTTTTAATTGACATTTTTTATTTTTTATTTTACATTAAAACTCGCGTTGCGTAATATGTAAAAATTTCAATGTAAATTTCTCTTCAATTCAGATGTCTAGAGTTGTTGACAGAATTAGACAGCGCACTTAGTTAGCTTTTTAAATACTAGCGACCCGCACCAGGCTTCGCACGGATATTTTTTTTAATTATTTTTCCTTTGATAAGAACCTTCCTAAAACTCGAGTGTTACGCTAAGTAGGTACTTAACACATTTAGCGATTTTAAAAATTCTTTCATCTATAGAAAGCTACATTATCAGCGAATAACACGGGCTACATTTTGTATGTTACGCGGACGAAGTCGCGTGCAATAGCTAGTTTGGTATAAGAGCATTAAAGTAAATTTGAAAATTTATTTTGATTTATGTAATGAACAAAGCAATTAGTAGCCAATGCCGGTTCGGTTGTATTTTGGTGAAACGAAAAAATGTCCTAAAGTTAAATAAAGGTAGGAAGCCCATTTGCCCAAATGGGTGGCATCGTGCGTCCCATCTGACAAAGATGGCCACCCCGGTAATTTATTTGTTTTTAATTTTTAAAAAGAGAACGCGGCAACGGACCAATGAGGCCGTCCCCCGACTGATTGTCAATTAGCGACATCAAACGGGCTTTTTGCGAATTAAGCGGAGCGTTTGTGTTCATTTTTTGTCCGGCAGCCGACGAGCGCGGACGTTTGATGCGTTTTTCCGTTTCGACGTTTCATTTTCATATTTCCGTTTGTCTGTCTGGGGGGTGGTCGGTTACAATGGGGTGTTTCATATAGATATCAATGCGAACTCACCATTTAGGTACTCGTGTACCGTTATTTAATACGAATGAGTGCTCTGCGGACAAATTAAGATGTAGATATGTATTGTAAAGGTTGTGGTTTTTTTTTTTTTTTTGTAAAAATCATACACGTATGGGATGTTACTTAATACTTATATTCACTGTCACAATAACTTGCAGAGATATTATATAATTTGGGAATCTAGAGTTATTTTGAATTATTATAATATATCAACTTTATTAACCAACTGGATAACAAGAAAATAAAATAGCCGTAACATTTATTGTATCACAAATTAATTGATTAGTTAAGAACAATAGATAGCTAATTAAACTATGATGTGTCTGGATTTAAAATCCATTTTCTTTTTACAAAATTAGTATTTTCAATTCTGACATTACATCATTTTGACACATTTTACTATGTTATTTTATTTATTATTTTCTTTTATGATTTTATTTTATTTTATTAATAATATACAGTTACATAACTCTTCTCCAATTACGAACTTGAGTAACTGTACCTAAGTGATTTAAATTACCTTTGAGCAATAAAAATATTATCGAATTTAATATTTTTAATATAAATATCGAATACATAACACCACGGCAAGTTCAGTTAAGCTGATAAGTAATTATGTTAAAAATTAACTTATTAATAAATCCATCTCATTCGCTGATAACACTTTATCTATTGAAACCAACCTTTCATACACATACACATAGCCGTTTGCATTTGAAAGAACAAAACACAAAAAGATATAAATAAAACCAGTCCGTACATATCGAACGATTCGAATCGAATGGATCCGGAGTCAACAAAGGGATGTTCTCTATTTAAAAAAAAGCGCGAATGCGAACGTGGCCCGCCATTAGCCGCTCCCATTTACAGCGCCTCTATAGACAGCGTACCTCTTCAATCTGTAGAGTCAACAATTGTAGGGTTGACAGCTGTTGTTAAAAAAGCACTAATCAAATTACAAACAGAGACCAAGTCGGGTAGAAAAAAAAACTGTAGTTTCTGTTTTTACGAGGTAAAACTCTTCTTAGAAACTCTTTGCAATGGTAAATCGATTGACTTTATGTGATGTTTAAAAAATACCTTCTTAACACTAACACAGATGGTCGACCTTAAAATAAAATAAATCACTTACCAAGTTTTAATTTGTTATTTATATATTTTTCTTGTAACTTAACTTTTAGAATGTACTTCTTAGGCATAATTGCTTAGTCGCAGTTAATCCTAAACTAAAAAAAGATTACAGTTTAAAAATATTCGTGGACAACCCTATGGGAGGGCATGTGATCGAGTGTTGTTCGAGTTTTTATCGCTGATTCATTAGTATGAGAGTGTCTTTGTTGAACCCGGCACAGCCGATGCGCCGACGCGGGGCCGTCCGCGTAACGCCGCATGATTGTATGCACCATAACATATTTGAGATTAAAAGGATTTTCACTCTCTTTGTTATCTCTTTGTGCGCACTATGAAAACAATCAACCGGCAAACTGATACACGAGTGAATTGATTGAGTGCCTACCTGCACCTTCATCAAACATTACCGCGTTGTTTTGTGCAAAAATAATTACAAAAACTACCCCATTTCAATGATGAAAAACATTTTAGGGCCAACGTGTACCTACCAAATGTCGTTTTGAAAGGTGGAGGGAAGCTCTGGAAACATCAGGCCTGCGAATAAGCAGAGAGAAAACCGAGTACATGCATTGCAACTTTAGTGGCATCAACGGCAAACGCACTGTCTGTCTGCAGAACATCCAGCTAAAGCAGGTGGACCATTTCAGGTACCTAGGGTCAGTCATCAGTAAAGATGGGTCAATAGACACTGATGTCACCCATCGCATAAATATCGGGTGGATGAAATGGAGAGAGCTATCCGGTGTGCTGTGTGACAGCCGAATGCCCGTACGCATAAAGGGACGAATATACAGAGCAGCCGTCCGACCGGCCATGACATATGGAGCCGAATGCTGGCCACTCAAAAAGCAGCACGAACATCAATTGCACTGCGCAGAGATGAAGATGCTCAGGTGGGCGGGTGGTGTGACTAGGCTGGATCACATCAGAAACACACACATAAGAGGCACATTCAAGGTGAGACCTATCCCAGATGGACTGCAGGAGAGCCGTCTGCGGTGGTATGGACACGTTATGAGGCGACCATCCGACCACATGACCAGAAAAGTGCTAGATATAGGCACTAAACCCCGAGGACGAGGAAGACCCCGAATCACATGGATGTCCGTTGTGAATAAGAACATCAAGGAAGCTCAAATCGACAAAGAGATGACCCAGGACCGAGCTGCCTGGAGACGCATGATACGGAGGGCCGACCCCAAATAAAGTGGGAAAGGGCCAGGCAAAGAAGAAGAAGAAGAAGTGTACCTACCAAATACAATTTAGTATTGAAATATTTTGAATAAATTTATCTTACTTTTAGTTAGAAAAACAATATTGTGAATATACACAAGACAACAGAAGATGATGGACTTGTGACCTACACAAGTTAGGCATAAATTCCAAGATTATGTCTAAATAGCTATAAAATCATAGCAATAAAATCATAAAATCATAGCAATAAAGTACCTCCTACTACAGGTGCATGAAAATTTTGATAATATTATAGTTAAATTTTTATATAGGCCACGTAGGTACCTTGTAAAAATATATCAAAACACCAACAATGACAAAATTTAGTTGCAAATAAAAAAAAATACAATGTCCATGACAAGTACAATTGAAAGTAACAAACCTAATTTGTAAGGAAGGGGTAAACAAAGTACCTTCTGAACTTGAAGGGGGTTGAATTTGAAATGTAAAGCATCGAATCGAACCCCAAGTACCTACCTACGTTCTCATTTGAATGTTTTTATTCTTGACGTTAGAAAAATCGGTTTTTTAAAAAAAAACTATACAATTACCACTTATAATTTTTCTTATTGTGGTAGTGAAAAATAAAATTTGTACTCAAATTACGAGCAGGTAGGTATATATTTTTCGCCTAGAGCTTTACTATGATGAATGTTAATTTTATTGTAATAAGTTACAAATACTTATTAAAAATAAAATAAAAACTGTTACATGTGACGTCTATTTGGTTACGAAAATAAAGGAAATTCCAATATTATGCAGTTTTCCTGGGACCCTTTTGAAATCGTGACCTGCGAACTAAAGTAGCCTTCGCAACTTTGTAGACGTGACTAAAAAAGGATTGCGAATAAGCCTGTTACATTTACATCGAGTCAAAGCTCCATTTTCATAATGGATGCTTTTCTTACAATCTATTGTCGGTATATCAGAATCTGATAGCATTAAAAAAATGTGTTAATTATTCATGTCTAAACATCGTATAAATACTTAATATGCCTATTAAAAACACATATAAATTAACAGTAGGTATCAAGATCGTCAAAAAGCAACGAAAGATGATGAAAAAAACCATCAAAAAACGCAACAATTAATTTTGATAGGTAAGGTGGAAAGGAGGCCAGCTCAGAAATATCCGAGAGTGGACTGGGATTCCTAGGGCCTCGGTCGCGCTATTTCAGTTGGCTCTTGACAGGGACCAGTTCTTGAAATTGACGGCTAACCTTCAGAACTGAAGAGGCACAAGAAGAGAGAGTAGATTATAGATAGTTTACATCAATTTCCGTATTGTACTCTACAAATTTTTATATCTCCATTTGCCACAAAAGATTTTGGTAGACCTATAAACAATATTGTTGTAGAATCTCTTACCTTGACGTGCTCCTGTTGCGCCAAAAGCTGTTGTCTAACCATCTGCAGTTGCATGATCATCTCCGATAGTTGTCTTTCCTTTTCCAGCACGCTCTCTCCTGCTAATGCTTGAATTGCTGCAGCATCGAGAACGCCTCTTCGATCACTGGAAAGAATAAAATTTATAAGTTCAAAGAAAGATAAAGATAATATTCAGCAAAAATATTATCTTTATCTTTCACAATATTTTTTATTTTAATAAAAAAAATAATTAAAAATACCAAAGGCCGTATTATAAATGTCAACATTGTTTAATTCTATACTTTTTTTCCTTGCTATACCTACATTTTTAGAGAATCATTACATAGTTACGAAAAAAATAAAAAATTAAAATATAAAAAGATATTTGGTTCTTTTTATACACTGTGCTAAATTCTCAACAGCGCTTTTATTCGATGATATCTTTCGCTATACAACTTCTAACATAATTTCAAATGCATTCGGTATTACGTTTTCTGGAAAAGTTTGCTTCTACGCAAAGCATTGAACGAAGTAGTTGATTAGTGCTGGCATATTATATGTCAGCAAATACTGAGTAGGGACCTTTTTGTAACAAATAACTTTTTCTTTATACTGTCTTTGTCTTTTTTTTTTTACTCTTTATTTCTGTTATTTGTTATAAATAAATAAATGATTTGATTTGATTTGACTTAATTACTAATTACGAACAAAATTTGTCTAACAAAGCCGACATCCAAATTGTCTGAGGATTGTAATACTGGCTTATCTCACTTTGACGTTAGCTTTGTTAGAAACCATAATAGCCAACCTAACAATGGTTTTTCTGTAACACAATAGCAACTTTGACTCGTTTATGAAAATGTTAATTGCAAGCAAATTCTGTCAACGTTTCAGACAAACGGATTTTTTGAATCCACTTTCAACTGTCAACGGAAAGATTTTTTCATCTAGTTTTCGATCAACATTTTTTTTAGAATAATTAAAACCTCAAAATCAAAACGATATCTCCAAACGCTTGATCGACAAAACTGGCTATGACAGGGCTGGGTATTATCTCTTTTAGAGATTAAATATAGGAATCCAGAGAGGTAATGCAGCAAGCATGTACTCAATATCTTACCACCTTGGGCCCAATTTTAATTGCATTGACTGATAGTTGAATTAGTTTTTGACAAAAAAAACTAATTCAACCATCATTGGTATTTGCTTTCGAAAATGTAAATAAAATTCAAAATCGCTGTCGATTATACTCGCATGTTACAAATTAACAAGACGTCACAAGCAAGATCTGATGGCATGCAAGTTTACTTTGTTGCTACAACTTGCTGTGCAGATATGCAGACTCTGTCTGCGCCGAATCTGAATTATTCATCAACAACCCAGCACTACCAAGGCGAAATACGGTGTTATATCAACAAAAGATTGTAAATTTAGATGAGACGCAGAAGGAGAGTAATTTAACACAGATAAATTAGAAAGCAACTATTTTATTGGTAAATTAGCTGTTGCACCGGACTTCGTGAATGTTAAATCATTAACATTATAATATTAGGTAGTACAGACTAGCGGCTTTCCCTAGGCTTAACGCCAGGATGCTAGTGTTTTCTGCAAACCTATATACGTTTCGATAAACAAGGATTAGTGAAGAAACAGACGGAGGCGGACAGCGAATTTATTTCACAACCCTTACTCTATTACTCGAGGCTACCGTCTCCTATTGACGCCAGCATCTAGCCATGTAGCGAAGATGAGTCCTATGATGGAGCGAGCTCACCCAGAAGATGCCTATTCACTCGAAGTTTGAAAAGATTTGGGTTATATAAGCTCGGAAAACCGGCAGAGAGTTCCAAACCTTGGCAATGCGCATTATAGGTAGCTAGGTGGAAACAACTCAGAAGAGAGATTGTTTCAAAATTCACGCTTTACTATATTTTCACTTATGTTTCTTTTATTTTATATTTCACGTATTTGTTTAAGCTTTGAACTGCTGCTTAGTAAGTATACGTGTTCGCTCGACTCCTCAAACAAACACATCCAAGGACTCAACTGAATAATTTATGGGGGTACCTCGGAGCTTCTTTCAAATGCTTATTCTCTTTCCGCCTTGCGTCAAAGATATTTTAAAGTATTTTCTATTAAATCCTTTGTCAGGTAACACTATTAAGATGAAACCCTATTGTTTAACTCAAATTTGTTGCGATTGCTAACTAATTTTGATAATCTAGTTATCTGGCGAGCCCATTGACAGAGTGATTACCTAAAGTGCCTAAAGGATCCCGGCTTATTCACGGCAGGAATCAAGTATCATATGTGTTGTTAATCCACGTAATAAGCTATCTGGGTACCTAATGTCATCCAAATGAGTTAAGCCGTTTTTGCGTGATGGATACATATTGATGTATCTAGATGTTTTTTATTCTTATTTTATTTTATGTTTTTCTAAGATGTTTATGTGACGATGGCCTCACAAATATAATATTTGTAGGATTACTCGTGATATCTTATAGAGTACCTAGATTATTAACTTAGAAGTAGCTCATCTAAGTATATCTTCAGGAGCACTGACAAACTTTTAAATGTTTCTAATATTTGAATATTAGAAGAAAAATTAGATTTTTTTATAATTTTATAATAATTTAGATACTGTCCACCGACGGAAAAAAATTAATTACGTCAATCTATACTATAGTTCTGTTCTCTATATTTATTGCCTGAAGATTGCGTTTGTTGTTCAGTCAGGTGGGTTTGTATTATTTTCCTGTTCAATGATGATGCCGCTTACGATTTATTGTTCTTGATGCTTTTTCTAATAAATGTGGCAGTTTCACACTGAAATATGTTATTATATTATAATATTATAGAGGAGAAAGATTTGATTGTTTGTTTGTTTAAATTGAATAGGCTCCGAAACTACTGGAACGATTTGAAAAATTCTTTCACCTATAGAAAGCTACGTTATATCAGCGAGTAACATAGGCTATATTTTATTTATAATAAAGTTACTCGGATGAAGTCGCGTGCTTAATTAATAAGCTAGAATTTTATAAATGTAACAGCCATCTGCACCGAAATCGAACAGATTTATTGTTAGGTATACTGGCCCAACCGGGAATCGAACCCATATTTTCTATAGTGGCAGCAAGCGTCCCAAGTCCCAAGCCATGAGGTGGCTACCTCAATTGCTTTCAATCAAATTAATTTATAGAAATTCAAATACTTAGACAAGTCAAATAATTTTTATATAATAGTAAATTAAATTTTAGTAAAAATGTAAAAGCAAAAACAATAGATTGTGTAATCACAGAAAAATGTATTTGTTACAGAGTATTGTATTACACGAAAATCTCTTAAAGGTCTGTGTCGTAGAAGCAGGGGTTATGTCATTAAAATGGATGCTATGGGGTTGACGCGTTGAATTTTGACATTATACAGGGTATGTAAATATTAAGTGGAATCACCATTTTACTCAATAAAGGAAATGTTTATTTATCTAGAAAAGCAATTATAGACAACTAGATAGTACCCGCGACTTCGTCCGCGTTGAAAAGTGAAAAATATATATAGATAAGTATAAGTAACACCTAAAAATAAAATAATATCCCTTCATAATCTCTGAACTTTTATCCTACTAAGATCAACAGCGCACATTCAGCAAATCACATAACTCCTACTAATGCACTACTAACAATACGTAGACCGTTTGCCTGTTTGAAATGTTTTTCATTGAAAAAAAATTGTTGTTGCATGAAACTAAGTAATAATAAGCGACAATAATGAGTCGTCTGCCTGTCTAAGACCCTTTTGTTTAAAAATATGAGAGGTGGCTCGAGATATCGAATGGTATAAATGGTGGTAATGAAATTTTGGAAGTAGATGAATAGATAAGTATTTAGACAACATCAAAATATGATTCACGGTTTTCCCACAAAATATATTTAAGTAAGTACAAAACAAAACTCATGGTTTTGTAAAGTAATTTACAACAGCCTGTATACCTTGCTCAAGTTCGATGGATTTTTAAAAGTAATTTAAAAAAACACGGCCTCCCAATATCGTCACGTCATCTCCCGGTGTTGTAATTGTGAAAAAAAAATACTTTTGAGAAGTTTGTTTTTGTACACTGGTAACATTGCTTTGATTTTCCCTCTTCGATTTCGATCAAACTTCTTAGCGGTTCTTTGATGCGTCTCGCAAAAGATGGTAGCAAATTAGAAAATAATTATTTGCTGCAAGGCTTCCCTCATCCCTTACAAAGGGATGCTTAATAAGCTTTATTTAGATTGTATTCGATTAATTGACATATCATTAGCTACCTTCATTAGCTTTCATTTTATAAATCTTCTTTTGACTAATTTTTATTGAAATTTAAAGTTAAGTTAATTAATAAATTATTATAGGTAGAATATTCTTTTGTACATTATATAGTTATACAATCATTTATTTATTTTATTTTAATTTTTGGTAGGTAATATTATTATAATAATATTAATTAATTTATATAATATTTATACATATCTATATTAATATTTAGTAATTTATTCTAATGCTTTGTAATAACGAGAGTTGAAATTTAATGGCATATGCCCTTAAAATATTTATAACAATCGACAGGTGTCATACCTACGCAATATTTACCAGTCGTAATACAGGTAGCCTGAAAAAAAACACTTAAAACCTCACCTATGTCTGGCTATAGTTGTACCTACAAAGTAACGCGTCATTTGAACAGCATAAACAATGCACAAGTAGGGTTGGTGCAGCTATACAATTTGCGGGCAACAATAAAAAATCCCTTAACGCGAGACAGCGGTTACAACAGGGGTGATCCGTCTTCTTTTCTCTTGCGACAGCCATGCTAACATAATGTGGATAAGTCGCAAAAGTACTTTTTTACCTATCTACTATTTATTCCTTTTAAATGAATAAAATAACAATTATTATATTATAATACTAATTTAAAAACAATAAACTACCTTTGAAGGTACCGTATCAGCTAACTGCTAGTTTGCTTATTTATTTTCGATGATATTGAGGCGACTATCAGTGTTTTGAGGCATCGATAAAAGTATTCAGAATCTCTACATAAAGTACCTATAGCTGAGAAACTACATAGCCCGACAGGGGATGGTTACAGCCCGACAGATGGCCGACCCCATACTGAAGATCACGGTGAAATAGCAGCATTTGTGTGCTGTATATCAGTAAGTAAAGGATGCCAGAGACCATTTCCCCTATCCCTTCCCAATCTACAGCACTCAACACCTGTGGCGTTGCTCCTACCATCATAGTGGACCGTCAGCCTGTATGGTCGAACATAAAAAAATGCTGAACTAAGAACTTATGTGACAGAAATTATCAACAACATATATACGACTTCAACGTCCCGAAAATTAAATATTTGATTAATAAAAACAATTTTTAATTTCTTTATTGTAACAATATTATAGTTTAATTAACTGTTATTAGATTAATAATTACATTTTATAATCCTGTTTTTTAGGTTAGATAAAATCGTTGCTAGATAAAGAGTTCCCCATTTAAACTTTAGTTGGAGCATGTCCGCACTATTATTTTGTTTCTACAATGCAATCATTAATATTTTACGCGTATTCACCGTCGTTCGTCATGCTGTTGTGTTTTTATTGAGCGGTGCGCGCATTGAAGCGTCTGCGAGAACTGAGGGGGGGCTGATAGCATTTTAAATCAGGTTAAGGTCAGGACGAAGCCGCTGCGTGTACAGAGGATTTCTTTACATCTCTTTTAAAGCCTAATACTCAAAAATATACGAAACGATTGTTT
Source organism: Synanthedon tipuliformis (assembly GCA_947623395.1). Taxonomy (NCBI): domain Eukaryota; kingdom Metazoa; phylum Arthropoda; class Insecta; order Lepidoptera; family Sesiidae; genus Synanthedon; species Synanthedon tipuliformis. The sequence goes on along the minus strand of OX392428.1, from coordinate 5,116,648 downwards.
TAAATGGTATTATCAACCACCCCTTATAATAGTATCTAACATACTTATGGGCCAATACGCCAATATGGCCAATATGGCCAGTATCTAACATCTAACATACCATATAAACAAATGTTCCAATTTATAGCTATCTAGACTTACTTAGTCCTTTGGGCTGTGCTTTGCTTTGATAGTCAGTCAGGATAAGCGATTTTAAAAGTAGGTTAGATTACTTCTTCTGTACAGAAGATATGTTTTCGCACACATCTAAAATGAGATGGTAATGCGTGATAATAAAAAAAAAACTATATAATATATTATCCCTACGTACGTACGTAAATGTGACCAATACAGTTAGTTACGTTGGATCAATAAAAACTACTGCACATGTAAAACGGAATGGTGTATGAATACTTCATTCGAATTTGTATGGCTGGTCATGTTAGGGCATTATCATTTTTAGTGCTCGCCACACTGGTATATTCAGATGGAATTTTTGATGCACTGGCGACACAGTCGCGCTGCGATTGGTCGCCCTGAATATTGTATGAGCCAATCACCGGGCTGCGCTTAAAGCTGCATTGAAATCGAGGAAATTGACGACAAAGTTTTGCAATGTAACGCAATCAGCAATAGATATAATTTTCCATTACACAATCAGTAAAACACCGGTTTAATCAGCACTGTGTTTCGTTTGAGAAAATTATAACTTCAATCTGCTGTATATTTTTTGCGGAACTTTCCTGTACCAAAGATAAATTCTTATTAAGAAGCAAACGATATTCTATAAGAAGAATTGTTATAGAATATCGTTGTCAGTGTCACAAACACAAACAATATTTGTTTGTTCAGATGAAAAAAACATACAGAAACATAGGTTTTTTTTATTAAGTAGATTACGCGTAATCTAACCTATTCGGTTCGGTACGGTATGAATTCGGTACCTATGAATATATACTAAAAAAATAAGATTTGTATCTTTGTTTGTAATGAATACTGGCTGGTTCTACTGGCCTTTTTTAAAAATTCTTTCACCTATAGAAAGCTAAATTACCAGCGAGTATCATAGGCTGTATTTTATAAAGTTAACTAGAAGAAATCGCGTGGAACAGCTACTTAGTGGCATATAAAAGCGTGCTAAACCGCAAACGGCAGCTAGTATAGCGTGAATATTGAGTCCATCGATAAACTTCATTATTACAATACATTAACCTGGTTAAATGAGCACAATAAACAAAACAGGTTGTTTTGACATTATTAAAATAAAGCGGCCCCGAGCGTGATAACCTTTGCTATAGCCGAAATTGTTCATACACATTGTTTTCGTGTGCTATCTGAGTTGTTGTGGCTGGTTATAATACGAAATCACGAAATCGAAGAATGCAGAAAAAAGATCGTATAAAAAGTAAATATTATGAAAGGCAAAGGCCAAAGATAGGCTTTAGCGTCTATTAAGGGCACCTGTACGAACGAGTGAAGTCAGTAATAGGTAATGGGAGAATTTGCTGTCTCAACTTACTATGACCGAAGACAGAATGTGACGATACCTATTCGTAGCATTTATTGAAAGCGCAAAAATAATAAATAAAAGATATGGTTAGCTTTTCCAATAATTTAGAAAAACCTTAGTAGTTGGTAGCTATTGACAATCGAATTTTAAATATAATACAAATTTTCAAATTCATTTATTTTCAGGTAACTAGACCATTTTTATACATTGTAGTGATAGACATGTTGGTGTTAGTTTTTAGTGGTTTTTAGCTATTTATGTACTTATTATTATTATTTCTTTTCTTAATTTTGATTATATCTTAATATCTTAAATATTATAACTATGTATAAAAATGTAAAATATGGGTATATTTACCTGAAAATAAATGAATTTGAATTTGAATTTGAATTTGAATATACAGTTATTATTTATACATACTCGTATAGATAGGAAGTTTTCATGGAAAAGACATTATTGACTTTGACTAAAAACTAAACTGTACAAGAATTCAACCAAAAAACGTCAGAAATTCTGCACATTTTAAAAATTAATTACTAGATATGAATATCAGTTTTTTGTTTCAATCCAAACTTTCATTTGATATAAAAAAAATATTATGTAATGCTACGAGTAATCATGGAATTACGTAGTATGGAATTGGTAATCGGCTTCCGTTGCCAAGTAAATGCGCAGAAACACATTACATGCTTTAATATTTCACAATGCTCTTCAGTAAGGGGTTAGATTAGGTTACAGGAGTCAGTCGGATAGCTTAGTTTATGACTGTTAATCTTCTACAGACAAAGCAAGGCCAACGAGACAACGCAAAGAATGTAAACAATCTTTTAAGGGTTCTCAATATGGCTTTATTATACCATGAAACAGATAGCGCCGACCGCTTCGTGTGAGGGAAAAAGACAGAGGGCCGGATTTGCTTACATTGTTTGCGTAGTCTCCTTGGCTATACTATATCTGCAGAATAATTCCGATTCGAATCTTCTTGTTATATTTATTAAACATAACGAGATAATTAATTTAATCGATAATTGCACAGAGACAATACGATTTGAATAGAATCGCATAGAAACAGGAATCAAGGCGCTAAGGTTATCTGCAAATGTTAATTCAGTGCTCTATTGTGATTTGTTGATTACTGGCATTCATAATAAATGATGATTACTCTGTTTTCAAAAGGGAGTAAATGCCACATCTAACAAGCGAATGTGGGCTCTGACATTTTAAAATTAAAGCAGTTATTGCAACGATGATCCAGCATTCAATACTAATTCAAACGTCAAAGATTATATTAGGCAATTTAATTTTAAACATATTATCAAATGGGAATGTTTATTTGCAAACAAATTTGATTTTATTCTAGATTTGATCAATGGTGTTAATTAAACATAATTACTTAGGTATTCTGTTGATACTATTTTAGTAAATTTCGAATGTATTTACTTATATGTTACTAGATGAAACTAGCCATGATCCGCTGTTCCATTGAGAGCATGTTGCTTGGTTTGTTTTTTGTTTCTTCAAACAATATGTTTAGTTATTAAGTTCCACTACAATACTCTGAAAGAAAACGTATAAACTTATTTGAAACGTTGCAACAAGATAAGAACAAAATACCATCACCTTTGCAAAATGCTATCTTAAAGCTAAGAGACTGACTGCTAAGCTAAGAGCTGTTACGAAACTTAAGGTTTACACGAATTACTATTGATAATGAACTAATTATCCCTTAAAAATATTTAAAATTAAGAGCTCAAAATGTTGTGCTCAGTAGATACTCAAAGTTCGATTAAAAAAAAACATTATTTCTCTGACAAATGTTTGTCTGTTGTCTTCAGGCACTGTACTAATTAAACGCTCTGTTAATCGCCATCGCTTCAGATTAAGACGCGGACGCCTAATGCTCAACAATTCATCTCCTTTATGATGCTGTGAATCCGACTTAGAAGAGGCGTGGTGTAAGTTTAAAGAGAAAGCGGTTTTTAAAATACTTAATTATTTTTACATACTTAGTAAATTTAAAATAAAATAAAAATACAAGCAAAAGCGTTGTGACTATACAGTAGTGAACATTCTAAAAGATTATTGTAAGACATTATTTGAATATCAACAAATGGTATATATTAGTTACATCTCGTATATTATATAATACATTATATATTCGTATTTTTTAAAATCTTAAAACATATTTAATTAAAATAATAACTAAACTGCAACGTAATAATAGAAAATTTGTAAATTGTACTTTAATTTTTTTATTATAATATATATATATATTTCTATTTGTTTATGCCGATACTTTGTTGTTATTTGACACTATAATTAATGGAACTAGAACTGATATAAACTTTGGATAAATTATTTTTGGTATTTTAGTAGAAAAATCTAAACGCAACTTATTATTGTTTACCAAAAACTATCGACTCACAAACAGCTACCGAACCTCTGTAAGAGAGCGTGTAAATTGTTTCACGACTTTCGCTTGTACTTTGGACCATACACCACACGCACACGTTAACAATGAAGCAGAGCGTAATTTGTACGGTGATATATATTGCTAAGGCACAATGTAACTGTTCCAAATTATAAAAGGCCGCCAACATTAGTTAATGTGAATAACTTATTTAGGATTGTTTTGAGTGATTACACACCTCGGGCGGTACTCTATCATAACAGCGATTATAACAATGCTTATTCTTTTAAAAGAGTATTGTTAAGAATTAAAAAACGATTTCAATGCTTTCAAGTGTTAAGACGTATGCTACGTAATAACAGGTAAACATACATTTTACAAAGGAAAAAAATACCTCTATTAATACCTACATTATCTATATTTATATAAATCCACACTATCCATCCATAATAGTCTATACTCCATACTAAAACATAAATGTGAAAGTAACTATGTCTGTCTGTCTGTTTCCTATTTAACCGAACATCATAAAATTTTGTATGTTACACGTTGTGATGGATACAAGAAAGGACATAAGGTATCTTATCCAGAAAAAAAGCCTTTAAGGATTTAGCCTTTGTTTACCCCGTTAACTTCTTTTAAACCACTTAACAGAATTTGATACGGTTTTCTCTAAAGAATATAGCGATAAATGTTTAAGGTTCTTGTTATAATTTGATACGAAAATTGCATTGCAAAATTGGAAAAATAAATAAGTAATAATAAGTTGAATAGTTAAAACAGATGAAGAAACTTCAAAGCAAAATATAGTTAATTTATTTCTCTCGGCAGTAACCGTTTAGAATCTGTATAAAAACAATTGTAGGCAATACAATCATTCACCATCATATTCAATAAGCATAAAACAGTCGCCGGTCGGTCAAATAGACAAACTCCTTCTAATACAATGCGTTGCGCTGTCGCAGTACAAAGTACCTACAATTCTATGTGTGAGGCAAATCTTTACAGAAAGAATATCTTCACGTGCACAGTATGAAGGAATCAGTATGTAAACATATAAACACTTCATTTATCACAAAATAACAAAACACTAGTCATTTATTATTGTTTTGAGATAAAAAAATATTTATAAATACCACATCTAAAAATATATTCACGGATATATAATATTATAAATTATGTGAAAGTAACTCCGTCTGTCTGTTACCTTTTTTATCATAAAAATACGGGTGTTTTTTTTTTTCACATTTAAGTCGATTCGATTCGATTCCCAGACGAAGCAAGTAATTTTTAGAAAATCTTTGAATCCAGTATTACTAACTTTTAAAAATAAGATAAAGTCTTCTTTCAGCAAAATATCCTATCTACGATATTTTAAGTACTTTTCCTTCATGTCGCATAGTCTTGGAACACCAGAAAGGACATAGGGTACCTTTCATACAGAACGCGGACGAAGTCGCGGGCACCAGCTAGTTTTCAATATAAGTCAAATTCTTCTTATGTTCTAATTTTTATTGTGATGTTTCTATTACTTTGATGGAAATTCTAAACAATACAATTTGTTCTTTACATGTTTAAGTATAACATATTATATTTTTTTCAAACTAATTGCGTTGACACTTCTTGTAACATCTTTATTAAACAATGCAAATTTTAGTATTTAGCCTTGGTTTACCCAATGCTTACCTTGGTTTGTTTTTTTATGTTAAAGTCGACAGACAGGCTGACGGTCGACTTAACTGTCGGTGGCAACCGTAACCAAGCAATGCCACAGGTGCTTAATTAAACCCCTTTAAGATAATGATTATAGGTATTCTCTTACTTATTTATTTATAACTCTAACTCTTTCCACTTTTTAAAGAAAGTTTATCTGGTTTAAAAATAATAATAAAACAGGTATCAAAACATTGTTTAAATGCACTAGAATCATCGGAAAGACCATTATAATAATGGGCCATGGGGCCAATATAATAAATTTATAATTGGGAAGTTATCTCTTCAAACTAAGACAAACAACTTATTATTTGGTGTTACAATCTCCATTTCAATTTCCAAATATTTTTTTATTTGATACCAATAAATCCACTTGATACCTACTTCTTAAAACTCCATCAACTACTTAATAATATTAACTTGGTTTGAAAGACTTAAGAAAGTCTATAAGGCTATTTAAACCATTTTTTTAACCCCCGACACCCGACGTGAAAGTGGGGTGTTATGTTAAGGGTGCTATGGAATCGTAGCTCTCAAATTGATGGACCGATTTCGATTTGTCTTTTTTATTTTATTTTTTTACTAGCTGGTGCTCGCGACTTCGTCCGCGTGGAATAGTTATTTTGGGAATCTCGAACGGTTTTCGCAGCGACGCAACGGAAGCCCTCAAAGATGAATATGCTAATGCTAATAGCTCAAGTTAACGAAGGAATTTCACTAACTTCCTATGTGTGATTTGATGGCGTTGCTTGTGTTATAAGCGACGGTAGCCACTTACCGTCAAGTGGTACATCAGCCTGTCTGTCAAGGTTTAACATAAAAACATATATAAAGAGACTGTGAACCATGAAGTTTTATGAAAATTCTTTCTATACCATACTTAAAGTTCAATTTAATTTAAAATTTTCTGGTTTCCTCACTACTATATGGCATACCGACATAACATGGCGACTTTTTGTCACCACCCATAAAGGATTATTGTGATGCACAAAGAACTATTGTGAGCGGCCTTGTCGATTGTCTTATGTGAGCACGACAAGTCTCTGTATGACACATTTATAAATAAAAGACGATAAGCTCACCTTGAGTTATCTATATTTGGAATGTCCTGTATTATCTTTTATAATTATTGTTATAATTATTAGGTCTATAGATGACCTCATCTAGAGCAGCCCTTTCTCTATCCTTGAAGGAGACTTTTCTATATATTTTTTAAACTGTTTCTATTCTATTTCTATTCTATGTTTGTTACTCTGAACTACTTGAACGGATTTCATACGAACTCACACTAATATAGTATAGCATACATCAGAATAATACATATAGCCTATAATTCAGGATATTGTGAATATTCAGAATTATAGGCAAGTTGTATTAGACAAGTTGTAGACACAAGTTGTAGACAAGTTGTAGATACAAGTTGTAGAAAAGCTGTAGACACAAGTTGTAGACAAGTCGTAGACACATGTTGTAAACAAGTTGTGGATACAAGTTGTAGACAAGTTCTAGACACAAGTTGTAGATAAGTTCTAGACACTTGTTGTAGACAACTCGTAGACACATGTTGTAGACAAGTTATGGATACAAGTTGTAGACAAGTTCTATACACAAGTTGTAGATAAGTTCTAGACACAAATTGTAGATACACGTTGTAGAGAAGTTGTAGACACATGTTGTAGACAAGTTGTAGACACAAGTTGTAGCTAAGTTGTAGACGAAAGCTATTAATTAATAACTGCAGACTTTCTTATGTCATTCAGTAACATCCTTTCGCAATTAACATACATTTACCTAAATAAGCTAGATTCAGATAAAGTGTTATCCAATAATAGATACGATAATAGAGGTTAAGTGATGTCAAGCACAAACTCTGTCAATATTTGTATCAAATGAGGAATTATCATCGTTATAATTAATTGCCTTTGTTATTATCAAGATTGTTGTTGCGGATGTTGGAATTTGGTTACTAAGAGCTAACTAAGAAACACATTGTTTTGTATGTTCGCAGATATAGGTAAGCGCAATGCTAAAAATTATATATAGATAACATAAAAAATATTGTTTACGAAGTTTTGTCAGTGGAGATTTTTTTTATCATAATTCTTTCTTCCTATCGAGGTTACCTACTATAGGAGCAGAAAAATATATTTTGAAGAAAAACTGTTTTTAAAAGTAGTTTAGAGAATTAATTTTTTAACAGTTAGTCCATTTCAACTTCAACTGACTTCAACTTACTGATCCGATGGCTTATGTCGGTAACTTTCGTAGGTCTAGTCTAGTCTAGTCTAGTCTCATAGTGTAACCCCGAGCATAGCCCTCTCCCTAGCTCTTTGAGTGACGTGGAGCTTTCTTACAAGGCCCATAGATCATTTTTGAATTTGATTATATATCTAACAATATTTTTTTAAAAAACATTCCCTATATTCAAATAAGAAAAAGTAACAGTGAGGTTTTTACATTAGCCTGAATTACTCTATCTAATTATTACAAAACAGCTCTTGAGAGAGTTAATTTAATTCAGTTCTGTCCAGAATTAAACGTTCTCACAATAATGTCCGGTGACAAAACAGTCGCGGTTATTGTTAGCGTTAAGCTAATGCCCCACTAAAAGTTTATTTTGATGTCCGTACGTACCGTGATTAGTAGAAGACAGTAATGTTGGACAGTTAATGTGGAAACTCGCTTTGTTGTGCGCTAATTGTTTAGTCCGAGCTAATTACTGTATACTAACCACAGCTCTTGGGTTTGTATGCGAATAAAAAGATTTATAAAGCGATAATCATAGATAATGAACGTGACAGTTTAATGAACGCGTCCGCGAAGGGAGGTCTTTGTCGCGAACCGCAGTGCTCCGCGGAAGCACAGATTTAATACCTAATACATAGATGAATGATTGGTCTCTCTGCGCTCGACTAGATACCGCAGTCTTACTTGTAAAATGCGGCATAAAATAGTACGCCGATTTCGGCGTACCCGAGCCAGTCACACTGCAAACTGTCTGTGATGTGTACGTGCCGAATGTTTTATTAAATTTTAGGCATAATAAAATACCAGTTTGCGTAGTGCAACTGTGTAAAAATATAATAAAACTGGATAAAAAGTGATAAAAAGTGACGCTTTTTTACACACACTACAATAAAAAAAAATGCCACATTTTCGGAGCTATTGCTTTTGTATAGCGCTCTATCTAGTCGAGCGCAGCGAGACCAATCAATTATCTTTGGCGATATTATGTAGTTTCAATGATTTAAAAAAAAGCCTTAGATAATTCAAAAGCATCACGTGAGCTTTTAGTAAAAAATTACTACATAGGAAAAATAACAAATCAAAATATATGTGGCTTAGGGGAATGGAATGGAAGGGGCTTAGGCAAATCCAGACTCTAATCTGGATTATTACATAACAGCTTGTTCTACTCTCTGGTTACTTAAATAAATCATTGCAATATAAAAAGAAAACTTTAAATTTCACTGTGTGTGCTTAAAATAATATTGACTCTTGTTGCTCTAATGTACCGCAAAATTATTTAATGTTGGCACTTTAAAATGCATAAAACTCAACTTGCTAAGTCGCCACTAAATGCTTAAGTTATGGCTTAATAAATTGCCAGGAACTACCCTTTTATATGAAGCTTAAAAGCTTTAACTAGTTACAAATTTAAATGATACATAACATACTGATCAGTACGTTAATACATAAGTTGAGATTTACCTTTCTATGAGGTTTCAATATAGGTTCACTAAGTATACTTAGATCGTTATATAGCTATCCAAGCCCCTGCTTGCTGCTTGCTTGCTTGGCCCTCTGAGGCTTAGCACGGAGTTGAAATTTTCAAAAATCCTCTCGAAGTTTCTAAAATAAAACTAAGTTCCAAACAGCTTTCTAGACTTTGGGTGTGCATGGAATAAACACAATAAATAGTCTACTAATCCTACTAATCCTACTAATATTATAAATGCGAAGGTTTGTTTGGATGTATAGATGTATGGATGTTTGTAACTCTTTCACGCAAAAACTGCTGAATGGATTTCAATGAAATTTTGCATACACGTTGTCATGGACACCAGAAAGGATATAGGGACCTTTCATCCAGAAAAAAGTACTGCTCCCGCGGGACCATCTAAAATTAAGGAAATTAACTCCTGGCTAAGTGTAATAGCAATAACGATGTCAGGCGATATATTGCTTTTTCACGCGGACGAAGACACCAGCTAGTTTATATATATTTCACAAAATTTATACCTATTACCTACTATTAATTTATTATAGGACTGTCGTAATTAATTTCGATGATGCTAGATCATCGAAATATGTTGCTTCCGTGCTTTTACATTCTTAATGACTGCCAAAACGAATTGATTGTCTATAAACTGCGTTACTGACCGCCAATAACAAGCGTTAAGGACGGCATATCTATTAAAAGCGTAGTTTAACTGGCGTTTAATGATTTTATAGTGGAACTGCGGTGGTCTCCTACTCTTAACATTGTTTTTAATGAGTCATAATACGACTAATTAAATTCTGGAAACGACTAAACAGGAATAGTCACGTAGGTACGTAGCTCTCGGGTTGTCCTGTTTATGTGGTGTTTAAAGAAAAATATTTAAGTTTATTGTTCTAATTAACATTTTTTTTTAAGCTTAAGCGGTGAGTCATTGTTTAAGATGCAATGACACTTTTTCGTGAGGTTAAGTTGAAGAACGAAAAGACAGTTTTATAACAATGACGACACGTTTGGTCTAGTGGCTAGTAACCTTATCTGCTAAACAAACGATCGCGGGTTCGAATCCCGCTAGGGGCAAATGTTTATGCGTTAACATTTACCTTTGTACCTGAATCATGGATGTTTGTATTTATAATATGTATGTATTTACAAAAAAGTAATCTATGTAGTGGGTATATCAACTGTTTGGTATCCATAATACAATCAGTGTGGAACTAGAGGTGCTGTGTGGAATGTGTGAAGATATTATTATTATTATTATAACTATTTTGATATTCATTCCTGGATTTTTTCTCTTATTGATATTAATTCTTTTGGTTATTAATAATATGTGTGTTAAAAACTGAAGTTTTCCTTCCTAAACCCTTATCCTTAATCCTGGCTATGGTCGACAGCAGCTGTTGCGTTGACGGTAGCTAACCTGTCAACGAACCGTCAGCCTGTCTGACGACCTTGTCATAAAAAATATTGTAGATTACTCTTTAGCTCAATGTAGCATTATATTATATTTATAAATATTTTGGTTTAAGGGTATTATGATATCTGACCTATCGTAGAATAATTGATGGCTAATAATATTTAAAAAAAAAACCCAAATAAAAGGTAAGTATGAATTTTTGTATTTATGATAAGAATTAAGTACTAAAAGAAGTAGATTTGTTATTGCAACATTTTTTTTGTTATCTTAACAATTGATATGAAATTGGACTTCACACTAATAAAACCTGACAGTTAACATTGAAATTATCGCGGGTTTATATTACACACTATTATCGAGTAAATAATTATTTCCGTATTATTACCATCACTGCATAAATATTATTCAAACAAAACAAACGTTAGGCATCGGAAATTGCCAACAATACATACGTAACCAGACATCGCAATGTGATGAAGAGATAAGATTTCTATAATATATATAATAACAACAAAAGCTAGACTTTTAACGTCAGATTTCAATGATACAAAATTTACGGAAATCACAATTTATAAAAACAGATACAATTTCGCCAGGGATGGGACAAGGGAGCCCATTGTCCCATCCCTTTCCCCTTATTCTTAATCCTTCTATGATCGGCGTACCTACGGCAGCCACTTACCATCAAGTGGACCGTCACCCTGTCTGTCGACCTTAACATAAAAAAAAATGTAATATAATTGTTATTAAAAAAACTTACCAATTTTGTTTAACTGGTGTAGTCGATGGCGTTGGTCTTCTCTCTTCCTTTATAGTACTATTATTCATTTTAGACGTTAATCTTTTTAGAACATCGTCCATAGACCTCTTATGTGGAGGTGCAAGAGATAACGCACTGTTGTGGTTAAGCAATGAGTTGTTATTATTGCAGAGTCCTAATACTTTCGCTTCGGCGCCAGGACTGCTGCATTCCGATGAACCCCGCCTCCGGGCCTGCAAATCATTGACTTGATGCAAGCTTAGGAAAGACGAAGGGACTAGAAGATTGTTTGTCATGTCTAAGGATTCGAATCGCTGTTTCTTGGTGGGTCGTTCTTCTTCGAAATTCGTTGGATCCTCTTCACTTATTGAACTTCTTGTTGAGGAGCTAGGTGAGAATTTGTAGTAGCTTTGCTGTTCAGTGTCCGATTCTGTTTGATCAACGAACTCCGTGGCTGGACCGGCCTCTGATTTTTCGGTGTCAGCTGCTCCTTCTTGCAATTTTGACGGAGGTGACTTTCGTTTAGATGACATGTTTCTGAAAAAGAAGGGACCGAATTAAAATTGTAATAAAAAATAATTGTTCTTTTTTTTTAAATATTATTATTATAAAAGTTTTGGTGGTGAAATTTTGGTCTTAAGAATCATTACGAGAAAATTTAAAAAATAGTGACTTCCACAAGTTTATCTCTTTATTTTTTTAAGATATCTACCACAAAAAATTACCTTTACCTTCGATAATTAAATTTATATTACTTTTCAAAAGTATAATAAAATGAGTGGAAATTAATTTTTGTTTACTTAGTTTTCAATAAATAATTATTGTTAATTGAGACTTATTTGAAAAAAGCAACTACGATAGTTTCCCGAACCATTAGATATTGTTAGCCCAAACGAGTATCTATGTAATTATTTTACATAATATAAATATTAAAATTTGTAAAAGTTTATATTGATAAAAAAATAAAAATAAACAATCAGATGTGTTTTAATTGTCACCTACGTTCTTCACCTACGTTGCTGGAAAAATATTAACAAAAAAAATATATATTCTTTTACGATCATAGTATAGTTCTACAAATTTGAATTTCCTTAAAGGAATAGTTACTTTACATTAACAAATAAGATTATGTTCAAGTAGAGACAGTATCACTGTTTATCCTTATCCCGGGTCAGACATCAAGCGTCGTATTTGTCACCAAACTCCCGACTAGTTACGAAACTCGCTTCGTTAAAGCACCTAATTGGGCTCTACTAATTCTGCTAATTGCAGTTACTGCCTTTGGACTTAAGGTGTCCAACAAACCAGCCATCATAGTGAGATCTTCCTAGGAGTACCTTTTGAACGTCTGCGGATTATAGTTTACTCGTAATTGAGGGGGGCGAGGAAGACCTTAAAGATTTGGTTGCTTTGCACAATCATGCATATTCGTTTGAATTGTGAGCGTGTGTGTTTTGTTTGACTGTGTCGTCACATCTGATTGGATTTAGATGTATTAGATTTACTTCGTCTGTGTTAGTGTGCGTGTTAATTGTGTGTTTTGGTGTTAATCAGAAACTGAAATGTCTTCATTGGTTGTGCTAACAAACGTATTTCTTGGGTAGACTAGACATATGTCTGGCGTGATCCTCTGATGTGTTATTTATCTTTGAATACTCATTAATTGATTAATATGTAAGACAAACTGAGGCCTAATGAACTAATTAATAAGCCTACACGTTAGCCACTAGGTGCCGCTGCTTCATCCCTATACCAATTGACGTTTACCTATGCATTCGACGCGTATTTTCGAGTAAAACTCGCACTAGGCCCTCTGTTATATATTTTATGTCAGTTCACGTCCAATGACTGTGATGATGATAATAATTATGTATTTTTGTATCTTTTTCAAATAAAGTTATACCTACATACTTATTCAGATTAAAATAAATTTTCAGTTTAACAAATATTATAACCCCAGTAAAGTACATATTCGTATTTTTAGGTTCGTTAAAGCACAAAAAATTAAGAAAATTTATCATTAACAATATTTTTACTGAAAAAAACGTCAACTTTATCTTTGATTTTATAAGAGGATTTCCCAATGTAAAAAAAAAAAGGTCTGTCAATTGATAATATCGATCGTAAATATAATAAAAGCCCCGCTAACACAGTGACATCGGAAATCTTGTTAGAGGCTCTAGACAAGGGGTGGCAATGAAATTGCATTGAATAGCAAAGGACTTTTTGTTGCAAGCTTTTGCATCTAATCGAATTTAAAATAGGAATTCTTATTGTTTCTCAACCTTCGTTTGTTTACGCGGTCTTCATTTTTTTAAGCTCAGTTTCAGGCAGCTACTGTCAATAATAAATAATTAAAATTAATTTTAATTTTCTTCTATCTACAAAAACCATTTTTGGGACATTTTGAGCAAACTTTTTTGTTTAATTTGAGTATTTTTTTTTTCACCCCTTCTACCCTTCTTTCAATTTTTGAATCTAACTTAAGACCTATAACGATCTAAAATTTTGACTTGGAAGTTTTTCTTGAACTATATAAGGTATAAAAATATTTAATAAAAAAAAACTAGAATAAATAATATTAAGTATTACTGGAAAAAATATTGAAATTAATTTAAGTGAAAATATTAAAAACACACGCAATCCTAAAAATTTGCATTTTTAAAAAAATATGTTAGAAGAAACTATCAATGCAATTTGGTTTGAAAAAAATATATGTTATACTTAAACATGTGAAGAACAAATTTTATTGTTTAGAATGTCCATCGAAGTAGTAGAAACCCCACAATAAAAGATAGAACATAAGAAGAATTAGACTTATATTGAAATTTGTTGCGAAAACGGTTTATTGCGCGCAAATGATTCCTACACCGAATAATAAGTCAATATCATTTAAAAAAAATGTATTGATTTTTTTATTTTTTTTTAATGTAGTTTTAATGAAAAGTACAAAAAACCACATTTATCAGGCCTGTTGAATTGTTTTCGCCGCCTCGGAACTCTAAATATATGGAGCTACAGTGTCTCAGTGACTGCGTTGAGGTGTGGATTACGTTTGTGTTTTTCGTGTGGAATTAATATGATATATATAAACATTCTAAAGGTCATATCGGTGAAGGTCAAATCGTCAATGTCATTCGCCTTTGTGAATCCCTTAACATAATGTGTGAAGAAATTTGTGTAGTGAAATATTCACCTGGTTGCAGAGGTTAACAACATTTTGCATCAACAACAATTAACATATCATTAACGGTAGTTTATTATGGAGAGATGTGCTATTATGCTACCCCTCACTAGGTCGTCTGACAACACAGTAAAAGTCGCGAGAAAACAGTGAATGCCGGCTGCGGTTAGTTATAAGTATTGGTGCTCTATGAAGGCCTATATCCAGCCAGTAGTAGGTTGGTTTATATACCTATATATAACTATATACCTAGAGATTGAGCTCATATAAACCAAATCCTTTCAAAGTTCGAATGAATAGGCATCTTCTGGGTGAGCTCGCTCTATCATAGGCATCATCTTCGCTACACGGCTAGGTGGTGCCCAAAAGCAAACCTATTTCTAATAAATTTTTTTTTGGATATTTTGAATTACCCATAATAGGGTATGGGTAATTCAAAATCAACCCATACATACCCTATTCCAATCTATCTTCTAATGAATTTGCTCGCCAGCTACTCTAGGTAGTTTGATCCCAGGACAAGAAAAAGTTCTTTCAATCTGGCTACAAGTACGAGCTAAAGTGTATCAGAAATGATTGTCAAACCTATACCAAAATCTACTTTGAAGTGTCATTCAAATTTGTAACTAACTATTTATAATTTAAAATATTCACGATGCTCACAAAATATAACCATAATTGACGCAACACATACGTACTGACACTTCAGAAGGCTTCTCGTTTATCTAAGACGGGGCGTCTGCAATTTCCTTCATCTAATAGGTTGGAAGGTACGTTACCTTTGCTAGGTCCGTTCACAAGTAATTAATTTGAACGGATGCCCATGTTAATATGACGGATAAATTAAAGGCTGGGCTCGTAAACGATAAGAGTTATTTGCCGTCCATTAGACAGAGTACGGTGAGTAGACATGGCTTATTATAATATATAATTTTTGGCTTAAATTTTATGTTAAGATCGGCAGACAGACTTACAGTCCACATAATGGTTGCCAAACGTTGCCTATAACAGGAGCTGCCGATTACAATAGGGTTAAGGATAGGGGACTGGGAAGGGATAAGGGATAAGTCTCTGGCATCCCTTACTCATTCATCGAAACACAAAAGCACACGTGCTGTTATTTCACGGTACTCTTCTGAAAGACGAGCAGTAAAAATGACCTACGTTCTCAAGGTGAGTCGTCAAAATCTGTATTACATCTATAATCTAGATGAAAAATAAATATTTTGAAAGTAGGTTATAAAATTAAAAATAAGTACCTAAACGGACCGAGTGTGATAACCAATATAATTAGGTCTTAAATGTCAAAACAAAAAAACAAAAATAGTGAAAATTTTTAAGCAACAGAACTCTTTTCAAGTAACGAACAGAATGTAATTAGTTTAGTTAGAAATAGGGTAGACGGGCGTTAGACAAGGTACTCTTCAACGAAAACAATTTGTTCTGAATTTCGTTGCGTCATTGTTCTATAAGCCCTTTGCTTTTGAAATTTAAATCAGCCGTGCTCTATTAAATCTCGATATTTGAACCAAAAATAAATTTTTTTATACCGTAAAATTCGGCAGGTATGCTGACGATCAACTTGATGGTAAGCGGTTAGGTGGTAAGTCTGCGCTAGTCCTAATCGGGATGAACTCCGCATTATACTAGACGCACTGGTAAAAAGTGGACTTACATTTTCAATGATTAGACCTAATACGAAATCGCAAATAGAAATAAACGGAACTTTCCGTACCTGTCAAATTTCCCACCAATTCGCCATATTGTTTGCTCCTCTGCGTGACGTCATTGTGTGCGTAATGGAACGGAAATTAATAGTTTCATTGTACACACATCCGTTTACTTCGCAAACGACTTAAAGCTCTCACACATAGAGTTTATATTCGTTTGATTCGTAGCTCTCTCAACTTTGTACAGACTTCTGAGGGATGCAGTGACTTATGAAGTCTCAAATCGTATTGTTGAGTGAAAATCGACTGGAGATTTATTGCTTTAGTGTCGCGTTTTAATTTAATGATTACATGAAATTGTATGCAAGAAAATGTGCTTTCGTACTTATTTTCACTGTGAAATCTGATTTCTCTCACAGAAGCAGACAATAAAATATGTAAAACTGTGTTGAAAAAGTGTAATAAAATATTTTTTTAAATGTCAAGGTCGACAGACAGGCTGACGCCACAGGTTTGGCATGTGCGTTGCCGACCATAGGACCATAGGATTAAGGATAAAAAATTAGGAAGGATAGGGAATAAGCTCTAGCATCCCTAACTAACCCTGGTTGTAACGGTGTGGTTACTGTCCAGACGGGCGTAACGCAGTGTGCCACTATTTTCCAAATCCAGACAAGAACCAACTTTGAAAAATTCATTTCCAAAGTTGACCCTGCCGGAAATTGAACTTGGGTCCCCTGAGACAGAGCGTTAAAGCAAGCATCCGAACCACTCATTCATAGGGCTAATCTTAAATTATAGCTACTTATTAAAATTTCTTAATACAAATTAGAAAAAAAATCATCAAAAAAAATTAAGCTGTTCATTTCGAAATTCTTTGAAAATGTTATAAGAAAACATTCTAAAATGCGTTCCAAATGAAATAAGCAAATGAAATGGGGCGGCGAATCACAATGAAAAATAAAAATTAAATAGAAATATTGTAAAGCGGCCGTAACTCAATGAGCGACGAGAAAAACATTTCCTTCGAGGAAAAAAGGAAAAGCTGGAGAAATTTTCTCGCGAACCAGTAACAGAATTATACTACTCTATAATAACTTTATTCACAATAAAGCTGGAATACAATTTACTTGATTTTCCTGGAAAATTAGGTTTCTCAGTGGAATTGTGTGAATTCCCCTAACGATTAACTTGCGCGAAATAACTTAGCTGTATCTACTAAAGCTAATTTACAGTTTTCTTTTTACATTGCATTATAATGGATTGTTTTTTGCTAAGTTACAGTAAAACTAACATTACCTCGCAACTTCGCTCGCGAACATAGGTTTTTATTAAGGAATCAAAGAATTTCTGTATCCTTTTCTGTATTTAGTAGTTAAAGCGTAACAAACAAACTTACTTTCGCATTTACCTTACATATTAGTGAGGATTATATAAGTAAAATGAAAGGACTTAGGTATATATTGATATCTATACATGCTTACATATCAATCAATACTAATAATAAATCTGTAAGTGTAGGTATTGTATATGTATTTAAGTGCGCTGATGTATGTAGGTATGTATTTTCCTCTATAACTTTTAAACGAATTAACTGATTTTGGTAGATAAACATTTAGACGTACGGGACATAAGATAGGCAAAATTTTTCACGCAAACAAAGTCGCGGGCGCCAGTTAGTTATAAAATAAAGTCGCAATCTGTCCTTTTCTCAGCTATTTTCTATACGATTTCGTAGCACGATGCCTACATTTATCCATTCAATGGTTTTTCTAATGGTTTTTACTAATGTAAAGAGGAATAAACGAGGAAGGTTTGTGTATATAATTTTCAGAAAATAATTGCATCCGTGCGAAGTTAGAGGCAGGACGCTAGTAGTAATAAATGTTTTGCTACACCTTAAGATTACGCACTCGGAGTGTAATGAAGTATTGTGTTTATAATGAAATTGATAGAGAATGAATTCACGTGTCTTGAGGGGTGTACAGTACAGTACAGTACATGTATAACTAAAATTGTTACCCATTCAATGCAACCAGAGGGGGGTAATTGCCGTCAAGTAAAGAAACTCAGACAGCCGATATGCAATAAGTTGACAAGGTATGGGGAAAACGCGGAAATAAGAAAGAAATTTTTCGAAAATTTCCCTATATTTATTTAAATACTATCTGCTGCCTGCGACTTCGTCCGCGTTGAAAAATGAATAACACCCGAGTAACTATCATACTTTTTTAATGCCTCAAATAAGGTAAGTAGGTTTATTTTTAATACTTGCTGTTGCACGCGACTTCGTCCGCGTATCTTTACAAAATATAGCCTATGGTATTCGCTGATAATATAGCTTCCTAACAGTGAAAGAATTTTTCAAATCAGTCCATTAGTTTCGGGGCCTATTCAATTCAAACAAACAAACAATCAAATCTATTCTCTTTATAATATTATTAAGTATATAGATAATACAATTTAATGTTTCATTTATATAAATTTAAGGTTTTTTTTTAATGCTTGTCATTGTCTACCCTTAAATAGTTAACTGACCATATCCATGCAATAATTTATAAATTATAAATATAAAATGTAAGGGAAAATAGGTCTCTTCTAGATAAATAAATATAAGATCCGTGTCCAAAACATTTTCTTGCTATTGACAATGGGGAAAATTACCCATCGGGTGCGCGACAACGCGAAAAGAGTGGGCCGTATGGTAAGTTAACTTGGAAACGGTTTTTTTACATTAATCTTAATTAAAATTCATTTAATTCAAAATTTAATATAACTTGCTTTTTGAAAACTCACAAAAAGTTTTTAGATAAATTATATACTTATGTAAATTCTTACTTACAATCAAAGACTATATAAGCAATATTGGTAATCTTACAATACATTTTTTTTACATATAAAGGAGGTATCTATATTAGGTACAGATTTTTGTTTTTAATTTTCTTTCGTATAGGTTTTTTTTTTAAACATTTTTTTATTTGCAGCAGTTTTAAGCACAATATAAAGTTGCAATGAAATCATTACAACGTTATATTTTGAATACAACAATAACACAAAGTGAAAATACATTATCATATATGTACCTACCTATATACAGGGCAGGGGCGTGCGTTCCATACATGCAAATAAGCTCTGCATACCCTGGAGTCCCACACATACATGCCCCTAAATGATAACTATAAATTCGTTAAAAATCATGGTAATAACAATAATAATTAATCTAACTCGTTCGCGTTTCACATCGCGCGCCATCTCTTGTTATGATTGAGGAACTTGTTGAGTTATCGCCTATCGACGCAACCGTGGCGCCCCTTGCATTTAGCGGCCATAAGCTGTACTACGTCGTGCTTATTTTTCATACAATACATCACGTGTAGTACACAGTAAATGTGTGTATGTGTGCGTGAAAATGTATGCGTGTGTTTAACTTTTGACGAATTTTAGAGGCACAGCTTATGGATGTAACCCGTCCGAATTGAATAGCAGACAAAGCGTAGCCTAATTGTTGATTGTAGGCGGTCGACTTGTTTTAGTCGGACAATAAAGACAATTTTGTTCCTACTTATTACAAAGCGGTCAAAGTGTTTTGTCGCTATTTTTTTCATATTTGTTTTGATTGATTTTCTTCGTGTTTGACAGTACTTAATTAATTAATTATTTCGTTAATTTACTATAAAACATGGAAAATAACATTGAAGTAATATGTACTAACGTATGAAAATAAGTGGGTTTAAATATAAAAACCGCCTTTACGTAGTAATATGAGCTCATTGTTTTCGATGAAAAAATCAGTTGATCCGTGATGTAGGTACCTAGATACTTTTAAATTTTAATTAATTTGCGCAAAGAAAATAAACAACATTAAAGGCCACCTTGGATACTTATCACATAAGTGATTTCAATCACTTATTTAGATATTCATGGTGGCCCAAACAAATATCAGCGAATTAATACCTACTCTAAGCCAATGTCGCCGCCGGTCGCCGTGCGGTGAGTAGGAGGCAGTTAGGTACCACCGCAGGTAACCTACTGGCGGTAGGCCATCTAAACAATGCTGAAGTGGGTAAGTTTTAGCCGTGCATACCCTGTCTGAAATCTCTGTGCACGCCACTGATACAGGGCGTCCCACGACGATGCCACATGGAGGGAAAGTACCTTGAATATTGTAGATGGAACATTTTACTGAAAGAAGACATTATTTTAATTTTAAAAACAATTTAAACTGCATTCATAGATTTTTAAATAATTACATGGTTGAACCGGGAATCGAACCCGCTGGACGAGAAAAAAAATTACCCTGTAGCTTTATTATACCGATCGAAAGAGTTCATCATAAGGATTATTTTTTGCTAAATAACATAGTGTCAGAAATAAAAGGAAGACCATGAATTTTAACATTTAATGTGAAATTTTGTTCCGAAAAATGAAAAGCTGACATTGCCGTAAGGCGGTAAGGACTGTTGAATACAAAGTCGCACTCTTTTGATTATTTCACTCCCTGTCGATTTTTTTATCTTGTTGTGGTGGATATTTAGAATAATATGTCTAAGTTCTGTTTGTAGCTCGTGAACACTTTCATACTGGTTCTTATAAACTAAATTTTTTACATAACCATACATTCAACAGTATGGGACTCATTTTGAGCATTTGATAAATTGATTAATTTTGTATTAAAATGTTAAAATTCATGGTCTTCCTTTTATTTCTGACACTATGTTAGCAAAAAATAATCCTTATGATGAAGCCTTTCGATCGGTATGATAAGGCTACAGGGTAATTTTTTTTTCTCGTGTAGCGGGTTCGATTCCCGGTTCAACCATGTAATTATATAAAAATCTATGAATGCAGTTTAAATTTTTTTTAAAATTAAAATAATGTCTTCTTTCAGTAAAATGTTCCATCTACAATATTTAAGGTACTTTCCCTCCATGTGGCATCGTCGTGGGACGCCCTGTATAATAATAGCGATATTTTGTCATGGGATCATTTTTTTTGCAAAATTATATAATATATATATAAAAAATCTTCCGCTTTGAATTCTCTTTCCATTGGTGAAAACCGCATAAAAATAGGGTGCGTCGTTTAGCAGACCGACACACGCGGCGGGGGACTTACTTAGTTATATGTATGTAAGGATGTAAGGATATCCTCATCAATATCAACTGTCACTCATGCATTAAGATATTAGGCCTCATGCAGGAGATAATTGAAATAAATAAATAATTAGCCTTCTCCATACTATCCAACTTTCTTCATTTCCCGCCCGCCCTCGGGTAATGAGACGAAATTATGATTATTACGCACCAAACAATGCAGTTAATACGCCGTGAACAATAGACCAATCAGGGGTGAAATGCTAGTTAATCACTTTGCTTACTTTACTTTACTTTAGTTGAGTGCAGTAAACAGTAAGTTGTTCTTCAGATTACTGAATAACAAACTTTAAAAAAAATTGTGATTTTTATTATTAACTACCGACCAGGTCCCGGTTTCGCACGCGTGCAAGGTTTTTCTGCAAATTTATCGTTCGATTTAGAGATCTAAGCGTAGGTACATTATTTTATACTAGCTGTTGCACGCGACATCTTCCGTGTAACTTTATAAAATATAGCCTATGTTACTTCCCGATAAAGTAGCTTTCTATAGGTTCACCTATAAAAAGCTACAGATTTTTAAAATCTGTAAAGTAATTTTTGAGTTTATTCATTAAAATGTTTGTACAAATCTTTTCTCTTTATAATATTAGTAAAGACTCAATGTAAAGATATGCAAATTTAAGCTTCATGCAAAATAAAAAAGATACTTTGCAAATGCATTAAACTAATTTAAATTCCTTCTATTTTTTTACTTTAATTCTTCTGCAATAAAAAAAAAAATATGACAAAATTTGTTATTTTGCGAAGGTTTATCTTAAGTTATCCCAATTTAATTATAAAACTCTCACAGGAAATTAGTGATATAAATGCTCTGAAAGTACTTACTCCGTCTTGAGAGCTTGTATAAATAACTACTTATTTAAAATAAAAATATAATATAGCTAAAAGGAAACCAATTTAAAAATTAAGGAAAACGTTTTAGGCATTGGCAGGAAAACGTAAGAAATAAAATATTAAGTAGATACTTTCCTACGTATGTTTAATTTTTAAGACATTTTCTCTAAAAGAAAATTATTAAAATACTTTGAAGATACTATCTATGAAAAAAAAATTCTTTGTTATAACTCCTATACAGAAAATATTTGTAATGTAAGCTTTTCGTAGCTTAAAGGTAGGTACGAAGGCATGGAAAATTTTGTTAGTACCTACATTCATTCATTCAAAATTTTGTTTCTCAGTGACCTAAGGACGCATTCACAATGGGGTAAGTCATCAGTGCCTCTTGTTTAGGGTAAATCGCAGACGTAGCGCGTTTGTCTTTAAGCCCGCTCTTGCAAATGTCTCTCCTTTTAAAAGATAAAAACAATAGAGTAAAATAATACTTTTTTTTAAGAAATGTTAGTGAAAAAAAAATTTTTAGAGTACTTTTTCTGTCGAATACAAAATCTAGTGAAACAAAAATCTGTCAAAATAGTAATAACTCCAGTTACCAGGTAGGATGCTAATTTGAAATAGAAAAGTGAATTTTTAAATAACCAAATAAGTAAGAGAAAGCAAAATAGCGAAGAATGAAGTAAAAAAAAAATGTAAAACTAAGTAGTGTTCGAGTCAAGATGCACTCTGTGTCCGCGCGGTTGCTCGCAAAGGAACGCTCCAATAAACGAATTCGGCTTCAAGCGGCCCTTCAGCCTTTGCCTGTTTTGTTACTCGGAAAAATATTGTTTCGCAAAATAACTGACGGAAATATTTAAAACAGACTGCAAGTATTATTTTTAAAGCGAAATGGAATGTGGATTTATTTCCATGGGGTTGTAATTAAAAAAAAAATATTCAAGGTCTCAAACAAAATCACTACGAAAAAGTGTCCACTGGATTTTTATACATTTATACTTATTTTATATTTTGTACTTTTATATCGAGGTGATATTCTGTAAAAGGGTAGTCTGATAGTCTGTCGCCAGACTACTTGCTTCTTGTATTACTTCGATACACAAAATAGGTCGACAATTGAGAAGATACTCGAATTGCATCCCTTGCATACTTACTACTCACGGAACACAATAGCACACGTGCTGTTATTTCAAGGAGGCCTTCTGTAAACGACGAATTTATAACTACGGAACAAATTGCACTATTTTATTTAATAGCTAGTTGTTGCACGTGATTTTGTCCGCGTAACTTTAGAAAATAAAGCCTATGTTACTCGCTGATAAATGTAGCTTTCTATAGGTGAAAGAACTTTTAAAATCGGCCTAGTAGTTTCGGAGCCTATTCAATTTTTTTTAATAGATTATTTTTTAATAGAATTTTAATTTTTTAATAGTTTTTTAATAGATCGTTTAATTAGCTAGAATTGTTACAAAGTAGGCAAATTCGAAATACAGACTCGTTTTAGTTGCACAAAAAAAAAGATACATTTGCAAGCAAAAAGCAATCCATGTTTACTTCTGTTTATGCAAATACTTACTTCATAATGTTTATGTTAACAAATTCGCCTTCACCCCTCAAAGCAGTCGCATAAAGCAAACAAGTGCACATCCTTTGACAAAGCTACACAAAAAATTGTCCAAATCATAAACAATAGTATAACCATGGCAAATATTATCTGTGCCCCGTTCAATGTATCCCTACGTATAATGAACCATTCATACTCGCAAACAAACTCCGACCAACCATATGCAATAATTCTATACGAGCGCACGCAGTACGGAAAAGTCACACACCCCTATCACGTTACAAAGGATTCTCAATCGAAAATAGAGCACAGTAAAATTCAAAATGAAACAGCGGCCATAATAGACGTAAATCCTTGAGCGACTGACAAAGAACAGAAGCGATTTCACGACATCAAAGTGGAACACGACATATTACGCTTCAAAATAAACACCAGAATAAATAGATCGACATGTTTGTTCCGAAATATTCGACGATGGGGTGATGATATTCTAAATCATCCGTTTACAGGGGGTAGTTCCAAAACCCTTTTCACTACGGATTAATTTGCTGTTTGTGCTGGCGCGCTTGTCTCTGTATCGGGATTTGTAATTAATAAGGGACTCCGTGTACGCGACTCATGTTAACTTCAACACGGAGTTGTAACATTGTACGATGAATAACGCATTGCGAACGGCATCCAACAATATGACCATAATACGAAAACTTTTCTAACGAACTGAAATTGTTCCCGAGCCACGTCTAAATGTGAGCGAGTTTAAAAATGGAAGCCTATAATTTACACATAAAACACATCCTAATGGCACCGTACGTGATCACTTATTCGGTGAGCTCACAAAGAGACATCTTCATCTGAAAGCAGACTCTGATTTAAATATATTATTCTTGTAATAACAGCACCGGACGGAGGGACTCCATTGAAGTCGTAGAATACATTATTTTAATTCGTACCACCTCTTTGTGACCCCATCAGGGAATTAATGGATTCAAAGCCTTCTCTTCCGTTTCACAAAGAATAATTTGTTAAGTAAATGAACGGGCAGACAATTCGGTTATCCCAAGTTTTGTTTCGATGGAAGATTAAAGAGTGGCGAATCAGGGAAAGGGGCACCTTTCAATCTGGCCCTTTGTGAGAGTATCTCTGTTAATTTACGGTAGATCGATGAATAAAGTACACAATACAATTTCATTATTCATCTCTCGAGCTCTGATTCGTCCATTTGCTGATGAGATGAGACCACTTTTTGTAATAGATTCGCAAAGCCATTTGAATAATCGATACAGTTTCGTTCGATGTATAGCTGTATTAAGATATTGCATTACGGACCGGCAACGGAGCAATAATCTAAATTGGAATCGGTCGTGTCTTAGAAGAGGCGCGGAACTGGTCTCAAATTCAGTATTCATTGGGAGTTGCAGAATGGAGGAGCTATAGAGAATTATTGTCAAATCTCAGGGGCATTTCGGACAGCGATTCAGCGAAACACGGATTATAGATGGGGCAGTGTGCTCAAGTTTAAACAGAGCATAATATTGCATAAGGTTATTAATGGAGAGACGACAGTAAACTGAAGGTAAATAATGTACCTTGAAGTATTTAAGAAAATGGTTATTACCGTGGATCTTGAAGATGAAATTTACGAACTCGGTTGCAAACATATCATATATTGTATAATATGAAATATGAATATTATAATCAAATATGAACATTTATAATCATTATATTTACTTATATATAAATGTTAACTTAAAGACTTACTTAAAACCAGTGTTTGAACTTTGTGGAAAACCTCTTTGTCAACACAACACACACTTTTTCCTAGAAAGCTTTTTGTGCATTATTTTATTAGAATTTTTTCCTAAATATTTATTTATGTCATGTTTTATATATTTAATGTTTGCAATGTATATATTTGCCTTGACTGAGAAATTACTTAGTTTATTTAATTTATTATTTTCTATTTGAAATTAAATACTTAATGATTGAAATGTTGACTTCAGTGTTTTGACACAATTTGTTACTTATTATATTGTAGGCAAAACAAACTAGGAATACATAGATATACATAGCAAAATGATCAACTAATAAATCTACTTTTTGAATTTGATTATGTAACAATTATGCCTCCTTCGAAATTTTCTAACATCGTTGCGATGTTTAGGGGAACTTGAAGAGTGTCGTCTACCCTTCGGGTCGCCGGTCACTTATTGTGACATCAACACCGCCTGTGGCATGTTGACATTCTAGCTTACTATTTCATAGTTATTCGTCCAATTATAGCATTGAACAGAAATACATCTTTATTTTATATGTATTTAAAAATGACGTCAAGTGCTTCTTTGATATTTTAATAAAACCTAATAAGGTTTGATTGTTGTATCTACATGTAACTTCATTTAACTGAATATTAAATTAAATTTTTTAATGAAATAAAAATATTCGAATAAACTACTTAATTTTTTTTAAGGTAAAAGTTGTTTCATTGGTTTATAATTATAATGACGTGTTCTGTCAGTCGCTCTCTTGGTCTGGTGACAAAGTGATAGGGCTCCAATTATTTTTTCAGTAGAAAATAACAATGTACCTACTCTAAATATTGTTTTTTATTATTTAAATATAAAATTCAAACGCCAATACACTAATACAGAGGTACTTTATATTTTTGTATAAAAAGCTAAAAGTGTAGGTAATCTTCAGTAATAATCTTTTAATATTGCAGCACCTAACAAATTTTTATACAGCATTAATACAAGGAAACCCTGTAAAAGACAGCTGGGCAGAAGTTAGTATCAGAATAATATCGAATACTCTATATTTTATTCATGAACTCGCTTCGGCAACCGACTACACCTTTGTGAATAATTTAGATGTTTGAGACATATTATTTTTGCAAGGGTCCGCGGTCTGCCCCAATGTTTGTTCAATAAAGTATCGTTTATCAAAGGGGAGCGCGAGAAAATCTTCACTGTTAATCCTGAAGGCGGTTCATTAGACCATCACAGTTTCATATTGAACTGGCTGGTGCCCACGACTTCGTCCGCGTTCTGGATGAAAGGTACCCTATGTCCTTTTTGGTGTCCTAGACAACGTGTATGCAAAATTTCATAGTGATCGGTTCAGTAGTTTTTGCGTGAAAGAGTTACAAACTTTCGCATTTATAATATTAGTAGTATTAGTAAGGAAACGCTACTAAGAATGCAATTTTTTCAGCACGACCAAAATAATTAGGTTTACCTTAATTAGTAGTCCTACTAATATTATTATAAATGCGAATATTTCTGAGAATTGATTTGTTCCTCTTTTATGCAAAAACAGCTCAAAAGGATTTGGATGAAATTATAGGATGGATGGATTAATATATAGGATACTTTTATGTTAGATAAATTTTAGGTTCGCGAGGAATCGTCACCATCTTCATAGCGATAAAGATGTCAGATATTTTCTTAAACTAAATTTTTTGCGGGTAAATTTTTTGTCAAAGGAAAACTTGAAATTTTTGTCTAATGAAAGAAATCATTGCAAATACTTGGTGTCATTACACAATGTAGCCTGTGTTATAGTTATAGGCGTCGGTTGCCATTTACCATCAAGTGGACCGTCCGCCTGTCTGTCGAAATTACCAAAAAAAATTCTACCCACAAACATTTCTATTAAACAACGAATCCCACGTTTGTCTGCGAATGTTGCAAGTTTATCCGCAGACACAAAGCAGCTGAACTGTAAACTCTAGCTGTCCCTGAAGCGCAACCCGCGATATCTACGCTACACAAACCACCAAATTCTGTCTTGTTTCCATCCAGCAAACACTAGAGAACAATCGCTCAATCTACGACAGCGAGCTTTCTAACTAAATTACGTCTCGACACAATCCCACGCGAACTGAGACATTATTAACCCTTTCATCGAGTCACAATCACAATTTGCGGTTATTCGTCAAGTCTCACGTAATGCTGTAACATTTCGTTAAACGGCTCGTTTCAAAGCAAGATTTTCGGCTTAATTTTGTAATGTTTTCGTACTTAACGCTGCGGTTTGTTTTATTATAGCAATTGACTTGTGAAACGCTCAGTTAACCCCTGATATTGTGGTCGCCATCAAACAATCTTGCCTTTGTTTTAATGACACTTTAATTGCGGTTGAAGCAAAACGCCACTTTTAGGCTTCTATTATGAAATCTCACACGGAAGGAAAGTATCTTTCTTATAATTATTGATTTTTCTTTCTGTTATAATATAAGCTAAGAGAATATTTAAAGTTTATTCAGTGAGAAAAAAATATGTGAAAACGAACCACAAAATCATTTGATAATGAATACAGAAGAAAATGAATCTTCTTCTGATACTTGATGAGTTTTCTTTTCTGGTTGAGATGTATTAAATCTATGGAAATTTAAAAAGTATTCAGATCAATAAACTTGCAGTGTAGTACCTAGTAACTTGTAGTGCCTAGAATAGATAAGTTTTGTTTACAATCTTCATTGATTTGCATTGTTATTATTTGAAGTAGGGTTTCAAGTGTAATATTTACTACTTAACTTAATTCAACCTATTATAATAACCTGCTTGAGATTCTCCTATTTGTATGAAAAATCGATAAACAGATGCCTTATGAATGATGTGACTATACTAAATTGTTACTTCAAAATTTTATGAAATTAAAAAATCCTTTTATGAGTTTTCCTACATCAAATTACAAAGAATACAGTTTTCACGTAGCAAATAGAACTCTTGATGAATTTAGAAAACTCTAGTAATAAATTGAAAATTAATTCCTTTCAAACTATCCATAATGAACGCAAGTGTAATTTAGAAATTCACATTAATCCGTCGGCTCCAGATTAACGAACAATTGTGTAAGGAACAAAGCTTTGAACCCGTGTTCTGGAGGTCTATTCAACAATAATACACCACCTACATTGCCAACTTCAATAGAGCACTTATAGTGCTTAAGGCGTTTCAGACGAGCGACAGTTTTCGTGCGATTTTAAAGCCTCATGAAAATAAAAAAATAAATTACATACG
This sequence comes from Synanthedon tipuliformis, assembly GCA_947623395.1. Taxonomy (NCBI): domain Eukaryota; kingdom Metazoa; phylum Arthropoda; class Insecta; order Lepidoptera; family Sesiidae; genus Synanthedon; species Synanthedon tipuliformis. The sequence goes on along the minus strand of OX392428.1, from coordinate 5,087,709 downwards.
TTGTTTGAGCAAATTTTGAGATCTGGTAAAGGCAAGCAGTAAATGAGTAAACACTAGGTACTTAATTTAAAAGAGATTATTTTATTAACTCTTTTCTTACTCTTAGTACAAGTTTAGCCACACTATCACTTTGAGCTTAGTTTTGCAAAATACATAAATTTAGAAATATAAAATTGAAACACTTATAAATATTTATAATAATGCAGAAGCTAAACTAAAACAGGTTTCTACAATTTATAATTAACATAAAACTAAATAAATAAAATTTAAGAACAAAAAAATCGTAAATAAATTTAATTCATTAATAACAATTTCATAAATTTATATCTATGTGAATATATGTCTATACATATTATAAAATAAATTCGTTGTCCACTTCTGTCTGTTGCTCCTCTAATTTCTTATAATTCGTAGCAGTTTCATATTACTAGCTTTAAAACAAACAGGTAATGAAACGCACGTTTTATGGGAGTTTGTAGATAAATACTCCCACTGTGTGACGTGTAATAGGTAGTTTTGTGATACGCTCGATTGGAAAGAGAGAAATTGTGCCCACCCCAAAACAAGTTCACTAATTAAGTGTCGTACTAAAGGTCTCGTGTGAAGAGCCACAGGTTCCCGGCCGAGCCCAATAAGTGTCAGATGATGTGGAATAATCGATGCGACAAACACGAGGGAACATAATGCGTCTCGATTCATTCGACACAATTCGATTGAGGCATTCGAATTAAAATCGATCTGCTGTGTTTGTTTGTTGTCTTTAGAGTGTGTGGATATGGATTATTGGACATTATTTCACAGAGAGTGGCTGCTATGATTTTTGTAAGTAATTTTTTTATTTGGTATACATATAAATAAAAATTAATTTACATACATATAAATAACTGTTGCACGCGACTTCGTCCACGTAAATTTATGGAATATAGCATATGTTACTCGCTGATAATATAGCTTCCCAACAGTGAAAGAATTTTTTAAATCGGTCCAGTAGTTTCGGAGCCTATTCAATGCAAACAAACAGACAATGAAATCTTTCCTCTTTATAATATTAGTATAGACTAGCAACCCGCTTCCGGCTTCGCACAGATGTATCGGGTAATTTTACCAATTTATCTCTTCAAAATTTCAAATTTAAAAATTTATTAGAACTTTGAATTTAGAAACTCTGTATTTTGCTATATTTTGATAATATTTTTTTATAGATACTAGTTGAACATCTGGCGACCTAGCTTAACGCACTTTAATTAAGATTACTAGAAATAAACCATTTAGTATTAGATGTTGGAGAATTTTAAGTTTGTTTACTTAGCAATTAGTAATTAGTCTAGAACTAAGATGAAAATGTAGCTTGTAGCTTGGTCAAATAAAGGCTTTTTTATTTTTTATTTACTATGTAGTTGAACATTATCACATAATCACTTAGTGAGCTAAACGCACGAGAGTAATCTAAATTTAAGGCACACGGTGCCACTGGACACAGTCTTGTAACAATAATAACTATACAACATATTCATCAAAAGAATCACCACACTTTGATATCTATTGATTAGGCCCTCTTGTTACATCAAAGCGGCCGAGGTGCATTGTGCGACCGTCAATGCTTCCTTCATTTCCTTCCATTCTGGCTTCCCCTCAATGTTTCTTTTATAATAATAGTTATTAACGTGATAACACATTTGTCAGATGTTAATAAATAGGCACATAATTTACTCTGTGCGTGAACATAATAGGTAGTACTTAGTTAATCAATTTCTTAATAACTTATCTGGTTCCGATATAATCCAACCCCTTTTTTAACTCTTTAATATTTTTCTGGGGTCGGAAGATTCTCGAGTGGAGGCCACGGACCAGCAAGCGCAGCGTAGGACGTCCACCCACAAGGTGGACAGACGACCTAATAAAGGCCGCGGGTCAGCGGTGGATCCAGGCTGCTTCTGACCGGTCCTATTGGAAAATTTTGGGGGAGGCCTATGTCCAGCAGTGGACGTCCTACGGCTGAGATGATGAATATTCAAATGATTTCCTCTTATTATAATTGGTAAAGCAACTTGTTTTCATCTAAACAAAAAAAAGAAATAAAAAAATTATGACAGAAAAAATGCAATTTTATTGAACTTTATAACTTTCAGAGTCAACAGTGCATAAACGGCTCATATAGCGGCTGCCAGAGTAATAAAAAATAACTCCAAAAACAAATCGCACTGTCACCTCTTGTTGAGTAATGATTTATAAAGTGTATTTTGTTTGAATTATCTGAATTATTTAAATGCTTTATAAATGACACTGTTATGTGAATACCAGTGTCATTTATAAAGTGTATAGTTATAGCACAGCATACTTATTTCATACAGTAGGCCGACGGAGACGTCTAGACAGGGCAATCGTGCGGGGCGTGAGGGGTGAGGCGCGAGTGGGACGTGCCCAAGCTGCATACTTCGCCGTTCTTAGTAGCTTGGGATAAATATTCTAGGGCTATCGCGTCTTTCAGATTTTAATTTATTATATAAATCAAAATGGTGCATACGGCATGTGCAGTAAGTGCGTGCAAATCTTTATCTCTCATAAATAAAGAACTAAGCTTTCATCAATTTCTGCACGATGAAGAAAGGTACTTAAGCACATTTTCTATTACTTATTTTATGTCAACCCTTCCGTAATTTTTAAATACCTACACAGGCGGCGGTATCGCCCAACATCCAAGGCGTCGGCCTACTGTAGGAAATAAGTATGCTGTGGTTATAGTGTGAATACGCTACACTCTTTTTCTATATTTCCATGGACTAAATCATCATCCTGTGTCTGTCTCTCTACTATTAGATAGGTGGTTCCTCGGTTCCTCGGCGAATTTCAGAATTTCTGATTTTATCCCTCAAGAAAACTCCGAGCACAACACGTTTCATAGCTCGCTGAGCCACTTTGAATTTAGACTAATTAAAAATGGCAAATAAAATAATATGACTCTATTCTAAGTATCTAGATTTGTTTTTTACGCGATGTCGTCAAGGAGGTTACATAAACCGACCTAGATCACAAAGCTGTTTGCGATGCGAACTATAAAGTCAGAGAATATCTCTGCACCGGAAACATTATAATGAAATAATATCATTGCGCCAATACAAAAGAGATATGTCGGTACAAAATGGCCCGGTTGGCATGCGCCAGAGACAAAGCAAACGACAGGCGAAATTATTGCTCGCGCGCAACTAACCGACATTCACAACAATGTGGCTTTAGATCTGAAACATGTGTAGTGTGTAGGAACAAAGTTTCAAAACTTTCGCTTTCAGACTACGCGCAAGAAAAATAACGAGATATGCAAAAATAAATCCGAAGATCAGCAAAACAGAAATAGAAACAAATTGTTCAATGAATTCAAACAAAATGCTCGGTCTCTACTCAAACCACCTCTGTTATTAAGAATAACATATATATTTTTTTTATTGCAAAAGGAAGCGGATGTTGTTTCATTTGACTCTGTGTCAGTAAGTCTGTTTAATTTTCAATAAAAACGCGCCAGATTATTTGAAAAAATATCTAGGATTAGAATACCAGATGATCGTAAATATTCTAGATCTGAAAACAGTAAAGAAAAATGTAAGTGCGTCTGTACGAAATGGTAGCTAGCTAGATAGTTGATTTGTTAGATATGTTGTAACAAATCAAAACTTGATTGATTGATTGAGAAATCAATGTTCACGAATATTAAACTGATGATTTTTATTAAATTAAAGAAACAATAAAAGAGTGTATTAACTTATTTACCTACTCATAGTTACAGAGTTATATAAAACAACTAAAAAGAAAGATCATCAAAGATAACCTTCATAATTAAATATTTTGAGGAAACAGTTGAAATAACAATGATAGTAGGTATATGTTATTTACTTAGGTAACAGTTATTATTGTTTTTCTGCTAGCTGTAGGCAGGTATAGATAATTAAAAAATGTATAATAATACATTACTGCAATATTAAGTTATGATTAGTAAATACTAAGTTAATATTGCAGTGATATTGTGACGTTAACTACTCGACCGATCATCGTGAAATTTTGCATACAACGTGATAAAAGTCAGGGCTAAATCCAGAACAAATTAAAATTATGTTTAAATAAGAGTTTACTAAAACGCGCCTATATCATAAAAAAAAAAACAATAATGTCGGTTGGATTTGTATTAAATAATTAAATTAAAAACAACTAGCAAAATTGTTTACAACAATTATGTCATCTACTTAGTAACCTACATAAAATAAGTCACGGTGATAACAAAAAATGGATTGGAAACAATAAAACAGTTCACCCACAAAAATACAGATTTTATCAACAGGTCAGCATCGACCGAATGTCTGACCTATTTTGATATTTTTAAACAAGACAATCATAATAAATATATATTTAGATAAACGCGAGACTCTAGCTACTTGTAACATGAAGATTATTATGACTCATAAAATATTGTCAGTACAATAACAGTTTCAAAAAAATAATGATTAGTTGAAGATATAAACTGGCGTTTTATGTATGTCTTTCTACCACAAAAGCTAATGTGATATCGGACATTACTAAACTACATAAGCACGACTAGATCTAATACACCAAAAAGGTATTTAATATAATTTAAAGGTTTAAAGATAAACGTCTTAATATCAATTAAGTAAATTAGAAAAAAGGAAAATTTTAATACAAAATCATGACATTTCTGAATATGGTAGATAGGTAGGTACTTAGGTACACCTTAGGTATATACCTACAATTGTTTTTGAAATATTTAAACATATTGTGTAATTACTTGAAATTAGTCATAGTTCGCATCGTTTGCACTATATAGTTAGTCACATTATTTAGGAACTCAATGAGGAGTTTTTCCCATTTTTCCCATTTTTCCATTATGAAAACCAACCAACACCAAAAGTATTGTAGAGATGTGCATTAGCTGTCTTTGTAGAGTTAGACCCAAGCACGTGTGTTCTCTGACTACCTAGGAATTCCGTCTTTTGTCCACCAAGGTCCATTATTTGCATACCAACTGGTTCTATACGATATTAATCAAAGGTTTTATTAGTGAACATCAAAGGATAAACACAATGGTTAAGATCTCTTATAAGGTACCCTCAATACTATTGTTACTTTTGTCGGAGGTTGATTTATGAGCGGCCACTGTTGTTGAGCCACTCTTTATTGTATTGTCAGTTTTTGTTTGGACCACGCCGACATTGTGCGCCAACCCCTTCGTTTTGGTCCAGCTCTGATACCTTTATTCGCGTTGATCTGTCATGTCTCTAAACTTCACAGTGCTCTAAACGCTCCGTGTGAGACACAACAGATTTTACATATGAGAGCACGTGATGAACGTTATATTTTTTAGTCCTTGGCAACAGACGCGTATATTCAATTGTTGATGCAACATCGCTTATTTAAAGTCCATAATAATATGTCCATTTTCTACTAATTTTTTTTATCAGAATTATATATCTTTATCTCTTAATTTTAAAGTATTGTGTATATCAACACTTGCAATTTTTCCAAAGTGTGGGCAGGGAATTCTTCGAATAATTGAACAAACGTTATGACTTCTGTTGGGTTAGAATGTCGCTGCTTCTGAAACTATTCTAAGACACAGATCAGACAATCCTGGTAAACAACTGAAACATCGAGGATGTCGTAGAATAAGACCAAAGGAAATGTAGTGAAAGATGACACTTAACATTGTCTCTTTTTATCTTTAATCGTGTGAAGATCACTTGAATCCCCTGGTATTGCTTGTGTTCCTAGGCAGCGATAGCCACAAAAGAAGCCTGCCTGTTTGTTATAAAAATCTTCATTCCAGATATTTGTCCATATTTACTTCTTACTAGGTATATCTTCAAATAACTAATCCAATGTTCAATTCATAGTAACATGAAGTTTTCTTGCAAACGCAATATGATTTTTTTAAATCACAAAACAAGAAGACCTCTTTGTCTCAACCCTTCACAATCTAGTCCTTGGCCGACCATTGTATTGCACAAAGAAGCGGCTCAGATCTGCGTATTTCACGGCTCACTCCTCGCATTCACTAAGCTACATACATCCACTCGCTTCCAAATCATTACCTTCTTTACCACTATTGTGTGTTCTAATACTTCATTGTGTATTGCTTATTCTTTTATACGTTTCTTGCTGCCGAACGTCTTGATTGGCTTTTTCTTTTCATGTGTGTTTGCGTCATCAATACTAATGATTGAAGCAGCCACAATACACATTGTTATGTTGGTAACAATTTTATTTGTACATCCACGAGAATCTACAGTGTCATCGTGTTTAGTTAGTCCAGTAATAATGTTTGATGACAATATTTTGTTTCTTATTTCAAATGGAACGTCAATAAATCATAAAACAGGTGTCAATAAATATTCCAATAATTGTGGACAAATAATTTACATATATTAAGAGTTATTAAATATGTAGCAGCATTCAGATTATTTTAGAATACATGAATATTGATATAATTATGAAAGAGATTCAAAAATATAAATTAAGGGATTGCTATAGTAGACTTGGTTATAGATAGACATAGAAAATGTCCATGAATTTATACAAATATTATGTTGTGTTAAATTACTATTTTTGACTCGATTAGTATAACGTTTTAACCTGTTTATGGATTATCTTTTTCTTTAAATCGCTAAACTTAACTTTTTTTAAGTTGAAGGTTAATTTTCATATTTTTTTTATATTGGGAATTTTATATGTAAGTATTAATTTAGTAACCCATCATACCTACACGAAATAATGCTAGTTATAAGAGTACATTTTTATTAATAAAAACAAAGGAATCTTTATTTGTCCATCGAAATTGAAGTAATAAAAATATCATTATTATCTCAAAGATAGAAGAACAGTTGTACGATTGAATAGAACGAATTCAGAGTGCACATACCATTATTTTAAATGATAAAGAAGATTACACACTATCAAAATATAAACAGACAAAGAAAGGTTCATGCTAAATGGTATCATTTTCTACAAACCGGCTGACGGTCCACGTCTTGATTGTATAGGTGGCTACCGTCGCCTATAAAGGCCGCCATTCACGGCCACTCCATTTGGCATCGCTCTACATCGGTGAATGACATCTAAATTCTTATCACACACAATTCACCTGGTTCTTTTACATTCACGATGAGATAATGCATGAATTTGGAGCGATGGATTAATGGAGTGGAGCGATGCCAAATGGAGTGCCCGTGAATGGTGGCCTTTAGGTAAGCAACGCCTTAACAAGCTACCCAACACCGCATGCTATGGAAATATTTAAGTGCTACGACAACTTATAGCACTGTGATGATTATATCCAAAATTTAGTAGGCTGTATACAAAATGACGAGTATTTATATTATATATTTATTATATAATTATGTTTTATTTATCTATACTAATATTATAAAGAGGAAACATTTGATTGTTTGTTTGTTTGCATTGATAGGCTCCGGAACTACTGGACCGATTTGAAAAATTCTTTCACTGTTGGAAAGCTATATTATCAGCGAGTAACATAGGCTATATTTAACAAAGTTACGCGAACGAAGTCACGTGCAACAGCTAGTATGTTAATAAATACTGCTGAAAATGTGACTTTTAACAAAGTTTTAAATAAATATTAGACTTTATTGAAAAGGTATTAAATTTTATTGTAACAATTTCGTATGGGTGTACAAGATGATCATTATATTCTATATCTGTACACAATCCAGTCATAAAATATGGCTCCAACAATAAAACAGAAGTGGTTTGTTCTACTTCATCGCAGGCGAAAGTGCTTCATACATATATTCTTAGAAAGATGGGCTTTTTATTACTGTAGGTATGTACACTGGCTAATTTTCTTTTAATTGTTTTGATTGATATTAATTTTTGATGTGAAGAGCATTGGGAAAATAAAAGCTCAAAACACATCCCACTTTCCAGCTTTAGGAAAGATTTTTTTCAGCTCAAGCTGTTATCTATGGGTTATTGTTACTAGTTTTATAAAAATAAAATATTTGTATTTTTGTTTGTAAAGAATAAACTCAAATACTACTTGAGCGATTTCCAAAACGAAATCGCATGCAAAAGATAATGAATATATTTTTAGACGATCCAACGGGAATATAAATTTTTTTTAGGATAAAACTGTCAGATATATATGTTAATACAGATAATAAACTGTCAATATACCTACAAAATTTCATCCAAATCTGTTAAGCCGTTTTTGCGTGAAAGAGTAACAAACATTCTCATAAACTTTCGCATTTAGGTATACCTAGGTAATAATATTAGTAGGATTACTTAATTTTATAATCGCTACGGAAATAATTAAAATCGAATAGTGTCCCATACCTACCTACTAACGTGTGCCAGCCCTACTTTATGAAGAATAAAAAAGAAAAACAATAGATTAAAACATCACGTGTGCGCCTTATAAATCAGAGCGAACAATTCAGAATATATCCTTTATTATTTTATGAATTATCGCCTACATCTGAACTCATTCTTTTGACGGTAGCATCCGTCATTGTCTCGCATGGCATGGTCGGTATGTGTACGAGAGGGACAGATACAGATTCATTACTCATGGGATTAGCTTTTTGTTTCATGGGAATCCGTTTGTAAAGATTAAAGGCAGTTAGGGGCGTGAATGATGAATTTTGGAGAACTTCAAATAATATTTCTATTATTATTGGATTCAAGTGTTCGTCGCCAGCGAGTGTCATCTCTCGCAGAAGGAGGCAGCTGAGAGGGAGCGAGAGGAAGAGGCAGGTCTCGCTTCCCTCAGACGCAGGCGGCTGGGCAGGAGAAGGCGGGCATATCTAGCTCGTTTTCAAATGTCCTAGGGGACCTGCGCATATGGTTGGCTAACCGTGTGTGCCTGCACAAGGTCCCACCGTCTGGGGATTGCCTGGGTGTCTCCGGGCAATCCTCCGTTGGCGTTAGTCTAGCCAGCAATGGCTAGGCTGCCCTGGGGTGGATCGGAGTTGGTGCCTTGGCAGAACCCGGTTCACTCCGCTCACAGGGCAAGGAGGCACCGGGGAGTTTTAGTGGGTATTCCCAGTGCCGCTATGATCAGGTGCTGGGCGACCCCCACATATCCCTCCGTCTAGCCAGCGGTAGGGAATCTGTAAGCGGATTACTCCTCGTCAAAAAAAAAAAAAAAAAAAAAAAGCGAGTGTCATCTCAAACTTACGGATGTATGCTAACGTCTCAGGAGCTCCGAGTTCGATTCCCGGCAGGGTCAACTTTGTAAAATGAACTTTTAAATGTAGGAATAGAATACGAAGAGAACCAAAAAAAAAACAAATATAGTGCAATTTAAAAATGCTAATAAATGAATCTACATATATTAATTCGATTTATTTGTTACTTAAATTGCTATAAATCTCGTGTCGTTAAATTTCACGGTCAAGAGACTTATCTAGAAAATTATACAAAATGATATATAAATCAATATTATCTCGTCATTAAATTCTTTTATCATAGCCATAAATCAGTTTTGAAATCATTAAAATTAGCTGTCTTATTACGCTGACATCAAGAGCTGTTCCGAGAGGCCCTTTCGAGGGTGATGGACTACGTCGGAGAAACTCAAGAGAAACCTTATAAGGCACTTAGAGTAGAACAAGTATTTTTATATCCTAACAATGCAAAGTTTAAACAGAATCGAGAATATACATATAAATATCTTCACACATTCCACACAGCACCATCTAGTTCCATAGTAAGCAACTTAATGCTTGTATTATGGATACCGGACAGTTGATATACTGCATAGATTACCTTTTTTTTGTAAATACATACACATTATAAATACAAAACATCCATGACTCTGGTACAAACGTAAAATGTTAACCTATAAACGTTTTCCCGTAGCGGGATTCGAACCCGCGACCGTTGGTTACTAGCCACAGCTGTGTGTGCCTGCACAAGGTTCCCTTCGCGTGGGTATTGCCTGGGTGTCTCCGGACAATCCCTTACTTATCCCTTAGCCAGTAATGGCTAGGCTGCCCTGGGGGTGGATTGGAGTTAGTTGCCTCGGCAGAGCCCGGTCCACCTCGCTCACAGGGTAAGGAGGCATCGGGGAGTTTTAGTTGGTATTCCCAGTGCCGCTAACATCAGGTGCTGGACGACCCCCACATATCCCTATCGCCTAGCCAGCGTTAGGGAATCTGTAAGCGGATTTCTCCTCGTCAAAAAAAAAGTGTTACTAGGCACTAGACCAAACGTGTCGTCATTGCGTTTGCTTGCAGAAGCAAACATACTTTATACTGATCCAACATACTATACTATACTGACATACTATAACATACTATACTGATGGTCTCTGTAGCAACAGATCCATTTCTAGGAATCATTTTAATACTATTAAAGGTGGAAGCGTCTGCCATCGCAGATTTATGGACAAATCTCCGAGATGTGTTACGAATAAAAATAATAGAATTGTCGCTTCTAATAATAAGGCGGCCGTTTCCGCTCGCGTTTAAATTTATTTTCGTTTTGTGAACGCGAATATCATAACTCGCGCTTCCATTCATGTGCACACCTCTCTGCATTATGCTAAGTATTAATATTATAAATGCTAAGGTTTGTACGTTTGTTACCTAATCACGCAAAAAACGGGTGAAGGAATTTGGATGAAAGACATTTAAATTTAAAATCAGGGCATTATTTTTTTTAAGTTACACTACGGAGAATTCGGTAAATAAGCGCTTTTCTTAATTTCAGTAATTTCCTGTGAATATTACAGATTTATAAAATTTACAGATTACATTAAATGAATTTATAAAATTTTACAGATTTCATAAAATAAATATGAAAGTGATTTTAATAATGCATTACTTAATACTTTCAAAGTTTCAAATTTACCAACTTAGATATATATGAAAACTTATTAACCCAGTAAGTAAACTTAAATTACACGATATTAACCCAGTAAAATCTACAATTTCTTCTTAATAAGTTTCTTGGAATTTTTTTTTAATTGTGTATAAGAGTAAAATTCTTTCATCGATAGTTACAATAGATATATTTGACGACACGTTTGGTCTAGTGGCTAGTAACCCTAGCTGTTAACCAAGCGGTCGCGGGTTCGAATCCCGCTAGGGGCAAATGTTTAAAATGTGTTAACATTTACCTTTGTACCTGTCATGGTTGTTTTGTATTTATAATAATATGTATGTATTTACAAAAAAAAAAGTAATTTATGTAGTATATCAACTGTCTGGTATCCATAATACAAGCATTAAGTTGCTTAATTTGGAACTAGATGGTGCTGTGTGGAATGTGTGAATATATTTATATTTATATATAGAATTTCAGGGTGGACATAGGCTAATAAATATGCTACATTAAGCGAACGCGCGGGCATCAGCTAGTTTTAAATAAAATTATAGATTTAATTAAGGAATAAATTCAGTATTCTTGTACCTTTAGGGTACCTACATAGCATGAGACAGAAACCTTGTATATGAATCTATGGAATTCCATATTTTAATATGGAGGTAGGTATTATTTTTGAACATTTTTTTTTATTTTACAAGAATATACCAAATAATTTATTGCAGTCATAATATTAGGTGTATAACTTTCATCCAGTTAACTATTGCACCTGCTCATATAGTATTTGCATTGTACAATTTATTATATAAATATATTTAGCAGGTTTATTTGCGAAACTGTCAGGTAAACGTTTGTAGAGGTTGTTTACGATGTGATGTTACAATACTAAGTGTTGTTAATGCGAACATTTATTGCGCTAGCAACACTTACAAATGTATGTACGTTACTAAATGTATTATATTACATACTGGTTGTTCGTCGTGTGAAATTTGAAATATTTTCATTGAGGTAGTAACCGCGAACTGTGTAAGTAACTTCTGTCCTGAAAAAAAAAAATGTCCAGGGACTAAAAGTCCGCACCGGACTCTCGTTGAATATCGGCAGACAGGATAGACGGTGAATTGAAGAGATTGTTTATACTTGCATAGAGTAAGGACCGGAACGAGCAAGAAACCGGTATCATGTGTCAGTCAGGTGTCAGTAAATAACTTTTACGGACAGAATGCCCATAATAGCACAAATTTTATTTGTCATTAAAATTATTTTTAATAAAAAAAAATTAAAAAAAATTCATCGAAGGTGTTAATAGGTGTTAAGTCAATAGACATTTTTAATATTCCTTGTAGATGTTTTTAAATTAGACTTTTATGACATCTAAAGTTCTAAAACCTTATTTTAGGATTTTTTTTGGAATATTTTACATTTTATCATTGACACATAAATTAGTCAATTAATACACAGAAGACAACATTACATAATTATGTATTATTTTCTACCAAAACACACACAATTATAAGCAAACAATATCATTTATTATTAGCTTCAACACGTGTTTGACTTTATATTTCAGCGGTCCAAAAACATAATGACCGAGCTTTGTAGGGTTGTCGATAGACAGGAAAACAATTTTTTATATATATACGGGTTTGAAAAGGGAAAGGAAAATGGGCTCTGACGTCCCTTACTCACTCACCGCAAAAACAACAGCACACGTGCTGTTTTTTCATCGTAGCTACTGTCGCAATACTACGCAAATGACTCTGAAGAAAATGCTTGAAAGTAATGCTTTGACCTTCGGGAATCGAACCCGAGAACCCTGAAACAAAAGAGTTAAGGGAAGCAGTCTAACCACTTATCCAACTGGCTCGTCAAAAATGTGTGTGAACTGAAACATGAACAAACGCTTTGCTGGATGCATAGGTACTTATAACGTTATTTCCTTTTGTAGGTACTTACTAAAATCTCTGCCATCGACAACCCTAGTGTCTGCTCATCCGGACCGCCACGCATTATTTATAAGAAACACCATTCTGTTCATTGTTTCATAATAAAACATTAATTTTGTCAACGGTCGGCACGGCTGAAAAACTTCTCGATATTATAACTTCCGTTTCAAAGAAAAAATATATGCCAACATATTTAGGTATCTACATAAATTATATTCGCGTAAGGTTTTTTTCATTTCTCGTTGAGGTTTTTTTATTATTATTATTATTAGCTCTAAAATATTGTCAATACTTGTGTATAATAATAATAGTAATGATTTAATATCTACGATAATTATCCTTAAAATTATTCTTATTAAAGGATTTAAAATAATTATTTCTAAATTTATCTCAATGTAATAACTTATATCAATTTGATTTGATTTATCTCTATATATTATAATTATGTATATAAAAATTTCGTGTTTGTTGTCGGCGATGAACTCCTAAGCTACTGAACCGATTTTGATAAAACTTCGTAACTATGTGTAATTTGGTCCAACTTAAAAGAGAGGATAGTTTTTGTTTTGAACCCGGGCGAAGCCGGAAGCGTGTATCTAGTTTCATATAAAAGTGTTTCAGACATATTCATTACCTATATATGGACCTCGACGTTGTGTAAGAAAAAAATCGAAAATGTCATCTACAATTTCACTTAAACGTTTAGTTGAAATTAGCGTACGTGTTTAGTTTAGAGTCGTGTTAGAGTCTAACTTAACCTGAACTTAACTAAGCTACGCGCGCGAGTTAACTTCGCAACTCGCAGGAATGCGATGTAAGTATTAATGCAATGCTTCTAAAAACATGAGAGACTTTTGTTTCTTTTGTAAAAAAATTACCATCCTTTTGGGCTTCGTCACAATCATGTTGAAGGGCCTCTTGGCAAAATTTGATACAGGGCCCATCCAGGGCAGGCTACACCAGCATTGCGGATATTGTTGAAATAAAATCGAGAATCAATTAAAACATTAAAATACTCGTAAACAGGCCAATCCAAAAGAAAAATCACTTAATCTATACTAATATTATAAAGCTGAAGAGTTTGTTTGTTTGAACGCGCTAATGTCAGGATGAAAATTTCTTTTTGTGTTGGATAGATTATTTATCGAGGAAGGTTTTAGGCTATATTATAACATCACGTTGCAACTAATAGGAGCGAAGAAACAGTCGAAAATGTGGAAAAAACGGGGAAAATTATTCATCTTTGAGGGCTTCCGTTGCGTGCGCTGCGAAAACCGTTCGAGATACCCAAATGAATCCCAAAATAACTATTCCACGCGGACGAAGTCGCGAGCACCAACTAGTTTAAAATATCGTAAAAACATTCCTCGCAATCTCCTGCGGCGGTTCGCACACATGCAAAATGTTAGACGAAAGACAAAAAGCCCTTCAAACGAGGGGATCAAACGAACAAAAAAACAAAAAACACGTGCAACTCCAAAATATAAGCAAAAAAGGTCAACAATATGCCTAATCTACAATCCATGTCACAGGCTAAAGGTTACGGAAGGTTGTACAAAAAGAAATGCAGCGGTGTCGCCGGTCACCGAAAACTACAAGCGAATTCAAGTCTCAAACACTTAACGTTTAGATTCATTTCCCTCTGAACATTCGCGTCTGAATTGTATTGTATTGTATACCTCTGGGAGTAGTGTAGTGTTGAGAGATTTTTTTTTTCATGTCCACATGTGCGATCGCAATCCTGGATATGTCACATGTGGCAGTGTCGGGTTACAATAATATGAACGCTTCTCTTCTCTTCCCCAATATCAGTGTTTTTGCTGTCTCAAAGTCTAAAACTTTGATCTAACTAAATCATTATAGTTCCTTTAGCTTTGATGTTATTTATTCTTTACTCTTCAGTGGAATCTAATACCTATTTTCTTTGCGCGTGCGCATGTCAATCTTGGTTAATGTTGTCTACCAATTAACGTGTTTAGGTGATTCTATAAAAAAATAATGAGTAAATACTAAAAGCTGACTGCTCGCCTGCGGTGAAAGAAGGAAAATAATTCTTTAATTAACGTAGAGACGAAATATATAGTTGCGGTTTATAAATTATTTCCTTCATACATTTAGCAATTAAGTAGGTACAGCAACGACCGTCTAAATATTTAATCTATATCTACACCTATATCTATATAAATTATAAAAAATACATATTTATATATTTACTAGCTGACCCAGCCAACGTTGTTTTGCAAAAAAATAAAAATAAAATTTTTGGGGTGGACCACCCCACTAACATTTACTGTATGAAAAATAGATGTTGGCCGATTCTCAGACCTACCCGATAAGCACACAAAATTTCATCAAAATCGGTCCAGCCGTTTCGGAGAAGTTTGGCAACAAACACTGCGACACGAGAATATAAATATTATAATAATATAAGTGGACCGTCAGCCTGTCTGCCGACCTTAATATTTAAAAAAAATCTAGTTACTCCGATAACTTATAAACCATATAAACCACCCGACGGATTTTAGTACGGTATTCACTAAAAGAAAAAAATTATCCATGAAGCCATGAAAACTGTAAATTTTAATAGCAAAGACAAAACGGTTCAGACTTTGAACAGTACGTTAAAACAAGTGCTGAAGTAATCCGAAACCATAACGCCACTGAAACGTATCTGGTCAATAAATTCAGCCCGCCCATAAATAGAACTATAAAAATTATTTTACGATACACCGAACGAGATACATTAAGACAATGTTACTCGGTAACACCACAATGGCCACATTATAGTATAATTGATTCACCACAATGAGCCTTATGCAGCCACTTGTTCGTACAAAGATATGATTGTCTATACTCCGACAGACGTCTGCTAACACTTGACCAGAGACAAAAATGCCTTTGTAATGTTTTACTAAAAGGCGCCATCCGTAACCCAATGCTGGCGATATTCTAAATGCATTTGAATTTTTCAATGACAGATTTCATTAATTATAGTTTGATATTCTTTTAAAGAACTTTTTTCATTATTATTTTTTTTTTTCACGGAATTCGTTCTTGTCCTTCACCCATGTGTTTACTTGACGAAATAATATATTTTATCAATTGTTATCTATGAGAAAATAAATTGTTTTTCGTCCTAAAATATGCTCATAGATATCTTTAATTTTGAAAAACTAAGTGATATGTTGCGTCTCTCTCTATCACACTGCACGCGCAGTAAGTACCCTTTAATGCTTCTCTGACGCATTTATTTGCTGAAATTTGACCCTCGCAATAGTAACTACTCATTAACGGAGTTTTTCGGGCATATAAATACTTTCTTATATGTTTCTTTCAAGCTATAATTTTTTAATTTGAAAATTGTACTTAGCCTGGCCTAAAAATTGACCGTAGCCTGGCCTAAAAAGTAAAAAAAAAAAACATGTAATAAGTAGCCGCTAATACTGGCGATTAGGAGTCTAATCAGTTTTGTGAATTGCCTTCCACTATGGAAGCAAAAGAAAGACGTAATCGAGTCAATTAATCCCCACTTACTTTTCTTCTATAAAAATATAAAATCTAAATAAAAAAATCGTAGAATAACTCACAACATACTCGTGTCTGCGTCATTTCTATTTTACCTGTAACAATGGATTTCATTATTAGTACAGGGTACAAAGTACAATAATTTCAACAATACCGTTTAACCCGCAGTCATATAATACGATCAAATTAAAGAGATGTCGAGTAACAAACAATGCCTATGCCAATTCGGATCATTGGAATTAGTAGACAAAAGACTGAGTTGATGCTTTGCAAGCGAAAAAGTGGCAAAAAGTTGAAAACGGCGCGGCGTTCGGAAATTCAATCTTTTTTTACTATCTGTTCGGGTGCGCCTGCTCACAGATGTTTTAATGCACTGCATATGTTTCTCTTCTTGCATTACATTGTTTAAGTGCGAGTTGCTTCTTGCTTTGTCCGATTATATTTATAGAATTCAATTATCTTTTGTCTGGATATGAAATACAACGTGTTCTTACTTAGGGTCTATTATTAAGATGCTACTAAGAAACATTACCGTTAATACGAGCCAACAAAAGAAAAACTACGCGTACACAACTTTGCTTAAGTAAACTGAGTGTCTAATTTTATTTAATTTTTTTTTATTTTAAAGAAAGAAAGTACATTTATAAGGCACACATTAGAGGTAAGCGGCGGGAACTAAGTATCTTTTAATTATGTATCTTCAGGCTGCTTTACTTTCATATTCAAGAAAAAAAAATAGCCAATCGACTAAGCCGATTTTCATTGATAGGGGAGGACTAGAAATAAAAAAATGTTTATTTGGTACATTGTAAATACATACATTTTATATTTGTATTACAATACCAAAGAAGTTGCATTTAGACTTGTTTACATTACGTAAGCAATCAGACAGTTAGTGACAGGGCACACTGAGTTTCGCAGTCATAAATTGCGCAGCCCTTCTGGCCCCATTACAGAAGACCAAAGTGAAATGACAGCACGTGTGCTGTTGAGTTTCAGTAAGTGAGTAATGGATGCCCGAGTCGATTACCCTTATCCTTAATCTTACTATAGTTAACAGCTCTTGTGTAGCATTGTCAGTAGCCACCTAACATCAAATCGCCCGTCAGCCTGTCTACCGGCTTTGACATAAAAAAGGTTTAGCAAAGAATGAGTTTGGAGATCAAATGTATACCATAGGTAGCTCTATTTATGCCACATCCTATAAGAGAAAATAAAGGAGTTCTCAAACATACCTAATGACATAACCCGACTCCCGCCTTTGTCTGTTTTTATAGCTCCGCTGACGCATTTATGCGTCCTCTAACCACGGAAACTATCCGGTAACGCCTCATTTTACATTCTAACTATTGTATTCCTCCGTCTTTTTAAGTCTTCACTAATGATCTTGATCATAGACATCTGACCGTTAAAGTTTTCCAAATAAAATTGTATGAAGAGTTAGTTCTGTTTAACTCTGAGTTAAGAGTTATGAGTATTATATGTTGTATTATTATCTATTATGTGGTTAAGGCAGACAGCCACTTAATTTTATCACTAGTTGTTGCACGCATCTTCGTCCGCGTAAATTTATAAAATATAACCTGTGTTACTTGCTGATAATGTAGCTTTCTATAGGTGAGATTTTTTTTAAAAAATCAGTCTAGTAGTTTTTGAGTTTATCTATTACAAACAAAAATACAAATCTTCTCTTTTTATATTTTTTTAAATTTTTTTTAGATAAAATGGATAATGAATAAACTCAAAAACTAATAGATTAATTTTAAAAATTCTTTCACCTATAGAAACCTACTTTATCAACGAGTAACATATGTTTAAAAAAAAACAGGCGAAGTCGCGTGCAAAAACTAGTTGAAGTATAGATAAAATAGAAAATATGTTTGATAGATACGAGCATATGCTGTAACTTATTAGATGCTGTGTACACACACCCTATTTTTGTTGAACTTGTGTTGCCTACCGTACGTTGCACTATGAATGGAAGATTAATAAACCATAAAAAGTTTTATTACGACGTAATCCATTGTAAAGAAAACAACATTGTTCTTACAAAGAGTACAGGTCCTACATCCTGTGAAGGTATTTTTACTGGCGTTCGGAATCGTAAAACCCTTTTATTATAAATATGATGTGCTATACCTACTTTTGATTTTATGGAAAAAAAATGTTATAAAAAATAATCGAGTGAGTCTGTTACGCGACTTCCGGCGAATCGTTTCATATCAAATTCAGGTTTCATATCGGATTGAAAATGAGTAGGTACTGGACACTCAACATAGGTAGGTATGTACCTATATTAAAATTCAAAATAGGTAACATAGGTAGGTATATTAAAATTTTGGCAATCCAATAGCAGAACGAACTCTGAAATTATTGTAAAATAGTTTGATATTATGTGCATTTGTATAGACACAAATAATCAGAATGTTAGCTGGTCTACTGTTTATGTAAAACTAGCTATTGAACGCGACTTCATCTGCGTTACACCTACGCGTTACCTTATAAAATATAGCCTATCTTTTCTTTACATCGATGTTACAAACTTACAAATCTTCTTTATAATATTAGTAATAGTATAGACTAGTACTTAACTGTACTTGCTACTTTTTACCAGTTTTTAGAATTGCGCGTAACTTTTTTATTTGTCAACGAATTTTAATAAAACAAACACTAAATGTTACGTAAAGTTTGCTATAAACAATAAGTGAAAACCACATTCAAATCGGTTAACCAGTTTTTGAGATTATCGTGTTCAACCAAAGAGACAAAAATTCTAAAAATATTTTTGTAACGTAGTGATTATATACCTACTTACTCTTTGCAATTTTTATTTACCTAAGTAACATAAATAAGTACAAAATGTGTTCTTTTTTTGAAAAATATTTAATAAATAAAATCGTAAATAATAAAAAATATATATTATCAATTATTATTAATTTATATTATTATTTAATAAATAATTTATCGTTTACAGATTTAATTATTATGTACTTAGGTGTATTACTAAATTTTATTTTTATCGTATGTCTTCATCGATAGAGTACCTACCTACCTACAATAACTAACTAAGACTAAACTAGAGTTAAGGCTCTAACCATCCATCTGTAATAATTTATTATAAGATTTATTTATCAATAAAAATTCAAATTTTCACTAATATTTGGACATTATTTATTTACAAAATTTTCACTAAATATAAATGTAATACTAATATAAATTTTCCTTGAACTATTTTCACGTTGGGACTCATGATCTCTGTGACATGTTCCAGGTGTGACTTTGTCTCAACTTTATGGCCTATCTTAATATACATTAGGTACTCCTTGGATATAAATGGGTCTGTAAAAAAGTTCCATTCTAAATCAATCCCTTTACAAAGCCGAAGCAATATGTCAATCCGGTTTTGTTATGTCGGCCATTTTTCTTCTAAAAACAAACAGATGTCCGTTTGACAGAACGTGTTTACTTTCGTACGTCACTGTTATACATAATTACGGCGAAAATAAATCGATTTTCTATCGAATCTTCGTTCAGATGGACATCGAATCAAAATTGCTTCATTGTATAATAAGGAAAAGTTGTTTTGAGTTTCACCTAAATCTATTTTATGTCCTAGATCCTAGTCATAGATAAATGATTGGTCTCGCTGCGCTCGACTAGATACCGCCGTCGTACTTGTCAAATACAGCGTACCCGAACCATACATACTGCAAACTGTCTGTGATGTCTACGTGGTGAATGTATTATTAAATTTTGAGCATAATAAAATGCCAGTTGGCGTTGTGAAACTGTGTAAAAATATAATAAAACTGTGTAAAAAGTGACAATTTTTTACACACACTACAATAAAAAGTTGCCGCATTTACGGAGCTATTGCTTTTGTATAGCGCTCTTGTAACGTAGTTTTATTTATTTATTTTATTATATTATATTATATTTAGTTATATTACCTTATTTGTTTATTTATCTAAGTATGTATTTAAACCTTATTTTTTTTAAATAAATAGAATGTACGTATTCCATCATTTGACTTTTCAATATTCAAAATTTTCAGTATAGCAGAGCGTCTTTTGTTGCCCGTCTTCACACAGAGAGGTTCAGCTTTTTGCTGGCCTCAATTTTTACCAGTTTATTTTCTTTTGAAATTTTAATTATTCAGTTAAAAATATTTATGTAAAAAACCCCGGTTATAATATGGGTTTTTTTTGTTTTGGTTTTTTTTTTCATTCATGGATTTAATTAGAGATATATAAATAATATTTAATGAATCCTGGGTTTTATCCGCATTTTACATTATGATTATTCTTCTTCATTTTTTCTTTGGTCCCGTGGAGGAAAGAGCGTGTTTAATTTTACCGACTGAGCATGATTCCAATATTATTGAAGACATCCATTATTTCCAGCTCAGATAAGTTTTTAATTTTATTTAACAGAAGTAGTGAAACAAACAAATTTTTTAAAATTTAATTTTTAAGTTTACAGATAATATATATTTTTCTAACGTGCGGCATGTTTGGCGTATTATTCATTGGCGCCCAACGTGTTTTTTTTACAGATAACATATATTGTTGTTACTGTAAAGTACGTGAAATTGTATATATATATTATCTTATTAATTTTTTCAATATTTGATTCACTAATTCTGTTGATTTTATTTTTTGTAAGTTATTAATTTCTTCAATTTCCTGTTTTTTCTTGCAGAATGACATTTTAATTAATTTATTATTTCAGAATGATTATTTCTTAATTTTCATTTTTTCATGTTAATTTATTTTAATTATTTAAAAAAAAAAAAATATTTAAGATGTCATTCGCTATTTTGTTGTAACAGGCAAATAGGTTATTGATTTAATTTGTCACTATTGTCACAAATAAGATGTTGTTTTTTTTAAAAAAGGAATTAGTATTTTCATCTAGGTTTACGTATAATGAGGTTAAGAAACTCTTTAGTTTAATTCATTGATAGTTGTTGACATTTTATTGTCATATCATAAGTTTCAATGACCTCGTTCTTTTTTTCAAATTTTTAGGAACTTCACACAAATGAAAGAAAGCAATTGTCAGAATGATTGAAGACATTGCCTACAGTTTCGGTTAAAATTTCAAATATGGAACATGTATAATTCTTATTATTATTATTATTATTATATAATTATTCTTAATTATGTATTTACTTAATATTATTTATTCCTTAGTTTATAACGTTATTTAGTTATTTATTTATTTAGTTATTATTTAATTATTTATCTAATTAGTTTTTATTATACCTACAGAGCGGATTACAACTCTTTAAATAAGCCCTAAAGTTCATAAACAGAGCGGATTACAACTCTTTAAATAAGCCCTAAAGTTCATAAACAGAGCGGATTACAACTCTTTAAACAAGCCCTAAAGTTCATCAGCAGAGCGGATTACAACTCTTTAAACAAGCCTTAAAGTTCATAAGCAGGGCGGATTATTAAATAAAATAATTTAAGCCTTGAAGTTATCGTCTAGTTATTTTTCTGGGCGTTTGTTTTATTAACAATGTAGTTCCTTTTTGTTTTTAAGGAATCTATTTTTGTTTAGTATTCTTTGGTTGAATGCTTAGTTGTTTGGGCGTTTTGTGCGCTTGGTGTTAATTGTTTCCTCTAGTTAGGATTCAGTTATGTTAATAATTAATTATTTATTTATTTATTTTTCTCTTTTTACTCTTCCTCATTTGTTCCTTAAACACTTCTGCTTTAAGGTCAGCAGTTTTTATACTACTGCCCTATTTTATGCAAGTTACTTCTTCAAGAAAATATCTTGAATTAGTTTTTTTTGATAGGAAACATTTGAGTACCACAACACAGTTTTAATAACTTGTGCTGTATTTCTCACTGTTAATAGTATGGAAGGTTTTATTTTTTGAACGTAGGATGAAAGTGGCAGCATTTGTGTATGGGCACAAAGAATTTTTTTTATCCTATATAACGGGAAAAAAAATTCTTCTGTAGGAAGAGGGGATATGTAACGTAGTTTTATTTATTTATTTTATTATATTATATTATATTTAGTTATATTACCTTATTTGTTTATTTATCTAAGTATGTATTTAAACCTTATTTTTTTTAAATAAATAGAATGTACGTATTCCATCATTTGACTTTTCAATATTCAAAATTTTCAGTATAGCAGAGCGTCTTTTGTTGCCCGTCTTCACACAGAGAGGTTCAGCTTTTTGCTGGCCTCAATTTTTACCAGTTTATTTTCTTTTGAAATTCTATTAAAATTTATTATATTCAATTTAAAATATTTATGTAAAAAACCCCGGTTATAATATGGGTACGTATTTCATCTTATTTCTGATGATAGATTGTTGATTAATGTTTTTTTATTATAATTTGTGTTTTAGTTCATTTTAAATTTATTGTTAATTTACTCATTTAATTCTATTATCTTTTCAGTTTTTTTTAATCCTTATGCAATTGTATTTTTTTTATTTTACTCTTGTTTGTTTTTTGCCTGACCATTTATTGAATAAATTATTAACATTTAGGGATCTTATATCTAAATTTTAGGTTTCCATGGTCAGGCACACATATTTTTTCTTTTAGATTTGTGTTTAATTATTTCTTTTCATTTCAGGGTTTTTTGTTTTGGTTTTTTTTCATTCATGGATTTAATTAGAGATATATAAATAATATTTAATGAATCCTGGGTTTTATCCGCATTTTACATTTTGATGAGCCTTCTTCATTTTTTCTTTGGTGACACTGATGAGCATCGAGTTTTATTTTGCCGAGAAGGAAAACTTTATTATTACATCCAGCCATTATTCACATCCAGCTAAGTTTTTAATTTTTATTAGCCGGATTTATTGAATCAAATTTTGAATTTCATATATATATATATATATATATATTAACGTACGGGCTTATGGACCACCCCCTGTGTTTTTTTATTTATTTTGTTTAAATATATATTTTAAGTGCTAACATCTGATTTTTTTATTTTTAGTTAGCTGGCGCCCAATTTTTTTTAGTTTTTTAATAATAAATTCATAGCCGATAACGTTATCTTATTTCAATTTATTTTCAACGTAACACTCTATCTAGTCGAGCGCAGAAAGACCAATCAATTACCTTTGATCCAATATTTTAATTTTGACTTTTTTCAATATTGACACTACCAATTTTACTTAATACCCTCAATCTAAGCTTCTCAACCAAATAATCTATACTGTTATCCATATCGTCTATTTTTTTATTTATTAAACAAATTTTTTATGCTCTAAAGCCCTAGTCTGACCACTATTTAATTATTCATGCAAATTTCATGCAACTTCATGCAAGATTTTTATATGTGAAAGGAATAAACAACACTATCGCTACCTCAGCAAGAAGTCATCAGTTTGATTGTAGGACAACAAATCAACCAAGTATGAATAAGTAAATTGTGTTATTAAGAACACGATTTTTTTTTAAGAATAGCAGAACTACAAAAATCTATGACTAACTTAATTTAAGTTCTCTATTCACTATAGGTATATCTCATTATTACAACTTCATTAAACTCCTTGTACTTACTTGCACAAAGTTAGGACCCTTTCTCACACTTATAGTAGGTACACGTGTTTTCACGAGTATTGTAATGGCGCACAACACAAGGGGCATTTCGATTCAACTGATCTGAACACAGGAAACTCTTTATTTAGCGATCCAAAGAATTGTCAAGACAGCACGTATTAGTCGACCTACCTTTCAGTGACTGGCATTGTTATAGTCAAATCATTTGTGAATCAAATTTACTTTTATTATAATGACATTCCTATACCTACCTATACTTACGGTGTTTAAATACCTTAACAAACACTATGGATAATCTCAGCTATTGCTATGACGATAGAGTTAATGTTATAAAGTTTAAGCTAATCTTAAGTACTAAGTATAATATTATACTTAAATGCAAAAATTGGTGAACGTGGCACACAGATAGTTTATGACATGGATTCTACGAATAACTTATTCGTAGCATGGATTAACATAATAATATAATATGATCCTTTATATGCTGGAAAAAAATTTAGGTTCACGAGAGATCGTCTAAAAAATATAAAAGACAGGTGTGCCCAACTGTCAATGTCATTCGTTCGATGTCTAGTTCATTCGATTGCTCTGTGTATGGCTGTTGCTTGTGTTCTGGTGTACCTACTTAGCGTTGAAGATGTGTTAAAACCTGTTAAAACGAATCTAGGTTGCCAGATGTATTTTTGGAGTTTACTCCTTAAGAATCGATTTGCATATATATATAAAAGCCCGTGATATGAAAATTTATGGGAGTAAAATCAGAATTGTCACACGAATGCGTTATGTTATGCGTTATAGTTCCGTTCTAATTTTTTTTTTTAAATTTAAGAATATCTCCGAAGTTTCAGAGATATTGCGCCATCTACACAATATTAGTGTTTTAGAAAACGAATTAATCTATCACGAAATGTCTAAAAGAGCAATAATTATATAAATAATATTTCAAAATTCAAAATTCAAAAATATTTTCTTCGAAATAGGATTAATTAACAAAATCTCTTTTCGATGTCAGAGAGTGGTACGTTCACTACCAAAGTGTGCATTCCTCTGTGGAGAAGAACGCCCAAAGAAACTCCACAGGAATCGCATCTAATATCGCAAAAATATAAAAGACAGGTGTGGCGTTATTTCATTTTTCAAAAGTCGCGGGTACCAGCTAGTATTAAACACTGCTAAAAATAATTAAACTAGAAGACTAACTTAGACTCAGAAGCAGTCTGAGCTAAGTTTTCTATTATCTAAAAGTTCGATAATTTTAGGCTGCTCTTATGACATATTTTAAGGTCATAAGAGTCTGAAAATAATTTCTAAATTTCTTAAGATCCACAATGTTGATTTCTTATTAGAACGTTCGATTCTCCTTTAGTTCACTGCACCTAAATCGGTATTGACATGTGTCAATGATGTCATAAAATTCACAGTAGGTACGCAGCGGTCCCCTAAACTTTGTAATTGCACAATAATTTGACAATAACACACGTGCTAACTAAACAGAAGGGTTCCGCGGACGCAAACAATCGGCCGATAAAAGAACTCCTACTGGGGTTTCCTTTAGTGCCTTTCTATTGCCATAGTAGGTACGTACAAGTGTGATTGTTCAAATTCATAAGCGGAAGCGTTTTGAGTGATTTATTGTAATTGATTTACATGTCTTGTTAAATGATGAGGATTTCTCGAGTTATTTAGTTATTTAGTCTCTGTCTAACAACTTTTATTTTATTTATTTTTTAAATATCACCATATTCGATTCAAAAATTCGGTGATTCGAAAATTAATGTGTTAAATTTTTATTGTTTTTTTTTTTTTGGATAACTATTTTAGCATTGTTTATCATTATTACTTACAATTTCATATTTTGTTACTAACATTATAAATGTGAAAACTTGGTAATAGCCTATTCAAAACAGTGAAAGAATTTTTCAAATCGGTCCAGTAGTTTCGGAGCCCATTCAATACAAACCAACAAGCAAACAATCCAAGTCTTTCCTCTTTATAATATTAGTAAAGTAATAAATTAAAAAAGTTGTTGGGAAAAGTCATAAGGCTTATAACTTGGACCACACTGCCTTTTTATCATGTTCTAATTCCGCCGAATGAATGGAACGGAAGAGTGTTGTCTACTAGAATCGACAAATTGTCGTAAGGGGTTCGAATCTAGAGGGAATCCATTGTCGCCTCCGGAATAGGGTTTATTTAGCATAAAATTACAATGAAATCAGACTTAAAAGGGGTGTAACTTCTGTAACTTGTTATGAAACTGGGTATTCTGGGTACACTTACATGACAGACGGCTATAAATACATGATATCTTAACCTGGTGATGTATTTTATTACAAACAGCTGTCTTAAATTAACATAATTATAAATTAAGTTATACAATGTATGCGCTCTTTAAGTTACTAAATACTTGGTAGGTATTTTTTTGTAAAATAAAGTATACCTATTAGAAAAATTTTTTTTACTTAATTTTCAAAAAAGTTTGCGCGTTTTTTTAACAGATAATAAATCTACACAATCTAACTACCTACACAATAAAGCCCTGTAATTTGCAATGTAAGTAATAATACTGTATCTATATGTCATGTATGTTATTTTATTTGCTGTAGGATTTATGTTCAAGATAAAATAAAATAAAATAAATAAAATCAGAAGGTCTTTAAAATACTTTATGTTAACTAAATAATAATAGATAATTTATTTCAAGGTCGCTGCCCTGCTTGCCTGCCCAGCTGCCCAGCCACTGCTTTCCAGGTCCATACCAGGGCCCTGATTCTGTATGGCAAATTATGATTTCACGCTTTTGTGACCTTGCCAAAACACATCAATGTCTTATCCTAGTCTTATCATATTATTGCATTTATATATACCTATGTAAGAGTATATCTTTTTAGCAGAATCTAGTAGATATCGTAACAATTTACGAAAATTATCGATTAGTAATCATATCGGGTTCGAAGTAATACGCGAAATAGTGTTAGAGAAATAGGGCCCAGAGCCAGAGCTAACTTTGTTTTATTTTACCTATATTAACCTTTCTAAATTTATCAATAGTTTTGGCTTTGCGTTTATAATCAGTCAGGATAAACTAATTTATAAGTAGGTATATACGTACATTATTTTATTTTATATCACAATTTCCAATGGTTGTGCTTTTTATTAAAAAATCCATGATGAAGAGGTAGAAAAATGAAATTTTGATTGCGAACGCGTTATACGGCGCGCTGTGTGAGTCAGCCCAACAAAAGTACAAAGATTTCTCTCAACACACGACACGTTATTCAGTATTTCCATTACACATGTATTCACAATGGCACGAACAAAGAGGAGTGTCTGCGGCGCGTTGAGACGTGGAGGGAATTAATAAAAAAAAATCGAGGGCAAATGCTGGGGTGCCGATAATGCAGAGTTAGATACCCGAGTTCGGTTGTCACAATGGTAACATTTTACGTGACGTAATTATTAATTTTTAAAGGCTTCAGATTTTTACAGAAGATGATTAAATATTATCAAGTTTTTACAGAAAATGATTAAATATTATCAAGTTTTTACAGAAAATGATTAAATATTATCAAGTTTTTACAGAAAATGATTAAATATTATCAAGTTTTTACAGAAAATGATTAAATATTATCAAGGTTTGGTTGTCACAATGGTAACATTTTACGTGACGTAGGTAATTATTAATTTTTAAAGGCTTCAGTTAGGAATATAAATTCTTAACCGACAAACCAGGTTGACGGTTAGGAAAATAAATTCCTAACCGACCAACCAGGTGGACAGCCTGGTTTGTCGGTTAGGAATAGACGCAGATTTTTACAGAAGATGATTAAATAATATTATCAAGTTAAATATTGCTATTGTATAGCGCTCTATCCAGTCGAGCGTAGCGAGACCAATCATTTATCTTTGCTATAACAGTACGAATCCTTATAGTAAACCCAATTTCACTTACTGCATGAACCATAGGGTAGGTATATGTGAGCGAAAAAAATCCTCCATAACCCGTTAAATTATGAGTAGGTACCATACGCGCCGTAAACCTATAACATTTTAGCCACAGTTTTAACTCGCACTTGGAGATCTTAAGACTAAGAGAAGACCACATCCTACATTGGTTTTTTTAAAGTAATAAATGTGTTATTAAATACAACCACATCTTCATGAGTTTACGACTGAACAGTTGGTGTAACTTTACCTATTTAGTAATCTGTTTAGTTAAATAGTTGGACTTTTTTAATATTCGGAGCATCCGGTCGATGTGCTAAGGTTTATATTCGATAGGATTTACGACTGTTTTCATTGCGGGCACTGTTTAATATAAATATGTGAGACGGTTTCCTGTTGGTTAATAACAGGAATAATATTTATTAAAACAATTGACGGTGTTATCACGGTTTCGCAATTGGCATACATTTTTATAGTTGATTAAGTAAGACGTATTCGGAATTTTGTTGTTGGAGTAAAGTTACAATATATTATGCTTACTTATTATAATTGTAGCTAGCAACTAACTACCTATCCTACTTCCTACTAATATTATAAATGCGAAAGTTTGTATGGATGTTTGTAACTCTTGGATGTTTGTAACTCTTTCACGCAAAAACTACTGAACCGATCACTACCAATTTTGCATACACGTTGTCTGGGACACCAGAAAGAACATAGGGTACCCTTCAGGGTACCTTTCATCCAGAAAAAAAGTACTGCTCCCGAGGGATTATCTAAAATTAAGGAAACTAACTCCTAGCTAAGTATAATAGCAATAACGATGTCAGGCGATAAATTGCTTAATCAATGCGGACGAAGTCGCGGACACCAGCTAGTTATAAACTAGCGACACGCTCTTTCGCACTGGTGATTTTTTTTTTGCAAATTTTGTATTAAAATCTTCCTCGTTTAACGCTCTCTCCATTACGTACATAGTGAAAACCGCATTAAAATTCTTTGCGTAGTTTAAAAGTGCTAAGCGTATTTTATTTTATGTTTATCTTATAGGTAGGTAGAAAGTGTAACAAACAAGCAAACTCACATTCACATTTATAATATTAGTAAGGATCTAACACTCTTAACTATAACACGTACTAATTCTAAACAAGAATTCGCATTTACTACCGACCACCTTGAAATACCTAACAGCAGGTATGTTTCCGCCCAAATTTAAAAAAAAAATACTTAGCAGAATTTGAAAAAACTTTTCAGTAATTGGTATAGTCTATAGGTACCTACTAATATTGAAAAGAGGAAAAATTAATTGATTGTTTGATTGTGTTTGAATAGTAGACTCCGAAACTACTGGACTGATTTGAAAAATTCTTTCACTGTTGGAAAGCTATATTTTCTGCTGTTTCACAGCTGAAAGATAAGCTAACCAGCGAGATACTGAAGTACATGCTTAGGTACTAATATTATAAATGCGAAAGTTGTAATATAAGTTGTAACATTATAAGAAATATTATAATGTATGGATGTGTGGATGTTTGTAACTCTTTCACGCAAAAACTACCTACTGAACCGATCACCATGAAATTTTGCATAAGATAAGTTGTCTGGGACACCAGAAAGGACATAGGGTACCTTTCATCCAGAACGCGGACGAAGTCGCGGGCACCAGCTAATTTATAAATAATAGATAGGAACACGGTGGAAGTCGCGAGCCAAAGCTATCTCTGTTTGTTGGTTGTTTCATCAGACATAAGCGCGGAATTAAGTAAGTAGTATTTTTTTTATCTTATAATCGTTTGGGAAGTTGACTATATCTTCATATTTACGCAAATAAATAATTAACCCAATAACATAAGCTAGTAACTGGTTTAAGTTTAATAATATAATCCTTAAGTTACCTACTTACCTACTTGTGCTATTTCCTATTCTGTGGTTCAGTATTCAGTAGGTATCTATCTACTGAATAATATTGATTGATTGCACTTGTAACATAACTACATTTTAATAGTAAAATTCTGAGATAATAAATAAAATAAAAATATAACAATAATTCAGAATTAAAGAGCTTTTCACTGGCTGTTGCACGCGACTTCGTCCGCGTAACTTTTTAAATACCTACGGCCTATGTTACTCGCTGATAACGTAGCTTTCTAAGTAGGTACCTAGGTGAAATAATTTTTAAAATCGGTCTAGTAATTTTTGAATTTATTCATTACCTACAAACAAAAATATTACTATCTTACTTAATATCTATTATATCTAGGTAAGTACAATCTTATCCATCTTTACTTATCTACTTATAACATTAGTATAGACTTGATTTTAATTAAATATAATATACACACTAACTACCGATTTATTTATTAATAGTTACAATACTAAAATGACCTTCAAATGGTTTTGTCTGCTATGAATAGATTTTTTTAAATAGGTAGGTAAGTAGATTGTCAAAAAAATTTCACTGATAAGGTTAATTTTATTTGAAGAAGAATTAATTTTAAACTAACTACGAGTATACTATATATACCTAATTTAATTTAATTTAATTTAACAACATCATAAGTTTATAAATAAAAATTTACCTTTAAATGCGTTACCATCGTTTCTTTGGCCTTCGGAGACATCAGAAAAACTGGACGAGACGAAAATCAAACAATAAAATTGAAATATAAAATTAAAAATACAATACGAGAAAACACGTCAAATAAGTCCGATCACACATTGATACTTTGGCAATATTTTTTCACAATCATATTGTTGAGTTAACAAAGTTCTACTTAGTTAACAAAAAAAAAAAAAAAAAAAAATAGCACAAACAAAAAACACAAAAATATAAAAGGTCCAACACAAACGAAAATCGTACAGAATCCGCGGCAGAATTAGTTCGTAAGCGGTACGAGACTGGAATTGGTACGCACGTCCGCTAACACCGCGACTCCGATATACAATGCTGGCAGATCGAAGAGAGCTGACAATACGCGCGCGCTACAATAACCGCCCCTCGCCCTCCGCCCCCCGTGTGCGACAAGGACGCAAACACTCTAATGTCACTGCCCTACAAACAATGCAGTCCTTCGTCCTTTCATACTCAAATTATCTGAATAAAACTCGATAATTTCACATGAAAATCTACATAAAAACATCGTTTTCTAGAGTTTAGTGAAAAAATTCGATAGTCTTCTATTGAGTAATACACTTACAATCAATTGTCTATGCGGAATAACAGCTTTCGTCTCGTGGAATCTATACAAAGCAGTTCAGCCCATCCTTCTCTAGCGGGCATGTGTGGGTGACCGATGGTTCGCTCCGTCCCTCTCGCACTTAAACGTTGTTGGGTATGAAATGTTCTGTCTCGCTCTACGCTCCGCCCAGACGTAAGTCTTCGAGTGCTCGCCGGGCGCACAGTGGACTCGGTGTGCGTCTCTCGCGGTGAATAGCCCGGCATTGTATAGCTATGTTTCGCACACCACAATGAATAGTACCAGGTGGGAGGCTCAATCTATGAGGGCGTTTAAAAGTCAATACGTTGACTGTTACATTTGTATTTGTGTAGAAAATTTTCTTTCTGTTAAAGTCGCTTACGGCTGGGCGTGTTGTCGAATCCATTGTGTTCTGTGAGGCGTGGCCAGAGGAAAAACGCTCTATTGTGCACCCGGTTCCGATTGTACGATTGGCGAAATCTATTGTTACTGACGCCACAACGGACTTTCCCACCGATATCTGGCTCGATGAAATATGACCTGACATCCACTTTATATTTAGACGAGGCGTTATACAATACAACATTTGCATAACAAGTCGCCTCGAAAAAATACAACGATATACTACATTCGCTATAGAATAAAAGTGTACGATTGTCTGCAGATTTTTCAGTCACCTGCGGACTGTTGGGCGGACTAAAAATAAATGGAATTAATTTTAGATCTGTCGTCTCGGGTACAAATACCTACCTACTTGTATTTCTAAACACGTCAGTTTCATGAATATTTAAATGATATAGATTCTCTGAAAGATAACCCTATCTGACAAAAAGATAATACCTACGTGCGTACCTAGGTAGGTGTACCTACCTATATAAGTAGGACTTAATTCAGATCGCCTTAGGCATGTGTAGGTAACCTTATTGGGCACGCATACCTATCTAATTTAATTTATGAAGCCGTATAGATATTAATTATTAAAATTAATAATTACATTTAAAAATATATAATTAAATTACTTGACAAATAATAACAAATTTATATTAAAATGATATGTAGGTAGGTGCTGACTTAATTAAGTAGGTATTGAAAATTTAATTAGGATACCTAAGGAGAGGAGATAGGTACCTGGGGAGGTACTTAAGTATTAAGTTTTTGATGGATACTTACTAAGTAGGTACCTACCTACATAACAATTAAGTTTTTATTTTGATTAGCTCTTGCTCAATAAAATCCAAGAATCTTAAAGCTTACCTATCGTATGACAAAAGAAGAATTATTGTTACCTACCTAATTGATAATAATTTTTAATAGGTAGGTACCTAAATCGATAAAATAATATTTTATTTTGTGTGATTGCTTATCTATAGGTAGGTTTTAACTGATTCTTAAGTCTTTGTAGATAGGTAAAGAATATACCTAGGTATTTAACACCTATTTACATCGGTAGGTACAACACCCACATACGAGTAGGGTAGCTCTATATTTGCATATTAGAGAAAATATTTTATATTTACTTACTTTAGTAGGTATTTTTATATTTTTACAAACACTAAAACTAATTTTGTACCTACCTATATTATACCTACCTATAAATAAACTACCTATGCTTCGTATCTATAGGAACTGAACCTTTTAGGTAAGTACCTACCTATAACTTTGTGTAAGAGCCATGATTAGTAGGTAGGTACCTACCTACCTACCTAAAATGTTTTAAGTGGATAAATATATCCTTTCAAAACCCAAAGAAGACAATGTGACCCACATCGGCGGAGCGCAGGCGTGCAAGAATATGTGTCTCGGGGTGTACCCTCCACCCCGTTTCAACCCCCCAACCCACTGTGGGGTATTATCTGTACAGTGGGATGGGATGGGATGGGAACCGAGCGGCTTCTATTAGTGTTGTCTCAGTGGGAATTGCGTTTTGTTCGAGTTGTGCAAGCTTTACCTTCAGCGATGTAATGTTTTGGTTGCTTGTAGAAGATTTCTCTATTTCTGGTTTACTTATATTTAGCCCAAGCAATTTAATTATTGCTATGGAACCATCTTTTTATGCGTTCAAAGCTTACCTATAGGTACCTAGACCTAAAACAATTTGGAAAGACAATATTGGGTTGTAACATTGAAGGAATGTTCGAGGGAATAAATATTACCTAATTAGTATGAAGTTTCTTAAGTTTCAAAGAATTAAATATCAAATAATAGCTAGATATATAGGTGTGTATCTTAAAGATTAAGGCCCTCTTTCACCAACTACAAGTAAAGTGTTAATTAATTACTTTTAGAAATAATTTTATGCTTTATTAAATTAAGTAGGTACCTTATGCACTCGGTTTAGTGCATCCTTCGATAAGAGATTTTTTTTATTATTTACTTTTTAATGTTTCGGACTTTTACCGTAGGTGCAAACAAAGGTAGGTAGGTACCTACCTATATCAGTTAAATTATTCCCGGTGACAGGTGACTTTAAATGACGGTTAGCCTAAGTACCTACTTGATAGATGGTGAAAGAGGCCCTAAGTAGATACATTTCATCATATTTAGGTAGATCTTCGAAAAATTCGTTTTTTATAGCTTTAAATGGGTTTCAATTTTTGGAAAAATACATGTTTATTGTAGCATATCTTTTACCACGTAGCAGAGTTCTTAACAAACTTTCATTTTGAGGAAACTCGTCTACCCCTATTGATTCCACCCCCAAACCACCCTTTGTCGTTAATGAAGATTACCGAAGGAGGAAATGTAGCTACCGATGCCGGACCAAGCAATTACTTGATTGGTTTTTGGTGTTTTGTTTGTGGAGAAATGAGGGTCGAGGGAGTTTGTATAGGAAAAGGGGGGGCTCTAATCTCTATGACGACTTCCTTGTGAGATATGATTGTTATCTGATATTTTACGGATCCATTGATAAGAATTTTGAGTTTCAATATGTAGGGTATACCCTACCTACTTACCTGTTTTGGTAGAATTAATTATTCTTAAAGAAATTTCACGAAAATTTCGTACTTAAGTACCTACCTATATATTTTTTATAATAAATAGCGCTATAAAATACCCAAATAAATGAAGATACATTGACGCAAATCTTTACATAAAAAAATGTCAAGTTGGTTTGTGTAAACTTCTAAAACTCGAGAATGGCTAGACCGATTTTAATTCGGTTTTCACATATAGAAAGAGATATTTTTATATAGGTAAGTACCTACCTAGGTATAATTAAAAATTGTATTCGGGCGAAGCCGGGAGCGGGTCGCTAGTTACCTAATTATAAAATAACAATTCTCTATGAGGTAACATTTTTATAAGAGTTATCAGCCTATTAGGTACCTAACCAAATTACCTACATAGATTTTATTGAAAAAAATAAATATTAATTAATATTAGAAAGAAGCAAATAAATGCTATAATATTTAATGGGAAACATATCTAATAGGTATAATTTGTAAATATGAGTAATCTTAAAGATCATACAAACGTCTTCGAATTAGGTACCTACCTACATCTGCTTATTCGCAAGATTCATATTATAAGACGTTACGTTATTAGCAAACATTATTACAGATGAAAGCAGAAATATCTACACTCGAAGACACTGTTTGAAAGACTGTGTCCTGCTGTGTCGTTTTTAAGCATGAATTTGTACCTATAATAAGTATAGACTGGAAGACACACGTAGGGTAGTTGGAAAACGCGTTGCTCCTCAAAAGTAAGAGCCAAGTTTGAGGCGTATCATCGGAACGAAGTTAGTTTGTGTGTGTTATGAGCTACAAAACAAGGGGAAGGGTAAAATGAACCCGTTATCTTGAAAATGGGGGTTAATATTAAAGGGAAATCCGACTCGAGGCGAATACGCCGGAACAATCTTCAAGTTGCCGAGGGAATTAGTAGGTATTAAATGAATGTCTCTGTAACTTGTTTGCTCCCACGAACACACAAGCGAGTAAGTAGTCTCAATAATATAAACTCAACTTTGAACTTAAATTACGGATTACCTATTTATACATCGCACATATATCTAGGTAAACGTAGGTATTATATAATAATTTTATGACCCTTTTAGATCGTTATCTCAAGATCTAAACTACCTGGATGTAGGCTCCAAATAGGATCGGTCAGAAGGTGGTCAGAAGTAACCAAGATCCACCCGTTGTCAACCTTTTTGGAAGAATAGGTATTACTACATTGCGCTTGTCAATGCCCTAGCGTCCATCGGCTTTCCCATTGTCAATTCAGTCGGTCACTCTCATTTGTCTATACAGATCCAGATCCCTTCATTCCTGATTAAGGGATTCACAAAGGCGAATGACATTGACGATTTGACCTTCACCGATATGACCTTTAGAATGTTTATATATATCATACTAATTCCGCACCAAAAACACAAACGTAATCCACACCTCAACGCAGTCACTGAGACACTGTAGCTCCATATATTTAAAGTTCCGAGGCGGCGGAAACAATTCAACAGGCCTGATAAATGTGGTTTTTTGTACTTTTCATTAAAACTACATTTAAAAAAAATAAAAAAAACAATAATTTTTTTTAAATGATATTGACTTATTATTCGGTGTAGGAATCATTTGCGCGCAATAAACCGTTTTCGCAACAATTTTCAATATAAGTCAAATTCTTCTTATGTTCTATCTTTTATTGTGGGGTTCTACTACTTCGATGGAAATTCAAAACAATACAATTTGTTTTTCACATGTTTAAGTATAACATATATTTTTTTAAAACCAATTGCATTGACAGTTTCTTCTAACATATTTTTTTAAAAATGCAAATTTTTAGGATTGGCGTGTGTTTACACCTTAAACCCACAGAGTAGGTAACCCCGAGCATAGCGCTCTCCATAGTCGCTGAGTAACGTTGAGATTTCGCACGAGACCCAAGGTTTCAGCGAATATACCGCTGAGGCCCTTTTGTTAGGTGGTGTTGCTATGCGTGTTTGCGTGCGTCTGCGTTTGCCGGTTCGTGGTCTTAATTGAAAACCTACCTGAAATGTTGGGTAAACATTTCATGTCAAATTAATTCGGCTTAGTTTTTGGGTTTTGTTGACACACACACACAGAAGCTGATTTTTTTTATATAGGTAGGTAGGTACTTATATAGATAAAGATAAACAAAATAGAGATTGGTTGCATAGAAATGTCAGTAATGTCTTAAAACCTTAAATGTTTTGTCTAGGTAAATAATAATTACCCACTTATCTATATTCTATAGGTAGGTACTATTATTATTACAAATTTACTTAATAATTAAGAAGAAAATTTATGTTAGGCCTCATAGAGAATACGATTGACTTGTTACCTAATAATAATTAGATAATAAATTTATTTGATTAAGGACCTCTTTCACCATCTGCCAAGTAAGCTAACCGTCATTTGAAGTCACCATTCACCGGGAATAATTTAGCTGATACCTATACCTAGGTAGGCACCTATATGTTTGTACGTACATTAAAAAGACCCAAACATTAAAAAGAAAATAATAATCGCCTATCGAAGGATGCACTAAACCGAGTGCATAATTTATTAAAACATAAAATTATTTTTAAAAGTAACTAATCAATACTTTAGTTGTAGTTGGTGAAAGAGGCCCTTTGAGATATTAATCGTTGATTTTATTGATTATCTACCTATTTACCTACCTAATAATATATTTAAAGCATTTATAATTTGTATCATAAGCATACCACATGAATTTTTATGTCAGGTGTGTCGAGCTATCCTCTGTGTAGGTACCTAAGCGATACTCGCCTCGATTTATAAATTAATGAAAAAGCAAGTTTCCACTCAAATAAAATACTAAACAATTCTTAAAGGGACAGTATGTTTGTGTCAAAGAAAGGTGCACTTCCAGTTAATTGACGTCAGTTAGCGCGTCCATGGCGTATACAGTAGCAGGTAGGTAGGATATCTATTTAGAGATCGGATCACCGCTTAGTAGGTACATCCTATCTCCAGATGTCGAGAGAGCCGTCGCATTGTGTCGTTTCCGTGGTCGACTCGTTTTTTTTTTAATTAGACACGAAGGCAAAGGTCAACACTCGTCTTTAAGTTTCATTTATGTTTAAATGTTAAGTCGAACATATTATTATGTAATTATTATTGTTGGAAGTTCTTACAAATTATAATTAGGTATGTACCTAGATTAGATAAAAATTTATTTTTTAAGTCATACTGAGTCTCGGCGTGATACCTACCTACCTACTTATCTAGATCATAGTAACTATTATTTAATCTGTGCCTAGATAACTAGTTGAAAATGTTTAGTGGGATCTAGCTTTGGTCCTATAGCAAGTAGGTAATAGAAAGTTAATTGCTTTTTCTATGATAAAGTGTGCCTACCTACCTATTCAGGTTGACAGCTCACCCAGTAAAGTGTAGCCGTCGCCAAATTAACACGAGCAACACAAAAGGAAATATTGTGCATCTCCTTTTGTTCTATTTAAGAGATAAGACAAAGCATAAAAGAAAAATTAGGATAGATATAGGTAAGTACTTACCTACCTACCAAAGTAGGAGGCTTTGGCTCTCTAATTCTGACTTCAGGGGTCTCAGATTCGATTCCTAGCAGGGTCAACTTTGTGAATGAACTTTTCAAAGTTGGTTTTCCACTTACCATCAATTTAGTGGACCGTCAGCCTACCTTAAATACCTAAACAAAAGACCTATCTAAACATAGCTACTTATGACTGTGTACCTACACGTACGTATAACGTAAGTATAATACCTAATAGTTAAATAGGTAGGTAGGTACAGATTCATTTGACATGTTAGAATTTGAAAGTCAAATAATTATCTACCTTTACTCTTAACAGATATCAAACGATACAAGGCTAAAAGCCAAACAACGTTGACAAACTCAAACTCCATCGAGGGGAACATTTTTACACATTTCTTGGTAAAAAATATCGCCACTAACTCACGCAAATGGAGCCATTAGAGTTCAACTAATCTACATTTGTAGCGACCGGTGGCTCCCCCTACAATATTTTCTCGTTTATTTCAGTCTTTAACACAGATCATGTCCGCGTTCACTTAGTTTTTTAAGCGATGCTCTCACTGAAAAAAAAATAGACACCCATTTGGGGCACTTAGAGACGACGAATTTTTTTTAATAGCTAATTTATGTTCGGTCCAGTCGTCCTAATGTGTTTTTGATGTGCTCTTAAAATATCAGTTTCTCTCTTTAGCTGTTAAGACTTGAGTTTCCCTAAATGATTCAATTTTTTTTTTCAGTTTCTGCCCCGCTGGGCGTTAGCGTGGGCATGACAATGGGGCATTGTGTGGTGGGCGGGATCCATTGTGCCCCTTCAACCAATCAGAACGCGCTATTCAACAATAGCGCACCGAATTGGAACGCGGCTTCAAATCTATTGTCTGATTGGTATGTTCATATTTGGAATGCTATAGAAAATTTAAACGGGGTATATTTGAATTTGGAAGACGTAGCGTAGAAGCGATTTCGTAAGCCCTAGTAGATACAGGTATTATTTTTTTCATTACATATTTGCAATACCTTTCTTTGGTTTGCTTTTAAATATACTTGAGTACCTAACTAATATCTACTTAACTATTGTTGTAAATAAAGTAGGTAGGTCCTACCTCGCTAGCTACCTACTTTTTTGATACAATAGGCAGGTTATAGGTTGCCAAGGAAGTATTTATCTACTTACTAAATTTATATTACACTAGCTGTTGCACGCGACTTCGTCCGCGTAACTTTATAAAATATAGACTACCTAGGTATGTTACTCGCTGATAATATATCTACCTAGCTTCCCAATAGTGAAAGAATTTTTCAAATCGGTTCAGTAATTTCGAAGCCTAGGTATTTAATGCAAACAAACAAACAATCAAATCTTTCCTCTTTATAATAGGTACCTACCTATTAGCTACTTAGTAGGTATCTATATATAGCATAGTTTACATACGTCCTAATATTGATATAGGTATATTTATAGACCACACATTGATAGGTAGGTAGGTAGGTACCTACTAGATACGATTTACCTTATTATTTCTACTATCTTTAGAAAAATTAAAATTACGCTTTGTATTAAAATGTTAAAATTTTGTATTTTAATTAAAAGTAGGTACGAAGTAGAAACAACGAAAATATCTCGGCATTCAAGTAAAATCGAACATGCACACATGGAAAATAAACATTCAATGAAGAAGACCTTCCTCGCTTCCCGCATCGCTTAAGACCAACGGGCAAACGGGGGCACGTAATGACTTTCCACGGTTCTTTTTATACTGGACGCCTCCACTGTACTGCTATAGAAATAGCAATCTGCAATCGTAAGTCTTACGCAATAAGGTTGAAATTTATCTATTGTTTATTGTTGGTAATGTGCTAGCTGCTCACGTAAGACAGTGTTGAGGTCTCCACTCATTCTCATACTCCTGGTCTCCCATACTCCCACCACCTTGGAGGCAACGTCTTGGAAATGTTTAGTGTTGGTTCTATAGACGTTTTGTTTGCTCCTTATTCTACGTTCGGGCTTTCATGTGAAACAGATAAGTGTCGGTTTTGTGTGAATGTCTTTGTAAAAGGATTTTTGTTGGTATTCATATAAAAACATTTAATGTAACATGTCTTTTATGTCGTTTAAGTATCTAGATATATTTAGATAAGTCTTGTTCAGTTTATTTGGTAAAATTGATAGGTAGGTACTAAGTAGGTACCTATAGGTAGGTATTACCTATATAAATTATTTAATACTTCGATGTCTATGTCTATGTACCTACCTACTAGCTGTTGCACTCGACTTCGTCCACGCAACTTTATATTATGTTTTATTAAATAATATATTTTTTAAACAAAATATAACCTATGTTACTAATTGTTCGGGACAGCCACATAGAATAGTTATTTGTATATTTGTTTTGTATAGAATCATTTTTGAATAAATAAAGGCAACATAAGTTAGAATGAAATAGACAACATTAAAAACAGAGACAACACATGATAGAGACAGGAATAATATTAGACAGAGATAGATATAAGATAGAGATAGCATGTAATAGATAGGAATGTGTAACATATCGTAGCATAGTCACTAGTTGTATAAGCTACATTTGTAATATAGATAGGCTTTTTTTAATAAAAAATCAGTCTTCTTCTTGCTCCGGCTTGATAAAGACCATTAGTACCAGTACAAAACTTGTTTTGGAAAATACGACCCTCTCCTCCTCGACTAACCGTCGAACGGCTGACCAGCGCACCCTCCTTAGCCGGAGGCTCTGCCCACTCAGTAAGCCATAACAGCCAGGCCATATCAAATGAGCAGGTGCTACAGGCCCGCACATTTTATGGTCCTTCGAGCCGGATATAGCCGTTTGTTAGTTGCTGTCTGTCGAGGAGAGAGGGTATAGGTTGACATCATGCCGGTTACAAGGAGTAACTCTGCTCGAGGTGACGGGCAATTAATCGCCCCCGCGTCCGCTGTTAGGGACGACGAGAGATCAATCGCTCACGCGTCCAGTGTTCGGGACGGCGGGAGACCAATCGCTCCCGCGTCCGCCCTCGCCACCACGTCGTCACCCGACACGTGGTCCGCGGGGTCAATAGTAACGACGTCACAAGCGACGGCCACGACGACAACTTCGACGTCGACGGCTG
Source organism: Synanthedon tipuliformis (assembly GCA_947623395.1). Lineage (NCBI taxonomy): Eukaryota > Metazoa > Arthropoda > Insecta > Lepidoptera > Sesiidae > Synanthedon > Synanthedon tipuliformis. Next base: position 5,047,062 of record OX392428.1, on the reverse strand, counting down.
CGACGATCGCTTCGGCACCGGCGGGAGAGGGACAGCAATCGGTCCCCACGCTCGGTGCACCTCCTTCGGACGTACGCTCTAGAATGAGAGCCTCGTCACATCGGTCCAAGAAGAGGGCCCAAATAGAAAAAGCTAGAATAAAGCTACTGGAACTACAAGTGAAGCTTGCTGCCGCAAAACTTAAAGAATTGGAATACGATTCGGACGCCGACACAATCAACGACGACACCGTTGAAGATGAAGAAACTACGAAGGAGAGAGTCGACACCTGGGTCCATAGTCAAGCGCTTTTAGCGCCGGGAGCGCCACCAATAGAGACCTGCATAATAGAGCAGGCCCAGGTGCTACCCACCACGACCACGCCGGCTCCAATCCCCGTACATATAGAAGATCGGCCCCCGAGTGGAAGCAAGCCCGCGATAGACGTAGTACCTGCTGCAGCGCCCCCTAACCAGTATATAGGGCTAACGGATTTGGCTGCAGCAATCACCATGGCCGCAAGATCGGGCCAACAAGCTCCGCGCCATTTCATGGAGCTACCACCTTATAGCGGGTCACACCAAGAATGGCTAACGTTCAAGGCGGCCTACGAAGAATCTCACCAAAACTACAGCAATAGTGAAAATATAGCGCGATTGAGGAAAAGTCTACATGGAAGAGCAAAGGAGACAGTCGAAACCCTCCTCGTCCACAACATAAACATTCCGGAAGTGATGAAGACGCTGGAAAACCGGTTCGGCCGACCGGATTACATCGCCTTATCCGAACTGGAAAGACTGAGGACGCTTCCCCGACTGACAGACTCACCTCGTGACATCTGTAACTTCGCCATGCGGGTCACCAGCATCGTGAGGACTCTACAAACGCTGGAGAAGTCGCACTTTCTCTTCAATCCAGCCATCTTGAGCGAAACAATACAGAAGTTTTCCCCTACAATCAAGAACAACTGGGTCACCTTCATCAGAGATCAACCGAAGGAACAACCGGACCTGTTGAAATTAGCGAGATTCTTCGAAACCCAGGCGGAGCTCTACGATCCTATAACACTACCGGAGTTCGTGGCACCCAAAGAAGCAACCCACGCGCCCCGACGGATTCAAAAGACTTACGCCGCAACAGAGATAGATGTGTCTGCCTGTCCGGTATGCCAAAATACCGAACACAAAATAGAAAAATGCCCAACATTTATAGAAGCAGACACGAAAACGCGGTGGAACATAGCCAAGGACAAGCAATTGTGCTTCCGATGCTTGAAGAATAGAACAAGGATACACAAGTGTCACACATCGGAGTGCAAAGTGAACAAATGCCCGCGTTTTCACCATAGACTGCTCCACTTCGAAAAAACAGAGAATAGTGATCGAAAAGAGGTGGTCACTTCAACTTGGCAACCGTCAGAAACACAATCATTTTTGAAGTTTGTTCCTGTTCGCGTCTCCGGCCCCCAAGGAAGTGTCCAGACATACGCCCTGCTCGACGACGGATCGACGGTGACCCTAATAGATAGTGATTTGGCGCAACAAATAGGCGCAAAAGGGCCCGTCGATCCTCTACATATAGAGGCAATATCAAACACCGAAGTGGAAGTAAATAGATCACGCCGTGTAAAAGTAACTTTACACGGCGATAGAAACACCTGCAACATTCGAGCGAGAACGATTGATAATCTACAGCTCTCCGCTCAATCCGTATCGGAGCGAGACCTGTCGAACTGCAAGCATCTCCACAACATAAGAGAAAAGCTCAAATATCCTCGCGTCCAGCCGAAACTTCTCATCGGGCAGGACAATTGGGACTTGCTGCTTGCCAAACACATCAGAAAGGGACACCGACATCAGCCGGTCGCGTCTCTCACTGCGCTCGGATGGGTGTTACACGGGTCACACGCGCGCATGCTCGGTCGCCGTGTGGACTCCATCAACAACATCGTCCACAAAACAGAAGATAGCATGGACGAACAGTTGAAACAATACTTCTCTCTGGAGTCGCTGATGATCACCCCAAAGAGACCATCAAACGATATAGAAGAAAGAGCCATCAAGACGCTTGCCGAAACCACTCAACGGAATAGCGACGGACATTACGAGACATCGTTATTATGGAAATCGGACGAGTTTCAAATGCCCGCCAATTACGACAACGCGCTTAGACGGCTCCACACGACAGAGAAGAAGATTGATAGAGATCCACAACTTCGGGATCGCTATGAGGAGCAGATGAACGCACTCATAGACAAGGAATACGCAGAGAAGGCGCCTCCCCATAGAACGCCAGGAAAGACCTGGTACCTGCCACACTTTCCTGTGCTCAACCCCACCAAACCGGGAAAGGTCCGCATAGTGCATGACGCAGCAGCCAAGACGTTGGGGCGTTCGCTCAACGACTACCTGTTAACCGGACCCGACCTCATACAGTCGCTACCAGGGATTTTGATGAGGTTGCGACAACATAGATTCGCCGTGTCTGCAGATATAGCAGAAATGTTTATGCAGGTGAAAGTACGACAGCAAGATAGAGATGCGCTCCGATACTTGTGGAGAGGAAGACAACGAGGCAATGAGCCTCCGATAGAATATAGGATGACCTCCCTCATCTTCGGAGCCACGTCGTCGCCTGCATCGGCTATATTTGTGAAGAACAGAAACGCCGAAAGATACAGAAATAGGTATCCCGAAGCGTACACGGCGATTGTTCGAAACCACTACGTAGATGATTATCTACAAAGCTTCAACAGCGAAGAAGAAGCCATAGATGTAGCCCTTCGAGTACGTCAAATTAATAGAGAAGCCCACTACGAACTACGCCAGTGGACATCGAATTCAAAGAAGATACTCGAAGCGCTAAACGAAGACTCCACAATAGAAACAAGAAACATAGATCTCGACAATAGCATGAAAATAGAACGTCTCCTGGGAGTCATATGGAGACCTGCTACTGACGAGCTGACCTTCGATCTCAACTTGGCTCGACTGCCACCTGGCGCCATAGACAACACTCAACCGACGAAGCGGGAAACCTTGAAAATAATTATGTCCCTGTTCGATCCGCTTGGACTCGCATCGCCTGTGACCACACGAGCCAAGCAAATATTTCAAGAGTTATGGCGCAGAGGTATAGACTGGGATCAAAAGATAGACAACGATCTGACTAGCCAATGGACAGTGTGGCTAGAACATTTGAAGAGATTACGCGACATAAACATACCTCGCTGTTACCACAACTATAGCGATGCTTCGAAAATAGAACTACACGTGTTCGTGGATGCGAGCGAGAATGCATACGCCGCAGCCCTATACTGGCGCATCACTAGGCCAGACGGACAAGTGTCGTTGGCATTTGTAACAGCGAAGGCGCGAGTCTCACCACTCAAATTGATGTCGATCCCGCGACTCGAACTGATGGCTGCAGTAATGGGAAGCAGGATGGCGACAACAGTAATAGAAGAGCACGACAGGAAACCTGACAAGAAGGTCTTCTGGACAGATAGCAAAACTGTGCTCACATGGCTGCAAACAGGCGCTAGGTCCTACAAACCTTTCGTCGCTCATCGCATTGCAGCAATAGAAGAACACAGCAAAATAGGCGAGTGGCGCTGGGTGCCTACCAAATTGAACGTTGCGGACGATGCAACCCGGGATGTACCCATCGACTTCAACTCGCAACATAGGTGGTTCAACGGGCCGAGCTTCCTGCTGGAAGCACCCGATAGATGGCCACGAGAGAGAGTTGCAACCACAACACAAACCGGAGAAGAAAAGGTGCACGTGACCGTCATAATAGGAAGGTCAAAATTGGAGCAGTGCATCCCCGATAGCAACAGGTTCTCCAAGTGGGAGAAACTAGTTAGAAGCACTGCACGTGTGCTACACTTCATCCGACTTTGTAAACAGAAAAAGGAACGTGTGAATTACAAGAGGACGACAAAACGACCTGAAACCGATCCTGTATGGCGGGAGCATAAAATGACACGGAAACAACAGAAGAAACTTCCGAAAGCTCCTCAACAACAGAAGTCATACACTCCAATACCTACGGACCTTCTACACGAAGCGGAGAAAATCCTCGTTAGAAGCAGTCAGGAAAAGGCGTTCTCCGAAGATTTACACAACCTGAGAAACGATAGAAGAATAACTCCAAATAGCCGTCTACGCCATTTAGCGGTGAAGATAGAAAACGACGTCATCACACTGAAGACTCGTATTGGCGCCACGCAAGACGTTCCTGATAGTTTGAAGAGCCCTGCAGTCCTCGATGGCAATGACCAAGTCTGCAAGCTCTACATAGAACACGTCCATAGGCAATTACATCACGCTGGCGTCGAATTGACGATAAATGAGTGTAGACAACACTATTGGATTCTTCGGCTACGCCCGGTCACACGCATGATAGTGAATAGATGTCTCCCATGTAGGATTCGTAGATCGCAGCCACCAGTGCCACCTACAGGAGACTTACCACCATGCCGGCTAGCACATCATAGACGTGCGTTTACCTACACAGGCCTCGACTACTTCGGGCCACTTGCAGTCGCTGTGGGACGTACCACACAGAAGAGGTACGTCGCGCTGTTTACTTGCTTGACGACGCGCGCCGTACACCTAGAGATCGCCGCATCCTTGACAACGGATTCTGCCGTCATGGCACTGCGACGCATGATAGCGCGTCGCGGCTGCCCGACAGAAATTTGGTCGGACAACGGCACGAACCTTCATGGCGCAGAACGTGAACTACGGCGAGCTTCAGACCAACTGCTTCAAGAGGAAGCAAATAGGAAGAGGATCAATTGGCGCTTCATCCCTCCTGGTGCCCCCTTTATGGGTGGGGCCTGGGAACGTCTCGTGCGAAGTGTCAAGACATCCCTCAACAGTGTGCTACATGAGCGGCGCCCTACAGAAGAAGTACTCGCCACCTTAATAGCGGAGGCTGAGTACACAGTCAACAGCCGACCGCTCACACACGTCTCGGTCGATCCTGACGATCCCGAGGCGCTCACACCGAACCACTTCATCATGATGGGGTCGGGCCGAGATCCGCCCATAGGAGCCTTTGCAGAGGAGGACACCATCGGACGCACACACTGGCGTGCATCACAACGTCTCGCCGATTTGTTCTGGCGGCGCTGGCTTCGGGAATACCTCCCTGAGCTTCAGCACCGGCGGGAGCCCCAAGGACGGGGACAGCAGATCGTAATAGGAGACGTCGTACTCATCGCGGACAACACCCTACCTCGCAACACATGGCCGCGAGGAAGGGTCATAGCGGCTTACCCCGGACCCGACGGAGCTGTGAGGACGGTCGACGTCAGAACGAAGGCTGGCACTCTACGGAGGCCTACCAAGAAGTTGGTGGTCCTGTCAACGGAGCCGGCTGCCCTCCAGCAGATAGAAGATGCATCGCCCTGAGGACGACGCACGGCAGGAGAATGTTCGGGACAGCCACATAGAATAGTTATTTGTATATTTGTTTTGTATAGAATCATTTTTGAATAAATAAAGGCAACATAAGTTAGAATGAAATAGACAACATTAAAAACAGAGACAACACATGATAGAGACAGGAATAATATTAGACAGAGATAGATATAAGATAGAGATAGCATGTAATAGATAGGAATGTGTAACATATCGTAGCATAGTCACTAGTTGTATAAGCTACATTTGTAATATAGATAGGCTTTTTTTAATAAAAAATCAGTCTTCTTCTTGCTCCGGCTTGATAAAGACCATTAGTACCAGTACAAAACTTGTTTTGGAAAATACGACCCTCTCCTCCTCGACTAACCGTCGAACGGCTGACCAGCGCACCCTCCTTAGCCGGAGGCTCTGCCCACTCAGTAAGCCATAACAGCCAGGCCATATCAAATGAGCAGGTGCTACAGGCCCGCACACTAATGTAACTTTCTTTACCTTTCAAAATCGGTCCTGTAGTAACAGACAGACATAATGGATACTGTAGGTAAAAGTAGGTTGGTATAGGTACCTATAGGTATATAGATGGGACCACAGACTGATGGGACCTTCTTGTCTTTTTTCATGGATTCCTGTAATGTTTAATTCGTATACCTATATACTCTTTGTGATCATTAATTCTGATAATTAACCTACTCTTACTTATACAGTAAGTAGGTAGGTAATAAAAATTTAGGTACGTAAAGCAGACAAGAAAAGTGCTTTATCAGTTTCGATTACAAATTCCGATTGACATAATTTGTCATCGCTAATAAAGATAGCAATAGAAATTGTCAAAGGTACAAAGGTACATAGAAATATAGGTACAAAGAACGTAAGTAATTGAAATTTATGTAACATATGTAGTTAAAACCCTCGAAACGAATTAGGTTTAAACAAAGTACCTACTTACCTACCTCACATACGGAAGTAAAAAGGCAAAAATTCCGTCGCATCGCAGGACAGGGGACAGATAGGAGGGGGTGGCCTTGCAGGAGAGGGGGGGGGGGGGAGGGGGACCAAAAAGTAAAAAGTGGAAGGAAGAAGCGACGCAAAAGAGCAGTCGGACCTTTGTGTGCCGCCCTCCCATAATGGAGGGTTATCAGAAACATCTCTCTTTTTTAAGAACATTTTTATTTAGACAATGTTGAAAATTTGAATAAAAGTTAAATTGGAGGGTAGATTCGCTAAAAAAACCATTCGATCCTACTTTGAAGACGCATCAGTAAAAATTCAGTTTAGTAACAAAATCATTGTTATTTATTGTTTACAAACTTAACCTGCATTATGGGTATGATCCACAAAAAAATAAAATCAATAAAAACGATATAGTTAACATACATAGGAACCTACATAATCTGAAGACGGGACCTACAATTCCGTCTTTCAGATGTGCTGGTAACTATTAGGTCAATGATTATTGCATTGGTCTCGCTACGCTCGACTAGATAGAGTATTAGGTATACAAAAACGTTAGCTCCGTAAATGCGGCAGTTTTTTATTGTAGTGTGTGTAAAACATCGTCATTTTTATCACTTTTTACACAATTTTATTATATTTTTACACTGTTTCACTACGCAAACTAGCATTTTATTATGCTCAAAATTTAATAAAACAATCAGCACGTACACATCACAGACAGTTTGCAGTGTAACTGGCTCGGGTACGCCGAATTCGGCGTAGTATTTTTTGCCGAATTTTACAAGTACAACGGCGGTATCTAGTCGAGCGCAGCGAGGCCAATCATTCATCTATGTATTAGGTATTAAATCTGTGCTTCCGCGGAGCACTGCGGTTCGCGACAAAGACCTCCCTTCGCGGACGCGTTCATTAAACTGTCACGTTACCTTTTTAATATCATGCCACAGGGCACTTTTTATTGTGACGTCACAGAGTACTTTATACTATACTTCCGTCGACATAAATAGAAAACGCTAACAAAATGTTTTTCAAGTCCTCAATTGGGTAGGTACCTTTTTTTGTAAACTTTTCGATATTATTGCCACTGAGCTCCACTTAACTCTCGTCGAATTGCGAAGACAATTTATAAAGGGCCAGTCATTAAATTCGTGCGCTCACTTCCTCTGTTGTCGGTACACAAAAGATACTTTGTAATATTCGTCTGAGGGAGGCGAAATTAAGAGACATAGGACGTATACTTACTTTGTGTTTGATTTATAAATAACAGTTTTATTTTGTTGTGTTGTTATAAGAAGTTATCATATTAAGTAATAAGTGTAAGTAAGTAAGTAAGTAATAAGTAAGTAAGTGGAGTCGCGTTTTATATAAATAATTATCATTTTTAAAAGTTGATTATTATACATTTTTTTATTAAATCAAATATTTATGTGTATAAATTAAATTTTCAGAAAAATACTGACAAGTAAAAGTTAAAATCTCTATTTATTTGATACCACTATAACGACACCACTAACAGTAATGAAACATCAAGCTAAATAACAAAACTAAATTTTGAAATCTTTAGAAAAGTGTCACCATTAAATTCCAATTTATTGTGTCAAAATCAAAACCAAAATATTTAACAATTAGGTTTCTCCAAGAAACTCTTATTTGTAGTCATTATAAATTTAAATCTACTAATAGGGTTTCCGAAAAAGACCTAAGATGATGACGATCTTGCACTCCGACCCGACAGAAACTCAAAATACCATCTGATGACTCTTATTCTACGAATCGCTTCGTCGCGAATAAATTTCATTATTAAATGTGATTGATATGCGTTTGCGAGTAACAATAGAAATGACGAAGTCTGCCATGTTCATTTGCAGCGCGAATAACGTCTTCATTATAATTAATATCCTTCAAGCTCACAATAAGATCCGCCTTTGACAGAGGCATCCGTTTTATGTCTGACTTATAGCGTACATTGTCAATTGTGTGAGCTAAATCTGAACAAAATAAGGATACGTATGTTTAAGACTGCGCACTAGTCGCAGAAGTAATATTGCTTGAATATTATTTGCTATGGTCTCGCTACGCTCGACTAGATAGAGTACTTATACAAAAACGATAGCTCCGTAAATGCGGCCGTTTTTTATTGTAGTTTGTGTAAAACATCGTCACTTTTTATCACTTTTTACACAGTTTTATGTGGTTTTATTATATTTTTACACAGTTTCACTACGCAAACTGCTATTTTATTATGCTCAAAATTTAATAAAACATTCGGCACGTACACGTCACAGACAGTTTGCAGTGTGAGTGGATCTGGTACGCCGAAATTCGGCGTAGTATTTTTTGCCGCATTTTACAAGTACGACGGCGGTATCAAGTCAAGCGCAGCGAGACCAATCATTCATCTATGATAATAATCGATAAGCTTTCTCTGTCTTCCAGTGGGGATAAAATGCTTTTTAATCTCTATGTAACATCTTAAGCTCTACACTTAAATCTGGATGTGTAAAACATGCTTAAGTATCGGCTGAAGAGAGCTTAGTTCAAGGCATAGTCGCGCCATTATTAACCTCATGTTGGGTACATTGTTGCTTAATGTATGACAATTATCTTACTAGTTTATGGATTTGTGAAATATTTATTTATATTTAATATTTTTATAGCAAGACGCTGCCCGGGTTGGCTTGGATACAATAAAATTGTGGAAGTCAGTATACATACAAGTAAGACAATAAACTTAAGACCTATGTCCAACTAGAATAATGTACCTTTTAAATAATGAAATAATTTTCCTATTTACCCTCCACATATAAACAAACTCACAATATGTGCTCTCACTCTCTTCATAATTTTATTACTGGGCTCTGATAAAATAAGAACTTAAGATAGAGCCCTGTGGATAGCAGCGTGAAACCTGTTAAACAACGCCTCGCTTCATCAAAATATTCACTAGTGGAGATGCCGAATTGCGGAGTGGAAGGGTGTAAAAACTAGGTTTCAAAAAATAAAAACCAGGATGAAATAACTTGGAAACCAATATAGTCAATAAAAAAATTGAGGTTATAGCTTGGAACACAAAATCTCAATACATAGGCTAATAATACTCTTCTAATAAGGAGAAACAAATTTCAAAAACGGCCTATGCACACATTTTTATAAAATATGTAAGTAGGCTATGTTGTTCGCAAAATTCTGTCTGTAGTTCTTATTTGGTCTGAGTTACTGGGTAGATTAATTAATGTTGTATAGTTTGTATAATTTGGCTATGCTGTTGTCTATAGTTCTTATATAGACAACAGTATAATAGGGAAGAGTTATTCAAGGAATATGGAAAACACATTTATAAAGCAAGCTTATGTTTCTAGAGCACGTCCTTAACGTGGAATATCCAACAATGCGATCCCATTTGATTGGAGACAGACAGATTTATGTTTAGTTGATATTCCTTCAACTAAAGCGCAATAGGGTGTGGTTCCGGTGATAGCGGTACGGCCGTTAGAGTCTATTAGAATCTAAAGGTCAGATTATTAGTTCGAACAAATAAAAATTGAGATAAGGAAGGGATTTAGTGTATGCGGTTGCATATTTTGTTATCTAACAGCTAACGCACACAGCCACTGTATCGGAACGCTAACGTGATAATACGCGCGCCATCTATGGGCCAGAGTAGACGTGTCGAGGGTCCGATGAGTGCTACGATGCTACAGGGAAATTATTCTATATTCGTATATATGCGTATTTAAATGCGTATGTAAAACTGTGTAATTTTAAAAAAAATGTGCAGCCCACACTTTGACTAGGAATCCTTAATTTACAGTTTCTTTACAGTTAAAATCTTTAGTTTACAGTTAAAAATAATATAAGTTTTATTGTTAATTTTGTCGATTGGATCCACAGACAAAAACAAAAATACTTTTTTTATTTACTACGCTACAGACAAAAAAAAATCTTACAAAGAAAAAAGAGTTACCTACTTTAAGATTACAAATTTAGATTTACACACAATAAGTCTTTTTAAATCTATTTTACATAATTTTTTTTAGTCCGAAATGCATAAAAGGTGTCTAAATTTAGCTCTAAGCATAACATTTTATTCAATCTGCCTCTGTTTTTCGCATTGACGTAATCTCTCATCGAATCGCTATATTTAATCTGAGTCGCTATGCACTTGGACCACAAAGTCGGAGCACCAACAGACGGCAGGTTAGTGTGAACTTACGATATAACATTTGAATACATCCATTTTATTCAACTAGACCATATTTTATGATTGTCTTTGTAAATGTAAATAAAACTGCTCTCTATCAATTAGTTAAATTAACTGGTAAATCAATTATGGATATGAACGTGTTTTAAACAGATTGGTTAAATACACGATTATACAGCAAATTAATTTATGAATAACATAGCTTCAAATTATTACGAAAATATTACTCTGATATGTATATGAATACGTCAAACACCAGTAGGCTAATGCAAAAATTATAATATAAAGGATCATTTAAAAGAAAGTAGGTACCTACCATTTGACAATATCTATCTTCTTCTGCCTTCTTCTTCTTAGCCTTTGTATCTGCTGCGCGAAATAAGGAGAGTGCTTAAACCAAACCTCTCTCTTAAGTTCTTCAACCAAGATGACTTCCTCCTGCCTCTGCTACGCTTTCTCTGTATTTTCCCTTGGATCACTAGCTGAAGAATACGATATCTTTCGCCCCACATCATGTGCCCGAAATATTATACATTAATAAAATTATGCTAGAATGTTTTTTCCTTCTTTATGAAGACGAATTTAATTGCACGAAGTATAGGTATATGGTATATTTGAATTAGTTGGATATATACCTACCTACATACCTATAATACGCTCAAAGAAAATATTATTACTAGTACCTATCGCTTCTTTTTTTATTATTTTTTTTGAATATAATTACCTACCAAATTCTTGGGGAGGGTCAAAATCGTATATTATAAGCATAAGTACCTATATGAAATATATAATAATTACCGGGCATTACCGAGAGAATGTGTACATAGGTATAAAAATCGCATCCCATTCGAAACCGGGAGAGGGTCACTAAGTGATTTATTAAACAATAGTAACCATAGATATATCAAACATTCTGTAACATAAAAAGAAAACAAGTCTCGAAAGATAAATTAACGTCTTACAGTGAGTGCTCCACTCAATAGAAACAAGTAGCACACATGCTAAATATGATCACGGATTTACTGACGAGCTCAACCAACACAACACTCGGCATTCGTAGGCCTAACTCGTTAACCTGCTAAGTCACATTTTGCATAGTTTTCAGGATGAAGAAAAAATTACATGACAAATTATCTGTACAAAACTTAGGATTTAGCAAGTTTTCTATGTGAAGATTTGCTATTAGTCAGAAAGCAGTTTTTCATTTATGTAATTTCTCAGCTTTTTAGTTTGATAATCGTCGTTATTCCTTCACCAAATGGTAGATAATCTAAACTTGTCGAAAAGTATAAAAAGTGAAAAATGGACTTAGCAGGTTAACGAATTAGGGCGACGCATTGCTTGTGTTGGCTACATTTCCGCTTATTATTGCAACGACATACGCTTTGTTTGAAGTCCAAATAGTGGCCTTCTCGCGCATTGACAATGTTTTTGGAAACAATTAAGTAGGATACAAAATACACTAAACGCAACAATTAAAGGATATAAAAAAAAGTTCCAAATTTTTAGGTGATTTTCAACAGGCTGTAACTTCGAAGAAAATGGTCGTACAGTGCTCATACAAAAAGGAAATTGTAGCTTCAAGTCTCTAGTTTTTGAATCCGAGCTTCAAATATTTTTCTCGTTAGCAGTTTATGAGTAAATCAGAAAACCTACGGAAAAAAAAATCAATTTCGTCAATCAAAGCGAAAAAGTAATTTTTGACTTTGATAATTGATTACTCGGGCAATAATGATCGTTCAGAAAATTAAAGTAGGTACAGTTTTGTAAACTGCAAAACATTCCATATAAGGTGCTTAATCGGATCGTTCTAACGAACTATATGTGTGCTAAATTTCATCTAAATCCGTTTAGTCGTTTTTGCGTGAAAGAGTAGGTATCAAACATTCATACTTTATAATATTAGATGGATAAAGCTTCGTCAGTTCTTCTGAATGTGACTATAGTATTATCGAACAACGCACACGCATAACCGTTATGAATTATTGTGATCTATTCTGAGACGGATGCTCTCTTAAGAATGGACACTGCGCGATGCACGTTTATTATATCTGCGCACGCGCTCCTGTTTAATTATAAATTGCACGGATCAATAAATTATTGACGGTTCTAATTAAATTTCCCACTAATTGGTGCACTCTGTCACTTCCGTAGCTTTAACACGTGCTTTACCTAAATATAATCTAAGGACCAAGATTCATTATTTAATTTTAACTTGTATTCTTCCAAATTATTCCAAAATTTTATTGAAAATACGGAAACTCGTCAATCTATAAGTTTACATAAAATAAAACCTATGTTCAGCAAATAAATATATTATTATTATTATTATAAAAAATCGCTTCCCGCCGTCTGTCTCTCTGAATGTACATTTACACAGGGGATACTTTTTATCCTGAAAAATGTTCAGGATAAAAAGTATGTACCTCTTAGGATACAAAGTTTTTTTTTTCATAAAACGCACTACAGCGCGTACAAAGTCGCGGGAACAGCTAGTAGTTAATAAAAAATAATTAAATATCTGTTAACAATCATATAAGAAAACAATAAGATCCGATTTTATCGTTTCAAAAACTAATATAATTACCTACTCCTAATTTATACTAATATTATAAAGCTGAAAAAGTTTGTTTGTCTGTTTGGTTGAACGCGTTAATCTCAAAAACTACTGGTTTGAATTGAAAAATTCTTTTTTTGGATAGTTCATTAATCAAGAAAGGCTATATATAACATTTTGAACGCGGACGAAGTCGCGGGCTACCGCTAGTATTATATAAAAATGCTACAAACAATTTTTATTTTAAATAGAGGTCGCCAGACAGGCTGTTAGTAGGTACACTTGATGATAGGTGGTTACCGTCGCCAATACAGTTAACACAAGCAAAGAGACAGACTTTGTTCAATGCAGAATTTGTCGTAGGCAGCAATTCAAAGCCGGTTGAATTTCCTCACCGAACCTCACATTTCTGAAGTTAAAATCATTTATTTTAACTTCAGAAATGTGCACCTTTGATCTTTAATGTCATAAGTGCATTACGCTAAATATTTGACGTTGCAACAGTATTATTTTTTCAACGCTAATGGAACACATTTTGGCGCGATCCGCAATTTCCGGTTGCCGGTCGTGCGGACAATCACTGTTTCCGGTTGCTCGAAGTAAGCGTGCCACTGTGTGAGTTGACTTTTCTTAATATTTTTGTGTTAATTGTTTACTTACATTTGTCGAGACAATATAACAATCTAATAGCACAGCATACTTATTTCATACAGTAGGCCGACGGAGACGTCTAGACAGGGCAATCGTGCGGGGCGTGAGGGGTGAGGCGCGAATGGGACGTGCCCAAGCTGCATACTTCGTCGTTCTTAGTAGCTTGGGATAAATATTCCAGGGCTATCGCGTCTTTAAGATTTTAATTTATTATATATGTAATTCAAAATGGTGCATACGGCATGTGCTGTAAGTGCGTGCAAATCTTTATCTCGCATAAATAAAGAACTAAGCTTTCATCAATTTCCGCACGATGAATAAAGGTACTTAAGCACATTTTATATTACTTAATTTATATCAACCCTTCCGTAATTTTTAAATACCTACACAGGCGGCGGTATCGCCCAACATCAAGGCGTCGGCCTACTGTAGGAAATAAATATGCTGTGCTAATAGTGTCTTTTTAAGTACGCTTTTTTACATATGAAAATGAGTAAAAAAAACTCCAAAAATATTTTAAATGCAAAAGTGACTTTGTGACATGACATTTGATTTCATACATTTAAGTATTTTACGCATGTTATTAAAAAAATAATTTACCGCAACCCGAATTGATAGATAAGCAACAAATTAATTTTGATAATTTGAAACATCATTTTCAGAGTATGTGTTCAGTTTTGTGATTTAATAACAATATTTCATGTCACTCACTAACTTGTTGCACTCCTCAACATCAACAATGTTTGGTACGCAAGACAAATGTTTGCCCGACTCACCCCTATTATTTGGGCTCACTCTGAACAGGGTTGTCGCTTACTTTTTATTGTATTTAATTCAATTTGTTTATATTTAAATGTAAATATCTTTCAAAGTATGTATCCTTTATTTTTGTTATGAAAAGGCCGACGATCCATTTGATGATAGGCGGCTATCGTCGGCTATTAATACATAGAATAGTAGGATTAAAGATAGGAGGTTAGGAAGGGATAGGGAAATAGGCTCTGGCATCCCTTATTACTTACCCACCGAAATACAAAAAATATAATAAAAAAATTATAATTTATTAATAAAAATAGTTGACGTTAAATGTATTTTACGATACCTATCACTCTCAAAAACAGTATTTTCTGTCAATAACAAAAATAAGCAAAAATACTCTAGTCGATTTTTATTGTGACAACCCTAATAGCATGGGGCCGAATCAACACTGTAAATTCACTTGTTGCTCCCCTAACAATGAATTTATCGCAATTTCATGCATCGGGGGTTGTATAGGCAATGCTTATCATTAGATTATAATCTTACATTAGGCTGCGTTCATACCTGAAACAAAAAACAAAACATATTTAATAGAATGTCAGTTTATATGCCAGTTGTCATTTACTTCATTGAGATATAATTATAATAACATGGACACTGACGAATTATCTCGTCTACGGATTGCTACCGTGTTTCATTTTTCAACGCGGACAAAGTCGCGGGCACCAGCTATTGCATAATAAATTTTCGGGGGATTTGTGAAAATCTTGCATTTTTGTTATATTTCGTTAAGAAGCATTTGTGTTGTACCATTTTGAAATCTTGATTGAATGGGCCAAATTTTAAAAAAACTCGCTAAGTGTAAAACTTTTTTAAAATATTTATTTCGTTATAGTTCGTGCTCTCGTTTACAACACTAGCTGAAGAATACGATATTATTCGCCCCTCATCACTTATCCGAAATATGGCAACTTCCTCTCCTTAATAATTTTTAGCATCTCCATTCCTTTTTTCATTCGACGCAAAACTTCCACATTTATTACTCACTCACACAGTTAAAACATCAATATTTTTATACACTGAATTGAAATCGCAGTGTGCATGGCATGACCCTAAAAATACAGTTAATAATATTGGCTTTGTTGTAACTACAAGGGCTATAAAGTGGAAATTTCTAGTTTACGACGTACGCACGTGTGTACACACTAGTCGACATGAGGACAACAAGCAATTGAGATGTCCCTCCCACGCGGGGCATTGTAGAGCTGGTCACGGGAAGTTACGACTGGGTGTCGCTATAAACTTGGCGAATAGTCGCGGAAGAAACACTGCGTTTATACTATTAAGGCACTTTATTTGTAGCTCTCTCAATATCTTGGGAGCAATGTTGGAAATTATAATGGTTCTAATGACAAACCAGATGTTTTGTAGGATAATTTGATACACTCACACACACGCAAACACACACTAACACATTTTTCTTCTAACAGATAGTTAGCAATAACTGTAGTTTTAATTTAGCCCTAATTTAGTAATAATTTAAGTGTTGAATGCGGTGATGCAAGAGTGGGCTCTTTTGATACAAGTATTTTTATACTTAATAGGAGTGCCCCTACAGTGTAAATTGGTACCTAGGTTAAAGATAAAGAAATAAACTAAATTATTTACTAAATTCATTTATTTCTCAGTGACAGAGTGAATTAACCAGCGAAATAGGATTGTGTTGTTGCAAAACCTTTACAGGCATACTAAGTTCTCATAAATCTTAGTTCGTGAACTCAAATGACTAAGTATCGAATTTTTATTTATTTATTTATTTATGGTGGCCTTCTTCAAGGGAGAGTGGTTACTGCTACCAGACAGTGTGTAAAATTAAATAAAAATATTTGCTAATATAATTAATAGCTGATTAGTTCAAGAAAATCGAATTTTCTAATCAAGTAAATTGATTAAGATGATAATTCTTTTTTTGATTCCATATTGTATTAGCAGTAGTTAAACACTAAACCCTTCCCTTGTTGCTGAGATTATGTCAGCAACAGTCAAGTCTGCTTATAGCGTGTTCTTATTTTAATAAGTGTAGGTATTGTCTAGAATCATATTTATTGCGCCATGCTATATTGTTATTTAAATCACGAAATACAAAGCCCTACGCTTACCACCCTGAGGCGTTCAAAAGATTTACTATTTACTATTGTAGCTGACCAATCCAATACTTGTGTCAACTTTGACACAGTATTACACGGTATTGAGTAGAGGAACTCAATACGATCAGTATTAAAATTAGAAAGTATCAAAAAGATAACATAAATAATGGTATGCTTAGTGATGAGCAATGAGACAAGTGGAGTGTATTTATAAATGAAATTTATTAAAAAATTATAAATGAAAAAATATATATTTACAAAAAATTGTGACAGTTAAAAAGCAATTTTTTTTATTTTTCCAAAAACAATACAAACCAAAATTATTTAAAAAATACCATTTTCATTAAAAAGGAGTTCGCAACTTCTCAGGATTATCATAATTTTTTTTTCGAAAACCCTGATCAAATAATATGACCAATCAAAATGTTTCTTAGAAACCTATTTGATATATAAATAACTTTTTCACTGTCAATCTAGAAGGATTTGTATAAATACAAAAGGTTTTTTTTATTTTGTGATGTTAAGATCGACAGACAAGCTGACGGTCCACTTGATGGTAGGTAGCTACCGTCGTCTTTGACACAAGCAACGGCATAGGTGCTGCATGTGCGCTGCTTACCATAGAAGGACTAAGGCGCGATTTCACCATACTCTGTTAGTATTTGACATAGCTGTGAAGTCATTTAACAGACGGTTACAGTAAACGAGTGACAGCGCTAAATGATTTAACAGCGATGTTAAATACTAACAGAGTATAGTGAAATCGCGCCTAAGGATAAGGGATAAATAAGGGATGGGGTAATGAGCTCTGGCATTCCTCACTCACTCACCGAAAAAACAGCACATTTAATGCTGTTAGGTATTCTCCAAGGGGCCACCCCCTACCGCCAGACGAGCTGCCAAAAATGGCTGCGTCCCAAGTAGGTACAAGTTAAATAATATATCTACTGTTATCAGCCTATACTAGGCGCGCGCTAGGGTGAGATCGGCTTTGGTTGACTTTACGAGTGTCGTGCGCACATGCAAATGTAAGCCTGCGTTGTAATATAATTGTCAATGTCAATGAAAATTTATTTGTTACAACATCACTGTCGATAAGTGGAAATCGTCTATGGGAACATTCCATTTTTGAATTGGTACGTAGGTATCTGTTAGATTGTAAATTTAAAAAAGTTATTTAGACAATTCGCTTGTGACAACGATGAATATTATCATTATGTAAGTATAAGTCAAAGATAATTGATTGGTCTCGCTGCGCTTGACTAGATAGAGCGCTATACAAAAGCGAATAGCTCTGTGAATGCGGCAACTTTTTATTGTAGTGTGTGTAAAACATCGTCACTTTTTATCACTTTTTACATAGTTTTATTATATTTTTAAACAGTTTCACCAAGCAAACTGGCGTTTCATTATGCTCAAAATTTAATAAAACATTCGGCACGTACACATCACAGACAGTTTCCAGTGTGACTGGCTCGGGTACGCCGAATTCGGCGTAGTATTTTTTGCCGCATTTTACAAGGACAACGGCGGTATCTAATCGAGCGCAGAGATACCAATCATTTATCTATGGCATAAGTATATAAAAAAATGTAATATATTCCAATACACTCATAGAAGAAACCGTCTCAATGCCACTAACTAAGATTAATCTTGCTAACTGCATTACTCTTTGAAATAATGCTCTGTAATATTCAATTCAATACACGGATATTGAAAGGTTCTTGTTAAATATTGAGTGCAGTCGAAGTTTATTTTTGTTAGTCTTTATTGCGACTTAAAATATTAGCAAATTTAATATTATAAGTGGAAACGTGTAAATTTTGCGTGAAGGCATATAATGGCTAGTAAAGTTTAAAGCAGCACTAAAAGCGACCCGCCGCGTGTCGAGATTGTTTATGCGTTTATTCATTTGCCTTAGGTTAGGTAAGTAGGTACTTACCAAATGGTTTACACCTAGAGCGTTACTTATATCCTCCTATAACCTTACATTGGCCTTACATATTCATATTATAATGCTCACAGTCTTTTTCTTATCCTGATAATTTTTAAATTATCAGGCTTGGCAGAGAACTTGCTAATTGCAAGCGTTGCTTATGTTCTAGGCTACTATGTTCTAGGCTACTATGCTTACTACTAGGTATAGCTACCTAGTCACTAGGTCCTAGTCAACCGTCAGCCTGTAAAATAACCTAATAAGTAGTACGTTGGTACCGTCTGAAAGGACGATGTTTTCAAAGATGTCCAATTTCAAAGCGGGCGAAGTCATAAAACATTAGTAAAACTTATCTATAGGTAATGTAGATTGATGATTCAGACAAATATAAATTTCTGTCAGTTCAGTTTTGTTTCAATACAAAATAATACGCATTGTCGGTCGGTTCGCATCGCATCGTTGTACAAGAATAATAAGTCGGTAGGAAATGCCCTAAGAATAATCATTACACTTCATCTCCGGCAATATGTAGAGTTATAATTTTGCCAGAGATGACGTCTAAATTAGAATAATTATTTGTCTAACTTTTTTTATGTGTATTTATAAAAAATAAAATTTTATATCTTATAAAAAATAATATGTACAAAAATATTGTATAAAATCATTTTGTGATTTACCCTAGTCATCAAAATAACCTATTTCAATGATTTCTTTTTATATTTGTTAAGTTTTCCCAAGCTCTAAATATAGGATATATTTTATTTATATGATAGAGAATAAGAGTTTTATTAATTAGGTTTAAGATTTGTTATAAAATTAGGAGGGTTGCAGGAGACAGCAGACCTGCAGTCCCCTTGTGTTATTTGAGACTTCCTAACGAAACATGCCGTCTATCTTTATGCAGACATTAATTTCTGCTACTTTTTAAAAAAAAAACAAAAATATACAGACACCGCTGATAATGTATCGGAGAAAAGAGTAATAGGTATTAGAGTAAATATGAATTCTTATTTATCTACTAAAAAAATAAGCATGTGCAAATGTCGCAAACAAAATTACGGATGTTGCCCTCGAAAAAATATATGCAATAATACCTTTTAAACTTATCCACTGAAAGTAATTTAATAACCCTTAGTTTGTTAAATTGATAAACATTATTATATTGCTAAACTAATAAACATTAGTTAGCCACGGAGTAACTCTAATGTCTATTCTAGAGTTACAAAGGTCTGTGGTAACTAGTCGAGAGCTCAACTCTCGCGAACATTATTTCTGGATCGTCTCAATGAAAGTAAAATTCATTGAGCAAGTATTTACATCGAGTTTGTATGAATACTTACTTAAGGCCACTGTTCTCAAATTTCAATTGAATAAATCTAAACAAAATATAGATAAAATAGTTCTAAAATATTTATAAAAATAATCTAAAAATGAATTTCCTTATCTTCTTGACTAACTTTATTTTATCGCACCTAGGTTAATATCTAGGCCCTAGAAACAACTTATATTTAGCTTAGAATTGAGAAAAGATAGGCAAATGGGCTTTGGCATCCCCTCACTCACTGAAACATAATAGCACACTTACAAACATATGCAAACATAGGTATTCCGATCCTCTGGTAAAAGGGTGATATCTGTAGCCAGATGGGCTGCTTAAATGACGGCTAAAGATAATGTTGGAGACTGAAGACCGTTGAGTCAGGGGAATTCAAAATTTTATTTACTTGGTAATGGGTGGCTACCATCGTCTATAACACAAGCAACGCCTGGCTCTGCCATCCCTAACAGCATATATGCTGTTATTTCAGGTCTTTCAGGTGATTTCTGTAATCGGGTGGTTACAGCCGCCAGACCGGCTTTTCAAATGACTGCGATACGCAGTGCCACTACTTAAAAAGCAAACAACTCTTTGTCTATTCTTTTTTTTAACTAGAGACAGTTTAAATGAGTAGAAATGCAAGTTTATTACGACTTTGATGTCACTGCAAGAACTGCTCTCATTAAATTATGCATTGGTACTAACAAAATTATATCCACTCTCTAGTTGGCTTGAGATGCGGCGGTATTGCAAAACGATGAAAAAGGTCCTTCCATTCAGAGAATTCTCTGTGCTGGAACGAGACACGCATATGGATGTACAATTGGAGAGACAAAGACAGGTGACATCCTTAGCTCGTTTCTTGGCAATTGTCCACCGGAAGGCGGTTTTTAGCAAAACGAAGAGCGTAAGTTTGTTCTGAAATACAATGCTGTTTCATTCAGTGGCCGATGAGAAAGGCACGTAATTAGCACGGATAGGTCAATTCATTACTGCGCGGATAGAAATAGATTACGATAATTAATTATTACGACCAATGTCTTAATTTATGATAATTTAGATGCGCCACATACCAAGTCGTTCAGCGGAACGTACAGGACAGAGGTTCTCAAACTGTACTAAGACTGTAGTAAAAAAAAAAGTTATAAATTAGTTTCCATTTTTTTTATTTTTTATAAATACACTTATTCCTTTGACGCGTCTAGGGATGTAATGTCAAAAAGTGCAACTGTCTAAATGTCCAAAGGTCATTTCCAATTTTCCAACTGTTAATGTTATTATTATTATTTAAATACATGTTTTAAAAGCATTTTGGAAATAATTAAAATTAAACCATTCAAAATTGGTAGGTATTTTTTTAAAGCAAAAATACAATTACTAATTTTTTTTGTAAATTTCAAAATTAAGAAATATTACTAACATTCACATTCATTATTATCTAATAATGTACTTATTAAGTATTTGTCTAATTTGAAATAAAAAAAATATGTTGTACTTTTTTTTAAAAATCTCAACACTACAATAAAGCCTACAATCGTTTGCTACTGAACTTTTTAAAAAAACAATCAATCACGATTAGTGCGACTTCGCTGTGGAATTTTAAATTGAATTCCTGTTAACAATACATGGATTAGTGTGCTCGTATTTTTGTACGCCATTGTACTTGCGAGTTACAAAATAAGTTTCTCTCGGAGATTTCTCTTTCAATACCCTGTCCATTGCCGTTTTAGTTGTTAACGTACAAGAGGTGTTGAGTGCTAAGTCATCAGTGGATATGGAAATTATTCACAACGTCTACTAAACGAAAGTCAAGTGGTACTAGTGAAGATATTTCACACTGTCGATTGCTACATTGAATGGTGTGAGGATTATAGGTTATTTATAAGGATTTTGGTGATGAGTCGAAAGCGTTTTGTCGTAGTAATAGGGGGGGAGGTACGACGTATTGTTATGATTTGAATTAAACTTAGGTATTCGTCGCTCATTAGTTGATAGATATTATATGAAATCAGTTAAAATAATTCTGATTGAATCTAGCAGGAATATTCTTATAAGACTCTTATAACATTTATACCTAAACTTTAATCTAGAAAATAAGTAGGTACATATCCCAAGGTAGGTATCATCTAAAATAAATTTTAAAAAACTAACGCCTGGCCAAAGTGTTATAGTATCAAGGGATCAAGGGTTATTGCTTATATATTATTTTTTTTATTTTTCAACGCGGACGAAGTGGCGGGCACCAGCTAGTATTTAGGTATATTATGAATAACTAAAACTAAAAAATTAAATAATGAAATACTTAGGTTAGGTTAGGCTAAATTCAAAATTCAAAACAAAATAAGAAAAAAAATGGAGACTATTATTATTAAACCCAAACACTATCGTTTCTCTTTTTAACACCTGTTACTTATTTTATAACCTCTCATAGCGGCATCGGCATAGTGGATACAGTGGTCTCAAATTATCTATATGTTCCAATAAAAGAAACGTAGGAAAAATGCTTCTTCGATATTGTAGAAGCTTCGATCGTAAAATATTACGATACGCATAAACCGTCCACAATACTGTTGGGGCACTCGCTTCGATTATCTCACGGGTTTGTCTGTTTTATAGCGGTACACAGTACTCCAGTTTATTGGTTCCCGATATTATTTCGCGTTTTTTTTAGATCGGCAAATACTCCCGCAATACCCTTCCATAGCGAAGAAAGAATAGAGGGGATAAGAATTTTTTTACCTGTAAAAAACCTTTGAGAAAAACGTAAAGTACAGAAGCGTCATTAGATAGAATAGATGAACTGCAGGTGTCATGGTTATGGTGTTTAAATTTACTGTAGTACTCAGAAAAAAAGGATACACTATAAAATTACTAACCATATTAATCGTGGGCAACAGCTATATTGAAGTATGTATTAGGGAAGATTTATAGGTATATGTAAAAATACTAGATATGACAAGAGGTCTTTCATATTATGTATGGTACTTAAAATCTAACTTGTATTGTATAAGTATTGGATCCCGCATGATTTGAATAACTCTGCTCTGTAAGAAGTTAAATGTGTTGGTTTTCGGCCCAAATATAAATAAGGCTCTACAAGAACTAGACTCTGCTGTGAAATAGAATACTAAAAAATAGAATTCATTTGTACTCTGAAATAGAAATAGTTCATATTAACATTCCTATAACTTATTAATATTATCAAACAAATAATTAGCAGATATTCGAGCAAGGGTGATTTTGAGTAATGATTTTGAGTTCTAGTAAAACACGAAACTGGCAGAATAGAATTTGAAAAGTCATTATAGGTTATTTAATTTGTAATTCAATAAAGTATATTGTAAAATTGCAAGGTCATGTCCACACTACTCTAACGGCTCTCACTGTCCTCTACAATACCACTTGAACCTATCGGGCATTTGGAAAAAAAAATGTAAAAATCGCCCCGCGCCCCATAGAGGGTCATAAACTACTGGCACGGGTGCCAATTAAATATGAATGCACCACTCTCCCTTACTCATTACTTCGTAAAATTTTCAGTTGAGCGAACCCTTATTTTTTGTTTATATTTACTATGAAGATTCGGAAAAGGTCATCGCGAATGAATTATTAAATTATAGGTAACTTTTTTACGAATAAGTCTCTAGACAATGTACTCCTATTTCTATAGGTCACTAAAGGCTTGAAAACTCAAATTCTCAATTACCTACGTAATAACCATAAAGTCCTTATTACTTAAGAAGCGTGCGAACATTCAGCCCTTACTTAGTAGACTGCAATTTAAGTTATAATTTAAGTATTTCTCTTTGTCAACTGATTTCCATTGTAGTATTTTTCTTTCGCATCACGCATTGAATTCTTAGGTTTCAGTTTCAGGACTTTCTTTGTACAGCTTAAAGCCTTGAAATATTTTGGTGTATTTATTTGGAATAATAGCATTTTATCTAATAACAGCAGCTATAACCCATTGCGTAGAACGTTCACCATTTACTAATATACCTATGTCAGTTCTCGACTCAGTGGCGATCCCGATCTCATTAACATGAGGTCAGTGGGAAGAGATTTTAGCGATAGGAAAATTATGTTTTATATTATTATAAAAAACGCTGACACATGAGTTTCTAATTAAAATGATTGCCAACAGACAGAAAGAAAGGGGACACAAAACCCATTCTTAACGTTAACAATTAAAGGAAAAGTGCGATTGAAAAATGCGACTGAAGTATACACTCTTGAAATCTACCCTCTCTCTCTCTCTCTCTCACACACCCAGAAAAATAATCACAGAACACCTTTGAAGCACCAAACAATCGAAAACCTGACGAGTTTCTCACCACCCTGTATCTTCCAAGTGTTCTTAATATCTATGTGTTAAAAACCAATGTAAATAAACCTGCAGGCACTCCGAAATTGAATCCTAAAGCTTACTCTATAAAGTTTAATTTGACTTTCTGGACTGCAAATGTATGTTTGCCATCAAATATAAGGGGGTGTTATAATTACGAAGAGAGACAGTTGCTTCAGCTATTGTAGGCGGTGTATAGACTTTACACGCTTTTAAACATTCGAGTTCGTGTCACCATACTTTGTAGTTCCATAATTATGCAGCTCACCTCAATGAGACACCCAATTCACAATGAATATTCGTAAAGACAAATTAATGAGACATGTTTTCTTTAAGAGACAGTTGTTTCTTCGCTAAAGTGACACCAAGAGAGTAATAACAGCTTGCGGTCGACAGAGCGGTCTTTTCTATATTGTTGTAGGTAATGATATTTTTAAGATTGTTCTGGCGACATAATTAGAAAGAAAAAGAAAGGGAATTATGTTACATAATTACAGATAAGTGGGTCGTTTGTAGGTTGGAGTAAATTGTCGAATTGTTTGTCTCTTTTATGAAGATAAGTGTCATTTTTAAGCAGTCTGTCATCTTTGTCTCATTAAATGTATTCTGTTGGACTCTTGATTCTGTTGGTTTCTTTTCAGTCAATGTGAAATTGGCGAGACAACGAGGTGTGGCAAGGCAATTGACTTTGCACATTTTGACTGCGGTGAAAAATTCAAATATTGCTAAAGGACTCGGCTTTCAATATTCCTAAATGCACAAGTTTACTGCCAGTCTTCAGTAAAACGTCTGTAAGTGTAGTTCAGCAAGGGAATCAAGAGAGAAGCAAGAGAGAAGTAAGCATCTGATATCATTAATCACCGCTTTCTAGAAGACCACGTCTTGTACAATATTTGCTATGTGTTTCGGTAAGCGAGATCTAAAATGTTTTCAGGCTTTTTTGTGTCTCAGCTCAGGCTCAGGCAATGTGTTTTTTTTTAATTATTAGGTTACCATTAGATCTCTTTTCCATAAACGGACAACTAAATCATTGTCAATTTTAGATTAATAGAAGTGTAAGCTCTAAATTTTGTGTCTAAATTGTTTGAAATATTCAATTGAATGAAACTCATGATGTGATAAATCTAACGATACAATCTCTTTCTTAAACCTCCCAACACCCGTGTTCGGAAACACCCAACAAAACCAAAGTCAGACTTGTATAAAACCGAATGATTAATGCGTTCTCACATTAGGTCGTATATCTACCCCGTATGAGGGTGGAAATTGTGAAGTTTACGTTCGGGCCACGAAACCTGCGTGTTATTCGCTAACACACCAAATTTTATGACGCCTACCTGTCTTCACCTATTTCACGCTATCTTTTTTGCGGGGTTATTAATTATACACAAGGGGTCCCTAGTATAACACAGTTATATAGGCGACGGGCATTATAGACCGTCTGCTTATCGCTTGTAAAAGTAAAAGTAAAGACTGTACCTATATTTTAATGAGTTAAATATTAACAAAAAATAAGTAATCAAAGTTTATATTGTTTAGAAATTTTGTTGGGGCAATACAAGAATATAATATAAATAAATTTTTGGAACTCTCAATAGGTATGTATAGTGTGATAAGGAAACGTTAATAAGAAATAAGATTACAAAATCCGTTGGGTGATTTAGAAGAAGTTTACGGATAAGCAGAGAGAAGCGTATAGATTAAAGTATTTATCTATACATACATATTATGACTCCAGATATAGGTAATAAGTGCTAATATTTTTAGTTACACAAAAATGTAAATTACAATAACACATTTGATTTGAAGCTTAAAGTGCTGGTCTGACTGTACATTATACCGTTTTACATTTTTAATAGTAACACAAGGGCACTAAAAATCAATAAATAAACTTAGTAAAATATTGTTCTGACCCACAGTGAGACAGACGGGCACTGAAAAGTGGGTCGAACGGGCGCTTTTATTCAGCGAATCAAAACTAGTGGGTCCAAAGGGTTCGTATACAAAACAATAATTATTTCTGATAACTCCCTTTTTTAGTGGCTCCAACGTAAGGGATTGATGTCGTGTCTTAAATGTTTCAATCGATACTTGTACTTTAGAGTAAATACAACAATTATTATGCAGCGTAAAATTAAAATATTAAACGCTTTTTAAATAGCTTTAAAGTCTTTAAAGATAATCACACATCTATAATTTCTTCACTACATAGTACAAAACAAAGTCGCTTACCGCTGTCTGTCTGTCCCTATGTATGAAGACGATCTGGCGACGATCTGGCGGATAAAAATATAGGTACGTAAGTTATAATTCATTTTCATTGCATTATTAAATGAATGAGAAAAAACGTATAGCATATTTATGAGGCCCCAAAGGTCCTTGTTATCCTGCGGTGTGGTATGTCTTGAGTCTAATTTGAAATCCGACAGCCCCAGACAACTAGATCACGTTACGAGTAACTTTTCTCTGCAATATCTTTTTGCAGAGATCATTTTATGAATGTTGGAAAGGCCATTGGTGTTTAGTTTGATTTAAAACTACTGTTCTGTTAGGTATTTGATTTTTTTATTTTATACTAGCTGTTGCCCGCGACTTTGTCCGCTGGATGAAAAGTACCTTATGTCTGAATGAAAAGTACCCTATGTCCTTTCTGGTATCCCAGACAACGTGTATGCAAAATTTCATGGTGATCGGTTCAGTAGTTTTTGCACGAAAGAGTTACAAACATCCATACATCCATCCATTCATACATCCATCCATCCATACATCCATACAACCTTCACATTTATATATGTATATATATGTATATGTTAAGGTACCACAGAAAACATGTATACTTCACGCTTTAATGGTTAAACTATAACATTTTTCCAAATTTTATCTAAACTTATAATATTATAAAGAGAGAAGATTTGTACGTTTGTAATGAGTACCTACCTACTTAAATTAGTGGGCCGATTCTTTCTATAGGAATATAGCTTTCTATAGGAAAATTCTTTTACCTATAGAAAGCTACATTATCAGCGAGTATATTTTATATACATATGCTATATTTTATAAAGATACGCAGACGAAGCGTGCAGCAAACAGCTAGTTAGAAATATTTTTATACATTGAAACCTAGAAAAATATATGTTGTCTATACATTTTCATGCTACTTTTTGCTTTGGGATGAGTAAGAAACATATTATTTCGGTTGAGTGGGGATTTTTTTTTAAATATTATTGAAAAGAATATAAATTGCGATGAGTTTTCATGGGGACGAGTTCTAAACAACTCAAGTAGATATACGTCACATCGGTTGCACCTATGTTGGATTATGTCCATAACTAATGACAATAACACTTACAAAAAAATGCTCGTACGAAAATAACTTCATCATATAAACTGTCAGAAATATTTCCAAGTGTAATCTTTCCGTTGAAATATTCGTTTATTGCGTGACTTTCGTGAAATATCAGTGATTACAGTATATCAAAAATATATTTTTTATGTCAATTGAAATAGATTGAATGAATATGTATGTACCTACCTAACATTCATTTAGCCTTATTTTAGTTGTATATTTTTATATAATATATATTAATAGAAAATAGTGATTAATAGGGCATTATTCATAATGTTTTTTTTGTTCAGTACGTTTTTAGAAAAACCAACAGAAACCTAATATTTCCTTCCAGTATAAAAATCATCGAGCATTTAAATAATATTGGTTATAAAAACGCACAGACAAACAGTCAATCAGACAAAAGTTCTAATTTTTTTTAACCTCGGTTACGTAAAAGTAAAACGCGTACAAATTATTTTTTGAAAAAATATTTTATGACTCGTTTACGATGTTATTATTGTAAGTATGTAGCGTTTATAGAATAGATATATAAATAATAGGTATAAATTGGAATTGTAGCTGTGGATGTAGCCCAATTGAGAACGTAGGTATAGTATCTTCTTTTTTTGCTTCTATCTATGCTACAGACAAGATGCCTTTGGCTAATCCGTCACCATAGCAATGAAAGAGTTTACGGGGTCGCTGTGATACAATTACAATAAATATCAGTGGAAGGTTCATTGAAATGGTCATTTTATATCCCTAAACAATATCTTATTTTATTGCTAACTGTCGGGTCGTGGCACTGATGTTGATCTATCAAACCCTATACTTAATGGTTGCCACGTTGGTACAAATGTTTGTTGCGAAAATCTTTTCGCGTTCGTCCAAATAGCACCACAAGCAGTATATGCGTATATTATACCGCCAATTGGTTGTATAACAGCTGTATAAGGAATTTATGTTGATAAAGAAAGAGAGTAATAAAGTATATTACACTAATATTTTTACTATAAGAGCAGCAGGTAGGTAACAGTCCATTTGATAGTGAATTGTATTGATATAAGTATTCCGCTATCAAATGCTTGGCAGTCCGTCATGCCGCCTACCACTTTTGTAAGATGATAAAAAAGTAATAAAAACTAAATTTGAAGGCATTTTGTAAACAGATAGTTTATTGTCTGGATTAACAATGGTATCCTGGAATCGTCTAAAATATAATAAAAAAATGTGGCCGTCGTCACAGCGATAAAGATGTCAGACGTAACTCATAATATTTTAATTTTTCTAACGCACACAATTTGCGGACACAGCTAGTGAATATAATAAAAAAATAGTTAACAAAATATGTCGTAAGTTGGCCCAAACATTTGGCGCCAATTGCAAGCCGCATGCGTCACATGTCTCGAGTTCGCAATCAATTGTCCTCGCGACGAGGCCCACATAAATTTCCTTGCTCTAAGCGCACTCTAATTAACCCTAAACAGACGTCGTAGGGTCGGGTTGACTGTAAATCTCCACGGTGCACTGTGAGAATGCCTCGTCGGATTTAATGGAGGTGAGATCTTTAAGAGGCAAACGAGGTGACTGAGTACCTCATGAGTACCGAGTCATAATTATTTATAAATCATTTGATTCGATTTATTGACTACGAATACTCGAGAGCCGTGAAACATAGTTTCTATTCTAAATTTCTACCTAACCTTACTAACTAACTAACTAATTAAACTGATGCTAACTGCAGAAGATACCAAAATTAAAAAATTAAAACATTAAAAATTAAAAATTAAAAATTAAAAATTAAAAATTAAAAATTAAAAATTAAAAATTAAAAATTAAAAATTAAAAATTAAAAATTAAAAATTAAAAATTAAAAATTAAAAATTAAAAA
The DNA here is from genome assembly GCA_947623395.1 of Synanthedon tipuliformis. Taxonomy (NCBI): domain Eukaryota; kingdom Metazoa; phylum Arthropoda; class Insecta; order Lepidoptera; family Sesiidae; genus Synanthedon; species Synanthedon tipuliformis. Next base: position 5,017,561 of record OX392428.1, on the reverse strand, counting down.
TTAAAAATTAAAAGTTAAAAATTGAAAATTTTAAATTAAAAATTTTAAATTTTAAAAATTAAAAAATAGAAGTACATAAAATTAACAACTCATTGAAAATCCTCATGATTCAATTAAAGACAAGACTATATCCCAACTTGAAACAATGAAATCAACCAAGTGAATGCGCGTTTAATTGAAGAGCTCTCTATAAATAAATCTGTCTTTGTAACAATTGCAATGATTTTTAACTTGGTTCAAAACTTGACTGCAATTAATTAAGAAGTTTACTGATACAATGAAATAAGTATAAACAGTATGAGGTGCTGTTTTGAGTTCGGATTTATTTGTGTAAATAAAAAAAAATACTTTGAGATTTTATAGCATTGTTTGCGTTATAATTTAGTCACGTTTTTTTATATACTTAAGTAGTGCATATTTTGATTATTGCATTTTCAACCTTATGTTTTAGAAATTTAGCAGTATGTATTATAACTTTTCTTATAACTTCTTTTAAAATTTCTTAAAACATTTCTAAGCACAGTCTACCCTATTTGAATTAATTACCAGTTAATCTGTATTAACCTACATCCTTATATTCTTATTAACACGTCATAAGTTTATTACATAGGTTATTATATTACTAGCTGGTTGCAGCAACTTCGTACCTACTCGCTTTTGTTCGTTTAAAAAAAATCTCACAGGACATTGCAGGATATAAAGTATCCCACAGTTTAATCCAAGTAATCGTCTATACACCAGTGATAACCGCATTCAAATCGGTTGTACCGTTTCTGAGATTAGCGTGCACAGACAAACAGACAAAAATCTAAAAACTATTTTTTTTGATTTCCGTAACATAAGTAGGTACCCATATTATTTTACATTTATGTATAATAAATGTAAAATAATATGGGTAATATAATGTAAAATAATAATTGTTCCTAGTCGTATCCGTATCGTACCTACAGCAGCAGCAGTATGCGACCCCAGCCAGCAGCACATTGCAAGCTTCTCTCTCGAGTAATTGGCTTTATAGCCTCGTCGTGGATACCGAAAATATGGCTGGGTACTCATTCGATTCGGAATGACATCTACAAACTTTTTGAGGAATTTGAAGTTGCGCCGGTAAAAAATAAAAAAGTTATAAAAAATTCAACACAAAAAAAAAACAACGGGGTTATCGAGTGGTTGGTACTAGTATATTGAGAGTGTCAGCAGCATGGACTTGTCATGGCAAGTCGATGGTCGACAGTATCAGAGAGTTAGGGTATACTGCCCTCGTGTGCTTTTTTATAGGCGATGATAGCCATATACCATCAATTGGATCAGACAGTAACATTTTAAATCACAGTAAAAAGAGAAACAGACACACATAATTATGCAGAAAAGAAACGAACAAAACGAAATGAGCTGAGGACTGACACGAAAAGTAGCATAATTAAAATTGGTCCACCCGAGAGCGGGTTGATAATTACGCGGAGTTCAAAAGAAAATTTTGTTTTGGGACGGGCAAATTTGCGGTTTAAAAATGTCCCCCGAGTAGTTTATTGTTATAATAAAGTTTCTCGGTGCGGAATTATTTGGCGCTTGTTCTTGGTCCTGATTTATATGCGGTGCGCGCGCGCAACTTGGCGCCCCGTTACTTACGCGTTTTAAAAGCTGTTTCGATAGGACGTGAAGTTTTAAAAGAAAATAATTTGAAATTTTACACATATTTCTGCTAGTCGATATTGAAAAATATGCAAATATTTTTATCGCAAAAAATAATAATAATCATTTAATCCGAAATTCTGATCTCACATACTATTTATCTTTTAACTAGTTTAAATCTACATCTATACATAATATTATAAAATAAAGTCGCTGTCTGTCTCTATCCATATCTCCGTTAACTTCTTCTAAACCACTCAACGGCGAAATAAAAAAAAAATAACAAAACTTAGTTTATTTTTTCGTTGTTTGCTGTACCTACTTTGCACTCTGCGATTTCCATTATCACTTAAACTTTCAACTAGCTCAGTTATTTAACAATATAGCGAATGCTTTGCCTCTTAGACCGTTTGTCATGTTTTGCAAATCATTCCTTCTAATTAAACGGATGCCATTGAAGGGGTTAACAGCTCCCATTTTGTTGAGTTTTTTTTAATAAGAAGAGAAATATAATCAATTACCAACATTTAAGCTATTTCTTCTCGAATAATTGCTCTAAGACGAGCTCAAAGTTACTTTTCATAAACCTATAGGTAGACAGACAGACAGGCAGACTGTCCACTTGATGGTAGGTATACTACCGTCGCCGCGGCGGAGTTGCGGAAGAGTGTTCGTCCGACCTCGCAACTTCGCCTCATAGCGGACACGGGGGACGCCAAGAGGTTTAGTAGGTAGGTCTTCCCCAATACCATCTCGGGGCAGAAGACCGACATAACCGACCGGTCTGTCCGCAGGCCGGTGGGTGTCCATGATGGCTTCCTCTTGTAAAAATAAAGGTGGCTACCGTCGCCGCGGCGAAGTTGCTGAAGAGTGTTCGTCCAACCTCGACCGACCAGACCACTCTCTGATATTCCTGAGCCACGACTTTACTTCTTCGCCCAGCGCGTCTTTTCCCTTCCATCTCACCCATTATAATCAATTGGAGCAGACATCTATCGTGCCTAAGCACGTGGCCAAGCTATTCAATCTTGCGTTTTTTGATGGTTTTCATCATTTTCCGAGGCATTTTGACGCGTTGGAGAACGGTTTCATTTCTGATCTTATGTGTCCAACTAATACGAAGCATACGGCGGTAGCACCACATTTCAAATGCCCGTAGGCGTCCTGGGCTGTCCTTCTTGAGGGTCCATGTTTCGCAGCCGCAAATTTTAAACAGATTTTTCTAAAAAAAATATAAAATTTCAGCAAATATCAACAAAGAATAATTTACTAGCTGGTGCCCGCGACTTCGCCCGCGTTCTGTATGAAAGGTACCCTATGTCCTTTCTGGTGTCCCAGACAACGTGTACCTATGCAAAATTTCATGGTGATCGGTTTAGTAGTTTTTGCGTGAAAGAGTTACAAACATCCATCCATCAATCCATACATCCATACAAACTTCCGCATTTATTTTCTACGGATTTATTATTTTCTAAGCCTTTATTATTATGTAGCTGGAAATGTCTTGAGATGAGTCAAAGAAAACATTATTAATTGCCCAAAAACTTGTTATTTATGGTAAGAATTAGTTTTGTCTGCCGAAGACTAAAATAGAGCGACGGCCCACCCAAGAAATACTGATACAATGCCACCGATGTAGAATTTAATATTGGTTGGCATTTTTATACTTTCAAAGCGTTTCAGATATTTACTTTTGAACTCCTGTTAATGCTGATTAGTGAAGATGATTAACTTGCTTTCTTTACTTACTAGTTACTCAAAATACTGAGTTAGAAAGACTTGACAGTCTATGTAAATGAATAGACTTTGGTCGGACATTTACTTGCACCAGGGAAATTATCAGTCATGCCAAAATTTTATTTCAAACGTCTGTCAGTTATCTGTTCAGCGCTTTAGTTTCAAAAGGTACTAAGAGGAATGAATTTTTAAAATCTGGAGATGTAAGTGTCTTAAGAGAATTTCGCTTTAGCTTATTGTCACTGTTGCTGCGACCTGTACCTCTACCATAAGTTAATGGACGCACTCGCTAACGAGAGAGTAAAAAAATTGACAATTTTCCATATTATAAATATTTTACGCTCTCGCTAGCGGTACAAAAAATGAAAATTACAAAATTACAATAATTATAAGAAATATCCTCAACACAGTATTTAACAAGATTCCCAATAAGAAGCGACCACTAGTCTGTGGAAGCGACAAACCGTACATAATTGATTGGCATCCGGTCACAAAACGCTTGTTATATTTTGTATCATTTTGTCCAGGAAATATTCTATAAAGGTTAGATGGATTTGATAAATGATACAACTGTTTTTATTTGAAACTAACTGGCAGCTAACGGCACTTTTTACAAAAAAAGGAATTTAATTTTTTTCAAAATAATTGTGAAAAACAAGGATTTTTTTTTACGTTAAGGTCGACAGACAGGCTGACGGTCCACTTGATGGTAGGTGGCTACCGTCGTCTATAACACAAGCAACGCCACAGGTGCTATAAGTACGTTGCCGATCACAGAATGATAGTAAGGGGAAAGGGATGGGGCATTGACCTTGAAAGGATAAAGAAAAAGGGATGATAAAATAGCCGGTTAATTTTGCCAAAATATCTTTTGGGATTAATAGGGATTAAAAAAAATGCATCAGTGCAAAGTGCAAGTTGTCGCTAGTTGAAAAATGAAAATTGATATAGTTATTTAAGTTATTATTTAACCTATAAGTTAGCGTTCTTCTCAAAAATTCCCATAGAGTCCTTTCTATCTAGTCATAATAATAATGGATAGCTGCAATCACCATATCTATACAACATTTAGTAACCCCTTAATAAATGTTAATTAATTTATTAAAGGGTTATTCTATAAATAACTTTAACAATTTACATTAATTTATAAAACATATATTTCGCTATAGGCCTTACAATACGTACGGTAATTACCTTCAGGAAATTAGGCTTAAATGCCATCGAACTGTGATTACATCCAGTTTTCAACTAAGCGAGTCTGGCAAATGTTACATTAATTTGCAAATTTACCTCATAATGCTGTAGTGGTTTAATTTGTAATATATACGTGTTAAGATATTGCATATTGGCGATGTTAAATCAAAGAATGCGCGCTCCAGATTACCCGATAATTTAATAATGTTTTAGTCGGAATTATGGTGACACTTATGAAGTGGTACTTTAGAAAGACGCAATAAATTTTAGTTTTGAGTACAGTATTATGTAGATAGGTAATTAAAAAAAAATATTTGTTCAAGTTTAAAACTAAATAGTACCAAAAATAAATCATCACTTCTAGAAAAGTCAAAAAGGTGTCTTTTTACATTCGCTTAGAAGCTTGAATTTTTTAAAACAGTAAGTAATAAGACATTATTTCGATCAAAATAAATAATTTCAAACTTTAAGAAAAAGAGAACCAGACTGGCAATACTGTTCAGTTTTCCTTTGGAGTAAATCCTTATCCTTACTAATATTACCTATAAATGTGATTGTGAGTTTGTTGGTTGGTTTGTTACGCTTTCACGCAAAAACTACTGAACCGATCACCATGAAATTTTGCACACACGTTGTCAGGGACACCAGAAAGACATTGGGGTACATTTCATCCAGAACGCGGACGAAGTGGCGGGCACCAGCTAGTTTTAAATAAAGACAAGTAATTAGAATAACAGTGCTAATTAAAAGGCGAATGTAAAAGGCTTTATCACGGATTGGCTTAAAACCAAAAACTACGACTAAGTGGAAGACCTATTATTAATGCAAATCTAATAAATACACACAAATACTCGCACGCACGTACACACACACGCACACACACACATAAACTAACACGCAATCGTTCTATTAAAAATAAAAAACTTTTATTTTTCTTGTTTAAAAAAAAATATATAGGTATTATTAGGAATATATATATTATTACTAGCTTTTATGGAAGAGCGAAGGCTCCTGGCACAGACTTCCGCTTAAAAGGAGTCTTCAATCATTGTTATTGTGTTCGTAAATACGATTTTTCTAACTGTTAATAAACATTTTCTTTTATTTTTTTTTTATTTTTTTTTATTTTTTATAATAAAAAAGATAAAAATGTCGAGTGAAAGTTCAGTGTTCAGTGAACTGTAGCACGGCTGAAGACGTATTGTGTGTCCAATTAGTAGAGCGGTGGGCCGCACTGCTGTTATATCTAAAAATACATAAAAACACTCTGTTTCCATTTGTCACGGCACGCCCTGTATTTATCAAGATACCGTTCCGCATCTATTGCTACGGGGTGATTCTGGCCTTATGTTTATATTCCACTTGCGGACCACGAAACACAAGGAGGAATATCTTCTAAAGGACACCGGTGAGATTTTTACCCACTAAGAAACCTTCCCTCTCTAGTACCATGTGTATTGCTTCGCGGTACTAGGCCTCTAGAAAGACTGGCCTTATGTTTATACTTTTTAGTAGGTACTAAAAGTACTAAAAAATTTGCACTAAAAGTTCTGTGGTCTTCTATAAGGCGGTGGTTACAGCTGCCAGACGACTGTTAAACACATTTTAGGGAGTTATTTAAAAAAATAAATCCTCTGTTTTATTTATAGTATATCAACTAAACCCTAGTTAAATTTATACTACAAATAATTCGTTAATGTTTTCTACTAATCTAATTTTAGATGAGTCTATAGTTTTATAAAATATGTAAAAAAATATTTTGGTCTAAGATCCTAGATGTTACACTCGTCCTGTATATAGAACAGTAGCCGCGTAGAAATAAACACGGTTAACATTCCTATAAACAAGATTGTAGCGGCGCATGCGCAAGATTGATGGAGACCCTGCCCGTCACTATTAGTGACGCTTTGCGGCTAAAAAAAATATGTTATTGAAAAAGTAGTTAAATAGCTATAAATAGTTCGACATGGTAATTTTTAAGCGGCTAATAAAAGACGACGCTTAAGTTTTTTTTTTAAAAACTGCGATTTTAATATCTTTGATTCCCCGAATTTTTTATATGTTGAGGTCAACAGACAGGCTGACGGTCTACTGGTATGTGCCTACTTGCTTATGGCATGAGTTCGCCACAGATGCTACAAGTGTGCGCTACTGACCATAGTAGGATTACGCATAAGGAAAGGATAGAGTATATGGGCTGTGGCATCCTTTACTTCCCGAAACACAACAGTAAGGGCCTCTTTCACCATATATCAAGCAGGCTAACCATCATTTAAAGACACCTGTCATCGGGAATAATTTAGCTGATATACCTACCTTTGTTTGTACGGTATCCTTATCTATGGATGAACTAAACCGAGTGCATAATTTAATAACACATAAAATTATTTCTAAAAGTAACTAATCAACACTAATTTACTTGTAGTTGGTGAAAGAGGCCCTAAACATTGTATTTGTATCACCAATGATATACTAAAGTCTTAATTAAACAATAGGCGAAGCCGCGTGCAACAGCTAATCTATACTAATAAATAGGAAAGATTTGATTGTTTGCTTGTTTACATTGAACAGGCTCCGAAACTACTGGACCGATTTGAAAAATTCTTTCACTGTTGGGAAGCTATATTATCAGCGAGTAACATAGGCTATATTTTATAAAGTTACGCGGACGAAGTCGCATGCACCAGTTAGTATGTTATAAAGTTGCACCTTCGGAGTATTATAATGTTATAATACTCCGAAGGTGTACTTCGGAGATTATGCTCAGGAGCTGCATGAGCTGATACCGCCTTCCCCTTTCTTCCATCGGACATACAGACGTACGGCTGGCTACCATCCTCATCTTGTCGAAATCCCTCCTTTTCGGACCAAGCGCTTTGAAACATCCTTTATAATGCGCAGTGCCAGGGTTTGGAACTTCCAGCCGGCGTCTGTATTTCCTAGCACATATAACCCTAATCTTTTCAAGGTTCGAGTGAATAGGTATCTTCTGGGTGAGCTCGCTCCATCTTAGGCGTTATCCTTGCCACATGGCTGGTTGTTGGCCAAGAGCTAACCCATCTCTTATAAAAAAAAAGCTACGCGGACGAAGTCCCTTGTAACAGCTAGTTGTTACATAAACTTCCATTCAGAAACAGTGTTCTCAATTTTGGCCGGCTAATGCGCGAATGCCAGCCAAAATGCAAAACCGGGGCGAATTGGGAGTAATTTTGCATACATATATTAAAATTTATTACAACATAAATTAATAATTTAACAGTTGCAATTAAGCGCAATGCTAATTATGACGTGTCGGTACAATTGTTGCGGCGTAAATAGCACTGCGTGGGCGCAGAGCCACTACCGCACCAGTTATGATAAACTCGTTGCCTATATAATATAAATGTTACATTAGAACTGATTTATCTTTTTTATTTCATAAAACTTGGTATATAATAAATAATTATAATATTAATAAAATAAATATAGTGAAAAATACCAAGACATTAAAAAAATGCGCGTGTACAGAGGTGTTCTTTATTGTGCAAAAAAATATGTATATATTGTAAAGCGGTTATGTAAGCTCTTTATGATATTGTAAGCTCTTTATATAGGGATAAAGAGAATGAGGGAGATAGAGAAATAAAATAAAATAAATATTTTAAATTTTGCAGGAACATTACAAGAATCGTTACAAGGAACCTTAAAAAAAGCAAAATTCTATTGCTTTACAAAATTCGATTTTAAATTTTACTCTCATTACGTGCAAAGAAGTTTCGCTTTAAAAATATTTCAAAATAAATGAAAAAATCTTTGAGGCATTTTAACCATAAAATAAATAGTCAATATCTACTATTTTTTCTCGTTGAATAGCTGAGCTAGGTAATAGAATTTATAAAAAAAATATATTAAACAAAGCTGTTAAACTAAAACATATTCACAGTCACACACATACTATCTATCTATACATACTTATATATTATTATACAATTGGGTCATCTAAATTAGTGCAACCTTAATAATTTTTCAAATCGAACCGCTAGTTCCAGAGATTAGTGCTTTCATTCAAAACTAACTCCTCAAAGTTGCGTTCGAACAAAACTAATGATGACTGAAAAGAAATTGAATTTGTAAATCTTGGAGAGTGACAAAAGAGGTATGTATGATTTTTTTTATATGGCAATGCAGTAGTCACAGCACAATATTGCGAAAAAAGTAAAATGAGCAGTAAAAACGATTCAACGCAGAGGCGACGCACTCTTCGCTCCAAAAATCAAGTGTTTGTCGTCGACTCTTATTATTCTCATATTTGTTTGACGTCTATTTTTCAACGCTCTTCAATATTTTTGAACGGCTATTTTCGTTGCAAGACCGCCTTCGTCGTTTCGTCTCAGATTAAGCAACATATGTGACTATCCATGCATTCATTAATACCTACGAATGCTTGTCTTCATTGAGGACTATTCAATGTCCACTGCCAACGGTATATTTGATAGTAGATAATCCATTGCCTATGAATACAAGCAACTTCAGAGAGATATTAGCTTGATGCTGATTGTGGTGTCCGACGGGCATTGGCTCGGATATTCATTATATATGTGGCATGTCACACGTCCGCTCCGGCTCGCGGCCTATACCGAAATACTCACCAGTGTTGCCATCATACGGTGAACGCGAGATAGTGTTTATAACCATGATTTAGTTATATCTATGCACAAACACTACACTACACTGATAATTATTTAAAGAATGAAAAATAAAGAATCAAATGGAAAAACAGAAATAGCTCTGGCATTAATTATTCACTTTGCATTTTGTGATAAATCTTCAGTTAGAGCGTTATGGCCTTAATTTAATTTAAAAAATAGTATTAGCTAACTAAAGTTGACTTAGACGGTTTTGAACATCTAAATTACCACGTATATATATAATCTAACTATAGGTATATTTTTCTTGAGAACTAATGAGATACACAAGACACAGACTCATCAGCAAATAGTTTTTTATTTGAGAATTTTAATCAATTGAACAATTGAAAATACCGGATACCGAAATAATAAACGATGAAATACTAATCTCACTCGAATTGAATCGTAATGTACCTATTCGCATATCTGTTACTTAGTGAACGCACCCACTTAATCTTAATTTTCACACATCGGTCACAATGTCATTTTGTGGGCTATTCTGCAGCATTTTATTATCGTTTGCCCATTGTTTATTTAAACAATAACTGGATATTTTTATTGCGGTGACATTTTAACGATTACAAACGATTGTGTGATGTAGCTGTCACATAATATTTTATTATTTACAAGATTATGCCAAGAACTTCGCTCGGGTCGATTTAGAATGTAAAAAAACATTCGAATTTCATTATTTTTTTGGTACTCATACTAATTTGCCCACACGATTTCAGATCGAAATAACACTAATTTTACCAAAGGTTAATATTTGTACACAGAATAATATGTAAGTATATTAAAAAGAATTTTGAACTCATTTGTTTGAAACAATTTAGTCCAGAATGATCGGTCTCAAGGCAAAGAATTAGTTTTATAGAATTAGTTTCCTCTTATAAGCGTTTAAATACTGCTACATAGAGAATTTCTGTAATTCATTATTAAAATTAACAAATGTACGTGTCCAATCTAAGTGTCGTTGTAAATAACAATTTTTATTGTTGTCAAGACTATAAATAACAGTAAAAAGACATTTATTATGTACTTATATCATTAGTCAAACACAATTCTAAAGTTAGACGCAGTGAAACCAGTAAGAATAATAATTTTCTATGGAGAGATACATTGCGAAAATTTGAGATATTTTAACCCTATTTTATGGATTCAAAATTCTAATAAAGGTTTAGTCTATCGGTTTATTCAGGTTTCTAATTATTATTTATTTATTTTTTATTACTTTGCACAGGCTCCGTGAGATACTGTTCAGAGTCTGACTGATAAATCAATGCTCTGGGTACCTCCGACCTACATACTGAGAAAACCTACATACCTACAAAAACCTTTCTTTCTTTCTAAAAATGTTAAAATTTATTCAATCAGAATACACATAATTAATAGCAGAGAGGAATTCGCATAAAATACCCAACCACTATTCGGTATTTAATACAACGACTGGAGTAATGCAACTGAAGCCATTTCTCTGTATTGTTTTGACATGTCCGGTATTTGAAGAATCAGTTACAAATCAGCACCTGTCAGCGATAACGAAGCCAGGAATATCACACTATTGTTTTAAAAAACTAGAAGACCATTCTGTCTTCACTTAAAAATTCACGCGTTATTTTTGAACACGTTTTTAATGGGCCATCGCGTATTTTTATAGAATAACTCTCAGCGTTTGTATTGTTAAATTGAATTCTATTACTTCGTGGTTAGGTGTTTAATTTGAATGTGGTTTAGTTCTCAAGCGCTCTTTAGTTCGGTGATAGTATTGTACGCATTGTTTTCACGATGACAATAGAGTTAGAATCGTTGACAGGCCACTGTCGTCGTAGACTTACATTAAGATGTTTGCACACTAGACCTGATTAACGGTGGGACATTCAAAATAATGGAGGCGGTAAATTTTAACCGGTTCACGCGCTTTACAATAATATCTAATAAAAACAAAATACTTTCTACTGAAATTAGCGCAGCTAAAAGTGCCATGTAGTTTTGTAGTAGATAGTTTTGCTCATCATCACTACAGGAATGCACGAGGAAGGCGGCCATCAGAGAGCAATGGCGGCGTGTTTTTAAGCTTGCCACCAACACCTGAAATAATGACCACGACCACTCTGTCAAACTCTGTGAGACCGAAAAGAAGAAGAAGAAGAAGTTTTGTGTTATTGACGCTGTGAAGACGTAACGTGGCGTGGTGGATTTTTTAAATGGTAAAGGTCGTCGGACAATCTTACAGTCCATTTGGTGATAAGTGGCTAAATTTACCTATGCCAATGCCACAGGTAGCCACAGGAGGTAACGATTACGAACGATTCTAGCATCAACTAAACACAACACTACACAAGCCGTTATTCATGTGAGTCTTGGTCACCTTGCCAGTCTTGGTCTTGGTTCATGTGAGAGGCTGCTCATACGATTGCGAAACGCAGTGTTTGCCACTAAGTATTTGCCAGATCAAGACAGATTTCTGGTAAGCCTTCCCAGAGCGTTCTGTTTCAGTTTCTCGAAATATTAGAATAGAAGGTTGACCTTAGAGAGAGTGTATTTTCTCTATGATCATTATTTCTTATTTACAAATGAAAGTAAGAGAGATACAGGTAGTGCCGGCGTTAAAACCTACGTATACACGAGCGGCGTAAAATACAGCCCAGTATAAAATGACCTTTCGAAATAAATTCAACATTGTCATAAGATGAATGACAAATTACCTCGGTGCACCTTTGACGCGTTTCATTTAAAAAAATATTCCTCACTGCCATCTTATTTATGAGTAGAACTTATTCATTAAAATGAATTATGAATTTATTATTTGGACAGTTCGCTCGAGTAATGTTACTTTTTAATTCACTTTATTGCTTTTGTTTCCCGTCGAAAGTTTTATTGATTCTTTTGTGCTCGTCGCGTCTAATTTAGTCGAGCGACAATCCGTTTCTTTTATCATGCCAACGATATTTATGTGTACATCAAAGGGTATCGCTTTGGTAACCGACTAATATAAGAATAATATTGGTTTATGTATTTATTTGCGTTTTTGGTAAACATAATTGTAGGATTACAATACATTTCTTTTTATTTTCTTCTACTAGAACTGAAATTGAAATTTAGTTTAGTTTAAAACTCAAGAGCGGGTCTTTTAAGGTGTTGATTAGTATACTCGTAGATTAGTTTAGAAGTATAGATTAAACGCAATGTTTTGTATAAGAATAGAGAGAATAATTGTTAGCAATTTTATGAGAATTAATAGTAACTGAATAGCGATACCTAGATATTCAGTTTATATCAAGAAAATAATATATTATATACTTTTAAATTTATTTGAATATTATAATGTTGTGCACTAATTTGAATATTATATTAATGATTAATTTAAAAATGAAACAACTTTTATATCAAATCTAATATTAGATAATAACTAATATTGGAATTTGGAATTGACAAATGTCGCTGCATTTCTGGAAGTTCCAGAACGCACACAGATCACAATGAAAAATAGGACATTTATTACAAAACCCTTTTAGCTGGAATTAAGCACAATCATAACTTGTGAACAAAAGATTCATTAGGGAATTTCTTCATCTTAAGAATGCATGTTGAATGTAGTCTACATTTTTAAGTAAAAATAAAATCTATTAAAAAGAACTGGAAATCCGCATACGCATTCGCGGTTGTGATCTTATTCGTATTCGCGGATTTTAAAAATTCTGCATTCGAAAAAGCCCTGGTAGAAACACTCAGGTTGAAACTTGTGTGTGTACCACAGGTGTACCGCAGCGACCTTGTTGCTCGCAGATATATACCTACTATTTCGTTGATGTACCATTATTCCAGCATTTATCACAATGGGCATCTATTACTACGTGTATGAGCATAATATGAAAATTAATTTGAAATAATCACAAGCAAATCCGCAAGCACTAGTAGTAAAGATATTACAAAAACAACTTCACACAATTTGTATGTTATTTCGTAACTTATAAAGAAACATTTGTGTTACGAGAATTTCCCTTTGGTCGTCCGGACAAAGACTTATATGCTTCTATTAAGAAACGTCAAATGTTTTTGGCGCTTTAATCCAGAGATTATTGTGTCAAGACGGTTGTCACGTAAAGTATACTTTGACATCTCAAATACGTGCCTTTAAATGTTTGTACAAGCACATCACTAGTGGGTGAACCGTGTTAAGCTGTTTTCAATTTTATTCTGTAAGCAATAAGATTCATTTTTCCAATTGAAAAAGTTTCGCTTGAAGTAACAATGACATATTACAATGTCAACTGTTTGAAGTAAGAAGATTTAATTACATCTTATAAGAATTTCTTGATTTGTCGCTAAATATTTTCATTCATTGAGAAGTTTTTTTTATGTTTAAAAATATTTCTATTTTTTATGCCACTTCAGTTTATCTCGTATTTAATTTGATTATACAGTACCTAAACCAAAGATAATTGATTTTTCTCGCTGCGCTCGACTAGATAGAGTGCTATACAAAAGCAATAGCTCCAGAAATGTGGCAACTTTTTATTGTAGTGTGTGTAAAAAACCGTCACTTTTTATCACATTTTATTAAGTTTTATTATATTTTTACACAGTTTCACTACGCAAACTGGTATTTTATTATGCCTAAAATTTAATAAACCATTCGGCACGTACACATCACAGACAGTTTGCAGTGTGACTGGCTCGGGTACGCCGAATTCGGCGTACTATTTTATGCCGCATTTTATAAGTACGACGGGGGCATCTAGTCGAGCGCAGCGAGACCAATCCTTCATCTATGCAGTAAACTTTGTTTATTTGATTACTAACTAACTACTAACTTACTAGCTTTTGTCCATGGCATTGTTTGCTCAAACTTCAGAATTCACTTCAGAAAGCATACCTACTTCATGTCTAGCTGCAGAAATCTTAACTATGAGAAGTATTTTTCATACCCCAACCAGCAAAGTAGTTATGAAACATTTTATGACTAAAGAGTCATTATAAAGCGTTATTAAAGCATCTATATTAGCTAATAAAAAAATTTGTTAACTATAATAAATCTCTGAATATGTTCGAATTCAATCAACTTTTCACTTCACCTACATTCGCGACAAGAACGAATACGATATAACTGAAATAACCTCAAAACATGACGTATTTTCCGAATTTATTACAATATAATAAACACATAATTAATCGCCGAGTATTAGCAATTAATATTATTCCCGTACCAATATATTTTTGGTCATTGTTGACGTCAGACAAATGCTCCAGTATACGTTTTTGTGCCGCTATAATAATATGATGTTATAACTCTCCTATAATGTGACATGATTATTTGTATTAAGGAGAGGATGTTAGGATATAAAATTGATTAAATAATCTATGAATGAACCTTGTATAAAACAGAGTCGCTTCCCGCGGTCTGTCTCTCTGTATTGTACACAGCATACTAATTTCGTAATTAGTATGCTGTGGTATGTACGCTTACATGTTTTAATTACCTATATTAAATTAATTTATTATATTTAATATTTTAATTTTAAACTACGCAACATATTTCGATTTTGGAAGGGAAAAAGAAGAAAATATTTATGTTTTCCAAGTGATTTTTCTAATTTATTTTCTTGATTCCTCGAACTTCCTAACTCGTGTTAAAAAAATAGCCGAATTGGTACAGCGGTTTCTCAAGGGCTTCTCTTATAGCAACACAATTAGCGATTAATTTTTATTTATATTATTATATATAGACGACAGCTCTCAAACAAAACCAAAAACAGACCAAAAATAGCCAAACATTCCTCAAAATTGAAGGAGTTCAATCGGCATTTTCAGCATGCCGGTTTCAGGAGTTTTAAATGATTAAAAGTGAAAATTTTTAAAATGAGCCGCATTGCCATTGAAACCTAAGAAGAAGAAGAAGTGAAAAATGAAAAAAAAAAAATTAAAGTCAATGAATATATACCTATTTTTAGTTATTTATTTCAAAGAGTTTCTTATAGAACACGAAGAAGCTACTAAAAATTTATCAATAACTTCTCCTTAACACGAATGATTACGGTTGCATACTGAAAATTTATCTCTGTTTAGTAAATTTTACACATAAATACAAGACGATCGCCGTCCTCCCGCGTCGCATTCATCTTAATTTTCCGTGTTTTGAATATCGCGGTCAATGATTTTGTATTGGTCTCGCTCGCTACGCTCGACTAGATAGAGGACTATACAACAACGACAGCTCCGTAAATGCGGCCGTTTTTTATTCTAGTGTGTTTAAGCAACAATTGTCAGTTGACATTGTGTACTAGTGTGCGTGAAGAATTGTGTTACCAGCTGCTAACTGTTACCCGAGTTAATGGGAAAAATATTTTATGCTGTGGTCTATTAGTTAATTAAGTTATAAATATAGCTCAGAAAATACTTAAAAATGAACAATAAATTAAAACGGAATGTATAAATATATTTATATATAGAAAAATGGAAAATATGTATTATATCAATGATTAGGCCTCATTTTTAATAGTTTTTTTTTATTTACATGTAATATTTACAAGTTATTATTAAAAATAAGGGTTAATAAGGGTTGGCTTTAGAATCGTGTGGGAAGATTTTAGGGTATTGGAAGGTTAAATTAGTTAGAAATGGATGTTAATTTCATAAAAATATAGTTTTTATGGAAAGGAAATCAGTCTACAATTAATTTATAGTACAGTGAATATAGTCGTTTTTTTTGGTCAACTTTGCACTATCCTACCGATCCAATTTTTTTTTCTATAAGGTTTAGGATCACTTACAGAGTGTAAAATCACAAAATGCTGACAGATTCCGGTGACAGCATAGGCGCCATCTTGAAAAAACGTTTCTGGCCGATATCTCGGAAACTATGCACTTTAGGGCAAAAGTGATAGAGACCATTATTGTAGAGAATACTATTTCGCATCTTTTATTTCTTACGCATTTTTTTGTAAAACTCACCGCTTACGTTTAATGGCTCATTTAATTAACACATTTTTCTATCTCGGCCGATAACTCTTATAATATTGGATTAATCAATAAAATGCATCAATCCATTTTTAAAGATCAATCTATTCCCCACAACTTTTATTTGAAACTTTTTTTTTTAATGTCCATAGTTTTCAAGCTATCGGACGTTGAATGTAGAAATGCCGACGAGAAGAGGAACCATCGGATACAATTGGATTTCCGCCGCCTCCAAAACGCTCGAAACTTTGATATAATTTTTAATTTCTTTTTGTATTATTGTTTTCCTGACAATAAATTTTGAAAATATTTGTAAAAATAGTCCCCTTTCCGTTTCTTCCATTTTATTATGACATCTGAACGTAACATAATCAATAATAATTACTCACCACACCAGTTTTAAATGAAAGCACTAAATATAATAAAAAATAATAAAATAATAAAAAAATTAAAAAAATTCGTTACTATCTCAGGTAAGGAAATGAACTTTTCATTGTTAAGTACATCAACATTCGGGATATTTTTTCAAATGTATTTGTTGAATTTTTACCATTGTACTCTATGCATACCTTGAAAATTCAAACCTTGCACCTGGTAGTCCAACATTTAACGTCTTATAGCTCGAAAACTATGGACATTAAAAAAAAAAGTTTTAAATAAAAGTTGTGGGGAATAGATTGATCTTTAAAAATGGATTGATGCATTTTATTGATTAATCCAATATTATAAGAGTTATCGGCAGAGATAGAAAAATGTGTTAATTAAATGAGCCATAAAACGTAAGCGGTGAGTTTTACAAAAAAATGCGTAACAAATAAAAGATGCGAAATAGTATTCTCTACAATAATAGTCTCTATCACTTTTGCCCTAAAGTGCAGTTTCCGAGATATCGGCCAGAAACGTTTTTTCAAGATGGCGCCTGTGCTGTCACCGGAATCTGTCACCATTTTGTGATTTTATATTCAGTAAGTGATCCTAAACCATATAGAAAAAAAAATTGAATCGGTAGGATAGTGCAAAGTTAAATGTCTATATTCACTGGCCTATTTAATAAGATTTTAGAACATAACCTAAAATTGTTTACAATACAAAGAAATATGTACATACCAGTAATATAGAAGGCTTATAAAGTGTTTGGAAGTGAGATTATTTAACAATAGATGTTAGTTTTATAAAAATATTGTTTTTATGGTGAGGAAATTCATTAACAATTAATTTTATATAGATTTTAATTTAAAACATGACCTCAAATTGTTTGTATAGTACATCAATATTTACATACATGTTGTAGGTACAAGACATTTGTACTGGATGAAAACAAATAGGTTAGGTTCCGTAATGTTTATGACTCTGTGGCTCATTGGCTCTGTGGTTGAAGATTAAACTTGAAGTAAACACGTATGTAAAAAGTAGATACAACAAAATTAAATAAATGAAAACAGTTTTAAACAGTGAAAATTTATGTGTTGTACTGAATATGTGTGTTGTAATAATGTTTTTAAGTGATGCTGATGCTGATAGTTGCAACAAACCTGGTATGTACCTACATATTTATTTGTATTGTAAACAATTTTAGGTTATGTTCTAAAATATTATTAAATTAATTGTACTCATTTCCTTTCCATAAAAACTATATTTTTATAAAATTAACATCCATTTCTAACTAATTTAACCTTTAAATACCCTAAAATCTTCCCACACGATTCTAAATAATTCCCAATAACTAGGTTAGATAAATGAAATATGTTATATAATAAAATAAAATAAAAACAATAAATTCACATTATAAAAATCTCAAACATGGGGAAATTGATTCTTGTATACGCGGCAACACTGAATGGCGTTTTGGGTTCATATTATTTTATGTTGAAATTTCGAAATTATACGATACTTACTGATGGTATGTGATCCCAGTGTTCTTCTTATTTTTTGTGGTATTATTTTTACACAGTTTCACTACGCACCCCGGCATTTTAGTTTGAATTATGCCCAAAATTTAATAAAACATTCGGCATGTACACATGACAGACAGCTTGCAGTGTGACTGGGTGGTGACTAGCTCCGGTACGCCAAATTTTGCGTATAATTTTTTTCGCGTTTGACAATTACGACTGCTTTGTCTTGTCGAGTGAAGCGAGACCAATTTTTAGTCTATGATCGCGGTATTATTATGTAGTTATTTATTCGGACAGACGAAATGCCATTCAAAGAATAGCTTGAAAATTTCGCAGATTAATGTATAATGAACGACATCTATTGGTGGTACCATCTTTATGCTATTATTTTATTTTAATTTAAGTAAATTTTAAGTTATAATAATTATTGTTTAGTTGCTATGCATTATGTTATCATTCGTCGCAATTTCTATTTTGTAATTTATCTAGGTATACCTTAAAATTACCTTGTGTTACCTATACCTATTATAAGATTTTTGTTTGGGATGTTGGTGTACCTTTTAAAAATAAATAAAAAAATTTTTTTAGCGAAATACCAACGACAACAATGGCTTGAAAGATTATGTCATAACGAACTACCTCAGGTCGCTAGCGATAGAAATGCCTAAGCAAAATTCTGGTGTGTCATATTACTTACAAGTTAGTAATTAAATGCAATTTTTTGATTAAAAAAAAGTCGAGATTGTCTTGAAACACAAAACCTAAACAGTGTGCAAACCAAATAAACGGTAATGTACCCGAGCTGCAAAAAAATCAAATAAAAAAATCAAACAAACTACTAACTAACTTATTAACAAAACACTACGAACTTTATGGAACATTTAAAAATGACATAAGTATGCATGGAGTATGAACTCTGTTATCTGTCATTTAAAAACAATCAAACATCTGTCATTTAAAGAAAATGTGACTTTAAGTCAACACATTGGAGTTTAAAATCAATAGTAGAACTTGGTCGTTGCTACTTTTTACCATCAACACGCGAAGGTAAGATTCCGCCAAAATCTATATGTAGTTGTAGTAGATTGTTGATTAATTGTATTAAAAGCGTTGACCATGCCGTCTCTAATAGCGGGCTACGTAGCGATTCTTTGCTCTGTGACTCTCTTAGAATACGTCACACAAATATTCTCCTAATTGCTTCTTGAAACAAAACGTAACGAACGCACAAAATTGTCTGAAGACATTTTCAAGAATATCGCTAACATTACGCTAATTTTATTCCTTCTTCAAATTGGACATTTTATAAGAAAATACTGCCAATACACTGTCGTGTAAGACGCAGTTCATGGCAGCACAAGTAAGCTTTATTTTTGCGTGTTTTACAACACACTATTATGTTACTTATAAGCCGGTATTTAAGGTTTACAATCGTTTGTTCTCTTGTAAAACATCGAATTAATTGTGCCGCACTTGTTAATATGAATTGTCATATTTAAATAAGTTTATGTGAGTAAATTCGTAGATGTGTGTTTTTTTAAATTTAATACTACTTCAAAGAAGTGTATTTTTTGTAAATACACACACAAGGTTTAATTAATTTTAATAAGAAACATGATATATTATATAATTAAATGTGATTAGTAAGCACTTCACTAGAGATTGTCGATTTGTCAATATTTGAAAGAATTGATTTGAAAAAGCCGATAAAGTTTACAAAAAAGAAAAGAATTAAAAAAAATAGATACTTAAATTCTTTTAGTATTAGTGGATGGGATCAAACTACATACCTAAGTACCTACTTACAGTCTTATAGCTAATAGCATTGAGACAGGATGACCAAAAAATAAGTATGAATTATGAATGAATGTGAATATTCATTCATATGTATATGAATGTATAATATATTTGTATGAATATATGAAAACCTTGTAACATAATCAATATGTTACCGTTTTAAAAGTTCACCTTGCCTTGACTAACTATAGACTAGAGCCCTACTATAGCCAACTATAGAATATTTAGGCGCACAAAATGGCCCTTTAAAATATTTGTTAATTTTAGGATATTTTTTTTTATTAGAGATGGGTTTGCTCTTGGCCAACAACCAGCCATGTGGCAAGGATGAGGCCTAAGATGAGCGATTTTCTTAAGCATATTCCTTAAGCATGCTTAATCGCCAGGTATTTACGCCTTGTTCTTATGAGGACCTTGATAATTATGGAGAAATTGTACCGACACCCATCGATAGAGTTATTTGAGGGCTTATAGAATTAAATGTTTAACCGAAAATTATTTAGTTGTGTTCGACGTCAACGCTGATGATGGATCGCGGCAATAATTGCGTCAAGCTTGACGTGGCGCGCGTAATTTGGTGAAAAAGGGGATCCGAGGAAGGGGGGTTATTGATGGATTCTCTAACATGGCGGTTTATGCGTGTTATTGTTTCTGTTTCGACTTTTCATATGAAAGTAGGTAATTCTAGTTTTTTGTAAATAATTTTAAAGATAGCGAATCTCGATGGTTCAGTTAACCAATCTCCGGTAGGCGATGGCACCAAAAGAAAAAGTAGAATAATATTTTTTTGTTTTTTTTTTTTACAAATTTTTTTAAGCCGCCAGAACGCCAGACTGCGAATCGCAGTGTGAACTGCCACTAAGTAGCAAATAAAATCATAGTTATAAATCTTGAAAAAATATATAAATTCTATCACATTGTCGAATCCATCTTTCTAGAGCTACAATACAAATCACTTTTTTTTTCTTTCAATGTAATACACATTATGTGTATTGTGTATGTATGTATATAACTACTATATACACGCACATATATTACCTAGGTACTTTTAAGAAAACAATATTCGAAACATCTGTTTTAACAACAAACTAATTTCATTCTAAACCAGCAGGTTCCAAATTCAAAAACAAATTACACCCGAAAATTCCGCCATACAAAGCCGTCTATTATAGGAGCTGAACAAAGCGCCCCTAGTGCCACGCGGGGTAATCTCCATTCAAAATGGCGGGAATCCGTCAAAAGATGGCGCCACAATGGGGGATTAGCGGTGGTTATTACGTCACCTTTGTAGGACCCGTGTTATGATCGAGAGCCGACGATATTAGGGATTATGACGGCTCGACATCCATCCCCTACTCTTCTCTTCTAGGGGTCGGGTTAAACTAAATAGGTAAGTATACTATCTCAGTAATGTATATCTATAAATTTCTAACTTATATGCAAATTTCCTTCAAGAGTTGCTATACAATCCGCTATTTGACTAATTTTAGAAAATGTTTTTAAATTATTCTTTCCGGAATTGATATTTCCGGGAGATCTAGTGTATTATTAATAAAAATCAATGTTAAAGTTTAAATTTCCAAAACCGCGCCAAAAACGCTGTTTCTGTGATGGCACTGGTCTTTGATACGTGTGACGTCACACGCTAGTAAACAACCCAATAACCTGAACGTTGCGGAAGCAATGTTTACTAGCTTATGACGTCATCAGAGTTGCAACCAATCACAGGGCGTTTCGGTCGCAGATAAAATTAAAGTTTAAGAGCCTATCCAAAAGTTAACCGTTTTCGAGATATTTAAAATTTTAGGTTTTTCAGAAAAAGTCTCCTTTAGGTACATTATTTTCTGGCTGCATTTACTTTTTTAGTGATCCAGCTCAACTTTTTGCTGTTTATGTTTAGAAGATATTTACCTAGTTTTTGTTAAAAAAACTACAAAATTATAAAATATAATTTGTATGTACGTGTTAATTTTTTTTTCTGCAAATTATACTTAGATTAGTAATATAACACAAACATTCCTCGTTTATCCCGTGCTTTAATGCTATCAAGGGTTACCATCGAGTACACTATCAGCCTGTCCAGAATACTTTATCATGACAAGGGCTTTGGAAAAAGTACACAATATTCAATGATATAATTAAGGACAGTTAAAGTGTAGGTTGGTATCTGAACCCCAAGCAATCAGTCTTAACGACACAATGAGCTGTAGCGGCTTTCACAAGTTTGATTAACTCGTGGGTGTTGTCGAAGCATTTGTATAAGGTTTCCCGTTCTTACTCCCTGGCGTATTATGTATTACGGAGTCTACAATGCCTTGGTATTCGCGGGAATAACAAAATTAAAAAGTAACTTCTCTAGTTTGTCTGTCTGTCTGTCTAGACGTTTTCAATGTTGGACTGAATTTGGCGTAATTTTTTATTGTAAAATATTTGTTAAATTTGTATTGTATAATCAGGATAGAAGACCCAGTCGAGGTCTATCTATCAAGTTAACCATAAGCCAGACTATCTACAAGCTTTTACATTAAAAAAAAGACCTCGCTGTGTGAGTGAGACATAAAATTCTCTACAATATTGCCTGTAGTTATAGCTTATATTGAAGTACAACACCATCGCCATTCATATCGTTACACCGTCATAACATGATTTTATTTTTCGGGAATAAGCAAGTTTATTACATAATCTCATATTAATTTTGTAGCGTCAGAAAAATAGGAGCTTGTCATGGGGGCTATTAATAAACATGGAATAGACGTAACAATCGTAATGTCTATAAAATGTGTCAGCGTCGGAGTAATTGGGGCGGAAAATTATTATATTATAAATAGTTTAGTGAGTTGGATATATATATATATATATATTTATTAATATTTTTGTCGCGTGTGGTTGGTGCCTATCGCAGTCGTAACTCATATAAAGCGCTGTTTGTAGAGCGACATCACTACTTGATACTTTAAAGTCAAAATATCATTTTTATAATTGGATGCGACGGGACATTTGGAGCTGTCTTGCTATTTAATATTTTATTCTACTAATTTGGATTGATATATGCACGTCTTTAATTGGTGTAAAATATTAGCGAGGTTTAAAAGATAAAAGAAAAATGAGGTGTAGCTGTGTCGTGGACACGGTCGTGTTTTACGTGAATACGTGTACGTTACAAGGTAGTGTGTTTTACGCATAGATTTAAGTATAAATATGTATATTTAAGTATAAGTATGCTAACGGAACGGTAGCAATACTAAATCTATGGTTTTACGAGTAATAAGTATTTTCTTTAAACGTATTATTTGTATTATTGTAATTAAGTAGGTATATATCCAACGAATTCGAATATACCAAAAATATAATGTTATAAAATGTTACCTAGTTGTGGATGATATTTATGTACCGAGCTATAGCATCAAACTGTATCCTCCGATCTTGATATCATCAGTTTTGCCTTGGTTTTGCCTCTCATTATGGAAGCAAATTTAAAGATAATATATTATATTCACGTCAAAATCTCAAAAAGTAACATAACAAACTAACGTTCGCATTTAAATATTAATCAATATAACCTTACAGGATTTTGGTCCAAGTTTATACTTCAAATATCAAAACTAACATGTCATACTTGTTGTTCGAAAATATTTTATTGTCCAAAAAATGATAATAAAATAATTCATAAAAATAAAAAGCAGTTGTTTATTTCGTTAGCGTCTGCGTCTACACGACACTAATAACTGCGATAATTTTATTGTTTTATTGAGTTTCGGACTGAGAAAATCAAGAAGAGGCGGGTTTTCTTTCGATTTATTATAGTTATCTTGTTTTAGTTTTCTTTCGTCGCAATCCTTGTTTCTTTTGATCTAAATCATATCATAAATTAAAATTATACTTTCAAATTGGACGGTATCTATTTAATCACAAACTTCGAACATCGCCGAAATCCGTTAGAAAGATTAATTTGGATATATATTTTACTATGCATCCATTTAAATTTGCCAGAAGTCAAAATTAGTGAATTAGTGAAATTAAAAATTGAACTAGGCGTGCTCTGGCCATTAATTTAAACCATAATTAATCAACAAATTAAGCTTAGTTTATACTGTTTTTATTATTATTTAAATTATAATTAAAATATGTGTGTGAATGGATTAAGTAACATTTTGTCTAAAATTAGAAATTCTTTTCTACATTATCAAGAGTAACATACCTATGATCCGTACTATATCCGTACTAATATTATAAATGCGAAAGTTTGTATGGATGTATGGATGTATGTATGAATGTTTGTAACTCTTTCACGCAAAAACTACTGAACCGATCACCATGAAATCTTGCATACACGTTGTCTGGGACACCAGAAAGGACATAGGGTACCTTTCATCCAGAACGCGGACGAAGTCGCGGGCACCAGCTAGTAGGCTATATTTTATAAAGTTACACGGTCGTAGTCGCGTTCAACAGCTAGTGTAATATAGCTTTGTTTTATAACACATTATATATATCGTCCGTGTATCTTTCACACATATAAAAATTCCTGTATGCTACTATGTAACTATGCTTTATAACATATTTTGTACAGTCTGCACACACCTTAACCTTAAGAAGAACACATTTTCGGCAGTCAATGTTCCGTTTGATAGCAACATTGTATTTTTGCTCACAACAAGACATATAATAATTATGTGCATGTTAGCTTTTATAACTTTTATAATACATATAAGTATATCATTCGCGTATCTTTCACACGATACAGGCTTGCCTAGTGTGGGGACCGGGGTTTTGTTTCATAAAAATTGTAAAATCTTTGGAAATAAATAAAATTATTATTATATTATTATTATTATTATTATTCACATATATTTATTTTATTTCTTAATTTTTTTTTTACAATAATTATATAAAAAACAATAAATATTATAAAAAAAACTTAAAACTAGATTGCCGCAGGTAGGCGGGGCAAGGCCAAAGCTACCGGTGGTTAGGACTGCAGAGTGAGGAACTTCCTGACAATTCGTGCCGTGTCAAGAAGTACCGCCTTCTGTATTTTATTATTATTATATAAAACATCCTGAATAAGTAACTAACTTTATAACATATTTTGTACAGTCTGCACACACCTTAACCCTTAACTCTTCTTAAGAACCCATCGGCGGTAAATGTTCCGTTTGATAGCAACATTGTATTTTTGCTCACAACATAAGACACATAATTTTGTGCATGTTAGCTTTTATAACTTTTGTCCTCCAATAAGACTTTGGTCATCAACTGCGGATTAAGTTCGGCCATCTAATCAAAGTTGCGCGACATTTTATGTGCACCGGGATTATGGTTGACATTATTGTTGATAATATGAACTATGAACTGTAGTACAGTCACGTCCATTTATTAGTAATTTTTTAATTAAAGTAAGTATTGTAAACTCGACAAATAAAGTGCTTTATTACCCTAAGATTGAACATTCTTTGTAGGTATGTTGTAGAATGATAAGGTCTGTTTTCCTTTGAAAATTCAAAGTGACAATTTCTATTGCTACCTTCATTAGCGATGACAAATTATGTCAATCAGTAATCAATACCTATTTTAAATCTAAGCCTTAGTGAATTTTGAAATGAATGGAATTTGTAATCGAAACTGATTAAGCACTTTCTTGTCTGCTTTACCTATC
Source organism: Synanthedon tipuliformis (assembly GCA_947623395.1). Classification (NCBI taxonomy): domain Eukaryota; kingdom Metazoa; phylum Arthropoda; class Insecta; order Lepidoptera; family Sesiidae; genus Synanthedon; species Synanthedon tipuliformis. The sequence continues at coordinate 4,992,026 of OX392428.1, read as the reverse complement.
TGTACTTACTTCATTTTAAATGAAATGTATTTTAAATCCATCTTGCAGAAAACCACCGTGATATAAAAGCATATGTGCCTTTATGTTTCGATGAGTGAGTAAGAGATGCCAGAGCTTATTACCCCATCTTACAGCAAGGATTTGCTTGTATTATAGGCGACTGTAGCTTCAGGGGCCTTAGTTAAAGTAACAATTTAAAACGATAACGAAACGATAACGAAATTCGAAAACAATAAAATGTATGGGATTGACATAATTATGCTGTCGCTAGATCACGAGACACATCCTATACGTTATATTCTTTCGAATCGAATCGCTATGGAGCGAATGCCACTTGTCTAAAGGCCCTCTAAGTAATATAAATACTTACAAAGCAAACAGATATTGCTAATTTTTACTTTTATTTCAAACATCACAACGATTGTGTCACTACAAACACATTTAAATAGACATTATTTCCTCTGGGGAATTTTAACCCTTCGCGTAATAACGAAAATAAAATTCAAATTAGCATCAAGCCCCAGTCTTCAGAGGGCACTTAAATTCATAAATAAACCGCTTCATGAAAAAAAATGTAGCAAAAAAACTCCCCAACAATTAACAAATCGGTGGCAGTTTAGGGTTAATTTTAACCGCTTCCTATTCGAGAGGGTTTGTTTTTTAAAATTATTGCGGTAACCTGAAACTTTTTTTGAAACAATAAATACCGAATGACAAATAAAGTAAGAAGGAAGATGTGGTTCAATGTTTAAGACACTTTTACATCTACAATTTGTATTATGTCATTTGTGATTATTTTTTTAATCTAAATGTTATGTAGTAATTTGGATAAATACGAAAAAAATTACTTTTTTATGTTGTAAATGTCGCCAGATAAGAATACGGTCTACTTGTTGGTAAATGACAATATACAAAATAGCTAAATAAAATAAGATTAAAAATAGATTTAGCAAAGATGTATTAAGTATGACTTTGCTTGTAATATGTAAAATTTTGTTACTCTTATATAAAGAGGACCTAAAATAAATTATTTCTTTGAATTACTTACCAGTACTTAATTACTTAAGTAACTTAATTACTTACTAGCAAGTAATACATCCACCATATCTGTAAAAAAATATCCTCACCAAGTAAATGAAGCAAATATTATAAATTTCTAAAAGATGTTTCATTTTATATTAAAAACCTCTTTGGCTTTGATCTTAATCTTAAAACTTTGATGTGACATAATAATAAAAAAGTACTAGGAGCACAACATGAATGCTAAGAAGCACAGAATAGGTAATAGTACAAGTAAAGGAGGTTATATAACTATTGCGGACAGAATTATACTTTTGCTTCTGGTGTGTAGTCTCCTTAAACCCGTTATCCGAAACTTTTTTACCTTGCTAACATCTGTTTGTTATTCTGTCTATTTTGGTACATACATCCGAATGTTTTAACCCTCCCCTGTCATTGTGGCTCAATTAAGAAGTCACATTTCTGTTTTAATGGCCGATGTTGTATATCAATCCTTGAAGAGGTTGTGTTACAGTTTTGTGTCGGATTTTCGCTTTAATCACGGCTTTGATTGAATTATGTCGAATGCGTTTATTTATGTCTAAATTAAATATGCATGTTATTTAAGAAAGCAGATATTATGTATAATAAAAGTGTCATGTAATTAAGACTCTTACGTTGCGGATTTGAATATTTCCCTGAGACCGTTGCCCCCAATGCATTGGATATTCCTAGTTCCAAATTTTAATAATTATATTATAATTTTTGAATTTTTTAATAAAACATTTGTCTAATTTTTATACATAAAACTGAATAATTTACTACCAATTCTTTGATACCAAACTGAATAATGAACTACCAATTATTTGGTAGTAAATTACTCAGTTTTATGTGCTCACCAGACGTTACTTACACTATTTCAGATGCATTATGCCTCTCATTGTGTATTTTTTTTAATAAATGGAAATAAGCTTTTTAATTATTAAGCTTAAAGTTAAAAGTATTACTCAGTCTGTAAGCAAGCTTAATTTTGGTTTATTCTCTACATAACGGATAACTTTTCAGATTCGGTTCAGAAAAATGAATATGAGACCAAAAGAGCGTTCTCAATTAAATTAGGTAAATTTTATCATCCTTAATATTCTGCTTCTGCTAGTTTTATTTTTACTCCCACCTAAGTCAAAAGTCAAAAAATATTCAAATAAACCTTTCGACCTACTTCTTAGTGCTTTTAAGCCATCTGAACCCTCTGGGTTAAAATTCTTCGCGTAATATTGCAATATTACCTGAATCTCAATAATATATGGAAATGTATGTCGATAGGTGAAAACTTTACCAACCTAAGTATTTATTTTGTGATTATCTTACACTTATTTCTACTGACAGGCAATATTGTCTTATCGGAGATTTTTTATTGTTTTCTCTTAAGAATTTATTTATTTCCTTGTTAAGCCCTCGTCTTTTACTAGCATTTATTTCCAAATACCCAATACAAGCTTCTAAAGACATTACTTAACAATATAGAAGATAGATCACGGTTGGTAGATGCGCTCGCGCAGGTAAACTGGACCCCCGCAGTGCGCGGGCACGCTCATCTTGATGGCACTAACGAGACCGAACAATGTCTCTATTAGCTTATTCTGGGGTTTTAGATTAGAATAAGAACTGTATGGAGTAAATATAAGACTTAATGTTTAGTTGTTAATTTTATTTATGTAGCAATGATTGGTCTCGCTGCGCTCGACTAGATACCGCCGTTGTACTTGTGAATTGCGGCAAAAAATACTACGCCAAATTCGGCGTACCCAAGCCAGTCACACTGCAAACTGTCTGTGATGTGTATGTACGTGCCGAATGTTTTATTAAATTTGGAACATAATAAAATGCCAGTTTGCGTAGTAAAACTGTGTAAAAATATAATAAAACTGTGTAAAAAATGATAAAAAATGACGATGTTTTACACACACTACAATAAAAAGTTGCCGCATTCACGGAGCTATCGCTTTTGTATAGTGCTCTATCTAGTCGAGCGCAGCGAGACCAATCAATTATCTTTGGTAGCAAATGTAGCTTAACATCACATGATCAAGGAAATATATTAATTAATATTCATTAATAAATTTCATTAATGTTAACACTACGAAACCAATTTTTTTTTATAAGATAACAAAAACCGACTTCAAGATATACCTAGTCTTAAAGTGTGCAAACTTAAACCCACATGTACCCACAATTTTTGATATTTACATACCTGTTTACAATTTATAATCAGTTAATTTTGAAGTCGATGTCAACCAAAGACACTGATTCTCCGACTTCTGCGACTCCAAAACAGATTAGGTATAAATTATAAATTTTATATATTTATATATGTACCTATATAAATATGTAATAAATAATAATAATAATACTGCCTGCGTACTACTAGTTTTAAGTTTTATTATAATATTTATTGTTTTTTATATAATTATAATATTGTAAAAAAATTTAGAGTTAAGAAAGAAAATGAATATGTGTGAATAATAATAATAATAATTAAATGTAGGTTATTCAGTCTAGTAGTATTCCCATAAATGAACTATTAACTAATTGTATGGTACCATAAAGTATAATATAACCCTCAATCAATATTACCACCAACAGTGTGGAGTTTGTAAGTAATATATTTACAGTAGAGCGAATAATCAAGTTGCCTCCATTCCTTTTTGTGTTCAATTGAACGAGAAACATTCCCTTAGTGCACTATGCAAATAAAGTTAGTTGCAAAAACAAAGCGAAACACGGTAATTACACTTGGTGGAAAATTAACTGACATCGATACGGGGAGCACGCTCCCGAGCCATGCACGGTACACGTAATGAGTCCAGATATCTCCATTTTAGTGCACGTAAGTGTATTTACAGGAATACTCCTTGGGTTAATCTTTATTATCCTTATTCGTGTATGGGAACCAATATTACTAAGCTGGCGACATTTTTTTTAGAGAAAGAAACCTTAGATTGGAATCTATTTAAGCATTTAAATATATTAAGAGTACATTGACACTGTTTTTGGTGTGTCAGTGAAGTATTGGCCTTTTTTATGTTTAGGTCGACAGACAGGCTGACGGTAGACTGATGGTAGATGGCTACGGTCGCCTGTAACGCAAGCAACGCTACAGGTTCTGTAAGTGAACTGCCGAACAGGTAATGGACTCTGGTATCCCTTACTCAATCACTGAAGCAAAACAGCATTCATCCTATTTTTTTCACGTTGGTCTGTAAGGTTCTATAAGGGGGAGGCTTCTGCTTTGAGACTGGCTGCCGACGACTGCGAAATACAGCGTATCCTGCCACTACTTTCCAAATCAAGATCAGAGCCAACATTGAAATGTTCAATTCCATGAGCCTGGCGGAAATCGAACTCGGGAGACCTGAGACAGAGCGTTAAGGCAAACACCCTTATCACTTAACCAACGGGCTCATCTCGATGACAAATCTCACTAAACTTTGGCCGATGCTTTTCGTACCGCCTAAGAAAATATTTGGAATATTGCTTATAATATTATCTTTTAATTTAAATAATAACCAGTAAGTTTCTTATTAGTTGCGATAAGCAATGAAACTACACGTTTTCATGTGATAATTATATTAATTATATTTAAAAATAATTCTTATTGTTTTGTCCAAGGAGGTTAATATACGAACTTACATTTAACTTACTTAAAACATCCTTGAGGTCAGGTGGATAGATTTATACAAGAGCGATTGTATCACTTTAAATAAAATTCACTCTATTTGTCTCGAAAGTTCCGAAACTCACCGCAATAGCATCTATTTTGGAAGGCAATTTATAAAAAAAGAAACGCGATCTTTTCTGCATGTGAGGGTTAACTTAACCCTTGGAACGCCTCATAAATCTGCGGCCAAAGGGTTGTAAATCCAGAGCCCCCGGCCAAACCATGTGATCTATAAGGACCAATTTAACTAGACCTGCCCACCCTCTACACATTGTACCATAAATAAGGTGCTGAGGGGATTCGCAATAAACTTTCAGATGTCTACTTAGTTTGGTTAGAAGTCTATAAATACATATGAAAGTTTAAAGAAGCTACCAAGATATGTTGTGGTTCACCCTTTTGAGTCTATTTTGTAAATTGATATTGCTTCTCAATACCCATTTATCTGAATACTGTTTTAAATTTTTTAATATTGAAATGATACTGACTATTATTGGAGACCAGTGTAATTTTTCATCCTGTTTATCCTATTTCATCCCGTGGAAAATAATCTTTGGAATATTCTCCCTTCTGAGGTGTTTTTACAAATAAAAAGTAATAAGAATGTTATTAGTGTTTTTTTTATTTTCCACTTAAGTTATGCCCTTTTGTGCTTGCGCATAATAACTAAGTATTAAAGTAATAGACATACAATTTTGTAAATTTAATGTTGTATTAAAACTTAATTCAAAATTTGTCGTTCTAGTAAAAAAATATCATATGGGTCATGGGTCATATTATTATGTGTCCTAAAGTCCTAAAGGGGTTTGTTTTTTCAGTAGATAATTTACAATGTTCGTCGATTTGCATATTTTTTTTTCAATATTTTTTTAAAGTTACGAAAATGCGAACTCATTATTTCTTATGTAAACAATAGACAATATAATAAATATATAAATTATGTTTGCCACCGAATAAGCCTTTATTTTTATCTCAGTAAGACCAAATCATTGACAGATATTATAAATGTTTTTTTCAGTTTTTATTTACTTACTTTTTACTTTACTTTTAATAAGTTTACTTTTATTGGCTCAATAAAATTTCTTTTCTTTCTTTCTTTCTTTCTTAAAACACTGCGATATTACTAGGTATAAATGTAACAATTGCAAGATTTCTCTAAGAGAATGTTAACCTCAACGTAATTTATGAAATTTAATATTATAAGTTACCTACTTATACTTAGCGAAATACAAAATGTTTTTCAAATCCCAAATGAGAAATCATAGGCCACAGCAGACGTATTCGGTAGCAATTTTCTCCGATAGCTTTTCTGATTCCCCTCTATTTTTTTTACTCTTTACTGTTCCATACGAAACATGACCTGCCATTAAGGTATTGACACACGAGTCCGGCCTGTGAACGGAACCCGCAATAATTCACAAAGAAAGCCTATCGCCAATACGAATAGTGTTCGGTCAAAGATTAAGAAATATTGACATGTAAGAATTTCGTATAACACTTTGTACCTAGCACGTTTTAGACATTTTGAAGATGTTATTTGAAGTGAAAACTTCTTTAGGCGCGTTGAGCATTTTTGAAAACTATTGAACTCGCGACACTGTCATGTAATGTAATGTAACGTAACCGAAACCTCTGTATATTTTCAGATAAGTATTAATACGTACTAATATTATAAATGCGAAAGTTTGTATGGATGTATGCATGTATGTATGGATGTTTGTAACTATTGTTCGCAAAAGCTACTGAACCGATTACACCACCAGAAAGGACATAGGGTACCTTTCATCCAGAAAAAAAGTACTGCTCCCGAGGGATTATCTAAAATTAAGGAAACTAAATCCTGGCTAAGTGTAATAGCACTAACGATGTCAGGCGATATATTGCTTTTTCAACGCGGACAATTTTTGAGATGGGTAAAAAACAATGAACTCGCGACAATTTAATGTAAAATTTTTAAAATCATCAATGGCCTCATTATTACTTTGTGTAATAATTAAAAAATGAGATACATTATAATGCATATAAATAAAAGGAACGTTTTTATTTTAACATAATTATTTATAACAGTCCATTTCACCACAGCCGTAATCCTCAAATTCCTCTACTTATATAAAAAAAAATTAGGAGTCAAGCGATAGCTAGGTACATACTACAATACCAAGCGGTTAGTGTTAAATTTCATTTATTAAATATTTTTCGAATGCAGCTATGTGACATTAAACCTCTGTATAAAACTAAAACAATAAATTTATATAATTATATCACAGAGTGTTAATTTAGTATCTCATTAAACAGCATTTAAATAATAAAAATAAAACTTAAATCGCTCCGCAATGATTACTATGCGCACATAAAAATTGATAACGGACAGATAATTATACTTATTTAAACCCGATAGTACATTACATGGTAAACTAAAAACTTTGTGTTTTTTTTTTATAATTTATCTTATCTGCATCTAAATATTCTTTGACACATCAAAGGCACCGGCAGTTGGCGTGTTTCAAGGCGGATACAATATAGAGATCGGTATTTTATCGACGCCGCGCCGCGTCGCCGGGGGATGGTTGCTACTTTATGTTACAATATTCGCTATTTATAAATATTATCTTAAAACAACTGTTTCATCAACGAACTGTCTACAACTTACATATTAAGTTCGAGTATGTAAGAGTAACTGTTTATAGTTTTTGTTTTTTTTTAGTAATCCTTAACATTTGACTTTTTAATTTTTGATTTTTGATTGTTATTATTTTTTATATTTCGATTTTTATACTTTTGACATTTTTTAACATTTGACATAGTATTCAAGTTTTTTGTTTGTGATGCATTTTGTTTAGATTTTATTTTCGAATTTTTAAAGTTTGTTGTTTTTCGAATTTATGTACCAAAAGTGAATTATGTGTTCAGCTCTAATTGGCTTGCACACTGGACCTAAATGTTGAGCGATACGATTGGAGTGTTAAGTGTGCTAGGCTGTTGCTATTTTTTTTTTAAAAAAGAATCACAAAGTAGAAAATCTAACTAATTTGACAACATTGGAGACGTTATGTATCCTAACTTATATTATAAACTATCTAAGCAGATAGTTTATGACTATCATCTAATATTATAATTATCCTCTCCTTATCTTTCAAAGCTACTAAGGCATTGCTTGTGCTTATAGGCGACAGTAGCCACTTATGGTAGGATGGATGTCAATCAGCCTGTCAACCTTACACAAGTCATGCAATTATACGTTACATTGTAAATATACTTTATTATTTTAGCAAACTACTGCTAATAAACTTTCTGTATAAAATCAAGAGCAATCTAGACGCATCTAGACGCAAAGTCGCCTGTCTATGTGTCTTCTATAAGAGTACTCCGGAGAGCGTGCTCAAGAGTTGCATGAACTCATACCGCCTTCTCCTTTCTTCCATCGGACATTCAGACGTACGAAGGGTTACCAATTTTTTTTTTTTTGGAACATACGTTTTAAAAACTCTTTCATAATACCCACTGTCAAGAATTGGAACTCCCTTCCGCGGCGTCTGTATTTCCGAGCTCATAAACAAAATACAAATAAAAAATACAAAATAATTTATTTACAAAACTTAAGCCTTAAACTTAAGAAATACAAAAAAAAATAGTTTTAAAATTCGAGTGAATAGACATTTTCTGGTGTAGCTCGCGCCATCACCGTCTCTTCCTGCACAACTAGATACTGGCATTATTAATAATAAAATTTCAGATTAATTAAAAATGTTTAATAAATTAAACATTTTCGCTTCGCTCACTTCGCTCGCTTCGCTCGGGGTGTAATTTTTATTAAACTTAATCAGATGCAGCTTAAACATCCTGCTCACAGATGCGATGAGATTTTGCCACAGCTGATACAGTACAGTAGTGTCGTATCTTTATTGGCAGTAAATGTTTTTCCCACAAAACGAGTTTATTAAATATATTTACCTAAAACCTACCGTTTGCAAATACTCATAGATCCTAAGATCCGCTATAAAGCTGTTTTCGCTTACAAATATGTTTCACACAACGATTTATTATTATACAAATAAATGTCGATAACTATTGATTTATCTAAACCTTTTTTTTCTATCCTAATGTAATTTGGCAATAAAATAAATCGCTTTCGAGAATACATAATTAGATTAATAAAAGTTTAGCGGCACTGGGTACCAATTTTGTTTTGAATATTTCAAATATTCGAGTGTAAAATAATTTAATTTAGACTTATCTAAATCTATTGATTGATATATATATATATTTATTTAAAAATTATTTTAAAAAATCATATAAAAGGTTTTCTACAAAATATTCTACTAATATTATAATGCGAAAGTTTGTGAAGATATGGATGTATTGATGGATGTTTGTTACTCTTTTACGCTTAATGGTAGATTTGGATTTAAATGAAATTTAGCACATATATAGTTTTATTACCTGGATATATATATCATACTTTTTATTTTGGAAGAAATTTAGGCTCCCGAGGATTAGTCTTAAACTTTAAAAAATTTGTGTGGCGGCGCCACCGTCCTCTTTCATTCTTTGTATTTCTTGTAAATACAAATTGTAAATAATGTTCTTCTGGGTGAGCTCGCTCCATCTTAGGCCTCATCCTTGCCACATGGCTGGTTGTTGGCCAAGAGCTAACCCATCTCTTATAAAAAAAAAATACTTCGAACTTAAGAAATCATGGAACGTGTTATTTTCCACTTTCCAAACTATATTAGAATTTTTAAACACTTATTATATATTTATATATGTTACATGTTTATTTATTTATTTATTTATTTAATATAGCACACAGACAGAATACAATTATAATCATGAATATAAAAATACTTGTGTGTGATAGTTAACTAAATTGCAGTCCTAAATAGTGTACATAGCTTGACTTAGATTTTAAACACTAATGTTCTAAATTAAAAATAACAATTAAAACAACAACACACTACTTAAATATTAGCCTTAATCTAGTTTTCAACAAATAGGACCTACTGTACTGTACTGTACTGTGTCATGTAAAAATACTTATATAATATAAAAAGAAACAAATAAATAAAAAATAAACTATTGTTAAGATGGCTAATGAATAAAGCATAAATATTTTGTATTCAAGTCCATATAATTTGCTGTTTTATACGATTAACATAATATTGGCATGTTTGCATAAAATTATTATAAAGTAGAGTTATTAGTCACTATTCAGTTTAGAGAATGTTGTCATTTCATTTGGATGTTTTATGCAATAGGGATAAATAAATAATAAATAAATAAATATATTCACACATTCCACACAGCACCATCTAGTTCCAAAGTAAGCAACTTAATGCTTGTATTATGGATACCAGACAGTTGATATACTACATATATTACTTTTTTTTTGTAAATACATACATATTATAAATACAAAACATCCATGACTCAGTTACAAAGGTATAATATGTTAACACATTAAACATTTGCCCCTAGCGGGATTCGAACCCGCGACCGCTTGGTTAACAGCTAAGGTTACTAGCCACTAGACCAAACGTATCGTCAAAGGGATATATTTTTAATTTCATTTAATTAATTTTAATATATCTTTCTTTATTAATTAATATTTGTTTTTATGTGTTAATACATAAGAATTATAAAATAATACTACCTGACCCGACAAACGTTGTTTTGCCAAAAAAAAATTGGGGTGGACCACCCTTAACATAACGATAAGTTCAAATCTATACTAATATTATAAAGAGAGATGATTTGTATGTTTGTAATGAATAAGCTCTAAAACTACTGGACCAATTTTGAAAATTCTTTCACATATAGAAAGCTACATTATCAGCGAGTAAAATAGGATATATTTTATAAAGTTACGGTTATTAATGGTGAGTATATCATTATCATGATGAGTATATCATCATCATCATCTCAGTTGTAGAACGTCTACAGTTGAGCATAGATTTCCCAATAAGACTGGCCAAGAAGCAGCCTTAATCCACTGTTGTGTATAATACGCAGAAAAAAATGCTACCGGGTGGCTATTCTATAATAAATAAAATTTATAGTCTGCTTACATACATTATGTATAACGCCATCCGAATTACTTTTGAAATGTTAAAATGAGGCTTCTTATCGATGACACCATCCAATTTCTTTTAATAAAGGGGTCAGCAATGGCCAACAGCCAAGGCAAATGTTTGATCAAATAACCAAGAGTCACGCAACGAAAAGCCATGATTTCTCTTTGTGATTTAGAATTTGTAAGTGTGTTACAACTTCTCCGGTTTCACACACATTTGAAAATTTATTGAGTTGAAACACGATTATGCTAATAAAACGCGTCTAGGTCCGAAATGTTTATACATTTCTCACGAAGGCCACTCGGCGACATTGAGTCTAGTCCCAATGTCACTGACCCTATAGAAATTGGAAGAAAATAAACGATTTTTATTTGAATAAAATATCGCTTCTGTTCAACATTATCATATTTAAAAGTTTTTGTTATTTTTTTTTACTAGCTATGCGAAAAAGCTTTAATACCAATTTGTATGCGTATTAAAGCTTTATAATGCCGATTGTATTATGTATACGGCAGGCCCGGATCTAGGGGGGGGCAAGCCGGGGCCTATGCCCCGGGCGGCAAGTCCAGAGGGCGGCAAAATTCACAGATATTACGATATCCGGCCGCAAGAATGCGTACCTATCGCGTAACAAATAAAAATATTTTTTTATATACAATTATAATATGTTTTGGGCAGGGTGCCAAATTAAAATTTGCCCGGAAATATTTTTATATAAATTATTATTGACTGTGACTGATAAAGTTAAAAATAAATACACTTAACGCAACAATTAAAGGATATAAAAAAAGTTGCAAATTTTTAGGTGATTTTCAACAGGCTGTAACTTCGAAGAAAATGGTCGTACGGTGCTCATTAAAAAAGGAAATTGTAGCTTCAAGTCTCTAGGTTTTGAATCCGAGCTTCAAATATTTTTTTCGTTAGCGGTTTATGAGTAATAGTCAGAAAACCAACGAAAAAAAATTTAAAAAATTTTTGTTTTTAAAAATAAAATAGTTTGAACTTTTGAGTTTTTTTTAGTAATAATTTGTTAATAATTACAAAATGAAAAATTGCCTGTTATCTTGATTTTCAGCAAAAACGATCATTTCAAACATTCCGGACACTAAGAAGAATAAATCGCAGCACCTTGAAACTTTCAAGGCTTTTTCAGGGCATATTGAGGTTGAATAGCTATAGAAAGGATTTTTCGTATCTGCATTATATGCAAAGTTATTGCAAGTTATCCGAATATCCTTAGATTTGCAGTTTTTTACCTTTTTTCGGTCAACATTTTCAGTTTGAAAAATTTTTTTATCAAAATCCGATTTAAGCTTCTTGTAGGGAGTGTTTTGCAGTTTACAAAACTTTACTTTAATTTTCTATACGACCATTATTGCCTGAGTAATTAACTATCAAAGTCAAATGCGACTCTTCGCTTTGAACGACGATAACTTAGTGACATTTGTATAGACCTCATGAGGAGGTCAAGTTGTAGGAAATTAAATTCTCCAAAAGAGCTTTACAGTGCCATTACAAAAAAATATTGTTACTGTTTTTACAGCGATTTCAAGATGAGCAAAAATTTTGAAATTTTTTTTTGTTGTTTTTCTAACGATTACTCATAAACCGTCAACGAAAAAAATATTTGAAGCTCGGATTCAAAAACTAGAGACTTGAAGCTACAATTTCCTTTTTTAATGAGCACCAAAAAAAATATCTTTGGATCCCATGGGATCCTAGACGTGGGAGCCAAGCGGAGGGAGGCCACCGTACGACCATTTTCTTCGAAGTTACAGCCTCTTGAAAATCACCTAGAAATTTGCAACTTTTTTTATATCCTTTAATTGTTGCGTTAAGTGTATTTATTTTTAACTTTATCAGTCACAGTCAATAATAATTAATTTATATAAAAATATTTCCGGGCAAATTTTAATTTGGCACCCTGCCCAAAACATATTATAATTGTATAAAAAAATATTTTTATTGGTTACGCGATAGGTACGCATTCTTGCGGCCGGATATCGTAATATCTGTGAATTTTATCTGTGAATGTGAATATCCTTTAATTGTTGCGTTTTTTTTTAATATATGTGGGCGGGGCGGCATTTTTCAGTTTTTGCCCCGCCTAAAAAAAATTGAAGATCCGGGGCTGGTATACGGTGATCTTCTGTAAGGGGGTGTTTAATCCGCCAGAAAGACAGCCCAAAAAACCACGAAACAAAGTGTTCACATGCACTAATTTTATAACTCTTGATTTTTGTATTTTTATTAAATTTGCGTAGTTGCCAATATGCAGAATAATATTTTGTTAGATTATGCTAAGCTACTTAACAAGATATTAACTGCTCCGTTGATTGCTTCTAAACCGCTGAACGGATTTTCATACGGTTTTCATTAATCGAAAGAGCAATAAACGAGAAGATTTGTGTATTATATAATTTACAGAAAAAAATGTACACGTCCGAAACCGGAAGAGGAAATGAGAAATAAGAAATAAAAAATATATTTCTTAAATCAATTTAAAACTAGCTATACATATCAAATATACTTTTATTGAATAAGGTATGATGTAGTTGCAGTATAAGATACACTTTCGTAATACGTGGAAACCAAAACATTTTTTTTTTATTTCGCCATCAGAAAATGTTCCCCACAAAGGTTTGCGCGGTTTTGTAATTAGCAAATGGGCAAGATCGGGGTTCGATATCGGGTTGTTATTTTTTTTTATTATTTCCTATTTGGCCATATCGCTCGGCTCTTCTTTGCTTTCATTGAAACTGCGAACTTAGTTTTTAGTTGAAATCGAGAGGCTAGAAATAAGAGTGAAACACATTTAAATAAATAATAATTAAATTAATGAATCATTCTTTATTAATATGTAGGTAGATATTGCATTAATTTACTGTTTCTGATTTATTTATAATTTATTAATGAATGAATGAATGAATGAATGTTAGACAAACTAAAAAATAAATGAAAAAAATATTAGTTAGCTATTTCTATGGGTCATTAATATGAGTCATTAATAGACTTATAATAACAAATTTTAAAATAAATAAATTTCATAATTGAAAATAATTCATGGATTTTTTATTCTCATTATAGAAAATTAATTATAAATATAGCAATAATTTCCGAAGAAATAAAATAAGAATTATTATTTATTAATCACTTACCTTTCTCTAACTCATCACGAAATCCTTAGTTTCAATGTCAGCCAACTTCTTGAAATACCTGAAAATAAAAATAAAAATAAAAATATTGAAATAAATGAAAATGCACATAATATACCTACCTACTTTGTACTGATACATATATTATCGGTGTTTAATATAAATGTATTAATTTATTACGATAGATAAATACTCCACTATTAAACTTTCTTTGATTGAAGTTAGTACTCTACATACTTAAGTCTATAATAGAGATATTTTCCAAATACTAAAAGGACCCCTTATAAAAATACTATTGGTTCAATCGCTTTACTCAGTTATCCTTTGAGATGTACCGTGTAAATTCTGATCGAGCCACCGTACAATCGATTCTCAAGAGCTGGGTAATTTTAAAAAATTAAATTAAAAAAATACGCAAAAGAACAAAGGGGCCGCCCGCTTTGGCAAAATTTACAGATTACTCAGGCATTCGATAAACTATAACGCGAGTAGTCCTGTTAGAGAGTATTGGCTGTTTGAGTTAGAAAGTGTTTTGCTCAAAACTATGTTTTTTTAATTTTAATATCGAATACGCACTTTAAATAGATAAGGTCTTTTAGAAAATTAATGAGAATAAAAAATCTAATATCTTCTAATATATAAATGAAAAAAATGCCTGAAAAAAGAGACCTGATACTACCTACTTAAATATTTGTGATACAAATTTACGTTTACACATTCGATGCGTTTGATCGACTAAAACTCGCACCAAACATTCTAAGTATGCGTGTCAGAAATGAAAATTCTTTGGCGATCGAATATAATTATAGCAAGCGGTAGATGTCATGCAAAAACTTTACAAGAAGGATCACGTGATCGTTACACTAAAGCGTCACACAAAATTTGACCTTGAATTGTTACTATCATCGCGCGCAAAGTAGTTTCACGCCAATCACAATAATTTTTACTCGAGTGAGGAGTAAAGAGAAAAATGTGATAAATTCTTATAAAATAATAAAAACAATTGAGCATGTCTTGACCTCATGTCCTATTTATATAAGAAAATTGATTACTTTGCCGCTTTCGAATAAAAAGTAAGTGGAAATTGCTTGGCATTATTGTGGCATGCAATGGCCAGTGAACGCCGACGTCACTATACAAGACAAAGTGTCAAGATGAAAGGGCCCGCCGCCGATTGTCGCGGCATTGTATCGTCACTCGTTAGTCCGGCATTATCGTACCAAGATTTATTTTAACGATTAACTATATGGTACAAATTTAAACCTGAAAGCGTACTACACAGCTGGTAGGTATAAAAAACAATTTAAATCTCAAAAAATTTAAATAATTTTATGGAGTTTTAACCTGTTTTACTTTATTAGCAAAATATTTTGACAAATAAATCAGAGTGATACTATTTTATATATTTTTTTTATTACTAAAGCTTAATATTTTTGTAAGCATTTGACTTATTCTGTGTCGTTTACGTATACAAGAATCGTAAAAGAAATTTAAAAAGAATTTAATTTCGCTATTTTGTTTCCATTCAAAACCTTCATATTATATCTCAGAAATATCACTTTTTATGTATTTCTCGGACCAATAACTAATGAGTAATCATAAAATTACATAGTATGAATTTCGTAAGCTGGTCGAGTTGGAAAGTGCCTTTTTGGAGGCAAAATTAAAAAAAATATATTTAATAATTCCAGTAGAGTCTACGGGAAGAACGAACGAAAGGCTGCATGTCATTCGTCTACTGAGACGCAATGTCGTGCAGCCTCTTTCGTTCTTTACTTGCACCAAACCGAATTTCAACGATTAACGCTTATAGCCTGAGTCATTAAGCCACAATTGGACCGTATGTATACAGCCTTACAATTTCACTATATGAATAGCATTGTTTTAGACAAACAATAGACATTTATTATATTTAACAAGAATATTTTACTCAATCCCAATTAAATGTATGCCTTGTTAAAGTGCGTACGTATGAAGTTATTTTTTTTTAAATTTTGTAAGTAAAAAAAAAAAATACCAAAAAAAAGATAGGGAAACCTATATCAAAATGCAATTTTTTTTGTTTATTTTTTATTAGAGATGGGTTTACTCTTGGCCAACATCCAGCTGTGTAGCAAAAATGAGGCCTAAAATGAGGAGCTCACCCAAAAGATGCCTATTCATCCCAAGTAGCACACAATTAGTGTTATAATTAAAAAAAAAAATTATGTACACACATAAAAAAATATTATACATTTATGTATAAATAGATGTATACTTAACGTATTTCGTTTAAATAGCTATTTATGTATAAATAGCTCGTATTTCTGAATTTTTGTTTTAATGTCTTTCGTGTATCTTCATTTACCATTTTAAAGATCTTAAAGATTTTAAAGATTTTATTTTAAATTAAATAAAAAACAAAGTTTCAATTCCCGTGATTATTTGCCACCCGTGAACCCTTTCACATTTCCCACTTTAAACAAAACGAGCCATTGATTCTGTTTTGAATCATTTTTCCATTGATGGGAACTTTCAAAAATCTATTTCCTGTCTGGACTTGTTTCCTGTTGGAGTCGGACCTTTTCCGCTTGTTATGAAAAGCTATTATTTTCCGTGTCAAAGGAAGGGGCAGTAGATGCTATATTTTTTGTTAGCTTTGTAATGCTTTACTAGTGTTTGTTAGTTACTAGACTACTCGCCCGAATTTATCTCGCACGAATCGTTGAGTTATCATGTTTGATTATTAGCTATTATTTCACTGAACAACTCGCTCGCTAGCATAATGTACAGTCCGTTACATAAATGTATTAAACAAACAAACAAACATTGACAGACAAAATAATGTGCTAAAAAATTGCTAAAATTAAAAAAAAATAATTAATTAACTTCTATATTTTAAAAAGTTGAGTCAGACAACAAAAACTTTGTAATGTTTTATTTTTATTTAAATTATACATTGGCAGTAGCTAATAGTGGGAATTTCAAAAATGAAATGCGAGCTGGTATGAAGTTTTTTCAAGTCATAAAATTGATGTGCTCCTTTTCCAATCGAACCGCTTATTCAAATTATGATTCGACTATGCAAATTTTAGTTTCAAGACCAACTTATTAATTTTCTATTGAACAGTTTATTGGCATTTGTACCAGTCAAAGCATTTTTCTTTATTTGAGGACTTCTATATAGGTATTTTTTTAAATACTTTGAAACAATTAAATTATAGTAGGTACTAACTAATATAAAACCTTAAAATTCTTTGTAAATAAAATTAGCGTATTTAAAAATAAATACTTATCTAATAAAATATTTAAACGGGGGGTCATTATTATAAAATATGAAAACAATAACAATTGGGTCCAAATGACAAAAAAGGCACTTTTATTAAGCGGGTCAAAACTAGTTGGTCGAAAGTGTCCATCAAGGAACAACATGGTACCCACCATGTTGGCTGTTGAATAAAAGGTAAAACCTGCTTAACTCAGCCCTGTCATTGCCAGTTTTGTCAATCAAGCGCTTGGGGATTTCCTGATAACGCCAACTGTTATGGGACCCCAAGGCGTCTTAAAATCAAGGAGAAAAAATAATAATAAAAAGCACTTATGTATTTTTTTCTTAACATTTCGTTTCTCAGCATTTTATGAAACAAAAATAATATTTTTTAAAAATTGTCTTCTTCTTTGCTTCTTTGCCTGGCCCTTTCCCACTTTATTTGGGGTCGGCCCTCCGAATCATGCGTCTCCAGGCAGCTCGGTCCTGGGTCGTCTCTTTGTCGATTTGGGCTTCCTTGATGTTCTTATTCACAACGGACATCCATGTGATTCGGGGTATCTGTACCTTTCATGATTTGGAGTTATGATGATTGGCTTTGTTTTTACGGCCGGTTGCCACCTGACGCCAAGACTGTCACCCGCTGCGGAGTGTGAGCGCCGCCGTTGATCCCGAAGGGTTCTTCCGCCGCCATCTCTTCTGTGAGCCCCAGCCTAGACTCACAGCACTGCTGCGGCCTCTGCTCCGATGATGTCGAAGAAGCCCGCCGCAGGGGTTTTATATCGCAGTGTCCTTCTGCGGCCTTTTGGTCCGCGGGAGCTATTTTATTTCGCTCCTACCCTCCTGGTTCTACTTACGCAGAACCAGGCGAGCACTCCCCTATCCGCCACCTTGGGGACGCGTTCCCATAGGGGTTCAAGGCTCCCCCGGGAATTCAAGGCTCCCCCGGGAATCAAGGCTCCCCCGGGAAAATCCAAAGCAAATAAAATTTGCTTCGGATAATCTCCGAAACGGCTGGACTGATTTTGATGGCACTTTCACTGGCAGTTAGCTTATGTTATGAGGAGTAACTTAAGCTACTATTTACTCTTCGTAGCATAACTTATAAGCTTAGGCTACTTATAGTGCGCGCGCCTCAGCTAGGTTTCAATATGGTATTTATGAAATAATTCTTTAAATTTTCTAAACACTCTAAAATCAGTATTACATTTACATTTCAAAAACCTATCAACCACCCGTTGATAACGGTCTATACGTGAGAAAGACGACAAATTACCTTGTACAACCATTGTAATTGTGTTTTAAATTGTCACTTGAAACGACCATTATAAAATGAACTGCGCGCCCGTACGACTTCACACGTCCACTGAAGAAGTTCGTCGTAAGATTTGGACCAGTTTAGTTTGGTTAAAATTAAAAAATAAAAAGGTATTCCATGAATATATCATCAATACCGTCAATAGGGGGTCTTTAATTAAATAATTTTTTCCGCATATAATAGTTATTTAACATACAAATTGTTTTTACTAATCGTTATAGCGTCCACGTAGCGTGGTAAACTACGCCCTAAGAAATTCGATATGGAAATGAAGTAATATTAATGTGTGCTTTCGATTTGTATAGGTAAGTTATAACGGTCTTAAAGAATATTACTTTTTGTTATAGAAAAATTGTTTTTAGACTTGAACTTTCCGTAAAAATACTGCAACACTATAATTATATGTATTGTATAGGTAACTAACGACTCGCTCCCGGCTTCGCCCAGTAAAAACTGAATTAGGTTTTATTATTATATATATTAAAGTAGATTTTAGTTCGATTTTTTTTAATTTGAACTCTCAAAAATATAATATAAACCAACTCCATTCAGAAGACTTTATTCCATATCCATCATCATCCTGTCTACAGAACTCTTTATAAAAAAATATTATTAATTTATAGTTATTTTCATATGCCACAATACATCTGGTATAATCATAACTATCTGCTATTCGATAAAAAAAAAAAAAAATTAAAAAGCCGACGACGTTTGATTTTAGAAATTTCCAAGAAAATAGTCTAATATATTGTTGTATTTAATAAGCCTAAACATCGTAGTATTAATTAATAAGACCGGTTCAACGAAATATATTTTTACTATAAATATTATTGGGTCACGACTAAAAATAATCGAAAAAGCGATGATAGAATTTTGAATTTTAATTATTATGTTTGACATAAATTACACTAAAATGTGATGGCTTTGCTAACGGTACTTTGTACGGGATATCCCCATTAAAAAAATGAAGTCATTGTTTAAAATAGAAAATTCA
This sequence comes from Synanthedon tipuliformis, assembly GCA_947623395.1. NCBI lineage: Eukaryota > Metazoa > Arthropoda > Insecta > Lepidoptera > Sesiidae > Synanthedon > Synanthedon tipuliformis. The sequence goes on along the minus strand of OX392428.1, from coordinate 4,972,524 downwards.
GAAAAGTATTTTTTGACAAAATATGTAATTTTTTATTATATTATTTATAATATATATGGTAAGGTTCTTTGAAACGATTAATATTTATGGTAAAGTGTGACGGATAGTTAGACAGCTTACAACACTGGTTAGCTTTTGAAAAGGTTTATAATGAATCTATGATAATCAAATAATGAATAAGACGCATAGCTACTAAACTTTGAAAAAGTTGATAAGGAATCTAATATGATAACCTTTCAATTATTATTTATTTATATTTCGAATTTCCCAAACTACTTTCCACAAAGGTTTTGTAGCAGGTAATATTAGACATACTTTTTAGTTATAAATTTCAACCATTACTTGGCCTTATGGCAAAGTATTGATTGAAATACATAAAGATACATTGTTCTAAAAATTATAAACTACATTTAGACATTTCAGTAATAAAGTGGGCTGCCCTTTTGGTGGCAGTATCCACTCACTGACCACCGCAAATGACAGAACCATTTCTTTTTATCTTCTAAGGTCCTAATAGGATTGCTTATATTAATAAACCGCGTCAGCCTACTTGCCAACCTTTATATAAAAAAGCTTTCTCCATAAGTGGTTTCATTTAATTTATTTCAGCGGCTCACAAATTCTAGTATATAATTAACAATTTAAAAAAAAGAACATTTCATAATTTTCCACAATGACATTACGGTTGAAATTAACAATAAATTTTAACAATTAATTTTTAAGTGGCATTAATTAAAATTTACGGGCCAAGTGGTTAAGTATACGCTTAAAAGTTAATAAAACGTAATTTTATATGCAGTTGATAAAATCTTTTAATTTACAACGTCTTAAAGTCTAGGCTTTTAGGAATTGTGGTTTTATGGGGCAGGCGTAAGGGCTTGCAAAACATTGTTAAAGCATTACGGAGAGCTGTTATGGGGTTTAATTCTTACTTTACATTATGGTCACAACTAATAAGATGTACCTATGTTCGGAAGCTTTAAAAACCTTTTTTTTTTAAATAAGTTAAATAATAAGTAATTTTAAAAAAGTTCACTAAGCTTTCTTAGCTAGAGCTTAAGGTTTCATATATAGGCTTGAACTTGTCGTGTATTAAGGAAAGTATTAAGGTCTGGATCTGTAAAAGCAGTGTTAGGGCACAGGGCGTTTCGCAGTCATGAGATTCATTTCTAATGATTTCATAATGATATCGACTACAAAATCTGAAAAAAAAAAACTACTTACCAGTGGAAACTGATATAATTCTCTTGTCAATCCAATACATTTGTACAGCCAGCTCTCTAGTAGGCAATAATAACACGCATTTGGAGGTGATATCCAACAATTTCCATAATAATCTTTAGCGGGTACTTAATACTAAATAAGTTTGTTGTAAAAATAGAAAAAAAAGTTATAAATCTCAAAGTCAATAACAAATGGGAATAGCATACAGCCTTGGGGAACGCCACATAACATAATTAATGTTTATTTTTTTTAAAGCATGACAAATTATCATTCTATTAGTAGTGAATACATTTAGAAAACAATTTCTATCGGGTCACTGCTCGGGGCTATTGGAGGTCACATTCGGTATGCATAAATACATTTTTAACACAGTAGTGGACGCGTAAAGCCGTTTCCTCGACAACGACAACGGTAATGTTGCTTTCAATAAATACTTTGCCGTCATAGAGACAAGGATTGTTTTGCATCGCTCGACAGCAGATACAGATTGTACTAACGCAGTTATGGACAGACAGACGGGCGCGGAATGAGTTTGTGAATATTTCAAACGCAATCTCGAGTCGTTGCCCACTAAAGTTCCTATTGTTCTCATAGCTGGTGTTCAAAGGCATGTATGCTCTGCTTAATTTTAATTAAAATTAAACGTAATATATTTTTTTAGTTAAATTTTATTAAGTTATAATAAATTAATAGTTTTCTATCATTTTTGATAAACTAATTAATTTTAATAATATTTTACAACAAACAGCACATATGCTGTTTTTGCACGGTGATCTTCTGTAAGGAGATGGGGCCCAAATGACTGCGAAATGCAGTGTGCTCTGCCACTACTATTTATCTATAATGCTATTGCTGACACACTACTTTCTGCAATATTTATTTTGTGGCGAATTTACAATAAGCCTTTTAAATAAAAGTATATAGTCGATGCAGAGTAACTTTCATGTCGATTCGTACTAGCAAGTCAACAACTTGTCACCGGGTTGCATTGTGGTCGGCTGTAAACAAACAACAATAGAGGGCCTCTCTCCATACAATATCCTTTGTCAACCTTTTTATCAGACCAACGGAAAATGGAAAACTGTCGAGTCGATTTATGTACATTCCAATAATATTTCGTTGGAATTACGATTAGGTATCAAAAAGTCACAAAACATAGAATTTCGAATATTGAAATGTAACAATTTGTATAACATACCTATAATTTATCTATTTCTGTATAAGATATCTATTTCTTCTATTCTAGTTTATTTAAATAATTCTTAGTTTTCTTCATTGGGTAGTTACAAGTTTTTCCATCTGTTCACCAAAGAACATCGCTAGGTACCACGCTCTAACCCTACAAGGCGCAAATGTCACCAGGGAGGCGTTGGAACCTCCCTAGTACTGTAGTACCTTGTGATCTAGGGCTCAATTATACTCGGTATCCTCTGCCTGTATGAGAGGTTCCGGTGGTCGTTCTGGCTTCTTGGGGATACCCCTAAGAAGTGATATTCATGAAGAATGGGGCTACAGGGACCGCGGGTAATACGGATAAAAGTACTGATCCCCGAATAGCTGGCGCAGCTGAAGACCACGGGGTTTTAGTAAGTAAAAATCTCACATAACCCGGCTTTTCTTTTAAAAACCGGTTACCTGTGGAAGGTTTTCCCCCTGGTTAAAAAAGGTACCACATTCTGCTATACCTTATGAAATCCCAATTAGAATGTTGATAACATAGTAGTAGCTAGCAGTTTTATATGCTTCTACCGGTTAAAGTCAAGTCATGCTCTGGTTAGCCAATGTGTAATTGATTTGCAGTCTGATGAGAGCCATTTGTCTAAAGCTAATCTCCGCTACGCATGTACTAACAAATTACCAGAGAGTTTCTACAAAGTGAACGGTTCTAATGATGGTGAACTAAATGATAAATGAATATATATAATAACTTGATATATTTCTGTGTCAAGGCCGACACATGTGTTGCGAATAGACATATCAAAGACAGTTGATTTTTACATGTCTTGTCTTATGTGAGTCTTTATGTAAATGTAAATAAAGTCTGGTTTGGCGACAATTAAAGTTTATATCATTCTGCTGTTACGTGGCATACTTACTTTGAATATAATCGTTATAATGATTGTGTTTATTATGAAATATATTCGAAATGCAATTGTCAACTTTACATAGACGTGGACAGTTCCAATCGATATTCATATTTGTGTTAAGGACACATGTTAGAAGTGTAACAGGATGATTGTGGCGTATTCCATTTATTTCTTCATAATGCTGACACTTTAAGGCAATGCGTTTGCTTATGATTTATTGCTCAGAGCTACAGAGTTGAAATGCTGTTTAAAGTTTTAACTTAAAATAATATTAACAGGTTAAAGTTGTAGGTATTCAATATTTTAATACAAATTGTTGGTACGGTTTTAGTCAATCTACGAAATTGTCTATTATTTCGACTCTTATCTTTAATTAAAGCTGTGCAGCCTAGATTTCTTGGTATCAATATTATTTCTAGTGAAATAATTTACTAACAATATAATTATTACAAAACGTTCGACTTCAAACAAAACGTTTGTCGTGTTATTACGGTGTTCACTGCCGTTAAAGGGTCTGCCCAACGGTACTTACCCCTAAGACAAATCGTCAAAGCCAGCACCATAACCAGTCAACCAAAAAGCTCGTAGAAGTCTTAGCTAAAACTAAGGTCTCAGTTCAGCTTTAAGTGTTGATTTCAAAATTTACTTATATTGACATTTTTTGACATTGGTCTTTTAAGTGAGGATCGAGCTATCACTTAAAATAAACTTGACCCCATTCAGATAAATATAAATTAATTTATGTATAAATTGTTAAACGCAATATAACCAACAAATATTCGCTGTGCCGACACTTCAGGTCAGATCTGGCGCAAGCTTTCAAACCTTGTGGACGCAACTGCACATTGTGTACATCTACTTCTGATTAATGTTATATTCCATTCTTACCTTCCCACTCATTTGCTACCTTACGTATGCAACTTTAGAATTCATTTTAGTCTGAAAGAAGCGAGGCGTTTACTTCTTTTTGTATATTGTTACCAAGCTATTGTTGCGAAAAATTGATTTACGCACCACATCTGTTAGTGTGACTGTGGGATAGAGCCTAACTATAGCGCTTGTATTAAAGTAGTGTTGTATTGGAATGTAGGTTGGGTACAGGTGCGAGCTGTGGGCGATTTTATGTGGACTTTCAATTGAATAAATAAAATAATAATGCGTATGTATAAACATTATGCGTATGTATGCGTTATGTATGTATGCGTTGGTTATGTATAAACATGTAACACAAATAGATAAAAATATGACACAGATAATAATTCAATTATCATTATTAAAAGTAAGTCAGCAGTCAATTTTTTTATTTCCCTGTACTTCTAGCTTACAGGTCTAACCTACAATTGGATTTTTAGCATATTTACATAAACAAATAGCTTTCTCAATTTTTCCTGTCTGTATGCACGCTTAGATCTTTCAAACTACGCGATGGATTTAATGCGGTTTTCACTAATGGAAAAAGCGTTATACGAGGAAGGGTGTTACAGAAACAAATAAAAAAAAGTTTTTAGAAAAATATTTCCGCCGTACGAAGCCGGTAAGTGAAGTACGAATGTTTTTTCATGTGATTGTTTAATGTGCAGGTAGTTAGTTAGTTATAGATGTAAGGTTAATTCATGATAAGGTTGATAGGGTAACACTTCCTTCTCCCCTGACAGGAACGGAGCGGTAGTCCTAGAGGGAGACTATCCCCCTGAGATGGCTGGTGTACCTCCACTTTCGGGTTCGCCGAGGTTCTGACAGGGAGCGTAGCCCTCCCCGCATGAGATAGCCGTGGCGAGGCACCGAAGTCGTATCAAACGTCCCTGCGACACCGCGCCATCAACGGCCGTGCTAGAAAATCGTTGGGTTTTAGCCGGTAGAAATCCGGTACAACCCCGCTGTGTGCAACCCCGGATACACAGCCGGGTATCCAAGAAAATTTCCCAAAGTTAATAAAGGGTAACACTTTCACATAGGGTTAAAAGTTTCTAGAACAAAAACATAACTAATTAATTACTGTTATGCCGGCATAGTAACCACAAAGGGACACTTTTTTTTAATTTATTCACATGTATCGATCAGTTCGGCGCCTGTATATCCAATACTTTGATCGATTACCTCGTGTTGCATCGCACTCGAATTGACGGGCATCGATAATAATTAATCGAGAATCGTTTCCAGTCCGTTGTTATGTAACTAACGTTTGTTTGTTCATTATTATCATTATCAAATATTATTAAACTACGACACTCGACGCAGAAATGGTTTTATATATTATGTAAAGAAGATTGGTCCGGTCTAAATAGACATGCAAGATTACAATAATTAGTTTTATGAAGCTCTTTCCTCTTTAGAATATTAGTATAGATAAAATGTGAAAAGTCCATTCGATCCCAACATTTGCAAAAAAATATTCCAGGTCAAAATTCGCAAGTTTTATGCATTTTTTTCGACATTTTTCAGCCAAACGATGAATTTTATCATAAAAATAGGTGAAACAAAATTTGTTCTTTGACGTTGACTTTGACCTGGTTTCTTTTGCAGATATGGGATAAATACTGGACCAATAGGGTCTTTTCACATTTAATTTATAATGGTGTTCCTAACATTCGTACCAATTTTTACCTCTATGCGAATTATTGTAAGGTTGCCTACCCCTATTTTTGAGTTTTTGCCTCACTAAATAACGAAAAGTAGGTTATGTTTTGTTATGTTATGTAAACAAAAGCACTTTATTTATACTAATAAATTTAAATTACCTACCTTTATCTAATTTTGTTTTACTCTTATTTATTATAATTATGCAAAATGTAATAGCTTTTTAAGACACGTCAATATTTTAATATTGCAATAACACAAATTACCATAAACATTTTAAATGGTGAAATGTAATTGTGATTACCCAATTTGGCTCGTCTTATTGGCCTTTGCTATTGATTTCTCACAATAAATTATGTTCGCAATAATGTAGAGCAACTTGCCTTGTGTTACGACTGGATTTTGGACGTGCATCTACAGGTTGATATATTTTTTGAGGAAAAAAAAGAGAGAAAGAAATTATATGTATTTGCTTAAAGTGCACGACTTTTTTGATACTTACGACTAGGCATTTTAGTATTTGATTACATTAATAATAATATTTAATTTTCAATAATTTTAATTATAATTCAAAGAAATAATTGTAATATACATATATATTTTTAAAGCGGTTTGATAAGTGAAAGAGACATTTTGGCTAGTAATTGTAATTTTAGATGTTTCATGTTGAACGGATGGAGCCAGATGAATCGATATATTATATACCCACACTTTAAATAATCGCGATTACTTTTTTTATATAAACAGATTTTACTAGTCAGATAATCTATATTTTAATCCATTTAACAAAGATATTATTAAGGATAGTACTATGTAGGTCAAGGTTCAATGCAGTGCGAATATGCCATAACTTTAATTTGTAATAACGATAGTAAAAAAGTATTATGAAAGCATAGAAAACAAACATCCTGTATATTAAATTCGCAATGAGATCGCCCACTGATCACGCGACCGCGAAAGTAGACGTTCTATTGCGCAACTGAAACAATCGAGACTTGCAATGTTTATAACCGCTAATTAGATAAATATTACTCTTAAATAACTGGTCTTTTTTACTCAATAAGTGCATTATTACACATTAATAGAACTGGATTGGTAAGAAACGAGAAGATATTCAATTACATAAAGTAGGAAGATTTAGACTTATACTCGTAGCTTTAATGCGGTAGAAACAACTAGTTATGAACAACTCTAATTATAAAAAGATGGCGAATGTATCTTAGCCGAAGGAGTATTTTATTTAGATGTAGTAATTTGATGATTTTATTTTAAAATATTTTCTTCTTAAAAATGTACAAATAAATTCAGGGCAAATAGAACAAAGAAATCATCTGAGCAGCCCTTCAGTAACTTGACGAGCCCGTTGGATGAGTGGTTAGTAGGGTGCTTGCCTTAACTCTCTGTCCCAGGGGTCACAGATTCGAATCCCGCGGCAGGGTTAACTTTGGAAATGAACTTTGGAAACTGTGACTCTGGTCTGAACCTTGAAAGTAGTAGCAGGACACAAAATTTTCGCAGTCATTTCGGCAGCTCATCTGGCGGCAGTAATCACCCCTGTAAAGAAGACATCCTTCCTTTTAGTTTCTAGGTGAGTGATGATTAAGAAATGCCTGAATGCCTAACCTCTTCGTATTCCTTTATAACGATTCTATCGTAGCATAAGATTTATTGTTCCATTTTATCCTTTTCCTTGTAGCTTTAAAACCTTACAGTTTAAGGCAGACAAATCCGAGAAACACTAGATTGTTCAGCTTTCTTGACTAAAGAAAGTTAAGCTTCCGTAAATACAAGTTTGCCACAGCCGCATTAATAATGAATGTCGCTTTGTCGTCGGTTTTTCTGTGTTGCAACATGTTTGCAGTTTTTGTATCCTCTAAGCGCTGTGACGGCATCCATTTTAATATTGTTCTAGAAAAATATCATGGCGTAACTGTTTATGGTGTTCTGATACATACGACATACACATTTGTTCAGCCTTTCTTAATCTATACTAATATTATAAAGCTGAATAGTTTGTTTATTTGTTTGTTTGAACGCGCTAATCTCAGGAACTACTGGTTCTAATTGAAAAATTCTTCTTGTGTTGAATAGATCATTTATCGAGGAAGGCTTTAGGCTATATAACATCACGTTGCGAGTAATAGGAGCGAAGAAACAGTCGAAAATGTGGAAAAAACGGGGAAAATTATTCATCATTAAGGGCTTCCGTTGCGTGCGCTGCGAAAACCGTTCGAGATACCCAAATGATTCCCAAAATAACTATTCCACGCGGACGAAGTCGCGAGCACCAGCTAGTCTATAATACAGATATAATAAAGATGAAAAGTTTGTTTGTTTAGTTGAATTCATTTAACTCTAGAAGTACCATGTGCTACTTAGGTGCACTTAGAGAATTGTATTTCTTATAAAATCATAAAGAATACTTCTACGAAAAGAAAGAAAACCGTGATGGCATGGCATATCTACATATGTATATGTAACGGTTGACTCAGTCATCATTTCTTTCATTAAAGCTATCGCTGTCCACATCAGGGGCCCTAGCCAATAGAGCAAACGTACAGTCATAAACGCTACGCTCAGGCTACGCTACGCTTGGGAGAACGCTTTGTGATTGGTCAAAATTTTACGTGGGCGTACAACAACCAACCAATCACCGGGCTTTATTTTTTAACGTTTCGTAAGTACGCAAAGGGAGCGTTTGCATTGGTATGCTCTTGGCTAGGGCCCCTGTTTATTTCACCGATAACTTCTTCTAAAGTTAATAAGTCGTTCTAAAGCTATCGCGCTAGAAAGTCGTTGGGTTTTTACCGATAGGAGTCCGGCATAACTCAGCACCGTCTCTTACGCTGCCCGGTATCCATGAGGATTTCCCAACTTTAAAGAACTTAACTTTAACTTAACTTTTTTAACTTAAACATTTTGAACTTTTTTTTTAAAAACTAACTTTAATTTAACTTTACATCTTATAAAGACGGTTACTCTTCGCAATACTTCAGTAAACGTGAAAAAATTGCAGTTAAGCCAATGTTCTACTGAATGAGCAATTCAAGTTCAACCACCTCTTTGTTCATGTAACAATTTTAAAGCTCAAAACCATTTATCAAAGCAGTTTCTTATATGCAAATGAACATCAATATTTTACAATAATAACGGTTATTGATAGAGTTATAATCGTATCGATGGTTTAATTTGACACTTCGATTTAACCTTAGGTTAAATGTGTCAGTAAAATTTCTATTTATACAGTCTTATATTTTATTTTTCGCTTCCGATTAATAATTTTTTATGTAAAGTTCGTCAGAGAGGCTGACAGAGAGTGTTGATAATAGTTTTGATAAAAAATATTTATTTTAGCAATTATTTATTAAATTAATTATTTTTACAATAAGAAATATAATAAAAAAGGAACTAGATATTCCGGTAATTAAGTTTAAAATGTCTCGTGTTTAGTCTTGTAAAAAAAAAGGCCTAGCTATGTATAACTAAAAATGGCCTTATTGCTCAAGTTAAAATAAAATTAGTGTCAAATATCATATTATTTATAATCAACAACTTGTCTTGAGACGTTGACTCTTCTAATGCGTAAATAATTAGACAAAAGATAAATAAATTGAGTAGACATTGTGGAATGGTATCCGAGAGGATCTCTAAGGAAAAGAGGAAGACCTCATTTCAGATGGACAGATGACCGTTTGGCAAAAAACGGCAAGGACCTGAGTGGAAAGCTTTGGAAGAGGCCTTGTTACATATGTATGTCGTCAATATAGGGAAAAATTTAAGATTATTATTTAAATAATAAGAAGTTACAAAAATATTTTTAACAAACCACATTATGATTCTCAATAAATATGAAACGAAAATCCACATATATAATACAATAATAATACGTTAGAAGTTAATCAAAGTCAAATTAACAATAGGAGAACTTTGATCCGGGATACGCGCGTAATTTTCCGATAATCTTTTACATTGTGGTGAACTCGCAAAAAGTTTTGACTGACCAACGATTTGGGCAGCTAAAATGCTGCTTACAATATATTTGCGAGCCATAACATACATAAAGAATATATGATATGTAATATTCTTTATGTATATATAATGTATAATATGTATAATATATAATTTCTTTATGTATGTATGATTTTTTATTTATATTTTATATATAAATAAAGAATATATTATATATAATATTCTTTATGTATGTTATGTACTTAATGTATGTAATGTAAGAAACTTACATTAACTTCGGTTTCATGACGTAATTTTAATGTTACATTAAATAAAATAATAATACTATTTTTCATATGTTATAAATAAAGGGCTGCTTGCAGGCTGACTGTCCACTTGATTGTAGGTGGTCACAAGCAACATCAGGAGGATTGCGCTGGCGACCCTGCAGGAATTTCTTTATTTATAATTATAAATGCGAAAGTTTGTTTGGATGTATGGATGTTTGTAACTCTTTCACGCAAAAACTACTGAACCGATCACCATGAAATTTTGCATTTACGTTGTCTGGTACACCAGAAAGGACATAGGGTACCTTTCATCCAGAACGCGGACGAAGTCGCGAGCACCAGCTAGTATATAATAATTATACTTACATTAACTTCAGTATCATGACGTAATTCTAATGTTACATTAAGTAAAATAATAATACTATTTTTCATATGTTATAAATAAAGGGTTGCTTGCAGGCTCACTGTCCACTTGATAGTAGGTGGTTACCCTAGCCAAAGGTCACAAGCAACATCAGGAGGATTGCAGGTGCGCTAGCGACCCTACAGGAATTTCTTTATTCATAATTAAACTATACCTATTTTAAGCAAATTTGTAAGTAATCCTGACCGATATTATTCTACTCAATCGATCGTCAAGAAATTTGCAAACATTTTTTCAAGGATGTAGAAAAGGACATAGTACACCTTTCATACTTAAAAAAGTACTGTTCCAAAGGGACGCGGATGAAGTTTTACATTACACAGAATTATTATATTTAAAAAAATTAAATAGACCAAAATGTTCTATTAAAAAAAAAACTACTTAATTACTTGTAAAAAATATGTTTATATAAGTAATGTATGCATTCATTTATGAGTACAATGTAAATGAAATGTGGCATTTTAGCGGCACATGTTAACAATACTTTGTATATTATAACGTCATGTTTATTATTTATTATGTGAGTATGGGCATAAGATGATTCAACAATGCTTCTTCGGACACAATGGATCACAAACGGATTTCGGAATACAAGTATCTTAATACATATTGAGACTCGATCAAAATAGGTCGGGAGTTGAAAAATTTATTATTTATTTATTTAATATAGCACACAAACATAATACAATTATAATCATGAATACAAAAATACTCGTGTGTGATAGTTTAAAAATTTAATTAAATTAAATTATTTAATTAATTTTATTTAATTTGTGTTTGTGTGTGATTTAAAAAGTTTTAATAAAAAGCTTTTATTTAATCATATTTTTAACATAAATTAAGAAGTTATCTACTATATTTTTGAATTGATTAAATGTACATATCAAACCTACTCAGCCTTATTACTCTAAGATTGATCATTAATTTTTTAAACTATTCCCTATTTTTTGTTTATATAATGACAGAAATTTAAAAAACAACTTGTTTCAATGTATTAATTTTCTGCAAATTCAAATGTTTGTTAACTAAGTATTCTCGCTAGTTTTCTTCCTATATTCACTTTTAAACCATTACTTGTCACTTTTAGATATCTTCATTTAGCAGTGTGATGATGTAAGGTAAAAGTACGTCTTTCGCTTCGACGTACAATTCGGATTGGACACCATATATTTGTATGAATCTAATTAGGAATTCTAAATTATAAGACTATACTTTAAATGCTACTAAGTAAAAGTATAAATGCGAAAGTTTGTGAGAATGGATGGACGTAGGGATGTAAGTTAGGATGTTTGTTACTCTTTCACGTAAAAACTAATGGATGGATTTAGATGAAATTTGATACACAAATAGTTTATTACCTGAAAGAATAAACTTTTTATCCTGAAAAATGTTAGGTTCTCGAGACATCGTCAAAAATATAAAAAATGGCGCCACAATCGTCTTAGCGATAAAGGTGTCAGACGTTATATTAATAATAATAATATTATTATAATAATAATTAAATTATATTTTCTTTTTCAACGCGTACGAACTCGCGGGCACTAACTAGTCCACAATAAAAGCGAAAGTTTCAATAAAAGTTACACATTACGAAACACATTACAGAATCCGCACGTCTTTAAAATATTAACTTAGTTCGTACAATACAGTAATATGAATTAATTTTGAAATGAGCGTGAGTTAAAATCGTGCTTGCTCCTAGACTAATGCAATCAAGCTCAAAGTTAATTCCTCATCGATGATTGACAGGTGATGTTTCTATTCAACCAGTTCTATGTCAGCGTATCGATATTAATCGTTTATCGATAAGGTAATTGTGCGTTCCTATTTATGAAACGTACCTTTTATTCGTATAGAAACAACTATATGTACACAATACGTTCTGTTGTTTCTACCTTACAACTTTTATACACTTAATTTTGTAACTTTTATACAATTGCCTAATTATCTTCTTCATCTTTACTTAGCATAAAATAAAATAAGAAAGAATGTCCGACCGAAGGTCACTTTCTGGCCAAAGCCGAAGCCGATTAATCGGCTATCGCCACAATCTTCGGCCGAAGTTGAAGTCGAAAGCACAAAAGCTCTAAGAAATTTTGTTCACGATTACAAGCTACAAGAGTCGCGCCTGCGCAGCCGAAGTGAGTGGTCGTTTTCTGTGTCGTCCTGCGTCACTCCAGGCCACTTAACAAAAAATCCCATAACTCAATCGCTTATCAGTGAAGTTGAGATGTGATCCGCGTCAAGTGGTTATTTGACTCTGAATACTGCACAATGTGAACTAATAGTGGCGTTTTAGTTTAAACAAAACTTTGAATAATAAGTGAAGAATGGAGGTCGATAGTGAGTGTAAAACGGACGATAAATCGCTGTTTAAAAGAACTGTACTCAATACAGCACCAATTAATTCTAATAACGGATTAGATTTAGTGCAATGCTTTTATTGCAGTACGTATACTGAAGAAGAAAACTTCTACGACTGGATCGGTGATCAATCCATGTCCAAAAAACACAAGTGCTCATGTGGCCAAGTAAGCGCTGTAAAAGTATTTATTTACAGTGAACTAGAAAAAGTCAGAGATGGTCCCCCAAAATTATCAACAAAATATGTACATTTCCTCGCAAATGTGCACAAACTCAAACAAGGGAAAGGCCCATTGTGTGAATGCTCAGGACCACTGTTCGTTCAAGTAATCGGACAAAACGAATTTATCATTAAAGAGAGAATAATATGCACATATTGTAAAAAAATGAACCGCGTCGAATTCAGATGCGACATTGTAAAACCTTTGACTAGAAAACAAGTCGAGGGTCCATGGAACCAGGCTGCTAGATCAAGCCATGCAAAGCAGCAAGTCTCTAATGAGAATAAAAAAAGATATGATGAGTCAAGAGCATCGCACAATATAAAAGAAAAAAAAGAGCAGAAGACAATCACGCCTACTTGTTACTCACTAGCAACAAGTAACACTTTCTCGATATTATCCACCACCGAGGAAGAACCAGTTTTAAGTGCTACAGAAGAAGCTACAGTCTTAAGTGAAGGCGGGGCAACCAAGAGACGTCGTGTTCAGCCAAGCACAGCAAATGTCGGCGTCATAATACGCTCAGATTCAAACAACAAAAAATCAACCGACGAAGTCAACGCGTCTCCCGCAGTGGCAAAAGAAGTGCGCACAAGACGATACCCGCCGTTTATATGTGAATATGATACATGGATATCGGATAAAAAAGAATGGAAAACAGCAAACGAGGTGGCTCGTATGACTAACTGCGAAATACGAGCAGACCCGAAAAGCAAAAAAATAACATATGTCCCAAAAAGCAAGGAAGCTTATGAAGCCATACAGAATCATCTAAATACTAATAAGGAAAAGTATAATTACTTCACTTATGGCTGTAAAGACGATCGTCGCCCTGCTAAAAAACTTATAGCTAAGGGCATCCGCGCTGAAGGATATACAGAGGAAGAAATAAAAGCAGATATCCTAGCGAGATACGGAATTAAAATGGAAAGAGTGATCGCCATAAAAAAATCTGCATTAGTTCTCATATTTCCAGGAGAAACCGACATGCGAGTAGCCCGAGACATCAAATTTATCCTAAGCCAGCGAGCTACTATTGAGAAATATAAAATACGAGATACCGCAATAACTCAATGTAAGCGATGTTGGCAATTTGGACACGTGAAGTCCCATTGTTACAAATCTGAGCAACCAGACTCTGTAGAGCAACACGAAGATGGGGAAACGTGGCACGTATGCTACAATTGCCACGAAATCGGACACACAGCAAGACAAGCCAAATGTCCATTGTTCCAATTGGAGATAAAAAAACAAAAGGAAAGACGCCAGTCTTTCGCCAAAAACAACTTACAAACTAAACAACTGTTAATAGAACGATCAAATAAGTTAGCTAAGGCAACACGGACTGAAGGAATCAACTATGCGGCCATAACGGCCGGATCGAAATCTTCAGATAATATAAAGACATCAGACAATAAGCAAATCGAAATGAAGGCGTCATCAAACATACTTAGTAAAGCTAAAGAGTTGATGAAAAGCCTCCAAACAAAAGGATATCCTACAGAAACAATCCTGGACTTTGTTATTGAACTTATCAATGGATAATTTACCGTGTAACATAAGTATAAAGAAACAGTGTATAAAAATTGTGCACTGCAACATTCAAGGAATTAGAAATAAATATATTGAGCTCAGGCAATTAGCGTTTAAACATAAACCTGACATTCTAATCGTAAACGAGCGTAAAATAGACTTTGTCAAGTGTAAATATAACATACCGGGCTTCAGTAAAATCTACGATTCCAGGGCAGCTCATCTTGTCACTGCAATGTACATAAAGCAAAACCTCCGATGGAACCAAACAACAGTCATTCCAGGTGTAAATGATGCAGACCGCTGCATCGAAGGAGTTGCAATCAGATTAGAGACAATTGACGGCAACATTATTATACGCGGGCTGTACAATCCACATGTAAGATTTTATCAAAACCGAACAGATTGGGAAGCACTATTAGAAGATAACACCACCTCGGTCAACGTCGGAGACATGAATTTGAGAATGCAACAACTTGGACACTCTCAGACGCAAGCAGTAGGTTCGCTTGTACAGCGTGCCATAGACAACCATGAAGTAAAGTTGGTACATACTGGTTTACCTTCCCGACCTTGTCACAAAGGTAACGGAATACTAGATGTTGCACTTCTAACGCAAGACGCAACGGAGTACTCTTGTCGGGCTAAGCAACTTGACTCTATTTCATCAGATCACTTCCCGTGGCAACTAGAGATTGATATACAGATGTGTCTACTACCGATTCTTGACTACGGCATTGTACAATTATACCCTAGGGTATGTAAGTCGAAGCTAATAGATCTAGAAAGGCAATATCGCATGTCATTAAAAACTGCGGGAAATTTTCCTCGCAATACTAGCTCAAAAATCATCTGGGATATGCTGGACGAGGATCCGTGGTACATTCGCGCCAGTGACCTTCACGAAGATATGCTCCAGAAACTAAAAAATCAACAAATTCCAGGACTTACCTTACCTGGCGAAAAATATAATAAATCCAATCATCACAATCCAATGTTAGCTAGCCTGCGCGTTGGAGAAATTGATTATATATGTAAAAAAGAAAGAGGCAAACCGCTCTCCAAGCGAACGGTCCCTTTTCGAATCCCTGTATTATAGCAATCCATATTATTATAATAGCCCTTTACACTAAGACACATAGGCGCTAGAGAAATTAATTACATATATTAAGTATATAACTACATGTATTATATCATACGATTATTAGATACTATATTAGATTATAATAATATTAGATAATAGTAATGGTAGCAATATCGTATTATAGTTATTCCTATTTTATAATAGCCTATAGATTAAGATACATTAAGAAATAATAAATTACATAATATGTAAAAAGAAAGAGGCAAACCGCTCTCCAAGTGAACGGTCCCTCCTCGTACCTATCTTTATGACCCCTGTATTATAATAGCCTATACATTAAAATACATAGCGTAAGCGTGAGCAAGTTCCCACATGAACTGAGCACCATATACTTTACAATAAGATCTTATAATAAGACTGCTCGAACCTGGCGAGCCAATAATTGTAAAATTAA
Source organism: Synanthedon tipuliformis (assembly GCA_947623395.1). Classification (NCBI taxonomy): domain Eukaryota; kingdom Metazoa; phylum Arthropoda; class Insecta; order Lepidoptera; family Sesiidae; genus Synanthedon; species Synanthedon tipuliformis. Next base: position 4,956,318 of record OX392428.1, on the reverse strand, counting down.
TCATATAAAATAAAGAAATTTCTATTCTATTCTATTCTACAAGCTACAATTAATAATATAAATGATTTTAAACCTTCAATTACCTTTATATCGACTGTATAACATAGAAAGGTAATTTAAATCATCAGGTGGTTTTTTTGGCCGAAGCTGAAGCTTCGCTCGACCAAAAGTTATCGAATCTATCTAATCTATGCGAATATATCGTCTATTCTAAAGCAACATTGCAGAAACCAAAGCAAACGCAATCATCATTAGAAAAAAAAGAGTAATTCTAACGGAAAGTGGTAAGAACGTCTTGTGCAATATCATTGTCATGGAATTGGGCTAGACGCTTTGTTTGTTGAAATTTGTCTACTTTTTCGAAAGTTACGACTCTGTTGTCCAATCTCAACCGAAGTTCGTCATGTGTGTGCGAGGCGTGTGCAAACAATCGGCATGTGAAGTTCATACTCACCGTGTACTTAACAATGTAGAAGAGCTCTCCAATATTGGTCGCAATTACGAAACAAAATACACAAAACCAAACGGGCAAACAATTGGTGATGAGTTTTCAAGTTAATGTGGAGCTGAATTGTTAGAAATGTTAGAAAACCATTCGTAATTATGTCGGAGAAAGAAGTTTGGATGGACCCGGAAAAATATATTTAAGGCTAACTTTAACTAATACAATGAAATTATTTTGTATATATATACTTCAAAAATTCGAAAACTAGCCGACGGATTGATTTGAAATTTTTACACAACATTGCATTTAAGCAAAAAAAAATTTTATTCGTTCACCATTGTTATGGCAACCGTGTAACGTTGCTGACTGACAGCGAAGCGTGGCCGGGTTCAGCTAGTTAATTATAAATAGTTAAATTTTAACAATACACGAATATGTTTGAGATAAATTAATCCTTAAGTCGGCATAAACAGCCACGATAATCATTACTCTCATCTCATTGTTTTGTAAGCAGTCAGAAATTTGCAGTCTCTATAACCATCTAAGAGTTAAAATTTAAAGAACCGGATATTATATCCGAGTATATACCGATTTATAATTATATTTTTATACGTAGAAAATAATGCTATAAGTGTGATAAATTCGCAAGCAATCTCCTGTGAACGTATGATGATTAAGAACACCGAAACTTTCTCTTATCCCCCCAAAAAAAGACCAACATTTTTTTATTCTCAAAACTTGCCACTTGAACCAGTATCAGAATTTGGTATGAATTGCAATTGACACAAGTATTTTAATAGAAATAAATACAAGATAGTTTTAACTTAATCTTGGTACCAAATTAACAATACAATAGATAACAATGGCTTAAGCATCTCACCTACGTATTGAACATCACCTTTATGAATATGCATAGCTTGTTGTACAAATAAAACATCTGTTGAACGCTAATCAAACAAATGAACGTTGTGTGGGTTCCTTACATAGAGAGAAAGAAAACAGTAGACGAACTAACGAATTTAAGTAATTAAGCGTAGTTTTTCATGAAGATGGTGGGGTAGATTACAACAATTCTAAAAATCATATAAAACTTGTAATAAAAAAATGTAAAAGTAAAAAATGTAAAGTATTAATAATTAGCACCAAGATAGGTAAAGATACAAATATCGAAGATGATACTATAATAAGTAAAATTTTTAGTTCATACTATAAATAGAGTTCCTCTACTATTATTTTACGGTGATGCTCCATTGTTTGGACCACCATAGTGTCGCGTAACGTATTGGTTAGCTTCATACCTACCTATATAAGGCTTTCATAATTAACTTATGTGTGTGAAACTATGAATGTTAGAGGAAAGTAAATGAATAAAAACATCATCATCCTCTATACGATTGCTTTGGTTTTAAGGTTAAACTAGTCGGCGGCTCGAACTCATCGGTGCGTGTTATGTGGCTAAAGAATTGCAACTTGCTAAAGAGAATTTACAACAGTGAAAAACAATAGTAATAAAACGAGTGAGATCTTCCATAAAAAATATTATTTACTCTTTGAATAATCAACTAAAATAATAGTAACTTAATAATGGATTTAAAACGACAACTAATTTTGTAGTTTCTAAAATGTATTAAAGGTTAAATTTTTACTTTAATGTTAACTACATATTTTTTAATATTTTAAAAACTGGAATACAAATGTGTAGTTTATAAAAATAGTAGACGATTTATACAAATTATACATTTTTTTTTAATTGAAACAATATTATTTTTGAGGATTTGTCATCAGCTACATCACTGCTACATCCGAAGGACGTAAAAACCACTCTTCCACTAAACACATTTGCAAATATATTTCACAATGAATAATCATCTTCAATTATAATCTAAACACGGCGTGATAATATAAAAAACCACTCGGCACACAATAAAACAAACAATAAGTCAACGGGTACTCAACATCCATTATAAGAGTTGAGGTCAAAAACCATTGTCTGGTACAAAACGTTCGAGATACTACTCGACCAGATTAACTTGACACCTACGGTCTATTGTGTATAATGCTAAAATTTTCACGACTTTGCTTGGGAAATCTTGAAGAAAAAAGGACTAGGTTAGTATTTGAAATTATTACTTATCTAAAAAAACTAGCTGCAACCTCATAAAATATGTGATTTTTGTCTCTAGTAAAAGTTATCAATGTGCTAAAAACCCGTTCCAACTCAGATGTTGATAGTTTTTAAAAAAATCAAAAAGTAGTTCTACGAAAGAAAAAACTAATATTAAAATTTGAAAAAAATAAAAACAAAACTTTAAATAATATTTATTTGAAAGGAATTCTGCTGAAAATAATTTCTAGTTTTTCTGAGATTGATGAGATAAGTATTAACAGATTAAATAAATAATAGAATACGTGTGTGATATACGGGAGCTGAACTCGAGAATATCTTCGAAATTCTGATTTGGAATAAAATGGAAAATTAAATATTAGTGATATAAAATGAGACCACATAATATTTAATTAATTAACCAATTAATCAATTGATTTGCTGTGACATTGAAAAAATATTTCCATTTTTAACGAGAGAATCAAGGTTAAAATATATAGATTATATTCCCCCTTGAAAAAATGTTAGGATAAATCTACGAATAAATAATACTCATGGCGTTCTTGTGTTGCCATGCTATAAAATGACCCTGGCTGAAATTTTGAACAAAATATGGTATTATAGACGTATCCAGGTATCTAGTTAAGTTGGTGAGAGAAATTTTAAAACCCATGTCAAAGGTTAAGCATTATCTTATGTTAATGCATAGTCCGGCGCGGCGTAAATCAATTATGGTACGTGACCCATGGAGGTCACGGTGTGGGTTCGGATCCCGGGCGAACTTGCGTTTTACACCTATTAGTGTTATGTAAGAATTTCGAATGCGAAATTATTGTTGCCCGCGGTTAGGTTTAACATGATTGTTAGATATGAAAGTAGTTTTACCTCTATTAGAGAGCTTAATTTTTTTTCCTTTATCCACCCATTGCCAAAGTTTAACGTGTCGATATCTAAGTGCTGCATCTGTTATAGTACCTGTATTCTCTACAAATTGCTTCGTTGGTTAATAGTAGACAGACAGCTTCCATCGCCTAATGGCATAGGGATTGCAAGAAATGCTATAAAAAAATAAATAAATAAAAAAAATATCTTCACACATTCCACACAGCACCATCCAGTTCCATATTAAGCAACTATAGGCTTTTATTATGGATATACTAGACAATTGATATACTAAGTAGATTAATTTTTTACTAGATATAAATACCCATGACTCAAGGTACAAAAGTAAATGTTAACACAAAACATTTGCCCCTAGCGGGATTCGAACCCGCGGCCGTTTGGTTAACAGCTAGGGTTACTATAACCACTAGACCAAACGTGTCGTGAAAGAACAGAACTTATACAGAAGTATAAAGCGAAAGAGGATGGTCTCTGGCATCCCTTACTCACTCACTGAAACTCAGTACCACACATGCTGTCGTTTCCACGGTAGTCTTCTGGGAGTGGTTATTGCCGCGAGACACTGTCAATTCGCGGGCGCGGGCGCCAGCTAGTATATTACATATAAAACTAAATAAATTTACATGCAATTAGGTATTGTCTCAAATGCGTGACCGGTCGAAGAGGCCCTTAAAATCAAAGTTTTCCTCTTATTACAAACATTTAAATACAAATAAAAAAAAATTAGACACAATCGAAGCGCTTTATTTCGATGACTTGCCGATTTCCAATGTCTTCCAAGTGTACCGACAACGTAACAGTATGGCTACCGATTTTTAAAAGAAATTTTTATTGCTACCCATAACAATAGAGGCGCGATGATTGAGCAATTTGTATACTCGATAATCTAATTGTAAGTTTGTGTTCATCAGATTAGAAAGTAGAGTTAGCAGAGTAGTCGCTATTTATTTTTTAGTTGTATCCGCTCGTAAACGTGTTTTTTATGAAGCCTTCGCCGTTTACTTAAACGCCGTTAGAGTAATAAATTATATGTTCATTTGTTCGTTTTGATAATAAAACTTGTTAAGAAAGTGTAAAATGTAGAGTATAATTTATAATCGCTACAGAATCTTTTTAGGTATTATTAACAACTAGATAACCAAGAATATAAATTATATAAAATAAAAAATGACTAAACTTCCAGAATATTTTTTTAACTGAATTATTAGTAGGTAATAAATATTGATACCAACATACTCGTAGATACCCCTCGTAGCTACGCATATACTAAATTCGTTAGCTCCATCAAAACCGCAGTTAGATAATCTAATCTGTGTTCAAATTTGTGTTAGTATTTCATGCTGTTTCATGAAACTCAGTATGCTCTGCCTCTACATAAAGAAAACCCAACATATGACATACACCGAGAACACTTATTTAGCTTTTTTTGTTGACTGTACATTCTCCATTGATCATTAGTGCGTCTTAAAACATCAACCACGTTGTCGAACGTTAACAAAACGAGAGTCCATTGTCAGTAACAATCTATTATTTGGCAAACAAACTGGTCAATCCCATAATAATATTGTCATTAGCACCCGAATAAAATGAAAATCCCGTATTTTTTGTGCTTTTAGTCCGTACGAATGGACAATGGGTTTTTGTCGGTTGCCTTTTTGCTCTCACAAATTAAATCGTTAATGCTCGTCTCATATTTTGTTTATAGTTCAGTGAACTATCGACAATGACGTCCTTTTATTTTGTTGTATCTATCAAACAAGGTCATTACGACTTTGACGTTGGGTTACTTTAGTTTAACTTTAGTTATTTTAAGTTAATATCAGTAATCAGTATCAAGAAACATTATAATAATCACGTTAGAGCTAAGAATCTAAGATATATGAGTGATATCAGTTGTATCAGCATGTTATCAATATTTCATGGAAAAAATACATTTTTTAATAAAAAATCTTACAAAATATACTTAATTATTTCATATAGGTACTGACATCAACTCATCATAACATCTAACATCATAATTAATGTTGCAGAAATTTAAGATACGTACACAAAAACCAGTTAGAACTTTCAATTTGTTAGCATAACTAAGTTTGATTTCACACTGTTGCTAACTTACTATGTACGTTATATTAGACTTGTGGTGCAAGTTAGGAAATAATGCAGGAATAATAAAATTATCGCTTATATATTCTTGTTTCATAATAATTAATTAAACGAACAGTATTTTTTTGATTATGTACCTTGTGACATCTTAATAAAAAAGGGTTAAGGAGTCTGGAAGCAACAGGGTGAATTTTGTTTTACTACAAATACAATGTAATATTATAAGAGAAAAGAAAAAGGGTCCTTTTCGATTTTTTTTATGTTTTCCTCTTAAAAACCTCCTTTGTCTTTTCCAGTCGTTATTTTAAAACAAAAAGCGCTATGTGTGACGTCATACTTACTGAATTTCTCCACTACTTTTTTTCTAACTACTCTATTGAATTATAACAATCTAAGCGTAGGCTCATTAGTAAAGGTATACCTTCAACTTTCACTATCACACATTTAGTTTTAGTGTCATTTAAACAATCGATTTTGTTATTGACATTAACATGAAGTTTATGTGAAAGAAAAAAAATACTTAAAAGTTCACTGCACACGTTACTAGCAACTCGTTTACTAAAATGCATTAACTCATCCCTAGAGAATAGCTGTCATTAAGTAGACTAATTATATCTAGTCGAGTAATACAGCAATATATTTTTCACTCTCCGCTTTTCACTTGGACCACACGTTAGTTTTGACAGGCTTCTCGGTGTGTGCGCATCAATCATGCATGTGAAACAATCGCGCTGGCAGAGGTCAGCAGTTTTATATCGATGACAGATTGTTAGTAAGCACTGAGTTATTGGTTGTAATGCGGTTGTAATTTCGCATGTCATGCTCTTTGTACGCCCGACTTACTAGACATAACATCTCTAAAGAGTGAGCGATTTGTTACTGAGATTGTACGCCACTCCTACAAGCACGCTAGGACTTAGACCACTTTGATATTCATTTGCAGATAATCTATTAAATAATACCTACGTGATTTAATTGCTTAGCAGTTAAGTGAACTTAACGAGAGAAAAATCTAATTGGATTAGCTTAGTTTTTATTTTTTGTTATCTATTAACCAAAAATAATAGTTGTTAACTATTATTTATTTATTAGTGTCAGGTATCTGTGTACCGAAATTTATGACCTAAATTTTTTGACTTGGACCTAAGATAAGATTTAAGAAGAAGAAAGAAGAAGTAGCGTCAGAGAGCTAACGGAGTTGAGCTGCTCCGGCAAACAAAAAGTCTGTCTCAAACGGATCGCCAAACTTCTTTAGCTGGAGAGGCAGCTGGAGAGCTGGCTGGATAAGAAGAAAAATATTTTAAGTCAGAATTCAGTACAACAAAATTTCTTTAAATATTGTACATAAAGTACTGTACATTAATATTGTACATAATATACATAAAGTACTGTCACTTTTTTCTATTATCACGTTTTCACCTAAAGACACCTAGAGTTAGAGAACACCTAACATTCAAGACAGCCGCCTTGAAGTCTGCTACATTAAGGATTGTGAATGTGACTGCCGTGAATGACCGCCTTAAGTAGCAGTTAAGACAAGTGTTCAATATTTCTACGTGACAAACAGTTAAGTTGTTGGTGACCATCGTAGCTACATCAGTCAAGACGCGTTTCAAGTATACTGGCGACTTAGATTGGATAAGGAAATAAGGAAATTAACTCTTGCATGCCTTACTCACTAACCATAAGTAAAAAGTAGAAAAAGTACTGTTTATTTCATGGTGGTCTTTGGTAAACGGGTAGTTAATGCCGCCAGACGAACTCACTAATTTAAGACTAAATAAAACTTGACTAGACTACAATTTAATGAACACAATTTTATTGCACTAAAGATAACGAGTAATTTTGTTAATAATAATAATAATAAATAATTGGCGAATATTATTTTACAATTTGTCTAATAAATATTCACAGCCAACATTACGGCAGCGACATCGTTAATTTTTATAGCAAATCAAAATAGTTATTAAAACGCGGGGCGAAAGGTGAAACGATCTCCTGCGGACATTATAAAAGAAATTGTTTTGCTGTCATAGATGGGCTAATTTATGTTACTACCAGACAACTTTCAAGGCTTTTAACGTATAATAAGCTGGTGTTTGTAATGTGTTAAAACCGTCGATAGATAATAAAACCGAATGCTGGAACAAATCACGTGATTAAATAAAATTTTATATTAACCAAATATCTTTTGCTTCTGATTTCGTCCGCGTTTAGTCATAAATAATATTATGCCATATTTGGAACAAAGCAATGTAATCATGTATACCACTACTGGAGACCAATTTTGACGACACTATTGGTCTAGTGGCTAACAACCCTTTTTTTTTTTTTTTTTTTTTAACGTTGGGAAATCCTCTTGGATACCCGGCAGTGAAGGGGACACTGCGGGGTTATGCCGGATTCCTACCGGCTAAAACCCAACGACTTTCTATCTGTCGCGGCCGTTGATGGGCGGGGTCGTGGGGACGTTATAACACGACTTCGGTGCCTCGCCACGGCTATCCAACGCGGGGAGGTCTATGCTCCCTGACAGATCCTCGGCGTACCCGAAAGTGGAGGTACGCCGGCCTACTCGGGGGACCTTACGACGGGCGGCAGTCTCCCCCAAGACTACCGCCCAGGTCCCGGTCAGGGTGGAAGGCGGCGGATATAGGCCACCCGCCTGCGCCCGAGCCTTCTCCGGCGGATTGGCTGGGAGAGGGGATCCTCTTCCCGTTGAGTGGCTAACAACCCTAGCTGTTAACCAAACGGTCGCGGGTTCGAATCCCGCTAGGGGCAAAAGTTTAGGTATGTGTTGACATTTTACCTTTGTACTTGAGTCATGGATGTTTTGTATTTATAATATGTATGTATTTACAAAAAATAAAGTAATGTATGTAGTATATCAACTGTCTGGTATCCATAATACAAGCATTATTTTAGTATAATATATTTAAATTAAATTTTTTTTTTAAATATTCACACATTCCACACAGCACCATCTAGTTCCAAAGTAAGCAACTTAATGCTTGTATTATGGATACCAGACAGTTGATATACTACATACAATACTTTTTTTTTGTAAATACATACATATTATAAATAAAAAACATCCATGACTCAGGTACAAAGGTAAATGTTAACACATAAACATTTGCCCCTAGCGGGATTCGAACCCGCGACCGCTTGGTTAACAGCTAGGGTTACTAGCCACTAGACCAAACGTGTCGTCAAAGTTGCTTAGTGTGGAACTAGATGGTGCTGTGTGGAATGTGTGTAGATATTTATTTATTACTTATTTATTATTTCTGATGGAATAAGTACCTTCAAAAATTAGCGTTACATATAAAAAAAATGGGATGCATTTTTAAATAGCTTAAAAAGCAAATACCAAACCAAATTCAATTTTATGACTACAGCGATTCGTTATTATGTAATGTACAGAAACGCAATTCCTAAGGCACGTTACGACAAAAACAATTATTTTCGCTATAAAAGCTCATCTGTACGCACGTACTTATATATCCTTAATCTATGAAACTATATCTGTTTGCAACATAACAGTAAAAGAGTTACAAGCAACTCGTAGGAGATGACATGTATTAAAAATTACTAGAAGGGTCAATGCAACAGTCATTTATTTATAATATACGTTTGAAAAAGTTTAAATAAACTACGACCTTAGCTTTAATTCTTTTTTTTATGTTAAGGAGAGGCTGACGGTCCACTTGATGGTTGGTGGCTACCGTCGCCTATAACACAAGCAACCATAGATGCGGCATATTTTGGTACTCCCTTTTTTCTTTTCTCTCTTTTCAAAGTTCGAGTAAGCTTCTGGATGAGCTCGCTCCATCACGGGCCTCATTCTTGCTACACAGCAGTTTGTTGGCTAAGAGCAAAGAACAAACCCATCTCCAATAATAAAAAAAGTACACTGCCGAACATAGAGGTATTAAGGATGAGGGATAAGAAAGAGATGGGGTAAGGGGCTCTGTCAACCCTTACTCTCTGGAATTCTTCATGGATATCTTGTACGACAGACGAGAGTTAGACCAAATGTTCGTTAGAGAAATTTTATCCGGAATAATAATCCTATCGATTAGTATGATAAAATAGCTAGTGTTTGTTTTTTTAATTTTAGTTGGTTCGAGTCCCGGGCGAGTCAAGCGAGTTTTAGAAAATCTTTGAATGCAGTTTTATTTCTTTTTAAAAATAAAGGAATGTCTCCTTTATGTAAAATGAGCCATCTTAAGGATTTAAAGTAGTTTAAGTCCCTCCAGGGCCCGACTTATTTTTCCACCCTGCATATACTGTTACTGCAAAACGCAGTGTGCTCTTAACATAAAAATATATGTTTTATTTATTTTATTTTATTTAGGAAAACAAATAATTACTCCATATATAGTAAATTTGAAAAAAGTACCATATATACCATATCTATATCATATATTCATCATTGACGAAGTCACGGGCACCAGCTAGTGCTAATATCGCTTTCGAAGTACGCTCATAAAATAGATTGTCGTTTCCGTTATCTTTATATCGTTGCGACGCACACTCTCACACTATAAAGTCACCTAATCAACGGCTCGCAGCTGGTCATGTGTGCACGTTGTCATACTACTTTCTACATATTTTTTACACGGCCCTATCTATAGAGCAGGCTTTAGTAATGATGCTATTACGGTAAGATAAGTAATTAGTTGCTTCGTTTTGATTGAAGCAAACCCGAGAGGAAAACTCGCTTTTGTTAAAAGACGTTTTAATTATTTTGTTTACTTCAACTTTTTATTACACCTACGTGATTATAAACGTTTTTAATGTGACATTACATGCTCACGGGTTAACTCTTAAATAAACAATAGTAAAAGAAATGGGACATAAAATATCACAAATCATGACATGAGACTTGTACCTATAATGAATAAAATATCTACTGCGTGTGAGAATTGTATTTTATATATTCAAAATATAAATTTCTGGCTAATTTTTTTAAATCAAAATAATAAACATAATGCCTTAGTACCTAACTTGTTAAAAAGTTTAATGACACATTAAATAGGTACCTATCATTAATTATTTTAACTCTTTGAATGATTCAATTATTATATTTTATTATATATTAATATATCAGGTCTGAATTTATAAATAAAATTTTATTGTTAAGCTGCCGGAAATACAATTAACTTTTAATTTTTTTGAAACTTTTTAAGAAATCTGATATAGAAAATTAGACATTGTATTTTAAATAAAATATTCTAAAACATAAAGTGTGTACCTACTATGAATTTGTTGCAGTCTCACGTGGACTGGTCATCTGCTGTATTTGCTTTGTTCGTAACCAACGCAACACATGTATCATATCTAGAGATTGATCTAATGATATAAGCTATTTGAAAACTATACTTGGATTACGTATATCGTTCATCTAAGTGGATTAGCGATAAAATTTGGTTTATTGATAAATGTTAATTAAAATATAAATTAATAGGGAAAAAATATTATTTAAGTAATGTTAACTATTTTTTATTATTATTATCATACAGATTAATTAGATTTGCATTAACGATGATATTGCATGTGTATATTATTATGTTTTAGATATATTGAAATAACAAACATTTAAACCAAATATAACGTGGGTCTCGCCCCTTAACATGAAAAAAATCATGGCGAAGAAAGAGCGATAAACTGGGAAGGTTATTTCGCTCTTTTCATATAGTAAAAACCGAAATAAAATCGATCGAATCGTTTAGAAGAAGTTAACGGAGAAACTGACACATACTTACGGACAGAAACTTGATTTTATAATATGTGTTATATATGTACGACAGGGACTGATAATTTGAACTGATACCATACAAAACACTATAATGATATAATACTCTTAAGATAAAATTAACAGGAAAAGAACGTCCCGACTAATTTCGAAGATGTTTTATAAGAGAGTTGAACGATACGTTATTTAGATGGTCAATAACTCATTATAATTGAAACATTCGGGCTAATAGTGCTTTCTAGACGTTTGACAGCTCAGTCATTAGTGATGCGACGGTGATACACGATCGAAACTGTCGATTATATTAATCGATACTTTTAAACGTTTTCTTGTTACAAAGTAAATCGTCTAGTTAATCTTCTTCTTCCAGTGCCATCTCCTATCGGAGGTTGGCTATCATTATGGCTATCCTAACCCTTGAGGCGGCGGCTCGAAATAGCGATCTGGTACTTTGGCCATACCATTCGCGGAGATTCTTGAGCCAAGAAGCACGTCGTCTGCCTGGCTTGCGTCTACCTTGTATTTTCCCCTGTCTAGTTAATATTTGGCACTTTATTTATATGCCAATATACATTGTGTTTTATTGAAGGCTTTATTTAAGTTTTTTATAAAAAGTTATCGCAATTTAATCCTTGTAGGAGTTGTCGCTTGGCTCGTAAATTATTATTTTAGTTATATATTTTTTTTTATTTAATATACAAGCAGGGGAATTTGTCTATATATATATATACCTGCTCTGCCAAATGACAATTTAAAATTACGATTAAAAAAAATAACATTCGTTAAAAGGAAATTTAGAAAATTAAATTACCATTTGAGGAAGTACTGAGCGTTACTCTTTTATTGAAATTATTGTTGACCATTCTATGCAAATTGAAAATACTGAAATTTGTTTCGATGTATTCATTTAATTTTTCAGCTTCGTAATAATGTAAGTTAACAATTTAAGTTCATTATCCAACCACCTGAATGTCCTAAATAGATAATATCTGTCATGTATTTACATTTAAGATGAACATTTTGTTTTTTTCAGTGAATTTATCACAAACACCATTCAATTTGGTAATAAATTATGTTTCGAGGCCAAAAAAGATTTAAAAGCAAGTCAATTCAGCTTTACTTGAAAATTATTAAGAAGATAACTATTCAATATTTTGTAATAAACGAATGTAATATAATCAAAGCACGTTGAAATATCACTTTATTATAATATTCCCAGGTCTAATGTTGGTAAGCGACAAATAAAGTGGCGATCTCCAGATGTTTATCTATGGACAAATCATCTTGTGTAGTGCCCTCACGCACACATATAAGCCTTCGCGGTGAGAACCTAACGCACCTGTACCGGTCGACCTGCTGACTGTAGGGATGCGAAACACACATTTGTCGATAAATACCTAAAAACTTAAAATTAGAATTAATTTAAAGGGTTTATTGGAAGGATGTAATGCAATGTTACTATTATTTGGTATTGTTTTTTGACCAAACAAAAGATTTTTTAATTTTCACTTATTCCTGTTTAATTACTATACTTCTCAGTACTATACTCGTACTTCAGGATGGAAACTATTTAAACTGTCACATATTTTCCATTTTTTGAATTTTCATGAATGCCTTTCTATTCATGAGTTACATATTGGCAAAAAATGGCTGTGATTGAATATCGCTTAACAATATTTGTAGAAGTGTATAAATTATTTAATTACTGAATTTACTGCATTTACTGAATTTAGTTATCATTATTAACTGTATAGCTGCAAATACCTATAAATCTTCTCTTAACTTAAAAAAATAGGAATCGCCATAAATATTGTGTATTATGTAACTTTCTCACTATATTAATTGATTATATTATTATATTTTGTTATTGACCGAACATAAAACTGACCATTGTTTTGTACTTAATTCACAACTAAGTTATAAATTGCTAATTCACTTGTAGTGAATTGAATAATTAATTTTCTAAGTTGTTATCCATTTCTAAACCATGACTTAGTGGCGAGATAAGCAAAGATCAATATGCATAATTTTAACATGCATACAGTAATCACATTAAGTCATTGACATTTGTTAATTATATTCAAATGGAGTATTATAAATTTATCCTGTTGTTGTATCGATATCGACAGTCGATAATCTGGACATGGCGCGCGCCTAGGTCTCACGCAGCGCCCGTCCCGGTCCATCGGAGCCCGTTCGCTTCACGACTCGCATCATAAATCACGTACTAATAGCCGGCAAACTCATTCGCTAATCCGAATCGAACAACCGCGTGTGACGTGCGTAAACGCCGCGTAAACGACTATGTACCTTTACCCAGTTATTTGTACGTTACAAATCTATAACTATAAAAAAATATTCTGTTTATTGTTTGATACGTCATATACGTACATATTTTATTTCAAATTAATATTTATATAGATAAAAAATAAATACTTACCTAAGTTATTTTAGGTTTTTTTTATCTTCATATTTTGGATAATTTCAGGCAGTTTTTGGTATTTTCGATGTCAGGCGTTTCTAAAATGTTATTTTTTTACTACCCACTAGTACTACAAAATAATTTCAGAAAGTATATAGATATTACGTCTTGTACTTTAATGTTTTGTGTAATATTGATAGGCATGAGAGCGTGAATACTTTAAATCCTAGTTTAAAACCAGCTAACTCAAAGTTGTGGGTTCGATTTTCTAAATAGTTATAGTATTTTATGAATAGTATATTATTATTTCAATCCACGCGCAATTTCAAATAATATTTCTAAAGTGGTAACATGTAAGTGCGAAATGTGGTCATGATTGCTCACTTGGGCGTATATAAGTACAACCGAAAACAAAAGTTAACGGAATTGTATACCTAACTTTATGCCATATTTATAGATATCCAAAAATATATCGAGAAATATTAAATAAATTTTATTTGATGATATTAAGATATTAAGAAGATTGGTGGGGCAACCTGGCCAAGGAAAGCTCAAGATAGAATAAAGTATTAACAATAAAGGCTTAAATAAATAAATAAATAAATAAAATGAATGTATGAAGACTTTGTAATTGTATAAAAATTTATGGGAGTAAAATCAAATGTAACGTTACGCATTAAAGGCTACAATATGCTTCAATATATATAAATATAATATCATACATATAACATATTATATTAATATGTTTTATTTATACTTGTTAAATTATTTATTTATTCTTTCGTTCACATTTATTAAATTATTTCTGTGACTGTACCTTATCATTAAGTTTAATTCAAAATTGACCTACATATTCGCGGACATGCATATTGTTGCTAAATGTTTTATAAGCAGTGGCATGTATAGCAGCTTGGTGTGGTCAATACAATGTGTACTGGACAATTCGACCCGCTCTCTAAATACTGATTTTACGACACCAACACTTACCTCTGTACAGACAGCAACATGGAAAGGAACCTTACAATCAATGAGGTAAGAATGTTTGTGTTTACATTCCAGTGTTGCCGACTGTACGCCAACTAAGGACATAATATCACTAGATATGACATTGCGTTTAATAAAGTTATCTAGCAATATGTCGTTATATTATATTAAATGCGGTATTTCTAAGAATAGGCTCTACATTACATCTTACGTGACGTGTAACAAGAAATTGTTATTTTGTGCTAGAATTTTGCATTTCATTTTAAACAGTTATTCGAATTTATGCAAATATGTTGTAGGGTCAATGGAATTTAATGTCAATATATTTCGCTGCATTACCTTACATGTAATTACGTACCTAGACCTATTGCAAAATAAAATTTCTACATGTTTCTTAGACTCTCTACAATAACATTAAAATTTATATTTTATTATTATAAAATTTAAATGATTCAACTTTTAAAATTACTTTTATTTTACAAGCAATAAAATGAAATTGCCAGCCAGTGATGACATATGGCGCTAAAACGTGGTCTCTTACTTATAAACTTTGTAAGAAAGCTCGACGTAGCTCGACGATCTATGCGTAGGACTAAGCCCGCGGTTATCCTTAGACGTAATGTGTGACTAATTAATTGACTGCTAATTTAATCCAAAAAAAAATTCTCGTCATAAATTAGATGTTATCGTTGGAATTCTAATTTTAAAAGATAGTTACTAAGTGTCATAAAAATATAAGATCGAATAAAGAAGATAGTTCTTTTTTTATAGTTACAATTTAGTCCTCTAGGTTATCCTCTTATTTTGTAGTTACAAAAAAACTGCATTGCGGGACCCATATAATTTCCGTAATATAATTTCCGAAATGCTTAAATGTACTATACTTGTACTAACTAACGAGTAGTTATACTCATATTTGTGGCTGTGGCACATTTAGCGATTTTACTTCAAGACAAAGTATATAATATAAAATATGTACTTGTATGTTTACATGATTCTATGACATCAGTGCCTTTGTACGGCAGAAGTGGGCAGACAAAAGCTTGCGAGTGTATGTCAAGAATATATTGACTTTTACAACGATGTAGAGCGGAGCGCGAAACTTGGATGCGGCATTATATGAAATCTAATATATTAACTCTAAATGTGTATTATTAGCATTAAGCAGTTTGTAATAATCAATTATAATGTGCATTAACTAATTTTATCTTTAAATGAAGAAGACGTATGACATTAATATTGTCTAAATTTTATCGTTTAAAAAACAGGACTACGATAGTAGGTACAGCTTATTTCAACGATTATTCTCAATTGCTAATTATTTTTTTGATGAAAATTAAAAAAATAAAATAAAACGATTCTCGTAGATGGAAGCAAAAAGAAAGATTAGTGACTCATTATCTGCGCATGGACCTTATGAAGAGGTATGTCGAAAATTCTTCATGTTCTCAATATCTTATTGTCTTCTTGATGGTAATTATGGCATCTGGAATAATTAATATAATATATAATAATGTAACATAATTATGGCTCCAGTTGCCTGAAAAAAAAAATTTGAATTTGAAAACCATCATGATGTTTTGAGTTTTGTGATAGAAAAGAAATACCCTATCCAAAATACTTTACTATCTTTGCACATCCCTAAGCGCAAATACAATAGAAGCTGGCAGTTGGAGTACTGGAGTGTTTACGGAGTACGAACAGTGTTTGCTCGACTGACAAAACTTTGGGTTGCGTCAATGTACAATCTAGTACTGTAAGTATCGGCTCAATCAACTTTAAGTCCTCTCGCATATGCAATAAGGTTTTGTACTGCGGCTTTTGCTCATTACCATTTTATTGTCTGGTTCCGCGTTTTAGAGAACGGTCAGCTAAAACTAGAAGATTGCTTTGTTAAGAGAAATGGTATTTCACATATCTTAACTTCAAGACCATTAAGACTGTTGGAAGACAAAAAAATGAGGCATAAAGTAGCAGGACTACTTTGTGCCTTTTGGGACTTTTGATGATTTTTTTTGTGTTCAATGAAAACATTTTACATCAATCTAATTCTGAATCCATAAGCACATTCATTGAAATGGTATAATTAAAAAAAAGCACTACACAGACTTTAATGATAACATATGAAGCTCAAGTGAAAATCTGGTAAAATACTTGCTATTTATTCTTAGAAAAAAGAAAAAGTCATAATAAAATTCTTGTATTAAAATATCATTTTAAAGTTGTAAGAACTAGTTGATGTTCGCGACTTCGTCCTAGTTGCCACTCAAAATGGAAATGCAACAGTAAATGTCACAAGGTAATATCTGAAAAATATAGATTCGTCTTTAGATCACTGATAATTTGCTCTATGAATCACAAAAACAATTAAAAATCACCTACCGTTGGCAGATAAGTTAGGTATGCGCACACGCGTCTATTGTAACCGTTAACATTCTCGGCCGCTCACTGAATGAGGCATTAATAAATCTAAAGCTCCATTAAAATCCTAAATATCGTTTATCTTGATTGAGATTTATGATAAGTGGTCCAGCGACAAGATTGAGACACTGTAGTCGCTGCTCGAGAAGACATAGTTCGAGTACACTAATTGAAAATTATATCATTGTATTCAGGAAAGCCTCATTGACTGCTTTACCGATAGATTATACTTTCTAATACTGGGAAGTATATGGATCGAGTTGTGTTTTTTGCATCATAATAGGAGACGGGCCCTAGCCAAGAGCAAACGTACAGTCATAAACGCTACGCTCAGGCTACGCTACGCTTGGGAGAAAGCTTTGTGATTGGTCAAAATTTTATGTGGGCGTTACAACAACCAATCACCGGACTTTATTTTTTAACGTTTCGTAAGTACGCAAAGGGAGCGTTTGCATTGGTATGCTCTTGGCTAGGGCCTCAGGATTCCCATTTAAATTAACCTTAAACAGCCCATTTCCTTATCCCTTTCATTACTCCTACTACGTTAGTAACTTATTAGTAATCTGTGCTCCTACTATGATAGGTAGACAGCGCAATTGCAACACTTGTCGCGTTGCTTGTGTTATGGGCGACGGTAGCACTTACCATCAAATCGACCGTTAGTCTGTCAGTCGAACTTAACATAAAAAATATATAGGCTTTGTAGTTTACTGCGATATTATCAAGCTTATGATAATTTTCTACGAAAAAGATGAAAAATATTCTATATTGAAAAAGATTGAGAGGTACTCCGATCAGGATTCTTAGCTGAGTTTGCCTTGGCAAACTTGAATTGAATTGAATTTGAATTTGAATTGAATTTGAACTTGAATTTGAATTTTTATTTCAATTTATTAAAAACAGAGTTTAAATTATATTGCATACGAATAGTAAGTATTTTGTAGACGAAATAGTAGTGAAAAAAAAATCACTCCGTGTAACAGCACTTTGAGTTCCCAAACAAATCACAGGTGCTCCTATTGTTAGAGATGAGATGTGACGATGAGATCTCACCGCGACATTTGTTCCTCTGTCTGCCCTCCTCAACGATAAAAGTATCTTTATTACATCACTGAACTTCGATAGTATTGGAACAGCTACTTCTCATTCCCGATAATTTGGAAGTTGGAAGCTTTACTGTAATCAGATTTTTGTTTAAAATTATCTACGCCTATTTATTTTATTGTAAAAAGCTATGTATATATATATATATATATATGTATATGTATATATCTGTTTTTATATGTATCTATGTCCTTTTTGGCAAATAAAATTTTATTCTATCGGGTCCGTGGCGTTTGCCCCCAGTGGTCCACGCACCTACAAGACGAGATGTGTATGTACATCTCTGTATATATGTGTGAACTCACATGTACAGAGATGTAGTAATATTATGAGCATTTATAATGTTATAACTGCGATTATATTTTAACTTACAAGTCAGTTTTCTTTAAAATTATTAATTTGTCTTAAAACAATGACAAATTAAAAAAAAAAACAGATTTTTATTAATTAATTTTCAATAAAAATATTATAAACGTTTAATCTAGATTTAATTAGTTACCTAAGATCAAGACTAAGGCGTTGAGAGAATACCGTTAAAAATTAACTAGCCGGCATGCGTACGCAATAACAATTTAAAAAATATAGTAGTCATCGATAGATATTATTGCCGGTGTCCGATAAAAAAAAACTGTCTACAAAAACTATAAAAATTCGCCATAAGCAACATTTTTCCTTAATTAACAACTCGTACGGAGCATTAACAACACAATTAACGGTAATCGAAAGTCGTTTCGGACAATTTGTGAAGAAAAACTCGCGTTCTAAAAATTAATTCAACACACGTCCAATTACAATCGAATCACAATATCGAGTTTGGGAATCGATTCTGTATCGAATCGGTATCGTAAATCGAATGAGTTTGGCTACCAAAGTGTGTCCATTAATCACGCGTATCTACAATAGTGGGTGCTTTCTAGTGCTAGTGGACAAAACGGATTTCACCTCGATTAGGTTATTTATATCGGCCGGTCAGACAGGTGTGTGAGGTTGAGGATGGACAACGCCGATATACAGCGTGTTCATATTTTTTAGATGTAGTAATTAAAAAATAAATAACATAGAATATTTTAGAGAAAAACTATTTATATTTATATGTTTAATAATATTATAGATAAAGATTAAATTTTTAAATAATCTTAAAACTACGAGTATAAGAATCTTAGAACTACGAGTATCTTAGAACTACGGACTAATTGTTAAAGTCTAATATAAGTAGTTAAAACATTTACTTTTTGTATTGGTTCAATTAAATAGAAATATCATCAAAATGTCTTTAAAAATGAACTAAACATGATCAAAATTATTTATTAGCTTAATTACAATATTAATGTTAAGAAACTTTTTTCACAACATCCTGTGTATATTATAGATGTTCCGAAGAAGCGGCGGCGGTGCCTAGAGGAATGTTATTAATTTGGAATTTGTTACAGCCCATACTTAAGCCTCTCGATATCGCCGTTAAAGTCTCCCCGCATAAATATGAATACGTCTTCCGTATTGTTGGGTATCATACACATCACTTTATCAACTCTATCATAAGTAACGATTTTAAAAATTAATTTTGGAGAGTGTCTTTTTGTGTGTACAAGGCAACACAAATACTTGTTTGCGTCTAGAGTGAACTTCTACCATTGTTTTTATAGACTTGTATTTTTTTTAACAATTATGATTTTACTAAATTTCAAAAAATATCTACTGGGCTTTCTGATAGTTTAATGTCTTGAACAGGGCAGCTCGTCTGGCGGCGGTGACGTTTAATAAGTACCTATCGTTAACTTCGTTAAATAACAGAGTTATTTATAAGGGACAAGCGACACGTGAGCAATTTTTCTTGTGGAGAGACGACTTGATAAGGTCCGACTTGACTTGATAAGACTTGATAAGGATGCTTCTGACCGGTCATATTCGAAAATTATGGGAGAGGCTTTATTTCCAGCAGTGGACGTGTTTTTTTTCTTATTTTTTAACGTTGGGAAATAATCATCTTGGATAGACAGTGTAGGTGACAATGAGAGGTTATGCCGGATTCCTACCGGCTAAAACCCAACGACTTTCTAGGGTTAATGGGCGGGATCGCGGGGACGTTATGACACGACAGTGCCTCGCTACGGCTATCCAGCGCAGGGAATGCTACGCTCCCTGTCATTGTACCTCCACTTTCGGGTAACGCGTACCGGGTCATTATGGGTAACGCGTACCAGAAAGTGGAGGTACCTAGGCCAACTCGGCAGCAGTGGACGTCCCGCGGCTGAGTAGCACTCAACCAAAGCTCATTATCAATAAAAATGTATCAATAAAAAGATGTTTATTTCAATCCGAAATGATTTTTAAACACGTACAGAATTCAAAATTAGGTCAATTAACAACTTTGTATAAAAAATTGGTTTTGATGTGAAATCTTGTAAAACAAAATCGTAAATGCACATTCACTTTTATTGCTAAAATAAACAGTCAGAATATCTCTAACTCCGGTTATTACATCGGGCAACAATGTAACTCACGGGACTTGTATTGCTTGACGCGGTTCCAAAGTGGTTTCAAATTGATTTGAATACTCGACGTGTTTAGATACAATCTGCTTTTAACCCTTTCTAGTAGGTATCTTGTTAGCAGTATATCTTTATTTTCTTTGCAATTACAGTCCATAGAAAAGTCAGTGAGTCTGAAACGGTAAGCTGACTGTCTGTCTAGTTTTTTTTTTTATTAGAGATGGGTTTGCTATTGGCCAACAAGCAGCTGTGTAGCAAAGAAGAGGCTTATGATGGAGCGAGCTCACCTCTGGAGCCTCACGAACTTTGAAAATATTTGGGTTATATGAGCTCGAAAATATAGACGCTCGCGCCGGCAAGGAGTTCCAAACCTTGGCAGTGCGCATTACAAAGGAGGTTTTATAACTTGATTAGACTATAAATACAATATAATTCTATATTATATTATGGTCATCTTCTAGCAAGGCGTAAACAAATTCCTGCAGAGTAGCCTTAGGTGTTGCTTGTGTAGGCGAAGGTAACCATCAAGTAGACAGTTTATCAACCTTTAAGTATACCTATTTATAATATAAAAAAAGAAAACAAGAAGAAAATAGGTACAAGTGCGCTTCCGACACTGATTGGTAAAGACCGCAGATTGGGGAATAGGTTTTGGGATATCTAACTCACGTATAAATACAAAATAGCTCTAGTGCTAATATATGACGACATTCTTCTGGTAACTGCTGCTAGATATGTCGAATGATGAACCGACACCATATTAATCTTGGTTATACATTTGTAAAAAACCATTAGAAAAAAATACGCTTTCAAAATATAGCTGTTGATAAACTGACCCAAAATTTAACTCCGCAATTAAGTGTATCAAATTAACTACCATTTGTGAATTTGGTGACGTTTTAATGTTAAAATTTCTCAGAAGACATAATCAATTAAGTGTTCCCCACAAGTTTTAGTCATATGGACGATTCGATTGCGGGAAAATGTTCTTTGTGATTTTTAAGGCATTGTTTCATAATGGATTTTACCGAGAAATCCATGACTCAGATACGATAGGATTGCGTGATGTTTCTGTTATTTTAAGGAAAGGTTGGCTATTGTGCGAGATTTTATAGTTTCTTATGACAATATCAATTTTATAACAATGTAAAAACATGTGGTGATTCAAAATACATGGTGAAATGTATGATGTAGATATAATACGACCTTTGCGTAATGCACTTTGCGTAATGCACAGATAAGGATTTCTTACTTCTATCATTGGTATCTTAAAAATAATTGGTTAACCTAATTTTATAACATACAATTAAAAAAAATGACATGTCAACATGAAAATCATAACCATGTAACAACAAAGAGTAAGATCAATGAAACAGTTAGCCTAGCCTAGTGGATCGAATGCTTGGCTGCTGCAACTGGACATAAACTGGTTCGTATCCCGATATACTAAAAATAATGTAATTTTTAAAATAATAGCATGCTTCAGTTATCAGTTAGAATTACTTTTAGTATAAATATAAGACTTACAAAAAACTGAAAAGTAATATAATTATATCCTATTTTTCTAATCATGATCATAAAGCCATTCTGGATGCCACATATTCATAGATTCTTTGCTCAAAATATACTCAAGCCTCAAGCTGCACAATTATTTTTTGAAATAATCTTTTTATTTTCATTCGCCATTGAAATTTTTGACAACAATATTTATTTATTTATTAAACAAAGCACACAGACAGAATACAATTAAATTTGTGAAAACAAGGATACATGTGTAAAATTATTAGCTAAATTGTATTCCCAATAATTTCCTTATTGTCGAATAATATACATTTATTGTAGTTTATTGGAGCTTTCAAAAAGGCTTATTGACGCCACTGGTGACCGACGAGCTGGCAGCTTCCTCGCGTAACGCTAAAGCATTGCAAAACACCGAGGAAATGCTGCCAGTATCCTCGGTACCATGCCGAGGGCGCCCAATTTTATAGATATTTTTTAGGCGTATTTATTTTTAGATTTTAGTTTATTTATTGTAGTATAAGAAGACAATTATTTATTATAGTTATACCGATTAGAAATTATTGTAATTTTGCATTCCCGTTCGATCACTCGCAAGTAAACTCGATTCAGGCTGTCGCTTTGAAATTACAATTTAAAATACCGGCACGAGTTAAACCGCTATTTTTGCAATTAACTGCTACCAGTTTTTATGAGTCATTCACTCCGACTATAGCCAGTTACGGAAAAACGTAATATCCTTAAAGATTCTAGTGCTGCGGATTAGCAAAAATCTTGTACTGGTTTATGTTGTAATCCTGAGCACTGGCGACTGAAGTGTACAGTATAAAAAATGTGTCATTTTTATATTAAAGAGTAGCAGGCAGACTGACGGTCTACTCGATGTTAGGATAGGTTGCTACTGTAGCACTTAGTTTATACTAAGTGATCATGTTATGTACTCAGTATAGAAATGTCATTTACTTCAGATAACATGACTAGTAAAATAAATTTATAATTAGGTACATTTGTTAAAAATTAATATTAAATATTTTTTATATTATTTAGATAATATTACAATAACTATTAAAAATCATTGACAGAACGGGGCAGTAGACTTAGCTATACATACACATTTTGAGATTTTACTAACCAAAAAAATTACCCAAGAAGCACAACAGAAGAGAGGCAGCCCTTAAGCCTCCATAAGCCCCTTGAAGGCTTGAATTAGTAGTTAAATTCTAAGGTATATTGTTTATTTTGCTGTTTATAAACATTGAGATCTATTCTAGAGGAATTATTATAGATAATAGTATTTTTTACTAATTCTATAATTAGATTGTAGGATTAGTAATGATCCTTTAAAGAGAAAAAAGAAAAGTTCAGTCACGGAAAACTTTTGATACTGTTACACAAAGGAAGTGGCATAAGCGACGGTTTGCGCAAACGCGTAGCTCGGATGTTGTCGATTACGATTGCGCGCGCGCCGCCTCGGGTGATCGAGGGCTAGTTACTTGCGCGAGTTGTAAATTACACTCCACTTGAACAAGGACTTGCTTTTTAGTGCTATTATTACTACCATTATCATTATAAAAGGGTGGTAAAATTCTAATGGTACCCAGAACTGATTTACTGAGCGTACGTAGTTCAAGCCTCGTTTGAAGCTGTTCTTACTTTTTTTTTATTTATTTTTATTTATTTTTATTTATTTTTATTAAAAAGGTGCCTATATTGTAACAGTAATAGGGATTGTTGCTATGCGAAGTTTAATTAGGGCCTCTTTCACCAACTATAAGTAAAGTGTTGATTAGTTACTTTTCAAGTAACGCTAATTGGTGAGTAAATGTTACGAGTATCTAGTGTCAATTTCATTGAAATTATCCTTGAGTAATGCTACACGCAGATGGAGAAACTCGTACGCTTTCTTACCGGTGACTTTAAATGGCGGCTAGCCTATTTGACACTTTACTAAGAGATGGTGAAAGAGGCCCTTAGACTAATATTAGATTTGAGTCACAGCGAGGCGTAAAAAGTACTCTTCTGTTAAAATACAATGTTGTGAAGTCAATCCTGAATACACTGGCTTTAATTTCAAGTAAAGTAATTCAGAATAAAAAAGTTCATATTTTATATCATGATAGGCTTCCAAAAGCTTCTAAAAATCCATAGCTTTCCAAAAGTATGTCAGGCGTCAATGTATGTAATGTAAGGTTATATATTGTATTATATATTTTGTTAGGCGTTATATCTTTTATTTTTCATCGCGGACGAAGTCGCGGGCACCGGCTAGTGGTGTAATTAAAAAATCAACACAACTTTGAGCAAAGACTGTAACGTCAAAGTGGCATTAATTTTTGCATTCTATTGAACCGACCAGATCCAAACGAGGCATCGCGAAAGTGGTTGAGAGCTTACTTGTATAATTTCTATGAAAATGCACTTTTGCTCGCCACACAATTGAGAGAAAATCACTTGCAATGTAACTGTGAAAGTGTATTTTATACAATTATCTTTAATTTACTGATATTTTATGAATACAATAAAGTATGAATTAAAATAATTATTGTAATTCTGAATTACAGTTAGATTACAGTAATGTAATTCTGATTACGATGAGTGATCAGGATAATCTTTACAATTAGATTTATTATTTGAATGAATTGAACTTTGCAAATTATAATAATTTGTGATTTAATATTCTTTTTTATATTGCATAGATATTACATAATGTTTAAGTGTAATCCTTCCTATTAATATTATAAATGCGAAAGTTTGTATGGATGTATGGATATTTGTAACTCTTTCACGCAAAAACTACTGAACTGATCACCATGAAATTTTGCATACATGTTGTCTGGGACACCAGAAAAGACACCAGAAGCGGGCACCAGCTAGTGTTATTATATTATTATTTAAAACAAATGCAAGTAATATAATCCAGTAGATAATAATCTTTGTGAAATAACTGGGCTCACCTATTAAGTATGGGCATTTAATTGTAATAACCTTTATTGATGACCTGGCCATGATGTTTTGACATATGGCAATTATGTTCCAGTTCGAAGCCGACTTTATAATAGCCGTAAAGAAAATTGATTTGCTTACATGCGAAACACACCCCGTTCTGCACCTGCAAATGTAAAGAACGATTTCTTTAATTGTTTAACATTAGTTGCCCTGCGGTTTCACTTGAAATAAATAAAGAGAAAAAGTTTTTTTGAAGTGAAAACTTCTTTACAATCGTTGGGCATTTTTTAGGTGGGAAAAAACCATTGAACTCGCGACACTGTAACCGTGTAACCGTAATGTAACTGACACCTCTGTTGACAATTATAAAATAACACAGTAATATCAAATTAAAATAGAAAATGCTTAATGATATTCCAAAAAGGTGTTCCACATTTTCAGTATCGAGGAGTTACTGAGAGCTTACTCTTTATAGATAGAATAATAAAAGTCTCGTCTCGAAGAATAGTCTCGTTATGAGATGGTGGGCTTATATTTTGATGTTTTTTAGATAACATCGATACTGAAGTCCAAAGTAGTGTCCACAAAAATAGCCTTAATCAATGCCGCTTAAGATGAAGTATATTTCTCACATTATCACACGGAGATACTTCAAATTTATTTATTTAAACAGTTGCATTTACCGAGTTGGTAAAAAAGGTTACCGTTAATTCTTCACGGTTATTAAAACAAAGTATTTTAACACGGACTAAAGAACAACTAATCAGAGATTTCACATGCCGATATTCTTGCCTATCGTTAATTCATTATACACTTGATAATAAAAAGACAAAAACCGAACCGAAATATCTGACAACCATTCATATTAGAACTAAAAAGTCGATCGGGCCAGAATCTTCACATTAGCAAAATGGTTCCGTATATCGAAATATCATGACTGTTTTACAAATACAAATATAAAATACAAGTTGTATACAAGTTGTACAAGTTGATCCTTTTTTTGTGTCTTTTACAATAATTTAGTCATATATCTTTCTTTACTATGCCAATTAATTTATTTCCCCATGTTTATCAAAAAATCTGTGAAAACCTGTATGCCCTAACAGCAAATCAGCGTATTGAGTCTAATCCGCTCTGTAAAGTGCGTTCAAACACAAATCATAAATATTAAGTATGAGGAATGATAGTGATAAAAGACCTACAGAGACAGGCCTTGAGCCATTTTTTGCCTGCATGTACTTTTTTTAGTTAACAGAGAGTTTATATAAAGAGTTTATACTATATATAAAGAGTTTTTACACATTTTTTATCTACAACAAATTCTCTTTTAATATTTTTTCAAAAGTAATTTTTAAATAAGATTTCTATAGGTATATAGAATGAATATTTTAATACTTTGATTTTAACTGACACAAGTTTAATTATATATTTTTTATTGAAGCGGAACCCTAAAAAGACAAAACACACACATATAATAAAAACCAAACGGGTCAGATTGACATCTGTCCAGCGGAGCGACTTCTTACGCTCGGTTGAGCAAAATCAGGTATTACAATTAAATTAAAAATCAGTCAAATTGCTCTACAATCAATAGCGGCACTCTGTACAGTCAGCAAAACTGATTATGATGACAACAGCCACAAGGCTGCAAGTACATTTTTACTCTATATCTACTTCGGGTACAAGCACCCTCTACTTCGGGTACATTAATTAAAACCTCTTTATATCCTTTAACCTCTTTAGTCCTAATACTTTTAAAGTCCAACCCATGGAGAATACACGTAAGGAGGTCCAACTCAGAAATCAGAAAATGTCCGTTGAATACGCTCAATAAGGCGGCACTGTAGTAGCATTGGGTCAACATTGGGTGGTGTGACGTACTAGTAGCATTTTATATACCTACGATTTTGTATGTACTACCTAACCAACCAATCATATCAAGCACCAATGCTACAGTAGCGCCATTCTGGTCAATTTATGAACCACTACTTAAAGCTTTTAGCTTGCCACTTTTTCAGTTAAGTTGGTCCTCCTTTACCTCTACCCTCCATAGTCCGAACGATATATCAGAAATACGATTCCAACCATAAGATGCGCGGGCATATGACAACGACCTCTCTTCGCGGACGCGTTCGTTAAACTATCAGATTACCTTTTTAATTTCATGCCACGTAGAGTAAGTGAGTAAGAGATGCCATGGCCTTTTCCCCAATGAGGAACAGTCCTTTGTTCATCGTTGATTTAACTAAAATAACATTGCTTGTATTAGAGAAAAATACAAAATTTTAACAATACTTTTTTTTCTTTTTATTAATTAACCATTTATAAAACTAAATTTTATATAAAAAAAAATTAAATTAAAAAAAAATGTATATCGAGAAAAATTTTGAACTTTTTCTGCTGACCGTATTGGAAATTCAATATAATTAATGGTAGAATGATTCAATTGAATCCACGGCATGCGTAAGTTTCCATTGTGAGGAGTCTCTGTTGACGACTTTCTACCGACTCGCGTCGAGGTGTCACATTGCTTAAGCTAGTCGCGGTTTTCGGCGACAGGTGACTGCTTTTTTTTAATTCGCTCTTTACCGACAAGACAACAACTGTTTTCAAGTGAACAAATATTTTAAAAAGGGCAAGAATATTTAAAATATATATCTCCTTTTTTGTTTTCTGTTCTTCAATTATAGCTATTCATAAGAAAAAGAAATGGACTTAAACATTAGAAATAAAAATTTCAAATAAAAATTCATGTAGGTACAACACGCAAATATATGCGAAATTTTAGGATTCCGAATTCAGAAAAAAATTTGTTATTTAATACTTTTACTTATTAATGGCAAAGCACATTGCGATTCGTAGTCATTTGGGCATCTCTTCTGGTGGCAGAAACCAGAACCAGACCGCTAAAAAACAGCATGTGTGCTGTTTCGGTAAGTGAGTAAGGGATGCCATAGACAACATTAAAAATGGCTATGGCAATTGCCATAGACAATTGCCATAGCCAATAAGGTTTTATGATTCAGAATCCGAATGTAAACAATGCACATTAATTAAGTAACATTGTTGCTAACATAAAAATTATCTTGTTAAAATTTGATTTTCTTTAAAAACCTGCTTCTCGAAGAATATATTATTGAGGAAGTTAATAATTAAAAAATACACCGAATTTCTTATCAAAGTAAATTATACTTGTTCGTGTCTTTAAAATATTTAAGTCAATTAACTTTATCTCAATTTGTTACAACGCGTGAATTAATTATTATTTTTAAAAGTTGTACCGTAACTGGAGGCTCGTTTTAAGCATGGATGTTACTCGTTTTAGATCTTACCATTATAAATTCTGTTTTTAAAGTATGGCAGACAAGAAAAGTGCTTTATCAGTTTCGATTACAAATTCCATTCATTTCAAAATCGCTAAGGCTTAAATTTGAAATAGGTATTGATTACTGATTGACATAATTTGTCATCGCTAATAAAGATAGCAATAGAAATTGTCACTTTGAATTTTCAAAGGAAAACAGACCTTATCATTCTACACCATACAAAGAATGTTCAATCTTAGAGTGATAAAGCACTTTATTTGTCGAGTTTACATACCAAAGCTGTAAAAAAAGTTTATGTATTCAGCCGATGGTGTTAAATTAAAAGAAGGATCCAAAAAAATAGGAAAAATGTCTCGTGAAGAGGACTAGATGTAGCAGTGAACGACTTATTACAATACTTCTTTGGGACTAAAATGAAATAATCACAAATAATAATAATAATAATACACAAGCAACACCAGAGGGTTTACTCTGGGCTCATTAGAGCAATAATATTGCAAAGCCTTTAGTTGCTTATCCAATATTGTTTCTTTACGCAGTTTAAATAAATAAATAAGTTGAAAGTAAATAAAATTATACTCATCATCAACATCTCAACCTGATATAATAATTAATAGTAAATATGTAGTCTAATAAAATAAAAATGTAAACGTTTGTAAGGATGTGTGTTACTCTTTCACGCAAAAACGGCTCAACCGATTTGGATGAAATTTGACACACCGATAGTTTATTACCTGGATTAATATATAGGACACTTTTTGTCCTGTAAAATGTTAGACTAGGTTTATTTAAAATTGGGCGCCACAGGCATCACAGCGATAAATATAAAACTCATATTTTCCAACGCGGACGAACTCGCGGACACCAGCTAGTGTTCCTACATATATGCCTAACTGATTTTCACCTTGCGATCTGTCAATCAAGTTTTATTATCACACTAAATCTCCGCCACACAATATAATTATAATCATAGCACACATAAATATACTTTCAACAAAATAACTCCCGAAGGCGTTTGGATAATGTTTAAATACCGCTATTTCTAATCATTGACGTCGTAAAAGCTGTAATTTCGCAAATAACCATGTGTAGGTTGGGATATTAACTCCATAGGTGGTAGACATATGTGGACATCGAGAAATATACTTAAAGGTGTTAGTGATAGCGTAGCGGAACCAACTCTGCAGGAGATTCAAGAGATCTGTTAAAAGAATATTATTTCATGTTGGTACTCGTACCATGCTCATGCGTGAAAGATAATAATAAGATAAAGATAATAATAATAATATTACTATTATTGTTATTATCTTTCGTCAACTGTGATATGAACTTTACATATTTATTAACCGTTGTACGCGACTGCGTCCGCGTACTACTAAAATACTAGCTGGTGCTCGCGGCGTCGTCCGCGATCTGGATGAAAGGTGGATATGTGTAGGGGCACTAAAATACCTCTTCCTGTTTTTCCTCCTGGATGAGGTGACAGCCTATTGTACTTCATTTCGGCGTTTTTCACCTAAACAACACGACAAAAAACCAAAACAAGAAGAATCAATCGTTGACTAGTTGTTGTGCTAAATGCCTATGGTGATCGGTTCAGTAGTTTTTGCGTGAAAGGGTTACAAACATCCATACATACATCTATACATCCATACAAACTTTCGCTTTTATAATATTAGTACGGATAGCCTATATTACTCGCTGGTAATGTAGCTTTATATAGGTGAAAGAAATTTTAAAATCAGTCCAGTAGTTTTTGAGTGTCATAACAAACAAAAATTATCTCTAATAATATTAGTATAGGATTTTTATACCTTGGCTTAAATTGTTGGAATTTCCGTACCTAATTTAACTCGATTAAAAATATAGCCTATGTTACTCAGTGATAAGTGTTTATATTAGTGAAATCGGTGCAGTAGTTTTAGAATGATAACATAACTTAGTTAACAGAAATATAAAACAATGCTTTTTTAAAATATAAATTTTTAAGTTAAAGTTGATTGGTCTCAAACCAAAATCTCACACTAAAATGAAAATTTATATTACACTATATTAAAAAATCTTAAAAATCAAATTAATTAGATTTGTGTACATTATCACTTATTATAATACAGCTAACTTTCGCAATAAGTATTTAAACCAGAACCGATTCGAAAAATGAAATAATGGCTACGTAACACAACATAGGCGTTCCTCTCATAGCTATAATACTATCGCTTGGGGCCTTCCATCGTCTTTATTGATATTTTATAATAAATAATCGCCAGCACAATAGAAAGCATTGTAAATTACAAATCGATATAGTAATTTGGGCGTCGCTAGAATACATTTAATTCGGTATTTCTATAATTGAAACAATACCAATGGCCAGTCATAAATATGGAAGTGTCAAAATTTTTAATAAGTTCAGTAGAAACGGTCCGTTCTGTATGTTGGTGGTCAGTAAGATAGATGCATTTGTTTTTGATTGTGTTTAACCAGCAATGTTTGTAGGAAAGTTAGTGAAACAGTTATAAGTCATTAGATTTTGTTAAATAAATTGATTATTTACTAGTTACCTAGTTCATAATTAATGTTTAGTAACAGTTTTATGAATAATTACTAGCTCGTGCCCGCGAGTTTTTCCGCCATTAAGCCGTTTTTGTGTGAAATCCTAACAAACTTTCGCATTTGTAATAGATATATAATATATAATAAATATATTATAACATATAATATATTATATATATAACAAATATAATAATATAACTACTAAGGTAGTGTATGACAAAAAAATGACTTGTTAGAGATTATATGAATAATCTAACATACTTAGTAAATATAAATTCCATATGTTATAATTATAAGTTTTCCGGCATATATATAGTTTACTAAATATTAAATTACAGTACTAAATTTTAAAACGACTAAGAGACAAGTAAGTCAACGAGAGCCGTGAGAGCGAGACATCTCATTTGAGGGCAAAAGTTTTGATCGCATTTGTTACATCTACAGCTACGAGTATGTCTTACTTTGACAGCTTATTATCAGAGGTGGTGTGATTGTAGTTTTTCACAAAACGTCGCGTTAATCCCACGTGCGCTGGTAGCAGTGACGCAACCACCAATTTGTGGTTGTGATTGATATTAATCCCCTTAATCCGAGTTGCTGTCTGTCCGAAAAACTTACTGTTCGGAGTTCAATGATTTACAATGAGCACTAATCATGCGGATAAGGCATATATATATAGAAGTATTTTAAAACACACTTTTTAATTATTTTAAATATAATTTATATATTTATATATAAACTGTATGTATTTAAAATACAATAAAAGTAAATGTCTCATCCACTGTTAAATTTTCTTTGCCACTATCTGTCCGGAAAACTGTTTCTAAGCAAATCAAATAGACAAGAAATTTTCGTGGTTGCATTTTCTTTTAAAAGGATGAGTAACTGTCAATAAACTTACATTTAAATTATTATATTTTGTTGTAAAACGGTTTTTTTTTTCTTTGTACATAGTATGTATACGTAGTATCGGCAGTGACGTGCCTGGTGTATGAAGCCAAAATCCTACCACTTCAACGTAATTATACTTTATGCCGTGACTGATCGCCGACTTGACGTTTCCGTGACTGAAGTGTGTGCATGAACCTTAAGTCTTGTAAAAATCCTACTACAAACACTTTTAATCAGCAATAAAGGGATTGCATCAGAACTTTCATTAAAGTAAAGAGAGCTAAGTACGAAGCCGGAAACTTCATCTAGTTTCCATAAAAATAGGTGTGTCGATGCCACCTCCAATGTTTCGTAGCTCACTCAACAAACGGTCATTCGCTATAATTATAAAGAATATAATTAACACAGTGCTCACGTGACAGGTGTTTGTACATCGTACAGTTATCTTATTAGCAACAATATTAACCAACGGAAGCTTTGTGGGATTAAAATTTAAAATCGATGACTTTGGAATGTTTGTATGACACAAATAATTTTGAGTCTAGTTAGCACAACAAATAATCCGTCAATTTCATTATTGGGTCAGTGAAAGTTGTTTCTTTTTTGAAACAAGAGAGAAAAAATTATTTTTTACTTGTTATATAAGATATAACATAGGTACAGGTTATCCACACAGTTTTAAAATTTAGCTTGACGCATGCCCTGGGCGACAACTATCATGTATTTTAAATGAATTTTTTTTTACTACATCCATAACTATAAAACTAATGTGGCGAAAAGTTTTATATGAGAATTGTCGTAAAACTTACACATTAGTATTTACATTATGATAAACCATATCATCAAAGTGGCTTTGCTTTTAGATTACTTAAGATACGTAAGGCCTGGATAGAAGCAAGATCACGTTTTATTGTCGACCCGAAGACTTCCTCTTAAAAAAATTTACAACTAAAATTGACATAGTAAATGAATACAATTTCTAATTTTCATTAATTCAAACAACTGCGATTTTTACGACTTATAAATTAGGAATAAAAATTTAGATTTTTATTGGGAATAAATTTGTATTTGTCGGGTTGTGCTCAGAACCGTTACATACGATTTATGTTATTTGTTATCTTACACATTATTCTTCTTCTTCTTAGCGTGCCACTTCTCTACGAAGGTTGGCGACCATCATGGCTATTCCGAGCTTGGAAGCTGCTGCGCGAAAGAACCATTCTCTTAAATTCTTCAGCCAGGATGTCTTTCTTCTACCTCTGCTCCGCTTCCTCTGTATTTTACCTTGCATCACTAGCTGAAGAATACTGAAGAAGAATAGCTGAAGAATCTTTCGCCCCTCATTACGTGCCCGAAATACTGCAGCTTTCTCACCTTTACAGTTCTCAGCACCTTCACTCCTTTTATTACTATAATTTAATTAAATTATAAGTTGTCGCGGGCCTGTACATAGAGTGAGAAATGACAGAATTCACTTTTATTTCGTAACTTCAGGTTAAAAACAGGAAAAAAACAGGGCACCTTGCATTACCTAGCAACGGATACACAAAATTTCATAAAATGTAGCGTTGCCTAGCAAAGGATAAAATCAAAACCTCCTATAATAATTTTTTTTTTCTGTGTATACAATTTTGTTTTAAATAATGTTTTAAAAATAAAAAATAAAATGTTTTAACACGTAATTGATTACGTTAATTAATTGAAGCGCGGGCACCAGCTGGTATGATTTTTTTATACACAAATTATAAAAGGTATCAAACATTTTTTTTTGAAACAAAAAGAAACAATGAAGATACTCTGTAATATGAACATTTGAAATTTCCTCTACATTGCATTCATAATAATGTGTTTTTCACTTTTTGTAAACAATATATTATGAAATCAATGACACAAATTTTAAGCTTCGTATGGCTCTGTCCTTTTACAACAAACGAACTGTTCGTTCAACAATCAAATTTACGACTTATGTTTTGAGTGTTAAGTCTCAAATTTAATTGAAATAAACGAATAAAAGGCTACGTGTAATGTTACCCGAGAAATCATACTTTTTAAACACACGGATAATTTAAAGGTTCACTTGTCAATTAAAAAGCTTTAAGCATCAATCTCCCAATCGATACTAGGGAATCGATACATGAGAGCATCGATTATGGGATCATGCATCTTTCGTGTCATCTGATATTTATCATGACTTTTTTGATCTTTGACCTTAAATCAGTGTTCGATTTTTATCTTAGATCGTGTTAATTTATAATTTAATGATTTAAATTTTCAATTTTGATCACATACTTATACGTTTCATATTTTTGTGGGGTGCCTTGGCTACGTGTCCCTAAGGTGATAGTGGAATGAAAGGCTAGTTTCAAAGATAATTGATTGGTCTCGTTGCGCTCGACTAGATAGAGCACTATACAAAAGCAATAGCTCCGAAAATGTGGCAACTTGTTATTGTAGTGTGTGTAAATATCGTCACTTTTTATCACTTTTTACCCAATATTTTTTTTTTTTACACAGTTTCACTACGTTAACTGGTATTTTATTATGCCTAAAATTTAATAAAACATTCGGCACGTACACATCACAGACAGTTTGCAGTGTGACTGGCTCGGGTACGCCGAATTCGGCGTACTATTTTATGCCGCATTTTACAAGTACGACGGCGGTATCTAGTCGAGCGCAGCGAGACCAATCATTTATCTATGGCTAGTTTGTATGTGCACTGGTTATTACGCGTTGCGCGTGTGGGGACAACCATACTACCGGCTGTGTGCTTGGCCACATTGTAGCGTGCCGCGTCAGCACCGCTACATTTAACTAAAACTAATTTGCCTAAATCATTCAGAAACGCAGTGTGCCTTGTCACTACTTTGAAGATCTAGACCAGAGCCAATTTTGAAAAATTCATTTCATATTTTGACATGCTTTTTGTTTTTCAACGCTGACGAGTTCGCCGGCACCAGCTAGCGTAATTATGTTGTTTTATGTCTCAGTCAATGTAGGTAATTTTATTGTTCTTGGAACAAACTCGATTAGGAATTAGCAATGCCGAAAACCTAATCTTAATCGAATTAGTTCTAAGCAATAATATTGTATGTTATTCTACCTACTATTAACGTCATAGACAATCATTAACCATCAAACATTGGAGCGTATTAACAGTACAGCAAACCATTTGTGCGAGCATGCAAAGGTACGGAATTGCCTGCTTTATGACCCGATGGCTACCGACTATTACCATTGTAAATGGTCTAGCAATTTGCCTCCAATCCCCGCTTCCTTGTTCATCAGGGAACGCATTAGAGAAATTCATTCTCCGCATTTCCCTGCAGACCTCATTATAATGATTGGAGTTAGTAAGATGATTCCGCAAACGGTTTTTGGTAATTGAATGCGGTTAGTCTAACCAGATCGCGAGTTGGGACCACAGATGATTAGGTGTTGCTGTTCATTATACATTACTAGCTAACCCGGTGGACTTCGTATTGCCTGAGAAGTCATTTTAACTTCTAAAAAAAATATCATGGCATCAATTAACATGGTATTAGGAAGTATTATACAAAATACAAAAAAAAATACAAAATAATATTTATTAAAAATATTATTATTTTTATTTTTTTATAATTTATTTTTTATTATTATTTTTTTATCTTTATTATTATTTTTTTAATACGTTAGTTTTAATACGCATTTCATACATTTGGCACCATACAATTTAAATGCATAGGAGCGATGATTTAAATATCTTAGGAGTTATACCAAATTAAAATCTACGCGCGAAAAAATAAATTCTAGCGGTCTCGCACCAACGTGACGCACCAACGTGACCCCACGCCTGCGCTCCATGACCCGCTGTCGTGTAAAATTGCACATGTGTGAAGCCGGGAGCGGGTGGCTGGTTTCTAATTAAAAATAAAAATAAGTATATATAATAACGTCTACAACTTAGCTACCTAACTCCATCCGTACAAAGCCCGACGTCTGGACTAGTGCAATGTATGTTTGAAGTTACATATTACGGAAAAATACCCTTATAAATTATATTCCATGGCTATTTATAGACTGCTAACTCGTAATTGGCGCAAACAAATAGACAAGAAGCCCGAGATAACACTGATACGGATTGTAGCTCGACTGAGAAATAGATTAAGAAGATAAAGCAGAAAATTGATTGGACTGCATTCTAGTCAATATATTCGAATTCTATGTTTATTTACGGAACTAGTCCATTTCTAACAACTGCTAACAGATTAAGGTTTAAAATAAAGCACAAGTCCACCTCCATACATTCAGTTTAATGATAAATATATTCGTCATTTGGAAAGAAGGTTTATCGAGACGCATAGAGTAAATTTTTCCGCAAACAATTCTGCAATTTTTTCGCTATTTCTATTAGTAAAAACGAACTTACAAAATTTAAGTACACTCTCCCTTTATATTTTACTCGTCGACCTAAGTAAGTTATATCTATATAGGTACCTATTATAACACATAGTGTTTACTTAGTTTGACGCCAATTATTTCCGAAACTACTGAACCGATTTTGATAAAACTTCGTAACTATATGTAGTTTGGTCTAACTTAAAAATAGGATAGTTTTTATTTTGAACACAGGCGAAGCCGGGAGCGTGTATAGTATAATAATAGGTATGTATTCTACTCGACTACAAAACTGATTGATGTATAATCTACTTATAACTTATAAAAATTAAACTAGCATCTCTATTGAAGATTTTTTTAAGATATTTGTTTTTAAATTTTATGTCATCAATTTTTATTTATTGACTTTATTATCATTTCAATTCGATAATTGAATTCAAATTTTGTACCTAAATCGAATACCGAATTCCGTGAAATTCCCACAACAATCGTCAACGTTTTTTTCCTTTCGAATTATTTCCATATAAACAACTTGTATTAACATGTTCATTCGGATGATCAAGTTGTTCAGTCGGCTTTGAACGGAATTTAATTTATTAGAATATTCTCGTATGACAGAGTAGTAGGCATAACTTAAATTTCTTTCAAAGAACTTGGCGTAAGAATTCAACTATGTCCTAGCAGAGATCCAAACAGCCTCTTGATACTGGGGATGATAACTAACCAAAGGATGAAATATTAATTATAAAGGATGACAGACAGGCAGACACCGGTTTGTCCTTTTTTTTTTGACGAGGAGAAATCCATTTACAGACTTCCTACCGCTGGCTAGGCGGTAGGGGTGTGTGGGGGTCAGCCGGCGCACCGCGCTATGCTAATCATAGCGGGCCCGGCAATACCCACTAAAACTCCCCGGTGCCTCCTCGTCGTTTGTGCGGGATGGACCGGGCTATGCCTAGGCAACAACTCCGATCCATCCCAGGGCTGGCTAGCCGTTGCTGGCTAGGCTAACGCCAATGGAGGATTGCCCAGAGACACCGAGGCAATCACCAGACGGAGGGACCTTGTGCAGGCACACAATACATAGTTAGCCAACTATGTGCGCGGGTCCCAAAAGACACCGGTTTGTCCTACCGGCTAGGGTTCCTCTGACACAGGTCAGAGTTATTGTATAGCTGGCAGTGTAACATCATAGTAGTGGTTTTTAATCTGCGTTTGGAAGCACGTCTATACATACGGTACAGAGTACTGATCAGTCAAAACAAAAAAAAATTTTTTTTTTTATATCTGCAACGAAATAAACAACATTAAAAGAGTAAAACTTGCTTCTTCAAATTCATATTACACTGACGGTCCACTTGATGCGCTGATGATCTAGGATCAAGAATAGGGTATTAGGAAGGAATAGGCAAATGGGGTCTGGCATCTGGCTGGCAGGCATAGCTCTGGCTCGATGTCTGGCACTCACAGAACGCAGAGTCATACTCAAGATGTGTCATTAATAGTTCATTCCAGTTTATCTTTCTAAACTAATAAAAATAATGTGGGATTCTTAACTCAATGAGTTGACTCCTTGAAATGAGTTAAAAAACAGTAAGTAAGATAACAGAACTCGGCGGTCAATAAAAAAAAAGTGGAAAACACATAGCGGCGTCCCTTTTGCGCCCACGCATGTCACCTGACAGTTGTCGTTTGTTAAAGAGCCCGTGTTTTGTTTTTATAGCACTTTGCCTTGAAATAATATAGACTTAAAACGGTTTTATTAAATAATGACGCCAAACGTCTAATGTAGGTATTTGATAGGTATGCCACTATACCTATTGATAGGTACCTATATTAAGAAAAAAATCCTTGGACGACCTTCGAATTACTGTTTTACTATACCTAGAATCTATACATCATCAATACTAATAATAAATCTGTAAGTGTACAGTATTGTATGTATGTAGGTATGTTCCTCCATAACTTTTAAACGAATTAACTGATTTTCATGAAACTTAGTAGATAAACATTTAGACGTACGGGACACAGGATAGGCTACTTTTTTCACGTGGACGAAGTCGCGGGCGCCAGCTAGTACAGCCGTGCCTGTCTGCGTGTCTGTACATAAAATATTAAAAAAAAAACTACATGTACAGACCTACACATTGTTACCGAGGTAAAAAATATTTTTTTAAATTTTCAGAACGGTTTAATCTCAAAAATAGCTTAACTGATTTAAATGTGGTTTACACTGATGTATTGATGATTACCTAGACTAAACTATAGGATACTTTTATATCCTGAAAAAATGTTGGCACCAGCTACTATAAAATATACCAATAAAAATTATAACTAATGGATAGCAATCATAAATATCTCCTACTAATAATAATATACAGGTAGATAGGTACTATTTCATATTTTTATGTGCCAC
This sequence comes from Synanthedon tipuliformis, assembly GCA_947623395.1. Lineage (NCBI taxonomy): Eukaryota > Metazoa > Arthropoda > Insecta > Lepidoptera > Sesiidae > Synanthedon > Synanthedon tipuliformis. The sequence continues at coordinate 4,917,558 of OX392428.1, read as the reverse complement.
AATATAAAAATGTCTTGTTAAGACGTTTAAGTTACATAAATGTAGAAAGTGGAAAAAGCTTAAAAAAAATGCACGTAGCGAGCGGCTCGGTAAAGAAATACTAAAATATGTATAAACATGATTAATTTATATTCACAAAACCAAAGTTAATTAGTGGGTATAGGGACATAAAAAAAAAATCGGCCGTTAAAACTTAGGCTTCAATAAAATTAACACATACTATACATTTTTAAAATAAAAGGTGATATGTTTAAATTTCAATGTTTACGGTCCGAATAGAAGAAATTTGAGCGTTTTATTGCTTTTGACTAATAACTATAAAAATCAAACGGCTTTCTGATCCAATTCGAGCCGTTTCGAATACAAATAACGATTTTGTTGAATCTTGATTTGGTTTGCCTTTGAAATAACGAAGTAGGTACAGACCTACTACGTATAAAGTTAAATTCTTATGAGATTACATTGGCGAGTAAATAAATCTTCTAATATATAAAATTCTCATGTGGCAGTGTTTGTTGCCAAACTCCTCCGAAACGGCTGGATCGATTTTGATGAAATTTTGTGTGCTTATCGGGTACGTCTGAAAATCGGCCAACATCTATTTTTATACCCCTAAATGTTAAGGGTGTAATAAATAAACTCAAAAAACCGTTTTTTTAATATTATTTCAGCTAATAGAAAGCTACATTATCAGCGAGTAACATTAAACTATGAAATATGAGTAACATACATACGCTATATTTTATAAAGTTACGCGGACGAAGTCGCGTGCAAATACCTAGTCCTACCTAATTTTATAAATTCGTAGGTAATTATTTATATTTGTTAAATTTTCACACTTTAAGTTTAAGTTAAGCTTAAGTTTCACGCCACTCAACCGATCATCATGAAATTTTTCTTAAACTTTGTCAGGGGTACGGAAAAGGACATAGGGTACTTTTCATGTAGAAAAAGTTCTGTTCTCAAGGAACACGAACGAAATCGCGGGCAACAACTAACTAGTTAACTAACTAACTACAACAACAACAACACTTAACTGTAACTAACTGTTAATTGTGTTAACTGTAGTTAACTACAGTTAGTTAGTTGTTGTTATTATATTAACTACATTCAGTTACTTAACTCTGAACGTGACGTGCGAATTAGAGTTTAAGACTTTTTTTTATGTTTATAGCGGTGTAAACAGTTTTCTTAGAAATTCAAGAATCACTTCAATTAATATATAATTATGTATATTAAGTCAATCAACTAAGCTACAATTTCGCGTATTTTTTTATTTATTACCAAGAGTCAGTTGACTATGTCCAGCAGTGGACATCCTATGGCTGAGATTATGGTGACTAGTGACTAAGAGTCTATAATTAAAATGTATAGGATATATAAATTTCAATATTATAACGAATTTTGAATAAATAAGTTTACTGATGACCTGTTTTAAGATTAAACAAGTCTGGATGGTCTGGATTTTGCTCATAGACATTTTTAGCGTTTCCATGTATCACGGTAAAATCAAAACTATTTTGTAAATTAGGAAAAATTACACCCCTTTTTTCCTAATTTTCATCTTAATAAGAACCTTCCTAAGTTCATGCTCTAGGTTTTCTCGAGTTTTGGTGTTTAGCTATTCTAATGGAACACGAAACGTCTAACTAATAGGTAGTAACCTTAGCTGTTAACCAAACTATCGCGGGTTCGAATCCCGCTAGGGGCAAATGTTTATGTGTAACATTTTACCTTTGTACCTGAGTCATGGATGTTTGTATTTATAATATGTATGTATTTACAAAAATAAAAATACTACATAAAAACAAATCTATGTAGTATATCAACTGTCTGGTATCCATAATACAAGCATCAATTGCTTAGTGTGGAACTAGATGGTGCTGTGTAGAATGTGTGAACATATTATTTAAATTTATTAATTTTAATTTCTACATATTATATACTTAGATATTTATAATGGTACTTAGTATTTTAATACTTTTATCTATTTATTATTTTACATCGTTAACAGTAAATGAAACCTGTAATCCATTTTAAGCCAATAGTGGTGAGGTTTACGAGCAATAAAATTAAGTGTACGTCCCACACTACACTACACTACGATGGTACAGGAACCAACTTCAGATCATTTAGAACAATAGCCATAAGGCGTGTGACATTTGACAGGTGCCTGATTGAAACGCTTCCTACACACTCTTAAAAAGGCTGATAAGTATATTACTATATACATATATATATATTACTACTTCTTATTTAATGCGCTTAAGGATAATAAAAAAAAAACAAGAGAAACGGAAATACTCTTCAGAAAATTAATTAATTAATAAATTAATTAAATTAATTGATTAATTAATTAAAATCAATTAATGGATAAACATAAATTTTAAGCCAGATTTTGATATAGTTTTTACTAAAGGAAAGAGCGATAAACCACGAAGGTTTTTGTATATAAATTGCAAGTCACTTGCATATAGACCATATAGACCATATATACAGAATTAATTGAATCAAATCTTACTATTTAATGCAATAATTTCTACAAGATAACATTGTTTTATACTACTATCTTACTAAATTCACTAAAAAATCTATAAATCAATACGAATACAAAAACCAAATACAAAATAGTTTATTATCTTTTATCTTAAGCCTAGGTACAAATTAGGTGTACACGCTCTTCCATCATCGCACTTAAAACTTTGGCTAAATTAGGCTAAATTAGAACACAACACTACGAGATTTATCAAAATTCAGATTTTAAAAACCATATTGCTAAGTCTGAAAAACAAAACAATCAATTAAGGCAATCCGTTATTCGATTGTGATAAAGCAAAAGTCAAAGAAGCGGTCAACTTACAAAGCTTAAGACAACTAGATATCGTTTCAATCTTATGTTACATAAATATAGAGTTGATTATCGTTTAGACTAAAGACTGAAGAAATTTGTTCCGTGAGCATTGAGCCCAATTAATTATACAATTAAAAAAATTTGACATGTCATCCGTCATTTGCAGATGATTTGGAATTAAATAAAGTGTAAAAAGTTTTGTTAGCACAACACATACACAATGTTAAGTTCAACATTGTTTAATTTACACAAATGTAATACTTTTTTTTTATAAGAGATGGGTTAGCTCTTGGCCAACAACTAGCCACGTGGCAAGGATGAGGCCTACGATAGAGCGAGCTCACCCAGAAGATGCCTATTCACTCGAACCTTGAAAAGATTAGGGTTAGGATTAGGGAAAAACCTACTGCTTATGATTTAAAATATAGCATTTTTTGGGTCAAATTAAAATATGTAATGTGTTTTTTAAATTAAAATTAAAGTTTAGATTTAAAATAAAATTTAGATTTTAAATTAAAGTTTAGATTTTGCTATTCACATAATATGAAATTAAACATTTTATGTCGATATACCACAGACAAACAGTAAAATTTAATTTTTATAAGGGCCTTTTACACAAGTAAAGTATTGATTAGTTACTTTTCAAGTAACGCTGATTGGCGAGTAAATGTTAAGAGTATCTGGTTTCAATTTTATTGAAATTACCCTTGAGTAATGCTACTCGAAGATGGTGAAACATGTACGCTTTCTTACCGGAATGTCGGTAAGCCTACTTGACACTTTACTCAAAGATGGTGAAAGAGGCCCTAAGTATAACATCCAATAGGTAACTCGAGTATTTGTATAATTTATAATAAAGAATATTATTAAAATAATTAAAATAAATTCCGGATAATTAAAATAATAAAAAGTATGTTGATCTTTTTAAATTAAGAAAATACTATAATTTTACTAGGAAACTACAAAATAAAATGAAAATTTAGACTCCACATAAAATACTGCTCAAATTCTATATTAAAAGGTAGTTAAGCGCATTAGATGATACTCGTACTTGGCTATTCTTTCTTAACAGAGTTGAAGCCTTGACGCACTGATATAGCAAGAAAAACGGACTTTACATACGGTAGGTACTATTTAAACTCGATCGTGTATCACTAATAATAACATTACCTATAATAAAATTAAAAACAATGAGTACATAATTTATAATTAAGTATTTCTCCTTTTCTACGAAGGTTGACCATCATGACTATCTCAACCTTGGAAACTGCTATACGAAAGAGGGAGCAAGTTCTCATACTAAACAAACCATTCTCTTAAATTTTTCTAATCTAAATTAGATTATACAATTAATTAATACTTGAAACTTAAATTCCTATTAGAATTTTATATACAAGAATTAATTTTTCTATATACAAGAAAAAAGTTTCTATAAAATTAAAATTTAAAATTTTTCCTATAATATTAAATTTATTATAATTATAAACCCTATAAATTTATTAGTGGCAGCCATTCTTAGATTTATATTAGATAACTAGCTTATCCGGCAAACGTTGTTTTGGGAAAAAATAAAAATAATTTTTTGGGGTGGACCACCCTTAACATTAAGGGGTATAAAAAATAGATGTTGGCCGATTCTCAGACCTACCTGATAAGCACACAAAATTTCATCAAAATCGGTCCAGCCGTTTCGGATGAGTTTGGCAACAAACACAGCGACACGAGAATTTTATATATTAGATAGTGGAGAAGCATCACAAGAGCAGCAGTGCAAATCTATACTAATATTATAAAAAGCTGAAGAGTTTGTTTGTTTGTTTGTTTGACCGCGCTAATCTCAAGAACTACTGGTTCGAATTGAAAAATTATTTTTGTGTTGGATAGATCATTTATCGAGGAAGGCTTTAGGCTATATAACATTACGTTGCGACTAATAGGAGCGATGAAACAGTCGAAAATGTGGAAAAAAACGGGGAAAATTATTCATCATTGAGGGTTTCCGTTGCGTGCGCTGCGAAAACCGTTCGAGATACCCAAATGATTCCCAAAATAACTATTCCACGCGGACGAAGTCGCGAGCACCAGCTAGTAAGGGATAATGAACAAAACCATCTTACGTGTGTTTCGTCTCCACAGACCACGACAGTTAAATAATTTTAAACCAATGGTAGTGGAAAACATATGATGATGAGTCGACAGGTGCGCGCTTTATGATTGAGCTATTGTTTCCCACGACTCCGGTATGACTCTGAACCGCACAGTAAAGTTGATGTTCTCATACTTGGGGAGTGTACATAATATTTGCGTCATATTTATTTTGTCGACGATACTCCATAACTTAATGATAAATGAAAAGGCTTAATTGCACAGTCTCATTAGCTGTAGGTTAAATATTATCTCTATACTTCTTTTTCTTGACCGAATCATTTCTGGCAAACCTCTGTATTTAAGGCAAACTCTCGTACGGAATATCTGTATAGAGATATTCCTGTTTAAAAAAATTAAGAAGTTAACAGAAGTCAACTCAAAAGAAATATTAGTAAAAAAATATTATTTTGAGAATTTAATACTCGAGAGATGCGTATATGAAACGCTTTTTGGGATCGAAAGACCAATGAAGGTAAGAGCCAAGTATAACGCCGGCGGTTCTCCTTTTGAAATAGTCGTAGCAGCCTTTTGGGAAATTTTATTATTTTCATCAGAGGAGGCGACTGGAGAATGCAAAATGTACGAAATTTGATACAGATTTGATACAAATAACTCCTAGAAAAGCATTGAAGTTATAATGGTTTTAGAACTTAGTCTACGTAATACCCATACGTTTAGAGCGTTATACCTATTATATCCCATAAGCGTTAATTATTTGAGGCACCCCACCGTGTTTATGAGTAGATGTCAGTTGGTTTGTCAGTGATGGACGAACTTTTGAACACTTGCTACAATTAACACACATTAGTTACGTAGCCACGTATTACATAAAATATTCAGTCATATTAATGCATAAGTTTTAGCGAAAACTGCTTTCAGTAGACATAAACTAGGCAGTTCGTTAGCGGCTTTGACCAGGCGCTTTGCAAAAGACCAGCTTGTAAGAGCATAACAGTACTTGGTTGGTATTTTGGAGTGTTTTTTTTTTATGTTTCGGTTGACATACATGCTGACTGTCCACTTGATGGTAAGTGGCCACCGTCGCCTATAACACAAACAACTAAGCAATGCTACAGGTGCTGCAAGTGCGCTTCCGACAACAGTAGGTTTACTGATAAGGGATGGGGCAGTGGGTTCTGCCATTCCTTATTTACTCACCAAAGCACAACAGCTAACGAAATTTGTATTACTTATATCATAACAAATGTATATTACTTATATAGTATTTCACACACATTTAATATGAACAAAAGACATACAAAATAAATAACACATTGTAACTTATTTATGATGTCGATGTCGTGACTAAAGTCTTAGACCGTAAGGAAAACAAACCGATGTATTTATTAGTCGAATGAGGATTTGTTGTGTAATACTTTATAATGGCCTATTGTTTGTTCAAGAATCAGGTAAATACGGTGTTATAATATCTTATATATAGCTAAGTATACATAATTATACTAAGATATATTTATACATATTTTGTTCTGTTGCGTTTCGGTGAGTTAGTAAGGGACGCCTGAGCCCTTTTCCCTTTCCTTTCCTTATCCCTTATCCTTAATTCTACTGTTATGTAGTCGGCAGCACCTGTGGCGTTGCTTGTATTATAGGCGACACGCGACAGTAGCCTTCAAAGTGGACCGTTAGCTTGTCTGTCAACCGTAACATAAATCAAAAAAAATCTATTAATAATAATATTTACTGTCTTAAATTGAGCCAACACTTGAAGCTCTGAAGTTGAATGTACAGTCAGACTAAGAAAATGTTCATAACCACCAGAAAAGGTTTTGTTGTATGTAAAGTCTAGTCTCATTGACATTAATTGTTGATTCATTTATAATTTAACTAATTTCAAATAATGTTGTGCAATTTAAATAATTATAGGAAAATTTTAAATATATACTTACTTGTGATGTTCCTTTATGTGAGTATTGTATATGTCTTTGAAATAAAAGAATATATTTGAAATAAATAAATCAAAATCACCTTAAAGTCAATATTTGCTTCATGAAGAAATTTCATTTCAAACTTATGTCTGTATAGTGCTATGGTTTCAAAAGGTACCTACTAAGGTTCAAAAAGTATAGTCTACGACTTGAATATTAGGAGTAAATTTGAAATTGACCAAGGTTTTCTGCATAGTGTTTGGTTTTATGGTTTTAAAGGTACCCACTAAGGTTCAAAAAGTATAATCTACGACTTGAATAAAGTAGTCAATTTGAAAACTGACTAAGGTTTTCGTACCCCGACTGTATTTGTTTATGCGACCTCCATTAATATTATTTTTAAAAAAAGAACAAAAACATTTTAAAACTGTAAAAAGAGAACCGGTTCTAACTGCACATGAAAAGCGATTGTCCTACCATCATTGAGAGCTCTCCGTAATAAATGGGCGTACAAATCATGAATTTATATCTTCATTCTAACTTGTAATTAAAATTAATTGAACGTTTTATATTTCTCTTACTTCGCAAACTCGTCCATTAAATTTTAATTCGATATTCGTACGCACTTTTAGAGCATTATAGCCATACATTATTCTTAGCCGTTTAAGTTTATAGACGAGTTATTTTTTCAAATCCCGACGCCCAACGTAAAAACTTTGACGTGTGTGGCTGTGTGTCCGTCTGTAGACTCGTATAGCAAATATTGCCTTTATTACAAAAAAAGTAGGTACACTACTGCAGCCTTAGTTAAAACAACTAAACTATACTTATAAAATCGTTAGTGCTCAAAGTGAAAATTACTAAATCTAGAAGAAGAAAAAAGAAGCTAAGAAAGAAAACACGTTGGGAAGCTGGGAGGTCGCTAGTTATAATTAATATTAATATCACAGGACCGTTTTTTTTTCATCGGTAGAGTTCATTAGACGGAGTGATTTTACAGAATATTTCTTCCTACGTAGGCAAGGAGCTAAGGTTTTGCGAGAGGGAAACCGTAAAAGGCGCGTGAGTCCGTCAAAAAAGTGGAACGCTACTCGTTGCCTTAGCGATTGTGAACCAATACAGTTGGAAGGCTGTGTTTTAATACATCGAGCTACCTTTAGCCTACATACCTCCGTATTACACAATGCTATTGAGAATTGAGAATGTTCTAGGCTCAAGCTAAGTAGTTTATAAATTTTTCCACAACTAAGTTGCACTATGTAACACAAAAGATTGTAATAAATTGAAAATTAAAATAATATTCTGAGATCTGTCTATAACTAGTAACTAACAGGTAATCATGAAATGCGTAGTATATTGAATGTTTGGAGCTCCCGTGGCAAAGTGAGATCTCTTTTTACTAGAGATAGAGATAATTTATTTTATAAACAAATTTATAAACTGTTACAAATAAATATTTATAACTATTATACTTTATAATTAAGACTGTTATATTTTATAATAGACACGCCAAACTCACATAAACCATACAGAAGCATTAATCAAGATATCTAAAAACATTAAGCTCAAATCCATTTCCTTGCGTGTTTCAAGTCTACAAATCAATACTCCATGAACAGGCTTTAGAAAGAAATTGGTTCATTTCTTAATTCTGTACATATAAATTTACATATATAAATTTACTAGCTGGTAAATTTACTAATAGGTGAGCGCTGTTATTTCACAAAGATTATTATCTACTGGATTATATTACCTACTTGCATTATGTTTTAAATATTAATATAATAACACTAGCTGGTGCCCGCGACTTCGTCCACGATCTGGATGAAAGGTACCCTCTATGTCCTTTCTGGTAACCCAGACAACGTGTATGCAAAATTTTATGGTGTTTTTGTTCTGGTTTTCATCGGTTCAGTAGTTTTTGTGTGAAAGAGTAACAAAACATCCATACATACATCCATACAAACTTTCGCATTTATAATATTAGTAGGATTTTTAATTTTATTTTTCAACAATATAACTACTATAGAACCCATCAGTCATTAATTTAAAAATTTCTTCTTTGGTTAATTTTTGAAGTCAAATTTTATAGTAATTTAACTAAAGTTAAATGGTACAGTTTTCCTGTATTATAACTTACTAGCTACAGATACAAACAATTTATGTAATTACAATATTATGTTCTAAATTTTTTTTATATATTTCCGTTATTTTAAAAAAAGTTTAGTTGATTGAGTAGACAGTAGCTGGAGCCCGCGACATTTTCATTTTCCGCATTTAATTGAGAAATGCGGCGAGAAAATTTATCTGAAATCGCTGTGAGAGTGTGGCAACATAATGAGCCATCCATGCTCATACATCCATCCATCCATCCTTACATCCATTCCTACAAACTTTTACATTTTATAATATCAGTAAGATTTCTGAATAAAGGCTTTCGACAGGACTTTCCTTATAAATTGTTCTTTATTATATGGTCTTAATACTTAATTAATATAAGGTATAATTTATTACAAATCTATGATAAAACTGTATAGATTTTTATGTTATTCTAAAATACATATAAAGGACCGCTTATATATTTAAGGCACTACTTTAAAGCAAACGAAGTCACATGCGATTTCTAGTTGTAAATAAGGTTTTATAACACTCTAGCTAGAATATAATTATACTTACTTCAAAGAGCAACGGAGGTAATAACACACATTATAAGTACAAACAAGTGTAGATACAAAAAGCGGCCACCAGAGACAACACGTAATAAAATTAAAAAAGGCAAAAACACAAAAGACACCAAGTGTAAAAGTAATAAATAAAAAAAAAACAACGCGAGTTGTGGCCGATGGTATATTTAGAACAGAAGTTGTGGAGGAATATTAAAATGAGATAAATCATATTAAATAGTTAATAAAATTTATGATATTATCTACAAAAAAAAAAGCTACGATATGGAATATGTCTTGTAAATTTTAAGGTTATAATTGTATAACTATAAAATCCGTATTATCCGTACTAATCTAATTTTTTAATATTATAAATGCGAAAGTTTGTATGGATGTATGGATGTTTGTAACTCTTTCACGCAAAAACTACTGAACCGATCACCAGAAAGGACATAGGGTACCTTTTATCCATAACGCGGACGAAGTCGCGGGCACCAGCTAGTGTATTATGTATTCTATAAGTAAACTATTATGTACCTATTCTATAATATACTTATAATGAAAAGACATGTACTTACTACTTAGAGAGGATATTAAAGGTGAAACTTTGCCTCGAGAAAAATAATTTTTAATGAAATAGGGGAGAGAGGGGCTAGTTGTTACGGGGGTAAGTATTAACATGCCCTTTTCACCAGGATCTTTAACTTTATTAACATTTCTCTTTCACTCTATCATACCTTTATATTGCGCCACATCATGTTGTCATTGCTAATGTCCCGTACGAGGGCCCAGTAAGTGACTGTGTATACGCGCTTCTTTTTTGCCAGGTGATGTAAAATTATACTTTCGAAAAAGTTTTGGTTGTCGTAACTATAATAGAATAATTTGAAATTTTCTTTATATTATTTATATTCAAATTTATCTATCTTTGATATTGTGTAACAGTTTTTTAAGATTGATAAGTTGATTATATAGTTATCTTGATAAATGTTAAAAATCATACAATGGGGTTAGTTGTAACAAAATCTTGGGGTTTGTTGTAACATGTTACAACTTGCCCCGAGTATTATCGGTACCGTTTTTTTTAAGATGTTTTTTTCTTATTATAGAATGAGAGTGTATAAAACATATTAATTCCTTAAATGTTCCTGAAATAGATATAAGCACCACAGAAATCATACGTCAGATTCAAACTGCGAAAGAACCAACTCCAAGTTCTTCAGATGTACAAAAAAGTTTTTCGCCATCAGAGATTTGACCATTACCGCCACCGAGGCAAACAAAGAAAATCCACTGTTTTAACAGATACTCCTGAAAAAGAAAATTTACGACTGGAATATGAAAAATAGCTAAGAAAAAACAGAAAAAAGATGACAAAGACAAGAGTAAAGGAATAGGAAATATTAAGAGAAAGGTAAAAGGAGAAAGAGATAGTTACGAGACTTAATTTACACAAAGAATTTAATTTACTGTGATTTTAAAGTACCATTTTAATCATAAGTAGTGTCTAACAAGTTAACATTAATAGATGATTAATAGCATACACCTTTTGTGTTAATTATATTGCCTAAAAAATATATTTCAGTAGATTTTTTTGATTAAAAATTACATAGTATTTATAAAAGAATATTATTTTTGTTGCCAACAAAAAATCAATGATTAATAAGTGTCATATTTTTGTTTTTTTAATATCGTTACTACTTGCCCCAGTAGATGTTACAACTAACCCCAAGCACGGGGTAAATTGTAACACCGCACTTTCTCTAGAAAAATGTTAATTGTGAAATAATAACCAATAGTTATGATATTATTTTTACTTGATTTGATAGAGGAATAGTTAATGTATAAATCTATGTTTATTTAGTAGTATTTAAATCGATGGTTCTCAAGATATATTCGTTTTTCTGAAAACTGTTAGAACAAGCCCCTCTCTCCCCTACTACAGTCTCTTAGAAAAGTTCATTATAAAAGATAATAAGGAAAATTCAAATACGTCGTCTTTGAATTTTCCTTCATAGTAATAGTGGGAGGAAAAGTGATGATAACAGAATCGGGGGATACAGTTTGATGCTGTATCTACAATGTATCTATCCGTACTAATAGGTATTATAAATGCGAAAGTTTGTATGGATGTTTGTAACTCTTTCACGCAAACACTACTGAACCGATCACGATGAAATTTTGCATACACGTTGTCTGGGACACCAGAAAAGACATAGGGTACTTTTCATCCAGAACGCGGATGAAGTCGCGGGCACCAGCTAGTCATATATATATAGAAAATTTAATTTCAAAACTCGTTCGCTAAAGGATCAAAGTATTTTTTGGTATATTATATATGGTATATTCGAATTTGTTAGATATACCTATACAGTACATATAATACGTTCAAAGAAAATGTTACTCATAACGTACAATAATTCATGTAAACATAGGCCAAATATTTCAAAAGTATCCTATACATATTAATCCAGGTATTAAATTACATAATATGTCAGGCCAAATTACATCAAAATTTGTTAAGCCTTTTTAACGTGAGAGACATCCATACGTACGTCATTGCAAATATTCGCATTTATAACATTAGTAGGATCGAACTTTAACTTTAAAAAATTAAATAGCAATTATTTTGATATTTTTAATAAACAATTTTGATATCAACCCGTCCTTTGTTTCCACAACAAACAATTGGAGTTATGCGTTAATATTTTTTTTCTCTCATAACCTGTATTTACAATGTAAATTCTTGTGCTAATTAAAAAAAGGCGGACCGGAGCAGAAACAAGTGCATTGCGTGCCGCCCCCTGCGTTCCGCTTCGCACGGAAGGCTCATCGGCTTTTTGTAGCGACCGATAAATCGAACTTGGTAAATTGAAACCTTTTGCCAGATAACGCTCCGATTTACGCTAATGTTCTAAACTTTAAACTGATTCATCTAATAGCGAAGTGTTGATTGGACACTTAGTTTAACTGGTAGATACGCTAAACCATTTTAAACGGACTTAGGAAATTTTTCATTTATAATATTAAATAAAAAATAAAAAAATTAAATAATAACAATAGAACATTTTGGATTCACCTCTAACTTCTTCTCACTAAACCAGCTCATTTTGATACAGTTTTCACTAATTGAAAGAGCGACAAGCGGGGAAGGTTGTGAAAATAATAAATTAACTTAGTTACCGACATAAAATTAGAAATATAAAATTAATTATTTTAAAAATGACAAAAAGAATTTTTGAATATTTACACACAAATATCTAAAGTAGGTATATAAAACAGAAAGTATAAAGTAATTTTATGTAAATAAAATGGCATCAAAAATCAAAAATCTACATAATTATACTTTATAATAGAAAAAGGAAATATTTGTTTGTTTGTTTGCATGAAATTGTCTCCGAAACTACTGGACCGATTTGAAAAATTCTTTCAATGTTGCGAAGTTATATTATCAGCCAGTAACATAGCTAGGCTACATTTTATAAAAGTTACACAGACGAAGTCGCGTGCAACAGCTGGTTAGTTGTTGTATATAATTCAATATTTTATTTCTGAACATATTTCTTAAATAATTACCAGTTAAACAGGTCTCCTGTGCGTTTGTTCCTCCTGCGTTGTTGTTTCACTTTACTCGAACTTTTCGATTATCCGGCGCTTTTTGAAACAGCTTTTTAATTTTTTAACGAACTGCTACGCGCAGTAAAACGGTTCGTAATGAAAGGTTTGTTATTGTTTTGCTTGCAAAGTGCAGTTACTGGGACGTAATTGAACGCGATTTTTTAACTTCTTTTCGCCTCGGAATTAACAGTAAATCAATGGGACGCGAGGAATGTAATGTGTGCTGTAAAGCGGAAATACAATGAGAACACATGTTGTTCTGGTTGCCAGGATGTGTAATTGAGAATTCAATTCATTTTTATCCTTATCCTTACGTTTTTTATTTGTAACTAGCTGGTGCCCGCGACTTCGTCCGCATTCTGGATGAAAGGTACCCTATGTCCTTTCTGGTGTCCCAGACAACGTATAGGTATGCAAAATTTCATGGTGATCGGTTCAGTAGTTTTTGCGTGAAAGAGTTACAAACATCCATACATCATACAAACTTTCGCATTTATTGTCTAAATTTGTGCACGCTAATCTCGGAAACGGCTTAACCGATTTGAATGCAACAAATTATGAATCAACCGATTTACAAACAAAAATGCCGTATGTTGACCGTATGAAGTTACCGGCACAGCTAGTTTTTAATATTATTAAAAGTTATTGTCATCATTAAAATAATATTTTATGATCAACTTCACACATATTCTCTTTGACTTCTTAAGTAAAGTAGTCTCTCCCAGCCGGATATACGAGTACGAGTAGGATATGTATCACTAAACAGTCTTTATGAAAGGAATAAAATATTTTCCCACTAAATAAAATATAATTTTCCCACTAATATAAATATTTTTACCGTTGATTTCATTTGAAACCGATTTATGGTCCAGTTGCCATCGTTACGGAATAAGCGACACGCATCGACGGTATCTGACAGGTTGAAACAAAAGCCTTCAATCATTACAACAAGCTGTATGGCGATACAATGAAGAAATTTGAGCTGAAACTGTATTTAGAAATATCATAACAGCAGGAAATATTTTTAATATTTTCACCCTACAATACAAAAATAATACAAAATTTTATTATTTTAGCTGTTTGATTAATCTCTTTTATTATAAAGGGGTCATATAATTATTTATATATAATAATTACTTTGACTAGGTTTATTTATTTATTTATTTATTTATTTACAATACAAACGGTTATATATATGGTCTTGATAATTATTATGGTTGTCTAGACAATTAGTTATCTCGTATGAAAATATTTAAATTCATAATATTATATATATTTTCTTTTTTAAGTTTTAAAAATTGAGTATAATAAATTAAATAACCTATTAATTAAATGTAATTAATTTCTTATTAATTTTATTAATGTATTATACATTTCTGTTACTGTTTAAACACAAATACCTAAGGAAGGACTTAATAATTATAAAGTCTTCCCAGAAAAGTTTCAAATATACTTAGTTAAAATTTTTACTAAATTTTTCCAAATTGAAAACTTGCTCATCAAATAAACAAATGAAGGCCGGACTTAGATACAATATTACAAAACTTGGTAAGCTTGCTAAATCTATTGATTATATAGAACCTAATCTTAATAATCTTAATCTTAATAATCTTAATCTTAATAATCTAATGTTAACAATATAATTTCGGTAAAATAACTGAATTATCGTTTTAAAGTCTTTACATTACACGAAACACTGAAGAAATCGGAGTAAGACTACAATAGAAAACACTTGTTTCTATACATAGAACAATAAAAGCATGGGTTAAATTTTTCTATACATTTTTTTTATGTTAAGGTCGCAGACTGTCCACTCGTCAGATGGTTACCGTCGCCTATAACAAAAGCAACGTCTCAGGTGCTGTACTTGAGCTGCCGATCAAAGTAGGTTTAAGGATAAAGGACATACTCGTAGTAACATAGTAGGACATTTAGGGCCTTAGATGGCTAGATTCATATAGTGTTCGTGTGAAATCTATGTTTTTTGTCATCATAGCCTATAAAGGAAGGAAAGCTCTAACCGAGAATTCCTAGAAAACACTAGTCGAAGCGCAAGTAAATAAAATGGACAACAATGAGAAAATAATAAGGGACAATGTAAACTATGTTGAGACATCTTCGCTTGAAAAGCGTCGGCGTATTCCGAGACGCGTTAATGATTGTCAACTTTCGCTAGATAGAATACTACTTAAAAGGAGTATAAAGTTTCTAACGAGTCACAATAGAAACAACATACCTCACAGTCCAGCAAGGATTCTGTCTCAACCTATAAGGCACTAAAGTCCAATTTATTATCACAAGTCACAGAAGGTACATAATCAAAATCACAAGACACATCACAATCTGATCATTTTCTCTTACGTTTCAATGTCCACTTACGAGATTAATTAAGAGATTTTATTGAGTATCTTTCACATATACCGCATCTAACTTATCAGTAATATTATAATCATCTATAGTTTATTTACATATATCACTTATTGTCATACGTTCATTCATCTGCACCGTCAGGGGTGGGTAACATTTTCGGGCGCTATTTTTCCGACATCGCGATACCTTATGAGGGCGCGCTTTAACGCGCCTGTGTGCGTAACAACCTGACCATAAGCTTGCGTAGACGCAACTGAAATCACCTTGCAAGGCCCACTATATTCCTCTCGTTCTAAACCTGTTCCGATCTCACTCTAGCGGGCATTGTGCTGTGGGACCGGCGACTGGCTTACACGGCTTGACAATAAATTACGTATAGGAATCTAATCAGTTTAATAGATGTGTGATTTTTTTTAATACTGACCGCTTAATGGCATACGATTGTTGGTTGTGGGGATACATCGATTACGGTTAAGGTATGGTCGTCTGGCTTAGGATTATGCGTGGATTCGTAATAAGAGGTCTGACAGTTTTATAATTACATACTTTTTATATGTGTACAGCCTATACATACTTTCTTGCTTGAATTATTTTGCCAAAGACATTTTAGGTTAAGGGCTCAGTCTATCGGTGCAAAACTACGAAATAGAGTCGAAAAAAACCGTGCGCATGGGGAGCACCTCCGCTGACATCCTGCGTTATAATATTCGTAATTTATCAATAGTTTGTTGCTCTACTTATTGCTTTTAATATTTTACTAGAATTTTTTAATTTTATGTTATTGAAAATACCCAATTTTCAACATTTCTAAATATATTATACATGCATTGTTATGCTATAATAGTTAATCCAATAAATAGATACAGTCGGCGCGCTAGCTCCAAGAAATTTTAGAAGTTTTAGAAATTTTAGAAAGAGACTTAGAAAGAGAAATTTTTTAATTTCATGTTATTGAAAATACCCAATTTTCAACATTTCTAAATATATTATACATGCATTGTTATGCTATAATAGTTAATCCAATAAATAGATACAGTCGGCGCGCTAGCTCCAAGAAATTTTAGAAGTTTTAGAAATTTTAGAATGTTATAAATGTAGAAATTTTAGAAGTTTTAGAAATTTTAAAAACAGATTTGTTTTTTAGAATTAGTTTTAGTTAATTTAGAATATAGAAAAGTTGCTAGCAGATTATCGATATTATTATTGTGAATAAGGTTGTGTTCATTTCATTATTAGAAATTGAGATGAAAGGCTCCTGGCACAGGCGGAAGCCTTCACTCTTCCATAAAAGCTAGTAATAATATATATACCTATTTTTTTTTATAATTATTATAACATATATAATATAATATAATATAATATAATATAATATAATATAATATAATATAATATAATATAATATAATATAATATAATATAATATAATATAATATAATATAATATAATATAATATAATATAATATAATATAATATAATATAATATAATATAATATAATATCTCATCTTATATGCGATATCTTATCTTATATCTGAAAAAGACAAGCATATCTTTTTCCATGACCCAATAATAATATATATAACAAAAACAAAAACTAACTAACTACCAAAAAGTTCGAAAATAATGTTGAAAATAAATAAAGTAAAGCAACTTTCGATATGCTAACAGAAGCGCAAAATCTCTGAGAGTGAGCGAGACAAAGATATTTGTTCGAGCGCAAAAAACATGTAAAAATTTAACACGGAGCACACGTCTGAACGCAACGACCGGTCACCGGTCACTGAGGAGTTTGATTGCCGGTATTTTCTTATCAATAAAATAATTACTTTTTTTAATTTTTATACAGAAAACATAGCTTTTTATTGTACCTAAACACTTGTCCTTTATGATTATAAATGTTAATTTCTGATTGTTGTTACGTAATTATGTTAAAAATGAAAAAAAAAATAGTGAAAAATTAGATGAAAGACAATATTTAACGTTCTTACTTAAGAACATGAATTAGTTTTGCAAAAAAATAATCAGGTTAATTTAAGGACGACTACATAAGAAAACTTCATACCTGAATAGATTTTTCAATTTATCATTAGTTGTTATGTCTTTAGTCCGTGAACATAGCTTAACATACTGCAGGGCTTGGCAGAGCTATGTTTAACTCCATTTTTACCTAATATATACCCTATAAACAAACGTTTAAAAAATACTTAACTATTAACCATATTATAAATTTTTCTTGGTTATAAAAATATTTCTAAGTTTTTCCTAAATTAGTTTGAAAACAAGGTTATAAGCAGCGCCAAAAATTCGACGAGAGTCAATTTTTAACGGTCCACAGCCTTAAGGAGAACCAGTTGTCTCCCGTGGTTAATGGTGACCATAGGTGGCGGTGGCCACATGTCATTATGCTATGTCAGATTTACCTATCACGCAAAAACCTGTAGGTTGATCTGAGCAAAAGCTTTTTTTAATTACATAAATATTATTGCACTAGTTTTTAAATAAATAGTCAATAATTTCATATCATTCAAATAATGATCAGTCAGCATGTGTTCAGTTAAGAGATTCCCGTATATTGAATTTTGAGGATTATTTTATAAAAGTTGTTTTTTCCTCCAAGTATGATTCTTACAAGCAACTAAGAACAACTATAACCAAAAGGCCCATTTCTCTATCGCTTCCGAATCTCATCCTTAATCCTAATATAGCCGCTAGCGGACTTACAGCACTTGTAGTGTTGCGTTGTGCGTTGCGTTTAGCGTTGTGCGTTGCGTTAAGCGTTGTGTTAAGCGTTGTGTTATAGGTGATGGTAGCCACCTAACATCAAGTGAACCGTCAGCCTAGCTGCCAGTTCTTCTTCATAGAATCGGCATTTAACAGTTTGTAAAATGTTTGTAAATGCAAAAGTGTTAACTACTACATACTTTACTAGTTGTGAAAGATTTATAACTTTGTCAAGATAACTTAAAAAAATATTACTTTCTTCTACTTTCTAACTTAACTCATCTTAATCCTGAAGGAAAGTTATTTTTAAAATTATTTCCTTTACAATGATTGAAATCCAAAACAGTAAGTGTTAAAAAATGAAAGTAAAATTAAGTGAAATCTGACACTTTCCTCTCTCTGTGTAAGCTTTCGACTTATTTACAGAGTGATTGAGTGAAAAATCATAGAAAAGTTGTCCTTTGTAACATCTACGACGAGCACAGGTTTGAAAAGTGAAAATTCCAGCGAGTAACAGTAGTGTGTCCCTAGTACGGCGTGGTCATCGGACTGTTAACGGCGTACCGTTTGGGGAACGCCCAGTTTTTACGCGGCCTACCAAGTGCGTGCGCGGACGCATTGTATTACAAATTGTAATATTCGCCGTGTACGGTGCTGTTTGTTGCCAATATGGCGAGACATCCTACAGTAAACTTATGAGCGTGTCTCCTGTTAATGCCAATGTCGAAGACAATTTTGTATTATTATTTTTATTTAAGTTATTCGTGTTTTTTTTTCTTAAATTTTAGTGAACGCGACTTTCTTGCTGGTAGATGGCTACCGTCCGATGGGAATATAATAAACACGAAAAAGGTTTCCAATGTGTCAATTTGAGGCATTTTTGCACTGTTCTGTTCACCCTTTAAATTACTTAAAGTTTAAAATTATAATACAACTAAAATAAAATTATTTTAATGTTATTAATAGTTACAGCTGCTGCCGTTTTTGTTAAAGTTTATTAATTAAACATTTATGTAGGTACTTAAATTTTCAAAATAAATATTTATATAAATACGAGTACCTACATGCCCAATGATGGTTACATTCGGTAAAAGTTTGATATGGTCGCGAATAGCGTTCTGGTAATAACGAATTAATTATAGTTCATTTATGTTAAAGTCGACTGAGACAGGATGATCTACCTACTTGATGGTAGATTACTACCATAGCCTAAAAACAAGCAACACCGATACGTGCTGCAAGCCAACAATAGTAGGATTAAGGATAGGAAATTAATAAGGAAGGAAAAGAAGGGCAATAGGCTCCGGCATCCCTTACTCGCTTACCGAAATAGATAGCGCATATAGCACATTATTTCACGATGACCTTATGTAAGCGGGTGTTTACTGCCTCCAGACGGACTACCACATGACTTCTACAAAGTTTGTCTCGAGACCAGCGCCAACTTTGAAATGTTCATTTTCAAGTTCAAAGTTGGACTTTGAAAGGTCATAGTTCGCTAGTTCGCTCTGCCGGGAATTGAACCCGGAACCCTTAAGGCAGAGCATTAAAGCAACCATCTTAACCACTCGACCAAGGGGCTCATCAAGGCCATTAACAGACCGCGATACCAAAACAGAACTTTCAAACATAGTTTTGGCTGCTTTAGAATCGCGCCCCAATCCTTGAATCGATGATTCATTCATAAATGTTTAGCGAATTGCCCTCCATTAAAGGTGCACCGGACATTACTCGAATTTTGACCGAATAACTTCTTTATAATTTAATGTTTTGTCGACGTGCTACATAAAAATTCTAATGTAGGCATTCGATTAATATTATCACATTGGAAAATAAATGACTAAAAAAGATACAAAAGTAGGTACAAACTAAGTATGTTTTACTCAAACGATTTAATTGAGATAATGAAAATAGATGTATAGCGATTAAGTTTCAATACAATATAAGTTTGGGAGGTAATTAAATGTAATTATTAAATGCGGCCCACACAATCACTTTGAAAAAAAAAAAAGAAAAATTGTCTACCTACCGTTAATCGTTACCGAAATTCGAAACAATAAAATTGCTTCGCCCCACCCACGGCTGCGTGGGCGCATATAAATCAATACAAAAAACACATTTATAAGAAATTACGTGTACGTGTGTAATTAAAACGGGTGTATTCATGAATGTGTCAATTATTAACAAATACTATTCGGACCACCTATTGGGAATTTGAGATTAAATATTAGGTTAGTGCTTCAACTTTTGTTTTCTCCTTTTAAATTCAAAAATGACTGGACCGATTTTAAAAACTGTTTCACATATTATATAGAAAGCTACATTATCAGCGAGTAATATATTTTCTAACTCACTAGCTGGTCCTTCGTCCAGCTATCAACTTTGTGCAAATATATGAATAAAATATAATACCTGAAAAAATATAATTGAGATATCTTTATCGCTGTGACGACGCGACGTCCCCCGGAAACCTAAAATTTTTCTATGAAAAAGGTAATCACATAGTGTTAATCCTTGAGCCAAATTACATCCAACCATTAAATTCCATTAGTTCTCGAAAAGGAAGTTCATTCCCTCTAATTACAACCCTTACGCATTGCATTACAATCCTTTTTCCCACAGAGAAGAACCACGACACGCATATTAGTGTTATTATATTTAACAACGATTTTCTGTAAAAGTTGGTCACAGAAGCTTAGTTATGATTGCTGAACTGATCAGCAGGCCACTGCCACTACTATGAAACTGAGACTACAGAAGTTGGATGTCAGTCTCTTATAAATGTACCCTACTTATGACCAGTCCATTTGATTAATCTTAACTGCATATACAAAGCCCGATACAGCCAGTATATCCGCTGATAAGTCAAAAAAGTAAAACTGGCTCAACTTTTACTATGTTTACTGTTAAAATGTCTAAGAAAACCGATCCGCCCAAAATTCAATTATCTATTACGACCAATTGTCCGAGAGTCCGGACCAATAAAATTAATCCTGCTACAGGCCGACGCCATTACACGCGGGACCATATTAATCTCAAAGCGTTGATTAGTAAAACTATAAAAGCGGAAGTATCAGAAGAATGCGGTTAATGAGAGGCTGAAACCAGATTTTATGGTTGATCGTTAAAACGGCCGACAATTGTCTAATTGTTGGCTTCTATGTGATACCAACAACAGCATCGTGGGAAGACGGTATCGAACTGACGGTGAAAGTCAAAACATAGCAGTTTTATAGCGTTCCAACTGTTTGAAATTAGAATTGTGGTAGAAACAACGAACCGCTTTTAGGGATTCTAATTTGAAAATCGACTCAATTAGTTTTTATAACTTGAAGGTGTAACATGATTCTAATTTATATGTTTACATAGCTGCTTCAGTTTTATAGTCAAGAGTTCTAACAACAATGCCATAAACTGGTGTCCAAACATCGGTGATTTGCCATTTAGATCGATTGAGATTTATGGAGAACTAATATTTTATGCCAATATTTTAATTGGTTTTGATGGATTTAGGTTTAGTACTATTTACTGTTATCTGTTTACTACTGTTCGCTATAAGTTTTACTGTTATCTACCATTATTAATATTTTAAATGTGAAAATAAATCTGTTCTTGGCTTAACCACTAAACCCATTCTAATGTATTTTCATTACTGTTTTGATTACTTTTTAGTTTATATGTTTTTTATAACATTAGACAAAATCATAACTAGCATAAAAAGGGTAAACCCCTTTTTGCACACTCTGCATGAGACATACTTCACACCGACCGATTCTTTGTCAAAAAAATCTATAACTTTAATTTTTTGTTAAATAAACTTAAATATTTTTGTACTTTCAAGGCTTCCAAATTTCCAAAAATGTGAATAGGATCCATATTGCAAAAGCGATAAAATATTCAAGTTCGTAAAGTTGCATATCTGGATTATATTCTGAGGGGTGAAAAGTACCATTGGGTGAAAGTTACCTCATCATGGGTGGCAAAATTGACGGACCAAGAGGAGTGGACCGAAGACACATTCTTGGTTGAGAGCATCCTTCAAGGACCCAGAATCATGGGATTGGAAGAGCTGTACCGAGTGGCGCGTGACGTGATAGAGAGGCCTTTACGAGAATGATCGCTAACGTCAAGGAAACCTGATAAGGCACATAGCGAAGAAAGGCAACTATCTCACGAGTAAAATTTTAACGGCGGCAAGAAATAAAATAAATATTATTAAATGATTCTGATTATTTTCTCTACATTGATTAAACAAACTATCATTAAAGTATAAGATTACTAAATGCTTATCTTATGTATGGTGGGTATACAGATGATAAAAAAGGTATGGTGGGCAACTAAGTATCCTACATTTCCCCTATTTGCAGGACTAGTAAGATTAGTAAAACGTAATTGAAAATCACATTATTTACAAGTTTACAAATAGCAGGGTGCTGTGATCAACGGACCGTTTCAAATTGACACATAAACATTACAAATTAGGTGCGAACTGTATAAAATTTTCAGGTCAATTAAGTATCAACACGTTTACACCCCGCGACCAAATCGACTTCACGCTACAGCGGGTTAGGTAGAGGATCCACCACAGGCGATAGCGAATCGCGTTTCGTTTCACAGTATCAATTTGTATTGCCTAATGCAAAAATAATTATGATAAATACACAGTAACTTAGGTTTTATAACCTTACATGTTATGACAGCCACCTACCATGAAATGGATCTAAACATAAAAATAAAATACTTTCTTAAAACCTATAATAATTTATAGAAACTAACCAATATTTATAATATTTATTGTTATGGAGCCAACATAATAATTTTAATTAATGAGCAGGTTTTAGAATACTCGTACATCATAGTAGCTGTAAACACAGAGGATCGCGTCTAACCCTTCTTCAATTATATTATTCGCTACGCTTATAGAATCGCTTTACCAATATATCCTCGGCTTTATAATTAGTAAAAAAATTAAATCACTCTTCTGGTTATAAAAATAAAGTTGATTTTTATTTGAGTTTCATTAAAGGTCTCGTTTAATGTGTTTTAGTGTGTGGGTCGCACGCGCTTATGCGTTTTTTATTATACAATTGCGGGGTTAACGGGCTATATAATTGCATGATGGTTGCTGATTGGTCCAACAATAACACTGTGTAGTATTTACACGGTCAATTAATGACGCTTTGTTTTTAAATATTTTTTTACGTGCCATAACGTTACGGTTCGCTGCTTATGAGTAAGAAGTGTGCCAAGAGTTTTGACCTACATACTTCTAATGATTGGAAGTCAATATTGTTTTTATCATTGTCAATTTTAAAAAGAAAAATTAGACCCCCATTATGGGATATTTAGCGAGATAAGTGGTAGTCAAAAGCCTTAATAAGATAATAGATATTAAGAAAATTACTGAAAAAGAATCGCTTAATCCCTTTTTGTTACTTATGAGAACAATTAAATATACAATGTTTTAATTATTTTCTTAAAATGTTGGCTTAAAACTTAAAGTTATTAAATACTAGCTGATGCCTGCGACTTTTAAAAAATTATCCCTCGAATTTTTATATTGGATAAAAGGTACTGTGTCCTTTTCTGTATCCTAACGTGTATGGAAAATTCCGTGATGGTTGATTGAGTAGTTACCAGATATAGCAGACAGATAGATATACAGACAGATTACTTACACATTTATAATATGAACTTATCTAATATCCAATAGAGATATTTGTTTGTCAAGGAGTTTCGTGTTCTGCCTTCGCTATATTGCGCTTTTGCTTTCGCTTGGTATTGATACCAAAAATTATGTCATTTATTTTAAGTAGGTACCGATTTTGCGGTAAAAAATTCACAATTTCACATAAAATATCTAATTATTTCCTATTCAAAATGAACACGAATTAGTACTATTCCAAAGACACTTACTTCGGCTCAATGTTTGTAGAGAATGCAAGATAGCCAATTAAATGGACAAGTGGCACCGATCGACGTTTTACGCCACGCTCTCGTGTCGCCGACGTATTGTCGTGTCGTGATCGTACCGCATTCAATGGTCGCGGAAAAATGGCGGTGCGTTTCAATGGGGCATCTTGTCTTTGGCGCGTTTTTAAACTCATCTAAGTGTATGTCGCACAAATAGATACCTATTGGAGATGAATTTGCACTGATATGTTATGTCAACTGATGTATAAATAGTTTTTAGGGTAAGGCTGAGTCAGTATCGAGTGGTGTAATTAAATTTCGGATGTAGATGATAGATATGTAGCTACATCATCAAACTCCTAACCCCTGATTTTGTTATCACCACTTTTCTCAATTGCGTCTCACTGTGGAAACAAATAATTTAAAGACGATTAATTAATCCTACTATAATATTATAAATGCGAAAGTTTGTTTAGATGTATGGATGTATGTATGGATGTTTGTAACTCTTTCACGCAAAAACTGCTGAATGTATTACAATGAAATTTTGCATACACGTTGTCTGGGACACCAGAAAGGACATAGGGTACCTTTCATCTAGAAAAAAAGTAGGTATACTGCTCCCGAGGGATCATCTAAAATTAAGGATGTGGCTCCTGGCTAAGTGTAATAGCAATAACGATTCAGGCGATATATTGCTTTTTCAACGCGGACGAAGTCGCTGGCACCAGCTAGTTTAATATATTTGAACATTTACTTTTTAAAAAAGAGCTAGACATGCCAATCGTAAATTTATACGATCACAAATGTTTGTGTGCTATCAGAACAAGTTTCGAAGTAACAACAATAAATTCCAATCGCTATGAACAATCAATCGATTCCTGACTATAATTACGTGGTAAAATAATTGGAGGCACGCGTCCGTTGTTTGGGGCATAACAATTTTCTGTTACGGAATGTGAAATTAAATCTATGTTTGAGAAAATAATAGATTTTTTAATTTGACATTCCGTGAAATTAAAATAATATCATGTATGTAATTTATTCAAATTTAAGTTAAATACGAGAGTAGGTACCTACTTTAATTGTTAGTCGAATAATAAAAATTTGTTCAAAATAGGTAACTAAAAAATGTTTAATAAAGCCTCTCTATTTCTCTAAACAGCATCTGATTAAGTAATAAAAAAATATATTATTTTAGAATTTTAATTTTAAGAATTTTTGCCGTCATTTCGCCCGCGAGTTTGTCTGCGTCCGAAGGGATAGTTAATAATTTTCTGTATGCCTGACAAAATTTCATACATACTTATACTTACTTAACCAACGGATTTCATGATTGCAGATGTCCTACAGAGCTAACAACTCTACATATGTCGTGGGCAGATCGTCGAATTGGGCAGATCGTAAAGTATGAAAACAAAAATCTTTCACCAAAAGTCAAAAAGACTTAAGTGCGACGAGGAGCGGAGCGAAGCAAAGCGAGGAGGAGGTTTACATGAAAATAAATTTGAGGAGCCGAGCGAAGCGGAGCGGAGTGAGGCGACCCTCTCAGTTTAAACAGAAATATGATCTGCCCAGGAATATCATGATATGCCCAATTCTGCGATGTGCCGACGACACGTACGAAAAATGATGAAAGAATACCTAAACATAACTAACTTAATACGCTAGATAGCATGCTAAGATTTTTTTAAATTAAAAAAGAGTGATGTTGTTGAATCGATTGCAACAAATGCACAATGTTATAAGATGTGTATTTATTGCAACATTGTGCTCTCTTGTACTGGTCAACTAAATGGTGTAAGGTGTTTAAGTCATTGTCGGCGAACAGACAGACGGATCAATGGATTTGCACTAACTAGCTGAACCCGTGAAGCGGTACAAATAGTGCCGACATGGGAACAGAGATCGCTCGTTGGATACGGGTAATTTTCTTGCACAATATATACTTAGAACGTAATTGTGAATTTCACTAGATACCTACTTGTGATTAATTTCGTTTATTGTAAGTAAATTAGTAGTAGCACAGATTAAATAATAGTTACTATCGGTAGTAGGTACTTAAAAGTCTGTAGTAACTTATAATTTATAGGTACCTAAAATGTTTTAGTAATTAGTGGAAATTTTGCTAATTTCTGTTTTTTCTTGTATATATCTGTATAATGTGTAGCAAGATATTGTATGTTTAAATAATAATAAAAAAAAATTTTTTTTTGCTTTATAGTTCCAAATTAATTAAGAACCAATAACCTATTCTTTAACTTTAACTTTAATATACAAATAAAGATAATTAGTTCTTAAAAAGGAAAAAAAGGGTATGTGAAAAAATTATGAGAAAACCGTTTTAGATTTCACAAATGAAAAACCCATCAATGTCGAGTCTGTACATGCAAAAACAAAACACAAAAGTAGCCAAAATGCGTCTTTGCCATATGCGTTTTAGTCACTTTTAGTTTTAGATGTATATTACGTGGTAGCCTTATTGCGATGTAGACAAAATTACAACTAGTCAAATTGTGTTCTAGACCGTCTGAGACCAACCCATAACAACCATTATTAAAACAATATCAATCAATACTAATAATAAATCTGTAAGTGTAGGTATTGTATGTATGTATATTCCTCCATAACTCTTAAACGAATTAACTGAATTTCATAAAATTTGGTAGATAAACATTTAGAAGTACGGGACACACGACAGGCTACTTTTCCTTTTTAACGCGGACAAAGTCGCGGGCGCCAGCTAGTAATCTTAATAAAATAATAAAAACGACCGATTAATAAAGTGCGTAGCATTCATATTGGATCACAAAGGTAGTTACCACATAATATAGGTATACTTACTCCTACATCGATTTTAACACTTAAGCAATATAATAAGTATGTCGATAAACGTATGTCTTTTTATTTGTCAATTTGTATTTGTCCCCGTATATCGTCTACACACCGGTCGGCGTACTTCACAGAGCAGGATTCAGATTTACATAGAGTAGACACTGTGTCAATGGGAAAAAATTTCTAGCATGCCTTAGCAGGCACGTTTTCCTATCCTATCTTATCTTTTGTAAAATATTTACTTTCAACGCATGTTTGATCTCCATTGTTAAAAAAAAATTTCAGGCACACAATCTTTATTATTAGAGGGAGAAGATACCTAGGTATTTATAGAAATGTGTAAATCGTAGTAATATATGATTTAAAAGTACATAATCTCATTTAATTAAATCTTTCTGTAAATACGTATATTTTCTTAATTTTCTCTTCTTGTTATTCAGTCTTAAGTAATTTCTAATTAACTAATTAATTTATTTATTATTGCTGTTTATTTTTCTTTAATTAATTTTAATGGAAAATTACTAATCTCAAACCTAAAAGTCCACCATAATAGCCCACTTCGGATTGGCAGAACTTCACAACTCTTCAAAGGTTGCTAATATTCTAGGACACACAGATTTTCTCTCGATATTTTCCTTCACGTTAAGAAGCATTGGATTGGGGCGGATTAATTTTGTGTGTTACATGGTTGTGTCATCTCTATATGCATATGCATAAAGCGTCCACATTTCTCATATTGGTTACTACCGACGTGGTTCAATGTACTTTTTATTGAACGACGTTTGTTACTCAGATAACTTTTGTATTAGCTTTTATAATCCTATCTCTCGCCTTCAACGGCCATGTACAAAAAAACAACTCAAATATCACTCTATTGTGTGCATTTTACTGCTAATGAGATATTCCTTTTCATATTAAAAAATAACCAGTTTTCCAGCGACTTTGCTTATTTCGATTTCAGATATTAAGTATATTCTAAGCGATCTGGTGTGAGATCTTTAGATCTGAAGATCCAAACCATTAAGTCGTTTCTCGAAAAAAGCATTATTAAAAATAAGCTTTTTTACATATTAAATTTGAATAATTGTTTTAACAACAACTTTGGTTCTTCACAAATTTCAGATTTGATGCTATCTACCAAAGACACTCCGAGCATAGCTCGTAGAGCGATTTGTACTTGTGGACCTTAGTTCTGCCATCCGGCCACATTTCAGCACCATACGTCATTGTTGACTTGTAAAACAAATCATTTAGTTAAATAGGTTAGTAAAAGCAGTGTTAGCCTGGTAATTTTAACATTCGGGCTTCCTAGAAGACTAGCAATCTGTGATAACATCTGAAGTTCCGGAGTGGTAAGAATCTAATAAACCTAATATATACAGGCTGATACAAAACAATACGTAAATGTCTATTATCAGTATTAATTCGTCCCATCATCACTCAGTGAATGAATTTAGAGAAAAATATTGAATGAACATTGACATTACAAGAATCTAATAAACCTAATATATACAGGCTGATACAAAACAATATGTAAATGTTTATTATCAGTATTAACTTTTCCCATCATCACTCAGTGAATGAGTTTAGAGAAAAATATTGAATGAACATTGACATTACAAAAAAGCTTACCTTTAATGACTTGCTGAAGGTAAACACGCCGCAGCGGCGAACTACAAAGGTATCTTGAAGAGCAAATAAAAGAGCACAGTCAATGTGAAAAGCTTTGCGTATTGTTTTATATTAAAGTGAAACAACAATAGGTAGCCTTTTCAATGGATAATGCCGCCACAATGAGGTATAAAAGGGGGATTACATGCGGCAATGAAATGCATCCAAATTTTTGGTGACAACAACTAAAATGCTATTTTGAGTCTGGGAACACTAATAATGTTGAAAAAAAAAGTTTTATCACTGCATAGATATAGTGGCATCATTAATATCATAAATAATGTAACTTTACTCAAAATGTTTGAAAATAAAAATAATTTATATCATATTTTGATACGTACCAGAGTAGGTAACTATGTGAGAATATTACATAGGTACATGTATCAAAATACAATCGTTCTTCGTTCGATCGTTATAATTCATGTTTACCTATAGGTAAAAAATTTCTAATGTCTAAATTTTTCTGAACTTAGTTAATAAAATAGTAAACGGTCAGTCATTTGTGACCAACATTACTCAACTTAACAGACAAAGTAGTTATTTTTCATTTAGTTACCACTGATACCATGCCATGCCATCAATTTCCGTTTCCTAATCACAGTCAATGTCACTGCACTGCAGAAAAGTCAGTGTACATTTGGTTAGATTTAGTTGAAAAAAAAAAATGTATTCGGAGATGGCAAGCATGTGAACCAACTCTTGTTTGATACCGAACATAAGTGGACAATAGCGGACACCGCTCACCTTGTGAACATAATGTTAATGTGATATACAACATCACATTGTTCCGTCACCTGCGCTGCGCGGACGCATGTCCCAACCATTTGGCTTGTTTTATTACATACTATTAGTGTTTCATATTTATCTGTGCCTTTCTCTATTTAGCTTTGATTAAATTTTAAGATATATAATGACACCTTTGACCAGGTTCTAATAACACGAAGATCCTCCTGTCTCCTGTCCAGGTTCTAATAACATGAAGATACCTACTTTTTTTTTACAGACCGTATTTTAAAATTCTATGCATGATTACTTTAACTCTATGCTCTTCTTTACAGTTTCTTCTTTAATACCATTTTTAAATTTTAGAAAACCCCAACTAAAATACTCTTTTGTGTTTTTTTAATGTTAAGGTCGTTAGACATTCTGACGGTCTACTGGATGATAGTTGGCTACCGTCTTAGTGCGCTGCCGACCATATGGTTTAGTACGCTGCCGACCAAAAACCATAGACTAGACCATAGTATGGGATGCCAGAGCTGCTTAATACTACTGTGGTATGCAGCTCATTTCCAGCACCGGTGACGTTGCTTGTGTTATAGACGACGGTTTGCTTGTGTTATAGACCACCTTTTTTTTAACGTTGGATCTTACGACGGGCGGTAGTCTCCCCCAAGACCACCGCCCGGGTCCCGGTCAGGATAGAAGGCGGCGTATATAGGCCACCTACCGTCGAGTGGGCTATCAGCCTGTCCGATGACCTTAACATAAAAAAAAAACACCCCAGTCGCTCATCCAATGGGCTCATTTTTTTTGTATGGATGTAACAGAATAACAGATGTATGTATAATAAATCAACACATATTTTTGGATAATAACCACAAAGCCTTCACAAAGCATAAATGACATTAGGTACGTATTAATTAAGGGCACTCTCCCCTTCCTTAGTACCTTAGAGTTAACTTATTTTATTTACTAGTAAGTGTTAGCATACATTATCTTGAAAAGAGATTAACAGGAGATCATCTTATTAAAGTAACAAAACAATATTCATATTATCTGTTTTAATAAAAAGCTCGGAACGTGTATTCACTCGGCATCCTGGAAATTGTATTGTTTTTTTTTATACACACGGTCAGTTCAGTTGTTTAGTGCTTCTCATATGTGGTCGCTCATTTACCCCGGGATTAACAATAAAAACGAAATTTGATCATTGTAGCCGAGGCGACGGTGTTTTTGTTAAGGGCAAGTCGCTACAAATTAGATGGTTTCTTTTAATGTGTACATGGAAACATTAACACGACATTAGCCTTTATATTTACAGAATATTCTAATACACATAGATGTACCAACTAAAAAACTATAAACAAAGCTTTTGCTTGCGAGAACCTATAAACCTAGAATATTTATATGCTGAAACGATCGACATGAAAATCTAAGTGATTTGTTAAGATTTAGTTATTGGAAACTGTTTTCTCCCGAAATGGAAATTTCATCAAAAAAATTATTGTCAGTTGTAAGCTGCTTTTAAATTTAAT
Source organism: Synanthedon tipuliformis (assembly GCA_947623395.1). Lineage (NCBI taxonomy): Eukaryota > Metazoa > Arthropoda > Insecta > Lepidoptera > Sesiidae > Synanthedon > Synanthedon tipuliformis. Next base: position 4,886,627 of record OX392428.1, on the reverse strand, counting down.
ATTAAGCCCTGGTCAAAAAGTTCCAACATCACGATAGAAACATTTTTTCATCAGGTCTGTAATATTAATAAATAATTTATGTTAAATATGGAAAATTCTATAGCCCTCTCGGATACTTGGCGACCATATATAGCCTAAGAATAATCAACAAAGGCAAATGCAAATGAAATCAATTAACATTTAAATTGTGAGCAACAAATACACAACTTCGCTTTAACACGGCATTTGGCTCGTTATCAGATCATCGCTCGAACCTGTCCCACGTGAATAAATCCAATATTTTAGTGGCCCTCCATTGTTATCCTCATTAACCCTTTGTCTCATTAGACTGTCCACTTCATATTCTTTCGTTATTTTTGTTGCCGACGATGACAGCTTAGATTAGAATTCCTTTTTTAAATAACGTAACGTCAACCTTCTCTGGATAGGGTTACAGAATTGTTTTTCTTTTTTTATTTCGTTCTTCTTGTTGTAAAGTTGTTTACGTATGATCAGTTTTACTCATCAAACTCATCGAACGCGTAAACGTCAATTTGTATGGGATTGAAGCAGTGCTTAGTCACCACACATTAGTCACCAGGTAGCGCTGCTTCATTCCCATACAAATTGACATTTACGCGTTCGACGCGTTTGATAGAGTAAAACTCGCACTAGGCCCCCTGTTATATGTAACTATAGTTCCATGTATTTTTTAACTGTAAATGTTGGCAAATATGCTGGCGGTACTCTGACGGAAGGTGTCTACCATGAGTTGAAACTCAAGCAACAAGCAACGCCAGCTTGATGGTATACCTTACTCGTGCACTGAAACAAAACAGCACATAATAATATATAGTGTTATCATACTGGGAATAACAATTATCTGTGGTCAATACCAAGACAAACAAGGATTTAGGGAAAATTCGAGCTAATATTATAAACGCGAAAGCTTGTGTGGATGTATGGATGTTTGTTACCCTTTCACACAAAGACGGCTTAACGGATTTGGATGAAATTTGGCGAACATATAGTTTATTACCTTTAACATATTGGATAATTTTCCTGAAAAAATGTTAGATTAGTCTAATAGTCTAATAGTAGTAGTCGAATAAAATAAAAAGTTAAATTACACCTTTGCCATTTTATTAGGTACAGTAAGATATGTAATATTCTTGTATTTAAAAGCCGATAGGAATTGAAACAAATATTAAATGTTAAGGGAAGGTTGCTACAATGCATCCGTTTCTAAAATTAACGTGCACAAACGCACAAACAGACAATCATTCTAAAAACTATTTTTATACCTCGGTAAGTAACTATTATTTAATCTGAGACCTCGGTAACATTTATGTAAACTCGACAAATAAAGTGCTTTATCACCCTAAGATTGAACATTCTTAGTATGTTGTAGAATGATAATGTCTGTTTTCCTTTGAAAATTCAAAGTGACAATTTCTATTGCTATCTTTATTGGCGATGACAAATTATGTTAATCAGTAATCAATACATATTTCTAATCTAAGCCTTAGCGAATTTTTAAATGAATGGAATTTGTAATCGAAACTGATAAAGCACTTTTCTTGTCTGCTTTACAATGTGTACAAATTGTTTACAATTTCCTATTAGATTCCTATTAGAAAAATACATTAGTACGTAAGTTATTTTAAGTTAAATTACAAAAAAAAAATACGAAAAAATATATATTTTATAATTTATATGTTTATTTTTTATATTTTTTTTAATGATTTATTTTTGAAAACAAGCACTGTAACAAAAATTACATGTAGCAAATATTACATTAAATTTGTTGATTTTTTTTTGCAAATAATTTATATTTTGAAACTCGTCATAAAATTAATCCCAAGTTAATTATTTCCCGATTAACAACTCTTTTAGACCTTTTATACATTATTCATTAATTGGCAATACATTTTGTTTTACAAAAGACTTAACGGGTGGTCATTTTAATTGACTTAAATGCGCTTACTTTAAACCAATTAAAAAGCTCAACTGTTATCGTTATGTGATAACGTAAAATTGTAAACATTGCATGGCATTTTAGTTGGAAATAAACGGTAATTTTTCATAGTTACCTTTTTTCCTTTTGTAATTTCTATCTCGTTACTTCGTGTTATTTTTATACTCGTCTAGTTAGGTATATATTGATGATCATTCAAAGGTCCGATATGGTTGTCGTGGACGCGGCAAGGCTTTAATTGATTATATTGGACAGAAAAATGTTTAGAGTCGTTAATATATTTTTATTTTTATTTTTATTTAAGACTTAATCTGAAAATTAATCTGAATTCTGAATTCTAAATTTACTACTGTCTACAGCAACTGCTAACTATAGTAACACTATAAAGTAATATAACAGGTATTAATGTTCATCAATAAAATTAATGTTCACAATTATTTTAAAAATAAAGTTAAACAATTCACTAAAACTCTGGTTTTAAAAATTATTTTCTGAAAATAGTTCTTAATAATAAACTATAGGTTGCTCATACAAGTTTGTTCCAACGAGTATCTTGCAAATTCTTTGCTATGTGCTAATATGGTAACATATAATCGCAACAATTGTTTTGTAAAGAAAAAAGAAAATAAATCCTTTCAATTATTGACTCCACGGCATTTGTGAACCAGAGAGTTTGACAATCGGTCGCGGCGAACGCAAAGGGGCTGACGAACAGGTGTAGTCGCGCCCGCGCAAAGGGCTCTTGTGGTTGCGCCGCCCTGTCACAGTTATTGGTACAATGTCATAAGCTGAAGCGTTTTCAACCTATAATTTTTTTCTTTTAATAAATATTACCTATATATTACATAAGTAAAATGAAACTAATAACAAAGGCTATTAGTTTCATTAGTAATTAGGTACATATATTTTCAGGTTCTATGGCGATTGTGAGAACTTTCAATTAAAATATCAAAATTAAAAATATACTAATACCTGTAGGTATTTATGAGAACAAATTTAATTTAGAAAAACTAAATAAAATATGCTAAAACTGAAAAATAGATTTAAGACTCGCGTTTTAAATCAAAGGGACTACAATATTTTTTTATTATTATTAATAATGGGATTGCTCTTGGATATTATCTAGCTGTGTAACAGACACAATATATATATGTACAATATATAATGAGTGTACTATAATAAATTAACATTAGGTTATGATTTTTCGATTTCTGCCGTTTTCTGCAAATAACCCTCGCCCCGCTCATGACTTGTACCTCACCCTTATCGTTGCGGCTATCCACTTAAATGCTTACACGTGGCAATAGTGCCAATTTGTTGCATATTATTCGCCAACAGACAGACACGCTGACGGACTGACGCGCGTTTAGTGTACATCGTTTGTGAATCATGGGAAAAAGTCCTTTCAACTCTTCATAATCAAGCATTGAAATAAATGTAGAGCAAAATAACATAAAATCCATTTTGACGACTAATCGTCTATCTAAGCGTGTTTTGGACATATGAGAAAATTTTATGTTTGTGTAGATATAGATCTATATTTCTTAATTAATATCGAGCCTTTTCAGGAAGAACATCGTAACCGCCATTTTGCATATTTTACAGAAGTTTTTTTTTTTAATATTTCTAAAAACCGATTTTGATTAAATTTTCAGACAATTTTCAGATTAGTCCAGCGGGATTACCCGCTGTCAAGTATGGTAGCGATCGGATGCGGACGAAGTCGCGGGCAACAAAAAAACAATAAAAATACAAAATTACAAATATTCTCTCTTTATAATTTTAGTATAGATAGATATATTGTATAGATATAGATGGCCATATATATATGACTACTCTTTTATTATGTAGATTGATTTTATCATCTAATAACGTCATCTCATAGCTTCTCACGCTATTAAAATCTGGTTGACTATCTTCGTTTAACAAAATTCATAATGAAACGTTACAGTTTTCAATTAAGAGGAATATCGTTTACATATTTCTTATCGATATACGTATACGCACCTTATATTATACAGAGCCGGCTATTTTACGCGGCAATAAAATGTACGATGAAGATTTCAAATTTTGATGTTACGGTCCGACAAGGTTGTAAAATCACTTGAAATTTATATTTGGCGCTTACTGTGTAACGATTGAGTAACAATGTTACCGTGATAGTCAAACCGATAATATAATCATTTTTGTATGTATACTTAATTATTATATAAAAATAATATTGTAAATATTATAATAAAATCACATTTTTTCTGGTTTTTGCATTATTATTTTTGCGTTTATTACTGCGAAGCTATGCCTGCTTCGTAACTAGGCTGCAGCATCAGATGAAGGTCACCATGTCATGGCGCTTATAAGAGCATATAGTCGAAACGTGACAAATCAGGCTATGTCGCTTAGTAGGAGCAATTTGTGCATTACAAGGGCACTAACGGGGCACCGTCGTCTCAATAGGCACCTTAAAATAATGGGTCTCGCTAGTACGGGAGAGTGTCGCTTCTGCCACGAGCCAGAAGAAACACCAATGCATGTGCGAGTATGGCCCTTTGATGCACAAGCGTAGTCACATCTTAGGAAGCCACACAATGGCTTGTGAAGATGTGAGGAATGCCTCTATCAAAAAAGTACTACAGTTTCTTAACGTGGTAGGTATTGGTAGAGAGCTTTAGTTTACGTGGCGATCACAATATTTCAGTAATGGACGAAGTGATACTGGTACTCTAGCAGACAGAAATAGCCACTAAGCAGATAATAATGTCATGGCCACCACCATGTAACGGTAGTTAAGACCTATAGTAAATTTTACATCATTCGAACCTGTAGAAGTTAGTGAAATCCCTTGGTTAACTAGGATATGGGCTGATGGCCATATCCTGAAAAGACCTTGATAAATTAATTGTAGCTAAGAAAAACCCCGATCACGTCAGCACTCAAACAAAGAAAACGGTCCATCTGTTTAGGAGCTACATTTCACAGACACACACACATCAAATTTCTAACACCCCAATTTTGCGTCGGGCGTAAGGGGTTAAAAACCAAATACAATATCAAAACTATCATATACCGTGAAAGCTTTTAAATTTGCATATAACATAATATATACATATAAATTGCATAACATACAATTGTTTAGAGCAGTTATAAAATAATAAATTACAATTGAAAATGTCAAAGAATTCCACTTATCTACAGCGACATCGCACAAATTCTGTGAGCGTAATAACTGTGTGTCTCATTTTGTTTACGACTCCAAACAAAATGTCCATTAAAAGTTTCATGGCAAAATAAACTTTAACACCCCACAATAAAGCCAAACTCGGTAGCAAAATGTGTTATAATATTTACGGGTGTAAAGTTACAAGATCCCCCTTTACGATGTTACAGAGACGTTGTAAAACTCCAATTAATATATAAAAAATATGAATCAGTAAACGTTTTTAATTGCCTTCGAATAATTTCCATCTGATAACAGTTTTGAATACACAATCTGTCATAGTTTTAATGTTATTAAAGAAATTAATAATATTAATGAGCCTTAACTTTATTATGAGTTCTAAAATCTGCAGGGGGCTTGTTACTCGGCTGTAAAATATGCTACTGCTCAATGTAATTACGGTGTCTGATGTGAGAATAAATTATTTATTTCTAGATAATGTTCATTCGAATATGTTAATAGAATTTGCAAGTACCGACGCAGTGTGGTCCCGGATAAAGCAACCCTCATCCGTAGCTCTTCATGCTTGTAGGTAAATAAATAAATAAATATTATATTATTCAAGGAATGGATATCAGTTTTGTGGCCTATATGTATATCTATACTAATATTATAAAGCTGAAGAGTTTGTTTGTTTGAACGCGCTAATCTCAAGAACTACTGGTTCGAATTGAAAAATTCCTTTTGTGTTGGATAGATCCTTTCGATAATTCCTTTTGTATCGAGGAAGGCTTTAGGCTATATAACATCACGTTGCGACTAATAGGAGCGAAGAAACAGTCGAAAATGTGGAAAAAACGGGGAAAATTATTCATCTTTGAGGGCTTCCGTTGCGTGCGCTGCGAAAACCGTTCGAGATACCCAAATGATTCCCAAAATAACTATTCCACGCGGACGAAGTCGCGAGCACCAGCTAGTAGTATATAAGCCTATAGAACTCCAATTTTAAACTGACTCAGGGCCATACACTTCAGCGGAGTTGCAGAAGAGTGTTCGTCTGATCTCGTAACTTCGCCTATAGCGGACGCGGAGGACGCTAAGAGGTTTAGAGGTCTACCCTACTACCATCTCAGGCCGGTAGACAGACGATCTGAAAGGCTTCGCAGGAAGCGACTGGATGCGAAAGATGCGACCGTGCACGGTGGCGAGCCTTGGACAGGCCTACATCCAGTATTGGAGAAACACAGGCTGATAATGATGATGATGAATGAAATACGAATTACAATGATAAAACTATGTATTATAGTCTAATTACTTGAAGGCTGAGTATTCAGTTAATTCTGTACAGTGAGTAACGAGTAAGAAGACTATCTATCTAGTAAATGTAGGAACATAGATGTTTTCAATCGATACCGTTCAGTTCAGGAGGTCGTAATTGTGATATGGACCGTGAGAATATTCAATTAAGCGGGCGAACTTAATTGCAACTTGATAAAGTTAAGTTGGCTCTAAGTGAACTATCTTCCGAACTAAGTTAACTGACCATTATCTTTGCCTTTGTGCCTTGGTAGCACTGGACGCGCCTAATTGGGGGGTTGCTAGGCGTAAGATTTGTGTAGACAAGCCGCATGAATTACCTACTTTAAAAACCTTAATAAAATAAAATTTATGTTAAGTTGAGCGTATCATGTAAATAGTACATGTAATTGATAAATTACTTATATTTTCAGATTAGTTTAAAATATATTTTTTAATAACAAATAACTTTTCCAGTAATTAGCTTCAGAAAACCAAACACATATACATGTTTTTTGATTTGTCAAATATTTTGAAAAAGGAATATTTTTTTTACTATTGACTATGTACATTTCAATAAACAGCGATAAAATATTTATATCGCTGCTTATATGTAGCAAGTAGAAAATATTAAGTTGACTGTACTAAACTTTAAAGTGAAACTCTTTCTTTATATTACCTTTCCAATTGTTTTAATCTTTACTAGAAGATTTTACAATAAATAGTGTATAAAGGAGTGATAATCAAATTCCAAACCAACGTTTGTCAATCATTCCAGAAGATTCAAACTCTATTAAAATATTTCACAAATATTATAAAAGTTTGTGTTATAGTTGAACTATATACTTTTTATAATTAAATTTAAAAAAGATACCAATAAATCAAATGAGTATAATTTATGTAAGCCATGTCCACTCGTTTCTTTCGTAGCGGTGTGCATGTCCGGGCAGCGAGGACGGTCCGCTTCGCTAATCGAGTTATTGTGAACGGCACAATGCGGCAATCAGCGTGCAACCACAGCGGCCGGACCGCACTTCACAGGTGCACACACCTATTACTGTATACGCTACTATTTTACTTAAAGGAATTCGGTAAGGAAGTCAGGAAACTTGGAGAAATACGACTCGCCTTTTTCTATGGATGTATTGGTATGAACTAACTTTTTATTAGACAACTTAATCTTTGTTCAAGTTTAAGGTTTGTGCTGGCTGGTAATGTTTGTGTTTGTCTTTCTATATGTTACCTTGTATGTTCTTTTTTAAATGTCCTTTACCTACAAATAAAATATTATTCTATTCTACTGTTTAGAGCAATCGAAGAAACAAAAAACTTTTAAGCGTAGACTGCTAACCCAGGATTTGTTAGGTATATAAAACAAACTATTATAGCTATAGTTAAGAAAACAGAATAAAGACATATCATTACATATTATAGAAGAAAAAGTCATCCTATACATTTTTTGATATATTTCTTTATAAAGTGTGCGACAAAATAAGTTTTATTGGATATTTTTAAAATTGTTTTAATTGTTTTAATAATGATTTACAGTGACATACATACAGGTCAGCCTTTCGTAAGCGAAGACTATATAAGTATAATTGGGAGTATAATAGTTTAGATCAATGTTCGTAAGTATATTATAGAGATAGAGTTTTTTAACAACATTTTGAACTATATGTACTAACATGATCTCTTGATTAATCTAAAATTAAAAAAGACTGAGAATTATGACACATTGTGAGTTTTAAAAGCATGCAGTCATTGTAGCACCGACTTCTACAGAATGATATTTAAATTTAAAATGTTAATATTTTTTTATTTAAAACAGTATTAAGACTTTCTCTTAACAATCAGTTAAGAAAAAGAACTTCGCATAAAAGCTGCTTTTAGCAATCAGTATGCCCAATCTAGCCTCACCTTCTCTTTAAACTCCCTTAAATAAAAACTGTTAAAGGCGACAGCATACTTAAGCTACACTAACTCTTTGGTATCTTCGGATTTATGAAAATAAAGCTGTAAAAATTGGACTGGATCTAAAAAAAGCCTGGTGATTCAAAATATCAATAAAACAGATCGGTAGACGACGTACCTACTTCCTGGTTCAACAATGTCCGTAAATGGTACGATCGAATCTCCGGTAGCAGATGGAAACAAAAGAATAAGAAGATTTTTTTATGACGCTATAGTTTATGTAAACGTAAAACGTAACGTAACGATAAACAGTAAATGCGAATTGTCTCCTCGTCTTAAAAAGTTTAAATAATTTGACTCCTCGTCTCCTCGCATCTCATCTCGAATGAACTCAAAACTGTAGAGGGTGATACCAATACATTCTCACTTCAAGGAGAGAACTGCGCAGACGCACAGAATACAAGCATAGCGATCTTTTGTAATTTTATTTACGGCAAACTCGCATCGAATTTTTTTGCAACATTACCGCTTCCAACCCACCGCACGCAACAATAAACAAACAATGAAATTATAAAAAACCGGTCGCAACAATACTCGCGGCGAGATTCTTGACGTTTTTATCATTTCAAGCGGAGAACAAAAGCTGAAAGCTTCCTGTTGAGCCTGCATCACCATTCTCGCGAAGCGACTTGTTGCCTGACACACGGTTCAGCAAACCGCCAACCACGTATGCACTTCTGTTGCGACCATGTATGAAAAGTAGATTAAGAAACAGTGTAGGGAATTTACTAGATGAGCAATTAGTATAGTAAAATGTTCTTCTGTAATAAGGGATTACAGTTTGCCATAAAGCCGCCAAGACTGCAGTTCTCAAGTATCATACCCTTGAATTTCTACCCGTTTGCAGGATGTAAGCCCAAAATTTTCCTAGTGACTCAATTTTCAGTTAATCCTGGGTGTACGTTTTGATGCTTCTAGAAAGGGTTGCTTGTCTTCAACAGAAGCTGTGTGTTTATTATATGAACAACTCGTCTGTGAGTGCATTAACTTACAATAGAGGTGGACGATCTATTCATCGGCGCCACAATGCCCGATCGATCGGTTAGCTGACGATCGGACGTGATACTAATGCGAAACGTATGGTAATGCATTGAGGTGTTGCATCGAATTTAAGGGAAGTATAAGAAAGTGAGACGATCGATACAGCTTTGAAAATTGCTGAAATTTATTGTTTTATTGTGGTAAAGAAGTAATGGAGACGGTTCCAAATTCAACCACACCGACACCAAATCATATACTTGCCTATGATAGGTTTCCTTTATAAAAATCTCATGAATTTTTTTATACACTATGAACTAATAAAATATTAGTCTATTGAGGAATTACCAATGGACAAAGTTTTGCGAGCACAAGTAATCCTTACTAATCCGTACTAATATTATTTATTAATGCGAAAGTTTGTATGATTTGTAACCCCTCTGGTGCGCTTGGCTTGTTTCTCACCTAGCTGCCCCAGATCGTTACCACCGACTAGGGTTCAGCTGGCAGAGGCACGAGACTATGGGAGCCTTTGCTGGAGAGAAGAAAGAGGCTTTCCTATCAAATTAAACACGAGACTTCCCACAACACAAGTTTATTATATAATTATAGGTTGAGATACAATTATATGTGCAGATGCTAAATTATACTAGTTAATTACAATATCAATAGGAGGTAGGATACACTTGATCCGCCTTGTAGAATGAATGTAGACAAAATAGCACAGTTAGCACTTGTGCTATTCTACAGATTAAATGGCACGTTGAAGACGTGCGTGATGACGAGTCGGACGTAGACGTTATGATGCCCCGAGGGTGGCTGATAGAACACAAATAAATAAATCTACTCAGCTTTGATGGCGCTCCACGGGATCAGCAGAGACGGTCCTCAGCGTGGAGACGTGGCGCAGACTCAATAAAGCACGAAGGGCGTGTAGACATGCGTCGGCGTGACGAAGGGTCCGGGAACCGGAGACAGGTGCTACCAACTAGGTGATAGCCACTGGAGCCTTCCGACGTCAGTGGTACAATCGCCCGCGCAAGAGTTGTGCGTGGGCCTCGGCGATCTACTTCTACACACAGGCGAAGCTCGGATCGTGTCGCAGTTTCTTCTCGATTCTCCAGCTCAGGATAATCGAGGGTAGGAGAGCGAATAGGCAAACGTCGTTAATTAAGTAAAAATATAAATAGTATGGAAGCGTCCGAATGCGTAGCCCGCCGGCTTGCGCTCGCGCTTTTATTATCTCGGTACTCCCTCCACTTTCACGTTTCCTACCCCCGCCGACAGATGGCAGATGCATGTGACACACAGTCCATTATATATTACACAGATCAACGTAAGTGGTCTGTGCAAATTTTACATGTTACAGATTGTATGGATGTTTGTTACGCTTTCACGCAAAAACTACTGAACCGATCACCATGAAATTTTGCATACACGTTGTCTGGGACACCAGTAAGGACATAGGGTAGGTACCTTTTATCCAGAACGCGGACGAAGTTGCGGGCACCAGCTAGTCAATTATAAATTCGCCGCCAGACGGCAGTATGGCAGTCTTATGGTAAAGGGATGGTCTCTTTACCATAAGACCACCATGAAATAACGGATGCCCGAAACCATTACGCTATCCATTTCCTAATCCCTTATCATTAATTCTTAATTATCGGCAGCATACTTGCAGAACCAGTAACGTTGCTTGTGTTATAGACGACGGTAGCTGGCCTATCATCAAAATATGAACATAAGAAAATATCAATATTATCTATTCTTGAGTGTTCAGGTCAGGTTATGTAAATATTGTATCAAGTTCAGTGCACAAATAAGAAAAGATATTTAAGACAAATAATCGGCATGTCCAGTGAGGCGCGGGCGCAGCCATATTAACGAGAGATGCTCGTGCGCATTTGTCAAAAGAATACACAATACGCGTTATGGATAACCGATAGTTTGTTCCTTAGTTAGGCGTAACGAGGCCACGTGGTGTAAGTGAAATAAAGGTAGCAACACACAGGGAGATAATCTCCTATGCGATAAAGGTTGGGGCAAGTGTTTAGGGTGCTTGCCTTAACTCTCTGTCTTAGGGGTTCCGGATTCGATTCCTGAACTCTGAAATTCCGGAAATGAACTATTCAAAGTTGAATCTTGAAAGTAGAGGAACTACTGTGTTTCGCAGATTTGTGGCCAAAAGATGATTTCTTTATACCCTCCTAATACCATATAATTTATAATTATTTTATATTTTCAAATCGGTATTTAGGTTTAAGACAGATAACTAGTAATAAAATTGATTTATTTCTCTCAATCAACATTTGAATTGTCTTAAATCGCTTGTGTAATCATCCGAATTGGTGATAGAATCTTGCCCTATGTCACCTATGTGCACCAATGCTTAGAACGCGCGGCGCTCCATCGTCAGTTAACAAATGCATGTCGACGGGGGGCCCTGCGACCAAAACGCTCGTATTGTCGCTCGTTACCGCCGACAAATAGCTCGCAAACCTGCCTTATACTTTTGCACTCCGAAGCTACATCCACAGTTAATTGTCTTGGCGAAACCTATGGGAAATGATGTCATTATAGTCAACGAATAGATAATATACATAAATTATATATGACTATTATTTATGTACATATTTTGTTTTAAATTTTTGTATCTATCTATTATAGAGAGTACAAAAATAATATATTTGAAATATCATTCCTTCAATAATTTATATTAAAAGCTCAATGGCGTATAAGCGCCTGAAATTAGACAATGATTGCGAAACCTATAATACATCTAGACCAAGGGCATAATTTTCATCTCTAAGATATTTTAAAAAGAGGTTTGTATTTTTGTATGTTTGTAATGATTAATAAATAAACTCAAAAACTTCTGGATTGATTTTGAAAATTATTTCACGTATTAGAAAGCTACATTATCAGCAAGTAACATAGGCAAACATAGGCTATAGGTATATATTTTTTATAAAATTACGGGGGCGAAGTTTATAATATTTTCAAAAAAAAACTTACTTCAGTGATCCTATAGAGCTAACGAAATTACCACTCAACCAATGGGTTTGTGATAAAATGATGATCAATTTTTTAATATCATTATCATAAGATATGAAATATTTCTAACCGTTTTTGATTTTCATCTATTTTTCTTTTTTTATATTACAACATGGACAACATGAAATATCTAATCTGCTATATGATTGTCTATAATTGCTGTATAACGAAATTCATACATATCTATTAAATTATTTTTCCATTACAAATAAGCTTTATTTGTATTATTTACAAATAAATTTTATTTGTATTATTTACAAATAAATTTTAATTGTGTTACACAGATAACAGTATGCCATTTTGCGTAAAAGAGTTTATGTGTCGACGGAACAGCGAACATTCCGTTGTAATGTTCACCAATCAAACGAATGCCATTCGAATGGCAAGAACAGGCAGTGAGGAATCCAAGCGCGTCTATGCCCTATTCTCATGACCCTTGTCTAGCTTCTAAGACCAGTTGGACCTTCCGTGTAAAACACGTTACATTGTTAGCTAATCAGAAATTGCGATTAGCTAACACAAGCCCGGTACATGTATCAGGAACTTGACGACAGACTTTTTATTTTAACGTGACTTTTACTAAACGGAATAAGAAGTTATTTTTTTAGTAATAAAATCATAAAAAAATGTTTTGTGAGGTTTGTTTTAATGTTTGGTTTTTTTTACTTAATTATAAAATTATAAATATTTCGAAAATATGCCCAAGAATACTTAATAATAAACTTAAATTACCTACTATAACATCAAATAGTCCTACCCTACTGAATTCGTTCATCGTGCAATGGAACAGGTCAACAATTGTGCAATTTTATTAAGACTGCGCAAGGCTCGCGTTAGAGGAACCTTGCCAAGGAAATCCGTTCTTGCGCGCGGTATGTTTTATTGAGGAGTTCCATAGACGAACGAAAGTTACCGAGATAAGCCGGCGGATCAGTAAGTTGAAGTAGCAGTGGGCAGGACACATAGTAAGGAGAGCCGAAGGCCGCTGGTGCAGGAGGGTCCGACAGTCCTTTTCTTAAAGACTGCGGGTCGAGGGATCCAGGCAGCTTCTGACCGGTGCTTTTGGCAAATTAGGGTGAGGCCTTTGTCTAGCAGTGGACGTCCTAAAGCTTGGATGATGATCATGATGATAAAACAGCGAAAAAATAACATTTCCTTAATGATGGTGATTCGTTTTATTGTAAAGATAATATACTATTATAAGTAATATAGCAAAAAAACCATTAAAAAAAATAAAGACTTGTCCAATAAAAAGACGATTCACAATTCAGCGCACTGTACTGTAAAATGAAATTTACTTCTTAACACATAAACGTTCCTATCTTCAACTTTTTATGCGCATGCACTTACAAAGCGGAAACTGCATTCGATATACACAGAGAGAAAACTCAATGTTTTTATTTCAAGAAATCAGTAGCGAGATATTAAGATAAAGAATGAAATAAAATATCTTTCGGTTTGTAAAAGCACACATTTAGCCGCCCATGATAAACATCACAATCGATTATTTTTTGGGGTTCCTTTAAAAAGAGTTTTAGCGAAAAAGCCGTTTCGGAGGTTTGTAACAACCCTCCGAAACGGCTTGACCGATATTTATGAAGTTTTTTGTGTATATTCGGTAGGTCTGAGAATTTTCAAAAAAAATTTTTTTTGCCTAATCATCGTTTGCCGGGTCAGCTAGTTATTACTAGTATATGTAATTAACTATACAGTCAATCTTGAAACACCTTGAACAATCTTGATTTAGTATTGTTAGACAATACTAAATAAATAGGACTTAGTAGAATATAGGACGATATGGTTACCATAAAATGTAGGTACACTCGAGGAAAGTGAATGTTCATAAGATTAGAGCTGAGATTCTATTCGTTGTATTTTCTGAAATGCAAGACATTCCTTATATTGTTATACAGAGATAATGTTTGTTGTATTTCCAAGATATTTTGGAGAGAAAAATGATATTAATCTCTTCTAAGATATGGTACGTCTAATAAGAAAAATAAACAAATTTTCAAAATTAGAGAGAAAGTAGATTAGTGTTATAGTTTTTTTACGTTGCTCATGATAGCTCTCTGCATCATAAGCTATGATTAGGACCTATTTATTATATATATTTTCAATTATCGTCCAGTCCATAATAATAAAGTTTATTAAATATTTAATAATATATACCTATATGAAAATATTTTGGTCAGGAATCAGATTTCTTAAACGTGCAGAACCATCTTATTTTTTTTTTTTCAATTTTGGCTTAAGTTTGATGCAAGACTGGTTTGTATACATAACAATTAAGTAAAATGAATTTTTTTTAATGATTGATTAATAATTACAGTTGTTAACCCGTTTCTTAAACGATAGTTAAGAAATTAAGAGTATGGATGTTATGACATCAGCTGAATGAATTGCAACAAGTGCGATTTTTTTATATAGAGAACTACTTTAAGAAAGATTTTAATTAAATTAAAAAAAAAACTTTTCTTGAAAAATAAGTGTAATTATATAATTATTTCTTATAACTCTGTATAATTCTATAAACTTGAAATAATTCAAATACCGACATAAATAAAGTTATGTATAGATTTAAGTCTACATGTAGGTAGGTACTTAATACTTTTACTAATAAGTTTACTCGAAAGTGTGTAGACTTACCTTTTGTTACTTATATGTAGGTGTACTCTTCTGGTCCCTTAAAAAGATAAAAAGTAACTTAAGTTCAAAATTACAAATTCAATGTAATTCCTTTGTACCTACTTAAGTTTTTAAGAAACATTAATCAACGACTAGTCTGTAATGATCCTGTAATCCTGTAAGCACAGTGTAATATAATTATCCGTAAAGGGTGTTGCTGCCCACCCTTTGATGAACAGCTTCACGTTGAATAACCTATCTCAACCCCTTGCCTCTTGAGCCCTGGGGCCGGAAGGTTCTCAAGTGGAGACCACGGACCGGCAAGCGCAGAGTAGGACGTCCACCCACGTGACAGACTTACGATCTGATAATGGCTGGGGGCTGACGGTGGATCCAAGCTGCTTCTGACCGGTTCTATGGCAAAATTAATTCCTACGACTGAGACGGCAATTGCGTCAAAATTTTGATATTTTAATTTTAAAAAACATGAAGTTTAAAACACTTTGATAAAAGCAGAAACAATAAACTTTCAATCAAAACTTTATTTTCATTAAGCAATTGAATGTATAGTCATAATTTTCATTACAACATTACGATTAAGGTGTCACATAATATTTAAGAATTTATGTGCGCTTATCGCATTATAATCCGTGTACAAAAAATCCTTCTAATAATGTCATCTGAATGCAACGTGAACACTTCGCGGACCAATTCGGCGAAATCGAAAATTTTAATTTAAAAAAAAAAACAACATCACTAACTTTTTAAGTTCGCATTCCAGAAAACAATGTTCGCCAGCCAGCCTTAAGGCATCGAATGCATTAACGAAGTACACCTTCTTTGATATTAAGCGTATTATTTTTAACTTTTTTATTTAATTTTTTTTTGTTTTACCTCGGTACTGGTAGCTCCACGAGTCGCCCGAAGCCAATCGCGTTTTATTACCCACCGCTTGGTAATTTATTATTGCATTTTTTGCATTATCAATAGCCTACAGACTTGTTCTTGTTTCGAAATTAAAGCTGCTATTGTTTATGAAAAATCGACGTGGTAGATTTTTATCTTGGCTTCAATCAGTAACCTCTATTTGTAAAACACTGCGCGCATTGTGATCGGCTTCTGAGAGCAGCTCCATTATAATTATACTTATAATGCAAATTCACATTTTCAACGTAATATACTTAAGCTAAGAAATTATAAAACATGGAAAGAAACTTTTTAAAGTTGTCTCTGGTATGGATCTGAAAAGTAGTGGCAGTGCACACTGCATTTCGCGGTCATTTGAGCAGCCCGTCTGGCGGCAGTGACCACCGCCTACAGAAGACTGCTGTGAAATAACAGCAGTGTTTTGGTTACTGTAGTACGGTACTGTAATCTTACTGTAGTTGGCAGCGCCTATGGCGTCGTGTTGTAGGGTCGGTGTATGTACTGTCTGACGACCTTGAGAGACGTCCAAGTATTACGTAACGCAACTTGCAGGGGCGGGAGGGGAATCCCTCGAGAGTATTGTACGTCATTTTTATTTTGTTCTCCCAAGTTTCCTTTCCTCGCCTACCCCTTTCTTCCATCGGACATACAGACGTACAGCTGGCTACGTCATCTCCTATCCTATCTATCATATCCTCATCTTGTCGAAATCCCTCCTTTTCGGACCAAGCGCTTTGAAACCTCCTTTATAATGCGCACTGCCAGGGTTTGGAACTCCCTGCCGGCGTCTGTATTTCCGAGTACATATAACCCTAATCTTTTCAAGGTTCGAGTGAATAGGCATCTTCTGGGTGAGCTCGCTCCATCTTAGGCCTCATCCTTGCATGGCTGGTTGTTGGCAAAAGCTAAACCATCTCTAATAAAAAATAAAAAAAAAGTTGGCAACCCTTTTCATTGGTAAAAATGGTCACTTGGTAAACCTGGTCCTAAACGCAACGTTTAGGGAGGGTACAGAAAAACGTTCGGTGCGTTACAGAGGTTGGAGGGGCAAGGAGGATTAATTCATAAATCTTCAAAAATAGCGTTATGTAATCTTTGAACCTTAACCTTAACATATAAAAAAAATGATACAAACTGGAAAGCTCCTTAATATAAACTGGCAATAAAACAACAGGTGGACCTAATAATTAAAAATTGTCATTACGCCTTGATAAATATATACAAAACGCCTTCTTAATCAAAGATAGAGAAACAAATCGCTTAAACACGAACCCTTTATATCTCAATAAACAATTAAGTTGGAAGTTCCAGTCGCAGCTTTTTCATTATAAGTGAGCTCTATATATTAAACATTATAAAAATAAACCCGATCTAATTAAGATAGCCATGATTATGGATGAATCTAATAAGTTTAATGAAAAGTTTTATAGAGCAGTTCATATGAGAAGAATAAAACTGGAATAAGAATTACACAGGCGGACGAAGTGTGTCTTGAATATCGAAAAATCTCTTTTTATTAGTTGCCAGCTTGTAAAGCAGGATCTGCATTAGCTTTACAATGACACAATGTCTAAAAAAATACAAATATACATTAAAATATTAAGGTTTAGCCCGTGCAAATCTTTTATAAAATTAAGCGCTTTTGCCCCCGACTTACTTTTTGTCGGACTTTTTAATCTTTTTATGTTTAGATAGGTAATCCTACAGGTACAATTATTTTTTTCTGAAAAAAATTACATTTCTGAAAAAGAAAAAAAAGTACAATCAAAAACAAAAAGTCAAATTGTATGTTTATTTAAAAAAAATTAAATAACTTAAATATTATATTCTGATGAGTATTGATGATGTCCATCTCTAAGAAAAGCCAGAAGCTATTTGGTCAAGTGGTTCAAGTAAAACTTAAACAAGGTTTTATTTTGAACAAACCCGTTGAACTGGCATGACTTAACTGGCCCAATTTGGTTGGATGCTGAAAAACGTTTTGCAAATAGCCACTGCCATTGTCCGTTTAAAATGAGGAAGCCAGGAGTAATGGCAGTGGTTGTTGGAACAGGAACGTCGGGTTTTTAAAAAAGGAATCGGTTAAACGGGGGCCGTTCGCGGGTAATCACAGGCGACGTGCACCGAACCTAAGGAGGTTGTATACTGGAGTTGTACTGGATTTGTCATTAGATAGAATATATTTTCTTTGACTCTATTATCATTTGGCGTATTCAAATGATACTACTAATTTATAGAATCACTTTTAATAATATAGGTATTGTATTTTAAGTATTAAATAATTAGGTAAATTGTAGCTATGCAAGATCTAAAAGTGGACAGGAATATGCTTCTATTCTAACTTATTTTCAGGATTACTGTAGGTATAGATTACTTTTAATTTAAACACTACTGGATCATTTGTACACATGATCTTTTTTTCAAAATCAACATGGAACGAGTGTAATATTATCATTATATCGTTATGTGTATTTTTATAAATTATCTTCAGAAACCTATATAAATTAAAAATATAATAATTTGATTTATTTTCAATTAAGTAAATTAAAATGTCCTTATAAACTCGGCCTTAGATCGCGTGCAACGCGATATACAGGTGCGCGCGCAGCCCGGAGCGAACGCCCGCGCAACTTCATTCATTGTTGCCCGCATTGCAGAATGCGATCGTAATACTAAAACGAGACTCTGCTTCATATTCTTCTACCTGTAAACATAAAAAAATCACTACTGTTCTCCAGTTTGCAAAGGTATTTACAAAAAAATCAACGATAAAAAGTCGAAAACAATATTTGTTTTGTTGAATCAGCCATATTATCCTGTGAACCAATTGTCGAGGAATTCGCACCGAATTATCCTTTAAGTTGCCTGTCGGATTTGTGGTTAAAATTCTAATAATCTAATCAATTAGTTCCAATGAAACGAATTGCAACCATTGAGTGATTTAGAAATGGCGCCAAGCTCAAGCCAAGGATATTAGAACATAGATGTAGAACGATAACTAGAAAAGGCGCGTCTTAATCGCCTTCCACTGGCAGTGGCACATGAATGATCGGCTACATTTCCCCGCATCCGACTCGCACCGACGTTATAATTATTTTATTTATGTAACAAATCGTTTCTTTTTGCGGGCGTGACATTGTAGATGCGTGATGGCCGTATAATTGCGCGCTAGCTTACCATGCTTTATGGTCAGAGGGCTACTAAGAATCATTTACGGGAACCTTACGCCGCTGTGAGAGTTTGTTGTTAAGCTGCTAAAGTCTTTTATAAGGAAACATTATTTATAATACAATTCTAGGTGGTATATTGATATTGGTAGGTGGCTCCCGTCGCCTATAAAATAAGCAACGCTCGCTGTATGGAGTAAGATGTTCTAGCACATATAAGGAAATGTGCTAGAACATCTTACTCACTCACTGAAACAAAACAGCCACATGCTAAAATTGTACATTAAAATAACGAGGTCGTTACAATAAAAAAAACGGGCAGCTATTCTAAATATTTTACTTGGCCAACACCAAGTAAAATATCAAACAAATCAGCGTCATTAGGTGGCTTCTGACAAACATTATTCTGAAATCTATAATTACACCCCAACATTCAATGTAACGTACGTCACTAATGGAACGAATGCAAGACGGTTTGATAGCTACGATTCGCTTCTATAAATGATGGTATGTTCATTGACTCGAGATGTAGCTTAAATACACGAGCGCTGCCTTGTGCTATTGTTTTATGCCTTCCTGAGAAGAAACAAGGCTTGATCCTGTAATAAATAACAATAATAATATGTTCGTTATATTTCAGTATAAATTTAACATTTCTTTTATTTTTTGTGAATCCTTTTTTGTATAATTTTAGTAAGATTTATTGTAAAAAAAATTAGAAAAAAACAACATAATGTATATTAGAAAAATATTCATTCAAGACTAATTTACATTAAATATAAGACTAATTTATATTTATTCTAAATAATGGATAAATAATAACTAAATAATATAAATGTTACAAAAAAAACTTCAAATATTAAGAATATACCAGAAATCATTTTATTTTATTGAAAAGATGACAGACAGGCTGACATCCCACAGGAAAGTATGTAGACTTCTGATACTGAAAAAGTTATTCACAACACGCTTTAAGAACACGTTATCTGGGACACCAGAAAGGACATAGGGTGCCTTTCATCCAGAACGCGGATGAAGTCGCGGACACCAGCTAGTATGTACATATATATACGCCTACAAGCTGTTAGTCTGTCCGTCAAAAATTAACATGTAATAATATTAATTCTACAACAATATCCTACTAATTTATGCGCGTGTACAGTACATTTGAAAGGCACGTAGCTTGCACGGATCAGATAAAATTTGAAATTGAATTGTCAATAATTGCTAGAGGTAGATTCGTGGGTCAAGCATTTTGGCCTTAGATTGCTTTTAGACGCAGGTAAGAAACATGTGGATTTTTATTCAAAGGTACCAAAGTCATTATTTAATTAAATTTTAATATTAGGAATTACATTATATTTTTATATAAGCGCTTATTACTACTAACAACCCGCTCCCGGTTTCGCACGGGTGAATTTTCTGCAAGTCATACATAACAACTTTTCTCGTTTAACGCTCTTTCCATTAGTGAAAATCGCATGAAAATCTGTTCAGTAGTTTTTGACATCATCGTGAATATACACATAGACAGAAAAATGCAGCAGGGCTGCCGAAATAACTGCGAAATGCAGTGTGCCCTGCATTAACATAAATTATACGAATACTAGCTGCTGCCCGCGACTTCGCCCGCGTAAATTATATACTAAAATCTTCCTCGAGAACCACTCAATCCATTAGTGAAAACCGCATTAAAATCCGTTGCGTAGTTTTAAAGATCTACGCATATTAATATATGCACACAGACAGACAGACAGCGGGAGGGGACTTTGTTTTATAATATGTAAGGATTTTTAAATGTAATAAATAAATGCAGCACAGTAAATAAATAAAGTTTAGAAATACATTTCTCTTTCATCACCGCTTATGCTATTTTGTATTATTATTAGTTAAAATATATATATTAATTTATTAAACTAGTTTAATTAGTTTTAATTAGTTTGTATTATAATTAGTTTTTTCATTTAATTTCTTATCCATTCATTTCTACAAACTGCACACAAGTTAACCATACGGGCATATTCTTATCACAAAGCTTGGTAATTAATAATCTTCGAACATTATTGTACAGGGTAAGGTTATTATATGAAATTTATACTGAGAGGAAATTGCTACAGCGTTTAATGGTATACAAGCACTATGGCTTACGATTTTATGAAGTTATTATTTTATTGGCAGTTCCGTGTTGTTTCAACTACCCACAGCAGTAATATTATAAAGTAGGCTAAAACTGAAACGATATCTACCTATACACACATATTATAAAATAAAGTAGCTTTCCATCTTCTGTCTGTTACTTTTAGCCACATGTGATAAAATCAAATAAATGTGCCTCTCTTTATTGAATTTAAAAATGAAATTCCATGTCTCGCGTAATATGTACGTAACACAATATTGACTCACACAATAAATGTATCACTTATCTATCTTTATCTTATTCTTTAGGAATAAGATAAGTATCTTATCTAATCTTTATTCTTTAGGATGTGCATTGTTTTCTATCATTGCTTTAGCATATAGGTATGACGATATATATATGTATAATCATATACCGTCAATTAGTGGACCTCTACTTCTTCTAGTCTACTTGACGCACTTAAAAAAATATTAAATTTCCAAAGGAGATCAATATCAGTTTTGTATGGAGATCATTAGGGCATAAGGTTTTTTATATATCTTCTTCTTCTTATCTATCTTTTTGATATATCTATAATATCTCTATATAGATTTCACTGAGGAAATATCGTGTATATTTGGTAATTGGGTAAATGGATTTAGTATCATAGAAATTTAAGTTTGAAAGTATTAAAAAAGTTTGAAAGTATAAAAAAGTATTTTTAATTTTCTAATTACAAAATCCCCACTTACAAAATCTGAAATATTCTCAAAAAATTAGGTACTAAAAATAAGGGAGACTTTTATTACCAAATTCTCCGATGTTTGAACATTCATTTTAAAGTCTTAACAAAAGCCATCAATTACCTTGACAAACGGTTGGCCAATCGAGTAAGAAATAATATACACACAAAGTGATACAATTGAGTATTTTTTTATCGTGCTAAAAGCCTTTTTAAAGATAAAACCTCAACATAAACGTTTGCTAAACCCGCTCGGGCCATTACAAAGGCAATAATAAAGCGCTAACTAGTTAGTAACTCAAATACACACACAGTCCGCGCTTGTATCTGTCTGTCTGAACCTGTCAATATATCATATCCACTGCTAGACATTAGCATTAGTTTCGCAGACGCACAGCGCCATCTTTTATTTAATCTATTATGCTGCTGTTAATACTTTAGGTTACGGAAGTTCCAATATTGTCTGGAAAGATAATGTAACTTATCCTTTCCTTGAAATTATTAAAGATTGTTTACTTAATCTGTTGAGTATATGTATTTTTTCGAAACTAGTAATCCTGAGCCGTATTGCAATGTCTAATATTAATAGCTTAAGTTTGAAGGTATATATTTTGAAATTTTAATGATTATACTAAGGCAGCTGCATTAAAATCTATGCTCTTCACTAGTTTTAAGAAAATTAAAATTTTATTCAAGTAGATATAGCATAAGTGTTTTGAAGTATATAGATAATCATAGGTAGCTGTTTTATATGTATTTAGTTAATATTTTCAATGCTGTATGCACCGGCTGTATGTACATCTCGTTATAGTACTAGCAAAACAGACTGACATGAAATAACCTCACTATATCCCATTCTGATACAAATAACAATTTACATAAAATATTTGTAAGCTTAATAATATAAACCAGACAATTTTAAATTTAGTTTAAATAATTTTATTTACTGCAACATTAAGCAGCATGAAAGTGCACGTGGGAATGTTATGAGTATGTGCGAAATTATTAGCACATTTAATATTGAAACTTATATATTGTATAAGTTTTTAAAATAAAATTCCTTAATTAAAATGATTTTTTTATAATTTAGTAAAAAAAATTATTTGTTTTTCAAGTTAGTAATAACCTCTCTCGGGTGAAGGCCTCCCCCAGTTCCTGCCATTTTTTTCTGCTCATTCTGCCATTCAAGTATTACCCCTTTTTTGCTCAAAGTACTACCCAATTTTTTTAAACTTTGGGTATGTTATCAGAGCATCGCGCTTTAGATCTGCCTGGGGCCGTACCATGAACTTTTAGTAAACTATCATGTTTTAAGGAAGTTTTGTTTTAAGCTTAAAGTAACATTACTCAAATTCGTACCATGACGTCCACAAAATAATATTGTTTTATTCCTGCCGTGAACGAATGATATTTGCATGATTGTCTATTCCCTGCTAAATAATGCCACAGAGTCCTAAGTATGAAGCCATATCGTATTTGGTATGTTCTGAAACATTTTATTTCTACGCTACGAAAGCAAGATATCATAACGAAATAGAGAATGACGTCACAAAACTGCTTATAGAAACAACATTAAAGTAAGCTTACTTTTAAGGGGTCATGGTACGAAATTTGAAAGTAAGACTAAAATAAGTAATAATGCTATAAGAGTTGGTAGTAAGGCCCCTGGTCTTCTTTTGACGTCCGTACTTATGTATTATACATACTTTATACTTATCCTACAAAAAATACAACTATATCCAAAAAGTAACTTTTTGGAAAGATTTTTTATCTTTTTTATCTTGGAAAAATGTTGAGTTTCATTTAGGATTTTCAAAAAAACACGTACCTTCTTATATGAAGTTGCATGCAGACACAGTTATTTTTTTAATATATTTTGCCAATGGCCGAAATAGATTCATTTACAAATTGTATAAAATTATCGTTCACGCTTTTTATCGTGAATTATAACTATGTATTTACGAGTCCATATTTTTTCATAACAAATTCATTTTATCGCGGCGCGCAATAATTCAAGTAACTAATTTCCACTAGAATTACAAATTCAAATGAAATGTAACTTATCGGAAACCCATAAAAATCTACTTAATATCATAATTATTATTGGGGAAAAGATAAAATATTTTGTGATAAATTCTAATTAGTAACTACCTAATTTATGTCTAACAATTATTGTAACGGTGATATGAAACCCGTTGATTTTTATAAAGACATTATAGGCTATTATTAATGAGTGTATTGATAAAAGACTTAAAATAGACTTACCTATACATTTTAATAAGGAATTTGTCATACTCTTAAATGAATATCTTTGTACTATTTTTGGAGTTTACCCTTAAGAATCGATTTGAAGCCAGTGGTATGAAAATTTATGGGAGTAAAATCAAAATTCATACACGAATGCGTTATAGTTACTTACATTATATTTTTTGAATATTTTAGAATATCTGAAGTTTCAGAGATATTGCGCCATCTACACAATATTATTTAAAAAAAGAATAATGTTTAAATTTTATAATCGCTCGTAAGGAGTACCTACTCCAGTCGTGTGTCGGAACTGAAAAACACATTTTTTTTTCAAATTACACATTACTTACTCGGGCAGCCTTCATATCAGTAGGCTTGACTCTACTTAGTGAGCGAAAGAAAGTTTAACTTTTTTTTATAAAATTTTGTATCAATATTTTTTATAAGACTAAATTATACTATTTCATAATATTACCTACGTACATTGTAAGATACAATTTTCTCATGAAGTTTCATTTTTTTATTAGGTATATGTTTAGGTCGTCAGACAGGCTGACGGTCGCCTATAACACTACCAACCATTAGGATGGGATAGAGAAATGTGGTCTGGCATCCCTTACTCACACATGCTCACTATGCATATTTTACTGTGGTCTTCTGTACAGACGGGTTGTTCAATTACTGCGAAACACATTGTGCCTTGTCACTACTTTTCAAATCCACACCAGACCCAAACCCAACATTGACAAGTTCATTTTCAAGTCATTGGACCGCAGAATGACATTTCTAAATATTAATGTATGAGCTATAGAATAAACTAAACCATTGGTAATGGTCAGTTAACGGTACAATTTCAACTATTCAGAACCCAACAATTATAGAACCTGTTTAATATATTAATATCTATATAAAAAAAAAACAGTCACACCAATCTGAGCAGCCATCATTATTTCGCATTCATACCACGTCAGCCAATGACAGCAAAGATCGCGCCTCCGCGGTTAGTGCTAAGCCAATCAGACGCCACCGTTTGAAAAACAATAGAACATAAAAAAATTCCGTCACGCTATTCTGCGCAAGAGACGCTCATTACGATTCGTGTCGAAGCGTCAGCCTTAATTTTCAAGTCACTTCTAACAACATTCGGATTACTATTCGTCAATTCTTATCTCAATTATAATTGCTAATCCAGAAAATTTAAATCTATAGACACCTACAAGAATGTAATTTGTACAGCGCTTATAATTACAAAGTAAATGTATGGGTAATTATAATAGGGCTTAGATAGTTATTTACGGCTGAATAAACCTCTTAGTAAGGAATACTTAGCTTCTAAAACACTATAATGTATTATAACATTAACGAATATCTTAGAGATAATAATATTATTATTTAAATATTAATATAAATATAAATTTAAATTTAAATCAAATAAAATTCTTTTTTTAATTTAGTTTACGCTTCCTCTCTCCTAGTACCTACCTATATTGCATGCCCGACATGGTCCATAACACTGGTCTTTATAAATATACATATTTTTATATGGTTTCCCAATAAATGATTGTATTGAAAGAAAAAAAAACACCCTGATTAGTGTATTAGGCTATTTTTTTAGATTCATTGATCTTATTAAATATTAAATAGATGTAACCGATAATGCTTAATAAATAGACAGCTTAATGAAAATTAGATTATTATTGATTAATTTTAAGTGTACCTTTCACACTTCGTGTGCGCAATTTTCTTAAAAAGGGAACCAAAGTTTTCGCTTCACTTATATTAATATTATATTACCTAGGTATATTGAAAAATAGATAAATCAACATGAATATAACACAAAAATATAGTTTTTATTGTAAAACTAAACTAGACTAAGATCTATCTCTATCGTTTAAATATTTCGGTATTACTATTTAGGTAAGTCATATCCAGTATTCTTAAACTAAAAATTTTATTGGCAAAAGAGGCACAAAGACTATGTTTGTTGAAAAAATATATAAATAAATATGTTATGTCAAAATAATTGAAAACAAGTTCTTATGTAATAACATAAGGAATATGTTAATATGCTTTAAACAATAACTACATATTATTTTAAATGAACTAGAAGAATTAAAAAAAAAAAGAAATGTTTGTTCAATAAAATATTAGTGCTAAAGAGTCAAGCCTTATTTTGGTATAAGAGTTAATTGAACAAAAGCGTATTCCCTCTTCGTTCCAGAATAGAAAGGGAACAGGGATTCCAACACCTATGCTTTCCTAATTAGGGACGAAAACAACACCTTGGGAGTTACCTCCTAACATTACAGCTTTAAAATCTCGCAGGGTTGGCACTTTGTAGTTTTGTCATGGGTATGTGGTAAGTATTTCATTAAGTAACATATTTTCAGGTTATACAAAATACCTTCGCATTCTTCGCAATAATAACTAGGTATTTAAAAAACAATAAAGTTACAAATATGTAAATGATATAGTAAATAAAAAGTTGTAATTATAAGTGTAGGTAGTATCACATATTTTTTTGCATAAACTGAAAGGTGCAAATTTAAAATTTTATGTTATAAGTATATTTTATTTCCTATATTTATTTTTAAAAGATGATTAATATATGCCTTTAAGGAAACAGAACGGAAAAGGTCACAGGATAATTCTAATTTTAAAATCGTAAGTATGTATTTGAATCTAGGGGATATTTGGGACAACCCTAAAATGTTTAGTAGGAAGGCGTTGCGTGTAATTAGAGATTGTATACATTAGCGAATACAAATAAAGCACAATGCGGCGAGCAGCGCCCGGCGCGAACATTAGTCTAGCGAGAGGTCGAGGAGGACTTGGCTGAGTATTTGTTGGCAATTCGCTCCAAAAATTTTAATCGGCATTTAATCCATTGTTAAAATATTCAAGTAATAGATAGTTAGTCTATATAGATGTATATACACTATAGATATTAGTGTATATAGATATCTACTTTTTACAGTTTCAATATATTGAAACACATAATTATACCTGTAGGCATTTATGTGATATTTAATTTATAATAATACTAGATACACGCTCCAGGCTTTGCCCGAGTACAAAATAAAAAATTATCCTATCTTTTAATTTGGACCAAATTACACATCGTTACGAAGTTTTATCAAAATCGGTTCAGTAGTTTAGGAGTTCATTGGCGTCAAACAACGTGACATGAAATTTTTATATATAAATAGATAGGCGAAGGAGTTCCCCAAATCGCTTTACAAAGTTGGCGGCTCTTTTAAGTTTTTACGAGAATACGTATTTTGCTTCTACAGTGGGAGGCAATATAAAAAAGTGATAAGAAAATCTGAGGATACAGTTTGATCGATTCTATAGATTAAAGGTTCTATAAACCACTCGATTGGTATAGATGAAAGATTTTTTTATAATGAACTCGATTTAACGCGTTATTCCTCTAACTAGTTGTCGACTTAATCAATGATTAATCAATTTAATGTGTAACTGGTCCTCCGTTTCGCCACAGTGCAGTGGCATGGACCACTCTAATTAACATAAACACAGACTCTCACAGTTATAGCCACACTGTATATAATACCTGTATATAGTTAAAGAACAACAGGTCGGTAGAAGTAATTATTCACGGTAAGAAATTGTCTTTCAATTGATTCAAATCTTATCTCGTGTGGTGAAACTGTTTAAGAGTAAATAGTTTTAATCTGTGTTTAAATTATCTTGTATTATAAATACAATAAATACAATTTTAAGGTTTGAATTTGTAATTTACAAAATATATATTATTATATACAATAATTTGTCAGAATAATGTTATGAACACTTAAGTCCGGGTTAACAGTTAATTAAGGTTAATGCCTTCATTCATTAACCGTTGTTTTTGCCATAAATTTGCCTGATATAGAAAATGGATTAATGATTAATAAAATAGAAAATCTTAATCGTCAAACAACTACTAATTTTGTTAATCCTAGTTCCACTGAAGGAGTTTTACTAATAAAACGACTTCAGGAAACTCATCTCAATTGAGAATTTATGGCTTCTCTATAATATTTCGTTAATGGACACTTACAGCTTTAAAGACTTAGTAGTTTTATAAGTGTTATGTGTACCTAACATTGAAAAGCTTATAAATCTAAAAAGACCCGCGGCTACACCACGACGCGGTAGCGATTTCACATCACGCAAGTGTAATTAAATATGGTGATGATACACACGATTGTAATTTATTGTATCCGCCCATATTGCATTTTAAAAATTGATTCCACGCTTTTAGAAAAACGTTTATGTAACTATTTTGCTGTCTGAGCTTCATGCGTAGGTAGTCCGCTTCTGGACACAATTTTCTAATGATACTTACATAGCTTCATTAAGGATATTATCACGTCGGCATAATCTCGGCATTAGGACGTCCAATGCTCCTCGCTGTGATTTCAGACCCACACATCACCGCTGATGGTGGAATCCAAAGGGGTTCCAGAGGGTATTAATAATCCTATTTTCTAATAGGAGCGGTCAGAAACAGCCTGGTCAGAAACACCGCCAACCCATTGTGCTATTCCATAAATATGGTCTACTAATTTTAATCTAAATATGACGCTAACTTTTTAAGGAATCTTACCTATTTCCCCCAAGGGGTTTAGTTAGTCATCTCGCACAATTTTATTTATCTCGTACGAAATGTGCGAAAAACCAAATTTAAATTTAAATTTATTTTTAGTAGTCATCTCGTCTTTAAATTATAATTTCTTTACACTCATGGTTTAACTGATGTATCGTTTAACCAAAGTTAATTATATGTACTGTGGTATAACTCACTATACTTTGATCTTATATCATTTTAATTATTAGTACCTACACAGAATTACGTGTTCAAATACTACCGTAACAAATTCACAAACAATTTATACAGACAATCTGACAAATTAACATAATCAACGATTATTTGATTTTATCTAAGCCCTAGAACAGCTAAGTCAATACGAAATTGTGTTGTGCCGACTGTTAGGTTAGTTAATATTCAGTTCGAAATACTTGTTAAGTTGTTACCTTTGTAAGGTTCTTATTAAAATCTTTCATTCGGGATATTCATTTAATTTCAAACATACTGTCATTGTTGAGTAAAAAGACTAAAAATATGTTGTTTGACTAATCCGTTGGATGAATGGTCGATTGCCTTAACGCTCTATTCCAGGGTTCTCGGATTCGTTTCCCAGCAGAGTAACTTATATGTTATGTTTGTGAAATTCTGCTCGGTAGCGGAATCCAAAATCAAACTTGGGTCCTGGTTAGCAGAGCTCTCCTACGACTCCACCGAAAAACTACTAACTAACAAACACTAAAATACATTCACTATAAAATACATAAAATACATAAATACCTACATAAAATACATAAAATACATAAATACCTACATAAAATACATAATATACATAATATACATAAAATACATAATACGCACGCACACTGGCACAAAGTACATAAAAGGCACAGTACCTACTATCTACACTGTGCATAGGTAGTTAAGTTCCTTTGTTTTGAATTGTAATTCGTAGTACAGGACCTCACGATACAGGTTTGCATAATGTGGGCACCGGGATTTTGTTTGTAAAAAAATTGTAAATTCTTTGAAAATAATAAATTATTTGAATTTGAAATTATTTAAAATTCTATCAACTTTTTGTAGCTCCATCTGTATCTTGGGCGTACCTATAGTAAATTAATGGATTATTTTTTGTAAGTGTGTGGTGTGTAGCATTAATTTTGTTTAAAGACAAAACCGACGGGCAACGTCACGCGATCTCACTCGGCTTTCATGGCTCTTTGCGACTATAAGCATTTTTCATAAATAAATTTAAATATCGTTTTCCATATACATAAATCTTTAACGACAGAGTATACAGTAGCGCTGCTCTCACGCAAGCTAATTAATATGGAGTAACTATCGATTTATTGGTGTTTGACTTCAAGTTACGCGCTATAAGGCGATAAAACATACGGACGGCTGTTGCGTTGCACGAAACTTTTGACAAATAAGTTGTAATTGTAAGCTCAATGAGGTATGGAAATGGCTATGCGTGGCTTTACACTACGACATCGAATCAGATATGAGGAGATATGTAGACGAACGAAAGTTATCGACATAACCAGAAAGTTGAAGTAAGTAGTAGTTGGCAGGGCAAACAGTGAGAAGATTTATATCAATAGAGCTAAAACCTTTATTAAATAGCTAAAATGTAATTGTCTTTACATAAATTAGATAAGCTTACATTTAGTAGTGTCTGGTTTCATTTACATAATCTACAACAAAAACAGATGTTTATATAAATTATGCCAAGAGATGTAGTTGAGTATGAAACCGTTTGTAATGCTACTATAAAACAAACAATAAGTATTGTTCGACATTAAAGGCACGCGTATGTCGCCATAGTAAAGCATAAACCATCTCATATTACAGGCTTGTCTACATTGTACATTCAGATACAAGCTAAAGATAGAGCGCAGTAGTGTTTGTATTGAAATTAATACTTTTTGGTGACAGTCCTTGTAATCCAAAATTAACATTTAGTTAAAAAATGTTTTATCTGTAGATAGTTTAGCTATTGATTTTTATCATCGAGTATTAAGTAACTATTTTCTTTTATTTTGGTCATAACTTCTTCTGCGGTTTATTCTCTGATTATATGTATATCGTCCGATTCTCTAACATTCTCATTATATATAATCTGCATTTTATTATATCTGTCAAATTCTTTATTTTGTTTCTTTACCTAATACTCAGTGTATTCTAGGTAAAGAAACAAAATAAAGAATTATTTTTTGCATATTGAGTAGTCCCTTGTTTGAGGATTGTTGAGGAGGAACTCAAAATTGGTTTGAGGAAGGAAATTGAGAAATAAAAGTTTATCCCTGTAATCTTGTCTTGTCCCATCTCATAACCCAGTCTGTTGTTTGTTATGTCATTATCAACATTAATTTTTATTATTTTTAAACCAAAAATTACTGCAAAGTCCACAAATTTTAACAAAATTAAACAAACTAATTTATAAATATCCACCATTAATCGAATACACTACACAAGTGAAAATTTAAAAGGTATCTTAATAATTGCCCCACAGCTGGAAGCAGGATATCAAAGGCTTCGGCTATCAGCCAGATATTAATAAAGTATACCTATCAATAGATGAACTTATAGATCCCAAGCTCGCTGCATTTTCTTAGAGGAACCAAGAAAGTGATGTCCGATCGAACGTTGGAAATAATATGGATATCCTTTCCTGTCTTAAATATCTCTATGAATTTACGATGTCCTTTTTAATATTGTTAGATGGACAGTTACGCTGTAGAAATGACAGATTGTGATACCTACTATAGAGATGATAGATAGTTACTATGTGCACGAGAATAACATAATATTAATACTTTGGGTATAAAATTACCGAAAGTAAATATTTTATTTTTAAATAGAAACAAAACTGCAATCAAAGATTTATGAAAATACGCATGCGAAATCGTTGAAATTAAAAATGTATGGTTAAGATAGGAAATTTTTGGGACGATCTTATCCATATTAGTTCCATCGGCGCAACTTCATAACGGCAGTGCTGGATAAAATTGCACGTAGCATAAAGGAAAGCGGGCGGATATAGAAAATCTCTCAATACCAGGCGGTGGATTCGAGCTCAAAGCGACCTCCTGTCCAGGTTCTAATAACACGAAGATACTTACTTGTTTTTCACAGACCTACATTTTAAAATTCTATGCATGATTACTTTTACTATAATGCTCTTCTTTACTGCTTGTTCTCTAAGATCATCTTAAATCTTAATCTCTCAATACCCGCCGGGAATCGAATTATTTTTGCTGCCCTGAATGTATTAGATAAATTTCATCCCTTCGGCCGCGTACGAAACCGGAGTTTCGTAACCAATTGCGAACGAAGAAAAAATCTATGCAATAAAATGACTTTACTATAGGTGCCTAAACTTTCTGAGATTGTGTGAAACGCCTAGATAACATTAAAATTTCTGAAGTCTAAATAAAAGGTAATTATCATCAACCTTCTATGCAGTCATAGCAATGTCTGAAAGAAAAAGAAATTTATTTGAGACAATTTTTTTGAAGTTAATTATTTGATTTGAATTTAAAAACATGTAAGAATAACGAAACATTATTTCCCTTTCATATAAAAGATAAGCCCATGCCAACGTATCGTAAGGAAGCGTAAGACATTTATTTCAACTGTATTGCTGGCAATTATCAACTTCATCATCATTAAGATACTTAAAGCAGTTAGAGCAGCGTTTCCTTTTTTTAACAGTGCAATAATAGTAATCATAATAACAGTAATAAAAATAGTAATGATTGTAATTTTATTCAGTTTGGTTCAATATACATAAATTAGATTAGACGGCTTAACTTCACGGTGGTAAAAGTATTGAAATTATATTACGATAGACAAAAAAGAGAATCTACTTAATTTGATTAACAGAATATCAATAACAAGTAAATGCAGATTTTTTTTTAATTTTGAACGTTGTTTTCATTGTATACATTCAAGTTGAATTAAATTTATATATTTATATTACTATCTGGTGTCCACGACTTCGACGGCGTTGAAAAATGGAAATATCACACTGAGAAAATGTATGAGTAATTATAACGCCTACATCTTTATCACACAGTGGCATTTTTTATATTGTTAGATGATCGTCTAAAAGTATAAAAAAATATAATTATATATATTTTAGACCTCGTTGAGCTTTCTTACGAGGTAAAGTTATAGTAGGATTAAGGATAAGGGCTGACCTACCTAGAGTAGACGAGGCTACAGCAGCCTTGAGATTAAAATAATCTCTAAAATAACTGGAGCAGAAGGCAACGAGAAACTACTGCTACTATTTTTCTCACGAGAGTTATGGAAAGTGCTAATCACGATTTTGTCAGATTCAGACTTTTCATAACCACAACCGCTCCGTCAAGAGTGTACGGCTCTTGACGATAAGAGAGATGAAGGGTAAGGGAAGGGTAGGGCAAAGGCTTTCGCGCTTCTAATAGTTACTCAACAAAAAAAACATATGGTAAGTACCTTTGTTTGAAGAATATTTTTGACAAATAACGAATATCATTGAAAGAACTTTGACGGTAACACTTGAAAACAAGAACAATCAATAACAAAGTAACTGTCAAAGTTGGCATTCCCGAGAAAACAGGTAAAACACAAATATAAAACTCCCCAAAACACGGGAACAAAACATTGATTAATGACAAAATGCACTCGAAAACAAACTGTCGAAGTTCCTCAAATTCGCGATACAAATGCCTTCGGTATAACCCCTCGAAAATAATGGCTTCCTTCTCTCGAGTACTTCAAAAGACCTCAAGTGCGGAATTAGTTGTATCTGAATTTCACCCAAGTATATATTGCTTTTGAGTTGTAATTTGATTGCAAGTCGAAGTGTTACGAGTGAATATTGGAACTGGCTCAAGATTTTCTTTCCAAGTTCGCAAGGTTTTGTTATACTTTTTGTTGTAAGGAAGCGGAAGTGGCGTGTAGGGACGTGTGTTTCCTCTTTTTTTGTTGGGAAATTGTTTCGGTGCCATTAAGCCGTTGACAGATCGGCTCGTTGAGTAATGTCCTTGAATTGTTGTTAATCGACGGAGGGTAAGAGTATTTGTGTGACAATAGGTGAGGGGACGATTAGTTTTATATGTTTTTGGGGAATTATCGAAGACAGTGAAGGGAACGCTCAGATCAGACGTTTGTATGCTAGCGTTAAGATTTCCGGTCGTAAATTTATTTATACTTGTTATGTTTATTTATTTTTTTGTAAAACTAGACATTTTTGAAAAAAAGACATTTTTGAAAAACTAGACCGTGCAAAGAAAATAGCACAGAGAAAATAGTACTGGTCAACCGACGGAAGGATAATAATAATCGATCTTATTTCAGACTTTGTTACACGATTTTTACACGATTTTACATTGGCTAGAAAATGTAATCACTAAGTATATGGTACTATGGGTTTCATACCCCATATTACCGTATACCTTTGAGCATACAATGTGTTGCAGATTTGTAAAAAAATATCAAAGGGGTATCAATGAGATGAGCATGTCTTGAAACAATTTCGTTATTAGAAATGACAGTAAAGCATATCTTTGGTTAAACTCAATGTTCTGCTAGTATAATGCAGGTCGTCCACAAAAAAGGCTTAACACGAAATAGGGTTGCCAACAGCTTAGATGAAAGCGTGATCGGTTGTAATTGGCAGCGACTGATGGATGAGACGAACCGCTTCTCATTACAGCTCAACCAAGTTATCTTTGCGCTTCTGAATAATTAGAATGAACTTAAAATCGATGATCATAAAGTGTAATTTAATTTTGATGCAATGAAGCATTAATTTTGTTTGCATCTTGAAACTGTTGGTAATTATTGGTAACCCTGTAAAGTATCTTGTACGGTCAAACGGAACTTTGTTGTGTATAAGTACGTGTATATAATATAATGCTGTTTTACTTTGTATTTTACAACTTATACTTAGTTTCTCTTCAACTTTCTAGAAAACAAAAGCAATTTTTATAGGAATATTCACACAAGCACATTAAGTAAGCTTTTTTTTTGCTTGCATAGATTTTTAATACACAGATAAATTAACCTGCTCCATTTATCATGCACAGATGACAGTTGTCATTGGGGCGGCGCGCAAGTCAGCGAGAGATGACTGTCAAATTGGGAATAATGTGGTCTGTGCTTATAGGAGACACCACACCACCACAGAATACTATATACTCACAAGGAGGGAGACACTAGGCGACTAAATCATTTAACCTCCACGAATCTTTTTGGATTGAAACGAGGGAGAACGCGCAAGAAATAGAAAACGAGGCCGGATCAAGACAAGGAAAAAGGATAATTTTCCGACGAACAAAGTCAATCTCCCTAGAGGTTTAATAATTTTGTCTTGAAATGGTCACGAATCATGATCGGCGAACCAGGGGAAGCCCCTGCTATTGCAGGTATTTAGACGGACGTACTTAGAGGTACTCAGGTATACCTACTTTAAGTGCCTACCCTCCTTCGCCTGTTATTTGCACATTGGCGTCCCTTACAACAACAAACTCACTCGCATTCATAATACATTCTTATGGATAATCGTCTTGATTGAATACATGCCTATATAACTATTATTAATAATAATAATTAATAATATAAAATTACCTTATATACAAAGGTAATTTTATAACTATAGTATGTAATTTTAATTAATTATTTTTTTTATTTTAATTCTTATTGCCTATCCAAAGTACTTATTTACAGTGTTAATTATTTTCTGAATATTGTTACCTACTTACGTTCGTAGGGCACGATGTGATCTTATATAATCAAATGAAGAAATTATACATTTAAATAATGTAAAATTCAAATAGCAAATAAGGGAGTTCATAAAGACATACAAGCACATCAGGATCATAAACCTATGATAACATAATCACACACATCGCGTGTGGATAAGTATCGGCGTCGAGTTATAAGTACTAAGGAAGTGTACCCTACATATTCATAATTAGCATTTAAAGTAGGCAATACTAAACCCATTAAGCTGAGAGCACACGTTAGGGTGTGCCTCGAGTGGATTTCACTTTCTTAAAATCCACAGGAAATTAATTAGTCACAACTGTCTATAAGCAGTCCCTGCTCGGGCACAGAAACGTTGCGTAAATATAAAGGCGCTACCACACTGGACGTTCTAAACGTTGCGGTTTTTATTACGAAATAATTAAGTTTATTATTGTATGCGTATTTTTTTTTATTTTAATAAAATTTATATTAATTTTTATTTAAAGTAATCATCCTAGACTTATTCCGGATTTAAATTTTAAGAAAATCTAGCCTAATTTAATGGGGTGTGGCCATTGTCGTGGACGCGACGTGTTTTACATGTACGTTACAAGTAATATTTTCTTTGAGCATATTAAAAAAACGAAAATACCGAAAACCATATATACCATATAAATTTTAAGCCTTTATCTATCGAGTGGTGTTATTAAATTTTAAATGTAGATAATAGATATGTGTAGCTACAGCATCAAACTGTATCCCCCGATATTGCTATGATGAGTTTTCTAAATTGACTCCCACTATGAAGGCAAATTTAAAAACGTATTCAACACAGGTACAAGCCAATTGAGTTACAAAATGCATTTAAATCGATTCAGTGGTTCAGCCATAAAAATGTAAAGTAATGACAGATTTATAATAGCTTTTATATTTTTAGGTACGAAATAGAAGAATAAAATATACGCAGAACTTAATTATACATACAATAACTTTATACCATTTTCCTTTTTGGTACTAACTAGGATAGGATGCGTTCTTATGGTAAAAGAATGGAAGCGAACAATTGGAATTCCGAATCATGATTTAAATTCAGACGGGCGATTGGTTATCGTCGAGTGACGGTGGACAAACTGCGCTGTAATTGGTGATTGACGTGTGAGAGCTTCCTTATTGGTTGCAAGTCAACTGTACGCATAGAGTTTTAAATGTTTTTTAAAAGACTCTCTGTTAATACTGGCTGTAATACCTGTTTGTTTATATGAGAGAGATACTTATTTTATTATGTTTATAATACGTTTTTATATACTTATAATAAAGGCTTGTTCCCCGTGGTCCCTAACTGCACATACATTGTAAGTTGTATTTTCTAAACAATAATGACTTTTTTTCTTTTATTTTAATAATTTACAATCGTGATTCATAGGTGTAACATAGAGATATAGATAGATATTATTATTAATACTGGTATACAAATACATCAAATTTTAATAATGGTCTAGTAATTATTTTATAGATTTTTTTTAAATATGATAAGTAGTTTCGAAAATTACAAACAAACATATAAAATTTACCTCTTTACAATATCACTTTCGTCGCTAAAAAAAACGTATAAAAAAACTATTATTAATTCAGCAATATCCATAAATGGAATTTCTATTAAGGTGCCTCTGATACTTACCTAACTCTGTGGACTCAAACTAAAGCGGTTGTATATCGTTATATTCAGTCTCGGCATCCAGTCGGTGGCTCTCTGTTTAAGGCGAAATAATAGCAATCGGCAAGCGCCATACCACGCCAAAACAGTCGATACTAATCAGAGAACGGGTGCCGTTGTGCAAACTGATCGATGACTTAGTTTGTACTGAGGTTCACTGGTTTAGAGATACGCTCACAATAAGGTCAAAATTAGTATTACTCCAGTTTGAAATCTTTATTCAGTACTCCGCATCCCATATAAGGAGTGTCAAGTGGAATGGCAGGCTACACTGCTCGCGATCGTAAATTGGGAGGCCTATCTGTAGCTTTACTATGAGTTTACAATGACCGCACTCGCTAGCGAGAGCGTAATATATTTAAGTAGTTATATAAAAAACTGTCAACTGTCAATTTCAAATTGACAATTTTCCATATAAATATTTTACGCTCTCGCTAGTGAGTGCGGTCATTATAACTCATGGTAGAGGTACCGGTGGCAATAACAGTTACAGTAACGTTACAGTAGAGTTCCATGAAATAACTATAGTTTAGTGTTACGGTGCGTAAGAAAGTTGCGATTGTAGATTATTTTTAATGAAAATTATTACTTGTGCTTAATTAGATCTAACATAGATATTAGCTATCCCCGCGCCCTCGTAGTTAGTTTATTGAAAATCCAACTGACCAAACATATTTTTACAATAAAGAGTATCGTATGTT
Organism: Synanthedon tipuliformis; assembly: GCA_947623395.1. NCBI lineage: Eukaryota > Metazoa > Arthropoda > Insecta > Lepidoptera > Sesiidae > Synanthedon > Synanthedon tipuliformis. The sequence goes on along the minus strand of OX392428.1, from coordinate 4,848,640 downwards.
AATCCAGGTAATAAACTACCTGTGTGCCAAATTTCATCCAAATCCGTTCAGCCGTTTTGTATACATACAGTTTTTTTATTTACTCACGTAGGTAATATAAGCTGTTGTTACACATATTATGCAATGATCTAATATATTTTGTAAGCGAATTTGTGTGATAAAAAGATTCATATGTTAAATGCTAAGTCCGTATGCTAAGCCCCACTCAAATTAGTAAATTTTTGCATGACTGAAGAAAAATCATATATATATATATATATATATATATATATATATTACACACAGAACCATCTAGTTCCAAAGTAAGCAACTTAATGCTTGTGTTATGGATACCAGACAGTTGATATACTACATACATTACTATTTTTTTTGTAAATACATACATAAAATATAATAAATACATTTGCCCTTAGCGGGTTTCGAACCTGCGAGCGCGACCGTTTGGTTAACAGCTAGGGTTACTAGCCACTAGACCAAACGTGTCGTCAATTTTACACAAAATAATTCTTTAAACATATAAAAATCCATATAAAAATGCCTCATTGCTAATAAAATTCGCAATTAAAGATAAGTTATGTAAAAAGCTCCTTAATGAAAACAAATTTAACAAGATCAAAGACAACGATCCTTGAAACACATTGAATTATTAAACAGTACACTTTGTTATAATCAAAACTGAATTAAAACAAGCAAATTAGTCTAAATTCCCTTCGTAATACGTTTCGAATGGGGTCACAGAATCGGTGTTTAATAATGCAGATTAAGAGGGAGGGACCCACGTTGAAATATGAACCTTAAACTAAAGTCAGTAAAGTGGGATTCAAATTGTCAATAAATTTTCATACAAATCCCATGATAGATGACTCTCTAGTGCCATGTGTTGCATTGGTTATGTTTCATTGTAATTTTATAATACTTAACATAAATTAATTCTTTTTAGATATTCTTTTAAAATTTTCTTCATTAAAACTAATTATTACAAAAACTTAGAATTACTTTGACGACTATTTTTGATTTCGTCTTCGTATTGCAATTCTTTAAAAAACATTCCTTTTTTTAAATAAATCTTTATTTCGTAATGGAATATGAAAAGCCACCATAATACCTACATTTCTATTTTACGTCAGACAGGCTGACATCCACGTCAAGATGCCTACTTAATCAAGGCCACCATCACCACAGCACAAGCAAAGCCACAGGGTCTAAAAGTGCGCCCCCTATTACCTTAATAGGATAAATAAATTAGTATCTATGCTAACCAAAAAATGAAATGTCTATTTGTTATCTCAAAATAACTGCTATTTACTAAATATCGAAATAATAATATTTTTAAATTTTACGTCGATCTGTCTGCCTGTATGTTTGTTCCGATTTATATCCGAAACGGCTGGACTGATTTAGACGGGACTTTCACTGGCAGATATGTGATATTATACTTAAGAATTAAGTTAATAATTTATTTACTTTTTAATAAAAAAATTAACACCGCGCGCTATGACCGAGTGCATGCACGAGTTCAGCTAATTTTTCAATAAAATACCAATTTTTTTTTCATTAAAATACTTATGTAAAGCACACAAGAAAAGTGCTTTATCAGTTTCGATTACAAATTCCATTCCAATCAAAATTCGCTAATAGACTTACATTTGAAATAGGTATTGATTACTGATTGACATAATTTGTCATCGCTAATAACGATAGCAATAGAAATTGTCACTTTGAATTTTCAAAGGAAAACAGACATTATCATTCTACAACATACAAAGAATGTTCAATCTTAGGGTGATAATGCACTTTATTTGTCGAGTTTACCTATTTTAAGTTTAGTATATTTTGCTGTCTGTCCACCTTGTAGGACGTCCATCCACAAGGTGGACAGACGACCTTATAAAGGCCGCGGGTCAACGGTGGATACAGGCTGTTTCTGATCGGTCCTATTGGAAAATTATGGGGGAGGCCTATGTCCAGCAGTGGACGTCCTACGGCTGAGATGATGATGATGATGATGATATTTTGCTGATGAGTTGTAAATGGATAGAACAATGTTAATGTACATGTTCAACATTCCAATGACATTAGCTGCGCATCTGATTATTTATTCCCTATATGACATGACTGGGGTCGTTGGAAAGCAATAATTCATAAATTGAGCCGATTAATTGATATGGCGGCGAAGGGTTGAGCCCTCGGTTAGCGTTTGTTTTGACAAACAAGCGATAGGTGCAGATTGTAGGGTTAATTGTATGACAAATGGGTTCGTGTTATTTATTATATATAATGAATATAACACATATTCATTACTAGCTGGTGCTCGCGACTTCGTCCGCGTGGAATAGTTATTTTGGGAATCATTTGGGTATGTCGAACGGTTTTCGCAGCGCACGCAACGGAAGCCCTCAAAGATTTTCCCCCTTTTTTTCACTTTTTCGACTGTTTCTTCGCTCCTATTAGTCGTAACGTGATGTAATGTAGCCTAAAGCCTTCCTCGATAAATGATCTATCCAATAGAAAAAGATTTTTTCAATTCAAACCAGTAGTTCCTGAGATTAGCGAGTTCAAATAAACAAACAAACTCTTCAGCTTTATAATATTATATAAGTATAGATTCATTGATTATATAAATTATGTAAAACGTACGTGTAAAATTTATTGAATCGACATGTTTTGGGAGTTAGTAATTCTGGAGTGATGGCCGCTTTCCACTTGAAGGTCAAACGACATTTAAACAGAGTACCTACCTAAATTTTTTGCAATTAGCTTTAGTTTTTTTTTAAATATTATGTGCTGTTTTTTCATGGTGGTCTTCTGTAAATGACATTACAACCAGACGGACTGTTCAGTTTATATATATTTTAAGTACCTAATCTCTTAGCCTTGTGGTCTTGCCACTACTCTACAACACTACATATTTCATCTAAATTGTAAATTAAATGCCCGAGATTTAATTAGATTTTAAAAAATAAGCTGGAAGTTTAAAAGAAAAGACGGAATTGGATGAAATTTAGCACACAGATTATATTACCTGTATTAATATAGAGGACACTTTTTGTCCTGAAAAAATGTTTTCAGAGGGATCGTCTGAAAATTATAAAAATTCGGCGCTACCGTCGTCTCACATAAGGCGTTATAATTTTTCAACACATATATTTTCATTTTTCAACGTGTACGAAGTCGCGGCAGTTGGAAAATACATAAATTATTGTTTTCAAGCTTTTCAAGTTTACCATGTTGTTGAGAAGACATTTAATCGTGTATCTACAAATTCAAGTAAATTCTTAGTAATTTAAAGAGGAATTCATTGGGTAGCAAGACATTTGCATACAAATAGTTGATGTGTATAAATCACGTGGGACAGCAATGTGCGGCCATTTTGATGTACAACACGCCATCTGTGTCAACTCTATGAGTTATTATAACCAGAATGTAAGGGTTGACAAATCGAAATACATATGTTTAAAAAAAAGTTTTTATTTATACCTAAACAAATTCCAGGGTTAGTTTTATATAATTATATTTTTATTGATATCAAGGTTATTTAATTTTAAAATTCTAGGTAATAATAATATTAATTTCATACGCAGGAACATAATCATGACATATAAATATTATACGTAATGAATATGTTCTATAATGTTTTTATAAATAACACCAATCTCAAATTAAGATCTCTTGGTAAAACCTAAATAAAAACAGTCTTTAAAACTCCCTTTTAAAAACAGCAAAAATCAACAAAATTAAATAAAAACAAAATTAGTACTTTACAGCTGTGGGTCGATAAATGAAAAAAAATCCACCAAAGTTATGCTGGCAACTTGTAGAAGATCAACCATTAATATTTACTTAAAAGTTAACTGAGCGACAACCCTAGGTTTTGTAACATGATTTATAGGCCAACCCTTAGCAAGATTAACCCTTTATCTGGGGTCACATTACACAAGGCGTAGGTCGCAAAAGCTCCGGACACATTAAATGTTATAATTTATTGTTTTTCGTTACGCTATCTCAAATGTCACAAAGTTGATTACTAATCAACTTATTAATATCCTTTTCTCATACAGTTAAGATGGAATTAGTAAACCAGAATCTAACTATGGAAACATTATTCCTCAAACACTATAGTCCTGGATCTGGCTATAGCTATATAGTCTGGAGAATTTTTTTTAAGAAAAGTTCAGTAAGTACTTTAAAAATTGGGCGGATATCCGCCACCTGGTACATTTTCTAGTTATGACGTCATAAATTTTTGGTATAGATTTATTTTTCAGAAACCTACCGAGTGGGCTATCAAATAGAAATGTCTCTATGATTACCAAAAAATTACCACAACACTACATTTCAGCCTATTTTTTCGTAATAAATAAAGAAAATATGCCGGGCTGGCATATTTTCTTTTTTCAGTGCCTCTACAAAAACTGACTAATGCGTTATTATTTAGCTACGTTTCAAATGATAGTCAAAGGACAATGTGTAAGTGTTAGTTAAAGCTATAAAATGAATCCGTATTGAATGCCCCACCAGTGCAATCGCCTAGGGATATTCTGTACAGATATATTCTTTTAATAACCGTTTCCACTCACCGTGCTACACAAATAGCTAAAAAGATTAGACATTCAGTAAGGTGTGCAAAAAGAGAAAACGTAGGTACTAAGTATTTGAAATGTTTGTTGTATACGTCGTGGGCAGATCGTAGAATTGGGCAGATCGTAAAGTATGAAATTAAAAATCTTTCACCAAAACCCAAAAAAAGGTGCGACGAGGAGCGAAGCGAAGGAAAGCGAGGAGGAGCGTGTTAGGTTTACATGGAAATAAATTTGGGGAGCCGAGCGAAGCGGAGCAGAGTGAGGCGACCCTCTCAGTTTTAACAGAAATATGATCTGCCCAGGAATATCATGATAATGCCCAATTCTACGATGTGCCGACGACATATAGGTATACACGGAGAGTAAAGTAAGTACGGAGATTGTATACACTAAAGAGTATTGTTATTTGTTCAGTCTCGATTCTCCTATCAGTGACATTATGACTTATGATAGAATATACATAATATACTATGATAATACTAGTGGTATACAAGATTGTTAAAGAAAATAAAAATGGAATATAAAAATAATTAAAATAACATATACCGTGGATATTTTTTTATTGACAACACAAAGCTTAGTAAAAATAGAAGATAGCGCTTCACAAACAAATCGTAATCGTTACCTTTTCTACCTATATATTATTAAAATTATAGATATAATCCTATACCTATATATTTATAACTGAATATGATTATATAAAATTCCTAAAGTAGGCCTACAAATTATTGTCATTTGAAATCACTTTTCACTTTAAAAGTTAGCATTGAAGTAATTCTAACTTTACGACTAAAACACCACTTTAAGAAGAGCTTCGCTAAGACACAGACCTTCTATACAAATTATTTACTTTTGGGGAGCCGTGACAGTTTATTTTGTACTGGATTCAGTAATGAATTTTCTCCTATACTTAAGGAGAGTTTTGCCACACAGAGAATATTTTAAGAGAACTAATTGTGGATGTAAAGGAAGTTTGTTAATCGAAGCGTACATACAATTAGGGTTGGATTTCGCATAGAAACTGTAAAGCATTTTGAAGTTAACGACAACTTTGAAATAGGGAATTTAAATTTTAAAGTTGTTAATTAATTAACTTTTTAATAAACATAAAAGTATTTTTAAGAAACGTAACAATTAAATGTTTTATTTTTTGCATCCTTTCTTTTGATACCTTTTGATAGGTTTTAGGGTAACGGTAGACATCACATAATGTCCTGTACGAGTAAACCTCAATGCCATATCTTACACACATCTTTTATTAGTGTGTCCGACACTGCTATTGCTTTTATTTTATATTTCGTTATTACATTGAATTTTCAAAGCAAGCTAATAAATCGTACATTAGGTTACTTTAGTAGAAGCAGGCACAGCTAGTAGTTTTATAAAAATGGAGTGTAGGTACCTAAGTATTTGACACTTTCAAATATAATTAGTATGAAAAAAGTTTTGTTTTATAAACCTAGGTACTAAGTAACTGGTATCCGCGACTTCGTTCACGTTAAAAAATAGAAAAAAATATAAGCAACGCTTTATCTCTTGTTGCTATACCTAACATTTTGGACAGGCGTTATTTTTTTTATTTAATTTTTTTGGATGAAAGGTACCCTGTGTCTTCTCTTGTATCCGTGATAACGTCTATGCAACATTTTAACATGATCGGTTACGGCGTAAAAAAGTAATAGACAGACAGAGGCACTTTCACATTTTTTATAATATTTTAATATGGAACTATATAGTAATTATGTGAATACAATTATTATTAAATAACCAATATTAATATAATAAAACTATATTAATTAATTACAAGTCAGTTTTTGTACTGACGCTACGTCATAATATTGCTGGACGGTTGCGCGGGCGCATCTCAGGTAGCCTGATTTACTGCTGTCTTAATGAAACCTGTTATATAACTGGAATTATTTATTATTTTGTCCTAAGAACAGGTCCGAAGGAAATTGCAAGCTTCTGTGTTAGATAATAATTAACTTTATATAACTATGGTTCGGTTTTGTTATTACGCGAGATTGGCTACTGTAATCGATGGCTTACAATAACAAGAAAACCATAATATGCTTTGCTTATGCTTTATTCATTTACAAGAAGATATATAGTGTATTCTATTTCAAGAATTATGGATTATAGTAGGTAGGTATATAAAAGCAAATTTGTAAATGCATATTAACCTACGAATAAGTAATTCATATTCGTAGATATTAACTAAACTTCAGTTTAAGATCTTAATTTTAGCATAGGTAGTAGGTACTTTTAGTCTACTTTTGGGTACTGTGATCCCAAATTTTCCATGAACTAAAGACGGTCAAACGGTTTGAGCCACATAGATTTTGGTTTGAGTATACAATATATGAAACCTCATTACCAATTTACAAGATATTTACCAATAAAATCAACTAAAAATTTTTCTTACTTAATTGTACAAGTTTTTTAACCGTACGCGTTAAAAAAATATTATTACAAAAAAAAAATGATGGCCTGATCTCTAAGTATACAAAACTGATTTTAACTGATTTTAGACACATACAAATAACAACCACCCATTTAAACAAATAAAATCATCAAAGAAAAAAAATAAACAGTTTCTCCAACCAATCCTACTATACACTTTAAACAGGCCATTAAAGATGCGTTTCTACGTATCTTAAAAAATCTATCACATGTAGTGGTAAAGCCCGCAATTAATTTTGTTAAACGTTCAAGTAAAAAATTCGTGGCATTCGCGAGTTGAAATGCCGATACAAATGATGTTATCTATATAGAGGTGACACTTAATCATTTCAGCCAGATTACTTCACGTCATAACGCTGTTATAATGATTGTTTTTTTTTTCTCTTTGAAAAAAAAAAATGGAATGGGATTTGAAAAGGATAAGACAATGGACTCTGGCATGCGGAAATTATATGATATTTAGTTTTCCTTTAAAAATTTCAAATTCAAAATTAATTAAAAATAAATACAAAATAAATTAAATTAAATATCTTCTGTTTCTGCAACACTATATTATTATATTATATATTACATGATATATTTTTTTCACTTATAATCCAGCAGATTATACTAATGCGTCTGGCCACCATTTTGGTGACGTAATCTTGTGGCGCACTCAGAACTTACTGTTAGCAACACTGGCATTTAGTTGCAACAAAATGTTAATGTGACAAGGTTCTTGCGCATTATCAATTCGAGGAGCTAATATCGCACGGTCTACTAGTGCGAACAGCTCTATATAGATACAATAAGTGTACATTGTTTTCTGTTAAACCTTCCGAGTGTCGTGTCTGTTAACGATCATTTTTTCAAAGCGATCGCATCTTACGCTCATGGTGTTTATTTATTACGCGTTTCCACTTTACTTTTATTAAAGGACGATTTATTAATGAAGCGATTAATCAAGCCTTATCGGGTCGGCATCGTGGTGGTACCCTTTGAGGCTTTCCAACTGACGTGCACAGAGTCACACAGTGTCATCTTCATATTTATTGTTTTGTCGTCTTGTAGATGTGAGGCGCCTGAGAAAAATGAGATACCTATTGAATATCTTGTTATGTTCTTTCCAATCAATTTGGACTTGCTATTGAATACATTAAAATATATTATGAAATATTTTCAGACAACATTTTTGATTAAAGTTTTAACTTGTATAAAATTAATTGTAACAGGTCAGTTGATCTTTTTTAGCATAAAATACATAAAATAGTATTGTTACTAAAAGACAAAATGATTTATCTCACACTATTGCAAAATCAAAATACAGTAAAACAGACAGAAGCGGACAACGATCTCATTTTATTATAATATACTAGCTGTTGCACGCGACTTCGTCCGCGTAACTTTATAAAATATAGCCCATGTTACTCCCTAATAATATAGCTTTCCAACAGTGAAAGAATTTTTCAAATCGGTCCAGTAGTTTCAGAGCCTATTCAATTCAAACAAACATTAGTAAGTAAAGATTATATATATTAATACCTTTTTTTTTGACGAGGAGAAATCCATTTACAGACTTCCTACCGCTGCGCGCTGGCTAGGCGGTAGGGGTGTGTGGGGGTCAGCCGGCGCACCACGCTATGCTAGTCATAGCGGTCCCGGCAATACCCACTAAAACTCCCCGGTGCCTCCTTACCCTTTGTGCGGGATGGACTGGGTTCTGCCTAGGCAACAACTCCGATCCACCCCAGGGCTGCCTAGCCATAGCTAGGTTGACGCCAGTGGAGGATTGCCCGGAGACACCGAGGCAATCCCCAGACAGAGTGACCTTGTGCAGGCACACATAGTTAGCCAACTATATTAATACCTATAGATAGGTCCCAATATATATTAATACCTATAGATAGCGGAATAAATAAAATAATACCATTCGTATTACGTATAGTTCGTATAGTAACCGAAACTTAGTAAGTAAGAATCAGTTAAATATCTTTGCTAACTGTACAGAGTAACAAAGGTATCCATTGCTCGGGACGGCAGCAAAAACTGACTGTTCGCGAACATACAAAACAAGTTGAGAAGTTCTTACAGGGGACATTCCCACATCTAGCCGATTTTAATTGTGTTCTCCACTGAGCTCGACCGGAGTCAGAATTTTTATACTAAAACTAGCTACACACTCCCAGGCGTCGCCCGGGTTCAAAATAAAAACTTCAAATCTATGAAGTTGGACCAAATTACACATACTTAGGAAGTTTTATCAAAATCGTTTTAGTAGTTTAGGAGTTCATTGGCCTCAAACATGTGACATGATTTTTTTAATATATATATAGAGATATGACAACTAAAAGCTAATAATATAAATACTATAATAATATAACAATAATACCTACTAGCTTTTACTCGCGACTTCGTCCGTTCCCTTTTTTTAGTTGTAACATTTATTCAAACTTTATTGCTCATATTTTTTGTCAGGCTTTGATTTTTTAAATATTTTTAGACCCTGGGACCAGTACCTACTTTTTTTCTGGATCAAAGGAGACGCTTACCCTAATAGAATTACGAATAATACGAATACATCTTTACTACTACAAAACATAGTGATCCTTGTTACTACAATAATTGAATTTCAAAATTTACTAGCCGCCGCGGCCTCGTAAAATTAAACAGAAGAAAATTCAAACTCGCAAAAAATGTCGACACAAATGGAAAACTACAATATCGTGGCCCCTTTACTATCGTATGAGATCGATGTATGTAGATCTGAGTTACTATTTGCATTACGTACGTCTATTATTTCACGAATTTTGCATACAACCACAGTACGTTTCCACAAATCAAAGTGAACACTCAAATCGGATTATGCGGTACCTATACTTACCTATGTGAAATTTTGCACACATTTTTTTACACACTCCCTAAACCATTCCTGAACTACATTTTTGAGTGTGGTGTACATTTTTCTTCTTGTACATTTTGCTACGGAGGGAAAATTGTAAAACACATTAAAACACTATAAATTGTAATATAAAATTGTAACTAACTGACCCGGAACTTCTAAATTGTTATTCATTCAAAATGTATTAATAACTAGCTGTTTCACGCGACTTTGTCCGGGTAACTTTATAAAATGTAGCCTATGTTATTCGCTGATAATATAGCTTCCCAACAGTGAAAGCATTTTTCAATGCGGTTCAGTAGTTTTGGAGCTTATTCAATTCAAACAAACAATCAAATCTTTCGTCTTTATAATATTTAGTATATATATAGATAACTAGCTGTTGCACGCGACTTCGTCCGCGTAACTTTATGAAATATAGCCTATGTTCTTCCATGGTTCTTCCCAACAGTGAAAGAATTTTTCGAATCGGTCCAGTAGTTTCGGAGCCTATTTAATTCAAACAAACAAAGAAAGAAATCTTTCAATGTCAACCTCACCGGATGGCTGTGGAAGACAATCGACTTCCGCGGTACTCCCTGCTGGTTAACCAACGAGGCGAGAGTAGACGAGGCTACAGAAGCCTTGGGATTCCATTAATTTCTAAAAAAACTGGAGCAGAATGTAACGGGAAATTACTGCTACTATTTTTCCCATGAGAGTTATGGTAAGGTCTAAAACGATTTTATCAGATTCAGACTTTTCATAACCACGGCCGTTCCGTCAGGAGTGACTGAAATGAGAGATTTTTTCTTTTTATTTATTTCATATTGTTTTAATAAATTTTTGTGCTATTCGGAGTGAAGACAAATTCAACAAATCAAAGATCATAAAAATAGGTGCAACCGTTCTCGAGTTATTAAACTCTACTTAAACAAGATATGTAGTTAATATTTATATGCATTTGTAATATTATTTTAAGCACTTACTTACTTAGCGCTAAAGGCGTTTTAAAGTAACATACTTAACAGGTTATCAGTCTATGAGTAAATTACTTATAGATTTCTCACTCGTGTTTCTCACAAAGTTATGACATTACGTAGATTATTTATATACATAATTATTATAGAAAATACAATAACTGTGTAATAAATATTTGTACGATTTTTTTCCGCCAACCTAATCAAATTTAATATTCATGTTTTACATTTTATCTTCTTATATTCGAATATCAATCTTTTCTTAAGCAGTTTGCTGCATATGAAGTTTGGTAGGTATATTGTTACTGGTTGTATTCCTAACATAAATGGTAACCTTGACTGGATGCTACAGCATCAAGTATTCTACGGGATACCCAGCCACATACAGTAGATATAGCGTGTTTGGGTTCGATAGAAAGTCGGGGATTGGTTTTTAATTTTATTTATAGCTTTTAAAGCTCGTTATTCACGGTTCACCTAATGGTAAGTGCGCTACCGACCACAATAGGATTAAGGATAAAGAACACCTCAATTTTAATCAAATAAAGAATAATAAGAATAAGAAATTAGACTCTACATGTAACATGGATATAGATTGAAAGCCATTACAATGCGGACGTATGTAAGTGAAACGCAGACACACAAATCAATAATTTGTCTCATACGAGCCGTGTCTAGTAAGCATGTTGAGTTTAACACATAATTTCCAACATGAAAGTTGTTGGGTACCCAATATGTCCGGTAGAGCACCTGTCTCAGGAAGTCGTGTTGAGTTATAACCGCTTCAGACACTGTGGGAGCTTTCTACGCAATGCGCGCGAGTGGAAATATTATGCCATACGATATGTGAACTGAGGAATATTCCAACATTCAACTCCGTAGACTTGTTTATGGTGATATATGTTCTAAATTTAAATATTTTCGTTATTCAAGACGAGAATTCATGCTTGTAGGTACGCTTATCGTCGTCATACATCGACGTTATGGCAGAGCGCATTAATGATATAGTAGAACTGATTAGTCTATTGATCATTAATGAAAGAAATGCTATGAACCGCTAATATTATTGAAATTTCATACCTGGTCAACTGTAACCACAGAGAAGATACCAGTAACCAACAGTGACACATATTGTTGTAGCGAGAAAACTGCGTTCCGCAGCCAAGTCAAGAAGTAGGTATATTTTGATCGAAGCAAATACTTAGCGATAGATGCGATACTGCCTTCAAGATTTACAGCGCTGTGGAAACTAAGCATCAATCGGCTAATATATTTCCGCTCTTTAACTAATACTAAACTTTTTCTAACCAACTGAAGACTTTAGATACATATCTACTTCTTTGTATGCATTTAAGTTTCGACGTGGGGACAATCTTCTTTTACTTCTTATGGACTTTTCTGCAATTAGTCTCGCGATCTTTGTGTGTTATTGTCACCCAGTTGTCACCATGTTAGGTATGGATATAACTACATAACTCCAGCTAACAAAGCTACAACAAGAATCGCAGATTCTTGTGATCTTGCTACAGACTTCTGATATGTACTCGTGAATTTCCAGTCTTCTTTCGCTGCTCTTTTGTGATTACCTTTTGAATTCAACGTGAATGTACTTTTGTTTTCGCATTTTACATAAATAATCGGCGCTAAGTTACTCCTAGAAGAAAAATGTGTTTGTTTACTTTACAATTATCTTCTAGTGCATATTTGGATCGAAGTCCTAACGTGTCTGACTAACATATACTTCAAAGCAACTCATGTTTCCTGAGATTAGGTCCAATCGAGTTGAATATTGCCACTTACAAAGCTACATGAAATAACAAGGTAGCGAGGTGATAATGAGCGGCTAACACCGCGTAAACACGCGGACAAGCACTATTTAAACCATTCTGTTAAGCGTCTGATAAATCCATTTGACAACCGTTGTAAGGAACAAGGCTTAACGATGTACACAGTTGTATAGCACAATTGCAGCAACTAATTTAGTTAGCGGTTCCTTATAAAGGTGTGGAGTGTTAAGATTCCGTTCTTGATCGGCGTTTGTATGAGTTTAAGTGTGCGATGCTTTGACGAACGCGCGTTAACCAAATAGGGTTGGCGGTTGTGGTGAAAAATTTGCTCTTCAACCCCCTTAATTGGGTGTCGCGTTGTTTTGCATGTGACACACATGGCTGTTGCGTTTGGATAACATTTTTTACGTCACATTTGATATTGACTACGTGTGAAGTAAAGAACAGTAAATTTTTGATCATTGTTGCTAACAAAAAATAACCTTCCATCACAAGTATACTAGCTGTGCTTGCAAATTCGTAAGCGCTGTGGTTCGTTTTTTGAAAATCTCACTAAAACATCAAAGTAATCATCAATACGTCAGTGAATACCGCATTCAAATCGGTTAAGCCGTTTCTGAGATCAGCGTGCATAAAATTATTATGAAGAGACACAAAAAATAGTTTCCATTTTGTGTGTATTTTATATAATTTTAATACGTTAGGTGTACCAGAAGACGGTAGTTAAAAAATATAAAGCTCCATTCAGACGTTGGGTCGTGCGTGCCCCCATTCGAATAAATTGCTAGTCGAAGCGATCGGTTGAATGTGAAACGTCAGGGTTGTCGCTGATTTGTTGTCGTGACATTTCTTTTAGCGGTGATGTGGCGCTGATTGGGATGTATGAGGTGTTTGCATGTGCTACGTGTTTCATTCTTTTTGTCACTAATGAGAGATCGTTAGGGTTGCCGAAGAATTTTTAAAGGCTTTTGTGCGACTGTTTTGTGAATGAATCGCTATCGTGAAAATTAAAACCGGGCGGGTTTAACGGATCTGTAATTTGTTATTTGAAAACAGTTCGTTTTGATTTTATTTATCGCTTTTATTTAAAGTTCTCTTTTCTGTTCTCTTTAAATTGATTTTTTTAACATTCAAAAGTTTCAAGCGCGCTTTAAAATTTTAATATATACTTATATTAAAAAGAGGAAATATTTGATAGTTTGTTTGTTTGTTTGAATTGAATAGGCTCCGAAACTATTAGACCGATTTGAATAATTCTTTCACCTATAGAAAGCTACGTTATCAGGGAGTAACATAGGCTATATTTTATAAAGTTACGCGGACGAAGTCGCGTGCAACAGCTAGTGTATAATAATTATTAAATGAGTTAGGTACCTACTAATTCCAGAGTAGAGTCAAGTACATAAATAGCTATATTTAGAAAGAATCGTTTCATAAATATATTTTTAAAAACTATAACTTTAAAAATATATTATTTTCTTTACAAAAAAAATTATTTCCACTTAATCTTTTATAGGAGGTAGATTTTTTTAAAAAGATTTTCAATTATCTATGAGGCTAATGCAACCTTGTTGTATGAGAAACGATGCTACAATTACTCGCATATCAATATCAGCGTATGCGACGCAAATATAATATTTACGTCTTTTTATAGCGTTGAGTTAAGTACGGAATTAATTCAAGATTTCTCAATCATAGGCTTTATATCGAATCGGGCGCATTAAAACGTACTATAATCTAGAAATGCAACATACAAGAACTGGATCTGGACATAATCCGAGATTATAATGACGAAAGATAAGAATATCCTGTGATTTTAATTGGCGTACTTAACTTGAAAACCGATCGACTTGTTGTGTTGCGTAACTTTCATTTTATAAAAGTACTTAATTTTTTTAAGCTTTAAGACTTCAATTGATTCTCGTCTTAATAATAACACAAAAGCTCTAGTTGAGATAAAGGTGAGGCTATATCATTGCAATTACAATATAGTGTAGGAGCACATTGCGTTTCGCAGTCATTGGCGGCAGTAACCACTCCCTTCTGTAAGGCCCTCTTTCATCATCTGTCATCTGTCACCGGGAATAATTTAGCTGAAAATCCCAAACATTAAAAAGAAAACAATAAAAAAATTTCGCCTATCGAAAGATGCACTAAACCGAGTGCATAATTTAATAAAACATAAAATTATTTCTAAAAGTAACTAATCAACACTTTACTTGTAGTTGGTGAAAGAGGCCCTAAGTATTATAACAGCATGTGTGCCGTTGTGTGTATGAGGAGTGAGGGATGCCTTATTTTTAATCCAACGCTATATTAAAATTGTCTTGGATACCCCTTGTGTTGCTTGTCCTTATATGACGGTAACGGTAACCACCTACCATCTATTCACTATTGAACCGTCAGCTTGTCTGTCACCCTTAATAATATAAAAAATTTGCTATTCATAGTTTTGCTCAACTTTTAAGTCTGCCCTTTTTAAGTAAATTGTGTGATTAGCTGTAAAAATAAAACTTGTTCTTATTACAATAACTTTAGAGGAGATTTTGTCAAAAGATACTGGCAAGTTTTAAATGGCAATAATTGATGTAGAAGTCTTAAAAGTTAAAATTACATATAAAATAGAAGAATATTTATACTACTAATATTATAAAGAGAGTAGATTTGTATGTTTGTATGTTTGTAATGAATAAAACTCAATAACTACTGGACCGATTTTTAAAAATGATGTTACCTATATAAAGTTACAGTATCATCGAGTAACATAGGCTAGATTTTATAAAGTTACGCGGACGCAGTCGCGTGCAACAGCTAGTATTACAATAGTAGGGTTTTTAAAACTCATTAGAAAATCAACCTGGTAGCGAATCTACTTTAGTATTTAATAAAAATTCAATTTGAGCAACAATTGTAGAAATATAACGTTGCTCGTCTCACAGAATAAATAACGTCCTAAATAGAAGCGCGTCGACGCGAATAAATTGACGAGTTTGTGTCACCTATTTACTGCGATCGAATAATTTTGATACTAGAAGAATATTTTTTTAAATTTACTCACTTAAACTACCGAACTAGAAAGTGTGGATCAAAAAAGGCTGTAAATAAGTTGTTCCCTGAAACTTTTAAGTGCTCTTATTGACGAGGCAGAAAGGATTGCTTATCAGCATAGTGGAACACAAGCCTTTCTGCTTTGAAACGATGTGCTTCGATACACCAAAAAGATATAATTATTATAATAGAAACAGTCCAATAACCATTTTATCTAATTTCTTTATATTAATGAGTGGTTTAATTATCATTGTATAAATTATTTTATTAATTTGTTCTAGTCTGCATTTTACTAGTTACTTTGCATTTCGAACCCTAATTCCATCAAACACACACAATGTGTTCATATCAAGGTAAGGTAAGGGTAGCAAGGTACGGTACCCTATTATGTAACATTTTAAATAGCGGCACACAAATCTCCTTAAAGCCCATGCCACAGACCGCTCTGATATATTTTTTTTACCCTAAACACTCTTATTACATATATAGGTATGCCAATGTTATGATATGACATTGACAGTTATGAAGTGATTTATCATGAATGTGTTTTATCCTGCAAACATTTTCAATTGGTGTTAAAGCTCGTATTGGCAGCGTTCGGGAAGCTCAGAGATATCTTCTCATTAAAGTTCCTCAATGCAGAAGTTTCGACCAATATGTGTTGCCCGTAATGACATATGGCGTTGAAACGTAGTCTGTAACTATGGGCCTCTTAAGAAAGACCAAAGTCACTCAACGAGCTATGCTATGAAAAATGCTATGCTCGGGGTTACTCTGGGAGATTGACTTAGGAATGAGGAGACCCGAAGACAAACGAAAGTTACCGACAACAAAATTGTGCGAAACCTCTACTAAACCACATAACTCGGCGGATCAGTAAGTTAAAGTGGCGGTGGTCAGGACACATAGTACGGAAAGCCGACTGCCGGTGGAGCCGAAAAGTTCTCGAGTGGAGGCCACGGACCAACAAACGCAGCATAGAGCGCAGACGACCTGAGGGCCACGAGTTGACGTTGGATCCTGACTGCTTCTGACCAGTTCTTTTGGAAAATTATAGGGAGGTCCATGTCCAGCAGTGAACGTCCTACGGCTGAGATGATGACGTTGATTTGATCAATAATCTGTTGACAGATATTTTGACTTCGATTTTCAAGTATCAACACCATACAATTCTTTAGCCGAATCAAGTGCGGAAACAATAGGGGGGATCAAGTGTACAAGCAGCTCAATTGGCCGGTTGTAATTTCGTCCTATTGTCTCTATCTGTCCCCGGTTCCCATCCGACCCTTCTTTATCAACATTATCACAGTAACAGTAGTGTAACTCAGCATTTTTTTTAAATTATTCTTTTTTATTACCGTTAAGTAGTGGCTAGTGGTAGGAAGGATGCTATAAATTTAATAAAACATGAAAAAATTCTAATAGTAACTAATCAACACTTTACTTGTAGTTTGTGAAAGAGGCCCTCAGTATTTTTAAAAATGTCAACAAACGGTAACAGATGGCGCTGAAACTTTTTTTCGTATGCTTGAACTGAAATTTTGTTTGAGTGTGCATCGCGTTTCATCCCACATATCACTACAAAATGCGTCGTTAACTCCTTTGTATTTAGGCACCGTATTTGGGAAAGAAAGTGCATTGTTTACTGACTTTGAATACGTGTACTTTGCACTTTTTTATAAGTCCTACTTAGAAAGTCTGGTGATTTCGTAGGAGTCGTTAAAGAAATATTTAAACAGAGAAAAAATATTATTAATTATCCCAAGTAAATTGGTTCTTCGTCAAATTTATTATAATAAAAAATACTTACTTTACACAGTCGTTGACTATTGCGAAGTCAAAATTATTTTACAAAATTTAAGAAACTAATTCAATCAAAAATTTAAACGGAACGGGCATATGTATTCATTGAATTTATATAAAATAAAATTTATATAAAAGATGTAAGACACTTTCATGTCTTTGTTGACCAACTACTATAATATTAACAAATACTTAGGTATAACTTATTTGTTTTTTTTTTTGACAAAAGATGGTGTTTACCTAATATTATGATGATCGCTCATTCATACGTAAAAACATGTATGTACCTACATTACCTACTCATGAAATCGTATATCTACAGTTTTCTGTTGGGCTTATTGTAGTTATATCACATCAAAATGAATTCATTCTAATAATCATTAATACGTATAAACAAAGTGTGAAAACTAGACACAAAAGCAGATGTCTGAACAACATTTATTCTTCAATGTTTGCCATTTTAAAACCACACCGGCAACATTTCAAGACGACAATAACAAATCTTTACAAGCGTCGCCTTTTAGCACAAAGAAAAAGTTTCTAAAAACGCTGCGAAGACAAAGGGGCATTTCAGCCGGTTCGTCAGTTACTAATGATCAAGCGAGCTGGTAATCAAGTAAACAGATCTCCACTTGAAAGCAATTAAAGCATGCGAGATTCCATGGAGGACAGCCACCGAGAGCAATCAAAATAATCACTGCGATTTAACACTTTCCTACCTCGAGATACGCGATAACTCGCCGAGGTGTGTTCCCGTTAACGACATCAAAGTTGGCCATTGTTTTTAAAATAAAAATTGTAGCTTATGAATTCGAAGCGCAATATGACTAATATATAAAATTCTCGTGTCGCGGTGTTTGTTGCCAAACTCCTCCGAAACGGCTGAACCGATTTTGGTGAAATTTTGTGTGCTTATCGGGTAGGTCTGAGAATCGGCCAACATCTATTTTTATACCCCTAAATGTTAAGGGTGGTCCACCCCAAAAATTTATTTTTTATTTTTTCGCAAAACAACGCTTGCCAGATGTGCTAGTAATCTATAAAAAAATCCAGTTTTTATATTTTGTTACATTATATTAAATTAATATTTAATATTATCTTAATATATCTTAAAATAGTAAAGATCTTAGTTTGTAATAAGTGAAATTTAAAAAAATATGTTTAAAATAATAAATTTGTCTTCTGTGAGAATATACCTAAAATTTTATTGCATAAAAATCAACGGTTTACTGTGTGTTGAAGTAGCAACTCTATTGAAAAATTGCATCTAATATGCAAGTGTTAATTTATTATTTGAAGTAGATCTGCTTTTATTTTATGCATACTACTAAATAGACCTTTATTGTCAGCGATTTTATAGTTTTTATACTTTAAAAAAATGGTACACAAAAATTAACCCTTAATATGCATAAAGGCCAACAAAAAAAAAACAGAATCTGTCCATCATTATACATCTTATATTCGTTAAAAGGTTGAAGAGGCGCTTAAAACAAATTATCATCTTTGGTTACTTACTTTACAGATATTAAAGGTGCTTTCAACAAAGCAGTATTACAAACGCAATTAAGGAACACAAGCCCTATGTAAAGCGGACTAGAAAAGTGCTTTATCAGTTTCGATTACAAATTCCATTCATTGCAAAATTCGCTAAGGCTTAGATTTGAAATAGGTATTGATTACTGTTTGACATAATTTGTTATCGCTAATAAAGATAGCAATAGAAATTGTCACTTTGAATTTTCATAAGAAAACAGACCTTATCATTCTACAACATACAAAGAATATTCAATCTTAGGGTGATAAAGCACTTTATTTGTCGAGTTTACAATTAGTTAACTAAATGGAAACAAAGCCTTAATATTTATACATTTGGGAACCAGCATTGAATATAGGCCTTTTTTTAACGTTGGGAAATCCTCTTGGATACCCGGCAGTGTGTAAAGGACACTGCGGGGTTATGCCGGATTCGTACCAGCTAAAACCCAACGCTAGAACGCTAAAAAGTCTAGCGCGGCCGTTGATGGGCGGGGTCACGGGGACGTTATGACACGACATCGGTGCCACGCCAAGGCTATCCAGCGCGGGAGGGCTGAAACAGGTGGCACAGGTGGTTCTAAAAATGTTTCTAAAATGTTACGGTAGATTGCGATACACTACGAGTAAATACCAAATAGCTACTAGATAGCTCGATGATGCTTTAGGCAGAAGTTCTGATACAACAGTGTGTAAGCAAATCTCTTTCAGTCTGATATGATATTAGATGACATGAAAAATTAAAGTAATTTATCTTTTAAGTGTAAAATTAAAAATGTAACTCTTTAGTTTAAAATTATTAGCGTCTTTTCTTATTATGAGTAGGTATGCTTTGTTTACTTGCAGAACTAATGAGAAAGAGTCTTTAGTTGACGGCAGTCAAAAATGCAAATGGAACTGCATGCCACGGCTCTTATGCAATTTTATTATCCCTTTATTAGTTTTATAAGTTTATTTTGGTTGATTTTTGTCGGGCAAGTTGCCGTCGCATCGTGCAGGCTGATTGCTTTCGTGAGTATCGCGGAGATATTGTTCTTTAAAGAATGCCGCTTGATTGAAAGCTTTTAAAAGCAAGTCCGTATTGTGCGTGATCACTACTGTTTCTGAATCATGCAATGTGAACATACATTATAAGGTCAAAAGATAAAAGAAACGAAAAATAATGAATTAACATTTTTATCAACATGAAAAAGTGTTTTAATTCTTTGTTAAACTAAAACGGCATACATTTATATAGTAATATTACATATAACTACATACATTATATACATACATATATTATATACATTTTATACATTTATATTTTTATTTTTATTTTATACTAAGGAAGGAGAATGAAATAATAAAAGTGGCAGGTACCTACAGAGAAGAATGGAAAAAATTGTAGCCTTTGCCTTTGAGCAAACAGAAGAGAAGATAGCAATTTAAAAATATGTTTGTATACTGGTAAAATATGTAATTATGTAACTTTTTTGAATAAAGGGCTTATAATAGAATAATGTACCCACTATACTTTTCATAGTTAGTACACGGCCTTCGAGACATTGAAGACACAAAAGATACATACCAGCGTCATTTTCATAGTCTGTTGTCTTGTTAATAAAGCCGCTAACCCAAAGAGTGGAGTGGAACCCAATAACCCAAAAAGCGCCTCTTTTTTGCAAGACATGCGTCGATAGAAAATTATCGACGAAGACATGCTAAAATGTTTTTTTAATAAGTGATACTTAAAGTTTCGTAAATCTATTTAAAAAAATAACATATCCTACTATAATAATATTATAAATGCGAATATTTCTGAGAATGGATGTATGGATGTTTGTTACTCTTTCACGCAATAACGGCTTAACGGGTTTGGATGAGGTTTGGCACGCTTATAGCTTATTGTCTGGATTAACATAATAATATAGGAATACCTTTTATCCTGGAAAATATTAGGTTTCCGAGGAAGTGTCTAAAAATATAAAAAAATCGAGTGGCGGCGCCACCGTCGTCACCAGCGTATAAGATATTATAATTCACCACTTGCCCCTTTTCACCCTGATTTTATTTGTCAAATTATTTTATACATGAAATTTAATCACCTTTCAACGTATATAAGTTTAATCAACCTAATCTTACTCGTTTAATTTTTATAGCGCTACCTTCCGGTAGAGGCATGTGCTCGCTCGCGCCCATATCAGGCGCACAAACTTAAGTGGTATCAAAGAATTGCTTAATAAAATTCATTCTACAATCTAGGTCTTCCCCATTTAAAACCAGTAGATTCTTACAAGCTGTCCGTTTATAAAGTTAAATACGTATTGCCAAACGTCGGTGCTACGGCCTGCATACCGACAACCTGATCTATGTGATGACAGAATGCTAGTTACATTTTCTTTTGGCGCAAGCAATAGGATTTTGCGAACTGCATTAATTGTAAAGTTTGTACCTTATACTGGATCGTATGTAGTTTGATTTAGGTTCAGTTTTCAATGACAAAAATTGATGCAGTAGAAACATTTGTGATTTTTATAAATAATAATATTTGAATATATTAAAACCACTCTGTTGTTTGATAGTTTCTGACTTTTATATTTATTGACTTTATATTTTTTTAACTTTTTTATTGACTTTTTAGCTGGCCCGGCAAACGTTTCGGAGCAGTTTCGTTACAAACACTCTGACACGAGAATTTTATACATTTTTTAACTGGATTCTAGAATATTAACACGAATTACTTGGTTTTGACATGATATCCCATTTTGTTATTATCTTTAACTATGAACATAGATAACGCCATATTATTCAAATAATACATTTCAAAATACTCAATAAGCATAATAGAGGCTTAAAAGTTAGTCCTTTAAATAAGGTAGCGATCTCAATAATTTAGAATTTCATATTTTTTCCTAGCGTCTTAAACTAAATTAGTATTGCCATAATATTAAGCTAATTTTGTCGAAATTTGTGAAAATATTGTACTTCCGAGTGAGATTTCCTTCTACGTTTATTATGCCAAAAATATCTTAGATAATTCACCGGCTTATTTTGATACAATATTATCTAACTGTAAAAAAATATAAAGATCTACTCAACCTTTGAGTATGTCTAACTCAACTTTTGGATATGTCCTTAGGTATGTCCTTTTTTAGGTATTTGGGTATTTTTACAGTAGTAGAAAAGAAAAGTACAGAAAAGGACATACCTACTCGTAGGCATAGAGTAAATAGTACTTAAACAGTACTCATAGGTTATCTTTCATAAAAAGAATACTGTACCCGAGGGACGCGGATGAAGTCGTGCCCCAATACTAGTTAATAATTAGGACAATCACAAGGTATAATAATTAAATTATGATGTACACTTATAGAGTTTTTAGAGTCAATACATGATTTGTAGAAAAAAAGCCATGATCTCCTCTGCTCAGTCGAACTACATTATACCAAAACACATACCTACATATAATAAAGCCTCATATTCCCACCACGTCATTTGGCATTTTAACTTATCAGATCAGCGCAATAAATTCAACTAATACAAGACAACTTTCCGCAACTATTCAAAGGCAGATGGATCATATACTTTCATTAAAGTGGGCTATAATTGACAGCATTATACCTAGATCAAATTGATTGCGTTAAGTGAACATCGAATGGGATGTAACGAGTTATTATTGTAACTGTTTATTTACAGAATTATTGTATTGAATAGAACATTTTATTGAAATTTCCTTATGCTTGCAATGATAGAATATTGTAGATGGGAAGAGAAAAGTAAAAGAACAGAGGCCCTAGCCAAGAGCATACCAATGCAACGTTTCGTTGCGTTCTGACGAATCGAAACGAAATAAAGCCCGGTGATTGGTCAAAAATTTATGTGGGCGTTACAACAACCAATCACCGGGCTTTATTTCTTTTCTATTCGTCAGAACGCAACGAATCGTTTGCATTGGTATGCTCTTGGCTAGGGCCTAAGTGGCATTCGCTCCGTAGCGATTCGATTCGAAAGAATAAAATCTATGGGATGTGTCACGTGATTTAGCGACAGCATATGTCAATCCCATACATTTTATTGTTTTCGAACTTCGTTATAGTTTCGTTATCGTTTTAAATTATTACTTTGACTAAGGCCCTTCGTTCTCGAGTGTGCGTTGTAAAGAACAGTTTAGGAGGCCCATGTAAAGCAAAACAATCAAGAAACCGGTGTCCAATATAAAGTTTATTACTTACAAATATTTTTTAGTTATCACTTTATTAGCTATTAAAAATGGCCGGTTCTAAATGTGTGAGGCAATATTTACACATAGCCTAAAACCAATAAATCACCCGTCTCACTTTCCTAAATTGATATTGTAATCCGTTCGGCGTTGTTTCTTGTTTTTGTTTCTTATATTGAATAAATGAAGACGTTGCCATCATGCCGCTTCGTTAAATTGCTATCTTGTGCCTTTGTTCCGCAGTGGAGCAGTATTGGAGCGACATTTTTTCTCTTTATTTTATCGGGAACTCGTTTTACATTTGTTATAGTTTTTAATTAACTTACTGCTTAACTTAGCTTATTGCTTGTATACTCTATAACATGCATAGAAGGGGTTGTAATTAATTAATTAACTTATTATTTCCAAGATTATGTTTGATAGTTACTTACTTACTATATGCGATCAATTTACTAGGCTATCACAACTTTTTGGCTAGATGTGTGTGCCTGCAAGGTCCCCCCCCTTCGCGTGGGTATTGCCTGGGTGTCTCCGGGCAATCCCTTTCTTTGGCGATAGCCTAGCCAGTAATGGCTAGGCTGCCCTGACGGTGGATCGGAGTTAGTTGCCCCGGCAGAGCCCGGTTCACCCTGCTCACAGCGCAAGGAGGCACCGGGGAGTTTTAGTGGGTATTCCCAGTGCCGCTAACATCAGGTGCTGGGCGACCCCCACATATCCCTATCGCCTAGCCAGCGATAGGGAATCTGTAAGCGGATTTCTCTTCGTCAAAAAAAAAAGGCTATCACAACTTTTAAGGTATAAGTCCAGAAAATTGATAATGCGATATCTGCGATTTTGGTGACGTAATCTCGTGACAATATTCAATACCGTATTAGCGAGTGTGTGGGGATTTTAATTTTTCACATTATAGCATTAACTAATGCACAAAGTTATCACTAATGATCTTCATTTAACAAATAATATTTATCAGCTACATGTTACTTGCGATAAAATATTAATGAAAACACTATGTAACTAATCAAAAAAAAAATGTTAACTTAGACCCACTCCACTTAGTTCTAAATCCCACTTATCGCATACTCCGATACAAAATGGAGAATCACGATGTACAGAAGCTGACTTATGTCCTGCACCGACAACAGTGATATGTTCATCTCAACAATAAATATTGGTGGCCAATTAAACGCACAGTGGCTATATAGAGAGCTAAAGCCAAAACGTAGCAGGTTATGATTTTTCCATAAATATACACAGGTTGATCAAAAACTTTTAAGGAAATTGTTATTTATTTATTATATTATAATATATTATAGTCAATAAAGGTATTTCCTGGCCTAAATCTCACATTGGATAAGGCTGGATTTTCATAATGCCTTATTTGAAAAAAAAAACTCAATTTAATTTACAAATAAAAGTAACTGTGTTATTCATGAACATCTTAAGACGTAGGTACCTTAAGTTTTTACCAAAATAAAAATAGAAAAAAAATTCTACAGTGAGTCAAGTTTTACACAGACTGTCAAATTCTGTATTACCCGGACCCTTCATGAATTGTCACGACGATGTATGACGATGTATGATGTCACAATGTCGCTTATTGGGTTTTCATACTTGACTTAATGACTTATGACCTAATGATGTACACATTTGGTCAAGCATGAAAACCCAATAAAATTGGGACACCCTGTATTCTATATTAACTATTTTATTCGCGTACGTACATATTAATGGTGTACATATATAATGTGAGAAACTCATCTGCATCTGCAAGTCGTATGTCGCTCGATGAAATTGTTTTACTGAATCGATTAAGCTCTCGCTCTCGTATCGATTTTATTTTTTGTTCGATCTTTTCGATCTTTCGTTTTTGCCGCCGTGTGATGTCTTTATTATAAAGTTGCGGTGAAACTATTAATATTAAAAATCACATTTTTTATGGCAAAGGTTTCCAGACGAGATGTTGATTCAATTGTGGTGGTAGGTGGCCTCCTTTCGCCTGGGTAATCAAGGTTCTCCTTCATAGCATAAAAATAGATGAACGAACTCTGACACATATCACTGTACAAAATATTATTTGCAAAATATTACGAACGTCAGCGTGACATAAAACCACTTGATAGGTTAAACGAAATAATATTTTGCAACTAAATCGCTGTCTGTTTGTTTCTCCGCTTACTACTAAGTACTAAACCAAACAACGGATTTTAATTCGCTTTTCACTTATAGAAAGAAGTATAAACGTGAAATATTTGCATATATAAAAAAATCTGTCGGGCGAAGCCATGAGCGAGTCGCTAGTACAATATAAACACAAAGCACGCCTTAAATCCCACTTATCTATGCGACTAATTGACACACAAAATTTTAAAACACATTTTTACGTCATTAAAAGCCTCCTATCGTATAATTCATACATTACAGTTCGGCTTCATGTAATGTCGTGTCAAAACTCGTGGCTCGCTGTATAATAAAAAATAAACTAAAATGAATAGTCCCGGCGAGGTTGTTTGACAAATTGATTGTTTCGTGTACCGTTTAGAAGGCAAAAGCAATGTTGATGCGTTGGGTCCAATGTTTGAGCAATGTTTGCTTTAAGATTGATCTCATGTAGTTAAATAAATGGTTACTTTTTAAATTATTTCGATCACTGAAAATTCGTTTTTAACGAATATTATATACTAGCTGGTGCTTAAGACTTCGTCCGCGTGGAATAGTTATTTTGGGAATCATTTGGGTATCTCGAAAGGTTTTCGCAGCGCACGCAACGGAAGCTCTCAAAGATGAAAAATTTTCCCCGTTTTTTCCACATTTTCGACTGTTTCTTCGCTCCTATTAGTCGCAACGTGATGTTATATAGCCTAAAGCCTTCCTCGATAATTGATCTATCCAATACAAAAAGAATTTTTCAATTCGAACTAGTAGTTCCTGAGATTAGCGCGTTCAAACAAACAAACAAACTCTTCAACTTTATAATATTAGTATAGATTTCTTTCTTTCTTACAAATTTTTTTGCACTCCGAGTGCAGAATAAATAAAAATACTCAGGTTATATTTAAATTACTTCAGGCGATATAGATTACGCGTAGGTTTTAAATCGAAGTAAGTATCAATTGAAATCCAACAACCTCAAATAAGCATATCCATCCATTTAATTAAATATATATCTGATGGTGAAAACTGCATCGAAATCCGTTGCGTGGTTTAGGAAATTAATACCTACACAAAATGGGTGTGTATAACACTTTTGTTCTGCGATAACACAATTTATTAATTTCATCGAAATTTTAGAGACACATACATAATGCAACATACCTATAGGTATTTTACACAGTGTAACATAATAAAATAATAATATATAGCGAAACATAAAATATGTTTTATAATGAAACATTGGCTGCGCAATGTTTTGGCGGTACTAAATACGCTCAACAGTAGATGCTTTCAAAAATCTAATGATGCTTATTTAAATATAATTGTATCAAACCTTTGTTCAAACATTTGGCCCAAACAGCCAACGTAAACCGCTCCGCGCTTACCTATAGCTTGCCTATAGTGAGCAGTTAAACAAATTATAAAATGTTAATAGAATCGAACCTTTGACTCTTATCCACAATACATCATTGTCAGCCCGTTAGTAATGTCGGTTTTGGGAAAGTAAGGAGCAGCGCACACAGAGTATTTGGATTTCCTCAATACGAAGCCCTCTTCATTCAAAGACAACTTTTGCAATTTGGACCATATGGGAGTAAATCATCTATATATATATACTAATCCGTACTAATATTAAAAATGCGACAGTTTGTATGGATGTATGGATGTTTGTAACTCTTTCACGCAAAAACTACTAAACCGATCACCATGAAATTTTGCATACACGTTGTCTGGGATACCAGAAAGGACATAGGGTACCTTTCATCCAGAACGCGGACGAAGTCGCGAGCACCAGCTAGTATTTATTATAAATTAAAAAAAAATGTCTGTTATTAATGAATAAACTCAAAACCTACTCGATCATATCAAAAAAAATTACATATCAGCGATAGAAAGAAAGAAATAGATAGAAAATACAAATAAATAGAAAGCTACATTATCAACGAGTAAAATAAACTATATTTTATAAAATTAAGCGGACGAAGTCCCGTGCAACAGCTAGTTGTAATTAAAAGAATTCTATCAAAAATAATATATTTTTAATTAAAAGTTAGTTGAAAAATCAATCTCATATTATTCAATAGATACTTATAAGATTTTATACTACCTAAATAAAATTTTAACGGTTGTTGTTTTTTGGTATTTTATAATATATGTTTAGAAATAAATTGAATTATTGTTATCGCTTGTCTTTTACGTCTTTTACTCCTGGCTGAGTGTTTTCTCTTTCCGCATAGGTAAAATTATTACCCCAGTATCACTAGCTGTTCCTCACCTTCGAAACTCCGTCCACTCTATAAATCTATACTAATATTATAAAGCTGAAGAGTTTGTTTGTTTGAACGCGCTAATCTCAGGAACTACTGGCTCGAATTGAAAAATTCTTTTTGTGTTGGATAGATCATTTATCGAGGAAGGCTATAGGCTATATTTTATAAAGTTACGCGGGCGAAGTCGCGTGCAGCAGCTAGTTTACATTATATGCTTTCTCAACAATTCTCAAACAATAATAGTACTGAATTTCGCCAGCGCAAAAGAGTGTCTACGGGTGCTCAGTGGAGGTTGACCCTAAATTTTCTATTAGCTTCTAAGTTGTCCGCTTCCCACATTAAATTGAGACATCACTGAAAGACGACTGATGTCACGCGACCTCGCTCGAATCTCAACAATAAATCGCTATAATTTACATTCTTCTATTAGCATATTTATTTATTGTACAAATCGGTTTTACAATCGAATACCGTTTAGACGGTTTCTCTCGTATATTTTTTAACTTGTTTACAGTACAAAGAATTTTATTATTTTTTATTAATTTAATAACAGTTTTATGTAAGTTTTACAAGAATCAAAGTTGTAGACATATCATATCATAGATAGTCAATAGGCCGGTCACATCAGTCGCAGAGCACTACCCGATGGGGTAGAAACACAGGGTAGAAAAGTTTTCGAATTGCGGCCACAAATTGATTTAGTAGTCATCTGGCACAATTTTATTTCGTACGAAATGTGCGAAAAGCCAACCTTAAAATTAAATAGGTAAATATTTTATAAAAGCTGTTTCATAATTAATATCAAAAGTTTATAAAGGTCCATGCCATGTTTTTAATTATACTAGTAAATAAGTAATTCAAAACCGACATAAAAATATGCATAGAGTCAACCACAAATCTCGGTAGTACCGAGTTAAATTATGTAGAAAGATGATGGTTCTATGATAAAAGATTACCATACATTAACCTGACATTGCATTTATGTTTACTTGAGAACATTATGGAGACCAAACATCATAATACTTACCTAAATACATTCGTTTACATTTTCATCCAAGTAGGTATTTGTTATAAAAAACAACTCGAATTCAAATAAGATCTAGTTATATATCTTAAATGTAAGTTAAAATTTAAACATTTAAACAGTTCTTTTATTTATATAATTATATATAAAAGAAAACAATATTTTCTGACCAAATCGCCGAAATTATTCGCCTTGGTCTGTTTCTCCGCTAACTACTTATAAATCACGTAACGGGTTTTGATACGGTTTTCACTAATGATTTCTTTCTCTTTCATCTATAGAAAGCTACTTTATCAACATAAAGATCAATATAACATAGACTATATTTTGTAAAGTTACTCCGGCGAAGTCGCGTGCAACCGCTAGTAAACAAATAAAGGCATTATCAAAGTTTAAAGCAGTTCATCTGATTTGTACGCTTGTCAAAATGTTGATAAGCAGTGTTCTACGAATTATTCTTTTTTGAAAAATTCTTTCCGCACCACAAATTAATTTGATTCACGAGATCGGGCTCAAGAGTTGAACGACCTGCATTATTATTTTCCGTGGTTTATTGTGCCAAAAAACCTGATAAAACAAGTCTGATAATATATTTATAATACGCACCTCTCGAATTGCAATTCTTCGCGCCTGCGCTGAGGGAGCTTGCCGTCGGCAACGCGCCACTCTTTATAATTTGATCACATTTGTACCACGGACAATGCTGGCCAAAGCGCGCCAAGACGACAGATGAACAGTGACTTCCCTGGAGTCGAAACATAACTATAATATTTTTTAGATATTTAGTGTTAGTGAGCTTCTATTGGAGTAAGATGGGATAGTAAGTATTAGATTATATAATTATATATATACTAAGAATTTTGTAATATCATAAAAAATATGTGAATATATTAAAATTTTATGAAAGACAGTAATACAGTTTCTCGGAGGCGTTTACTTATCGATGGAATAATTATTTACAATAATGATAATTATTATTATTGTACCTTAAAATCCTAAATCAGTAACAATATCCTAGAGTATCATACAGTGGCCGGTGACCGGCAATCAGCAATAAAATATGACAGTAAGTATAAGATTTAATCAAAAAGTCAAAAAACATTCCTTTTTTAAATGTGTAACATGAATACAAGACACATAAAAACAAGAAATAAAAAATGCATAAATATTTGTAATTCTTCTGTATAGCTTTCTTTGTGCATTTCACGGACAGGACTCCTTCAGTGGAGTCGCCCCGGGCGCGCTACAATGGCCGCTACTTTTTCCTCTACCATAATAAACATTTGTATTCACCGCGCACGCCCTGACCACGCATCTTATCATAGGGTTGTCACACACAAAAACGTAAAAAAAATAGAGAGGAATAGATGCTGTTCCAAATTATGAAAACTTTTTTAAGCATAAATTACATAAATGTGTACTCATGAAATAATTAACACAGATATTATTATTTTTTCTTCAATATAAAAAAAAATATGTTATTCTATTTCTGTTCGCTTAAAATTTCAGAAAATTGTAAGTATTCTAATTAATATTTAAACTTCATTCATATCAAAAATGATCTTAAAATCTGTTTTTAGATAACATTTTATTATATATATTGTAACAGATAATATATTGTAACCTCTTCTGTTCTGTATCATTTCAATTTCAATATAAGCAAAATAAAGTAGGTACCTAATATTCTAAATGCCTTGGTTGGCACTTTCATAAAATTTGATAATCTTTACATATTATAATTTGAAGTTCCTTTCCGCGTATGTCTGTAGGGCCTCTAACCCCTCCTAAACCACACAACGATTTAATTTTCATGCGCTTTTCATTATCAGTTAGATAATTTTTCATGCAATATTTATATATCTAATAAAACCTAATTAAATATTTTCCTAAGCGAAGCCGGGAGCGGGTCGCTAGTGAATAATATAAATAAATTTAAAGAAACATAAATATGTTTTATTTATTTATTTATTTACAAATAAATAAATTAAAATTTATGTGTGCCAGCCCTGTTATTGCTTGAGGTGTAATGGGCATCTACCACAGCACATAATAGATAATACGTTCAATCGATTTTATTTTGAAGACGAGGTTAAGTTATTGTTGTTAAATTGCTACATTAGCAAAAACAATATTTTTCCTGATTTTTGTAATCTACAAATGAATCTGTTTCATATAAAAAATATAGCAAATTTTTCAACAAATGCCAATTTTTTTTAGTTATGGCTGTCTATTTTTTATGTTAAGGTACTATATTTAGTTCCTGAAACCCCTATGGATTGAAAATTATAGGTAATTACTGCGAAAAGCTCTAAACGCACTGTATTCTGCCTTTTTATAATAAAAAATAAATTAATAAAAATTGAGACCCTTCATTCATTTGAGAAAACCTTCATTCAATCGAGACCGAAATTTAACTGTATAAAATTCAACATTTTCTGAAGTTCCCAATGCGGTATAATCCTTATTGAAATGCATACATACGCGTGAAATATTGTGATGAATAAAAATAATATAAGTTCACAATAGGCATGTATTAATTTGAAAGACAGTGCTCGAAAGGTGTGCACGGATTATGTTTATTGTTGTTCCGTCTGCACTGTCCAAGCAAAGCGCACTTGTGTCCATTAACAAAATGCTTTTGAACGCAGAATTATCTCGTGGGTGGTCTGACAATTTTTATGGGGAATTTTTATGTAGCGTATTTCATGAAAATATGCAATTATACAATTCCAAAAGAATAGACTTGATGGTATTTATCGCAAAGTGACGTTGTTTTTTGTTTTTATTTTTAATTTATCACGCAGGAACAATATTTTCTTTCTGGATGAAAAGCAACCTGTGTTAGTTAGGATTAAAAATCAAAAATCAAAAATAAAATTAAAATATCAATTAAGTTTCACCAAGAATTTCTTATGCACGTCATTATAGAATAAATTTACCAGGGTTTCAGAAAACACATACATTTATAAAAGTTTACAAATTTTCTCCTCATGCCTTTTTTCGACGACAACTTCCTAATCAATTCGACAATTTTTCAGTCCTTCTCTAGTTTGACATTTGACATTTGACTATTCATTTTTATGTATATAAGTTACATATATATCTGTAACGTCTCATGGCATGACCATTTATAATAAAAGAGGCAAAAGCCGACCACCAAAGTAGGGAGAGACCAGTTATCAATTAGTACGTTCATATGTTTGTTGTCGTGGATCGCATATCTTATATACTCTTAAGAAGCTGGAAACGCTTTTTCCATTACATTTTCCCATATTGAGTTTGACAGTAATGAGAATCTACGCAAGTTGAACTCATTCAATCAACCTGTTGCTAGACTGAGGACAATTAGATCGCTGTGTTTTGTATTACCTACATTTATTAATAACTAAGTAGCTGTGCCTGCAACTTCTTACGCGCTGCGCTTTTAGGGTTTACTCTTTAAGAATCAATTTGCATATAATATGGATAAGCCCGTGGTATGAAAATTTATGGGAGTAAAATCAAAATTGTTACACGAATGCGTTATGTTTATGCGTTATAGTTATTTTCTATTTTTTAAATATTTTAGAATATCTCTGAAGTTTCAGAGATATTGCGCCATCTAACAATTTTATTTTAAAAAAGAACAATTTTGTTCTTTCGGTGTGTTCGAATTGTGACAATTTAAATTTTATAATCGTAAACTTTAGTCGTGTGGAACTGATATACAATTTTTTTTTAATCTCCCAGGAACCTACCCTTTTTTTTTCAGGATAATAACAGGCAAAAATTATGAATCACTTTAGAATTTTTTTTTTACCATGGAATAGAATACATGGTTTATTCCCATCTCGGCACCATTTATAGGTATTCAAATAGGTAAAATATAATGTCAGTAAGTAGATGTATTTCACTTCCTTTCGAAGATTAATTAATTGTTTAATGGGCTGTCCTTTAAAAGGTTTTCTTTCTTATATCTAAATTATATTTCTTAAAAAATTACACATTTGTAGGTAACTTATAAAGAAATAAAATCAACATGGACCCGTAGCAGCACGATATTAGAGCGTAATTAAATTATCTTAATTTTCTAAAAATACTTAAAAGTCGTTTAGAAGTTATCAAATGAAATAATTTCACATTATTAAAATGTTACAACATGACGTTAAAATGCTTTACAGATAAGATTCGGTTGCCGAAGAATTTTGTACAATTATCGTAAATTCTCGTGCAGAGATTATAGAGGGTAAGGTAACAGAGGTAATTGTTGACTCCTGACAATAATGAGCGGCCGTCAGGTACATTTTTTATGAATATAATAAAGTACCTTACAATACTTTCCCCAATATTATGCATATACATATATTAGATCGCTGCTTTATGAAATGTGACGTTACAAAATACCCTACCTTACCCTGCCTTTGCTACAACGTGGATAAGGCTTGTTTGAAAACTGTATATTCATAGTCAAAACAAGCTATGAGCGAGAATTTTTTTAATATTAGGATCAACAGACAGATAGCTACCGTAGCTTATAACACAAGTGAGGCTATAAAGGTGCTGTAAGTGTGCCAGAGTTCATTGCAAGTAGGCAATGGACTCTGGCATAACTTACTCATTCGCCGAAACATAACTTATTATAAGTGGTTGTTCAGTGAAATCTATATATATCAGCATCAAAAATAGATAAAGGTTGTAAAGCGGTGTAAAATTCTATACATATTTCTAAATCGAAGCAAAAAAAAATCAAAATCGTCCCTTTTTGCAAATACGTTTTAATTTTTAATTTTATCGATTTTTTTTATTTTTTATTAACAATAATTACATACATTAATAATTACAATGAACACGATCTTAAAAATAGCGGTAGAGACCGCGCAATACAAAATTTTTGGAGTTATTCTGCTACGAAGAAACAAATTATACTTTTATAATTGTAATAATAAATTGACTTCATCAACGTGTTTGTATAAAATATACAAATATTTTAGTGCTCTTCTGCTATATAAATATGCGTCAGTCCAAAACTAACAGCGTCAAAAGTGAAACTTTTTATGTAATTCAAAAACTGTCAATAAGTGTACAAAAAAATACATTGCAGCAAAGAAAAATTGACTGGAAATTATAATAAAAATGATTTATAATAAAAATCAAGAAAAATCTACAGACTATCCCGAATTAATTACTACGGAAGTTTCACTCGTACGTACTATTATTTACATATACATAAAACTATATACATATACGTACAAGTGAAACTTCCATAGTAATTAATTCGGGATAGTCTGTAGATTTTTCTTGATTTTTATTATAAATCATTTTTATTATAATTTCCAGTCAATTTTTCTTTGCTGCAATGTATTTTTTTGTACACTTATTGACAGTTTTTGAAATACATAAAAAGTTTCACTTTTGACGCTGTTAGTTTTGGACTGACGCATACATTTTTTGTATCTTCATTGACA
Organism: Synanthedon tipuliformis; assembly: GCA_947623395.1. Classification (NCBI taxonomy): domain Eukaryota; kingdom Metazoa; phylum Arthropoda; class Insecta; order Lepidoptera; family Sesiidae; genus Synanthedon; species Synanthedon tipuliformis. The sequence continues at coordinate 4,814,502 of OX392428.1, read as the reverse complement.
ATAACTGAGAATAAAAACAATATTAAAAATTTTTTAATATGAAATAATTTAATAGACATATACATATATATATATATATATATATATATATATATTACATATACATAAACATTCTACATTAAGAAAAGAACTATATAAGTAATTAATATGACTTATGTTAATGAATCACAGATTCAAATATCTTTATCTGCACTGTCATTTTTATTTGGCAAAATAGAAATAATTGGCTTATAAAATATTTCCATAAATAAAGCAACACTAGTTACAACGACTTTCTCTGATGAACTGAGACTTACTTGCTCTTCTACGTACGTAAGATTGTACAAGTCTAAACTAGTCCTAAATTTTATATAAATAAATAACATCAATACTGCTTGACTCATATACAGAACATATATTGATAAACTGAATAACATGATCGCCATCAATAAACAATGCCCTGCGACTATTCTCGGCGTCTCCTCTTTGTGCGGATCTTCGTTAATTTTTTCCGCCTCTCTCACTCTGCTAGAGTAAATGGTAATAAAAAAGAGACAAGGAGTTTAACAGTTTTGTTAGCTCGACGAGTTAACTCTCATGACAAAACGCTAGTGTCCCATAAAAAGTTTCACTTCAATAAACTCACCAATGTCATGATATCATTTGCCAAATCTCTTGCTAGATCATGAGATATGAAACAACTCAGTCCACTGAGTGCTAATCCTGCTTCATATTGATTCTGAGCATTTAAATCTTTCCTTATCATATTTGTAGTGAGCATAAGTAACTCTGAGTCTGCATGGAATGATTGACTAGCTGCTAAGTACCCGATTCTTTTGTAAGTGAATTTGTTTGAACTCATCACCTCAATAATATTGAATATAGCCCATGATATGTCATATCCTAACATTTGAAGCTAAAATAAATGTCAATTTAATTAATAATTACAACAGTTACACTTACAAATTCGATCTACTTAAGACCTAAGTACTTACGTATGTCAGCTTAGCGACAGCGTTAGCTTTCTTATGTTATGTTATCTTGTCGTAGTTCCACTTTAATTTCTTCCATACATTGTGCTATGTACTTGGCCTAAAATCGAATATTATATAAAAAAATATAACATTCAAAACTTATTTACATGTTTATTAAGTAAATAGTAACAATTTCTGATGTGTACCTACCTCGTTATCTTTATTATTCCTTATACCACGCACTAAATCGGTGAGATTTTTATCGAACATTCTTTCGAAGTTCCCCTTTACTTTCTTTAGTGCCATTTTATTGAATTATTTTCCATAAACATATAATTAAAAAATAAGGACGTTGAACACTTGAAGCATGACTGTATTATCTTAAAGAAGATAAGTTTTACACAACACTAAATTAAAAATAAAATTCAGGATTCGCCAGGCAGTCATAAAACCAAACTTTGTCATTTGTGATTTGTTAGTTAAACGTCAGACAGATGGATGACAGTAATGTCATCCATCTGTATATAGTATGATAAGATCATACTCTATAATCCGTAGCATATAGAGAATGAACTATGTCTGTGTAGTACTCATTTTATTCCATAATATTAATTAGTTGTTCTGTATTTATCCAATTTATCCGACACAGACTGTCAATGTCAACAGTGTCACTGTCAGTCAACATCAACTAGAGTGAGAGAGGCGGTAATAAGAAAGAGACAAGGAGTTTAACATCTGTGAGTTTAACAGTTTAACACTTAACAGTTTGTTAGCTCGACGAGTTCACTCTCATGACAAAAAGTTTCACTTCAATAGTGTCCCATAAAAAGTTTCACTTCAATAATTTATATTAGCAAAAACGACGAAAAAAGTTCGTTGTATGCACCCGGAAAGAATTACAGAATTAAATATATTATGATTATTAAATATATAATTAAATATACTATTACATATTGTTTTAATTTAAATTCATACTTATGATGTTCTTTTCTGTGAGTGTTGTATATTGTGATTAAGTATGGCTTTAGTTGGTAAGCCTTTTCAAATAAATAAATATATAATTATGTTGATTGATCAATGAACTTAGTTCAGAATTACCCGAAAGGCTATTATAATACTATTTTATTATGGAAATAGAACTATTAGTAGAAACCACTATATGGCGCGGCGCGGGGCCTTAATGGAACTTATTATATTATCCCATATAACGTTCTTTACGATATACTTTTCTAATTGCGATTTATGTATAATAACTATATTTTTGAAACGTTTATTAACTGTAATACCGTGTGTTTAAATTTTTATTAAAACATGACAGCTTAAGAAATTATGTATACTTATAATAAAATTTCAACTTTCTGACCACGAGGTGATAATGGTATCAAATTTTAATTTTAATTTTGATTTGATTTTTTTTAAAGATTCCAATACAAACTAATTATACAAACCTTTTACTACTTATACATTAAGTTATTTTGACATCGCTCCCAGATGGCGTAATCAGTTGCGTATAGATATTTTTTTAATTTATTATATATATTTTTTATATATTTATCTGATATTAATACGAAGCCAAAACTATTTTGATCCATTAAAAAAATTCGCGGACATAGGAGTGTCAAATTTAGTCTGAAGAAAAGTAATTATAATATTGTATATGATCGAATTGGACTACTGGGCGATCTTTATTTAAAATGTTTCAATTAAAAAATTTGGATTTTTGATTTTTTTTTTATCTAAAAATTACTCGATACCAAATTACTTACTACTAATTGTTTCTTAGCTAAAACGAGAATAATAAAAATCTGATGGCCTGATCTCCATACAACAATTCCTTTGTTTGATTATAACTAAATATTAAATATTATTTAATATTTAGTGTTTATAATTAATTTTATATTATTAATTATAAAATTAATTATAATTAATTTTATAATTAATTATAATTAATAAAATAAATAAATAAATAAAAAAAGGTCACTTACTTCATAGATCACAATAGAGAGATTCTAACACAGGACCAATTTTGCGAGTCTTCTCATTTTTATCTATGTAGGTATCTATACTAATATTATAAAGAGGAAAGATTTGTTTGTTTGTTTTTTTTGTTTGTTTGTTTGCATTAAATAGGCTTTAAAACTACTGGACATATTTGAAAAAATCTCTCACTGTTGGAAAGCTATATTATCAAGCGAGTAACATAGGCTATATTTTATAAAGTTACGCGGACGAAGTCGCGTGCAACAGCTAGTTTGTAGGTAATAATTTCGTTCTTGCAATGTAACAAATTGTTACCTCTGCATACAATCATAAGAGGCATTACGGCAACGAGTCTCACGTAATCGACACGCCCGATCGTAACTTGGAGAAGGTCGATAAATTTCGACGCACACTAAATTTCGAGTGGACATTATGAAGTTAATGGTGTTTTAAATTCGGCCGCCGTATAAGTGCTCATTACTCCGAACAAAAGGGCGATCATCTGAATAAATTTGCCAAATTATTGTTATTTTGAATCCCGTCCTGAGGGCGATCGTTCCGAAATTATCCGTGGCGCCTACCATTGAAACTTACTATTTTTTTTAATACAAATGAACCCATATTTTCACGTCTCACAAGTCTTTGTTGAATCCACGATGTAAATATTTTAAGGTTGATTAAAGTAACATAATTTGAAATATTATCTTTCATGTATATTTATAAAAAAACGTATGTCCTCAATTACTATCAGTTCACAGGCAAAACTACAAAGTCTAGAAAGCTGAAATTTGGAATGTATTATATTTATTTTAAAAGCTAAGCAGCCGCTAAGATTTTATTTATTAATTTATTTAAAAGGCACCTTAAACGCCCACATTTATTAAATCAAATAAAAACTAAATTCTAATATCCTAATACATATCAGAATAGTATACTGTGAGCCTTATGTAAACCGCTTACTCTGGATTTCCACAGTGGTCTTTAATATCTTACTTTAATATCTTAACTCACTATAATGTAAATAACCGAAGACAGACTTTGGAGTCCTTAAGCTTGGAGCATACTTTGTATAAATATGATTTACCTTAAATCTCATTTTAAGAATGTATGTGACTTGACTACATTAATAAAAAATACTCTGCGTTATTTCGAGTTGCAATGGTAAAGTTTAATAAATTACCTTTTTCCTAAAGTAAAGGGTCTCATTCACGTGAACGTTTTTAAAATACAGGTGCTGAGGCAACGTCAGTAAATGATTGCGAATTATATCGTCGATGTTCTTGAGTGTTTAAACGATTAGCTATTCATACAATTCTGTTTTGTTTTAATTAGGTAATTATTCGATTAAGAAAAAACCCTCTATTTATTTATGGATATATTGTATATTGTAATACAATAGAAAATTGTAAATTTTTTATCGATTCGATTTCAATCACTTTATTACACAATCATAAATTGTATTATCATACTTATACAAGTAATTAAAATCATCATCATCTTAGCCATAGGACATCCACTGCCAGTACTTATCAGACGGTCTGTCTAGTCTACCTTGTGCATGGAAGTCCTACGCTGCGCTTGTCGATCCGCGGGCTCCACTCAAGAACCTTCCTCCCCCAGTGGCCGTCGGCACTCCGTACTACGCTCCGCTCCACGAATCTCTTCATTCCTAATTCGATCTCGCAGTGTCACCCCGAGCATAGCCTTCTCTATAGCTTATTGAACTTCTTACGAGGTCCTTAGATACCACATTTCAACATGAGTATGTCATCAACTTTTAACTAACTACTAAGTATATAAAATACGAGTAAATACATTAAAATGCAAACAAAGACGTTAAATCATTTGAAAGTATACACGATATAAGATTCAAATATTGCAACATGCCAGGAGTAAAACGACATAAATATTAATTGGCAAAGACACAACAAAGCATAACGTTTTGAGTGTGAAACTAATGCCGCATAAATTTGCAGACCGTACTTGCACTAAATGACGATGCCTGCGGCCATGCGACCACTACAACCTGTTCTGTTCACTTGTCTTCTCCTATTATTATTTTCACTTGGCGAAATTCAACCTTATCACAATTTAATTTAAGTTCAGTGTCTATTGGAAATATATCGCCATCGAACCTTGTTTAATCTACGTCTAGCACTCTATTTCTATCGTCCTTAGTAATTTCTTCTCATAAAGCTCAAAATTCATCCACTTGTTGTTTTACGCCTTTTGTTTTAGAGCTACCGGTGCTCCCTTCACACGGTAAGTTAGTTGTGAATTTATGCCCACAATGGAATCAGCACGAAATGGTTTCTTAGCCTGGAGGAGACTAGTGGTTAAGTTATTGCCTGGTAGCGTTACTTGTTCGGAATCATTCACTATCTCACCATCTGGTTCGGTTCTGACGTGCTTTACAACCAGGGTTGGGTTTCTGATTTTCTTCACGGGCCGTTTAATGATTCACAATTTATGTGAGCTTATGGACAATTTGTTGTTACATGTTTGCCTTGATGAATCTGATATTTTTCTGTGAATTGTGAGACGATTTCTATTTATATTTTGACTTAATTTTTAATTGGTTTCATGATTCTTTGAATTTCTTATCACATAAAATATGTCGATTTTAAAACCTGATTAATTGCTTTTCGAGTTTTACATACCAATCAAAAATATTTTTTACAAGCACACTGATTTACAAGCTGTTTTTGAAGTCAATATTCTTAAATAAGTCAGCATCAGGAAGGTTTAAGAACCGAGGTGTATATCATTAAAAAAATTATGTTATATAGTTACTGTAACAGCTTATTTGTTCGAATTGTTGTCACATTACATATAGAAATTAGTTTATTTAATTTATTTATTTTACTATAGTATAGTATATTTTATCTATTTACTCGTATTACGGACTTGCGCGGACGTTCATGAGGTCGAAATGATGTTCCCCATCCTCAAAGGAAGCTCAGAGCTGTGTGACTTGTAGCACAAGCACATCATGCTGAGTTGGGTACTCATTTGAGGCGATTTTTGTGTAAAGAAGGAACTGTACATTTATTCTTCGTATTGTATATTATAATAATATCTTATTTTATTTAGTCAAAAATATTCTATTCGCTAAGAATAGTCATCATTACATTTAAATACATAAAATTTAGGGCTTTACTTTTTATTGATTTATTAGTCTTGGTTAACTAGATTTACTAAATAAACACTAAATAATGTTTTTCATAATGAAAAGTCAAACTTATTACATTTACAACTGCTCTATTGCACAAATAGTCCAACATTTGACCAATATATGGGCCAATAATGACACAATCAATCGCTGTATTTATAACTTTAAGGTAATAAAGAGTCAACCCTATTACCAGTAGCAGTTTCCTGTATTGTGTCTGACAAAGCGAGTTTGCGTAATGGATTGATTTGCATAGCAGAGCCTTTATTAGATTTTATTTTGTAAGGAAATTGCGACAATGTTCTCTAGGCGGTATTGTTGGCCGATGTTATATAGTGATTGGAACAATTGTTGTAATTATTGTTGTGCAAATGGTGATTATAGGTTGATAGGGAATGTGATACCGTTTCACAAGAACTGGTACCTAATGTTTAGTCAATTATATTTCCGTTCAATCATTGGTCATTACTTTGCCGTAACGAATGACACGAATGCCTAATTTACTTACCCATTGGATTTATGCATCGTTTGTGCCGATATTTTGTCTCACATTTATAAAATTTCCTTCTTCGTCCCGTAAAAGTGTTGATTCCTTTCCTGTTTCGTCTCGAAAACTTAACAAGGTTAAATTACAGTTTCAACAACTTGAACGTGTCATTTAATTCGTTTCGCCAACAATACTTACCTACAACTTATCTGTGCATAAAAACCTGATAAAATAAATAGGTTTTTCACAATTTCAAATAACTGGAAAAAGCTGTTTTTCACACAAATTAAAAACAGTGATTAGTGGAACCGGAACAACCTATTCCAAGTACTTAGTATTTGTTTTTTTTTTTTTCAGAAATAAGCTAAATAAGTTTACAAAACAAACATTTACTTTGCTAATATGCATAGACTAAGAATTTGAAAAATTCATAATCTGAGAACTTGGCAAAAAGAACTAGCAAAAATAAACATTCAATGAATTTAATGAATTATTAAAAAGATTATAGTGAAATATTAATTCTATAGTTAACTGGCCTGAATGTCTTGTGCACAAAGTATTGGTTACATTAAATAATCAAGGATTAAGAATGATGTTGGTGGCAGTTTTAGAACAAACCGTTAATAACTCCATTATGCTGGTACAGTGTGTTCCTAAGTGCATGTATATAGGAGAGCACTTACGAACTAATCGCGTCGCTGTACACAGTAAGTTAATACATACATAATAAGTGTGATTACCTAAGACGGCCGCCCGAGGCAACGGTAGCCGAGATGTGCCAATCTTTTCCTTATACATGCACGGGTTACATGAAACTGAAAACTTACTTATATACATTTTTTTTAGGATATATTTGTAGAGATAGAAGCATTTCCTAGGAGTTATTCAAATCTGTTAGAATAATTTATGTAGTTACTCGTAAAAGGGACAACGAGACAACGACGGTCTGATGGCATAAGATAGGAAAAGGAAATAAATAATAACAAATAATATTAAATATTAATAAATAGTTAAAAACATTTAACGTTATAAAATTTAAAAAAAAAATAAGGTGGCGCTGTACGAGCGTGGAATCTCAGTAGTAGGTATTTGGGAGAATTTGTTGTCTCAACTTACTATAATAAATGCGAATAACCGAATAAATTCACGCAACTTATTGAATTCACATAAATAATAAAGCAATTATAGGTACCTATATGCCAGCAATTCCAATACTTTAGAAAAACTTTTATACACAAGATGGTAGGCTATTGACAACCCAATTTTAAATGGACATTATAGCTAGGATTAGATATTTTCATATAAAAACATTTTTACTTTGAGTCAGTAATTAGCCTCCTTCCACTTGGATTGGATCTACAGCTTGGCTCCACTTGTGGATCCGCGGATACTTACAACAATTAAAAAATATCACAAATTCTGCACATCTTAGAAATTAATTATAGGTACAAATATTTCAGTTTTATGTTTCCATGCAAACCTTCATATTATGTTTAAGAAATGTCGTATTTTTTATATATAGCTATAAAAACTATATATATATAACATAATTATGTGTAATCATGGAAATACGTAGTATGGTATTAGATGCTGTGGTATTAGTAAGCTGCTCGAGTTGGAAAGTTCCTACCCTCTTAAAGTCTCCAATTCTGTCGGAGGTAGAGACTATAACAGCGAAGCCACAGCGTGGCCACGTTCAGTTGGTAATAAATAAATAAATTAATTAATTTTCCTTATAAAATATGTGAATTTACCTCACACAAATATTCTTGTGTAAGCCTCCCCTTAGGGCTGCGCGTACGCAATATACTATTAAAAGGAGTCAACGTACCCGCGTGTGTAGGTAGGTATGTGGTATGTAATAATAACAACAGCTACTGTTTACCAGTGCAACCGGCTAACCACCATGCGCGACAACTTACAACAAGATAGGAAGTATAAAGAGTTGATCATTACCACCACATAATTATGAAGAGTTGTTTCTGCTTCCGACTTTCGTAGTGACACATTCTCTAACTAAAGGCCGAACAAGAGGCGAAAATATTGAGTCACATTAAACTATATCTTGTAAATTGCAGCACACTTTTCTCTGCAGCCACAGACCATGGCCGCTAGCAAAAATTATGGCTTGATTTCATTTGATTTTGATTTAATCGAAAATCATCTTAAACTTTTGACGAACCCATCGGGTTTGATTCGCGAGGTTATCTTTGGAAATTAACTTTTCAAAGTTGGTGCTCGTCTGGATTTGGAAAGTAGTGGCAAGCACACTGCATTTGAGCAGTGTGCTTGCCACTGCCCAAATCAGTGGGTTTGGGCATTTGGGTAGCCCGTCTCTTGTGTTTCAGTGAGTGAGCAAGGGATGTCAATTGGCTATCCCTTCATAATTCCTTATCCTTAATCCTACTATGGTCGGTAGAGCATTTGCAGTACCTGTGGCGTTACTTGTGTTATAAGCTACAGTAGCAATCCACCATCAAGTGGTATTTTAGCCTGTCTGTCAACCATAACATAAAAATGAGTTATTGAACAGCCTAAAAATTATATAAATATTTGCTAGAAACCGTGTATAGAAAGCTGCATTATCAGCAACTAACATAGGCTAGGTATATTTTATAAAGTTATGCGGGCGAAGTCGCGTGCAACTGTTTGTTACCCAATCATAAAAAAACGGCTGAACGGATCTGTATGAAATTTTACACACACACAGTTAATTACCTAGATTAACATATAGAATACTTTATATCTTGGAAAAATGTTAGGTTCTTATTGTATTTACAAAAAAACTAAACCCGAATTCGCGGGCACAACTACATAGGTAGTAATATTTCCAAAATCTTATGCGCCATAGGCTTACCAGACCTTAATTACCATGGATATTTTTCATTTAGCTAACATGGATCTGTCCAAGGTGTACTATTAAAGGTTCTTACTTTGAAATGTCTTTTTTTTTTTTTTCATTTAAATAGAGTTTTATTATTAAAAATATATTTATTTGCAGTCGATACATAACCGTAGATAGGTATTATTGATCTGTTCATATTATCACTGTGCGTGTTCACAATATTTATTGTTTCCAACAAAAGACAATTACGATGATTGAGGAAACTGCCAGTAGCATTGATATGACAACTGGTTGCAGAATACAAGTTTTAACTGGAGTTGAGTTTAACTAGCCAGTGTTTATATATTATGTGCTTCTTGTCAGGATATATTATTAGGTATCTTATGTAAACATGAAAACATAGACTTAAATTATTATTATTTTTATTAAAAAACACATTGTTATATTTCTATACTTACTAATAAATAGAAAATATTTGTAATTTTGTTTTTAATGAATAAACTCAAAAAGTACTGTACTTCCTTTAGCAATGAAAAGCTACATTATCAGCGAGTAAAAAAGGGTATGTTTTATAAAATTTTATTAAAAAATTTCAATATTCTAGTTGTCAATATTTTATCAAAAAACACATGTAGTAAGTAAGTAAATAAGTAAGTAGTAGATGGTAGTAGTAATAAGTATTATTTTCCTATTAAAATGAAAATTCTCTCAATATTCGTACTTTTGATAATGTACAATATGATCAATATTTATTATTAATATTAAGATTTCTACATATTCTAAGCTTCTATGTTTATTATCCTTCCTTACTAATATTATAAATGTGAATGTGAGTTTGTTTGTTTGTTACGCATTTACGCAAAAACTACTGAACCGATCACCATGAAATTTTGCATACACGTTGTCTAGGACACCAGAAAGAACTTGGGTTACCTTTCATCCAGAACGCGGACGAAGTCGCGGGCACCAGCTAGTATTATTATAAAATAAAGTGGCTGTCCGCTAGACTAGCTGTTTCTCCGCCAATTTCTTTTAAACAACCCAACGGATTTTTTTTACGGTTTTCTCCAATGGAAAGAGCGATAGGTATTGTATGACTTGCATCGTATCCGTGCGAAACCGAGATAGCGTCGCTAGTTTCAAATAACGAACAATAAGAATTAGTTTCAACAGCATCTTGTGTATAATTTAAATATTCAAAATAAACATAACAAAAACCGACAGAGTGTTTAAATGAGTATTTTTTTGCAACACAAGAATGCAGAAAAATGAAATGATGTAACAAGAGCTCCTGTGCGTTTGTCAGTGGTCCTGCCACTCGTACAATAACAACCACTTTGCTTCGCGTGTACATTGAAAATTGTTTTCAAGTAAACACCTATATAGAGTTGCTAAAACGAACTTCTAACAAGATTTACCTTTACTTAAAAAAATCCTTTACTTAAATTTTTCATATTTAATTCTAGCGACCCAATCCCTGCTTTGCAACCTTCAGCAATAATTGTAATATTAATACAATAACAATTTGCGTTATTATAATAATAATAATAATAATAAATCATTTATTAGATGTAAGTTTTAACAAAACATTTATCCTCGTCAACATTACTTAATTTACAATTACAAACTACCACCGGTTCGGAAAGCTGCTTCTAGGGGGAAGAACTCGGCAAGAAACCCCCTAGTTGCTCTTTTCATAAATCCGTCAATCAGTTTATAATACATAACATCGATATAACACAAATATACAACTATTCAACTCCAAGGACATTCATCATTTATATAATCTAATATCCTATAATAACCCTTTTTGCACAGGGTTTTCTTTATATAAACTTTAAATTTATTCGTAGATAATTGTTGTATATCAGCAGGAAGCTTGTTGTAGAAGCGTACACATTGTCCCATAAAAGAGTTGCTAACCCTGTGGAGACGAGATTTATGCGGTTGAAGCCTATGCTTATTTCTAGTATTCAAACTATGAACATCACTATTTCTACTGAAAGTGCTAATATTTTTGTGAGCAAACAAAAGATTCTCAAAAATGTATTGTGAGGCTACAGTAAGTACATCTATTTCCTTAAACTTATCTTTTAACGAGACCCTAGGACCGAGCTTGTAGATGGCACGAATAGCCCTTTTCTGTAATACAAATATAGTGTTTATATCCGCAGCATTACCCCAAAGCAAAATACCGTACGTCATTACACTATGGAAATAGCTAAAATATACTATCCTCGCGGTATTTACGTCAGTAAGCTCGCGAATTCTTTTAACAGCGTAAGCAGCCGAACTTAATTTAATGGCTAGTTTATTAATGTGTGGTCCCCATTGTAGTTTAGAATCTACATTTATACCTAAGAATACAGTCGACTCAACCAGCTCAATGTCTTCACCATTTACGTGAACATTATGATCAATTTGTGTTACATTTGGTAAAGTGAAATTAATACATTTTGTCTTTTTATTGTTCAACAAAAGATTATTAACATTAAACCAATCAATAACCTTAGACATTGCCGAGTTAACATGATCATGTTTCTTTCTACGGTTAACTTTAAAAAGCAATGACGTATCATCTGCGAATAAAACAATATCATGATCATTAATATGGTAAGGAAGGTCATTTATATAAATAAGGAAGAGGAACGGACCCAGAATAGAGCCCTGCGGGACACCCATATTCACTAATGATCCCTGTGATCTAATCCCACCCACATCAACACTCTGAATTCTATCACTCAAATACGATTTCAAAAGATCCACAGCTACACCTCTAATACCGTAGTGGGAAAGTTTCCCGAATAAATTTTCATATTTAACACAGTCAAAAGCTTTGGACAGGTCGCAAAAAATACCCAGAGCATCGTGTCTATCCTCCCAAGCTTTATAAATAAACTTCAGCAATTTTACTCCAGCATCAATAGTTGAGCGACCCCTTGTAAAACCAAATTGCTTATTACACATAAGGTTATTCGCCGAAAAATGAGAGTACATTTGATTAAACAAGATTTATTCGAAAATTTTACTAAGAACGGGTAGCACTGAAATCGGGCGGAAGTTTGAGGGGTCCGTAGTACCACCAGACTTAAATAGAGGTATCACTCTGCTCAATTTCATTTGATTAGGGAATATGCCCGTAGAAATACAACAATTAAACACAGCTGCTAAATGAGGAGCTATAACGTCAATTACTGATTTTATTGTTTTAACAGATAGTCCCCATAGATCTGCCGTATTTTTCTGCTTTAACGATTTAAATGCACTTATTATATCAATAGGCCCTATACTTTGAAATTGAAAATCAGTAGTACATTCCGGTACACTCGCTTTTAAGAATGCTAATGCGACACCAGGGGAGGAATTAAGGTGCCTTGTAGTAACCAACGGTACAGAAGTAAAGTAATTTTCAAATGCCGTGGCTACCTCCACCTCTGTTTGTAACCTACGCCCATTTACAATTAGCTCCAAATCCAGTTTGTTTTTTACTGACTTTCCAGTTTCACTATTGATGATGTTCCAAATAGTTTTAATCTTATTTGAGGACATTATTATTTTATCTTTTAAATAGATCGATTTTTTAATTCAAATTAAATAATTTTTTAATAAAATTATTACTTGTGCATAATGTTTAAAAATAAACAAGTTCACAACATCCTGCACTTGAAGTTGACTTTTATATCAAAAGTCGTACATTTCATATAACTTATATTTTTTTTTATGATTCGATAACTGTACTTTAACAACACATTTTTTATTTAAATCTGAATACAGCATAATAACATCATAGTAAGCTTTTCTTACCTTTTTTTCTTGTAAGTATTCTATTGACAAATCTACATATTATATTCAATAACTGTTTGACAATTTTTCTCATATTTAGATTCTAAAATATGCTTTTCATTGTAACTTAAATTCCACTACAAATCAAAATAAAAAAAATGTTGATCCACAGGCTGAGTAATAAAAAAATAATAGAGTGTTGGAACATTTTTCACTTAGACCCAATAAGGTGTTTTACAACTCTATATTATTATAATCGATCGCAATTAGATTGTCAATGGACAACTGTCGCTGAGACTCGTTCTTCGACGCTGTGGTTAAGAAACGCTACTTGCTAACAACTATAGGTATCCAATAATTAACTACAGGTTTTCTCTATACCTACTTTCTTTGATACAGTTTTAGCGGTATAGGAATTAACAGTTATTTTTTTATTACAGACCTACAGGCATTGATTAGTGATTTGCAACCACATCTCGTAACATACGAAGAAACAGAACCAATTACTTAGTGTTAAGATAATTATTGGTGAATAGAACCTAAGCACCTAAACTCAGATGTGGCTAGATTTCGTTGACAAAAATGTGTGGAATTGATAATATTAACTATCTTGATATTGAAAATATATAAAACACTCAACAGATTATAGTAATATATTTGTTGTTTATGTTCTTTGTCAAAAACAATATAAATTTTCTTTTCTTGTTGCTTCAAGAAAGTAAGGATGTGGAAGGGATTTTAATTGGATAATTATATTTTAATTAATATTAATTATATATATATATATATCTGGAAGCATGGTATGTTTAAATTCTCTTAATTCTATACTATAATACTCGTATCACAAACTAATAGATTACTAAGAAATTACGTTCGATAGTATAATGTAAATATGCGTCCGACCACACATAGGTATACCATCGATTCTAATACGGCAATCTGAATAATATAACAAAATTGCCGGACGCACGTGACGCTATATAAACTACCATTGTCTACCGTGCGCAAACATTATGTATTGTAAAATTGTACGTTTGTTCAAGTCAGGCGAACGCGACTGAATTACGCGCGTTCGATCGCGAACGAAAGAATAGTATGGATACGGCAATTTTTTGTCGGTCGTGAGAATCTTACTAGCGAGAGTACAATTTGTGACCTTTTCAAAAATAGGGTTAAGTTTAAATTTAAGTAATAAGTGAATCATTATTCATAAAAAGTTATACATTTAGAGGTAATGACGTAAATAATTTTTTTTTCTGACAATCTATTTATAAAGATTTACTACTAAATTATTGATAAATATTTTTTATGTTACGGCTTAAAGACAGTCTGACAGACCACATTATTGTAGGTGGCTACCTATTTATACAAGCAGCGCCAGTACTTATTAATGTTACAAATGCTCTGTCGAACTTAGTAGTGTAAAGGATGAGTTAGCAGATGATAGAAAAACTGCAGGAATCCCGTACCCACTTACTGAAACACAGCAGCACAGATGCTGATATTTCACGGTGATCTCGTGTGACGGAAACGTCTTTTATCTTATATATAGTATTAGTTCTTCTGTATAGTAAGTACAATGAATGTATAGTAAGGCTCTACATAGTATACATATATTTAGTTCAACGTATTTACTATTCGAAATTTAAAATACCTAATTTGACAATGACTAATTAATTGACATTAATTTGAGTGGATTTCGATCCATACGATAAATTATTTATACTAAATAATTACAACGTTTAACATACTTAAATACAGTCGTTATCAAGAAATGAGTTTACATTGTTTTTAATACACGTAGCCGTATCCATATAATATCATCATGGTATTTTATGTGCAGTAATAATACCGGGTAATCAGTAGCTATCATTGAACGGCCGCCAGCGATTTTTAGTTACGAAGCACGATATAAAATCAAAGATTTATTATAACAAATAATTTTACTTTCGTTTCATAGTAAATTATTAAAAATATATTTTGATCAATCCACATATACGCACTATTTTAAATGCATTCGTGTGCGTGGAACCGTGTATGTACACAGCGAGGCACAGTTTATGAAAGACTTCACTCCGCTATGCACAGAGGTCTATCTAGATAAACTAAAGATTCTTATTTTATGTTTCAGATAAAATAAGAATCTTTAGTTCTTATTTTATCTGAAACATATTAAAAAATCTTTTACATAGATACTTAAGGTAAGTTAGCGAATAAAATATATCCCTTCAGTATCCATACACATGCAAATAAATAGGATGCATTGCTCGCTAAATCGGCTCCATTCGGTCATCCATTCAGAGTTTGGATCATCAATCACTGAACGAGATTGAAGAGGTGTCTCCTATGCTTAGAATTTAATCTGATCTTTATAAAAGGAAAACACATTTTATGGAAAGAATATCGCATCAGGAGCCGTGATTTTAAATTTGAATTTAGAATTATACGTTTCAATACGTTTGCATTAAACTTTTCAATTATCCAAATGTTACATGTATAAAATAAAATAAAGAAAAATTACTATGGGTGCCTATAGATGTCAAAACTGTCATCTCTATATTCCCTATATGTAAAAAAATTACGTGTCACGTTGTTTGAGGCCAATGAACTCCTATACTACTGGTTTTTTTATATAATAAAGTCTTATCTTAAAAAATAACCCAAAAACTCTGACATCAACAGCTGTGGAAAAATAAACTTTAACTTATTTAAAATTTTTATATAATATAGTATTTTATTTATTAAGTTTATACTTGTGTAAAACTGTAAGCATCAGTTTTAAAAAATTTAACATTTAAAAGACTTTTCGAGCAATGTGTATCTATTGGTTTGTTCATTTCATAAACCTAATACTTGCGAGAAAATGTACCTAAAAGTAGAAAACTAACCACAGTTAACAACTTAACAGCCTGTTAAAGGCAATTCATTGCAGTTAGTTACAACATCAATCTGATTAAGTTTAGTTTGTATAAATGTCATAAATCACAATTTTATACTCAAGATCTGACTCGGATAAACTCGAAGAAACTATCTCTATTAATGTATGTTAATTCCATCTTAGTGTGCTATACTACGTTCCCACGGGTACATACTTTACATACTATATGTGCATATTAAAACTCTATGTCGACGAAACCACACTCACTTGATATCATTATGTAAATAATAATTAACTTTGGATGTTGTTATACGTGAGATAACCAAGACTCGTAGTAAGGAATAAAAGCAGTGAACACAAAAATATCCTATTAGTTGCTTAATGTGGAACTAGATAGTGCTGTGTGGAACGTGTGAAGATATTATGTTATATTATGTTATATTATATTATATTATATTATATTATATTATATTATATTATATTATATTATATTATATTATATTATATTATATTATATTATATTATATTATATTATATTATAAATCAACTTTATCGAAGCTCTCTTGTCTTAATAATTCACAACAAAATTCATGAAAAATCATCGCGCGAAAATTTTGACGATATAATTTTATATTTTCGTTGTGTTTACGTTTAAATAGAAGGTACTCGTATATGTTATAATTGGTACCCAATACATAATATAAGTAGGAACCTAAGTATCAGAGTTAAATTTGAAAGAAATCATTACAAAAGAAGGCATTGTTGGGAATCGAACCAAGGACTCCCTGATTCAGAACGCTAAGGCACAAGAATCTTAACCACTCAACGATTACCGATTTCCTCAAAGTTTCTACCCATTAAAACTGATTTTTCTTTCACAATAATGTAAATGTTGGTTCATTATTACATAACACCATACACATTGATTTGCATTACAAAATTTAAATGTTAAGCAACTATATAATCACAAAAGCGTCTTAGGAAGAATGTGTTACGGAAAACCCGATTTTACTATTATTGCCTCAATTGCCTTCTAAATTTATTTAAACGATACCTTTGTAATGGTCCCGTAACGATTTGGTTAAACCGGCTTTTTAAACAAAAACATTATCTCATTCACTCTAAAAGACATTTACTCACTAAACTTAAGCGACAAATTTGATTTTAAGAAAAGTAGGATAGGTTTACAAAAATTGTTTTGCTTACCATCCTATCCTATTCCTATTAATTTAATATAATATTATAAATGCGAAAGTTTGTATGGATGTATGGATGTTTGTAACTCTTTCACGCAAAAACTACTGAACCGATCAGCATGAAATTTTGCATAGGTACACGTTGTCTGGGACACCAGAAAGGATAGGTATAGGGTACCTTTCGCGAGCACCAGCTAGTATTGTTATGCGAAAAGATCTCGAAGCAATTTGCGTCTAGTAAGCAAAGGATAAGGAAGGTATATTGATAACATAGTTATGGGGGTATGAAGTTTAGTACATGATCATGTCTAAGTAAGGGTTTCCGGTGATGTCGCAAATATTTTAAGCAATTTGAAATTTTACGAGTGGGCGGGTAAATAGCATTTCGCAGTTCTTGTGAAATCATCATAACACAAGTAAATTTGATGCTATGATGTGCGTGAATAAAAAAATTACAGAGTTCATTCCGCACGTGTCGATAGGCGACATACTAATTTGTGTGCCTGTCCGTTACATTTTGCACATAAAAAATTGTATAGTCTTTTATGACCTATCAAAATATATGTTTAGACTACAGTCGACCTATTTTAAAACATATTAAAATATTTTTAACTAATGCTATAAATGCGAAAATTAGTTTGTTTGTCTGTTACGCTTTTACGCCTTAACTACTCAATCGATCATCATGAAATTTTGCACACACATTGTCAGGGATACAGAAAAGGACATAGGGTACTTTTCATCCAGAAAAAATATGTTCCAGATTATATCATCTAAAAGTAAAAATAAAAATGTTTTAATACCTAAGATAAAGTTGCGACGAAAAAGTCGCTGGCAAAATCTAGTACCTACTACCTACCAATTCATCTATAAATTATCTTTGCCTAAAACTCAGTGCTCTTAACACGCACGATTCCATAGAAGAAAACTGTTTATGGACGGAATATCACGCAAACGTAACTACTGTACAAACGACGCCACTCTTAACTGCACACAATTTTTTTCTGTCATGTCGACAGAATATCGACTCACACTTGATTTTGACAATTATGAACCCTAGCCAGTGGCTGAGTAACATAACTTAATTTCGTCGGATAATTATCAAATCGGGCAAAATCGGGTAGAGTCGTTCGTTTTCGTTTTACCTAGGCGGTAAAACTTTAATGTGATGTCATTTAAACATCTTATTTTTCTTACTATGATATACAATGATATTAATAATTTGTTAGGCTCAACTCACACAATCAGAGTCGAAGCGAAGCGACGCGTTATGTTTTTTAACTTCATATTTCTCGTAGTGATTACGGATAAAAAAAACACCCGTTTTTTTAGTTTATTTTTATTTTTAAGTTAATACGCAACTTAACTTTATTTTGCCTATGTTTTGCCCGTAACGTTTCAAGTAGGTAACCATTTTTCCGATGTCCATACACACGCATAGCGCATACTTTGCGCATACACACATCTCATACCTACTTAAAAATCTAATTGAAAATGAAAATTACTTATTATACTCGTATGGACATGCGAGACGCATTTAACGTTTTGCGGGACGCAATTTTACTATTACAATGCGGTAACAATTATTTGTTATCGTTATTTTATTTACATTTGTCATTTTGTGCTATTAGTTTAAGTTGCTAGGTCAGCACATATAAACTCAAACGCAAAACTTACACATTACTTTAGTTTCGTAAAACATTGGTATCATATGAAAATCGTAATCATTGAGCGGAGCGAAGCGTAGCTCGGTTCTCGGTTCGCTCCGACTCGTATAAATATTAAATAATATAGTCAAAGATAGTGTATAGTGCTCTTTTAACAAATGGCGTTGCAAAATCAATAACGTAATAAAGTTTACATTTACAAAAAAAATATTTTAGCTACTTTTAAATAATCAGCAGCAGGCCTGACTAGGCCTTTATTTATAACTAGGTGTCCGCGGCTTAAAATAAGAATGCAAGACCTACGCCTGCTTACACAGATAATTGATTGGTCTCGTTGCGCTCGACTAGATAAGAGCGCTATACAAAAGTAATAGCTCCTAAAATGTGGCAACTTTTTATTGTAGTGTGTGTAAAAAATAGTTACTTTTTATCACTTTTTACCCAGTTTTATTATATTTTTACGCAGTTTCACTACGCAAACTGGTATTTTATCATGCCTAAAATTTTATAACAGACAATTTGCATGAATGACAGACAGTTTGCAGTATGACTGGCTCGAGTACGCCGAATTCGGCGTACTATTTTATGCCGCATTTTACAAGTACGACGGCGGTACCTAGTCGAGCGCAGCGAGACCAATCATTCATCTATTAATATAGTGTTATTTGACCAACAAAATGACCTACAGATAATTATGGCCGGAAAATAATAAACAGGCGGCAAATATGGTTGGTAACCCAATTAAGCCGACTCGACAACCACCAGTTTTCCCACAAGTGAAAATTTTGGTTTTACTGAACTAATTACATATGAGTATATTGTTTTTAGTTCTACTGAAGTTAGTATGTATAAATTGTATAAATATTGTAATTTCATTTGTGGTGAGAAACAAACGTAAAAGATTGCCATTGCAGTCTATCAGTGACAAGTCAGTGACAGTATCAGTGACGACCGCGTTGTTTTATGGAATTAAATGAATATTCTATTATATTATATTGAAACAGCTACGATTGTGCCAAATAGACAGAATTGAGTAAAGAAAATCAATACTTGTTTTTAAATTTAGATTACATCCAAGGAGGATAGATCACATCTATGAACCAAGAAGTTTAGAATAAACTATGAATAACTGTCAACTTGATCGTTAAAGAAAAGCTGCATTGCAATGCGACCAAATTAAGAATTATTACCTGGAAAACTTATGTCTATATTGAAAATGACAATATTATATCTATCCCTTTCAAACATTCTCTCAGTTGGGTCTTGAATGTGCAGTTAAGTGTGTTGCCGTTTGTACATTGAAAAAAAAAAAAATGTCCTGGACATTAGCATTTATAATCAAATCGGTCCGTATTATAATTCAAAGAAAGGCAAATGAATAGTTGGCTACATTGGTATTGCCACCCGTAGCTACAACCTTTGTCCGCACTTTGATTGAATATCGAATGCATAATCGTAAACTTGAATCGATTCTTACGAATACGAAGAATCGATATTGAAATCGGCAAGTACTGAGAGATGGGCTGAATAAAGGCACTTAGTGTATGGAATAGAAAGATTATAACTGTCTGTTAGCAGCAATAAATATAACGTTCAATTTTAGAATGTATTTAGATTATAAATAAGGCTTGTAAATACTTATACCGCTAACTCGTATGTATGATTTAAGTAGTAATCTTTTTGTGCATCATCCTACATAATATCAACCGTAAGACGTCCACTGCTGTATATAGGGCTTCCCCATAATTTTCTAAGACCGATGAAAAGCAGAATGGATCCTCAGTCGACCGACGTTGACCTCATTAGGTAGATGCCATACGTTAGATATATATTATATCTCATTGGCAAAACTTCAAATCCCTTCGAAAATTCTGGTCTTCCAAGACCCGCAGATTCCCTAAGGTTATTTTCTTTCACTGTATACCAAATTATAATGATTATTTCAAAACAACATATTAAAACGAAATACATTTAGAGTGAAGGCACAAGCAAGTTTTGAAAGAGCATGATTGTACGGTTTCACCAACCGAGAGTCGAGAGTTGGTCGTTGTCAGACAGGCTGAATATCCACTTGATGGTAGGTGGCTATCGTCACCATCGCATTAGCACAAGCAACGCCCCTGGTACTGAAACTGCTGCAATTGTAACCCGATAAGGTATTAGGAAGGGGTAAGGTAATAAGTTGACATACCTTACTCCCTCACCTGGACACAACAATAAGCATACTGTTATCTCACTGACGGTTTGCTTCAGAGGTTTACAATGTTCCTTGATTGAAAATAGAAACCTTAAAGATGTGTAGGCGTTCAAACTGGATATCAAAAAATAGTTAACAACTACAAGAATCATCTGCAGAATATTTAACGGTACAACCATCACGTTCTATTCAAGTTATGAAAAGCAATGCTTGTAAAACAGTCTTTATCATTGTTACGGGTTATTGTAGCGATTCTGTTTAGAATCCAAATTGCGAATGTTACCATATCGCACTGAATACCGAAGCAATATTGATACAAATTATTCCTACTCAGTTTCTTTCACCGAAGATTATGTATTCGATTCTGTAGCGCACCGATGGGATCGTTCACGCGAGCTTCGGATGTCGACAGGCTTGACCCCAACTATCGATTCCCGATTACTCATCTCTTTAAATTGCAAATTTTGACAGTTAGCTATTATATTTTTTTAATGTTAAGGTCGACAACAGGCTCCAGGCTGGTGGCACCGTCGTCTCCTATAACACAAGCAACGCCATAGGTGTTGACGATCATAGAAGGAATAAGAAAGGGATAAGAAAGGAATGGGCTTTACGCACTCACCAAAACATGTGCTCCCTAAAGTACATAATGAAGCGGTCCTACTAGACGATCATGCGGCATGACATGCGTTTACGTGAATTATCATGCTGCATGTCATGCAAGTCATAGCTTGCAGGATGAAAAATAAAAAAAACTATCAATGAACTGCCAGCACGTAGTTGCATGTCATTCACATCAAACAATACAATTAAACGGTCATGCATGCATGAAAGCACGTAATGCATGTTATGCTGCATGATCATCTAGGGACCGCTTAATGCTGTTATTTCACGGAGGTATTCTGTACTGCCGCCAAATTCACTACTTTCCAAATCCACTTTCGGCAGTCGGCAATGCACTTGCCGAACCTATGGCGCTGCTTGTGTTATAGGCGACGTTAGCCAGTTACCATCAAGTTGACCGTCAGCCTGTCTATCGCCCTTAGCATAAAAAATAAAAAAAACATGTCAAGCTGAAAACCAATCTTAAATTACATTACATTATATGATAGTGTCGCGATTTCAATGGTTTTTTCCCATCTCAAAAATGCCCAACGCTAAAGAAGTTTTTACTTCAAAAAATACGCTGAGAGAGAGACATAATCGCGAACATTTAGTAAGGAAACAGTTTCAAATACGAAACCGATGTTGTGCATTCATTCGATTGTATCATTACACACGACATCGAATATTTTGTGTTTGAACGAATCGTGTCAGTTCACGATAAAATACCGATTTTGCGCAACAACTGTGACATTTCTGTAATGTTTCATTTAATTGGTTTAAGAACTGTTGTTGACCGATATCATCTTTAAACGGTGTAAATATAAAAAAAATACCGTTTATTCTGCGCCGACTTTTGTGCGAGGCAATTGCTTATCTTAAATAGTATATTTAATTTTTTTATAAGTTGGTAAATGGTTGTAATGTTTTATTGTGAAACCATTATGAAAAATGGCACATGTTAGGAATTACGTGACATAGTTTTCTTGAATTCGGATTTTACTTATAGAAAGAGGGATAAACGGGGTAGATTTTTATATATAAAAATTGCACCCCGGGCGAAGCCGGACGGGCTCACTAGTATAATATATTATAACTTATTACAAATAATCTCTGAAACTACTATTAATGAGAAACCTTTTCTCTCGGATACTTAAGTAGTCTGGAAAAACAAAAGTAGACGGTAGAAAAATAAAAATAATTTAAAACCAATGTTTTTTTTCCTTATCCTATTCCTAGCTAAGTTTGCTATTCCTTTTCCTACGCTTGTAAAATTCAAATATGAATATATTTATTTATTTACATTACACAAATGTTTATTGTTAATATTTAGTTAATTATGCCTTTCGGAGTCCGTGGGGTCCCAGCGCTCGCAAACTTTTCAAAGAGCCTTCGAAAAGGCTTATCGACACCACTGGTGACCGGCGAGCTAGCAGCTTCCTCGCGCAACGCATTAGCATTGCAATAGAGCGAGGAAATGCTGCAAGTATCCTCGTTACCATGCCGAGGGCGCCCAATTTTATAGATATTTTTAGGCGTATTTATTTTTAGATTTTAGTTTAGTTTAGTTTTATTTAGAATTAATAATTGTATTTTATTGTAATAGTTAATTATACCAACGTCAGATTCAAGTAGAAATTCAGGAAACCAGGGTCAAATTAAAACAATTAACCCCGTACATTGAAGTACAGTCGCCACAAATAAAAGCCGGCTACGATCGCGGACCAACTAATGAGTTGTTAGAGCCGAGCTGTGCCCGATGAAAAACCACATGTGAGGTATTAGAGATGGGAAACATTAGTTTTCATGTATCGATATAATTATGCACATTATCTTATAGTTTAATAATGGTTAAATTAATTATAATAAAATTTATGTGTGATATTTTTTTTTAAATTCACCTTATATTTAACAATTATTTTTATCATCGGGGTGACGGTCCTCTTAATGGTAGGTGACTGACTACTATCGCCTGTAACACAAAAAACGCCACAGGTGCTGCAAGTACGCTCTTGACCATAGTAGGATGAGGATAAGAGATAAGATATAGATACGGAAATGGACTCTGGCATCTCTTACTCAATCTTTTTTAATCAATATCAACCTGAAGTTTGATATTGAGGCTTAACTAAATGTATTTTTTATACTAAATATCTTACTTTATTTTATATTATAACGTTATCTTTACTGAAAATGTTTAGACGTTTATACTTAAGTCAAAAATGTGTAACTGTTAAACCGATTTAAATTAATCTTGAATCAGAAATAGATCTGGTTCAAGATTAAATCATACAATAATTTTCTGTAAATATATCTAAATATGGCATGGTTTAACATGGCATAACACTTTGTGACTGAACTGGTACTTTATACTTTAGTTAATAAGTAAACTTTGTGGCTTGGTAAACTTTATAATAGACTGCGCAAGCAAAGTCGAAGTATGAAAATAATTATTAATTATTTAATTTTGGAAAGTTAATTTATCTTATCGATAAAAGAGAGCTAGCACATCACTAGAACGACGCAAGTGTACAGAGTGGCCGCCGCGGTCGGATGCGTAGTGCCACACCGCCAGTGCGGTAATTGGTTTGCTCTGCCACTGCCCGCTGATTTTTATCTCCAATTATTGAGTTTTCACGCCAATTAAATATTATCTCTCTTCCGGTGGAAACCGCGCTTAAAAGCTGATTTGTCGTTGGATAATCTTATTTCTACAAATGGTACCTCTACAAATACTGCTACAGAATTACTAATAATTGTATGAATACTAATATAAGTACATACCTACGTTTATTTCAAGATATAATCTTATTATAATATGTATAGGTTTAATATCTTTAACATTAAAACAAATTAAAATAAGAGAAGATAATGAATAGTCTAGCAACTTTCATAATAAACTTTCATATAACCCGTGCAATTGTTAAGACGAGTTTACATTACCGAAAGGTGGTATTACATCGAGGTAAATTTCATTAACAACCAGTACATTGTTCTCACGTGGGAGAAGGTATGTATGTTGTTTTATAATAAATAA
Organism: Synanthedon tipuliformis; assembly: GCA_947623395.1. Lineage (NCBI taxonomy): Eukaryota > Metazoa > Arthropoda > Insecta > Lepidoptera > Sesiidae > Synanthedon > Synanthedon tipuliformis. The sequence continues at coordinate 4,789,704 of OX392428.1, read as the reverse complement.
AGCATTATCTCCAATAATAACTTGGCCCGATTGAACTGAACAATACGTTGGGCCGACGTGTGGGCGGCAGGATAGTATCGAACTAGTCTACGTATGGACAAAGAGCAGTTTATACTACTCCCTCACACGTATTTCTTTTTATTCAGCACAGACAACCAGGAGTATTAAAAAAATTACAATTTGCACTTCTTTTCTTATAATTATTTTCTTATTTTAATTTCAATGAGATTTCGTTAGGTACTTTTTTATATTTAAAAAATTATTATTACGTAGATACTTCCCACTCATTGTTAATAAATTCAATAAAAATCGATAGTATCGATTTAATAAAAAAATATGTTACACATCTGTAGCTGTATGAAATTTATGTTTTTTTTTTTTTTTCTAAAATAACTAACCACAAAATTTATTAAAAATCTATCGCAACCCAGTGTTAGCATCTCTATATAGATATTTTCGCAGAGTCTTTGTAATAGCAACTTCGTCTGATTTAATTGTGCACAGCGTTAATTGGCCATTGTCCGGCATTATTGGTCTGCCCTCACTGGCCCTAAGTTAAACAGGCCATTGTGAGTAACCCCCTTTTATCGGGCCAGATAATGTGATTCTGTCCCGTTCGTTTCCATTCAGCGATGAATTGAGTTGTATCTTTTTGTTCACAATTTAAATTGAAAATTTTATTTTAATACTATCTTTAATCGACTTGAATCGTTAATTAACATGGCAAATTCGTTTCTTTATAAAAAAAGTTCTTTTTTTTTTTCAAAATAAAGAGGTATTAAGTATATTATGTAATTTATGTTGTTGCTAGGAAATACATTTCAACGGGTGCTATATAAACGAAACAAAAGGTTGGGTGATTTCCTCGCTGAATGCTTGCCCAGTACAACCATCATCACTACCATAGATGAATGATTGATCTCGCTGCGCTCGACTAGATACCGCCGTCGTACTTATAAAATGCGGCATAAAATAGTACGCCGAATTCGGTGTACCTGAGCCAGTCACACTCCAAACTGTGTGATGTGTACGTGCCGAATGTTTTATTAAATTTTAGGCATAATAAAATACCATTTTGCATAGTGAAACCACAGCATACTTATAAACTGTGTAAAACTATAATAAAACTGTGTAAAAAGTGATAAAAAGTGACGATTTTTTACACACACTACAATAAAAAGTTGCCACATTTTCGGAGCTATTGCTTTTGTATAGCGCTCTATCTAGTCGAGCGCAGCGAGACCAATCAATTATCTTCGATCACTACATATTATTATTATAAAGCAAAGTAATCCGCCGCGTCTGTCTGTCCCAATGTATTCTTAGATCTTTAAAACTACGAAACGGATTTTAATGCGGTTTTCACTAATGGATAGAGTGTGGTTCTCGAGGAAGGTTTTAGGTTTTAGTATATAATTTACAAAGTTACGCGGGCGAAGTCGGGGGCAGCAGTCTTCAGTGCGATTACTAATAACTTGTTAAGAATGTTGATTTTGAACTTGATAAATAAATATATTTATGTAATATCATTTAAATAACTGTACCTAACAAATATTATCATATAAATTCGTGGGTGCCGAGATGGGAATAAACCGTACTAGCTAGTTGGCTAATAAATCTATATGGCAGTTTACAATTTAAAACAAGTCGTAATTAGTTGCGTATTCTTAGGTGGTTTAGATAGGAAAGTATGGGGTAAAAAAGTGAACGTACTTCATGCAAATGTAATACTTGTAAACAATGTCCGAGCCTCATAATAACTTCCAACAAGCATGCAACAAAGAGCCACGAAACCGGACTGCAGTCTTCTTTGAAACATATCCATAATCATAATAATTAAATGTCGCAATAAGGAGCTCTCTTATCAGCCGGACGTATGGATGAGGCTACTGACCAGTGAATATAGTTTAACTCTGGCCGATAGAAGGAGTTTTCAATACTTACACTACATCCTTATTCGTTGACGGTTTCCTTTTAGACTTTCTAAGAGCTTTTCAATCAAGCGCAGCAGTGTAACACGTCCTGTTAAATAAAACCGCTTAAATTAACATACGTGGTGAGGCTATGTGTCAGAGTAAAAACCAGTTAGGCAAATTATCTGCGAAGAATCAGTGAGTCCACCTGCCTGCCCTGTCTTCATTTATTCGCTGCAGTGTGCGTTTCGCTTCGTCAGTGTGCATTGATTTGTTTCATAGAGGGAGGTTATGGTTAATATGTAAAATTAAATAAAAAATAGTCTCTAAGTGTCCAGTTGTAATATAAAAAAAATGCTTTTTACTAGGTCAAAGTACCTAGTAAAAAATTTTTTTTTGTCTGTATGTCTGTACGTATTTCTGTCTGTTCGTTCCGGCTAATCTCCGAAACCGTAATTTATTTTTGAAGCTTAAATTTCAGCTTTGGCTTGGTAATCTTGGCGTTGACCAGTCACTCTCTTACAAGAATAAATTTCATTTATAAAGAATTTAAAAACTTAATTTTATTTTAAACTAGCTGGCGCCCGCGACTTCGTCCACGTGAAAAAAGTAGCCTATCCTGTGTCCCATACGTCTAAATGTTTATCTACCAAGTTTCATGAAAATTAGTTAATTCGTTTGAGTTATTGAGGAACATACATACATACAATACCTACACTTACAGATTTATTAGTATTGATGATTGATGATAATAACAAGCTACGTCGGTTTTTTTTGTTATATATTTTCTAAAAAAAAACAAATAAAGTATATTTGTTTTCGTTCAGATCTTTTCATGCCTATTACTAAGGAATTAAAAAAAAAACATTCCTAGTAGGTAATTTATGCACAAAATTTAAAGACAATATAACTAACCGGAACATTGTTTCAATATGTTAAACGCAATATTTTAAGTTCAGCGAAGACTCGATATTTTCAATCAAGCACACAGCGTGGGCCCTAATTAAAATTATAATGATCCGTGTTCTCTCTCCGGTAATAGAGAATATATAAAAACAAAAATCGTTGTATGCGTTGTTATGGGTGAGTAAGAAATAGTAATAATTTACAAGTATGTTTCGTTATCGTACTATTATTTGATAATTGCAAGGCGAGTATTCGTATTTAATAAAAAAAAATATAGCAACTAGCTACACGCTCCCGGCTTCGCCCGCGTTCAAAATAAAAATCTTTTGAGTAAAATGATCATCTTTTAAGTTGGACCAAATTACACATAGTTACGAAGTTTTATCAAAATCGGTTCAGTAGTTCAGGAGTTCATTGGCGTCAAATAATGTGACACATCATCAATCAATCAATCAATACTAATAATAAATCTGTAAGTGTAGGTATTATATGTACATAGATAAACATTAGACGTAGGTACGGGACACGTGATAGGCTACTTTTTTCACACGGGCGCCAGCTAGTTTTTATATATAACAATAAAATAATGTATGGTGGGATGGTTTCTTTTATATAGCGGGCTGGTGCCCGCGACTTCGTCCGCGTTGAAAAAGCAATATATCGCCTGACATCGTTATTGCTATTATACTTAGCCAGGAGTTAGTTTCCTTAATTTTAGATAATCCCTCGGGAGCAGTACTTTTTTTTCTGGATGAAAGGTACCCTATGTCCTTTTTGTGTCCCAGACAACGTGTATGCAAAATTTCATGGTGATCGGTTCAGTAGTTTTTGCATGAATTCGTAACAAACAAACTCACATTCATATTTATAATATTCCTAGGGACTAGCTCTTGCCCGCCACTTCGTCCGCGTTGAAAAATAAAAAATATATATCAGCAATTAGCTACACGCTTAAGGGATTGATAGGACCATGCGGACATTTTTACTCGTTGGTCCGATTGATAGGACAACGCGGACTTTTTTCCCGTTGGTCCGATTGATAAGACAACGTGGTCTTTATTTTCAGAATTTTCAGATTTCATACGCTTACCTTTGAAGGAGTTTTTATTTCCCTTAATTCCGTTAAAAATAATATGGGGTAGGTATTTTCAAAAATAAAATAACCTATTGTAACTATTAAATTATTATTAATTAAAAAGCCTGAACGACAACTGTTACAACTACATGAAGCGGATAAGTTACTTAATGTTCATAATAAAATCTCATTAATTTTCTTGGAACATTCGCCAGAAGTAATTTCATCGGGCGAAATAAATCAGAATCAATTACAACAAAGTAATCCGCGAACTGATTGGCTGGCAAGATTAATGTACATTATTCTATATTATAATTAAGACGTTTATTCTATATGTGCGTACAATTTATTGGTCGATTGCTGTTATGTTGGTACAGTCGTGTCCAAAATTGGTATGAACTTTTCAAAAAGAAAATCTCTTTATACTATAATATTAGTAGTATGTAGTATAGTACTAATAGTATAGTAATCGAAGTAGCATAGCAGAATGCTGTTCCCAACAGTCTTCAGGAACACAGAACTACTGAGAGAGCTCAAGATTTTACCACTGAGTCAAAGTTCAAAACCAAAGATAATTGATTGGTCTCGCTGCGCTCCATTAAAAAAAGCGCTATACAAAAGCAATAGCTCCGAAAATGTGGCAAGTTTTTTTTGTAGCGTGTGTAAAAAATTGTCACTTTTTATCACTTTTTACCCAGTTTTATTATATTTTTACACAGTTTCACTACACAAACTGGTATTTTATTATGCCTAAAATTTAATAAAACATTCGGCACGTACACATCACAGACAGTTTGCAGTGTGACATTCGGCGTACTATTTTATGCCGCACTTTACAAGTACGACGGCGGTATCTAGCCGAGCGCAGCGAGACCAATCATTCATCTATGTTCAAAACCATGAATTAACAACTTTTGTTGGTGTCTGTACATTGTTATCAAACGTCATTGCCGTCGGCAGTACACTCGTTGCCGATTATTGCAGCCCAGTTCGATCTTCTACTATTATCATTTGGCTTATTACTCTTTATACTTAGACTTAACTAGAGCGATGCAGTCGTCATTGAACAAAACCTTTTCATTTAAAAGTTATAGTTATATATAATATTTTTACGTTAAAATTACACTTCATTAACATGCAAATAATTTGTATTTTAATGTGTCAAGGTCATCAGACAGATTACACTATATTATCTTCACACATTCTACACAGCACCATCTAGTTCCACAATAAGCAACTAATGCTTGTATTATGGATACCAGACAGTTGATATATACTACATAGATTACTTATTTTTGTAAATACATACATTTATAAATACAAAACATCCATGACTCAGGTACAAAGGTAAAATGTTAACACATAAACATTTGTCTCTAGCGGGATTCGAACCTGCGAACGTTTGGTTAACAGACAGGGTTACTAGTTGGTTACTAGCCACTACACCAAACCAAATATTACAACCAAATAGTGTTAAGGAGGTACCTCTTAGGTGACTGTACCTAAAATAACACAAGCAACGCTACAAGCAACAATACAACGAATAGTTTAAAAACAAGACTACTCAGAACCAGCAGCTTGAATATAATATCTGGACTTAACGTTTATAGAAATCTGCAGAAAGTGTCATTCCATTTAAAACAAAGAGCAAACGAAACTTCATACTTAGAGATATCTTTCATAAGATACCGTTGACGCGGCGGGACAAAGTGGGATTAAGGCAGTAGACACACAAACTCAAAAGAACAACTATAAAAATGGAGGTTTCAAGTTTTTCGGGGCTTGATAAAAAGGATTTGAGAGAACTTTTTTTATATAAAAAAACTTTTTTAGGACTTTTTTTTTAAAAGCTCCACTTGATGGTAGGTAGTTTGTCGTCGCCTAGTACATCATTAAAGGTAAGACTAACACTAAACTAACTAAACTCAAAGGGTACTCAAACAATAACACTAAGGGTTGTGCTTAATAAAAAATGTGCTTTGCCATCTTAAACTCAGTAAGAAAATTTTCATGTCGGTTGATACAGTTTTGATACAGGTAATTCTCTGATATTTATGAGTCTTATAGCGACCCTATGGTGTTAATTTTACCTACAAACGACGATAACCACCTGCTTACCGACCTTAACATGAAAAGAAAATGTTACATCAATCAAAAATAGTTTGGAGTTATTAAAAAGGACTTAAATAAATAATCAAAATAATACCAACAACGCCAGTGTGTCCTGCCCTATAACAAAGTATTAAATGTAAGTTAAGAACAAGCGCAGTATCGCAATATTTGCGAATAATCCGCAAACAGGTAATAGTATCCACGCATAGCACTGAGAACTTCTAGATAAAGAAAATATCAAGACTATTATAGCCCGTCGCACGCACATCGCTCTCAAATTCGATTAGTGTGGACCTTCGAAATTAATTTATTAGCCTACAGATATTGTTTGACTAGCTGGTGTCTTGTTGTTGTTGTATATTGTTTGAGTAGCTTTCTTATTAGAGGATTATTAGAGGATCCTTCGGAAACCTAACATTTGATAAAATGAAACTAGACAATTAGTGCGAGTAATTAAGACGGATTTAATGGAATTAAATAAATACAACTTTAATATTTTCAATGTGAATAGGCATTATATTATGACAGCTAGTGAATGTGACGTAACAGATGTTACCACGATTTTCATTATCATTCTTTACGAATTTTCCCTTAATTCGGCAATGACTTATTCATAATTTTTAATCCTAATAAATGCAAAAGTTTGTACTTATGTTTAGATATTAATTACTATCCATTTTGAATTGGGAATATCCACCGTATTCCATTCCTGTATCTGACTACGTCCTTTGTAGTTTCGCATCACATCCAGCGGGCTGTCATACCGCGGAGCCTAGCGAATTAACACCAAAGTAAAGTTGCATTATACAAAGTCTTTACAATGCCGCGTGCAGTTATCTGTTCTACTCTTTCTACCATTACATGTTGGTATGTTTATGGTTTTCTTTCTGTCCATAGCATTATATCTTTATATACTTATATAAAAATTTCGTGTCACGTCGTGAAACTGTATAGTTTAAGAGTTTGATTCTATTTGCCAAAATCAAAACAAAACCTTGCTTAGTTTGCCTTATTTATGGTGATTCTTAAAGGAAATTTCTCGTGTCCATTATCAATACTTTGAAAATGAACATAATAACTTTGATTGGTTTTTTAATTTGTTTTTAATCAATAGGTGTTATTAAAAAAATGATATTTATAATAGAGCTTCTTTTACTACTTATTCATATGTAGAGATAGATTTGCTTCATAATGTGTATCGATATATTGTTTGTTTCCCAAATATACTTAAATAAAATAAATAAAAACAAAAATATACCTAGATTTTTATGTTTTTATCTTTAGCATCGAGACTAAAAAAGAAAAAGTAACCGAGCCAAACAAATACGTGATTAAATTAATGCTAAACCTTAAATTTAGTTTTACTAGATATAAAATTAATTTCAGTTTTTTGTTTCCATCGAAACCTTCATATTCTAAGAAATATTTTAAGTCATGTTTTTTTATGTATGCTACGAACAATAACTAACAAGTAATCAATTATTTATTTTTGGTTATCTGTACTTTAAGCTTTTTAAGTTTTTGGGACAAACCAGGAATCGAATACTGTCATGGGAGAAATGAGGAAATTTTTGGAATGTGGGACAAAATATCGGGACGAACGAGGCATAAATCATCATAGAACATTGTATGGAATTGGTTAGCAGTTTCCGTTGGCGAGTGAGCTCTTAATAAGTCACAACGGGTTGATATGAGACCACTCCCTGATCACTCTGATGAGGCCTATTAGCGTTTTAATAATAAGTTTGAAATGTTCACCTTAAACTTTAGATTGATTTATATTAAAAGTTAGACATTTGTAAGTTGTAATCCAATGTAAACATGTTGTTAATGCATAACCTACAACAACATAAAGCGGACTCAATTGAAGCTGTGACACGGAACCGTTGGGCACCACAAATAACAGTTACCCGGGTATACCTGTTCTGAGATGTACCACAATGGCATCTAGTATCGTATAAAAATATCGAGTCGCTTCACTGAGCCTTATATGCAGTACAATGGAGTACGTGCCTTGCGGGACAACGGAGAGAGAGGGTAAACGTTTAGGCTTCGACAATATTAAAAATTAAGGATACACTGCTAGATTTATTTCAGATAATAAAATTTTTACAGAGGTTACATTATACCTATCTATATACAAATAAAACATTATTTATATATATAAAATAAATACACTGCTTGATCCATTATCGACCTATCGACCCGTACGGGAGAAAAACGTCATGGTGAAATATATTTCTATAGACCGATTTAAAAATGGTAGGTACTTTTGAATTTTGCAGTTATTTGGAACAATTTTTATATTGATTTTGCTGCAAATTACAATATTTTTTTTCTATACTATCAAGTATTTTTTAAAGTAAAGATTGTCAAACACGCTGACGATAGGATCAGTTATCAGGAGTAGTTTAAAATAGTGGTTACAAGCTGTATAGGAACATTTGATACAAACTAACTTTGACTGGTTTATAAGGATATATTATATTCTATCTATAGAAAAAAGCCATGGATAAATGTTTGGTCTCGCTGCGCTCGACTAGATACCGCCGTCGTACTTGTGAAATGCGGCATAAAATAGTACGCCGATTTCGACGTACCCGAGCCAGTCACACTGCAAACTGTCTGTGATGTGTACGTGCCGAATGTTTTATTAAATCTTAGGCATAATAAAATACCAGTTGGCGTAGTGACACTGTGTAAAAATATACATAAAAATGTAAAAACTGGGTAAAAAGTGATAAAAAGTGACGATTTTTTACACTACAATAAAAAGTTGCCACATTTTCGGAGCTATTAGTTTTGTATAGTGCTCTATCTAGTCGAGCGCAGCGAGACCAATCAATTATCTTTGGAAAAAAGTATTAAAAAAATAAAATTTCAAAATGGTGTTACAACCTTTAGGAAAATATATCACAAAAAACCCTAGCTCCTAGCATAACTTAGCTTAAAAAGTGTCTGTCAAAAACTTGCTTAAAGGGATGTCTGTCAAACCTAGCTTAAAGCGGTGTTTGTCAAAAACTATCCCTGGGCCCTGATTCTGTATGGCAAATACTCTTGTCTTGACAAGGCAAGATACGTTAATGTCATTCCTTGGCTTGTCATGAAATTCTTATATCTTATGCCCCAAGACAATTATCTATGGCACGATATGATTTCACAAAAACTACAGTATACTATTGTATTTATTTGACTATTCCACTGAAAACACAGATAATATTATGTTATCTCAGCTGGGGGCATAAGACATAATAATTTCATGACAAGACAAGGAATGACATTAACGTATCTTGTCTTGTCAAGACAAGAGTTTTAGCATACAGAATCAGGGCCCTGGCTAGTTTGTGTTACATCCTATATCCGTGCGTGTCTCTTGGAGAAACGCGAAAATCACTATATATTGTCTACTGACGAGCTATAAATCTACGCACACAAGGACCTGACAGACGCCATTGTAATCTATTAGATTTTATTGCTCCTTATTGTAACCAGTTTCTCTGAATAGTTAACCGCAACCATGTTTATTGCTGTACCTTGATATCACATTCAGGCATTAGTGAGATTTTCTTAATTCTATTACATCAAGGAGCTGATTGATACATTTAATTATCACGCTGTAGGTATAATTAAGCATAAAAATAATATTGTTTTTATTCGTGGAATAGTATCAGGAAAAATGTAACGTATCCAAAAAATATCCAAACAGATTTTTAATACCCGAAAAAAAAAACAAATTTTAAAAAAAGATTTGTAAGTTAGCCTAAAGTTTATAATATTTTATGAGTTTTTAAACATTAATTTCATTATAAACAGTGCACCTCCAACTCTTAGCTAGTCGCTAAAAGATGGATACTGTTTGCCATTTTGAAAAATGCTTCTCGTTCTGTTTGACGTTTGTCGCATAAATTAAATCCACCATTGTCTTAAGAATGCTCAGTGTTTACTTACCCTAAAGATAAATTTTAAATTTCCTTTTTGAAGCAACCAGCATTCCTTCGCTTATATAGTCTTTTTAATTATTGTTTATGGACTGCTTTCAAAAGTTATTTATTGCTACTCATTTGCTACTACATAAAGTAACATTCGAATAACACCCGTTATTTTTTTGTTATAATCAAGTTATCAATGATGATATTAATAAAATTGTTCGGATATATTCTCGGAAAAATATTACTAGTATTTATAGGTAAACAAGAAAATAAAATTTTCCACCAATATTTATTATATTTAAAAGAAATGAGGGAAGATCATAAAAATATCAAGTCCTATAAAAGCCGAACGCGTCACAAAGAGAAAAACAAAAACCTTATTCACAATTAGCACTAAATACAATACTGTACAATACTCCTTTATTAGTTCAAGAGCCAGGCACGATATGTTAGCAACCATAGTTTAATACTTAAAAAATAAATAATCAAACTCTAAACTAGCAATCACACATTTGCTTTTTTTTATGTACCTATTACATTATGTAATTTAAACCAATAATTTAAATTTTTGTACAAGTCTGTGTGCAAAATTGTTAACAAGTCTAAGTGCAAAAGTACAAAAAAAATTTATTTAATTTATTAAAATCGTGGTCGTCGGCCACAGGTGCGTCGACCACTGAGGGCGTAAGCCACGGACCCTTTCCATACCCTTATCCTCAATAATCGGCAGCCCACTTACAACACATGTAGCGTTGCTTGTGTTATAGGTGACGGTGGTCACTTACCATCAAGTGAACAGTCAGCCTGTCTGTCTATCGCGTACGAAGTAGCGAGAATAGCTAGTTTATAAATATTTCAGTTACTAGAATAAAATCTAGACTTTTGCATAGGTCTATTTTTGCATCTACTTAGCTCTTATGCTATAAAGTTACCCATAAAACTAAAAATAGTCTACCACCGCACCGGTCCTTTACATTTCATCTCTGATCTTAATTGTCCAACGTAAAAATAATGCAACTGTCTCTGACAGAAATAAAATTAGTTTTTTACAGCGCCCTCTATCGGTAGCGTATTAATTGTTATATTTCATTACTATTACTTACCATTTTGTCGTGTTACCTACACTATAATTATTAAAAAATTCTTGTGATTCCAATGACAAAAAAGTTTTGTGATAGGCCTTTGAGTGAAAACGTATAGGTTTTGGTGAATCCTATCTAAACCTATCAATATTATAAATGCGAAAGTTTGTATGTTTAGATTTTTGGATGTTTTTTTACTTAATGCAAAAAGGCTGAATGAATGTGGATGAAACTGGCACACAGATAGTTTATTACCTAGATTAACTTATTGATACGATTATCCTGGAAAGATATTGGAAAGATTTTTTTAAGTCATTTCAAAATATCTTTTCAAAATATTTATCTAATAAGTTCTTAATATAATCTGTAGGTACTTTTAAAAAATCCCACATCCAAAACAACTATGTCTAGAAATCTGGGAACATGAGTTTTTTTATAATGTATATAAACATTTAGACGTATGTACCTACGGGACACAGGATAGGCTACTTTTTTCACGCGGGCGAAGTCGCGGGCGCCAGCTAGTTGCTTATAAACTCATTCAACGTCTATGACATGTAATGTTGAGAAGAACTTTATAATTATTTGAAGTTGGCCTTTTATGAATAATTAACGTCTATCATGTCCACAGCCTCGGGGGATTTCGGGCGCGGTCGGTTGCAATCGGTAATTGGTTGCGCGGGCGCAGCGCCCCGAGCGACCGCCACTACCGTCGCTACTGGACGCTATAACAATTTGTTTCAAATAGAAAGAATGATTGTAATGTCTCATTACATTACTTGAGTATACTGTTAAATTATTTTTAATCTGTTTTAGACATGTCTTGCCAAGATTAGCATAAGATTAACAGGTTAGAATATTACCATAAGATGCCTCTCTTATACGCCCGCCTGTTTGTTAGTCGCATGGCGAGAACATTTGCAATTGTATGTTTTGCCATATTTAATGCACTTAGGTACCATTAATTAGTATACTCATTCAAATGTTTACCAATATTATTATAACTTTAGGTGACAGCGCCCTGGTAGTGGAGTATACCTACATACTACAGTCATACATACATACATAGTCTCTATACATACTACAGGTACTGGAGGTCCAGTGCAGGACAGACAGACTCCAGACAGGCCAGCTGCCTTTCTTGCTCAGGACAGGCACAAGTTTTCAGAGCTGACGAACAATTTCCAGTAATAGAAATGCACTTTAGAAGAATAAAAGAAAGATTTAAAACAATATGAGAAAATAAAGCTGAGAACCAAGACGACGATTATTAAGGAGAAAATAAAGTGATAAATTCAAAAGAACAATTTTTTATTTGTTTCTATTTAAATAATATATATTTGGATTCTCAGTCACGTGCCTGTTTTTTTATTTATGAATCCACAAATAAAATATGTGTTGAAATCTAAATTTTAAGTATCTAGTGTTATAGTTTTTTCCACACTTGTCCCATCTTGCTGGATCAATCAGTGTAATTCCATAATTCATGGTAAGCTAAATGTTAAATCGTTTTTTAAAAAGTAACTGTAAATTTCGCTCGAATTATAAAAGGAGGTTAAAGTTCTCTCATAATTTCTATGTAATTTCTCACTTATTTTTCCTGTAATACTGCGAAATCGTGCATCAGCCCATCCGTATTACATTGTGTGCGACCCACTTTATGGCCATGTGAAACAAAATTCTTAATTAAACACAAAAGCTTGTTTCGGCTTTATCTCCGGAGAACAAAGGGTACAATTACAAAGGCCTTACGGAACTTCAAGTCTGAAAAAAGTCGAAAACGTGGCCCAAATTGCTCTGTTTGCCAACTCGAGCCGATAATGGGCGAAAATTGCCGAAAGCGAACGGATTTTTGGGTCAGCGTGATTTATATGCAGTTTGATCACAGTATATTTTTGTTTAGTGCATAAATTTTTTTTGGTGAAATAATTTAACAATAGACACATCACGCAGATTATATTTCATAGTCAGATTCCTTTCGAATTACATTATATAATTATCATAACATGTCTGTTCTAATTCCTGATATGTTTTTTAATAATTATTCTCGAGACCATTAATAATAGATTTTTATGCTTTATTTTGCACGTTTAATAAATATGTTTTTTGTTGTTTTTTTTTTGAACTGTTAATACTTACCTATGTCTACCCTCAGACACAAGGATGACGGGTAGTGAAACTATTTTTTTAATTTATGTTGTATGTTAGCCTTAGTATGTGAGTAATGGACCTTATATTATTTTGGATGTCCCCATGATGTCCCATACAAATAAGTATGTACTTAACAAATATTGGTGTGTGTTTTTCTGTCGATATATTCCGAGGGGGCAGTTCACATTTCTATTCAATAAACCTTCATCTCGTTATAGTCCTTACTATAGCTATAGGTGTATCTTTTCTGCATAATAATGTTTTATCCCTTCCGGACCACAATATTGATCACCTTCGCGGTGATGTTTAAATTTTTCAGAAAAAATGGGATTTTTAAATTGGGATCAATCTTACTCTACTGTCAGTTACTGTTTACTGTGATTTGATACAGTTCCGTGTTTATACCATATTCGACAATGTGACTTGTATTGATGAGGTGCCCAACATTAATTAAGTTACTGTTTTTACAGTGTATGAAATGGACTTTTGAGTTTCGCCGTAAGGCAATACGTGCTAACTTGTCTTTAATAATATTCATCGGATTACGGTGGAGCACGCAAAAGGAATATAAATTCTATATGCTGTTATTTAAATGTCTATTTCGATTGAAAATTTCTCTTAATTGTTTTAAAATGCGTCTTAAATGAAATGTTATTTATGAACGGGTTCCTATTAGCTTGTTGCACCAAGAATTTAGACATTTTCAACAATTATTTATCAGTCTTATTCCCGTCTTCATCAAAAGTCACCTAGAGTTAGCATGCACATATTTAACTTTTACTTAAGCTGGCAATTCACGGCAGTCACACTCGCAATCCTGCAAAGCGCCTAACTGCAAGGCAGACTGCCGTGAATGGTCAAAAAAGCTGTTAGCTCAAGAAAGCTAATAGCTGTTAGCAGTAGTTGGATGAGAAAAGCGAAGGACTGAGTGTAGTGAAACAATAAAAATTCCTATATTTAACAGTGGACGCTTGTTAGCTTTTGATGACGATGTTCATTATTTTGTTATAATGTTGTGTCTCTGAAAGTCTTTCATAGTTCTGTGCACTATTTGTGGACATATATAGGCTCGTAAAACCTCACGTCGTAACGTGACTAGGAGCACAGGCTATATTTTAATAAGATACGTGGATGAAATAGATTTGGCAATGGTACACAGATGAACACATCGGTAACGTTATAAGTCGCCAGCGAAGTTTGTTATTTATTAATGACCATTTACAATTCTTATTAAAAAGCACATTTTCTTTATGTGTGTCTGCATTACAAACGTTTAGTATTCGCTTGCATGTCAGTATGCAAATTAAAATCGTACAAGTTGCATAACTTGATAATCATAAATAAAGAATATGTAAGAGTTGACTTCTTTACTTTAATGTTAGTTATTGATTCAGGTTTTTCGTATGTCGTATTGTATATTATATATGTATTTATTATTACATTATCTTCTTTACATAGTAGTTGCAGGAGGTACACTGCGTTACGAAGTCATTATAACCGCTGCCAGACAGTAGGCAGTAGGATTTCAGAGCTCATTTCTTGGTCCCTTTCTAAAGCCTTTGCCTTATCCTTCCTTATCCTATTTTCCAAATTTAGACTTAACCTTTACCTAAAAAGACTCTTAAAAAATGCATGCTTCAAAGTTTCCTAAGTTTTTCAAAGACAAAAATTGTTAAATACAATTGCTAATGCAACTACTCCAGCGAATAATCGTATCCTATTTTCATAACAATCTATGATTTTAATTTTATGCAAACAAAGTGAAATAGCATAAAAAATAAATATATCTTCGCATCGTATGTGCAAAGAATATAACTTTTCAGAAAAAAATGTTTTTATAGACCTCGCTACGTTGGATGCAATAGAAGACCGTGTCTAAATCACGCGCATTCGAGATTTAAGTATTCTTATTTATTGCAATTTGTCAGTAAAACGAGATTTTAAACTTGTTTTAATTGACGCTTGGCATAGGGTTGAACAAACAAAAAGTTTAGCATTGATGCTGCGTTCTAAGGTGAACTAGGCAACAGCAGCAGGTATGCTGTTTATCACGTACGTACGTATCAAGTACGTACAAAGAGTGTTGGAATCCATTTTTCTATTTATCGATCCCTGAGGTTTTCTACAAATTAATTAAGACTCGACAGCCATTATTTAAAATTATTAGAAATAGATGGCACGAAACAAAATAATTTGGGTATTGAGAAGGGGTTATTAGTCAACTCGCGCGCGTACGCGAGTTGTCCTGATAGTATTTTACCTACCTATTATTTCGAAAACAGATCAAAACAAGAATTAGGTAACTTATGAGATTTAAGAGCTTAAAATCTAATTATAATTAGTTCTTAAACGTGTATATTTTTTAGTTTTTCTCTATGTCGCGTTGACAGCCCTAACTAGATTGTTGTCGTCGGCGAGTCGGCGGCCATTTTGTTTTTTGTTTCCCGCGCGCGCAATATTTATGAATGCAACCGTGCAACCATCAATAGTGGCTCATTGATAAATTGGCGCAACCGCAACCGCGACGTCCACCGTCCTTGTTGGTGATGCCTTTCATAGTACAGTAGTCCACATGCAGTAGATGAACTATAAATAATCTATAAATAAATTTAAAAGTGTCATTAAAACTAAATTCCTCTCAAAAGGCTATTATAAAATCACTGATTATTTAAATGACAATGAAGCCTGGATATAAGCGATTCGGAGCTCATAGGTATTATGTCGTATTGTATGTATACCTACTTTAATATTATTATTTTTAAATTGTTTGTAATATCCATTTAATAATATATGTAATATACATATGTAATATAAATTTAAATTTATAATGACGATCATAAGAGTTTCTTGTAGAAACCCAATTGATAAATAAATATTTTGATTTGATTTGATAAAATAGATTTTTCATCACGGACTCTAAAGGGAGAAAGTATTGAAAGGTTGTTTTTTTTATGTTAAGGTCCATTTGAAGGTAGGTGGCTACCGTCGCCTACCGTCACAAGGTAACAGCTGTGCTGTTAGTACGCTGCGGACCCGAAGGGCTCTGGCATCCTTTACTTACTCAGTGAAACACAAAAGCACACATGCTATTATTTCACGGTGGTCTAGTTCTAAAAAGGATTTACGTAATTTTAACTATTTACATAAAATAATCACAAAATTTTATAAAGTTTGTATGTTTTTTTTTTATGTATGTAGAAGGTAATCTTCGAACCTATTCATCCGATTTTAAAACTTCTTTCACCAATAGTTGGGATAGAATTTCAAGATGGACAGGATGGACTAACTATGTATGGTAGTAAGATTGGTCTGCATCAACTGTATCATGGTCTTAAAGGTCTCGTGAGCATTAGACCGTATAGACCTCGTAATCGTCACAATCTAGATAAAACTAGATAAGCACCTAGCACTTTAGGCACTGGGATTTTCTTTACTGCGCTGCAGGTGCTTTAAACATGATATACCGCGTGAAAACATTGTAAATGACGTCATTAGATACGATTAAAGGCGTTGCCTAGTAATTATAAAATTAAAGACACTGCATTAGAGATGGGTATTTATAAGGTGGTCAAGTATCCTTTACATTATAACAATAATATAAATATAATTTAATTCTGTAAGAAGGGTTTACTAGACAACTATGTCCTATAATAATACCTTATCCTTAATCCTTAACCTTAAGTAGTGGCAGGGAACACTGCGTTCCGTAATCGTTTGCGGCAGATTTTTTTATTCATATTTGGCAAACATAATCCCAAATATAAATAAAATAAAATTTATTATTATATTATTTTTTATTTATATTTATTTTATTTATATTTGGGAACAGTATACACCCCCTTACTGAAGAACATCGTGAAATAACAGCACTCCAGCTACTGTGTTTAGGTGAGTGAATAAGGGATGCCAAAGCCCATATGCAACACCAGTGGCGTTGCTTGTATTATAGGCGACAATAGCCACTTACCATCAAGTGGACCGTCAGCCTGTCTGTCGACCTTAACATAAAAAATAGTACGATTAACATTATACCAGTAAAGGATTGTTTTATAACCCAGTATATAACAGTTTCATTGTTTTTGAAACAATGCCCAGACCAATATAATTCTTAAAGTGCATTTTAAGTCATGCCATAAGAATCAAAGACCCTTGAGTATATAGAAGCTATAACAACTTAGCTGCTACTTATAGAGCATCTCGTGAAAATATTTCAAACGCCTATGTCATCACCTGTCAATCAATTTGGCTATCAATCAAAGAATACACAAAACAAAATATTGCCAATTTCCCACCCTTATCTCGCCTGCGGATATTGGACAAAATCAACTTCATAAAAATAAAATTCGCATGTCTAGTCTTGTATGTAGCGACGATAAATATAACCATAGAGTAAATAGTACTTATACTGGTTAAAGTACTATTTACTCTATGATATTACTTACTAATTGAATCTAAATGGTTTATGGAAATCGTAATATTTTTTTATATAATACTAGCTGACTCGACAAACGTAGTTTTGCCAAAAAATAAAAAAGAAATTGGGTTGGACCACCCTTAACATTTAGGGGTATAAAAAATAGATGCTGGCCGATTCTCAGACCTACCCGATAAGCACACAAAATTTCATCGAAATCGGTCCAGCCGTTTCGGAGGAGTTTGGCAACAAACACTGCGACACGAGAATTTTACATATTAGATTATATTTTTGTTCGTTGAAATTCATTATTGTAGGTAGGTATATATTGCGAGAGATGTTATTATACTACAGACATTTCCGGGTAGATATCTTTCATTCATCCTTTCATTCAGCAATTATCGCCGTTCATCGAAACACAACAGCACGTGTGCTGATTAAACAAAATTATTATCTAAAAAGTTTTCAATATTAAAAAAAGTACGCAACAAAAATACGTGAACCAATGTGGAATGCAATTTGAAACATGGCGGAAGTCTCCAAACATTTGTAACTTAGAACTTATGTGTTTGTATTGAGATGTAAAGGACGACAATGTGTAAGCAGCTTTACTGAGCTTAGCTGTACGACAGATGTGCAACAGTGCATTAACTTAACAATAACTTAAGCTCTCCTCATCATCGACTTACCTACACTTATGCTGCGTTTGAATTTTCGATCAAACATCGATTAAAATAATGTTAGTAAAAGTTTGTAAACTATTTTTTTACATTCATAACTCTTCAATAAATTATAATATAATACTGATAGTATATTTTTTTCTTACTGCTTTCTTCAATAGCAAATAAGCTGTATTAGGGCATCATAAGCTATACTCCTCCAGCATTTTTATTGCTGTGTTTCTGTACGTATGTAAAGGATGTAAAGGATGTATTTTTGTACGTATGTTCATCACAAAATTTCAACTCCAACACAAGAACATAAGATTGAAAAAGCTTAGACTTACAGTTATTTATGCGTCTTCACATTTAATTAAAAAAAACACATTGCTAGTAGGTCATAGGAATATAATTATTTTCTTAAGAAAACTTGCATCTATTATTTACCTTTGGCTCTGGAACTACAGCGAAGTTACACCCCTCCTCTTGATCACACGAGCCTTGTCACAAGGCGACAGTGACAGCATTTACAACCCACTGGACTTTGTCATAAAAATATAATCAGTCTGTCTGCCGCACTTTATCACACAAAATATTAAATAGACACTCTGTACATACACTGTGTGATCTTCTGAAAGATCACTGTCGTTCGCTTCAAACACATACTTAATACTTACTTATTACTTTAATATAATATTTCAACTAATACCTATACGAAAATTACGCGTCGATCTACGGTCTCAAAGGGAGTTACTTAACTTGCACAAGTGAACTCGCCTAATTTGAACGAAGCATTGCATTATTCCCCGTTATGCGAGTGGCGTCAGGTCTGTCGCTGATTTATCCTTACCTCAGGCTATAGTGCGTATGGTAAAAAGTTATTAACAGTTATTGTTAGTGAGTAGGTTTTGCGATGAAAACTCTAATGAATGTTCAAGATAATGGACGTCAGCTATAGTTCGCTAGTCGCTACTCGGAGATATAGTACACAGGTATGCGGGATAACCATCTAATTATATAATACGTTAATACGGTTTTATAATAAACTACCTGAGATAATCAGAGCCTTATCTATAAATAATTTTAAAATTGTCATTAAAACTAAACTCCTCTCAAAGGGCTATTATAAAATCACTGATTATTTAAATGATAATGAAGCCTGGATTTAAGCGATTCGGAGCTCATATTGTGTTGTATGTTTACTTTAATATTAATATTATTATCTTTATATTAATTGTAGGTAATTGTAATTTTATATTTTAAAGATGACAAAAAGATTAGTATCCTGAGTTTCTTTCGGGGTTTCTTCTCAGAATCGTCATCTTGGCTTTTTTCCGAAACCCTGGTAAATTTAAACTTATAATGACGATCATAAGAGTTTTTTGTAGAAACCCAATTGATAAATAAATATTTTGATTTGATTTGATTTGATTTGATTAATACGGGTAACACCATTATAATTCGCTTTTGAATAAATTTTGTTACTTTTAGAATATTTATAATATTATTATGGATTTTTAACTGAAATTTGTGGGAAGTTAACTCATATATTATGTAGGTAGGTACTTATTATCTGCTTGCAGGCCCGTCGCCGGTTTACAAGATGCCGAAGAAGAAAACGATCATCTGCGGAGGAGACAGCTGTCGCTTACGAAGAATACAGGATGGCTCGAAAATCGCTCCATATAGCCATTGATCAGTCTAAGGCAAGATGTTGGAGCGCACTTCTCGAAGGATTGAACAGAGACCCATGGGGGCGCCCGTACAAAATTGTATTGGGAAAATTACGTCCCTGGGCCCCTCCTCTGACCGAAACTATGAACTTGAATTTGGTAGAGAGTGTGGTTGACGTTCTTTTTCCAAAGGTTCACGAAAATCCGGCTGTCTGTTCGATCTCGTCGTGGGATTGGAATGACAACCTGGGAGTGACAGAACAGGAACTAAAAACGGCGACAAACTGTCTTGGATCGTGTAACACAGCACCGGGCCCCGATGGCATTCCGGGTCGAGCCTGGGTGCTGGCTCTGAGTGCCTTGGGCGAAAGACTGCAGAAAATGTTTAACTGTTGTCTGCGTACAAGCACTTTTCCCTCAATCTGGAAGGAAGCAGCTATGGTTCTTCTGAGGAAGGAGGGTCGGCCAGCGGAGTCTCCCTCAGCGTATAGACCTATATGTCTATTAAATGAGGTCAGCAAGCTCTTCGAGAGGATTCTGGCGGGTCGTCTCAAGCAGCATCTCTCGCTCTCTGGTCCCGATCTGTCTCCGGGTCAGTACGGATTCCGTTCGGGGCGCTCAACAGTGGATGCAATAACGATGGTGCGCTCTCTGTCGGAACAAGCGGTATCCCAGGGAAAGGTTGCATTGGCGGTTAGTTTGGACATAGTCAACGCGTTTAATTCGCTACCATGGAACACTGTTAGAGAAGCTCTAGTTTATCATCGAGTGCCTTTATATCTACAGGGGATTGTCGGAGCATACCTAAGCGAAAGATATATCCTATACACGGCACGAGATGGTCCACATCGTCGCAAGGTGAGCTGTGGTGTCCCACAAGGGTCAGTTCTGGGCCCACTACTGTGGAACTTGGCGTACGACACAGTCCTTCGCGTAACACTTCCAAAGGAGGTGACTGTCGTTTGTTATGCTGATGACACCTTAGTACTCGCAAGCGGGTCTACATTTGAGGCCACGACCGAGCTTGCTGAGATTGGCACAGGGATAGTGGTCGCTAAAATCGAGGAACTGGGCCTCCAGGTAGCGCCACATAAGACTGAGGCGTTATGGTTTTGTAAACTACCGCGAGGCAGGCAACCGCCGGATTCTTTAATTCGGGTCGGTAACGCGCACGTTCGTGTAAGTCGTTACATTAAATACCTCGGACTCACTCTGGACGGAAAGTGGAGTTTCGAGGAGCACTTTGGACGTCTCATTCCTCGAATCGAGAGGGTGGCGGGAGCAATGCACCGACTTCTACCCAATCTCGGGGGTCCGCGAGAGCACGTGCGCCGCCTCTACATGGGCATCGTGAGATCAATGGCTCTGTACGGTGCGCCAGTATGGGCAAATAGATTACAAGGCGTGCGGCGCTGCAGAGCCAAACTTCTAGCCTTGCAGCGCAAAATGGCCATTCGGGTCGTCCGAGGATACCGTACGGTGTCCTTCGAAGCGGCCACTCTACTAGCGCGCTTTCCGCCATTGGATATTCTGGCGGATATGGATGCCAGAATCTTTACCAGAGTCCGCCCTACACGCATGGGAAGCGAATGTATCCCAAGTGGAACAGTGGGAGAGATCCGGCGAGAAGAGAAACGACGCGCATTAGAAATATGGCGCGGGCGTCTCGAGGAGGAGCGGTGCGTGAATAAGCGCGTAGTCCAAGCCATTCTCCCTGTTTTCGAGGAGTGGCTAAACAGACAACACGGATGTGCTACTTACCGACTAACACAGATGTTCACCGGACATGGATGCTTTGGTGACTTCCTGCACAGAATTGGACGCGAGGCAACAGCCCAATGTCATCACTGCGGGGATGATCAGGACTCGGCACAACACACACTAGAAATGTGCCCCACGTGGCACTCTGAGCGGCAAGTCATGATCGCGGAAATTGGAGCGAATTTATCACTTCCAGCAGTTGTAGCGGCCATGATAAGAAATGAATCGTCATGGAGAGCAGTGGCGACATACTGTGAGGTGGTACTTCTTCGGAAGGAAGCTGCTGAGCGGATTCGCGAGAAGGCTGACCCTGCAAGGCGCAGAAGTCACCGAGGAGGCGGTGGAAACCGCCATAGTACCCTGTGATCTGGGGTCAATGAGAATACAGACACGGTATCCTCTGCCTGTCGTATGAGGCGACTAAAAGGGGTTCTGGTGATTGGCCTACTCTTAGCTACCCGTGAAGTATTCTTAAAGAATGGTGCTAAAGGGACCGCGGGCAATACGGAGGGAGGCACCACGGTTCCCGAAAAGGCGCAGCTGGCGACAAACGGGGGGTTTTTTTAGTGAGTAAAAATCTTACATAACCCGGTGTTTCATACCCTGGTACCTATAGAAGGTTTTTACCCCTCGTCGAAAAAAAAAAAAAAAAAAAAAAAAAAAAAAAAAAAAAAAAAAGGTACTTATTACAAAATTAAAATTTATAATGATAAATGATCATTAAAATTATTCAAGACTTAATAATTATTAAAATTATTCTTAAAAAAAATAGTTTTTCCAAATTTTTATATTTAAAATTAGTGACCCGCCCTGGCTTTTTTCCAAATGTTTCCAATTTTGCTCTATATAAGAACTTCCTTGGACTTCAAAGAACATTTAAAAAAAATTCCGCATTATTCCAACCGTTTTCGAGTTACGCGCTTAGCAACACATTTAGCAAATCATTTTTATTTATATATTATCTAGATATCTCTATACATAAAAAAATTACGTGTCAATTTGTTTGAGGCTAATGAACTCCTAAACTACTGAACCGATTTTTATAAAACTTCGTAACTATGTGTTGTTTGGTCCAACATGAAATATATGATAGTTTTTATTTTTAACCCGGGCGAAGCTGGGAGCGTGTAGCTAGTCTAGATATATGTATACCTATTTCTTTTCTTATAAACCTCCCTGCAGTAAGGGAGAAAGCCGTTCCGATAAACGCGATTGTGTTTATTGGTGACAGTGTGTAGGGGAATGACAACTTGAGTAATTTCCCTTCCAACACCACAATCAGTGGCTTATCATAGAATTTCCGCAGCGCCGTACAACCACTTTGATTCGCGATTGACAGAATACTCGTGAAAATTGACTTCTAACGCGATAACAGACATTTATGAGATGAGAGCATTCTTGTAAGGCTTCTTAATGCTTCCAGTTTATTTTAAACTGGCTAAACTATCCAACTTCGCAAGGTTTTCAATTTATTACCTAATAGGCAATTTTATTCCATATATTCTAAGTTTATATGCCTGGATCTATAAGATTTTTGAAAATAAAATACAGGCTAATGTAAATTCCACAGGTAACAGAATTTTGAAAATCAGTTTAACATTACAAACAACATACAAAAAAAAAACATTTTCTCGTTACACTATCAGTCTAGATGATAACTAAATAACAGCTCTCATTTTGTGCGAGATGCGAACCTAATCTACAATGCGATATCACGAAATTCAAAGATAAGTAGATATTACTTTAACATAATTTTTTGTTGTCGAGTGTACCATACTTTGCAGTTGATTAACCATTAAAAAGCGCACACCACTCGCATATTTGTTTAAGCCGCCAATAAATAAATATAACAACGCCGATAACAAGTCAAAAATTACGACACACTGTTGTCAGCTCACACCCAACTTAAATCAACATTACGCGCACCTAACAACGAACAGAAATGGCCATTTCATTTTTATTTGATGACTAAGTACGCGACTTTGTACGCGTTCCAAAATTAAAACATATGAGTTAAAATAACGCCTAACATATTTGTCGTTGTGATGACTGCGACGCCGATTTTATATTTTAGACGATCCCTCAGGAACCTATAAATTTTTCAGAATAAAAACTAATATATAAGTAAATATAATTATGAAAAAAAACTATAATCTATCCAGATAAAAAACTTAATCCATTCAGCCGTTTTTGTGTTATTGAGGAACAAACATCTAAATATACAAACATACAAATGTTCTCATTTATTATACTACAAGCTGTTGCACGCGATTTTGTCCGTTACTCATGTATGTTACTCGCTGATAATGTAGATTTCTATAGGTGAAAGAATTTTTGAAATCGGTCCAGTAGTTTATTCAATACAAACATTCAAAAATACAAATCTTCTCTTTATAATATTAGTATAGATAACTGTAGATATTAGATTTTGGTGACTCAGACGCACGCTGAGTGAAGACGCGGAATAATGGCCGATGTCAAGTCTACACAATTTTAAAGTCTATGTGCCCAGTGCGTTATATGCAAATCGGAGCGTTGAAACTTATGACGGTGCTCGATGCCTCACAAATCCGTCTGTCCATCCGGTGTTAGTTTATCGACGACTCGTTTGTTTTTTAAAACAAACGAATCGTTCATTATCCTTTAGGATAATGAACGATTTATAACTGACTAATAAGGGTGTGTATTCGTGAAACTCTACAGGGATGGCGTATCTCGGCCAGGAAAGAGAAGCCAATCATGTTCCAAATAAAAATATGTTCCAAATAAAAATATGTTCCAAATATATGTTCCAATATGTTTCCAAATAAAATGTTTGACTAAATTTAATATAAGGTTTCGCCTTTGTGTAAAGCTAGAAAGGAGGCTAGGTCTTTCTCAGTGTTTAAAACTAAAATTAACAATAAAGTCACAAACAGGCAGACAATTTATAAAAACAGTTTTATTCCAGAAAGAAGAGTTAATTTGTTTTTTTTTTCTTCAGTAAAATTTGTATCTAAAACATACTCGTACATTTAGAAACAGGTATCAAATCCTATATAAAATTTTATAAATGCGAAAGTAAAGTCTTTTTTGCTCTTTCACGACTTAACTAGGTACTCAAATGATTATTATGATTTTTTTGCATATATAGGTACATACGTTGTTAGGTAAACAGCGAAAAGGCCATAAATTTCCTTTTAAAGTTACATTCCCGATAGATCATCTGAAGAACAAAATTCAACACCTGTCACTTTATTTTCGAAATTTTCACACATAATAAGGCGCGATTTCACCATACTCTGTTAGTATTGCGAGTGACAGCGCTAAATGATAACAGAGTATGGTGAAATCGGTGAATATAGCAGTTTAGGACTGCTATCATATTTTGCATATTGAAACAGCTATACAAGTTAGTCTTACTCAAAGAGATGACCTGCATAATGTTAGTATTTCAATAAATATGATATATTGAAATATGCTTGTACCTAAACCTTATACGGTAATTTATATGCATTTATTATGTGTATGTAACCTTAAAGTAACACCACCTGCAGATTCTTGCGATATAAAGTAGTTGTCTCACTGAGAGAAGCCTAAATTTACAAGTACGATTACTGACGATCAATAAAACAGCCAAAACTAAAGCCTATACAAAGCATGTATGAATTGTAAAAATAAATCAATAATTGATAGTTATAATTATAAATAAATACATAAAATGCATATTAAATATATACCTATTAGTAATGTTTACATAATATGAAAATATAGCTTTTAAAATATCGTCTAGCTTCTTCAGTATGGAGAATGGTTTACTCGACCACCCGATTGTGTTGCATCATAAATATTTTACGAAGAATGATTTATAAAGTCAGTCAGACCGGACTAATTATTTGGGTCAGTCAGACTTCACATCAACTTTTTAACATTTATTGTTACAATTTTCATATTTGTACCGTTAATGTTTTGTTTTGTTTTCTTAATTAATATTTTTTCTTCTATATTTTGCTTTTATCGACTTATTATATAAATCAATAAATAAACAATATTTCTTTGTGCATTAAAGTAAAATAAGCTTTGGTGAAATAACTAAATAAATTGGTTACATTAAGTACTTATCCGATTAAAAAATTCAGATGGGAATATTTAGATGTTATTACTAAGTTAAAAATCACATTAAAAGTTTTCTTGAACTCCCAACTTTTTTATAGATGGGTCCTTATTGTATTGTCCAACTTATTGTACCTCTATGGTAGGTGGCTACTGTCGCCTATAACACAAGCAACGCCACAAGTGCTACACAGTGTAAAATAGTTGCGCTAGTAGAAAAAAAACGCAATTCCTTATTGTCCGATCCTTTAGCTACTTATATAAAACAATGAAATTAAATAGTTACCATCGCTGGTTGGTTTTGTAAATTCATATAAAATAGCGACTACCCTATCCTCACTTCCTTAATTAATATGTAAATACTTACTTGTACCTATTACTATTTGTATATATCTCAAAGCTATTATACGGCGGTTCACATCTCAATCCAAAGGTTAACAGCGTGTCTGTTACTGTCAGAGATCGCACCCCGCTGCGTCGCGCCCGCGCAACGTCTCCTAGCAGGTGGTACAGGTCACTAGCGGCAGCGAGAACTTATCGCTTTCGCATATAGCATAATTGTAATTGTAAGTCTAAATAATAAATGCGAAAGTTTGTGCGGATAAATGTAGGATGTTTGTTACTTTTTCACGTAAAAACGGTTCAATTTTTATTCTGAAAAATGTTACGTTCTCGAGCGTTAGTCTAAAAATATGAACAATTTTAAGTGTAAATAATTTTAACTAATATAAATGCGAAAGTTTGTGCGGATAAATGTAGACTGTTTGTTACTCTTTCACGTAAAAACGGTTCAATTTTTATTCTGAAAAAATGTTAGGTTCTCGAGCGTTAGTTCAAAAATATGAAAAATTGAACACCAACTGTAACTGTCTCTGTAACTTATACATTTTTACTGTAATGTAATTTAAAGCAGAAATAAATAAATGCGAAAATGTGTCTGTTTATGTTAAAAAGACAACTAAACAGCTTATGTAATTTTGATACAACTTGGTCTAGCTTTATAACTTGATCCCTAGGAAACACTTTAAAATTTCAACCTTCTTCGGAATTCCCTAATTTTAGTAAAAATGACCTACGAAAAGCAAGTAATGTTGTCTCAAAATGGGTAACAAAACAAAGAAAATGCAAAATGTAGATAAATAATAAGCTGAATTAATTCATATTAATGTTATAAGTTCAAAAGTAACTGCTAGTCTATTAGTTGCATTTTAAAGCCTAAGATGCTTTTATAAGTAACAATTTAGTCTACCGCTTCCGCTTATGATCTTTAAAATCGCTAAACTTTTATGACTTGAACTATGGCGTTATAATTTGTTCTACTAAATTGTCTGTAAAACTTACGCTTAGAATGTAATGTATAATAACTTGTACCATGGGAGTCTGATTTGTAATTGTGCGTTTGTTTATTCCGAACCCTGCCCCATAACAAATAGAAACATGGTCTTATCCTTTGTTAAGTTTTAGAGAAATAAAATTATGCTATTTTAAAATTTTTCAAAACAAAATTACATACATAATAGAACCTACTCTCAATTCATCTTTATCTTCTCTGTAGAAAATATAGTAATTTTTTTAAAATAATATTTTCGATATATTTTTTATACATAAAGGTCGGAAAGGCTTAAGTAGACCTTAAGGTCTACTTGTTTTTGCAGTAATTTACATTTAATTGCAGTATCCCACTTCCTAGTCCGTTATCCTCATCCTTAATCCTACTATGATTGGCAGCGTACTTGCAACACTTGTGAAGTTTCTTGTCAGCCCAGTGCCAGCCTACCTGTAGATGTCGTGGGCAGATCGTAGAATTGGGCATATCGTAAAGTATGAAATCTAAAATCTTTCACCAAATGTCAAAAATAGGTGCGACGAGGAGCGAAGCGAAGCAAAGCGAGGAGCAGCGTGTTAGGTTTACATGGAAATAAATTTGGGGAGCCGAGCGAAGCGGAGCGGATTGAAGCGACGCTCTCGGTTTTAACAGAAATATCATCTGCCCAGGAATATCATGATATGCAAAATACTATGATGTTCCGACGACATAAACAAGAATATTGCCTGCACCAAAAGTTAGTAGACCGTATTTCAGACTTTTCGGACTTATAAGTCGAAGAGAATATTTTAACGTCTTAAATGATTATTGCAATTTTCTTATAATATGGCACTACGCATTGTGAAATAGCAAAATGACAACACAATTTTCATAACTAGACTCGATTAGGAAATCTTATACAATAGTGAACAATTAACTTAAGTACAGCATTCTAAAATTAACTTACCTAGTCGTAAGTAAAGGTTGTGTCTATACGATGAAAAGAAAAAAATGTTTTTTATTAAATTTTGTTTTATTTTTTGATTTAGTAAACTTTGTCTTATAACAACATCATCAACAAAAGAATACTTTGAGCTTATATTAAAAATATTATAACTAATAATGGATACACAGCTTCCCTTAAAACCGAGGGGGGTTTTAATTTAACCGAGAATTCCTTTTTGTTCTTGATTTGATTTTTGTTCTTACAATCATCATAAGACCGAGATTTATTTGGTCTGAACTTTTTTTATTCAATTAGGATAATTATGTAGTAAATAACAATGTTTTAAAAATTAAATTGTCTGTATTGCATTGTGCCATTCAAAAACAAGAGGAGATTGGAGACAAATCTAAGCAATTTTGCAATATCCAATACGCTATGGAATTATTGTCAAAAGGACATAATGGAATATGTGACCGATTCTCGCGTGTTGTAAGTTGTAATATATTACAAGTAGTGGGGAAAAAATTGTGTACGATCTAGGTATATTAAGTATTTAAATCACATCATGGCAGAGACAGTCTATATTATTATTTAATATCTTCGTAATTTAATATACATGTAATGTACGAGTATATTTATACACACAATATAATGTACAATAACACCTTTGATAATTAATTAATTAATAAAACCAAAGATAAATGATTGGTCTCGCTGCGCTCGACTAGATAGAGTGCTATACAAAAGCCATAGCTCCGAAAATGTGGCAACTTTATTACTGTAGTGTGTGTAAAAAATCGTCACTTTTTATCACTTTTTACCCAGTTTTATTATATTTTTACACAGTTTCACTACGCAAACTGGTATTTTATTATGCCTAAAATTTAATAAAACATTCGGCACGTACACATCACAGACAGTTTGCAGTGTGACTGGCTCGGGTACGCCGAATTCGGCGTACTATTTTATGCCGCATTTTACAAGTACGACGGCGGTATCTAGTCGAGCGCAGCGAGACCAATCATTAACTGTCAAACAACGTGGAAATAATGGTGATGTAAGAGTGAAATTGTATTATTTTAGATACTAGACTAGACATTACATTACATTACACGACAGTGTCGCGAGTTCAATGATTTTTTTCTATTTCAAAAATCCCAACGCGCCTAAAGAAGTTTTCACTTCAAAAATCTTTCTCTTCTTTTGCATTATAGACTATAATATTTTCTTTGTCCCGACGTGTACGATGCGACCGAACGTCACGTGCAAACCAATCACTAGTATTATCGCTCCGTGACGTCATCAGCGATCATCTTGAAATCAGTTTGTGAAGTGTGCGATTTGTCAAGCATTGTCAACTAACTCGTTTCATGGGAGAACGATACGTTATGGAATTTAAATTGTGTTCAAATCAATTTGGGATTATCTCCCACAACTTAATGTGGTTCACAGTTGGGCCCGATACATGAATGCGTACGATAAGCACCTAAGTACTTATTAAATACGTGTGCATTTGTGTCTTGCTACTTGAGTAGGTGAGGGATAGGATGCCAAAGGCTATTCCAGTGTCTTTTTCCCACCTTATTCTGTTAGGGTAAGTTAAGCAGCGCACTTCCATAGTTATATAGATCATAGTACCTATTGCTTGTGTTTATAGTTACATACGAATATATATGAAGTATATATGAACTGTCTGGTATCCATAATACAAGCATTGGTTGCTTAGTGTGGAACTAGATGGTGCTGCTGTGTGGAATGTGTGAAGATATTTAATACCTACTGACAAGTGGACCATCAGTCTACCAGCCACTCTTACTTAAATAAATATTACTTCCAAGTGCTGGGTACGAACCTCTTTTTCATTTAACGAGGGATAGCCAACGAAATACATCTAAGGTCCTTAGATATACATCTAAGGTCCTTAGATATACATCTAAGGTCCTTAGATATACATCTAAAGTCGCTGGGGATAGCGGAGAAATAAGCAGACGTGACGTTATGATAAATATAATAAATCTAAGTGCTTATTGTTTTTATAATAATTTATCGAATATTATTATTTATGTGGCAAATATATTATTTTTAAATTAATATTTTAACAAACCAAGTTAGAAATACGTAGTCATATATTATATACATGTACCTTACATAAAATGTAAATTCAGACAATGTTCTGCCTGTAGCGACGGCGTCACCTATAAAAAAAAATGGGCCATCAGCCTGTCTGATGAATTGATGAAATGATTTAATTAAAAAATACACAATTTAGACGATTCTCTAACTTTGTTTTGGCCCATAATAATATGTGAATTGAAAGAAAGAAGAATTGAAAGCAAATTGATGATAAGTACATAATGCAAAAAGAGTTTGACCAACAACGATTCGATCAAATAAATATTGTTATTATGAAAGGTACCTATGAATCTGCAATTTCATATCAGGATGCTTGATCGAAACTGGTCCTTTATCTAGTCGTCTTGCCATCCTGTCAAATAGAATAAGATCGAGTGCCGCCAAGATAATAAGAATGTAATAATATTATAGAAGGACGTGCGGGTACCTAGTAAAGTTATCGATGAGGCGGTAAGCGGTTATGGACGCTGTTTTGTTTACTACCCACACTATTTTATGAAGGCGGTTCTCGGCTCTATGAATAAAATCAGGCTTATATTAAAACTATAAACAAACCCCCAACTTTCTATTGAGCTTAAACACGCTAATATGCCTGCTGTAAGTTGGTGAGGAGTTGATTATTCCGCAGCATCTTGAGCATCTTGATGATGCAGCACCAGGTCAAGGTTACCTACCATGTCATGGAAATACCAACAGAATAACAATACATAATTATATCAAATCCTATCCTATTAATATTATAAATGCGAAAGTTTGTTTGGATGTATGGATGTATGTATGGATGTTTGTAACTCTTTCACGCAAAAACTACTGAACCGATCACCATGAAATTTTGCATACACGTTGTCTGGGACACCAGAAAGGACATAGGGTACCTTTCATCCAGAACGCGGACGAAGTCGCGAGTACCAGCTAGTTACACATAAATCGAACCTGTGGAAATTAGTGAAATCCCTTCGTCAACTAGGAAATGCAAGTTAGTAACTTATTACCAACAACTTACTTACCTAAAAAAAAATTCAAGTAACACTATCTTTATTAGTCATAATTTGCCTTTATGTTATTTTTTACTACTACTAATACTAGTGAAGAGGATTCGGCAGAAGGCAGATGTCTTGGCTAAGGAACATCCGGCAATGGACCGGCATTGCGGGAGTGGAAGAGCTGTTCAGAGTGGCCCG
Source organism: Synanthedon tipuliformis (assembly GCA_947623395.1). NCBI lineage: Eukaryota > Metazoa > Arthropoda > Insecta > Lepidoptera > Sesiidae > Synanthedon > Synanthedon tipuliformis. Next base: position 4,758,371 of record OX392428.1, on the reverse strand, counting down.
TGACAAGAAGGCCTTTTCGAGGGTGATCGCCAACGTTGGGGAGACCTGATAGGGCACTTAAAGAAGAAGAAGAAGAATACTAGTGACTACTATTAATACTAGTGACCCGCTCCTGGCTTCGTACGAGGTGCAATTTTATATAGGTATACAAACCCCGTAAGTGACCCCTCAATCCGTAAGTGAAAACAAAATTAAAATAGCATCACCACGTCAAAAATTATTGTACTAATTATACTTTACACTAGACATTACTACTTAAAAACCAAAGACTATATAAGTATAATAGTTTAGATCAATGTTAAAAACTTCTAATCTATACGATGCATTTATCAGAGAAAAAAAAAACAATGTTTTGCGCCATCTAGCATAATTCTTACACACTAATATGTACCGACTGACTTCATTCAAGCTTCAGTTCTTCATGGTTCTTCTCATGGATGTAGTAATCAAAATATCGAAGAGATGGCGCTGTTTCATCTTATTACCACTAATGTTTCATACTATTTAATTACCCGCTAATTACCCGTATTAAATTGTCGATATCTATACTTGAATAATTTTTTTTTGTTTTCTCTAATTAATGATTACTTGAAATTACTGCTTAAAACTTTTATATATCACCGTGTAACGAATGTTACATATACATATAATAATATATAAATACATATCAATTTCAAGAAAAAAAAAACATTGTGTTACGCCATCTAGCACACTTAATAATTTAGTATGACTTAAATATTTCAGTTATGGACCATAACTAAATATAAATAGCTAAATAGTAAAGAAAACTTCCAAGAGATGGCGCAGATTTATCTAATTTTCCAGTTTCACCACATAGATGGAGCTGTTTGATACTGTTCGTTAATTTTTCCTTACTTTAATAGAGGGCAGAACAGGTACAAAAATTATGAAGGATTATTTTTATCTTTACTAGTACGTACGAGATATACTATTTCGTTGGTACATACTAGTTTATGGATATATAGATATATAAAGATTATAAAGAGTCTCTATAAATATATAAAATATAAAAAAACGACTAAGATTAGAAAGATAGAAGATATACGTACCTACGTATATGTTTGTAATGATTAAACTGAACAATTACTGGACCCATTTTCATAATTCTTTCACCTATAGAAAGCGATTCATTATAGAAATTTTCGAGTTCACCTTCTGATGCTTTAAAATCAGTTAGGCCCAATAGTTTTTCGGCAAACTTCTCAGCCTTGGCTTTATCAATTCACCCTGAGATGGGTAGGTAAATTATTCTGTGGTGAATTTTTTTGTACTACGATACTTGATCTAAGTAAATCTTCCAGTTTTGGCTTCCTTAATTTTTTAGGGAAGTTCCGTCTGTAGAATTGCTTCTTTATTTTTGATTAATCGTCTATAAATATTTGTTGTTGGCTATCTAAATATTTTTATGTATGAGAATGGCTGTTGCGCTGTAAAAAGCATATTCTACCTAATAATATTTATTTATTTATATATTATAGTTTGAACAATATTCAATTACTTTTCAATTACAATTGTTAAATGGATTTATAACGTTATAACGAATCACGTTACTAATAAAAAGTTTACACTGTAAAAATATTATATATTAAATCATTATAAATATCTAAGTAGGTACTTATATGTAACCTACTCTCCAGCATATTACAGTCTCGAGGAAACATCAAACTATCCAATAAGTTGTTACGAGGTATTTCCTCCAAACCGCACGGTGTTGTATCATCAAAGCATTCCGTGCTCCCGTGGTTCCCTTCGTCAGGATATCAGGACGGGATTCATTTCAAGCGTGAGTTTGTTCTCTTTATTGCGTCACTGACTAAGTTATTAGTACGTACTTAGTTGTGAACAAATATGTCAATAAAGTTACTTTCAAATATTACACTTGCGTATACGATGTTATGAAAATTAATTAAGTTATGTACAATATGTTGCTTATTAGTCCAAATATATTAAAATTTTGTGATATTTCATGTGATTATAATTTTATTATATAGGTATGTGATATATCACATCTATTTGATGATTATAATTTATTACCACTATGCTCGTGTGACATTAAACTCAGGTAATCAGAAGTTGGCTAGCTTAGCTCCTAAGAAACATATTATATGAGTAAACCAAATATTACGCGACTCTATCCGCGTATCTTTGTAAAATACTAGCTGTTGCATGCGACTTCGCCCCCTTAACTTTTTATAAAATATAGCCTATGTTACTCGCTGATTAAGAAGCTCTCTCTTTCTAGTGTTACAATATTAAGGATGTTTTTGATACTTTTTGGAGTTTACTCCTTAAAAGTGGATTTGTATATAAGTAAGCCCGTGGTATGAAAATTTTATGGGAGTAAAATAAAAATTGTCACACGAATGCGTTATACAGTTATACAGATAAGTACGTTCTATTTTCTGAATATTTTAGAATATCTAAAGTTTCAGAGATATCGCGCCTCATCTACACGATATTATTAAAAAAAAGAACAATGTTGTTTCGGCGTGTTCGAATTGTGAAAATTTAAATTTTATAATCGTTCGTAAGGAGTAAACTCCAGTCGTGTGTCAGAGGTGACAAGTTCGCTGGAGCTGACACACACACACACACATTTTTTTTTAGAGCTTTACGAAGTTTATAATTTTTTTATTATAATTTAAGTAACTAAGTAAGTAACGTTCACATTCATCAGGTATTAAGTTAAAAGCAATTTCTAAGTACCTAATATTCTGAAAAAAAAAATGCGAAACAAACTTACAAATACTGTAGAGAAACGCTAGGCAAATGATGGAGTATCCTCAAACGTTTGAGTGGCTTCCGTTGTGAAGTGAACAAACCACTTAGACGTTGTAACAAACCACTCGAAAACATCCTCAGAAATATACCTCCATTCATACTTTGCGTCGAAAATAGGCAGTTTGAAAAAAATTTTATGAGAACTTGAATCGGCATTATTCGTGGTACTGTCTGAGACAAGTTTTCATTTTTTAATGTTTATTTAACAAGTGATAGCCAACGACTTCGTTTCTGCCTAGTGCCTACTAACAGAAATATCTTATAAGTAGTTAGGTCCCACGATATTTGAACGCTGGCAGTATTAATTTTTCCATAAATTACAGTCATTTGTCAATAAAAAAATAAGAAGAACTTAACAACATATCTTCAATTTTTTATATATAACCCAAGTAGGCATATACATATTATATATTCAGACACATATTTAATTTGTTCGTTACTTACTTTTATTTCATCTTTGTGTGAAGAGTTTAACATTATTTAATGATGAGTTTAAATATTAATAAATAACCTGCTAATGCTAATGTTATTATAACTAACTAGCTGGTGCTCGCGACTTCGTCCGCGTGGAATAGTTATTTTGGGAATCATTTGGGTATCTCGAACGGTTTTCGCAGCGCACGCAACGGAAGCCCTCAACGATGAATAATTTTCCCCGTTTTTTCCACATTTTCGACTGTTTCTTCGCTCCTATTAGTCGCAACGTGATGTTATATAGCCTAAAGCCTTCCTCGATAAATGATCTATCCAGCACAAAAAGAATTTTTCAATTCGAACCAGTAGTTCCAGAGATTAGCGCGTTCAAACAAACAAACAAACTCTTCAGCTTTATAATTAGTATAGATGTTATTAGGTATAACTGGAATTATCCAGTTATAATTACATTAGAGTCGCTTTTAAGACATAAAAATAAAAATGCATGAATTCCAATTTATTGTGTATTATAATAGAGAGGAAAAAAAGGCCAATTTCCTGCTCTTGATGCAAATAATCCTATATTATGACGTTGGAATGACGACGCTTATTATATCGTTGTATGTCACATTCATTTTGTATTGTTATCGGCACGTGGACGGAAATGGACCCTTTGGAGCAACCCTCCGTGAACAGGTTCTGCACATTATCACTAGATGGCGCCACATACCTTAGAAATTGTACATATACATATTTCTTTCTTACTTTCTTGCTTAGGAGACTATCCATGATTTTATTAGTTATTCCCATCGGCGTTCAAAGATTTTGGAAAAATGGTATAGTCAACGGGAAAAAGGACAATTTTCAAATGTTGTTTTTAGGCGCCAATCGATTCTTTTAGTCATAAGGATAAATTGACCTTATGGGCCCGACTGAGGTTAGAGTGAGTACCTACCTACTAGAAAACTATTTCCATATATTTCTTACAGAATGTAATTGACAAATAAGTCCAATTTTTAACATAGTACGCCGAATTCGGCGTATCCGAGCCAGTCACACTGCAAACTGTCTGTGATGTGTACGTGCCGAATGTTTTATTAAATTTTAGGCATAATAAAATACCAGTTTGCGTAGTGAAACTGTGTAAAAATATAATAAAACTGGGTAAAAAGCAGGTAAAAAGTGATAAAAACTGACGATTTTTTACACACACTACAATAAAAAGTTGCCACATTTTCGGAGCTATTGCTTTTGCATCGAGCGCAGCGAGACCAATCAATTATCTTTGGGTAAAGATTATATAGAAAATTGCAACCCCGGACGAAGCCGGGTGAGGGTTGCTAGTAATGTACCTATAGGTAATTATAATTGTGGTAAGTAACGGCAGCAATTTTAAATTTTCTCATTGTCAATTGAAATTGCTCGTTTACAATGGTTTCTATTCGAAGCCAGTGAATTTAGTACTAATGACAGGCGAACCGTCGCTCCAACCAATAACCACAGAATGGTATTGAAAATAGCCATAGCATTTAACAAGAAGAATGTAACAATAAAAAGCGAATTACGCCAGTCCAGTTTTTTACCAAAGGAGTACGCGTGTTGGTCGCGTGTCCACAAATATTAAAACTGGTGTTAGAAATGACACGCGGCCTTTCCCACCAACAAATAGAGAAATCTTCTGGCGACTCCAATCTTTTAATACATCACCCTTAACTATCTATTTTAAACCTTCACATAGAGCTAATTGCGTTGCATTTCCTTTGAACAGTTTAGAAAATTGTATGTCAATAAAATTTTCCAATTTTCAACCTTAAAGCTTGAGCGTTTTGATTGAATTTCAAATGATACTGGGATCAGTAGAATTAGGGTAGTCAACAATAGTTTAATACCGCCCCCGACGGTTATCGAATAATGCATTGGCACGTGTTGAACGGGAATTTTTTTTATCGAATTTTTATTTCGTGCGAACCCAGAAGTGGCGTCTGGTGTAGACGTTGGTTCACAATGGACCTTTAGCACAATACGGACAGACATATAGACTTGTAGTACTAACTACTTATTCTATGCATGCATATAAGCAATATTTCGTAGAAAAAAATTATATGAACTCGTATGATGTGGTTATTTTTTTATGATTGGGATTGGGAACTGATACATCGAATTGAGATTGCTCCTGTTATGATGTACAATAAGTTTGTTGTTGTAAATAAATAAAATAAAAAAAATTATAAAGCTTGGTAGGCAGGTTGACTGACTACTTAGGTAAAAATAAACCAACGTACTAAACAAGTGTAATTAATCTCTTAGAAAAACAAAATAATGACTACTAGTGAATGAACAACATTTAAAAAAACACATATCTAACTAAAATATATTAAAAACGTAATATAGTTAACTAAAATAAAATAATTATTTGAATTTTCATTCCTGAAATAATTCCTGTATTTAAAAATAACAAATACATAAGTATTTCTAAACCGTTCTAATTGTTCAATACATTTTGATTTTCTTTGTAAGTAATAAATTAATAAAATCTTATAATATCCTGCCTTTTTTGATGAAGCATACCTATTGTTTTTTTTATTTTACATTTTAATGTATGGGGAAAAGCTTTACACATACTTTTTTCCATTATTATTATTTATTTTATTTATTCAAAACCCTCCATAAATTATTCAAAACCCTCCATAAATTATTCAAAACCCTCTTTATGTTTGTACTAGCTGGTGCTCGCGACTTCGTCCGTGGAATAGTTATTTTGGGAATCATTTGGGTATCTCGAACGGTTTTCGCAGCGCACGCAACGGAAGCCCTCAAAGATGAATAATTTTCCCCGTTTTTTTCCACATTTTATTCGTTCCTATTAGTCGCAACGTGATGTTATATAGCCTAAAGCCTTCCTCGATAAATGATCTATCCAACACAAAAAGAATTTTTTAATTCGAACCAGTAGTTCCTGAGATTAGCGCGTTCAAAAAAACAAACAAACAAACTCTTCAGCTTTATAATATTAGTATAGATTATTTTGAATATTATTGTGATTTAATAAACACGATATATTACATACGTACTCAAATAAAAGTCTATTAAACTAACAATATACTATAAAATATCATTAAAACAAACACGGGGTCATAAGTAATCCCTCTCCAGGGTACATTCCCCAAAATATCATTTCATATTTTGATTATGATATCAATGTCACCCACTCACTTTTTTATGTCTTTTGTCTGCTAATACACATATTAACCCATTAAGAGTCGCGTGTCGACATAATGTAATATTTCACACGTATAATAAAACTATTGTATTTCGTGTTACAATGTTCCTTTTTTATGCTTTATATGAAAACGTCTGCAAAAGGGACGGAAGAATAAATATGTATAAGTCTTATTTCATTCAATAATAAATGTAGGTGTTAGAATAGAAGTTTTTATTCAAAATAATTTTTCAGTGGAGACAAAATATATATTTAAATATATTTATACTAAACTTGTTTGAAAAAAGGAAAATATTTGTCATGTATTTATTCTCTAGAGTATTTGTTGATAGTTTTGTTAATGTGTATTTTTTATACTTATTTTTTAAGTAAGCTATAATTATAATCTTTCATTATTTTGTAACTTTCTTGTTTACTTTCCTAAATATTCATATACCTACATAGATATTAATTTATTCAAATAAATAATTTATTGATATTTTTTTTCAGGAAATTTCTCGGATTTTCGCGGAAGTTATATCATATTCTGATGTATGGTATAGTAACTTATAGAGGACAAACATACAATACAACAAAAATCATTTTTGTCTGCCTGTCTGCCGACCTTAAATATAAATTAATATATAAATATAAATAATTATCATCACACCTTCCACACAGCACCATCTAGTTCCAAAGTAAGCAACTTAATGCTTGTATTATGGATACCAGACAGTTGATATATGTACTACATACATTACTTTTTTTTTGTAAATAAATACATATTATAAATACAAAACATCCATGACTCAGGTACAAAGGTAAATGTTAACACATTTTAAACATTTGCCCCTAGCGGGATTCGAACCCGCGGCCGCTTGGTTAACAGCTAGGGTTACTAGCCACTAGACCAAACGTGTCGTCAAAATAAAAAAGTAATGAAGTGCGACTAACTCCATTCAAACGGTTTCTTCGCTGTCTGTAGAAATTGAAATCAATTCCCGCGCATATTTGACATAATTAACGATGTTCACCCGTCGACGGCAGACGAGCGACTGACGCGACACGTGACCGCCACGCACATCGGATTAACGCGATTGGACACAATTGCATGCGTGCGCGCAATTCCGACATCTCAATCGCACGGATTTGTTGCACTTATTTCTTAATGAGCTATGACATTGCTTTTTTATATCATTTATTATTTGCTGTTGTCATAAAACAACCAGATATATAATTAAATTATGGTGTTATAGGAGCGCACTATTCGAATATATGAGATTCCATGAGGTTCATGCGTTTTTATTTTTATGGATTAACATGCAAACTTTAAATGTTTTTATTATAGTTATTTTTTTATTTAAATGCAACTGAAAATACAATTGTTCGAAATGGTAACAAAAAAGTCAATTGTACGAAGCGAACAGGCGCTCCGGGCAGATTATTCTACCATATATCACGCATGGCAAGAGAGGCAAATTGTTCGCTAACCTGATTACAACTGCTAGTTCGACATTGTCTTTACCCCCACCCAGCATCCTGCCCCACGGGGGGCTTTGGACCTCTTTCATATAAACACTACTGGATACGACACCACATTCTCTGTTCAGAAAACCATACATTAAAAAAAAATTATAAATTCAAGCACCTTTTGAATTATTATATAGACAAACGGCGGCATTAAGAACATTGGTTGGCCAACCTGGTCAAGGAAAGCGAAAAATAGAATTTAGTGGAAGCAGCTGGAAGAGGCCTATATATACATATATATACATATATTGGAATAGTTATTTTGGGAATAATTTGGGTATCTCGAACGGTTTTCGCAGCTCAAAGATGAATAATTTTCCCCGTTTTTTCACATCTTCGCTCCTATTAGTCGCAACGTGATGTTATATAGCCTAAAGCCTTCCTCGATAAATGATCTATCCAACACAAAAAAAAAATTAATTCGAACCAGTAGTTCCTGAGATTAGCGCGTTCAAAAAAACAAACAAACAAACTCTTCAGCTTTATAATATTAGTATAGATATGTCACAAGTCACGCTGAATAACTTATCCAATCTGATGTGTGAACATGTGTAATATAAAAATATACATATATATTTAATATAATATATATATAGTGTATAAGTTTAGTGTAGTTTAGTTTTAATAAAATGAAAAATTATGATATGCTCAAGAAAGTATTTGCATTATGTTCACCAGCTACTTCAATTGTAAACGTATCTATGGTTTTATATCCACAGACCACTAAATATCTATATAAGTTCATTATATTTCAGCGGGGTCTCGATGCGTTTTGCTAATTCAATTTGGATGCGGTTGGAATTGTAGATTGAGTTGCGTTTTTTTTTTTTATTGTTATTATTGTGTTGACGGTAAAGCTTCAATTGGTGAATATTGATATTGGGTACTTATACAACAATTTTGCTGGATGCATTTTTTTGCATTTTATATACATAAACTTTCCTCGTTTACCTATACATACATTCCTCGCTCTTTACATTAGTGAAAACTGTATAAAATATTAAAATAAATTAGCAAAGAAATACCAAAGACTTAATTTAACTTTTAGAGGAAATATTTGATTGTATGTTTGTTTGCATTGAATAGGCTTCGAAACTACTGGATCGATTTTAAAAATACTTTCACTGTTGCATGAAAGAGTTACAAACATCCATGCAAACTTTTGCATTTATAATATTAGTACGGATCTAGGTAAGTAGGTATACTTCAACTTAACTAGCAAAAAATTAGCATTGAGCAATGGTAAGAATGAAATGGTAATCTTTAGATCACGTGAAGTGGTACAGGAACTCAATAAAGGGTTTACTGCCTTATACAATTTTATTTGATGTATAAATTGTACGCAAGTGATTATTATAAGTACTTGTGTGGTACAACCCTCGCGACTCCGAACTAAAGCAATAAGGGTCGAGCCGAGTCTTTGTGCAATAACAGCGTCTAGTTAATTTGATTTTTATTTTGATCTCGTTTGTCCAGACCCTTCGCCACCTCTGTTACCCCTCTGACGTTAACTATCTTCTTACCATTATACTAAGAACGTAATTAAATGTATGCCTAATAATTCCCTTTTTTTATTTACTTTTATTGATTTTCAAACAGACGCCCTTAAAGTTTAAATTTAAGGCCTATTACAGCGCCTTGCAGACCTATACTGTGGAACCTTTCTTCTTAACTTTTATCAGATCTACGACATAAGTGTCGAGCTTACTAAGAGAAAGAGAGAAAGTCATGGCTGAGAAATATCCGCGAGTGGACTGGAAATGCCACGGTCGAGTTGACTCTTGACATGGCAGGAGATTTTTTGCTTGAAATTATAGCATAGATACTATGTGAACACCTGCGTGAACACTTGCGCACAGCTGGACCAATTCGGTAATTATATTCTTTTTTTAAAATTTGCAAAACAAAATCTAGAGCATATGAATTTGCAAACATACTCAATATCACGAACAATACTGTTAGATAGAGGTACACCAGAATGTGATATCATTAAAAAAAAGGTTTAGTATAATAATACTCATGTCTAAACCTCCTAAATACTTGCCAATTCCTATTAGGGCCTCTTTCACCAACTACAAGTAAAGTGCTGATTAGTAATTCTAATTGGCGAATAAATGTTACGAGTATCTTGAGCCAATTTCATTGAAATTATCATTGAGTAATGCTACTCAAAAATGGTGAAACTCGTACGCTTTTTTATCGGTGATTTTAAATGGCGGTTAGCCTACTTGACACTTTACTCAGAAATGGTGAAAGAGACCCTTAGACAAATAAAAATTAAACAGTAACAACTGTAACAAGATAGTTTAATCCAATTGTCGGATACTCTACAAATTATTTCTCCATTTGCAATGAGATTCTAGTAGTCATCTACTTATATGAGTTGCCTTTGCAGGTATTTGAGTTTTCATCATCATTATCATCTCAGCCGCAGGACGTCCACTGCTGGACATAGGCCTCCCCCATAATTTTCCAATAGGACCGGTCAGAAGCAGCCCGGATCCGCCGCTGACCCCCGGCCTTTATTAGGTCGTCTGTCCACCTTGTGGGTGGACGTCCTACGCTGCGCTTGCGGGTCCGTGGCCTCCACTAGAGAACCTTCCGGCCCCAGCAGCCGTCGACTCTCCGACTGCCCTGCCCACTGCCACTTCAACTTACTGATCCGCAGGCTTATGTCGGTAACTTTCATACGTCTATGGATATCCTCATTTCTGATTCGATCTCGCATTGTAACTCCGAGCATAGCATAGGTATATTTGAGTTTTACAAAACGTAAATAATTATCGAACATGTTTCATAGAGAATGTGAAAAACAATATACAACACGTAAGTACTTAACAGACTGGGAGCATCCTTAAAATTAATGATCAAAAGCAAAACACGGCAAACGGAACAAATGAAATTTCAAAAAGGACTCCTCACAAACGGACCCTTTCTTTGTAATAATATTTACACAACATGCATGCTTTTATTGAGTGTGTACCTACTTGACTCTGGAAATGTATACCTACCTACATACATAAAAAACATAAAATATGCGAGTACTTATGTATATATTAATTATCCTTGGCAATCTGTTAGTTTGCAAGTTTAGTGGACAGTCTGTGAAGCTATCCCACCAGTGGGACATAAAATGCAGTATTGATCATCTTTTGCCCTGAATAACATTAGGGTTATAGGAGCCTAACTAACCCAAATGGCTAACCCTAAAACAGGCTCTAATGCCCTGAGACATCATTAGAATCGAAAACAAGCTCTTCTAGAAACTAGCCACTAAAGTATACACTTAAAATACACTTCAATCCTTGTGTATAAGTATATGTAGCATTTATTTATAGCTAGTAACATAATGTTTGCATAGTACCGCGTTGTCTCGTCAAATATAAATCGAATTTACAAATCAATTTGAGTGCGGCCCGAACTGAACAAATATTCAGGTAAAATGTTAAAAGGATCACAAAGATTACATTTGATGGTAGAATCGACGTTCAATATAACAAGCCATAGATAAATGATTGGTCTAGATGCGCTCGACTAGATAGAGCGCTATACAAAAACAATAGCTCTGTCAATGCGGCAACTTTATATTGTAGTACCTAATAAGACATCGTCACTTTTTATCACTTTTTACACAGTTTCATTATATTTTTACACAGTTTCACTATGTACGCAAACTGGCATTTTATTATGCCCAAAATTTAATAAAACATTGGGGCGTACACATCACAGACAGCTTGCAGTGTGACTGGCTCGGGTACGCCGAATCCGGCGTAGTATTTGTTGCCTCATTTGACAAGAACGCCGGCGGTATCTAGTCGAGCCCATCGAGATCAATCATTTATCTGTGGCACAAGCTATATATAATTAAAAACTATAAACTAACTCCTAACTTTCTATTGAGCACAAACACGCTATGTCTGCTCTAAGTTGCTAAGGAGTTAGACATCCCGCAGACTAATAGTTGATGCTGCAACATCAGGACAAGGTTATCATGTCATGGAATTACCACCGAAGTAACAGTATACCAAATTTGACATCAATAGAGGCCTTGAAAGGCGTGAAAGTAAGTGAAATCCCTCCTTCAACTAGGAAATGGGCTGTTTAGTCTTTAAACTCCTGGGCAGATCTTCATAAATCAGTTACGAAAGACCCTGATCACATCAGCTTTGACATCAGCTTCTATATAGGTAATGGAATAATTTTCACAAAGAATAATTTCAAAATTAAATAATCGTTAATAGGTACAAATAATTGTATGGAGAATAATTTCAAAATGTGTCCATTCTATCTTGTTTTGTCTTTGACAGTGAGCGTCTGGGACCAACGTTGAATCAGTTCAAGCCTAGATTTAGTAAATTTACTAAATTTAAAGTCTCCGTCGGTTTCTTGAGGCGCGCTATGCAAATTTTATCTTACAACGCACTGAGATATAAAATGCTGCTTTGTATTATTATTCTGAAATATTATTTCACTTATTATTATCCGTGTAAATTAATATAATAGAATAATAGTCGATAGAAAATAAATTTACGTTGATTTTCAAACCATTCGATTTCGATTCGATTCTTATACAGTAACTATGGTTATTAGTTGAAAATTACTTTTCTTCTTTAGATGCTATACAAAATATTATTTTTAAAACAAAATAATTAAAACTCTACATTTTAAAACGCCTAAGTATATATATATATATATATATTATACACACACACGAAGTCGAAAAATTGATAAGCAACAATGAAATTAATTCTTTTTTAGTTCTGGCAAAAGCTATGAAATTCTGTATAATTATTTAGTTTTGGGGCATTTTTATTATGAGTTTTAGATCTTGGTGATTTTTCGAAGTGATCGTCTCGCGACATAGGGAATAATGAGTATTTTATATAAAGTAGGTACGATATTAAAAACCGATAAAAACAGATGATTAAAGATTACTTAAAACCGGTCAAACCATTCTCGGGTTATAAATGGTGTAACTCACACGACTTTCTTTTTTATATATAACTAGATAGATAAACATAGAACAATATATTTAAGCGTGCATTTAGGGCGTCATTTAAAACGCCGCGTTTCTTGCGTCCAGTGTGTATACTTTGTGAAACGGGTAACAGAGTGAATTTTCAATGAGGATGTCACGGAAGGGTTCACTCGGTGACATTTGCTCGTGGCACAGCGCTGTTTGGACAAAAGGGGTTTTTCGAGAATTTCAAGAATTCACTGCGAACAGCACTCGAGCTGTCTCGTTGAGTTTTTGAGGGGATTTCTTGATTTAAATTTGTGCAAACTCGATTAAATAAATGAAATTATATTTAATGAAGTTTTGAGCTTTAAGTGATTTATTTTGTATAAGCGACGCCATTTTTTTGTGATGAAATAGTGTTTTGTTATAAATGTTTTCATTTAACTTTGTTGTGTTCAATAAAACACTTATTGATTGTAGTCAAATTGCAGGTTATTAGTTTTAGTCAGTGGTTCCGCCATTTCAAGAATGTATTTTTTTATTTTTTATTTAAATATTTAATTACAGGAACATATATATTTAGTTTATTGCCTATGAAAACACACACTAGGCATGCAAGCCTGTATCGTGTGTTTCATGAGTTGTAATATAAAAGTACTTAATTCGTACCATGCCATGAAGATACCTTTTAACAAATTTTTATCATGCTAATCATGCGTTACATATTCATAAGTTTAGTGGTAATTGGGTCTAAATTAAAATAGACTAAATTAGAAATAGAAATAATTAAATTAATTTAGACACGATAAAAAGTACACTATATATTAATCCAGGTAATAAACTATCTGTTTGCCAAATTTCACCCAAATCCATTCAGGCGTTATTGAGTGATTGGGCAACAAATATCTAAACATCAAAATTTTCGCATTTATAATATTACCAAGTGTTGCTCGCGACTTCGCTCGCGTAACTAATAAAACTAATAAATAAAATAGGCTATATTATAAAATATAGCCTATTTTATTTGCTGATTACGTAGCTTTCTATATGTGAAAGAATTCATAAAATGGGACTAGGAGTTTTTGAGTTTATTCATTATCATTACAAACATACAAATCTTCTTTCTTCATACATAACTAATACTAATATTATAAATGCGAAAGTTTGTATGGATGTATGTATGGATGTTTGTAACTCTTTCACGCAAAAACTACTGAACCGATCACCATGAAATTTTGCATACACTTTGTCCGGGACACCAGAAAGGACATGGGGTACCTTTCATCCAGAACGCGGACGAAGTTGCGGGCACCAGCTACTTACTACATAATATAACTATAGATTAGTAAACGTACACGTATCCACATAAAACCACGACACAGCCAAGTCCACTTTTTTAATAGAAATTTGTAGTCTGCTTAGGTATACTTCCACAAAGCCAAACGGTGTACGACAATATTCTGCACAATTCCGCAACAATTTAAAATGTGAAGTCACCGAGTGTGTAATTCGGAATTGTCATTACATATATTCCGCATTGGGGTGGCCGCGGGCTGTGCACTGTAAAAATTAAAAACATTACCAAAGCGGAATCCGCACGAGTGCTCCCGCAGAATGGCAACTTAACAACCGAGGTAAATAACCACAAATCACTGCCTTCTAACACCCCCACGCTGTTGGCGAGATTTGAAATTGTAATGTTCGCGATTTGATTCTATTCACTTTTTTTGTTTTACATTTCAATAGGTAAAAGGAAATGTGAAATTTCGAGAGGCGACAGAAATTTTATGATAGAATTATGTGCCGTTAAAAATTGAAGATTTTTGCATGTTACTTAGTTCATCACGCATTAAACCTTATGTCCATGTTTCTTGATATTATAAATATGAAAGTAACTCTGTCTGTCTGTTACATTTATTGGTCATCATGAAATTTTGCCTTACACGGTGTCCCCTGAATACAAGAAAGGGCATAGGGGCTGTTTCCTGTAAAAATAGTACGTACTGCTTGCCAAGAATCATAGCAAAATAAAAATCCCACGCCTGGCAAAAGTTATATAACAAAAAATAGCTAGGCGTTATATTACTAGTCAGTTATGTTTTTTGAACTCGCGTCGCTGTAATGTAATGTAACCATTGATGTAGCTGATAGTAATTTAAAATAATTTAAAAAAAAGCAATTTTTTTCACTTCTGTCGGCACTCCCGGAGTGCCACTGGTTTTTATTAAACGCGCGCGAAATGTCTGGAATAGCTAGTTGGATACAAAATATTTAATAAAAAAATTTATCAAATTGTTTCACAATTGAAATTGATTGTTAATAAAGGCCTTTTATTTTATACAATATTGCTTTATACTTTTATAGGTAACACATAATTATTGAAATGCACCAATTCTTTAATTATAATTGATCGCAGTTTCTGGATTCTATTATTATAATTATATACCTATTCTGAGAATATAGCATCATCATCTCAGCCATACGACGTCCACTGCTTCCCCCATAATTTTTCAATAGAAAGCGGTCAGAAGCAGCCTAGATCCACAGCTGACCCGCGACATAGCATAGGTATGTAATATAAACCTATATAATATCTATTTAGACACATGTTTAGAATATCAAAAACTTTAACAAACAAAAATGCATTCAATTTCAACGTGCTTAAAGTTCTAAGTAAGCCCTGGTGTTTTTTAAATGATACCTACTCGCGGGCTCGTGGGTGTATTCGCGATCAGTGCGCGACGAATTTGCGGCTTTTACATTTGGAAATTATGATTTTTCGGAGACCGTAACGACTCTATTGTACTAAATTTTTGAATTGACGCTTTAACTAGAGTTAATGGTCTTGTACTTACAATGGTATGTTATACGTGCGTATAATATAGTTAAAGAAATGTAAATAATTTATGAAAATTTACTTTAATTTGATATGGGTCCTATGCATAAATTATTTATTATTTTTATCCACTTATGCTCATTTTAATTAAAATTATAAATAGCAAAGTTTGTGAGGATGTAAGTATTATGTATTTTACACAAAATTTCTGCATAGATTTTAATGAAATTTTACAGTAATAAATTACAGAATAAATATTATAATACATCATAATATACCTAAATCATAGATAAATGATTGGTCTCGCTGCGCTCGACTAGATACCGCCGTCGTACTTGTAAAATGCGGCATAAAATAGTACGCCGAATTCGGCTAACCCGAGCCAGTCACACTGCTAACTATCTGTAATGTGTACGTGCCGAATGTTTTATTAAATTTTAGGCATAATAAAATACCAGTCTGCGTAGTGAAACTGTATAAAAATATAATAAAACTGGGTAAAAAGTGATAAAAAGTGACGATTTTTTACACACACTACAATAAAAAGTTGCCACATTTTCGGAGCTATTGCTTTTGTATAGCGCTCTATCTATTCGAGCGCAGCGAGACCAATCAATTATCTTTGACCTAAATATTATAATCATAATTTCAGCTTTACTTATTATTCAGTCTTCGTAGCTGTCAGCTACGAAGCTACGAAGACAAAGTCAGGTGCAAAAGTTTAATTGAATTGCATTGGAAAATAAGTCACAATTATAAGATGTTTGTAAATGGATTATTCTCATGGCTCTAATGTTTATAATTATTAACTGATTGAACTAAATCAACCAAATATGGTTGTCGAAACAAATGTTCTCCAGAAAAATGAATGGCGTCCTTCAGAAAATTTATTCAAAAGAAGACATTATGAAGAAAACTGCGATAAAATTGTTGTAACTAAATACAGTGATTAACCGCAATATTTTCCAAATACCCGCCAAATTGCATTCGGATATATCCGCGACATTTGGCCGGGCGGATGCGGTGCGCGAACGCCGGAAGCGAGGCCCATCTATTGCGGCGTCCGTGACGTTACTTCCGTCTCAATGGGCAATGGCGCGAAACTGCGCCATACGTATATTGTTGCCATTCTGTTCTAGATCACATCATTATCTGTATCAGCCTATATATTATATGCCAGGCACAGGTAAGGAGGCACAGTCTACCACGACAGGTCGAACGAGTACTATGCGCCATGCACTTTGGCTGAACCTACTTTCGAACTAGCTGACCACGTGCACGCTTCGCTGCGCTGTGCGCGCGTTACTGCATACTGCTTATAAGTGTATTACAACATCAGCTACCTGCCAGTGAGTCCCGTCAAAATCGATCCAGCTGTTTCGGAGATTAGCCGTAACAAACTGACAATTTATATATATATATACCGTTTATTAGTAACTACAGTAAGATTGGCAGACAGGCTGACAATCTACTTAATAGTAAAGGGTCTACATACTTGCCTAATGAAAAAAGCAACGGCCGCCTTTATCTTATCAAAGATGGCAGACAGCCGTAGCTTATGGCTACAAACTAGATGTGCCTGGCTCATCGAAACATAGTTATATATTATTATGTATATTTCAAGATATTAGCCATAAATGAAACAAAGTAATGGCACTAAAAAATAGGTAGGTAATACCTATCTGATTTTTTTTTCGTTTTTCAAAGTTTAGAGCCACTTATCAATTTTACAAGCTTACTGTGTTTGCGCACTTATTTAATAAAATACAATACGATACCAACGCAATACTATCAAGTAAACATGACTACAAACAGGCTTAATGATGCCCCTATAGTAGTTCATTAGGCAACAGTTTAAGATGTTAAATAAACATACAGAAATATTATTGAATGAGTGGACGGTGTCATGCAAAAAGGACACGTTAAGTTTTAAATAACTACGTACCATAAAAATATATTTTCCACAAATAATTAATATATGCCCAAGCATTTTTCTTATACGAATTTTATTCGACAAATATTTTTTTAACTTTTGTCAAAGATATTCTCTCTACCTTTCTCTCTCTCTCTCTTAGATGAAAGCCACACACTGTGTGGCCGTTAGGCTGAGGTTACGAAACAAGCGGAGCGGCACGCTGTCTCCGGTTACCCCGCTCCGCCTCCCATTTTTTTAACTTGGAGTAATCTTCATAAATACTGGGTAACAGAGGAGACGTTGCGGGGTTATGCCAGACCGGCCAAAAGTCCATAAGCTTGTCGCTGTGTCGTGTGTGTGTTTGTCGCAGTCTTCGGCCCCGCTCCGCTCCGTTCCGCTCCGCTGCCGCTGATTACATAATTGCAGCCTTAGACAGACGTAGTGGTGAAAATATATCTATTAACAATAAAAATAATTATTATAAGATGGCTACTTTCAGCATAACTGCGACCAATCTCCCCCATAGATTAAGAACGCTAATCAGAGGGGGTGCAAAATATCCTAACTTACCCCACACTTGCTACAAGCGGGGGTGAAGTGTTAAAAACACAATAACGTCATATAACAAACTTTATTTTCTGTACGTATTATCCATCATGATGCGAAATAGTGCCTTATTCCATTATGGTTAATGTTCAAAACTAGTTGTGAGTAAAGTGTAAACATAAGTTTGTAATGATATTCAATAATTCGCAACGCCTTCAAAGTGTCATATCATTCATAGCGATAATAAATACACATTTTTGAATTGCGTCATTATAATAGAACGTGTTTAGAAAGGGTGGATTTTGTTTCATTGCATTTTGTAATGGCATTTTAAGAGGCGATAAATATTTTATGGGGAATTTTAAAATAATATTAAAGCGTTTTGTTTATTATACCCATGTTTATTTATACAAAATTTCAGAAAAAAATTTGCATTCGTACATTCGTTATATTTTGACGAGTTTGAATGAGTTGAATTGGCTTTAGTCTGAATTTAGAAAGTAGTGGCACATTGCGTTTCGCAGTCATTTGGGCAGCCCGTCTGGCGACAGTAACCACCCCCATACAGAAAACTACAGTGAAATAACACACGTGTGCCTTATCCCTTATCCTGAATCCTACTGTAGTCGACAGCGCATTTCCGTGCTTATGGCGTTGCTTGTGTTATAGGCGAAAGCAGCCACCTACCATCAAGATGACTATCAGCCTGTCTGCCGACCTTAACATAAAGAAAATATAATGACAGTACTTTTAGGCAATCTAATGATATGTGTAGAACCTTTACACATATAATAAAATGTCCGGAAATGTATGAACATAGTGAAATATTATACAAAACGCCATAATGGCGGTGATTATTATTTAAATTTGCGTAGCGAAGTGTCAGGCCTCCGAGCCTGCCTCGCCGCTCAATTTAAATGACAATGGCTCGGGCTGCGTCGATAGAGTGGAAACTGGAATGGGGACCGTTTGGGATCAGCCCGACTATATTTGCACATTTTAAATTTTATGCCTACAACCAAAATATATATAAAAAATGTTCATATTACCTACTCATATGTTAGGTTCATATTACTCAAAAGAAAAATAAAAGCCCCGCCCCGGCTTTGCTCGGAATTAAACTGTGGAGAAGAAATGAACAAGTCCGCATGATATAACATACATATTTATATATTGAACACATAATTTACATATCAACAAATGGTGATGAGTGGCGAGAAAGTGCGTGCTTTCTGAAGCTGTGTTGAAGGCCGACTGTGTGGTTTCCGTGCCTCTTCTTTGAAATAAAGAATGACACGGAAATTCCAAATAGGTCAGCATTAAGGAGGTCGCCACAAAACCTTTCTTAGCCGATGCTTACGCTACCTATTAATAAACCTATATTCAAGATTTAGTTGTTTTTCAGGCTGTGCGTTGATAGAGTCAGTCAGAACAAACACTTTTATAAGTACGCTTAGATATAGACAGCTAAGTATTTGCGATTTTTTTTTATACAGATTCGGTTTCTGGTCGCGTGTGAGCGTAAGTAATTTGAAAAATGACTTGGTACACCAAGACTCACTTAAATGCTAACGTGATGTCTTACTACACGTGCGGCTGTGGCTGGAGTATACTGGTTGAGTAGATATGAACCACTACTGTATGGTTCTAATATATATTTAAATGTTACAAACATTAATAGTATTTCCGAGCTCATACTTATAACCCCAATCTTTTCAAAGTTCGACTGAATCTTCTGGGTGAGCTCCGCTCCATCATAGGCCTCATCCTTGCGACACGGTTAAAAAAACATGATGATTTGTTGTTAGTTAAAATAAATTATTACAAGGTTATCTTTAAAAAGTGTTCTTTAAAATATCGTGCCAACGTGTAATAAATTTCAAGGCCACGTGTCGGGTCCGGAAGGGAACTCACTAACGTACGTCTGTTACATGCTTGCATCGCATGTCATCTCATGGTCCCCCAATTCTAACGTCAGTTTAAAATATTGCACATTGACTTAAATTGTTCACTGTAAGTACAGTCGGAATAAGAATATAATAAGGATAAGATAAGTCGGGATAAGGATAAGAATCGGTGGATATTTTATAAAAGTTACGAGGACGAAGTTGCGTGCAACAGTTAGTAAGTAATATAACATCTTTATCGCTCTGGCGACGGTGGTAACTAATTTTTAATGATATAAGACGATCCCTACATCCTCAGGAACCCAACATTGTTCCAGGATAAAGTATACTATAAGTTAATCCGTGTAATAAACTATCTGTGTGCCAAATTTCGTCCAAATCCGTACAGTAATTTTTATGTGAAAGAGTAACAAACATACTTGATAATTCCATCCATCCGCATTTACAATAATAATAGGTAGGCTGTACCTATATAATTGTGTTTACATAATTTTTATACGTTAACTTTTCTTACAATCCCTTGTTCTAATCCTACTAATATTATAAATGTGAAAGTTTGTTTGGATGTATGTATAGATATTTGTAACCCTTTCATGCAAAAACTACTGAATGGATTTCAATTAAATTTTGCACACACGTTGTCTAGGATACCAGAAAGGACATAGGGTACCTTTCTTCCAGAACGCGGACGAAGTTGCGGGCACCAGCTAGTACCTAATAATACTTACAATAATTAACTCTTAAATTTAAGGACAATTTTTGATTTTTCAATCAATAATATTTTATTAGTAATATTAACATAACCAAAGGAACACCAATTATTCGATGGCAAAACATTAATAACTTAAAATAGCAAAGGCGAAATTAATCTGTCGACGAAAAAAATGTACAAGAAATCTTTTCATTCCGTACAATAATTCTTTTCGAGTGGAAACAGAATGGAAGTAAAAACGCGCCCACTATGACGATGGGATTGAAGTTCATCGAAGCGAGTGACGCCGGGCGATGAGTATTGTATTATATGCTTTGTGTAGGTATACGTTTATATTAAATACGAGTATTATTAGAGAAAGCGGATATTACTTATACGTAATGTTTTGATGTAAATGTCGGCTGGACAAGCTGATGATTTTAGATATATAAGGAAACGGGTTCTGACGTACCTTACCTACTCACTAACCAAAACCAACAGCACACGTGCTATATCACGGTGTAACGTAGTGTTACTTATTTTATTTTAATTTGGTTATATTACCTTATTTGTTTATTTATCTAAGTATTAAAACCTTTTTTTTAAATAAATTGCCTCCAGTTACAGTTACTGCCGCCAGACGAGCTGCCCAAATGACGGCAAAATGCAAAGTGCCCTGCCCACTACTAAAGACATACATATAAACAGCACATAATATTCTTAGTACCTTTAGAAATAGTTAATACCTCTCTTAATCTTCAGCTTATCACTTCTGCAGGCTATAACCTACCACCCAGAGATGACTGGCGTACCTCCACATGCGGGTACGATGAGGTTCCGACAGGGAGCGTAACCCTCCTCTTGCTGGACAGTCGTGGTTGGCGGTAGCAACCACGCTTATCTACGGCCGCACTAGAAGGCCGTACTAGACGAGTCCAGCATAACACCGCAACGTTCCCTGCGCTGCCGGGTATCTAAGTATTAGGATTTCTTAACGTTTAAAAAAAGTCTATAACCTATCAAGTAATGCTTTATCAATTATGCAAATTCAGCTTCCATGTATACCTAAATAATATTAGTATATGTAATGGAGTTAAGTTCATAAGCCGTTGAACAGATGTGCAACCACACACAACAATGAGCTGATGGGATTTGTATGCACACTTCGTTAGCCCCGTCAGTAGGTACGCCAGTAAGCCCCTTGCATCCCCAGACGTACTAATATCACTGTATATAATTGCGTTATTAAGGTGGTCAAATTTGATTTGAGAACTTTATCATAAAAATGCTATCATCATCACTACATAGTATAAAACAAAGTCGCTTTTTCTGTCCCTATGTCCCTTTGTATGCTTAGATCTTTAAAACTACGCAACGGATTTTAATGCGGTTTTCACTAATGGGTAGAGTGGTTCTCGAGGAAGGTTTAAGTACATAATTTACTAAGTTACGCGGGCGAAGTCGCGGGCAGCAGCTTTAATTTTATTAACACGTAATTTTATAACATGTAGTGCCATCTGTTAACTTTTAGATGAATTAGAGTACTACATTGCTTCAAACAGAATTCCCTAGATGGCGTTGTAAATTTTGCATACACGTTGTCTGGGACTCCAAAAAGGACATAGGGTACCTTTCATCCAGAACGCGGACGAAGTCGCGGGCACCAGCTAGTACATAATATAACAAAAATGTTGCTTGTCTGTGCGTTTGAACTTCTCGTAACTTTCAATGTTAGTAACGCGTACGAAGTCGCGGGCACAGCTAGTTATAAAATAAAGTCGCTGTCCGCCTCTATCTGTTTTTTCGCTAATTTCTTCTAAATCAAGAAACGTATTTTGATACGGTTTTCACTAATGGAAAGTGTAAGAAATGAAAAAGAATGGGGTGAGGGTTTTAAAAAAAATAAAAAGATAATGTTTCATTGTTATACTACAGATTTTTGACCGCTGCAGATTGACAAATCTTCAGATGTGTTCTAAGAATTCTAGGTCAGGAAGCTTTCCTAGAACAGACGGATACTTAGATTATCTTCTTACCTGATACAATGCCGAACCCGAACATTCTTCTAAGCATAGGTATAGAAAAACCTATGCTATTTGGCCTTAAATATAACTAATTATTATCTTGCTTTTTGCTCTCTCTTGCCACATCCCCTTGCCTTATTAATATTTACAATGTTACAATGTTTTACCTTTACAATATGAGCAAATGATAAATATGTTGACTAAATGGAAAAGAGCCAGGAGTTCAATTCACGGTACTAAGCGTAATTTGGATTTGTGTAAGACAAGTTGTCTAGGTACTTACACAGACTTATAGCAACTGTGGTGTACTTGTGCTATAATAGTAGACGGTACCACAGATTAAATAATAGTTACTATTGACCGTAGCCACCTACCATCAAGTGGACAATCAGCCTGTCTGCCAACATTAACATTAAAGAGAAACATGTAAAACTCTGAAAATGTGTTCGAGAATTAATTATTATACGATTTTTATACGAAATCACTAAGGAAAATCTTGAAAATCCAACATTCTGTTTTCACCATCTGCCAAATCCAACAGGAAAACTTTTGAAAAGCACTATTCTTATACGGATTGCGGGCTGCATAGTAATCTTGGAAATGCATTTTCCAAGTGGGCGTGGTTTAAATCGGCCAATGTGCACTCAGGCGATATATAGACCAACCATTTCAGTTGGCTCCTCCATGCCTCCCTTTCTGTATATAAATTATCAGGACTTGGGAAGCTTCGCACCGTTTTCCATGGGTCTTTTTATGGTGGCAGTCGGAAGCTCCGCCCATCGGCGCGCTCCGTTGAATTTTCCAACGAGTGAGAGCAGTGCAGAGTCACGATTAGAGCGAGACAGCTGCGCGGGTTTTCTTAAGGATAGTTGGCAGATATGTAAGACGACATTGTCGGGGTATATACAAAGTTATATTCCACAATGTTTCCGTATGTAAATGAGATCGTTATTTACGATTTTCTGTGTAACTCACAAATTGGTGTCACGTCGGAGAAATATGTGAAAAGTTTTCTCGTTTCGAGGAATTTATATTCTTTTTAGAATTAATTATAAAAAATATGCTAATGTTGTCTGTAAAAGTTAAACAATTATAGTGGCTTTCTATAACATGTTAGATACATAACTGGCTGGTGCCCGCGACTTCGTACGCGTTGAAATATAAAATACCTGATACACGCTCCCGGATTCGCCCGGGTTCAAAATAAAAACTTTCAAAATTACACATAGTTACGAAGTTTTATCAAAATCGGTTCAGTAGTCCAGGAGTTTGGAGAAAGAATTTTTAAAATTGGATGACCTAAGTTTCGAAGATTACCTCCTACATATAAACAAACAAACATACAAACTTCACCTCTTTATAATATTAGCATAGATTAGTATACATTTAGTATAGATTAGAAATAGATACTTACTCTTGGTATTTATTAAGCCTCTTTGGTTTTTATTACAAGGCCGGCCAAGATCAAACCCACATTTAATAAAAAAAAGCCGTGTGAATAAAAATGGTGATATATCACTTACTAAAAAATGTATATCTATATAAGTCGAATATGTTCTATCAATAATTACTTTAGTTACGACACTTTTAGGTATCTTTTGATTATATTATAAATTTTGATTATACTTAGATAACAGATATCACATAGGGACAAAGGGACATAGGGGCATAGGGACATAGGGACATAGGGACATCGCGACATGGCGACATGGCGACATAGCGACATAGCGACATAGCGACATAGCGACATAGCGACATAGCGACATAGCGACAAGTAACATGAGAGTGCTAATGTTATATCTTCTTAAATAATTAATGCTAGCCAATTAGTCCACTAATAATAGAGTTTCACTAATAGTTTTTCATATAAAATTGTAAACAGAGAATATTTCATACTCTTAAAATATTTACCAACGAACGAGTATAATATAAAAACAAATACCTACCTACTTAAGGCACTCTCTGCAATTGAAAACGGCTGCAATAAAAATCAAGTACCCCATAATATTTAATGCAAGAATTCATCACGAATTAACCATGATTTATTTAGCTTATAGGCACATAACAACCGCTAATTAAATTTAACGATTCATAGGGAAATATGTTTTTCATTTTCAGTAATAATTTCATGTTTAAATTGTGACATATTAAGTACTGAAATAGTTTTTCATTTAGAGGAATTAGTTTGCAATGAAACTTATAGTAGCCTAATCTGTAGGATACGAGATTTTAAATTCCGAAGACGCCTATTCCATTTTTGAAATTTAAACTAAAACTGGTGCCTGACTCCTGACACCTTTATTACTGTGTCGACGGTGTCTACATTTTTTAATATTTTTAGACAAACTATATAGACATTTTTAGACAATCATATAGGATATATTTTTTTTATTAGAGATTTGTTTACTCTTGGTCAGCATCCAGCCGTGTAGCGAAGATGAAGCCCATGATCGAGCAAGCTAAACCAGACGCTGGCAGGGAGTTCCAATTTTATTATTAACTAGCTGTTGCACGCGACTTCGTCCGTGTAACTTTATAAAATATAGCCTATATTATGTTACTCGCTGATAATATAGCTTCCCAACAGTGAAAGAATGTTTCAAATCGGTCCAGTAGTTTCGGAGCCTATTCAATGCAAACAAACAAACAAACATATATTTACCTACATAAGTTATAAATACAACTATTAAGTAGATACATGTATACATCGCTCAGACTAGGCTCAGACATTAGGTACATATCTATAAGACATATAATACTGTATAGAATAACATTTTATTTCAACCACTAAAAGACCCTTAAAATATGAAACGGGGGCTGTTTGGAAATAAAGTGCGCATAATTCAAGAACTATTCCCAAAGAAATTCGTCTTACATTCTTTTATAACGATCGTAAAATGGAGAGACCGGGGCCGTAATGTCAGGGTAGCCGGGTGATTTGCATGTATGTGGGTAGGGTAGGCGTATGAGGGATAGCGGATTAAGTGAAAATTCCAAAGTAGTTTAGAAAGATAAGGTTTAGCTAGAGAAAACGTTCGATACGGGATACAATTCACGCCGCATTATAAAGCTTATAAGTTGATTTAATATCGTTATTTAAAATCAAAGATATTTTTATTGCGCAGGACTTATCACATAGACAGGGCTATTATAAGATATTATAAGTATATTAATATTATAATAATTATACCCTATTATATATTAAGTGAGATGCAACAATTTTATATTGCTTTCATAGTTTATGAAAAAAAAAATTCATAAAATATGAAATTATTATACCTAATATTTAATTATTTTATGAACGGTTTCATATTGGTCTTATATTTTATAAAAATTCTATTATTCTTATCGTATATAGATAGATTGTGTGTTTTTTTTTGTTAATTTTCAGCTAAGTATGTATATGTATGGTTTTTTCAAGATATCGACTTAATATTTGTTCAAAATATTCAAAAAATATCAGTTTAGAACAATGGTTATAATAAAATAAATCCTTCTTAAACAGTTTTTTAGTTTTAGCTCGCGCTTGATATACGATTATGACTGTAGTTGGCTAACTCTCCCCTTCGTAGCTCCCAGTGCGGCAGTTAAGGGCCACGTAGGTATAGACAGACCCTTAAGATGTATACCGTTTAAAATGTGATTTTTATGTTTCCGGTAGAAACGTGTATAATATGTATAGAAACTATTTTAATTTAAACTAGCGACTCTCGCCCGACTTCACTCAGGTGCAGTTTTTATACATACAAATCTTCCTCGTTTATCCCTCTTTGCATATGAGAAAACCGAATTCTAATGGGTCATATAAAAATGCTGGACATTTTACATACACACGTTTGCTCTAGTCGCTAGTAGTAATATTATAAATACGAAAGTTTGTATGGATGGATGTATGGATGTTTGTAACTCTTTCACACAAAAACTACTGAACCGATCACTATGAAATTTTGCATACACGTTGTCAGGGACACCAGAAAAGACATAGGGTACCTTTCATCCAGAACGCAGACGAAGTCGCGGGCACCAGCTAGTATTATTATATTTCGACATTTCGATGCCTACGCCAGCCTTGTCTTGTCCGCACAATTCTGTCATTGGTTCTTATTTGTTCTGAGTAATTACCTAACTTTCCACTAAATCATTTCTTATTATTTGTTCATCATGGAATGAATTGCAACAAACAAAATAACTATTTAATTATTTGTTGCATTTACAAAATGATATTCATTTATAGCCGCTTCTCAGAGTTGCAACCACTTAAAAATTAGCTTTCTTAAGTACTTGGGTACTTTTTCGTTGAAGTCATGATTAAAACGATAACAGACAAATTATATGAAAATTAATTTCCGTAATAGTACAATGCATAATACATTAATAATTAATCCGTAATAGTACATGGATTACAGTACAATGCAGTGTTTTAGGTATATATATACCAGAATACCTATATGTGAGCTCAATAACTCATCACGGGTAATGGAGATCCATAGCGTTGAGTGCAGTTTTGTGTACAAAGTACACCTACAGGTTACCTAGATGTGGTATGACTCACAAACACTCGGAGGCCTAATATTCAGTTTTTTTTTATAAAATAATATTTTGAATATTCGTGGCTTTAAGGGCCTCTTTCACCAACTACAAGTAAAGTGTTGATTAGTTACTTTTAGAAGTAATTTTATGTTTTATTAAATTATGCAGGTTTAGTGCACCCTTCGATAGGCGATTTTATATATTATTTTCTTTTTAATGTTTGGGACTTTTACTGTACAAACAAAGGTATATCAGCTAAATTATTCCCGGTGACTGGTGACAGGAGGTGGACTCCTCAAATGGAGAGCCATTTCATTGAAATGAAAGAGCAGTAGGTAATGTATCCACTCGAACTGTCCGCAATAGTGCGGTTGTACAGGGACGACTCCCTATAATTATCATCTGTTTACATTATCAATGTGCTTGATCTTATCAATGTATTATGCTTATAATAAGCATTTATTTAAATATAAAATAATAGTCATCATGCCTTTAATTAAATTAATTAATTAATTAAATTATTTACGAGCTTTGATCATAGCCATTAAAGCCACGGACTGATGTACATGGTAAGCTAATGCTATTAAACTTATAATAATAGGCATATATATGCCCACTTAGATAAATGTTTACTATCGCAAACATAGCTATTAAGTTTATTACACGTAATAGTTAATACATAGGAATATTCAGATGTATAGGATAACCACAGTAAATCTGACGGTACGAAGCTGGATCAGCCATTACTGCTAATGACTTCGCCACGGTACCTGCTTCGCTATGCACTAGGGTTGCCACCTTCAACATTTTATTATTATTTGTCTGTTTGTATATCCGTCTGATTTTTACGCGGTTCTCAACATCAATTAATTATAATTTCTGAATAGTGCAGCGGACATGTTTTATATAAAATATCATACATTCTATACACACGGCGAAATATATAGGTAATAATATCATCCAGGTTTATAATAAACCAAAATAACATTTTTGGTTTATTATTTCTTTGTTAGCTTTAATGTAATACTATAAACTACAATACAAGTGTTATTGTGATACCTATATCTCATATAAGTATTTAATAAATCAAAATCATCAAAATTTGGACTAACATTGGACATTTATATTGTATACGTGAAGATTTTAAAAGTAAACGTCGCCAACCCTAGCAATCAAGAGCTGCATCAATGCATCCGGCACATGCGAGCATCAAACATACAAACAAGTAGTGCAAGCTGGTATAAACATCGCTACGGGTCTCTTCGAACCGCTCTGATTGGATTTATATACGTTGACGGGTGATGTACTCGCTCTAACTGAACATTCTCGATACTGAGCTACTATGGATACTTGTTAAAGATACCAATATCTCGCTGCTAAAGTTTAGTCTCTTTATTTGAAAAACAAATTATCTTTCATAAGATTTTTCATAAATTTTCATTATCATCACCTCTAGGACATAGGCTTCCCCCATAATTTTCTAATATAGGATCCGATAGATCGTCTGTCCAGGTAGGTGTAGGTACTACCTTGCCGGACCGTGGTCTCTACTATAGAACCTACTTATAGAAAAAATATTTTTGTATCACTATATTTTGTAATGACTAGTACCTATAAATTAAAGAAGATCTCCGCATCTGTCTGTGTGTATATTCACTAACAGCCTCTTAAACCACGCATAGGGTTTTGATGCGAATTTCACAATCAGTTAGATAAATAATTTTTCACTGAAGTTTTTATTAAACCTAATTAAGTTTTTATTTAAGTAGAAAAAAAAATTAAGTAGAAAGGATTTTGATACTACTTTCACTAATGAAAAGAGGATAAACGAGGAAGATTTGTGTTAGAAAAAATTGAATCCGGCGAAGCCGGGAGTATCGAAAATATACCTTTTTTTTTTTTTTTTAACGTTGGGAAATCCTCTTGGATACCCGGCAGTGTAGGGGGTACTGCCGGGTTATGCCGGATTCCTACCGGCTAAAACCCAACGACTTTCTATCAACGCGGCCATTAGTGGGCGGGGTCACGGGGACGTTGGTACACGACTTCGGTGCCCCGCCACACAGCTATCCAGCACGGGGAGACCTGTGCTCCCTCTCAGAACCTCGACGTACCCGAAAGTGGAGGTACGCCGGCCTTCTCGGGGGACCTTAATATGGGCGGCAGTCTCCCCCAAGACCACCGCCCGGGTCCCGGTTAGGGTGGAAGGCGGCGGATATAGGCCACCCGCCTGCGCCCGAGCCTTCTCCGGCGGATTGGCTGGGAGAGGGGATCCTCTTCCCGCTGCCTTTCCGCCGCTTCCTTGCGCGACATAACGTGCTCACAGAACGTGAGCATCGCCTGCCACGCAAGGTCACTGCCAACCATCGATTTCACGACGGCCGGCAGCGAGAGATCGGCGCCCACGACGAGAGACAGAGCGGCGCGTTGCTCTGCCCATTCGGGGCATTCAGCCAAAGTGTGCTGCGCAGTGTCAACCGCGCAGCCACAATGGTGGCATTCCTCTGTGGGCTCTCTCACGGCCACCCGGTGAAGATAACGCCCGAAGCAACCATGCCCCGAGAGCACCTGCACCAGGCGGAACGTGAGAGCCCCGCGCCGCTTCGCCAGCCATTCCTCTAGGGAGGGGCGAATGGCCTCAATCGTCAGGTGGCCCGCACTGGGCTCCGCCAGCCTTTCCTTCCACTCTTGGAGGAGGATCATCTGGGAGTGTCTCCTCAACCTGATGACCTCCTCCGAAGACAAAGCCGAGCCGCGCGATCGCGCGTCCGCGACTTCTCGGTACACCGCCGCCAACACTTCGGCATCCAGCTCCCATGGAGGGGTGCCAGCCAGTACACACGCCGCCTCATCGAAAATATACCTAATCCAGCGCTTATATATTTTCTATAATGTACCTACATTATTGAGGAATTTTTGTTTCGGTCGCTTATATTTATAAAGGATAAGAGCCACTAGAGTGTGTTGTAAAGTCAATGCCCCAACAAAGGGTGTGTGCACACGTAGGCCTAATAGGCGTAAAGTGTAAAATTGTCGCGTTGAACGATCACATGTCTAGATTTGCACGATACAGGAACATCGCAAATGTGTTTAGTTAGCGTGTAATGTGACCAACGGATGGGAAAACAGGAAAACGTCCGCTATTGTGGACACAGCTTTATTTATAGAACGACCTTTTTTTCTATTTTAACGTGTACCATGTATGAAAATCATTACTTAGTTAGAGCAAGAAATATGGCAACTCGAATAAATTTGATCCATCAAAATCAATTTCAATAACAACAACCAAGCCATTAGGTACTATTTTCACGACCTAACGAAATACTACACTATAAAACAACTGTTTAATTTTTATAAATAAACTAGCGACCTTCCTCGCTTATCGCTCTGGTATTTTTTTATTTATTAATTTATATTTAAAGCCGAGTCGACATCACTGAAAGTTTATCAAATGATTTACTTCCTCGGGTTACCTTAACAAATAAAAAGCATTAATATGAATACCTTACATAGATCTTTAATTTATTATTAATTTCATTTCAATGAATATTTAATAAAGTAAAATAAAATAAAAATAAATAAATAAACGAGAGACACGAGCTGACTATGAGCTTATTATGATGATGGTGATGATGATTATGATTGTGATAATGATGAAAACCATACAATAAAATACACCGTTATTCTTATGAACTCATAAAGTGTATAAGTAAATATCAAAACAAAAACAAATTATGACCGTGAGCTTTCAGCTAGGTATATTCAATTTAAAAAAAACGAATATCCAATGATATACTTAATGCTTATTAACGTTACATGGTTCTGTTCTTTTACAAACATATTCCAGGTACTATAGCAAATTTAATTGCGAACGTTTTATAAGTAGTGGCAGGGCGTTTGGTGGCAGTAACCACAAAATTACCATACACAAATGTGTACATGCACAGTAACCACACCTATTTGTGCTGTTGTGTGAGTGTTGCTTTTGTTTCAGCACGAATTTGTTTACTGCTCCCTAGAAGAAGCCCATATTGTAGCTAAATAGAAACACCTTAGAAGGGAGATTGTTCTAAAGTACGCGTTATTTTTTTTATTTAGTCTATTCTCAAAACACAATAATTAAACGAACAATATTTAAGGAGAAATCAGCAATCATAATCCCATACAAAATGCATGAACCTCTTTAATTGGCTATTCTGCAAATTATACATTCACGCCCGGAGCATAGTGTGGTCAACATAACTCGATACAAAGCAAACATTAGTCCAGCCATGCATTATTGTCAAGCAGTGGAACACACCCCCTTGCATTATAATAACGTATTGATGCACCTTCAAATAATTCCGTCCAATGAGAATTTTACTCACACAACACACGATAGAGTTGAATTTCCCTTGCTGAGTCTATGAATATAAGGTTTTATTACACGGATGGATTTTGTACATGCACCAAGCGGGCAAGTCTAACACGCATCGTTGGTTAAGAGCTGCTATGACAAAGATTGGGAGCTATGCGCATGCTAGCGTCCACTTTATTAATAAACAACGCGTTTTCCGGCCGTGTGGAGCGTGCGTAGGCAAAATGGCGGCGATGCGTAGTTGCGGCAATAATGTTTAATTAAATCTAGTAATTGCTGTTGTAGTCCATAAAAATATCCTAAACTTGTATTTAGGTAGTTTTAAAAGTAGATGTTCCATATTACATGGAAAATTTGAATAAGAAAACGATTTATGCTGTCATAGATCAAGTATAGAAGACCTCCGTGAAATATGTGCTTTTGTAAGATGATGCCAGAGCCCATTATTTCTAGTAGCTAGTATGAATATTATATCTATGAACATAATAAATTATAGAATTATAAAACTAAGTGAATTTTCCTACTTGATCTGCAGACACATATGCATGTTTAATGGATAACACGTAGACTGGCAAACGTACACATGCATTCTGCGCATTATGTATGTCTGTATACATACATGTATACAATAGTTATACCTCTTGTGAATCCAGTGCACCACGAACACATGTCCAGCGGTCAACAGATTGATTGTAGATTAGAAAAATGCAATAGATGTGACAAACAATGTTTACTAGGGACAATTTTGGACAAATTTGACGAGCCCGTTGGTTAGGCTGTTTGCTAAAGCTATGTCTCAGGGGTCCCGGGTTCGATTCCGGGAATGATCAATTTTAGGTTAGTTAATCTAATGCTATTATGTAATCTAATGATTACCTAACATGGAAAAAGAATCCTGCAAATTACAATGAAAATTATTTTATCGTTTACTTAGTAAATTAGGAGTATGGCGTAGTATGGCGTAGTACTTAACATATTTTTAGTTTTAGTGTTGAAAAAATGTATTATTAGCTGTCAAGGAAATTTGTTACAATATTAATTACCATATAACACCATGTAGTATCTTCATCTCGTTAAAATCCCTCTTTTTTGGACTAAAAAAACGTATGAGATAAAATCACTATAAACTATTTTCGATCAAAGTTAGGCTATTTACCTCTAGCTGTACCTAAACACTAACTGTAACTGTCTATTCTATATAAAATTATAATCTATGTTCACAGATGTTGGCAGTGATTCAGTCGGGAATGCACGTCGATCCTCAACACAGCATAGAAGCGTATTACCAGAGGCACTGAATAGATGTGGAGTAGACTGCGTATTTTGTATGCTAAATGGAAAATCTCCTTACCTACTACTATATTTTTCAAATATTCAAATGTTTTATTTATTTATTTAATAAAGTAGGTACACAGACAGAATACAATTTTATTATTTTCATGAATACCTTGCCACATGGTGCTTAGAGCGACAGCTTTTTTCCCACCACTCCAGGGTCGGCGATTGTTTCTGCTACACACAAAATAGCAAGAAACTCAACAAAAGTACATATATTATTATGTTTATTATGAATATTACCTATTTATTTTTCTATTATTCACGCTAAATAATATTATCACTTAATTAATTTAATAACACTACCAAGGCCTCAAAAGCCTCGTCGAAATGAACCAGGTCAGAGCTTTTACAAGTACCTATATGTAACACGAATTTATAGTGCTATTTAAAACAATAAGATATTTTTTTGAATACATATTTATTGCCTCAAATCTTATTACAAGCCTCTTTCACCAACTACAAGTAAAGTGTTGATTAGTTACATTTTCAAGTAAAGCTTATTGGCAAGTAAATGTTACGAGTATCTTGTGTCAATTTCTACTCGAAGATGGTGAAGCTTGTACGCTTTTTTACCGGTGACTTTAAATGGCGGTTAGCCTACTTGACACTTTAAACAGAGACGGTGAAAGAGGCCCTTAGCATCATTGGTTTCATTTGCTCTGTTATCAGTGAATTTAAAAAATTCTCCACATTTCTTTTACAATGCTTTTACACGCTTAAATCAGAAAAATATTGTTTTTTTTTATTTTAAGTTCGAAGCAGATGTTAACAGTCGACTTGTTGGTAGATGGCTATCGCTGCCTGCTAGGGATTGAGGAAGGGATAGGGAAATAGGCTCTGGTATCCCTGACTCACACATACAATATACCTACACATACAACACACATACTATTAATTCACGGCCATGGTCCTCTGTAAGGGCTATTCCCTTTACTGCCAGAAAGGCAGCCCAAGTGCCACTACCTAACTACTGTAAACTTAAACTAAATAACTATTTAAAAATTTAAACATACTTATACAAAAATGTGGATAAATTGTGTTTTCACAAAAATACACGCAAAGAAAAAGGGTCGGTTAGAAAATTTTCAATATCGT
The DNA here is from genome assembly GCA_947623395.1 of Synanthedon tipuliformis. Taxonomy (NCBI): domain Eukaryota; kingdom Metazoa; phylum Arthropoda; class Insecta; order Lepidoptera; family Sesiidae; genus Synanthedon; species Synanthedon tipuliformis. The sequence continues at coordinate 4,724,227 of OX392428.1, read as the reverse complement.
CAAAAGTACCTGACCTAGCTGTAAATGAAATAAAGACTAAATAAAATAAATATTTTAATGTGCTTAAATAAAAATAAAATTTATTTAGTTTAGCTTTAATTTAGTCTTTATTTCATAAAGCTAGGTCAGGTACTTTTGAAGATATTGAAGATTTTCTAACCGACCCTTTTTCTTTGCGGTCCAGTGTATTTACGAAAAAGTCTATAGGTAATAAATAACCTATCGCTTTTATGTTTAAATTTTAATTTAAGAACAAACAGGTAAGGCACAAGCATGACTGTATTTGTTACCAGTATGTTGATGTGTTTACTAATTAACACAAACATTATTGGCGGTTGTTTCACGCAAATATTCTAACGGAATTGAACTATTATGGCGCCCATTCCAGTCGCTTCACTAATTAGCGGGAATCAGTTTGGTCCGCCGATGCGTTCCGAACACACGATCCGTGCGTTTGATGTCACGTCGGCGACGTGATATGCACGCGTCACTTCATTCGGTTTTTGAACGAGCACTGTAACATCAAAATGAAAATGGTTCAATTATTTTTTTAAACTTTTATTAAATAAAATTGTGTTCCGTTCAAACATTTATTTTTTTAAAAGCTTTTTGCCCGCCACATAGACCGCGTCCGTCGGCAACGATACTTTTTTCTGGATTAAGATCCCTTAGAAAACATTTTTTTTATTTTAATTTCAGACATAAATGTCCATAGCTTAAATATACACGCACATTATACAAAAAACAAAGAGTAAAATAAAAAGTATCCAGGTATCCTGCAAGACGGATTAAGAAAATAGTGTAGGTGGATGTAAGTAAGTTTAGTAGAATCTTCTTATGACGCCACTTCTTCTTACTATCATCTAACCTTAATCTTGTTATCTGCTATACGAAAGATGGAGCGAGTGCTTGTACTAAACTATTATCTAACTAAAATAAACTAAAGAAAAATTGAGTTATATCACCGTGTGGTTCTTCTGTGAAAGGTGCAGGTTGCTAAGTCACAGAGTACATAAAAAAAGGCGATATACTTGTAGCCATATTGCAATTTTTTTTTTTCAAAAACTATCCCCCTAAACGTCCATACCAATCAATAGTCGATTAATCAGTTGCAGAACGGGTGGCGGCGCTCGCGCATTCGTGCGGAAAATCTTACAAAAAATCGCTGGCTCCGGGACGCGCAGGGCTGTACGCACTACTGGAGCTGCGATTTAGGCCTAAGCTACAAATGCCATAGAGTAGCGACAATATTTTTTTTTACACTCTAAATCTGAAGCCACATTATTTTACGTGAATACTTCAAATTTGCTTACTTAGTGGGAGGCTTATAATTAGAAAACTTATAATGTTATAACAAAATTAGGGGTTGATTACAGTTTGATGGTGTTGCTCATTATCTCTGTCAAGCAAATCCAAAATTTCATTACACCAAAAGTCTTCGATATTTTTGGTATATTATGAGAGATTTTTATCTATTTAATTATTTCATTTCTCTAAAACTACTAATAATTATAGCTTCTTTTTAGGTGTCGATTTTTAATTGTTCAAAACTAATCTTTATATTAAGCTTTTTGTATGTCTGTGCCCACAAAACTCAGAAACTAGGCTATGGAATGATTTAAAATTTTCACGCCACATTGCATTTTAACAGAAGACAGTTTTTATATACTTTTTACTCTGAAGTTCTAACGGAAACGGAAAATTGTAGTTCTTTTTAGTGACTTAATTTATCGCATGGTATGGTAACGGGAATTTGGGGGGATCAACGGCGAAACGGATTCAGCTTAACTTACTTTTCTAAAGCTACAATAAATATGTTTTTACGGATACGTTGGCGATTTTAATTGACCCCTCAGCAGTCAACTCTACAGATTTTGTTATTCTGATAGAAGGGTAGGCTGTGGTGTGTCGATAACAGACCTCCATAAATCATTGCCTGGCAAATGTCTTGTCGTTGCCTGCATTCGGCTATTTGCCTGCCACACCCCTCAGACTCTAAACTATCCCATTTCATTTTACATAGTTAACATTTCATATATCATTCATAACATTTCATAATACATCTTTAACTAAAACTAGCTGTTGCACGCGACTTCGCCCGCGTAACTTATATAAAATATAGCCTAAGTTATACTCACTCGCTCATTAGCTTTCTTAGCTCACAAGCTACATTAGCTTTCTATAGGTAAAAGAATTTTCAAAATTATCTTTATATACTCGTATAAGGTTATTATAAAGGTATTCGTCTAAACCTTATCTTATCCAATACCTACTCGTAGTTTTAGATACTTTTATAGTCTATATCTATATTTCTTTATCTATACTTTCTATACTAAGATTATAAAGAGTTTGTATGTTTGTTGTAAAAAAAAAACTCACCTATAGAAAGCTACATTAGGGAGTAACTTAGGCTATTATTTTATAAATTTACTGCATCGGCTAGTATTAAATATAAAATAATACTGCTCTTATTTTTGGTTAAACAACACTTACCTAAGTATAGGAGATATTAAAATTGAATCTTATAAAATTCCAAGCAACAATTTAATTCCAAATTGGAATTTCCTAAGATGTACGAGTATTCGATAAATGTTACCTCTACAATGATCATACTGTCATTTCCAATTTGCGCCTTTAATCTTTCTCTCGGCGGCTCCTTTCACTTGACATCCCTAAATAATTTAATATGTTACACCGTGTGACGTCATGCGTGTAGGTATGTCTGTCTGCTCCACGCGACACCGTAAATCGTCATGCCCTGTTGGCCCGTTTAATTAATTCTCAAATAAGTGAATTCGCTACATATGTAAGTAATCATTTATACGCCTATATGAAAATAAAATCATACTAATAAGTGTTTATAAATATATATTTAGAGGAACTAATGGCCTTGGTACTAATTTTACTAGTGACTAGAAGTACCACCAGTTATTTAATTAAATTAGTAAATCCTTACTAATATTATAAAATGTGAATGTGAGTTTGTTTGTTTGTTACGCTTTCACGCAATAACTACTGAACCGATCACCATGAAATTTTGGATACACGTTGTCTGGGACACTAGACAAAACATAAATGAAGTCGCGGGCACCAGCTAGTATAATTTCTATATACAACCAACGGATAACCACGGCTTATCCTAACCAGCTTAAACCTGTGTTAGCCTTAAAAATTACATAACTTGTTCATTTAATTAAATAACTGCATGATGGTACTTCTAGTCAATAGTAAAAATGAGTACCATTATATTAATTGTATTATTACATATTATAAAAACTACTAAACCATTTTTCATGCGATTTTCACTAATAGAAAGAGTAATAAACGAGATATAATTTTCAGAAAAAAATGCACCTAGGCGTAGCAGAGAGCGGGTCGCTAGTGAACATATAAATTGTTTTATCTTGTAGTCTTATATTAAATGAATTTAAAGTCACCTTACGATATTTGCAGGCACAAAGAAATGCTTTTTTATTTTATGTATAATATATAAATAATTGAGAAAAAATATGAATATAACATTTAGCATTTTAAAAAAGAGTAAAGGGTAAAATTGATATTAAAGTTATAACATTTAACATTAAAAAAATAAAGACTAAATTCACATTGAAGTTGGATACTTCAAAATATTTCTTTTAATTTTGTTGTAAGTAAGTATATTTTACCAAAAACTTATAGAAATAGCAAATTTGAAACTATAACTATATTGTCATAATCAAAATAAGTATTACTCCTAATTACAATTCCGTACACACACATCGGCTGAAGTCTAGTGGCAGCCATTTTTCTCTACATGGCCAATGACATGTCTCTGTGCAACCGTGCATCCTTACTCCGCCTCCGTTGCTCTGTTTCAGGTATTGGATGATATTATTTCACTTCGAGATTCGAGACTACGAAAAGTCTTATGTAACCAATTAAAATAGGTATGATCTGATATTATATTATACCTAGCTGTTGCACGCGACTTCGATCGCATCCGTACCTACTTAATATAATATAATAATAATAATAATCCGTACTCCGTACTTATTAATATTATAAATTAATACATTTAATATTATAAATGCGAAAGTTTGTATGGATGTATGTAACTCTTTCACGCAAAAACCACTGACCCGATCACCATGAAATTTTGCATGCACGTATGTCTGGGATACCAGAAAGGACATAGGGTACCTTTTATCCAGAAAAAAAGTACTACTCCCGAGGGATTATCTAAATTCCCTTAATTTTAACTAAAAAATAATTTTATTTTTTGTAACTCCTGGCTAAGTATAATAGCAATAACGATGTCAGGCGATATATTGCTTTTTCAACGCGGACGAAGTCGCGGTCACCAGCTAGTAACTTTATAAAATATAGCCTATGTTACTCACTGATATAATGTAACTTTTTATAAGTAAAAAAAAAAAAATTAAAAATCGGTCCAGTAGTTTTTGAGTTAATTCATTACAAACATACAAATCTTCTCTCTTTATAATATTAATATATAAATACAACAGTATATAATGTCGTATCGAGTTTACCGCCATAAATCTAAGCTGTAATAATTTTTGAAATTCAATTTCATTCTTTACCACACTATCATCCCCTATTCGCTATGAACAGATTCTACGAATAAATCAAATTAATCTTCCCAGGTTATCTCGTTGTCCTTGAGTCCCTTATGTCCCAATTTGCTAACCCACTAAAGAGGTCCAATTTGCGTGAAGGGCGACCGGATTGTCTCGTAATTTCATTCCATTCCTAATGGATATTCATGCTCAATACTTTTGCGGCAGATTATAAAAATCACAATAGGAAGACGACAATACGAGTAATACCTTTATCACTGTTAGAGTTAATCGAAAGAGAATCATCTTTTACTTTACTTAGGAACAAAAAAGGTTTGTTAAAATTACTCGTATATTGAATATTTAACATTGAAATATAAGATATTTTGCTGCTTTTGCGGCAGATTATAAAAAAAACACAAAGGAAGTCGACAATAAATACCTAATCACTGTAAGAGTTAGTCACTCGAAATAGAATCAAACGTAACTGGAATTGAGGACCAAAAAAGTTTGTTAAAATTACTCAAATATTAAAAATTACCTTACATTGAAAAATAAGATATAAGACAAGAAATTTTGACGACTGACACCGAAGTCGTGTCATAACTCCCCCCCCCCCCCATCAGGTGTGTATCCTCTTGGATCCAAATCCAAGATGATTTCCCAACGTTAAAAAAAATGCTATTTCTGACCGGTCCTTATGAAAGGCAATTATGAGTAAGGCATATGTCCAGCAGTGGACGTCTTATGGCTGTGATAATGATGATGCTTAATGATGATGAAGTCTTCGACACTCTTCATTACTTTGTCAGTAGAAAACCGTTTTAATCTAGCTTGTAATTGTAAATTAAGTAATGTTGACGAGGATAAATGTTTTATTAAAACTTACATCTAATAAATGATTTATTATTATTATTATTATTATAATCCATTCAAAACCTGAAGTACGAGTTGTAACATGTGCATAAATAAGTTGTAACATGGGCGAAATCTTCTTTATATTACTCTTATTCAAACAAAAATCATTTGAGCAATTCTAAACTAAATTAAGGATAGTTAGTTATTAATATTAAATAAATAGTTATTAATCTTAAATAAGAATAAATACAAAAGTGAGAAAGTAGTTACAAAGAATTATTTGAAAAGGTAATGAAAAATATAGCCATTTTGTAGGGCAGAGGGGACGTTAAAGCTACATTCCAGAATAGGGAGAAATATCTTTCGTTTAGGTTTTTTTTACACTCATTACTAGAGCGATTTCCTGTTTTTTTGCCATTTTCCGGTAAAAGAGAGAAAAAAAATGAAGATGAACCGTCGAGGTGCAGAGTAAATTCGGGGTCAAATGGTGATGCGAATTGCTAATTTATGATTTTATCGACTTGTGTATGAAAACTTAAGTAATTTTTTTTTAACATTTATGGTTATTGCTACTATCATATCATTATATTAATGGCAATAATTAGTTTTTACAAAAATAGTGTTGTCAGTGTCGAACTCATTAAAAAACTCATAGTTTTTTAAAACCGTAATCAATTGTTTATAGAACATTAATTAGTTTAGAATTAATATTAATTATTAATTATTTTTTAATTTATATTTTTTTTGCAAAATCCGTTCTTTAAGTCATAATTCTTTTCGATTATTATATTTTTTATGATGAGGATATTTTAATAGGTGACATAAAATTATTACAAAATAATAGCTATGTAATGCATTATACAATTTTTTATTTATTTGACATCCCATATAAATTGTGAATAGTTTTTTTTTCGTTCCAAATCGACTTAGTCTTTAGTAATCCTGCTTTAAACGAAATTCAAACCTTAAAATAACAATAATACGAATGTTAAATCAATAAAACAAGATAATTATGATTTTATCCCATCTCAAAAATGCCCAATGCGCTAAATAAGTTTTCACTTTAAAAATATGACCCATACTTTTCATTTACAATGTTTATGGCCTCTAACCAGCCAGATAGCACATAAATTTATAGAAAAATATTTAATCTAGATATAAAAAAAATTATCGACAAATATTTTTCGCCTCCCTATCCAACCGACCGCAGACCACACGGACCGATGGGCACGAAAAGTCGCTCCTAGCAAATACATTAGAATATACATTACCCTACGTGACTCCAGCGAAATGAATGGCCCAACTCGTACCTCTGTCCTACGCACTCCGCATTTATCTATTTTATCTCCATTTTTACATAACCACTTTTGGCTTGCGCTCTTGATGGCCTTTTCATATGAATTTCAATGCGAATGTTTTGTTAAAACGTTTCAAATATGCAAAAAAAAAGGATTTTTGATTTAACGCATAGTATTATCAAAAGTTTTGAAAGCTACTTTTCATAAAATAAAAGATACTTGGAGTGGAAGGCCACATTGCGATTTTAAGTTGCATGATTAGCATCCTCTCTAGCAGCAATGAGTCAATAAATCGACGGTATCTACGTACAAAGGCGTATGTGACAATACACCAAAATAGCTTTTTTAATCGCTTATGGTTACAATTTGATCAAGCTACATGAGACAATTTTTATTTTTTTTGTAACTAGCTTAGTTTTTGTGATAGACAAACGTACAACGACGTATATCATTTTTGCTCCCGCAAACAAAGGCGCAATGTCACATGCAACGTTTTATTCCCGTGGTCATACTGCTCTCACTAAGTCGCATCTGCAAATGCACCAATGTTCGCGGAAATCGAGTGGAGAGAAGACGTTCAGCTCGTTTTTTTATATTTCAAACTTTACATCATAGCGTTTTCATCGAGAACACAAGATATATTAATTTAGGGCTTAAACGACCCTATATTAGTAATTCTGATAATAATAATTACGATAATAATGAAAAGAAGAATAATAATTGTGACATGGAAAAATCAATTACAGCCAAAATGTTGACGGAATTGGTAAGTAATACAACGAAATTAAATTATTATTATTGATTCGATACCTACATATATATTTATTAACATTTTTTCTATTATTATTTTACTTTAATAGGTAAATGAACGATTATACCCAATGGTTGGTTGTATTGATACATACAACTGTGTTCTAAGGAACAGGGATTAAAAATATTTTCTTATGCTAATATCAATAAAATTACATATACATATGTTTTTGATGATAATACTTAACACTTAACATAATAATTGTTATATTCATTAATTGTGGTTCCTTATAAAAATGCAACGTTGTACTTCGAATATTAACGGTAGTATGTATTACATCCGACTGTGTTTTTCGGAATTACCAAGATCGTATGTACCTAAGCTACTTTTTTCTTGGATGACTATTTTGACATCCAACGTTGTTTGATATTTATTTTGAAAATAACCTGTTTAATTTAAATTTAAAAAAGAATATCTGGAAGTAATTTGTTTTTCATTTATTTTCAGCCAATCGAACCATATTTTCTATCACGTCATCTCCGGTTCCTGAAGAAGCAAACAATTTTGCCATCGATATGGCAGATGTGTGGAACGACGTGTTTTTAGACGACACAGATGATCTTTTTAATAAAAGTAATAATGTTAATACAGTTCAAATTGAAAAATACGAGTCTATGAATATAGAAAGTTCTATATCAACAACAATCTGCACAAAATTTTGGAAAATAAATATGTCTTGAAAAAATTTCTAGACGGTGTCGATCAGGCTGAATAAAAAATAATTGGCCAATTTATAAAAATAAGTGTTATAAATAATATTAATATAAATAATACTAATGATAAATATATACATCGATGATAAATATGAATATGCTATAAATAATATGAATGAATATAGAATAGAAAATATGCAAATATGAAAATATGTAAGGAGTAAACAAGATCTCCAAAGAAAATATAATAACTTGGTCAGCATGTGTAATAATCCAAGAACACGATAATAATTTTAGAATATTATTATTTAGTGACTCTGTTAATGAAAGTAAGCAGGGTAATTAAAAATAGCAATAGTCTTTCTACAATAACCTATTTTACCCCTTTATATTATATTTTTATTACGTGATGTCCTAAGGTAGCTACTAATAAAAGTGGTGTTTGATGATGTGCCTCGATTGACAAAATGCAGTAAAAGCTGCAATCATATGAGTGTTAAAATATATAATAAAACACCTGATGTCATTAAACTTTTGCCTTTAAATAAATTTAAAAGAAATCTTACATTGTGGCTTAAATAAAAAATGTTTTATAGTGTTGACGAATTTCTACAATTTAATGACATTTAAACTTATTGACATTTTTGTTTTCTTGTTTATTTTGATCTTTGTGTGACAGTATAACTATGTAAGACTACCATGTTTTAGGCAAATAAACTATTTGATATTTGAAAAGTGATTGACGAAACTTCAAATGGTGCATAAGAAATCAATATAATATTTTAAAAAGTTTGAAATACTTATATTTTAATATTTTAAAACGCTAATGGTAGCGTTAAAATATTTTTATGTATTTAGGTTAACATTCAATAAAAATAAATATATTTTAAGAACGTCACGTTGGCAGTATAAAATAATATAAGTAGTTAAGTTTAAAGGTTTAGGAAAGAGTTTAAGTTAAAGATTGTGGTTGTGTGGACCTAATAAATGCATTATTGTTATTATTATCTCACATATTTATTTTCTTTCTTAATTCAAATTATTTTACATAAATATTATTTTAAAAAAAATAAACAATAACTATCGTAAACAACTTAAAACTAACCGCCGGTAGCTTGCTTTGCCTCGCTAGTTGCGGACTTGTAGTTTTTTTATACAGGTATTTATTGCGTTTTTTTTAATTACATTGCAAAGAAATTAAATTTAAGAAAGAAAAAAATATACTTGAATAATTATTTATTTATTTTCAGACAAATTAGCCCATATTTAGTAAATTACATAAATTACACAATAATGTCTCATTCTTATACGTGTAAGTTTGTTAGTTGATAGAAAAGAAGTTGTAATTATATCGGCTTTCATTTGTGTTAATTTCATATTAAAGTTTCTTGAATTAACTGCTACATTTTTCATGTTATTTTCACTTACAACACATACCCCTTTTCATATTTCCCAAGAAAAGTGTTGCATTAGCACATAGTACCAGTATAATTTTGAAGAATAAAGACGCATAATTTCATACCACTTTGTATTTACAAAGAACAAAGTTGTAAGTGATTAAAGGACCTCATTTTTTGTCTAATTACTATTTTTTTGAGAACAATATTAAGGAAATAACATTATCAACTTATACCTAATAGCATATTTAAATTTCGTGGAAATTGGTTGTCTTCGTTTGGAAATATTTATTAAAAACTGTTTAACAATTTTCAAATCGCTCTCCTGAAAAGTTAAGATTTTGCAGATGCGACTTTGTACGTAGATACCGTCGAAATGTCAAGCCTGCCCCTGCCCACTGCCACTTCAATTTACTAACCCGCCGCCTTATGTTATGTCGATAACTTACGTCGTCTGCGGATCTCCTCATTTCTGATTCGATCGCGCAGTGTAACCCCGAGCATAGCCGTTTCCATAGCTCGTTGAGCGACATTGAGCTTCCTTACGAGGCCCATAGTTAGAGACCACGTTTCAGCGCCATACGTCATCACTGGCAACACACGTTGGTCGAAAACCTTTGTCTTGAGAGACTGAGAAATTTTCGACGAGAAGATGTCTCGGATTATAGTGAAATATATTGATGTGAAGTTCTCTTTTCTACACACATAATTGAAACTAATAGCATTTAACGAATTTTATAACGTAATAACTGCATAATCAAGTAGCAGTTTATAGTTGAACAGTTAGCTCTTACAAAGTAACGGGTCGGAGGCAACGGGTGTTAACGAAATCAGCAGAGAAACTTCGCCTTAAGAACTTATCCTCGTATCACTCGATATTAATTTATATCGTGTGGTATATATAAAACAAGACATTTTTGTAAATTCTTGTTTTTCAAAATGGTATGCAAGTGACCAAATTCTATATACAAATAAAACATTATAAAAACAAACTTAACATTAAACCTAAAAAACCAATAATACTATATTCTTATCAATGTAATTTATAATTTTTTTTTGTATAATTTTTTTTTAATAAACTATAATTTTTGTATAAAATTGATCTGTTTAACATGATTATGTTTCACTTACAATTAGTTGAAATCCCTGTATTCGGAGGGAGGTTCCAAAGTTTGCATCTTACTATCTTTTTCCTGTGACTTCGCATGCATACCTATTAATAACTAGTAGTTTCCCTAAACTAGTCCTAACCAACTAGTCCTTCCCTTGAAGGACCAATATTTCTCAGCACTTTACTAAGCTATTTCAGCATTATATCCTCTAGATCAAAATTGGAGAACTATATAAGTTATATAACTTTCAGATGTTACAACTGTACATTGTATATTTGAACAATCAATCTAGGATATAGACGATCGGTGTTTCAAGCTTCAATTGAATCTAATAGTCAATATTATATTATACTACGGGATTGAGTGACAAACATCCAAACACCTTCACAAGTATTGCCTTTATTACCTATATTATTAAACTAGCTGGAGCCCGCGACTTTGTCCGCGTTGAAAACTGAAAAATATAACACACGTGAAATGCCTGACACCTTTATCGGGAAATTTACATTTTTTCAGGAAAAAGTATCTGCATCTATCTGCATGTTAAATTTCATCTAAATCCAAATGCATCCAATCCAAATGTGATTGAGAAACATACATATAAACTTCATGGATTGTAATACAAAAGAAAGACATGATCTATACTTACACCTAAATCTTACAATTCATTGTACATTTTCTTACTGAAATCCGAAATTGGATTTGTTAATCGACCCTACACGCTCCCTCTATGCCTTTTGGCAGTTTGCAAGGAATAATGAAGTACATATATGAAGTATGCGAAACGAGATTGCAATGGCGCAACTTTGAATCATTGCCTATTTTATATCTTGGATTAAGTATGCTTAATGTGTCCAAAGTATATGAATACAACATTATAATATTAGTAATTATTTTTTACAGTAACAGTAATAATGAATTAATAAAATTTAAAATACACTTCTGAGCATGCGAAATAAATTTAATTATTAAGTATGTGTGAAGAACGTATGTGAAAGAAAGTAGGTATTCTCGGATTCTAGGGTAGCCTCTAATCACGGAGAAGGCTCGATCACAGGCCTTGTCCGCCGCCTTCCACCTTGAGCGGGACCCGGGCTTGATGGAGACTGCCGCCCGTCGTAAGGTCCCTCGAGGTGGCCGGCGTACCTCCACTTTCAAGTATGCCGAGGTTCTGACAGGGAGCGTAGCTCTCCCCGAGCTGGATAGCCATGGCAGGGCACCGATGTCGTGTCATAACGTCCCTTGATCCCGCCCATCTACGGCCGAGCTAGAAAGTCATTTGGTTTTAGCGAATCCGGCATAATCATACAGTGTTCTCTACACTGCCGGGTGGATACCCGGCAGTCTAGAGTAAATCTTAAATTCTTAAATCTTAAATTCTTAATAGAGTAAGTCTTAAATTGTCTGTTATTCCGCATCGTATAAAAATTACCTATCCAGTTTAAATTATCCACATGTTAACTGTTTGGTTATCATTATGGAATACTAAATAACTTTTACTTAACAATACACACCACGTTTTATGTTGCTGAAAATGCTGGGAATAATTCGAAAAATCGTTTTTTCTGGTCGTCACTTAACGTCATAGATTAAATTTTCACCTTCAGCTAACTGAAAAAATCCATTACTTCCGCCAGATGTCACCAAAATCAAATGTCGCTGGAATAAAAATGGAGTGAAGTAGGTGTTGTTAGAATTATTTTATTTAAGTTTAGAATGTCTCTTTCGAATTTAAACTGTAGAACAGGCCGACGGGCAGATATTATTGCAAATAAACGATATATTCGGACCAATACAAATGCAAATATTTGGATTTTATAATTGCCACTTATAATTAAGTTTTTTTTTAGAATTCTTAACAACTATTAAAGTTTATTGTAAAGATTATCTATTATTTATTATGATCTTATTATTATTTTATTGTTTATGATCTTTATCTTTTATCCTTTCATCTACCTTTTTAGTTAATCGGCTAAATATTATATTAGATACTTATATTATAACAAATAATAATGTTTATTAAAAATATTGATTATACTCGTATTTGAATATTTATTTTTTATGTAATTTTTTGTTTTTTATATTTGAACAAATTATGTATACTTACATTGTTGAAATTCATAACCACTATAATTTATGTTTTGGAAAAAATTACGTGTTTTATGGTGTCTTTAAAAAGATCTTTAAGTAAAATTAATAAAAAAATTAAAATGAATACTTATCTACATATTGCGACTCCTATCGTTTCGCTGTCATACGGCCGAGCCACTGAAACACAAAGTTTTTTTAATCCACGCAAACAGACAGACAGACATTAATCAACGTCGATCAAGAACAGGCATTCATTGGTACGTGAAATTGGGACATAAGTCACAATTGATAGCTACGATTTTGATAACAAACAATATTCAAATTGGGAATCACCAATATGATTATATTTGCACATTTGCTAATATGAGATTCAGGGGAAAAAATCTTGTTTTCTTAACAAGATTATTCCATAATGATAACTATAACTATAATATAAATATAAATATTCACACATTCCACCAGCACCATCTAGTTCCAAAGTAAGCAACTTAATGCTTGTATTATAGATACGAGACGGTTGATATACTACATACATTACTTTTTTTTTGTAAATACATACATATTATAAATACAAAACATCCATGACTTGGGTACAAAGGTAAATTTTAACATATTTGCCCCTAGCAGAATTCGAACCCGCGACCGCTTGGTTAACAGCTAGGGTTAACTAGCCACTAGACCAAACGTGTCGTCGACTATGAAAGTTTATTTTTAATTATTATTACAGAAAAAATCGTCCAAATTCGCACATTATTCACTCCTAGGAACACAGTAGAGGTTCAAAGCCAATCCTTCGAAGTCACATTTATATTACTAGCTAACCGCCTTCGGCTTCGCTTGGCTGCAATTTTTCGCACCATACAATATGTGTTGGTTAGTATTGTGTTTCGGTAAGTGAGTAAGGGATGCAGGAGCTAAGGATTAAGAATAAGGATTAAGGATACAGTAGGAACCTTAATCCTCATTCCGTACCCTTAATCTTTGGCAGCACTTGTGGGATTGTTTGACTGTAGTCACGAACCATCAAGTGGACCGATGGAAGGAGGCTGTGGCCGACCTGCCGACTATACAAAGTGTAGCTAAAATCTAAATGAACGAAAATTTTAATGAAAACACAAAAGGTTTAAAATTTGCTTCAATAATAATCACCCTTATAACCTTCGGCTTCGGCTTCGCCTTAGGCTTTCGGCCTTCGGCTTCGCTTGGCTGCAATTTTTCGCACCATAGGTGTATTGCATTTTTTGGTAGTATTGTGTTTTGGTGCACTCACGAAAACACCAAAACAAAACTAAGAGATGCAGGAGCCCAGGATTAAGGATACCGTAGAAACCTTAATCCTTAATCCTTATACTTAATCTTTGGCAGCGCACTTGCAGCCCTTGTGGCATTGTTTGTGTTATAGGCGACTGTAGTCACGAACCATCAAGTGGACCGTCAGCCTGTGGCCGACCTGCCGATTATACAAATAACCTAAAATCTAAATGAAAGAAAATTTTAATGAAAATACAAAAGGTTTAATATTTGCTTCAATAACCACCCTTATAACCTTCTCACTTTAAACTATATAGTTTATATATAAGTATGTAAGTATAGGTAAACAAAACATTAATACAAATTTCAATTCGCCCCACAATACGTCGCTAGGTAAACCGAAGTTTAAATCTAAAATTCTAATTATTTCGCGGCACGAATTAAAACCGGATCGAGTTTCCGAGTAACTTCAACAAAATACGAGACAAATAAACTTTGCATATTTCGTTATTAATAATTAGGGCACCTCTTCACCGGAGCAAATGAGATTTAATATGATTTTCAGATTTACAAATTTCCAAGTTTATATTCAGGAGCTAAATGAAATGTATACACTTCATAATTTATTTTAAAACATCTTTACGCATATAAGTTTTACTTACACAAAGAATATATACATATAATAGTAATATTTAATAACTAGCTTAATAATAATAATTAGCTCGCAACTTCGTATGCGCTTTTTCTAAAATCATTTTTTTACCTCTGTAACATAAATACAACGTGTAAAAAATGATTTCTTTGGAAAAATATTTAATGTACAGTCAAATCTCTATAAATTAGGGCTTATTTTATTTCGTGTAAAATATTTTATATTTCAAACGAAAATACATATGTAACAAATATAATTATCATAAAATTACTTATCTTTTTACAAGACAGTTTATAACCTTTATCATTAAAAAACCTACTATTGCAACTATATATTTTTATAGAGTACTAACTGGTGCCCAAATTTCGTGATGATCGGTTGAGTAGGCGTGAAAAGGTAACAGACAGACGGAGTTCTTTCACATTTAATATCACAGATATTTTATAATATTAGCGTGAAAACGTAATAGACAGACATAATTATATTGGTATGGTATGATAGTATATAATATATGGATAGTTCCAAACAGGTCTACGCATTGAAATTCGTTGGCGTAGCGGTGTGCTACGAGATCTAACCTCCGTCGTAGAACTCGTATTTTATAATTCCCTGCTACGAACGTCTCTCGTAGCGGGGAAGGGGTCGTTTCTCGCTTCACTGCGTAAGAGCACACAGCCAATATAGATTGCATTAAAAGATTTGTTAAAGGATTGTAGGTTCGTTCAAGATTTATCTTCGCTCTGTTATACAGCTTACGTTTTTAATGGTTGAGCTGAATGCTTAATTTTGTAAACTAATACGTAGAAAGTCTTCAAATCAAATGGGCGTTAAAAATCAATTTTAAATCTAAACATTTTGTTGTTTAGAACAAACTTTCAAGATAAATTATTAATATAATAAGAGTAAATTACTTGTAATTTATTATAATATCTGTGTTTTTTTAATTAACAAAACGAATATAAAAATTAATTGAAACATTTATTATAAAAAAAATATTTTTCCTTCCTTCTACGGGCCTAATTATTACTTATATTATTATTGTTGTTAAAAATTTTCTTGAACTTAATCCTTGCATGTTTTGATTTAATTATTATCTTATATTAAGAAAAGAAAGAATGAGACACAGTTTTGAATTCTTAAAGTCAAGAGAACCTCAAGTATTTACATACATAGAGTCGCGTATTTACGAACCCGAGTTGGTGTGAAGCCGCATGTGCAAAGCCGTGTTAAGAGCTGAGAACTGATCCGTTCTGACACGCACTTGATACGCCGCCGCGTATACAGAATTTTCTAAACGGATCTCTATAGATTTGCCACTCCGAAATCAATTTCTGTAAACGCCATCTTAAAGGAGACCTTTCGGTATATGTAAAAACAGCAAACGTGCTTTGTTTTAGTGAGTGAATTATAAAAAATAATAAAACCAGAGCCCCTTCTTCTATCTCTTCGATGTGACTTGCTTATGTATGCACTTAGCTTGTAACATTTTAAAAGTAAGGAAAACCCATCAACTAGTGATATAAACGAAACAAAATGTTGGGTGATTTCTTAAATGACAATTTTTATAAATATACTTAGGTAATAAAACAGAATATTTCAAAAGAATTTAATATAAACAATTTATTTAGAAGAAAATAAATTCAAGGCAAACGAAACTCAAAATTGCATGGAAGATGGCTACCATCACATCCCTTAACTCACTCAGTGAAACACAATACCAGACATAGTTATTTCACGGTAGTCTTCTGTAAGGAGTGGTTACCGCCACCAGACGGGCTGCTTAAATGACGTGCCATTACCTTCCTGATCCAGACCAGAGCCAACTTTGAAAAGTTGATTTCCAAGATTAACTTTGCCGGGACTCAAACCGGGATTCGTTAAGGCTTGCACCCTTTCTTTTTTTTAACGTTGGGAAATCCTCTTGGATACCTACCCGGCAGTGAAGGGGAGACTACGGGGTTATGCCGGATTCCTAGCGGCTAAAACCCAACGACTTTCTTTCTATCCCGGCCGTTGATGGGCGGGGGGGGGGGGGGGGGGGTCGTGGGGACGCTATTGCACGACTTCGGTGCCCCGTCACGGAAAGCATGCACGCTAATCACTCATTCAACGGGCTCGCCGAAACAATGGAATTGCGAAATAACAATAAGTGTAACAACTCTATATAGATATTTTTGAAATCAAATCGTATAAGTTCAGCGACGCGCAACGCGGCGAGAGGGCGCGAACGTGACGACTTCCGCCCGCGAAATCCGTTTCCGTCACACACGTTTGCCTTCTCATTTATATTATATTTTATATATAATAACTTACCTATATACTGTAGCTGTATACAGTATACGTAGATAAAGTGACATAATAGTACATTACATTCTTTATTCTTCCTAATCCCTGAACCATAATCCTACTAATACTTAATCTCTAATATATAAAATTCTCGTGTCGCGGTGTTTGTTGCCAAACTCCTCCGAAACGTCTGGACCGATTTTGATGAAATTTTGTGTGCTTATCGGGTAAGTTTGAGAATCGGCCAACATCTATATTTTATGTTAAGGGTGTTACCCCTAAATGTTAAGGGTGGTCAACCCCAAAAATTTGTTATTTATTTTTTCGCAAAACAACGTTTGCCGGGTCAGCTAGTATACTATAAAATACACTATATTATGGTCGGCAGCGCACTTAATCACCTAGCCCATCTGATGAACTTTAATTCAAAATAATGACGATAAAGTGGACGGTCGTATTTTATTTATAAAAGAATATATTCTATCCAATAGAGATGATATCAACCATTATATCCCAAATAAAATAATAATCTTCGTTCTCCTTTAGTCCGTGAATAGAATTCAAAACAAATCAACCATTCACACGAAATCTGAACCTCATTTCTTCGTAAGCAGCCCCCTGAGTTCAACATTTAAGACTATGAACTTGTCAACAGCTCGTTATTATCTAACTGACATATGAAAATCTACCTGACCAAAAGTATGAAGCTTAAAACATTTATTTTAAACAGGTTTTGCCCGCGACTTTGTCCTCATCCGATCGGTACCAAACTTCACAGGATTACCCGCTGGACTTATCTGAAGATTGTCTGAAAATTTCATCAAAACGTTGGATAGTCCATTTATCGAGAAAGGCTTTCTCGTGCGGACGAGGACGAAATTGCGGACAACAACTATTGTATAGGTACTAACCTATACAATAAGATCACAAGACCTTCCCATAAAACGTGGAAACCAGAGCATATGCAAATTTTTCAATCAATTTGAAGATATTATACTTAGTTGCCTTTATTATTAAAAACATCATAACTCAGCTATGTTGTGATGTCTATAGTAATGATCAAAGCCGCCATTTCAGTAATGTAACCTCGTGACACCATCAGTATCATCATATAGTAAATAGTACTTAACCAATATTAAGTACTATTTACTCTAATCTATGTTACCGTTAACAACACCGCATGTGTGCAACATGTGGTTGTAAATGTGAAAATATTTTATCCTGAAAATATAAATATACTTGAGTCCACAGTCGCAGTGGTCATAGAAACAATTTCCTTCGCGACAGGATCTCGGTATATTCGCTTAGAAATATGATTTAATCTGAACACAATAGCCGTATTGAGGGGCAAGCCGCGTAAACTGACTCACAGAATGTACCTAAATTCTTCCTCCAGTCAAAGCGGATATAAGGTACATTATTATATTTACAGTATTTTCAAGTAGGTAATAGGTATATCTTAGCTTTATATACTTAAAAAAAGAACGTAAAATTGCAATTTCAGTTCTCAGAACATATTTATAATTCTGATTATCTTGATTTCTTATCTCAATCTCAACATTCAAATTAGGCAAATTCAATTGCCTATACATAAATCGTGTCTTATCAACATGCAATTGGTGATAGTAATAGGTACAACAAATAAATAATCATACCGAAATACTTCTACAGGACAGAAATGCCTCATAAAACTATATGAGGCGATGGATGATAATGATGAAAAAATAAAAAAAAATATCTTACAATCAAATTGGTCTCTAAAATGCATAATTTATAAAAAAAAAAACTTATTAATAATACTTAGAAATTGTTATATTGTTAATATAGTTAGAATTAAATAAGTAGATTAAAGTCAAAAATATATTTTTGCTTGTCCTTAAATTTTATAAAAATAATTTAATAAAAAAACACTTGAATGATTCTTTACGCAGTCGGTAGGATTCGAACCTACGCTCCCAGAGGGAATCTGATTTCTAGTCAGACGCCTTAACCGCTCGGCCACGACTGCTGTACGAGAGAACTTCGAAAATAACTAACTAATTAATAGTTAGTGTTTGTTTAGTACATAATTATGTGGTGTATTTTAAAATTTATAAAGTACTAGTTGTTGTACGCGACTTCCTCCGTGTAACTTTATAAAATATAGTCTATGTTACTGGCTGATAATAGGTATAGCTTCCCAACAGTGACTGGACAGATTTGAAATCTGTCCCGAAAGAGAATTGCACT
Source organism: Synanthedon tipuliformis (assembly GCA_947623395.1). Lineage (NCBI taxonomy): Eukaryota > Metazoa > Arthropoda > Insecta > Lepidoptera > Sesiidae > Synanthedon > Synanthedon tipuliformis. The sequence continues at coordinate 4,705,033 of OX392428.1, read as the reverse complement.
TGTCCGCGTCGTGTTATACCTATATGTGTGTGTCTACGAATATAAATTGACTATTAATCAAAAGAGTTTTAAAACTGTTAAGTTTGTATTTTTTTTTTCAATAAATGCCATACTATTGAATTCGTGGATAATTTTTGAAAACATTTTTGAAGATGCCACCGAAGAAGAAGACGTGTGTAATTGCCATTTTAAAAATTAAAATCAACTTTTTTTTTTGGCGATATTTATGATTTATGAAAAGGTTTATGGGGTTTATGTCATGTAGGTATTTGCTTTCAATACTTTTTTGCATTTTTGCAAATGTTTACCCCCCAAATGTTTTTAATTTAGGAATAAAGCAATTTTTTAACAGCTCATCAGTGGGTAGGTAAATTACTTAACACATTATAAAAATATTTTATTTTATTTACCTATAAATTTTTAATATCTTATATTTTTATTTAATTATATGATTGTTTCTTATATTATTACATAAATTTATTATTATTTTGTTTTGTTTCAATTTTTATTTCATTTTGTTTGTTTATTATTTAGAGCTTATACCTTAATAGTCCAGTAACCTTAAATATAGACTTGCTTTAAATCCCGTAATTCCGATTTTTTTCTGATTTGTTTATGATATTGGTCCGTAAAATAATCCAAGTGAGTGCTGAGCCAGTGACCGTTTCACTGTTGCGAGGACACACACTCTTTTATTCATAAATTTCTGTTTTGTTGTTTTTATTTTTATTTTTTTTTATTGTTGTGTCTTTGTAATCGTGAATAAAACTTTTTCTTTCTTTCTTTCTTTCTTTCAAGTTTGAAACGTCAAGCATATAGGTACCTACGTACCTACACGTACTTTATTTAAGGGTTTTGTGCAAACCAGTGCACGAAAAGTTGCGGTCCATTGCTGCTTTTAAAATATTCCACAAGTATCAAGGCAACTAAGTAATACAATATATTACGACGTCTAAGTGGGTAATACAATTTCCAAGGCACAAAGTCAAAGAGCCACCTCACGCCTCGCCCCGCGCTCCACTGGTGTCGCAATAAACAAATTACTCTAATACCAACCGCAATACGTGCTGTGTACGTTGTAGGGTGAAAATATCTTTAGTAACCTTTAGGGAACATTTTTAAAAAAACATTAAAGCATGAAATTATTGAATTTTATGACCAATTTCATAACAAATTTTTCTTAAGCATGTTCAAGGCAAGAACTTAGCAGAAAAGCGTTGTTTTTCTCGTCTTATATATTTGACTTATTAGAATTAAATTAAAACTTATATAATGGAAATAATAGATTATATTAAAAAAGTTTGAATCGGATTTATACAAAAAATCTGTATAAAAAAAGCAAATTACTGCCCAAAAAAACTTTCTCGTCACTGTAACTTTACAGTAATTTACAGTAACACACAGTAAATTTACAGTAACACACAGTAAATTTACAGTAACATTGTCACAGTAATCCCGTTGTCAGGGAATGATGGCAGTAAGAGAAATTGATTTAAATTTATTATAATTATATATACTAGCTGGTGCCTGCTGCTTCTCCCACGTAAAATATGTCTATATGTCAATCCTGAAATTCTATTCTAATTATTGGTGAAAGAAGTTTTTAAATAGGATGTCTACTTTCCAAGATTACCTCCTACATACAAACAAACAAAAATAGGAACTTTACCTCTTTATAGATAATATAAGTATTATTAGATTAAACTTAAAACCTTACTTACTTCTGTATAGACATCTAATACACAAGTTATGGAGCCCATAGCGTCTGTAATTATGTACTAATTACGCACTCTAGGCGGGCGTGCGTAACACGCCTTCATGACTCCTAATTCAGTTCGCGACTAGCGTAAAATGCTTTACGCTTAATGCTCACGCAAAATCTTACTTAATTCCGTAGATGAGAGCAAAAAGAAAGATACGTTCTTATAATTATAACATGTGTCTTCTATAAGACGTACTTAGGAAAGTGTGATCAGGAGTTGCATGAGCTCATACTGCCTTCTCTTTTCTTTCATTGGCTACCCGACAGCCACTAGGTGGCGCTGCTTCACTCCCATACAAATTCACGTAGTCTGATTGTTTTTTTGATAATATGCTCTAACAAAGTTTTATCAATGATCGCTGATAGGCTAGATTGTTTATAATATCCAGCATTGTTGCAATATACATGTTGGTGGTAGTTTTTAGGCATTCACTTATTACCTATTTTGTTCTCTTATCTTTATCTTGTGTCTTATTACTCTTAGTAGGTATAGGTATATATAAAAAAATTGCTTTTACTTATACGTTTTACTTACGTATATGGAACTGTCTATAGAATAAGATTAATGTATTGTCACATGTACGTAATATATGGGTTCAGTTGTATAAAAATAAATGAATTTTATTTTCAATTTTATTTTAATTTTTAATAATAATTGAATTTTTAATATTAATGCCATATATGACAAAAAATATTAATTAAATTTAGTAAATCGAATCTTCTTTAAACTTTAACAAGAATATATAATTTTATTTAAGCCAAAAATCACTTAAAATTAATGAGTAAATCTTTATTCATTATTCGATACTATCTACCCCTTAATTATCTCTATTGCAAAAACCTATTTCGCCTGCATATAGTTGCATGCAATTACGCTACACCCATGTTAGATGATCGAGTCACGTTAGGAACGGGCGCTATTGGCGCCTGATGAGAAATTACTTGCTCGACCATACGGAAATATTGCCGCGACGTTCTACTTAGGGACTTAACGCGTTCGTTTAAAATTTATTGAAAAAGTTTACTATCATAAAACGAACGAGACTTAGCATATACATAAATTTATTTATTTTAATAAAAACACAATGTCCTATAGTGTCCTATAGTAAAACATGGTATAAATTCAATTCAAATTCAAATTCATTTTTTTCAGGTAACTAGACCCATTTTTTACATTTTTATACATAGTTATAATACATACTATGATATAATACAAAATTAAAGAAAAGAAATAATAAGTAAATGGCTAAAAACTAACACCAACATGTCTATTACTACAATGTCGGATATATAATACAATCTAGCCTATCAGCGACTATTGCAATAACTTTGTTAGAGCTGCCTAGTTATATTATAAAATATAAAGAAATTGATACGACACCTACACTTACCTAACACATTGAAGTTATATGATTTCAATATAAATAAAAAAAGAGATGTCCAAAGGTTGCTTGTGTTATAGGCGACGGTAGCCATCTACCATCAAGTGGACTATCAAGATTTTTTTAAATAAAGCAAAATTTTTACAGGCCATTTCAATCCTATATACCTACTTATAGCTGCTCACGTGCTCAAGGATTTTTTTTATGTAGTTAAATTTTGATCGATTCGAAACGTTTATCGATCTGTTGAAACTTAAACATTTGTTACAACAAATGTGCACTCGAATGTAGTGGCTTCGAGTGTATCTCGATTACACCCTACTCGATACAATGGGTTGGTACTGTAACACCCCTCTTGCGATAATTGCACACAGCAGCATCAAGCACTCGATCCAAACATGCATGTTAATACCGGTTAGTTGTCATCAATAAATTAAATGTTTAAATGTTGTCAATTAAGCTCTTGACGAATCACTTAACAATATTTTATTGTACAACACTTTTTTATACTAGCTACCAGCTGTAACATAACTAACTTCAACCTTAATTCTATCTCAATACTAAATATAAGTAATCAAAATCACTTTGGTGGTTTGATAGTGGTAACATAGTGACTTCAGATTGTAGGTGATAGCAGGGCACATTCATTCATTCATTCATTCATCTCAGCCTTAGGTTGTCAATTGTCTCAGGTCAGAAGCAATCTGGATTCGCCGTCGACCTGCAGCCCTTATCAGGACGTCTCTCCAGCTTGTGGATGCGCTGCGCTTGCTGCTCTGTGGTTTCCACTCGAGAACCTTCCGGCCCCAGCGGCCATCGGCTTTAGATACTATGTGTGCTGCCTACTGCCACTGCAACTTACTGATCCGCTGGATTATGTCGGTAACTTTCGTACGTTTACGGAACTCCTCATTTCTTATTCGATTTCATAGTGTAATCCAGTGCATAGCTCTCTCCATACCTATTTGAGCGACGTTAAGGTTTCTTAATAAGAGAACACGCTTCAGCGTTATTTATGTTATCATTGGCAACACACATTGGTCGGAAACTTTTGTTTTGAGACACAGGAATTTTGTCCTCAGGCTGAGGCTTGTGTCCTTAGGCCACGGTAACTACTCGTACTTAAGATCAAATGGACCGTCAGCCCGTCCTTTATAATATAAGAAAGTTTACAATAAACTGCTGTAGCTTGTAGGTAAGTCACTGCCCAGATAGATTTAGAGAAGAAAAAAAACCTTAATAATCCCCAAATTAACCCCTTGGTGGAAACGTGATTAACTAGCTACTTACGGCTCATTAGTCGATTTACTACCGAACATTATAAGGAGTTGTTTACACTGATTGGAAATTTTAATCAAAATTATAACTTCTTCGCTTTTTAGAACAATTTCTTTCTACCATTAATAAAAATTCCTTTAAAATGACTTCGAAACGCGTTGTGCCCAGCCAATACTAAATTAAATAAATGTAGCATCAGCATGTGCATATGACTGAATCTTTTCGATATTTTCAAAGAAATAAAAGATCCTTTCATTAGTCTAAGAATCGCTAACGACACTCCAATTCTCGTCTTCTTAACTGGGCATTACAGTTTATCAATCAGAACATGACTTAGCGTTTTGTCAACATTCAGTAGGTACGTTGCGGAATTTATCTCGTGAATATCTTGCTTGGACATAGAACCGGGATCAACATTGTTCCATCCTTTACGTCTAATCGACCGTGTACAGCCAGCATTAATAAATGGTGCTTAAAATTTAACCTTTTTTCGGCTTAGCTAATGGCGCTTCAATAATTGGTAAGCTTTTTTTAACGAAACTGATTGTATTCACCGGTTAATTTATTGAGAATGAAAATTGGGACAATATTTTTTGTAGATTTACTGTGAGCGCTGATAAGTTCTTAATTCTTCTTTTAAAAAATAATATTCACCAGATAAGTAGATAAGTATGTCTCCAATTTTATTATTGTTAGATTGAATCGTCAACTTCAGCCTTTACCTGTCAACTCTTGAATTTATTTTTTGTTGCATTACGACATCTTCATTTGTTTTTGAATTTAATACTTAAATAGAATAAGCGAGATATCATTATGGGATCAAACTATTCAATCAGGTTCAGACCAAATAAAAATTATAGACAGAATTTTGCAATAGTGAAGCCGGTTTTATAAATATTGTAGCAATAAGTAAGTAACTTCAATTTTTAAACTGAAATTATTTGGTTTCCTAGTTTACTTACGCGTGAAATGTGTTCCATCCTACTTTTGATTTTCGCAATTCGAGATTTTCACTATAATTAGGTATTATAAGGCGAAGCGAAGTTGAGTTTGAGAGGCGAAGACATCACCGAATATGTCAGAATACAGAAAATAAGGTAAATAAAATAGCAAATATAATATAAGTTATTTCACTGTTTATTGAAATTTGAATATAATAATGTAAATATTTACAATATGTATATATATACTATTAAGATATATTCAATCCAACTACAATATAATTTCGTATTTTTCTACGTGTATTTTTAAAAATAATTACACAACCAATAAATTGTCTAAGTTTAAATATATAAGATTTACTTTAATTATAACATATTCGTGTTAACGTGTACTTTTATGTCCGTATAGATACGTCTTTAACTTAAGTAGGTAATTTAAATCAAAATTCGGGATGAAAATACTTTGTGAACACCTAGTAAAATTCTTGTCTGTTTTATTGTGATAGTGGCGCTACGTAGCTTTTTGATTGGATTCTCTAATAATTTTGGGGATAAATTTCACTTGATTTACTTAGTAAAATCGTTTTAAAGTTAGACTTGGTGGTTTCAATCTTCGGTAAGATATCTGATGCAATCCATTTTTCGTTATGTTAAAGTCGGCAGTCAGGCTGACGGTCCACTTGATAGTTAGGTGGCTCCCGACGCCTAATAGGTACACAAACAACCCCCATAGGGTTCTGCAAGTCCCATAGGTTGCTGCCGACTACAGTAGGATTAAGCGCTAGTTCAGACAGGTGGTTAGAACCGCGCGATTTCCGCGCATAAACCGCGCGGTTATGTCTGAACGATTACAAAACAACTCATATAAATAAGACCCGCGCAATTTCAGAATCGCATGGAAATCGCGCGGTTCCCGCCGTGTCTGAACTAGCGCTAAGGGGACTGGAAACGAATGGGTTCTGTAAATGACTTGTTTAAACACTACGTCAAAACTGAATGTCAGTCACGTCGTAGCTTTTGTATGTAAACTTACTATTGCTTTTCTATAAAAATGTTAATAATAAATCTTAATTCGTTTGTATATTGATAAAAAAAATCACATTAAATCTATAATATACCTAAAAAATATAAACGGTTTTCATAATTTTAAAGTCGTTGTAAAAATTTAATATTGGCCACTATACGGACATATTTGTGGATCTTTGTTATTATTTATATATGTATAAAGCCAGTATACGCATCATTTATAGCTACATACATATCAAAAGTATGAATATGAAAAGCTTATACTGTTATAAAATTAATATTACCTATTTACTAGTATCCAGAAAATAATATTTCAAAATTTTAAATAATAAAATATTATTTACAATACAAAATATGTGTGTAAACATATATAATTAGTAAGTATGTAAGTAAATTTAATAAGAATTTAGACAATATATAGATGAGAGAGTAAAAGATTTTTCATGGCAGTGATTTTACCTTTATAATTAGTACATACATATTTAAGCAAATAAATAACTAATACAAATAGATACGTATTTTATTTAGTTGATATTAGAAAATACATATAATATAAACTATGAATTTATTTTCTTTGGTATACATTTTATTAAGATATATGTCGAAACCTTTAATTTTTTTTTCTAATGTCTAACCTTATTTAAAGGGACGAAAACCAAATGAATAAATGATATGGATATAAGAATAGAAGTGCCTATCAAAAAAATTTTAGTTGCATTTTTTTTTAACAAATTAAAGACATTAATTACCTGTAGAAGCTAAAGTACCTACCGTAGCTAAAATTATTTATTTAACGATCAAACATGATCGATCAAAACTGATCAAGCCCGTAGATAGAAGCAAAAAGAAAAACACGGTACGTATACCTACGTAATTATTACGTAATCGACAAGTGGGACTCGTAAAACTATAATTCCAATACCAAATATGTGTAATGATAAAGAGGGTGAGAGAGTGTGTGAGAGAGAGAGAGAGAAAATTGGATAGATTAAATGTATCCAAATTTGACCATAGTGTCCCTATTTTTAACGTATCACGTGCATGCAAGACAGTACGTATATTCTTTGAGCGTCTGAACGATACTGTGTTCATTGGACTCACTATACGAGGTCCATGTTTGGATGGAGAATCACTAATCTTACTTTTTGCTTTCATCTATGATCAAGCCTTATCAATTTCAATTATAATAAAAAATTAAGCTCAACATGTGTCTATTTCATGAAAAATTTTTCACTACATAGAAAACCTTCACTATTATATTGGTGTTCGATTCTGAGCATTTCATTGTAAAAAACATACAAATGGGGTCCTAGGTTGGCGTTTCACATACCTGTAGGTACTTCTTGTTTGGCACTGCACATTATATAATAATTATTGTTATTTCAACTTATGTTATATATATAATTAAATTCTTAATACATATAATCTACGTGAAAACACCATATAAATAAATATGTATATTTAATTTTTAACACGATGAACATTGTAACAACTAGACATATAATAATATATATTATATACTTATATAGAGGCAGGTTTTCATTTAGAAAAAAATATATCCAAGAGATTCAATAATTTTTGAGCGAGGGTATTATTTTCATATATATATATGAAACGAATTCTAATATACCATATATACCAAAAAAATCTTTGATCCTTTAGCTATCTAGTGGCATAACCAAATTTTTGATGTATATGACAGATATGTATATTATATAGCATCAAACTTTATACCCCGATTTATCATCACTTTTCTGAATTCTGAATCCTATTATGAAAGCAAATTTAAATTTAATTTAATTAGACTTACTCACGTCAAAAAATAGTATAAACAAGTAATAGTATATTTTAATATATTTTTTACTGTTTATATAAATTCATGTTTATACTATTCAATTTTAAGTTATTTTTATCTTAAGAACGTCAAACGGTCCACTTGATGGTATGTGGCCAAAATAAAAAAAATATTTTTTCTAAGTGAAAATCTACTACTATATATTTATAATAAAATATCTTGCCAACACATAACATACATAATATCAAGCTATCATTCATAATAATATATATTTAAAATATTAACAAGCGAGGTGAAAAATAATAAATGAAAAAACCGAAATAATTTAATATCTTTTTACTTTTTATATCACAAAGGTTACATTAAAATCTCAAATCATATATAAATCAGACTTATGATATATTTTTTTAAAAAGACAAAAAATATAATTTACAATGACAATTTAAAAATAATTATAATAATACACAACGCTAACATTGAATGCAATAGAAAAACTCGCAGGCTTTGAGCAAACAGTTGCAATTAATTGAAGGAAAACTTTTTGAAAAATTTTTAAAAACATTTTTTGTCATTTTTAAAGACATGATTTTAACGATTTTTTTTACATAATATAATAATATACAACTACATACACGCAAAATTAACCATCGGAAGCTCTTTTTATGCACTATTACAGACCACTTTTTCATTAGACATTTTTTTTTTAATTTCAAAAATGAATTAAAAACATATTAAATAAAACAATTTAATAACAGTTATGAAAAAATATTTGTATTGTATTATTTTTATTGTATTCCATTAGCAAATAGAAAAAATCATATATATTATACTTATGACAAGTAAAATATATGATTAATAAGAAGCTAAGTATATTTATAACTAGCTGGTGTCCGCGATTCCGTCCGCGTTGAATAATGAGAAAATACAATGTATGAGAAATATAACGCCTGACATATTTATTGCTATGACGACTGTGGCGCCGCCACGGTGATTTTTTTGACGCCCGATTTTTTTAAATATTTTTAGACTATCAATGGGGAAACTAACATTTTTTTAAGGATTAGAATCCAACAAGTTTATACTATTGGTTAATACAGATAATAAACTATCTGTGTGACAAATTTCATCCAAATCCTTTCAGCCGTTTTTGCGTGAGAGTAACAAACACCCATACATACATACAATGCATTTTCAAAATTTTTGCATTTATAATATTAGTAGAATTTTATTTCTCTACGAAACCTCTAAGAGAATTTTTTATATCTCGACCACTATAAAAGGTTTTTGTCGACTTAAATCTTTCATATAGCCGCCAGAGTCGGATTTATCCGACAATTATTTTCGCGTCCATTTCGCCAGAGCCGTGTATATATACGACAAATTCAAATTCCTCTTCTACTTGTATAATGTTTATTTTCAAATTATGGCGTCGCTTATTTCTCATAAAAAAAATTTAGTTTTGTAAGGATTAAAATAATATTTAATGATCATATTTAAAAAAAAAAACAATTTTTTTTTATAAAATAAAAGTCTAATTCAATGTGGCCTTAATAATGTTTTTAAATAAAATTTACTCGATAACATCCTTTATGATATGTTTATTTAATGTACTATAATATTATGTTAGATGAATTCGCATATATTTGTATAGTCATAAGATTGTGTTCATAAACAACCGATTTCATTTAAAAATCTATTGTATTGTACCAGCTTACATTATTAAATATATATTTACAATTAAAATATTACGACACCGAAAAACTTGTGGTAACGCGAAACTACAATATAATAAATCGAGATTACAACACACTTTAGGCCTTTAACAATATCAATCGCGTTTAATTTATTTATAACCTTAATTTATTTTTATATATAATATAAAGCTTGCATATGAGCTAAGTAACTCATATTTTTTTTTATATATAATCACAAATTTATTGAGTTAAGTATGTATGTTGTAGCAGCAAAATGCCAGACTTCGTTTAGACCATAAACGTCAAGAGAGTATATAAAATAAAAATAAAACAATATTAAATACTATTTTTTTATTTTGAACGAACAATATAATTCTATATTGTTCAATATAATTCAATATAATTCTAAAAAATCAAGTTGTAACCAATTAAATGCGAAAATATTTTTTTTTTTAAGGATTTGTATGAATCTTTAAATAAAATAGTTTGGGTTATAAAAACAGTTATCAAGGTTCGTAACTGTATTCTGCCTTAAATTTTTAGCCTGTACTTTATACTCTAAAGTTTAGAGTTTAGCCTATGGCCTACGAGTTTAGCGTTTAAAAGTTTAAAGTCTAAATTAATTGCGTCTAAAAATGTGAGATTTTATTTGTAAAAAAAAAAACCTTATGTACAGTCGGAGTAAGAAAAGGTTCGTCACCTTAAAGTAGAAATTTGCTTGTACCAGGGCAATTGTCGGTCATGGCAAAATTTCATTTCAAACGTATGTCAGTTGTCTTTTAGTACTTTAGTGTCAAAAGGAACTAAGAGTCTACGATTTCGATAAAGGAATGAATTTAAGGTTTTTGTATCCCGACTTTACCTACGCCACAGCTAGGTAAAAGGACCCATAAATGAATGTTAACACAGAGCCTATCTAGGTCAACCTACGCCACAGGTACAAAAATTTAAAAGTGAGACTAAAACGTTTTGGGTCTAATGAAATTTGGCATTCCTCTCCAGAATAAGCATATCATCGAAATAAACAACATCGCCAATAATACCTACTTTTAGAGTCATAGGGACGTTTCACTCAAAATCGTTTAAGAATTGGCTATCAAACAGCACATTTTAATATTTATAATCAATTTAGGCAGAATATAATGTACAAAATGCTCACTTGTATGTAGTTTAACATACATCTCGATTTGGTGAAAAGCGCGAATCAAATACCCTAAAGCTGCCTTTAATTAAATTTTGAACAACTTAAACATAAAACAAAAATATACAGTCATTTTAATAATAATAATACACTATATAAATACAACAGCCTATTTCACTATTCCATAGTAAAATTGTTACTTAATCTAAATTATATTTAATTAAAAAACAGGTTATTACGGTTCATAAAAGCAGTGTCGAAATTTTTCTTTTTCTATAGAAACAAAACATTACCGGAACCATTTTTCATTAATATTTTATCTTTTAACTGGTCCTTGGTAGCTAACATTGAAACACTCAGCTAGTAGTTAACATTTATTTTAAAATACACAAGTATATAATAACAATTCGAGAGAATTCATTGGAAATGTAACCAGAACCTAGAGGTTTACTCTGAGCGTCAATCAATAGACCGATTGTTCGGACATTTTGTACTCTTCAGATTTCAATCATCGAGGTTCAATCAGACAGTCAGTCCGACCAAAGTTATCTTGTATATCTGATTTTGAATTTATTTAAAAAGAATGATTTCAAAATAGGAAATTCAAAATCCCCAATATTGGCGGAAACATCGGTCGATTGACATTCAGAGAAGATCCCCAGGTTACGGGCAAATTGAATAACTTTATAATCCGGAAGACTTCTCTGGAAATATTCAAATATTTTGAGCCAACATTAGTATTAGGCCATTCAATGGTACGAATGCTAGTTAGTTAGGTATTGTTGTTAGTAGATTTTAACATTAAAGGAGACAAAAGAGTATCCTTAAACTTTGGCTTTAAAATTCACAAATGTAACATGATCGTTCTATGATATTCTCTTTCACAATTCTTCAGTGGAAGCCATCGGTGCCTTAAGTAGGGGGGTTCGGGGACTTCTAGATCCATCAGGATTCCGAGAAGACTGAAAATCCTCATTTGATAGTGAGGCAGGAATGGGAGCAATCTTCAACTGATGCCCATTCAGTTTGATCTCGGTAATGGAATGTGATCTCCCATGGTTTACATTAGGCTTCTCTTTGTTTGTTGTCGTCATGGGATCGTGTGTTGGTGTTTTCGCTTGAGACTGAGTCACTCTTGACCTATTAGACTGCTCTCGAAGAGCCATTTGGTAAGCTACTTCGAAAGCCTCACCCAGAGTTAAAATTACCTCTGTTGCTTGATCCTGAAAACAAATGAAATTTCTCATTTTCCATGTTTTTTTTTCCTGGAAGGTTGTCAAAATAAACCACGTTAAGAAAATAAAAGAAGAGCCGAGTGCCGAGTAATATTAACCTACTCTATGTATAACCTACTCTAATTTTCCTTGTTAAATTCACTGAGACAGTACAATATTTATTTTAATCAATAATATACATTTTAAGATAAGAAATTATAAAAAAATAATATAATCATTAATAAAAACAAACTTTTATTTAATAAGAGAAAAAATATAAACTTGGATTTGAATTTCATTTCAATCAATTTTTATTTGGAAAAAAGTTTTTTTTTTACATAGGAGGGGATCACTTACACCTACAGTGCTTTAATGAATACATACCATGGTAGCAACTCTGAAGACGTGACAGTAATGACTTCTGGTGGTATGATCCTTTGTTATGTATGCAAAGTGGGTCAGGTCATCGGCGTCTTGACAAGCGCAGTGGATGTTACGGATCTCGTGTTCACACACCAGCTCCTGTTTGACAAGGTCATCATTCATTATAAATGATCATAATATAATATTATATATAGATATAATGTGTATATATATATAGACATGTTTGGTTTAGTGGCTAGTAACCCTAGTTGTTAACTAAACGGTTGCGGGTTCGAATCTCGCTAGGGGTAAATGTTATGTGTTAACATTTTACCTTTGTACCTGAGACATGGATGACAAGACAAGACATTTATAATTATATGTATTTACAAAAAAAAACTAATGTATGTAGTATATCAACTGTCTGGTATCCATAATGCAAGCATTAGTTGCTTAAGTACTGTGGAACTAGATGGTGCTGTGTAGAATGTGTGCTGTTTTTTATTTATTTATCTGTGCACACATATTTACACAAATACTAGAGTTTCACATTATTTTAAGTTAAAAAAAAATTAAGATTAAATTGAAATTGATTCAAATTACACTCTGGTGCAATGAAATCGCACATGTAAACATTTTTTTGAAAAATATGGTGTTATTTTTTTTTTATTTAAAAAGTCACATATTTTTTACAATAGGATGAAAGGTTATTTCAACACCTATTCAATGATACCATATAAGCTGTGATAATTTTACCTTACTGCCGAAAAGGAAAGCAAAAACAACAAACCCCAAAATTGCTTACTTAGCGCACTGCAGTTTGCGATAGCAATTGCAGGTATAAAAAGGCCTGTTTTGAGTAAAACGTCATCATTTGCATTTCAACGCTCTACGTGAAAGGACGCCTAATGACTACAGTTGCAACATTCTGAAGAAAATGGATACTACTCCGGAAAAAGCCGCTCAAGTCGTTGCTCTAATTGAAGCAGGCCAGAACCAGAGTGCAGTAGCTAGACAGCTGAATATCAGCCGATATTCAGTTCGTCGTGTATACCAGCGCTATCGGGAGACTGGTGGCTATGAACGGCGACGAGGATCTGGTCGCGCCAGAGCTACAACTCAACGGGACAACCGATTTCTCGTAACGACGTCATTGCGAAATCGACGACTGACTGCCGTTGATCTTGCACAACACCTTCAAGAGGTACGTGAAGTGGAAGTCAGCCGGTGGACAGTTAGAAGAAGACTTGCCGAAGGTGGCCTGACTGCGCGTAGGTCAGTAAATGCTCCTAATCTAACACCAGCTCACCGCCGCGACCGTCTTCAATTTGCACAAGAGCATGTGCACTGGACACTCGACCAATGGAGAGCAGTCCTGTTCTCAGATGAGTCCAGGATGTATCTTCACGGCAATGATGGTCGAGGAAGGGTCTATAGAAGGCCTACAGAGAGATTCTCCCAGTGTTGCATCACAGAACGTGTGGCATACGGCGGTGGTTCGTGTATGTTCTGGGGAGGCATTTCACTCGAAGCGAAAACGGAGCTTGTCTTCATCACGGGGGCCAATATCAGGCGACAAACAAGAGGATTGACATCTCAGCGGTACATTGAGGAAGTTCTCCAGGAACATGTCGTACCATTTAGCGGTTTTGTTGGAGAGAACTTTCTCTTTATGCATGACAATGCAAGACCCCATACAGCTGCTATAGTACAACAATACTTGCAAGAGGTAAATATCCCCGTGATGGAGTGGCCAGCTCGAAGCCCGGACCTTAATCCGATCGAGCACTTATGGGACGAGTTAAAAAGAAAAATAAGAGGCAGAAATATTGCTCCAGCCAATCTTCTGGAGCTACAAAATGCGCTAAAGGAGGAATGGGAAGCCATACCACAAGACTTTGTCAAACACTTAATAGAGTCTATGGAAAACCGGTGTCAAGCGGTTATTCGGGCAAGAGGGGGTAACACTTCTTATTAATAAATGTTTTTTCACTACATTTTGTGATTTTTTTTAATAATCCCCAATTTCCGAACTTTTTAGTTAAGCAAAAATCCGCTGATAAAAATGTATTTGTTGTTTTTGCTTCTCTTTTCGGCAGTAAGGTAAACTTATTACCGCTTATATGGTATCATTGAATAGGTATTGAAATAGCCTTTCATCCCACTTAAAAAAAATGTATATGTCTTTTCAATTAAAAAAAATAAACAATATTTTTCAAAAAATCTTTACATGTGCGATTTCATTGCACCAGAGTGTATTTTGAATTTTGAAAATATTATTGCATAATCATAAGCAACAAAAACCTTGTTGTAGAGCATTCTCTAGTCATACGTAAAATATAGGTATGTCGTCGGGACATCGTAGAATTGAGCATATCATGATATTACTGGGCAGATCATATTTCTATTACAACTGAGAGGGTCGCCTCACTCCGCTCCGCTTCGCTCGGATCCCCAAATTTATTTCTCCTCCTCGGTTTGCTTCGCTCCGCTCCTCGTCGCACCTATTTTTGACTTTTGGTGAAATATTTTTGATTTCATACTTTACGATCTGCCCACGACATATAGATCACGGAGCTTGAAGGCAAGCAGTAAATAGAATATATTAAACTATGATGTCAATAAGGGGTAAAATAAAAAGTATAAGTATTATATGTGTACCTCTTAATTACAAATTAAATCTATCTCTAAACAACTTGAAATAAATCCACAAAAAAATATCTTGTTAACTTATTACATAAACAAAACGGACTGTTATAACCATCCCTTTTTTGTCTTCTAAAATAATACAAGAAGAATATTAAACCGATACAACAAAACAACGCTGAAATTTTTTTTATCTCAAATTTTATTAGAGCGTAATGAAAAAAAAAAACAGATAATTAAACAACCTAACTAACCATGAAAACTTCTAAAACAAAATTTATTTTACAAGAACAAAAAAAAAACAATCCTTTTTTTTTCCTGTAAGAAATACAAAGGCAAGATTGGCCAGTGGTCCGATCAAGTGTGAAGAGTGATCCATAATTAAAAATCAAGCGGACAAAAGCTGGAGGCATTGTTAGTTGAGCCCTTTTTTTGTTAAAGTCCCGGGATGTTTGCCGTTCGCACACTTGGTTGCCTTTTGAAGAATAAACAGTCTTTTTATTTTTTATATCAAAAGTTTGGTTGGTATATACAGACGACTATATACAGCCTCGTCAATTTGCACAAAGTATTATAACAGATCTCTTTTGAAACAATTGGTAAAAGTTGTTCAAAAGTGACTGAAGTTGATTGATTAAGGCGAAAGTATAATTAAAAGTGAACTGTGACGTTGCAGATTCATTCGGTGAGATTGAAAAGGTATGATATTGAATGATATTGAATATATATATGTCAATTGAACGAACGCGTTCGCGAATGTCCGCACATCTTATAGTTGGATTGGATATTATTGTAGTCTGGTATATCAATCGGACGATAAAAGTATTTGGACTAAACATAAAGTGGTTTAATTGGGTATTTGACAATATTAAAAATATACTACAAATTGTGGTCATACTATCAGAAAATAGCGTAAAAAAAAAGCATATGTCGCTTTATTTTAAGCTAAATTATGTATATTTTTTGCAAATTATATGAAAAAAAATATCATCATTTTTGAATTTTTATCTTGGGCGCCGAAACGCCCTGTGAGTGGTTGCAACTCTGATGACGTCATATCAGACATCGAGTAATAAATAGTGTTTATTAGATTAATATTAGTTATCTGTGTCATCATTCGGTTCTGTTGTGTGGCGTCACACGTATCAAAGACCAGCGTTTTTGGCGCGGTTTCGGAAATTTAAACTTTAACATTGATTTTTTTATTAATAATACAGTAGATATCCCGGAAATATCAATGTAGTGTACTAATTTTGTAATAAGGAATAATTTAAAACGATTTTCTAAAATTACTCAAACAGCGGATTAATGTATCCGAAGTAGAGGGTGTTAGTTAACAATATCAAAAGTTTGATTGGTACAGATGACTGCACCGCCTCGCCAATTTGCAAAAGATCTTTTTTGCACCAATTGGTAAATAAAATGTGTTAAATGTTAGTATATGTATTTATTTCTTACCCTGGTTATGGTGTTGAGGAATTTAACCCCTCGGTAACTGATCGATAGGATGATGTCGGGCGAGTCGCGGGGTTCTTTGATACATTTCTTCAATTTTTGTATTGATTTCTTCGTAGATTCAGTTCCACGCAGCTCCTTTACCACCGTTGAGCCTAGATACTGTTATCAAAAAATACATTTTTTAATATGAGCAAGCAGATTAAAAAAAATGAATTGTATCCAGACCTGAGGTATGTACGCTGACCAGATAAAAATATCTAAAGTGCTTGATTCAGAAAAGTTGTATAAGAATGCTTTATTTTAATCTGTTAAATGCAGTCTTTAGAAAATGGAATAAAACATGCAGTTAAACTTTTTGTTAATAGGACAGACAGACAACTTACATTAGCTACATAAGTAACAGCACCAGTGACTAGAACAAACGGCTTGTGTTTCCATTGAGTCTTCAAAGCACCTGGCACGCCGACGAGCAGTTCCGATGGCGCTCTGATCTCTAAATCCGCGGGTCTTGGCGGTTGTGGAGCCGGTCGGTTCTTTTTACTTCGCTTTAAAGTCTCTCCGCCCGGAGGGGCTAACGTTGGCACGACAGGTGGCGGAACAGGTTTAAGATTTTCCGAAGGCGGTAACTTCTCTTTAATTTCATCCTTCAGCTGTTTAATATTGTTTTTCTAAAACAAATAAGAAATACTATAAAACACGACCTACATACTGTTTGTGATTTTTTTAAGAAACTATGGCCTAACTCTATGTGGCTATACAGTATGTAAAGCAGACTAGAAAAGTGCTTTATCAATTTCGATTACAAATTCCATTCATTTCAAAATTCGCTAAGGCTTAGATTTGAAATAGGTATTGATTACTGATTGACATAATTTGTCATCGCTAATAAAGATAGCAATAGAAATTGTCACTTTGAATTTTCAAAGCAGACCTTATCATTCTACAACATACAAAGAATGTTCAATCTTAGGGTGATAAAGCACTTTATTTGTCGTCTCTCTTAAGTGAACTTGAGTGTTTCTTAAGTGAATATTATTTTTTAACACAAACACGGAATTGAAAAGAATTTAATGTTGAGGTCTCATCGGTGTTCGCTTATCCAACTATGCAACAACTATCTGTAATCTTAAGACTTTAAATCTGCTCAATCATCAGAGCAAATGTGTAATTGTTAGTTTATTTAAAAGGTTTTCTTGATGACAATTTCATAATAGCCTTCAGGGTATGATGTACCTAGTACGTATACATTAAATACCTACTTAATCATAAAACGTCAAAACATACAATTTATTGAAGATATGTAGGTATTTTATGTAGGTATGTATGTAGGTATATACCTATTTTACAGCTCGCTTTTTCGATGCCTATTATTTCCGGCGACAACGCAAATAAACATGACAACGAAAAATTGTAGACGCTAATTAAATCAAAAAGGGTTCAACAGAGCTTACATTGGAAAAATAAAATGAAATGTGACACTCCAACACCGATTCACACTTCAGAGGTGCAAAACAAAAGTAATGATGCAATGCGAAATAATAAAAAAAAAACGTGTCGCGACGTAAAGGCAAGCGTAAAATTTTAATTATGGCACTAAACTCAAAGTTACAAAAGGGAATATAATTGACAGTGTGAACCATCTAATTTGAAGCGAGTGCCATTTGTTAGGTAATAAAAAAATTGAGACAGGCGAGGCATATTCAGATTTTAGTGAATAGGATGATATTCCGTTGGAATGAACTTCAATAGCGGGAGGTGGATTCGTCGGTAACCCCAGCGGTTTAGTGCGGGATACTTGCAACTATTGGTTTGCGAATAGTTTTTTTTTTTTTTTGTATAGGCAAAGAAATGATATTAAGGTTTGTTTTAAATCTCTCGGTTTACGCCTTAAAGGAAAAGCTTTTATATGGTGCCTGTATGCGAAGAGGTATGGACCTATAATCCAAGCTAGTCCACTGCGAACTGGCAACAATATATGTTTGTTTAAATTTCTTCGTGTTGTGCTGTGCGTCACTAGTTTAATTTAGTAATATTAGGTAATATAGTAAGCAACAACTATAGCTAAGAAAAATAGTAGGTATTAGATAACTTATTTGCTACTAAATCAAATAATCGCTTTATTCCATAGAATTCTAAACTGTTTATTCCTACTACTATAGTTTATTCAAAAACTGCAGAAACACCGTATAGAGCTCTTTATAGAGACGGGGCTGCCCTTTTCGTGACTTTCCATAGTCAAAGCTAAGGAAAATACATAACATCTGTAGCGATTTTTAAACATAAATTTTAGATAGAGACGTATTTTTTTATATATGTGAATCTGTAGTAAGAGCCCGTGTATATTTTAGAGGCATTTCGCTCGAACCACGGTGCGGTTACAACTAGTGGCTCACTCGTCGTCATGAATAGGGTACACTGAATAGACTTCGAATTGAGCACTAATTACCTATACGGGGTTGGCGAAGTGTGAAATTAAAAAAAAAGCCCTGCAGCTACGTCGTTCAGACTGTATGGAATGTTAGTTTGCCCAGCATATAAACCATATATGTATGCGTTCATATTGTATACACAGCACTCTTTGTTTTTATGGATACGTTAGTTTTCGAGTGAATCAAAAAACAAATTATAAATTTGACACGAAGAGTTTTTTCATTCACTGAATTGACAGTATTGCACTGAACGTGTTTATGTATCACTAATTCAGTAATCACTAATTTTATGTGCACAAGCAAAATACAATGTTATAATAGCACGGTTGAATGTGCTATAAAAAATAGACTTTCAGTTAGTTGCAGGACACACTGCGTTTTGCAGTCATAAATTGGCAGTAGCACTTTTGATCAACTCGATTTAGTTAAGGCCTAACTCAGCGTATACATTGAAAGAGAATTTATGACATATATGTAGATAAGACCTAAGTATTAATGGATTGTCTTGACTTAGTATAGATTGTTCACATTTTAATGAAACAACTCTATTTATGTTTCAATTTCAAAAAAGTTATTCGCAAACGATTACCGTTCACATGAAGTTTACTGATCCCTAGAAATCATACTATAAGAACACAAACAATATAAGTCGAGATGCAATTGCGATTCATAGTATGAACGATTTGAGCTTTCATTATTATATTACATACTGATTAGTCAGTATATTATCAAAGGATATGAGATAAGGTGGGTGATAGGAGAATGTTCTCTGGTATCCCTTACACAAACACAACAGCTCAATTCACAGTATTTATAAATATTTTTGATATTATTATTTATTTTAATGTTTATGTGTTAACATTTTACCTTTGTCATGGATGTTTCATATTTATAACATGTATGTCATGTATTTACAAAAAAAAAGTATAGTAATGTATGTAGTATATCAACTGGCTTGTATAATACAAGCATTAAGTTGCTCACTTTGGAACTAGATGGTGCTGTGTAGAATGTGTGAATATATTGTTTGTTTTATTATTTCTGGAATTAGGTATACCTATTCCAAGTTTACAGTAAGTAAGCAATAAAATCACTTCCTTTTGCGTCAATTTCCCCTCAGACTTATGGAGACCCAGACTACTTTGACGAGCCCTCAAAATATTGTACGAGATTAGAACGACTAATCCCCGGTAAATTGCTCACCTTGCTGTTAATTATGTTCACGCACGTGCCTCTGGGGGGTAACCTGGCAACTCCCTAAACTAGAGAGAGGTGTCACAAATATCTACTTAAAACGCAGTTAGACGATGACAGTTCGTTGGATTTAAATAAATGTACAAAGGTTATCGAATTGACACGTAATATTGTTTAAGTTTCAATATACTTCTGGGTTTAAAAATGTTTAACAGGTGAAGCAATATATACTTAAACATAAAACGTTAAAATTTAGCAACTATCAAAACCATGGGTATTAGGTATATACCTATAATACTAAAAATAATTGTATTTTAAACATAATTATTTACACTGCAAAAACTACCTTTAACTAAGAACTGAGAAAACTACCCAATAATACTTATTAGGTTTAGTGATAATCTCTATCATGTTATCAGTTTAATTTTTAATTTCCACATTATATCTAATGTTATCGTCTTATCTTATTCAAATCTTACCTACATGTAAATACATTCCAATCTCATGTGTCTCAATCTTAAATGTATGCCTTTCATTCATACATCACTGATTATGGCAATAAAGAGATGGCAATTACGACTATAAAGCTACTCAGACACTCCACTGATAAGTATCGACTCCCGACCCAATAGTATTAGCACAGCATACTTATTTCCTACAGTAGGCCGACGCCTTTGATGTTGGGCGATACCGCCGCCTGTGTAGGTATTCAAAAATTACGGAAGGGTTGACACAAATTAAGTAGTATAAAATGTACTTAAGTACCCTTCTTCATCGTGCAGAAATTGATGAAAGCTTAGTTCTTTATTTATGCGAGATAAAGATTTGCACGCACTTACAGCACATGCCGTATGCACCATTTTGATTTATATAATTAATAATTAAAATCTGAAAGATGCGATAGCCCTGAAATATTTATCCCAAGCTACTAAGAACGACGAAGTATGCAGCTTGGGCACGTCCCACTCGCGCCTCACCCCTTACGCCCCGCACGATTGTCCTGTCTAGACGTCTCCGTCGGTATGTTGTGGTATTAGTAATAAAGCAATGTAAGATAATTTTTGTTCATTGTGGTGGCCCGACTGTGATGACGCAATGCAATCCCGACGCAGTGTGACATTAAAATAACAGTGCACTTGAAATGATCAGTATTTCCAGAGCAATAAACTGACAATTCAATCAGAAAGCTTGTAATAGGGATATCCTGAACATAACGAGGTTATTAGCGCTTGTAACAAGTGGGAAGCTGCTATGGGATCTGTGAGGAATCTCCTCGATGTAATTACTTTCAGTACGATTGTGTCGATAAGGGTGTGAGTAAGAGAGTAGGTGCTTTCTTAATTTGTTTAAAAAAATATCATGTATTGAGTAAATATAATTATTAAAATTTCACTATTAATTATTTTTTATTAGCCTATATTTCATACAGGCTGGGTCAGGTGCTTTTGAATATTGAAGATTTTTTAACCGACCTTTTTTCTTTGCGGTCTAGTGTATCTAAAGAATCATCATCTATTATTCCTTAAAATAAAATCTAGTCTAGACTTTAAGTTTGCATCTTTACATAAGGACATTATTGCATTGCATTATTGTACATTAACAGTCCACTCACGTTTCATTTTATCAATTTTGTTTATCTTCTCTGAATATGACATTAGCGCTTAAATTAAAAACCTCATCACCTGGCGGCAGGTGGTCAATTGTTTGTACGTGTTTATGCTATTGAAGTTCAACAATTGTGACCACGTTGACTGACGCATAAAACACTCAATGTGCATTATGAACGAAACAATTAATTCTGAAGAGGATGTCCCTTCGCCATAACAGTTTTAACGACGTCTCTGTGCGAGATTATTTTACAAATAAGTCTTGTCGTTTAAGCATTAAAGATGGTAGCATTAAAGCATCAAATAAGTATTAAATTATTATAATACCCACAGACTAATAGTAAATGACAAGTAGATATAAGTTAAGTGAAAAGTAAAAATGTGTATCAGAAAACCTCACAAGTAAAACCTGCGTCTTCGAAAAGACCTATAGACTACAATTTTGAAAGACCTGTGAAGTTCTACCGAGGTAGACTTAACTCAGTTTTCTTGCACGAATCGGATAACATATATATATATATATATATATAGCTCACTAGCTTTTGACCGCGAATTCGTAAGCTTCCTTTACGAAAAAGGATAGGTCTTAGACTTAGACCAATAACGCCCTAGGCCTAGGGACGATAAGTGCCATAGTTAGTTAATTTATTCAGTTTTTATTGCTTACATTCATATATACCTATTTTTATCAGGCATTGAATACTTCAATTTTATTTTTAAATGGAAAAAATCCTGTTCGTGGAAAAACGTGACATAAAATTACCAAAATAAAAAAAAAATGTTAATCTGATCGCTACAGACTACACACTTCACAGGATCAACTCCATCAGCGTGTGATCTAACAATTTACTGAAAATTTCATCAAAATCGATTGAGCAGTTTTCGCGTCATACATACATACATACATACATACATACATCAATTTTTATATGTAAAGAAACAAAAATAAAATGTAATAAGTTACAGATAAGCACCTTATTTTAGCTATACCTAAATTTATATTTTAAAAAAGCAAGTTCTTTGTCAATACAATACATTGTTCATAACTTACTAGTGTGTTGAGATCTACACTTATGTCTTCCATGTTGTTAATGGGTCCGTTTTGTTCGCCAGATACCGAAGCCAAGATCCTTTTCCTATGACCAGCCTTTTGAATCTCCAAGACCGCAGTCAATTCGACTTCCCAAATCCTTCTTACCCTGTCCATGTCCACGTACAAGTGTTTTCTAAACGTTTCATTGTATATTTCTAGATTTATATTCTTGAGCCAATCTTCCACGCTCTCATTTTGATTTTTACTAATATTATTATTGTTATGGTTATTGCTTATTTCGGCTATTTTAAGTGGTAACTGTTTCGCTGAGTCTAATATCTTTTGTCTATCATTCTCCTCTATGCCCATTTCGCGGAGATCGTTTTCGCTTATAACGCCATTCTGTGGACAAAATTTATTATTATTTATTATTGACACTAATTTGTAATTGCTTATTTGAGTATCTCGTTTTTTGAAAATCCAACAGAAACCCAACATTTGATCCGCATTCGAATAGTTTAAGGCGTCAGTCTATCGGTGCAAAACTACGAATCAGAGTCGAAAAAAACCGTGCGCGTGGGGAGCACCTCCGCTGACATCCTGCGTTATAATACTCGTAATTTATCAATAGAATCTTGCTCTACTTATTGCTTTTAATATTTTACTAGAAATTTTTAATTTTATGTTATTGAAAATACCCAATTTTCAACATTTCTAAATATATTATACATGCATTTGTTATGCTATAATAGTTAATCCAATAAATAGATACAGTCGGCGCGCTAGCTCCAAGAAATTTTAGAAATGTTAGAAATTTTAGAATTTTAGAAATGTTAGAAATTTTAGAAGTTTTAGAAATTTTAGAAGTTTTAGAAATTTTAGAAATTTTAGAAAGGGACTTAAGAAAGAGAAATTTTTTAATTTCATGTTATTGAAAATACCCAATTTTAAACATCTCTAAATATATTATACGTGCATTGTTATGCTATAATAGTTAATCCAATAAATAGATACAGTCGGCGCGCTAGCTCCAAGAAATTTTAGAAATTTTAGAATGTTAGAAATGTTAGAAATTTTAGAATGTTAGAAATGTAGAAATTTTAGAAGTTTTAGAAATTTTAGAAAGAGAAATTTTTTAATTTCATGTTATTGAAAATACCCAATTTTAAACATCTCTAAATATATTATACATGCATTGTTATGCTATAATAGTTAATCCAATAAATAGATACAGTCGGCGCGCTAGCTCCAAGAAATTTCAGAAATGTTAGAAATTTTAGAATGTTAGAAATGTTAGAAATTTTAGAATGTTAGAAATGTAGAAATTTTAGAAGTTTTAGAAATTTTAGAAAGAGAAATTTTTTAATTTCATGTTATTGAAAATACCCAATTTTAAACATCTCTAAATATATTATACATGCATTGTTATGCTATAATAGTTAATCCAATAAATAGATACAGTCGGCGCGCTAGCTCCAAGAAATTTCAGAAATGTTAGAAATTTTAGAATGTTAGAAATGTTAGAAATTTTAGAATGTTAGAAATGTTAGAAATTTTAGAATGTTAGAAATGTAGAAATTTTAGAAGTTTTAGAAATTTTAGAAAGAGAATTTTTTTAATTTCATGTTATTGAAAATACCCAATTTTCAACATTTCTAAATATATTATACATGCATTTGTTATGCTATAATAGTTAATCCAATAAATAGATACAGTCGGCGCGCTAGCTCCAAGAAATTTTAGAAATGTTAGAAATTTTAGAATGTTAGAAATGTAGAAATTTTAGAAGTTTTAGAAATTTTAGAAAGAGACTTAGAAAGAGAAATTTTTTAATTTGATGTTATTGAAAATACCCAATTTTCAACATTTCTAAATATATTATACATGCATTGTTATGCTATAATAGTTAATCCAATAAATAGATACAGTCGGCGCGCTAGCTCCAAGAAATTTTAGAAATTTTAGAATGTTAGAAATGTAGAAATTTTAGAAATTTTAGATATTTTAGAAATTTTAGAAATTTTAGATATTTTAGAAATTTTAGAAACAGACTTGTTTTTTAGAATTAGTTTTAGTTAATTTAGAATATAGAAAAGTTGCTAGCAGATTATCGATATTATTATTGTGAATAAGGTTGTGTTCATTTCATTATTAGAAATTGAGATGATATTACATGATTGAAGACTTTTTTTGAGCGGAAGCCTGTGCCAGGAGCCTTCACTCTTCCATAAAAGCTAGTAATAATATATATACCTAATTTTTTTTTATAATTATTATAACATATAATATAATATAATATAATATAATATAATATAATATAATATAATATAATATAATATAATATAATATAATATAATATAATATAATATAATATAATATAATATAATATAATATAATATAATATAATATAATATAATATAATATAATATAATACAATATAACATATACGCATATAATATATAATGCTTATGATATTTGACTTGCATTTCCTTTTTTTAGACAAGCATATCTTTTTCCATTATGACCCAATAATAATATAAATATAACAAAAACTAACTAACTACCAAAAAATTCGAAAATAATGTTGAAAATAAATAAAGTAAAGCAACTTTCGATATGCTAACAGAAGCGCAAAATCTCTGAGAGTGAGCGAGACAAAGATATTTGTTCGATCGCAAAAAACATGTAAAAATTTAACACGGAGCACACGTCTGAACGCAACGACCGCTCACCGGTCACTGAGGAGTTTGATTGCCGGTATTTTCTTATCAATAAAATAATTACTTTTCTTAATTTTTATACAGAAACCATAGCTTTTTATTGTACCTAAACACTTGTCCTTTATGATAATAAATGTTAATTTCTAATTGTTGTTACGTAACTATGTTAAAAATGAAAAAAAAAATTAGTGAAAAATTTGATAAAAGACAATATTTAACGTTCTTACTTAAGAACATGAATTAGTTTTGCAAAAAAATAATCAGATAAATTTAAGGACGACCACATAATAAAACTTCAAATCTGAATAGATTTTCTAATTTATCATTAGTTGTTATGTCATTGGTCCGTGAACATAGCTCAACATACTGTAGGGCTTGGCAGAGCTGTGTTTAACTCCATTTTTACCTAATATATACCCTATAAACAAACGCTTAAAAAATACTTAACTATCAACCATATTATAAATTTTTCTTGGTTATAAAAATATTTCTAAGTTTTTCCTAAATCAGTTTGAAAACAATGTTATAAGCAGCGCCAAAAATTCGATGAGAGTCAATTTTTAACGGTCCGCAGCCTTAAGTAATTTCTGAGATTATTAGTGTGCACAAACGCATAGACAAACTGACAAAAATATCTATTTTTTCTACTTACATTTTTTTAAATATTAAATGTGTACGATTTTATTTTCTTATTATATGTAATAAATATTATTACAAAGGCGAAGAATTCTAATAAGCTTACATAATGATTTTTGTATTTTATTATCAAGCTCTCCATATTATTCATCAATAAGTATTTGATTAAACTATTTCAAAATATTCAACCTTTCATAAATTGTAACCAACTTTAGAGGAACATTTTTGAACTTGAAGGTAACAATACCCTGCCATTTTATTAATATAGAAATTTAAATTTATTTAAAATTGTCTTTTGTTTGGACTATCAACTACTAAGCACAAATACACCCATATTTTGAATCTTAACACAATATAAATACTAAGAATATCATCGTCATAGAAAAAAAAAAGTAAAAATATACCGAGTGTATATACTTACAATAAAGTCAATATCGTCGAAACCACTTTCAACGAACAATGGCTCGTAGTCGTATAGTCCGAGACCAGACAACCAGAGACCAAGGGTTGACGTTGTCGACGGACTTAAACTGGACTCGGAACAACTGAGGCCAAGTCTCGACGTGAACTCTTGCTCCAATTCTGACACAAACACCGACTCGCGGACTAATTTGCTGCCAAACGAGGCCATTATCTCGGAAATTTTAGCCCACTCCTCCTGTTAACAACAAGTTATGAATTTAATGGTGCTGGCTGAAAATCAGCGCTGTAGGTGCCTGCTTAACACCTCGGCACAATGCTGAACCAGTATCCGATTCACTGCCGCGAGGACACACACATCTTATCTGTCTATTTTTATTAATTTACTTTACTTTTGTCATTTTGTTTTTGTTGTTTATGTTTCTTACCTATGTTATGTCATGTTAATGTCCTTCGTGCAGTGAATAAATGTCTTTCTTTCTTTCTTTCTTTCTTTCTAATGGCCCTTTTTCTCTTTTAAACATTATTTCCAGATTGCCAATGCAAACTTTGTACGATAGCTGCACATGGCTGTGGCAGGTTAATCGTAGATTTCCTCGCGATATTTTCATTCACCCTAGAGCAGTTGATCATTAATTCTAATCAACAAATTAAACTTAAAAACACTCATTGGTGACTCAACCGGAATTCAAACCATTAGGTGAATATTTGTCCTAATAATTATAAATTTAAGTCCAGAAGACCAGTCTGGATGTGTCAAATAACATTAAACCGTCAGCTTGTGTGCTATCTTTCAATATGGAACAAAATATATGGAAATTGAGTATTATTCCAAACACATTTATACAAAAGCTAATAATATATTTATGTATACGTTGTATTAAGGAACAACTGTTCCAAATTGCAAATAAAAACGCACCTGGAGACATACATAACACGTTTAACACACCTTGCCTTTCAAAACGAACCAAAGATTGTCCACACCTGCCTACCTGCACATTATGCTTTGAACAAATGACATTTCTTTTTTTATCAAAAAACCATAATGAAAAAGATGAGGGCATCCACCCGCATGTGTCATCTTTTGTTATCACACAAATTGCTTTTGTCATAACTTGATGCATCGTTAAAAAACAGTGCGTCTTTGAGTGAGTTTATACCTCAGTTTAACCATCACTGGTTAAACTTTAGCATTCACTAACGTTAACTTTAACATTCATAACCTTAGTTAGGTCTAGACTTGAATCTCAATTGTATGCTTTTTTGTTTTTTTTTTTTTTAATATTAAGGTCGACAAACAGGCTGACAGTCCACTTGATGGTAGGTGGCTACCATCACCTATAACAAGAAACATCGGTACTGCTAGTGCATTTACGACCATAGTAGAATTAAGGATAAGAAATTCGGAATAGTTAGGATTACATATTATAAATGTGTACATGATTATAATTTTATATCAAAACCACTTTAAAAACGTCATCAATCAATGTCTACTTTGGAAGTACTTACCTATTCATTGGATTAGGTACTCGTATTCTATCGAGTTACTCGTACTACGTTTATACGGTCATTGAAAGGGCCCTTTGAAAAGTACGGCCATTATTAAGCAATAAAAACTATACAGTGTAGGTACCTAATTGCAAAATATTCTCCATTCCATTCCCTATAACCAATATTGCGTTATCTTTGGAAAACTGTTTACATTATGAGATCGTGACCGATAGTAGTACATTTTTAGGTGTGGCAAACTATTGCAAAATAATAAATATAAGAGTTTTATGTTTTCATATATATATTAAATGATTATAATTATCGTTATTCGCTTCGTAATTTATTCAACTCTATAAAATGCTGCTTTTCATTGGTTTTATTTTAATACTTACGTTTGCGTCTTATCAAATACGCAATCAGAGCGAAAGATCGTTTAAACCTTTGCGATAGAACTGAATAAAGGCAAGAACATTAATTACTGCCTATAGTCCTATAGGTAGGTATATAATAACTGATTATATTAAAGATTGCCTTATCGTTCAGGCTTTTTTACCTCATAACTAAGACACTAAATAAACTGTATCTAAATAAGTATTTGTGTTTACCTGCTCATCAAATGGACTGAGTATTGATAGTGACTTGTCTCCGCTGTGCGTCGAGCTGGTAGTGTTACTCCTTCTTCGCACCTCTTCCTCGCATCCGTTGACATTCCTGTCGGGCTGTCCATTGCTGCTCGGGTTGGTGGTATTAGTGGCAACGGACCCTATTGGTGAGGCGTCGTACACCGATTTCAGTTTTCGCAACGTCTTCGGCCTTTCCGCTGGCATCGGCCGTAGTCCGATGCCGTCGAGCGTCGTGGTTGAGCCTTTGAAGAGGCCTGTTAACAACATACATATTCTTGGTTATACTTTGAAAACATTACTGAGACATTTCTTTTCTACACTAACCATTAATTGGTGATAATGTAAGTTCATATTATAAATAGAAACCCTATAGCAGACGACGCGCGAGAGATCGTATACAAATGCACAGATAATAAAAAGATTCGCTCTTCGTTGCTGATGTGTACGAAATCATACAAAATACCTTGAAAGTCATGAAACTAAAAACATCGAATCAAGAAGTTTGAAATATAAATTAATAATCTTGTTTTATTTAAAGTCCTTTAATTATAGGAAAAAAAATTTTTTAATACATCTTTATAAGTACAGATGGAACATCAGACTTTTAACTATGTTAGATACAATTATTAGATACAATTAAACAATTATTAGGACAGAAAAATAAATAATTTTAAAAATAGCACCATAAATAGACATCGATAAAAAGAACCAAATTATTTATGCCTGTTGATTTAGTCGCAATCGTCTAAATGTCTGTCAGCCTTGTAGTATAGAAACCGGTTTATTTATGATAAGCCAAACCTTGGCACCAATGGCACCAATTAGCAGTTTTCACTTTTCTTTTTTAACTGATAACTATAACAACATTTACATTTTCTATTTACCTTTCCTACCTGTTGTATTATGTTGTAACAAGATTTGCTATAAAGTACTGTGTTCATTGAAAATATTTTTTCAATAAGACGAGAGCCACCAAAATATATGGAGTAAGTATTTATATTGTCCAGCATTAAGAACAAAAAAAAACTTTGAGGAAGTGAAAAAAATCAAGAAAGAACGGAACAATTCAAACTATTTTACTTCCTTTTATATAATTACAATTATATATTATATTATATTATATTATATTATATTATATTATATTATATTATATTATATTATATTATATTATATTATATTATATTATATTATATTATATTATATTATATTATATTATATTATATTATATTATATTATATTATATTATATTATATTATATTATATTATATTATATTATAAATGCGAAAGTTTGTATGGATGTTTGTAACTCTTTCACGCAAAAACTATGGAACCGATCACCATGAAATTTTGCATACACATTGTCCGGGACACCAGAAAGGACATGGGGTACCTTTCATCCAGAACGCGGACGAAATCGCGGGCACCAGCTAGTTTATAATAAAACAAAAACCTATATAATTTCATTCAGACACAAATTAGGTACCAAATTTAGATTCTGGTTAATGTAAGTTGCAGCTTCCGACGCGTGCGCATTCCAAACAATTCAGGCCAATTTACGAGTACGATACCACAGTAACTTTGCTATACAACCTATACTCATATGATGTACTATGCACCAAGTATTATGTCTGATATCTGCAGTTAAATTTTTTAGGTTTTTTATTTTGATTTTTTTTCATCCCTGAGCTAAAAAAAATAAGGGCCTCTTTCACCATCTGTCAAGTAGGCTAACCGTCATTTAAAGTCACCTGTCACCGGGAATATCAGCTAAATTAGCTGATATATATACCTTTGTTTGTACGGTAAAAGTTTCAAAAAATTAAAAAGAAAATAATAAAAAAAATCGCCTATCGAAGGATGCACTAACTAAACCGAGAGCATAATTTAATAAAACATAAAATTACTTCTAAAAGTAACTAACCAACACTTTACTTGTAGTTTGTGAAAGAGGCCCTTAATGCATAACTTCTTTAGTTATGATGGTTTCACACCAACTCGACAAATTAAAGCGAAAAATTACTGTAATTTTTTTTTTGTTTTATCGCATTGAGCTAGACATAGACAACTACTACATTTAACAAATCTTCTATTTATCCATCAAAAAATCACTGACTTTTATCAGAACCATAATAAAAGCAACGCTAAGACGCAGATGCAACTATTTGTAACCATAACCTTTAAACTTGTATGTGTTAGTTCTGATAGAAACGCGAGTAGTGTTTGTGGTGCGGACGGAAAAGGGGTAACAGTGGCATGAAGTGTAAACAATGGTAAAGGAAACAATGGGACCATTGTAACCGCTAGTTGCCTCGTTATAGGAGACAACGTTGATGTAATTATGATAAAGGAACCAGTTTTCAACATAACAATAAGAGTGAAAGAATCTAATGTGAAATGTAAATCTCATACTCTTCCTTTGGTGATGTGTTCTCAAATCCTTAGAGGGTGGTCAACCTCAAATCAACTTCTAATGAAATTTATAAAACGTCGAGATTGCCTTTCATTTCATTATTAATATCCCAAGATAGAAACTTACGTTGTATGGATTGGAAAATTAAAAAAAAAGTAACGTTAATCCTTGAGACACCAATTTAAATATAACAATGCAAATCAATGAATATTGTAAACCAAAATTATTTATGTTAAGCACTAAAAAGGGATATTGATACTTTAAATATTTTTCTAGATTTCACACATCTAAATAAAAAAAAATTAAAGACATTTTCCGATCTTATCTTCTAACTAAATCAAATAATATAAGTATCACAACCGTTCCTACAAACGTTATGATAACAATTATTATATTAGTTAGACAATACAACGGTACAGCGGTTGTACTGAGCAGAGAAGACACCCAAACTTTGAAGTAATTTCATTATTTTTAAAATGTCACAAGCCACTATACAAACGTATAGGTATAAATTAATATAAAATATAAGTACTAACTAGTTTTCAGTTGGATATTCAAAAGAGGAGCTTCTCAAATACTTGTTTCAGTAGTAGCAGGACAAAATGCGCTCTGCGTTAACATAAATCTGAGCAGCCTGTCAGACCACTGTTAAACAGCAACAACTGTCCGGTGAGTAAGGGATATCTGAGCTGAGCCCATTCTCCTATCTTCTCTTTATCCCTTATTCTATCTAGTTTGACAGCAGTTACTACCAGAATGTCATTACTCGTACAGCCAAGCGTCAGCCTAACTGGCGACCTTAAAGAAAACACGTGGTTTTCTATCCTCGCGTTGTCTCGTACCCCTTCACTTGCATTCTCTGTGGGGTCGCTGATTTCTGTTTCATATTGTGCTACTTGTTTTTACTATGAAGGACGCTCTACCGTAAACACATAAGCCTTTGATAATAATAGATCTTCGATTATTAAAAATATAAATGGCTAAAGCGTTTTAATAGTACCCTATGTACTAAAAAAAATAGTAATATTGAATTTCGGTAAACACGAAAAAAAAGAATGATAGATGTATAAAAACGCATACCTATAATAAAACTAAGTATTTCATTTATGAAATAAATAAAGAACAAAATTACGATCGTACTGAAAGTTGAGTTTATATTATATATAAGTAATTAACTTATTTATTGCAGCTATAAAATACGGTCTGATTTCGAGGCATTTGGTTTGTGTAACTGGTTGAATGTAGAACATTAAACGACACCATTAACCGTTCAACAATAAGGTTTAGATTTGAATCAATCCCAGTTAAATGTGTATAGAAATACAGAAGCAGTTGTGCATTTTGTGAAACCACCTTCTTAGTAAACCAAATACATTTTATTTTGTGGTGTATTTCGTTAAGCAAGTAAGGGAACCAGAACGTTGAACCATAAACACTCCATAGTTACCGTTCAATGAATTTCTAATTATTATATCACTAGCGAATCGCTCCCGGCTTCGGACGGGTGCAATATTTTTTGTGCAAATTATATATTAAAAAACTTTTCTCGTTTAACGCTCTTTCTTTTAGTAAAAACCGCATTGAAATCCATTGCGTAATTTAAAAGATCTAAGCGTACATACAGAGGGAGAGAAGGCGATAGGGATTTATAAGGTTTAACGAGGATACATTGTATATTAGTTTTTTTATATAAAACATTTATATGTTCAAGAAACGGTTTATTCCCATCTCGGCACCTTCAAACACCATATTTAAATTAAGCTCGATTTCAAAATTTTTAAATTATGGTATCTAAGGCGCGATCAATTTGATATGTACCGAAACAATATTTTTAAATTAGGAAAAAGCAATAACTTTTGCATCGGAATGCGTGACTAATCCAGTCTTTGTTTGCACAGGTGATAGCAGCTTTGAAAATTCGAATATACCTATATATATGTACATACATAGCTCCTTTTACAATTTTCAATATAGGTACTCACAGTTTCCCATCAGCGCGGTGATCATTAAATATTCCAACCGACTCTAGCGTCGACATTTCTACATTAGTCAGATTTATTTCGAGATACACCTTTGAATTATTGTCATAACCTACAAACTGTTCTCACGGCACGTTTTCATCTTTGGAACTGATTATTGTATTAATTTTTCACTTGTCACTGATGAGTTATAATGTAAGACTTCGAACACGCGTGGGTTACAACGTTACAATTGATGTTGGGGCTGATGCCAGTGAAGAAATTTAAATACGAACGCTCGTTGAGCCGGTCGCACGTCAACTGTAGAAGCAGCTTGCAAGTGAAAACATTATTGATAAGACCATACAAGTTATACGTCACTTATCGCCGGCCACTTTATTAATCTGCATCAATTTATACGTGAAGACAATTGATGTTTTATCCCTGTTACTCACGAGGTAAGTGATCGAGACGGAAAATCTACTAGTGGTGAATTTGGTGCAGGACATATGACACAATATGCTTTCGATATTAAAATTTAAAAACTAAAAAGAGTTGTGAGAACATTAATTCTTTTCGGTATCAATGTGCTGGGGTTTTGCTATACTTAGATAAGTAGATACATGTAGATACATTGATAAATTTACATGAATGACACGATCAAACTTCCGAGTAAAGATTTTGAAGGTTTATCAGATAAATTTAATATTTCTTTTATCGTTGCAACACCGCAACCATCGTCAGTCAATATTAACTTTATACGGCCTTGATCATTTTCGTAATAATGCTAGTTTATTTATTTACGACTAAGTATGTGAGTTTTCTTCAATTTGCTAGCCATCGAGCATTATATTATTATTTTCTCCAGATCATTATCTCATCAGCCGTAAGCTGTTTACTGCTGGATATAGGCGTTCCTCTTAACTTTGCATTGCAATAGGACCGGTCAGAAGCAGCTTGAATCCACCCGACCATCATAGACGTAGATACGATTTCACAAGACCCACAGCCCTAATCAAATCGTATCGTCTACCTTATGAATGATCTTTAATAGTCTTTATTTTCAGTCGCGTAATGTATGTACGAGACGCGAACGAGTACGCAACTGCTATTGATGTGATAAGTGTACTATGGGTATTGCCCGTGGTACACCTAGATGAACAGGTGGACCACGGGGCAATACCCGGTTCTAAGCTACGCTTGGCGGCGTAGAAGGTTAGTCTATCAGGATGAATAAGTTAGACAACGTCATAATAAAAAACAACATAGTGGTGCACAAAATATTTTTAAAATAAATATCATCGGTATTCTTTCATTTATTTATGTATAGGGACGAACTGCAACTAAAAATGACACTTAATATTTTAGGCGTAAAGATGAAATTAGCTTATTCTTGGAAAGCTTTCAAAGATGGTCACAGACCTGCTGCGTATAGGTACCATTTATTATTACAAAACTGGTTCAAATTAGCATATTATAAAAGCGATTATTTATTACACCTGCTAATCGAGTATAGTCGTATTTAAAGGTATAGATAATAAAGAAATGTCTTCCTGATTTTATATTAAAATACATTACAGTTTATACTTATTATATTTATTTTGACATTTTATTTTAGTAATATTAACATATTACTAAGCGACTTAATCAGCGCATATCCTAAATGTTATTATAATGTATAAATAAAATTATATTACCTACTGCAGTATCATAAAAAATAACCACACACTCACAGTAAAAATATTTAATTTTTAGATGCAGAAACTATTATTATATGTTAATTATGCTATGGTTTATTTATTACAATATAAATTATGTGTTATTTTGATGTAGGTAAAGCTATTGCTACTGCAAAGTTTCATGAAAATATGTTGAGTAATTTTGTTTTAAAAAAAAGGTAACCAATTCCTAATTCTTCGACAATATAGGAATAAGAAGACTAAAAACAAATTTTCTATAATTAAATTGAAAAAAAATTAAAAATTAACAATTTTTTCCTAGATGATTTTACCGATGACGACATAAATTTTTCTTAAATGACAATAATTTAAAAATATCTTATCTTGAATGAACGGAAGTGATGGATAAATAACAAAGATTTTCAACATTATCGTCTTCACACAATACTACACTTTGAATGCTGCTGTAAAAAACCGACATTATTACAAAATGTGTCCTTTTTTTTTAGCTCAAACTAACTTTTTATGCGACCTTTAAAAACAAATAAAAAGAGAACGGTAACCCTACACTTTCAATTTCTATAACGTCAATTTTTGTTACGTGACGAATTCAATATAACAACAAATAAAATATGAAGGAATTATGAGTCTTATTGATGGTATACGTAGAGTAGATTTTACTATTTTTACAGACGCTAGAAATCGAGCTTTTGGGCTGGAAACATTGAAACCCAATAGTTCCTGTGCGGTTTGAAGCTTTTTCATTAAAAACACCGTCACACATGTTGCTGCTGTAGCTCTATTTTTGGATTAATATTATGAGGCATTCAAAAAGCTTGCTTTTACTTATTTTAATAATATTATCTAAATATTGAAAAATTTTGAATCAACTTTGAGAAAATGTTGAATTTTGTAATCTCAAACCATAAGTGGAATTTTTTTTATTAGGTTACGTACCTATCTAATTTAAATTGTTATCTTGTAATAATAAAATAAATAAAATAAATAAATAAATATATCTGAACCTACCTGGTTGAAGAGAGTTGAAGAAGAATGACTTCTTCAACTCTCTGTTAACTTCTTCTTTCTGGTTCTTCAACTTTCTAGTTAAAAGAAATTTTATTTAAAACTAGCTGTTGCACGCGACTTAATCCGCGTATCTTTATAAAATACTAGTGTTTTTGCTCTAATCCGTTGCATACACTAATCTGAAGATTGTCTGAAAGTTTCATCAAAATCGGTTCAGCGGTTTTTGAGTCTATAGGAGACATACGGGGACATACATACCTACACACATCGCCTTTTAGTATATAAGAGAAAAGATTTTCGGACGACAAATTAAAAAAAAGACAGTTAAATTTGCTATCGAATTTACCAAACTCAAACTCATTTATTTGCTAAAAAGCGGTACAATTGATGGTGTAAGTTGAGGTACATAATACAGATCGCGCTTTTCACCAGAATCTGGCATGCAAAAGCAGTTATATCAATTACTAGCTGGTGCTCGCGACTTCGTCCGCGTGGAATAGTTATTTTGGGAATCATTTGGGTATCTCGAACGGTTTTCGCAGCGCACGCAACGGAAGCCCTCAAAGATGAATAATTTTCCCCGTTTTTTCCACATTTTCGACTGTTTCTTCGCTCCTATTAGTCGCAACGTGATGTTATATAGCCTAAAGCCATTCTCGATAAATGATCTATCCAACACAAAAATAATTTTTCAATTCGAACCAGTAGTTCCTGAGATTAGCGCGTTCAAACAAACAAACAAACAAACAAACAAAAAACTCTTCAGCTTTATAATATTAGTATAGATATGCAGTTATACAATAATTATGTTATGCAACGTCAAATACGTGAGTTTAATTTAATTCAACAATGTCAATATATGTGAAAGTATTACTAAAAAAAAATATATAAAATATGACGTCACCACATTTCAATTAATTTTTCTCTGCCTAATATTATCTAAAATTAATTGGCGTTACCCAATAATTATTTGGGCACGCATTTGCAATAAAATCCGACTTTGAATTTACGATTATTATTAATCATTAATAAAAAGTTAACACGCCAGCTATCATTATTTACTTTCAATGAAATCACGACCACTTGAAGGTTCTTTTTTAACATTGTTTAATGAGGCGTGTCAATGACGCAAGTATTTAATACATGACATATATTATAATTTATTATTAGATATATTTAATTTTCTTTTAGGAAATAATTTTTTTAATGCACGTACGGCCTACATATAAACAAACAAGCCACTTAAGTAGATATTACTTTAGACTTTATTAGCATATAGCACCCATCTAAAAGACCCAGGTACAATTTTCAAATTGTATGTATGAAAAAATCACGGCAAGATTTTTTTTTATGTTATGTATAGTGGTTATTCAAGATCAGGTTTTCCTTACGTGAGTAATGATTATGAATCATAGATAATTTTAAAGTAAGAAACTTGGGTTGTGTGAGTCAATGTTAGTTTTTCTCGACCAGACTGTATGGTGACTGGTGGTGATATGATTGCGTTATTTTTAAAATGTTTAAATCCGTTTAAACTCAAATCTAGATATCAATATCTAAATTTAATCTAATATAATAATATAAAATTCTCATGTCGCGGTGTTTGTTGCTACACTCCTCCGAAGCGGCTAGACCGATATTGATGAAATTTTGTGTGCTTATCGGGTAGGTCTGAGAATAGGCCAACATCTATTTTTTATATTCCTAAATGTAAAGGGTGGTCCACCCCAAAAAAAATTTTTTTTTATTTTTTCGCTAAACAATGTTTGCCGGGTCAGGTAGTATTATATATTATTTTAATAACAAATAGGCAATAATTTAAAATACAATAATTGTGAGTATAAAAAAACTAACGTTTGCCCGTACTTGATCCTACGAGCTTTTCTAAGGCTTTGATAGGTTTTGAACAAACTTAATTTATAATAATTTTTCCAAGGCTTTGACGTTTGACGTACAGTCAAGGGCAAAAATATATGTACGTTTCCAAGCGGCAAACATATCTGTACAATTGAGAGGCCAGAAATATCTGTTCGATAATTCGGTCAGAAATATGTGAGCATTTAAAGGGTCAAAAAGATCTAGACGTTCACGTGGCCATAAATATATGTACAATGTCAGTCAAATATATCTAGGCAAATAGGAGTGCATAAATATCTGTACAAACAAACAAGTTTTCGTATTTTGAATTATGACAATCATCGAAAAGAGTACCATTCTGTCATATGATCAGTTTGTCCCTTTCATTTTGATCGTGGCGTCATTAACGTAACATTTGTTTCACCTTTCATCCTATAATTTTAGATTCTGCTTCACAGCGTTCACAGCTATCATATACGATTTTCACGTGGCTTTTCTCGTGAATATTATATTAGCGTTTTTTTCAATGCTAAATTTATGTCAGTAACATATTAATACTACACGTAGCGATGAAATGGAAGATATTTATCGGTAATTTAAGTAACTATACAATATTAGTACGAAAATCTTTCGATTACGCTTATGTATGTGATTTTACAAATGTTGCTTTACCGTTTAAAAGAACACTTAGGCTTTTACTCTATTTTCTAGTTTCTCTCTGTGGTGTGTGTCTAACTTAGAGAATTTAATAACTGGAGTTACCCCTCTGCCGAAAAACTATAATTGTATGGACTGACGTTTATTTGACATGACTATTTGTACTCGTACGTTACGTAGAGAGCAAAGTTTTTGTACATAAAATGACAGACAAGGCGTTTCCAGTTACTAAATGTTCTAAGGGGTCTAAACAGGAGTGTGAATTTGTCATGTAAAGTTCAGTTGTGAGTTTTCGAAACTTTATGTACGATTGATACTTAGCAGTCACTCTTCGGTGGACGAAAACATCGTGAAGAAACCTGCATACATCCGCGAAAAAATTCAATGGTGCATGTGACTATAATACCAATCCCTCTCGTATTTGAGAGGAGGCTTGTGCCCAGCAGGCGGACATGTATAGGCTTAGGAGGGGGGAAATTAAACAGATAACTAAAAACTGAATATTTATTGTTTGAAAAACTTAAATTATTTACTTTCATCATTTACCTATAACCTCGACTTACTCATCGATCTCTTACCTATCTATCTACTTAAAACTGTTACCTATAACCTAATATTTCGTATACGCATTTATCACCGCTTGCAGACGGTCTTTCATTGAATTAACCATATTTTCACATATTTCAGTGCCTCTGTATCCCTCCCAAATTTCGTGGACGTGTGCTGTTAAGCTGTGAATTGTGCGAGCTTTAGTTGCGTCCCAGTCCTGAACCATTAAGCCCCATAGGTTTTCTATGGGGTTCAAATCTGGGCTTCGTGGTGGCATTTTTATTAAATTTAATTCTTCGTTGTTATCTACCCAAGCCTGGACGCATCTCGCATTGTGGATTGGCGAGTTGTCTTGCATGAATTCGATGACGTGATCATCAGGATACACTAGTTTAGCACAGGGTAAAAATACATCCCGTAATAAATCTAGATATCCCTGGCTGTTCAATCTACCAGAGATCTCACATAACTCTATAGGCCCGCCACTATTCATAAAACCCCAAAACCCAATAGAAATTCTGCTACTACGTCGGTTTGGTAATACGTTCTGTTCTTCGTATCTGGTTTTTGGTGTCCGCCAGAGGGACAGTCGTCCATCGGCAGAGGATACAAAAACTTTTTCGTCCATAAATGCAACATTTTTAAAATCATAATTCAAATAACGGTATGCAAACGCCAACCGCAACTCTTTATGCCTTTGAGTCAACAATGGCTTTTTAGCTGGCGTACGATTCTTAAGGCCAGCTTCAACCAATCTTCGTCGCACTGTGTGAGTGGACACTGCTAGAGGCACTGCTAAGTCGGCAGTGCGAATAAACCGTTGGTTTTGGACATGTTCTACTAACTGACGATCTTGCTGTTGGGTCGTCTTTCGAGGTCGTCCTTTAGATACATGGTTCCTTATATTTCCCTCTCCTGTATACCTTTTCACCCATAGATATACGGTGCTCCTCTAAAACAATTAAAAGATAATACAATGAATACCCGTAAGCAAGCAAAGGGATATTAAAATACAGTTTTAACTCTGGTATGATTCGGATCACTCACCATTACGCCCATTTCCTCAGCAATTTGTGTTACCGGGATTCCGTCTTCCCACATAATTATGATGCGATGTTTCATATAGTCCGAAAGCCTGTACATTATTCTTCTTAACAACTACCGATATTGTCGACGTAAAGAAATAGCAGTAAATTGGATTCTTGCCTATGTATTACTTTGACGCATTTCAATGGCAAACTTGACATTCGATTAAATTTTTTTTTCAAAATACGAGTAAGTGGCCAGTATTTAAACAGAAGTGCTGATATAATACCTCAAAGATAGTTTTAAAGAGAATGTTAATACTTATTTTGTGTGTTACTATTAGTTACTTATCTCAATTGAATAAGATGCATATTTGCACGGTCAAACTTACCTATGTGGTAAGTTTGACTATTAGATACATGTATAGATAATTTTGGCACGCGTTTTGTTCTCATATATATGATAGTTTCATGTATGGATATTTATGCCCTCCTGTTTGCCTACATATATTTGACTGACATTGTACATTTATTTATGGCTACGTGAACGTCTAGATCTTTTTGACCCTTTAAATGCTCACATATTTCTGACCGAATTATCGAACAGATATTTCTGGCCTCTCAACTGTACAGATATTTTTGCCGCTTTGGAAACGTACAGATATTATTGCCCTTGACTGTACGTGTACCTATGTCTGTCTATCTGCTGTCTAGGATCTTACTCTAATATTTATTGCTTGATTTTTTTTAAATAATTTTTAAACCGAGATAGGTACTGACATTGTTTAAAAGTATAACAAAAACCTTTGTAAGATACGTTATGTTATTATTACGAAAATATTACGATCTATTAAATATTAATTGTACATAAGAATATACCCAATCCTGCAATAAAATTATGGCAACAAAGCGAGTTCAACGACATTGAAAGTGCTCGTTTCCACTTTGCAACGATTTGACGAATCAAATTAAGACTAACATTTTTTAATTGACAGTATTATATAATTTCGTATAGGTAAAGCCTGAGTCTATCTAGTTATATCCAGGCTGCTTCTAACCGGCCCTATTCAAAATTTATGCGGGAGGCACTATGTCAAGCAGTGGATGTTCTGGGGCTGAGATGATGAATATGATAGGCACATATGCATATCCTCTTGTGAGAGGCAAGGCAATTACAACTTGTAGATTGAGCAAATTTTCTGTATCATTCCCTCAAATGCACAAGGGAATCCCACCATTCTTCACTTGCATTATGCATTCGCTTTATCTTTTCAAAGGTCCGCAGCACACTCACATTACTTAGGTTGTGTTTTCAGACAACGATCCAACTCATCCAACACCAAGTGGACCGTCAGCCTGTCTGTCTGTAGTTACCATGACTGTCATAAAAAATTAACAATATCTTGTGGCCGATATCGTACAATCATGTCGTATTTGCAACAATGGAAACGTGTTGAAATGTCGTTGCACTGACCACTAAGGCACCTGATGACCTTGCACTAACTTTATTCGTCTGCTTTGAGCTTGCTTATAAAACTTGCTTTTACATTAAAAATAATACATTTGTAACGTGTATTTTTATACACATTATAATATTAGTATTATATTATACTTCTAATATTCTCTCGTATATAAATTCTCGTGTGTTTGTTGCCAAACTCCTCCGAAACGGCTGGACTGATTTTGATGAAATTTTGTGTGGCCAACATCTATTTTTTATACCCCTAAATGTTAAGGGTTGACCAGGAAGAGGCAAAACAACGTTTGTCGGGTCAGCTAGTAATATTATAAAATTTGTCCTGTTTGTAATTTTCTGCTTATACTTAAAGGTTAAATTATACAATCAAATTATACAACGTTAACATTATTTATCATTTAAATGTAAAAAATATTTATATTATCTTTTTATAGACAGCAGTTTGTGCAGTTTTAGGAAAAATCAAGACCGCAATAAACATCTTCCTTTGATTATATGCAAAAATACACTGGAACCAAATACCTAGCTTCAGTTGATTTTATTTTAAATTTTAGGCAAAAAGTAGGTATCGAAATCGAAGGTTAAAGTTTAATCAGCTGTTAAACTTCAATTTTAATTAATTTTATGTTTAATTACTTACAATTGTCTAACAGAAACTAGAAAATTCTAGTTTTTTTTTCTTACAGTTATGGACCGATAGTTCTGGTCTGAACCATAGCCAATTGGCGAAAAAATACAAGTTTATACTTGAGTTGTCATTTACAATAAACTAGCATATGCCTGCGACTTCGTCCGCGTCTCTCGAATCAATTAAACTATATTGGTTTCCATTGTAGTTAGAAAAACTTAGATAAGTAACATAAATTATATTTATTCAATGTTCATTTTTTTGTTGAATTTTATTTTAAGGTTTCCTTCTTCTTAATCATACCTAAAAGTGCGAGATAAAAACTATACTTTGTACGGATTTTGACTATATACCTAAATAAATAGAGTAAGGAATATTATATTTTGAAGACCACACAGTAAACACAGTAAGCTTTTTAAATATTATTTTACTCTACGGTTAATTTACGAAGCTTTATTAAAACAAAAAGTTTTACAAAACTTCCACGGTCTTATTACAAAAACATTAAACACACTTTAATCAGGCTTAAAACACGTGTTAAAAAAAACTTTACTACAAAAGAGTGTCTAGGCATTGTTTAGGGTTTAACAATGCTTGAGCATTATTTAAATTTAACCACCGCCATATGCTAGTTTAACGAGTGTCTATCTAGTTAACGGCCTCTCTTCCTCTGACGTATTGTGTCAAATTTCGTTTTGCGTATACTTAATAGTTAATATTAAAGATTTCTTTTGATTTTATAAATGAGTATGGATATTTTAAATTTAATTGACATGGAGGATATGGATTACATGGATAATTTTTGAGATAGAATACATCGTGAGAGAATTAATCCATTCGAATATATAACTTTGGTAACAAATTATTTATTTAATAAAGGATGATCTATCATGTGATGCTAGAGGTGGATCCTCAAATAAAAATTTTATTTAACAATTTTAACAAATCAAACTTTACATTTGACCACATTTGACAATTACGTCAGTGTTAGTTACGTTCCATTATGCTCAATATTTTTTGGTATTACGAAATTTTATAAATAATCTAACGTATTTGTTGTAATTTATTACTTATTCCAATCTTATAATTTGCTGATATCATTAATATAGTCCGTAATAATAGCTTGTGAAAACCAAAATTCATCATTATACGCCTGTCAGATCTGCGTAAAATGAAAACGACATGAATGCAGGGCGAGTGACTGAATGAATGTTTGCCAAGGTTGCCATAATTCAATAACATTCACGTACTTTAACACTGTCTACCGAAACAAGCGCTAAATAAGGTTTTGTGGTAGGGACATTTTAAACGCTCGCTGACCAATGCTTAAATGCTTAATGCTTGTCTAACTAAGCATGTGTTTGAACAGTGCTTACTGAATCTTTTGTAGTAAGACCGTAAGTCTTTTTGTATAAGTATGTATTTTTTCACATATCTGTATCAAGTTTTACAAAACTTTAAGTCTTTTTGTATGTATTTTTTTCACATATAGGTATCTGTATGAAAGCAACCCGTGTCGTGTTTTCATATAATTACACATAAATCTTAGTTATTGTCACATAAACGACAAGCCACGTAATAAAAACACTTTCTTTAAAAGAACAAAAAAAGGGGAAACCAAATTCTGTACACGAACTTGTCCGTTTCAAATACAATGGGATGTTAAGAGATACACAACTGCAGTGTGCTTCCGTAATGACGTTTGCGGGAAATTTGAAAATGCACCTTAAATGTTGTGGGTTTATGCTCACATTGCAAGCGATGCGATTATGCATCAAAACGTCGCTCGCTTATTGCGTATTGTGGAACTTTGAGTTTTAAAAAAAATATCTCGAAAGAGAAATGGGACTGACAGTAGTTCAAGCGTTGTCTTTTTAATATTTCTTTTTAATCTTTGAAAAGAACGTAAATTATAATAATATGTATGTTATTATACCTACTTACCTAAATAATAATAAATCGCTAAATGTGTTGCTGATAAGCGTAAAACTCGAAAACGGCTGGCCGACTGCAACACAGTCGGTCAAGCTAAAAAATTATTTGCTGAGAACAAAGATTTAAATCTATGGTTGAGTCTTTTTATGAAAAAAAAAAAAATATGAGAAATTAGACATCCGTGCGAAGCCGGGGACGGTTCGCTAGTAGATACTTATGTACGAGTATAATATTAATTTATGAATGAAGTATTATTATTTATATGTAGGCATTTTAATCGTCATTTATAAAGAAATAAACATTAGAGACGTACCCATCTGCCCCTCAGCCGCGTAGTCCGGAATTGTAAAGCCGGTTACACACAGAATAATTCACAGAAAATCACTCGACATTTTCTACAGTGAACTTTTTTGCAAATAAACGGGTTTCCAGTGATGTTTCACCTTAAAATAAAAGAAAACTCTAATAAAACAAAAGTAACCAAATGAAAAAG
Source organism: Synanthedon tipuliformis (assembly GCA_947623395.1). Lineage (NCBI taxonomy): Eukaryota > Metazoa > Arthropoda > Insecta > Lepidoptera > Sesiidae > Synanthedon > Synanthedon tipuliformis. Next base: position 4,660,483 of record OX392428.1, on the reverse strand, counting down.
TAAAATCATAAAATCAGTAGTGGTCTTTGTTTAAAATTCATAAATATTTTGTAAATCGTGGGTCATGTTTTGATTTAAAAAATCACGCGTTTTAAAGTTAAAAATATTATTTTTTTATGACAATCACTATGGTAAATGAGAATTCGAGGAAAGGTAAGGTTATAATTTCAGTCTAACCCTAAGTAAATTATGTTTATAACCTAGTAATAACCTATAATCAAAGTGTTTTTTAAGACATATTTCAAAATTCAGAAGTAGAGAAAAATATAATATAGTAATATATAAAAATTACTATATTTATTATACTATACTATATATATATTATATTTTTATATTATACTATACTATATATTACGCGCCGCATTTCTATAGTAGGTATGCCCCACCCAGTCTTAATGTTTCTTTGGGACTACAGTTGGTATACGTCAAGGATACGTCAAATGAACGATGAATGGCATATTGTTTTTTCTTAGTAGTTATAACTTACATTATAAAAGGTCAGTACTATCTGTTATCTGTTATGTATATTAATACTAGTCCCGCACCCGGCGTCGCACGGAGTTAAAATTTTCAAAAAAAATTGTTTTGCAGATGCTTACAATGTTCCATATTTCAGCTTTCTGGACTTAGAAGTTTTGGGTGTGCGTGATAGTGGTGACTGGTGATAGTCAGTCAGAACAAACCATTATATAAGTAGGTACAGATAAATCAAATTCTATAACGTCAGGTGTTATATTTATATACTAACGAATACGGTGTTTTTAATAATAAAATGTGTTTTAGTCGGATCATTTAAAATTAGCCATTCAAATTTTAAACGTTTGGACATTTTACAAATTATTTCTTAAAAATATAATTACTTCGTTTCGAAATCGATATAAGTAAGAGAATGAATATTATTATAGCAGATTCAGATAGTTGGTTTTAGACAATAATACTACAATCATAATAAACTAGACTAGTAGTCAATAGTAGTCCACTATATATACGAATAATTCTGTTGTATACAAAGACATGACAAAGACAATAATTAGTATGAAGCTTTGTGTAATATACATAAAAGGAATCATAAGTTTATAAAACACCAAAGCGTAACCTGGCAAAAACAATAAGAAGCCATTGGCCGGGAGTTCACTGTTCCAGAATAGAACACGTTCTAAATTTAAAACGGCCGTTAGAGAGGCGCGGGAGTGATATCGTTTTCAAATTCGAATCCTGTCGTTTTGTCACGTTCAAGGTCGACGTTCGTCCGTCAACGACTAGACAATGTCTTAAAAAGGTGTCTTGTCTTCTTTTTATTTATTTTTTTCACTGAAACTGGAACATCTGGCAATAATCACGACGCCACAAATCCCACTGTAAAAGTAGTTTTGTTGACAATAAAATCTAAAACTGTACATTTTAATGGGCGTTTTATATGTCGGAATGGGCAATTTATTTGAACGAAATGGAATAGAACCGTAACCTTGTTAGGGCAATTAAAGATGAAACTTCGTAAATAGATAGCTGAATGGAACAAATTGTATTGTTACTATCTCTTAATAGAAATCAGAGGTTGTAAATTATTTAAACGTAATAACAGCATTGCAGGTATATTCTATTGTTTCTTCATAATTATATCTTTTTGTTGTTCCTCAATTTATCCTATTGTCTATTAACCACCTACTATTAACCGTCAGCCTGTCTGTCGACCTTAACATAAAACAAAATGAAAAATTAAATGAAAAAGTAATAATTTTGGTATTAGTGATTGGTAATGACCCCAAAACGTTTAGCGCTTAGTAAACTGGACAGCCCTGACTTGGATTTTACGAATGTTTACTATGATATCTAAAGATGCCTTTATTTTTACTTTAACGTAATACTAATCTATGAGATAATACAATTAGAGATGAGAATTATTAGACGATTCCTTGGTTTGTTACTTGTAAAGTAAAGTTTGTAAGAGTACCTAAAGATACTAAAATGACTATGATCTAATCTCAGGACCAAATGCACTTTGTAAACACATTAATTTGAAATGTAAAAGAGCAGAAAAAAGAACAAATTTCAAACTGATTAAATATGATGTATCCAATAAACGTAAAAATTGCTGAAACAAAAGTAAAAGAACAAAAACAAAAGTCGACAAATTTAGAACTGACGAAATTGTAATACAGATCCTGCCCACAATACGACAGGCGCTAAATTTCCTCATCCTGTTGACAGACGGATAAATTGGTTTTCTAAATTCATATATGTACTCCCAGGTATTAAGAACCCAGCTCAAACAGACCCCGAGTTGCGTGGTAAACCGAGGCCAAAACAGCCCAATACAAAATGGTCTTGTTTGTCTAAATTTGGCGTAGAAAGTTGCTTTTGTTTTGTGAATTGTCAAGTTACGGATGAATGTCACAGAGGGGTGAAACTAGGGCTCGTGAAATTAGTGTTATAAATGATTGTTCAAAGTCCAAGTCAACAACCATCGGAACATTTCTGTGAATTTAGAATACCTAGTGAAAATATAGAAGTAGAACATAGTGAAAACATAACAAAAATGTGGAGAAACTAACAAGAGTTCGGATAGAGCGGGTGTTAGTTTAGTAGCAGCAAAGCAAACATCTTTTAGACAATCTTAAAATGTGCATGCCGTCACCCCCGTGCCTAATCGAAGATCAACGTCCAATAACAGTCCAAAACAGACGAGTGCTTTTTTTTTCGGTTACGACAGTAACTATTGTTTAATCAGTGGTTTCGGTGAGTGAGTCCCCTTTCCTCTCCTACCCTTCTATCCTTTATTGGGAGCACTCTTTCAAATCCAACTGCGATGCTTGTGTCAATAGGCGTAAGGTGACGGTAGTCTCCTACGGTCGCGTGAACCGTCAACATAAAAAAGAAAGGTAGGTACTTGAATAAGTGTTATTCAAATAGGTCGATAAGCTGAAAACTTTGATAAAGTATACACTAGATTCAGGGTCTCAAACAAAATCACTGCGAAAAAGTGTCGACTGGATTTTTTTATACATGCTATCACTTTCTCTCGTTAATTTCTGATAAAAAGATGAATAATGTAAACGTTGCATGACTGATTTGAACCTTAACATTTAGTAATAATGGTTCAACGTGTTCACCAGCACAACTTTGTGGAACTAATTTGAAATATCACCCCAAGCTGTAAGTGTGGTGATATTCTACTATACCATTTTAGTGAATCAACCCAGAATCTAGTTTATCCTTTATCAAAGGCTGAAAAGTAATCTTTAATAAATTTGAAAGTAGACATTTCAAAATGTACAGAGAAAAAGACACGACACAGAAAGGAAATCTACTGGAAAGTTAGTTTTGTAAGCTATACAGAGCAGAGAGACAGGTCTATTGGTTATTCAGTCTTTGAAACAAATAAACAAATCGGAACATTATACGGGACACGTGTTGGGGGCGTTCTATGGCAAAAAGTGGCGTGAAGGGACGTTTGTTTACCTTGTTATAAATCAGTCCAGTTAAGATCACAGTTCACGTTATTGTCATATGGGAATCATCTTTGTATTTCAAAAATGTTAGTAAACGCTGTGGCAGATGGGACAAATATTTTCTGGCTTATGAGAGATAAGCTAACGAATATAATTATAATATTTATTAAGGGTGGGTTGCACCATCTTACTTTAACTATAACAAACGTCGCAACTTCAGTTAAAGTAACGGTTAGGCCGAAAATGAGTTGCACCAGTTAACAAATAATCAAATGACGTCATAACTTTGACCGTACCCGTAACCGCACATTCTTTGCTGGTTAAGGGTTATTGTTATTGTTAACTATAACGTCAAGTGTCAAAACTGCCATATGAACGCGTCAAACTGTCAACTTTAACTAAGCTTACGAATATGGCGGTGCAACGCGTTTTGCAGAAAAGTCAGGGTTATTGTTAGTGACAATTTAACGTCAACTTTTACTTTAACCGTGCTACGATGCAACCCACCCTTAGAAGCTTTATACTTACTGTAGATTTAAGTTTGTTTATTTAAATTACATGTATTAGATTCCAATAGATAAATACATTTTATAGTAAAACCCAAGAAAAAAAAATCCAGAAATAAAACCCCAATTCTCTCACCCAGGTTTTAAAGCAAAACCCAGAAGCCAAAAATGTAAATGGGCGTCAAAACCAGATTTCCGAATCCGACATGTGCTAACATGCAAATCGTGCCCGAGAGTTATTCCGTTAAAGATGTTGGTTGACCAATTAAAAAGGATAACGGTTCGTTAGCTCGTGGGCTTCGTGTACCTCTTTATATGCAATAAATATATTACATTGTAAACTTGTTCCGTAAAATATAAACGAAGTGAGACCGATATTATTACAAAAGAAATTGTTTGTTTAATTAAATAACAGTGCTGATCATACTGAACTCGGATCCTTTACAATGCCTACTACATACTACTATTGCTTGAGTATATTTAGATAGTAAAATATATTTAAGTGAATTCAGGTGATAGAATAATGATAAGCACTGAACACAATACTTATGACGTTACCGAAAAATGGTACTCAAAATTAACAAACATGGAAATAATTAACAATTATATTAAAATTTAATTCCGAAAATACCTAGGTACTCAGTAATTATCGGTACAATAACTGTGTAATCAAGTACCTACACAAAAAAATTAAAATGTACCTCTCAAATGAATGCAACTCGTCTAAGTATAAAAGAAACAAATAAAATAGATAACAAATGACTATAATAATATATGACATTATATTATGATTTTAGTGCATTATAAACAAAATTTAAATTGGTAACTATAGAATTAGAAACGAAAGAAATGGTAATACACAGCTGGAGATAGACCACCAAGAGATCGAAAAGATCGTTTCTCTACAAATCAAATCAAGTAGATCATCCGTGTCATTGACACAATATCTAATGTTGACCACAAGTCGAATACTTGAATGAATTCTGCTAAGTAACTTTGTTAGATCCCAATATAAATATAAATTGTCTTGAAAACTTTATTTTTGCATAAACGTGCGGATTTAATTATAATGATTAAATTAATTAAGCTCATACAAAGCACATGTAAAAAACATATGATATAATATATTTCACCTATTTTCTTTTCTGTTTCAAAGAGAAAGAACCCAACAATAAATCCGTACTAGTAATATTATAAATGCGAAAGTTTGTATGGATGTATGTATGGATGTTTGTAACTCTTTCAAGCAAAAACTACTGAACCGATCACCATGAAATTTTGCATACACGTTGTCTGGGACACCAGAAAGGACATTAGGTCCACCTTTCATCCAGAACGCGGACGAAGTCGTGGGCACCAGCTAGTAAATTATATAAATTATAATAAAAAGTGTTTAGATAAAAGTAGCTACTCCAACAAACGTGCAGGATTAATATAAACGCCTAATATAAATGCAAAATTTAGAATTTAGAAAGTGTTAGAAATATAAGTATTGAAAAATTGACCTGTATAAATTTTTCAATACATTTGTAACACTTATTTTCATGGAGCGGAACCGTAATGCGATGCCATCAATTAAGGATCAGCTTTCGCCAATGGAATTCGATCGATATCTATGGTGAGTTTACGAAAGAATGCATGTCTTGCATTGCGATGTGCTGTTTAAAAGCGAACGGAATAGACCTTGCACAACACAAAGAAAAAAAAAACATGAATTATAACGGTCACATCAAATTAATAATAGAGCGACTCGCCCCTGGCTTCGTCCGGGGGTAATTGTGGGAGTTACTATATACATACATATATTGTAGGATCATAAATTGTGCGCGGTGCTGGGCGACGAGGCGAAGGTGACGCGCCCAATCAAATCGGTCGACATCCGGGTCATCGGTCTTGATGACTCGGTGTCAGCCGAAGAGCTGCAGACGGCACTGGCTCTGAGTACGGGCTGCCCCCCTGAGCACTTCAGGGTGGGGAAGGTCCATCCTGGAGTCAGAGGGGTGGGCTCGGCCTTCGCCTCATGCCCTGTCGAGGCCGCCAGAAAGCTGGTGACCGGTGGCCGACTGACGGTTGGATGGAGCTCCGCCTCCGTCCAACTGCTGGAGCAGCGCCCCATGCGCTGCTTCAGGTGCATGGGGCTCGGCCATCCAGTGGTCAGATGCCCGTCTGCAAAGGACCGCAGCGGTCTCTGCTACCGTTGCGGTGAGGACGGGCATACTGCCAATGACTGTGAGGCGGCATATCGTTGCGCCGTCTGTGCGGACGCAGGGCTACCGGCTAACCACCGCATGGGGGGGATGAACTGCTCCCCCCCAGTCGTAAAAGGCCGCCTAACAGCGGCTATTCCGTTGACCAGAGCGGGGGCAACCCGTCTGATTAGGGAGGAGCCAATGGACACCGCCAATGCCCACTAGCTCCATCACTAATATCCTCCAGGCGAACATCAACCACTCCGCCGGGGCACAGGATCTACTGTGCCAGTCCATGGCGGAGTGGGAGATTCACCTGGCGGTGGTGGCGGAGCCATACGCAGTCCCCCACAATGCTAACTGGCTAGGGGACCTGGACGACTCCGCTGCTATTGCAGTGAGGCCTGGTGGTGCGGCTCCTCCCCTTTCCCTCAGGGAGAGAGGTTCGGGTTTCGTGGCAGCAAACTGGGGGAGAATGGTGGTCGTGTCTACCTATTTCTCCCCTAACCGCAGTCGGGCGGACTTCGAGTTCTTCCTGGCTGCGGTGGAAGGGGTGGTGAGGCGTGCGGCCCCACTCCCAGTCTTGGTGGCGGGGGACTTCAACGCCAAATCAACGGCGTGGGGGTCCCCCCGTACGGATGTGAGAGGGGGTATCCTGGAGTCCTGGGCGCTGGGCCTGGGGCTTCAGGTACTCAACCAAGGTACCTCTCCCACGTGCGTACGGTGGCAAGGTACATCCATAGTGGACGTATCCTTTGCCACTGCCGCCCTTGCTGCCAAAATCCGAAGCTGGCGGGTCGAGGAAGAAGTGGAGACACTATCGGACCACCTCTACGTCCGATATGAGGTCTCCACACGGGCCCCCAGCGCGTCACAGCGTCGGGATCCTACGGCAAGTGTCGCCTTTCCTAGGTGGGCACTCGCCAAGCTTCGCCCGGATGTGGCGGAGGAGGCTGCGATGGTGAGGGAGTGGTCCCCTCTCCCCCCTCATCTCGCAGGGGATCCCGACGGCATGGCAGACCACTTTGCGGACGACCTTCGAGCCGTCTGCAATGCTGCCATGCCGCTGTGGCGCCCTCCCCCAAAGTGGAAGAGGGTATATTGGTGGGCGCAAGAGGTAGCCTCTTTGCGCACCACGTGTCTGGCCGCGAGGCGCGCTCTCCTCCGATGCCGGAGAAGGCGCTCCAGGAGGACGCCTGACGAAGAGGTCCTCCTTCGTCAGGCGTATAGGGAGGCTCATAAGGCCCTGCGGAAAGGGATCTGCAGGGCCAAGGAAGAAGCCCATGAGCGCTTCCTAGCCCTCCTGAACGCTGACCCCTGGGGTCGTCCGTATAGGGCTGTGAGGGGAAAGTTTGCATCAAACTCCTCCTCCACAGCCTTCCTCGAACCGACGCTGCTCAAAAGGGTCGTGAGGTCTCTCTTCCCGAACCCCGGCCCTTTTGAGCCCCCCCCTATGGAGCCTCCGGAACCACTGCCGGAGGCTGCGCTGCAGGGCCCTCCCGTCTCCGATGCAGAGTTCGAGGCGGCGAGGGAGCGAATCGGAAGGAAGAAGACGGCCCCGGGGCCTGACGGAGTCCCGGCAAAGGCCCTGGCGATAGCGCTAGGGCCGTTGGAGGAGAGGTACCGGGCGATGCTGGACACATGCATCGCCCAGGGAAAGTTCCCATCGCGTTGGAAGGTGGGGCGCCTCTGCCTTCTTAGGAAGGAGGGCCGCCCTGCCGATTCTCCGGCGGGGTACCGACCGGTGGTCCTGCTCGACGATTCCGGCAAGGCTATGGAAAGAATCATAGCCCGCCGGATAGTCGAGCACCTTGAGACTGAGGGGCCGAATTTGGACGATCACCAGTTCGGCTTCCGTACCGGTCGGTCCACAATAGACGCATTGGGCCTCCTCAAGCGATGGACTGAGGAGGCCACTGGTAGGGGGGAGGCTGTTGTTGCGGTGTCGCTCGATATCCGCAACGCTTTCAACAGCCTCCCTCATGAATGCATAAGGGCGGCACTTAAATTCCACAGGGTGCCGCCCTACCTTTGCGCCCTCGTCTCCGACTACCTCTCTGATAGGGTAGTGCTGTACGAGGGCGCAGACGGATGCGTCCATCGACGCCCAATGGCGGCCGGAGTACCCCAGGGGGCCGTCCTTGGCCCATTATTGTGGAACTTGGGGTACAACTGGGTCCTGCGAGGCAATCTCCTCCCCAAAATGGAGATTGTCTGCTTTGCCGACGACACTCTTGTCGCGGCAAGAGCGCAGACGTGGGAGAAGGCAGCTCGGCTAGCGTCGGTCGGCACCTCACTCGTCGTCCGACGCATCCGACTGCTCGGATTGGAGGTGGCCCTAGACAAAACTAGGGCCATGGGTTTCCATCCCCCACGCCGCAGGATCCCACCGGGGCTCCGAGTCCGAGTGGAGGGGGTCCGGATTCAGGTCGAGATGCACATCAAGTATCTCGGTCTAACACTGGACCCCCGCTGGAACTTCGAGGAGCATTTCAAGCTCCTCGTTCCACGGCTGACCAAGGCCGCAGCCGCACTCGGACGGCTCCTCCCGAATATGGGAGGACCGAACTCGGCGTGCCGTCGACTTTACCACGGGGTGGTAAGGTCGATGGCACTCTACGGAGCCCCGGTCTGGGCGGAGTGCCTCACTAGTCGCACCCGGGCCCTCCTCAGGAGGCCTCAAAGGGTCATGGCGATCCGGGCCGTGCGGGCTTATCGCACGGTCAGCCACGGGGCCGCCTGCGTACTAGCAGGCACGCTCCCGTGGGATGCCGATGCCCTGGTTCTGTCCCAGGTACATCGGCATCGGGTCGCCGCAAGGGCCCTTGGAGAAAGACCCGTTGCCGAGGACGTGCAGCGGGTCCGCGCAGAGGCTCAGGAGAGGGCCATGAATAATTGGGGTGAGGCACTCCGCAACCCCTCCGCCGGCCACCGGACGATCCTCGCGGTTCGTCCGGTGTTAGAAGAGTGGGTGAGGCGCCGACAAGGTGGCCTCACCTTTCATATGGTGCAGATGATGACCGGGCATGGGTGCTTCGGTCATTATCTGCACCGTATAAAAAGGGAGGAGTCGCCGCAGTGCCACCACTGCGGCGACCCTGATGACACGGCCGAGCACACGCTCCAGGTGTGCCCGGCCTGGAGTGCCCAGCGCCGGGAGTTGGAAACGGCGCTGGGTGGTGAAGACGTCACACTGCCAAACATGGTTGAAGCCATGCTTGGCAGTGTGGCAATCTGGAAAGCAGTTGCCACCTTCTGCGAATATGTAATGTCGCAGAAGGAGGCAGCCGAGAGGGAGCGAGAGGAAGAGGCTGGTCTCGCTTCCCTCAGACGTAGGCGGCTGGGCAGGAGAAGGCGGGCATACCTAGCCCGTCTTTAAATGTCCCAGGGGACCTGCGCACATAGCTGGCCAGCTATGTGTGCCTGCACAAAGTCCTACCGTCTGGGGATTGCTTGGGTGTCTCCGGGTAATCCTCCCCTGGCGTGAGCCTAGCCAGCATCGGCTAGGCTGCCCTGGGGTGGATCGGAGTTTGATGCCTCGGCAGAACCCGGTTCACCCCGCTTACAGGGCAAGGAGGCACCGGGGAGTTTTAGTGGGTATTCCCAGTACCGCTATGATCAGGTGCTGGGCGACCCCCACATATCCCTACCGTCTAGCCAGCGGTAGGGAATCTGTAAGCGGATTACTCCTCGTCAAAAAAAAAAAAAAAAAAAAAAGGATCATAAATTGTATTTGTATTTTTTTGTATTTGTATTTGTATTTTGTATAATGGTAATGGTTTTCTAATTGCATACGGACAAACAACCGAACTCCTGATAGGTACTAGACGAAAATATTTCGTTTTAGGGGGACACCATAAGACGCCCATTGAAGGTCTTGTAATAAACAACATATTTACTGTCCTTTTATATAAGTAGGTAATATACTGCTAGTGACAACTTGCTAGTAAACTAACTGCGAAAACAGCGTAAAGTGAAAAATCCACTGCGTGGTATAGGTATGTAATGTAATTCTAAAAAATGTTAAAACTTTATTTTTATTCAAACAATAGCTATTCTGTTTTTCTGTTATGACTGTGTACACCTATAATGTATTTCTTCGAAACAACAGGAAGTACTAAAGTATGCCAAACTGCGTCGACATAATCGCACTATCACGCTTGCATTTTGTATGAAGATATTGCGTGTGATATATAAATATATGTAGAAAGGTATTATGATTATATGGAACGGGGCACGTACCTATGGCAAAAATATAAGGAAAAAGTATGCGTTTTTATTTTACCGAAAATGTCATCCAGGGTGTTTATTTTCCCCATTTTCAAATATTGACTCTCTATTCACCAGACCTGGTATAACACACACACACAAACACACACACGCATCTATAAATTTATATCAAAGCGTGACAGTCACACGGATTCAGCGCTTTTTCCTCATACAAAAAAATGCCCAACCAACGAGCCTTAAATAAGTTTTCACTTCAAAAATGAAGACAATTTAAGGAGCGCTTTTGGCTAGTTTATTGTAGATATATTTAGGTATTGAGAATAAAGACAGTTAATATGCAAATAAGTCAACACGAGCGCTCAAAACGTACTAGTGTATATTTTGCATGACGCAATAGGCGCGTGTCGGTGTCTGTCTACCATCGATGCTGTCTACGGTACGTGCGCTTGCGCACCTAATGGTGGCATTGTAAGATTGATTATATTAATATCAAATATTTATGTACCTATAGATTTTGGTCTTTAAATGTTCATATAAAAAACGACTTTAGAGAAAATGAAACCTTCTATGGTTGATGACCTAACATTTGGTGGTAGATGGGTACCGTAGCCTATAATACAAGCAATACCGCAGGTGCTACAAGACAGTGCGCTGCCGATGGTAGTAGTAGTAGTAGTAGGATAGAATAAAAGATTAGGAATGTATAGAAAAATACTTAGGCTGTGGTCTTCTGTAAGGTAATGATTACTAACCACTACGCATCCGTCATTTGTATATTTCTTTCATGATTTTATTTTAGCTTTCATTTCATTACTATTTTAAATCGTGTACATAAACGGCTTTATAGTTTTTTAATTTCAAAGTTTACAGAAGCAGATAAGTACAGAGTTTATTAAATGTTTAATAAAATTAAAGTAGGAAGAACGAATTCCTCTCAATTGCGATTAATTGTTGCAATCAAGCAATTGTCAGGAGGATTACGTTGCTGAAATTAACTATAATAATAGCCGACTACAAGTCACAAAATAGAATAAGTCTAAAGATAAAACGCTTAAAGCACATAATAGTTTAAAAGAGGAAAGAGTTGAGAATCGGGTAAATGCTAGTTGAATGCGATGAGACAAATGTTGTTCGTTTAAGGTTTAATGGGTCTTATAAAACAACAATTTTATTGTAGTATACCTAATAGAAGTTAAAAAAAAAATAACAATCTCGCGGACCTTTTCAACTTTCATTGAAATGAGATGATGGTGATAGATGATGTGATGATGATATTAATAAAGATGAAGTAGATACCTTAAAAAGGTCGTATACTTTCTGGTACATTTCTCTTTGTCTAAACACATATTATTTACTTCAAAAACTCTATTACAATGCAAAATTACATCTCGTTATAGTTGTACTAAATTTCCATTTAGATTAACGAGTAAAAGTACGTGCATATCATCTAAGTTTATCGAATCACGTAACGTCTAGTTAAAATATGTAACACTTTCCAAGGAAACGTTACCTGTTAGGTAAGTGACAGACATTAATTATCAGTATTCAGAATCTCACGATTTTCCTCATTCCATTTACTAGTCACATTTCAACACAATTACTTACATATAAAACTAAAGTGCAATAAGCACTGTATATTGTTATCTGCGATGATTCAACAACTGTTGTGTTGAACAACCAAAATTTTTAGAACTCTGCTCCTATTATATTTTTCTCACATCATTATTGACACCGGAGGTCGTTGTGAGCTGGAAGCGTGACCTCTGTGAGGACCCCTGGTAGTCGCATCACACGACGTCATGCAGGTCACGACCTTCGGCGTTAATCTAGATAAGTCATGGGAGTTTTATGGGATCTTTGAATGCTTTAATTACATTTTACACAGTAAGTGTTTCCTGTTTTTTTTTGTTATGAATAGTTAGGATATTTAGTTATCAAGACATGTACTGAAAATGCACTGAAACAGTAGGATAAAGGGCTGGAGTCACTACTTATACTTACCAGAGCTAACTTTGAAAAGTTCATTTCCAATGTCGGGATTCGAACCCGGGAACCCTGGAACAGTGTTAAGATCACTCATCCAGCGGGCTCGTACCTAAAGTCAGTTAGACCAAAGCAAACCCATTCGTATTAGGTACCTTCCATGAATAAAAAAAAATCTATGTGAACTTTATTTAATTCACAACTACCCATGAAGCGTACATCCTCTTAGCTAGGGGTATATTTTCGTGACGCGAAATCATTAAAATATGAACCTTATTACTGAGGCATTAGAGTGGCTGTTTTTATAACGCAGCTACCTGCGGCTGCTTGTTAGCATCCGGTGGCGAAACTATGATAAAACCTGCATTGCTTCATGTTGCATAGTTTACCAAGCAAATTATGGTGTAACTTCCATTCCAGCATTACTTTTAATATTTATGCCCTATTTTCTTCATCATAATAACAATACACACAATACCTACGAAGTTGCTCAATAAAAACTTATATAGTGCTTTTTGCGAGGTTTGTGGTTTCGATTTTGGATGAAAATCATTATAATGATTTTTTTATAAGAAATCGCTCAGTTTCTTATGTTGCCTACAAATACAAACAATACCTACCAAGAGAAAAACGTACGAGTAGAGCTTGCCAACCTTAATATAAAAAAGGATAAGAAATGGCACTACTAAATACAAAATATAAAATATTACAAGATCCATAAGTGCTTTTTATATACTCAATGGTAAATAAAAAGCACTTATTTATGTATACTATTGTATACTATTGGTATACAATAGTATACATGCACAATTAGCACAGATTGCTAAAATTTTACATTCTAATTAATTTTACTCTTAAAATCGCTACATAATAGATCGTCACGTGTAATGATTGAATGTACCAACCAACGCTAATACCATATCTAAATTTGTCTAATAAAATAAATAAGACACCTTCACGAGTATTCGTCCGTCTGTTTATCTACGTGACCGCCCACTAATGGTCTAACTAAGTCGTGTGGGCACCTGTCAATTTTATTTTTATCTATTAAAACATTCATCTATCCGATTATTCGGTGACATGTGTATGCGACAAGTAAAATAGAGAGCACTTATATTCTAAACTAGCTGGTGCTCGCGACTTCGTCCGCGTAGATTAGTTATTTTGGGAATCATTTGAGTATCTCGAACGGTTTTCGCAACGCACGCAACGGAAGCCCTCAAAGATGAATAATTTTCCCCGTTTTTTCCACATTTTCGACTGTTTCTTCGCTCCTATTAGTCGCAACGTGATGTTATATAGCCTAAAGCCTTCCTCGATAAATGATCTATCCAACACAAAAATAATTTTTCAATTCGAACCAGTAGTTCCTGAGATTAGAGCGTTCAAACAAACAACCAAACAAACAAACAAACAAACTCTTCAGCTTTATATTGTTAGCTTCAGCTTTTGATTCGTAGCTACGTGCCCAAATGCTCGCACGTTATACGCTCCTTCTGGACGCAACGACGGTCGCGCGTAATACGCGCGTGAGAATCGCGACGAATTCGCCTTTTCTGGACAAGGTCTCAATCCTTCTATGGTGTGTTCCGGCGATGCTTGTGTTATAGGAATATAGGCGACAGTGTAACCAACCACTTACCATCAAGTGAACCGTCATCCTGTCTGTCAAAAATAACATAAACCAAAAAATATATTAACGTTACTAACGGAACGGTAGCATCAAGCATCAAAAGTAGTACTACGCAGTAACGTTTTACAGTATATATTGTCATGTGACTGATTACAAATGTAACTGACCACAGCAGCTAGTAGCAACACACCCTTAGAACTAGTGCAGGAAAACATACAAAAGAAAATGTGTGGATTGAAAAACCAATAATAAGTGGTGGACGAACATTCACGGATAATGTTAACATTGAATAAACAATAGGACAATGCTAATACCTAATATAAATATGTACATTATATTTGCATCGGCGACATTGGGCATGTAAAGTACATATCAATAAGACTGCATATTTATTATGATGAGACCAAGCGCCTACGTTAGTGATATTGAATTATTAACATTATCTTTATTGTTATCTGAGGCCTCGGCGCCAATAATTAGATTAATTTAGTCTGGGATGAGTAAACGAGACTTAGTTTGGTTTAATTAAAGCAACATTTAAAAAAAGTTATTTAAAATTAAAAACTCACTTTCCCACGAATATGAATAATGTAAGACCCATGTGCTACAAGCTATTATTAAAAACAATCCACATTCTACTGAGACTATTCTAATAAACACATATACGTAATATCTTCTGAAGTTAATGAGCAGCATCAGGTCATGGTCACCATATGTCATTCGATAGAAATACCACCGAAGTAACAGCACACCAAATTTCAAATCAATCGGTCTACTAGGTAATGAGCTGATGATCTTCCAACTGATGATCTCAATCGCGTCAGCTTTCAATAAAAATCAGTCTTATTGATCACAACTTTCTTAATGATAGGGCATAATTGATAATAAACATATTATAAAACAAGTTTTAAAATGTAATTTTACACTCTTATTAACTAATAATGATAACAGTTTAGAAATTACAAATAGAAGGCCTAAAAAAGATGACGGTGCTGATTTCTTCAGATCCAATTAAGATAAAAATTAAAAGTAGTCTAATAGTAATTTCACTAACAATCAAACATAATAAACTGTATTTAAATTCAATCTCTCAACACTTATTTTTTTTTTT
Organism: Synanthedon tipuliformis; assembly: GCA_947623395.1. Taxonomy (NCBI): domain Eukaryota; kingdom Metazoa; phylum Arthropoda; class Insecta; order Lepidoptera; family Sesiidae; genus Synanthedon; species Synanthedon tipuliformis. The sequence continues at coordinate 4,645,382 of OX392428.1, read as the reverse complement.
CGGAACTTAGTTGCTCAACATTTTGAACGCTCGCATCCAACAACCGGCTCTCGAGTGCCGGAAACTATAGTAATATACTAAAAAAACTCAACTAACAAGGGATCATTCATCAAAGAGACTTCCTTCGAAATTAAAACTGTCTGCAAACTTTGCCCGTAATTTTAGGGACAAAAAATGATATAAATAAATAAATGGCCAACTTGATGTGCTCTACGCCAATTTTTTTAATCATTGAAAAAACGGTACTAAAAGTGACTCCCTATGCAAGAAAATATCGTGGGAAGATGCCTAGTCCATCTTGAACTTCAATTTCCATATTCAAATCTATAGATTATTTTTTGTACTCTATTTTCACGTGTGCGATTAGCACACACTCTACTGCATGCAAATCAATTTAACCACGTGCTTTTCAAAGGTTAGACAAATGTTTACGATGAAAACACGTTATCTGATTGTTAGCAAAACATTAGCTTAAGTCAACAGTGAATCACCGGATCCATTATTACACTTGTTTCTAGTGTGCTTCTGTGTATAACCAATAAAAGCTGATTATATCATAGAGACAGATAACATTTTTTTTATGTCCCTGAACGTTGTTAGCTAAATTTTAATATTTTCTTTTGTTACCAACTTCCTCTGCTATTATCTTCCATTAGATAAAATTAGAATAATTTTATCTTTACATTTTTTTACTATTTGCTTTTATGCTACATCTACTGACTTCAATTTTGGATGAACGGAAACGGTAAGATCGCAGTACCTCTACCAAGAGCGTCAAATATTTATATGAAACATTGTCAATTTTCAGTCCACACAAATATTTTACGCTCCGGCAAGCGAGTGCGGACATTATAAACGCATGGTAAAGGTACAGAGATCATTAACAATGGGATTAAAGATTTATTATTATGAAATAACAGTCAATAAACAGATATCTTAAAGAGAAATAAGGACAGGAAACAGTTTTACCAACGATATAAAGAACTGAGCAGATATTAATATTATACTTAAACTTAAGCCCCAAAAACATTAAAGGAAGATTAATATAAGTACCTATCCCAATTGCAAGGCAATAATTTTGAGGGAAGTTTAGGGATGAAAATGTAACAGAAAAATATTTTTATACACATTTTTATGAAAGAAAAAAACCTACATAAATACTTAGGTATAAATATTTCTTGCTAACTTTCACATAGATTTATCATTGAATCAAAGGTAAATGAGATGAAATGTGAATACCTAACGTAATGTGAAGTACGCAATAAACAAATGTACATTATAACTTAAAACATTAGATAAAATTGTTTATTTTACAGTATACTTTACAATAAATGCGTGATCTATCTATTGTACCCGTAGAAGAATGGAATTTACACAAATTAATAAGTAAATGTTAACAATGACCATGTAATTAAGAGTGATAACGAAATATGTGGATGATGTAACAAGCGGTGATAATAATGTTGACAATGCTATTAAAGCCGCTAAATGCGGTCCAATGACATTACAATTAGAGACACTTCTGCTGTTACAAGTGATTGATGTACTGACTCAAATGAGTGATGATTCAAAACTCAGAGTATTTTTGGTATCACCAAAAAAACTTATCTGTGTCATCTACTAATTAATCTAATTACGCATTGACAGAATGAATTCATTTTAATTAACGTAGCTGATGTATTGTATGATAACATACTAGTTAAAACTTTATCAAAAAACCACTACCATTTTATTTATGATTATAATAATAATTCATTATAATAATAAGAAGAATAAAAAAACAAACATACTTTACGACCTCCAGATGTTGTTTGATAAATAATCGCAACCAGTCACTAAATATATTTCACACACGAATGGGTTTCGTTAATTTACAAGGGATCTATTTAAACCGATCAATTTAAAAATCGATATACGAGACGGACGTCGTGCGTCGATCGATGCGCGTGAGCAACTGACAGGCAAGCAGAGCAGATTATGTGCTCCTGCGCAGATATTAACCAACCAATTTAAAAATGTCTCGAAACATAACAGAAACGCGTTTCGTGTGGCAACTTGTGAATTTATCTGTTAAATTTGTGTTTATTCACCGTGAAGCGAACTTATTTTTAGTTACCATGGGGGCAGGTAACTTCTATAGGGCCAAGGGCTTGAGCAGAACAAATATTATTAGTGTAAACAGTACGTGGCAGTAGCTAAATTATTAGACTATTTTAACGTGAGAATATATAATATACAATAGAGTTACATATATTATAGTTTGCAATATAATTATGTGTAAACTTTTATTAAGACCACTATTGTTAAAAATGTAAATTATAAAGTTATAAAAACTTCCAACTGATTTTGAAATTATAGCTGCAAATTCATCAGTGTGCATAATTTATTCTGCATCGTAATCCTAGACAGGTACATTGTTTATAATCGAAGAAGTAGATATTTGGGAAGTAAAAGCAATCAATATAGGTACTTAATAATACACACTGCCAGGGTTTGGAACTCCCTGCCGGCGTCTGTATTTCCGAGCACATATAACCCTAATATTTTCAAGGTTCGAGTGAATAGGCATCTTCTGGGTGAGCTCGCTCCATCTTAGGCCTCATCCTTGCCACATGGCTGGTTGTTGGCCAAGAGCAAACCCATCTCTTATAAAAAAAAATATCAATTTCTATAAACTCTTCTATATCTATTTCTGTATTTCTGACTTTAGTGCATAATTCGCCCGTTTCACCTATCTCTACTAAGGTATCCCCACTGACCCCACTGATGATCACCTTATCTCAGTGGGGATACTTAAGTGGTTTATTTTTTTGGTTTTGATAAAATGTTTTAAGAACTGTCCAAATATCCAAATATTCGTGAAAAATGTGATAGTATAAAATATGTTCTATAAAACTGCTTGTGAATATTGCCTATACCTATTTTGTTCAATCAATTCGTTATGACTAAGATCGGAAATAGCTTTAATTGTTCTAAATTCACGGATCGTTCGGCGGGATCGATTTGGATCAATAACACGGAACAGTGGGCTGGTGTCAACGCACCCGCCCACGCATGTGCAAGGACGCCAGTACTCAACTCACGCTACATCTGACAAATATCTAATGAGAACGAGTGAACAGAATATGAATGCTAAATTCAATTTCATGTAGGTAAACTCGACAAATAAAGTGCTTTATCATCCTAAGATTGAACATTCTTTGTATGTTGTAGAATGATAAGGTCTGTCTGTATAATGAGAATTCAAAGTGACAATTTCTATTGCTATCTTTATTAGCGAAGACAAAATATGTCAATCAGTAATCCATTCCTATTTCAAATCTAAGCCTTAGCGAATTTTGAAATGAATGGAATTTGTAATCGAAACTGATAAAGCATTTTTCTTGTCTGCTATACATAAGTTCAAATTCAAAATGACTATTGTTAGCCACTCATAGAAGTTATAATTTTGGTTTTCCTCGAATGTGAATTTAGAAATATGAACGGATGTTGTACATTTGCATTTGTGAATGAACGTTCCAGTAACAATATGAATTGTGAGTCAGATTTATTACAGTCTAGACAATCCCTTCTGAACGAAACGACCTACATAGCGGCTGGCGTCAAACAGTGACGTAGATATACCTACTTTTTGGACATTTATTATAGTAGGAAAACAGTGCACTGGGCGTGCAGTGTTGCAACCATAAATAGTGGCTGTCATAGCCATGAAAAAAAAACCCATCAAATAACCAAGTATAGTAACTGTAGAGAACAAAAACCCGTTAAACCAAACATCGTTCGCGTTACAAAATAACCGCAGAAGCAATCACTGCTCGTAGGTACATATGGATTGGTTAACCGCACATTTTGTTTGTAGGACAATTGTAATAGATGTGCATAAAAAGTCTTCCATTTTAAACTTTTTAAGGCAAACCAATCCCCTATTTCTGTTGCTTGTGTTATTAGGCGATCTGCCATCATACCTATAGAAAGACACTGTTTAAAAAAACTTAAAAAATGGTAAGTGGCTATCGCCGCCTATAACACAGACAACATCATTTGGAGGTGCAAGCGCTGCCAATTCTGACAAAAAAAAAACAGTGGTACTCCGGGATTGCCGACAGAAGTGAAAACTTAAACAATTACCTTAAGTCCCTTTCACTGCCAAGAGGATTTCCCAACGTTAAAAAAAAGGATCAAATATAAGGGACTAGGAAGGGATAGGGAAATTAATGGGCTCTAGCATATCCCTTACCTTGCGCTACCACTACTTAATAACTAATTAGATAAATAACTAAATTTTAACTAATTTTTGCTTTTAGCTTTAATTAATTAAATTAAATTAATATTTAACTACGACATTAGACCTCCAGTTTGCCGTGATTTAAACAAGTGTTAAACTAATAAGTACCTTCCATTATAACAGCATTAAAATTTAATTTAAAAAAAGAAGTAATAAAATGCCAAATGACTGCGACTTGACGTCCCTTATTATTCACGAAGTGAAAAAAATACATTGAAAAAGTAAAAAAGGTCTACTCCACAGAGGATTAATACAAATCCACATACAATAACCCTGTGTTATATTATTGTAATCGCACGATCTCGTACGACATTAAAAGAAACCTTTATACAATTACTTTAAATAAGTGTACAGCGATAATATCCTTTTGCAAGTAAAGGATAACTTTGTTTTCCTTTACTTGTTTTCGGATAAGAAAGGAGAAGCTTAACGAGTGAAAAAAAAATATACATATTTCTTCTTAATGCATTATTTTAATAAAATAAAATAAAATGTTATAAGTACATATATAGAATGTTATGTTAGAATATTATGGTTTACGAATATATGCTTTTGTATTTATTTACCAAATTTTTCTGTAATATTTTTTCTTCTACAAACTTTAAACTTTCTCTACATATAAATAGATGTATGTTATGTCAATATGTTAATGTTTGTATTAGTGGAATTAAATGCATTAAACGTCTCTGGTGTTCCAACATTTTTAAGAAAAAACAAAATAATTCCAAGAGGGTAAGCAGGAGTTGTAATGGTAATCCATTATAACCTCTGCTTACGGGGAGACTTAAATTTCAAAAACAAATATAAGTTTATCTTTCCTCACCCTTAGCAGGGAGTAGTGTATGTATCTTGGATTTGTTCACTGGCAACATTACAAGCACAGTCTATGTGTAAACGTACCACGTGACGGATGCCGGCGATCCACGGGGATAAGTTAGTTGCGCGTGTGGCCGGGGGTGACACGTGAGCATAGATATAAGTGACTCTGATGCGTGAGCCTCGAGTGCATAAGAAAGGGCACTACAAGTGGCGACGAGTATAAAAAAAAGAAGAAGAGAGGAAAGAGTATAAGTAATGAGTAGTCATGATCTCTTTTTCCTATTTCCGGTACTACTTCCATTCCCGTCTAAAATTTTTTAAGTAAAGCATAAGAAAGGGCACAACACAGGGTACTAATTATTTTCGCGTGAGTACAAATGGGAACTTTAAACAAACGCAAGACACAAAGTCGTGTGGAAATAAAAAGCATACAACACGACAGAAGCGGCGGCCGGCGACCGACCGGCGCCTGCGCACTTTTATTTCACTTTGTGTATCATATGCGCCCCTTTACTCTATAACATACATATTTGCCTACCTTTAAATCTACTTACAAACTTCAAGAAGTTTCTGTTTGTTTGTTTTTACCGCGTGTTAATACGTGCAGTCCTACGACTGACAGATATTTTTAAATGAAACAATGTATAAGATTAATTAGATAGATAATGAATTTGATTAATTACAAAGCCGTACTTTGTAACTACTGTACATGAATTGAGATGCTGTAAGCATGTGTTTGTGCAAATAATAATTTATTTATTTAATGTTCTTAGGGCGAGTATCCATAATAATATGAAATAGCTAACCAGGTAAAAAGGTTGGAAACAAGGCCACTTAAGAAAATTCAGGGTGCTAAGCGAAGTATTGTTGTGAAGGTGTAAGTTAACTCTCTGGAGTTCTACGGTCAAGTACTGACGATAAAGGATAAGGGGAAGGTAAGGATAGCAATTTGGCACTACCTAAATTCATTTTAAGAATAACGGAACCCAATGCTAAAGCTGCTCTTACATAATGTACATGGGTGTATAACAGGTTCTTACAATATAAATATAATAGCATATCAGCCTAATCTCAGCATATTTATCACGTTTGGAGTGCAAAAAATATCAACAATTTATTAGTAAAAAATATAAGTAATTAAAAATAATTATAAATAATAAACCCAAAAATGTCAGAGAAGATAAAACAGTCATTTACATATAAGTAGTACAATGTTTGAAACAGAGGAGAAAGAGCGAGCAAAAAGGCAAACAAACACCATCTCAATTTATATACCTAATGTTAATCTTCTTTATCTTCTTATAAAACCAATAGTTAAGTTGGTTTAATACAAATACCTACTATATTACCTCTACCTACTGTCAAGTGAGCCGACAGCCTGTCTGTCGACCTTAACATTTAAAAAAATGAGGAATAGATTTAAAGAAATTATCATGACAGCAGCAGCAGACTAGATACCGGCGTCGTACTTGTAAAATGCGGCATAAAAATGCGGCTCTGGTACGCCGAATTCGGCGTACCCGAGCTAGTCATACTGCAAACTGTCTGATATGTACGTGCCGAATGTTTTATTAAATTTTAAGCATAATAAAATACCAGTTTGCGTAGTGAAACTGTGTAAAAATATAATAAAACTGGATAAAAAGTGACGATTTTTTACACACACTACAATAAAAAGTAGCCACATTTTCGGAGCTATTGCTTTTGTATAGCGCTCTATCTAGTCGAGCGCAGCGAGACCAATCAATTATCTTTGTGTCGATATCCAATGAAATACAATATCCCTGTCACCGGGTCGTGATTGAGAGGTAAACCACTAATGCAGTTAAAATGTAAGTTAACCAATGTTTATTAATAGATACGAAACAATGAGGAAATATGCGGTCTGTCATTTACACCAGACGTGGTTACGGGCGAATCTAACGGCTGATCACCATACGAGGGCTGTTCCAAAAATTGTTAGCCACAGAGTAAATATTACTTCTTTTTTGCTGAAACTATTTTAAATGTAAACCTCCTTTCAATACAAACCTCCTTGGTGAAAATCATTGGCTGGCTATAAATGGTTATTTTTTTAAATATTTTTAAAAATTATCTGTCGGTCTTCTATGTTTGCAACAATGGACGTCTCGCGGGAAGCTTTTCGTGCTATGATTTTTAATGATTATAAACGCGGGTTATCCTTTAAGAAATCCCACGAAAATTTACAAGCTGCCTTTGGGGAGTCTGCTCCTGGGTTAGCAACATTCACTTATTGGTTTCGTGAATTTAAACGTGGTCGAGAGTACCTAAAGGATGACCCCCGACCCGGCCGACCAACAACTGCACTATCTCATGAAAACGTCATCAGGGTGGAGTGGCTATTGCGGGAAAATAGAAATATTACACATAGGGAGATTCAGGATGAATTGAAGATTGGATCACGGGCAGTTTCCACTATCCTAGATGAACACCTTAAAGTCAGGAAGGTTGCTTCGCGGTGGATACCTCATTCTCTCACAGAAGAGCAAAAATACCGTCGTGTTGACTGGTGCAAATTTATGCTGAAAAAGTTCGAAGGAGGAACTTCACAAAACGTATCCTACATCAATACAACTGATGAATCTTGGATCTATAGCTATGATCCTCTAACAAAGTAGCAATCTACGCAATGGGTGTTTGAAGAGGACCAGTTGCCCACAAAACTTGTTCGCGGTCGTAACGTTAATAAAAAAATGATTGCCTTTTTTTTCGACGTAGTGGACCAGTAGCAGTAATCCCGCTAGAAAACCGTAGAACAGTTACTAGTGAATGGTATTCCGAAGTTTGTCTACCTCAGGCTTTTGGGGAGTTGAGTAGTGAGCGCCCAAGGAGCAGCGTCCGTGGCATTCTTTTTCACCAAGATAACGCGCCCGCTCACACAGCAGCTAGAACCATCGACTATTTTTCAACTTCGGGGGTACAAATGTTACCCCATCCTCCGTACAGCCCAGATTTAGCTCCGAGCGATTTTTTTTATTTCCCACAGTAAAAAAAATGCTTCGGGGACGAAAATTTAACACCGCAAACGACGCCGTCGAAGAATTTCGTCGGTTATTTTTCGACCTCCAGCAAGATGCGTTTTTTAAATGTTTTGAGGACTGGTTTACTCGAATGCATAAGTGCATAGGGGTTGGAGGGGAATATTTTGAAAAACTGTATATAAACTTTTTTGATATTCTATTATCCATTTCACTAAAAACTTTTGGAACAGCCCTCGTACAACACAGTTTCAGTAAGGTACCCCAGTTGTTGGCAACTGGCTGGTTGGTGGCCACAATAGTTTTTAGAGTATCAATACAGGAGTAGCGGAAGAGAGTTGTCACGGAGTGTATATGGTTGTGTTTAGCTTATTAGTACAAAAATATATTTATTTAAGTTATCATCATCTTTCATTTCACAATACAGTCCTCAACACCAGTTAAGCCGGATTTCAATAGTAAATAAGTTATTACTTAGTGCGACTTTATAACAAACGAAAGTAAAAATTAACTACCTATATAAAACTAAGCTTAATTTAAATACTCTATTTATGACCTATTTACTTAATCTAACCTGGTCTGGTAAGGCCACTAAGAGGCAATGTATAGAAAGTTTCCTGATGGATTTTCATTACTAGCAATGTGTGAATTGAGAATTCTATTGCAATATTTCTAAGACTGTTGAATTTTCTAAAAGAGATCCTGCGAAAAAGGATACCGTACAGACATGTACTTATCCAGACATAGGCTAACAGGCCTGACGCTTGACTTAAAACAAGATTAGCTTTGATATTGTCTTGTTCTTGGATTCGGACATCAATGTCTATACCCAGTTCATGTCATGACTGTAGTTAGCAACCAATTCATGACAATGTATCGCACTCTACTACCACTACTGACAATTTTTTGTATAAAAATAATTCTAAAGCACCCTCTATTCTAATTCTAATTGAACTACGTAAAATTGTTTAAATATTATAATTGGTGGTTCCTGTTTTGAAACCTCAGTATAATTTTAAGCACGACGAAGTAAGGCAATAAGGAAATGTTTAATCAACTCATCCAGTAGGTACTTACCTACAAAGAATTCCTATAAAAATTTGTTGCGTATACACCGCGTTATTAATTCTTTGTTCTTACCACGTAAGAGTAAGAGTTAATTTTGTTGAAGACTCATCATAATAAAACATGAACCGATGAAGAGGTTCATTTAGCTGTCACGTACCTCGGTTCCTCGTATTTTCGTATATAATGATGGTCACGCATCAAGGTGTGAGAACACCAATTGAGCGCACAATAAACGTGCGTGTAATAGCACGAGAGTGTGCAATAAAAACCCGTTACCACTTTCAAAATGGTATTTATTACGAGACGAGAGCGCTAAAATTACGCTGGACGAAATTTATACTATTTCGACACTTAGCATGAGTATATATTCAATAATATTGAATTTCATTTTTAAAGCAGATAGGTACTGTGATATGTTTCAGTACCTATACACTATAATATACGAGGGTTCTAAAAGCAAATTGCATCCTATTTTATTTTATTTTTCACCGTATACTTGAAAAACATACTCTATCATCATTATAGCAATTATCCATTATAAATACATTATTGTAATAACTAACAATAGTACCTAATAATATTTACAATATTGCTTAGTAGTTTAAGTTATTCAAATGTTCCCTCATGTAGGGGTGTAAAAGCGATATGCCTCGCAAGCCTAAATCTAATCTAGCGCGTAGCTCTAGCAGAGTTTGAGCTGCGAAAGTAGAAGAATCTGAGGATCCGACTCGAACCTTATTACATACTATTAGGTATATTTATTATCCTGGAAAAAGTTGGGTTTCCAAGGAAATATAAAAAAGAATGCGCCATTGTCGCCGTGGCCGCTCCACCATGGTCACAGTCACAGCATCGAAATCCTTACTAATCCTTACTTATAAATTATTTAGTTATTAGTTTGTAAATATTGTAAAATTATGGTTTCGCAATAAATATTAACTTTTTATCCTTACTAATATTATAAATGTGAACAGGTATTGATTAAGCGCCATTTTACAGCTGCTATTATTACAGTTTCAAAGAGCTATTACTTACAAAGAGCTAATCACAACCATCTTTCATTGTGAATCGTAAATAATCGTTACTCTAATTTGTAAAAGTACAATTTATATAGTTCACCACGTAAATAGCGTAGATACTTTATATAGAGAGCAAAGCAAAACAAAAATTCCAACAATTAATATTTATTCGGAATGAAATATATACATACCTAACTCGAGTTTAATATTCTTGGTATTTGCATACCTACCATAAGAAAAGATTTGACGTCATTTTACACGTTACAACAATGTAATGCCGACCTTGACACGTATGTAGCCGCACAAATTTAATATAAGGAAAAATAAACGAAATGGCGATCTTGGCTCAATGATATAAATCAGATATAAAAAAATTTAAGTGTCAAATAAAAAAAATATTTTTCTTACAAAGCACACAATAACTAAATCCGTGGTAGATATCTACGTGACAATATTCAAACATTTATTTTTTTATATTACTAAGTATTTTTTATTACTAAGTAAAGTACTAAAGTAGACTCCCAGGATAACTTGTGGCCATTGTATTTTAATTGTTTGGAAATAAATTATTATTATTATTATTATTCATACATCCCACCCACAAGGTGGACAGACGACTTAATAAAGGCCGCGGGTCAGCGGTGGATCCAGGCTGCTTCTGACCGGTCCTATTGGAAAATTATGGGAGAGGCCTATGTCCAGCAGTGGACGTCCTACGGCTGAGATGATGATGATGATTCATACATCCTATTTTTTTAATCCTATTTTTTTTTACAATATAATTACATAATAACAATAAATACTATAAAAAATTAAAAACTAGAGTTTTTATTATTATTATAAACATCCACAAAATTAAAAGAATAGGTCAACCATCGTTTAAAATTGCATTTGGATCTACAATAATAATGCGGACTATTTTTTTTTTACACAATATCATTGTACTTTTCGAATAGTACAACAAATTGAACCAAACCAATATAGGTACGAAATAAAATTGTACGAGACTTTTTACAAATTTATCGCGCACGTTGATTTGCATTGCAAAAACGTCGGCCGCTTGCAAACGTCAAATAGTTGCGAAGTTACCCGATATTGGGGGGTAAAACTCGGGATTTTCGGTCGGAAATATGTTTTCTGTTTGCCGTCTGGCAGCCCAGCTAGCGCGTGATGCGTGCCACTGTTTACAACGTAAACAAAGAAATATCCCGCGAAAAATGTGGATTGCCGCCTTCAAACAAACATATATATCCGAATATAGGACGCCACGTACATTTTGCGCAACGATTTAAATATTCATACTACGGTTTCAGTGGTGACATATATATAAAATTCATAAAATTTCGTCACAACTTAACCTAACTAAAAATTTTTCATTATTTAGCTGGTAGAATATAACACAAGGGGTCTAAAACAATAACGATTTACATGCTCTTTTCTTACTTTGATTTCTGAAATATTTCCATTTATCGAGTTTCAGCCAGCAACTTTTAATAATATATTTCTTGAGATGTTAAGTTAAGATGTCTCTTCATATTTGACTGTCAAATAGTGACACCTATTTTAATTTTTCAAGCGAATAAACAGTCCAAAGCTTTTACAACAATGTTACATACAACACCAAAGACTTACCTGCAAAAGGTACGTCGCAAACGTACTCTTCGACGCAATTGTCCGTGTTTCCACTCCTGTCTGTTGCCCCGCTTGCGACAGACGCAGCCGATATTGCCCTTAGTAAGTTCACTTCAACTTCTGTTTGGTTGTCTCGCACCATTGATCTTCTTTTATATTCCTGTGAACGGACGAATATCTATAGGTAACTAGAGACTATAAAAAAATATAGGTAGGTAACTATAAAAAACAAAAGCCTTCCTTTGTTTAACGCTCTTTCAATTGTAGTATAAAAATTAAATTTTATATTTTAAAGATGACAAAAAGAATGGTATCTGGAATTTCTTTCAGGATTTCTTCTCAGGATCGTCTTGGCTTTTTTCCGAAACCCTAGTAAATTTAAATTTGACTAGCTATTTAAAAAAATTGCCCTAGAAAGAATGATTAAAATCACATCTCGTCACTTTTTCCTTTCATGAGACATGTCACGTATTGGCCCAGTGTCACAAAAGAATACTTACTTTAACTTTTCTACATTCTAATTTTAATGTTTGGGACTTTTACCGTACAAACAAAGGTATATCAGCTCCATTATCCCTGGTGACTTTAAATGACGGTTAGCCTACTTGACAGATGGTGAAAGAGGCGCTAAGTCTAGTTAAATTCATTAAATTAAACTTATAGAGGAGCCCATTACCCCATCCCTTGACGTTAATTTTTCTATGGTCGGCACCACATTTGGAGCACCTATGGCGTTGCTTGTGATTACAGGCGACGGTAGCCATCTACCATCAAGTGAACCTTCAGCCTGTCCCTATAACACAAGCCTAATTATGCTTACTTTGTGTACCGTAAAATTAGTGTGCAGAAAGAAAATAAAATAAAGTTAGTAGCTTGCTTTCAAACTAGTGAAAATTTAAATTGTTTAAAAATTTAAAATATTTGGTCCTGTTGTTGTAGTGTTTTTTGACTTGTTTAGGATTTGTAAAAATCTTTGCTTCCGTCACCTATAATAAAACTAAACGAGCGAAGGCAAGGGCATGTAAAGTGATGAGAGGGATTCGTAGAGGGCCCTAGCCAAGAGCAAACCATTGTACTTACTTACGAAACGAAAGAAATAAAGCCCGGTGATTGGTTGTTGTAACGCCCACATAAAATTTTGACCAATCACAAAGCTTTCTCCCAGCGTAGCGTAGCCTGACGTTTGCTCTTGGCTATGGCCCCTAGTATATATACTTATGTCTTGCAGTGACAGTTCCGTAAGCACAAACTGTCGTCTCGCACTCGTCTTCTATTCTCGCAGCATTCTCGACATTTTGGACATCTTGCTTTATAAGACTCTTTCAAAGGATAGATTTAAAAAATCATTTTGGCCGTCCGTATTTATTTAGCACAAAAGACGATCCACGTCAAATTATTCGCATTTTACGGAATCTTTCCATCTCTAACATTTCCGAAATGAAATACAAACAAATACAATCAAATTTCCTAGTAGTTTTAGTTGAGAACATTCTAAATATTACATATAGGTAACAAGAAATAGTAACGTTTAAACCTTCAGTAAAATATTGCATTTAAAATATATTCAGGCGTTTTAAAATTTTTATTTTTTTATCGTATATAGACTATAGATATTTGGCGTTAATTGCATATTTATTTTCATTTCTTATATGATTTTATAATTCTTTCACCTACTTAGGTATATAGAAAGCTACATTATCAACGAGTATTTCATAAAGTTACACTGACGAAGTCGCGTCAAGCTAGAACTTGATAATGGCATTTTCTGTAACATTCTTACCTTTAGTAGAAAATATCTTGTCATCCGATTTTATTTAAGTTTTTTAATAAAAAAATATAAACAAACATTAAATACTTCCTAAAAAAATACTACAACCAACATTACAATTAAAAACTCAATACAAAAAATAAAACAACAAAATACAATAAAAGCAATTTATTATAAAATAAAAATCTACATTCTAAAAAAATAGCGAAATAACATAAATAAAACTAACATAACTAGCAAAACTTAAGCAGGAATAAGTGTAACTTAAATGCCAATACAGTTCAGTCTAAATCGATTTTGTTTCCTTTTTTTAGTTTTTTTTTTAATAATATTAATACTTATTCGATCTTGTTACTTTGTAAAAATGTTTTAAAATCATATAACTATATGTATAATAATTAGTACCTACGGTTGATTCAATTTTTGTGAATATTTTTTCTCTACATAAAAAGGGCTTTACACAAGTCCATTTCACCAGTAGATGAGTAGATTAACGAAAAATATTAAGTATTAACTATACCTACATGAACATTAGTACAAAAAAATCACAATTGCGAAAAAATTTTTTCTACATTATGGCTAAATATGACCAGAAATTATAAAAATCATTCTTTGTAATTATATTTTTCACATAAATTATCTTAAAATTTACCGTTTTTTTTTCACATTGAAATACTAATTTTGCAAATTATCAATACCTACTTATATTTCTAACATTTTTAGCGTTGTTCGAAGAATTCTAATGGTGAAATAGACTTTGTGTAAATGCACCGAAATTTAAAAACGAATGTATACTGAACCGACAGTTAAATATAATAAAAATAAAAAAATATAATATCTTTATTTATATCTAATAATAAAACATTAACAAAAGTTTAAAGGACAAGCAAAGTCGATGACATTTCATACAAAAATATTTTTGCTCCGAATGTTAGACATGAAGAAAAGTATCAAAAGAATAAATAAACCCCCATTGTTTTTATATACAAATTAAAACTTCAATAATATAGGTAGGTATTCATACAAATTGACATTTCATACAAAAAATATTTTTGCTCCGAATGTAATAGACACGAAGAAAAGTATCACAAAAAAAATTGTTTTTATATACAAAGTAAAACTTCAATAATAATAATATATTCGAATTAATAGGTAAAATATTTTAGGCTTCATTTGTATTAAAATAAAAATCATTAATAAATTTTATTATGCACATTGCTGTTTTGCGAAATATTTAAATTATTATCGGTGTCAATCTAGTCAATTATAAAATTTGATGATCTTCGGTGTAACAATTTCCCATGATCTGTTACGTGATTTTTATGTCGATAAGTAGTGTACGTACTAAATTTTTTTTTATAACATAATAAACCTTACCAACTGCATTAATATGTATAAAATTATATATGTAAAATATCTAGACAAACCATTGATGGTTTACAGCTGATATTGTTATCATCTTGTGTTTAAATATGTGTTGGATAGTAATAAAATAAAATAAAATAAAATAAGGTCGGGCAATTTTACAACAAGTGTTATAACTGATCAATCCTATTAATGATTATTCAATCAATTTCCAAATTAGGTCACATTATATTTAAAAAATATAATGTGAGCACAACTCGATATGTTCAAATTACATCTAGATCTAACTTATAGGCACTACAAAAATAATACTTCATACGGAATTTATCTTTAATTAGTAATTTGTTTTCAGGGTACCGTTTTGCTTGTCCTAAATTCATTACAAAAGGTTACTAAATAACTGATTTATTTTTGTAAATAACCTCAAAATACATAATATTGGCCACAATTGTCATTATTGTCATGAAAGTATTTAACTGTTGTCATAATATTTAAAAATCTTTAATATCTCTGATAATTATAGTAAAATCTATCACTAGGTATTTATTTAGCACCTTAAAGAATACATTAAGGAAATTCGACATTACCCACTACTATCAATATATTTACATATAAAACGTACATATCTACTTAAATCTAATAGTATTTATCTATATATTTTTTTTCTTTAAGCACCGTACATAATAATGTTTAAAGACTAGTTTAATACTACGCAAAATAAGGCATTTTTTTTATTTTATCATCTATTTTCCGTAATGTCAGCCTGCGATTTCTTTCGAATTCTTATTTCTTCAACTACCTCCATAATAAGCTGAAATTTTGTTAAAAAAAAAAAACAAATAATTTCAAATAAAACATTTATAAGCACATGCGCCTATACGAAGTTATTTTTAACGAAACAATTAGGTTAGTATAAAAAAATTGTGCATTTACAATAATAATAAAAATAGTATAAGTTGCGATACTCTTACGATAAATATATGACTTAGATTAATAATAATAATTGGTCTCGCTGCGCTCGCCTAGATACCGTCGTCGTACTTGTCAAATGCGGCAACAAATACTGCGCCGAATTCGGCGTACCTGAGCCAGTCACACGGCAAGCTGTCTGTGATGTGTACGTGCCGAATGTTTTATTAAATTTTGGGCATAACAGTTTGCTTAGTGAAACTGTGTAAAAATATAATGAAACTGTGTAAAAAGTGACGATGTTTTACACACACTACAATAAAAAGTTGCCACATTTTCGGAACTATTGCTTTTGTATAGCACTCTATCTAGTCGAGCGCAGCGAAACCATTCATTAATCTAAGCTGAGATATAAGATTTGCTATCTACATAATGTTTGACCTCAAGTCCGTTACAAAATACTAAATTTTACACTCATTTAAGACTACAGTTTAAGTACCTACCTACTAATAGTGCCTTATAAATTAAATATAACAAGCAAACGACGCTTAAATCATGCAGGAATAGAACTACTCAAGTCTTATCAGATGAACTAACCTGACTCAGCGGCCTAATTCTTTCGTGTATACTCCTTTCTGCTTGTCTCGCAGACGGTGGTGGATGGTCGGGTGTCGGTGGCTGATCATAATGGGTCGGTGACAGGGGAATGTCGACCCTTTGACCGTCGCAATACCGTTCACAATCGCTCGGACTGTACATGGACTGATCGTCGAGCAGACTCTCCAAGGACGACCTCTCCTGGTTAGAGTATTTCCTCACTCTGACCTCACCCATTCTGGGCTCGACTTCGTTCTGGAAGTTGTTCCTTTTCAATTTCCTTCTGGGATTCTGCTCTTTGATCACGTAGTTCTCGTACATGGCAGTTATTGCGACTGGCTGAGTGCGGTTCTTTAGACTGAGCCGAGGGTTGGGCACGGGAGCCGCCCTTGGTGAATTGTGATTCTCTTCATATTCAGAGTAGGACAGTTTACCGTCGACGTATTGGTCGACGGAGCGTCCGTGTTTGAGGTAGTGTTTTGTACCCTAGAACAAGAAAAGTAAATATCAGCGATTCCAATTCTAATTTCTCAATTGAAAATTACAACAGGTGTTTATATGACACGAACGGTCGTGCCATTTTGCTTAATATTCGGTAATAATTATATAAATAAAATACGATCTGAAAACGTTTTAATTTGTTCCTAAAACCTAGACAGTGTGATATTTTTTTAAATTGCTAGTTTATGACCAACCTGAAATAAATGGAACTACAGAAATTTCCTTTTTTTGTGGTTCGCTGTAGTTACAATACATTTACCAATTAAGATGTTTACGGTATTAAATTGCGACTACGGTTATATAAGACTTATAATAATAAAGGGATAACATTTTTCTTTTATATGTAATGGATGGCTAGTTTATGAAACTGTTGAACGGATTTTAAAAATTCTTTCACCGAGAGACGGGCTACACTTTCTATAAAAGTATGTTTTAATTTCAAAGTTTCAATATCAAGTAAATCAAGTCAGAAGTTATAGCACCTAAACTGTGCTGTTAGTAACATAACACATCCATTTGTAATTTGTTGCTAACAATTTAACAACAGGCGCTCAATTAAACATTCGAAACATCAATAGGCGAGCTAAATGCACGCAGCGAACTGTTACTATATTATTACGAAATATTTTTTTGCAGAAATTGATCTGCAGGCGCCATATTTATGTTAACAAATATTTTATAACACAAGTAAAGCATGAAATTTCGTACATTTTATATTTATATATTTATATATTTATATTAGGTATACTCATTCATCATAATCAGCTCTCATCCACTGCTGGACATCGACCTTCCTATAAATTTCCAACATGACTAGTCAGAAGTAGTCTGAATACCTGAATACAGAATCAACTCCTGAGCCTAATTACATTGTTAGTCCATCTTGTAGATGGACACTGCGCTTGCGCTCAGAGGCTTTAATGCTATAATACTTACTGCCATTTCAAATTTCTAATCTGCTGGGTATTAAAGTAAGGCTACAGTAATTAAAATTACATACATATTTTATAATATATATTTTGTAGTGCAATCACGCAGATAATTATTGTATTAGATTATCATGTTTGTTCATAAAATTTCAATAGCAAGATAGGAAAAACTCAATACAGAAATAAATGACCTAAAAAATTATGACCTAAAAAATATCTAAATAAAGAGATGGTAACATTATAATTCAATAGAACTTTTGACTAGTCAAAATAGTCTGAACGGGGTTCCATCTTTTAGCTGCACCTTATGTCCAGTAGAATTTCTTCCTTTAGTTTAAGGTATCTCGTTAAAATTAATCCTTAACTCAGACGACACGACGTTACATTCATCTGAACATAATACCTGTATGTCATCCAAGTCGTCTTGACTTCTCGCGTGGGTTCTTAACTCATAGCTGTACCCAGACGAGGGAGAGTTGACGTGGGTGGGAGATACTGATAGGTTTCTTCGAGGAGGTTTCTTTGGAGGGGTGGGCTGCAGACAAAATAATCGTTAATTAAATTAACATGGAGTTGGAATATAGGTTCAATTATTGTCTTTAAACATGCGAAATCACAAATTTGTTGATTGGATGTACACAAAAATAATATACAAGCCTGAAAATTTGGAGAATCTGAGGAACATTGAACTCATTTCTGGCTTTTAAAAATTGTGAAGAACTAAGACAAATACCAGTTGATTTGTAACCTTTGAAATCATACACTCGGATCAGCTTACAAAGAGTAATTTTCTACAACTACAACTACACAATTCGCAGTAATTTTGTAAAGCAATGAAGTCATATAGTTAACTAAATAACATAAGTGTCGACAATTGAGTAATGTCAAATTTGAATGGTTACGAAGAGTCATAAGATTAAAATGTGGGTTAAGTGAACAAGAGTGTTTTGAAATAGAAATATAATAATCGCTTTAAAATAAATTATTTTAAGGTAAAAAAAAACAGAGTTTTTAAAGAATTTCTGGGCACATTGAGTTCTGCAATAATACATCTGTGGTGAACCCGTGGAAACGCGTTAATATTGTGTATGTGTAAAGAATAACAACAGATGCGCGCCAGAGTACTAATACTCTTCTATGCTCATATTGTTCCAGGGAGTTTGAATTTTTTTTTTAAATATTAAGGGTGGCAGACATGCAGACGGTCCACTCGATGGTAGGTGGCTACCGTCGCCTAAGGACACAAGCAAAACCAGGGCTAAATAGAACACCTTTGAAGCGAGATTGTTCTAATGTTCGCGCGTCCGTGTAGGATTGTTTCTATTCATCAGAACTGTGCGTAGATTGATTTTTTGTTGCAAAGATCTTAAAGCAACATCTCACATCATACGCTATCAATACGGTCGAGCAGTTATCCCTTTTGATAATGAGCGAATAAATTTAAGCTGTCATTAAGTCTTTAAGTCCAATTAAAAAGCTCGTTAGAAAAAGTAGATAAGCATTTGAAAAGCACTCAGGGGTGCTAATGTGAGGTGGTCTGCTTCGTGTTGTAAATATTTCGCTAAAACTCATCGCTTGAGCCATTTTATACAGGCCAAGTGGACCAAGTAATTTAATATTGAGACGCGGATGAGGAGCAAATTGGTTGCAGCCGGTCACTGAATGGACAATTTTCTACATAAAGCCCCACAGGATCTATTGCATTTCCTATTTAATTTTAAGATTACTTGCAACGTCGGCTAACAAGATCAGAATTTAGTTACCTATATTAAAGACTAGCTGCTACACGCGACTTCATCCGTATAACCATATAAACTATAGACTTTACTCGATGATAATGTAGCTTTCTATGGGTGAAACAGATTTTAAAATCGATCCTCTAGTTTTTTAGTACCTATAGGCTACATTATCAGCGAGTAACATTGGTTAAATTTTATAAGTCGCGTGCAACAACCAGTTAATCATATAATTTAAAAAAAAAGTAGTAGATATAAAAAATGTATTAAGACAATTAAAAACTGTTTAATGAAATAAAAAATCTCCCAATTTACCGGAATAACCTAGAAAAACAAGTTACTGTAAAATTTACTAGCAATAAGGTAACTGCCCATTTAAAATTACTCATAATGATTAATATTATTTTTAAACGGCATATTCCCATTGTTACATAAAACCTCCTTCGTCGTGATCGCAATCAATTGAATGTAGTCCTTAAACCGATTGCATAAAGTTTTAATTAAATCGGTTCGTTTTAAATATCTGTTTTGTCTTGTTAACAGTGGCGATCAAAGGAGAGGTTCGTCGAAGACAAGTGTTTCGTAAAAGTACCTAGTCCTACATCAAAGGGCTGCAGTATAAATCACATGAAACTTCGTCATGGCTGTGACGGACACATTAATGACGCGGCTTTGGCGCCATAGATAAAACACATGCTTGTCATGGGTTTTACTTAGTCATACAATGAGGTCAACTCTGTGTACCTACCTATATTAATAAAAATCAATTGCCAGATGTATGAAAGTGCATCTTGAGAACGATGCTCAAAGAGATTAGTAGGTGCACTGCCGTTCCGCAGTGACCATCTTATGAAACATCGCCTTGAAATAACATCCCTTGAGCTTTTATAATTCGTTAAGATCCTTTATTCGCTGTGAGCGATATAACGTTTATAACGATGAAAATTGGGGTTAGAGACAATCTCTAACCCCAATTTTCATCGTTTTATTAAGAATAGACAAAACTTGCTAAACTCAAGTGGCTTGTAAACACTGGTGCTGCTTGTGTACCTTTATCGCCATCTACAATCAAGGGGATCTTCAACCTGGTCACCAAATATAAAAAAAAAACACTGAACAAATAAATTTTATAGGTGGACTGGACTATGCTGACAAGAAAATGTGTATGCGGTCTTCTCCATGTGAGCAAATTCGGAGAGTATTCTACAAAAAAACAACTAATAAAATTATTAGAACACTCTTAAACAAACATTTTCTTTAATATTTAATTATTGAAAGTATTAAATGTTAAAATCGAAAATAACAGTAGCTCTATAAACTCTAGCCCTATAAACAGTATGTTAGATATGTTCCAATTTACAAACATTTCAACTATTATTAACTCGATAATGCGCTTTAAAACTGATGACCTAAATATGTAGTGACTGATGGGGAAATCCGTCTGTTCTGCGTAAATGTAGGTACCTACTGTATATGATTCCGTCAAAATCTACATACATGTAAAGTTGCAGGTTCACTATTGCAACAGACGTTTTGTGGACCAATAAATAAATAAAGTGAAAAATGTTGAAACTGAAAAATGAAATCAGCATTTTAAGAAAACAGCGAGCCTGTATTAGGTAAGCTAAAGTGGAATGGGCAATATTATCCTGATCGGTCAGGATTAAGTACCTAATCGTGATAATTCGTAGATTATTATTAAGGTACCTACTACAAAATTGCTAATTGTTGTTATCTAAGATTAGCCAGCTAAGATAGTTAATAAAACAAGGATTAGATTAGGTTGCTCTTTCCATACAATTATTTTAGGAAACAGAGTCCTAGCGCATTTAAAAAAAGGTCGATTGTCATTATTTTTATGTGCGATTTCAAACAAGAACAAAAAAATCATTAATATTAATTTTTTGTTTAAATTTTGTTTGTACCTGTACGTAAGCGGGAGAGGGTCGCTTGTTTATTAATAACTTTTATATTAAAAAAATAATAAAGTGGGAACAAGACCTGTTTAAATATGCATTGAAATCAATGGTAAATAGGAAATAATGCAGCATGATCGTTTAAACTGTTCGATGTGGTATAAACATGGAGTAATCTCACTGGCGTACAGCCAAACGTTCGAGCCATCAGGTGCTATTTCCGTGAATTCCGAATATTTGCTGTAGAACAGTTTAGCACAGATAGGTGGAAGGTGTGGTTACGGTTTTGAAGGTTGCTTTTTATATTACGTAACAAAGAAAAGGCCTTTTTTTAACGAGGAGTAATCCGCTTACAGATTCCCTACCGCTGGCTAGGCGATAGAGATATGTGGGGGTCGCCCAGCACCTGATCATAGTGGCACTGGGAATACGCCACTAAAACTCCCCGGTGCCTCCTTGCCCATGATAGGGATGAACCGGGCTCTGCCGGGGCAATTACTCCGGTCCAACAAAGAAAAGGCCTAAACAAGATGATACAAACAATAATACCGAAAAGGCGAGGGTATAATCACGGCCGAAAGAAATTTATCATCGAAATTTATAATGACCTTAGTGTAGATTATCGTATTATAGTTTTTTTTTTACTAGTGTTCAATGAGCAAAATTTTATTCACGTGTCGTAAACATGGATAGGTTTTAAAAGCAAAACTTTTTAAGACTATTAAAATGCGTGTCTTTGAAAACTTAAATGATATACCTACTTAAATATGAATGTAAGGTAAATATTTATTTTTTTCTAAAACCAACCCCTCCTAAGAAGGAACGATGATAAGAGAATGATCGACCAGAGGAGTAGGTATTAGAGGAAGCTTGTTGGAATTATACCTTTATAGAGGAAGCCATTTTACAAAATAGCATAATATAGGTAGTTCAATGACAAAAACGAAAGGTTTTTGATGTCAAAAAATAGGTAATTAAAATTGATTAACATGATTATGATGACAATAATAATATCTCAACATCAGAAATAATCATTTACATATTTAATCGGTCAGAACAGTCCCCCATCTACCAATTTACATAATCTATGACCATTAGCAGCTGTGGCCACATGTAAATGATGAAATTTCATAATGTAGGTTATGGGGCCCTTGACACGTGATTCTATAGTATTCTTATTTTGTTAACACAGTGACCTACGCAAGTATTTTGGGATTCGCGTGATTCACACTCGTAAATATAAATTCCATTTCATGGAATATGTTTGCCACCGTTTTAAAGTATAATAATAGTACCAACACATCCCGGAATACAAACCTTAATTCTACTCTTCAGTTGTCACTATACCTACCTACATATATTTAAAGTGGTTTTTATAAAAATATTTTTTAATCAATTTTTAATCAATTGTAATCTAACCTTGTAGAGAATTGCATGAATATGACAATATAGGTGTAACTAGCCAATATGTAACCACTTTTATAGAAAAGAAACTAGCAAATAAAGTAGAATCATCATCATCATCATCTCAGCCGTAGGACGTCCACTGCTGGACATAGGCCTCCCCATAAAGTAGAATATTTAAATAAAATCCTTCCTTTAAAATAAATTTAAATGAAATTCATAATTATGAATTTTCATAAGAATTCTTACTTTAATACCAGAAAAGGACGTAAAAACTTTACTACTTCGCTTTAAGCTGCTAGATAAAATATATTATAAAAAATAGTTTTTATGCATAACAAAAATTTACTTACATTGAAGAGTTATCCTAAAACTCAACAACTAAAGGTACTACACACACACACACATACCACAACCATATATATAACAAACATACACAAATCCATACAGTTTGTTTATCGAATTCATCGATTACGTCGATACGATAGCGATCAAGCGAACGCAAGTGCAGATCGCAGACGCGGCGGAACGACTGACCGCCTAATTTCTCAGTCGCGACATTAAACTGCCCATGTGGGTTGAACAGCGTGTGAACATTTTAAGAGCTAATAATAGAGGGAATTTGTTACAATTTAAAAAAATTAAAAAGACAATTAACCGACGGCTTAGACGGGAAACAAGATCTAACAACATCTAAGGTTGAAAATGGTCTACACTGATATTTATAATGCAAAATTTTGTTCGAACAAGTCTTGTATACTAATACTTTTATTGTTTTAACATATAAAAAAAATACCCACTATTAACGCCTGACGCAAAACAGGGGTGTTATGACGTGTGTCTGTGTGTCTGCTGTGTCTGAATCGTAGCTCACAAACGGATGAACCGTGATTTTTTTTTGTTTAAGAGCTGAACGTGGTCGAGATAGGTCTTAGTTGTAAATTATGAAAATCTGTTCAGGCGTTTCGATAACGTCAACCCATTTCCTGGGCCCAGATTCTGTTTTAACAAGGGCACTAACGGGGCACTGTCGTCTCAATAGGCACCTTAAAATAATGGGTCTAGCGAGACCCATTATTTTAAGGTGCCTATTTTTAAGGACAGGAGAGTGTCGCTTCTGCCATGAGGCAGAAGAAACACCAATGCATATCCTGTGCGAGTGTGGCCCTTTGATGCACAAGCGTAGTCACATCTTGGGAAGCCACACAATGGCTTGTGAAGATGTGAGGAATGCCTCTATCAAAAAAGTACTACAGTTTCTTGACGTGGTAGGTATTGGTAGAGAGCTTTAGTTTATGTGGCGATCACAATATTTCAGCAATGGTCGAAGAGATACTGGTACTCTAGCAGACAGAAATAGCCACTAATATAAGCAGATAATAATAATAATGACATTGAATCTATTTCTCCTACTTGTTCGTTGAACTATGTTTACAAAACTCATCAGAGAATTTCTTATGCAGCGACATAAAATTAATTTTGCACGATAGCATTGCATCACGCAAAATGGCGTGACTTCGTAGAGATCGGCAACAGGTTAGGGGTAAATAATTCACAAACATGAAACGTTTTATGTAGATATTATAGTGATTGCTTAATAATACCTGCCCGAAAACAGCTATTGGGTTGAAGCTATTGAAGAAATAATTAGTTCGAATTGTATTTGGTCTCAGGTATTCGTAGAAATGACTAAAAATATTACGTTTTGTTAAGACTTAAAAAAATGTCATACAAAAAGTATAATGGGACCAAATTACTCTAGCATATAAAGCGATATAAAAGGATTACTTTCATATAAATGAACATTACGGCTTATGCTCCACTCGCATACTATTTAAAAAACGTAACATACTTATAAAATAAAATATTTATAAATCATGTCATAATAATATTCTTATAATTTTATTTATAATTATTTTTTAAATATATTTAAAGAATGTATTTATTCGTCTTTGTGCATCCAATTGAATGCAAAATGTTAGCATTTTTTTCCCACAATAATTTTAAAGGCATGTTTCTGTCGTGACATAGCACTGCATCATTCAATTAATGTGAACAATTATGAGTAAAACAAAGTGTATACAACTCTGTCAATTGGAAAGTGTGTACATATTTGGAAAGTGTGTACATATAATTAACTAACTAGGACATTAGGAATTCCTGCAGGTATCATTCTCTAATTCAACTGGTAATTTGTCTTAGTTTTATTTTTTAATGAAATAATGTAACTATGTAGAGATAAGGCGCTATTCTTTCTCAATCGTTAAGGTTATCTTAAAGGCGTTGCAGTTGAGGTATTTCGATGACACTTTACGGTCACGGGATAACGTAGAATGTTAATGGATTTTATGGTCCACGATGCAAATCTAGGTTCACAAATATTTTAGCAGAATATAGTCAATGATGATAAATGATTGAAAGTAAACTTACCGAAATTTTACTGTACTCGTGATGATGCAAGAGATGTAGTGGGGCGCAACTTGATGCAGCGCTGGAGACGCTCAGAGCGTCGCCTTCGCTTGTTCCCTCGGCCTCCTCCCATCTCCTTCGCCCCAACCCGCTGCAAACATCCCCGAAACCCCCGGAAGGCTCAAGCGAAGCGACACCAAGCGACACATTCCCATCAACCCTCGAAACACTACCCTCTTCATCACACCCCGATGACCAACTCTCAGACCCTATACCACTCTCTAATTTCGAAGAAGAATCCATTTTCAAGGAGTTTGAATTTGATTTCAAAGAACTTGAATCTTCCTCCGCAATTACATCGTTCAATTTTGAACTTTTACTGCCAAAATTGAATGAATCACTATGCACCCACGGCCTTCTAGCGGTACTGACTTCAGATTTGATTGTGTCAGTGTCTGAGTTTTCGTCGTCGGTGTGCAATGTTTCCGCGTCAGAGTCTTCGTCCGAGGACTCTTCGCAAGTTACAAAAGATGCATCGGACTTTATTGTCACATTTGATTGGCAGGATTGCAAAGACCATTTACCAGAGTGTTCCGAGGAGCTCGAAGGGCGAAGCGGTAAATGCGGAGATTCAGAAGCACAAGATAGGCTGGCATCTGACAATGTTGAATGGTCATTTAGGGAAATAACCTCTGCTATATCCTTTATAGAATAAGGACGAGCAGAAGTCGACGATGACATGGTAGTGTTTTGAGACATCGTTTCATAAATTGGATTCTTCAATTTATCGTCGATCTTTTGCTCGCCATTATTCAATCTAGTCTGTCCAATAATACTTTCAATAGTAACGACTGCATACGGATCTTCCAAATTAGAAGGTATTGTTTTATTTTTCACTAAACCGCTTAATTTTCTTGTCAAAGAAGAAGGATCCAGTGTAATGTTAGGAGTAGAAATACTTTTCTTAATTGCAGAAAATTTTACAACTAAATTATTCCCACACTCGCGTTTTTTTGCATGTAGAGTACACGTCCCTGAATCACAAAAGCAACTAAAAGATGTTGTAAGAATTTCTCGTCGTTTTTCTAGCATATCAATGTCTATTGTTACTTTTTCTTCTTCTGTTTGACTTTGAATTTCTAACAGATCATCAGCACTATTGTGGTGCTTAGGAGGTCGAGGTCTACAAAAACAAATAGCCGTTTCGAAATAACTCTCCCGTTTGTTAGAAGGTACTTTAGTAAAGGGTTCAACATCTCCGTAAAGAGTTTCCCTGTTAAAAATGTATATAAATTCTTGAACAGTCGGTGATTTATGAATGCAATGTCCAGTACCTCTTATATGATAGTTAGGTAGTGTTTCCTTCATGAAGTCACTGTCCCACTTGGACACGTTTTTATCTTTATTTAAATTGCCGTCAATTTCGATATTTGTAAAAGTTTTGTGACGAAATAGGACTTTCTTCTTTACAGCCCGTTCGGCTTTTTTACTTGGCAATGTGCCTGTCATCGGCAAATAAATGTTTTCACTACAATCCACATTTTCGATTGCGCTAACTTCCGTGATTTCGGAAGAGTTCGATGACGTTCGGGAGATACCAGATTTACTTGCACTAGACGCTTGTTTAACTAACTTTTTACGATGACGAAATGACTTTGATTTTTCTGACAAAAGAATGTCTTCTAAATTTGACTCATCTATCATGGAATCAGATGATAATGTTGACGATCTACTTAAGCTTGGTGACGAAGTGTGACCAGATATATTAGAAACTACCTCAGAAGAGATAAAACTTTTCATTGATGGTGGCGGAGAAGGTTTTTTAGGAACTATTGCAACGTTTTCATATAAAATACTTTCTTTTAGATCTTCAACGTGATTTTTTAAAGGTACATGAACCCTGGCAGCAGGAACGGGTGGAACGTTTTTATTTTCAATTTCAACGTTTTCATAAATTATACTTTCACTTTTAAAGGTTCGAAATGGCACTGCAATTCTTGGTTGTGGTTTCGGTGTAATACTTTGAATATTATCTAAATTTTGCTTTTTAATTTTAGATGCCTCGTACGATTCATAACATTCATTAACAAAATTTTCCGATTGGCCCGAAATTATTGACGTAATTGATGCATTCTTACTTATTTCTCGAGGTTCAAATATATTTTGCTTTGCGTCGCGATTGAGAGCTTCAACGAGTTCTAAGCTTTTATTTCTTTGATTCGATTTAGTAACTTCGATAACTAATGACTGTGGAATAGATTCATCAGAATCGGTCAACTCATTATTTTCAGAAATATGGGGCAACGAAGTTTTAAAACCTGGGCAACTTCTATTACTTCTGTTTACTACACAATCTCTATTCATAACAGCTACCCTGTCCAAAGATATAGTATCAAATTCATCATTGCATACAATTTCTCCTGAATCCTCTTTCTTAGACAACCTTTTAAAAAATTTACTATTGCCTATTAACATTGTATTAGTTTTGTTGTCCGCGCTTGTAATTTTAGCAGTCGATTCAGAGTACATAGAACTAGATATATTAGGAGCAGAACTAAATTTAGCCTTTAGACCCAAGCATTTGGAAGCAAGCTTCTTAACAAAACTTTGTGGATGATTTTTTGTTAGAGGCGATGAAGATGGAGATAATAAGCTTTCATTTATGTTAGTGATTTTCTGGGTCTCTGGGGCCATCCTGTAAAACACATAAAGCAACAAAAAATAAAATAAACAATAAAAAAATAATAATAATAAAGGCTTTATTAAATTAAATGATTGTGTTAGAAAATTTTATTACCATCACCAAATTCCTATCTTAATATTATTTCTATTTTGATCGTATATATGTATGTATATGTTAAAATGACATTTGTTAGAAAAACAGTAAACTGAAATATAAAATATGGAAGTATTTTTCTTCAAATTGTCTGACAAAACGAAATTTACCATTCCGTTAAGAGTTGTTTCAAATGACCAAATTTCGCTCGTAGAGTTAAAACTAACTTATTTTCTCTAGTGCTCGTATTAACAGTTTCATTGGACGTAGATGCAACGTTGTTATTTTCAAATGGTACAAATAAACACCCATCATTTACATTTAGACTTATTTTTCCGTTAATATGTTTTTTGTCTTCATTTACTCCCTTTTTAGTCAATTGTTCGTTTACATCATTTTTTAAATCAACATCATTTTTATGTTGATCATCGATAGTATGTAAACGTTTCATGAAATTATCAGCATTTTTACGGTCGGTTACATCGATATAGACGTCTTCACAACTGAAATATACACTCTGGTGCAATGAAATCGCACATGTAAACATTTTTTTGAAAAATATGGTGTTATTTTTTTTTTATTTAAAAAGTCACATATTTTTTACAATAGGATGAAAGGTTATTTCAATACCTATTCAATGATACCATATAAGCGGTGATAAGTTTACTTTACTGCCGAAAAGGAAAGCAAAAACAACAAACCCCAAAATTGCTTACTTAGCGCACTGCAGTTTGCGATAGCAATTGCAGGTATAAAAAGGCCTGTTTTGAGTAAAACGTCATCATTTGCATTTCAACGCTCTACGTGAAAGGACGCCTAGTGACTACAGTTGCAACATTCTGAAGAAAATGGATACTACTCCGGAAAAAGCCGCTCAAGTCGTTGCTCTAATTAAAGCAGGCCAGAACCAGAGTGCAGTAGCTAGACAGCTGAATATCAGCCGATATTCAGTTCGTCGTGTATACCAGCGCTATCGGGAGACTGGTGGCTATGAACGGCGACGAGGATCTGGTCGCGCCAGAGCTACAACTCAACGGGACAACCGATTTCTCGTAACGACGTCATTGCGAAATCGACGACTGACTGCCGTTGATCTTGCACAACACCTTCAAGAGGTACGTGAAGTGGAAGTCAGCCGGTGGACAGTTAGAAGAAGACTTGCCGAAGGTGGCCTGACTGCGCGTAGGTCAGTAAATGCTCCTAATCTAACACCAGCTCACCGCCGCGACCGTCTTCAATTTGCACAAGAACATGTGCACTGGACACTCGACCAATGGAGAGCAGTCCTGTTCTCAGATGAGTCCAGGATGTGTCTTCACGGCAATGATGGTCGAGGAAGGGTCTATAGAAGGCCTACAGAGAGATTCTCCCAGTGTTGCATCACAGAACGTGTGGCATACGGCGGTGGTTCGTGTATGTTCTGGGGAGGCATTTCACTCGAAGCGAAAACGGAGCTTGTCTTCATCACGGGGGCCAATATCAGGCGACAAACAAGAGGATTGACATCTCAGCGGTACATTGAGGAAGTTCTCCAGGAACATGTCGTACCATTTAGCGGTTTTGTTGGAGAGAACTTTCTCTTTATGCATGACAATGCAAGACCCCATACAGCTGCTATAGTACAACAATACTTGCAAGAGGTAAATATCCCCGTGATGGAGTGGCCAGCTCGAAGCCCGGACCTTAATCCGATCGAGCACTTATGGGACGAGTTAAAAAGAAAAATAAGAGGCAGAAATATTGCTCCAGCCAATCTTCTGGAGCTACAAAATGCGCTAAAGGAGGAATGGGAAGCCATAGCACAAGACTTTGTCAAACACTTAATAGAGTCTATGGAAAACCGGTGTCAAGCGGTTATTCGGGCAAGAGGGGGTAACACTTCTTATTAATAAATGTTTTTTCACTACATTTTGTGATTTTTTTTAATAATCCCCAATTTTCGAACTTTTTAGTTAAGCAAAAATCCGCTGATAAAAATGTATTTGTTGTTTTTGCTTCTCTTTTCGGCAGTAAGGTAAACTTATTACCGCTTATATGGTATCATTGAATAGGTATTGAAATAGCCTTTCATCCCACTTAAAATATATATATATGTCTTTTCAAATAAAAAAAATAAACAATACTTTTCAAAAAATCTTTACATGTGCGATTTCATTGCACCAGAGTGTATTTCGCTTTTGCAATACCTTCTATTTACTGAATTGTTGTTTTTGAGAGAAAGGGGTTGTCTATGTTTATTTTTATCACAGAAACATGGCATTG
This sequence comes from Synanthedon tipuliformis, assembly GCA_947623395.1. Lineage (NCBI taxonomy): Eukaryota > Metazoa > Arthropoda > Insecta > Lepidoptera > Sesiidae > Synanthedon > Synanthedon tipuliformis. The sequence continues at coordinate 4,614,988 of OX392428.1, read as the reverse complement.
GATCGCTTTTCTCTTTTTTCTTAATAAAAAGAGGACCTGCTTTATGTAATGATTCATGGTTCAACGCATAAGTGTACATGTAGTGTAGTGAACCATATATGCAATCACAATCACCTTGGAGATGAAAACTGTCAATTCTATTTTTTTCATATTCAGACAAATCCGAAAAGGATTTTCTTAAACCTTTTAAAGACCCGCCATCCATAAAGACATATCCAGCCATATTGAGATTTTCGTTTTTACAAACAAGTTCGTAATGTGGGAACGCTATTTTAATATCACCCGGCATGTTGTTGGCATAAATTTTTTCGTATTTGCGTTTAGTGATTTGATCAACTGCACGTGGATTAATGACTTCAATGGAACCTTCATACTCGAATAAAGTATTAATATATTCCGGAGGTGATTCATCACCACCAACCTCTTTATTTTGATTAGGCGGCTTCGGTAGAGGTTTTGGTCTCTTCTTATTTGAGAAGAATTTGTCCATTGTAGAATCGTTACCATATTTATTCACAACATTTTCATATAATTGTAATGTTTCCTTCGTTTCGGGATTTAGTCTATTTTTCAGTTCATTCACTAATCTGTCGTTAACTTCGCTTACTTTACGTGGAATGCTATCAGGTGCCTTAAGAATATTCTTTGAAGTATTCAAAGTGTTTGACCTGGATCTAGCTTTGTCGCTACTTTCTGATGTTGATTGATTCCGCCCTTTCAAATTACTACTTGAATTCGGTGATGATAACATAACGTTAGGTATATCAAAGTTAAATTGTGATTTTTCGTGACTTATACGTAAGTTAGTAATGGAAGCATTTTTATTAGAGCTATGCTTAGCTTCGCGAACTTCGTTTAATTTATGAGGCCTGTAACATTTCAATATTTCGATTATTAGTATAAACAAATATTTCTTAACTTTTGATTTATCTTTCCCACCTAATACTTTTCTTGTAATCTTTTTATATGTATAAAACAGAAGTGACTTTTTAGTCTGTAGCTCTTGCACCTTATTAAAAGATGTTCAGAAATATTTTTACTGCATTCATGAATCTCTCACCTGACCGTTTCTAGAAAGAGTCAAAGACATGGAAGATTTTAATGAGGCGCCTGCATTGACAGTTTTGTTTTGGAACTTTTCTAAAAACTTCTTTAAATAACTTTTTTTATTTGGTTGATAACTGTCTCTTAATGAAAATCTTTTTAAAAAAAACTTTTTCCACAATTCAGAAAAACAAGAAAAAATTACGGTTAAATGAAAAAAAAATGGTATAAGTACCTAAATATTTCTTTTTCACCTATAACTCGTACCAATTAAGATTAAATTATAAAATGTTTTCGGTATATTAGCGACTAACGACAGCAAGTGATTATTTAAGCTGATTCTAATCCACAATAAAAAAATATGGGTTAAAGTTACGCAGTTTTTTTTTTTTTTGAGTACTAGTGATATGTAAATATAAAATTTACATATCACTTTAAATATAAAATTAAATAATATAAATATACATATAAATATAAAATTTACATATCACTAGTAGGTACTCAAAAAAATATGACCAAGTTATTTAACTACTCGGGTCCGTTTAATGATGTAATATTTAGATGACATTTAGAAGGAAAAAAAAAACCGGAATATTTTCAGGTGGCAACACACGAAAAGAGCGTTTCCAAGATAGCAATCGGAGTTCAAAGGTTTTCGAGACACGTCGTGTGTTGTAATTGAGATGTCACTCCAATTAAAACGGAATGTTTAGAGCCTCTCATGGGGAGGATCCTTAATTACAGAGGGAGATTCCTTTGCCAGCTGTGTGTCGCCCCCTTTAGGTGACACGGACGTTTAGAGAAACCGCTAGTCGTCTAGTTAACCGAGCTTTTACAACTCAACGAATATTTTTAAATAACTCAAAGGGATGGCTTTTTTTAAGTGCAAGGCGTCGTTCGTGTCAACAAGTTTGTGGTAAATTACTGGCTTCAGTGTGATTTTTGTGTGTTAAAAGAAAAGAAAAGAAATAAAATAAAATAAAATACCGCAAAAATACTTTCACAAGATACACCCCACACCGTAAACCTTGTACATACAATGACAATGCAAATGCAAACTGGCATTTTTAGAATGTAATAACAAGCACAAATTGTATGTAATTAATTTAAATTTCTTCATTATTATCGTATGTACAAAATTTTATATTAAGTAAGTAGTTAAGCGAATTAACAAGACCATCTTCACAACTTGTAACTGAGTTACAGATAAATATAATTTAGTTAAACAGCAAAATAATACATCATATTGCCACAATAATTATGGTGACCACAAAATGTTGTCCATGTAAATTTTGAGACTAGTAGGTAAATATACTAACAATGAGAAATAAGAAAGATGACTATTTTGTAAAACTATTAAGTTTCTGGGTGTTCATATTATTCCCTACTAAACTATTTATTACTAACTAACTTATTTATTTAAACAATAGTTGCTTCTTAATATACATAATATATTTATAGAATTCAGAACTTTTGCATATTATGTGTGTTACTGCTATGATCTTTTAGGTCTTACGTTCCGACTACTATCGTTACATAAGTTTATTTATGTTAATATTTATTAGACCAAGAGCACAGACAATTAATTTGCTCTTGCACGGAAATTGTATTTTGTAGTTGTCATGCTTAGACTCGAATATTTTTTAAGAGAAATTTTTTTATGATTTAAAAATAAACATTATACAAGTAGAGGAATTTGTCGTATATATTTGTATAATTTGTAATTTGTCGTATAATTTGTAGAGGACTCTGGCGAAATGGACACGAAAATAATTGTCGGATAAATCCGACTCTGGCGGTTAGAGGGTTAGGAATGAGGATAAACAACAGCAGTGTTGTTATTTTATATCTGGCTTCGTAGCCAGTGGGAACTAAGAGTCAATTGTTGTTCAACTTCAATAAAATTAGTGTCGTCACGATATAGTGGGAACTAAACAAGTATCTTACAATTTTTATTGTATGTAAGTAATGTATCATTTTGCTGTTTTACTACAATAAATTGTATGTTTTCATTATAAATAGTTGCATATACTCAAGTGAAACTTCTTTGCGCATGATGGGAGTAAAATTTCAAAATAGAATATTGTGTGACGCTTCAGTGCAACAATCACAATGTGACGCTTTTTGTAACGTTTCTGCATTCTACTGGTTACTATAGGCTATGGGTATAATTTGATCGCCTTAGAAGTTTCACTTCTGAAACGCAACTGTTTTGACGTGTGTTTTGAGTGAGGCAATGATAACAAAATCGCATATCTATCATGTATATTCAAAATTTAATTACACCGCTCGATAGCTAAGGAATCAAAGATTTTTTGGTATACATGGTATATTATTCGAATTCGTTGAATATATACTAAAAAAAAAACATTACTCGTAACGTACACGTATTCATGTAAAACACACGGCCGTGTCTAGGACACAGCGACATTCCTTTTTTGTTATATGAACATAAATACCACTGTCGATCTCCTAAGGGCCTCTTTCACCAACTCAAACTATCAAGTCATTTAAAGTCACCAGTCACCGGGAATAATTTAGCTGACATACCTACCTTTGCTTGTACGGTAAAAAAAAACATTAAAAAGAAAATAATTTAAAAAAAATCGCCTATCGAATGATGCACTAACACCGAGTGCATAATTTAATAAAACATAAAATTATTTCTAAAAGTAATTAATTAACACTTTACTTGAGGTTGGTGAAAGAGGCACTTAGTTAATCAAATTCAGAACTTATTACTGAGAAAAATTATGACTTACATTGCAGCGGAATGAGGGTAAATGGTGGGACTGTAATCGTGCACTGGAAAAGGTGGCACATCCTCTTCGCTTTCGCAGGCGTTCCTCATTCTATTTTCGTAATCTGTTAAGAGAAATTCATACTCAATTAAATAAAATGGCAAGACTTTATTGTACAGTCGGGGTAAGAAAAGATTCGTCACCTTAAAGTCGACATTTGCTTGGACCAGACCAATTTATCAGTCATGCTAGAATTTCATTTCAAACGTTTCCGAACTACTGCTACTAAAAAGTTTCATTAGTTCGGTCAACCGAACAAACAACCGAACTACTGATACTACACCCTGTCAGTTGTCTGCTTAATACTTCAGATACTTTAGATTCAAAACGTCATAAGAGTCTACTACTTGACGAAGGAGTGAATTTGAAATCTGACGAAGGTTTTCGTACTGCGACTCTAGAAAATAACGTTTCAATATTAAGTTCAACAAAAAAAAAATGTTCTGAAGTGCATATTATGTGCAATTTATTTAAAACTAGCTGTTTTGCACGCAACTTCGTCCGCGTAACTTTATAAAAAAAAAAATAGAGCTTATGTTACTCCTTGATAACGTAGCTTTCTATAGGTGAATGAATTTTTCAAATCGGTCCAGTAGTTTTGAACCTTCAATTCAAACAAACATCTTTCCTCTTTATACCTAATATTAGTATAGATTTATCTATATTTATTGACTTAACAGTTACACCAAAAAAACATAATACAAGATAAATTCAACATAAGATCAAAGTCAATTATAGGCAAATGGCTACAAATCGCTGCTGAGTATTATTATATTATGAAATTTGCATTTCTATCAATCGGGGATATTCTCGCATCAATTCCAATAATATTTAGTGCTAAAAAATATCTGATGCTTTCGGGACATTCAAAGCCTCGTTAAACGGCAAATTCACTATATTTAATTTCAGCCTACATTAAACTCAACACTTAAGCTATTTTATGCGGTTTAGATACTTATTTCATTTGCGTTTTGTTTTAATATCAACTTTTGATTATCGTCCGATAACGTCTTGTACGTGGCTGATATTTCCACTTTATCTAAATAAAAAATAGGTAGGTACTGAGAGCTCCATTGTAAATTATTCTTAGCCCTATTCAAATCAAAACTAACTATTAGGGCACGATGGAATTTTTCAAAAATTAAATAGTAGAACGAATCACATTTTTAAAATTGAATATTTACTCACTTTTATTACGATTTTGTACACGAATTTATTAACAATTTTACACTGAAATTCTCTTCACATTCGACGCCAAGACTTAATAAGCAATTTAGCATACTAACTATTACAGACTTTGCGAGTAATGAAGTAAGTATCAAATTCAAAGATAAAGCGAGTAAATAAAGATATCAAGATTTTATCATATTTCAAACGTTGAGAACCAACAACCGAGAACCTACTATTATTTATATTGTAACAGAGAACGTACTCTTTAAATTAAGAAACTAAAAAGCTGTAAAAATAATGTAAATAAACGCCACAATAATGTAAGTACCAAATCGCCAATAAGGCCACAATCTCCAAAACCCTATTTATGCCACAATATCGGCTCAGCAGTGAGTGTACCTAGTAATGAGCTGTGTATGAATTACTCTAGCTTTTGCACGCGACTTCGCCCGCTTAACTTTATAAAAATATAGCCTATGTTACTCGCTGATAATGTAGCTTTTTTTAAGAATTTTTCTCCAGTACTTTTTGAGTTTATTCATTATATACACACATACAAATCTTGACTCTATAATATTAGATTAGTATGAAGATATATTCGTAGATTACTTTAAAAAAGAGGTTCAATGTGAGTGCATACTTTTGTGGCCGCATACGTTTAGTCATCTTAACAGAAACTGATAAAAGTCGTGGTGAAAATTTAGTATTTAGAAAAGTGACATACCTCGTATAACTCTTTTCACTCTTTTCGTCGCTTCCTCTGAGTAATCGGCCAATAGGTCATACACTGATTTGCCTCTTATGTCGACCGCGTTCAAATCGGCACCTCTGTCTAGTAAAATGCGGACGACCGATGCCTTTCCGTATCTAGCGGCCTCGTGTAGAGGGGTTCCCTTGTCTGTCATTATGTTGGGATCTACGCCGACCGATAGCAGAACTAGCACCACTTCCCTGTGTAGAAGAAGAGTACCAAGTGTTCAGACACCAGTTTAATGACGTACATGAAGAGCCAATCACAACGCACACGGCACCGCGACGCTTCGCTCCGATTGGCTCCGACGCCCTATACATATTACCCACAAAAAAAAAAACCGCCAAAACGCCAATACATTGTTAATTTTTGCATTATGGTGTGTACCAGACAGACAATGTCTGGTACACCATAATGTAAACTTCATGTAAACCATAATGTAACCATGGTCATGTAAACTTGTCACTCTTTTTTAAACAATTCTTTTTCAACAAAACATCTTTTTCAAGAATTTCTTCGCGTACAATTTTGTTTTATTCACACAATACTGTGCAGTATTGTTATGTGAACATGACTGTCATCCGCCTTACGAACTATATGTGAAATTTACTTTTATTTGAATATTCATATTAATATGTCTGTATCATGCATAACAATGGCGTAAATCTAGTACACTAACAGACCTCAATTTGTTTAACATTATAATAGCGCCGAACAAGACAGACAATCAAGCCGATCGCCAAATGACAAGCGAAGGCGGAGAGCAAAAAGCTGATGGTTCTAAAATTTATATACCTCGTCGTATTGTCGTATTATTTTAACAATTCTTGTTTATGGTAGTAATTTATGGCTGTTAGCATGATGTACAAGACGTGTGTGGGTTCAGTGACATGAGCATGTACCGACGTGAACTACCTGCCAATCTGTCATACTGTGCAGTAGAGCTGCTTTGATTATTTTTTGTCCAAACTCTTCTTCTAATAGTAAGTAGAACTGTATGGACTAACTCGTCTTTAACTACCCGAAGACGCCAGGGTACCGTAGCTTACTTGGGCAAGTACCAAACATGTGCAAGCGCAACTTAATGAGCAAGTAATTCGTGTATGAAGAACACGCGAGTAGCTTACACATGGTAGCCTGCACAAGTAACTTGCTCATACTGCTCACGCTTTCTTGCTCCAGCTACTTGCGTCGTGTACAAGTAAGCACCGTTGCCATCAAAAATTGATAGTCCAGATAATGAAGTACTTAAATAAAACTTAAAAACGCTGAATGGCGTAAATTGAACCACACCTCAAGTCAACAAGCACAAGGCGAACGCCACGCGCCCCGTGTTGCCAATTTAACCCTTCGACCGCGTGTGAGCAAATTGATACACATACAATACAATGTAATTAATTTTTGGACAAGGCAAATATATTATTTTTTATATGTTGCTTTTTAGTTAAAATCTTAATTATTATTACTTATAGTATAAGTTAAGCATATTTTAATATTTTTACGTCCGTTTTAAACAAACAATTTAACTCAGGAAGGTAAAGAAAAAATAAAAAATGTGTTTTCACTATTCCTCTGGTCTTTAGTGATATCTTACTAATCAATTTGCTGATGCTCATAAACAGCGTTTAGCCTTTCCCCTAATTAATGGTACCGTGATAGAACAACCATCTGTGTTATTAAATACTAGCTTTTTGCCCGCGACTTCAACCGCGTCCTCTTTTTCTTAGATGTTTAACATTTATTCAATCTTTATAGTCCATATATTTTTATCAGGCGTTGAATTTTTATATTGTGATTATCTCTTAATATATAATATTACTTTTTTCTAGACGATAGTTATTTACGTCCTGACAGCGTATTATTATATTATGCAAAATTTCATTGTGAACTGTTGAATAGTTAAGGCGTGAAATCGTTTCAAAGAAACAAATAAACTCACTTTCACATTCACAACATCAGTTCGAAATACTTAATGTATTATAGATATATTGTATAAATAAACGAAATCATAATTATACAAATCAACTAAGTATCGCATCAATGTTATTTAAAAAAATATAGAACCTCATTAAAATGTCAATGCTTTCAAGAATGCATCATTTCAAGAATAAATATCTTCACACATTAAACACAGCACCATCTAGTACCACACTAAGCAATTAATGCTTGTATTATGGATACCACAGTTGATATAATGTACCTACTACATTGATTACTTATTTTTGCCCCTAGCGGGATTCGAATCCGCAACCGTTTGGTTAAAAGCTAGGGTTACCAGCCACTAGACCAAACGTTGTCGTCATTGAAAGACAATGTATAGTTTGTATAATTTCAAGACGAGATAATTTATGATTTGATAGCAATAGTGTGCCGCATCCAAATCTGCTCCCATATATTAGTTGTTCTTGGTACATAACATCACATCACATTCTGTTAGGTAAATTCAGGGAACCGATTGGAGCGTTATAACGAACGAATGAATATGAATATGAAGCAGCGATTGAATATGAATATAACCTTTATATACATTAGCACAAATATCATAAATTCAACACGTATGAGAATTAATCAAGTATATTATAAACAAACAAAAAGTAATAATGTATCATGTTCATTTAGACCAGAGGACTAAGCAAATCTAACTAAATAAATATATCCACGGTTTGCTTGACAAGGCAATTCCAGTCCACTCTCAGATGTTTGGCAACTAAAAGACGGCGTTCAGTGAAGATCAGAAAATTGCAATTTTGAAAAAAAAAAGAGCACTTACTTGTGTCCGTTTATACTGGCTAGGTGGAGGGGGGTAGATGAAAAAATTCTCCCTTGTCTCGGCTTGTATTGGGCCACCAGTTGAGGACGAACATGCAATAGAAACTTGACCGTTTTTAACCTGGGAACAAAATATATTAGTATCAGTAATAATCAGTATTATTTAAACCACAAGGGATTCGGTACAGAAACGGACTGAATGTACTTTTAATTTGTACTTTCTGCCCTTCCCTTCCCTTCCCTTTCCTGCAAGCTCTGGCACTGTTCAAAATTTCGAGAGGATAGGAGGATTTTTCCTATAATATCATCTCCTCATTAGCTTTTCACAGGGTTATAATAAATATTGGTAGTTGATGGTTTACTTACATACATTAGTTGTGCTGCCGATCATGAAAAGATAAAGGATGACACTATGGACTCTTGTCAAATCTTGCTTACACACTACAACAGCACTCGTGCTGATAAATAATCCAAGTTCTGCTGTCAATAAGCAACATATCCCCAGTCATGTCTGGAGAGCGAAATGTGTCCTTCTACTTCTTTTATCATATTGTATACACTCACGAGAGAACGACATTAGTAATATATAGTAGTATGCTAAATGCTTGGCAGTCTTAATAAAAAACCAAGATCTGACTAGAAAATGTTAGTCTTGTGGTAGTACTTGTGGAGTTATAGTACTTTGTTTTATCATAATACAAGAGTATTGCTTAACTTGAGCCCATACTACATAGTTTGGTGTGTTGAACCTCCTTGCTTCCTTTAGTTCATATTGGCACAAAACAGGTCAAAACACTATATAATAAGGTACAAGCACAGCATAATTATTTCATACAGTAGGCCGACGGAGACGTCTAGACAGGGCAATCGTGCGGGGCGTGGGGGGTGAGGCGCGAGTGGGACGTGCCCAAGCTGCATACTTCGTCGTTCTTAGTAGCTTGGGATAAATATTCCAGGGCTATCGCGTCTTTCAGATTTTAATTTATTATATATAAATCAAAATGGTGCATACGGCATGTGATGTAAGTGCGTGCAAATCTTTATCACGCATAAATAAAGAACTAAGCTTCCATCAATTTCTGCACGATGAAGAAAGGTACTTAAGCACATTTTTATATTACTTAATTTGTGTCAACCCTTCCGTAATTTTTATATACCTACACAGGCGGCGGTATCGCCCAACATCAAAGGCGTCGGCCTACTGTAGGAAATAAGTATGCTGTGGTACAAGTATCGTCCGTTGATGAGAACAATTTTGAAACTAGTCATTCACCGTTGCTAAAACTTACTTAACCCCCAACTATCCGAACAAATTTAACGCTTCAAGCATATAAGTTGTGTGTAACTTCATAAAACTTGAAAACATTATCAAAGCTCAAACTAACAAATCTAATTTGCTTGCGTCTTAACCGCGGGTGGTCTTCGGCGGAGCGTCAAAGTTGCCAACATAATTAACCAACTTGAGCATAACATATAGCAACTCTACCATAAATATGTCGTAATGTTAGCTAGTTATCAAGAGACAAGATTGAAAGTATTCGCTAAACATCAATATACAATTACTTGTTACTTTTTAAAAAAAAAACTAAAGTAAAATATTGTTAGTGATCCTATGGAGATCAATCAGGTAAGAAGAAATTATAGATTTTACTGGAAAAATATCGTGGAATTTGGTAATTGGGCTTACGTAGATATTTAAGTTTGAAGTTTGAAGGTATATCTATATAGGTACAAACTTAACAAATCTGAAGAATGCAAACTGCGTATATATCACAGAAATTATTACCGAGAAGTTTCAAGAAGTTTTCACTCGAATAGTGAAGAAAAAATTATGTTTTGAAATTTTGTATCTTTAAAAAAGCGTAAGCGTTAACACTTACTTAATTACTTTGACTTTGAGTTCAAGTCTAAAATTTACATTGAAACTAAAATTAACGAGTTAGGCATATAATTATTGTTATTAATTTATAATGATTCTTATGATAAGCTTCTTACCTTCCGTACTGCGCTGCGAGATCCAATGCACTCTCCATTTTCTTATTTCTTATTTTCACATCTGCTCCTTTTAGAAATAACTGTTCCACGATTTCTACATAATCGAACTGAGCAGCCATCAAAAGCGCCGTCTCGTTGTTTGAGGTCTGCGAGCAAATATTCACATTGAATGTGGTATATAATCTCAAATGACGAGGACCTGGATAGACCTCCTCCACCAAAAAGTTATAAACAACCATTTAGCTCTGTCAACTAACACTACTGATCGCTGATAACCACTATTACTGGATTGATATCTTACTTACATTTATTAATAAAAAATTACAATTAAAAAACTAATTTACATGAACACTTTAATCTGCAAAACGCCACCCTTTTAATTTATTCCGTTCTAATACCACTGGTATTTGTTTGAAGTCATATTTATTTTCTATTCCAAACAATGGTATGGTATTCCATACAACAATGGTTAATACAATGGTGGTTAACTTAATAATAATAATTATGTAACCCTTAAGTAATTTATTGGGCCAATATATATTTTTCAGTTAATAATGTAATAATATAGGTTAATAATTATGTGTGTCTATTAATAATTGTCTGTTTGTCTGTTTTTATTTCATAATAATTAATCAAACCAATTTTAACAGGTTTTCTTTTAAGTCATTGTAAATTTTTCATACAGTAAAGTTTTATTATTGCCACTGTGCCCACAAGAGGTTGTTATAAATAAGGAATCTATTGAAATCAGATAGTTAAGGTCGTGTTCAGAATAAGTCGTTCCACAGAAACACAGAAAACGTTGTGAGAAGTCACACGGACCACCTAGACCTGGAAACCTAGAGCAGACCTATATCGAGGCTGCTTCGCGATACAATTTAGAAGTCGTGTATTTCAGTTATACAGCAGCCTGTCTTAAGAACTCCTCTTTAAGAAGTCCACCGTGAAATATGTAAAAGCCTACGAACAAAATATAATACTTCGTAGGTAAAAGCACAAGGCTGTTTCAGTTGTGTTACGATACGTTGTTTATAAAATGGGATGGCAGAGTCAATAAACCATCACCAGCTTGTCCCTTATTCTTTATCTGAAGTACTTAGTAAATACCTACACTTTTTGTGTAGACTTCCGTACTGGGCTATCTGCATATCCAGTTCATCTTACATTCACAAAAGTGGTGGCATCTACCACTCTAATATATATAGTTTTGTACCTATACAGTCTCTTCTTCACTGAGGATACATACCAGTTGGTCGACGTTGACAGGCGGGTTGTTATGTGCCAAAAGCATAGCAACAACATCGGCATGCCCCTTGAATGCCGCCAAATGAAGGGCCGTGGTGCCGTTCTTGTCTCCTATGCATGGTGACGCGTCAACGGATAACAGAAGTCGTACTATCTCTCTATAAGTAACAAAGAAATGTAGGCAGGTAAGTTATCACGTCAAATTAAGATAATATGTAAATCGTGGGTGTATAGTTATTTTTAAAATAGGTAGTATATTTTGTACTTACTTCTGTCCGTGTAAACTTGCATGGTGTAATGGTGTATATCCACTATCATCTTGTACGTTGACACCGGCACCTCTACGCAAACTGCAACAATACCGACAAATTAGAGCAAGTTCTCTAGAGCTCAAGACAAGACAGTAGCTCAAGTTGGACAGTGCTCATGCATAATTTTATGTATAAATTTTACAATACTTAGGTACATTAATATATACAATTTTAAATAAATTCTATAAATTAAATACAATAAATTAATTAAATAAATTAACAATATTAATTTTAAATTATCGTTGAGCCATTAAAAAAGGAATTTCAACTTCCACGGGTCTTGCTTTACGCAGTCGGTAGGATTCGAACCTACGCTCCCAGAGGGAATCTGATTTCTAGTCAGACGCCTTAACCGCTCGGCCACGACTGCCTTAACAGAGTTCGCCGAAAATAATGATGACTTTGTGTTACAATTACAAAGTTTGTTTTGTGTATACTATTTTTCTTGTTGTTAATTGTTGAGTCATGTATGTTGATTGTTGGGCCATGTTGACCACCTCTTCTAAATACCATAAAATGTATGATGGATAAGCAATTTAACGTAAAGAATGTAAAGAAATAAATTTATTTGATTTCCTTCGTATTAAATACGAGTTAACTTAACCCTTCCCATTTCCCTTCACGTATCTCGGTTTCGAATGTAAATTGATGAAAAGTTATGTTTAATTTAACCGAAATTCCCAAGATAAGTTCTCATTTGAACTTTTCGTTTAACAGACTTATAAACACAAAATAAACAATACATACTAAACTTATTAATATTTCTAAATTTAATATGGAATTATGTACATACATGATTAAATAATCGCATTCAAAAAAAATTACCTACATGTAGTTAATACAACGACGTTAAAACAATCGCGTTGAGTAGTTTGTTTATTATTTTTTTTAAAAACTTGAGCAGCCCAGTGAGTGGATGCTTCTGCAGAAACAGAAACCCAGTTAGACCTATAGATTATAAGTAATGCTCATTGCTCCACCAGAAAAGCAAAACATCTGTTTACCCCTTACCCCTGTAAGAAGACCTGTTTACCCCAGAATAGTTACTAACAATCTCTGAATAAGTGATGTACGAAGTCGACGGGGTTGCCGCTATATTTATTCAGATTAATTATTGATACTTATCTAACTATTATATTATATTCTTAATATGTAGACAATATTAATTATAATGTTTCCAAAATAACCAACATATTTTCATTTACATGTTTATACTTGATAATAGTGTTTTTATATTATCTACATTTTGAAGCCACGATTTACCTGTTTCAAGGCCAATGAATCATAAATTTACCGCTTCGATTACCACCATCCGTTACGCCGTTGCGCGATTATACCCTTATTGTCTAAACACGTAAGATTCAAATTATAAATAAAAAATAACCATCTCTTTAAAAAAAATTAACGTATCCAAAAAGTCAATCCGGAAATAACTAGCATCAGATTTAATAGTTACTAAGAAACGCGGTGTTTTCTTAATACACTAGCGCAATTGTTGAGGATCTATCTAATAAAAGTTTCGAAAAAACCCATTACATTTACATAATCATTTTAAATCTACCTTCAAAATTGAGATTTTTTGGTTTAGAGAATACCAATATAGGTACTGAACATTATTATGAAGTCCAATACGTCCTGGCATAGTAGGTTCAGGACAAATACTAATAATCATAACACTTAACTAATATTATAAAAGCGAACTATTAAATATAAACACAAACACTTATGACCCGGAGAAGGACATAGGGTTAGAGCTTGCAATTCGAATATTCAAATATTCGTATTTAGGTCATTAGGTCATTTTGTGTTTAGGTCATTTTGCGTTTGAAAATGAAATGGTTTGAAAATGGTGCTTTAGGTTTACGAATCTAGTCAGTAATTGGTATTATTGGTAACACTTAGCTTTGTAAATAGCAATGTACAATCATACATAGTAGGTATAAATTTTATAAATTCTTTAAACAATAGAAAACTACATTATCAGCGAGTAACATAGACTAACTATATTTTATAAAGTTATGCGGACAAAGTAATAATAAACCAATGAAAACACTAACCAACCAAAAAGATTCTAAATGGAATATAATTATACATATTATTGATATTATTGTATTGATTGATAAACTCAAACTAATCACCCACCTGTCAGCATCAAAAATTTTCTGTGTCAATTTTTTTGTTTTCAACCAATTCCTACGAACACTAAATCTCATGTCAGACATATTGAAATGGACACTGCTACCGCAACACTTAACCGTTTTCTCGTTCATTTTTGTGAAAAAATAAAAACTAAGACACGACTAACACATATTATTGAAATTTTACACCAGACGTATGAGACGCAAACGCAACAGTTCTAATTAGAATGAAAAACGTCGCAAAATAAAGTTAGGTTTGCACGCTTTAGGTGCAAACATATGATAAGATAATGGAATGATTAGATAATTCCAAGTGGACCAAGGGAATGATGTCTCATTCGCAGAAACGTCAACGGTTGGGTTTTACGCAAATAATTAATTTATGCATAAACTTGTAGACGACTCAGAGCGATAACCATGATAGGCTCATGAAGGTGTGGGCCCATATATTGACTGTTGCGTTAAATTTCAGTAGGTAGTTTTATGTTTTTGTTGAAGGCCAGTTAGTGGTAGATAATGGGTAGGTATGATTCAAGCTGTCATCAATTTAATTCGTTTTGAATTTGTTAAATAATAGGTTTTGTCCGTAAAATAGTAGTAAAACTGTTAGCAAATAAAATTGTAGTCGCCAAACCAGATGAAAACAATTCCAAAATAGTTAAATCATATATAATCATCAGGATATATTATGAATTATCAAAAAAATAGGTTTGTATTTATTACAATTGGTTTGTTCTGATAACTGTTTAATCAAAATAATTAAAAACGATCATCAAAAATATGAATTATGTTTCTGGAGATAGTTGTGTGCAAGCAGTCGATTATGATGGAAAATAAAAATGGAAATGTCGATGGACGAAAAGTCACCTTACTTATCTATAATAATCTTAAACGAGCCATATTTAGGTAGGTACATTAAATATTTATTAAACAATTCGTACATGTTGTACTTAAATTTATATGTTACCCTAGACAATTTTGTTTTTTATTTTTTCATATTTTTGATGATCGTTTTTAATTATTTTGATTAAACAGTTATCAGAACAAACCAATTATAATAAATACAAACCTATTTTTTTGATAATTCATAATATATCCTGATGATTATATGTGATTTAACTATTTTGGAATTGTTTTCATCTGGTTTGGCGACTACAATTTTATTTGCTAACAGATCTACTATTTTACGGACAAAACCTATTATTTAAAAAATTCAAAACCAATTAAATTGATGACAGCTTAAATCATACCTATTATCTACCACAAACTGGCCTTCAACAAAAACATAAAACTACCTACCTACTGAAATTTAACGCGACAGTCAATATGACTGTGTGGCCTTTATTTTTGTTTACCTACTCTTCGAACCTACGTCAATCCGTTATCAAAATATTCGCTTGACTTTCAATTTGGCTACAGTTAGGTACCTGAAATGATGACCACGACCACTCTGTCAAGAGTGAAACCGAAGAAGGTACATACTTACAGATATGAAACTAGTTAAGACTTACAGTTTAAAATTTTTCGAATTTGTATTAAATATCCGACCGACAGGTGGACAGACGTTGGACGTCCTACGACTGAGATGAGGAAAATGATCCAATCTACGTACCTATCTGACATTATCTCTGAAGGGGTGTCACGTAGTAAGCAAAGAACGCATTTGACCAAAACTATGCATGAAGAAATTATTGTAATTAAACCTATTCCAACAATCGAAATAATAGTCAATGAGGCGACACTGCATGTTTTATCAACATCCATTCATTGTACGACAAAGGCAGGTCAACGGGCCATAATGTAACCTGCCGGCCTATTAGTCACGGACATTACCAGGCGTAGGATTCAATCTGTTTTTTCCTTATCCAAAAACCGTAACGAAGCGATTCCTACGAATCTTTCACAGATCAAAGAGATCATAGATTGAAATTCAAAAATTATTGCGATAAAATTAAGAAAAATCGAGGATTTTCTTAAATTTGTTAATCTGTGAAGTAGGTATACGAAGGTACCTAGTTACTTAATAAAGTACATTGAGTAGTCCGAGCAAATTGTGTACTATCTCAAAGCTGTGCTAAAATAAATATGAATCAAGGCTGGATAAACCGAAAGAGATCGATTAAATAAAATATGCAAACAATATTCAAAAAATAAATTTGTTGGATTTTTGTGCAATCATGTGTGTATAATATTTTGTGTAAAAATAAGCTTTAAATAGGTATGTACATCAAAAATATTGCGTAATTTATTTAGTTGGTATTTGGGTTTTTAAACAATAGACTGCTAGTCTATCCAGATTCCATTGTTATTAAGAAAAAAAATTGTATCTACTTTTCTTCAATCATTGTTATTGTAAATACGATTTTTCTAACAACAATAAATATTTTTATTATTATTTTTATTTTATTTTATTTTTTGAAATACCAATAAATGAAATCAGGTTAACTATATAAATTTAAACTATGTAACACAATGAAGCTAACATGCTCATTACTTTAGTTTGTTGTGTGAAATACGCATATAGCTTTCTGGAGCGTCCTAATAGCAGTACAAGGGAAGGTGACTATATAAGTTATATGTGCTTAGTATTTTAATACTATTTTCTGAAGTATTTGCCTGTGTATTTTACAACTGTACAGACCATAGAAATGAATCTCACCTGTATCTGACCATAGAAGGGTAAAGGATAAGGTATAAGAATAAGGATAAGGAAAAGGGATAATGGCTATAAAAATTAAATTGTATAATAACTTAACTTAACAATCTCACCTAAACCTTCTTCTGAGCTTCCTAAACATGTCTATGTTGTTATCAAAGAATGGTATCTTGAATTTCATTTTCACTTTGTGTAACGTTTAAAAAAACATCATTCAGTTCGTTTGAAACGATCACTTTAAAACGCCCGCTTATCAGTTTACATATTGTCCGTTCTCTGGTCAAATATTGATTTAAAAATATTTACAAGAAAGCGAACCGAACGGACCAACGGCCGTAGGTGACTAAGCTGGGAACTGTCGGATGAATCATCGCTCAGCAACAGGTCGCCTCACTTTTTTATTGCGGTATTTTTTTTTCGTCTAACTGTACTTTTGGTTTTTAGACCAAAGGCGATAGTCTAATTAATGTAACTTTTCATTTGTACTAAATCTCAACGTTGGGGAACCAACCACGAGGAAATTGTGACTTGCATCCAGTGCTTGCATCGAGTAAAATATTAGGGCAGCTTAGTTGGCTTGGAGCTACTAAGCTCCCTAATAATAAGTCAATGAAAGACTAGCTTTTGAGTGCGACTTCGTTTGAGTCCCTCGAGAACAATATTTTTTCGGATAAGTGGTAAGTAGGTACCTACCCTATTTTCTTTTCTGTACGCGTGACAACATTTATGCCAAACTTCATGATGATCGGTGTAAGGTTAGTTAATGAGTGAACACGTAACAACAAAGTCACTTTCGCGTTTATTTGTTATTTATTATTTGTTGTTATTTGGTAATTATTGTTTATTTGTTTAGGTTAAGGACACTTATGTATTAGCACCATTAAAATAGCCCATCGCAACGAAACCAGGTGTAATACATGAAAAGGGTGTTCCAGTTCATGGAAAATTTAGAGCAGAAGCTCAAACCCCTACAATCAACATTTTTAGCTAATCGTAAAGGTCGGCCAAGCAAGTGCACCACACTTGAGTTGCGCGACGGTAGTCACCTACCATCAGGTAGACTGTCAGTCTGCCATTTTCATTAAAAAAAGAATCTGATGAAATGAAATCTTTTTCTGTACAGACAGCAGAGAAACCAAAAACTAGAATAAAAATCGGGACTACTAAAGTTCACTTACTTACACAATTTTATAGACAATGTGGCAAGCACACAGAAGTACCGTAATGTCATCCTAATTTTTCTGTGATTACACACAATACCAACACAGCGAAGGCTCGGAGCGTTCTAGCAACGTACAAAATAATACCTACCTTTATTGTAGGTACTAAAACCGACAATAAAACGTACAATAACCTCTTAAAAAGTAAAATTAATACATTTTTAAGTTTTTCTTTCAATATCCTTAACTTAGGAATCGATTTAGCTGAAGAGATGAAGATTTATATATATAAAGCTGCGAAGACTTTGTTTGTTTGGTTGTACGCGCTAATCTCAGAAACTACTTCGGCGTGTTCGAATTGTGAAAATTTCAATTCCAAGAAAAATACTGCACCATAACTATAACAATATTATATAATATCAACAACAACACATTTTGTTGAATGATAACACCTATTACATATTCAATTACACACAGATTACGTGACACATCATCACTCCACAATGGGGCGTATGTCATTACGTTATCATTATACCCTCGTAAACGATTTTAATAAATAAAAAGCTTGTTATAGTTTTAATATATTAAAATATGAATCTGTTTATATTTATAAAATGGCCTTAATTTTACCCAAACGTCGGTAATGAAAATAGTTCACTAACTACACCAATTTCAAAATACTGAATAACTATAACAAAAACATTCACAGCAACAATCGCGTGCTGAAAATCTAAATCAATTAAAGCAAATGAACATAAATTTAAAGCGTGCGGTCAGGGAAATTAGGGCAAAGTGATAAGCCCATATTGTCTGATTAAACTAATTGACTTGATGTTTTAATTTAGGAAGGTAAGTAAATATTCGTTTTATGGTAGTATTTCTAAAAAGAAATTAAATACATAAGTTTAATAACAGTTTTTTATAAGTTACTATTAGTTTTTTGCTTTTGAAACTAACTAAGCTTATTTGGGTAATATTATATTCACTTATGAATAGTTAGTGATCTGCTGCAGAAATTATACCCTACAGATTTAAGTCTTTCATCAATGCCTAATGGTAATGTTGTGTTACCAGTTGTACAACTGCAGTGGTACCAAAATATCAAAAAAAATCATACCTGGTATTGGAATTGTTTACTAATCTATACTAATATTATAAAGCTGAAGAGTTTGTTTGTTTGTTTGAACGCGCTAATCTCAGGAACCACTGGTTCGAATTAAAAAATTATTTTTGTGCTGGATAGATCACTTATCGAGGAAGGCTTTAGGCTATATAACATCACGTTGCGACTAATAGGAGCGAAGAAGCAGTCGAAAATGTGGAAAAAAACGGGGAAAATTATTCATCTTTGAGGGCTTCCGTTGCGTGCGCTGCGAAAACCGTTCGAGATAGGTACCCAAATGATTCCCAAAATACCTAACTATTCCACGCGGACGAAGTCGCGAGCACCAGCTAGTTAATTATAATTAGAGTTTTTGTCACAACAGAGGCCCTACTAGGTATCACCTCTTAAAGCGATGCAAAAACGAGTGAGTAAACGAGATGGCGCAATACATATTGTAAGGCGACATCTCCCTCACTCAATCGTCTTTGCATCGCTTTAAGAGGTGATAGTAGGGCCTCAGGTCGCACATTTAAAACTCCATACATCGAGCGAAAATATTTATTAAACAAACATTTGGCGAGAATCAGCTCGCAGAGATATACCTACTATTTCGTTGGCGAGAACAGGTTTATGTAGAGGCGTCGCTCGGGTCGACGGTGGGCTGCTTCTGAGCGGTCCTATTAGAAAATTATGGAGAAGGCCTATATGTCCAGCAGTGGACGTCCTGCGGCTGCGATGATCATTCTCCCAGTCAGTCGCTTACAATCTGGCAACCTTTGTACATCGCTTATAGACCAACTAGGTACGACTTCTCTTTGCCTTCTAATTCTTAGGACGTCTTAAGATCTCAGATAAAAATAAAAAAATCAAAGAAAAAAATATTTAATAAATAGGTATTTGACTTAAGCATAGAAGTATTAGTTAAGTTAAGTAGGTATTAAGTATCAAGAACCAAAAACGGTAACATCAGCTGATGGCTTTGTCGACAAAAAATGTGTGTCAATGAACAAGGTCAACAAAAAACACTCATACGAGATATTAATGAGCAGTTTGATATTTTTTTTCAATAAGCAATGACAACAATCATGTAACTAGTAGGTACTGAGTAGAGTGGACATTAGGTCAAGATGATTAACGAAATGTATACCTACAGGACGTACTTTTTTAACATTTTATTTTAATGAATTTAAATAATCGCTAAGCTTAAGTGGGACTGAGTACCTTACCTCTTATAATTATATATTTTAAGCAGTAAAGGAAAATATCATCACTAACTTTTTATTCTTTTATTTTTATTTATAATTTCTATTAGAACTGAACTAAAACTATGAAAAGCCTTCAATTCGGTTATTCGTGTTGGTCTGTACTCGAGGCTCTACGATATCGCATCGATAAATCTAAGTGTACCTATATCGAGGTGTTGCATAGTTTTATAGGATGAACGCGTCTGTCAGAGTTCAATTCAAGGATAGATGTTTCCATCGAAAATGGAGGTATGAGCAGTATGAGTGAATTATAATTTTAAAGCTAAACCCATTATTTCAATGAGAACACTGTTTTAAAACAATGCAGGTAAAACCGTATTATTTCCTGCGGTAAAACGGTTCATATGCATTTGCACACTTACAGACACTCGTATAGTTATGTAGGTTAATATGCAGCTATATACAATAGAAAGACAGACGTCCAAACAAAAGTTCAATGTACCTACGCTCCTTAGCATCGATTGCCGTCTGGCGTTCAGCCAAACATTATAATACCTACTTCATCCCACTTCCTTAAATAGAAAACTGATCGCTACCTTTATCACTTTAACCCAGGCAGGGTTGTCCAAACAGTGACTCCGCACTTTCTAAATTTTAATTATTTAGTTGTAGGTATTACCTATTGAATTGACCACAAATGCAGACATTTATCTTCGGGAACCCTATTTTTTAACGTTGGGAAATCCTCTTGGATCGGCAGTGTAGGGGACATGCCGGATTCTTACCCCCTAATTCTCTAACACCACTTGGCGATTCTTTACTTCGAAACCGATTCATATCGGTTACTAATCATTTATCTACTATTATAGATTAGTAATCGATAATCTTCGTAAATTGTTACGATATCTACTAGATTCTACTAAAAAGTTATTCTCTTACAAATATTTGGTATATAGGTAAATGCAATGATAAGACTAGGATAAGACATTGATGTGTTTTAGCAAAGTTACAAAAGCGTGAAATCATAATTTGCCATACAGAATCAGGGCCCAGAGCGGCCGTTGATGGGCGGTGTTGCGGAGACGTTATGACACTACTTAGGTGCCCCGCCATCGGGGCCTGCCTACCTGAATCTAGTTAGGTATATTTTAAAAGTAATCGCGGTAAGTAAACATTTTTATGAATGAATTTTATTTGGTAAAATATTTTAGAATTTTTGTCTGTTTGTGCGTTTGTGCACGCTAATCTCAGAAACGGCTTAACCGATTTGATTGCGTTTTTCACTGATGTATTGATGATTACCTGGATTAACATATAGGATACTTGCTATCCTAAAAAAATATTAGATTCCTGTGGGATTTACAAAAATCGAACTACAGCGAGTAGGTACCTACTTACGAAGTCGCGGGCACAGCTAGAATTAATAAATCTACAATGATTTTCTTATTAGTAAAAAAACACAGGTAATAAATCAAGATCAAGCCTTCATACTTAAAATTCCTTAGAAAAATATGGGTAAACAAACCAAGCACGGTAAACATTAAAAAAATAGGGAGTGGATGAAAGGCAAAACAATAAAATAAACCTACCGGCGTTCGAATTATGGTTGAATTTTGCATGTCTACATTCTTATCAGGTGAACCAATAATATGAATTTTAAATTGACGCAAGAGTTAATGTAAAAACATTATTCAGGCACCAAATATTTGGTAAAAAATATAATTAATATTGTATCGTGAAATAAACTGTTCTCTGATTATAATACTTACAAGGAAAAAAATACTAAATGCAATAAGGAAAACCACCTAGGTATAATTCCTAGGACGTAATTTATACGTGCACGAACTTGTAAGGTCATATTTAGAAATTAAACAAGTAATGTATGTAGTTACTTACACTATAATTAGCATAATGGTTTTTTTACTAAATAAAAAAATAAACATTAGTTTTATACACTTTCCATAAATTTTATTACCACGTCTTTGTTTTAATTTTTTATTAGTTATTTTCATTTGCTAAGGTTGGCAATTTAAAACAATGAAGGTGCTGTGAACTTTTTGTAAAGAAATAATTCTATGTAAATCTATGTCTAAAGAAGAGAAGATAACATGTAAAATAATAGCTCAATGCATGTAAATAACAATATCAAACTAACAATAGTCACTATGATTACACAGAATCCAAATTAGTTAACACCGAGTCCTTATTCATTGTATCGATATGTGAATATGTGGATTGGATTTAACAAAAATAAGTATAAATAATGGGGTTTTTAATTGAAGTTACAAACAAGTAAGTACAGGACCTACCTTGTAAACGGACCACTCCTTTTAGTAATTTGAACGAGTATCTTCTCGACAGTGTTCCTGTCGCCTTTGCGGGCTGCATCCAATAATTCCTGACTTCTTCCCATGGCCCATTAAAAAACAAATACGTACACAACACAAACATTAACCATTTCAATTATTTTTTACGCTAGATTTCACTACACTACAACTTCATTGATCGCGCCGCCATATTTTTTAGAACAGACGTGAGTGCGCTCTAGCGGCTGGTAAAGCACTTAATCGATATTGAGCTCAACACACAGCCCTACTTTTCAAGTGTTTTCTTCGCAATAACCATTTTCATCTTATACCCTAGTAGACTTTTTCATATAAAACCACAACAGACGTTATTGTAAACGTAAATGTGACTTTATAAAGCATTACGTGTACAAAAATAATGGCATTATTTATATTTTACAAACGACTGTTTTACTGCTTCAAGGTACATAATCGTCTGTTTTCTTTTGGCACGGTTACAGGGTATGCTATGTTCTCGCTCGCACATACATTCGCTGACATGGTTCCATTTGCTGCTGTCAAAGTAACTGTCAAGTGACACATTGTACAACAAGTGTCAATTTTGACATTTCTTAGAGTCAAACTGTGCTCTTATTGGTGATTTCGATTTTGGCAAATTAACTCGGTGTAACACAGAACACAATTATTCACATTCACAACACAAGGAAGGAGGGAAGGTGTCATACTTAGTTCTACTAAGTTGTAAACATAAAAGAATAACAATGTGTTAAATTAAAACACTAGTGTGTTACATGATTTTAATGTTTTTAAATACCCATACGAATCTGCATAAATAAATTTAAGTGTGATTACTTCCACACTCGATGATAAAATGATAGTGCTTCATGAAAACAGTGACTGTTAGCCGAAAATTATAATATTGTAAACAGCTGATTTATTGGTGAAGACTTATACCATAATTGGAATTCCGCCAAAATAAAGAGTAAAAGACTGCAATTGTATGTAAATATAATAACCAAAAATGCTGTGGAATATGTTGATAGTTATGTTTTTGTCTACTGTACTGATTAATGCACAAAGTAAGTTTAAATACCTATGCATTTATAATGATTGTGATTAAGTATTTCAACTGTACTTGACTGTACTAATATTTTCTTGTTACCTAATCTTGTTTGAAGGCACTAAAGTAAATAGAGGAAATAATTATAACATAAAGAGGATGTTAACCCCTTTTCTAGTCTAACTACTGACATCCTATTTTATTTTATTACAAAGTATTAACCTGCTAATTTTTAAGTT
Source organism: Synanthedon tipuliformis (assembly GCA_947623395.1). Classification (NCBI taxonomy): domain Eukaryota; kingdom Metazoa; phylum Arthropoda; class Insecta; order Lepidoptera; family Sesiidae; genus Synanthedon; species Synanthedon tipuliformis. Next base: position 4,591,033 of record OX392428.1, on the reverse strand, counting down.
GTTTTATTTGTGCTTGATTATTGTTTCAGACATAAATTTAACAATACCTCTAAACAATAAACTGCCAATTGGAAATACAGAGATATTTGGAAACTTCATTACTTTAAATCAGTCTTCAACCCTTCAAATAGACTTTGATCAAGTTAATCCGAGCATATCGTTCATCATATTACAAGCTCACACACATATTTACAATGTGACTGTGTATAATGGTAGTTGTACACACACATCTTGTGTCAACGGAACAAATATTGGATTGTATGGGGAAATAAAGCCAAATCCTGAAGTATTTTTTGTTCGCAATCCAAATGAAAGAAGTATTTTGGTATATATCTCTGTACATGTTTATAACAGACAAGGTAAGTATTCCTTTAAAATATCTTCAAGGGATACTTTATACTTTCAGTTGCTGAAGTGACCATCCACACACAGACTGTCTGGTTATAACAGTATAGTCCTTTGCATGAGTAACTATTCTATTGTTAGTGTGATCTATTCCTCTTATAAAATCAGTTGCTAAAGTGACAAGAATGATCGCTCACACGTCCATGCAGTTGCAAGGAACCTAGATGAACCGCATTGCCCACGGTTTAGTGGCTAATGAGCAGCTTCAGTGCAAATCTAGGAAAGCAACTCAGTTGCTCGCTCAGTAATAGCCAATGTTCGGCTTCCCCGGGACTCATCAAACGTGATGAAACAAGACAAATTATTATTTTTATTTATTTTTTACTAAGTATAGTAGGTAAAGTATAGTAAACATTTATTATAATTAGTTAGAAATATAGAAAAATTTCACTTTGTAACAGATTAGTGTGAAATTGCCACTTTTGAAATTGAGTTACTTTTTTTAGTTTTGCCACTTTTGATGACACATTTGGTCTAATGGCTAGTAACTACCCTAGCTGTTAACCAAACGGTTGCGGGTTCGAATCCTGCTAGGGACAAATGTTTATGTGTTTACATTTTACCTTTGTACCTGAGTCATGGATGTTTGTATTTATAATATGTTGTAGTTATAGATGTATGCATTTACAAAAAAAAGTAATCTATGTAGTATATCAACTGTCTGGTATCCATAATACAAGCATTAGTTGCTTAGTGTGGAACTAGGTGGTGCTGTGTGGAATGTGTGAACATATTTATTATTTATGTTATTATTTACTTACAGAAGAAGTTTGAGTGCATAAATTTTACTTTTTCATTTTTTTTTGTAATACTCAATTTGGTTATGAATTATTGTATACAAGTAACTGCATATCCTATAATATTAAACTGATTACATAGGTAGCATTTATTGTACAATTAATCTTCTTGTTCGACCTCAATCCTTGAAATTCAAACTTTCAATTACTTAGTGTATGTGTATACTGCACATGCACATAGGCCCTAACTATTGATACTTATATATAGTAAGAATTATAAAATAAGCATACAAGTTTAATACCCCCACTGACCTTTAAAATGAGATGATTCTATTTACATGGCTGACATTAATCTCCAGATAATATTTGTTTACAATTAAAAACATCATATTTTATCATTTGTTTAAGTTTTACAAAGAAAATTAAATGATAAACAATTAATAGGTATTTGTACTGCATTATCTTCATATTATGTAGGTACTACGTACATTAAGACATCAAGGTATTCGATGACCACATAATGGGATACACTATATGCTGGAAGAAAACAGTTGATGCTGGTTGTGGCTATTCATAGACCCTATGCTATGACCCTATTCATGACCTTGGTATGGTGCTGCATAGAACATACCATACAATGCATTTATTTCAGCTATCATATCATAGCTGTCAGCAGTCAGCACCGGTCCTAAAGATACTTAAGCTCAATATAGCATTCGGTTTCAGCTCCTATACCGGGAGGTTGCAACATGGAGTTCCCAATACCCATCACTCCCTATATTCACATCACATACAATAGAGACTACATATTCGTTGATGCGGCTCCGGCTATGGAGCCTCTTGATAAAAAGTGTAATTCCGTTGGCAATGTGAGCATAGACTTTTATAGGATGTACTTACCGGCCAGGGATTTCACTGAGGACATGTATTTTAATGCAATCAGAGGAATGATGACTTTAAATAAGATAGCTGAGAACGGAGAGCTTGTGAGTGATATTTTTTAAAATGTTTGCATTATTGATTTTTTTTTTAATAATTTCTATTAAGCCTATATCTGTTGTGAGTTTCTAAGGAGTTAGGTATCCCGTAGACTACTTAATGCTGCAGCATCAGGTCAAGGTCAAGGTACCGAAGTAACAGTACCAAATTTCACATCAATTCAATCTACTCTAATTTCAAGCTACTGAAATATCCCTTCGTCATCTAGGAAATAGGCTGACAATTTCAAACACCGGAACAGATTTTCATAATTTTTTTTATAGCTAAGAATAATCCGACCATGTAAGCTTTCAATAAAAATAAAAAAAACTCGACCACAATCGGTTCATCCATTCTACACGTCGAACTTATAACACCCAGTTTTTGCGTCGGGCGTCGAGGGAACCAGGGGGGGGGGGGGGAATCTGATCACTGAACTTTAATTATTCTGGAACACTATATATATGATATGTATTGGGTGTTATTTTTTATTTATTTTAAAGTTTTGTTTTAGATACCACCGACATCATCTAATTGGAATGTCCGTCGCATGTTAAGTGCTTATCCGGGTACTGGGGCTGTTTATGTCGCTATAGCGCGGTACAATACGGGCAAACCCGGGTACTCGGTTTATATCCCAGCCCTTACTTATGCGTGTTCGCAGCTTGACAGTAACGATTGTGAAATTCAGGAGTTACTCGGTGAGAGAACCTTAGCCACATTTTACTTAAGTACATATTTAATTGCTTCCAATACCATACAAATCCAGTACTAAAACCACCCTTTTTTTTCTATACTTACTACTAATATTATAAGAAGAGGATATTTGTATTTTTGTAGTTTTGTTTGTAATGTTTAAAGTCAGGGACCTATTTTAAAAATTCTTTTACCTATAGAATGCTACATTATCAGCGAGTCACATTGGCTTAGTACCTATGTGTTATAAAGCTATGCGGACGAAGTCGCGTGCAACAGTTAGTCTCAAATAAAATCAGTATGTAATTGTACAAAACCAATTTGTGTAGAATTTTGAAACGTGACATTAATATAAATGTTGTGGCTATACAAAAACACAATAAAAACATTTTAGTGTTTTAAACACTAAAACCTATTTTTTTTTCTAAACTTTGTTGTAATACGGACCGTGTTTATAGCTGTTGCCCGCGACTTCGTCCGCGTTCTAAATGTTATATATATAGCATATAGCAAAATGTAACATAGCCTTTCTCGATAAATGGAATATCCAAAACAAAAATATTTTTTAATTCGAACCAGTACTTAGTTACCGAGATTAACGCGTTCAAACAAACAAACTCTTCAGCTTTATAATATTGGTAAGTAATAGGTAGATAAATTAATCACAATATAAGTATATTATAAATAAGCCTTGACATGTAAGTATGTATATTACAATGTAAGTTCCATTTCAGCAAACGATTTTGTGGCTCAAATGTTATGCGCATTCATGGTGTTCATTGGACTGTTCGTCTGCTACTTTGGGCATCGTTTCTTTAAGACTGAAATGTTCCTAACGGGATTCTTTTGCGGAATTATCATGACTTACATTATAGTCTGTATGAATTCTAACTTAAGTGTACCCGGTAAGCTAACTTACAATTCTTTACTTTCATAAAATTCAGAGTGTATCAGCTAGATTGGGGTGTCCACGCAATACTGATAATTATGAAAAAAATATTTGCTTTTTTTTAATATGTGTATTTGTAACTAGGTCACAAAGCTTCATTAAAAAAGTTAAAAAAGCGGGCTAAAAATCAATTTATATTTTTAGCCCGCTTTTTTAACTTTTTTTTAACTTTTATGACTACAAACTATTACTTACTGCATAATTATTGAAAACGCAAGCGTTCGTTTGTTTTAAATCAACATTGCATACGAATGCAGTGGATTTCGAATATTTTATTAAAAAAAAAGTACACGAATCCGCCGTCAATATCCGGAAATATATGAGAACAGCCAAGTGTTGATGCTTTATTTGAATAAAATCAGTAGAATACTATACAGCATAGATGAATGATTGGTCTCGCTGCGTTCGACTAGATACCCCCGTCGTACTTGTAAAATGCGGCATAAAATAGTAAGTACGCCGAATTCGGCATACTCGAGCCAGTCACACTGCAAACTGTCTGTGATGTGTACGATCCGAATTTTTTATTAAATTTTAGGCATAATAAAATACCATTTAGCGTAGTGAAACTGTAAAAATATAATAAAACTGGGTAAAAAGTGATAAAAAGTGACGGTTTTTTACACACACTACAATAAAAAGTTGCAACGTTTTCGGAGCTATTGCTTTTGTATAGCGCTCTATCTAGTCGAGCGCAGCGAGACCAATCAATTATCTTTGCTATACAGGATATAGTATTTTAAATTAATTAATTGTATAATTTTTATCTATGTACTCAAATAGATATGAGATGCCTTATTTGTGGACATTTCATTAATTGTATTGGGACAGTGACTACATACTTTACTGTATTTTTAATTTTACTTTATTTTTAGCTCTCGTTATTGCATCGACAATATCTGGCCTATTTTTCGGCGCAATCTGGTTAACGTTCTGGTGGTTCTACGGAATTCCCTTGTACTCTGTGATGTTGACAAATGTAACATTCGGTTTTCTGGCTGCCGCCATATTTTATTACGTGTTGCCAGGTACTGCCAGTCTTTTATTAGACTATTTATCCAATATATTTTTTTATGTTTTAAGACAGGTCACTTGATGGTAAAAAATGTAACTATCGTCAAATCTAAACTAAGCAAACCCTTAACAAGCCGAAACACAAAAGCACACATGCTGTTATTGTGCTTTTCCGCCACCACTACTTTTCAGACTTAAACCAGAGCCAACTTCGAAAATTTCATTTCAAAGTTGACCCTGGCCTTGAATTGAACCCTGGAATAGAGCGTTAAGGCAAGCACCCTAAAATCACTGATCTAACGGGCTTCGTCAAAATGAAGCCAAATCTGACTTTTAATGAACAAGATTAATTTATTAAAAATCTCACTTTTAATGAACAAGATTATTTTATTAAAAATCTGACTAAATGAACAAGATTATTTTATTAAAAATCTGACTTTTAATGAACAAGATTATTTTATTAAAAATCTGACTTTTAATGAACAAGATTATTTTATTAAAAATCTGACTTTTAATGAACAAGATTATTTTATTAAAAATCTGACTTTTAATGAACAAGATTATTTTATTAATAGTATAAATGTACTTGACTTGAGTGCTTTGGACTTGAAGGACCTGTTTTGGAAAACTAAGAAAAATTATGACTTGACTGGGCTTGACTTGACTGACTAGTCTCGGGATGTACTACTTTTGATTTTAATTTATTAAAAATCGCTATTTTTACTAATGACACTGGCAAAGTCATCGGAGAACATCTGATGGAGCCAAGAGACATTAAAAGAGAAGAAGAAGAAGAAGAAGAATAGTATAAATACGCATACTCTGATAGGAGTAATGGATAGCAGTGTTTAATTTGTATTTTTATGGCTCCTATATTATTTATTTATTATTTGTGCTTGGTTTCAGGGGACATTTACATACTACAACCGGACATAAGCTTTTGGGTATTATTTATAAGCATAATGCTAATCGTAGCTTTCTCCTTGGCCTCTGTCACTTACTTATCCAACATATTGTGTTGTGCTGTTCTCGGAGCTTACATCACTATATACCCTATCGACTTCTACTTAGGGTCGCATTTTAAATACATCATTATCAACACAATACGAAGAGCTACTGTGCCAAATTTCAATAAGGCCGTGATTTCACCGCCCTTTGGACATACAGGTGAGGTTTTTTTTTTTTAATGTAAATAAATTGTAAGTAATCTCTTTTTTTATTTGTAGCAGAAGTTATCAACACAACTTTTGATCTCAAAGAATCCTTAACACTAATATGTCTATTATAATATAGTACAACTACAAGAGTAGGTAATAGGTAGGTAGGTACTACAATATTAAGGTGGCAAAAAAAAACTGGTTTTTTTTTTCATGTTTCTTATGAAAATATAAGATATGTTTTAAGAGCCTCTTAAAAATCAGCTCATAAAAATTGTCAAAATTGGACAATTTTTTTTAAATTTTTTCATTCACTATAGGTGTAAAATACCTCGATTCTGAAAGTTGCCTATCGATATTTTATTTGCTATATATTATTTAACATGTTATTGTGTTTTTTAATAACATGTTTTTAAAAAAAAAAACATATATTACGAACATTTTGTCTTACCGCCTTCCGGAAGACCGTAAATGGGTTTTTTTAAACAATTCCAATATAACTCTTTAACTTACATATTAAGCTGTTGCGGCATTAGAACTGAATTTGAAATATTATATATTTTTTTCTTGTATTTTCTCATCCAGACTCCACTGATTCTCGGGTATATATGTATATATGATATATATGTATATCCTTTTATTAAGACCCCCATATATGTTGAACATTTCAGATATACTGCTAATATTTATATGGATAGTACTTGCCATAACTGGGTTCCTCTATCAGCACTACACGAACCGCGGAAGACCTCCGTTCCCACCTCCGCCAAGAAGCTCCATAGCTCTCACTGTTCCAGAAACCACATATGGAGCAGCCCGTACACTGACAAGGTAGGTAATCTTTTATTGTCAAACCAAGGGCTTTTTCTAAATAACTTAGGTACTTAACTAAGTCTTGTCTTACCCTCTATTTACAGACATTAAAATGCATAATTACTCTGAAACTGAAGAGTGAAAATCTCATTACTAATCACTGCTGAATTGACTTTTATTTACTTTAAACCATTTTACAACATTTATTTTAATAATGTTCATTAAATTCCACTGCACAACGTGTCGAGTACAACAATAACGTATCGAGTAGACCAGTACCTTTACCATGAGTTTACTCAATGACTCAATGACCGCACCCGCTAGCTAGAGCGTAAAATATTTATATGGAAAATTGTCAATTTGACATTGACAGTTGACAGTTTTTCATACAAACTTTTTACGCTCTCGCTAGCGAGTGCGGTTATTATAACTCATGGTAGAGGTACATATGTATATATTCGATAATGTTATTGACGAAGGATTATTTGTCTTGGATTTTGTCTACACAGATTTTGAGATTTACAAGCTTTTGAAAATGGATAATGTTTAATTTAGACTCCACTCTAGATTTGATTAGATGATTACATTTGCTGATTTTCTGTAATAATGTTCGTACTGAAAGTGGGTTTTAGATTCTAAATTTAAATTTTCTTTTAAAGTTAAGTAAAAGTTACGGATATACATAGTAATATAATCATCTAAAAAATAAAAATACAAAACCTGTCAAAAGTATATAAAACACCAATAAAGACGATAAGGGCCTCTTTCACCATCCGTCAAGTAGGCTAACCGTCATTTAAAGTCAGCTGTCACCGGGAATAATTTAACTGATATACCTTTGTTTGTACGGTAAAAGTCCCAAACATTAAAAACAAAATAATTTAAAATAATCGCATATCGAAGGATGCACTAAAAACCGAGTGCATAATTTAATAAAACATAAAATTATTATTTCTAAAAGTAACTAATCACCACTTTACTTGCAGTTGGTGAAAGAGGCCCTAAGCGTTATATCTTTTATTTTTCAACGAGGCCGAAGTCGCGGGCACCAGCTAGTTATTAAATATATTATCAACGTTTTTTTTTTTCTTTTTCAGAAGACGCCACAGAGGCAGAAATGGCGCCAACGTTTCAACCAACGACACTGTCTCCACAAGTACCGATAGAACTCCGTTGATGGCTTAAATTATCTTCCACAACAAACTACAAGCAGCTGAGCAGAGGTGCATAACATTTTTAAAATTTGACCTATTATTAATATTTTCTAAGCCCTCTATTGCGGTTGTTTTAACCGTTTAAATTTAATTTTTAGGCGAGAGAATACACAAGTCACCATAATAATAATATATATTGAAATGTGGACCAAAATAGAGCATTCATCAAAATATTCTGTCTGATAATGAAAATGCCTGTACATTGTTTATATAAATATGTGATTTTTTTTTTTTACAAGTATACGTTTGAATTGCTGGAACAGTACCTGTCGAAGTAAAAATTTATATTTTTTATAAATAATACGTAAAATTTGGAAACGCCTCTGTAAAACTTTGTAAAACAGTGACCAAAGGTTGGCAATACAGGAGCCAACAGGTCCCTGTACCACGAAACGCCTAACGACAGCTACTTCTATCGTTACCAAGTATTAATCGCTACTATCGCTCAATAATACGACATAACTTAGTAAAAGTCACCCCAACACTCAATTCGTGGGCCAAACTATAAATTGTAACATTATTTTAAAAAACCATGACGATATTTTATTTATGCATAAAACATATTATTATATTTAGGGCCTCTTTCACCAACTACAAGTAAAGTTGATTAGTTACTTTTAGTAATAATTTTATGTTTTATTAAAATTATGCACTCGGTTTATAGTGCATCCTTCGATAAGCGAATGTTTTTTATTATTTTGTTTTTAATGTTTGGGACTTTTACCGTACAAACAAAGGTATATCAGCTAAATAATTCCCGGTGACAGGTTATGACTTTAAATGACGGTTAGCCTACTTTACACATGGTGAAAGAGGTAGCTACAAAATAAATAGTCTCAAAATTAACCGAGAAATAATACTTAATTGCCCAATGCCATGACGTTCTAGTTTTTATTTAATTTTTATTTAATTTTATGACGTCAAAGCTAAAGGATGAAACAATTTTTTGGTATATATTGTATATTCGAATTCCTTGGATATATACATATAAAAAATATGCTCAAAGAAATCATTACTCATTACGCCTACACATTGTCACATACTTAAAATAAAACACATGACAATATCTTGAAATTTAAAATTGGGATTTTTTGATTATTTTTTGTGTTTATTAAGAGCCATTTTTTTTAATATTGATATTGATTTATTATTGTTGAATATTTACTTATTCGTTAGAAATTTGTTCCATGACAGAGAGCTGCGGTTTGTTGCTTGAGGTTGATATCATTTTAAGAAAATTATTGTTATTCGTGAAAAAATATATTTTGGGTTTAAAATTTAAAAGTATATCCTTGCGGTTTTTTTTTTTGTTTTTTTTTTTTTAGTTTAGTTGAATTTTTATTTTCAAACTAGGAAATACAACAGTTTTTTTTTTTTTTTTTTTCACACATCTTGCACATTTTGCACGGGTTTGGTTTATTTAATGACGTTGTTTTTTTTTTTTTTTTAATATATTTCTTTTAGATTAATTGTGGCCATTAAGAGAGTAACCAAATATAGCACAAGACTGTTGTTATGTGATATAATTATGTATAAGCTTATATAAAATAATATATTATAATATGTATGTAGGTAATAAGTATTATTGTCCAGTTATTTTGTGAATAAAGTTTCTTTGAACCATATTTGCTTATAATTTAATTTCTTATTTACTTCAGTTAACTTTATGTGACTGAAAATTTTTGCATATTTGCATTGGCATTTTCGTTTCATTTATTAAGTTATTATTTTAATGAAAAGCAAATATATGGCTAAGGGCCTCTTTCACCAACTACAAGTAAAGTGTTGATTAGTTACTTTTAGAAATAATTTTATGTTTTATTAAATTATGCACTCGGTTTAGTGCATCCTTCGATAGGCGATTTTTTTAAATTTTCTTTTTAATGTTTGGGACTTTTACCGTACAAACAAAGGTATATCAGTTAAATTATTCCCGGTGACAGTTGGTGAAAGAGGCCCTTAATATACTAATATTATAAAGAGAGAAGATTTGTATTTTTGTATGTTTGTGATAATTAAACTCAAAAACTACTGGGCCGATTTAAAAAATTCTTTCACCCATAGAAAGCTACACTATCAGCGTGTAACATGAGCTATATTTTATAAAATTATGCGGGCGAAGTCGCGTGTAACAGCTAGTGTGAAATAAAACTGGGTGTGTCATAGCGTATAAACTTTTTGTGGTCAAAACAATTTACTAAGCCAATTAGAATCTTAAACGTATTTAACATAAAAGCGAAAGATTAAGCATTGAAATCAAACGCAGATGTGCTATTTTCAATGGCAAAGCGATGGGGTACCGAGTACACGGACAGACAACATCTAAACCAATTATATACGTTGATAATCTGAACGATTGTTTACTGCGAACGCAAGAGGGAGCCACAAGACATTCACTTGCGTATTTTTTTGATAGAATTCCATTATATCGTTCTACAGGGTGATGATAAACATTTAAGTTAGTGTATATTTACTTAAATAAAAAATTTATGTCACCTACTGCAGAATTATTTTTTTAATTTACATTAAAAAAAATAGTACAAAAAATAATGGTGCCTGTTTTAGGTAGCATTCAGTGATAGTAAAATGGTTAAAAATTAATAAAGCAAAAAAAAAAACTTTAAATTAAAATGGGCATTGATTTTTTTTAGTTTATATGTATATTAATATGTGAGATTATGATTATGTATTTATAATTTAGTAAATAATTAATATGTGAGAATATCATATGACTCAAATACATAACTACGTAAGGTAACCTACTCAGAGTAGGTAACGGTAAAATAATTTTTTCACGAGTCAATAAACCTATAACTGTAAAAAATTAGAAATAGGTATACCTAATCAACTGTGTTTGAAAGGTAATTATTGAATCGCTGATTATTTAAGCAATAATGAAGCTTGGATTCAAATTATTTTAAGCTCATACTATTTTTAGTATTATACTAGCTTTAATACTAAAAATACTAAAAATTAATAATATAATAATAATATTTTTTTTATACAAAAAAATAAAGCCATCTTCTATTTTCCTTATCCGATCGCTACTAAACTTCACAGCTGAACTAATCTGAAAGATTGCCTAAAAATTTCCTCAAATTTGATTCAGTAGTTTTGCTGACCCAAAATATATACACTAAGATTTGTACAGTTTTAAGGAAAGTAAATTATTATTTATTTTTAATAATAATTCTCTTTTGAGCTTCCTCTCAATTTTTTTTGACAACTATTAAATTAATAAACTGTATCAGTGTGAATTTGTAGCATACTGTATGACGAGTGGCTATAGACCCCGACAAAGCTTAGATCACTATAATGCCTACAATACAACACGTTTAATCCCATCCCATTGTCGTCCAACCCTCCCGTTATCAAAAGTAGGGGCAAATCTGCCGTCGCGTTATACGCGTTACCCCCCATACATAAAACTATACGTATAAAGAGGCAACACGCAAAATTAATATGTACCGCACAAATATAGTTAACGGCATAATTTCCTTTTTGGGAAAACAGTTTTTTGGGGTGGCAACCATAAACCGTCATCGCTTGTAATAAGGTTGTGCGTTGCGCTCAACTTTAAACATCTGCGCAACAGTACTTGATATTAATAATATCATTTTATTCCTTCCTCTATTATAAGCTATTGTCGGCATATTTGACACACTCGAGTGGTCACATCCATCATTTTAAACGATCTTTGTGTTGGGGTTGCCATAAGCATTATTTGACTTTGAAAGAAAACAAATTTATTAGTGGTAGGTATATGAGATATTTATTAATAAATTTCACTGTAATCCTCTCAATCTATATGCACTTAAAATTGTAATTTAATTTACACTCTAAATTACATTAGATACAATTTTTTTGTAACCTAACCGCCTTCCACGTTCCGTATTGCATTTTTATGAAACTATTGATTAGTTCATTTACACTTTGCTAAATGTAAATTTAACGCAAGTACTTGTGCTAGTCTGGAGCACCATTTTTATATTTTACAAAATAATACAAAGTAGGTACGTAAGTACAACGAAGTTTTTTACATATAGCAATATCGAGTTCGCACTGTCAAAAAATATTATAAAAAAAAACAGTCTAATAATTAAGTCGACGTAAAATTTTCTCTGTAGAAAATTATCTAATATACAAATCACAGCAATTTCTTTACAAATAATAAATAAATTATAAATTAATTCGTTTCCGAGTTTTGTGTGCTATAATAAAATTGCAAGTCAACACATTACGTACAACATCTATTAGAATAAGTTCACTGTACAATAATATAAACATGATTAGTTCGTGTGTCAATTTGTTACAGCTGAGGGCAGGGGTGTGGAAAAAATCTCTCTAACGAAGCTTATTGCCACGTTTTTTTTTTCTTTGTGGCATTAATATTTCTCACCCCTGTTGCATACATCAAAGAAAATAAAGGGGTTGTGCACGCAAAGGGCGCATAACACTCAATTATTACAAACGTGTTGGCACAAACAATTTATACATTTCTATTTTCCCGCCGAAAACATCGCGACCGCGACGTCAACACCTCGACGCCTCTCTAGTTCCGCTACCTGACGACAGATGGCGCTTATTATGTACAATTATAATTGACGATGCGTAATGAGCTATGTTGGTTGTTTAAATTTTTTTTTTAATAAATATAATTTTTCGAAACGTTATAAAAATAAATGAAACATTAAAATGAAAATGTACAAATTTGTTTGAGCATAGATCATTTTACATCGTCGCTTAGGGCTAGGTTTGAACATCATCAGTTGCTTCTTAAACATTAGTCTGTATCTGTAGATAAAAAAGTATTGTACAAAAAATTTCAAGTGGACTCTCTGGGGTTGCCAGATGTTGAGAGACTGTTAAATTTTATATTTGCAGTGCTTAAAAAATTACATTTGTAGTCTGTCGCGAAACTTCTCTGTCAATGACTGTCTGCCTACCTGAAACTACCTTTTACGGCTTGAAATCTGGCCTTTTTCAAGTTATCAGTCAATTATTTCATTAAATTCAGTTCTTAATGTCAAAGGAAAGGGAAACATTGTCTAGTGCAATCAGAAAATCTCGTATTTAATGTGATACAGTTTGCTTTATATGTGAAAAGCACCAAACAAAATGAGATAAATAAAGTTTTAGGTATTGACATTTCAAATTTTTTCCACATGTCCATCGTGTCCCTTCACAAATTTCTGCGATTTTTACATTTCTATTTTTCTATCTGGCAACCTCAATCCCACCACGGCAAAAACGCAAATGACGTATCGTATTCTACACTTCACTGACTGAGTTTTGCTCTTGCAAATCTCCCGCCAAAACGTTTGTATCGTGTCCCGCGGTCATGTTGAGAGCGTTCATAGACAAATGCGAGTCGGCGTAGTTGTGCGCGATCTCGCTAGATGGCGCCTCTGGCACCGCGGTCGGGTTCTCGGGCATCGACAGTAAGCGATGCGGGAACCCGAATAGCTGAGATCACTGAAGCCGCCCCCAATAGTTCGACGCGAGGTCCGGCCCCTGCGAAGGTATTTGCACTGGCACGCTCACGCCCGCTGATATTACACCTACAACAAAAGGGTCACAGTAAATAAATATAAAAAAACGTCTCGTCTTGTACGATGCACAAAATGTTCTCGTGTTTTCTAGTTTTCTATAGCGTCATAATTAGCTTTCTCATTCTGTTAAAATGAACGATTCATTTTAATCATGTACTTAAATAAAGGTCTATTTTAATGTAGCATGACGTCTGATAATTTAACTCGTATCCCAAGCCACCAACTCATTAGATACCTACTCTATCCCATACCTTGGGATACCTTGGACGGTTGAGGATTCAAGTCATTCAGGTATCTCTAAGCCATTTTATTATACCTATATTACTGTAGTTCAGGCATGAAATTATCTATTTAAATTTGCATTTATAATATTAGTTAGGAAAAAATATTACAAATAGGCTAGGTATCCGTCATCAAGTCATCAGATTCACTAGAGTTATTTTCCAATAAGATTCTTATAATTATTTTATAAATGCAAATGACACGCAAAGTACCATACATGATTACATTATTCCGCGCCAGCAATACATCTATCAAGTCCGATCTAGCCTCACGATGTCAATCCCGTGTCAGCAGTGTCGTATACCTACTTGACTGACACATGCTAACCCAACCTAGCCTGAAACCTATTAACGTACTGTAGCACTATCAGATCACCTATAAGTCTAATTGGATTCCAATTGCATTCCGATTATTACACGCAATCGCGTTATTGGCGCTTGATGGCGCTTGCTCCAGACTAGATTAGGGCATGACCTCTCGCCGTCAAGTTGTCAACCGTAATGAACACATATCTCATTCTCAAGCTGTTAAAATTTCTAAGGCAATCCAACCCTATACATAATTACGGTAGCAGGCACAGAATACTTTATCATAGATCATGATGGAGCGAGCTCACTCAGAAGATGCCTATTCACTCGCACTTTAATACTCAAGTATTTTTCAATACTTATATTAAGTGCAACTTAATAATATTATAAATATGAAAGCAACTTTGTCTGTCGGTTACCTTTCACGCCTTAACACTCAACCGATCATAGTGGAATGGAACTTTAATTCAGAAAAATGTATTGCTGCCGAGGGATCATAATATAAAAATAAAAATATAAAACCCAGAAAATATATATGAGCAAAAAAGATTGAATAAATTATTTTGCTCATATATTTTTTGTAAGGCTAAAAATTTTATACTTTTTCAACGCGCACGAAGTCTCAGGCATCGGCTAGTTAACATATAGGTAAATATAAGAAATTCAGTGTGATTAATACCTACTAAGTCGTTTGTTTACGTAACCTATAGATTATTATTCGTATGTAGGTACTGTCATAACCTGACAACACTACGAGACTGGCAACTCTTATTATTTTTCATGTGTGTTATTTTTTTTATGTTCTGCTGTCAAATAGATATAGAAAAAGCGTGTAAAATAAAATACAAATACGCAGTTGTTTTACGTCTTTTATTGCGAAATACAATAAATGGCGACGAGGATTACAAGAATTTACACGTGTGAACATAAGTCTTGAAAGAAATAAGTGAATATCAGAAATAAGAAAATTATAACCTCCAATGTCACTACTTGATCAATTCTCTAAAGAAATTGAAGAAGGCAAAACTAGTTTTATACAAACACTGACAAAAAACGAATTAATCAGCTTGTGTGAGCAATTAGAGGTGGAAACTATAAGTGAAAGTGTAAACATTGAAGACTTACGAAAAACATTACGTAAGGTAATCAAAAATTTGAAACAGACACAAAAAAATAAACCAGCTATGTCAGGAAACATTTACAACATAGATACTTTTGATGGACGAGATTTTGATATCTTTCATACACAATTGCAGTGCTTAATAACACTTAACGATGTACCGGAAGAAAAAAAAGTCGCACTGTTAATCACTAAACTGTCAGCAAAAGTATTTGAGACCTTGAATTATAAATGTGCTCCTGCGAAACCTACGGAAAAGACCTACCTACATCTTATTGAAATTTTAAGAGAAAGATATGAAAAATCAACATCTATACCTTTAGATCGTGCAGAATTTAGAAAATGTAATCAAAAACCAGATGAAAACATTGAGGAATATGTAATACGACTAAATAAAGCAGCAAAAAAGTGTAACTTTAAAGATTATGATGATCAAGTCAAAGAAAAACTCATAGATGGTGTACACTCTTCCTTAATAAAATTTGAATTATTGAAAAATGGAGAACAAACATTAGAAAATTTAATTATTTTAGCCAGGACAGTGGAGTCAGCCCTATCGCATTGTAAAGTAAAGCAATCTTTTGAAGAAACACCTACGAGTATGTTTCAAGTCAAGAGGAGTAACCCAAATAAAGCAAAGGTATTTCCGAATCAAAGAAGTGATCAAGTGAAGTTTATCAAGTGTTTTTGTTGTGGTAAAAGTGGCCATTTAAAAAGCGAATGTAGCTTAAGAAATAAGTTTTGTTCGGAGTGTGGCCAACGAGGCCATTTGTTTAAAATGTGTTCAAAAAACCGTAAAGTGAATACCCTTGAAATGGAAAATGAACATTACCAAGAGGACAATTTAGATATTGAACAGTCAATTCAAAAACTTTTCCCTGATAACGAGGATTTCTATAATATTTACAGTTTTAATACAACCACAAATAAGGTACCTGCATGTTACATCAATGGTAGTGTGAACGGAATTAATTTAAAATTTGAATTAGACACAGGTTCTGAAGCTACAACTATTTTGTTAAAAGACCTTAAATCAATGGACTTAATGAATAAAATGTATAAAACAAACATAAAGTTTAAAAATTATGACCAAACCATCACACAGCCATTGCGTATAATTAAAAATATTGAAATGTCATTAGATAATAAAATAAAAAAGGTAGACTTATTTGTGGTTAATAACAATATGCCACGGTTGTTAGGAAGAGATGTATTGAATTCATTTGGTATGTGGCCACTAAGTTTAAAAACAATAGAGACAACGGATGTAGTGAGCATAATTAAAGAAAAATTTTCTGAAGTGTTTAGTCCAGGTTGGGGCAATTTTATAGGGGACTGCATTTCCTTGAAATTAAAAGAAAATGCATGACCAAAGCGCTTACCTGTAAGACAGATACCCTTTTCTTTAAAAGACAAAGTAAATCAAGAAATAAAAAGGTTATTAGATAATAAGAGGGGAGTGTTCCGAGCGGGCTCCCTAGAGGGAGTCCGTAGCGGAGCGCTCCAATTGTAAAAATAATTAAAACTTGACACTGGCAGAAAATGGCCATTTTATAATGAGCCGCATTGCCATTTAAATATAAGAAGAAGAAGAAGAAGATAATAAGAGAATTGAACCGGTTAAGTATAGTGAATGGGGAACACCAGTGGTGCCAATAGTAAAGCCAGATGGTACAGTTCGCTTGTGTGGCGACTACAAAGTCACCTTGAATCCACAACTAGAAATTGATCGCTTTCCATTACCACATGTAGAAAACATTTTTCATACATTAAGAGACGCAGAGTATTATTGCGAATTGGACTTAAAGGAAGCATATTTACAGGCACCCCTGGATGAAGCCTCACAGGAACTGACAGTTGTTGTAACAGAGTCGGGTATATTCAAATACAAATATTTACCATATGGTGTCAGTACGGGGCCGGGGTCATTTCAAAGACTCATGTCACAAAAACTGTCAGGAATCCCTAATGTAATAGTGTTTATAGATAACATTTACATGTGTGGTAAAACGCAAAATGAAATGTTAAAATTTCTTGAGATGGTGCTAACTAAATTAAAAGAGTGTGAATTTAAACTTAAAGTAGAAAAATGCAAATTTTTCCGGAAAAGTATTGATGTATTTGGATATAGAATTAATAAACAAGGAATTCAAATCATAAAAGAAAACATTGTGCCGATACTAAACTTAGCACCACCAGAAAATTTAACCATGTTGCGTTCATTCTTAGGTAAAGTTAATTATTATGGAAGATTCTTGAAAGATTTGGCTTCAATCTTACATCCTATTTACGAATGTACTAGAAAGGGGAGTTTTGTTTGGACTGATGATTGCCAAAAGGCATTTGACTCTGTAAAAAAAAAATTGGCGTCAGCTGAAAACCTAACACATTATGACCCTAATTGCCAATTGATATTGACCTGTGATGCATCAGCCTATGGAATAGGCGCTATTTTATCAAGCCGCGGGGTGGATGGCATTGTTCGGCCAATTGCATTTGCAAGTAAAAAATTAAGTGACACTGAACAAAAATACACAGCTTTAGACAAAGAAGCATTAGCTATAATTTTTGGCATAACTAAGTTTTACAATTATACTTATGGAAGACCATTTGAATTGGAAACGGACAATGCAGCGCTCACTCGCATTTTTGGACCATACAAGGCTATACCAAGAATGGCAGCTAAACGCCTTCAGCATTACGCAATCTTCTTGTCAGCATTTAATTATACAGTCAAATACATCAGTACAAACAGAAATCCCGCTGATTTCTTATCCAGACAGCCTAATGAAAAAGATAACACAAAATATCACATTTTATGTACTAATAATATTGATAATGTATATATGAATCATACAAGGGAGTCAGACTTACAATCATTAAATTGGAAAACGATACAAAGTAACACTAAAAGAGATACTCTGCTAGCAAGGGTACTTCTGTATTGTCGTGATGGATGGCCAGAAAGAGTTACTGATGATAGAATAGCTCCTTTCTTCTCCAAAAGACATGAAATTAGTATGGACAGAGACTGTTTATTATGGGGACATAGAGTTGTTATACCAGACAACTTAAGACAGACGGTACTAGAGGAACTTCATCTGTCACACTTCGGAACCTCTAGGATGATTGATATGGCAAGGGCTTATTTTTGGTGGCCAAAATTAAATGAAGACATTGAAAAAATAACGAAATCTTGTAAAATGTGCTTGGAAAACTCCCACAATCCTCCTAAAGTAGTTCCGAGGTGTTGGCCTATTCCACCTGGACCATGGTATAGAATACATGCTGACTACCTGGGACCACTGCTGGGAAAAATGTTTCTAATTATAGTAGACAGTTACTCCAAATGGCCGGAAGCATTTCAAATGGCTAACGTAGGATCCAGCCTCGCAATAACTAAATTTAAACAACTGTACATACGTTTCGGTTTTCCTTTACATTTAGTAACAGATAATGGCACCGCATTTACTAGCCATGAATTTCAAGAATTTTGCAACAAAACTGGTGTAAAACATAGCTTTACTTCGCCTCACTACCCCGCAACCAACGGTGCTGCGGAAAGGTTTGTTGAGACTTTTAAAGCGCATATTAAAAAAATTGTGGAGAGTGGGAAATCACTTGAGTATGCCATAGGCATATTCTTGTTAGATTACCGAACTACCACCCACAAAAGTAGTGGAGTAACTCCGGCTCGCTTAATGATAGGTAGGGAATTGCGCAATAGATTTTCACTTCTGAGACCATCACCTATATATCAAAACCTTGTGGAGTCCCAGGAAAAACAACTACAATATGCAAAAGGGAATAGAGCATTAGTACTAGAGGAAGGAGATTTAGTTAACGTAAAAGATTTCAGGAGAGGAAGGAAATGGTCTAAAGGTAGCGTAGTAAAAGTGGTGGTACCGGGGTCAACATTCTTGGTCGAGGTGGAAGGGCTACAGTGGAAAAGACATGCCAACCAGATTCATAAACTGTAACTGGATTTGTAATTTACTACTTAATGGTTATTAGTGTATTCATCTAAATTAATTTGTTATTTTCTAGTATCTATCATTATAGGTAAGGGGGATATTAAGATTGTTAAGTTGTCATTCATTAGAGGGGAGGAGAGTGTCATAACCTGACAACACTACGAGACTGGCAACTCTTATTATTTTTCATGTGTGTTATTTTTTTATGTTCTGCTGTCAAATAGATATAGAAAAAGCGTGTAAAATAAAATACAAATACGCAGTTGTTTTACGTCTTTTATTGCGAAATAAAATTATTATTATTATTAAGGTACCTACTTATAGAATTGCTAATCTTATATGCCTATTATTTTTGAACGAATAAGCATTCTAACTATGATATACTGTGTCTGTACAAATTAGGTTAAACGATACCAAGTAGGCCGTAATCCAATTGACATGATCGTTTGACATGCATGTCGATTCGAACCACAATAGTGTTCGAAGCTTGTTTGTTATATCGACGGAATTACCAACGTACGTAGGTAAATAGAAAAAAATATACCAGCAGCTTTCAAAGTATTTCCGATCTCTAATAAGACTGTAAATTTACATTTGTGACTAGATAATTAAATTCTCTACTGTAATGTTGCATTTTTGACTAGATAATTAAAATCTCTAGTGTAAAATTTACATTTTTGCACATGCCACATCTGTGCTTTTAAGCCATCGATTTTATCCATACTAATTTGATAAAATATGTGAAAGTAACTGTTTGTCTGTCTGTTACCTTTTCGCGCCTTAACTACTCAAGCGATCATCATGAAATTTTGTACACACATTGTCAGTGATACAGGAAAGGACGTTGCATCCAGAAAAAAGGACTCTTCCCTAGGGATCATTTTTTAAAAAAAATAACGCCTGGAAAAACTGCAATAGCAAATCAATAGCAATTTATAATATACCTACTAGCTGGTGCTCGCGACTTCGTCCGCGTGGAATAGTTATTTTGGGAATCATTTGGGTATCTCGAACGGTTTTCGCAGCGCACGCAACGCGACGCAACGCAACGGCAAAGATGAATAATTTTCCTTGTTTTTTCCACATTTTCGACTGTTTCTTCGCTCCTATTAGTCGCAACGTGATATTATATAGCCTAAAGCCTTCCTCGTTAAATGATCTATCCAACACTAAAAGAATTTTTCAATTCGAACCAGTATTTTACAACGCGGACGAAATCGCGTGCACCAGCTAGTATTTATCTTATAGTACGTAAGAAATGTCTACGTGATGGAATTACTCTCGGAGGTAACTTTTATTTTTAGTGTAGATACTTTAATAGCCGATTAAATTTACAATATTCCTAAGCCCCGCATCCTCTTAACAGTGTGTATACATACAGGTTATATTGTCCCCTATTTACCCGATCGCATAACATTCTAAGCGCTGCGTGCTACTCAGCGATAACAGTTTTCCGTTCCACTGCTGTCGAAGGGGTACCGCTGACATTCATTACTCGTTATTATCGGCTCTAAACACCGCTCCTGAGACTCGTTTACCCAATGGTCTGTGTCTATACTGTCGCTTGTTTATGATGCCTCAACTTGAGAACGCTCTGACGGCTTTAATGTACATAATACGAGTATGTGTCGTGCAAATTTATGCCTTTGTTAATAATGTAGGTGGTAAAGATATATATTTAGAAACAAAAGATATGTATTGCTCGGTAGGTATGCATTTGTTCGAAAATGCACTTTTTTTATATCTATTACACATTATATCTACCTATTATAAAATAATTAGCTGAGCCGGCAAACGTTGTTTTAATAAAATAAAATAAAAATTGCGTTGGGCCATCCTATCTCTAATTAAGGGTATAAAAATAGTTTAAGACCTATTCTCAGATCTACTGAATACCTATACATAAAAAAAATCGTAAAAATCGGTCCGGACTGTGACTTACGAACACTGTGACACGAGAATTTTATAGATATAGTTATAAGTAGGTATATAGAAGTAGCTTCACCGCCTCTGTCTGTTTCTCTGCTAACTTAAACGAGCGAATTGAAAGAGCGATAAATGAAGAAGGTTTGTGTATATAAATAATTTACAGTGCGAAGCCAGGGTATAATTGTTTAAAAGACAAATATTTAAAAAAAAAATCAATTAAAATCGCATTATATCGCATTGTATGAACGTATCTACTTTATAATTTTAGCTTTTTTTTTCATTGTAGGTACAGCTATAATAGGTTTCCTTATAATTTTGAAAAATCACGTCCGTCATTAATGTGACCAAAGAAAAAAAGTACCAGCGAACAAACAGAGGCTGAATTTGTAAAAGGAGCGCGCAGCCAAAAAGCGAAAAGTAGAACAAATCCGCATTATTTAATACCGCACGAAGCTGGAAATGCACCCGTCGAAAGAGCGCAAAAGAGTAAATGAAACGAGAGCGTGCATTTTCATTTGTGAAAAACTCTTTTGTTCACGGCCAGCGTTGAAAACTCGGCAGTCGAACAATGCCACGAAACGCCCCAAACAACAATAATTCATACCGCTTTCCGCCACCTACGGCTAAAAATGTCCGCCGCATGATATATAATATCAAATGGAAAAGTTAGTGCCTTTTAAAACAATGGTTACCACCTCCGCTTGCGTCCCAACCCAACTTTTTTTTTTTCATGAATAATAAATCCCAACATTTTATGTTTCGAATGTTTCTATTGTAGAAACGCAGTTCGCTTTTTACGAACAACCGGGTATTTTTTTTTGTCTTTTTCTCCCATTTCGTGAGAGCAAATAAGAGAAAAATTAAAAAATATAACGGTCCGGGCGCCAACAAGCTATTTGTTAACAGAAGCGTTCGATATTCAAAATCAATTTAAAAGCCATTTGTAAGGAACAGACAACGGCAAATCCAATCGGGGCATGAACTTCTATTTTCGCTCGGCTTTTTTTCCTTTTATTTTTTTGTTTCCCCCGTCATGTCGCGGTCTTGTGAGCCAGACGCCCCCCAGCTCTTGAGTCAGCGTTTTTTACATTTTATTACGCGAAGTTGGTAAATATTTTCTAAGGCCTCTCTAGTCGTGATTTCGTCGGTTTTGTAACGTTTCATATTATTTCGTCAGGCGACGTTTTGTTCGGAATGCTTTGACAACGGAAAACTCCCTTTGAAACTAACTTTGAAATGCTCGATACTAATGAACAAACAGTATACACGTTGAAAAAGTTATTTCTGTATATTGAAATTATACTTAGCCGGCTATAACACAAGTCACGGTACAGAATGCTTCAGGGACGCTGCTGACTATGGTATTAAGAATAAGGGATTGGGAAGCTAAATCTACTAAAAATATGCATTGTTTTATGATTTTTTAATGAAGAATTTACGTTAAAGTACATAATAGAAACTCTACAAAAACATTAGAACACATGAAGAATTTGACTTTTATTGGAAATTATTTCAAAACGGCTTATTGCGCGAAGTTAATGTCAGTACCTATAACAAATTATATTTTTTTGTATACTGTTCTAATTGTAGGTAAAAAACAACATAATTTCCAGGCCTGCGAGCGAGCGAGTTTATAGCGCCGCCAACGCTTGTATGGAACATTTTGATGTTTGCGTATTTTTATTCCATAGAATAGATATGTATAATAGTGTTCTATAGCTACAGCGCCAAAATGGCGTTTTTCAAATAGGTACAAAAATAATTTGACAGTAAGTAGCCTGTCCAGTGGTATATATTTCAAGTGAGTGCTTAAGGGATTCACAAAGGCGAATGACATTGACGATTTGACCTTCACCGATATCACCTTTAGAATGTTTATATATATCAAACTAATTCTGCACGAAAAACACAAACGTAATCCACACCTCAACGCAGTCACTGAGACACTGTAGCTCCATATATTTAGATTTCCGAGGCGGCGGAAACAATTCAACAGGCCCGACAAATTGGGTTTTGTGTACTTTTCATTAAAACATTAAAAAAAAATAAAAAAATCAATACATTTTTTTTAAATGACATTGACTTATTATTCGGTGCAGGAATCATTTTCGCGCAATAAACCGTTTTCGCAACAAATTTCAATATAAGTCAAATTCTTCTTATGTTCTAAATTTTATTGGAAATTCTAAACAATAAATTTTGTTCTTCACATGTTTAAGTATATTGTTAATATATTTTTTTGAAACCAATTGCATTGACAGTTTCTTGTAACATATTTTTTTAAAACTGCAAATTTTTAAGATTGGCGTGTGTTTACACCTTAAAGAGTATTTGGCGAGTCAGAGTTACACACCTGTGCTTGCCGCCGCCTGCGGCTGTGAGTACGCTGCGTGTTGTTGGTGCGCCGCCGGAGCTCTAGAGTAGCCGCCGCTGGCCAACACGTCTCCGAACATGTACGGGTATCCCGTGTCTCTCTGCTGCAGACACGATGACGACAGACCACCGGACATAGAACTGTCACAAACAAACATACTGTCCAGTCAACTGTTTTATTTCACAAATAATTTAATAGCATACTGGACTTGACCTGACTGCTTTCGACTTGACGGACGTTTTTTGGAAAACTAAGAAAAATTATAGACTTGACTTGACTCTGACTAGTCACGGGAACTGCTACTTTTGATTTTAATTTCAATTTTGCCTTTTTTTATTGTAAAAAAGGCTATTAAAAATTGCTATTTTTACTAATGACACTGGAAAAATCATCGGAGAAGATCTGATGGAGCATAGACATTAAAAGAGAAGAAGAAGAAGAAGTAGTGACATTTTATTCATTTCACTAATTTATTCATTAAATGCTTTTAATCTACAGTCTATTCTTTTAGGGTTTCATTAAAAAACAGCCAAGATCAGGACGATCCTTAGAAAAAACCCAGATCAAGATGTATATTAGGTGAGAAAGAAAGAAATATTTATATTTGTTTAAAATGTAAGTACAAAATACAAAAAAACTACAAAAAATCTTACAAATACAACAATTATATATGCCTACAAATCGTAATATAATTATATAAATCAATAAAATACAGTAAAGCAAGTTTTGAATACCTAAATTAATGTGTATAAAATATATCACTAGAATATAATTATATTCAATCAAATGACAGTAGTGACTTTATAACTTATATAAAGTGATTTTTTATTTGTTTATACTTAAATAATAATAAGCAATAAGTAGTTATACAATATGCAACGTGGTATTAGTTAAATTAAAATGTAAGGGAAATCTAGAATGTAGACAAATCAAGAATAGAAGCGAAGTATAACATTCGCATCTAAAACTAGGAAGGAAACTACTCACTAACTTAATTTTGTCGACGACAAAAGCTAAAGCCCGTAAGTTCACTATTAAAAATCAATCCAAGTGGAAAGTCGAGCGACCTTCGGCTCTGAACTTCGGAACATCTCGGTGCAATGGCGGGAAAACGCAAGAAGGCGCGACCTTTGCCGCTCGATTTCGCGCGCAATTTCATTAGTGTCGCCACTCAATCATAGATGGCAGCACACGTACGTGTTATTTTTTTTTTTAAAATGACAAAAATTTTAATCCGCTAATCTCGATATTTTATTCAATTTCCACTTTAATACTTAATAATATGTTATTACTTTCATTATTGTATTAAAAAGACAGAAACAAGCCGTATTGAAATACTTACTTTTATTTTTCATTGCTAACACCATATATACTTAGTGAAATTATACTTAATTGAAGTTAAGTATAACTTACCTTATGTTCAAGTTAAAAAAAATAGTACGAACTTTTCTTTAGAAATTACGACTAATTCGAATGTTATAGGTACATGACATGTAAACTTATGGAAGATAGATCTACTTTAAATCCGTTATATGACTTTAGTTTAGAAGAAAAAAGTTGATAAACACACATGCTCTAATGGCGCCTTCTTATATTTATACAGTGATTTGTTGTATAATATAAATATTCTGCAATTTTCCCATCATACAAATCGTGGGTGCTACGAAAAATGTAGCATTGTAGAAGGCGTCGCAAGCGATCGTAGCTTCGTAGACGTGCTACGGTTAAATTCAATATTATCTTTATATCGGATTTCAGAACAAGTGTGACATTTTTAATCTATTAAGAAACATAGCTTTTAGTAGGAACCACGTATTATTATCTATTATGTAAAAAGTAACTAAAGGAATGCAATTTTTTATATACATAAACGAAAAGAGATATAATTTCTTCATACCCATAGGTACACATTAAAATTTAAATTTGATATTATAATATAGACTTTAATTTAAGTTTAAAGAACCTCTTGTGAGTTTTTACAATTTTTGCTCTTCATGAGCAAGCAAGGGAGGTTTTAGCTAGGGAAGATTTATGTAAAATGATTATCGTTTTACCTATAGGTGTCGCTCATTGTAGCTATCGGCTGCGGTATCGGACTGTACATGGAGTTGAAGCCTCCGTTGAGGGGTAGTCGCGGCGTTGGGGGCGCGGGGGGCGAGGGGGCGGGGGCGTCCCTCCGTTGACTTCGAAGTTTCTCTTCCCGTCGCCATTTCGCTCGCCGATTCGAGAACCAGACCTGTGCAACATTATGATTCACTTATTGTTTTGCTCTTTATTTTTGTACACCTTATTCGCTTATACTCAATTTTAAAGTAAAGTAATATAATAATAATATTATGTAATAATTTAATTTGCGATGACTATGGGTAAGCGGTTTACCTACCACAGAAGACATTTAGTTTTCTTGTTCCTACATGATCGACCGATGAATATTCGGCAAATTTTGACATCGTTAATGAATTATGTTAATATATCTCACATACATTAGTTAAGTCATTTTATTATTTAAATTAAAAAAAGACAAATATATACATAGTTGTCATTTGGGCAGCTGGTGGCAGTAAGCACCCCCATAAAGAAGATCACCGTGATATAAGTAGTCAAGACAATGCAATTAGCCAATTAAGGCTGGTTAGTGTTCAAGTAGGTAAGATATAGTGGCGGCATTAGTAGATATATTGTACGGTACACCGTAGATTGTCTTTGGTCTTGTGAAGAAGATTTCGAGTGAAGAAGAAATTATCGTTTTTGTTGAAAATCAAGATACCTAATGGGCAATTTTTCATTTTTTTATCTCTTGACAAATTATTGCTAAAAAAACTCAAAAGTTTAATCGGTTTTATAAAAAACAGGAAAGTAACGAAAGAAGGGAGTTTTTTTCTTACAACAGGAAAGTATCGGAAAAAAATTTAAAGTTACAGCCTGTTGAAAATCACCTCAAAATTTGCAACTTTTTTTATATCCTTTAATTGTTGCGTTTAGTACCTATATATAGAGATACATAGATGTAGATTGTAGATGTAAAATTCAATTTAGTTAAAGACCCGTATATTATTATTTATATTATAACATACTCTTTATATGTGATTCCAAAACTCGCAGCGACGTCAAATTTAATTAGAATTTTAATAAACGTCATATTCGGTGGCGCGCCCGCAAGTAATTAAAGCGTTTAATAAAGTTAATAACTGGTAATTATGATATTAATGGGCTCGCTGAGGGGAGCTCGATAAGGAAAACGCAACTGTGCTGAAGACACGGTCATAATATTTAGAAACATTTGCAAATAAACAATCATCTGTTTTTAAGGCAGCTAGGTAAGTATATTTTTTTTATTTTAAAGTTGTCCACTAGATGGGCCACAGTAAAGTTGACTGTCGTTGTCTATAACACATTTACAATAATTCACTGTTCCAGAAGAAATGCTTATTGGTTTTCCTAGTTACAAGATGAAGTCAGATGTAAATTGTTAAAGTACCTAGGTAAGTACCTAAATACCTAAACAGACCTATATTAAGTAGGTACTTGTCAGACAAATAACAAATAAAATTAGCGAAAATTGAATGGAGCGAAATGGAAAAAGCAGAAAATACTTTTAAGTAGGTATGTGTATTTTTTATGTTAAGGTCTGCAGACAGGCTGATGTAAAGCAAACAAGATAAGTGCTTTATCAGTTTCGATTACAAATTCCATTCATTTCAAAATTCGCTAAGGCTTAGATTTGAAATATGTATTGATTACTGATTGACATAATTTGTCATCGCTCATAAAGATAGCAATAGAAAATGTCACTTTGAATTTTCAAAAGAAAACAGACGTTATCATTCTACAACATACAAAGAATGTTCAATCTTAGGGTGGTAAAGCACTTTATTTGTCGAGTTTACCTAAGTATTTTAAAATTAGCTTCTAGAATACACTTAAGTACATTACTTAAATAATTGTATGTCACAATAATAAATTTACAACAGCAGTTTAATATGTAAAATTTTAAAAAGAATAGGTTCATAGTAATATACTTAAAGGATAATGTATAACTATAATGAAAATGATATTGTGACAATGGTTCGCGTGAAACGGAAAGTACACCCGGAAGCATCGTTCACGTGTGCGTCACTTCCGCCACCGACACTCATGGCGACGGCAATATGGCGCCGATGCTTTCCCAAGATTTATGTTGATAGGTAAATTGTAAGTATATGAATAGATATCAAAAAGATAATAATATATAGCTTACGATCGGTTATACAATAAGAAGTGGGTCTCCAAAAACACTAATATCTAACATTAAAATCTCAGATTCGCTAAGTTATTTTTATTTTTTAAACGATTTAAGTAAAAAATTACATGTTTTTAAATGTGTATTTTAATTTAATTTAAAGATGAAAGTGTGCAGCTTACAATGATAAGGTCAAAGATAAAGTTTAAGGCAATGGGCGAAAGGAATGTTTCCATTTATAATTTGCAGAAAAAACATATTAGTAGTCACTAGTAGTTAGGTATCAAAAAATAATATAGCATGACTTTAGTCAAGGACAAACAAGACTTTACATGGTTTTTTTTTTGTTTACGCAAAGGATAAATAATATGAAAATAATAAAATACAAAGTGCTCAAAGTGGTCACACACAAGGTATTGCAATATGTCATAAAATATTACTTCGGCCTCCAGCGAAATCGTACTGTACGATATATTATTCGAACCCTCGCAAAAAACTTCGTGAAATATACGAAGGGTTTGCTTGATTCACATGGCTCTTATGTACAAACCTGAGATATATATTTCGGGTTCAGCGTTTGGCGTTTTTCTGCTGCATATTTATTATCAGTTATAAGCCTGCTCCATCTTATTAATATCTTTAAGATATTTTTTTTCAATTCTACTATAGTTATTGGAAAATATATGCTTACTATACTATATATTTGACCAATAGAAGGAGTCCTATCAGGGCCAATTTATTTTAGGAGCCATACAAATTGTGTGTTAGTCTTATTGGTGATTTATCCGTAGGTACTAATATTATAAATGCGAAAGTTTGTAAGGATTCTTTCACGCAAAAACTACTGAACTGATCACCATAAAATTTTACATACACGTTGTCTGGGACACCAGAAAGCATAGGGTCATCTTTCATCCAGAAAAAAAGTACTACTCCCGAGGATTATCTAAAATTAAGGAAACTAACTCCTGGCTAAGTATAATAGCAATAACGATGTCAGGCGATATATTGCTTTATCAACGCGGACGAAGTCGCGGGCACGAGCTAGTAGAATAGAATTTCAGGATTGCACGCGCTCGAAGTATAAGTATAGATAGATAGGAAACTGCACATCAACTTAACGCTAATACCATCCAAGATAATCACTCAAAAAACTTATCTCACTTTATTTGGGTGTCCCCTCGTATCGTGTACAATAAAATATTATGACGTGTGCCATTTTTCTCCTTTCGTTGTCTATAGTTATTTCTGTGTGACAGCGATGACAGGCCTTTTTCCCGCCTCCATGTCATTTCCCGTTGGCCTTTTATAAATTGTACTTCCACCCTCATAGTTGGGCCCAAATAATATTACAGAAGGGTTCCTTACTAAATGAGATTTGTTGTAATTTTGTTACATCGTCGCTACAACTTGCCGCAAGACGTAATTGTTTTTAGTTATAACTTTGTTATTGCTGCAATAATTTTTCCCTATTTTTTTTTCTATATGACAATTGAAATGTATATATATATAAAAGGCGATGTCTGTGTATGTATGTATGTTTGTTCCCTGTAGACTCGGAAACCGCTGAACCGATTTTGATTAAATTTTCAGACAACTTTCAGATTAGTCCAGTGGGTAATTCTGTGAAGTTTGGTAGCGATCGGACGCGGACGAAGTCGCGGGCATATACTAGTACCTACTTAGGTTATAAATGTAGCTGATTACAGAGTATTTTTATGGCAAATTTATGTTAAATATATGGTCAACATGACGAAATGTTAGTTGTAGTGGCAATAGGATATTATTTCATTGATTGATAACCCCTGATAGACTAATGAGCATCAGATATTTTTATATATATAACAAATCTGATTCAATGCTTTCAGTAAATATACGAAGAGAATACCTAGATAAGTTATACCTATAATCTACTTATATGTTATTATAGTTCACGATAAATTTATTTTTTATTTATTTATTTACACACAAAAATTACAATATATGGTACACAGTTGAGGTGCACTATAAACTCAGTTGAGTTTCTAGCGTACACCTGAGTTGTCTACAATGAAGAAAAGTACAAGAATTAAAAATATAAAGCGATTTTCATTTTATGATGTAAATGGTCTAAATGTAAATTACTTAGGTATAATATGAAATATTCGCATAATATTTAGTCTTATGTAACAACGAATTTCTGTCGCTTTCGTAATTAATTTAGTCTTTAATCGAGATTGGGATATTTTATAATATTTATCACTCATGAATATTCCATATTCTTTTAAACTATATTAATATTACATTCTAAATACATCCAGCATAAAGTTCATTATTGCTTTTGATTATTCGATGTGATGTTGACATAACTAAGAATATCAAGTACCTACATATTTATTTAAACCTTAATTATGTCTGCTTTAAGCTCTTTAAAGTTTACTTATGAACTTTCAAGTTAAAAACTAAATTTAATGGTTGTGTTTAAATATAATGGTAACTCAATGAGGATTTAGCACGTAATTAGTTCATTTATTCGAACGAGACCTGCTTTAGAATAAAACATTTTTTAAATCTGAAAAACTTATAAAATATTTTTTTTTTATATAAATGTTCTTCATAAATATTTATTAACATTCTTATTTTAAAAGTTCAGTTACTTTTAAAACAAGAATAATAGAATTTAAAATAGAATAACGGTAATAGATTTTTTTTAAGATATAGCATCATTTTTTCAATGTTTTGTGCAATCTTTATAATTTAGTTCCCATAATATATAGGCTAGACGTAATTTATAATTTTATTATAAAAAGTACTCTGAAGTGAAGTGAAATAAAATTAGAGCGAATAAGCAGATAGATGTACTTAATAGGCGATGGTAACCACCTACCATCAGGTTAACGGTCAGCCTGCCTGCTGATTTGTACACACTACGAGGTTAAGAATGTACCGTTTCTGGGAGAAAAGCGCCTCTCTAATGTGAGGAATTATAATTATACTTCTGAATAAATAACACTGTTTTGTGTGGTAAAAATAAGAGGGACCGTACTAATAAATTACGTAGCACGGTAGAGGACAGAAGCAAGGTCAAGATGCGTAGTAGTTAACACGAAAACAAAAACTACAACCAATTAAAAAAATAATAATACCTACTTATAATTCCGCACAAAAACACAGATCTAAATCAAAACAGGAGTAGGCAATACCGCAAAGTCGCAGCTATTACTCAAGTGGCAACCCTAAATCGCACTTTTCCTGCTTTTTATTTACGGCGTAGGGTCTAATTTCGCATATTCAGGAGGGTAAAATTCTTTACATGCGGTGTTGGGTGCCAATTTTTCAAAACACCCTACCCCCCGCGACCGGAAACTCTCCCCCGACTTCCTGTAGGTTCGAGGATCGATACTTCACCCCTGTATGCTGGCTTCATGGTGACCACGAAGTAATAAGAGTTTTGATGAACAAAATACGCAAATATTTATATTCATGTAAATGTATGTTCATTATTCTGTTTATTTCAAGTGTAATAACTCTATCTATATACAACTCGAGAACGGTTGGACCTATTGGCTAGGATTTTTTCCGAGGAAAAAGATTATGAAGAAAAAAATCGGAATAATTTTGGGCAGATAAAGTAAGATATTATTAGTTCATAAGTATAATTAAATAAAGTTTTTTTTTAAATTATTGTTGGTTTTAATTATTTTCCCTTAACTACTTATATTTTTTGACAAAATTTACAAAAATAATTGTAAATTACAGTAAATACCTACTAATACCAATCTTCTTCTTAAACCTTTTGCGGGGATAAATATTTAAGAATTTACTTATTATATATCTAAATACTGTATTTCTTTATTGAAATATAAATCGTTAATAATTTTATTCGTGGACACCCTATTTTCTACGAATCCTATACTACAGCCTTGAACCCCGAGGCAACACGTGGTAGCATATATTAGAATACAAAAAGATGTTCACCAACCTCCTTGGAAGCCTAACTTCCCGTAAAAACAAGAGAAATTGAGCTCCGTGTACTAACATTAAAGTCCAATGTCGATTGTCATGTATAATACGTTGAATTGTCTATAGGGTTGCCGCTTTGAATATTGAAATGGAAAATTATAATAAATGTTCATTAAACGTGTAATTGTAATAAAGTTTATATTTATTAATTTAATTTTTTTTTATTAAATCCTGCAATCAAAATGTTATTAGTTATTCCATCAAAATAATAATAACAATAATGACATTGAATCTGTGGTTATCTATACGTGTTAATTAAATAAGAATCTAATTGGAATCTTTTATTTGTTCTCTTGTGTTGCCCTGTAATTTGCTCTATGTACCTTTTTAAATCACATTATTTATTAACAATTGTAAATAAAATAAATCTTTTACGACACAGAGTAAAAGAAGTAAAAAATAATTTCGTTTTGTATTAAAACGAACTTTCAAATTATTCAAAATCAATGGTAATAATTTAAAGCGATGAATACCAAATATTACGTAACTAACGACTGATGGCAACCCTAAACGATACTTGTTGACCCTACGAGGTGACGTTGTACTGGCGTACCATAGCGCACTCTCACAAATGCTAACTAACGGCCGACGACGCAAGGTTAATGTGAAAGCTTAGCCTCTCTCTCACTGTAAACATTGTCGTACACATTTTTTATAAACAAGGAAACTTGTCTTCAGGGAAGAGTTTAGTTTTTCGTAATCAACAAAAGCGAAAGTTCGTTTCGGTACCTACCTGAAAAGTTTTAGTAATTATCTACTATTTTTTTTAATTGTCATCCACCTTAATTTTTATTTTAAATAAGAATTATTTGAAAAACTAATTCGACAAATAACGATTTGATTGTTTGTTTGTTTGAATTGAATAGGCTCCAAAACTACTGGACCGATTTGAAAAATTCTTTCACTTTTGGGAAGCTATATTATGCGAGTAACATAGGCTATATTTCATAAAAGTTATAATAATATACACGCGGAGCAAGTCGCGTGCAACAGCTAGAAAATATTCATTCGTGTAGATTCTTGAAGTACCTAGTATTGACAACAAATTGATAAGAATAATTTAAATAATAATTTAAGCTTAGTGTATGATTATATTCATTAACTTTGTACCTAATACCTACTCGTAAACATATCCCACTAGTAGGAGAGTCAGTACATTTTATTTTTTTATTTATGCTCCTACCAGTAGGAGAAATTAGTAGGAGCACGACCCTGCACTCTAGATAACTTGCAATATTTTAATA
The DNA here is from genome assembly GCA_947623395.1 of Synanthedon tipuliformis. Classification (NCBI taxonomy): domain Eukaryota; kingdom Metazoa; phylum Arthropoda; class Insecta; order Lepidoptera; family Sesiidae; genus Synanthedon; species Synanthedon tipuliformis. The sequence continues at coordinate 4,558,066 of OX392428.1, read as the reverse complement.
AATATTTTGCCAAACAATGACTTGTATTTTTTTTCGCACTTTAAAAACGACATAACATTTTTCTATCGAGTTGATTCGATTATGCAGTGAGTACAAAGTGCGTTAAAAGCCGTTAAAAGGCTGCAGTCGGGATCACATTAAAGGGTTTTTAAACTCGGGCCAACTATTTCCCGACGTGATAAATGATTTTTTAAACTGTTGGCAACACAGTCTGGTGTTGAACTAAGTGGTACCGAAATACTTAAGGCGCGTTTGCAAGCTTGCTATACCTACTTTATTTTCTATTAATTTATTTATGCAACTAAAATGGTGTACTTATAATTTATATCGCTTTTCACTAAAGTTGATTCTATTATGAATATAGTGCCATTTCTATTGCTTTTTTCTAGCGACTTATTTTAAAACTAGCTGGCGCCCGCGACTTCGTCCGCGTGAAAAATGCACTTAGTGCACTTGCTGACGACATCCTATCAATTATCATTATCAAATATTTATCAAATAGACCTGTCTGACCTGTAGACTTTACATACAAATACACCCCCAGATTGTCAATATGGTTTTTCGAATGATATTCCTAAAAAAATTAGTATTGCACGGTTGCTACGTTTTCTTATGTCCCGCGTAACATTGAACTTGAAAATATGTGTACCTATATAATAAAATAACAAATAGGTAAATCAGTACATGGCCGATGAAAAACACAAACAATGGAACATTGTTCCCGCGATATCCCCGCACTATTTACATAAGCCAATATACATATTACATATATGTATATTTGCGAGACTCACATCATGGCTGGCTATATTATGACCCTTGTTTTTTTAGTATGTTTACCGAAGACGCATCTACGTGCGGCCCGCGCCTACGCAAACAGTTAGTGTAAACATGCCCTTATGAGCGCATTCATGGAGGACTTTAATAATACGCCCCCTTGTACAATTTTAGCCTTTCACACAGATTCAAGTGAATTAATTGATGAATAAATCTATTTTTTTAACTGGCATTAATATATACCTATCCCATAGTAGTAACAACTACCTATACATAGTATGATATCCCATAGTAGTAACAAATTGTCTATACATAGTATGAGCTTATTTGTGAATGGCCAAATATGATCGAGAAAATCACTCAACGAGTCGTTGTCTCAAAGACTATATTGTTTTTTAATAGTAAGTATATTGCAAATATACCTAAGAAAAAAAAAATTTGGAAGCGGCATGACCATACTTTATAATAAGTCAATGTTTGACAGAAGTGGCCTATGTCTCCAATAGTATTCTGCTGGGTACATTCTGCTAATATGAAAGCATGCGATTGCGAATATAACGCAGATGTATAAAATATCGATACAGATTTTATTGAGAAACAAGTTTTCTTGGAAACTTATCTGGGCCCTGATTCTGTATGGCAAATTATGATTTCACGCTTTTGTGACCTTGCCAAAACACATCATTGTCTTATCCTAGTCTTATCATTGCATTTATATATATGTAAGAGAATAACTTTTTAGCAGAATCTAGTAAATATCGTAACAATTAACGAAGATTATAGATATCGGTTTCGAAATAAGGAATCGCCACGTGGTGTTAGAGAATCAGGGCCCTGTAAGAATTCCAAAAATAAGATTAACCCAACGAAATTAAATTTCAAAGCTGATATTTTCTTCTGTTTATAAAATTAGTTATAAATAAGTTTATTATTTTATAGACATTTTTCTTATATTTATTACCAATCTCCACAACATCAGTTGTCTTACGAGAGGCTTACGAAGATTTATATTTTCATTAAAGGTATACCATACCTACCTAATCTAAACTTAGTTAATTGTATATGTTTTAAGTTATCAAGAAATCTTTGCGATATTAGTAAGTGGTTAATGTTTTGGTTAATAAATCTGAAAGCCACCATACCGCTGTAAACTTTGGAGTTTATTTTACCTGGATACGTGCCTCAGGCAATCCGATCTTTTCAGCCAGTCGCTCCCGAGCGAATACATCCGGATAATGCGTCCGTTCGAACTCTGTGGATATAAATACATATTAATACATGTTTATACAATAATCTAATCACCGTGAATCAAATCAGACCACCGTGAAATAACAGCACAAGTGCTGTTGTCGGCAGCGCAATTGCAGCACCTATAGCGTTGATTGTGTTATTGGCGATGGTAGCCACCTACCATCAAGTGGCCGTCATAAGGTCAAAAAACAGTGTCAATGTTAACATAAAAAAAATCAGTAAATCTGCCAGTTAGCGAATAATCGAAAAAAAATTACTGTAAACAGATTTCATTTTTGTGGCTGTTGTAATCTTAAGAAAATTTGGTAGTTTTTCAGAATTTAAATATTCATAGCTTTGGTTTACTTATTCATAATACGTGATGACTCAAATGCCTAAGCTTAGTTTCGTCAGAATTGCTTGACTTTGTCAGAATGATTTTGGTCAGCCTAATTCTAAGCCAGCCAGTTGTTTTACAATATGTACGAACGCTTAGTGATAAGTTTGAGATAATAAAATAAAATTTAGGTTAGGTAATGTAATACTAATAATAATAGTAATCACAAAATAACAATAATAAACTAGTTGTATTATTTGACTAAGTTGTGAGTGAGACCTTTACATGATTATGAATTATACAGGCAACTTTTTATTGTATTGTGTGTAAAAAATCGTCACTTTTTATCACTTTTCACCGTGTTTTATTATAATTTTACACAGTTTCACTACGCAAACTGGTATTTTATTATGCCTGAAATTTAATAAAACATTCGGCACGTACACATCATAGACAGTTTGCAGTGTGACTGGCTCGGGTACGCCGAATTCGGCGTACTATTTTATGCCGAATTTTACAAGTACGACGGGGGTATCTAGTCGAGCGCAGCGAGATCAGTCATTTATCTATGGCTACATTCTACTTTACAATAAGCATGCTTATTGAAAATAAGCGCATATTTATTTTTTATACCCTCATCTTAATCAAATTGGCATGTCAGTAGGTTTATTAGCACCCCACTTATTAAATCACTAAAAGCAATAATAGAGTATGACAGCAAAATAAACAATAAAAACAAAGATTAACCGGACAAACATCAATAATTAGCCACCGCCCCGTATTGTCGCGTCCGTCTGCCATCGCCCGAGAGCTACTCAAACAGGGGACGATATTTATTTATTTACTAATAACTCGCATGTTTCCTTATAGCAAACATTAACGACACACGAGAAATAGGTTTATGAACACTCCAGGGACTTCTTACGGACCTTTATTTGCTATTTATTCCCGGTATTATGACAAATACGCTATACTTTACTGAAATAACTCCACATGCTTAAATTCCTTTCTTGGTTTTTCAGTATATTTATTTATTTATTTATTTACTATACACTCACAGGAGCTACTCAAAACGAAAAAAAAAGGTCAAAAAATGGAGAACATTATTTAATTAATGCTAAAAAATAAGCCGTATTTTTTCTTAATAATTTTCAGCAAAAATTAATTTTGTTGTTAGGCAAATTAATTAGCTTTAGTTCCGTTCTACAGATAATTCAAAAGCTTATTAATTCAGTACAAAATTAAATTGTCAGTTTTATCCAATATGTAAAAAAATACTTAGACAATGAGTATGAGGAATGAAGGATGTATGTATGTATGTAAGGATGTATGTTTGTATGAAGGACACACCGTAATTGAACATGTTTTAATGCTTTTGTAGTAGGTATGTAAAATAAGTAAAATAATGATGTATTATAACTATAAACAAACCTTTCTCGAGACTATCTATCTGGTCGTTCGTGAACGATGTTCTATTTCTTTGTAGTTTTCTCTTAAGCCTCAGTCTCATCTGCGAATCCTCGTCTCCTGAAGACGCATGCTCGCTATTGCCATCCGATCCCGCTTCAGATTGAAGAGCGTCTGCTGGAGAAAATGTATACAATTAGTGTAAAATACAAAAATAGCTGTAGTCTCACGTCTCTAATCTCCACTCGTTGATAGGTTTACCTCAAAATCTAATAGCTAATCTATCTTAAGTATCTATCTATTTATCTATACCTATATAAAAATGTTATGTTGGTTTGTGTATGCACCAAAAACTTGAAAACTAGCCAAAGGATTATATACTTTTTTCCAAAATTCCAACAGACATCGCTATTTATATAATTTTCATTTCTGTTCGTGCTGAGGAATGTAGTATGCCATGGCACATTACTTTAATAATTATGATGATTGAGACAATGTACAACCTATGCAATAATATGGTTTTACATTTGCCTCTGACATTCCCTCCGCATCTGAGCATCATTAGAAAAATGTGACAGATTGCGTAACAGTGGGACTATTGAATGTGATCAGTTACCCGTGCACCCATTTACCGAAGGAGAAACGAACCCACTCTCAAGTGCTGCGACCATAAAGCAAATTAATCAATTAGACGAGGGCATGTCGACAACATTACATGTAACATTTAATTTCGGTAAAGGCCCCTACCAATTCGAGGTAGAGAACCGGCTTGCATTGACCTCTTATTGAGTTACACGTCTGGATGGCCGGGAGGTCTTCATAACTGGTTACGTTCAGTCGGTAATTTTTGAATGTAATCCTATGCATTTTGCTGACGCATTTGCTTGATAGCAAGTCGAGTGCAGCGTTTTGTTCGAGTACTGTGTGTTTATAGTTTATGATGGAGAGCTAGTCTCCCTTCAAAACTTACACGAGTTAAATGACTTAGCAAACTTCAATGGCTCTCCATTAGTATTTATAATGTTATGATGATGAAGACAAAAATATGATTGTTTGTAATCTCTGAAATAATGTAATATCCATAGACCTGTACTTAAAATGAAGAATTTCACATCATTTTAAAATATTCCAGATATGCTATGATATATAACCTGAAAAAAATTTGGAAACAAAAATAAAAGTCTAATTTTGATTCCGCCCGGTCTTCGTCAGTCACGGCATGTTCCATTTCACTTGAAATATGATTGATGCACGACATTCGCTCAGAGAACAACATAGCGGACTTTCCAATCGGTTGACAATTTTGATTGATCGCGCGCGTCTCGAACGCGGTGTGCACACACCCTTACCGCGTGACAGAACGTCTCTAATGAGATCGCGTTTCGCAAATGAGATGTTACAAATATTTTTTTTACTAGTTCAATTTTTTAATTAATTTGGAAGATTATTTTTTTCAGAGCATTGTATTAAAACCAGTTTTATATTTTAAAAACATTTTTCATACTAAGTTTAGGCAGCTGGAAGCGATAACCCTATTCTTAAAGAATACCATCTTGAAATAACAGTATAGGCTAATGTGATTAAAGAATAACAGAATCCACTGTCGTATCCAAATCTTATCCCTTACTGTTTATCTTAGTTCTTTTATGATCCCTATTTGTTATGAGGATATGACCGCGATATTACATTTGAATGCAATAGATTTTAATGAAACAAACAAACACCTTTTTTATGTTAATTTAAACGAAACCTTTCAATCAGCATCTTTCTTTCCATTTTTATTTATTTTCATCTCAGCTATTCGAATATAAAGGCGGAATTCATTAAAAAATCGATTCGACGGGTATTCTTAGCCGCAATTCCACCAATAACGACCTACAAATGATTTGCGAAAGAAACTTCCAGAAAGCCTCCGAGGGCGGGATGAAACACGAAAAATACATAAGAGAAAATAATAGTAGTAGGAAAATAAGAAAAGGAACGAAATAAAAGTGGGAGCGGTGAAAAAAATTGGAGAAAATAAGCACAAAGGGGACCGAAGAAAGTCGGGACTTGGGGAGATAAAGCGGAATTGGAGTTATCGGGGCGAACACGACGGTCGTAGGTGAGCGGGGGGTACGATTGCCGGCGCGCGATTATGTGAGATCGATACTGTCACTCAAACCGACCGGCACAAGCTACGAGCGGTCAGCGACTTGTTGTCCTGCTATTTAAATATTTATTTTAAATTACATGTGTTGGTGCGTCCGTGTGTTTGGCAATATATTTGACGTATACACAGACACGACTAGGCGAATGCCGTGACGTAAATTACAAAATAGTGAATAATTCAGAATTCAAATTAGAAGACAACTCATGTTACAAGTGTATTTTCTAGGAAGTTTACCTCTCTCATCGAAGACTAAACATGGTAACTGTTCATAAAATATATCCAAAGGAATAGCCTGTGTTAAGTTGCTATGAAAAATATACTCATAAAAAATTGAGAGATGTTCATTTAATATTTATTACATTAAAAAAGAAAACCGCTTCAATATTAACTTCGGCACTCATTTCTAAAAACCGATCCAAGTAACAAAACTAGTTTTTTTATATATTTATAAATTTAATTTATTATTATTAAAAAAAATCATGAAAACAAGTAGAAATCACGTCTCTTTTTTAAATGTTTAAAGGACTTATACGATGTTTTTAATCTTTTTTTTTTTAATTTTTTTTATTTAGTCATAGTCATGAGAGAGTGACCACACCAAATAGTGTGCATACCAAATCCAGGGGCGCCACATTATATTTAGGTATCACCGCTTGCAACTTATGACTTGCAATGGACGCGAGTACGCACCGCGCCGCCCGCCTCGCTGCGGCCGGACAAGACGCGAATCGCCTAATTCGATACGCTTCCGCAAATAAACGCTCAGCTCTGTCTCGGTATTTACGGACACAAGTTTATATTTAATTGTAATTCTACATTACCATTTGTGTTACATGAAATATGTTTTTCCTTCGACTTCATTCGTACCCATTCTTCTTAGGCGTAGATATTAAAAATGTTTACGAAGCGGAGCTAAATTTGTCTGTCTTTGAGGAATACCGAAAATCTCCGCTGATATTTAGTACTGTGCCTTGGTGAGAAACCATTAAGCTTATTGAGTAGGTACCTATTGTTTGTTGGCTTGTCCACTACATAGTACAAAGACGTCGGATAGAACGAACGATCTAATCCGTGTCAATGTAATTTTGACTGTGGCTTCTACCTAAAGAGAGAATGCATTATCCTTTACGTGTACAGTGACTTAAGGTGAAGAGGACGTTGTGCTATTATGTATTTTCAAGAATAAGAATCCGTCTGACTATGACATTCTGGTTAGTAGAGAAATTTGAAATATTTACCTGGAGACATCCACATCTACCAGCATGATAAAATACTTGATACCTGCAGTCTACAATATTTGACTAATAATAAAGTATATCTGCAAAATTAGTTCAAAGTTTTAAAATTACTGATATCTAATTTAATAAATATTTGAATCATTAAACGAGGAAGATATTAGATGGAATATCAGAGACTGATTTTGGAATAATCATAATCGGATCAAGTTATTTCTTCGGATTAAATTGTAATATTTTGTCATAATTTATTTATTAGATTACCTACATATTAGATACGACCATAAAATTTCGCAATAACACGTAATAAATTACAAAATTAATTGCGTACAAGACAACTTATTTGGGCCCGCCCTAACAAGAACTTAATCATCGGTTACCAAAAATACAAGACCTCTACACGCTGAGCAAGTTATCATTTAATTTTCTCGTATGATACTGAACACTAATGGGATCCTAAACATAGACAAAGCAGAAGTTTAAATAAACCTTTCTTAAATTTTCTATATAGCCATAGATAATAACATTTTTTTATTAATATAAATAAAACAATTCTAAAAACGGTTTTTGACAAAAAATAACATATTATCTAAACTAATATTTTAATTGCTAATATGAGTTTGTTTGCCATAACTACTCAACAGATCAACATGAATTTTTGCATACATACTCTGAAGGGATATAGAAAAGAACATAGAATACTTTTCATCTAGAAAAAAAGAACTGTTCCCGCGAAATCATCTAAAAATTAAAATAAAACATTCAACTACTCACTTTTGCTTATATGATATATGAGCAATAAATTTAAAATAAATGTTTTAACTCATAAGAAAAAGGGCTTGGAGAAAGCCGCAGGCAAAAGCTAGTAAAAAGTTAATTAATTATGTCTTCTCAATTTAAAAACATAGGTACTAAATACGTAATGGGTTAATTACACAAACTGTTTAATTTGTTAAATAAAAGTACGAGTACACGGACGGGGATCACGATACACTGGTCTCTAGTAATCTACCATCCGTTTAATGTTCCCAATGGGGTCATCCCTATTACTTAGCGTTGGGGGGCAGATAAGAGTGTAGTTTTTATTACTGTCAGTTCGAGTGGAGCAAATGATGTCCTTTTGCAGGGGATTCAGTGCGGTTAAGTAGAGACCGAAAGATAAACAGGTTTTGCTCGGGCGTGATTATTTTATTTATCATTTTAATTATGGAAATGTTTAATAACATTAATTAATATTTAATACTAGCTGGTGCCAGCGACTTCGTCCGCGTTGAAAAAGCAATATATCGCCTGACATTGTTATTGCTATTACACTTAGCCAGGAGTTAGTTTCCTTAATTTTTAGATGTTCCCTCGGGAGCAGTACTTTTTTCTGGATGAAAGGTACCCTATGTCCTTTCTGGTGTCCCTGACAACGTGTATGCAAAATTTCATTGAAAGCCATTCAGAAGTTTTTGCGTGAAAGAGTTACAAACATCCATACATATACATCCATACATCCAAACAAACTTTTGCATTGATAATATTAGTAGGATGATATGACTTTTAAAAATCTTTATAAATTAATGCTAATATCATCTTCAGGATTCCAACGAAATCCTGAAGATGATAATTGATAGTGAATGAAAGGCACCCTATATCTTTTTTTGTATATCTGACAACGTGTATGCAAAATTTCATGGTGATCGGTTCAGTAGTTTTTGCGTGAAAGAGTTAGGTACAAACATCCATACATCCATACAAACTTTCGCATTTATAATATTAGTGCCTACGGATGTACGGATATTAGTACGGAAGTATGGATTTGAGCAGTTCATTTCATCCCTAAACGTATCGTTAAATATAATAAGAAACACCCCCTATCAGCTGCCCCCTGCAATTTGCAATTTTCATAAGTACTATCCCGCCTTTTCCACGCCCTCTAACTTAAGATTAAGTTATGATGAATACATTCCGTCTTTATATTAACTTAGGTGGAATTTAGTTATATTAGTAATTATATTTATGCATATATAAAAACTAATTTCCTTTCTGTCTGTAAGCAATTTACCTTTTCTCTTAGAAGAGGCCTCCACACAGATTAGGCAACTAGCGAACAGCCTTCACACGGACGCAATTTTTTTTTTAATAATATAGACTGATCTTCCTCGTTTAGGTACGCTCTTTCCATTAGTAAAAATAAACACCTACCGCTGGGTGGTTTAGGAAAAATAAGCAGAGGCACAGGAAAAATGTGACAGCGACATTATTATAATACAAAAATAAATAAATATAATATATATGTACATATATAGATATATATAGAGATATAGATATAGATATAGATATAGATATAGATATAGATATAGATATAGATATAGATATAGATATAGATATAGATATAGATATAGATATAGATATAGAAAGATATATGAACTATTTGATCTAATTTTCTCTATACCCCCCGTATTTTTGTAAAGGCTAAGGTTACCAGGTGACAATAAATATATCAATTACAACTCGTGAATGAAGTGGCTATTGATTCGCAGCTCATTTGGTACAGTCGACGAAACAATAATTTTAATTGTACTCTTGTTAAGTACAGGGGTTCTGTAAGTACAGTTGCATTGCAACCGACTTGTTAATTGAATATAATATCAAATGGTTCCGTTTTGTTACAATAAGGCCTTTGTTACAAGAGCTCTTGTTATTGATATGCACAAGTTCTAAAAATAATATCATTTTATTCGAAACTGGAAATTTCAAATGAAAAAATAAATTCATATTTTTCTAGGACTCTGTGCCATATCACAGATTACTAACTGGTTACTTCGGCCATGTAGAGGTTTGTTAAAAATAGTTTAGTTTAATTAGGTACCTACTTACCTATGATTAAAAATCTTTAAAAATTCTACATTTTTCTTCTTGTAAAAGATATTCTTATTTATTTCCTATATGTAATTTCAATATGAATTAAAACATTCAATATAACTTCACTGTTGGATCAAATCCAAAAATCAAAGAAAACATATTTTTGTCTCGATTGGTTAAGATATTTTGTTTTTTTATAATCGGCACTTATTTTTTTTCTCATGTATAATGAAGTTCTTTTTTCTGTTTGTTATAATTTTGCCAAAAACCACATTTATTTTGATATTATAAGTTGAAAAAGAAAACACCAAATCTGAATAATGTAAAATCTTGCAATGTCGACTCAGGAAAGTAAATATTAATAACAAAATATAATAATAAAACAGACAAAACCAAATATTAAACTTGCTTCAATAGAAATCTCAGTAATATAATATTTATGCCTGTCCATAGAGTACAACCACAATATCACGCTTGTTTACGCAGTGGCACAGAGCAAATAATTGCACAAATTGCTTACACAAACAGGTTAGAACATCAACACAATGGTGGCCTATCGGTCAGTAATTGGTGACGCAATAGTACCGACTAATTAACCAAACGTCCAGAGTCCCAGTTCACTGTTTTGTTTTGTTACAAGTCTGTAGAAATGTGGATGGAAAACATATAAGGCTAAACCTCTTCTCATTCAGTATTATAATATAAGTACTGAATGAGAAGAGGTTTAACCGACTAGCTGTTGCACTTGAATTCGTCCGCGTTATAAAATATAGCCTATGTTACTCGCTGATAATGTAATTTTCCATAGGTTTAATATGGGTCCAGTAGTTTTTAGTTTATTCAATACGTAATCAATTTGTAATAGGTATATACATACATAGATACCTTTATCGTTCAAACTCGACATTCGAACATTAAAAGTATATAAAAATATCCGAACGTGGAAATATAAGAGCACGGTAAACTATCCGAACGTGTCTTGAAAAGAAACAAAAATGGCGGTGACACTTTGGCGGGAACTCGAAGGTGTATTCGGATCACGTACGGAGAGTCGGCGAAAGCTCGCGTGAAAAGTGCCACGGTGAAAGATACGTCACGGGCACGGGTCAGAGCTCGCCTTAACATGTTTCACTTTAAGGTTAAGGGCTAATTCGAGCTAATTGGTCAGTTGACTTGAGCAAGTTAATTTTTGCTTTACTTCAATAAGTTTCTCGGGAGCGCATTCACTTGATGTGAACTGGAAATCCGTTCACACTTTACTCAGATTTACTTAATGCTTAACTCGTCTTATATTATATCTATTACCTATAGTAGATATTAATTATTTTAATATCTACATATTATTATTTTGATTTTGATGATAAGTATAATAGAAAGTGCTAGATTTATTGTGTTTATGGGCAACTGTAAACTGCAACTGTAAGCTAGCAATAAAGTTACCTATGTTAAAAAAATTAGAATTTCATCAAATAAATAATAATTATAAATAATATCCCTAAGTGAGACAAGGAACATTACATCGTATATGTACGCAATAAAATATTATTTAGCTTTAAAAGTCCAGAGTTATAAATAGGTAATATTCAATCACTAAGTATAGTATAAATAAAATACAAGGTAAGGCTTTATTTAAAGTAATCCTGCTCGCCGCAACAAGAGTCAAGGTGTTAGAAGAAACTTGGTAACAACGGAAGCCCCCCTATTCTACCTATCCTCCCCACCCTACCCCCACCTCCTTGACAAAGTACAGTACAGCTTTTTCTCATATTGCATGAGTTTGAATATCTGTTTTTGTTTTAAATTTAAAGCGGTTTTGGAGAATTTAGGCAACATACATACCTAAAGTGTTTTATCAGTTTCAATTACAAATTCCATTCATTTCAAAATTCGCAAAGGCTTAGATGTGAAATAGGTATTGATATTACCGATTGACATAATTTGTCATCGCTAATAAAGATAGCAATAGAAATTGTCACTTTGAATTTTCAAAGGAAAACAGACCTTATCATTCCACAACATACAAAGAATGTTCAATAATAAAACGAAAAATAAAGTGATAAAGCACTTTATTTTTCGAGTTTACATTAATTAAACCTCTTTATGTCTTTATTGACCGAGTCCCAATGCTTTTATTGACCGACATACATCAGAACACAATTCCAACTAAGTATAAGGTGCGCGGACATACGACATCGACCGTTCTTCGCGAACGCGTTCGTTCAACTGACTGAATACCTTTTTAATATCATGTAAACGAATGAATCTGAATGAATGAACATCTCTATTTGCAACGTCACAGTCAGTCACAGAGCACTTTTTACTATAATTAATCAACTTCAGTTGACATAAATAGCAGACGCTAACAGTTCCAAAGTCCTTACCTCTTTTATGGTCCTCATTGCTTCCTGTCCTATTTAATTGAGGTGGTAGAGGTGCTGGTATTGCTGGTGCCGTGGGTGCTGCAGGAAGACCCGGGTACCACCACCCCGTCGCCGCTTGGCCGTTGAACATTCTTAACTTCTCGTACACACTGTCGTTTTGGGCGGATGCGGCTTGCTCCTTTTGAGACGCGAGATTCCGGAGCACGCGGTTTATTGAAGATACCTGTCATTAAAAATATTCATACTAGGTAAGTCTTATTAAATACGGCATATTTGATTTTATTTTAAAAATTTATATATTTTTTATGAACTAACTAATTTTGATCAGGACATGTCAGACATTACTACGAGTATCTAGCCCCAAACTAAGCGAAATTATACAACTGATAAATATGGCTACATTTATTATACATTATATTCGTTAATATTCATATAAAATCATGTAAAATAATGTAAATGTCTGCATAATTATCGAAGTTGCTATATTTCATCTACAGACTTATCTAATATGTAGACGAAATAGACAAATAGGATTACTATTTGCTATGTGCACTTTTATGAGATTCCAACATTTTTTTCAATCTAAATTTTAATATCCTATGTGCAGCAGCTAGCAAATAAAATGCTTCTTTTAAAATAAACCTTCATGTAAAAATTTTCAAATATATATTATTTTCATAATATCTCATAAGTATTACTTTTTGCACATAGGATTTTGGTTTGATAACGACTATAATTATTATGTCTGTTACAAGACTCTCATTAGGCGAGTGGATAATGCGGAACAATTTTCCAAGTGGCAATTGAATTGCCAGTTCACAGCCGCATTCAAACAGAACATTGGTGTGCTTGACTGTACATAACTTTGTACCCTTACACTATCTAATAGGAAACAAATTACAATCGGGCCCACCCCTTTAAGTTCCAAACACGTGTAATTTAAAATCTAATATGATTACTAAATTCCAATCGGGAGCCTCAAAGGGGCACAGATTAGGGCTATCCCTCCCCCCACCACCCCGCCTCACCCCTTGAGGGCCTAAAAACCCCAATATCTATCTACTTTCGGCGAAAAAGCACGCATGCGTAAAAACCTGACCCACACAAATATACCTAACACTCTATGTATGCCCATTTTAACACGTAGTACCTATCTGTTTTGTGCTTATATTTCTGCTGGGGTGTCCCTAGATATAATATCTGTTTTCTTGTTGCCGTTGGCAACGGGGAAAATGTGTTTTTCCCCGCGCGCGGACGGGACTCGGGGTTGGAAATCGCCCGCCAAAGGGGGTCTAAGGGGGGTGCATGTAAAAGTGCGAATGTAGCCTTCGGAATTTACATGCGTTTCAAATAGACTTCGCTGAATCAATTCCTATTTACATCCTTTTCATGCGTTAGGGTGTTTTTTTTTTATAGAATAACATTTAAAATAATTAAATAACATGTGTTTAAATTAGAGATATATATATGATTTTGAATTTATAGAATTGTAGAATTCAGCCATCGTAATAATATATCTTTATTCAAGTTCGCTGAATTTAGCCCAACTTTCAATATATTGTCTTGAAGTTGGAAATATTTTCTAGTGGGAAATTTTTAACATAGCATTTTTTTATGTTAAACAAGCCACCGGCCCGAGCTTTGCTCGTTTGCTATTGTACCTTGTGAGAATTCAGGAGATGAGAAACGCAAAAACTGCTCCACGGATTACTTGGATTAATCTATGGCATACTTTTTACCCTGAAGAAATGTTGTTTACCCGAGGGATCGTCTAAAAATATAAAAAATTGGGCGCCACTGTCACCGTGGCGGCGCCACCGTCAACACAGCGATAAAAATGTTTCTCAGTTATATTTTTTTATTTATAACTCTGACGAAATTGTGGTCACCAGCTAGGCACCACCAGTAAATAAAACCATATATGTTACTTTTAAGAAAACTACATAATATCACATTGAGTACCTACCTACCTACAACTAAAAAGAGCATCACGTATTGACAATGTTACTACATAATGTTATACATGGTAAATAAGTAGTTTCTGTCTGTACGAACACACCATAGCCGCAAATTCAATCTCTATTAAAATTGCTACAAACAAACTGGCTCGACTCCGAATCTACCTATGTTACACAGGAATTAATCCTATGTACTCGCTAATGGAAGATTATGGACGCGTGTAGTAGTCGGAGAGCCGTGCGGTAAAATAACGCTCGTAACATTCTTTTTTACATTCGCTCCTGAACTTATGCGATTAGCAGTGATGAAGATTGGGTACCTGTTTTCAAAATACGCTTGTACCGTAAACCTTGCATTAAGTAATTGTATCTTAATAATATCTTAAGAATATCTTAATAGATATTCTTTATTTTATTATTGGATGAGTGGTAAGGGTGTTTGCTTTACGTCTCGGGGGCCCCGGGTTCGATCCCCGGGCGGGGTCAACTGTGGAAATTAACTTTTCATAATTTACTCTGATCTGGATTTGGAAAGTAGTGGAAGGGCACACTGCGTTCCGCAGTCATTCGGGCAGCCCGTCTGGCGGCAGTAAAATGAACTTGACTATGGTCTAGATTTGTAAAGTAGCTGTAAGTATTGCCAGTTTTTTTTTATAAGAGATGGGTTTGCTCTTGGCCAACAATCAGCCATGTGGCAAGGATGAGGCCTAAGATGGAGCGAGCTCACACAGAAGATGCCTATTCACTCGAACCTTGAAAAGATTAGGGTTATGTGCTCAGAAATACAGACGCCGGCAGGGAGTTCCAAACCCTGGCAGTGTGCTATGTATACATACATATCTATACAGGGTACCTATGTAGCTGTTGTGTTTTGTTTACCACATCCCTTCCTTATTCCTTATCTTAAATTCTTCTATGGTCGGCAGCACACAAGTAGTAGGTAGGTAGGTACCTATGGCGTTGCTTGTGGTATAGGCGACGGTATACCACCAAGTTGACCGTCAAAAAAGTTAAATAATAAAATACTTAATAGGCAAAATTTTGGTTGTAATAGGAACTACCAAAATTTAGGCTATAACTTTCCTAAGATTAGATATTAACTTTATGCATACCCAGCAATGGTAATGTAACAAACGGAGTTATACCAAGTACTTAACTAATATTTAATTTGTGGTTATACTTTCGCATTTATAATAATAAAATATGTAGAGATTGACAAGCCAAGATATATAAGTTGTTGTCTCAGAGATTAATGATAGGTTTCACAGACGTGGGAAAGTCTGAGACTACCGAGTTACGCTTATAAAAAAATCAACTCACAAACACGTTTACAAAGGTCATATTTGATAGGCATCAATCATACCTACCTACCTACGAGGTTTCTAAATAGATCTCAAATAACAAATGACAAAAAATTAATTACCGAATTAAAAAACATTTTCCAATCAGATAGGGGAGAGCAAAAAAGGCCTCTCTATATTCTAAACGCCAAAACCATTCGGAATACAAACCGGCCAATAATAGCGGTGCATTTTTAATGCGTTCTGTTTTTGACAGCTCGCCGGCCAATCAGATAGTCCGGCGAGATTAAAGCTCAGTGTATTCCAATTTTTTTTACGCTATCGTATCGTAGTAGAACACTATTTTGAGATAGGTAAGGTTTCATAATATTGAAATTGCATTTGTAATACTGGTACGATTATCTATTCTGAACTCTTACATAAAGTTTGATAAGACATACTTAAGTATGCAACAGAGTCATAATCTTTACACAGTATAAAACAAAGTCGCTTCAGGAGGAAAATTACATATTTGCAATAAAAAAATCCGTTTGCATCCGGGGGCAGCCTGCTAGTTATTTTATTTAAATTAATGGTCATTTTGATGTTGTAATTTCTTATACCACTACTCTACTGTTTTCTTAAGCAATACCTAGTTATTTATCGAAGTTATTATTATGTAGGTAAACATTAAACAGGTTCTAAATCTTAGGAAAAAGAACCCCGAAAAAATTTAAATAGAAATAATTCTGTCTCAAAGTAGGCATTATCTATCTATCAATATACCTACATAAAGACCCAATAATTAGTATCACGATATAATAACACAGGCTTATTTATCAGTCCCAGATAAGAATACCTACCTAGGTCTACATACCTAGATAATTAATAGCTATATGAATAAGGGATGAATATATATTGATAAATACATATGTTTGGCATTTTTTGTTTTAACGCTCTGATACCTAATTAACATCAACAGATAAGATGGTTCATATTAGCATCACCAAAGATTTAAATCTTTGAGCATCCCGTTATTACCTAAGTTCAGCCTACTTAAGGTACCTAAACTTAGCGTGATAACTTAAGACTTAATAAGGTGACAGTGAATTATATCCAATCAGAACTAAAACTTTCTTGAACGATCAATTAGAAATTGGATCGAAAGATAAAATCCTGTTGTCCCTTTTGAAAAACTTT
This sequence comes from Synanthedon tipuliformis, assembly GCA_947623395.1. Classification (NCBI taxonomy): domain Eukaryota; kingdom Metazoa; phylum Arthropoda; class Insecta; order Lepidoptera; family Sesiidae; genus Synanthedon; species Synanthedon tipuliformis. The sequence continues at coordinate 4,541,262 of OX392428.1, read as the reverse complement.
ATTCTACTAAATGTAAAAAGAATCTGTCAGGTATAATGTAAAACCAATTAGTAAAACATTTTCTATATAAATGGTAAAAAAAAAACAAACAGCTGCGTCCATTCTTGCGTAATAATGCAAAGAAACAAGATTGCCCGAACGGTGCAGGCGATTCCACAAATAATGACATCTGAGTAAATATGGCGGCCGAAAAAACTATCCTTGTTTTTATTGTCGCGTGCTGGTTTTTTATTATAAAAATATTTCAAAGGGGGAAAATTGTAAATAGTAGAAACGGAATTACGTTCTAAAATTGAAAAAATAAATACAAATGTAAAATGTAAGTACATATAGGTATATTAATTGTGTTTAAATTGTTTTATATACATACCTACTAAGTATACATTTTAAATCTTTGAAGGATCTAGAATGATATTCTCTAAAATTTCAATTAAATTTCTCAATATTTTTTTATAATAAGTTTGGTTTCTGTTCGACCAGAGCATTACGACCAGACCAGTATTTCGACCAGACCAGTATTTCGACTAGACCAGTATTCGACCAGACCAGTATCCGACCAATATTTTTTGCGTAATAAACACACCGTTATTTCTGAATGTTTTAGCTAAGTATTTGACAATCCGATTCATAATTGCTTATACTTAAACAATTCGCATTCAACAATTAAAACACAAGTAAGCAAGTAGTTGAACATATCGAATGACACCGCAGCAAAGTGTTAAAACGGAATGCTGAATGATTTATATAATTATAATAATTCAATATTAATAAGACGTTAAGTCGAGCCTAAAATCTCCGGCAACTACCGTACAAGGAATCGCATTTTGAAACACGATACCACTGACACGATTCAACTTCGTGACAGGCTGGCGTGCGTTTCGTCTGATCTTACGGACAAGACATGAACGTAAAATGATATCGTAATATGAAAAAGCACTTTCGATTTTTGATTCTTTTTATTGTATAAAAAATACTCATTTATTGACCTTGTGAGTAAACTTCCAATTTGTGTAACGTATTCATTTCTAATTTAAAATGCATCCCTTACCCACTTACTGAAGCACAACAAGACACACTGTTGTTTCATCTTGGTCTTCTGTAAAAGGGTGGTTACCACTAATCTTACTTACTTTGATTAAGTTATTAAGTTAGTCAATCTAATCAACTTTGCGAGACAACAAATTTCGCTTTATTGCAACGAAAACAAAGCCTTCGTCATCGTTCACGACATAGTCTGTGGAGCGCGCGCGGGCGTTCCCGCGTCACTGTGACAGTTGACAGGTGTCACGTGGGATGCGTGTGCGCACCTCATTACCTCGGACATGCCGATAGATCATCTAGCGAGCGATAGTGTTAGAGATCCACCCGCGTAGGTGGTCCAATGGGAACACGAAAAAACTTGTTGCGAGACGTTTACGTGGCTAATCGAATTTGTCAACTTTATTATTGATAGCCTTCTATTTATCGACGCATCTTTGAGCTTTTGTTAGCATAATTTCCTTTGCAACATTTTTTTATTAACAATTTATTGTTTCTTCTTCAACCGTAAGATTATAATTATCGCCTTAGTAATGATTTTGACGCAATAGATTTTTATACATACACTACATACCTGTAGGTACATTGTGGTAATTAGCTTTTATTTAGGTAACTTTTTGAGAGGTTTTTAAGATTAGGTACCATCTGGGCAAATTCTATAAAAATCTTAAGCTTATTTAAAAAAAAAACATTTACTAGAATTTATTATAATGAAAATATATAATAGCACTTCGTGAAAAAGCTCCACTCATCCCCCGCCGTAACTCGAACACTTTTTCAACTTCAAACCGATACAAGATATCCGGACAAAAGCTATTACGATGAATACAAATTCCGTCAGTTTCGTCGAGGGTCGTACCCTACGCGATATTAGAATTACTATTAACTACATTGGCATTATCTATAAACATTTTAACGTATTCGCTTAACCCGCGGAGACCCGGCTTCTATTCCCCGGTGAAAAGCGGTTTTGTGATGGGGTGCGGTTTTGGTTACGGGGGTTGTGTTTTTTACTATACTCGTATTCTCGTGAGGCCGCCGAGATTGGATAGTTTGCTGGGCTTTTCATCAGGTCCATTGCGGCTTTTCAATTGTTATTTAAGAGACGAAAATATACCTAGTTACTTTAAATGGAAACTTATAGTTCCTAGAAATATATTTAACTAGATGGTGCCCGAGATTTCGTCCGCGTTCTGGATGGAAGGTGTATGTTCTTTCTGGTGTCCCAGACAACGTGTTACCTACACTGCAAAATTTCATGGTGATCGGTTCAGTAGTTTTTGCGTGAAAGCGTAACAAACAAACAAACAAACACATTCACATTTATAATATTAGTTAGTAAGGAAGGATTACTTTCAAGTAGTGGCAGGGCACAGTGCGTTTCGCAGTCATTTGGGCAACTTGTCCCTTACAGAAGAAATCGTGAAATAATTTGGTGAGTGAGTAAGGGATGCCAGAGCTAATTACCTTATACCTTCCTTATCCCTTATCGTTAATCCTACTAAAGTCGATATGGCACTTGCAACACCTACGGCATTTTAGGCGAATAACCTACCAGTCTGTCAAGTCTGTCTGACAGCCTTACAACCTTAGAAAACATTATTTTAGAAAATGAAAAGTAGATACAATCCAATACTACAATTTTATTGTGTATATACATCTATGTGGAAACAGTAGGTACTAATCTTTAAAAAAATCATTTCTAAGTTAATTTTGTTGCAGTAGGCTATAAAAAAAACATTTATTTTATTTTGAACTAAGAAATATAATAACAATGTATTACCTCTATCATACTGTTGAACGAAGTTCAATGAAACTTAGCACACGGACAAAACAAAACAAAACACACTAACTAAATGGTCTTGATTTATACATGAATTCTTTAATGTTAAGCCTATTAGGATAAACACTATACCTACCTAATTATGATGTGACATCCCTAACAGCGTTGCCATTATCCTCTGCTCTACATATACGTGTATTTTTTTAACTGTCATAAAATTGTGTAAGTGAAAATTAGCGAAAAGCACCAGAAAAAGTCTAATCTTCTGATGCGAAGGCAAGCACCGTTTAATACGATTTGAGAACACCTAATTTGAGTTTAGTATTCATGAGTTCGATCGAGCGGTGCTCGGCGATCGAGGCAACCCGACACCGCCGAAACGCTACCGACCGGCATTTTGGAGGCTTCCAACACGTCACTGTATTATATGGCGTACGTAGGGTGGTTTCGTTTCGTGTACACGCAAAACGTTCGTAATTCGATACGTTTCTTCTCCACACCACAGTGTTGTGACTCGCGTGGCGCAATTTGTTTTTAATCACCTTGCATTGCGCGTGGGTGTGTACCTACCACTAGCTCGGGTGAGACTTGCTACTTGCAAATTTAAGTTTAAACTAGTGACTTTTGAAATGTTTTATCGTCTATATATGTGTCTATATCTATATTCTATCATTTCAGCTGTATGTAGAACGTCCACTGCTGGATATACTTCTCCATAATTTTCCAATACGCATTTCAATATTATAGCAAGACGCATTGGTCAAAAGCTTATGATTTAACGCACTGAGGAATTTTAGACGAAGATGTCTATGTCTATGTCTATGTCTATGTCTATGTCTATGTCTATGTCTATGTCTATGTCTATGTCTATGTCTATGTCTATGTCTATGTCTATGTCTATGTCTATGTCTATGTCGATGTCGATGTCTATGTCTATGTTTATATTTAAATTACCAAATAAAGTCACTGTCTATTTAATTTTCTCGGCTAAGTTCTAAATCATCCAACGGATTTTGATGTGGTTTTCACTAGTGGAAAGAGCGATCAACGAGGAAGGCGAAGCCGAATGCGGGCGTGATTAAGTCTAGATATAAGTAGGTACTTACTAGATAAGTATAGTACCTATTCCCAGATAAGAAGTATGTTTGGGAATGGACTTATTCCCAAACATCTGTACCTATCTGTAACTTACCTACTCACCGAAACACAAAGCGCAATAAGTGTTGTTATTTCGAGGGATTTGTTACTAGGTACCTATTGCTAAATGAGCTACGTAATAGTTAGGTATAAGGCCTCGAAACGCATTTTGTTCTGGAACTACATTGAGTACTTTAGGTATAAAGACATTCACATAATAAATTATACAAATCGATGACACGTAAACTCCCGTGCCATCATAAAACAGAGTTGACATAAAACTATTGGATAAAAGCAGAAAGAGTACCAATGCAGATCTTCGCGGTATCTCCATAAGTGTGTAAGAGACGACAATGTTCTGTGCATTCACGCGTAAACGAGGAATTAATGGCTAAGCGTTCGGAAGCGTAAAGACGTAAGTAGTTCGAGTTTATAAGATACTTGTAAGAATTACTTAGGTACTTCATTAATTATTTATTTATGAGTATAATTTATTAATTTGTATAATTATGGGAGTTTATAGCAGAATATGAAATATACCTATATAGATGATTATTAAAAATTATCGTCGAATTATTTACAATTAGGTATTTTTTGTGTTTAGGTTAAGACAAACATAAGTAAAAAAAAATAAGAGAAATTTCTTAGACAGTTTTTGATCTATTCAAACGAAACGTAGGTACCTACTAGCTCGTGAAAATTAAAATCAATCAACCTACCTACGATATCTGTTCAACTTGTTTTGAAATGAAGTCATAACACTTTATTCTATCGCGTCTAAACTTAGACATTTTTCTATAAAAATACAGCTAAGTAAGTATATTGTGCAAGTGTTTGTGATCCCGCCTGCCAACAAGCCGGCGCTTACGACTTTCTTCCTTCGAACGGGAATCGTTTGTTCCACGTATTTTTGTCCGCTTTCAGTTGGTAAGAAACATCACGCCCATTCGACCGTTATGACTAGGCGACGCAACGGGGGACGTATAGCTGTCCCTTGCTTACACATGTGTAACCGTGTCATCCGTTTCGCTCACCTATTTGCCCAGCGGACCGAGTGCGTAGGTATGACAGTCATAAAAATAGCCCCTTTGGCGCCGAATCTTATAGGGGCTTTCGGTATTTCGATTTTGTCCTCTTGTTACGTGCAGAGGGTGAATGTCGGCTCTGTCATCTACCAACTTTTCTGTAGATACCTATAAGTAGGTATTATAGTTATAAGAAAAGCTGTTTACAAAATGTACACCCTTAGCTGTTTCAGATGTTCGTCAGATGGGAGTTATTTATCAAGGCTATTTCAGTATGATGCTATTACAACACCATACTGAAATAGCCTTATTAATTATTGTTAAAATTATTAGGTAGGTTGAAAAATTATTAGGCAGACGTTTGAACATTTAATTTTTTTTTATACTTAATCACTCGTAAGTGTTTTTTTAATAGATATGATACAAATTTGGGACATCAATCAAAATATAGGACAATTTTCATCCCGCTAATTAGTTCTTAGCTATTGTTCGGAAATTTACCAACAGATGTCGCAAGCGAAATCATGACCATCAGTTTATTGATTTTTAAATGAGAGATTAATATAGATAGGTAGGTATATCTATTAGATTTCTATAGGTATACATTTCTCAACCTGTAGTTATACCTAAGTAAATTTTATTGCAGCCAATTTTGAAAGATCATTTCCAAAGTTGATGCTGCCGAGGATCGAACCCGGGACCGCTAAGCGTTGAGGCAAGCATCCTAACCATTAATCCAACGGGCTTATAAAAAAAATTAAGCACGCGACTCCACTTGGGACATCTATTAATTAATATCAGAATTAAAACTAAATTGTACTTAGGTATATTAGTTCTATGAGGATTTTCCGGGAGAAAATAATTAAGTAATTTAGGAAATGGTCTGCAAGGAAATGCTTAAAGTAAGTTGTAGCTGATTTTTTTTATTATCTAGATACCTACCTACCTACTGTGTGTGACAAGAAAGGTTTTTTTGGCAGTAGGTACCTAAGTAATTAACTAAATTAATTTTTTTCAGAAAAATGATAATTTTGTTTCAAACTTTTTTTAGGTAGGTATATTTTTTAATCTAAGTTTTAATTTTACTCTATGAAATCAAATTAGGCGTCGAAAAAACGCTTTTCTAAATTCTCGCCTTAATCCAATACATAGTCTATCCATGTCCAAAGTCTCATTCGAGTGTGCTCAGCGAATTACGTGTTAACAAATGCTCGAACGTTGAAAGATTCAGACACCGCAAACACACGTCGACAGCCTCGAGTCTCAATACACTCGAGGGACAATCGCTTTTTTTTCCAAAAACGCCTATTGTATAACAAAGTGTTTACATTATCCTGTTCTACACGAAAAAAGTACAATGACACCCCAATAGTGACATTATCAACAGAAAAATTGGCCGGCGAATTAAATGAAATTTTAAATTTTTTGATATTTTTTGCGTTCATCGTCCGAGCAGATGTAACGCTATACGTCTGCCTCGATTACTGATCGCGTCACTTTAAGCACAGCTTTATTTGTAACAAGATTAAATGTGATATATTTCATAGGGATCGTTGATTTTTTTTTTAAATACTGCTGGCTAACCACGCAACAAGGTGACCTCACTAAAAGAATTGTAGATAATTTCATTATTAAATAGTTCAAAGCAGGGTTGTAGCGGATATTCGCATACGCAAATGCGGAACTTCCGCATAGATTTAGGTAGATATCCGCAACCGTAATCGCATCTGCAATAATCAATTATCTATATGGAGCTAGCCCTAAATCTGGGAGGTGTTTAATCCAGGATGACATGTGATATTGTTTCAATGTTTAATGTTTAAATTTTCTATTAAAATAAAAAAAAAATTATAAATTTCAATCATTAATTTCGGAATTAAAAATTAAATCTACAAAAAAAACTTGAAATCTGTTGAAAATTCTGCACCGCAACAGCCCTGGTTTATTCCCAAAGGAGAGTATTTTGTACTATGCTTAGATCTTAACTATGCAAAGGATTTTCGGTTTTCACTAATGGAAAAAGCGTTTAAGGAGGCAGCTTTTTATATAATCCTTACTAATATTATAAATGTGAATGTGAGTTTGTTTGTAACGTTTTCACGCAAAAACTACTGAACCGATCACCATGAAACTTTGTATACACGTTGTCTGGGACACCAGAAAGAACATAGGGTACCTTCCATCCAGAACGTGGACGAAATCGCTTGCACCAGTATATCCTTGCGAAGGAACAAAAAAACCGGGAGCAGCCCGCTAGTTTTATGATAAAATAATATAATTTAAAAATGAAAATATTTTCTTTTAATTATTTAAATTTAAAATGTCACCAATTGCTCTGTACCTACCTACTTATAATGCCTTATTTTTAATAATGATATAATTATATTTAAAAATAAATTGACTTCTCGATTGAAAATATTTTACAAATTCAAACCGGAGCGTTATAAAGTCTGAACAATTTATTAGCAAATAAAAAGTTTCATTGTTCAATAAGAGAATTTATTATCTCCTCAACTTGGTATCGGGGCCTTGTGTATGTTATACATTTGTATGGATGACAAAAACCTAATAAAAATTCGTCAAACATACCTACGTAACCTATGTCATAAGCCGTCATCAATAACTTTCGAAGAATAAACTTGTAGACTCAGTATATTATGCTGGGTCCATTTTGAAAAGGGAATTCCCGGACAATGGTCCCGTGTCGAAGATAGAAACATATGGTCACGTTCGAAATGCGAAATTGAAAATTGGATTATCGATACGGCCAGCTATTTTTTTTTTAAAACGGCTATTCTAATTTGACACAATGCTCGCTCATGTTGTGGGGGTCGATTTAATTTTCGAATGTTTTGAAAGTGTTTTGACACAGACTACTTCATATTGAACGTTTCCTTGTAGCTGTTGAATTGATTGACACTTCAATGCGAACGTGTATGTATAAGATAATTTGCTGTCTAAATTTTATGTGTAATTAATATTTGTCGTAATTAACTATGCATAATAAATAAATAATAATCTTAGAATCATAATTGCTAATGGCTGCCGTCTAGCTCCTAGTCACGTGACTAATAGGAAGGAATACCTATCATTTAACTTAACCATTGCCAATCAACTTGCTTAGCCTTTGAAATTAATTAAGCATTAAAAAATATAAATACAACATAATATGCACCCTAGATGATACTAATATTTAAATTTAAAGTAAATTTTCAACATAAAATTTACTCAAGAGTTGGTAAAATATCATTTAACAACTTTTAAATACTATTAAATCATAAGAATTGGTAACTTACATTTAGATGAAGTAGGTATTTAATATAAAAAAAAATAGATAAAATAGATAAAAAAATAGATAGATAAACACATGCATAATCAAACGCAACTCCCATGGACGTCGCGTTTTTAATTAAAAGATCTACCTATAAAGTCTATAGATAGTAACTTATTATTAATCTGTGTCTATAGTCTATACTATCGTTTGGTTTAATTAGAGTCTTATAGGCTATAACATAAATGTGTTTGAGTACTCACACTAGGAATGTTGTCGTTATTGCACACGTTTTCACTAAGTAAGCGGTCTCTGATCTCCCACGCGAAGATTGAAGGGCACTCTCTCTTGTAGTCTGCGATCTTCTGGACGACCGGCGTGGTCGCTACCCGAGGCTTAGATCCACCGATAGCGCGAGGCTTTATCGACCCCGTTTCGTAATATCTGCGTGCAAGACTGAACTTAGTTTGGATTACGGAAAGTCATGAGAGCGTATTTACACAGGAGATAAATGGTTTTAATATTGAAAACACTAGGAGGCTAAAGCTAAGCTGTCTGCTCTCCAAATTTCGACAGCGATCTCGATACATCCAATCCGCGAAGAGCTGTGGATGAACTAGTTAGACACTAAATATAAGGCAGATAAGATATTTCTGTCTTATCTTATTCATGATATTCATATTGTCTGTCTGTTACGTTTTCACGCCTTAAGTACTCAACTGATCATTATGAAATTTTGCACACACATTGTCAGGGATGCAGGATACCTTTTCTCCAAAAAAAAAACATTAACGCCTGGCCAAAGTGTAATATAGCCTACCTATATATTAATTTCTAACATTTGCGCAGCAATGTCGCAGCAGCAGGTAACACGCAAAATAATGATTTACTACTATTAGTTATAGAAGCAATAAAGTCTGCAAAAATAAGCTAATGAGTTATTCAATTTGTAAAAATCACATAAAACCATGCAATTTACTTCACAATTCAGTGGCTTTATCAGCGTAAAGCGTGAACCCGTCTGAGGTTTCAAGATATCTCTACGGAATATCATCATCATCATCTTCATAGCCAATGGGACATGAACATGACATGACAGGACTCTGGACATTAGTAGGCCTTCTCCTCAATTTTCCAATAGGACCGATCAGAAGCAGCCTGGATCCAAAGTCGACAAGTGGCTCTTATTAATGAAATTTTTCAAATATTTTAATTATTTTTCAAAAATATAAAATTAATTATGGCTGGTTGTTGGCCAAGAGCAAACCCATCTCTATTAAAAAAAAATAAAAAAAAATAATATAAAATTGTGATGTTTTCAAATATTCTTTATCTTTCAAAATCGACTAGAACATTTTATGTTTTGACAAACGTAAAATGTTCTCATTCATTATTTTTTAATAAAATATTTTAGTTCCACTAATTCCTCACTGTTATGATCAGTCCACTTTAATCTTCAATAAGCAAAAGGATAAGCAAAAAAATGGCAAGGACCTTCAAGTGCCTTCTTCCCTTTTTCCTTATACAAGAAGCATTAAAATACAATTACACGAGTAATCTCCAAAACTATCCCCCAAATATCGAGGGCTTTCGATGCTTGAAAAATTACGTTTGCCGCCACAAAACTGTACGGTTAAATGAATTTATACCTTAACCTCTCAATAATAAAGTACTAGATACGAATTTATAGAATGGCAAACTTATCTTGGCATTCGATACAGGATGTTGAAAGCTATTGTGTGATCGGCATGTGTCGATATTTGGAGTATTGATTGTATTTGATAAGATTGTCGGAAATTTTGTACGAATGTTTTGTTGAACTATTACAAAATATCGTATTGAATAATAATTTACAGGACTACAGATAATAAAAATTCTATGATTTATCATTATCTATGATTTATTATTCTATGATATAGATTTATCTAACTTTATCATAGAATTTTTTTTTTCTAATTTTACCAATCAAAATGTAATGTAATGTTGTAATGAATTAACTCAAAAACTACTGGATTGATTTTAAAAATTCTTTCACCTATATAAAGCTAAGTTATCAGCAGTAACATAGGCTATCTTCTTCATATATAAAAGGCTATGTGTTTCAGATTAGTGCAGCGGGTGTTCCTCTGAAGTTTTGCAGCGATCGGACGCAGACGAAGTCGCGGGCAAAAATACTAGTCCTATTATCCTATTATATTATTATTATTATTATATTATAAATGCGAAAGCTTGTATGGATGTGTGGATGTATGTATGGATGTTTGTAACTCTTTCACGCAAAAACTATTGAACCGATCACCATGAAATTTTGCATACACGTGGCCTGGGACACCAGAAGGACATGGGGTACCTTTCATCCAGAATGCGGACGAAGTCGAGGGCACCAGCTAGTATTTTATAAAGTTACGCGCGCGAAGTCGCGTGCAACAGCTAGTATTTAATAAAAATATGGGTAGTTGTGTTTATTATTGAAAAAAAAATTTTATTTCAGCAAGTTCAACAGCCTATAAAGCTCTCAATTAAAATGTAATCTAAACACTTGAATGAGCAAACGCTCTTCACGAAATCTGTTCGTTGTCGTTTAATAAACGCCCGGAGGCAGTCGTCTGATGCGCCCATCGACCCCATACAACTTTACTAACCCCAATCTTTCAACCGCATTTTACACAGGCAGATGACATGTTTCGATTGTTGCAATAGATTTGTTTATTTGCTCTATTAACTATTTACGTTTTACGGGATATTATCTCAGACCAAATAAGAACTATACCTAAACGGAATTTTGTAGAAGTACAACAGTGAAGCCGGTTTTATTACTTACCAGCTGGTGCTCGCGACTTCGTCCGCGTGAAATAGTTATTTTGGGAATCATTTGGGTATCTCGAACGGTTTTCGCAGCGCACGCAACGGAAGCCCTCAACGATGAATAATTTTCCCCGTTTTTTCCACATTTTCGACTGTTTCTTCGCTCCTATTAGTCGCAACGTGATGTTATATAGCTTAAAGCCTTCCTCGACAAATGATCTATCCAACACAAAAAGAATTTTTCAATTCGAACCAGTAGTTCCTGAGATTAGCGCGTTCAAACAAACAAACAAACAAACAAACTCTTCAGCTTTATAATATTAGTATAGATCTACTTTTTACGGGATATTATCTCAGGACCAAGACCAAGAAGAACTATAAACGGAATTTTGTAGACGTACAACAGTTAAGCCGGTTTTATTACTTTTATTATACTTAAACATGTGTGCGTAGTCCTTTTGCTATAACCTGAATTTTTCTTTATTTTTGTTTAAAACTAGCTGTTGCCCGCGATTTAGTTTATAGCCTAAAGTTTAGGTTTAGGCCCTAAACAAAGCCTTTTTCGATAAATGGACTATACAACACAAAAATAATTTTTCAATTAGAACCAGTAGTTCCCGAGAAATAACGCGTTAAACCAAACAAACAAACAAATTATTCAGCTTTATTGCAATAATAAAATACTATATGAGTAATATAACGCCTGACAACTTTAAAAAATAAAATAGTTTTTTTTTTTCAGGAATTAATATCAAGCTAATACTAAAAGTCAGAGGAACTCTATCTAACTATAATGATAGAGTTCCTCTGATTTTTAATATACCAATATACCTACATTTAATACCTGTACTGTATATGTATAAATATAAGTTTAGATTTCAAATCAAAATGCGACAAATAATAGACCGACCAAATAATAATTGCCTAAACAATAACCAAATTGATCGCAATCAAATCGTATTCGCAGCTAATAGCGGATAAAACGACTTCAAATTATTATTTCTCATTCATTACTCGCTTTCATTGAAAGACAAAAACTCTGTCGACTCCAGAGAGTTTAATGAATGCTAAAACGTTTGTATGCATCATCAGGGGGTCTAAGATTTAATGTGTAGATAAGCATTTTTCGGGGGCACACGCAGTGAGGAATGTGTAACAATATCTTTTTAAATGGTTATTGAGATAATCTACATATAAATTCGGTTTGTGTCTAATTTTAGTCAAATGCATTTTATTGGACTATAAAATATTGGATAATGTTGGATAATATTGGATAATGTTGGATAATATTGGATAATAGTTGATAATGTTGGATAATATTGGATAATGTTGGATAATGTTGGATAATATTGGATAATGTTGGATAATATTGGATAATGTTGGATAATATTGGATAATATTGGACAATGTAAAATAAATTTTGGATTAAAATATTTTTATTGTTGGCCGTCGTAGTCATAGTCAAATGACCAATAGAATGTGGAAAAATAATTTAACTATGAATTAATTCTTTCTAGATTTTAAGGAAATACCTACTTTAAATGTGTTTGAGTGTATGAAATTTATATCAAATAATTAATTGTTGATTTTGAAATATTGTCCACAATGTTTTGCATTTAATACAAAAACATATATAAATATATATATAAACACCGAAATAAACCTCTATCTACTTGTTCTAATTAGTTAAGTAAGTACAAAACTTAACATAAACTGAAAAAAAAGAACTCGATAATATTTTGATTAAAATAAGTAAAAAAGAAGAGCATTCAGAAAATAAGTAGTTATATTAGTTCTACTGTGAACTGAAGTCATAAGCTGGGCAAATAAACTTCACTTGTGCTGTTAAGTAAGAGGTGGCAAAGCAAATTTCTCTATCCTTACCTGTACCTATATTTTTCTTATATATTTAAAGGACGGTATTAAACTAGTGCTAAATAAATTGTCGTCATGCTTGCCACCCTTGAACATAAAAAAATCAAATAGGTAAACGAATTAAAATTTAGATTTGAATTTAAAACGGTTTTAAATTAAGACGAAATCACGTATACAAAATGTGAAACGCCCGACCGGCTCTCAAGTAAAATTTTCTGCATACAAAAAAATCCCCAAAACATTGCAATGCTCGCACCAAGAACTGGCATAGCAGGGTTCCTCTGTAATTAGGAGTCCCGCCACGCTTGCCCTTTCTACGAACCCTAAGAACTAACATAACCCCTTTCCCGCAGTAATTGGCACGATAAGAATGTTCCCAATTGTGTGGGAAAATACGTCGAGTAGCATTTGCAGTCGGATTAAACGTCACAGAGTAAGACATGTGCTTTGCTAGGAATTTATGGCGGTATAAAAATTTCAACGGTTTACGTGCGCAAATTTTATGGCGCTGTTGAAAATAGATTCTTTAAAATATTGTAGGCAGGTGTACCTACTTAGGTATACTAAAACTAGTTGTGCTCGACACTTTGCACGCGCTGTACTTAGTTCGTTTTTTAAACAGAAACCTAAATTTTTTTGGGTGAAAAGTGTACCAAATGTTAATCCAGGTAATAAGCTATATGTGTGCCAAATTTTATGAAAATCCGTTCAGTCGTTTTTGCATGTTTGAATGACAAAGATAACACATAAACTTTCGCACTTATAATATTTGCTTCATGCACTGTCGTTTTCATCCTGAAAGAACTTGACATCAAATTGCCAAGTTCTTTCAGGATGAAAGGAGTTTGGGCATATTATCCCCAACGAAACCTCATTAGAACGATTAGTGATATTAGGAAGAGTACCGATCACCCAAAAGATGGACAGACATATTTAAATCTTCTATTATATTGATACAGACCGAACCCGACCGCAACGTACAAATATGTACCATTACTTGCATCACTGCTTGTACAATAAATATACACACAGTGCTACATAATGAGAGATAATGAGAGATTGAGAAATTAGCAGAGGCTGCTACCAATTTTATCTGTCAGGAGATCCATCACCACTATCAGGAGTGTACGATTAAGAAGATGACTGAAATCTGTTCTTATCAAATTTATTAGAAAATACTTGGTGGTAAAAATATTTGAAAGTGGAAACAAAAACTGAATCTCTCACAAAAACTACAAAAGAAAAGAAAACAAATAAAAAACTGTAGCAACACAATGTAAACACGACGGTCTCAACAAGCAAAATATTGGCACTAATAATGTGTGCACAGTAAGCAATATTTAGGGTCCCCGGGCGAAACTTATTTTCCTATAAGATATCTTGAAGTGGCGTCAAGCCGTCACCCACAGTAGGGGTGCCAATTACTAGAAAATAATGTTTTATTTTGATTTTTATTTAGGGGCGGTCGTGGGACAGCCCTGCAACGCACACCCTACATTTAAGTACTTAGATGTACATTTTTTATTGTTCAAAATTGACTTTTGATTGTTTTGTTTTTAATTTATTTCAAATGTATTTTTGGTTTGCAAATAAGAATCTGTGCATTCTTATTAATTTATTATACGGGGAAAATATAGTATTTAAATATAAATGCAAAGGTAGGACGTTTCATCAAGTTCAAATTAACGAGACCGTTTGTCGTTTGTTATGTTTGTTGCTAAGGGAAGCACCTAAGGCTTAGAACTCTGACTCAGGAGTTTTGGGTAAGGGTCCCGACATGCCCAACTCTGCAAATGAATTTTGCAGTAACATAAGCTATCTATTATAAAGTAAAGCGGACGACGTCGCGTGCAACTGCTAGTGTCTAATATTTTTGATATTAAATAAACAAATAGTTTAAATAGATTTAGAAATTTCAATAAACACTTAAGAGGAGGGAGTAAATCCTCCTTGATCTGCAGAGAAAATCGCAATCAAACAATGAATGAGGAAATTAAGGCACCCCAACGCCATTTGAGCCAAACGTCGAGCACCCGATGTCAATTCCCACCTAGTGGCCCCGCGGCGCACACGTTCACTCAAAAACAATACACTATGGGAATGTAAACTCAAAACTATTGTATTGATTAAGTCATTGAAATATTTCCTTAACTCACCAAGGGATTGTTCAAGGCATTGTGCGGTCCCATGGGCGGTATATGGGAATTCGATCAATTTGCTAACGCGTGGCATAAGAATTTGACCCCATCTTGGCTTCGACTCAAATCGATTCCCAGTTTTGTCCGAACAATGGGTTTTGTGTTAAATAATTCATTTATTTCGTGTACTCCATTTTAATTGTTGAGATTCTATGGTTTTTTTTTACAATGGAGATTTTGTGACATTGCATAATAAGCGGACAATAGTTGGATTTTATTATTACCTGATACGTGTTCGAAGTGGAATTGAAACGAAATCACGCAAAAATATGACAAAAATATTTGAAAATTGAGAGGTAGACAGGCTGACCGGTCTACACTGTGGCAATCGTCCTATAACACAAACAACGCTTTAAGTGCTCCAAGTGCGATACCGAAAGCAGAAGCATTAAGGATAAGGGATCGGGAAAATGGGTCTGCTATTCCTTATCTATTCAGTTACCCAAACACAACACAATGACATGCTGTTATTTCACTGTGGTCTGGTTACTGCCGCCAGACAGGGTCCCCAAATGACTGTGAAACGCAGTGTCACTGCTTTCCACAGCCAGACCAGAACCAACTTTGAAAAGTTAATTTCCAAAGTTGACTGACTCTGCTGGGAATAGCCTGAAATAGAGCGTCAAGACATGCACTCTAACCACTCATCCAACGGGCTAGTCAAAATTTAAAATTAGAACAATGCTTAGTAAAATTAAAGCGAGCATTATTCAATCAATTAAGAGCGCAGCGTAGGACTTTCACCCACAAGTTAGACAATAGTACGACATAAGGGACGCGGGTTGAGATTGGATCTGATCGCTCTATTGGAAAAATAAGGAGTAGGCTTGTGTTCAGTAGTAGACGTCCTACGGTTAAGATGATGATGATGATCACTCCATTAATCTATTAACGATAAGGCACCACCTTCACAAATGAAAGATCTCTTCCAACGCTAAAATTATATCCAAATATTCGTTACAATTCTTGCATTTAACACGTTCGCGTGAAATGACTAAGATTTTGGTTCGAAGCTTTTTTAATATTTATGTAAGTTTTATATTATTATTGAATATGGAAGTTTCTATTTTGCGAGCGCAATTAATTAGAAGCTTGACGTCGTGACTGTCGCTACGGCAGACACTCATAATAAATTTAACTATGCACTTGAGTGAACCACAAATAAAGTCACAAAGTGAAGAACCCCTCAATAAACATGAAATTCTTATATATGTATAGGTAAGAATATGTTCCATTAACAATAATACTCGTATGTTCCCTTATAATAATCAAGCTCTAATGGTGTGAAATTACCTATTGTACTACTGCTGACTATCATGTAAAGATATAATAAATGGGTTAAATACTAAAAACCTACTGACCTGCCAAGAATTTTAGATACACATCCATTTGAAACTTGGAGAATTCTACTGATGTCACACGGTCTCGCTCCAGAGTGTGCTAGTTCCACAATCTTTTGTCTTGTTGAATCCGGCAGTGGTCTTCCATTCACGTAAACTCCTCCTAATTGGTTGATCCCGCTGTGGCCGGCGGAGGAGCAGCCGAATAATGCTCCTCCGCCCATCGCTGCGCTGTGCATCAACTCGTCTGGAATAGGAAAGGATTATGAACTGCATATTCCAGACAACGTGCCCGTAATGAGGCATATAATATAAGCGACATCGTGGTCTATATTAATTATTGACGATAATATCATATTGATTTTAAATGGTTCCACGCCCTCCACAAGCTCATTGATATTTTATAACTTTCTGTATTGTATTATATCTCTATTGTATTTGTATTTCATTTATAGTTAATCTATTTTATCAAATGGATGGTTTCTAATAAACATTCTTGCAGAGATTCCTAGCTACCATAACTTTTCAATTTACTCTTATCAGGTACGATTTGTCTTTTTTCTGGCCTTGCTTTACAATAGAAATGGCTTAATTGTCAAGAGCATTGTCAATTGCAGATTATATTAGCTTATTATCTAACAATCTAATAATTAGCTTATTATTAATAACATTAGCTTATTATCTAATGTTTGGTAGCATAAATAATACATTTTGACTTCATTGATTTTATATGGAGAAGTAGCTAATCTGAAAATAATGCATCTAGCTAAATACCTGGTGTCAGGTTTATTTACAAATATTAGCACATTAATTAAGTTCTGAAATAATGCGGTGACCAAAATGGAGTGCACCCAATAAAACCCTCCAAACGATTGACACCGCGCTGCGGTTTAGCGGTTACCGAATAGTGTGAACAGATTTTAGAAGCTTTTGCTCAAATTTTTGCAAGTAAGGTTTCGTAAGGGTCAATTTTTTTTTTATAAGAGATGGGTTTGCTCTTGGCCAACAACCAGCCATGTGGCAAGGATGAGACCAAAGATGGAGCGAGCTCACCCAGAAGATGCCTATTCACTCGAACCTTGAAAAGATTAGGGTTATATGTGCTCGGAAATACAGACGCCGGCAGGGAGTCAGTGATCTATAAAAAAATCTATTTCATATTTTTTTCTTTCTAAACCCTAACCACAAGTAGGATACAAACCTATGTCTAATTTGAACTCGATAAATAAGTACAAAGGCATCCTTTAGAAGTGGTTAGAAGATTTTAACCCGTTACAAAAAATAATCGTCTTTGCAAAATTTTTACAATAGAAAATAATAAGGGTTTCGTGGTATTGGAGTAAAAAACGCGAGATATTTATACCCTGTATACAACTTGAAGATTTTTGGCTCGTAAAGGTTCCGTTAAGTTTTTTTCTTTACATTTTTATATTCGCTTGCAACCTTTGGCAACCAATGAAAGTAAAACTAATCGTTGAAATCTTAAAGACCGCAGTTTATCTTCATCCATTTATTTTCGTTTCAACTGTTGAAACTTGTACCATTAAGGCAAGAAGAAATTATAAATTTTAGTAGGAAAATACCAGGAAAATAATGTGGTTATAGAGGAGACTCATATTAGATTTTTAAGTTTGAAAGTATTATAATAATTTGCGTTTCACAAATATTTTCATCATTTTCATGTTTATATGAAATTTTCAGAGGAAATTACTGAAATTATGAAAGACTTTTTATTACCAACAAGCTGGTGCCCGCGACTTCGTGCGCGTTCTGGATGAAAGGTAGCCCATGTCCTTTCTGGTGTCCCAGATAACGTGTATATATGCAAAATTTCATGGTGATCGGTTCAGTAGTTTTTGGGTGAAAGAGTTACAAACATCCATACATCCATCCATACATCCATACAAACTTTCGCATTTATAATATTAGTACGGAAGTACGGACTGGCGACCTGCCCCCATCATCGCAAGGAGTTGAATCTTTCAAAAATCCTTTCTTAGAGCATGCTTATGTTATAAAGTAAACTCATGTGCCAAATTTTTTCTGGATGAAAGGTACCCTTTGACCTTTTCTGTGTCGCTGACAACATGTATGTAAAATTTCATTATGATCGGTTGAGTGGTTGAGGCGTGAAAATTTAACAGACACTGCTCGATTTTGAGGCGATCTGATGTATAATCAATAGACTATTTCCCGTTTTAAACAAAATGAATTGTAGAGCATACTTAGCAATATAACGGTCCAGATGGTTGGTACAAATCGGCATTTGTCATCAGTCTACGCTCAATTATATTCGTTCATCGCCAGTCTTTCACACCAATACTCCTCAATAGCATTGCATTAGATCAGATTCGTTCAACCGTCGGGTCTGATAGATAATTTCTTTTTTCCACACCCCTTGCAAACACGCCTCGCGGTAAAAAGTGAACAATTGGATGCAATTTGTGGGCGAATTTGGGGCAGGGTTCTTGATTAAGGCCTAAAGGGTGGGGATGACGGAAAGGTTTTATTGTTTAGGCCCTTTTTTGTGACTGCACATAATCCGTTCAGAACGCGAGACGAATAATCGTAAACTCTTTTGTTTTCTACATACAGGTTATATTAGATTTAAAGCTTACTTTAAAGTTATATAGATACTTTTATTTATTTATTTATTATTCTTATAAGGGAAATATGCAAGACGTATATTATTACAATGGTTCATATAGCACATAATTATTATACTAAGTAACATGCACGGTGAAAGTTAGAACTTTCAACTCTGAAACAGATCTGAATTATCTGATAACATTTCGTAAAAAAGTTTACATGAAAATATTACACGAATATTTTTTTAAATGCAATTTGTTAAACTGAGAGCTATATTATGCAGCAAAGGGCGAGGCTGAAGCCTCATGAGCCTTATTATGAGGAATATTTAAATATAATTTACATATAGAATAATCATAAAATTTCTATGTGTTATGAAAGACTGAATGTTTTTAGAAAAAAATATAATCGGTTCTCAATATATTCTATAGAATCGTTGAACCACGTAAACTTAGGGGTGGCAAATTAAGAACTCTATTTCCCCGGTTCCCGTAAACAATGACTTACAAGGATCTGCATGGCATGAGACGAACTTAAATTTAGAAGGAACATACAAACTGGCATATAAAAATTCAAATATTTTCAGCAACACCGGTTCGCCAATTAGGTGAGGAATTTCGCGCCAAAACTCGTTATTACTCGCGCCTCTTAGCGTTCACCTTTAGCGGGCGTCATCAACCGTTGGCCATGCGCTAACAAGCGGGCGGCTGTTAAAAGAACAATGGACAATCGGTAGGGTAGGCCCCCACACCAAGCGGGATTGCAGCATAAGTCACAAGCGATAGCAAGTTTATATCAAGAAAAGGTTTTATTTTGAAATCTAAGAAACCAAAGTAATCTTTAGATAGTAAATAAAAAGTTGCTTCCGTCTGTCGCTCTGTATGTACGCTTAGATTTTTTAAACTACGCAACGAAATTTAAAGCGATTTTCACTACAGGAAAGAGCGGGAGCGGCGCATAAGCCAGCCTGTCTGACGACCTCTATATACATAGTATTTTTTATTTATTTATTCTAATTAAAAGCTAATTTAATTCCAAATTGAAACATATATATATATATATATATATATATATATATATATATATATATATATATATATATATATATATATATATATATATATATATATATATGTTTACTGACTACAATTTTTTTTTTAAATATTTTTATTACATTTTTTTTTCTATCAAATATCAATTTAGGTTAGGTTAAGATATAAAATAGCGAATTGAATCTCTTAAATGCATGTTTTTTTTTATAAAAGTTAAGGCAGCGCTTGGCCGCAATCTGGCTTGATGTAAGGGGCAGATGCGGCCGAAGGTGGACCACGCTTACCTAGTAGATGCCCAATTACCCTACGTTTGTAGGTATTAATGCAGCAAAGATCGCTTCCTCAATCTTTCTAGTTATGGTAGGGACAAAATCTCGCTGCAGGTGGAGTCATAAATTATTTTTTGCATAGTAATGTGCAGGCAAAAATTATCGATGAATTGGTCGGGGTCTATAAGAGCCTATAAGAGTAAGGAAGCGCGCCTGTTCTTCGCTCTACTCACACGTTTTATTGCCGCGCCTGCAGCGAGATTTTGTCCCTACTATAGTAGGTTCTTTCCCGCTTGTATGTTATGACTTGCACCGCAGTCACACCCACCGCCAGCGCAAGTACGCGTGTCGTGTGAGGGAGTGTTTTAATTTTAGAGGTGCAATTTATTCGAGCGATTTATTTTTAATCCCCGTTTTTATGGATGCAATGCTATAAATTTTATGTGTAGTTGTAGTTTCACTTATTTTATTTACTTTTTTTGTAGTAGTAGAAAATGTCGCCATAAATCGTGAAGTTTAATTTTTTACACGAATATTTTATGTTTCAAATAATAATGTTTGAACCTTGGCTTTAAAATACGTAGATTACCTTACGACAACTTACATCTGTTGCTCTAAAGAAAACTTTTAAGTGTATTATAATTTATTTTAAGTGTATATAATATAAATTTGAAACGTCAACACATAAGTAAACTCGACAAATAAAGTGCTTTGTCACCCTAAGATTGAACATTCTTAGTATGTTGTAGAATGATAAGGTCTGTTTTCCTTTGAAAATTCAAAGTGACATTTTCTATTGCTATCTTTATTAGCGATGACAAATTATTATGTCAATCAGTAATCAATACCTATTTCAAATCTAAGCCTTAGCGAATTTTGAAATGAATGGAATTTGTAATCGAAACTGATAAAGCACTTTTCTTGTCTGCTTTACATAGGTATCATAAAATCGTAAACGAACCGTGACTATATTAAATATTTTTTCAAAAAAACAATTTGCACACTTTGAACTTATGTTACTGAGGTCAAAAAATAGTTTTTATAATTATTTGTCTGTCCGTCTGTGCACGCTTATCTCACGAACGGCTTAACCGATTTGAATTCGGTTTTCACTGATGTATTGTAGCAAACTTCCAGTAATATTTTAATATTTGTTTCATTCTAATAGGTTTACAAACAAAACATTTATACCGAATACCGAAATACCAAGCGTACGAAAACCGCGCGTACATGAATGTAAAATAATATACCTGCGTGTCAAAAGTAATTAAAAATGAGTAGTAAAAATATGTAAAATATTAAAATTAATATTTAAAAAGAGCCATTTCAAAAATAAAGTGTAAAAATTAAAAAATGATATTGCTTAGTTACGACATCCATATTATTTGTATTTATAGGACATTAATCAAACAGTCAGACAAATTATTTACTTATATTATTATACATAAGGGTAACTACCCTGCATATGACAAGCGCACCTGGCGACAGACACACAGACAACCCCCACTCGAATACCCTTCTTATTATTATTTTGTATCTGTTTTTGAATTGCTTAAATCTATAGGGGAAGTTTAATTGTGTTGCTAAACGCCATTTTGAATTTTCAAATCCTGTTTGAATGCTTGGTTGAGTTTAAAGCATTAAAATTCGGTTTCATTAAAATTTAAAAATTTATTTATTTTTAGATCCAAATTTCGCTTTTCAGAAATTATTTAAGTAAACTAATTAATTCATATTCATAAAATGATAGAATATTTTATTAATCTCATGAAATTATTCTATGTATATAAGTACCTACATATCTATACGAATATTATAAAGCTGAAGAGTTTGTTTGTTTGTTTGAACGCGCTAATCTCAGGAACTACTGGTTCGAATTGAAAAATTCTTTTTGTGTTGGATATATCATTTATCGAGGAAGGCTATAGGCTATATAACATCACGTTGCGACTAATAGGAGCGAAGAAACAGTCGAAAATGTGGAAAAAACGGGGAAAATTAGTCATCTTTGAGGGCTTCCGTTGCGTGCGCTGCGAAATGCGTTCGAGATACCCAAATGATTCCCAAAATAACTAGGTATTCCACGGACGAAGTCGCGAGCACCAGCTAGTATTAAATAAAAATAGGATAGGTTTAAAAAAGGATGTATTGTTTTTTTTTACACCATTAATAGTTTTTAAGATAAAACGAACTACTGTTGCAAGCTAAACTTTTTTTTTACATAAAAAATATTGTTCATTCACTTTGAACCGTGCATGGTCGTATATTTCGCTGGGACATAATTTATTGTTGAATATCGCGAACCACGCCCCCTTTACTATAGCTGCCTACTAAAAACTACAATTGACTAACGATATGACATTCACAAGTTATGAGGTTATGAGGGTATAGAATAGATAGAGATGCCAAAAAAGGGATTTTTTTATTTATTTTTAAAACATTTTTGTTGACTTTTTTTATAGGTTTATAGATAATGTCTGATTCTCACTTTGTAACATTTTTTTAATGGTAAGTGCCTTTAGACAAGTGGCATTCGCTCCGTAGCGATTCGATTAGAAAGAATAAAATGTATGAGATGTGTCACGTGATTTAGCGACGACATAATATGTCGATTCCATACATTTTATTGTTTTCGAACTTCATTATCGTTTTCGTTTTAAATTGTTACTTTGACTAAAGCCCTAGGTCGACAAACAGACTGACGGTCCACTTGAAAGTGATTTTAACTTAGGAAGGTACCTACACTTTGGCTACTGCCTCCAAAAGGATTTGTTGTTTAAATTTGACACCGTGAAATCTATATGTTACTTAGTTTGATTTTAAGTTTGTAAAATTTCATTTTCACTAGCTTTTATTACTTTTTATGACTTTAATTTTACTTTTTAATTGTTATGACTATAACAATTGATTTGGTAGTTTAAAAGGGACAGTGACGCATTGTATTTCCATTTTTTTTAACGAAATATATCGACTAACAGTATTAACAATTGCAAAATAGTCAAAAAGGTTGCAGTAAAAAGAGTCAACAGTTAAAAACTTTGTTGTAACAAAATACTCTTTCTTTATTTTTGTTAATAAAACTGATCATCCAATGAGTAGGTACGTGTTGTGTCAGACAAAGGTTTGTATCATAGATGAATGATTGGTCTCGCTGCGCTCGACTAGCCTACTTGTAAAATGCGGCAAAAAATTCTAGGTACGCCGAATTCGGCGTACCCGAGCCAGTCACATTGCAAACTGTCCGTGATGTGTACCTACGTGCCGAATGTTTTATTAAATTTTGAGCATAATAAAATGCCAGTTTGCGTAGTAAAACTGTGTAAAAATATAATAAAACTGTGTAAAAAGTGATAAAAAATGACGATGTTTTACACACACTACAATAAAAAGTTGCCGCTTTCACGGAGCTATCACTGTTGTATAGCGCTATATCTAGTTGAGCGCAGCGAGACCAATCAAATATCTTTGGTTTGTATGTTTATTTCCTATAGAAGCAGTAAAAAAGTTAAGAATAGATGTCCATACTTTCACACAAAAAGGTTCGATTGTTTACAATTTTGTCAAAAACGTCAAAACTCTTAAGGCTCTTTCAAATAATAGATATTGATTTATAACGTAAAAAAATAATGAAAATATTCTAAAAATTCTAATGCAGACTTGAATGGATAACCGTTTTTGGTGAAATTTGATATGGCGATTACTGGAGAGAACATAAGCTAATTTTAAGCAGAGCTACTGACTAATAATCTGAATTATACTTAAGTAACCTTTTTTGAAAAGAAAAGTTATTTAGGCGCGTTCAGCATTTTTGAGATGGAAAAAAACCCATTGAACTCGCGACCTGTAACCGTAATGTAACCGACACAGACACCTCTGTTGACAATATTATCAAAAAATGAAAAATTTGAAATTACTGTGTTCTTTTATAGAAAACATTTAAAAAATAGTTTAAAGTAGAACATTTTTAGAGATGGGGAAAAAACCATTGAACTCGCGACCTGTAATTGTTTAACCGAGCGACACCTCTGTATATAAGCATGTACTTTACTGACGATTCAAAAAATACACACGTAATTGTTCAAGTTTTCACTTCTGTCGGCACTCCTGCCACTGGTTTTTTTATTATTACACATTTTGGATAAGATGCTCTTGGCCAACATTAGCCGTGTAGCGAATATGAGGCCTATGATGGAGCGAGCTCCTTAAATATCCGCGTCTGTCTGTTTCTTCGCTAACTTCTTCTAAACCACCCAATGGATTTTGATACGGTTTTCACTAATGGAAAGAGCGTTAAACTACTTTTAGGTACATACTATAATACTAAACTACTAAACTACTTTTAGGTTCAACGAGGAAAATTTATTTTCAGGGGGAAGGTTTATTGTGTATATCATTTGGCAGGAAAAGAGGTGCGAATCCGGGAGCGAGTCGCTTAGGTATTAATATTATATTATTATTTCGGCTGTCGATTCCACATTTTTTTGGTTTATAAAAAAAATGTTCATGGTATGAATGTCAACACCTAGCGTTTCGCATTTCGCAATACGCAGCCGATGTGAAGCGAGTACTAAATCATTAAAATTCCAACAAAGGCGCTACTAAGCGAATTCTGTTTATCCCTCTCTTACCCACCGTTTTTCCGGTCTATTTGTCTTCGTCTGGCGCTTAAATGTGACACAATTGTCGCATGCTCCGTTTGTTTGGCTTGGCTGTGACTAGACATAATAATATTTCTGTTCTTGTAACATTTTCGTATGCCAAGTTTAGCGGCTTAAGTAAATGAGTGCTTACAGCTTATTTACAGTTTATTTAATTTTTTAGAGTGAGCATATTTTTCTATTATTAAATTTTGTAGTCAATAAGCATTAGGTATAAGGCTGTAGGTATAAATATGAAAGCATGAATCATTTTGAAGAAGTTTATATTCAAAATGTCTAAGTTGCCATAGTTAGATATTAAGTAAAGCTACTTCTTGTAAACTACCTTGAATCAAATTAAATAATAGGTATCATGCAGAGCCTGTTCCGGAAAAGAACCTAGTTAAGGAGCTAGTGGAACGTTTTAGGTATGTTGTCCTAATATAATTTTTATTATGAGAAATTAAAGAAATGAAAACATTTTTTTGGGTTTATTTATATTATAAGAGCAAGCCTACGGCATATAACAAAATTCATAAAAAGGTATTTTTTTAAAAAATACCGTTAATAACTTTTTTTTCTTTTTTTCTTTTTAAGTAGTAACAGTTAAAGAAGTTTTTGCTTTACAACTTCTGTTTGGAGTTAATATTACTACAAAGGATTTACCGATAATAAATACGTACCTATATATAAATACCTTAATTTTTTACTCATTCTTACGATGGGTTTCTTATGCATCGTTAATGCAAAATTTCTTTTACAAATTTGTATGGTTGATGTAAAGTCGCTACTTTAATATTATAACAAATCTGAAGAGTTTGCTTTTATGAATACGCAAAACTCTTGAACTACCAGTCAGATTAAAAAAAAAACAAACTATGCATTTTTTAGTCAAATTATTAAGGTAGGCATTGGTTTGCCCTTCCTCAATATTGGTTGAAGTTAAACCGCTAAACGAATATTATAAAGCTGTAGAGTTTGTTTGTTTGAACCCTCAAAGCTCTTGAACTAGGTAGGTATTAGTCATAATTAAAAAAAAATATCACAATTATTAAGGAAGGTTAGCTTCCTCAATAATTGGGCTAAAAATAATTTATCAATATGCTTTGACCTTTAGAAGCTAAACCTAGTCTGGGGCTGAGAGCCCGTCCGACGAGAAAATGAGGACTTCCGATAAGATACCTAATAATAATATAAGATCAGATAAGTTAAGATAAGATTTTATATTCTAAATTTATTGTGTTATTTACTTTCCTTATTATTATGAATTAGTATATTAGTAGTTTATAATTTGTTATTATTTCAATTTTAATTATTACAACTAATATTATTATTTTTTATTTTTTGATATTTATTTTACTTAAATATCAAAAAATAAAATTACAACTCATGAAACACACGATACAGGCTTGCATGCCTAGTGTGTGTTTTCATAGGCAATAAACTAAATATATATATGTTCCTGTAATTAAATAAATAAATTAAAAAAGATATAAGATAACGATGTCTAAAAATGCATGCCTTTGTCAAATTAACTAAAACGGCGTATAAAACCGGGGGCACAAGTACTTAGTATCAATAATACAGTACGAATACAGCAGTTTAACACTTACAAAAGTTAGAGTGTACAAGAAAACCCTATACAAATACTAACAAGGCTTTCACAGTCAGTGGCCTGATGTAGGCGACGCGAATTCGCCTCAAAAGGTCAGTTAACTTTAACGACTTGCAAACTTGTAAAGTTGCTTCAGTGAGGGCACGGTAACTTAGCTACAATAATTCGCAAAACATTCTCTATTAATTAGTTTAAACATATCTAATTTTTTATTTAATACTAGCAGGTGCTCGCGACTTCGTCCGTGTTGAAAAAATAAAACATCCGTAGGTACTAATACCTATCATAAATGCGAAAGTTTGTATGGATGTATTAATGTATGGGATGTGTGGATGTATGTAACTCTTTCACGCAAAAACTACTGAACAGATCACCATGAAATTTTGCATACGCTTTGTTTGGGTACCAGAAAGGACATAGTGTATCAAAAAGGACATAGGTTTCATCATAAACGCAGACGAAGTCGCGGGCAGCAGCTAGTAAAAGTAATAGTAGTAGTAGTTTAGTTTTTAAAGAAAGAAAATTAAAATATACTATACCTACACTATTTTACTACATCTACACTTGAGTTTTTTTTAATTAAAAATTGCCTAATAGACAAGAGAGAAAATTTAGTCTATCAAAAGCCAAGGCCAACGTTGAGAACTTTGAGAAGTATAGACCTTTTATTCGATCCTAAGTTCATTGAGTAAGAGCCCTAAAAACGACAAATGGGCTAATAAATATTACAAACTAAGTAAAAACAAGCATATGAATATTACATAAAAAAATTCAAATCAATATAAAACCAGATGGACATTTTGAAAGGCTATTATAAAACAACTTCATTAAGTAGACCTCGGCGGACACAAAATTATTGAGCTGGAAGTCTGTTCATAAATCTAAACTTAAGATAAGTAAAGCATTGAAACTTGAGCTACTTAGGTATGTAGTTCGAGCTGTAAACAGTCCGCCAGTGCTTGTAAATAGACCTGAAGTTTCTAGCCTTGTTAGCGTTGACATTATTAAGTTCGCTACAGAGGTGCCTCGTTGTATTGTATTATTGAAACGATAAATAATTATAACCTCTCTTTTCTTTACACTCATTAAGTTAGATTATTGTTATGTAATATATACTGTGTAACATTTATTAAAATGCAAAACAAAGTATTCTATCGATAATATATTATCTTTTCATAAATTAATAGTTAGAACCGTCGTTTATATACTAAATGCAACAATTAAAGGATATAAAAAAGTTGCAAATTTTTAGGTGATTTTCAACAGGCTGTAACTTCGAAGAAAATGGTCTCACGGTGCTTACGGAAGTTACAGCTTGTTGAAAATCACCTAAAAATTTGCAACTTTTTTATATCCTTTAATTGTTGCGTTAAGTGTATTTAAGAAGGTATATAACCCTATATCTACTAAACCTTGTTTTTAGTTTTAAGTTTGCAATACTACATCTGGGCACAGACCTGGCACAGATCTTTCTTTGGTGTGTGGTACACCAAAGGAACCACAAAATCACGTATCACGATATTTTGGCGAGCCTCTTGGATGAGTTATTAGGCGCTCCGTCTCCGGGGTCGCGAGGTCGATTCCCGGCAGAAAAGTTAATTTCCAATTTATATTTCAATTTCCTTTTTGAATTAGGTACTATGCTTTCCTAATCCTACTATGATCGACAGCGCAGTTGCCGCACCCGTGACGTAGTTTGTGTTATAGGCGACAGTCACCTGCTTCCCATCAATTCATATTATAGGTAGTTAATCAAAAAAATATTCGCAATTACAATAAATTTGTTTGAATGATATGAATGAATGATTGTTTATCATTATATAAGACGGATGAGCCTTTAATTTTATTAACAAAATAAGTCATCGTACGAGCTTAGACATCAGACATATTTCAGTACACAACTAGGTATAATAACTCTATGAATATTTATATAAAAACTTCTTACTTGATTTTATTAAAATTAAAATCTTATATTTTTTAAATTATATACCAATTGCCAAAAAGTTAATAATAAAAAAGAAATAGAAAAAGTAGGGTGAAACGCCAGTTGCCAGTTAAGCAATTATTACCTACTCAAAGAGTAAGTTGTGTCCAGAATTGTCTGATGGTATCAAGTGTAATAGACCGTACCTAGCATACCTTTATGGGGCATCTTCCAGAAGGCTTCTGCCGCCGTGGTGGGTTCCCGCGGCGGCGGTACCAGTCCTCCGACCAGCGTGGTGGCTGCGTGCGCGGGCGCCGGGCCCGGTCGCCCCCAACCCCCGTGTAAGGCCACCTTAACTTTTTTCTACCCACTGTTTAAATTTACAATTTCACACCTCAATTTACCCTCTACTATCACAATTTTCGACTGAAATATATATTTTTTTAAATACTACCAACTGAGTTTTAAACGCTAATCATTTTTTTAAAAATTACTTTTCTATTAATTTGTTAAAAGAAAGTGGAGTTTTCGGTCGGCGCGTGCTATCTCCATTCCCGCTCGGTGACCTGCAAAAAAAAATCACGATTCAAGAAATCTGACCCTAATGCGGTATTAGACAATCATAAATTACAATCAAGATCCGTCATTATCCTCCTTTGATGCCTTCCGTATGTGTCTGTCTCTTTCTAGAGTGCGCTTTTTGCGCGCGTGCGAGCGAGTCAGCTGATACTAATTGGTGATGATGCTGCTGTTTGGTTTGTACAAAGCGCCATCTATTGTTGCATAGTACACATAGTTGTATCGTTCGTGAGTCGCGATAATGATCGATGGGAGAGCTGTAATGAAGTTAGATGACCGAAGATAGTTTTGTGGGTACCACCCATCATGTTGGCAACCGAACGGTAGTCCATCTGTCTATGATTTGTATTCTTTTTATGTTATTGACTGAGATGTTTTGTCGGCATTGATTAGTTAGAGTGTGTTGTTTGATGTATCACCATTTCGCTGAGTAATGTTCCGTTACGTGCACATTATAAAATTTTATAATAGGAGGCGCGTTTATCACTTTTTATTTTGAGTTTGAAAAATTAATGTTTGAAATTTATAAGTTTACATATATAAAATATCTATTAATAAAAAATGTAAACCAATAACAATCTTTTTTAAAAAAATCCTCAACTTATGCAATCTATCTATACCTACCTACTGTCTTACTAATATTATAAAGAGAAAATATTTGTATTTAGGTAGGTATTTAAAAAAATCCTTCACCTAGGTATAGAAAGCTACATTATCAGCAAGTAACAAAAGCTATATTTTATAATGTTACGCGGACGAAGTCGCGTGCAACAATTAGTATACTATATGCGAGAAGTATAATTACCTAAATAAATATCTATATACGTAAATAGACATAGACAAGTTTAGTGAGTAAAATTCTTACATAAACCGGTGTTTGATCTTACCCGAGTACCTATAGAAGGTTTTTACCCCTCGTCGAAAAAAAAGTACTATTAAAATAAATATTAGTGACTATTACCTAAAGATAGATTTTTCACAAATAACTATTTCAGTTTCCTCATACTTAAATACTTTAACTACGCAAATCCACCGGCATACAAAGTCACCGGTGCCTGCTTCAATATTGGGACACGCATTTGATCTTTTCAAGTCCCAATCGAATGATTTCGCTTTGATATTTTCCCCTTCGAAGTGTGACAATAGGTCAAAAGCAAGTCTGAGGGCCTAAATTGACGATCCACTTTTGACTTTTAGTCAAAGCAAGGGCCTTAAGTGGGTTTGCCATAAGAATTCCACCTGATTTTGTATCGTACAATTAATGTTATTTCTTTTTAATTTGTCAATGGTCATTTTCATTTATTTATTTACTTTGAAAATAGGCATATGTTTTGAAATTTCATTTCTTATGTACGTTCTTACTACAGGGTCTCTTTCACCATCTGTCCAAGTAGACTAACCGCCATTTAAAATCACCGGTCACCAGGGATGATGGAACTGATATATTACGCACTAGCTGGTTCCTGCGACTTCGTCCGCGTTCTGGATGAAAGGTACCCTATGTCCTTTCTGGTGTCCCAGATGACGTGTACCTATGTAAAATTTCATGGTGATCGGTTCAGTAGTTTTTGCGTGAAAGAATTACAAACATCCATACATCAATTTCGCATTTATAATATTAGTACGGATGTCTACCTTTGTTTGTACGGTAAAAGTCCCAAAAATTAAAAAGAAAATAACTAAAAAAAATTGCACCTATCGAAGGATGCACTAAACCGAGTGCATAATCTTAATAAAACATAAAATTATTTCTAAAAGTAACTAATCAACACTTTACTTGAAGTTGGTAAAAGAGGCCCACCGCCTATTACTATAAGTAAATACCTAACTACCTAAGGGCCTAAAGCCTTTTTGCAAATTATATGTAGGTACCTACATGAAACTTCCTTGCTTATCGATTTTATTCTCGAGTTTCGGGAAGACTAATTCTACAAGTATCTACGTTACTATTTAGACCTTGAGTGGTTTTAGACTTTTAGACTTTTAGTCATCCCAGTGTATAATTAAAGGCTGGTTTTATTAATTTTTATTTATTCAACTTTCTCTTAAGTAGGTATATAAAATATGCTCATATTTATACAGTGTAGTTAAGGGTCATTCTTAACAGAATATACACCACGGCTAATCAAACAGACGCCTTATCTTTGAATGCGATCGCCGACTCGCTGTGTACAGTCGACTACATATTTTAGTAACAATAATATATTAGACATACTCGTACTGCTAGTACGATAATATTTTCTAAGTAACTAAGGATTTTTTATGTAAAGATGATTACTGTATTTTATTACACAAGCAAATGTTACGGCTGCTGCATAGTAGGATTAAGGATAAAGGATTAAGATGGGATGGGTAGGGAAATGTGTTTTTTAATTAAAAAAGACCATCATAGTGCCTAGTGCGAGTTTTACTCTATCAAACGCGTCGAACGCGTAAACGTCAATTTATATAGGACTTAAGCAGTGCTACACATTAGCCACCAGGTAGCGCTGCTTCTTTTCCATACAAATTGACAGCGACGCGTTCGAAGCGTTTGATAGAGTAAAACTCGTACTAGGCCCTCAGGTAGGCTGAACAAACGGTAAACACGTGATGGCTAATGGCTACCATCGCATAAGAACGCAAGCAATTTCAACCCTTACTAGTATTATTTCTTTCTGAGTTCAAAGCTAAGTTTTGACTAGACAGTTTTAAAATCCACAGTAAGAATTATCCAATATTTTAGTTTGTTTAAATCATAAAATTGAAATAGACAATATTTATTTAGTTCTTAAAAAATACTATTAAAAAATTAACAATTTTTAACAAGTATAAAAGTATTTTTTCAATTATAAAATACATAAATAGGAAACTGTGATTAAGTAGGTACTGTAAATTAATATTACCTACTTTGGAGTTGGACAAAAAATAATTAAGGGAATTAAAAATTGTGGTACCTACCTAATTCTTTTTTGGTAAGCTTTCGTAGTTATAAATTTTAATTTTAATTCATAAACATTTTAATGAATCAATGTTCAATTATTTTTTTTAAGTTCATTGCGTTTTATACTTAGGTCGAGTGTACACGTTTATCTCATACCACACTCATAGTAACGTATCGGGTTACGGCGGAACAAAAAGTTGTTTCTAATTAGTATAATTAGCCGACGATTGAGGTTCACTTTTTAAATGAAATAAATAATACATACATAATCATACAACTTACAGGAAGTAAGAAAATCATTTGATTTTTAAACAAACGCCACATTATACTACCTATATTGGAACCGAACGGAGTTTATTTATTACCTTAGTATTAGAAGGGTGTCGCGAAAATTTCATCTTTTGCCTACATTACGAATGGTCAATCAATCGTGACGCGATTTTAAAAAAATTAAAAAGACTTCGTCTGCGTTATAAAAAAATAGTAATATAACGCCTGAGATCTTTAGCCTATATTTATATTCTTAGACGATCTCCCGGGAACCTAAGATTTTTCCGCGATGGAAAGTATCCTATATTTTAATCTAGATAATAAACTATCTGTGTGCCGAATTTCATCTTAATCCGTTAAGCCGTTTTCGCGTGAAAGAGTAACAAACATCCATTCATACATCCTCACAAACTTTCGCTTTTATAATATTAAGTAGTGTTATCATTCTAAGATTACTAACATTACTCTAAGGGCCTCTTTCACCAACTACAAGTAAAGTGTTGTTTAGTTACTTTTCAAGTAACGCTAACTGACGAGTATATATTACGAGTATCTTGTTTCAATTTCATTAAAATCTCCCATTGAGTAATGCTACTCGAAGATGGTGAAACTCGTACGATTTCTTACCGGTGACTTTAAATGCCGGTTAGCCTACTTGACACTTTACTCAGAGATGGTGAAAGTGGCCCTAAGATTAATACTCAAAGATTCTCTTGGTCGAATTATTAGAGCAAATATAATAAGTTTCCTTTAAAAAAATGTAGCTTATACATATTTAATTTTATACCCACCCTAAAAAAGCTTCAATTTTTTTCCGAAACTCTTTCGAACTACATGTGGTTTGTTAACTTAATAGAACTTTTAGAGTTGTCATAAACAGAAAGTATCTTTGAAACTGTAAAAGTAAACGTTGGGTAATGTTAAATTTAAAAAAACGGAGTATTTCGTCGTAAGTGGCCGTCTGAGCAAGTCAAAGGCAACTCGGAGTCTGCATGCTAAAGCTCTCTAAACGCGGATAAAGCTCACGAGAGAAAGAGTTAACAGAAATGAAGCTTTAAATTGAGGATTTTAATGAAGTATGATAGACAAGCAGACAGTTCAATAGATTGGATGTTACTTTACGACATTACCTTTTATTCTGTATAAGCTGTTGCCTGCGACTTCGTCCGCGTTCCAAATGTTATACGGCCTAAAGCCTTTCTTGATAAATGGACTAAACAACACAAAAATATTTTTTTAAATTCGAAAGTTCCTGAGATTAAAGCATTCTTGGTTGAACAAACAAACTCTTCAGCTTTATAATATTGGTAGGTAAGTATAGATTATTAAGTGTACATACCAAACATTTTTTTAAAATAAATTTATGTGTATTTTTCAATGGCATGAAATAAAAAAAATATGTGACATATTGTAGTAAATTTTATACTAATTAGATTTTTATTATATAATCCGTACTAATATTATAAATGCGAAAGTTTGTATGGGTGTATAAATGTATGGATGTTTGTAACTCTTTCATGCAAAAAGTACTGAACCATGAAATTTAGCATACACGTTGTCTGGGACACCAGAAAGGACCGACCTTTCATCCAGAAAGCGGACGAAGTCGCGGGTACCAGCTAGTGGTGATATGGTGATCCGCATTGATTTGATAAGATTACACAACGTAGGCAAGGAACAGGGTAATATTGACAGTTTTCTGTTTGTGACAGAAAAATCCGACCACTGACATAATATTCGCTATAAATGGCTTTCAAAGCAATGAAGGAAAGTAATCGAGGAAATCCTAATGGTTCGCAAAATACTTTGAAAATAAATGAATAACATCCAAATGATGTGAACGTGTTTATCCCTCTTTCTATAAGTTTATATATATATAAGTCAAGGCAGCGCTTGGCCGCGATCTCACTTGATGTTAGGTGCAGATGCGGCCGAAGGTGGACCACGCTTACCTAGTAGATGCCCATTTACCCTACGTTTGAAGACCCCGAGATTGTAATTTTGGGGAAACACAGACGCAGGCAGTGAGTTCCACTCCTTAGCAGTTCGGACAAGGAAGGTGGAACTGTAACGCTTCGTGCGTGACCGAGGAACTTCAACCACGAAGGGATGAAACCCCCGCCCGCGCCTCGTGTTTCGCAAGTGGAACGGTTCCGGTTGGATCAAATCGAAGAGAATGGACGCACACTCTCCATGGTGCAGACGATAGAAAATTGATAGACATGCTACTTTTCGGCGATGCTGTAGGCTTTGAAGTTCGTATTAAAATCTGTTGGGTTGTTTAGAAGTAACGGACAAATTGACAGACGATAGTTTCGGCAAATACTTAAGTATGCTGTGGTTTCGGTGACTTGGTTTTTTCTACTTACATAAAAACTTAATTCGGTATCATTATATGAAAAATTATCTAATTTTAGGAGGTTTACGAGGAGCTAGCGGATATACAGACAGACAGACGCAGAAAGCGACTTCAAACGTATAAAACGTTATGTAAGGATAACGCACGATTAATATTTAGTAAAATACTTATAAACTAAGGATACCTAATATGTTTTCTCTTTGACTATTCCACAGAAAACACAACCTGTGTAAATAATTGTATACATATTTTATTACTTAACTAGCTGGTGCCAACGACTTCGTACGCGTTGCAAAAGCAATATATCGCCTGACATCGTTATTGCTATTATACTTAGCCAGGAGTTAATTTTCTTAATTTTAGATAATCCCTCGGGAGCAGTACTTTTTTTGTGGATGAAAGGTACCCTATGTCCTTTCTGGTGTCCCAGACAACGTGTATGCAAAATTTCATGGTGATCGGTTTAGTAGTTTTTGCGTGAAAGAGTTACAAACATCCATACATACATCCATACATCCATACAAACTTTCGCATTTATAATATTAGTACGGTTATCATGTTATGTTAACAACAAATAAAATCATAATATGGCAAAACGTAGTAAGTATGTAGGTAGATATTTCTAAATTTTCTCACTGCAATCCCTCCACAGAGAGATTGTTTGAATGCACTAAATATACGTGTTTCCTACAGAGTACCTAGTCTAAGGAGCGGATGTCTGGGATCCGTTTGCGTACACCTCATTAGTCGCCGCTTTGATTCGATATCGTTACTCGGGCCGCAGGTGGCGATGATGGCTCTCTTTATTCAAACTAAAGGATTTTGTAATCGAATTCCCTTTTTGTTTGTGAAACTTCACCCGTATAAAGGCGCCTTTGACTTTTTTAACTTTGTATTTTGACGACAGATTAAGACAGCGTCGAGAAATACGCTCGACATATTGATACGCGGGATTTTCTTGTCTCACATAGATAATCTATCCGTACTAATATTATAAATGTGAAAATAACTTTGTCTGTCTGTTTGTTTCCTTTTCACGCGTTAACTAATCAACTGATCATCATAAAATTTTTCATACACGTTGCCAAGCATACAGACTCTTCAGCTTTATTAGTAGGTACTAGCTGGTGCCCGTGACCTTATCCGCTTTGTTAAAAATAAAAATACACATCCGTATCCGCACTATAATATTATAAATGCGAAAGTTTGTATGTATGTATGGATGTTTGTAACTCTTTCACACAAAAACTACTGAACCGATCACCATGAAATTTTGCATACACGTTGTCTGGGACACCAAAAAGGACATAGAGTACATTTTATCCAGAACGCGGACGAAGTCGCGGGCACCAGCTAGTGAGCAATATGACGCTAGACCTCTTGTTTGGCCAAACTAGGCGTTAAAAGGGTAACAGTCAGACAAAGTCATATTTTAGTTTAAATACTATGGATAGTTTGGATATATTGCAATATCTATAAAACTGTTTACAAAGTGCACGCAGCACTCGTGAAATAATTATAACAGCATCAAAGAGCCCTCCCAGTGTACGCACGTGCGTTTAAAATAGTCCAAAAATCATACAAAAAAAATTACAGGATTTAAAGCAAGAGTAGGCTCCCGAGTTCAAGTCGAGACCGTCAAAGCGTGTGCTCTTCCTTTTCATAAGGCTTTTAGAGGCGGGGTGCCTTCTGAAACCTGTATAGGCACCCATATAATAATTAACAGAGTAATGTGTCGTCTCTACAAAGTATACGAACGCAGTGCACAGTGGGTCCTTTGAATTCTCAAGAGCCATAATGTTCGTTTGATATTTTTATATTCATTTATACTGTCGCTCTGCTTTGCTGGATGTGTTCGCATTCACTAATCACTGTTAGCTATATTTTTTAAAAGGGAAAGATCACTTTCAATAGGTATGTTCGACAATGATCCGAGTCTTTTGATATTATTTTTATTTGGTTGTTGTCTGCATAAAGTTTAATTTATTTGGTAAAGGTTATTTATTTATTATTATTATTATTTATTTATTCATTAAAAAACTGTTACACATGAAAACGCAAGTAGGTCTTAAACCGTTGATAAGGTTTTTCAACCCTTGATAATTAGACAATGAGTAATCCTAAAGTTATAAATATGGCTTAATTTAAATAGATGTAGGTACTCAAACTATTTGTTAAGCTCTTGTTGCTAAAACAATTGCTAGATTTTTTTTTCTATTGATTTCCTTCGCAATTTAAGGACTAAATTTTTTTTTTCAGAAATTAACTACAAATAATTAACAGAAACAAATAAACAATTCAATATTGCAAAACATCAAATAATAATACATAATTGACAAAGTATTACCAACCTTATTAAAAGGTTTTCTCCGATAGAAAAATTTGTTTAAGTTCATTGAAATATTTTGATATTTATAAATTATTTACAAATTTTTTGCCCAATTTATTTTTCATTTGAAGCCATTGTGCAACCGCGTTATCTCGGACGCTACTGATTATCGCTTCAAGGAGTCAGGTCACTACCGTACAATGGTGAGGTGGTACTGTCAAAATGGAAATAAATTACCATCTCTGCATCGCCGTTCGTTTCAACGGTCAGTACAAAGCCACTGACGGCGATTTGTTCCATTGATTCAAGACTGACGGGTAACGACAGAAAAAGAAATGTTATTTTCAAAACAAGAAACCAACCAGCTGTACTTTAATTTCTAAATACCATGTTGTCACGACGCTCTTTGAAGACAAATTTTATGCAAATATATCAAGATGCAAGATACTTTCGTACTAATCCGTACTAATATCATAAATGCAAAAGTTTGTATGTACGAATATTTGTAACTCTTTCACCCAAAATCTACTGAACCGATCACCATGAAATTTTGCACACACGTTGCCTGGGACATCAGAAAGGACATAGGGTACCTTTCATCCAGAAGAAAGTACTGCTCCCGAGGGATCATCTAAAAATAAAGAAAACTAACTCCTGGCTAAGTGTAATAGCAATAACGATCTCAGTTTATATATTGCTTTTTCAACGCGGACGAAGTTGCGGGCACCAGCTGGTATTAAAAATGCGAAAGTTTGTATGGATGTTTGTAACTCTTTACAATTGTGGCACCCACTAGTTAATATATATAATATAAATCAATTAGCCATTTTTTTTTAAAAAAAGAGTAGGTGGTAAGGAGGTTGTTTTTGAGGAGGTTTAAGGAGGATCAGACGTGCTGACCATTTGATGACTGCCACTCTGAACTGGATGTCTATAGGATGCCTATAAAACTGGGATGTCCTGCTGTCACTACTAATAAATAAATACATTAAAATTGCACAATTAGAAAGCTTATTTGCTGTCGGTACACTAACAGCGTTTGATTCGACAACCGCACACAAGAGTAGGTTATGGCGTGCTCGTTGTGTCGGCGCGATAAATCAATCCACTAGCATTGTGTGGCCCATAGTAAAGGTATCCTCACCTTTCTATCAAACGGCACAGACCAAAGCCCGCCCGCACAT
Organism: Synanthedon tipuliformis; assembly: GCA_947623395.1. NCBI lineage: Eukaryota > Metazoa > Arthropoda > Insecta > Lepidoptera > Sesiidae > Synanthedon > Synanthedon tipuliformis. The sequence goes on along the minus strand of OX392428.1, from coordinate 4,503,060 downwards.
ATAACTACTAATAAAAGCCTTAATACGTTAATGATATCATTGCGAACGGCTAATCCATCTATTCGCCTCAAAAGGAAAAAATAATTCGCAAAGAGCTCGCAAACGAAAAATATTTTTGCTCGCTTTTTTACGTTTCGAATGAATCATTAAGCTTTCATTAATCATTTTATTCAACATCAATACACGTTTGTTCCAATATTTGAAGTTTTTTTTTTTCTTAAAGCATCACCCGTTCGGATGTCATCGAATATTTTTCAAGGAGCGCAGTGCCGACAATGTAATAAAAAATATAATAAGCGAAGATACACGGAAAGTGTTTTACATTGAAAAAAGCTCTATCTTAATCCTTATTAAGCCTCATCTTCGGAAGGGTGAGGCCATTGAGAATGGCGGAGGTGTTATTGTGAACCCGTAAGAGCTTATAATTATTTTTATATATATTTTTTTAATGCTTAAATAAAAATTTCGTATCGTAACACAGGGAGTCGGCGGTGACTAAAATTCATAAGAAGATTAGAGGAGTTTGATGTTATTATTTTAATAATGTAAATATGTTTAAGGATAATTCGATATAGTGCAGGTACTAGCTGTTGCACGCGATTTTGTTGGCGTAACTTTTTTTATAAAATGATAGCCTATGTTAATTGCTGATAATGTAGCTTTCTATAAGGTAAAGAATTTTGAAAATCGGTGCAGTAGTTTTTGAGTTTATTCATTACAAATATACAAACATATCACACAGTATAGATAAGGTATATAACTATATACCTGTGCTATATACCTACTTATTCAAATTATTATTAGGCTGCTAAGGTTTTTCCTTCGAGTTTTCCCATTTCATAATTATCTGAATTATAATTGATGAAATAAATAAATAAATACATGGAAACTTATGATCTGAGAAGAATACCAAGAATTTAGACTTATTTGAATATTGAATAGCCAAAACCAGTACCTACCTATGTTTTGGCTGAAAAACTAACAGAACAGCTTTTACTCGCGACTTCGTCCATGTCCTTTTTCTAATGCGTATTCAATCTTTATCTAGGTACTAATATTATAAATGTAAAAGTAACTCTGTCTGTCTGTTACCTTAACTTTTCAACTGATTATCATAAACTTTTGCAAACACACTGTCAGAATACCGAAAAGGACATAGGGTTACCTTTCATCGAGAAAAAAATTAGCTAGGTAGGTAGGCTTTCTGCAGATCTAAGTAGTACCTAATTATGATTTAGCCCTTTAATTACTACTTAACTACTTTGATAAAAAATTGTAAATCTACATAACTAAAAAACCTAAAAAAAATATCAAAAATCTTTTCGACAAATTTAACATTGTCTTACAAATAAAATAAAATTTCATAGCTACTGTTATAACTTTCTACCTTTTACCATTGTTTTTAGAAACCAGAAAAAATGTATCTAAATCTAACTTTATACACAAATAACAAAAGAAAAAGTATAAAAAAAAATACCTTTTTTACCTTATCCAAAAACCAAATAGTTTACAAGATGTCAATATACGCTTTAATAGTAGCAAAATCACATTTAGCACCGTGTAATGACAGCATGTGAGAATCGATCTGCCAATGGTTATGTTATGTCTCTATTGTCGAGTATCATGTCATTAATATGTGAAAAAAACCCGTCAAAGTACCGGTTAGGCACCCTCGGGAGATGTTACATAATGGCCATGTCAACACTTGAAAACGATGGCTTTTCAAGTATAAATAATAGAAGAATGTAACGCAGTATGGTGACACTTTTGCATTACTTTGTCGGCACGCCTGACTTCGTTTTGGTGTGCGATTTATCGATTTTCAACATTTATCCCCATAAAATTTTAGATTTTATGGCGGTGTGTTAACTATTTCTATGATTTTACTACTTTACTTATCTTCTTATATGATTTATGTCGACTGCAAAAATTTAGTATCAATGTTCGAAGAGCAAATCTATTTATGGGATTTAAAGAACTACCATTCTTTATTACATATTTTTTATGTATCTTAAGGTTTGGTCTACGTAAAGCCATGTTGGTTAAAAAATTTTTAGATTAAAAATTGGTTTAAGCCTAAAAAATTGGTTTTAATTAAAAAAATTGGGTTTAATCAAAAAAATTGATTTTAATCTACAAAATTGGTTTCAATTTAAAAAAAATATATCAAAATCTAATGTGTGGTATAGATGAGTTAGCGGATATACAAACAGACGGACGCGGAGAGCGACTTTGTTTTATACTATGTACTATGTAGAGATAATTCATCTGAGTTTTATTACTTTGGTTTTTTTTTATACATTAAATAAATAAATAAATAAATATAGGTACTTTATAATTTAATAGGCTAGTATGAATGCGACTTGCGTAGCGTTTTAAAAAAAGAACATACTTAACTATTTGGCCTAATACATTTTTATGTCATCGGTACACATCTTAGAAACAATAGGTACTCTCTTAATTTATTTTATAACGTATCTTACTGCAATTTACTTCATACTTATTCTAATGCGGGTCCCACCTCAAGAGATACAATTTTTTTTTTTTCAAAATTAACCAGTCCCACATCACTGTCATGCATTGTGCACCGAGTATCGTTTACCGCAAAAATTATTTGCTGCCAACAATACAGCCCTCGAAGTCTCCATTTAACAAGTTTGGGTCATAGGCAGTTTTTACAATGGCAACACTAAGGCTCTCGGCTACTTCAAAGATGTGCACCGTCAATAGACACAATATTGTTGGATTCAAATGGAGTAACATTTTTGGATTATTTGTTGTTCAATTTCACTTTTTATTGTATTAGACGGGATATAGAGTGGGATTGATAAAATGAAATTATTTAAGAAAAAAAATACAGTGGCACTCCGGGAGTGCCGACAGAAGTGAAAATTTGAACAATTTACGTATGTATTTTTTTTTAAATCGTCAGGAAAGTACAATACAAAGGTACATTAATGCCCGCTACACATGTAACGATATATCTTATGCGATTTCAAAATGTGTAGATAAATCGAACGTTCCTATAGTGTCTCCACACGCCTCCGATATCTGCGATATATCTGCGCAAATCGGTTTGCACAGATTAATCGCTACGATATATCGTTACATGTGTAGCAGGCATTAGATGTCTGGCTTTTTGTTAAGAAATTCTATATTTCAAAATTGTATCTACCTATACGAAGCCCATACCGGTCTTCGTCATATAATGAGATAACTTTATTTCAAAAAGTAAACTTTATATAAAAAAAATCTAATTTTTTTTCATTATTCTTATTGAAATATAATTGAGTATCTAATTACAAGTATTAAAATAAATAAATATTATTAGTTTTATATTATCTTCTGAGTTACCTATATGCAGATTTCATACTTACTCCAAAAATCCACAGAATTTAACTTATACATATTCTTATTAATCATTAAACCCGTATATGTATGTAATTATCTGTATTTTTTATAGATTTTTTACAAAGCAATACAGATTATCTTTGTGTAAATTTGCTAAAATGTACCATAATTGCAAAAGCGACTTCCAAAAAGCCTCAAATTACATCACAAAAAAACCACAATAAGGCCAAATGTTTACTATTACAAATTATCTTGTACAATATATTGTAAATTTCCTGTTTAAATGTTCCAAACAAAATATCATGTTACTAAAGGGGATCAAAGCGATAGATGTAGCAGGTATCACATTTTTTTGTAAGTAGGTAATTAATTCCTTTTAAAATAAATTTTTTTAAAGATTAGATACTTATCTAATTTTTAAAAAAGTTGAAATGTTATTTACATAAAACTGGATTAATAATGTTTTAGAAAAATTGAGATATTTTTTGCAATATACCTACCTACTTAACTCAGATCTTTTTCATCCAGCTCAGATGTTAAAAAATTGAAAAAGAGTAGGTAGGTGTTTTTAAGATTAAGTTAAACACTATTTTTACATTTAGGTAGGTACTTTTTTTTTATTATTTTTAGATATTTAAAAAAAACTTATGTAGGTACCTACTTATTATAATTTATCTACTATTCAGACAGACTTCGTATATATACTTAGTATGTATGAGTTTTAATTTGTTCCGGACATGAAATCGCTTCTTTATAGATTTTATAGATTTTTATTCAGATTTTTTTTGTTTTTTCATAGGTGAAATAGATTCTTATAATATATTTTTTGACTTTGAAATGCCTATTAGATATTACATATTTTTGGCATATTAAAATAAGGTTTTAGATATTGTATGATAGGTTTCAATATTAAAATGAGGTTCAGATTTCAGATGTAATAGTTAGGTATGATGATTCACACAGAAGATAAGTAATGTGCGGAGATTTTTTGTTTTCTGTCTTCATTTAATTTTCTTCCTCAAATTTAAATATACTTATAAGTATATTGTTCCTATTATATAGGTAGGTACTTATAAAATAAGTACTAGGTATAAAAGTAAACTATAATTTAAAAAAGTTTTGTTGATATATTAAAATTAAATAGCCTACTAACGTTATTTTACAATATTTTTGGACACATGAATTTGTTATTTAATAATTTAATTGTTTATTGGTTTTAATTGTAATTATTAATGACTATGAGTGTTGGTAAGAAAAATAAACTGAAAAAACATTTTATTAGCTGTTATTATATTTATTTTATATCATATTGACTGTGTTACATTTTTGTTTTTCGTAATTAAAACTAAAATATTATTTGATTGTATATGTAGTAATAATTACAAATGATACGTAACACAAGATTAGACCTAAGTGGTATTTACTTAGTGATATCATTTTACATGTAAGTAGGTAGATATTATATTATTAGTCTTAAAATTGTTAAAATTATAAATAAATAAGTAGGTAGGTAAGTAAATATAAATGATCCGTCATGTCAAGTCTATCTTTTATAATAAATTGAAAAATAAATTTCTAAATATTGGAGCACATTTTCAAAACCGTCTGAAATCTAATCATCCTCTTTAAAAAAAAACAACTGCGTTCACAAACCAGCTATCAATCTAGGATCTGTCTAAACCTAAATGTTATTTAAACTGTATACTGGAGACCTACCTAATTACTGAGGCGACGGTAAACAACGGCTACATCACTGTCCATCACAACAACACTTAACAAGCACAGTCCAATAACGAAACAAATCAAGCGATACTTGTTTTGTTGAAAAAAAAAATTTTTTTTGACAAGTATCTAAACGCAACCAGTAAGTAAATGGTCAGTGTACCGCGTAATCAGCGAACGCCCTAAAGTATTGAGAGCGTTCGTACCCCGCGAACCGTTTGCGATGTCACGGCTCGCTAGCGACTGGCTCGGCCATCTGATTCCAACTCAGCCGTGTGAGCATCGGTACGGGGCGGGGCTTGGCGGGGCCGGCATCTAGTGTAGACTCACCCTAGGGTGGATGACGCACACACAGAAAACTCACGCACACAAAGCAAAAGTACTTGCCGAAGCGTCGTTACGAGCATCTAGTAGGCGCGCAGTTTCAGTACGTCTAGTTTGTAGTTGTAGTCCTGAAAGTGCGCAGGTACGCGATCGTCGCACGATGCAAGATTGTTTTGCGGATTAAAAATACTCTCGTACATTGACAATTCTTTTAGAATTTTTGTGACCAGTAGGCGCGCAGTTTTAGGACGGCTAGTTGTTGTCCTGAAACTGCGCAGGTATACGCAGTCGTCGTACGGTGCAAGATTGTTTTGCGTATTAAAAATACTCTCGTACATTGACAATTATTTTAGTATTTTTGTGACCAGTAGGCGCTCAGTTTCAGGACTTCTAGTAGTTGTACCTACTGAAACTGCGCAGGTATAGGTACGCAGTCGTCGTACGATGCAAGATTGTTTTGCGTATTAAAAATACTCTCGTACATTGAGAATTCTTTAGAATTTTTGTGACCAGTAGGCACGCAGTTTTAGGACGGCTAGTTGTTGTCCTGAATCTGCGCAGGTATACGCAGTCGTCGTACGATGCAAGATTGTTTTGCGGATTAAAAATACTCTCGTACATTGAGAATTCTTCAGAATTTTTGTGACCAGTAGGCGCGCAGTTTTAAGACGGCTAGTTGTTGTCCTGAAACTGCGCATGTATACGCAGTCGTCGTACGATGCAAGATTGTTTTGCGGATTAAAAATACTCTCGTACATTGAGAATTCTTCAGAATTTTTGTGACCAGTAGGCGCGCAGTTTTAAGACGGCTAGTTGTTGTCCTGAAACTGCGCATGTATACGCAGTCGTCGTACGATGCAAGATTGTTTTGCGGATTAAAAAAACTCTCGTACATTGACAATTCTTTTAGAATTTTTGTGACCAGTAGGCGCGCAGTTTCTGGACGGCTAGTACCTAGTTGTGGTATGGTTATCGTAATAGTATCGTAGTAAATAGATTTGGCATATTACCTAGGTATTTATAGCAACGTCTGGGCTGAACTTTACAGTCAGTTAAGGAAACATAAAATGTTTTTAGTATTGATAAGGATTAGGTATTTATAAGAATGTCGAAGTACTGACTTGGAAAACAACATTTATGTTTCACGAACCCAGTTAAGAGATAGTAGGTAATTTTTTTAACTGAAGTACATACATTTATATGTAGTATTTCAACTGAAGCGTTACAGTCATAAACTGTGGAATACGACATTTTATTGCCGACCTGCCAGTATCCCTTTCTTTTATGGTCAACGCTTTACTGCTCTATACGTTTTGAGAGAAGCAAAAAGGATACCAAAAGCTACTTCCATAAATAGGACTGCACACCAATTTGTGTAATAGAAAATAAGGATTACTTTACATTTGTGCAAATTGTTTTAAATGGAGTTTATAATAAATAAAGTCAAAAATTTCTAAATTTCCAAATATTTAAAAATTCTTTCACCAATAGAAAGCTACATTATCAGAGAGTAGTAACATAGGCTATGTTTTATAAGATTACGCGGACGAAGTCGCGTGCCACAGCTAGTGTTACAAAGTTACAAAGTTCATGAGAAGTTTTCAGGGACATCTAATTGCCGTGTTATAATTTAGTTATCGGCACAACTCATCTGTAAAGTATCACCAGAGTGTCACTACATTTCAATTAAAAAAAATTTTTTTGGTTTAAAAAAGTTTAGTGTTTCAATAAAGATTGTCATGCACTTTTCGAGCAAACTTTTCAAATCTAATATTAAAAGTTGCATAAAAACGCACGTAATATTTGGAAACTTTTATCGATATTCGTGTAATTAATTACGTTTACCGACATGACAATAATTAAGAGGCCGCGCGCCAAAACGCGCTATGTCCCAAAATCAACAAAATGATTTTCGCGCACCGCGGCACACAAAGGCAGGCACGCGACTTTAGTTACGGCGTTCATACAAAGAATGAGTTAGCCCTAATTTATATCTGCCTAATTTCACGGTGCCTCTTACTTATTGTGAGAATCAGCGATACCATGTCACGCTATTCGATACGCCTGGTTACTTAGATTGAGTCGTCATCCGTTCATGTGAAACTTTTAAGGTCAAAGCGTCTGTTTATAATCCTTATCTTATTTTTTATGTTGAAGTCGGCAAATAGGCTCACTAAGGTTTTAGCGTTTGTTTATATTATAATTTTTATCTTTTTTATATTAAAGTCGGCAAATAGGCTCACTAAGGTTTTAGCGTTTGTTTATATTATAATTTTTATCTTTTTTATATTAAAGTCGGCAAATAGGCTCACTAAGGTTTTAGCGTTTGTTTATATTATAATTTTTATCTTTTTTATGTTAAAGTCGGCAGACAGATTGACGGTCCACGACTTGATGGTAGGTGGCTACCGTCGCGTATAACATAAGCAAGTGTGCTGCTGACTACAGTAGGATTAAGAATTTACTCACTCGACGAAACAAAAAAGCACACGTGCTATTATTTCCCGGTGGTCTTCTGTAAGGGTGTGGTTACTGTCGCCAGACTGGCTGCCAAATGACTGCGAAACGCATTACTTTCCGTTACTTTCCAAAAAGTTTCAAAGCTAACTTTGAAAACTTTATTTCCAAAGTTGACCCTACCGGTAATCGAACCCGTGACCTCTGACACAGAGCATCAAAGCCTAACTCATCCAACGGGCTCGTCAAAGTAAGAGTCATATACCTATGAAAGTAAAAAGACTTAAGATGTTTGCGCGATTTCAAAAGGAGGCATTGCTACAATAGTTTTATATCGGAGCGCCTAATTTCGACTTGAATTAAGTCAACCATTCCGAAATCGGTGCGCCGACAAAAGGTCTCGCGGCTGATTTACTAAAAAATAAATAATAGATTTTTTTTAATGTAAGTAGTATAAAGAAAGTGTTTGTCTAAGAAACGTGCGGAGTACCGCAGCGGGATATCTAGATACGGTGGGGATATACAGTTTACTTTAATTCTTTTTTTTCGCATTCACATCTTTGTAGTGAATAGCGTCGGTTCCTTAATTTACGCATCGCTAGCTTTATTTTGTAGTTTAGCATTTGTTAAGGGATTGTTCTTTGAGCGCGTTTTGTAACATTTTGTGTGGAGAAACAAAGTCGGTATTGTAGTCAGCGAGAAAAACATGAGAGGTAGAAAAATAAAAATATAGATTCGATACTTAAATTGGCTTTTGGTGGGTATAATAATTTGGTCAAGTATTTTTATTTCTACATTTTTCGTAATAAAAACGAGCCCATTTGTTGGAGTCCGGCGTTCAATTCAGGGCAGGTCCAATTTTAGAAATTTACTTTTCTAAGTTAGCTTTGATTGGAGTATGATAAGTAAGTAGGTACTTAATGGCAGGCTGCGTTTTACAGTCATAAACTTACACTTTAGAGAAGACCTCAGTGATGTGAAACAGCATATTATATCCTTTTGTTTTTCGCTGAACGAGTAAGGAATGCTAGAGCTACTATCTATATCCTTACTTTTCCTAATTTGGTCGACAGAGTACCTACTTGTAACTTCAATTTACCTACACTTTTCTACATTTTAAGTCTAAGTCTAAGTCTACATTTTTCTGAAATAGTAATGCAATACATATTTTCCTAATTTAATTTTATTAAGGAAGCTAATAATGTCCGCTTTACTAATTTGTACAAATTTATTTCATAATAATTTTCTTTTTTACCTAAGCATCACTAATTTTTTTAATAATTACAATTAAGGTGGAATCGTTTCTATAGACTAAAAATGTTATAGATGTAAGTACAGGAGCCCTTGAATGGGTGCCTACAATTTCGCGAGCATAAATCATAGTGTGCACCCTTCGATAGGGCAGCGCACAGCCGAGTAGCGTCTGCCGCAGCTGCGTCGCCTTAACACGCATCACTGCCCACTCACAACATCCCGTGCATGGCCTTAAGTAACGAATGCTTTGTGCATGCCGATAGATTAGATGACGGCTCTAAGCCACAAGAGCAAGCGGTACGCATTCTTCGTATTACATTAGTACCTAATATTGTGTATGAATCACGGCACTAAATGGTGTGCGGTGAAACACTAATGAGTTTATGTTCATACCAATGTTAATTTAAATGTAACATTACTTATATTCATAAATTAATTAATTAATTTAAAAAAAAAAGAAAAATAAAATACAAATTTTTATTGTTTTCATAATTTTTATATTTTTTTTATTTATAAATACAAGCCTGCCACGTGCCGTAAGTAAAAACCAAATTAAAATCGACCTAGCTATTCTTGAGTTTTTGCGAGACCTATGCACAGCGATTGATTTTTATATGTAAAAAGACTATCCACTTGACCAGCGACATAGATCGTGTTTAAAAATGAAAAATATGTTAAAGGTGTCCTCACTCTTGACCACAGTGGCGTAATTTAAATTATCCATCGGGATCCTAATATTTTTCTAGAATATCAAGTATCAATCTGTGTACTTACAGATTTGTACAAATTCACAAATTTGTATTGAGACATATTTTTTTTTTTAAAATCCCAAAAACAAAAATCGCGAAATCTTGTAGCTTGAACCAAATACACGTATTAAAAAGTATGAAGATTCTTTTTGTGCAGATATATTGCAGATTAAGCCCGAACACAACAATTTGATGCGAGGTGTCTTCCGCAAACCGCGTATTTTTTGCGCAACGTTTTATATTATAAAAAAAACTATCTAAGTAATATCAGTTTCGCGTTCGATGCCAAAGGATTATGCCCTAATGCATCAATGATTGCATCTCTATTTTGGAATCGAAATGTTCGTGTTTTTAAAAGATTTCTTACTTGGTTGGCTATTTAAAAAAAAAAGAGGTTGATTGTCTTTGGTTAAGTTTAAAGTTTCCATTTATATCTACCTAATGATAATTAGCTAAGTTTTAATACTTATTAGTACTTACTTATCTTTAGGTAGGTATACATATATACAAATTTCGTGTCACGTTTGAGGCCAATGACTAAACTAACTATATGACTAAATGACTAACTAACTAAATGACTAATTAAACTACTGAGCCGATTTGGATAAAACTTTGTAACTATATGTGATTTGATCCAACTTAAAAGATAGGATACTTTTTATTTTGAACCCGGGCGAAGCCGGGAGTGTGTAGCTAGTAATGCATATTACTAGCTTATACATGCGTAATGTAATGTTGTTACAAAACTTTACAATATTCTTGTCTTAATCTGTACTTAAGCTTATCTAAACAGAACAGAACAGCACTTGTGATTTTATTTTATAGTGGTACTTATTTGGTAGGTATGAATGCATGAAGAGTGCCCTATTAGGTACAATTAATTATTATTAAATATTTCATAACGCAATAATATATTTCACTACCTAATCTAAGAAGAGATCTAATCTACTAAAAGAGAGAAAATTTACATACCTAAGTTTGAATTTTTGTTTTAAATTAACTTCATACCTACTAGACAAATTTTAAAAATTCTTTCACATTAGAACGCTACATTATCAGTGAGTAACATATCCGTACCTACTAATATTATGGATGTATGGATGGATGGATGTATGGATGTTTGTAACTCTTTCACGCAAAAAAAAATGAAGCGATCACCATGAAATTTTGCGTACACGTTGTCTGGGACACCAGAAAGGACATAGGGTACCTTTCATCCAGAACGCGCACGAAGTCGCGAGCACCAACTAGTAGTATGTAGGTACAGCTAGTAGGTATGTTCATAAAAATATATGCATAAGTTGTCGAATAGAACTAAGTATGTAACATCAGATTACAGATTGTATTGTAGATAGATCACGTTAATATTTTTTTAACTAGGTACCCGAAAATGTTAATTAAAAACTATACGTTAAAACTTAACTATGTGAGAATTAAACCGTTTAATATGTACCCTTCTTAATATAGACGCAATGAATTCATAAATTATAGACATTGAATATATAATAAACTATGCTTTTTGATAATTACGGAGGGGAATATCAACTTGGATTTTGCCTCGAGTATAATGAATAAACATTTTAGTTTTCTGACTTATATAACTACTTATATCTACCTACTTAAAGACGTGGGAGACATCTAGCTTAGTTTACTTATAATACTTAGAATTACAACATAGGTTATAATATAATGATATAAATCAAATTAATATTACACCCACTGCTGGGCACACTGCTATGCCCACTCTTGCTATGATTTTTCTATCAATGAATGGTACCTACCTACATAGTTAGCAATAATCCACAAGCCACGACCAAGCTGGCCAAGACTTCAAATATCTTACATTGTTAGAGCAAGTTATCATCTATATACCTACCTACCTATATGTGTACCTATACTTATTTAAAGTGAGAACATTAGTTAAGAATAAATATTATATTCGTATATGTTATACTGTATTATATTATATTATATTACATTAATATTATAACAATAAAATCTAACTAAATACTACAATAAATTTAATCACTATAATAATATAAAAACTTTAAAAATTAAAAAACTATTTTCAAAAAGTATGTAATTATAAATAATGTATTATGTATATATAATAATACATAATATATGTATTATGTGTACCTATTTATTGTAGGTACATATATACCTAGGTACACATTAGGTAGACATTACATACTGTTGGAATTCCTCTAGGCCATGGTGAATAATACTCCATTACTTAGTAGGACACATATTTATTTGTTCTTGCTAATAATTATTTACTTATTATAAAATATCGACTAGGTAAAGAGAACGTCCACACATTTTGACGACCCAGCGCAGAATGGCTGTCGCTTGTGTTGCCAATTTCTACCAATTGGTAGCGGTAAGTGCTACCACTACCGAAGTAGTGTTGCCAATTGTTTTTTCAAATAAGTATTTTAAATGCCCTGATCGTTTAGTTTTCTAACAGACGGCCATTCTGTTCTAGGAATGTCCTCATTCCGGAGCCAAGCTCGGTCATCCGAAGTAAGTAAGTAGGTCCTCATACTTAGTTCGGAGTAAGAGTAAAAATACATCAGTTTGAAATACATCACTATCTAACATACTAACAATGAATAATAACAGCTATTTACATAATCTTCTGATATACGTCAGTTTTAAATACATCACTATGCAACATAATAACAATGAATAATAACAGCTATTTACATAATTTTCTGATATACGTCAGTTTGAAATACATCCCTATCTAACATAATAGCAATGAATGATAACAGATATATACATAATTTTCAGATACCCTTATCTAAGTCAGTTTGAAATACATCACTATGCAATATAATAACAATGAACAATAAAATTATGTAGGTACATTATTTTCAGATAACATCAGTTTGAAATACATCACGATGTAACATAATAACAGATATGTACATAATTTTCAGGTATACTTGAGTCAGTTTGAAATACATCACTATGCAATATAATAACAATGAATAAAACTTATGTAGGTACATAATTTTCAGATAACATCAGTTTGAAATACCTCACTATGTAACATAATAACAGATATGTACATAGTTTTCAGGTATACTTGAGTCAGTTTGAAATGCATCACTATGCAACATGATAGCAGATATTATGTACATAATTTCCAGATATACTTACATTAGTTTGAAATACAGCGAATAATGCTGCATATATTTTTGTATAAATAAGTGACTAAATTATTATTGGGTTTACAATGCACATAAACTTTATATTCTATGTGTATATTAATAGCACTATTATATAGATTCTAGCTAAGTTAAAATTACACAAAACACAATTTTGATCATAATTATTATAGCAAATATTTTGAATGCAGAGCTTATCTTTATCAAATAATCTGTTACTACTACAGTAATTAATTTTTATTTTAATTACACTAGTCTGTAGTTATTAGTCACATTATATCAAACTGTATTTAATTAATCACATACAACGAGGTAATTCAGCCAGCATGCTTGGGACCCTGCACCAAAGGGACCGATGCTTTTTATTATAATAATTGTGTAAATTTATTGTGATTTATAAGTTTAGTTTATTGTATAACTATTAGGATTAGATTTTATTTTCAATAAGCCTTAGCAGTTTAAAATCTACAGAGTACTACAATACTTAAATCGTACTTAGGTACTTTTACAAAATCATTAATCAATTCAATTAGTTTCTTTTACTTGATTACATAAAATACCTCATAGTATAATTATTGTATAATACAGTATATACAGTATAATCACAGTATAATTAAGTGCTAAACGTCTTAATTCTTTAATGAAAACCTTCTCTGGTTAGGTACATTATAACTACTTAAATTTAATTTTCTTGCATATTTCTAGATTTAACACGCTTACACATTTCACCACTATTTGACACATTTGACACTCCACTATTACACACAATAAAAAGCTCAGCTCAGCTCAGTCTAGCTCAGCTCAGCTCAGCCTAGCTTAGCTCAGCTCAGCTCAGCACAGCCTAGCTCAGCTCAGCCCAGCTCAGCCAGCGCAACGTAGCTCAGTCAGCGCAGCGCAGCTCAGCTCAGCCCATCTCAGCTCATCTCTCTTCTCAATTCAATAGCCTGCACATTATCCAGCTATAGCCACTAAGCCACCATTTTTCCACCCGAGGGATTATGCTCCGCTCTACACTGATACTGCTCGCTATCGTTGCCCACCCGAGGGGCTCTCTTTTCAATTTGTATTATAGCTACCGTTTGCCACCCGAGGGACACGGCCTGCCATTACCAATAGTCGTAGCTGCCCGAGACCGATGTTGTCATGTCTCATTTTCAAGCAGCTGGTGCCCGTCCCGATCAACATCAGACTGCACTCACTTCGTAACCAAACTGCAAATTTAGGGATAAAAAAGTAGATTTTAGAATTTAGGACTAACAGTCCAACCCTGCATTTCATTATTACTCGTGTCATGTCGTTGACCCAAACGTTCCAGGACCCATTGCTTCCGCTTACTACTAGTCTCGTTATCACCTCTCAGTGGTGTCACCCACGCCTTGAGTCTATCGTTGGAAACATAATTTTGTATTGATGACCTTCAATATTAGACACTATTGGTGTCTGTCTTTATCTAAAATTATAATTAGTTTGTAGGGACCATTATTTTACGACACCGATTCAAGACTGCAGCGAAATTGCTTGGGTTTGACAATGGAGCCGCTATTCCAAGCTACTATTTTTTTTTTATCTTATTTATACTATACATAGATAAACTTTATACCTTATTTTTGTATACACTTTAGATATTAGTTTGTAAATACTGTAAAATTCTTTTTGTTATCTTTGTAATAAAAATGTATATATTTATTTTGTAGACCATCTAAAATCGTAGTAGAATAGAAAACATTTACTTGTATACACAATACACATGACATACAGAACACATCCAAACATAACGAGACAAAAATAAAATACATACAAATCTTTCCCATATACACAACGAAAATTCCTTTGAGTGTGCGCCATTGCTCAGCATAAGCCGATGCAAAGCACAGCGCCGATCCCACGCCAGCCCACTTGACAGACTCACGCCGGCGGAACACACGTCGCCAGTGTCGCACTACAGTACGGTTACTTGTAGGAATTAAAAGCCGTGATTCTGTTTAGGGTGCAACTAATCATATTTTTAAAATGACAGTACACCACCTCTTATTAGGTTGTCTTTAGTTATTGCTCATACTATTACACATTTATTGCTCAGTTATTGCTCAAAAGGAATCACTTGGCTCAAGATCTCATTCACCCCTCTGTCCCTCAATTAGTAATGAATTATATTTCATTACTAATCGAAGATTAGCGTTGCATAACAAAGTTATTGGCTGGCATTCATATGCAAGATATTATATTTATTTAGGAAAGGCGTTATGTGCGATCTAGGAGGCACCTCCATTAACTATTATTTAATCTGTGCCTCCACGCAGAAACACAACTTTGCAATTTATGTGTTTTCTTAAATAAAAGTTACCATATAGAACTAAAAGAATAATTCACCTTAGATAATCGTTTCGCAAAGTTTAAGTTTAACCTAAAATCAGTAGGTACTTAAGACATCGTATAATTTTGTACAAGACTTTCAAGCTTTCAAGCGGCAAAAGCAGTTTTGGACTAGTTCAAGCGCTTGTTTCTCAAAACGCAAATTACCGTTCATCACAAATCCGAGGTTGTGCGCTTCACTCACTCTGACAACCATAGATTTAGTATTGCTACCGTTCCGTCAGGTTCACCATTAATGGTCATATCAGAGTTAAACGCGGCTAAGCTTTCTTATATAAGTATTCTCTCCTTTTTTTTTTAAACCTTATAACATAAATTTAGATTTATTTGGATTAAGGATTAACCACTTTTTTTTTTACCAAACAGTTATAGTTCCTAGGTATCCATTTTATTTTGTTTTATTTTTATTACATCTTGTATTTGTTCACTCATATAATTAAAATTGCAAATCATCGGCATATAAATGGTAAAACAGTTCTTACAACCTACTATCGCGAACATAATATCTCCAAGTACCTTTATTCTATTATGAACTTAATGACCCATCAATGACAATGAATTGTTACGTTTACTTTGTATGTGGCGACATTTTTTTTTTGTTCCGAAAATAACATATTTTCGGAAACCAAATTCAGCGCTTATTAATTATTATTATTTGAAAAATGTCCTGCCAATATAATAATCTGACATCGAGATCTATCTGACATACTCGTCTTCGTTCACCATCTGATACCACCCTTTTTAATCTGCCTTAGTTAGTTTAGTAAGGAATCTTAGCGCAAAGTTCCACACGAGGCGCCGAAAGAAACTTGCCAAGCCAACGAACCGCCGCACCTGGTGTACATTTGTGTGCCCAGGATTTTCCGCCTGTATTTTCTTTGCTCCAGTCCTTATGCTGGCCTTGGAGATTTGATATCCAAGAAAATCAGATTCTAAAAAGAAGCACTTCCTCAAATCTGTAAGCCTGGTTGCGGCAAGTAATTGTAGTATCCGTATTTCATCTAGCCATCAGTGATGTGCCTTTTTTTTCTTTTTGACGGGTCTCTTACGAATCTTTTGTCTTATTAATTTTCAATTCATTGATGAAATTCTATATAATTATAGGTAATTGAGTAGCAATGAAGAACTATTAAATTATATTCAGATATTGTTATTGTTATCATTTAATTCTTAAAATCAAATATTTGGCACCTTTATATCGCAAACATTTATCGTAGTGAGTTACCATACCAATAGTACCTACACTCAAAGGTACTAACTAAACTATCTTTATAATCACAAAAAATATTATTGTCAGCTTATTAAAATAATAAAATATTTAAAAATTATAGCAACTTATAAGATTACTTTTACAATGAGAAAACCAAGACCTTAGTCTTTTTTAAATTCTAATGAAATGATTAGAAAGAATGACCTGGCACAATACAGGTCATGTCTTGCCTGTCACCCAAAGCGTCAAGTGGCGGGCTTCAACTATAGTTTCAAGGTCACGCTCGCCGACACCGATTAAGTAAGAAAGTTACGGTCCGTATCCGGATCGTATCCGCGGATATACGTTCTTAATGATCCGGCGCATCACTACTACCTTTTTAATGCCATCTTTATTCCTCCCTCACGAGTACAATACGGCTGACGTACGCGGAAATGGGACTCTCTAATTACATTATTATCTAGCAACTCGCCTACTATCCTCCTGACTACATTTCGTTCGCTGTAGAGAAGACGATACGGTTTGAAGAAATCGGTAACGCTGAGTCGTTTTGTTAATAAATCTGTGGTATACATCGATAATCTGTGGCAACCTCTTTTTAGCAGACTTTTGGTTTTCTGCTTTCGCAGGAACTATGAAAACGTAAAAGTGTACAACCGACGTGGCATCCGAAAGCACGCGCTTTCTCGTCACATGTCACATGGTAAATACGTGCGCTTGTATTTATTTGTACATAATGTATATTGTGATTATCCATATAACGTTATAAATATGTATTATATATAATAAATGTGGTGTTATTTCTTTCATTCTACCCAACTCATTCTAACTCGTGTAGGCCGAAAGCAAGTGATTTCTATGTTTGTTTAGTTAGAAGACTAAAAATTTAAGCCATCTAAGGCGACAACTTCAAACTTACTTATGACCCGCTCAAGTCCCGAATTGTCGCAGTATAGAACTAAGTCCAAATGATTCCTGTGAAGGATCGACTCATTTAAACCTCCGTCGTGAGAAGGTCGTCCCTCACCACCTAAGCCTCAATGTCAACCTGAACAGCGTCAGCACCCAAAGTCACCAATACCTGGGTGACGGTGGGATACCACGCGACGCAAAACCTTTGAGGGTGTGGAGGTTCCACTTATCAAGATTTAGATTGAAATATTTTTTTTAAATTTTTTTTTTTTTTTAGCTACTTCCCTGATCAGAGCACACGTCCACTAAAGTCAATGCGTCTGGACTTCTCCACTCCGCTAAGCTTAACAAACTTCATGGAAATACCTCGCAGATATTTCAGTAGAAATTAGACCCTTGTGCATTGATGGGAATAATATTATTAAGTTTATTATGCAATCGACCGCATTCGTACCTTTAAATTTGCACATGTTTACCAGTCTTTCTTTGTCATGATTATCACATTTGAACTTACGAGTGAAGGAGTACAATAGCTAGAATACGATGTATCAAGCGGGGACAGAAAAGGACAGAGGATTCCACAAAATAGCACAATTCTTATGTTCGTTTGTTCTTTTTTTTTTTCTCCCTTTTTTTTTTAACTACCTTATCACAATATTATCAGTGCAAGTAATAACTAGGTAATCGTACCTGCCTATCGAAATAAGGCCTTTACTTTCAAAAGGTCAGATTTTCAGATGGTCGTTAGGTATTTTACCAAACGAAAATTGAGTAAACTTTTTATGAATTCAAATAAAGTAAACAAATTCTTTTATTTTGTTGAAAGTGAAGTGTATAAGTAGGTAGGTAATTATCTCGTAGTACAGTAAAGAAGAACATTTCTTTTTAAGTTTATATAACACTACCCTATCTATATCGATATTATAAAGAGGTAGATTTGATTGTTAATTTGTTTGCATTGAATAGGCTCCGAAACTACTGGACCAATTTGAAAAAATTCCTACACTGTTAGGTAGCCTCATCATCAGCGACATAAGCCACGCCCCATAAAGCCACGCGGACGCAGTCGTGGGCAACAGCTAGACATAGATAAAAGAAACACGCATATGTTCCATGCGAAACTCATAGTTAAAATATACGTAAGTAAACTCAGAGCTACAATTTATGATATCTCAAATAAATATTCATACCAGTCACTTAAATATTAATAAAACAATACAATACATGAAGTATAGTCATACTACAACAATAATACGATATTGTTAAAAAAAAGTATATTTCCTTAGTATTATTTTAAAAAGAAAGTAGCATGCTCTCAGACCAACTAGGAAATGTACAAAAGCTACTGTCCGTTTTGTAATGTAATCTTTGAAAACAATAAGTCTTACAGTACCTACTTGTGAAACAATTTGAATGTAAACCATCACTAATCTAAGTAATTTAGCAGGTAGGTTCGAGTCTTTCATAGATATTATAAATATATCTATATACAATTATACATACAGAAATTCGTGAACAGAAAAGTTACAAGTACATACCTCAAGGGCCCGCTTACCGCACTTCTGAAATTGTTGGAATTCCTCTAGGCCATGGTGAATAATACTCCATTACTTAGTAGGACACATATTTATTTGTTCTTGCTAATAATTATTTACTTATTATAAAATATCGACTAGGTAAAGAGAACGTCCACACATTTTGACGACCCAGCGCAGAATGGCTGTCGCTTGTGTTGCCAATTTCTACCAATTGGTAGCGGTAAGTGCTACCACTACCGAAGTAGTGTTGCCAATTGTTTTTTCAAATAAGTATTTTAAATGCCCTGATCGTTTAGTTTTCTAACAATACAATTACATTACATACACAAACACACAGGTCAATCTTAAAACATTCTATTTTTTCGTAAGCCCATTGTTAAAAGTAGGTACCTACCTACCTACTAATGAAAAATTTAAAGATAGGTAAACTAGAGGTGCCTACCTAAACCCTGTTTAGAGAAATGAGAAACATACATACCTATATAACATACCTACTCATGTAGGTAACTTTAGGTAGGTAAGTATCTAGGTACCTAGGTATCCTACTGGCAAGGGCGCGCTGCATTTCGCAGTCTTTTGGGCAGCCCTACTGGCGGCAGTAACCACCCCCTCACAGAAGACCATAATAGTATCTACCTAATATAATATTATGTGTGTCGTAATCGTGTCGTGTGTGTCGTAATCGTGTCGTGTGTGTCGTAATCGTATCCTGTGTGTCGTGCGTGTCGTGTATGTCGTGTCGAATTAGTAAGGGATACCACCAGAGCTCATTTCTTATCCCTTCCTAATAAATAATCTCTATCCTTGTCAGTGGAGCTGCTTGTGTTATAGGATACGGTAGTCACCATCAAGTGTACCGTCAGCCTGTCTGTCGAGATTAACATTAAAAAAAGCCAAGGTTGGAAGTTACGTACCTACTTACTACCTATATTCAACATTAGTCTAAAGCTCAAAAACATTTTAGCTAAAATATTGTAAAACGCCATTCTGAATATCCGAAAAAGTGGAAAAGGGCATTTTGAAAATGTGACTATAAAATGTGTGCGTTGGGGTAAGCTTTCCCCTTCAATGAAAACTTACACACACATCGCCAATCTCACACCAACACACTCACAAACCGATGTAATTTAAACTTTTTCAATATTTAAATGAATTCCTGTAAAGCATTAGTGTAAATGTGTCTCGTTGCTTACACGAGCAAAGAGAAAAAGTCGCGTAGCGTTTCATTTAAAAAATGGCGTCAAACAAAGCGATTTACTTGCTCTTGCATGTGGACGATAAGTTTACAATGTTGTTTCTCGAGTAAATAACGGTACATAGGTATATAATTTTTACTTAATCCTCTGCTTACCTATTGCAAAAAAAATAATACATAAATATCGGAATAGTAACCGATACTAAAACAACACAGATGCATCATATTTCCCCCATCGACATGTAAACACACGCATGCATGCTGTCCCTCTCTAACGCACGGCTTTCCCGTATACTCCTCTCTCTGTCTACGCTTGGGCGTGTACCGCTCTGTGATTGGTCGATGGGAGAATGGCGTTTAACGGCGGCCGACGGCAATGTTCCGCCGGCATTTTCCCGACGGTCCTATTCCAAAATTGAAAATTTGAAACTTGAATTTTGATTGAGAAATTCTTCAGTGTTTAGTGTCTGAAGCATACTTGCATTTTTTATTTATTTAAATCAGGTTTACTCCCCCCCCCCCCTTACCTACCTGTTAGGTAGGTAGGTACACATATATATAAAAAGTAAGTATATAAAACTCTTCTGTTAAAATGAAAAATTGTGTAAAAATTTCATGTGAATCCATAGATACCTATAGAAGACCATGGTGAAATATAACAGCATGTATAGTAAGGGATGTCCTATCCCTATCCCTTTTTCTTACTTCCCTAACTTAGCCTTTTTCTGCTCCTATTATGGTCGGCACCCAACTTGGATGGAGCACCTGTGATGTTGCTTGTGTCACATAATAATAATTAATATGATGGAGCGTCAACAAATGACCCGTAAGCTTACGCTTAAAGGTGTATCTGCTAGGCGCTCTTTGGATAGGAGGGAGATAATTAAATATATAAATTTGCAGAGAATAACTGAAACCATGTGGAACCGCCTATTAATAATTAATAATATATTTACTATAAAAAAACACTTCAAATAACGATAAATAGCGCTTAGAAACATCCTTTATAATGCGCATTGCCAGGGTTTTTAACTCCCTGCCGGCGTCTGTATTTCCGAGCACATATAACCCTAATCTTTTCAAGGTTCGAGTGAAATAGGCATCTACTGGGTGAGCTCGCTCCATCTTAGGCCTCATCCTTGCTCCATGTCTGATTGTTGGCCAAGAGCTAACACATCTCTAGGTAATAAAAAAAAAACGATATAAGTAAGTAAAACAAACACCTAGACAGACTGTTATAATTAAAATAGATCTCCTCTCCATTTCAAATTGTGGCCATCAAGTTAACTGTGATCAATGCAAGGTAGGTAAGGGTGAGCGCATACGACACGCAACAAAATTACCAAGTTATACGGCTCAACGCACACTGCTCTATTGCGTATGCGCACTGGACCGTACGAACTATAAATACCTATAGAATATCGAAAAACCCGTCTACCTATGAAACCTGAAAGAAACTGTTTTCAATTAAATATTATTTATTATACATACTTAATTAATAAATTAATTTATAATATTAATATTATAAAGAGTAGGTATCTACTTACCTAAATATTTGTATTTTTGTTAGAATAAACTTCTTTCACCCATACGTGGACTATAGAGGGCGTCCCACGACTATGCCACATGGAGGGAAAGTATACCTACTTACCTTAAAATTCATGGTCTTCCTTTTATTTCTGACACTATGTTATCTAGCAAAAAATAATCCTTATGATGAAGCCTTTCGATCGGTATGACAAAGCTACATGGTAATTTTTTTCTCGTGTAGCGGGTTCGATTCCCGGTTCAATCATGTAATTATTTAAAAATCTATGAATGCAGTTTAAATTGTTTTTTAAATTAAAATAATGTCTTCTTTCAGTAAAATGTTTCATCTACAATATTCAAGGTAGTTACTTTCCCTCTATGTGGCATAGTCGTGCGACGCCCTGTATATACGAAAAATCTATCACCTATAGAAAGCTATATTATCAGCAAGTAATATAGGCTATATTTTATGTAGTTACGCGGACGAAGTTGCATTTAACAGCTAGTATAACTAATATACCTATTTCTTAAACAACAATCACGGTTGTTGACTTTGCTCCCTCATTTGTCTTACACTTGAAAACTTGCGGTCTTAAGTTCTGTAAATAAAATGGTTATTGGATTTACCGAATTATTTATTGTTGAATTGAACAAATAAGTAGGTACCTAAGTAGTAGGTAGTGGACACTACTGTCTTTTTAATTGACTGCGACGTGGACAAGCAGACGGACCATGAGATCGGAAGTTTACTTTGATGTTACATACTTGAATATGTTAATACTTAACTACTTGTTTATGATTAGCAACATACATTATTTTTATAAACAGACTTAACTTAATGATTTTGATACGGTTTGAACTAATGAAAAGAGCGATAAACGACGAAGGTTTGTGTATACCTATTACATGCAGAAAAATGAATCCGTAAGAAGATGATATTAAGTACCTACCTACTATAATTTCTTTACTACAACTCGTTGCGTAGAGTCTTTAACTTAGCAGTACAATAAAAACAGCACATTTTATCGAAAGAACATTTTTTTGTATTTTTTCTATATAAAGTATTATAAAGCCTTTTAATTTCGCTTATAATTTCCGTATCTATAATATAAGTTGGAGACAAAAATCACACCTCTCTAAGAGCATTACGGCGAACATTTATAATCGGCTAAATATCGAATTGTTCCATCCATTGTTGGAGGCTTAAACCATCGCAACCCTTGAGAATTGGTTTTGAGAGTTTTAAGCCCACCACCACCTTTAACGATTCATTGAAAATTCAACCTTATAATCGAGGTGTTCAGTTTAAAATGTGATGTGGCTTCCTTGTGATAATTCCTGAAAAGTGAAAGCTTTCCTACGCAAAGGTATTTAGGTCTAAACTC
This sequence comes from Synanthedon tipuliformis, assembly GCA_947623395.1. Lineage (NCBI taxonomy): Eukaryota > Metazoa > Arthropoda > Insecta > Lepidoptera > Sesiidae > Synanthedon > Synanthedon tipuliformis. Next base: position 4,479,884 of record OX392428.1, on the reverse strand, counting down.
CTATTGAAAGAGGTGAAAGTTTAGGGTAAGTGTGGATGAGGGAAATTGAACTTTTCCGCAAATGAGTTTAAGGTATGTTTTTGTATATTACTCATGTCCGAAGAGTGTTGAGAAGATTGTGCAGTAACGAGTGTACACACAGAGTGTAATTGTATCGGGATCGGAATCGACCCGCGGAGAATTAGTGATGTGAATTTGTCGAGAAATTTCGGCTGTGTTTGAAGCAATTGTGGAACTTATGATCCTATCAATACATATTATGTATTGATCATAAGTTCATAATATCATAAGTTATACCTATATTATATAGGTAATGAAATAGTAACGATTTTATTACCTATATATAGATTTGATAAGCTTTACTATACCTATATTATATTAACAGATACTATGACTACTAGGAAGTAGGAACTAAAAATAGTTTATAAATTACCTAACTTATATCTAACTTTATTCCTTATAGCTAATTTTAGAGCTAGTGACTGACTCCATTCACATTGAAACTTAGTTCATAGTATTTCCGTTAGGTAGGAACTATTTTTGGTCGTTGCCCGTACTGTGCCAGTACCTACCGTATTTTTCAAGTATAAATTTTAACTTAATATTTAACCATGACGAAAATGTTTGAGAACATAAACTACAGAAGTCAGCCGGGGCTCTGACCCTTATGAGTAAAAGCGAGAATCGGTCGACGACGTTACTAGAAGTTACTAAGTTGTGTGTACTTGAATAGGAATAACAGCTAGATCCTATTATCACACCGATTTGCAATAATTCAACAAAGTTTTTCCCTATTGCGATTGATCATAAAGGCGTATTTCTAATTGTCCTGCACTACGGTTACACTGCTGTGGTAAACTTCTTTCCTAATGAGCTTGTTCACTATTGTTTAGCCACTTTTAAAATATCTTATTTATCTGCACGCTAAAGGCTCTTAAAAATAAAATTAACTTTGATAAACTCCCAGGTAACTTGCGGTAAAGGTCAAGATTGCTTGCGTACAGTTTTCCATCGACACGAGTACCCATTGAAGCGGATGCGTCCCATCACTATTTTTGCACGCGAGGGTCCGCGGTGGGCCAATGGCGTCTGTTCTACGTATTGTGTATCCCTTTATTTTTATTTGTATAGCCCTTTGTTATAATTGTTAGTTAATGGTCTAGCTTTATAGTTTTCAAAACTCGTAGTTGGAAAGGGTTTTAGTTTGGGTAATATTTCCTTATTGAATAAAAATTAAAACAATTCTCTTAATATTATAAATGTGTAACAATAACAAATAAACTTTGAGGATGTATAGATATGGATGTTTGTTACCTATTGAACGGATTTGGATGAAATTTGGCACACATACGTTACCAACTTGCCGCACTCGACTCGGTAGAACGCAGAGCTAGGAGACTCGTAGGCGACAGTACTTTTTTAAAATCTAAGATACAGAGCCTGGCACATAGACGCAAAATTGCCAGTTTATGTGTCTTTTATAAGGTGTACTTCGCAGAGTGTGCTCAGGAGCTGCATGAGCTGATACCGCCTTCCCCTTTCTTCCATCGGACATACAGACGTACGGCTTGCTACCATCCTCATCTTGTCTTAAAAAAAAACATACATAAATGATAAAACATATTGTATACAATTAAAATACATATACCTACCATAAAACTAATTAAGTTTTTATGTAGGTACCAAAGTTGAACAAAAAAAACAAATGTAACCAAGTCGCCGAAACTCTGTCTGCACCTCTCTGTTTCTCCGGTAACTACTTCTAAACCACCTAACTGATTTTGATACGGTTTTCACTAATGGAAAGAGGGATAAAAGACGTTAATTTGTGTTACATATAAAAAATTAACCTAACATTCTTCACATGTTTCAAGTTATATGGTTCAATATTTATATACCAATAAAAACATAAAACAAAATTATTCCAGATTTAAAAAAAATAGAATTAGATTGCCTTAGAAAATAGAATTATTTTATTATTTATTTTATTAATTAACAAAATTTGTTCTCGAATTGAAGTTACTAGCGACATCTGGGGAGCATCGGATATTTTCAAAGCAACTCGGAGGAACCAAGCTCCATTGCAAATCTGAAGAGAAGAGGGTGAGGTGAAATAGACAAAGGGAGGGTGAAAATATTTGGCTACCTCCCGCCAGAGGGCGTTTGCTTTAGAAAATATTATAAAATAGTATTTTACACTCATGAAACGTACCTACCTATGTTATGCAAATTTTCCCCAAATGAACCCTATGTTTTCCTATTTTCATTCACCTCAATCACTCATCCAATCGGCTCGTCTAATGATTTAAAGCAATGATTTGGTAATCACATGCTAATGATGCAAAAGATCATATTTCATCTTATATAAATTATACAAAATAGACTTAGTCGTTATTGAGGTAGGTAATTCAAATTTATAATTTTTTTAGTGTACCTAAGCCAAATCTCAGGTTTAGATTATGTAACTTGTATTCCAAGCGTTTTAGAACATCCTTTATACTTACTTAATGCGCACTGCCAAGGTTTGGAATTCCTTGCCGGTGTCTGTGTCCGAGCTCATATAACCCAAATATTTTCAAAGTCCGAGTGATGGGAGTGAAAGTTCTTCTGGGTGAGCTCGCACCATCATAGGCCTCATCTTCGCTACACGTCCAGAAAAATATCTAAGTGTGTGTTGACAGTGTTGATATAATTATGACGCTGAAATATGATCTCTATATAGGTCTCGGAATAAGCTCAACGTCGCTCAACGAGATAGATATGCTCGGGGTTACACTGCGAGATCGAATCAAGAACGAGCTATGCTCGTGGACGTACAAAAGTTACCAACATAAGCCAGCGTTTTAGTAAGTAGAAGTGGTAGTGGGCAGGATACAATATAATATCGGCAGGTTCTTGAGTGTAGGGTACGGAGCGGCAAGCGTAGTGTATATGACGTCCACCCACAAGGTGTATACGACCTGATAAGGGCCGCGGGTCGACGGTGGATTCAGAGGCTGATTCAGACTGCATCTGACCGGAAAATTATGAAGAAGGCCTATTACCAGCAGTTGACGTTTTGTGGCTGACTGAGATCATGGTGATGATGAGATAGTTAAACTCTAAACGATTCTAAAAACGTTTATTTATTTAACTTGTAAGTCTTACATAATATAGGTAAGTTCAAGTATAACTTAACATTCAAAAAGTACACAATGTGGTAAGTTTATAAAAGGTACCGCTCTTCCCCGCCCGCACTGCCTGTTTAAATTGAAAATATGGTATACTTTGTAAACATCTTAGAATTGATACTGAGACTAAAGACGTTTGATACTTTATACAAAGCTCAGACATATTTATATCTAATCAAAACCTTATTTCTATTCCATTTGTTGTCGATTTCGCGATGACGCCGCTTAGACGCCTTCGCGCCTCCACCTCGACTTTTGCGTTCTATGATTACATATAAAATGTAGGCAAGTTGTCCTGGTGACGAGTAGGAAGCGTTCTGTGCTCTGCCGACTCGACTCTGCTGCGACTTCGCCTCGACGCCGCCGCGCTTCCCACGCGATGCCACCTCATCTCCTCTTCAATGAGCGGAGTACCTTAGGCAAGAAAGAAAAATAAATTAGTATTGTGACCACGAGCAAAATTTAGGATTTCAAAACGCAATGTGCCCAGCCATTATAACAGACTTTGACTCAAATGATCATAATGTAAGTTGCATAACGTTATCAGGGATACACCAAAATACACTCAGAAAAAAGTACTCACAAAAATGTATGAGCAATAAAGATTGAATAAATATATTTTAATAGTATTGTATATTTTGAAAGTATCTTGATGTAAGTATATAAGAAACTGACTGCCGACTGCTGAAGAAAAGTAGGTATTTAAAATGAAGTATCAAACATGTAAGTCCGTGTACACACCAGAAGCCCAATGCGTCGATGCGTAATAACGAAATTATGACGGTTGGTGAAGTGAACTATGAAAATAGGATTTCTTTACTCTAACCCCCTTCCCACCTCCAGAGCATTACCCCAGGAAGAGGGGGGGTGGGATTATGAAGATTATCGGTAGTGATATCCAAGACAGATGCCGTAATTATACTTTTTATTATTGAGAATTACCTACTATACATTGTTAAAATAAATTTTGGTTTCATAATGTCGGCCCAAAAATAATTTAACTATGCATTGAACCGTATGATGAAATGTATTATTGTGTTTATTTTATACTCGGTAAAATGACAGGCTTTGATGTTATTATTATTAACTATAGTTACTTGGAACCCGTTCACATATCCAATCCATATTGATATTATAAATGTGAAAGTGTCTTTGTCTGTCTGTTACCTTTTCACGCCTTAATTACTTACTCAACCGATTATCGTGAAATTTTTTGTAAAAGTTCTCAGGGATACATGAATGTAATTTATTATAAAAATAAGTTACTTTTCGCTTCTGTCTGACTTCTTCTAAAGTTTAGAACCGTTCTAAAGTTTAGAACCGTTTAGAACCGTAGTTGAAAACCGTAACGGGTGGTTTAGTTCTAAACGGGTCGGGTGGTTTTCACTCGATTCGGTTTTAATACGGTTTTCACTAATGGACAGAGCGTTAACGAAATTTTAATTCAAATTTTTAAGTAATGGCAGGGCACATTGAGTTTCGCAGTCATTTGGGCAGCCCGTCTGGCAGCGGTAACCATACACCCTCATACAGAAGACCACCGTGAAATAACAGCATATGTGCTTTTGTGTTTCGGTGAATGAGTAGGTAAGTGATGCCAGATTGATCCCTTTTCTTCGTACCTTTACGATCAGCAGCGCACTTGCTTGTGTTATAGGAGACGGTATAGCAACCTACTATCAAAGTGGACCGTCAGCCTGTCTGTCAACTTTAACATTAAAAAAAATAAAAGAAAATTGCATCCACACAAATAAAACATTAAATTGTTTACATATTGCTTGCTTGTTTTCTTGCAACAAAGGAGTCTATTTTTACACTTGTTTTTCTATTACGTCGGAGATTAGGGAATTGTTCATTGTTACGCAATAGGCACTGTTTGTAACAATGTATACCGACACTTTATAAATCGCCGACAAACATTATACCGACAGTAAATAGCAGTGGATTAAATTTATTATTACTTAGTAGACATAAGTTGTGAAAAATGTTCGATCTTTTATATATAGGTAACTATAGCGACCGGGTAGACAGAATAAAAGATGGGAAGATGAAATTTTGAAAGTGGCCGGGCCACTGTGGACTCGTGTAGCAAAAGATAGAAATAAATGGAAATCATTAGAGGAGGCCTTTGTCGGGAGACAAGCTGAATGACAACCGTTTGCCGATTTATTAAATAATAAAAAAAATTTTTTTTTTTTAAATATATTTAGTTTAGGCATTAATTTTAAGCAATAATGTAAAAAAAAGAAACAGCAATAAAGGCTTTTTTTTAATTTATTTTTTTAACTAGCGACAAGCGTCTGGCTTCGCACGGGTGGACATACCTTCTTTGTTTACATTATCTAATATAAATTCTCGTGTTTGTTGCCAAACTCCTCCGAAACGGCTGGACCGATTTTCATGAAATTTTGTGTGCTTATCGGGTAGGTCTGAGAATCGGCCAACATCTATTTTTCATACCCCTAAATGTTAGGGTGGGTCCACCCCAAATTTTTTTTATTATTTTTTGCGGGGTCAGCTAGTTTTCTATAATTAGTTCTCATTGCTCGTAGTAAGTATCAAGAATCATAGTTTTGTATTATAGTATGAATTCATCTATTTCAAAAATATAGTAAACAAGATTCAAAAATTGTAATCCTATTATCTAAATAACAAAGAATTTCTTTATCTCTGTACTAAATACAAAAAAAAGGATTATCGCTATGACACCTCGTTATTTAATATGTATTGATTAAGAACCATCAGCCAAATGTTGACTTTAGAGTTAAGAGTTAAGATTTATATTGGCATGAACATGAAAAGAACAGTGAAAAGAAAAACGGATTGACCGAGTTGAAAAGGACCTTTTTTGTAAAAACTGCGGTTTCCAAAATTAACTTTTGCCCAATAAACTTAACAATGCGAGTTAATATGCCATGCTTATTTCGATCCGCTACTGGGCGGTCTAAATGCAAAAAAAAATTGAGCATTTTTGTATAAAATTTATAAATCATAATCCAAATATAGGTATGCTTCGTAGATTGTCTGCTTGTCACAATAATAATATTATGTTTGTAAATAAGTGTGTGTGAGGTGAGTTTGTTAATTTTTTTATACTTACCTACTTGTGTTTTTTTTAATTTTACTCATATCAAAAATAAGACCAGTCAATTAATTAATAAAATATATAAGAGCTGCCGCTTTCCTCGGCCAACATAGTTTGCAGTGTGACTGGTTCGGGTACGCCGCATTTGGCGTACTATTTTATGCCGCATTTTACAAGTACGACGGCGGTATCTAGTCGAGCGCAGCGAGACCAATCATTTATCTATGATTTTCTCTTTATTTGTTACATACCTACATTAGGCCGGAACTTCATCAAATGACAGCTGTCAGAAGTCTATTTTTAAAATTAGTTTTTCAATTATTTTGATGTTAGTTATAACCTCAAAATTAAAAAAAAGTTGAATTAAATAAAATTAAATAAGAAAAAGCAAACAATTAAAATATATTGAATCATCGCAATATTTATAAGATTCTCATAGTACTAATACTAAGCCTATTGTCATACGAATCCCGTCACAAACTCATAAAACCGTGAACAAATTATTTTGATAACATAATTCGTCTTTCCGCCATATTGTAATGTCATTTCACAATAAAAACATAAAGACAGCTGGTGTCTGGTGTCCTTGAGTTTGTTCGAGTAGAAATAAATAGGTTATAATAACTCTAATTGATGTCAATATGGCGAGTTAATATTCTGTGAACTTCCCAGCGGATATTATAAAAAAAAATCTACAAAAGGGGGATATTTTTAATATCTGCTGACTACGTAAGTAAATCCATATTAATTATATGAAAAGTGTAAAGGCGTCTGTTATACCAAATAGAATAAAATTTATTTTTTGCGAATTTTGAAAATCTCACGTCATATTTAGTTTCTCGGTAAATCGTAGGTATATTTCAGTCCACTTGCTACTACGTCTTGGTTTTTCTCACTTATTGTTGCACACAATAAGACTTAATGAAAATAATGAATTTTAATTAAGCAAATGATAAGAACAAAGCTTAATTGCTACAGAACAGAAAATTGTGAGGATAGTTCCAAGAAGGCGGGAGCAACGATCTCGCTTGGACTGTACACCGATACGGCTCGCCCGCGCGGAAACTGTCACATTTTGACGTTTCACTTGACGTGACGCGTTCCTTATTCAAACAGCCCGCCTTTTATTTTTATTTCTTTATCTTCGTCTCAATCTAACGTTGGGTATCTTTAAATTTCGAATTCTAACTTCAGAACGCGAAGGTTTTTTGTCGTTTTTTGACGTTCAAAAATATTGTATATAATTTTTAATAGTCTGTTATCTCGATAACCTGTTGTGGGGTATTTCGTTTCGTTTCGTGCATCGGACGCGATGAATGCATAATTAAGTGGAAGCGTTTTTATGATTTTGTTAATCCGAGAAGTTCGCGTTATGTCACCTAACTAAGAGATTAAAGGCTTAGCGTTTGCGTGATACATTTAGGTAGATTATTCAAATAATTAAGAATAATTATACTCATTCGTAAATAGTTATTATTCAAACTACATTCAAAACTACAGGCCCACGTCCGCCTTCGTACGGTTGCATTTCTGAAAATCTTTATATATGTATTAAAATGTTAAGTTGGTTTGTGTACGCTTCAAAAACTCGAAAATTAATAGACAGACTTTAATTCGGTTTACAGAAAGAGGGATAAACGAGGAAGATTTTAATATATAAAAATTGCACCCTGGGGGATGGTCGGAAGCCGGGAGTAGGTCGCTAGTTATAAGTATATTACAACCTTTACCTCTTTATGATAGAGATAACATTTCCTATACACAAAAAGTAAAAAAAATCACAAATATTCAAATTTTAAATTTTACTCATTTACAAGAGATTTCTAATTAACAAAGTTACAATTTTTTTATTTAAAGTTTATCTACATTTCTTTTTTTATATCACGATCTTTAAACGAAAGTAAAAATTGTATCCGACCTTTTTTGTGATGGCCGCTGACGTTACTCGTCATGTTTGAATTTCGAACGAAGGAATCTTTATTTTTTAAAGTATCAACTCTTTTTTTACCGCCGCGAATGCAGGCAACCCGATCCCCAAAATTCACTTGCTACCAACTTTATTATTTGATACTTGGGGCGGATTATTATTTTTAATGCATCCGTACAGTGTCGGCATCTCTTTAACTTTTTGTTGGATAGGGTCTTAATGTGTAGGTGTTGTTTGCTTCGGGATTTTGTATTTACAAAATAGTCTCAATGACTGTCGGTTATTTTAATACCCTATCCTATGGCCAAGCAAGTAACTAAATAATTTAGACAATACGAACCACAGGTTGCATTACTAATCACAGATATTTAGTAGTGTGGCCACACTGCGTTTCGCAGTTATTTGGGCAGCTCGTTTGGCGGCAGTAACCACTCCCTTACAGAATACCACAATTCATAGCACATGTGGTGTTGTGTTTCAATGAGTGAGTAGGTAAGGGATGCCAGAGCCCATTACCCCATCCCTAACTTGCGAAACCGCTAGTGTAAAAATCAAATACAATTCTGACTACCTAAATCGCGGATATAGGTATAATCAGGTAAGTAGGTACCTACCTTCTTTATGTTAAGGTCAACAGACAGGCTTGACTTTCCACTTGATAGTCGGTACCATAGCCAATAACACAAGCAACGCTAGTAGAATTAAGGATAAAGGATAGGTAAATAGGCTCGGGCATTTATTACTCTTCACCTAAACACATGTAAGTATTTCACGATGGTTTACTGTAAGGAGGTGGGACTGCTCAATTTATGAAGGTCCAGAACAAAGTAAATTATGAAAAATTCATTTCCAAAGTTGGCCCTTTTTTTACACAAGAGGAATTCGTCATGGAATGTATCATTCTCCAGGCCGGTGGGATTATGTCGGACTCCTGCGCCGAGATGGTAGTGGGGTAGACATACCGACTAAACGCCACGTCCTCGGCGTCCGCTATAGGCCCTGAGTTCGACCTGCGATCCCGAAGACAGATAATTAAAGCAAGCACCAAGCAAGTGCTTTTAACACTCGGCCTCATTTGTTTTATTTCAATATTAGTCTTAGAATTCGTGACTTAGACTCAGTCCAAGCCTTAATTTTAAAATAGATGTAATAAAATATGTTTTTTTTTATTGCAATCTATCTCTCTCTCCTATCTCTCTCAGAGTGATACTACGCCCGGTGGTCCTTTAACAAGCTGACACTTTCTTGGAGAACTAAATTGTCAAAACCGTCAACCGATCACGACAAGTAACAACGGAAAGACGAACAGTCGTCTTACAATAAGTTAAACAAATACAAGCCCTATTTCTTCGCGCATAAGAGTGATTATTAAATGATTCACTTGCAAATTTATAGTTGTTCTTAATGACATCAACGTGGAGATTTTAAGATAAAGTTTAAGTAAAATACAAGCTTATTTTATAATTTTTAGACGAATTATTAATATTCTTATTGACTCACCCACTATTTCACTAGTTACGGTTGATATTATTTTAAACGTTCTATATTATTTTATTTATATTGTAACATAATTTGAAACAGATTTATTTCATAATTTTTAACATAAGCAACCATAGGGGTTGCAATTCGACCTAGTAATTAATTAAAAGTAATAAGATAATGTACTTTGGCTCAGCCATATAAATATAAATGTAAATTAATTAATTAATTGGAAAGAGCGATGAATGAGAAAGTTTTGGATATATAATTTGCAGAATAATTACATCCGTGCAAAACCGGAAGCTTGTCGCTGCTAACATGTACTTAAGTTTAGAGTCTATTTTAGAGTCCCCGCAGACTACAGACTTCCTATCGGCCGTTAGTTTGGTCGCCTTTTTATTAATCAGTATAAAGAGGTATGCAAATGTGCAAGATACTGAATCATTGAATGTGTTGCAAGTCTGTAGTTTGCGAGGACTCTTACAGTCATTAATTGGTACGACAAAAGTTTGAGCAACTCTTGAAAAAATTTCGATCATGATCGATTGGACGGCGCTCGACGAGGTGTCGGAGCGACGTTCCTTCAATCGAATAATAATCTTTATCGCGTAATCGATTCACTCGGCCCGAAATCATTTCGGAACCTTTGACACAGACGCGATGATTTAGGCTCCAATTAAAATCACCACTGCAGATTAAATTAAATTAAATAAGTTAATAAAATTACCAAAACTCCTTCTATTTTGTTTAAAAACATCGCTGGAAAGACTTGAGATAGAACTTTTAAATGGAAAATTTTATTAGGGCTTGAAGCTTCAAAATTGTAGTAAAAGTAATATTTATTATGTTAATTTAAAAACTAAAAGAACATCACAAACGGAAAGCGCGAAAGAAACTTTCAAGATATTAGTAGGCACCTACACTGTTTTTATGTCAGAAACTTCAAAAAATTATGAACCTCAATATTTTTTAAATAAACTAGGAGAGGTATTAACTTATCATTTATCATATAAAAGATCAACAACTAGAAAAGAAAAATTTTGGTTACAAGGTTCACACGAAATGTAGGTACTACGAAGAGTTAGTAGGATATGGTTCCTATCCTGTCCATACAGATATTAAAATGTGTAAGTAACCTTTTCACGCCAGGGAAACAGCAAATGTTATAGGAAAAGGAAAGGACGCAGGAAAGGTACTGTTTCCAAGGGATGTTATAAAAATAGAAATCTAACATTTATCAAAACGAATTTGGAATAATCCTGTAATGATGTACCATGTGTGTTATATTGTAAATAAAAAAATAAAAATAAGTATCACAGAAATAAAGGATAAATAAATAATTGCATATATATAAATTGTAGGCGTTATATTTTTAAGTCGCGAGCACCAGCTAAGTAGTTTTCTGTAGATTGAAAAATGGACCAAGTCTAAGCCAAGTGAAACTTTGACATTCGCAGTATAAACCTTATAGAGACATTGTCATTGTCACCACTGGCGCTTGCGTACGCCCGGCGTCACGGTGCGTCACCCGAGCGTACACATCAACCTATTTGCTCAATCATCTATTGACAACCACTTATATGGCATTTAAATTTTAAGTACAGCTCACATTTATTTATTACTTATTTTGTTATAAATATAAAGGCAGTATTACAACAGTGAGACGAGCACTTGTCTATGGTATCCGCATGCAATCTCATCTTTTTAATCCCATGTACTTAGGTATGGTTTTTAAATGATTAGCTGGTGCCCGCGACGTAGGTAAGTATCCGCGTTGAAAAATAAAAAATATTACTAATAGTCTTTGATTATATACTAAAATCAAAGCTAATAGTATACATCTCCATACTAATATTATACATGTGAAAGTAATTATGTCTGTCTGTCTGTCATCTTAATTAATAATTAATAATTAAGTCTGTCATGTTAATTAAAAAATATTAAAATAAAGTTCTCTTCATTCAAAATTTGACAATTAATTTTTTTCAATGTTATGAATAGACCAATTCTCAATCAAAATTGAAAAGCAACATCTGTTCGCAAGAGATTTCTTCAAATAAACAAAGCTTATTAGTTTGGGCAGGGTCAACGATCGAATCATACATCTTCTGTCACTATTCGAATGATCTATCGACACCTTGAGATTGGCAGCGCGAAAAGTTAACTACTGGATTAGAATTTATTTATTTATTTACTTAATAAAACTTTGTAATAAAAATTGGTATTAATTTGGAAATGTTTTTTCTTAGGCTTTTAAGGGCGCCTAGTACGGACTGGTCTTATAATATGAACAAATTTTTTTGACATCAAATTTACGGGACAACCAGACGATAACACGGAGCGACCTCGACCCTGTAGGACCCGATGACAGGGACAAGTCGAGGCGGAGGGACAAGCCCCACCCCATACCATCGGGGTCGCCCTCTTCTTAGAGAGCGTTCCTTGAAACTCGAGTTTTTCAAAAACGTTTGTTGCATCGAATTGAAATAGTTTTGAATACTCCGTAAGTTTTTTCTGCAAGTAAAGTCTAATAATTTTCTAAAAGAAAACTTTTGCCTTTTCCTGTGCCCCTGACAACGTGTATGCAAAATTTCATGGAGATCCTTTAGAGAGTTAATGCGTGAGCACATCAAACAAGTAAACACAAGCAAGCTGCTGCAAGCGACTGCGCCCGCGTAACTTTATAAATTATAAAATCCTTTTTGGTGTCCCAGACAACGTATATGCAAAATTTCATTGAAATCCATTTAGTAGTTTTTGCGTAAAAGAGTTACAAACATCCGTACATCCATCCATGCATCCACACAAACTTTTGTATTTATAATATTAGTACGGATTTTAAAAAGTAAATCTAAGTTCTAATCCACACGTTTCGAAGTCCGTGGTGCAAGCGAAGTAATATTGCTACATAAAATTAACAGAATGAGTTTGCTTGCCCTCCCGCAGTTCGGTAGCAGAGGTCAAATTGTAATTTAATTTATTTTACACTTGTATACGCTTTTTTATCTTTTAATCTATTTTTTTTATTCAAAGGCATAAAGTCTTTGATTACATACCACCTAGTTAACTAGATTAGATTTGTGTCTGTATGTACGTAGGTAATATTTGTTTTCTATAATTCAAATACCTACACTGGACCGCAAAGTAAAAGTGTCAGTAAGAAAATCTTCAATATCTTCAAAAGTAGGTACTTACCTGACCTAGCTGTATGAAATAAAAACTAAACTAACAAAAAAAATCCATTTACTTTGCGGTCTAGTGTATATGGTGACAGAACTCTAAAGAAGAGGTTTCCATACATCTATACTTCTATACTAATATTATAAAAGCGAAAGTTTGTATGGATGTATGTATGGATGTTTGTAACTCTTTCACGCAAAAACTACTGAACTGATCACCATGAAATTTTGCATACACGTTGTCTCGGACACCAGAAAGGACATAGGGTACCTTTCATCCAGAACGCGGACGATGTCGCGAGCACCAACTAGTTCGTAATAGTTTACCCGAAGACATTGTCAAAGAAGGTATTAAATCTATATTATAGAATAAATTATTAAATTAAATGATAGTTTAATGAAATTTAGGTTACTTAGACATAAGTTTCCAAAATTTTATACCATAATCAAACTGCTTTCCAGTTTTATTGGACAATGTATGTAAATATAATTAGGTTACTTATTCCATGTATAATAAATAAGTAAATAAATATTTTAGTCTGTGGTTTATGCAATATCCTACAAACTATATAAAATAAAGTTAGTCTGTTTTATGCCAGCTCAGTTTTATAATTACCCACCATGCAATTTACAAAAAAAAAATCACTGAGAATTTATAAGAAAAATATACTTGAAAAATTATCTTCAGATATCAGAGTACAAAAACAGTACTTTCGTGCTCTCGTCAAGACCACTTTTCTGTCAATGTTCTAAAAGTGGTTATTTTCTGAATATAAGTATATTAGTGAGAGGAAAGTGATTTTTTTACATGATTATAAAGTACATAAGTGTAACAACGATTGAGTGCTAAAAATAATAGAATATTTGAAAATGTCGGACAGTTCTTTTGAGAGTTTTTCAGAAATCGTAACATGGAATATTCCTCAATACACATTAGATGAAGAAGATGTCATGGGTCAACGTACAAGCAACGTCAAAAATTTTTATTTCGATTTAAAAATGGAAATTAACCTTAATTATTTCAACATGGCACACATAAAATATTTTTTCCTCTGTCATGACAAGGTACATTTGACATCTTTAAGGATCTTGTATTTTACAGACATTGATTTTATAACAAATGAAGAGTGCTACGATGAATTCACAATACAACCCTTTAAGTGGTATCATTTATGCTCTACTGAGAATCCAAGCGACCGAAAACCAAACACAAGTTTTTGGAAAAGTATAACATTGGAGTTTACTATGATTATTGAAGAAAATACAGAAATCGGGCAGAGACAAAAATCAGAAGCAGAGGAGCACATCAACTTTATACAGAAGTCACGGTTGATAAGTGATTTTGGAAATTTACTCAGCCTTGGTAGCTTCTCCGATGCTGTAATCAAATCTACTGATGGCAATGAATTTAAGGTTCACAAAGCCTTTCTGAGTAGCCGAAGCGATGTGTTGAAGGCTCATTTCGAACACAATACTTTAGAAAGCATTACAAATGTATTGGAGTCTCCATTCGAGTCTAAAGTACTTGAGGAAGTGTTGACATTCATATATACGGATCAATCTTCCAAAGTTGCTGAGATGCCTGAAATATTGTTAAAAGCCGCAAATTTCTATCAACTTGATAGACTCAAAGGCCTCTCTGAAGAGGCTTTGTACAAAAAAATAAATGTGGAAAATGCTATAGAAATCTTAATATTGGCTGACATGCATTCTTGTAAAAATTTGGAAAATTTAGTAATGGAATTTATCGTAACCAATATTACACTTGTTATGAAGACACAAGGTTGGGTTGACTTTAATTCAGCTGAAAAGATTAAATTAATTTTTGATCATGTTATGAAAAATATAAAAAAATAATTCGGCATATACACAACTTAGATAATAATATAAAAGAAACTAAAAATAGCTAAGTAAAATAATGACTTTAAAGCCTGATAGTACGTATATTTTTTATCTTGAAACTAAAATTACGTTGGTTTATTTTAGACACTCATGTTCTAAATTGTTATGAAATACCTGACTATTAGATTACTTTAAACAAATAATTACTAAAAAAGTTAAATGAAATTGATAATCTAAACACCAACATAATTATTTTTCTTTTGTGTAATGTTTTTTGAAATAAATGATGTTATTTATAATCTATGTGGTTAATTAATTCATTGCCTACATTTAGGTCTACAATTTTTATTTATATTAAAGTCGACAGACAGGCTGATGGTCCAGTTGATGGTAGGTGGCTACCGTCGTCTACACAAGCAAAACCATAGAGGTGCCTATCTGATTCTATCTCTCTCTCTCTCTCTCTCTCTCGATTCCTTCCATTTGCAAATCCGTTGCATACTTAAAAGAGATCTAAGCGTATTACAGAGGGACAGACGGCGGGAAGATACTTCATTTATTGTATCTAAAGATTAAGATCGAAGATATAGAAAAATTCTGTGAAAAATTCATCTAACTTATGGTAAAAACCACATCAAAATCCGTTGCGTTGTCAGTGGCGTAGCTAGGGGGACAAGGGCCCTGGTGCATAGGGAGAGAATCGGGCCCTCCTCCCCTCTTTCCGCGTAGTTTGAACTTATATTGGCCTTCAAAATTATTGATAGGGAATAAGAATAGGAAACAGTGAGTTGAATCACCCTAGTAGGCTAAATCCATACGTCGTCTCTATCAAAATCTTCATGTGTTCAATGGAAGAAAAAGGAAGTAAATAAACAACGACGCACATGACAATATAGAATATTTATTAATTAAGAGAAAAAACGATTTTTAAGAGAATTCCCCGTCCGATTCACAATCTCTTGCGCGCTTTAATTTTTGCGAATTCGTCTATAATTTCACTCAAATCCAAGTTTGATGCCGCCTCATTTTCTATCGCAATTAACGATAAATGTCGGAGGCGATCTTGTCGAATGCTGTTTCTTAAATAGTTTTTTATAATCTTTAGTTTACTGAAAGATCTTTCTGCTGCCGCGGAAGTAACAGGAATTGTGTGAAACAGTAGCATCGCTGTATACACTTCCGTAAGGTCACATTCGAGCACGCCAAATTTCGTTATAATTACTTTGCAAAGCTGGCGAATAGACCACGTCTCCATCAATTGAGGGAGGATCAGATGATATACATTAAGAAATTGGAGCGAAAAAGTGGGTCCAATTATATCGCAATATTTCTTCTGAAACTGATCACATTTCTGGAGTAAAATCGTTTCATTCCAGCTGAGCAAATTTTTTGGAATCGGGAAGTCTAACGATTTACAAATTGTACTCATACCAATAAAACGCGCATCTAATTGATTGATTATTATGTCGAGTACACTGTTAAAAATAAAAAAGGATTTTATTTTTTTTTCAATTTTTTGAATTTTTTAAATTTTTCATTTTTTTTTTTTCAAAGCTGAGGCTAGAGGGCCCCCTGAGCTCCAGGGCCCTGGTGCACTGCACCACCTGGCCCTATGATAGCTACGCCACTGTGCGTTGTTTAGGAGTTAGCGATCATACAGACAAAACAAAACGCGGAAAGCAACATCAAATTATATTAATAACAGTAGGTATATATATATCTATACTAAAGCTGAAGTTTGTTTGTTTGTTTGTTTGAACGCGCTAATCTCAGAAACTACTGGTTCAAATTGAAAAATTATTTTTGTGTTGGATAGATCATTTATCGAGGAAGGCTTTAGGCTATATAACATCACGTTGCGACTAATAGGAGCGAAGAAACAGTCGAAATTGTGGAAAAAACGGGGGAAATTATTCATCTTCGAGATACCCAAATGATTCCCAAAATAACTATTCCACGCGGACGAAGTCGCGAGCACCAGCTAGTATACTTATAATTACCAGAGGTTTTACACTTTAGGGCCGGTTCCTATATCCAGACAACGAATCGTTTTTGCCTACAAACAGTACTTATAGCCACGAGTCGTAAGGGTGACGCGTTCCTATATTCATCTACTTGTAGAAAACTTATGGAACGCTTTGTTACAATTCGTTGTCGGAAAATGAAAACGAGTAGTTACTTGTAAACAGTGACGAATGGTAGATTACAGGAACCCGCTGTTAGATTGGTACCTACCTACTATTTAAAACGTGCGCACATAATAAATTCTATCTACCTACATTAATAATTGCACGTTTGCTCCAGTCGCCATTGTTGTCCGCATAATACGGTTTTAAGTGCGCTCAATTCGTGAAAAGTATATAAAGAAACAATTCTATATAAAGTGTAAATCACAAACCACGAACAATAATATAAAGTCAAGTGTTAAAAATAATAAAATAATATAAGTGTAAAGAATAAGTAGGTACATTTGAAATTTTAAAATGGACTTCTCTAATTTTCCAAGCACAGAGATCGTGAGGTGGGAAGTTCCCAAGTTTCCCATCAGTTTCAGAGAAGATGATACGCTAGAATTCAAGGCTGAATGCGTAAGCTGTACAAATTTCTACGACAATCCAAATTACAAATTGAAAATGCAATATGCTACACAGAGCAAATGCATTTTCTTTTATTTTCGCTCTCCAACTGACGTTCACTTGAAGTCCATAAAATGGATACAACATGAACTACGACCTTATTCATTTTTGGAGATCATAAATTCGCCGCGCATTACTCGTATGTATGCGTACCAATGGACATTCCTTTGCAGTGTGCACAGCGATTTTTTTAACGATTCTGTGAATATAGAATTGCAATTTTCAATCATCATTCATCCACATTTCGAACTGAATGGTTCTTTACTAAATAGTGGAATGTATTCCGATGTTGTCTTTAGATCTGCTAATGGCCACGAATTGAAGGCACACAAAGCTATCTTGAGCAGCAGAAGCTGTGTGTTCAAAGATCTATTCGAGAAGAATATCGATTCGAACACGTTTAACATCGAATTGAATACTACAGTACTCGAGGAATTGTTATGTTTCATATATACAGACTACGTACTGAAACCTCATTACGATATGCCCGAACAGTTGCTACAAGCCGCTTATGACTATAAACTATATCGTCTTATAGGTATGCTTGAGGTGGATTTTTATAAAAAACTAACAGTCGAAAATGCTATAAAAACGTTAGAAGTGGCTGAAAGATTCGAATGTGAAAATTTGAAAACTTTAGTTGTTCATTTTATAAGGTGTAACGCACACAAAGTAACAAGAACACAGGACTACATTGGTATGGTGTCTCCAGAATTGATAAAATTACTTTTTGTGTGTTAATTGTTTAGATTTTAGTAGATATATGAATAAATTTAAGTATTTCAATAATGTTCTAATAATTTTTTTAAAGAATTTTTTAATTAAAATTTAATTAAACCTAAAGCAAAGGCTTTAGGTTGCAATATAGTACATTATTAATGTCTTCAAAAATAAAATTTTGTACAGTATTTTCAATAAAATTGTATGTACTAATATAATATAAGTATAGTGATTATATTATCAAATTTTGGTATAATATGAAAATAAGTACGTAACAAATACATTAGCAAAATATAATAAACAAGTAATTGTGTTCTTAAGAGAAAATGTTATTGTAAATTTTGCCATTTTTTTATAAAGTTTCTTGGCTTGCAAACAAATTGTGAATTATGTGATTTATAAAGTTCTTAAAGATAATTTTATGTTGTTAATCTCATAGATTCTACTATGTAATAATTGTTAAAATTGAATATGATCATTTATATAAATATTTTAAAAATAGCATCGATGTAGGTAAATGTTTTTTCACGTTTGGCTGAGAGCCAAATTAGCTAAGGACCGTTTTATATTATCAAGTTAATACTTATTAGTATTTTTTATTGTTATTTAATTATTTAATAAAATTTCTCATGATGAATTTTATTTAATAAGCATATAAACTTTATTGTATTTATAAAGGAATATGTATCACAGGGTAGGTACTTATTATTATTTAGTGATCAACTAAAATGAATTCAAACATTTTTGCAATTTTTTTTGTAAATTATATGATAAATACCAAATAAATACAATGTTCAAAATTACATAGGTAGTTTTATTTACTTCTGTTCTATTACTAATTGTTATTATTATTCATTATAACAATTAATGTTAGTATATTATCTATAAAAGATCCAATTGATGGTAGGTGGCTACCGTCACATTATACATGCAATATCACAAGTGCTGCAAGTACGCTGCCTACCAATAGTAGGATAGGGCAGGGCAATAGGCTCTGATATTGATACTGATTGCACTGACTGCGAAACGCATAGCACTACTTAAGTACCCAAGTACCTACTTAAATTTGTTTTTTTTTTTTTTTTTTTTCACGACTAGATGTGGTGCTTGTGCTTCTTATAGTGGGCACGCGTAAGCAAGCTGCCTAAGTACTATAGAATGATTCAGGATAAAGGGATTAGTGAAGAACGCATAGCACTACTTAAGTACCCAAGTACTTAAATTGGTTTTGTTTTTTTTTTTTTCACGACTAGATGTGGTGCTTATGCTTCTTATAGTGGACAGGCGTAAGCAAGCTGCCTACTATAGTAGGATTCAGGATAAAGGGATTAGTGAAGGGGAAATAGGCTCTGGAATCCCCTACCCCTACCTAGGTAAGGTGTACCTTACCTAGGTAGGGGTAGGGGATGTTGCAGATTTTTTTGTGATTTACTTACCTAGGGTAGAAAAAAAATCGTATACAACGACCATCTAATAAATTCAATAACATGATGATTTAATTTCTAAATGAAAAAAATAAGTATTCTATGTGGAAAAGATTTTTATTCATAATAAATGTTTTATTAAGTAATGTATGCTGAATTATTTATTAACTAGTAAGAGAGTAATTTATTTTTTATTTATTTTCATAACATATTCAGAAAGTATGTTAAGTTTTTCAGATGAACCAAAGTCAATCCATCCTTGTGTCTTCATAACAAGTGTAATATTATCTTCGATGAATTGCAGGACTGGCTTTTTCAGATTTTCACAACTATGCATGTCAGCCAATATTAAGATTTCTATGGCATTTTCCACTGATATTTTTTTGTACAAAGCCACTTCAGATAACATTTCAAGTCTGTCCAGTTGATAGAAATTGGCGGCGTTTAACAATGTTTCAGGCATCTCAGCAACTTTTGAAGCTTGGTCCGTATATATGAATGTCAACACTTCCTCAAGAACTTTAGACTCAAATGGAGACTCCAATACATTTGTAATGCTTTCTGAAGTATTGTGTTCGAAATGAGCCTTCAACACATCGCTTCGACTACTTAAAAATGCTTTGTGAACCTTAAATTCTTTGCTATCAGTAGATTTGATCACAGCATCGGAGAAGCTTCCAAGGCGGAGTAAATTTTCAAAATCACTAATCATCCGTGGCTTGTAACTCTGCGCGGTTTCTGGGTTTCCTTTAACAATGATTTTAAACTCCAATATTATTTGTTTTTCAAAATTTTTTGTATTTATAGTATTAGTCTTGTAAAGTTCATGCCACGTATAGGATGGTAACATATAATCATTGTAGGACTGCGTAGATATTACGTGAGAACTGTCTGTAAAATGTATGTTCTTTACAGATTTCAAGTAAACCGTTCGACTGCAGAGAAAACTATATATTAACTGTGGCTGGTTCGAATAGTAAGCCTTTACATTCAGATCGAAATAAAAATGATTGAAGACACCGCTACATGTAGCTGTAATTGTTTCTGTAACACTTGATGGTTTAAAACTCGATTCAGGAATTATCCATCTTGCGGTTTCTGTGATTTCCGACATCTTCAAATATTCTATTATTTTTTAGCTTTTAATTGTTGTTACGAGAGCACGAAAGTAAGTGACGTTCCGCACCGTAAACCGTTTTGTACTCTGTTATCTGAAGAGAATATTGATATATTATTATTAATTAATATAAAAGAATATACCTTTGTTTGTACGGTAAAAGTCCCAAAGATTAAAAAGAAAATAATAAAAAAAAAATTGCCTTTCGAAGGATGCACTAAAACGAGTGCATTATTTAATAAAATTTAATAATTTAATAAAATTATTTCTAAAAGTAATTAATCAACACTTCACTTGTAGTCGGTGAAAGGCCCTAATATTAATAGCCAGGTAGGTAAGTCAGCTGTAATCGCCGCTTGTGATATCATAATCGCAGTTTTATAGTCATTTTGCTGATAAGGGTTGATAATAAAAATTCGATAAACAAGTAAATACCGGTCCTCCGCACCGGCCGCTTCTTATATACATGCCCTTGAGGTCTCGTCTGCCAACCTGGTTGCAGGGTACTTGCTAAGATTATAAAAATAAATAACACCAACTCATATTCCGCTTGTAACATAGCTAAGATTTCAATAGGTCATAGGTTAACAAATCAATAGATTCATTTGAAATAGGTAAGTATCTCAAATCCATGTTGTATCTAAGTGGAGTCTCCCAGGTAATTATATGTTTAGATATTTAAAGCCTAAAAAAGAAACCAAACCTCGCAGTACGGTTACTTCTGTCCTGCGTTTACCCCAAGATTACCCTAAGTACAAGAACCAGACTCTTATATATCTCCTTTATGTTATCATGGCTCATGAGCTGTTTGTCTTTCGGTAAGCTAATAAGGAATGAGATTCTCATTAATTTACCTTTCCCTATTCTCTCGTTATCCCACATCCTTCGTCTCGACAAGGCAGGGAAACGCACTATATACCTTATGCTAATGTTGGTTATATTCAAAGGCTATGATAGCCATCTTTTTTTTTTATAAGAGATGGGTTAGCCCTTGGCCAACAACCAGCCATGTGGCAAGGATGAGGCCTAAGATGGAGCGAGCTCACCCAGACTGTTATGGCTCAACTACACTATCGGCGATTAGAGACAATTACGGGTGAGCACGATTGTGTAGAGGGAATACTCGGCTGTGCTTATCGATCATCGTCTATGATCGTCTGCGACCCGTGATTTGTTGGTTTTCGGGTACACATCAAATCTTGTAGACTTGCCGTTCGACTAAGTACTACAGACGATTGTGTGCTTGCACGATGATCGTGCCGATTATAGACGATCACACACGATCAACAATCATCGCCGATAGTGTAGAAGGCCGTTAAGTGTGGACAGTCAATATACTCACCTTTACACAAAAAACAAATAAGTACTTTGGCTACCTGCTAGTAAAAGTATAAGACACCCGTGGTCCGAAATTCAGTGGACAGTTACAAAAACTCAAACATTAGTTGTCGCCTGTCGGCTTTACAAATAAACAAACAAACCTATTTATGCTCTAGTGCATATCTATTACACGCAACCTTTGTGTCTATTTTAATCCATCACTAAGCTGTTTTAAAAGGGCTGCCGACGGTGGAATCTAAAATTCGCCATAATATGCAGACTGTCCACGCGACGAACGGTTTTAAAGAATAACAAATTTATTAGATTCTTTACTATCTTTTGCCCGCGACTTCCTGCACGTCCTTAGCGATTAGTAATTTTGTTAGGGATTTCTTACCCGGGGTCCACCTGACAAGCTCAACCTACCCAGGTTGACGACGGAAACTTGCGTTGACCATTAGTACACCTGAAAAGGCACCCTATGACCTTCTCTGTACCCATTGTCTGTACCCCTGAAAAAAGTGTAGATAGTTAATAATAATGCAAAATGTCATGATGATCGGTTGAGTAAACAAACTTGATTTCGAAGTTATTATAATATAACTAGCTTTTTCAGTCATAGCATGATGATAGTCAGTTTTATAATCTGCCTTAGAATTGGGCTATTAACAACAGCTTATAGGTATTAAACAGCCTAATATTATATTTAACAAACTCTATCAGCTTTATTATAGGTATTATAGGCATTATAAATAATTATTATAGGCACTAGCTAAATTCATTTGGAAAAATGAAAAATATAACAGGGAAAATAATTATATGAGTATTATTAATAACGCCCGACAAGTTTGTCGCTGTGCCGTCGGTGACTCCGCCACGGTGACAGTGGCGCCCCGTTTTTTATATTTTAGACGATCACTCGTGAACTTAACATTTTTCCAGGATAAAAAGTGTCCCATAATATGTTAATCGAGATTAACATATAAAATCTGATTAATCAGTTGTTTTGCGTGAGAATGTAGATTTAGGTAAAGATAATTGATTGGTCTCGCTGCGCTTGACTAGATAGAGCGCTATACAAAAGCAATAGCTCCGAAAAAGTGGCAACTTTTTATTGTAGTGTGTGTAAAAAATCGTCACTTTTTATCACTTTTTTTTGCTTTTTACCAAGTTTAATTATGTTTTTACACAGTTTCACTACGCAAACTGGTATTTCAGTATGCCTAAAATTTAATAAAACATTCGGCACGTACACATCAAAGACAGTTTGCAGTGTGACTGGCTCGGGTACGCCGAATTCGGCGTACTATTTTATGCCGCATTTTACAAGTACGACGGCGGTATCTATTCGAGCGCAGCGAGACCAATCATTTATCTATGAGATTTAGGACATACTCTTGCCATTGGCTACATAATGAAGACTACATTTAAATGGTGTAATAAAGTTTAATGTTATTCATAATAATTAGCTGACCCGGTGAACTTCGTGCCGCCTCAAATAACTGTAGATATAAGGATTATTCCCTATCTTTTGTCTTTACAAGGTAGGCTACGCCCTTGCATCTCTTCTTGGTTATACTTAAGTAGTTGAGTATAATATGCTGTACATTTTTGTGTAACGCTCGACATGGGAGGTATCGGCGCTTTGATGGATTATCCATGCCGTAAGTATATTGCAATCCTTGTATTGTGTGAGCTGCTTGTAGAAATTGCCGACTATTCGTCTGTAGTAGGGTGACCAGCTATACAAAATTTTTTAGAGACTTATTCAGTTACAGACAAATAATCACTATAAATATAATTGCATAGTATACTGAGAAGAAACCTCGAAAGCTACTTAGTTAACCATCCTTTTTACTAAGTATATTTATAATAAAATATTTATTTTGTCCTTACAACTAGTCGATTATAGTAAAGATATAAGATAATCTATAGTAATTAATGTATATCATACCTCTTTCCATAAGTGAAAACCGCTTTAAAATCGGCTTAGTCATTCTTAAGTTTTTTTTATATATAAGAAGAAGAAAAGAAGTAATATGGCCATAAATAAATACCTATTTTATAAAGACAACACCCACAACACCTTAAATAATAAAAGAATTTATGTAGATAGATAAAGATTAGCTTTATGAATATAATGAATATAAATAACATTTGTAAAAAATAATGTGATAAGTATTGTCTAAATAGATGGTTACCCAATTCAAACAGGGCACTGGCTACTTATCTTATAAAGAAACATTATTGTAGATTTATTTTAGATATACTTATCCACCAACTATGTATTTTATATATAAATGTTATATGTTTTTGTGTATGTATTTTATGTTTATATTTATGTGTGTATGTGTTTTTATGTAAGTATATATGTGTTATGTTATGTTTTTTATATAAATGTGTTCACAAACTGTTATGGGCCAAAGAAAAAAGTTTTTTGAAACATTTTTGTATTGTTTCACTTATACAGAGAAGTATTTTTTATGTTAATGGAGACAGACAGGCTGACGGTCTATCCTACTATGGCCGGCAGCGCACTTGCCATACCAGCTGTAGCGTTGCTTGTGTTATAGACGGGTTACGGAAGTCACCTACCATCGTTAGGGACCTGTCAGCCTACTGAGTGCCCAGTGCGAGTTTTACTCGATCGCTCGAGCAAGCAGCGCCACCTAGTGGCTAACGTGTACAGCTGCTTCATTCCCATATAAAACGAATTCGATGCGTTTGATCGAGTAAAACTCGCACTAGGCCCTCTGACGTCTTTATATAAAAAAATACACATTGGTTAAATCTGTAATCTAGGTAGGTATCATAGGATATTTCAAGTTACTTAGTGCTACTAATATAGTAGGATATTAGAAGATACCTATGATTTTATCGACCTAATAAATTAAATGACACAATTATCAATACATAAATATGTAATTTTAAAAAAACCATCGCTCAATATTATCGCTAGACAGGTAAATGTGATAAAATTCCAGAAACCAACCAATATAATTTATCTATTCTTATCTACCTTATCCACCGTTTTGTCAATGTATGGGGAATTACCTATTATATTTCTGATTATTTCTTATCTCCATATCTATGCTCTTCTTTGCATGCTAAAGTAATTTATTTAATGTATTACTTATTTTATTTTATTTTATTTATTAGGAAGCCCACACAGTATACAACAAACCATACAATTTTTCACATTTTAAACAATATTTTATAATTATTGTATGTATTCTCCACATACATTTTATAACATTTTATAATTATTGTATTGTATAAATTTAGGAGATCAATGTAGCTATCAACTTTTTTTAATAATTCGTCCTTGTATCTTGTAAAAATTTCTTCTGCACTCTCTCTATCCTATTATTAGGAATACCTATTACTAAACTAAAGATTAGGAATATAATAAATAAACTTACAGATTTATTATTAGTATTGATATTATAAAGAGAGAAGATTTGTATATTTGTAATGAATAAACTCAAAAACTACTGAACCGATTTTGAAAAAAAAAATCTAGGTATAGAAAGCTACATTATCAGTGAGTTACATTTAGTACCTATATTTTATTTTATTTATTTACTTATATTATGTATAATTTGCAGAAAAAAATTGCATTCTTGCGAACCCGTTTGCAAGTCGCTAAATATTATTATACTAGCTGGTGCCCGCGACTTCGTCCGCGTTCTGGATGTTCAAAAAGAGTCAAAGACAAGTTACATCGATTCTTCTGTGTGTCCAACACTAAACTAGAATGAATTGCCACAGTGTTATTCGGTAGCGCACAAAAGCGGCGCATCAAAAGATGACGCCGCGTTTGAAGTATGCCCGGGCGCAATGTATGATAGCGGTCAATACGAGATTCATCGTTCCCTTTGATATCGGATCTTGTTTTAATTCAAATGGACGTGTAACACACCATTTCTTTTATGTGAGAAAAGGCAACCGGCAGGCTAACGGTTGGTATGCGGCTACCGTTGGATATAAACACAATCGGCACCATTGGAATGCAAGTGCAATGAGAGAAAATCGTAATGGAATAGCATAGGTGAATAACGAAACATGCATCCTTATGCATACAGGTGGTCTTCTATTGGGCGGTAGTCCTAGGGTGTCCTAGTCCTCCCTCCCTGGGTACGCCGGGACCTTGTCGCGGGCTCGGCTCACCCTTGGCTTTGGGCCGGCCTCGGGTGCTAAGGAGGCGTAAAACCGAGCGTTCCGAGCGGGCTCCCAAGCGGGAGCCCGTAGCGGAGCGCTCGCGGGACGAAACCCTCGCGGCTCGCATTTGGAGAGTGCGGCCTAAGAGTTGCACGGCGTACCTAGGCGGAACCTCGGCGTACCCGCGGTTCCGGGTACGCCGAGGTTTACAATATTACAATATTGATTGAAACCAATATTGTAAATTGCAGTAGCGAGTTTATTTGTTTGTTTCGCATTCACACTTTGCATACACATTGTCAGTGCGACGAGAACCGAGCATTACTGAGAAAGGCCGAAATACGAATGACTGTCAATGGTGGTCAATTGCATGGTAGTAAGTATATGGTATCTATGGTTAATTGTAATTAAACGGCTGTTGAAACCGCTGGGCACAGCTAGTATTAGTTTTACAAGTTGAAAAGCAAAAAAAAAAAAAACAATGTATAGGTATTTCCTCACATTCCGATGGCGCATTAACTCGTTAGCGGCGATCTGTTCACCACCGCGGGTTGTAGTGCTGTGCTCTTGACAGGGAATCAAACTCGCGACCCTCACTTTCGTACGGTAGTGGCAGCAAACCAATCAAATTTAAATATTCACTGAAAGCGAGTAATGTTTTAAAATTATATATATAAAAAATCGGTGAAAAATTGTCCAACTGATGGTGAAAACCGCATCGAAATCCCTTGCGTGGTTTAGGAGGTTTACAATTTAATTATATCATTATTAACGGTTTGGTCCCATAACGTTGAAGTTTCAAACTAACCATCATATCATTATTACCTACCCCTCCTCTAGGTACTGGAGTTGAACCAATCAGAAACAGCCAAGATCCAACTGGATTGTATACTTTCGTAATTTTTGAGTAATTATTTATACAGAAGACCTTAAAAGTATGTATACGCCTCTGTATAATATTTATTAGTAAAATATGTACATTTAAAGGGTGCTATGTAATTTAGTTTATAACGGAATTATTATATTTGTTAGTAATAGATATAATTTATGAAAAAAAAAATTGAACTCTAAATGTTTTTGCTGACACTACCTGCGCGCACGCAAGAGTACGGGAGCTTCACGCATGATGAGCTCAGCATGGGGCCAATCTCTGTTTGTGGAGATAATCTCACTGTCTACCAGAACCTCAGGACGTTGAGTACCTGCACACATCTAATATGAATACAAAATAAATATGAATGAGAACGTTTAAATTAAGCAAGAGATTCTCATTTTTCATATATTTTATACAGATTTTATAACGATTTATTGATTAACTTAATTCTGGGTGTTACAATTTCGAATTATATCTAACTATTTGTTGCATGCGAGTCCGCGTAACCTTATGAAAACATAGCCTATGTTACTCCGCCTCGCTGATAATGAATGTAGCTTTCTATAGGTGAAAGAATTTTAGAAAATTGTTCCAACTTAGAGATGGTTCGCCTGTCTCACTAGTTCAAAGATAGGATTGTAAGTAACACGATAATGAATCAAAAATGTCAATATAACTGCATCCAATGAGCAAGGGAAAAAAATAATTTGGCCCCATAACGTCAGAGTTTCAAATCGTCATTTTAAGGATATCAAAGTACATATTATGTACTTTGATATCCTTAAAATCCCATGGGTTCCTGAGCGGGCAGCCAAGTAGAGGTCGTTACAAACATAAATACAAATCTTCTCTCTTTATAATACTTATTAGATTCAGCAGTACTACCATCTCTAAAGAGTGTCACTTGTACTACCAGTAGTACTAGTGATACAACGTTGTAGTATTTGTACTACCAGTAGTACTTCTTGGTTGTACTACTGTTATTTACTTACTATCTTTATGCCTTGGGTCACAGCTTCTGGAAACAGCTTACAGCTTACCTAAGTTATTTTCATCAATAACTTACTTTATTAATAAAATAAGGTTATGTTGAAGTCTCTTACAAGTGGTATTAAATTGATATTGAATGTAGTTGATAAATTAAGCAATTCATGTCCGAGTTTTAGTCAATATAATATATTTGTAACATAATCAATCGAATTGGTCACTTTGTAACATAATCAAATTGGTCACTTCATGAAATAAAATATTTTTTCTGGTAAAACTAAAAATTAAATGATACACTCTCATTTATCCTCTTTTTGGGTCACTCCCGGCTCTTTTTGAGGCTCGCTCTTCAGTTTCTCCCTCAGTTTCTCTAGCTGCTTCTTTTGCTGATTGAAGAAGTAACCTTCTTCATTGGCAGCTGCGAACTTTCCCAAGCCTCCTCCCGACTCCCTCACAGATCCTCCAGCACCACCGCCTTTCCCGGCTCCAGCTCCCGGTATACCAGCAGGATTGGTGTAACAACACTTTGGATTGTTCATCACGGAAACAGAAATTAAAGAGTTAACTCCAATCCGTTTACAAAACATGTTTAAAAAACCCTTTTTATTTACATTAGAAATTGTTTTAGTAAGATACATGTTTTTTTTTTAGTTTCTTTTATTTGTAATTTGTGACAATGATAGATTAGATATTTTGACACAAATAGTACTGAACGCTTTTGAAAAAGGAAAATTAACGTAAGCATTTAAATTCATTTTTATAAGCGATAAATAACTGACTATGTATATCTAAAGAGTTTTGTAATGATTATCTATAGTTACTAATATTATAAAGGAAGATTTCTATGTTTGTAATGAATATACCAAAAAATGAATGAAGACATTTTTACAAATTATCTTAAAAGAATTTTGTTGTAATTTTTTTTTCATTTTATATATTAATTTTTTCCAAAACCACGTTGAATTGAGCACCCATAGAACCCAAAACTATATTGCAAATAGATTTTTGAGTAAATTTTTTTGAGACTTTTTAGTTAATTATTAATTAATTTTAAAATATATACTTATTATGTAAAATTCCTTTCAGCTATTAGTTGAAGCGATAATAACATAAATTTGTCTCGGTACATAAACATTACGAATTTACAATTTAAAGTGTAGTATAATAGGTATGTAAAATTAAAACAATGTATGTTTTTTTATACTAATTACTGAACAGTGTAAAGCAATAATTAGCATAAAAAAGAAATCGTATTAGTTTATAAATATGAGCATTATGTGACCAATAACATTATTCAAAACTATGTTGTATGTATAGAATGTGTGTTATAGGATTTAATAGAAAATTAATATGAAATATATACTGGTAAGTTTTGCTCATTGTTTTTAGTCTAGTCGAATAATTATAATTACTTACTTATAATTATTGCATATTAGGGCCTCTTTCACCATCTGTCAAGTAGGCTAACCTAACCGTCATTTAAAGTCACCTGTCACCGGGAATAATTTAGCTGATATAGCTGACCTTTGTTTGTACTGTAAAAGTCCGAAACATTAAAAAGAAAATAATAAAAAAAATCGCCTATCAAAGGATGCACTAAACCGAGTGCATAATTCAATAAAACATAAAATTATTTCTAAAAGTAAATAATCAACACTTTACTTGTAGTTGGTGAAAGAGGCCCCTTCAAAAGCCAAAATGAGGGAGAGACGATGTTACCGTTATAATGTTAATAATAATTAATATTATTTTTAATAATAGATACCTATTTATTAGTTAATATTATAATTGACGACCCGTTTGGTCTAGTGGCTAGTAAGCCTAGCTTTTAACCAAACGGTTGCGGGTTCGGTTCGAACCAACCGGTAGAAGGTGCTGTGTGGAATGTGTGAAGGTATTAAAACACTATAATTTATTTATAAATGCGAAAGTTTGTGAGAATGTATGAATGGATGTCCTTTACTCTTTCAAGCAAAAGCAACTATTTGGATGAAATTTGGCACACATATAGTTTATTACCTGAATTAACATTTAGGTTACTTTTTATTCTGGAAAAATATTAGGTTACCGAGGGATCGTCTAAAAATATAAAATATTGGACGCCATGGCAGCGCTATCGTCGCGTCGTGTCGTTACAGCGACAAAGATGTCAGGCGTTACAATACTCATAACCCGGACATAGTCGGGGGCACCAGCTAGTTTATAATAAACAGTTGCCTTTGTGGTGAAGTGGCTTTCAAGAAAAAGTACGTTTAACCTTTTCCCCAGACTAAAAAAAATGAGATTACTTGAGTGGTCTTAAATGTACTAAGTAAATTCTAAACTATGATGATGATAATAATAAAAACATCTGTTTCAGATAATTATATCGTTGTGCGTGCTTTGGTCATCTGCACAGGAAAGGTAAATTTTATAAATATATACTTCAAAATATTAAAACAATTTTAAAAGCAACAATAGTCCCGTCCGCATAGAAATAATATATAAGATCTTTGCAAAGTGTTTGTGATTATGGAGCGATCCCAGTACAGCGTTATTATAGATTATTATCATTATTAAAGTCAGCTTGTAAACAATTATATAGGCAATCAGCGATATAAGTATAGGTTATATAGGTAATGTAGGTAAACCTACATGTTGAAAGTTTGCAAATTATGTACAATAAAGGTTGAAATGGTGTCAAATTTTCCGTAAATATAGAAGTAAAACGAAAGTTTTTGATATTTTAATAAGTTATCCATTTTTTAAACAGTTAATATTTGAGATGTTAAAATTTATTTAACATTATCTCTCTTACAGATTATCATCAGAAATTATAAATCCAAAGAAAAACGATGTACCAAATGGTTCAACGCAACACTGTTTTTGTTATACACGAAATTCTAACTTTGATCTTGTTCGGGATCGTATAAATCCAAATAAAAATCCATTGAAAAGATTAGTAGCATATTTTTATATTAATGAGTATACAAACCGAGTTAGTGTGTATATACCAAACCAAGATATTCAAAATGTAATGCCAGATATAAATTATTATGATGATGATATTATTAGTGATGTAACAGACGGATTTTCCGTAAACTCTATTGTCAAAAACCCTTACACAGTTAAATATAATGGTACAGAATTTAAATCATCTGATTTCAGCATTTTCAATAATGAAACTTCAAATGCTGCGGATTTTCCAACAAAAAATGAAAGCAAAGAATCTATAAACAAATATCCATATGAGAGTGAATATCTAAAAGATGAAGATACACAAAAGTATTATGACACTACAGAAGATTTTTCAAGTAAATATGTTCCACGGTCATGGGATAACATTAATATCAAAAACAATATTATCAAAATTAACGGTAAAACCTATAATAAAAAAGCAAGCATGTGGTTGCCACAATCAGAAAAACAGTTTGGTGGTCCAAACTACGAAGAAGCCATATACCAGCCTCAAAATTGGCAAAGTAAATGGCCTCATCATTCTTCAGTAACTCAGAATTCAGATAACTTTGATCCTAAAGGCGAAAATTACCATAAAAGTCCAGAAATCGAATACCCTCAGCACAAATATCTAGACCTATATAACAGTATCACAAACATTGAGAAAGAATTTCCGTACCTTCATTCCAAATATCCAAATAAGGAACAACATACCAACGATTTTGTTCCACAACAACGCGTAGACGCTAGGAAATTATTTAAAAATCAATATAATCGAAAAATACAAAAGACGATTGAATCTAACGATGAGTATCCTCAATATGGAGAAGATATCCTACCTACAGCGGCATGGATCTCAAAACTCGAACAAGAGCCTACAAAAAATAAGGAAAAATTCTCTTACGCTCAGTTACAATCTTCAAAATGGTGGAACAAATTTGACGATGACCAATTTGAACCATCAGTTACAACCTATGAAAGAAAGATCTTTCCAAATGACAAACACAATCGTCGCACAGATATGGACATTAAATTTAATAACCACGAACCCCAACCTCTTGAAAGTAACAGGTATAATTTAGTCAATCCAACTTATTCGAAGAAGCCCCAGAAAAATTCCCTGTATCAAAATTCCCTTACACAATTCTGGCCAAACAAACTTGATGAAAACAACAAAAAATCATTAGACACATACTTTAAGAATATAAAACGTCTTAATGATAAATATAATATACCCACAGATACGAAGCAGCCTCTAGCATCCAAAGATAGCCGGTCTAATTTGGTAACTCCAACTTATTTGAACAATTCACAACACCCGAAAGCTATCTGGCCCCAGAAAAATCCATTTTATTCTCAAAATCAAAACTATGTCCCTCCTGAACGCTATCAGGACGAAAATAAGTACAACCGACCACAGTTTCTGGAGGATATGGAGCAAGAATCTGAGACAGTTACTGATTCAAGTACTAAAATGAGTGTAGAAACTCTAGATAAATTAAAAAGGTATAAATTTCAAAACAAACCAAATAATTCAAATCTACATAATATTAAAAATCCTTCTTACCTAGAACATAAATTTGCAGAAACCTTCGGCTTTTTTAATTCTTCTCTGAATTATCCATACAATTCTCTGTTAAAACACATGCAGAATATTTCCAGAAACTACAATAACACATTTGACACGTGGTACAATAAAGAATTCAAGTGTGTCGAATCGAATTTACAAATGGTTGATGCCATTGACATGAGAGAATTAAAACTTAAATTAAGAGAAACACTTGCCCAAAACGGTATTACTGTTTCTAACAACGGAGTCTTGAAAGATTCTAAAGGTATCATTATAAATTTGAATAATCTAAAACTTCAACCAGTATTGATAGGAAATGCATTTTCTTTTGATAAATTTATGTCCTTCATCAAAGTTCACAGAAGAGTTGGTTTACCACCGTCATTCTACTTGCAAGCTGTTATAATAACTATAGAAAATCCAATGAAAATATTGGGAATCGTACCTTTGGGAGTGTTGAATTTATCAAAACAAATACCCATTCAAATATTGGAATCTCAGTACCCGATCTCAGAAGAAACATACACGCAATCTCAAAAGGCTATTAACCAAAACACATATAACACACTAGCAATAGCACAAACAAAAGATGATCGAATTTCAAATTATGTTGGAAACACACGATCGAGAAACATCTATGTTCCACCGAATAATGTTGCAGGGATCCTTAAACATTTCTATGAAAATTATGATAAACGAAACTACAACAAAATTACTGATCATAGTAAATTGAATGATATATACGAATTAAAAAATATTGAACAATATCAGAAACTGAAAAATTCGGATAGTATGCCAAGTTATCGAATCATCGGCGGCAATAGTGCTACCGGTAGTGGACGAGCAATATCCAATAGAGGTAGATCAGGCCGAAGAAACCTAGATAGCTAAATATTATTGATTCCTGTAAAAAGTCGAGTCATTACGATTGACATAGTGGTTGTAAGTTATGCGTAATTTAGAATGTTTATTGCTTTTATCTTAAACATGATCAGACATATTTAATGCATTTTCACACTATAGCCACAAAGTAATCTTATCGCTTCTTATACCTTACAACTTATAAGTAACTAGTAACTTAGTAGTAGTTCTTAGTAACTTCTTTATAAGCGCGAAAGTAATTTGGTGTTGCTCCATATATTTCTGATTATCAGTAAAACTGTTATAGCATTTTATTTTAAAAGATATTATCTTTAATTGGTGTTAATAGCCCCACATAATTTCTGAGAGTAAACCGGACTTAATTTGTATGATAATAATTTATTTTTATACCGATGTATAAAAATCTTGCTGTACAATCGACACGCAGTAAGGAATTATAGAATACTAGCTACACGCTCTCGGCTTCGCCCGGGTTCAAAATAAAAACTATCCTATCTTTTAAGTTGAACCAAATTACACATAGTTACGAAGTTTTATCAAAATCGGTTCAGTAGTTTAGGAGTTCATTGGCGTCAAACAACGTGATACGAAATCTCAAAATTTCGTGTCGTGTTTTATTTTGAACCCGGGCTAAGCCGGGAGCGGACCACTAATTTTTATATATGTATATAGAGATTTAATGTTTATTTATACTGTATACTTAATTAAATTAAAGAGAATACTACAAAAAATGTTTTATTATGAACTCAACTTAATTATTTATTAACTCAATGTAACATTATATTTCAGTAAAAATGAATAATGTGAGTAGACCTGAAGCTATCGCCCGAAAAAAGCTTCGCAGTGACTAAAAATTATATATATTTATTGATGTATGAATGTATTATCTAGCATCTTTGGCCACTGCAACCACTTACGGTATCCAGCATTCACTTATTAATCCCAATCAGTTGGACTTCTCCCTATATGAAGCGCAGTCTCATATAAAAAGATGCATAGGTATTATGTATAAAACAGCAGTCGTGAGCGCGGATTGAGATAAATATTTATCTCAAGCCAAATTATGAATAGCGACATCTGTGTCAAGCTACAAGAACTTTTATCTTTTATTATATCTTGAATTTATTGACGAGCAGTGCCATCTGGTGATTTGAATTCAACTCCAAATCTCACTTAAGCAATTATTAGTTCCGTCAAAGCGCACGAGATGGCAGTAATACATTTTTATTGTGCATCTTTTAAATTTTACCATCTTTATAATTTTCATTTTTACATTTTAAATATTAACAATAGCTAGGGTATTCTAAAAAAACCATTAGCTTCAATAAGAATAAATAAATAATTTATTTGTTACGGATGGATGTTAAAATTAAGTTAATGAATGAGACACAAAAGTTAAGACAAGTTAAGTTAGTACCTACTATACTACGGAGACGGACAGTCAGTCAGTGACCGTTGAATGCTGTAGCTGCGTTGCTAGTTGATCTAAAAATAGCAGCCTTTCGGATTCCGTTCGTATTAAAAAACGAGTAAATAATCAATGACAATAAGCATGAAACTTAGTTTCGAAGTGATTTGTTGCTTTTGAATAATTAGTGTCACCGTTTCGATGTGGAGCTAATCCAGTGCTTGGTTCTTGTTTTAAGTTTTTTTGAAAATAAAATTTCGCCGCGACGTTTTGCGGTGACACGGTGTGTTCTTATTGTTTGTGTATGAAAATCGAACCGATGCAGAGGATGTTATCATCGACGTAAATGTTTCTAGGAAAACATTAATTGTGAATTTTAATGGGATTGAACCGTTGGTGAGTTTTTTAACATACTAAGTTACTTAAGTTACCTCTTGAACTTTAAGTTTTGGTATCTCGATTTTAATTCACATACTTTTTCAATAATCAGGTGACTATAATTCTCTTATAAATAGAAACACAATAAGAACCTACGTGCTGTTTTTTAAAGTTACTTATTCTTTTGTTTGAAGTTGATTAAGTACTTACCTACTGCCGCGAGAACGGCTGTCTAGTTATAGTGACTATGGACTGATATAAAGGCGTATCCAGTATAGTATTAAATATTTACTGCTAAGATATATTTTTTAAGTTAATGACGACAGACAGGCTGACGGTCGACTTGATGGTAAGCGGCTTCCTTCGCCTATGTATATCACAAGCAACGCCACAAGTGCGCTGCCAAACCATAGTAGGATTAATATAAGGCGAAATAAGCCTACTCAACTCAATAACTGAAACACATCAGCACAAATGCTTTAATTTAAGTGTGGTCTTCTGTAAGTGGTTGGTTACTGCCGACAGACGAGGTGCCCAAATGAATACAAAACGCAGTGCGCCCTATACATATGTGCCACTACTTACCTACATAGATCCAGATTTTAAAAGTTTATAGTTAAATTACGAGTTTCAATTTCACACTTCTTTCTGCTTCATGAAAATTATATTACAAATGTTGAGGACTGTAAATGAAACGGTGATGATAAATTAAAGAAATATAATTTTTTGTCTAATAAACTAAAACAACCACAAATACCAAACCAAGTGACAAATCTCTTCTCCTGCTCATGTCTCGCTACTGTTTATATTTTCTTTACATAATTTGTTTCTAATATTATTTAAAACTATTGTGACCACCAACCAGCCAGGTGCCAACAACAAATAAATAAAAAACACAATTAAAAAAGTTAAATCAAAGTTTAAAGTTTAAAAGTAAGTTGATTAAAGCTTTTAAAATATAATAAAAGGCACAGCATAACCACACATTATTTTTTCATTAGCAAAATGGCAACGCGACCGTGAATCGTCAATTAAATTGTCGGACCTTGATGATATTTGGTCAGCACCCTTGCAAAACCGTCTAAAAAGAAGTTACGGTTTTTTGTTTTGCAAGTTTTTTGCTCGGTTACCTTGAGTATGACCAGTTTTTTAATAATTTATATGAACAAGTCAATCTCAAGATTGGTCTGAACTTGTTTTTTCTGGTATTACCCACAATAGGCCGATTATCTTACGTAGATTTGAGGATAAAAGAAGGTAAATTTTTATTTAGTAATACCTAAGTATATTGAATATTTAAGTGGATAATGGTTACGAAGTACCTACATAAGTATAAATATTTATGTGGGTAGGTAATGGTTACGAATGGTTACGAAGTACCTACTTAAGTATCAAAGAGACCACGATATGACGATACCATGCATTGGTGTTTAAAATATTAAAAAATTACAAATATTATAAAATCATCCAACATCAATGACTGCAAAAATTTCAATTCTTAAAAACGTTTTTTCTATCTTTGCAAAATTTTTGTACCAAAAGGGCAAAAAATTGCATCAAGCTCCTCAATGGCCGCGACAAAGCGCTGCGCCTCTTTTTGAACATTTTTTATGATCTTGCGCAATTTTTACGGTTTCTTCTTTTAGCTTACCTTGCGATGAAGCTAGAAAGTTACGATAGTATCATAATTAATTGTCTTATTTTTAACTTGTCAGTCGTAAGTCGTAATTTATTTTACCTAACGGTAGGCAGGATGGCAAAACTCTTTAGATCTATAAATAGGATAAAAGATAAGGGATAAGAACAAGCTCTGATATATTTGACACATATACCTACATAGCCCACGTGGTCTGTAAGGGGATGGTTACTGCCGCCAGACTAGCTACTAGGTTTGTTAGGCTGTGTTTGTGACAGTGTAAGTAATGCAATTTATGCAATATGGCAAAATCTATTTAAACTATAAATTTAAGCCGATCTTTTTCATGAATTAAAATATCAGTGTAAGGTCATTTCTGTTCATAGAAAACTCAAGAGGATCTCATATTCTTAGAAATTAATTAAAGAGTCATCACGTCAAAAGTATAATAAACCAAATCAAAAATGTGGCGTCAGCGCATTTCGTCAACACGGTGTGCCACAGAATAAATAATTGCAAATTATTTATGGTAACATCTGGTTACGAATCTGTTGTTACGCAAATTTATTGAAATAATTTGTCACGTTTAGAAACACAAATCATGCAAATATCAGCTGACAATTGTCTTTGGATCAAGAAATTGATTTATGTAGGTACTTCACTTCTTCAGCCACGCTTCATAATTATTCTTACAATGATTTATAAAATTTGTTGAACATTATCATTTAGAAGCAGCAATATATATTAAGAAAACGCTAAGTAGCAATGCATACAAGAATCTTTTAACGCCCGTCGCAAAAACGGCGTGTTATAAGTTTGACATGAGTATCCGTGTATCTGTCTGTGGCATCGTAGCTCCCAAACGGATAGACCGATTTTGATCCGTTTTTTTTAAAGCTGACTTGATCGGGATTGCTATAATTTATGAAGAGTTCGAAGACCATCAACAGATGGAGGGATTCCACTGACTTCCTCACGTTTGACTGAATGTGACTGAATGTGAAATCTAGTATTTTGGTATATAAGTACAGTCAAGGGCAATAATATCTGTACGTTTCCAAAGCGGCAAAAATATCTGTACAGTTGAGAGGCTAGAAATATCTGTTCGATAATTCGGTCAGAAATATGTGAGCATTTAAAGGGTCAAAAAGATCTAGACGTTCACGTGGTCATAAATATATGTACAATGTCAGTCAAACACGCAAATATTATAAAAACAAAGAGCGTGTCAAGACTGTCAAGTCTAGTTATCAAATATTTTGATGTTTTGCATATTCTCTACTTTTTTTAAGTATTTTATGTGTAGTTTATGTATTTTTTTATGAACAGAGCCAATAAATGCGCATTTGTACTACCATAAAATTTACTTTCGGCACTTTCCTTCTTTCTTTTACAACTCGCTAAAACCTATTTGTTGACGCACAAAACTAATTCAAAAAACCTAAATGGATATTTAATAAAAATTCATATCGATAAATCTAGACGTGATAAAAAAAATCGGCCAACGGGAATAGATTCAAAGAAAATTTTCATATTTTTGACATATTTTTTGAAGGAGGATTTCGTTGCAGACCAGTGATTAATTATTAAATGCTCTAAGTTAGTAAAAACCTAAGTGTTCTTTTTAACGGCAAAGAGACATTTGGGTATCTCGAACGGTTTTCGCAGCGCACGCAATGGAAGCCCTCAAAGATGAATAATTTTCCCCGTTTTTTTCCACATTTTCGACTGTTTCTTCGCTCCTATTAGTCGCAACGTGATTTTATATAGCCTAAAGCCTTCCTCGATTAATGATCTATCCAACACAAAAATAATTTTTCAATTCGAACCAATAGTTCCTGAGATTAGCGCGTTCAAACAAACAAACAAACAAACTCTTCAGCTTTATAATATTAGTATAGATTAGCGTAATCGAAAGATTTTCGTACTAATATTGTATAATTACTTAAATTCCGAATAAATATCTTCCGTTTCATCGCTACGTCTAGTATAAATATGTTACTGACATAAATTTAGCATTGAAAAAACGCTAATATAATATTCACGAGAAAAACCATGTGAAAATCGTATACTTATGATAGCTGTGAACGCTGCGAAGCAGAATCTAAAATAATAGAATGAAAGGTGAAAGAAATATTACGTTAATGATGCCACAATCAAAATGAAAGGGACAAACAGATCATATGACAGAATGGTACTCTTTTCGATGATTGTCATAATTCAAAATACGAAAACTTGTTTGTTTGTACAGATATTTATGCACTCCTATTTGCCTAGATGTATTTGACTGACATTGTACATTTATTTATGGCTACGTGAACGTCTAGATCTTTTTGACCCTTTAAATGCTCACATATTTCTGACCGAATTATCGAACAGATATTTCTGGCCTCTCAATTGTACAGATATGTTTGCCGCTTGGAAACGTACATATATTTTTGCCCTTGACTGTACATGGTATATACTATTAATTCGGTGCTATTTCCATGACACTGTAACCTTTACCTGATGCTGCAGCATCAAGTAGAGTACGGAACACCCAAGTAATAAGAAAGTTACAGCATATAGGTACGAGTATATAGCGTACTAGCTGTATGCATTATTATCTAGGTAATAATTATTAACTACCTGTATTAAATTTTATTTAAAACTAGCTGGTGCTCGCGACTTCGTCCGCGTGAAATAGTTATTTTGGGAATCATTTGGGTATCTCGAACGGTTTTCACAGCGCACGCAACGGAAGCCCTCAAAGATGAATAATTTTCCCCGTTTTTTTCCACATTTTCGACTGTTTCTTCGCTCCTATTAGTCGCAACGTGATGTTATAT
Organism: Synanthedon tipuliformis; assembly: GCA_947623395.1. Classification (NCBI taxonomy): domain Eukaryota; kingdom Metazoa; phylum Arthropoda; class Insecta; order Lepidoptera; family Sesiidae; genus Synanthedon; species Synanthedon tipuliformis. Next base: position 4,440,324 of record OX392428.1, on the reverse strand, counting down.
AGCCTAAAGCCTTCCTCGATAAATGATCTATCCAACACAAAAAGAATTTTTCAATTCGAACCAGTAGTTCCTGAGATTAGCGCGTTCAAACAAACAAACAAACAAACAAACAAACTCTTCAGCTTTATAATATTAGTATAGATTTAAATGTGAAAACACTAAATAATACTACAGTGAGCAAGACAATAACTTTTACTGTTATTATTTATGAATAAAAAAAGGTAGGTTCATTATTGTTAGTTTCATTATTATTGGTATTATTGTACTTTGTCTTTCGAAAGGAACTACGAATCTGGTTGAAAGGAAGTCGTGTCCGTGACCCACGACATTTTGTTGACAAACGCCGTGAACACCACAGCCAACTAATACTAAAACCAACTAAATTATATGAGCCTTGAGCCAATAGCATTATCCATGGATATACAGCTATTGCAATGTAGAAAATGCAGTTGCCTCAACCGATGGAAATTGTAAATTAATTTAAAATTACTTAAATAATTTAATTTGCAATGTGGTAACAGAGAATTATGTATATTATACATACTTATTATATATTATTATATAGATATGGTATATTATTTGTAGTGGCAGGACATGCTGCGTATCGCAGTCATTTATTTTGGACAGCCGTCTGGCGGTAGAAACCACCCGCTTAAGGTCTGATGAGCTGAATAGACAATTAGACAATCATTACTGTTATGTAGTGTATACATCTTGGATTTGTTCACTGGCAACATTACAAGCACAGTCTAAAACGTGTCACGTGACTGATGCCAGCGATCCACGTGGGATAAGTTAGTTGCGTGTCGGGGTCTGTCCATGGAGTGGTGCGTGAGCCTCTGAGAGCATAAGGAAGGGCACTACAATTACAAAGAATATTGAAAAAAGTTGTAAATCTGTTCACGCCAAAAAACTTCCCAAATTACCTACTTAGTACCTATATGTAATGGAATTGAATATTATACATTACAGAATGATATAGGTTTGAATTATTTGTTCTAACAAAAATATAAAACACTATCGGAAGTTTATATAAGAATCCAACAAGAATTGACAATGTAAATTCTTACAGCAAACATAATATTTTTGAATATAAAATAGAGCCTTATTTCTAAGGCCGTAAGGTCAAGTCGACAAGGTTGGTGGTCGTATAATAATGTGGGTTAAAAGATCAACAGTCAATACGACTTTGTAGTTAGAGGCAGACGGGAAGAAGCAATTTAGATGGACGAGGATCATATTGGGTCAATTGACTGGTGTTAGCCGGTTGCTTTTAAGAATATTAATTGAGTGGATGCGGATGACCAATTGGTAGGATTTGCAAGAATTTGTACTTAAGGTGTAAACACACGCCAATCCTAAAAATTTGCATTTTTAAAAAATATGTTACAAGAAACTGTCAATGCAATTGGTTTGAAAAAAATATATGTTATACTTAAACATGTGAAGAACAAAATATATTGTTTATAATTTACATCAAAGTAGTAGAAACCCTACAATAAAAGTTAGAATAAAAGAAGAATTTGACTTATATTGAAATTTGTTACGAAAACGGTTTATTGCGCGCAAATGATTCCTGCAGCGAATAATAAGTAAATGTCATTTAAAAAAATTGTATTCATTTTTTTTTTTTTTTTTTTAATGTAGTTTTAATGAAAAGTACAAAAAACCACATTTATCAGGCCTGTTGAATTGTTTTCGCCGCCTCGGAACTCTAAATATATGGAGCTACAGTGTCTCAGTGACTGCGTTGAGGTGTGGATTACGTTTGTGTTTTTCGTGTGGAATTAGTATGATATATATAAACATTCTAAAGGTCATATCGGTGAAGGTCAAACGTCAATGTCATTCGCCTTTGTGAATCCCTTAAAAAACAATAAACATAAATTATATTGTGATATATTGTGAATTTGAATCAAGAACAAGTATTATTTTCATCTTCTACTTCTTAGCTCTCATATAATGCCTCAGGCTCCATGGGTCTCGCAATCCCACACTTTTTACCTATTTCCTCTTTTTTACCTATATCCACTTTTTTACCTATTTTTAACTGCAGTTTCCACGTCAGCTTACGGCTAATATAAATATATTGAAGCACCTTATCTTCATCTATATTAGGTTCATTCATCAATACTAGGCCATAAAACTACTGCTATATGCTATGGCACTGCAACTAACAATATTCAATTTAAATAATATAATAAGTTTACTACTTCGGCTGCTTTGGAAAGAATAAATACTCTCTTTCTTTATAATATATATTTTCGTGTAAAGTTAGGCAGGAAGGCCTAACCGCTTCTATCTAAAGACCTCAATTTTTAATCTTCTTGCTCATTAGAAAGTCGATTGGAAATTAACCGAGCTCAAAAGACCTTCGTTATTCTAGCATTTATTCTAATTTCACTTTTGCATTCTCAAGTGTCATATGTAAGGTCACATTACTTATACTTTCTGACGTTTTATGTGTTACCAACCTTGTAATAAGGCTAAACCCGTTCGACGCGAAGCTGAAAACATATTGTCAGCCCCTGGAATCGTCGCTGGAATACTAATAATCTGTGAATACTAATTTACAATTCAAATTTGTTTAGCCTCAGTGACGATTACGTGCTTTTGGTTGCATTTAAGCAAAAGTTCAATTTGAACGTACAATTTAAAAAAGTTTGATGTACAGAGTACTTAGTTAGGTACAGAGACAGTATAGGGGATTATAATTAACTGTCATGTGAGATTAGCGGCGATTATACCACTGGCTGGTTATCGAACCAGCCAGATATATTCTGAAATTTAATCTTAACGACACTGCATTCCGCACTCAAGACTAAGTTATATCTATAGTTACTCTGTGGTTACGGTACGGTTCAGTTTTCACTGTTTAATATTCTTATTTTGTTTGTTGGGAAGTTCCAGTGAAAAGGCATCTTCTGGGTGAGCTCCCTGCAGGCTTCATCTACACTGCACAGCTAGATGCTGGCCAAGAGAAAACTTATCTCTAATAACATATATAAATGAAATATAAGTATAATGTGATATACATTAACGAGATCTATTGATCCGTTTTGATACCTACTGATCCGGTTTGAACATAGCTTATAACCGCTTTAGGCATCCCTTTGGGCAAATAGAATGTGTGTCAAAAAGAGTCTAGTTTTTTTTATTTATTGTTTTAATTTGTGGGTTTTTTTTAGTTTTTTTTAGGTTAATCAATATTCACTGATAACATGCTAAAATTAAAATTAAAAATAAATAAAAATATAAATAAATCGTTTCTACATTAACCATGATTAATAAATTTTACATGTATTAATCATACATCATTTTACATCATTTTTATTTTAGGAATGTTTTTACATTCCTTTTATTGGAAGGCTGTGCCAGGAGCCTTCGCTCTTCCATAAAAGCTAGTAACAAATTTTTATTTTTTTAAAATTATTTGTGTCGGTAATTAACAATTTATGTCAATCAAGTTATACAATAAATATTATAATTATTTGATTGGTTACATGTGAGATTAGTTTACATAATCACGAACCGAATAGCCACTTATTAATTCTTCCGCGTTGTGAAAAACCTTCATAGTAATTTGCTCTCAAGTCTCAACATACATACAATACACATATATGCAATATACATATGCAAATATGTAAATGATTCCGTTAATTGTGCATAAAATTAATAAGATCTGTTCAAAATTACATTTTTCTAGTGTATAAATCTTGGTATGGTAATTTTTAAAACATTTTTCCTTGTAACTCTTACCATTTTTGCATAATTTGAGGTTTTATTTTATTTTATTTTATTTTTCAACCCTTTCTACAGGTTAGATTCAGGTTCTCCAAACATCGATATAAACTTATTTACTGTGATCCATCAATTGTGTATTTGAAGTTGGATGTTAAAAAATCTAGAAATCCATTAAAAAATATTGAGATCCATCAATAAAGCTAGACTACACGTTCAATAAATACTACGATACATAATTATTTATTGACGGATCACAGTAAATACCTTGCGTGTAACCGTCGCCTTACAGCGTCGCCTATAGAGGTACTTATTCTACAAACTTATATCAATAATTCCCGTGAGGGACACAAATTTTGATTTGTTAGTAAACTTTCTTGGACTATTTGTATGTTATTGGTTGGACGTTTGTTCCTCAATAACGCAAAAATGGCTGAACGGATTTAGATGAAATTTGGAATACAGATAGTTTATTAGTTACCTGGAATAACATATACCTACTTTTTACCTCAGACTATAATTTACCTATTTTATTCATTTTTTTATATATTTGTTCTTTTATTGACAAAGACATTCACCATACGAATCGTAGCATTCACCTAAAAGAATATTAGAAATTGCGCCATAGATTTATTTAACAATAATTAAAATGAAGTATGTCGCACACATTAAGTAATTGCGACATTTCTGACGCACGCGGGCGCATTATCATTTGTTTTTTAAACAATTAATTCTTTTTTATATTGTAACTATATTTCCTGCGGTACAATAATAGGAATGTGGCTAGTGTGAACTAGAGTTTTATCGCTTTTAGCTAATTGATTTACAGTGCAAAGTTTCATAACATTGCAATTTATTTTAAAGAAAATAGCTTACATATAGGTACTTTAATATCCCACCTCTTTTAATGTACAATTTTATTCAAAATTTTTTTTTTAAAGCATATACCTATTTGAGAGTGTTTTTGTCGTCGGGCAGGCTGACGGTGCACTTGAAGATAGGTACCTAATACCTAACCTATAAGCACAAGTGCTGTAACACTAACAGCACACTGGCTGTAAGGAGGATGTTTAAGGAGGAGGATGAAAACTTATACACAAATCACTATCACTACATTTTATAAAGAAAAGTCCTCCGCCGCGTCTGCCTGTCTGTCTGTCCCTATGTATGCATAGATCTTTAAAACTGCGCAACGGATATTAATGCGGTTTTCACTAATGAATATAGTGGTTCTCGAGGAAGGTTTTAGTATTATAAAGTACTAATTAAGTTTTCCTGATACTTAACTGTACATCGATTTAAAAGAGACAACACTTAATAAAAAATTTCCTTAAAAAAATCCAGCTACATTTCACCGCCACATGCATCAGTAAGTTAGTAGGTGGTGGATGAAAGGGACCAAGACAGACTTACCAATTAATTTAACCGGCTCGCCTGCTCCTTCGCGCTGGTTCGTCTCCACCACACTTCACGAGTTTTTTATTGATTATTAGCGTTCGATTATTAGAGGTTTCACATACCACACGCGTTTTGAGTATATATAATTTTTGCGGATATTGATAGCGAAGCGACCACTTGTAAGCGTCTTTAGCGTCTTAAGCGTCTTTTGCGTCTGTCTTGTTTTTGGCGGTAGGGAAAAAAAGGAAAATATATAAAAATGTGGGTATATTATGCGTTTGCATTGCGTTTGCTTGTGTGCGTGATATGTGTGCGTGTGTGTATGTAAAATGGCGTCAACAGTAGGTAAGTTAAATAACCTTGCGTACATTTCGGCCCAGTTGACCGGCCGTCCATCCGTCTGTCCATACTATAGGCTTCGGTGAAAGGCGTCCTTGGCTCTGTAACATGATTTACTATTACGTTACGAATGTCTGTCTACATAATTATGCATCACCGTGTCAAGTTTAACGCGATTGTTGAAGTGTTATGGAATGTGGAGCTGTGCAGACACCTGCTGCTGTTTGAATTTTTTAAATGAACTCAACAAGTTGTTAAGACATTTTAAGTTCCTAAAATAGGGAGTTAATTTAATTCAATTCAATTATTTATTGCGAAACCATAATGTATTTATAAAGGTGTATTTATAAATTTATAAAGACCAGTGTTATGGACCCTATCGGGCATGCAACTTAGTTAAAAAAAATATATTTACATTTATATTATTAATTATTATTCATTACTGTTATAGTAGCATATTTCGGAAGTTTTAAAATTAATTAATTTGAGACAGGAACGAATAAAATTTTTACGTGCACAAACCAACAAAATGAACGGAACCTAATAAGCTGCGCATTTAGGTGCAATATTGCAAGGCCAATTTTTATATTATAGCTTCTCCGAGATAACCGAACAGATGTAAAATTTAAGGGTTTTTCTTAAATATTGTGTTAAATAAATTATAAAAGAAGAAGTAAAAGTAAAATTAAACTTAATTTAATTAATAAACTTAACAAATGTAACAAACCCTTTCTCGTCACAGTAATAAAAATTTCAGAGACAGAAAGGGTGATGAGAAAGGGTTTTTTGGGAAGTAATTCACTAAATGACAATATTACCTATTTCTCTTATGAAAGTAAAATTGATATTAACTCCAAGGAGATTCTCAATCGAGATAATGCGACGGCCCGGTGAGGTCAGCATTTTACATTATGTTAAATTGAAAAACCACAATGTAGCCAATAAAAAGAGCAAATGTATCTAATTTAGCAATTCAAAGTATAAGCCTGTTTTTCTTGGAATTATAACATACCTAAATAAAATTTTCTATGTGGTTGTTTTTTTTTTGTGAGATGATTGCCTTTAACCTTCTACAGTAAAGAATTATTTTCATTCGAACGAAACTCGATAATCTCTGGTAAATTAGTGTACATTTTGTCATCATCTCAGCTGTAGGACGTCCACTGCTTGACATAGGCCTCCCCATAATTTTACAATAGGACCGGTCAGAAGCAGCCTTTTTTTATAAGAGGAATCATCATGGATACACGTTTTGTCCCCAGGCCGGTGGGTAATGTCGGACTCCTACCCCGAGATGGTAGTGGGGTAGACCTACCGACTAAACCTCTTGAGGTCCTCGGCGACAGCTATAGCCGAAGTTGCGAGGTCGGACGAACGCTCTTCCGCAACTCCGCCGCGGGTCAGAAGCAGCCTAGATCCACCGTCTACTCGCGGCTCTAATGAGGTCTTCTGTCTACCTTGTGTCTTACGTTGCGCTTGCTATTCCACTCGAGAACCTTCCGGCGATAGCAGCCGTCGGCTCTTTGCCGAGTTATGTCTGTAACTTTCGTTTGCCTGCGGATCTCCTCATTCCTGATTCGATCTCGCGGTGTAACTCCGAGCATAGCTCTCTTAGCTAAGCAATGCGATGTTGAGCTTTATTACGAGGTCCATTATTAAGGTTAAGGTATAGTTCAGATCTCGGCAACTGCGACGCGCCTGCGGCCTTGTGACCAGGCGACCACAGTTTTGCCTGTCGCCTGTCGCTTAAAAATCTCCGCGACCCGATTGCACAACCAAAACTGCTCAATGTTCATTCAGTGTCTGTTGATTCTTCCATGCATTATGTCGGACCTTTTAACTACTTACTTACTTTTAAAAAAGAGTTATTCGGCAATTATTGGAATTTGAAAAAGAAGATGAAATCATATTAACGCTCATGCCTTCGTAAAAAAGGATAAAAATCGACTCAATCACTATTAATAATAAAAAACCGTAGATGACGTGTATTAATAATAATAAAACTCTTAGCTCTAATTATAATAAAAAATGCATTATGCAGAGTGTAGAATAAATCAATAGTCTTAAAATCACCAAACATGTCTTTAATTTGTTAAAGCAAGGTCGATTATCCTTGATGACGCCCACGAAGGTTTTTTTTTTAAGATTCCGGCTGCCAGAAGTCACGACTTCCTATCACGTTTTGAATATAAATAATCTAACTTGGTTTTATGGATAGTAGTTTATTTTTTATTACCTTACCTACTAGCTATTGCACGCGACTTCGTCCGCGTAACTTTATGAAACTATGTTACTAGCTAATAACGAAACTTTTTATAGGCGAAAGAATTTTGTAAATTAGTCTAGTAGTTTTTGAGTTTATTCATTATAAAAAAAAATTATACCTACAAAATACGAACATTTCAATTTCATGATTACTTTAGTACCTACATATATACATACATGTTATTTATTGTAATGGTTTATCGTGCTAACATTATAAATTGCGAAAGTTTAGTTTGTATGGATGGAAGTGTATACCTCTTTCACGTAAAAACGGCTCAATAGATTTGGAATACGGACGAAGTCGCGGGCAGTAATACTTACATATTTTTCATTTGACTGTACAACGCTTAATAATTCCATCACCATCTCCACTGCCTGTGTCTCTCCACAGCTGGATGAAGCCCTAGGTCGTCTATCCATCTGACCTTTTCTCGAAGAAGTCTTCGAGAACTTTTCTACCTCATCGGTTATCCGCTCTTCGACAGATGTGATCGGACCATTACAACTTCAACTTGATATTTTATTTATTTATTTATTTATTTATTTAATAGCTAACCTTACAGCATGTAACATTTAACAAATACATAAAATAGATTAAATTTTTATATAGCCTATTACAAGGTCAGTCATCTTACAATTTATAAGTACAAAAAAAAATGCTAGTAATTAAAAAAAATAATAATATTAACAATATATATATTTATATATGTATCTATGAATTATGTGTGTGTGTGTGTGTGTGTGTGTGTGTGTGTGTGTGTGGTACTGGTACTGCTCAGTGGAGGGGGTCGGGTCATTTCGCAATATGCTGCAGACCTTCAAGCACTTGACCAATAAATGACCGTCTACTCAGAAAGTAAATGTCGAGATCGTTGAATTTGTTCTCATATGTACGCACGATTCTACACAATACAGAGCTCCTGGCATAGTTGTTACACGCATAGCCAACGTCAAAAAGACATTTACGCCTAGTGTGAGCCACACTTACACGCAATCCTATTCGCTCGGTTAGATATGGGCAATCTATTACAGAATTGACCACGTCGAACAGAAACCTCAAGTCCGCCACCAGCCGTCTTCTATCTTCAAGCGATTGCAGTTCGAAAGAAACTAGTCTATCCGCGTAATCACATTTCCTTTTTAAACGGTAATTTAGGCTTCGAGTGAAGCGCCGCTGAACAGATTCCAGCCGAGTATTATAGGTCACATACGATGGGGACCACACTGGCGAGGCGTATTCCATAATGCTCCGAACGTATGCGAAATATAAAAGCTTTAATGTTTCAATTTTTTGGAAGCCTTTAGCACTTCTATGCAAAAACCCAAGCATTTGGTGAGCCCTTTGCGCAATGTGATCATAGTGGTGAGTGTATAAGAGTTTGCGGTCAAGCATGACACCAAGATCACGAACAATTTCAACTCTTGGAATAGAAACACCATTCAAAACATAATTGTGCTTTATATAGTTGCGTTTTCTAGTAAAGGTGATAATCTGGCATTTATCAACATTTAAATCTAGGCGATTCGCCTCACAATACACTGAAAGTCTCTCAAGGTCTGATTGAAGCCTGTAACAATCATCCAAGGAATTTATTGGATGGAAAATTTTGTTATCATCAGCATACATCAACACCGTAGAATGACTGAAACAAGCCCCAATATCATGCAGATAAATGTTAAATAGCAGAGGCCCCAAATGAGATCCTTGCGGCACACCTGAAGGGACAGTTTCGAAATTAGATTTGTATACCCCAATCCTGACCGCCTGCAATCTATTCTCAAGATAGGAAATAAGCCACCTAAGTAAGTCGCCGTGAACACCGACATCTATTAACTTCGAGATGAGGATACTGTGGTCAATACGGTCAAAGCATTTCGAATAATCGGTGTACACAACGTCCACCTGAGAGCCACGATCCATGCTCCTCGTGACGCTATCGGTGAACGCTGCGAGGTTGGTAATAGTGGATCTTTTGCGCATGAAACCATGTTGACTTGTGGGAATATACGGTGCAGCAACCATATATAATTGATCATAAATGATTGACTCGAACAGCTTTCCAAATACTGACAAAATAGAAACTGGTCTATAATTTTCAACCATTTGTCGAGAACCCTTTTTGTGAATGGGAATAATAAAAGCTTCTTTCCATTTATTCGGAAAAATCCCACTTTGGAGAGATTGTTTAAAAATTAAAGATAACGGAAGGGTAAGCGCTTCAGCACAAGATTTAACAAATAACGAGGGAAAGCCATCACTACCAGCTCCCTTATTAGCGCTCAATTTCTTTATATATCTTAGGACCACTGCTCGTGATATTCCTACCGAAGAAATTCTATTTATGTGAGATGTTGGTCTTAATTTCATAATAAGAGAATTAGTATCACTGATTGGGCCCGATGGTCGTACGTAAACGGAGTAAAAGTATTGTAAAAAAATTCTACAAATCTCGGACTCTCCATTAGCCACCCTGTTATCATAAGTCATCTGAGTCGGAACACCTCTGTCCCTGCGCAAAGACCTACTGTAAGACCAGAAGTGTTTAGGGTTGGATTTAATTGAATTTTCACAATTATTCACATATGTTTTCCAGCACTCATGTAAAATACTCTTCTGTCGCTTCCTGAGCAGAGCAAAAGAGTCATAATTTAATTTATTTCCAAATCGCTTCCATAATCTATGGTATTTAGACTTTTCTTTGATAATTTTAATAAGAGGTTTAGAAAACCACACCGGATATATCTCTTGCATAATTGCATGTATTACTTTAAATCAGTGGAGTACTGGACTTAGATATGTTTTCTCTTATTTCCAGTCGTGAAACCTTATCGTCTAGCATTAGTGTCCGCAAATAGACTATCCCCTGCATCAACTGGTAACGACAGTTATGTAACAGTATCTCGGTCAATGTCTCCACTTAGTACAACCATAACCGTCTAAATACACGCTCGTGAATGGGAACTCGTCTAGTGCAGTTATGCTATGCTACATTAATATTATGTCTATATACAGTACTATAAAATATTGAAGACTATTATCTGGTGCCCACGTGGACCATTTAGCTTGAATTCTATTCTATCTATATTGGTGAAAGAATTTTTAAATCGGATGGGTAGTTTTGAAGATTACCTTCCACCTACAAAGAAGCATTCAAACTTTACTTCTTTATTATTATAATTCTTTGTTATTATAAAGAAGTAAGGTTCGAATGCCATATTGTAGTATATTTACTATCAGGTGCCCGCGACTTCGTCCGCATTGAACGATGAAAGGTAGCCTTTCATCGTTCAATCCTTTCTGGTGTCCCAGACAACGTGTATGCAAAATTTCATGGTGATCGGTTCAGTAGTTTTTGCATGAAAGCGTAACAAACAAACAAACTCACATTCACATTTATAATATTAGTAAGGATAGGAAGTAGGTACAAATCAAATCTCTAGCTTGGGTCCTTTTGAAACAGTCTCTAGCAAGCTGGCAGCATTTACCTCGTTATATTGTAATAGCAAGGCTGACTTGCTGACCAAGATAATAACCAGCTATGCGGCCAGTGTTGTCATCAAGTGTTTAGTTTTATTCTTTTTTATTTTTAACTAGCTATGGTTAGGTTAGCTATGGTTTTAACTAGCCAAAGGTACCCTATAGTCTTTCTAGTGTCCCAGACATATATGCAAAATTTCATGGTGATCGGTTCAGTAGTTTTTGCATGAAAGGGTAACAAACAAACAAATAAACAAACAAACTCACATTCACCCAGATGGCGAAAGTTTGTATGTTTGTATTTTTGAATGTTTGTTCCACAATAACGCAAAAACGGCTAAACGGATTTACTTAGGTGACATTTGGCATATAATATAGATAGTTAATTACCAGGATTAACATGTGGAATACTTTTGTTCGTGAGGGATTTTCAAAAAATTAATTCTATAACATGTACCAATGCGCGGGCACAGCTAGTATAGGTAATATAATAAACCTTTTCAATTTATTGATGACAAGATGTTAAAATATAAAATATTTTATGTAAATATGATTCTTTAGCTACTTACGTCTTCATATGAGAATCGCCATAGAAAACAGGTTTTATGTTATGTAATGCTAAAGGTCAAAGGTGAAGGCTTCGTATCGAATGGAGTCAAGATCGCGTAACTAATTTTTTTATACTTAGACAAGTCTATAATTATCATCACTGTATCGATGTGAAGGACTCTTTAAGTAAATCATTAAAATTAATGGACTTAAACGAATTCGAGGTCTCAGTATTTAATTTTTTAAGAATACAGAGATTTCAAAAACATTAAGAAAATTTCTTAAAAAGTCTGTGAAGATTTTTTTTAATAATAATTAGTTATTTTTTTTAAAGTATAATAAGAATTTAATAATATTATTTCAAAAAATTATTAAGAGAAAAAAATAGCAAGTTTTTAGAATTTTTGTCTGTTCTTTTGTGAACGCTAATCTCGGGAATTTTAATGCCATTTTCAATTATGTATTTAAGGTATTCAAAAAAAGAACTACAGCGCGTACCTGCCAAGTTGCGGGCACCAACTAAGTAGGGGTTGGTCTTCGACTGTCTAGAACACAATCTGACTACATTTGATTTTTGGCTAGAGCTTAAATTGACTACTACATAATGAGTCGAGCACTCAAATCTACTATGACACAAATTGACTAGTGCATATTTTTCCTACATAGCACAATGACATGAACCCAGTAAATAATATTAGTAGGTATGTGTCACCCATCTGAACCGATTAAATATTCAAAATAAGTCAGTCTGTAGATAATCCTAAAGGTGAATTCTTATGAGAGCACGATCTAGTATATTATATATTTCTTGTGGCATGCATTTAATCTTGATGACAATAAGTCATCGAACAAAGACGACCTTCGACCTTTCCGCAAAGTGCACGCTGTACGCAGGTCGCGTCTTCGCAAGGTTCGCATTGCATCACTACGATCATGACATTAAAACTATAATGGCAAATCTAATTGCAGATAATATGTGTATATTATACTAGCTGGTGCTCGCGACTTCGTCCGCGTGGAATAGTTATTTTGGGAATCATTTGGGTATCTCGAACGGTTTTCGCAGCGCACGCAACGGAAGCCCTCAAAGATGAATATTTTCCCCCGTTTTTTCCACATTTTCGACTGTTTCTTCGCTTCTATTAGTCGCAACGTGATGTTATATAGCCTAAAGCCTTCCTCGATAAATGATCTAGCCAATACAAAAAGAATTTTTCATTTCGAACCAGTAGTTCCTGAGATTAGCGCGTTCAAACAAACAAACTCTTCAGCTTTATAATATTAGTATAGATTTTACAAGAGCGGCCCGCTCGCGAATTTGCACATATGCAATTTTTCCTTTCTTGCTCTTTCCTTTAGTGGAAACCATTAAAAAATCAGTCGGATTGTTTAGAAGAAGATAGCGGAGAAACAGACAGAGGCGGACAGTGACTTTATTATATAACTAGCTGTTGCACGCGACTTCACTCGCGTAACTTTATAAAATATAGCCTAAGTAACTTGCTGATAATGTAGCTTTCTATAGGTGAAAGAATTTTCAAAATCGGTCTAGTAGTTTTTGAGTTAATTCATTAAAAACATTACAAAAATTCAAATCTTCTCTTTATAATATTAGTATAAGTAGATGTCGTCGGCAGATCATATTTCTGTTAAAACTGAGAGGTGTTTTTGGTAAACAAATTTATTTCCATGTAAACCTAATATTCGCAACTGTTTTTGACTTTTGGTGAAAGATTTTTGATTTCATACTTTACGATCTGCCCACGACATAGATATACCCCAGAAGACCACTGTGAAATGGTTGACATGTGGTGTTTGGTAGGTTTGCCGGAGTCTACTTACCTGTCCTTTCCCAATCCCCTTATCCTTAAACCTACTTCAGTTAGCAGCAAAATTGCTTTTGTTATAAGCGACGGTAGCCACCTACCATCAAGTTTACCCTTAGCCTGAATGCCGGTCTTAGCATAATAAAGAACAATTTGTGCTGCTCACCGTACTAGCACAGCATACTTATTTCATAGCTCACCATTCAATAGGAATGATAAAAAAAACTGTATCACAGAGCCTGGTGCGTCGTTGTGCAATATATTTTATAAGTAAGTAAGCAAGCCATGGTTGTGTAACTTACAATAATGTTCATTTTATTTATAAAGGTAGTTTTTAATTGTATATCTATAATAACTTTTTCTTAAGAAAATACGCTTAGGTAATTCAACATATATATTTATTTATTTATTTATTTATTTATTTAATATAAATAGCTAACCTTACAGCATGTAACATTTAACAAATACATAAAATAGATTAAATTTTTATATAGCCTATTACAAGGTCAGTCATCTTACAATTTATAAGTACAAAAAAAAATGCTAGTAATTAAAAAAAATAATAATATTAACAATATATACATTTATATATGTATCTATGAATTATATTGGTTGCGCCGTGATCGAATAGTTGGCTGTCAAGTACCTTTCTTTCTTTCACGTATACCCACCTTCCTAATAATTATGGCCCTCACATTTTTCCTCTTTACCCTCTTATCAAAATAATGCACTACTACCGATGACCGCCGCGTGAGAGGTCGAAGACAAGAAAAAGGAACGCGCCCGCGCTTGAGCTGTGTTTCCAAATATATATGGGTTTATCCCTAATCCGCGCCTTAACTCGTTCTCGGAAGTGAAGTGATTCATCCGCGCCTTATCGCTGAACATTTAAATACATGTGAACAGTGTCTGCCAGCTGGACGTTTAGAGATTCCTGCAGGAGAGCGCACCAGAGCACCGGTATAAGGTATGTGCATTTCCTTCTACTTCTAATCCTGTCCTTCAGACGGTCATACTGTTCGCTTACAGCCGCAACCAGATATACAGTCCACTAAACCGCTAATTCAGGGATTCATGGCGTGATTCTGTCGCAATCCCGCCGCAACGAAATTTAGATTTTGTCCACCCCTTCAGGGGTTTCACCGCGCCTCCATTTGTTGGTCCTTACGAACCGGATATTTTTTGTTTTTTCAAATCATAGGTTTCCCGCGAAACGCATTATTATACATTACCGCGAAGAGATGTTGAGTTTATTCATACCTATTAGTAAAAATTAATATTTCATATAATTTAGTTGCATTCGTATAATTAATCCGCATTCCCGTTAGATTTATTTAGATAAACGCATTAGAATTATTTGTACGCACGCATCCGTATTCATATACCTACATTAGTTTAATAATTTGAATTTCGCGCGCTCCGCACCGAACGTTGTTTCTTAGCTACCTACTTGTATTATTATTATTTCGCTTTTCGCACGAAATGTCTAAGACAAAAGCAACCGACGCAAAACATAATAATGAGCTTGTGCTATTACAATCGAAACTTGATGCACTTTTTGAAAATATACAACGAGTGTATGATTTGTCAAAAGAGGTTCATATTAACGATGAAAATAAAGAGAATTTTTTGTGTTCCGTAGAAACGTTAGAAGATACGCGTTCTGAATTTAAGAGTATTGTTGATCGTTTAAATAAGACATTACTCCTGGTAGACCCGGAAACCGCACCTAGTTATCAATGTTTGAATGCCTTTGAAGACCTTTACTGTCGAATTAAACGCGTATTGAAGCGTATCGAGTCCGTACCGTCGAGGGTGGACAGCGCTGACCACGACCAGAAGGGTTCAACTGACCGCGTAGATATGAGATATAGGATGCCTGCCCTTCCGCCTATAGAAATTATGTCATTTGATGGGGATATACGTACCTGGCCTTTGTTCTATGCAGGTTTTAAGTCATTGGTACATGATAATCCGCATTTAAACAATTCGGAAAAATTATATTATCTGATGGGCAAGCTTTCCAGTAAGGCGCAATCTGTATTTTCGGGTATTACACCATGCGCAGATAATTATGATACTATATTAAAATGTCTCATTGATAGATATCAGGATATTCGTACGATTGCAAATACCTACTTGGAACAGATGATGAATGTTAAGTTGAACGGTCCCGCCTCGGAGTCTAAGTTCCAATTATTTATGGATCAGTTTGTAACTGCCGCGAACGCATTGAAAAATTTGAAACTCGAAGATTTGTCAGATTTTATTATGTTACATATGGCATTAAAGAAGTTTGATTTGGATACCGTCCGCGCCTTTGAATCGCAGTATCGCGAGTATAAGATACCTACTTTCACGCAACTAACTGACTTTATTAGGAGTCAGCATAAAATATTCCATAACGCGCAGAGCCCGCCTACTTACAATAGTAGTAATAATACATATAAACCGCGAAATCGTATACAAAATCCGCACACTTATGTAGCAGTGTTACCTGCACGTAAGACATGTCTCTGTGAAAACATTGTGCACGATCACCTTTACAAATGTCCGCAGTTTAATGATTTAACACCTTCATTACGTTTTAAATTAGTTAAGGAACGTAACGCGTGTATAAATTGTCTTAGTATAAAACATAAATCTCGCGAGTGTGCTTCAAGTGTTAGATGTCGTAGTTGTAATCAAAAACATCATTCCGCGTTACATTTTGAAAATCATAATTTGAAGGTTCAAACCGCATCGCAATCGGACGAGCCGACTCGCTCTCCGTCGACACATTTTACCGCGAGACAGACGCCTCGAGCTAGATCGCCTACTGAAGCGCGTGATATGAATGTGTCGTCGATGCACACATTCATCGCTGCGCCGGTTGAGAGTGCCGCAAATAGCAGCGGTCCGAACGCGCAATGTATGCAACAAACTACTGTATTACTATCAACCGCTCAAGTTATTATTTATGATAGTAAGGGGCGCTCGCACATTGTAAAGTGTTTGCTTGATTCGGGATCGCAGCGTAACTTTATAACTAACGAATGTTGTGCGCGCTTAGGTTTGAATTGTAATAAAGATATACAAACGATTGTTCGCGGTTTCGGTGGTACAGAGAAGTCTATTAGAGGCGCAACGGACTTTGAAATATTTTCTCGTTATTCGGATAACGTTCATTATGACGTATCGGCGCTTATTGTCGATCGGATAACGGACAAGCTGCCTTCTAGTCCGGTCGATCAATCCACGCTCGTGCACATAAGGGGATTGCCGCTTGCGGATAGTACTTTCGCAACTCCTTCGGAAGTAGAAGTCCTAATTGGAGCTGATATTTTCCCACACCTATTATTACCGGGCACGGTACAGGGTAATATTAGTGGAATGCCGCGAGGCGTAGAAACTGTTTTGGGATACATAATTATGGGAGCAGCTCCGGTCCTTATGCCTCGAAGTAGGTCATTGTTAAAACCCGCATCCGCCTGTTGTACCGTCATGCAACAGTCTCCATTGGACAACCTTCTTAAAAGGTTTGGGGAGTTAGAGGAAGTTTCTGCTCCGCCCGCCCACAGTCAAGACGATCTTGAATGTGAGATGCATTTTCGTACTACCACTACGCGCGAGGATAACGATAGATACACGGTGGCGTTGCCGTTTAGAGATGATGTATATAAATTAGGAAATTCTTACTCCGCCGCCCGCAAACGATTTCTGTGCTTAGAACACAAGTTAGAATGTTCGAGTATGCCGCGCTCCGACTATGACAACAGCACAGCTGCCGCGATAGAAGTACCCGATCTAAAGCCGCTTACACACACAGTCACCGCTACTTCGACTGACTCTTTAATTTATGTACTCGCTACTCGTACCTCTTCGTGGTCGAAGTTACTACGCATAATTGTTTATATTTATCGTTTTTTGAAGTTATTACCGCGCAGAACACATATAACGAGTTCAGATTTAAATTTCGCTGAAAATAAAATAATACTCGTACTTCAGAATATATATTTTGCTGATGACATAATTAAGTTGAAATGTAACCAAAGCTGTTCGAATGCTTTGCAAAAATTACACCCATTTTTTGACGAAAATGTTATCATGCGTGTTGGCGGTCGGCTATCAAATGCTGACGTTAGTTATTCGCAAAGATATCCGTCCCTACTCCCGCGACGCGACCACGTTATAGATCTGATAATAGATTATTATCATAAAACGCATTTACACGCAGGTCCAGAGCTTCTTGTGTCCATACTTAGACAGAAGTACTGGATAATTGCAGCACGAAATATTGTTCGATACCGCATACATAAATGTAACACTTGCTTTAGAGCTAAACCGCGTCCGTCTTATCCTTTGATGGCAGATTTACCCGCGTATCGCGTTAATAAAGTGAGCAAACCATTTTTGCATACAGGCTGCGATTATGCAGGTCCATTGCAATACGCACCCGTACGCGGCAGAGGTGTTAGGAGCCGTAAGGCATGGATTTGTATTTTTACGTGTCTTACAACGCGCTGTCTACATATTGAATTAGCAACAGATTTGAGCACAGTCGCTTTCCTTGCAGCACTAAAGCGTTTTCTTTCTCGCCGCGGCCCGGTTCAGTGTCTTTACTCAGACAACGGCACGAACTTTGTAGGATGTCGTTCATACTTGCGAGATTTTTATAAGTTCCTTGACAAATATCGCCCGCGACTTGAACATGAGCTAGCCGAAGATCGCATCGAATTTAAGCAGATCCCGCCAGCCAGCCCTCATTGGGGAGGATGTTGGGAATCCATGGTAAAGATAGTCAAGTCTCATTTGTTCAAGGTCATAGGAAAGCAGATACTGTCGTATGAGGAATTATTAACAGTGCTTACTCAGGTCGAGGCACTTGTAAACTCGCGCCCGCTAACTGCTATGAGTGGCGATCCCGCTGAGCCGTCAGCTCTAACGCCAGCTCATTTCTTGCATACCGCACCGCTATTGTCGCTACCCGCACCTCAAATAGACTCTTCTAGCTTACGCGAGAGATATTCGATGCTGGATAAAATGGTCCAGTCCTTCTGGAAACGTTGGAGGATAGAATATTTGCATAAATTGCAAGCTCGCTCCAAGTGGACTACGCCTTCCACGCCCATTCCGCTAGGGTCAGTTGTTGTCATTATGATGGATAATGCGCCACCGCTTGCATGGCCGCTGGGTGTGGTGGAGGCTGTTCACCCTTCGAAGGACGGAACAACGCGCGTAGTTACTGTTAGGACGAGTAGGGGAAGCTTCGTGCGCCCAGTAGTTAGACTTTGTCCTTTGCCTAGTCAATAACCGCGTTTATAGGCAGAGTAGCATTTCTACTCATTTATACTCATTTATGAATAATAGTTAGGAATTAGGATTAGTTATAGTTTAGTATAGTCGTTTAGTAGTAGATAGTTATTAGTTATGTAACCGCATTTATTATCACCTAGTTTTAGGATTAGTTATTAGGAACCGCATTTATTTTCGCGTAAATTACCGCATTCTTATTTTGAATAACCGCATCTTCTTTCGTATAAATTAACGCATATCGTTAAAATAACCGCATCTCGTTTAGCATTATTTACCGCATTTCTTTCGCATTCGCATTGTGAGATCTTTAAAGGTGACCCTTTAAGGCCGGGGGAGATGGTTGCGCCGTGATCGAATAGTTGGCTGTCAAGTACCTTTCTTTCTTTCACGTATACCCACCTTCCTAATAATTATGGCCCTCACATTTTTCCTCTTTACCCTCTTATCAAAATAATGCACTACTACCGATGACCACCGCGAAGACAAGAAAAAGGAACGCGCCCGCGCTTGAGCTGTGTTTCCAAATATATATGGGTTTATCCCTAATCCGCGCCTTAACTCGTTCTCGGAAGTGAAGTGATTCATCCGCGCCTTATCGCTGAACATTTAAATACATGTGAACAGTGTCTGCCAGCTGGACGTTTAGAGATTCCTGCAGGAGAGCGCACCAGAGCACCGGTATAAGGTATGTGCATTTCCTTCTACTTCTAATCCTGTCCTTCAGACGGTCATACTGTTCGCTTACAGCCGCAACCAGATATACAGTCCACTAAACCGCTAATTCAGGGATTCATGGCGTGATTCTGTCGCAATCCCGCCGCAACGAAATTTAGATTTTGTCCACCCCTTCAGGGGTTTCACCGCGCCTCCATATATAGATATATATAAATATAGATAAATATAGGACACTATAGCTGTTTCACGCGATATCGCCAGCGTAACTTTATAAAATAGTAGCTGACCCGGCAAACGTTGTTTTGCGAAAAAATAAAAATAAATTTTTGGGGTGAACCACCCTTAACTTTTAGGGGTATAAAAAATAGATGTTGGCCGATTCTCAGAACTACCTGATAAGCACACAAAATTTCATCAAAATCGGTCCAGCCGTTTCGGAGGAGTTTGGCAACAAACACTGCGACACGAGAATTTTATATATTAGATAAGCTATGTTACTCGCTGATAATGTAGCTTTCTATAGGTGACAGAATTTTCAAAATCGATCTAGTATGTAGTTTTTGAGTTAATTCATTACAAACATACAAAAACAGAAATCTGCTCTCTTTATTAGTTAGATAGATATCTTATGAATGACTATAATATGAAATCAATTTGGTTAGTTTTATTACTAAAATATTGATTTAGTACACATTCGTCAGATTCCGCTTTCGTCAGATCATTTTATGTGTCCGCGTAGGTCAGAATTTTAAAACTGCTGATTAGTAATTATAACGGAAGCAATCTATACTAATATTATAAAGCTGAAGAGTTTGTTTTTTTGTTTGTTTGAACGCGCTAATCTCAAGAACTACGGGTTCGAATTGAAAAATTATTTTTGTGTTGGATAGATCATTTATCGAGGAAGGCTTTAGGCTATATAACATCACGTTGGGACTAATAGGAACGAATAAAATGTGGAAAAAAACGGGGAAAATTATTCATCTTTGAGGGCTTCCGTTGCGTGCGTTGCGAAAACCGTTCGAGATACCCAAATGATTCCCAAAATAACTATTCCACGCGGACGAAGTCGCGAGCACAAGCTAGTATGAGGATATTTGCGCTTGAACAAAAAGATCAAATATTTTCTTTTAGATACTCCCAAGACGAAATCCTTGTGTGTGACATGTTAAACATTGCAAGAAGGAAGTTTGCACTGCTTGTGTTATTCGTATGTAACCTTGAAATTAACATACATACTTGTGCATTTATTAACAACATGTCGACGTTTGTCACGTTTTGTTTTGACGAAATTACACGTCTAGTCGACTACGAAATTCGTGATTTTTATTCAAAGACTTTTCTTTCGGAGAAATAGGTTTTAATGCAAGTATTTGTAACCTTTGAAACTTGAATGTTTGGAGTTTTTTTTTGCACATTATAACATGTTTTTGCAAGGACTATAACTATAAAAAAAACCCTTCCATACTAAGTTACCCAAACTTCTTTTAATGAATATATTGACGGAGCCATTTCATTTGTAAAAACTAGATTTCTTTTGATTTTTTTAATATTTTATAAAATGTAAAACTTTAGTTAATGACATATACATGTCTAAATTAGTAGGTTATTTCCAATATTTCTAATTCTACGAGCATTCTTATTATACATACCTAATCCCGACTCTTCAAATAAAAATAACGACTCTCCATATAAAAAATTGAGTCGTGCACACAGCGTGTGTTTTACGCTAGTTTTACGTAAATAACGTTGCGAGTAGATAAGTAATATTTTCTTTGATCGTATTATATCATTGATATATATACTCCCAAATATACTTATATAGTCTTTGTATTATATCCAATGAATTCGAATATATCGAATATCAAAAAAAAAAATTAATCCTTTAGCTATCGAGAGTAATTAAATTCTGGATGTAGATAGATATGTGGCTTGTAAGATAACCCAATTTTGTTATAACCAGTTTTTTTAATTAAAAAAAAAGTGGTTAAGTCAAAATTAGTTCATCGTGAAAACAGTTCATAGTTAATTACTGATATTTTTATTGAATTTAATTCTGTCTTGTAACAATACAATGCTTAATTGGTGTTAGTAAGACGCCACTTCTCACGATCGCTATCAATGGGTTGCTTCACGTCGGATCTCTTATTTATTGTTTTAATGCACGGCACAGATTGCATTTAGCTTAGTTAGGTTAAAATTAACATTGCAATTCTTAATTAAAATTGTCTTGTTCCTCAAAAATTATTTCAAAGAATGAAAACTCGTATCAACTCAATCGACTGGTAAAAAATTCTTCACACAATTTGTGTTCAAAGATTTTTCATAGATTAATAGATTAGATATTTTTTAGTAAGTAGGTATATATTTCTTCCTTACAAATGCAATCAATATTTTACCATTAGAGAATCCTACTAGGTAATATTATAAATGCAAAAGTTTGTTAGTTCATCTAAGTAAGTATATGTTACTAGTCTTCGTAGTTGAGTTTACTATTACACATTACTAGCTGTTGCACGCGACTACGTCCACGTACCTAATTATAAAATATATTGATTCCTATCTATTTTTATGTACTAATTATAAAATATAGCCAATGTAATGTATTTATGTACTCGCTGGTAATGTAGCTTTATATAGGTGAAAAAGAATTTTTAAAATCGATCCAGTAGTTTTTGAGTTTATTCATTCCAAAAAAGATACAAAATACAAACATACAAAAATACAAATCTTCTCTGTTTATAATATTACTTAGTATAAATTACCTGCCTACATTCATCATCATCAGACCATGTCTCTACACTGCTGCATGTAAGGCTCTTCTAAGGCTCGTGACAACGCGCGGTCCTCTCCGCTTCGCATCCAACCGCTCCCTGCGAAACCTTTCAGATCGTCTGTCCACCTGGGGCCCTAGCCATGAGCAAACGTACAGTCATAAACGCTACGTTCAGGCTAAGCTACGCTTGGGGGAAAGCTTTGTGATTGGTCTAAATTTTACGTGGGCGTTACAACAACCAATCACCGAGCTTTATTTCCTAACTAAGTACGCAAGGGGAACGTTTGCATTGATATGCTCTTGGCCGGGTTCCTGGCCGCAGGGCGCCCACGCTAAGTTTTCCAATTTGTGGCCTCATTATTATGTACCTATTTTAGTGACAAACAGTTTTTTTAAGCAGCATTGAGTCAGTCTTTTTTCTGACAATTATATTAGAAAAACACAATGGCACGGTGTTAAAATAACACAGCTGTTAAATGGAATATTATATCGCAAACAACTTTATCAAGCAAAAAAAAAAGTAAATATTTTGTTCTAAAATTCCTAGTATCCTGATACGCCCCAGTTCGTTGCTCAGAAACATCTGCACATTCTTAGTTAATCGTCACAGAACAATTAACATGATATGATTAAATTCTAAAGAATTACCTGATGCAGACATCGCTAATGGTAGGGGAGCCCAAGAGGGGATTTTTGGATTTACTCGAGCGCGTCAGATATTGCCAATGTATATTCCCCACGTGTCTCCGATAACGGATATGTATTAATCTGCCGGTTTGGTTGGTGGGGTTGGTGGGGGTGGGGGTAAAATTTTAAATACAACTCGAGCGCGTCAGATTTTCAGAGAGGGTGTTAAGTGAACCTAAACTAAGCTCCCATTTAAAATTCAGACGATTCGGATGTAACGCAAGCTCGTGGCAGCTTTTTGAAAATGCAAAAAAGATTTTTGGCGATTGCCATTTTGTAATACTCGAGCGCGTCAGATTTTCATACAGACGGTTCAGCCTGAATTCCTAATCGTGCTGATTCTTAATCTGACGATTATATGGAGGACTTTTTAAATACAGCGTCTACAAAATTTTAAACGCCTGTACACGCTCAACCCACCGTTGAAATGAAAAACTTCATATAACCTTTTCATCTTCCTACAATCTAATCTACAATATCCAATAGGTCCCAACGACGCTCGAGTGACTCCACATTTAGCATCGTGGGCTCCCCTACCATAAGACGATAAGTGAATTCTCCTCAGCAATGTGGCCCTTACTCATATATCTACTGATTTATACTTACTATACAAATTGAATGAAATTACAAATATTATAATGCTTTTAATAAAATTAGTTTGAACTCAAAAATTTTTCTCTGTCATTGTAATAAGAATACGCATATTTCGCAAATGTACCGAATAAAGCCCTCGGCACCAAAACATTGGGCAACGTGATAGTGAAAGGACACGTTGAAATCGATCTTGTTATAGTGTGGTACAAGTCATTGGCGTCCAATTCAGTTGCTTAAACTGTTTTTATATTTCTATTTTATTTAAATTTTAAATATTAAATTTAAAATAATATATTTCTCTTTTAATTTTAAATGTACATATATAGGATATTTACTATTATAATATTTTCTATATTAGTAATATAATAATTGATTAGATCAGTTTTTTTTTCATATTATTAAGATTGTGGACTAGGGTATTGAATTACAGAGGTCAGTAGGGGTGGCAAAATTTAAATAGCCTACTGGCGGCAAATGTGTAAACCCGCCACTGATCCGAATCGTCATAAAATGTTTAATTTATAACCTAATATAACTTACTAGGTGTTGCACGCGACATCATCCGCGTAACTTTATAAAATATAGCCTATGTTACTCCCTGAAAATGCAGCTCTTTATGGGTGAAAGAATTTTTCAAACAATCCAGTAGTTTCGGAGCCTATTCAATTCAAAAAAACAAATCTTTTCTTTTTATAATATTAGTATAGATAGTCTATATGTTTAAATAGATACTTACATATATAGAAATAGAAGGCCAATTAGATTTAAACAACCATACTTATTCCGCTATCTCTTATGAACTTGTGGAGTAAATGTTGCAATTGTTGCAATTCAAGCCACAAGCGGATCGTGAGTAAATTGTTGTGTTTGTTTGTGCATCAAGCAAAAACTCGCATTAGCTGCAAGTGTGCGAAGGTTTACTGGAATTTGTTCAATTTAACAGCTAATCAATTTTACTTCATTTTAATTTATTTACTTTTATCAATTGATTAGCTTACAAGCTTAATCAATAAGTACAACACAACACAAGTATGTAGTTACTGTAAAATAAGGGCCTATTTGTTTATGGACCTACTTGTTTAGGGACCTACTGTAAAATAATCCCAACATATTGAGTTTGGTTGTTACGCTTTCACGCCTTAACTATTCATCCTATAATCATGAAATTTTTCGGACACGTTGTCAAGGATAGAGATATAAAGAGTTATCAAAGAGAAATGCTTACAATTAGATGAGGTAAGTATATAATAAGTAGTATACCTAGGTGTTGTACAACATAAAACATCTCCTAGAATATTTTATTTATGAAGACTTTGAGGAGTTTTGTTTGAGGAAAGTGACTATAGTTAATGCATAAATACTTGTTGGTCAAAGGTTTAAGGAAATAATAAAATAATTTATTTAAGCCTCATCATTGTACAGTATTGTTAAGTTTTCCAGGTGGAATTTTATTCAATGTAAAATATTTTAGTTATTACACCATTCACAGCTAGGTACATATGAGCTATAAATAATGAAAGATAGAAAATATAATAATTAAAAATTATAATCTATTCATGCTATAGCTATTTGCTGTAGTTTCTGAGGAGTTGACTATTGCGCAAACTAGTATATGATGCAGCATCAGGTCAAGGTTACCATGTTATAGAAATACTACCGAAGTAACAGTAAGTATAGCAAATTTCACATCAATCATCAAAGCAAACATGTGGGAGTTAGTGAAATCCCTTCGTCAACTAGGAAATGGGCTTAGGTATAAGTATAAGACTAGGAACTAGGAATTATAGTTAGGACAAGAACGATACCGATCACGTCAGCTTTCAAATAAAAAAACCGAATCAAAATCTATCCACTCGTTTGGGAATACAATACACACGTCTAATTTATAACACTCGGTTTTTGCGACGTTTGTAGGTAAAGCAGACAAGAAAAGTGCTTTATCAGTTTCGATTACAAATTCCATTCATTTCAAAATTCGCTAAGGCATTGATTATTGATTGATTACTGATTGACATAATTTGTCATCGCTAATAAAGATAGCAATATAGCAATAGAAATTGTCACTTTGAATTTTCAAAGGATAACAGACCTTATCATTCTACAGCATACAAAGAATGTTCAATCTTAGGGTGATAACACTTTATTTGTCGAGTTTACATTACGAGTAATATTTTCTTACTTTGGAAGCAAAACTTCTAAACTTTGAGAAACATCCGAGAGTGTAATTAGAGCAATGTACAAACATTTGAATATTGAGAAAATTACGTTTATTTTTAACACGGAAGTTCAGTTTAAACATCGACTAATTGAAACAGCTACCACACCGTATCAAATAGCCGTAAATTGTTCTCGATTTGCTTAATATAAATTCAATACTTAATTTATATAATTTTATCGCTTGGCCTGCTTTACAGCCGTTAAATTTTATCACAATACTTAATTGCTTTTACATTGTGATCTAACCTAATACAAAGACACATGACATAGGCATGCACAAACTTATTAACTTGCTTTTATGTAACTTAGTTCCTTTTAACTTCCGACGCCCGACGCAAAAAAGGGGTCTTATATAACCTTTGTGTCTGTGATATCCATATGGTTTGTAGAACAGTCGCTATCGAAATTCTTGGCTGTTCAGATGTTTGAATTCTTTGATGATAGGATCTCACTAGCTCGCACAGGTTTGATTGATTTGAAATTTAGTGTATTGTTCCTTCGGTGCTATTTCCATGACGTTCCATGGTAATCCATATTTCCATGGTAACCTTGACCTGATGCTGCAGCATCAAGTGCGGGATATCCCTCATCAGACGGACTGCCCATATTACTGCAAACGCAGTATGCAACGCCCTCCCACTACTTTCTGAATCCAGACAAGAAGAATTCCATAGTTTATCCTGCTGAGAATCGAACCCGAAACTCCTAAGACAGAACGTTAAAGCAAGCACGCGTAACCACTCATTCAACGGGTTCGTCTGTTACAAAATAAATAGGTAGGTACTTGCAATCAATAGTTAAAATTTAGTTTCAATTAAATGTTACCTACATACTTATTGATCATAACAAAAGAATTGAGCACACTGGTTGTTATGTCACCGCGATTGCAACGAGATGCAATGCAACGAAAATTAATGTCAAAAATGCGTGCCAAAGGCTAACGAGATCATGCGTAACACTTTATTATTATTATTATATTACAAATCTTTTTTTAAAAGTCTAAACATTTTATTAGAAAATAGTGCTTTCATAGGAAAAATACTGTTGAAAGTGAACAGTAAGTACTAGGTAATGTTCATTAAAGAACTTGTGAACTAAATAGGTATTCTTCATGGATATCTTGTACGACAGACGAGAGTAAGACTAAATGTTTGTTAGAGAAATTTTATCCGGTATAATAATCCTATCGATTAGTATAATAAAATAGCGAGTGTTTGTTTTTTTTTAATTTTAGTTGGTTCGAGTCCCGGGCGAGTCAAGCGAGTTTTAGAAAATCTTTGAATGCAGTTTTGTTTCTTTTTAAAAACAAAGGAATGTCTCCTTTATGTAAAATGAGCCATCTTAAGGATTTAAGGTAGTTTCCCTCCAGGGCCTGACTTATTTTTCCTACCTGTATACCTACTCGTATACTTACAGCCTGTGTCAGTAGTTGACGTTGGCAATGTAATTTTCTATAGCTAAAGAATTTTTAAAATCAGAATAGTTTTTGTGGTTATCCATCATCAAATGTCGCTTCCCGCTGTCTGTCTGTCTGTCCCTATGTGTGCATGCTTAGATATCTAAAACTACGCAACGTATTTTAATGCGGTTTTCACTAATGGATAGAGTTTCTCGAGGAAGGTTTTAGTATATAATTTACAAAGTTACGCGGGCGAAGTCGCAGGCAGCAGCTAGTTACAAATAAACATTTAAAATTTTTTATTTATGTTTAGATAGATAATATTAGTATGTAGTTAGAGTTAGACTTAAACAATGTTGCTCAAATCTTCCTGCAGACCACACATGTTTGAAATTGATATTCCCACGGATCAAACTCAGCTCCTAAATGTTATTTAAATTAGGAAATCCATCTTTCCGTCCGTGTTCATGATTTATTAATCAGCGGGCGCATCATGGGCTTTATAATAAACGATGGAACGAGGCCTCCATTTGTAAGCCTTGCGTAACATTGAAACGAATACGAAGTTACGAAATATTTAATATAAATCAATATAAAAGTGGCCGAAATTTTTTGACTTCAAAAAAGTGATCTTGCTATCTTATTTTTGAGATTTAAATGATTTATTTTCATGTTTATTTGTCGAAAAGATTCACTTCAGGTATCTTAAAAATCAACGAAATAGTACCTAGGTAGGTAGGTATATCTCTGTTAAAAATAAATTACCGGATAGTAAATATACAATATAAATAAAGTAGGTAAGTATGTTTGTCCTCTAAGGACTCCAAAACCGCTCAACTGATTTTAATTTGGTTTTCACTAATAAACGAGAAAGGTTTAAGACGAAACCGGGAGCGGGTCACTAGTTTCTCAATTTAAGAAATTTACTGACATTACGTGTTTTACATATTCTAATACTCTGTTATCTAAATAACGAAAATCTCAAGCGATATCTATATGACTTTATCAATATTGTGTTTGGCTGGAGATGAACTTTTCAAAGCTGACATCTCGTCTGTCGGCTGGAACCACCTTCTTACATATTACTGAAGAGTACCGTGAAATACCGTGAACCTAACCTACCGTTTATGTTGTGTTTCGGTTTCGAAGAGTGAGTTGAGTAAAGGATGCCAAAGCCCATTTCTTTATTATTTCCCAATTTCTTAGTGCCTGGTTCGTCCCACAAAAATTCCCACTATGTCCCAGTTTGTATACCCCGTTAGTCCCAAAATATATTTTCTGATTATAATTAGTCCCGCTTTTATTATTGTAGATGTAGGTAGTATCTACAATAATAAAACCGGGCTTCCCAAAGTTTATGATTACCGCAGATTACCCATTCCAACTCGCTTGAAGTTTAAACATCATTTATTTATCTATTGTTTTCTTTTAAAAAGAATAAATCCAACCAAGCAACTTTGCAATGATTTATAGTACCTATCAATATATATGTATGTTATATGTTATATGTATGTTGTATGTTATATGTGTATATATGTATGTTCCTCCATAACTCTTAAACGAATTAACTGATTTTCATGAAACTTGGTAGATAAACGTTTAGACGTACGGGACACAGGATAGGCTACTTTTTTCACGCGGGCAAAATCGCGGGCACCAGCTAGTCCTACTAATATTATAAATGCGAAAGTTTGTATGGATGTATGTATGGATTTTTGTAAATCTTTCATGCAAAAACTACTAAACCGATCACCATGAAATTTTGCATACACGTTGTCTGGGACACCAGAAAGGACATAGGGTACCTTTCATCTAGAAAAAAAGTACTGCTTCCGAGGGATTATCTAAAATTAAGGAAACTAACTCCTGGCTAAGTATAATAGCAATAACGATGTCAGGCGATATATTGCTTTTTCAACGCGGACGAAGTCGCGGGCACCAGCTAGTAGTCAATAAATTAATCAGAATATACATATAATGTTAAATGAATGATACATTACGATAACGAACAATAACTCGACATTTGACTTGCAGTTAGACCAGATAGATAAAGAGTTTGTTAGCTCGTTTAGAATACTTCGCATTCGTATTGCACTTGTATAAGTACTAATTTATTAAGCGTTATGCACAATGGAGCAACTCAGTAAAAGCAACTGACAACTATAAAGTAAACTCTTTGCACAGCGATTAAGAAAGAAAGAAAGAAAGAAAAGAAATTTTATTGAGTTAACACAAATAGCAAATGAAATACAAGTTTAATAAGAACCTTAACCGTATTGGCAAGAGTACTTACCATACTTGCCAGTGCTTGCACCAGTGTCTCAACCCAAATAGGCACCTAACTCAGCATATTATCGTGTGTGTGCTACAAGACTTGTACAGACACATACAGCGCTGATCTTCCGCTGGAGACCTCATAGTTAGTTGGCTTCACGGACGATTACTATTTTATCCTACTAATATTCTCAACTAGCTGGTGCTCGCTACTTAGTACGCGCTGTAGTTTTTTTTTTGTAAATCCCACAGGAACCTGTACTTTTGTATTAGTGGCAGCGGGGAATGCATATTCATAATCGTGCGAAAGGGGAATTATTTGTAGGTATTTAAAAAAATATTGTTTTCCCACGTGCGAGTGGAGCATCTAAGCCAACCTAACATTTTTCGAGTTTAAAAATATATCCTATAGTTTGGTCGAGGTAATCATCAATACATCAGTAAAAACCCCATTCAAATTGTTTAAGCCGTTTCTGAAATTAGCTTGCACAAACGCACAGACAAACAGACAAAAATTCTAATTTCGCACTGTAAGTATAAAGTTTAGTACGAAATTTATACAGTAATGTGATTGCAGCAATTATTTATTTATATATTTATATCACAAATTTGATATTGTAAACAGCATTTATTTTTTATATCTTGCCCGATTCTTTCTAAAATAATCTACATTCGGTATTCTTGCACTTACTTAATTTTTTAATAACCTAATTTGAATTAATATTGTGAGTTTTAATGCGACTTTTATTAATGCCAACTAAACTTTGACCGGTACGATTTTATAGCACATTAACTCATTAAATGTTTATATACTTACAAACTCTTTTATACTTTACACGCTTAAGTTGGTTAAGTTAGCGAGTCAATAAAACACAGGATATCGACAATCGCGTTGCTTGCCATTGTTTAGTGCAGTGACCCTGTAGTCAGTGCGACGCAACTTAGAATAAGTATAGAATTAACTCGATAATAATACGAATAGAATATTATACTTGCTGTAAAGCAACAGTTGATAACGCAGTCTTTTCTTTTTAAAGATTTAAATCTTTGCTTTTTTACTTGCTTGTAGCACGAGACTGCCTCCGTGGAGCATTATAAATTACTTATTACTAGCTGATATTTAATGTAGCTTTCTATAGGTAAAAAATCTTTTAAATTTGTCTAGTAGTTTTGGAGTATTTTATTACAAACCAAAAATACAAAATGCAAATATTTTATGTTTATAATATTATAGTTAGAATCACATTAAGCCGAATATTAATACAGGGAATGCCTATATTCGGCTTAATACTATCGGTATCCAGATGAACATACTAAAAGTCCTCAAGGGTAAGAGGTGTGCTGATTTTTACTCCATGATCAATACTTTAGGAGGTACAGGGTGTAGAAGCCTCTTCGATGCCTGTAGGATTTATAGTAAGTAAGTATACTAGGGTTAAGTATAAGCCGTGTGTATTGTATAAAACGTTAGTTCGTTTAAGGTTATCAAAGCAGGAAATTCTCGTGGGAAAATGTTGTGAGATTTGGTGTTAATGTTTATAAAACAATAAAGATAAATCGTTGGATACTGATACCGAATTGTTTTCATTTTGTTAAACGGAAGACTTATAAAGCATTATAAAAAACGTGTGTTTTTTTTCTATTTTTTTTTTAATTTTAATTTTAAGTAAGAAATATTTTCTAGTAGTGGAAGCTGGGCCCTCTTTGTGGTAGTAAACACACCATTGCAAAATTGTTGCTGTCATTTTTCGGTCCAGGATAAGGGATATTGAGACCACTATCTTTTACCTTTTAAATCCTATCATAAATATTCCCGTTTACCACTTAAAATTAGTTTATAGTGGAGAGGACTTAAAGGCGTTAACCTCAGGCTAACATTTAACAGGAAACTCTATGACTCAGCAGACGGCTTAATGGCCGGCACTTGAAATTTTAAGCCTCATTCACACTCGACCAGATTGCGAAAAGATTGCTCACTTTAACTTGTAACTTTAAGTAATACAAGCCGACCTTGTTTATCGCTCCTTCTATTAGTGAAAACCGCATAGAAATTCATTGGATGGATTAGAAATAGACAGAAGCAGACAGAGACTTCATTTCATAGTGTGTATATAGTCAATACTCAATAGTCATTCATATAATAATATAGATTTTTTAATTATTCAATATTTGTATTACATTAAGCGGTCTATATTTCAAAGGAATAGATCTGAATAACATTCAGAAGGAATAGATTTTAAGTCCTACGAAAATAACACATGTTTAGTTACCCACATTATTATATAAAAAAAACACGTAGGTATATTTTGCCCTATAGGTATATAGATATATAGGTAACCCAGGTCCCACATGGCCTGTATCGTGCGATAGTCAAATTTTATTATTAATAATAATTAAATATTAGATAATCATTAGATATGTAAAATATTTTAAACGATAAATAATCAGTAGGTACAATGGATACAAAGCTTTATGATTTTACCTTACGGGGATGTCTTGCATATTATTAGTATATTTTAACTTTTATATCTTCCGACAATCAAAATGTTAAATACAATATAAAACACAGTATTGCTTTTTAATAATAATATTTTTTTCACTTAAATTCACAACATTTTATGCATTTTTTATATTTATTAATAATAATATTTCAAGGCTACAACGCGCGATACCTCTTACCTACTCATTCAATTTTATTAATTCCACGAATCGCGTGTAATGAAATAGGTACATACTTACCTACTTGGACACGAACACGTTTTCTATATAATTCAATGATATTATAAATCCGTTTTCTTGTAAATATTTTTTTTATTTATAAAATGTGGCCGACTGACTCCCATACTATAAGACTATACTTAACCATTATACATTTAATTTTGATGACCCGTGTTGTAACCTATTATACATTTGACCCGATTTGTGTATTCTAATATTTACAATAATGTTGAACTTGAATCATTATAATATATTCAACTAGTGCTCCCGCTTCGCGCGGTTGCTGATTTCTTTTCATTAGTAAAATCCATACCAGAATCTGTTGAACAGAATTTAGCCGAAAAAGAGACATATAGGCTGGGTTACACCATCTTACTTTAACAATAACAAACGCCGCAACTTCAGTTAAAATAACGGTTAGGCCGAAAATGAGTTGCACCAGTTAACAAATAATCATAACTGGTTAACTGGTGCAACTCATTTTCGGCCTAAAACTACTTTTCGGCCGAAAATGAGTGCGAATTAACTGAAGTTGCGACGTTTGTTATTGAACCCAACCATATAGATTTATAAATCTCAGTCATAACCATAACGTATTATAAGGAAAAATTAGATGAGCAGACAGATTTTTTTCACCTTTGTTTACGCTATTTTAATACAGTGATGTTTTAAAAACTTAGACCACGACTAATCCTAGTAAAGGGCCGCTAATTATAAATTAAGCGTTACGTCGTTAATTCCGGTGACTGACTAAGGTACGGACAGCAAAAAAATTAAATGCTAAGTATTTAGATTTGTATTTCGAATATGAACAGAGGCTGTATACGTTATTGTCTTTGCCACATGCAACAGACTTGAAGTACCTAATAATAAAAAAAAAACATAAACATTTTTTATTTTTATTATTATAAGTAAACTAAAAATAAGGTTAGGTAGTGTATTTACATTTACTGTTCTTATATATTTTTTTTATTGCAAATAAAACGTTGTCACAGTATTATTTTTTTAATATTCACACATTCCACACAGCACCATCCAGTTCCAAAGTAAGCAACTTAATGCTTGTATTATGGATACCAGACGGTTGATATACTACATACATTACTTTTTTTTTGTAAATACATACATATTATAAATACAAAACATCCATGACTCGGGTACAAAGGTAAATGTTAACACATAAACATTTGCCCCTAGCGGGATTCGAACCCGCGACCGCTTGGTTAACAGTCTAGCTGTTAACCAAGCGGTCGCGTCGGTTACTAGCCACTAGACCAAACGTGTCGTCAAGAGTGCATTTACAAAGAGTATTTATTGTTTTCATATTTATAAACGTCTGTTTGTTTTGACATTTTGAACCAATAACGGCGTTACTTTAACACAATCGATAGACCACGCCTAATTGTTAATTTTGTAATGTTATTGGAAATATCTATTTTTCTATAAAAACTATTCAAGGCCTAGTATTTGATTTATTTCTCCTTGATTTCTGATAAAAAAAAAGTATTCGTTACAATAATTATCAAATGCAAATTGTTCTATTAGGTATCGTCAAAATTTCAAGACAAATCCTCCACACATAATATTTTAAAAAACTAATTTTGATTTAAACAAAGGTAAAAAAGTTAACAAACTAAAAAAGTTTGACAACTTGACACTGACAATTAAATTTTAATTATAAAATTGGCAAAGATTGTAGCGTATTATTCAGCCTACTAAACGAATTCTGTTATTTTTTTAACATAATAAAAAAACTGTTTAAAAATAATATTAAAATTATCAATTCGGTTTAGATTTTTTTTTCTAAAATTCGTCGACATTTTCTTATGATTAATATTACAAAACTGCACATGCTATCTGTACAACAGATGCACACAAATGGTGACGCGTTGTGTGACTTGTAACATAGATGAAACTAAATATAAACGCTTCAAGAATGCAAATGTTTACAATCTCCAACAGTTTACGCAAATAGAAACCAGTTCTAGTGCATTTAAAGTAAGCAATGCTTGTCTTCATTCGTTTTAATAACTTGACTGGTTCCTCTTTGTCCCCACTGCCTTAGCAGCAGATAGAAACTTAACTAAACCCCGGATTTACATGCGATTTTCATCATCAGCTAGATATTTTTTCAAGGCAAATGAAAATAAAAAACATAACTCCTGAGAAAATATACGCACAAACTTATAGTGATAGAATTTCATTAAGAATTTCCTTCGACACGAGTAGGCTTTCAAAAAAAAACGAATTTTTATTTTTGTTAATGATTTTGTAGTCAAATTTTGCGCTTTATCTACTTTTCAATATCACATTAGGTACTGATATAAATTCTACTTACATTATATAATTTTTTGATGTTATGTAATTTCATTACTTATAACATGTATATTGTATAGGTACACATATACTAATAGTACCTAACATTTAATAAATTGCATGCATGCACTTACTAAAACATCTTGAACGTACAAGTGTATTTTCAAGTGGCATCTTGAAGACAATCATAATTGCATTCAAGATAATTTCAATATAAATTTAATTGTCGAATTGGGTTAAATTTATTTTTGTCTTACTATAATTTAATAATAAATTCGAATCGAGATTAAATAAATGGGTTGAATTCCAACTGTCATCCTTAGACCAAGAAAGGACACTTTTTTAGAAAACAGAATTATTTTTCTTCATTCGAAACCAGGTTTCCAAAAAAGAAAAATAATTCTGTTTTCTAAACTGGTTTCGAAAACGGCCGAAGCGTTCTCTGATCAGGAACTGATTCATCATACATTACATAAATCCATCCATCCTCACAAACTTACGCATTTATAATATTTAGTAGGATGTTAAAAATATTAACAAAATAAGAAATGTAAATGAAACGGACTATGTATATATACATTATTTAAATAGGTAGTATAATAAAAAAAGTATTTATTATTTCTTAATGCCTAATATTTATGTGTTAGCAAAAAACGTCATAAACCGTTTCATTGTTAAAGTTAAAGGCGTTATTTTTTACATTAAGTATGTTCATGGACTGGACCCAGAGTAGACCCATGAGTAGGTATGTTTGAAGAAAAATATTACACCCACTAGTATTTTATAAAGTTACGCGGACGAAGTCGCGTGCAACAGCTAGTAGGTAGTAATAAACAATTAAAGTAATTTATTCTCCCACAAAATGGTGTATATGTTGTAACTAGAGTAATTACTTACATTTAAAAAAATATTCATAAAATAATCACATTTTTAAATTAGTTTTAATTCAGTTCTAAAGAAACATACTTTAATATTGTTTTATCAAATAGAAAGATGTAAGTACATAATTGTATTAATAAAATAATGTTGAATAGGTTGAAATTGTCCCTAAATTGGTAAAATTTAAGAAGCTTGTATAGCAATAGCGACTATAAATAGTAGCGAGATATAAGTACGCAGTTTTCGGAGTAGTGCACAACTGTCAGGATGGCCGAGCGGTCTAAGGCGCCAGACTCAAGGTTACCCTTGCCCGTATAAATCGGGTATGAGCTGTTCTGGTCCTCTCTGAGGGCGTGGGTTCGAATCCCACTTCTGACAACTTATTTTACATTAATACTTTGTTTTTCTATTTATTATTCTTAAAAAATATTATTCTTATTTTCTTATTCTACATTTTTTTGTAATTCATCAATATCCGATCGGTTTTTTATAAATCTCATACATAATTATATTTCAATTGTGTATGGTACATGCTAATTATAAATTTTACCTACATTTTTGTGCAGTTACTCTTCATTTGTACAGCAATTATTAATTTATACTTATACATAATATATCAAGATTTTCAATTCACTTTATTTATTTCATCATTGAATTTCTAAGACGATTATAAATATATTTCATAATTTTGCAAGAGCTGGCATCATCTTCGGTAGTATAGTGGTAAGTATCCCCGCCTGTCACGCGGGAGACCGGGGTTCGATTCCCCGCCGGAGAGTCTGGTGCTACGTTTTTAATTTTTTTTTTTTTTTTAGTTTGCCAGATCGTATGTGATGGTGCAGACGCACACAGTGCTGCTATTGGCGGTTGCACTGTGTCGCGCCGCCACACTCGACTCGGAGCTTGGCGTCGGGAAAGCTATTAATATATTTATGAGGTAACAATTCCTTTATTTTACCGGTGACGGTTCCAAATTCCCCTAAGGACTAAAACCCACATATGCCTATGCACATTTGCATTGTATGCGGCACTTGTCATAAGTCATAGGCAGTGGCGTAGCTTGCCCTAAGTGGGCCCTGTATCAAATTTGGTCAAGTATGGATATAAGTATATTCTGTAAAAAAAGTGCTCAATAGATTTTAATTCATAATTTTAATTATAGTTTTTTTTTTCAAAGATATTAAGGATAACTGGTTTGATTTCAGATATGGCTACCTCAGCATATGCATGCGGGTGGTGCCCAGAAACGACACGGAAGGCTGGGTGTTTCGAGAGCCGACTGTCAGTGTGTTCAAGGACGTGGAGAGATTCGCGCTGGCGCCCAAACCGCGCCAAGCTAAAACACTCTTCGACGGCGACTTCCACATGGAGTTCTGCGATAACTTGAAACAGTTGCTTCAGGCTTACTTTAGAGACTTCAATTTCGAAAGGTAATATGTATTATATTTAAAAAAAGCATCTTTATAGGTATAAGTTGTGAACTGAATGACCCATGTGACTTTAGGTATGAAAAAACAACTGTCAGTCATGGGACTAGAGTGAAAACTTTTTAACTTTTCAAAAAATCTTAGATATTTCCTAATCTATAAATCAAGTGACCTGGATTTTTTTCTTATGCGATTTTTCCCTATACCTACTATCAATTTCCCTGTTTATCGAGTTCAACATTAAAACAAATTGTAATTAATAAGATTGTGAACTGACTACCGAATAGGGGCGAATGGATATCCGCCACATACTATATATTAAATAGTTTTATTGTTATCCAATTCTAGGCTAGAACGTCCCTGGCGTGCGTTCACTGCTGGATGGCCGACCGACATAATGGCAAGAAATCTCGGCATAAATTCCTCATTTATAACAGGCGACCATTGCTACGTGCTCGTCAGAGTTTCCAGGTAATTTTTATATAAAAAATCCTAGTATCTCCTCAAGTCTGAGCTTGAGTTTATCGGAGTATCTTAGTAAACATTTTTGTGTGGTGAATCACACACACTGGTATCATTTTTTTTTGTAAATACATATTATAAATACAAACATCCATGATATATAATTTTTAGATTTAGATTTTATTATTATTTGGTTTTAGATTTTAGTTTAGTTTTATATGAATTATATTAAAAATCAGACATAGAAAAACAGACATCAAACAAGTTAATTACTACTAATGAATATAGTTTTGGCAAGTGTGCCCTAGCTAATAAAAAAACAGCAAAACGTTATAAATAAAAACATTCATGACTTAGGTACCAAGGTAAATGTTAACACAAACATTTGCCCCTAGCGGGATTCGAACCCGCGACCGTTTGGTTAACAGCTAGGGTCACTAGCCACTAGACCAAACGTGTGTCAGATATTTTCTGAGGTGTTATATTTTTCATTTTTAACTCGGATGAAGTCGCGGGCAGCAGCACCAACATTATCCTTAATCCATCTGAAAACTTTTCAGATTCCGCGAGACTGCAAAACTGGGAGATTTTCCACCAAATATACCGGTTGAGGATGTGGTCTTCGATGCTATCAAGGAATCGACTATCGGTGACACGGCGTCCATTGCTGACTTTATACGGAAATACGGATCGCATTACATTGCCTCCTATATTACCGGTAATTCTTTATATCAGGTGAGCAACTATTTTTTCTTTGTGTAGAAAATAACTTTTTTACATATAATAAAAAAAGCAATGAATAATCATGTAGGTAAAACGTGAGCGAACCACGAGACAGTACTCGTGCGAAAGAAAAAGTAAAGCAAGACTATCACGTGACGTGATAGCGCAAAGAGCCGCGTGACCATTAAAGCTGTTTGTAAATTTTAAGAGGTCATTTTACAAAACAAAGATAAGGGAATGCAATGAGTAAACGCGTTTAGTCGGATGTTCAAAATGCCAGTTAATTTGTAAACTTTGCGAGTAACGTAATGCATAATATTATGTTTTATGTGTGGAAAGGGAATGTGGCATTCGTATGTACGAGTAGGTACCTAATATATTATAATAACATTTGCAACCAGCTAAAGCTCGCGACTTCGTACGCGCTGTGGTTTGCTTTTTGAAAATTCCACAGGAACCTAAAAAATTTTCTATGATAAAGGTATGCTAGATCTTAATCCAGGTAATAAACTATTTGTGTGCCAAGTTTCATCCAAATCTGTTGAGCCGTTTCTGAGATTAGCGTGCACAAACAGACAAAAACTCTAAAAACATTTTTTTTTATCTCGGTATGGATCTTTGGTTCTTAGCTATAAATTATGAAGACAATATGTTGAGGCGTATTAAGACCATTATCCCATTTCCTAGTTGACGAAGGGATCTCACTAATTTCCACATACCCGAATGACGTGATATTTCGTATATTGTAACATCGGAGGTATTTCCATGTTAACCTTGATTTGATGATACAGCGTCAGGTAGTCTGCGGGATACTCAACTTCTTACAGCAGATATAGCATGTGTTTCGGCTCAATAGAAAGTTGGGACGGGTTAGTTTATAATTTTGAATTATAGATTGTAATTTATTTTATTAGGTATTCGTGTTCTCGCGCGGCGTTTACTCCCGCATAAAGGAGCGAGTCAAGTCTAAAGGTATCGGTGACATATCACCAGGAGAAATGAATAATTTCTTCTCGCCAGTGTTCGCGGAACATGTCGGCGCAATCAAGGTTTGGTCTGATTGATGATCGCATTTCGATATACGCATTTCGCATTTTATTCCATAAAATTTTCATACTCGCAAACACACCATCAACATCAATCATTTGCATTCAAAAACTTCTTTTCTTTAACCACCGTAATGAGGAAAACACCTGTATTTTTATAGTAAAAATAAATTGTAAGTATTAAATATTTTTTTAAATATCTCAAAAAATTAAAACATTAGCGGTCTTACTACAAAAACATTAAACACACTTTAATCAGGCTTAAAACACGTGTTAAAAAAAAACTTTACTACAAAAGAGTGTCTAGGCATTGTTTAGGGTTTAACAATGCTTGAGCATTATTTAAATTTAACCACCGCCATATGCTAGTTTAACGAGTGTCTATCTAGTTAACGGCCTCTCTTCCTCTGACGTATTGTGTCAAATTTCGTTTTGCGTATACTTAATAGTTAATATTAAAGATTTCTTTTGATTTTATAAATGAGTATGGATATTTTAAATTTAATTGACATGGAGGATATGGATTTACATGGATAATTTTTGAGATAGAATACATCGTGAGAGAATTAATCCATTCGAATATATAACTTTGGTAACAAGATTATTTATTTAATAAAGGATGATCTACCATGTGATGCTAGAGGTGGATCCTCAAATAAAAATTTTATTTAACAATTTTAACAAATCAAACTTTACATTTGATCACATTTGACAATTACGTCAGTGTTAGTTACGTTCCATTATGCTCAATATTTTTTGGTATTACGAAATTTTATAAATAATCTAACGTATTTGTTGTAATTTATTACTTATTCCAATCTTATAATTTGCTGATATCATTAATATAGTCCATAATAATAGCTTGTGAAAACCAAAATTCATCATTATACGCCTATCAGATCTGCGTAAAATGAAAACGACATGAATGCAGGGCGAGTGACTGAATGAATGTTTGCCAAGGTTGCCATAATTCAATAACATTCACGTACTTTAACACTGTCTACCGAAACAAGCGCTAAATAAGGTTTTGTGGTAGGGACATTTTAAACGCTCGCTGACCAATGCTTAAATGCTTAATGCTTGTCTAACTAAGCATGTGTTTGAACAGTGCTTACTGAATCTTTTGTAGTAAGACCGTATGTATTCAAAGTAAGCGCGCTATAGACGCGCGCTCAAAACACGCGTGACGTCATCAGTCGCCCGGCCGCTAAGAAGTGAACAGCGCACGCGGTAGCGGGCAGTAGTCTATGGGCGCCTCGTGACGTCACGCATTCATATGTCGGCTCCTGAAACCCTATATAATTATTAAAAGTTATTGCTTGTAACTTCGGTAATATCAGGTATTTTGAGGTAATTCAAAAAACGCTGCACTCAAACATGTTTACAGCTGCCAAGGGTAATAAAATGTAGAAATCATTTGAAAGGAGGCTTCCTCATTGCATTTTATTCATGTCATGAATCACGATCATTACTGGCATTGTTTTCATTGTGCATCCAATTAATCGATTAAATATTAATGAAATAACTAAGTATGAACATGAGCTTTACAAATATTACAAATATATACTTACTTATTAACAAACAAATTAAACATACAAAAGTACCGACCAATTGCGATTTTTTAATATGGTTAATAATAAAATTAACAATTTAAATTATATTCTCGTTTAAGTAGGTACTTATACCTTTAAGTTTAAATAATAACATATAAGTAAATATAATCACTTAATAAGTGATATTTTTATTAAACGTCCAGCAAATATAAAGTTAAGTAGGTATCTAAAAAACATAAGTATGAACACCTCTTCGTTTCAAAACTAAGGTTACATATATTAAACCTTTAATTTATATTTTATTAAAAAGGCTAAAAGTGATTAAAAAAGTGGACAAAATTTGGGGCGTGTTATAACTATATAACTATAAGTGATATGCTCGGATTGCTCGGAAGTGCTGGAACAATATCAACTAACACAAATAAAGAAAAGAAGTTTTTCGTCCAACCTTGATTGAAATTCAACAAACGTCCAACTATGCCTGGAGTAAACGCTCGCCAAAGAGAGTCAAGTGGAAACATTTAAATGTCATTCATGTTTGCTTTGACTCCCAGGTATTTGTGTTCTCTAGAACGGCATACTCTATAATAAAAGAAAGATTAAAGAGCAAAGGTGTTGGAGATATTACCGCCAAGGAGCTAGAAGGATACTTCTCGCCGTGGCATGCAAAACACATAGGACAAATTAAGGTAATGAAAAGAACGCATACATAGATAGCTCATTATGAGTCTGTGTGCTCGAAAAAGTATGAAAAAGTAGATGAATTTTTACCCAAACATGGCCGCCTAACCTAGTTTTTGTATTGGAGGTGATAATGGAATCCCATCAATGTCAGAACTTTAAACAAAATATTTTTATTCTTATTCCAAACTTCGCATGAGACACCATGTTTTAAAAAATTTCATTCATTAACGAAATTTCTGAGGTCATTAATCATTAATTCCACTTTTACTTTTGTTTCCCAAATTAATGTCACAAGAAATCATCCACCATTGCTGACGCATTAACACACTCATAATCAATTGCATGTGCATTTTTAAATTATGTAGGTAAGCATTTTTTTTTATGTTAAGGTCATCAGACAAGCTGAGAGTCGCCTATAACACAAGCAACGCCATAAATATTTATGGATTTATACGACCTCATTAGCTATTAAACACAGATTAAACCCAAGCAGTCTGTCTGTCTGTCTGTCTGTCCAGTGTAGTCCGTAAAGAGAAATTTAAAAAAATAAATACTCTTTTTACCAAAATTCAAATATTATACTTTTCAGTTACACATTTAAATTAAACAGAATAGTCATGACTGCTGCCTAGATTTCAAAATATCAAGTCTTCCCTTTTTACCGAAATTCAAATATAATTATTCTCTTGCCGTGAGAAGGCGCGCCCTAAAAAGTTACACGAGTAGTCGCGCGCGAGCAAAATGCTCACGCCATTTTAAATGCTTTTTTTAAAAAAACAATTATATTATTATAATAAATATATATATTATTAAAATATTAGAAGTCTTAACTTTATGAAATAAAATGTTTTATTATAAATAAATAACAAAAATATAGTCTTAAGCACAAACTAAAAATATTATAAGATCGAAATTAACCGTGATAAATGTATGGGTGAGCAAAATGCTCATAGCGCGCCTTCTCACGGGTTAAGTTAAAATTGTAGTTGCACATTTCAGGTGGCCAGTGGTAATAAAACGGTGGAGAACTGGGCCTTAAAACGCCTTCGGGTTCAGTACTACATATTCTCCTATCAGAGTCTGTTGAAGCTGCACGGAGAGCCATCCCTACTGAGAAATCTAGACACGTTATTAGGTAATGAGGCGTTGTTGCAGTTAGAATTAAAGACATTGTCGCCCGCGTTCAGAGATGCCAAGAAAAAAAAGTGGTTCGAAGAAGTCATAGACAATTATTTGAAATTGTGGGAGAGCAATATGTGATGTGATCAAAAAATGTTATTATTAAATTTTAAGTAAGTAGGTCGTTTAGGATTTATGTAGACAATTTTTTTAAAGGCGATTTTATTCTAGTAATACCAATAAATGGCACGTTCCCTGTCCAATGCATCAATATGAGTCATATAGCGTCAGATTCGTATAGAAATAATTTTATTGAATATAGTGTAAAAAAAAATGTAAGTAGATCAATATTGGATATTTTTTAAATAATTTTTTTTTTCCAGAAGTTTATTGCTTTATATCGTAAATATAAACCATTAATAAGTCATTATATTTAAAAAAAAATCTTAGTGTGAGGCATGCCAAAAATAAATTTATATGTGGACAGGAAACGTGTTAAACTAAAAGAATAATTTAATTTAATTATCATGAAATAGTTAAATTTATAATGAATTGTGAAAAGCTACAATGGTATTTATCAACAAAACAGAATATGCAATGAATTCAAAAGAAAAATTCAAATTGTTATTGTGAAAAGGAAACTGTATTTTTTTATAAATAGGTAAGTATTTTTTTTTTATTTAAATGATAAACAAACAGGTCCAAAAACAAGCTGTGCTTGGTTGTAATAGTAGTTTAATACTTTTTATAGAGATTCGTGATGAGATGAGACAGAATAAAATTTTATCTACATAGTATATAAAATTCTCGTGTCGCGGTGTTTGTTGCCAAACTCCTCCGAAACGGCTGGACCGATTTTGATGAAATTTTGTGTGCTTATCGTGTAGGTCTGAAAATCGGCCAACATCTATTTTTCATTTTTTCGCAAAACTACGTTTGCCGGGTCAGCTAGTAAATTATATAGTTTAAGTTTTATTTTCCTATTGTATAATGCGCGAACTATTACAGAATTTCAACAGTATATTCAATTTAAAGAAACTTTATTCATAAATTTGTTTTATTTTGTCTTATATTTTATATACATACATACATATTATATTTTAAATTGTAAGCTAAGTATTTCTTATAAATATAAACTTTTTTGTTGAATAGTCTACTTAAAATAAAATAAAAATAATTATTTTATGTTTAGTTTAAGTACAATTTGAAATAAAATAGTGTAATTTTATTGTTAAAAGAAAATGTGATCATACAAATTTAATAATAATAATAATAATTAATAAATCAGTGAATTATTTCTACTTAAATAATTTAAAAAAAAACTGATTGTATTAAGTGACTAGTGCCTTGAAATTGTTACTTTTATATGAATAATTAAAAATTTCGTTACAAGTAATATAATTACGTAATATTTTATGTCTTCCGTTGTAATTTATAATATAATAATAATAATGTATAAGAATAATACGAAAAAGAATTTATATATTTAATTACGATTTTGAAAAAAAAAAATTTTAAAATATTTTAATCAATAATACCGAAATTACAAATTATTGTTTTTTTGTGTTTTTAATAAATCCTAAAATAATATGAAATTATTTAAATTTTACGAAAAATTTTAAAAATCCTTCTGACATAATTCTTACCCTAGCCGCACACACGCAATAATATTGTCAATACAAAATTGACAATAATATTGATCAATATTTGGTCCCGCACACTACTCAATATTATTGTTAATTTTCGTGGTAAAATTTGACTCAGTATAGCTATATATAGCTTGTATATTATAAGTTTCTCTATGGTAGCCTGATTCGTGTGTACACGTTTTATACAATGAAAAGAAAGAAAAAAGTCGTTGCATTAATTTTAATTTCTCAAAAAAGGCAATCCGTCTGGCGGCAGTAACCACCCCCTTACAGAATAACACGGTGAAATAATTAGCATATGTGCTGTTGTGTTTCGGTGAGTGAGTAAGGGATGCCAGAGCCCACTACTCCGTTCCCTTTATCCTTTCTCTCTTATCTTTTTTATGCCCTTCCCCTTATCCTTAATCCTTCTATGATCGGCACCGTACTTGCAGCACCTGTGGCGTTGCTTGTGTTATAGGCGACGGTAGACACCTACTTACCAGTAAGTGAACCGTCACCCTGTCTGTCGACCTTAACATTAAAAAAATCAAGAAAGAAACGATGGATTAAAGACTGGATGAGAAAAAAGCTGAGTTAAGTCATTTTAATCAAATAAATGAATTACAACTTCGATGGATTTATTCTACAGTTTAGGATAAGTTTCTCATGTTTTAATAAATTCAAAACTTATTATCAAAACGATTTTCACTATGGATGGATGGCGTTTTCGTCCTCCATATTGAGCAAAAACACGAAACGAACATCCGCCTGCTATGAAATATTTGTCTCAACTAAAATATTGCCGCGAGCCCGCAAACGACAATATTATTGACAATACCCCTGCCTCCCTCC
Source organism: Synanthedon tipuliformis (assembly GCA_947623395.1). Classification (NCBI taxonomy): domain Eukaryota; kingdom Metazoa; phylum Arthropoda; class Insecta; order Lepidoptera; family Sesiidae; genus Synanthedon; species Synanthedon tipuliformis. The sequence goes on along the minus strand of OX392428.1, from coordinate 4,395,401 downwards.
GATATTGAAGAGTCGAAATCTCAATTTCAGAAAATCCACAATAATATTGATCAATACCGAAATACGGGTCGCACACACACAATATTATTGTCAATATGCACTTTATTGACAATATTATTGCGTGTGTGCGGCTAGCCTTACAAGTCTATCTCTTATAATTTTAAAAAAATTATAAAAGAAATATGATTTTTTTTATTAATGTTCAATGAATAGTAACGATGTATAGGTGAAAATTTTTAGTGAACGCATTTATTTTATATTTACCTTTTTTTAACTAAATAGTGTAAAATTGTAAATGTTTGGGTAAATCTTGATAAAGAAAAATAAAATATTTTTTGACTGAATTTTAGTTTTATTGATCAACTAGCGAACCGATTTTTTATATACAATACACAAACCTTCTCCATCTCACTCTTTTCATTAGAACCCATCAGTTGGGGGCGACTTGGTTGCAAAATATTATTTTTTCTACTTACCTAGGTTTTATTTTACACTAGCTGTTGCCCGCGACTTCGTCCGCGTTCAAAATGTTATAATAGCCTTTTAGCCTTCCTCGATAAATGGACTATCCAACACAAAAATAATTTTTCAATTCGAACCAGTAGTTCCTGAGATTAGCGCTTTCAACCAAACAAACTAACAAACAAATGAACTCTTCAGCTTTATATAATAGTATAGATATACGAGTAAAACTTCCGTGAAAAATTATCTAACTAATAGTGATTACCGCAGCGAAATCTGTTGCGCGTTTTAGGAGGGATTAGGTTCTGTATATCTAAGGATGATGTTCGACACATAAGTATAGGTATGGCTGCTTTTTATAATTCCATAATTGGAATGGTCTATTAGTTATTTATAATATGCTAGTATTCTTAATCCCTATATCAATGAGTTTTTTTTACGTACCTTCACGTAAAAATAAACAGACGTCAGACAGAGTGGCGGTCCACTTGATGGTAGCCGAAAATATTTATTAAATATTAATTACAAAGGGATTCAGATTGAGTTATCATGAGGCCACGTAAAAGTTGAACGACACGGCTTACTTACTTTGCTGATAAAATGATTCTTTAATTGAGACAATGACCCCAATTTCGGATGATAAAGGAGTTTTAAAAATTTACAAAGCTTAACTCAGATTAAAATAAGTATAATTAACGTGATTTTATTGTTGTGGAATAATCAACAACTTATGTCGTACAAGGTTTAAATTATTGAAATCATCAAGAAATTAGAATTCAATTCTTCTTTCAGGAAGCATGAAAGCCGTCTTTGACTTTTAACAACTTGATACAATCTAAAGGTGCATACAAATTACATAACACTAGCAATCCGCACCCGGCTTTTTTTTGCGAATTATGTATCGTTTGCCATAGATGAATGATTGGTCTCGCTGCGATCTACTAGATACCGCCGTTGTACTTATAAAATGCGGCAAAAAATACTACGCCGAATTCGGCGTACCCGAGCCAGTCACACTGCAAACTGTCTGTGATGTGTACGTGCCGAATGTTTTATTAAATTTTGAGCATAATAAAATGCCAGTTTGCGTAGTGAAACTGTGTAAAAATATAATAAAACTGTGTAAAAAGTGATAAAAAGTGACGATGTTTTACACACACAACAATAAAAAACTGCCGCATTTACGGAGCTATCGTTTTTGTATAGTACTCTATCTAGTCGAGCGTAGCGAGACCAATGCAATAATCATTGGTAACACGAATCTCATTTAGACTCCGTCCTTATCCGAATCTTTTATATCGATTTCGGTTACGGTTACGGAGCTCCATAACATCCCTAGTAGATATTAAATTAAAATATACTTCTATTTTATTTTTACAACGCCATAAATGGAAATTATTATACTTAGTTTTAACTAAAAACCGGAAATAGATATAACATTTAACGATAACAATAAATTTATATGCTCAACATTACTAGAATTCATGGAAGATAAACTATATGTACATTGTAATTTGAAATATCTAGAAATGAACTACTAGCAATTTACTGTTTAAAGATAAACAGACATTTTATTATAGTGTTGTAGCTGAAGGTATTATAGAAGTCACATATTATTGAATTGACACTTTTTATTTTGCTTCTACCTCAGACCAAATAAAGACTAAAGACAGAATTTTGCGGACAATACCTATAGTGAAGCCGGTTTTATAAACATGCAGTGCGTAGGTCGGTGTTGCCATAATAATTATTATTTTTAAATATTGATTTCTAAGTTAAGTTACGTGTGAAATGTGACTCCATTATGGTTTTTATTTTTTGAAGATTGGTTTTTACTTACGCCTATTTTCACTATTAAATATTTTATTAAGATTAAGACGAGGTGTAGTTGATTGCTTTTGTGTGCGTTAACCGTGTATGTACAAGGTGAGGCGTAATTTTACCGGCTTCACTCTGCCGTCCACATGAGTCTATCTTTAGTTCTTATTTTATCTGAGGTTACCAACTAGATTTAAAATTAATTAGCAATACATTTAACAATACACAAGAAATAATAATTATAATTGTGTTAAATTATTACAAAACACATTTGATCATAATACTTGACAATTAGTAAGTTTAATGGAATTTATGATGTATAAATTTATTTAATACTAGCTTTTTCCAGCGACTTCGTCTGCATCGCTTCTTAAGAATTTTTTTTTAGTACCTATATTTTTTTCTGGATGCAAGGTACCCCATTTCCTTTTCTATATCCCTGACAACGTGTATGCAAAATTTCATGATTATCGGCTAAATAGTTAAGGCGTGAAAACGTAACAAATGAACAAACTCACATTCGCATTTATAGTAGGTATTAGTTACGATATTCATAACATGTTTTTACCAGGTTTTTACATTTAACGAGTTTAAAATTAGAACCATTACAAGTTAATATCAAACAACAAACCAGCCAGTGCTAAATACTTAGATCATAAAATTATCTTCCTATATTTTTTTGGTTCTCTTTCGTAAATATTATATTTAAAGCACGATGCAAATATTAGTTCAATCATACGCAAGCGAACCGGCTCTAATCTCTTAGGTCAAGTTCATTCAATGTTTATAATTGTGTCATCTTTAGCAAAATGTTTAAAAAAATACCAGTACTACGCCAGCATCCACGCGTATAACTATATTTTACTTAGTTAAATGTGATATAAGTGTTAAAAAATGCGGACTATACTTATTGTGCTGATATTTCGTTTTGCAATGTGTTACGATGAGAAAGGTGACTTGGGATATAGTTTGAACATTGGCAACGCTATCGATGTATTTGCTAAGTAAGTAATAAGTAATGTTCTTAATTATTTTATTAAATCGTAACAGCAACAGCATAGAAAAGTCATTAAGTTACACTAACAAAAATATGCAAACGCATTTTACCTACATCTGTCTGATTTTTATTTCATCTGGTTTTTGAAGTGAAAACTTTTTAGGCGCGTTGGGCATTTTTGAGATGGGAAAAAAAACCATTGCACTCGCGACACTGTTACCGTAACCGACACGTTACGTTACGTATGGATTATATGAAATCTGGGCAAAATTAGGTAACGCACACTTATTAGGATTCGGTGCTAAATTGTAGTTCCTTAATATATTTTCAGCTACGGAGACCTGTCACAGGTGACCCAAGTCGTATCAGCTGATTACGAAGAAGAAGAGGAAGAACAAGACTCGATAGAAGTATTCAGAGAGAAGAACATAAGAGTGTTCGCGAACGCGACTTTCACTGAACTGAGTGGCGATGGAATGGCGGACCTTAACGTACACCTTTGCGACACCTTTGAGAATCTTCTAAACGTATACTTTCAGGGTTTTAAAATTGAGGGGTAAATTATAGCAAATATTAAATCTATACAAATATAATAGGTATAAAGACAGATAAAGAGGTTTTCTAAGTTTATTTACAGGTATGTAGTGTAGTGGATCAGCCCCGGAAAGACTGCCATCATATAATATACTCATATAATATAAGTATTTAAGCCCATCATATAATATACTCGTATATTGTCGCATTACATATTATCTATACTAATATTATAAAGCTGAAGAGTTTGTTTGTTTGTGTTTGTTTGAACGCGCTAATCTCAGGAACTACTGGTTCGAATTGAAAAATTCTTTTTGTGTTGGATAGATCAAATGTGGAAAAAACGGGCAAAATTATTCATCTTTGAGGGCTTCCGTTGCGTGCGCTGCGAAAACCGTTCGAGACACCCAAATGATTCCCAAAATAACTATTCCACGCGGACGAAGTCGCAAGCACCAGCTAGTTTAATGATAAAATACATGCGTATGCATGCTTGTCCGTTCGTCCAGCAACTAATTTAAGAATATTATACATTTAAATGTTTTTAATCTAAATTTTCTCTCTATTTGTAAATGCTGTTCGCGCCTGTAATTGGTTTACATATCAAATCTATTAAAATACTTTAAAGTTCATTATAAAATTATAGTTTTGTCAAGCAGTTGGTGTGTAAAGAAATAAATATTTAAAAAAAAATTGCAAGGGGCAGTTCTAAAGTTCATTCTTTACAATTTTTTTTTAGAACAGAAGTACCGTGGAAAGCTTTTATGGGAGATTGGATAGATAACGAAATAATGCGCACTTTTGGATTGAAAAATGACTATCAGAACGATAATTGTTGTTATGTGCTCGTAAAAGTAACGAAAATGTATAGTGAAGTGAAACTAAATGATTTGAGCAACGTCGAACTAAAAGATTACGTGAAAAGAGCTGTGGACGATTTAAATGTCGATGACGCCAATGAAGTTAGAAAATTTATGAAGAGTTATGGAACGCACTATTTAGACTCGTATACGACTGGAGATTTTATTTATCAAGTATGCTTTTTAATTATTTTTTTAATGTTAAGGTCGTTAGACACGTCTTGTTTGGTAGGTGGTTACAGTCGCCTACACAAGCAAAGCTACAGGTAGGTACTGCAAGTGGGCTGCCGACAATACTAAAATTCATCATCATCTCAGCCGCAGGACGTCCACTGCTGGACATAGGCCTCCCCCATAACTTTCCAATGGGACCAGTCAGAAGCAGCCTGGATCCACCGCTGACCCGCGGCCTTTATTAGGTCATCTGTCCACCTTGTGGGTGGACGTCCTACGCTGCGCTTGCTGGTCCGTGGCCTCCGCTCGAGAACCTTCCGGCCCCATCGGCCGTTGGCTCTCCACTGCCACTTCAACTTACTGATCCGCCGGCTTATGTCGGTAACTTTCGTACGTCTGCGGATCTCCTCATTTCTGATTCAATCTCGCAGTGTAACCCCGAGCATAGCCCTTTCCATAGCTCGTTGAGCGACATTGAGCTTCCTTACGAGGCCCATAGTTAGAGACCACGTTTCAACGCCATACGTCATCACTGGCAACATACTAAAATTAAGAAATAAGAAGTTTTTTAAGACTTAATAACACTTTTTCTGCCTTCTTTATACAAACTCTGCCTTAATTACGCAGGTATTCAAGTTCAAAGCTTCGGGTTATATTCAACTGAGGAAGTACATGAGAAATCGCTATAAATATCCAAACAGAATGGATAATTTAAGATATTTTTTCTCGTCGTTTTTTCTTAAACATGTTGGCGATATTCGAGTAAGTATGTCATATATTCAGTTATAATAAGATTGTTTATATTTATAGATAAATAAGTACCTACCTACTTCAGTTTGGTTCAGTACTAATATTATAAATACGAAAGATTGTGAGGCTGTGAGGATGAATGTTTATTACTCTTTCACGCAAAAGGACTGAACGGATTTGTATGAAATGTGGCAAACAGATAGTTTATTATCTAGATTATATTATACTATATCTAGAATATAGGTATAGTACCTATACTTTTAATACTGAAAAAAATTTAGGTTCTAGCTAGTAGTAACAGAAACGTGTCCTCACTGATCTCAAGACACTCACAAATGAATTGCTTTTTAGTTCTGTTACACGAATATTAATCTATTTTATTCTTTTTATACAATTTATCTTTTTTTAATATTGACTACATATATATTTTACAGGTGGCAAGCGGTAACAAGACAATAGAAAAGTGGGCTCGAGAGTATTTGCGAGACAGCCAATATTTATACTCAAAGCCGAACCTGCTAAGACTTAACTACAGTCCTAATTTAGCACACACATTAAACGAAATGCTTGAAAACAAAGCTTTACTGAGCTTAGTACTAAAAACGTCTAGACCTCTGTTCAAGGAACGGGAGAGAAGTGAGAAATATGGAGAGATTGTTGAAAACGATTTGAAACTATGGGAAGTTAACGCTTAAATTTAAATAAGACTAGCCCTTCACAAATGTAGCTATAATATATACTAATATACCGTGCTATAATATATATTGCGGTAGACCTTGATGACGTCATAGATTTATAATTATATTATAGCTGAGTGTATGATCACTCCAATATTTGTATAGAAAATATATCGTAATATGCATTGCTATAATTTCAATTCAATTATTTATTATATTAGTTTATATTAATATATATTATAGCTACGTGTGTGACGGGCTTAACGCTTAAAGAAGTCAATTAAATTAAGCATTGTTTTAGTAAGGTCAACCGGGGCAAGTGCAACTATGGGGATATGGCAACTAAACATCATAACTCCTTTACATAAGCTCTTTATAACTTCGCCATCTATAATATATTTTAATAATAATATTATTATTATTATTATATCATAGATGGCGAAGTTATAAAGAGCCTATGTAAAGGAGTTATGATGTTTAGTTGCCATATCCCCATAGTTGCACTTGCCCCGGTACACCATACAGATATTGTTTAGACATATTCTAGATTCAAGTTATTGTTAAAAAACGCTCTGTTACAGCAGTACAACCAAGAAGTACTACTGGTAGTACAAATGCTACAATGTAGTATCACTAGTACTACTGGTAGTACAAGTGACACTCTTTAGAGACGGTAGTACTGCTGAATAGCAGAATAATCTTCTCATCAGTCTGGCCGCAATTATATTATAAGTTACTCTATGGGCCGCAATGTTGTCCCGGTTCTTTTAGTGAAATCGTGTCACGTTGTTTGATACCAATGAACTCCTAAACTACTGAACCGATTTTGATAACACTTTGTAACTATGTGTAATTTGGTCCACCTTGAAAGATAGGGTTTTTTTTATATTTTGAACCCGAAGCCGGGAAGCGTGCAGCTAGTTTCTAATAAAATATAATTTTTAAAGATATCAAAATTTAAACAAAAGTTTCTTCGCACTGAGCCATCATTGCTTTTTCCTACACATAATATTCCAAATTCGCCTTATAATAAAATCTGTTGTTGAATAAGAAATAAAAGACATGACTATATTAAAAAATTGTGCTTTTTATTCGAGTATTGTTATTGGATACAAAACATTCTTAATGCTATAATAAATTGATTAGATTTTATACATATGTAATTGGAACATGTATTATTTTTAACAACTCTTGGCATTTGCGTATTTGAAATTCTTTAAAATTTATTCGAATTATATTATTTAATATTTTAAAATTTTATAAACAGAAAATAATATTACTCAGAAAAGTAAATCATTCAATTATGCTCTATTATAATAAAGCTTTATTATTGGGATTCATTAGCGTAATCATATTACGACAGTTTTAAATGCAAATCCTTTTCTTATTTATGATAAAATAGTTTATCTTCGACTAGTAATAGTGTTATAATTATTTAAAATTGTACAGTCAGGGTAAAGAAGGTACATCACCTTAAAATCGACATTTGCTTGCACCAGAACAATAATTATTTATCAATCAATTTATATATCAGTCATACAATATTCATGTCAGATTTTTTCTTAGTGCTTTGGTTTCGTAAAAGGCACTAAGGGTCTACAACTTGAATAAATAAATCAATTTGAAAACTGTTGAAGGTTTTCGTACCCCGACTGTAGTAGGCACATTAATCATCACTGATTTATAGATATCAATAACAAAAAAAAAACTTCATTAAACATTGCTCATGCCTTTTCAATACTTATAAAATATTCAAATTTGTAAGTTATTCTGCTTTTAAAATTATTAACATGGATAATAATAGATGTAGGGGAGTCAACTCGGTCGTCCACCATTAGATAGGTGGCGCTGTAATAGCATTGGGGCTCTCCCCCTATAAGTTAGTTCTCCTTGTCTCTATTCTCCGTGAGCAATGTTCGATGCGTTCTGACGCATGTCACTTTTGACAGTGACTTGACATTGACGTCTGCGTCAATAAAATATTCATATTTTTAAGCTATAACAGCGTGACCATTGGATTATAGAGGTAGGGGCATCAACTAAATAGGTCGTCCACCATTAAATAGGTGACGCTGTAGTAGCATTGTCTCTCCCTATAGGCTAGTTCTCCTTGCCTCTACTGTCCGTGAGCAATGTTCCATGAGCGTTCTGACGCATGTCACTTTTGACAGCGTCAATGTCATTCAATAGAACATATACAATCATAAAAACTCAAGCGAAGACTTCGCCACGGCGCTTGCGAATTGCTCTTTGCCCACTTGCTTCCCGTTCAATATTAGATTCATCGGACACTGAACGCGGATCGATTTAAAATCGTACTTCTGCAAATGAAAACATTACAGATAATCAATGAATGCACCATTAAAAACAACTTTTAAATTTACATTCATAATGGAAAAAAAAAAAAGAAAATTTGTTTATTTGGTACAAACGTAACAGAAAAAAATACAACATTTAGAAAAAAAATGTAAAAATTAAATATTTTTTTATTGTTTAAACTCACCAAAAAACATAGAAATGTAAAAAAATGCAGTCTCGTAATGCTACAAAACCTTCCGCTACAAAAAACTTGTAAGATATCGTGTACAATAAAGTTAGTCATTTTACTTTATTACATATGGAAAGGAACCAATGTTTTCGCTTATGTATTATATTTAATATTTAGATTACTAGGTGTTGCACGCGACTTCGTCCGCGTAACATTATGAAATATAGCCTATATTACTCGCAGATAACTTAGCTTTCTATGGGTGAATAAATTTTTAAAATCGATCCAGTAGCTTTTGAGTATATACTTATATTATAAAGAAAGAAGATTTATATTTTTATAAGATTGTAATGAATAAAAGCTCAAAAACTACTGGGCCGATTTTGAAAATTCTTTCACCTATAGAATGCGCGAAGTCGCGTGCGACAGCTAGTGTTAGTATAAAGTGAAATGCGCTTACCCCTAAACGGTCATCCCTTTTATGGTGAGCCAGATGGGGTTCCGGAATGGCGACGCAGTCCCCTATGACGACACCGCGTCCCTTGGCCCAATTGTACACGTTCACACACACACATTCCAAGCTCTGATCACACACAGCGAACGTACTGGAACCAATGAACACACAGACACTTCTATTACTGCTTTTTCTATTTGTTTTTACGATCCCATATTGATTAGTGATTGAGGTGTTCACCGTCAACACTCTCGTTTTAGTGATCGCGGGTTCAATTTTGGAACTTTGGAAATTAATTAACTCTGTTCTGGATATAAAAAAAGTAGTGGCAAGGCACACTGCGCTTCGCAGTCATTTTGCCAACCCATCTGGTGGCAGTAACCATCCCTTACAAGAAGACCACCGTGAAATAGCAGCATCCTCAATCCCACTATAGTCAGCAGCGTTGTGTGTAGTTATAGTATAGGCGACGGTAGCCGCTTACCATCAAGCTGACTGTCAGTCTGTCTGACGACCTTAACAAAAACAAACATATAATATATCCATCAAACTACTACAACGTAGAATTATCTGCGTGCCATACAAAACACTACAAACTTTATGGAGCATTTAAAAGCGACATATGCATAGAGCATGAACTGTCATTTGAAACCAATCAAATATAATGTGTCATTTAAAGAAAATGTGACTTTTATTGGTCAAGACATTGAAGTTTAAAATGAATAGTAGAAATTGGTCATTACTATCTATTACCATTGTCGCACGAGGGCAAGAGTCCGCCATGATTCTGTCAAAGGCGTTCTTTCTATATATACCGCTTTGGCATTTGTGACACAAATTCCATTGTATTATTTCGATAAATATATAATTAAAGTAGGATTGAAAAATTTAATAGCTATCAATTAATTTTTTCTATCCTACTTGAATGATATTCCTACCGAAGACTATTCTTCGGTGTATACTTACATAGGCACAGATCCTTCGAGCCTAAAAGAGCCGACAACCTTGACGAGTATGACGACACCCTCATTTGGTCCTTCGCGCAGTTCTCTCAGAGATTTGCGTACGAGCTTCACATCGCGTCGCGGACCGAACGAGTGTAATGTGCCCGGAGCGTATACACCGAACATAATATCGTCTATTGACTGAAAAATATATTAATAATTACATGAGATGATGCCCTTAAAGGCCAGCATTCAGTATGTGAGCGACGCCGCGTGAGGCATCGCGTCTTAAATTAGTTATATATATTGAACAGGGGCGTGCGTTCCATACATGCAAATAAGCTCTGCATACCCTGGAGTCCCACACATACATGCCCCTAAATGATAACTATAAATTCGTTAAAAATCATGGTAATAACAATAATAATTAATCTAACTCGTTCGCGTTTCACATCGCGCGCCATCTCTTGTTATGATTGAGGAACTTGTTGAGTTATCGCCTATCGACGCAACCGTGGCGCCCCTTGCATTTAGCGGCTATAAGCTGTACTACGTCGTGCTTATTTTTCATACAATACATCTCGTGTAGTACACAGGAAATGTGTGTATGTGTGCGTGAAAATGTATGCGTGTGTTTAACTTTTGACGAATTTTAGAGGCACAGCTTATGGATGTAACCCGTCCGAATTGAATAGCAGACAAAGCGTAGCCTAATTGTTGATTGTAGGCGGTCGACTTGTTTTAGTCGGACAATAAAGACAATTTTGTTCCTACTTATTACAAAGCGGTCAAAGCGTTTTGTCGCTATTTTTTTCATTTGTTGATTGCTTTTCTTCGTGTTTGACAGTACTTAATTAATTAATTATTTCGTTAATTTACTATAAAACATGGAAAATAACATTGAAGTAATATGTACTAACGTATGAAAATAAGTGGGTTTAAATATAAAAACCGCCTTTACGTAGTAATATGAGCTCATTGTTTTCGATGAAAAAATCAGTTGATCCGTGATGTAGGTACCTAGATACTTTTAATTTTAATTAATTTGCGCAAAGAAAATAAACTTAACATTAAAGGCCACCTTGGATACTTATCACATAAGTGATTTCAATCACTTATTTAGATATTCATGGTGGCCCAAACAAATATCAGCGAATTAATACCTACTCTAAGCCAATGTCGCCGCCGGTCGCCGTGCGGTGAGTAGGAGGCAGTTAGGTACCACCGCAGGTAACCTACTGGCGGTAGGCCATCTAAACAATGCTGAAGTGGGTAAGTTTTAGCCGTGCATACCCTGTCTGAAATCTCTGTGCACGCCACTGATATTGAACTAGCCGTTGCCCGCGACTTGCTGCTATTGAACCAGCATTGAACCAGCAGTTCCTTAGATTAACGCATTCAATGAAACAAACAAACTCTTCCGCTTTATAATATTATTATAGATTGCTACCTTATAGAAGGATAAAGAAAGATTCAAAATAGAAGGATAGAGAGTATCCTATATTATTATTTCTGTATTATAGAGTATTTTGGATATATTATTTATGTCCAGGTAATAATCTATTTGTGTGCCGAATTTCATCCAAATCCGTTCAGCCGTTTTTGCGTAAAAATACAACATATATCTATCCTCAAAGACTTTCAGCCTCCTTCCACTTGGATCCACAGCTTGGCTTCACATGTGGATCCGCGGTTACTTTTATCTTCTCTTAAATCCACGTGAGGATCCATGGATATTTCTTTTTCCTCTTCTATCCACCAGGTGATGACGGATTGTGGAAGAAAAATATTATTATTTTTTTGATCCCCTCGTTTGTGGATCGAAGTGGCATATAAAATTATGTTCATTATTGAATCCTCCCTCAACGGTAGATTTGAGAGGAGATAAAGGTATCCGCCGATCCACATGTGGAGCCAAGCTGTGAATCCAAGTGGAAGGAGGCGACTTTCACATTTACTGTATTAGTGAGATTGTTTGAGCAAGACAAACTTATTATATACTTTTAATCACATTTTGACTGTACATACAGTACAACACCGAGTAAGTTCTCACCTGGACCATAACCTTCAACTTCTTGGTCTTAATCTTGGCTCTGGAGCGCGCCATGTCGTAGGAGGTGCGCAAGTACTTCTGCAGACTTTCGAACTCCTGTTGGGGCGGTTCCCAAGGCGGGTCTATTTTGCACGCGTAGTCGAAACTATCCAGCGCATCGTTGTACAACTCTTTATACCTGAAAGCCTGTGGACATTCCGTTCTACTTCATTATATTTTATAGTCCTATTATAAGGCTATTAGGATAGAAAGGCTATTATAAAATAGTATTATTATAGTATAGAAGATGAATATGGAAAGTAGAAAAACGGGGAAAATTTATATATATAAAAATTGCACCCCGGGCAAAGTCGGGAATGGATCGCTAGCGTAATATAATAAAAATATCTTAATGAAACTTACAACTCCTCTATTAAAATAGATATCAGGTTCGCCTTTCGTTATCGGGTCCAGAACCGCCTGCTGGTACGCGCTCATACACTGATTCAACGTTTCCATAGAGGGAGAGGACATTACGTATTGAAACAGATACGCATTCGCTAGTATACCCCAAGAGGTACCGTCCTTTGTATCCAAGGAGACCGCTTCTTTCGCTAGTTCAACACTTCTGACGATTGCCTCATGCGCTTCTTCAGTTGTGTTTTTGGTGTCATCTTGTCGTAAGATTATTGACATCGATCGGAGTGTAACAGGATGTCTTGACTGTAAAGTGAACACATTATGGTCATTAACTTTCAAAACATTAAACATAGTGTTAGCTTCTGCTATTTGTGTCTACTCGAGTTGATTGATTAAAGCGGAAAGTATAGTAAAAAGTGCTCTGTGACCTTGCAAAACAGAGTTGCTCATTCATTCAGATTCATTCTAAAAGGGATCAGTCAGTTAAACAAACGTGTTCACGTAAAGAGGTCGTCGTTGTATGTCCGCACATCTTTATAGTTGGAATTGTAGTTTTGCAATATCAATCGGACGATAAAAGTATTTGGACTAAACATAAAGTGATTTAATTAATGTACCCGAAGTAGAGGGCGTTAACTAACAATAGCTAGGTAGTCTATATTTGGACGGTGACTTCTTTCTATACTAAGGTCAGCAGACAGGCATACCAAATGACTACTGTTTGAGTGCCAGTAGTTAGATTTCATACTAATTGTCAATTACCTGTATGGCGGCAGTAACCGCACCCTTACAGAAGACCACCGTGAGTACAGCAAGTGTGAGTTAGTAAGGGTGTCAGAGCCAGAGCTTACTTCCCTGTCACTTCCCCAATCCCTTATCCTTAATCCTATTATAGTCGGCTGCTCACTTGCAGTACATTGCTTCGCTTGTGTTATAGGCGACAGTCGCCACCTAGCATCAAATGGACTTGACTGTCAGATGACTTTTACATTAAAAAAGAGAAGTGGTGAACTTATATATAACCATTATATGTTTCATATTTTTCAATGCAGCATTAACATAAAAATAAAGGAATAAAATCTCACATGTTTAAGTGCACATTCAAAACTAGTTTTAGCCTCTTTGACATTCTTGTTTTTCCAATAACTATCTCCGAGTTCGTTCCATGCATCAATGAAGGTAGGATCTAATTTGACGGCCTTGCTGAGACACAGCGGTGTACGAGGATCATATTCTTTACAAGCATTGTAACATCGACCTAGTAAGTACAAAAATTGTGCCCTATGTTCCACTGGTATATGTTTATCGGCTGAAAAAATTACAATAAATATAGCACACATAGGATAATAACGAATCATTCATTTGTTCAACTCATGGTGGCAGTAACTACGCCTTACAAAACAACCACTGTGTAAAAACAGCATGTTTGCTGTTGTGTTACAGTGAGCGAATAAGGGATGTCAGATACTATAAAGTGGACTCTCAACCTCTCTAGCAACCCTAATATAAAAAAAGTTACCTATTTCCATTACCAATTTCCCAATTCTTTATCCTCAATTCTACTATGGTCGTCAGCATTGTGTTGCTTGTGTTATAGGCGATGGCAGCCATCATCATCCTGAGTGACTATTTTTGCATAAAACAATTAAAAAATAAATAATGTTTTTTATGTATACAGTTAAATTCTCTGTCTCTGAAACACATAGATCAATATTTCAACATTTTCAAAAATGGAAGGTGAGAAAATTCAGCAAATAACTCGTGTTGTGTCTTCCTCATGGAAGAAATTTTTTATATCTCACCATCAATGACCTCAACCTTTTCAAGAAGTTTGTCCCTCTTTTCTCTAATTAATCTTTCCTTATCTACAGCTTTATCCAGGGAATGGATATCAAAGAACTGGTTTTTAAACTTGTACAAGTCGTGGACTTCATTCTGTAAGTAAAGAAACAGTTTTAATTAACAGTTATTAAATGGAAAACTGCTGCTGAAATGGCAGACACTCATTTGAATCCCGGCCAGGCCTGCACCTCTGATTGTTTTTAAATTTTAAGTATGGTTCAGCAATAATAATCACTTGCATTGGTAGCGAGTAAGAAATTTGCTTCCATAAACTAGATATCTACTAGCAGGTGCCAGCGACTTCGTCCCTGTTGAAATATTTAAAATATAATGCCTGACACCTTTATCGCTGGCTGTGACGACAGTAGCATCGCCAATACTCTATATAAATTATCTAAGGAAAGAAATTATGGTACAAGTATCTGTCTACTAACGTAATCTGTAAAGGCATGCTACCCACCATCTACCCACTGACATCTCACAAGGAAATACTAACATTAACAAACCTTTAATTGCTCCATAAATTCTATATCTTCCAAGAAATCCGTGTCTTCCTCTAATTCCAGTGCCATGTTATTTTTTTCGTATATTCCGATGTACTTAACAAAAAAAAATTCGTGTAATATATTATATACCGATTAAGATTAACAATTGGCAAATTGGTCTCGCTTCGCTCGACAGCGAGACCAATATAAAATCTATTCTATTCTATTCTATTGACTTCAGAATTCGGATTTTCAGTTTCAGACTTCCTTCATTCGGCTTGCTTGCTCTTTTTTGGAATAGTCAAGCAAGTCTGTCTTCTGCCACATAGTACAAAATTATGAGGTCAAATGTCATATGCTAGTTATTGGTCGACAAGCAAAGCAAGTAATTTAGTAATTAAACGTGTCAAAAAATTATTTACATTATAGTTTAGTATCTACTATTTAGTTTCATTAGTTTGTGATTATATTGAAATTTAAATCATATGTAGAGATTTAAATAACTCATAGTCAACGAAATAGTATATCTCTGCGCACATAGTCGATTCATTTTTTGAATTTGGCTTAAAGGTTTAGTTACCAAGCCATAAAATTCACAAAAGAAATAATTTTCAATTTCATTTTGTTTTGTTTTGTTTGGAAAGATTATGTATGAATTTATAAAATGTAAGATATATAACTGATAAGATAATATCGTTAATTCCGATTCATATTTTATTCATTGGTTATTTAATTGACTTCCAGCATGGAATATTACGAAGATATTACCGAATTCAAAAAAGGTTACGTAAAGTGTACTTTGTGTAACAAAACTATTTCTGATAATAGTACCGATATTGAATCCCATATTACTGATGACAGAGAACACAAAAATAATTTTTTATCTAAAATTATGATTCAGAACAATGTGGTATTTAGAGAAGACTATTACTATTGTTACCCGTGTAAAACGAATATTTCCAATAAAACAAGTTTTATATGTCACGTTAAAACTTTATCCCACACAAGAATTATCGAGGATATTCAAAAGTTGATTGAAGAGGATGGATCTTACCTTGAGCTACCTAAAAATATCTCGGACACGTATGGAGTTTATTGTGACATTTGTGATCGTTATTCCCCACTCACTCTTGACGACACTAAAGAGCACATAGCCTCTGAGCGACACAAAAAATTTAGAGCTATGGTAGTGCAACCTCTAAATGCAATATTTTCAGTGGACAATTGTAATGATGAATATTTATATTGCAAGATTTGCAAAATTTATTTTGAAAATTATGTCGAAGTAATATTTCAACATATCAGGGAAGGGAGCCATAAGGAGACAATAGACAAAATTAAGCTGATAATTAAAAATCAACATATTGATATAGAAAAATATTTCACAATTCCTACACAAGATACGGTGTATTGTAAAGTGTGTAACAAAAATATTCCTTGTAACGTGACAAATCTGATGACCCACATTGATGGCAAATCGCACAAGAACTCAATAGGTTCAGAAGAATAAAGAATGTTTTATATTTCACCCCACCGGGGCATGGACAGGGCCTGGTCAAATATCCATAGTATGCTTTTGTATGATACACCACAGTTAACCTGAATTCCTAAATTTATTATTTACTGAGACTAATGTCCATCTCTTTTAGGGGGAAGTCAATAAAGGAAAAAATATTGGTGCATTTTTAGATAGTGGTGTGCAAATCTAAAAGCATCTATAAATCATCCAAGATAATTTAATAATTTTGTATTTATTGTATAAGCATAGCTTGCATCACTTGCACTAAAATAAGTTCTTATTTTTATATCAAATATATTCAGTCACTAAAGGCATAAGTTGTAGTAGTGTACCTACTTCGATGTTTAATGCTTAAAAATTATAATCAATGATATTTTACAATTGAGAATGTAGGTAAACCTAATCGGTGCGCTACAAGTTTGTGATACAAGCAATATAAATATTTAATTAAGTATTATGTATCTAATAAATATTTTTAAATCATATTTTACTTTTTTATTTTTATATTTTACTTGGAACGGTATACAATAAAAAAACCTATTCATCTATATTTTAAAAAAATATCCTAGGATCCCATGGGAGCCAAGTGGAAGGAGGCTATATATTTTTTGCATTTTATTTCATAATATAAACTGTAAATTATTCATAGGTATAGGTCGCTATTTACTAAAGACCAAAGATAATTGATTGGTCTCGCTGCGCTCGACTAGATAAAGCGCTATACAAAAGCAATAGCTCCGAGAATGCGTTGGCAACTTTTTATTGTAGTGTGTGTAAAAAATCGTCACTTTTTACTAGCTTTTTAGCCTGTTTTATTATATTTTTATACAGTTTCACTATGTACGCAAACTGGCATTTTATTATGCCTAAAATTTAATAAAACATTCGGCACGTACACATCACAGACAGTTTGCAGTGTGACTGGTTTGGGTACGCCGAATTCGGCGTACTATTTTTCGTTGGCGAAATTCGACTGCATAAGCTAATTTAAGAAAAACTGAAAAACCGCGACATCAGACCTAGAGTTGTTGGCAACACAGTTGACAATTTCTTGACATATTGACAATTTGACATTGACATTCATTTGTAATTTTGTATTGCAGTGATTATTTATTTGTGGTTGACATGTATTTTAAAATTTTCAATAGGTACAAAAATACAATTATACAATATTAATTTTCAATTTTTCTTTGTTAACTTTACGAAATTTCTCTTTAGTTTGTAAATCAACGCTTATATTTTGACATATTTTTATATATACCTACCTACTTGTGTATAAAAACAAAACTAAAACCAAAATAATGAAAACTGGCTTGTTTTATGGAATTGTAGAAAATTCTAAAACACGAGTGCGTTGCGTTTTTTGCGGAGTATACATTCCGAAAGCAAATAGATGCATAGAACAGCACGCGAACGGTGCAAAACACACCGAGCATGTGGAACTGATGGCCGACAACGGATTGTACCTCAAAGATGACGGACTTTATTGCAAACCGTGCGAGAGATATTTACTCGAAGACGAATCCGTTCTAAGCCACATCTACAGCGACGATCATGGCAATTGGATAACCGCCATGGAAGATCTTATCGAGGGTGAGTTTGTAAACATTGATGATTTTCTATCGAACGAGAAGGAAGACGCTTATTGCGATGCTTGCAAATGTCATGTTACTTGCACCCTCTCTAATATACAAGAACACGTAATCTCATTCAACCACAGAGACAATGTTGTCGCTAAATTAAAGCCTCTCAATGGTTTATTTAACACAGAAAATGAAGAAGTATGGTGCAAAATTTGCAACATATATATCGACAATACAATCAATGAAATTCTCTCACACTTAGACCATGCTACCAAACATATAGAATGGTTCTCAGAAATAGAGGAGCTACTAGAAGAAGATTATGTTTCAATTGAAGAATATTTAACTAATAAGAATGAACAAAATGCTGTGTGCAAAAAATGTAATCTGCATATACTCTGCAACTACCAAAGTATAGTCGACCACGTTTTTAGTGAATCACATATTAATAATGCTGTGAATCAATCAATACAAACGTCTTGATTTCGTTTAAAAAATTAATAACCCTCAATTCTTTTTAAATAAAACAATGCAAAAAAGGCAAATTAAAAAAATACACAGAAAAATAAAGCAAATTATTGTAAAAACTATAAAAAAAGTTTATATTTTTATGTACTATTCTCATTTATTTTAAATGCAGCACATTTTTTAATTTGACTTTTTTAATATGAACACACACATCTTAGCAAGAATAAAAGAATGTTGATATACCTACTTGATAGTTAGTTATTTTGAACTATAAAAGCTTATACTTGTTAGAAATGTTAATACATTAATTCATCCATACCAAATTCTTAAGGGTTATTTAGATTTTTTTTTTATATTAGATATAACTAACTTCCTATATTTTGATTAATTTGGTATCTTTGGTATCTTTGATTAATTTATTACCTATGAAAATTAGACGAAAAGTAAGTCTATCTGCTAATGAGTAGACTCAAATGCCCTGGTACATATAAAATAATATACTGGATTTACTTATTTTTTTTTAATATTTACAGACTGACTAACTTCTCTATATAAGTAAAATATTATTGAAATATTTTTTAACCATTTCATACAACTTTACATTTGGTTTGACTATGATGAAGACTTTGTCATTACATAAAATTACAATTTCTCGGCCAACAAGGCTAGATCAGCTTGTTCATGCTTAATGTTTTTAAAGATCTACAATCTATATATCCAAAAAGTAAATACATATTTCAGGTGATAGTTAGTTACTTAAAAAAAGCTTTTAAAATAGAATATACTGTGTATTTCCTATTATGGTATTGTCACCATTCTGCTTCAGATTTATTTATATTTATAATTTTTTTAAAACTTGTTTAACAGAAGACATCTGGTATCCTCTTATAAATTTTAATTTAGTTTTTTATTATTAAGCCAATAATGGACCCAAACTCCATGAAAGCAGTGATGAGATGAAAGGGTTAGAAACGGTTAGGATTTCATCATGTACTTATCTCTGCTTAGCTTCAGTAGGTACATTTGAGCAGAGAGGAATGGAGATCTCAAATTTGTATCTCATCTAGCCAGTATATATCTTTGTGTTATACCAACCAGCTTATGTTAGCTTGTGTTGTGCTGTGTTATTGTTGTTATTTGTTGCTGGTATGTGGCAACGTTAGCCACATACCAACTGTTAATTTTATTATCTCTGCACAATTTTCGCTTTGGTGGAGTTCAGGCCTAATATTACATATAAAATATTACACTAGGATTTGTCATAAAATCAGCCAGGGTGTTTTTAGTCTATACATTAGTGGACTCAATCAAATACTAACATATTTAGTTGACCTCAATTCACCAAAGCATTCAAATGTACTAAGTCGTAAATACATAGTATACTTAATTTAGCAAGGAGAATTAACATAAAGTTTACAATATGAAATTCACATGCAGACTGCTTTTATAGCTATACGTTTTGAAACTCAAAAGTTTAAGTGACTTTGTTACTTTATTTTTACTTGTTTCCTTTTAAATAAATTAAAGAATAATCAAAGATAATTGATTGGTCTCGTTGCGCTCGACTAGATAGAGCGCTATACAAAAGCAATGTGCTCCGAAAATGTGGCAACTTTTTACTGTAGTGTGTGTAAAAAATCGCTTTTTATCACTTTTTACCCAGTTTTATTATATTTTTGACAGTTTCACTACGCTAACTGGCATTTTATTATGCTCAAAATTTAATAATATATTCGGCACGTACACATCACAAACAGTTTGCAGTGTGACCGGCTCTGGTACGCCGAATTCGGCGTAGTATTTTTTGCCGCATTTTACAAGTACAACGGCGGTATCTAGTCGAGCGCAGAGAGACCAATCATTCATCTATGAGAATAATAATTTTATAATGACAATGAAAAATACTGCTTAATATGAACCAAAAATAGACCAATAACAGTTTTAGGTATTGTAATTTTATGTTTATTAACTTATTTCATTGGATATATGTCATTAATAAGATTCATAATAATTGTATGTATAATTTATATGATTTCTATAATTTGTTTGCTATAGTAAGAACTTGTACATTTATTGGTGATGATGATGAAATTGACAAATGAGTGCTATGCTATGCTCTTATGCTATTAATGGTTGAAACAGTATAAAAGACTTGTGTCTTTATTTGTATTTGTAACATTGAACTTTAGAGATTTTGTTACCATTAAGTATATGTATATTGGAATCAAAACATACACCATTAATAGTGCAATTGATGCTGTGGCCATTTTCTTATGCAATTATTATCACATGAACTCGGAGAAATCTCAATAGATTGATTTTAATATTATTTGTAATTAGTTAGGTATGTACAATATTCCACTACCTTTAAGACTTAAAGTAATATCTGTATTGTGTTGTAATTTTTTTTCATAAATATCCATTGGTCCTTTAAAAATTGTCATAAATATATTCATAGACAATATATACCTACAATATTTTAAATCTTTCTTATGTTCTTAGTCAAAACTTGCACTATTAAGTATTTTATAGATCCAAGGAAATACTGTATCTGATAGAAATTTGAAAACAAGTTGACATTCCTCAAAATATATCGCCAAGTACCTATACAAAGTGTTCCAATACACCTAAATGATATGAATTATTATAATTATGATTGCTTTATCAATTTATTTTCGTTTCCTTGTTTTTAAATGTGAATAAAATAAATGTTAAGCAACATTACATTTTGTTTATTACCTACATCTATCATAATTATTATACTTACTGCAAAATAATGGTTTGCTTTAATACAGCTAGGTTAGCTATATAGCCACAGTAAGTTATACTATACCTACTAAAGGAAATTTTTATTATCTATTTTAGTAAATATACAATAAAGATTTGTATTTTTGTATGTAATGAATAAACTCAAAAACTATTGGACCGATTTTAAAAAATAATTCCACCTTCATTTTTAATTTTACTAAACTTTGAATCTCTTCTCTTAAACTCGACAATGCCAACTTTTTAACGCCCAACCCAAAAACGGGGTATATCAAGGTATACACAGATAAGCGTATGCGTGTATGACTATGTGTCTTGTCTGTGGAATCGTAGCTCCCTAACGAATGGACCAATTTTGATCCAGTTTTTTTTGTTTGAAAGCTATGTTTGGGATCGTTCTTAGCTATAAATAATTTATAAACATCTGTTCAACTGTTTGAAGACGATCTGCCCATTTCCTAGTTGATGAACGGATTTCATTAATTTCCACATGTTCGATTGATGTGATGTGGTGGAGGTTACTTCGTAGGTATTCCATGACATGATAACCTTGAGCTGATGCTGCATCATCAACTCTAGTCTGCGGGACACCCAACTCCTTAGCAACTTACAGCAGATATAGCGTGTTTGGGCTCAATTGAAAGTCAGGGGTTAAGTATGTAGTTTATAAATTTAATTTTACCTATAGCTTGTAAATTAAAAAGGTAGGTATGACATGAATGAATACCCTTCTTGTTACATTTATTCATTCATCAAAAGGATAGTCATTAGCATCGTCGTCATCCACTTCTTCTATTACAGATAATTGACTTCTAGATTCTGATATTGTTCTTTGAGTGCCGACAGATGTCGCTGGCGGTGGATTGTTTCTGGTATTTGTAGAACTGCAATGCGTATCGTCACATGCGTTTGACTCTCTTGAAGATAATCTTCGCTCGTCCAACTGTATTGTAGTTAACAAATCTTCAGCGCAACAGTCGAAACTTGTCATTACATTTGTCAAATGATTTTGTAGCGAACTGAAAGGAATTGCAGACTTTAACCAATTTTATATCAGAGTTGTGAGTTGATTGAAAATGTTACACATTTTAGACATCTGGTCTGATGTCCTATCTGTGGTCTAATTAAACGGGTATATTTATACTGGTACTAAGAAGTTAAAAACTAATAACTAAGTTTTTTTAATGTTAAAGTCTGGCGATCCACTTGATAGTAGGTAGGTCTAAGTCGCCTATAACATCAGCAATGCTATACAGGTAAGTATGCTGCAAAAGCGTTGCAAACCATAGTAGGATTTAGGATACGGATAGGCAAGGATACGAGCTCTGCCATACTGGCGTTAAGGCAGGTATCCTAACCACTCATCCAATGGGCTCAATTCTATCGCCAGTGTTTAATGATGCACAGTTTATACATTACATGATTCCGTCCATGTTATTTCGCAAATGTTTCACGAAATGCCTCAGTCTACCTAATTCGTCACGCAATTGTCTGTCTACGCAGTCTTTTATCAATTCCCCGACTGGTCTTCGACTGCGGTCCATCAGTCTCGCCTCTATCAAACTCTCCTGGTCCATAACTTCTACAATGTTCCGTTCGGTTGCAAGTAACTCTTCGTTGAGTGCTTCTAAATCTCGAATCGCCTGAAAAAATGAGACCATATTACATAATATTCTTTCAATGTGTAACCAAAAGCAGTGCTTTATTTTATTTACCAAGTAAGTAATTACTTTTTATTTTTGTAAAATATAGGTAGGTATACATATTTTTTATATAGGTATGTAACTATTTGAAAATATTTAATTTTCGACACTGTGTTATACCTACCCCTGGAAATGAACCCCTCATACAGAGTGCCCTTAATTATTATAAGCATAAAATTTTATAAGAAGATTGGTACCGGGATACCCTGGAGTTACAACCATCTAGATAAACGATGTCTAACCTCATTCTTCTGCCAGCTTAGTTCTTGTAGTTTTACAGTGTTAGCATGAAGTCTCTTTCTTAAAGCCGAATCTACTCGCGACGAAAGAGCTTGCGCTGCTATTGAAAGACCAACTCTTGCGCCGCGTACCTTCACAAGAAAATTATTAACTTGATGATAGGTGGGTACAGTCGCCTATAACACAAGCATAACGTTGGGAAATCCTCTTAAATACCTACCCGGCAGTGAAGGGGACACTGCGGGGTTATGCCGGATACCCACCGGCTATATATTAAACGACGTCGGTGCCCCGCCACGGCCTGTGCTATGTCAGAACCTCGGCGTACCCGAAGGTGGAGGTACGCCGGCCTACTCGGGGGACTTTACGACGGGCGGCAGTCTCCCCCAAGACCACCGCCCGGATCCCGGTCAGGGTGGAAGGCGGTGGTGAAGGGCGCCCGACCCTTCCCCGGCGGATTGGCTGGGAGAGGGGATCCTCTTTCCGCTGCCTTTCCGCCGCTTCCTTGCGCGACATAACGTCCTCACAGAACGTGAAGGTAAACACACCACTACTTTCCAGATCCAACCAAGAGCCAACTTTGAAAAGTTAATTTCCAAAGTTGACTCAGCCGGGTATCGAACCCTGGAACCCTACGACAGAGGGTTAAGACCAACATCCTAACCACTCATCCAACTGGATCGTTTAAATCAAATCACGATCTACTAGACAGCAAGCCTTTAGGTGTGTTTTACTTGATCGTAATTTACAAAATCAGTAGGAATATGTAGATTTAATAGTAATCTGTTAATAGATACCTACTTACTTGTTGTCTGGTTAATATTGCATCGCTTAGTGCTTGCAAACCATCTCTTTTCAAAGACATACATTTCTTTTCCCAGTTGCACATCGGAGAGTACCTGGAATCAGGCTTAATAAATAGGGCATAACTATTCTCTCTATATAAGGGGTTTTATCGCAAAACTGATCTTGATACTTTTACTTTTTAACATTTTTCTAGATTTTACACAACTAAAAAAATCAAAAAACTCTGGCATATTGGCCGAAGTACCAGATCGCTGTTTCGAGCCACCCCACCTCGGGTTAGGATAGTTATGATGATAGCCGACCTCCGATATGAGATGTTCATAGGGAACCTAACGTTTCTTCAGGATAAAGTCAATCTAGGTAATAAACTATCTGTGTGCCAAATTTCATCCAAATCCGTGCAGTAGTTTTTACGTGAAAGAGTATCAAACATACATTCATCCATCCATCCATCCTTCCTCACAAACTTTGGCATTTAGGTATAATATTAAAATCTATGAATAAAAATGATTATGAAACTTACTTTTTCTTCTTTTTGCCATTACCGGATCTGTTAACTGTATCTGCACTGACTGTATTGCCGCATGCCTCCTCTAATGATATTGTTTCTTGTTTTTTCGTTACATCGTTGTCTATCCTTTCCTTTGTTCTCTTGATAGCCGCTATTTGTTTATTGAGGCAGGGAATCATACCTTCGAATTTCTTTTTTTCCCCTCGCAAAAACTTATATTCCTATTTTAAAATATAAGATGTGCGAAATGAGAGCGTTTTGACACTATATGTGCCAAGCTTAGAGCTAGGTTAAACTTGTGTACAAGATACAAATTAGCATTACCTACCTCTGTGACAATACAATACTCTTATGTGCCGTCCTTTGTTTTGAACAGAACAAATATGTCACTGGCTAAGAATAAAAAAAAAACTATAAAGCTATTAACAAAACAATTCAAAATCGAATCAATCGTTAGATCGATCAATTCAAATTGAATAGATAAACAATTCAAAATCGATTAGGTAATTTTCACCCCTATTCAGATTGTATGTCCATCTTGTGAATGGACGCCTTACACTGCGCTAGCCAGTCCGTTGCCTCCACTCAAGAACCTTCCGGCCCCAACGACCGTCGGCTCTCCGTACTTACTATGTGTCCTGCCCATAGCTCCACGAGCATAGCCCTCTCCATAGCTCGTTGAGCTTTCTTACGAGGCCCATATCTTATCTATGTGGAAGAGTAGGTAACAATATCCATCCATACATCCAGCCTCAGAAACTATCGCATTTATAATATTAGTGGGATAATAAAAATTACACCTGCATAATAACATCTTCAATGCAGTCACACTGCGGATTCAAAGCGCCAGGCCTGCTAGCTTCTTTTGAATGCAAATCAATTTCGTCCTGAACTCTATTCACGACAACTTCCAAAGCGTTCTGCTCGTGTAACAACGCACCAATAGCTTCCTCTAAGCGCTGCGATAAATCATCTAACACCAACCGCCATGATTCTAGCTCGCATATTCTAAAGGAATTGTAAAGCATATTGCAGGTTAGCGCCACATGCCAATAAAGATAAAGAGATACAATAAAGATTTTGTTTTCCTGACTGGCTTATAAGAAAGACATGTCGCTGCCAGCCAATCAGGGCACTCCCTGACGGATTTCCCAACGTTAAAAAAGGGGGGACACTGTGTTTCGCAGTCGCAGTCTGGCGGCTAAATCTGGCTAAGTAATAAGTAAGTAAGGGATTCCAAAGCCCATTCACCTATCCCTCCGTAATCCCTTATCCTTAATCTTACTAAACAAGGTAGTGAACTTGCAGCACGTAAGGCGTTGCTTGTATCACAGGCGACCGATTGTAGCTTCTTACTATCCAAGTGAACCGTCACCCTGTCTGACGACCTTTTACATAAAAAAAAGACTCGGCTAATGGGTACAGAAATGAAGGCAAATTGTAACCTGTCTTTCAGAATCCTTTTGAATTGATATTCATTAGACTCTCTCGCGAATACACTCAACATAGCCAATTCCTGACTCTCATTAACACGGTCCAACACTTTTGAGTTAAGTTTATCGTTGAGTTTCCTAAGATTTTCGATACACCCGTATGGGCACCCGATGTATTCGTCATGGAAAAACATTATTTAATTATATTTTTTCAATACAACAAAAAAAATCCTATAAATTAAATTTAAAATATTTGTATGTAAATATGGCAATATTTGGCATTTTATTGACATTTATTAATGACAAATACAATGCTCTGTGTACAGAATACAAAGACAGGCTACAATAAATATATGGAAAAAATATAAATAATAATAGTAATAGTAGGTAATAAACCAAACAGCAATAGCCGGTTCAGAGATTTGGCTTACAAGGTTACTAGCAGATGATAATGCTGAAATTTGGTCAGTAGTATTCTGTTACATCGGTGGTATTTCCATGACATGGTAACCTTGATCTGATGCTGCAGCATTAAAGCCATTAAGTCGTCTGCGTGATGCCCAACTCCTCAGCAACTTACTCCAAATACTTATAGTGGAAATACAAATAAAGTCAAGAGTTTGTTTATAATTTTAGTTATATCTTGCTGGTCTTGGTCTTTTTTTTTCACACAAAAACATCAGAAACATAGGTAAAAGTGAAACATAGGTAAAACACCAGTAAAGCTTCTATTTAAACAACAAGTAATTTTATTACAAGAATGATTACGATTCATAAACAATTATAGAACATTAGATAACAATAACTAAAAATTTGCTTATACTTACATAATAAATTAACATTAAATTATTATAATTTTTAATTAAGAACGATAATATATTTCCCTTAGAAGTGCATGAATAGGCCGAAGAATTAGAAAATAAACCAACTCGGCTACGCTGATAATACTGAAGCCCAGGAAAAGGCTCAGTAGACCGCCAATAGCACCTGCGAGAAAGAAGTCCTATAAATAAGAAAATCGCTACGAAAATTATAATAAATAATGTTACACAATGTATCAAAAATTGTGACGACTTTGACAAGCCCGTTGGACGAGTGGTAAGGGTGATTGCTTAATGTCTCAGGGGCTCCAGTTCGATTTCCGGGCTGGCTGGGTCAACTTGGGAAATAAACTTTTCAAAGTTGGCTCTGGTCTGGACTGCGTTTCGCAGTCATTTAGGTAGCCCGTCTGGTGGCTTTTACTTTATTTTATACACATTTTAAGTATTTTATAAAATTTTAAATTCATATTTTAAGATGAAATCCACGCGAGCAAAGTCGCTGGCATCAGCTAAGTATAGTGTAAATATATTAATTGTAAAAAAATATATTGAAAAATTGCTTACCAACAAAATAGTATTCATCATATTGAGCATGTCGATGGCGTCCCAAAAATAGAGTGTCGTAAAAATGAACATTTATAACTGTCACTTCTTTTCTAAAAAAAATATCACATAAACATATTAGTTTTACTTATACACTACTTGAATACTTCCCTTTCTCAAGAATACACAATATAATGAAGAAGTCTTAACATTATCTATGCTAAGTATAAATGTAGAGGTCTGTCTGTCTGTTACCTTTTCACGCCTTAATTACTCAACCGACCATCATGAAATTTTTGCCCAAATGACTGCAAAACGTACCTTAACCACTTAGGTCATTCAAATATATATATAGATATTAAAAAAAGTAAAATTAGGTTATATAACACCTCTTCCTATATTATATAAAAATTTCGTGTCACATGTTTGAGGCCAATGAACTCCTAAACTACTGAACCGATTTTGATAAAACTTCGTAGTTATGTGTAAATTGGTCCATCTTAAAAGATAGGATAGTTTTTATTTTGAACCTGGTATATTACTTAATAAGAAAAGCTTACGAGAGCGTGTAGCTAGTATATTAATAAGAAAAGTTTTTAGGACACCTCAATGATGGCAACACTGTACAACTCACAATAATCATGTAAGTTACCATTTAACAGTTCTAATTATCTACTCATGAAAGTCTTAATTTGAGCACTAATATTGTTAATTAATTATACTCTTACTTGTCAGTATCCTTGCCAGATTCCATACCATTTAACACCAAGTTTGAATAATACACTTGACTGGAATAAAGTACGTCAATGCACGACGGGTAGCAAGAAACTGTAGCTTTCTCGTTGGGCCTTTGCTCTGCTTCGCTGTCACTGTAGTATGCGAATATTTGTTGTTCTTCTACTTTAGCTGATAGAAAAAGGATATGTTTAGTTAATAACAGGTAAGGATGAAGATTTTTTTACTAGAAATCACAGAAATTAAATTATATCATTTAAAAAACATTTCGTTACCTACCTTTCACATCTTCAATACATTGAAAATCTGATAAAGTCGAACATATAGGCTCCAAAATATCTTTCCCTGTAAATATAAGGAACAATATAAAATATATGGCTTTTATTTACACGTGTCTTATTTTTGTCAACAATATTTTAAGCCAAACTAATCATTAAAAAAATAAATGACTCAAAGAATAATTAATTTCTGATTACAGATAAATATCGGCTATATCAAACACAAACTAGTTTGAATCTAAAAAAACGGCTGGAACGATTTTAACTGGACTTTTACTACCAATTAGTTGATGTTATAAGGAGTAACTTGAGTTACTTTAATTTAATATATATATACAAGCAGTCTCCAGTACGCACGCCGCAGCGACACTTGGCCGGGTTCATTTAGTTTGAAATCATAATAATAAATAAAAAGATATAGTACTTGGCCAATGAAATAGCACGCAATCACAAATCCTCCTAGCCTCTCTTATTAAAAGATCCATTTCGCAATTACTATCCGTATAGTATTTGAAGTATTCAAGTGTCCTTTCGTCTTGGAAAAAGCACTGTCTTCGTCCAGGCAAAAGCGACCTCAAAGAAACATCAGTTCCGTAAGTAATCGGGGCCACTTCAACGGTCGTCATTCGGTTCATTGGTAAACGGAGTACTGTCGTCGTATATATGTGGTCCATTGGTGCGCTGATTAAGAGCTGAAAAATACAACACTAAATAAGACAATTGATTTGAAAGCATTGGATTTATTTTTACCAGCTGTGTGCGGGCTGTAGTTCGTTTTTTGAAAATCCTACAGGAACCTAAAAAATTTTCTGGATAAATAGTATCTTAAAGTTTAATCCAGTTAATAAACTAACTGTGTGCCAAATTTCATCCAAATACGTTAACCCGATTTTACGAGAAAGAGCAAAAATCCTCACATTTCGCATTTGTATGTCTAAATAGAATATAATAAACTTTCAAATTGGAACTCTCCCTTCCGGTGTCTGTGTTTCCGAGGTACTATAAGTAACCCAAATCTTTTGAAACTTCGAGTGAAAAGGCATTTCTGGGTTATTCGCCCTATCGTCGGCCTCGTCTTTCCTGCACATCTAGATGCTGGCCAAGAACAAACCCATTATTATTATTAATAAAATAAATAAATAATAGCAGTATAGGCTAGAAAAAAGTAGCAATACTTTTTGGTTTATTCTGCTTACATTAAACCCTAAACTGTTACCATCACAATCATACTGTCTATTACTGTTATTGAGGTACAGTTCCACTGATAACCCGTTTGTTTCTCCCGAGGACATAACCCTATATGGTAGAGATTTTAGGTCTGGAGGGAACACCCTTGGATATCCAGTGTCAAGATTCCATTCTAAACGCTGTGTTGTGGGATGATCATCATAAGTCCTCTGCCACTTGTAAGTCGTGTTTGTCCTGAAATAACATTTCGTGAATGAAATATGTGCGCTTGTGTTTTTTTTAATGTTAAGCTCGACAGAAATGCTGACGGTCTACTTGATTTTAAATGGCTACAATCGCCGGTAATGAGTAAGGGATGCCAGAGCCAATTTTCCTGTCCCATCCTAATCCTTAATCCTAGTATGGTCAGCAGCACCTGCGGCTTTGCCTGTTAAGTAGTAGACCATCGGCCTGTCTGACGATCTTTACTGACGACTGATCTCAGCCGCAGGAGTTGGACATAGGCCTCCCCCATAATTTTCCAATAGGACTGGCCAGAAGCAGCCTGGCCTTTATTAGGTCGTCTATCCATCTTGTGGGTGGACGTCCTACGCTGAGCTTGCTAGTCCGTGGCCTCCACTCAAGAACGTTCCGATTCCAGCGGCCGTCGGCTCTCCATACTGTATGCCCTGCCCACTGCCACTTCAACTTACTGATCCGCCGGCTTATGTCAGTAACTTTCGTACGTCTACGGATCTCCTCATTTCTGATTCGAATTATTATTATGATATTTGATATGATGTAGGTACCTACTTAGTCATTTTAAATTAATATATTGTTTGAATAATATAAAAATCTTAATTAATAAAAAATAATTAACTTACATTCCGTTTAAGGGCAATCGATTGAAAGCAAAACACATTCCATAATTTGTGAACACCGGCTTGAAAAGGTTGTCGCAGCAATCTTCCATTCCCCACTTGTCATCGTCGCTTGGTCTCCAGTAGCATCTCTTTACTACGTCCTTGCATTTTGGAGAAGCCTGTAATATATTTAATAATCTATACTTATAAATAATAAGTTCAGAAACTTAAACCCGACTACTGAAAAATCACGATCTAAAAAATATGAAACAAGAAAATATTATCCAGCAGTGAAGTGATAATGATGATGATAACATAAATCGTAATGGTTAATATATTTTTAATAAATTTCCATAATAATTAAAAAGGCCAGGAAAAAACCTGAAGAATAAAATCATGCAGCATTTTGTTTTCAGCTGCATTCATCCTTTGATTCCTTGCTGCTGCTTTGACAGGCATCAGTGGACATATAAGAGACGCGAAAAATTTATTTAAACTGAAAATGAAAAATTATTTAATTTAAATTTTAATCATTCAAAACATAATATAACAGATTCTGAAAATGGCATTTGAGAAAAATTGCACTAATGGCTTCGTAACCAGGTTCTTTTGATTTATCGCAATTATAATTCTATATAAAGGAAATAATAAATATAGTTAATTTTAAAAATAATTTTCGATTGGACTTGATATATCTTTGTTTACGGGGAAAATGTCTAAATCCGTACTGATATTATAAATGCGAAAGTTTTTATGGATGTATGGATGTATGTATGGATGTTTGTAATTCTTTCACGCAAAAACTACTAAACCGATCACCATGAAATTGTGCATACACGTTGTCTGGGACACCAGAAAGGAAGAGTACCTTTCATCCAGAACGCGGACGAAGTCGCGGGCAGCATCTAGTATTTTAATATAAAAGAAAATACTCACTCTTTCAGTTCAGTAACATTAGCATATGAAAGCTGAACGTGCATATGAGGGCACAAAACGACACTTGGAAATGGAATAGCCCATACAGGAGTTGATAGAGAGTCAATGACATTAACAAAAGGGGTCGACGTCCATTTGCATGAGAGTTGGGTTATGTAGACAGCACACATGGCTACGCTGATAACCATTATGACAACCCAGGTCCATCGCTCTTTGCGGCTGAAGCTAGGCTCAAATATGTACCTTAAAATAAGAAATAAAATTTACACTAAGTAATCTAATATGAACTAATCTAATATTTAAGGCGTTGTGATTTTTACGCAGTTGGGGAGTAGTACTCCTAACACTAATTCGCATGCAAGGCTTTAAAATATTAATTGGTTTCTGAAATTTATTTTGCCATTTGCAGTCGCCAAAACGAATGATAAAAGTTATTTAAAAAAATCTAGACACTTAAATATCCGCGTCTAAAATCCAAAAAACTGATACGAGTATGTTGATGTCCAACCCCTGGTCTCTCAGCCTCCAATAAACTTGGTAATTGTGTCTGAAGAAAATGTATCCGAGGGTTCTGTATTTAAAATTTAAGAAGGAATATTTATAGGGCCACTGGATGATAAAGAGTCTGGACAAATAGTAAACTAAGTAAATTGAAAAATTCACGGTAGGAATCCGGCATAACCCCGCAGCTTCACTGCCGGGTATCCAAGAGGATTTCCCAAAGTTAAAAAAAAAATAGGTACCAAATACGAAATAAGTATATTAGAAATTTTCTTGTAAACTAGGTACAGGAACTTTCTTGTAACTATATTTTTGTTGATAATATTTTACAGGAAAAAATGAGTAGGTAGGTACCAACGTGGAGACTTAAGATGTTATCTGGCTACGTTTGAAAACTCAATAATAACTAACTTATTTTTCTTTATTAGATATAAATAAATATATTTAACCATATTTAATAGAAAAAGTTATCTGCTCTTGAATAAAACTTTGACTGAGAGGAATAAAAGTAAAATGCAGATTAGTTACTTGCTAATTATATTTCAACTATATTATTTTAGTTATTCATTAAACTAAGCTGATGCTTTATTAACTTACTTGGTGCCATGCAAAGATCCACCGTATAGAAGCTGCTTCAACCCCTTCATCACTTCTCTCAGCCATGTCTTCAGAAATCCTTTACAAGAAGTGCTTTCATTGTTCTTCTTATACTGTCCTTTCTTCGCTTTAGTATTGTTATTAACTCTGATCACTTGCGGACTTATATATTTGAAATCTTTTAAATAAAAATCACGCAAATACAAATCGAATGGAGCGTCGTTAATTTTGTTAGTGTTGTGTGATTTTTTGATTGGTTTCATTTTATTTAATTTTATTTATTGACTGATCGAATTTTGGTCTCATTTCATAAAATAAAATATTTATTAATAAAATAAATTGGATGTTATCCTGAACGCAAGTATTATTTATTTTTAGTCACTATAATATACAGGACAATTATCGTTCTGGTCTTTTCAGCCTTAACAGAATTCAAAATTGTTTTTGCAACTGTAGTCTTGGTTACACTAGAATAAACACCTTTGAAATAATCCGCCACGTAACGTTTCTTCTTAATTAAACATAACTTTCTAAGTAGATAGTGCATAAAAGTCGCGGTAGTCACACTTGCAGTAATTGTTATTGTTATATGTATATAAACACCAAATACCGTAGTCTGTCTGTCCATAATTAATTTTTAAGCCACAAAATGTAAACCCTAACATAATCTTTATGTATAAAAATATGTTAAGTTGGTTTGTGTACTCTTCAAAAACTCAAAATTCAAAAAAAAAAATTGCCCGGGTGAAGCCGGGAGCGGGTCGCTAGTTTTCACAATAAAACAGAAGCTAAAAAATAATTTTAAAGGGCTATCATTTCTGTTTTTCTGTACCCTTTATTTCTGTTTTTTTTTAGAAAATTTTGGAAATAAAAGGCTATATTCTTATATCATCATTACAGGGCTTCCCAAAAACTATAGCGTTATTGGCAACCGCTGGAGTTGCACAAGTGGTGATGCGCATACGACGCCTGGGACTGACGGTGGCCCTTGAGAAGTCGGAAGCAATTTGCTTCCACGGACCTCGCAAGGCGCCACCGCCGGACGCCCACATTATAGTGAGCGGAGTTTCCATCGGCATCGGTTCGACGCTGAAATATCTCGGCCTCGTTCTCGATAGCCGATGGAACTTCAAAGAGCACTTTAGGAGAATGGCTCCTAGAGCGACAAAGACGGCATTTGCCTTGAGTAGGCTGATGCCCAACCTGGGTGGGCCAAATGGAGGGTGCCGTCGCCTTTTCGCGAGCGTGGTACGCTCGATGACCCTGTATGGGGCGCCCATATGGGTCGACTCCTTGTCTGCCTATAATTTGGCCCTGCTGCGAAGACCGCAGCGTGTCATGGCGACCAGGATCATCAGAGCGTATCGCACCACCTCGTGGAGGGCGGCATGCGTGGTCGCAGGGACACTTCCCTGGGAGCTGGATGCCGAGGTCCTTGCAGCGGTCTACAATCAGACAGCAAATGCAAGGGCCGGCGGCGCGAGTCCACCCCCAGAAGAGGTAGCACGATGGAGAAGAGAGGCTCAGGAGGAGGCACTCGAGAGATGGCGCGACGAGGCAATGCAGCCGGGGTGGGGTTACCGCACTACATCTGCAATCGCACCGGTGCTGAAGGAGTGGGTGAGCAGGCGGACCGGCTCGCTCTCCTTCCGGCTTGTGCAGGTGCTTACGGGGCATGGATGCTTTGGTAAGTACCTGTGCGAAATCGCTAGAAGAGAACGAACCACCGCCTGCCACGAATGTGGGGCGCCGATCGATACGGCCGACCACACGCTGGCCGAGTGCCCAGGTTGGGTCAATGAGAGGGCGGCTCTGACGGCAGTCGTGGGACAAGATCTGTCCTTACCCGCTGTCGTCAGGGCAATCATTGAAAGTCTTGACGGCTGGAGCCGTCAAGACGTTTTGTGAAGCGGCCCTGAGTGGAAAAGAGGCCAATGAGCGGGCCCGCGAGCTGGATCCCCAGGCTGATCCACTCAGGCGTCGAAGAGCCGGCTGACGTGCCCGGGCGTATGCCGCGGCGCACGTCGCGTGACAACTTCAGGGTGTCAGAAGGGGACACGTCTGACGCCCTGAAACACCCAACAAAGTTGAGTGGCGGCTCACGGCATTCCAGTGGGCCGCCACATTTAAAGTGAGGCGAACCCATCGCCCTGAGCTGGGTTCGAGTAGAACTTAGCGGTGTGTGGGGATCCGAGAATAGGGCCTCGGCTGTCGTCTCGGACCCACACGCCACCGCTGATGGTGGAATCAACCCGGGGGGGTTTTAGTGGGTATTCCCGGTGATAAGTCACTTCACCGGGCGAGTCCCACACTCCCCCTCGTCGACTGTCCCCGTCGACGAGGGATAGTGCGTAAAGGTAATTTCCCCTCCATAAAAAAAAAAAAATATAAAAATAAATAATTAACATAAAACTATAACTTAAATACCTTTACCTCTTAATAACTTTTAATATATTATAATTTTAATAACCCTTTTTATTATTATTTAATTATATTAGTAAGGGCCTCTTTCACCATTTGTCAAGTGGGTTAACCGAGTGCATAAATAATTTAATAAAACAAAAAATATTTCTAAAGTAACTAATCAACACTTTACTTGTAGTTGGTGAAAGAGGCCCTAAGAGTAGTAAAAATAAAACAGGTGAAGTCCGAAGCAAACAATTGTTTTGCATTAGTGGGCTAACGAGTGGCGCTAATGTCGATTTGCACTTAACCGTATTGGTAATATTTAAATGCTTCGAATGATTGATCGATTTAATTATTTCGGTGTTACCTTAATTAATTTATGTCAGTGTGATCACATCACATTTATTGTATTTACAATTGCATATGTTTCAAGGGCATTCGAATTAAATGTTTGTGTAGACAGAATGAATTAAAGTGTAGAGAAGTAGCTAAATATTTATATTAGTTACTAGCTGGTGCTCGCGACTTCGTCCGCGTGGAATAGTTATTTTGGGAATAACTATTCCTCGAACGGTTTTCGCAGCCTCAAAGATGAATATTTTTCCCCGTTTTTTCCACATTTTCGACTGTTTCTTCGCTCCGATTAGTCGCAACGTGATGTTAGCCTAAAGCCTTCCTCGATAAATGATCTATCCAACACAAAAAGAATTTTTCAATTCGAACCAGTAGTTCCTGAGATTAGCGCGTTCAAACAAACAAACTCTTCAGCTTTATAATATTAGTATAGATTGAACATTTTCTTCTTTTGTCTCTGCACTTTGTATACTCTGATTTAAATCATGAGATTAGTTTACGAGTCTATATAAACTTATATATAGGTAATATATCTTATATTTATCTACTTTTGTATATATATACATATACACATCATCCGCTACTTCTTTTCTAAAACTTGTTTTATTAAATTAATGACGTTAGTAAAAGTCAAAGTACTTTCCTTACTCAACGTCCATAGAATACAATCTGTTATATTTATAATGAAAATTTATTACAAAAACATTAAGTGGCTTTTTTCTTCAACGATCTCTCAAGGCTTGAGACTAATCCATAAGCAATTGAGACAAAGGTACATAAATTGCAAAACACTCAGCCAGCTATGGGCATTAAGACTTGCTACAAAGAATCAACCCCATTTTCTTTTTCTATATCCCAATCATCTATCCATAAATTGTTCATCGTTGCTTGTGTTATTGTGACGGTAGCCACCTACCATCAAGTGGACCATCAGCCATTTTATATATAAGTAAGTATATAATTTTTTTTTAACAATTTTACAGAAATACATATATTTTTAACATTTACGCTGTACCTACGTCACTAGTTCTAAACGTCTAGTACAGAACATAAGCTTTGGCGTAAGTATGTATATATTTGTATGATATCCATTTAGACTGCATAACGAGTCCTGGAAACCTTACAAGTAGTAGAGGAAGGTGTAGGGTTTAAATAGGTAAGTCGAGAGAATAGATCTATAAACTCTCATCGAAAGAAAACCACTGCCTATAAAAGCTTTCTTATAAGCTACTAATATTATACTATTTTTTATAAATATCTTTAGTACTGGTTCTATTTTTTTATTATTATCTGCAATAACGAATTTCCTTATTAATTTTTTAAACTTTTATTTTTAATACCAAGAAAATAAAATAGATGGTTAATTTTTAATAAATAATATTATTTAGTTTTACGCAACCGCACCTAATTTCTCTTACAAAGTATTCGTTATCGTGCATGTTGACATTTTGTATTTGGGCTAGTCGCCAATGTGTCAGGGGTCATCGACAGTTGATAATGTCATTCACTTACTAATTTACGGATGAGTAATATAAGTAATAAGTAATATAATGAGTAAACTCCATACGTACCGTGAAAATTATTTTTTTCGAAAAAAAAAATCTGTAAAAAAAACACTGGTTTTAAACATGTTAGATATGCCTTAAGACTTTGGTTTCTTTATAGTAACTTTTCTAAGGCTCTCTTATGATCTCATAAAAATAAGAATAGTGTACCTACGTACTTACGTATCCCGTTAAAGCTGCTAGATGATAATGCGATCCAATCTGTATAGGATCAATACATATTATAAATTAAAGTCGCTGTCCTTAATATTTTGTCTGTCTCTTTCTCTGCCAACATTTTCCATAGATTTTGATTTAGCTTTCACTAATCGAAAGAGCGATAAACGAGGATAAAAAATTATGTTGCAGTAAAAAGTGACATCCGTACGAAGCCGGAGGCAGGTCGCTATATGTAGTCTTCAATAACTTAGTTAAATTTGATATTTTTAAAAATATATAATTTTAGTTAAGTTTTAATTATTTATATTAGTGTTTTGTTCATCGTGTCCGCTCTATATTAACGAACTCTATAGTATTTTATCGCATTTACACATTTCAAATAGAAACATTATTGCTATTGTCCAGTCGATGTAAATAAGGGACGAAGTATAGTTGTATTGTTAAGTTTGTTATGTTAAAGTTAAATTTAAACACGTGTATTTGAATTTACATAAATTTAAAGTAAGTAAATACTTAATGTAATAATTTTGAAAGAAGCAAGTTGGAGCAGCTAGTTGGAAATATTCTTATATAAATTATTGTAATACATATATTGAAATCTTATTGATACCCAAAAATTTATAATATATGCTGTCTTTTTTGCTGTATTGTTGAAACGATTTTTCCCACTTTTCAGATTAATGGTAGGGGTAGGTTATAATTATGAAAATAAAAATTATCTTACAGGTTAAATTCTGGTAAATGTCCTCAAAAATAATTATATTTAGCAATTTGAGACTAAATTAACTTAAATGTAATTATAATGTAACAATAAGTACTGATTTTTTTTTTAAGAATTGAGAAAATTTTCAAAATTTTTCAAGACAAAGTCAATGTATTTAAAATGTCATAGGTTACATAATTTTCTGAACCCTGAACACGTAATGTCTGAAACCCCTTTTGTATGAAAGAAGTCCATTTAGGTCATGTGTCATCTATTTATTTTCCAATGCGATTCTCCAATGCTGTATATGTATTGTAAATTGTATTGTAACTATATGTATATATAAATTCACATTTTTTTACTGAAATGTACTACTTTAGAAGAATACAATTTATAAATTTTTGCTTTAAATTACACCATAATTCAGTTTGAGTAAAATCTTTAACAAAAGATTGAAATACCTTTTATTCGAGTTGAGGCAACTTTCTACGGGATTTTAACCATACAATTAGGTTTTCAAGCCAGAGCCGGATGATCGTTAAAAGGTTGCTATTGTACACAATATAACGTTAAACTCATTCTATTACTATTCCATTTAGACATTTTCTTACTACAATTTACTTCGTTTGAGTATTTTAAAGGTATACAAACTACTTACTTTTTAAAAATAAATATTTTTATTATAAAGATGTTAAAAAGAATTTTACAATATTCACACAAATATCTAAAGTGTATAAAAAAGAAGGTATAAAGTTATTCTACGAGTATGTACAGTATAAATAAATGAATAAGGGTAAAAAAATATTGTATATTATTACATACTAGCTGGTGCCCGCGACTTCGTCCGCGTTGAAAAAGCAATATATCGCCTGACATCGTTATTGCTATTATACTTAGCCAGGAGTTAGTTTCCTTAATTTTTAGATAATCCCTCAGGAGCAGTACTTTTTTTCTGGATGAAAGGTACCCTATGTCCTTTCTGGTGTCACAGACAACGCGTATGCATAATTTCATGGTGATCGGTTCAGTAGTTTTTGCGTGAAAGAGTTACAAACATACATACATCCATACAAACTTTCGCATTTATAATATTATAATAGGATTAATTAATTAATTAATAATACGGATTTATTCAATGTTAGCGGCCAAACCCTATTCATCCTAAGCGTGTTGGGATATACTAGCTTGGGATACTTTAGGCTTAACTAGTTTGGCCTAGGCCGATAATACAAGTAGGTACCGTTAATACTGAAGATTAATATTAGAATTTTTTGATTCCAGCAACACAATGAGGGCGACCAATTCAATTATTTGCAGCACTTTCATTCTTCTATCAATGATATACAAAGGTAATCATTATTCAATTAAATATTATATTTATCATATTATATTGCTGACATTATCTTTTTGAATTGTTTAGACTGGCTATGCTGATCTTTATTTTGAACCTAGTTGGATTTACGTACACTGTAAAACTCACAGGTTTTGTAGGGTGACCCAAAAATTGCTCATATTCCTCTTGGGAGACGAAATTCTTGGGAGACCTCTTGGGGAAATTCTATATAAAAAAAAATAAACGAAAAAAAATTCAACCCCAGTCATATTTATTTCCTAGCACATATAACCCTAATCTTTTCAAGGTTCGAGTGAATAGGCATCTTCTGGGTGAGCTCGCTCCATCTTAGGCCTCATCCTTGCCACATGGCTGGTTCTTAGCCAAGAACAAACCCATCTCTAATAAAAAAATAAATAAAAAATATATCATATCGCCGGCCCTAATTTGCTTGTTAAATATTTTCAGCATCGTGTATCTACTGCTACTACTGCAACAGTGCAAATAATTCAGCGTGTCTGAATGTGAACGACTATGATGAAGACGTTAGGGCACGTATTGTGCCAGTGGTAAATTGTGACACGGCTATACCGAGTCCGGTAGCTGTCAATTTCTTCTGCAGGAAAATTGTGCAAACAAGTAAGTATTTCTATATGTTTTAATATACCCATTAAAATATATTTTACTCAATATTATAATTATAATCCATATTAATCATACTAATATTATCAAATATGTAAATAATAATATGACAGACAGACAGACACCTTTTCACGCTTAACTACTTATGAAAGGAGATCAATCAGTTTTGTATGGAGATCAATCCATCAGTTTTTTTATTAGTTTTGTTTTAACGGTTGTATGTATACCATTAGGTAAGAATAATTTATAGATTTTACTTGAAAAAATATTTCATGTTATTTTATTTAAACACAACCACACAGCACTTAATGCAAAAATTATGAAAGAACAAATACATAACAATATGATTGCTTAAATCCCATAGCCAATAACGGCCTTTTTTTTACTTTAAAATTATTAACACTTAATATTAATAAAGAGAGATTTTTTTTTAAATTAATTAAATAACGTTTAAAAATTACAATAAGATAAGTAATTCTATTTTCAGTCTTCCATACGAACCGAGATTCAGAGGTGCGAGTCACGAGGGGATGTGGCTGGGTCCGCCATCACAGGGAGTGTTACAGAGCTGACAACCGAGACCACTTGGAGACTGTGTGCCAATGCTTCAACGACCACTGCAATGGCGTCGGCAGACCCGCTGCGCTGAGTGGCCTCTTGCTTCTGACAATCGTTTCGTATTTACTGTTTTAATAATTGAAAAGTAAAAATCTACAAGTTTTTCAATATATGTTATGTTATGTTATCCATAAGATAAGGTGTTATCGTGTGATGTGTCTACCAGTTTCATTAATTTGGATTCAAATGTAACATTGTTAAAACTTAATAATAATAATAATAATAATAATCATCATTTAATTCAGATATAACATCCATATTACCTATTTACATAATATACAAAATAATAATAAAAATAATAATAATGAGAATAATAATAATGTAGGTTGAATTATAATATATTTACAAGCAAAACAACAGCGAATGCTGCAAGATATTCTTGTAGAATCTGTGGCTGCAAGTGCGCTGCCACCGATGCTGCAAAAATATATATATATATTCACTTATTAATTTTGTTATATGACATATTTAGTCCCATCCAAAATGTTTGTATGGGACAGTCTACTTTATCTATGATTGTTTTCAGAATGCTATTGGTACTGCCACGTATCTTGTGCCACAGAGACGCTACCCTCTTTCGCCTTATGGCGTAAAAATCATCTGTGTGATTTTGGGCAAACATCTCTGAAGCACTACAATAGCGTGGCAGCCTCAATAGCATCCTGAAGGCATTATTATACTGGACGCGCAGGGCATTGTACGTTCTTTGAGTATAAGTCACCCACAGATTGCTCGTGTAAAAGACTTGGCAATAGGCCTTGAAGAAAGTAATTTTAACTTTGTTATTACAACGAGCAAATCTGCGGGCAAGCATATTGGAACGAACTGACAATGCCCTACGCTCCCGGTCTAAATCAAGATCGTCTTTAAGATCTTCGGTGACAATATGTCCCAAGTATTTAAATTTATGTACTTGCTTTAGTATGTTGCCATTCAGTACAACCGATGGTACATACTCGAGAGCACATCCTCTAGACCGAAATATCATTATCTCACTTTTATTGGTATTGTATTTTAAACCATGACAATCAGCATACTCTTGGCACACATTCAGCATTCTCCTCAGGCCATTAATCGAGGGGCTCAGTAGCACCATGTCATCTGCATAACTAATATTATTAATACAAGTGCCATCTATATAGCAACCTGCATGCATGCTGCTGAGCTTCTCGATCAAATCATTAACGTACAAATTAAAAAGTCTAGGTGAAGTGAGTCCCCCCTGCCTTACTCCACATTCCATCCTATACGGTTTCGACAAAGTATCACCCCATTTCAAGTAATTTGTTTGATTGCTGTACCAATATTGAAGAATGTTCAGCAATTCATAAGGAGCACCGGTTTTTATTAATTTGTGCCACAAGATATCATAAGATACCGTATCAAATGCCTTAGATAAGTCTAAAAAGCAAGCATATACTGGAGTTCCTCTGTCAGTGTAGTACCTGACAGTATGCTTTAAAGTAAACACTGCAGTCTCAGTAGATAGTCCCTTCCTAAACCCAAACTGTGCATCATGCAATTTTAAGTCTTCTTCAAGGCGGGCATCCAACAAGCCGTCAAGTACTTTAGCTAAGATAGTCGCAAGTGATATGGGCCTATAATTGTCTTTATCGGATTTATCACCAGTTCTATTCTTCAGTATTGGTACAACCAACGTTTTTGTCAAATCTGTCGGCAAATAGGAATGCCTAACACAAAACGTGTAAAACATTGCTAATACACTTGGTATATGTACACCCGCATTTTGAAGGTGTTCGACACTAAGGCTGTCATGACCTGGTGATTTACCTCGAATCATGAAACGAATCACTTTTTTTACTTCTTTGACTGTAAATCGAGAGAACTCACGACAGTCATGTAGCCCCGTATCGAACACCCCCCGCGATGGTCCCAGTGGAGATGATATACCAAAGTGCTGTTTAAACGTTGTAGCAATCTCTTTAGGATGATTTAAACCATCGACACTCATAGGCAAGCCAGGTCGTATATTGGCACTATTAGTAGCCCTCCAGAAATTTTTGAAATCTTTATTAGTATGATGTGTAGCAAGCAAGTCCATCTTTATCTGATCCTGGTGGTTTTGACACCATTTTAATTTGTTTTTGAAAGCTTTTCGACTCTCATACATATCATTATAAACTGGTCCTACACATGGCTTACCGTATTGTAACCATAACTGGAACTTCGACCTCGCTTCCCTATGTGCCTCTTTTACATATTTATTCCAACCAGTTATGTAACTCTTTTTTAGTTTTTTTACATCAGAATGTGTGTCAATAGCAGCTTCTGTCAGAATTCGAACTATTCTACTATACAATTTGTCAATAATTATCCTATGTTCAATGCGGTTACAGTTACCGTCACAGCATTCAGAAAATTCAGCTGGAAAATCAATATCTCTAAACTGTACATTACATAACTCACGATATTCATTCACCTTCTTAGGCTGCCTGTTACCCCAAATAATTCGGTTACAAATTTTATTTTTAGAATAAGTCTTACAAAGAGTAACATTAAGATTACATTTAATTTCTAAGGGAAAGTGATCGGACCAAAACACGTCGTAATGTACTTTTAAATCCTCAATAGTTTTATAGGTTACTTCAGTACCTACACAGTGGTCTAACCATCTTTTAGATCCATGACAATCACTTATATATGTGTAAGTATCAGAGCTCATTCCTAACTTCTCAAAGTCTATACACAGTAATCGATTTTCTATACAAAAATTAATAAGTTCCTTACCAAATCGTTCACCGGGGTGTGCATTGTAGTCACCCAAAACATAAATCAACTCAGTGTCCTCATTTTCTATTATGGAACATATTTCTCCCAAACATTCAGTAAAATCAACTAAATTGTCGCTTACGTCTACAGGCATGTATACACTCATTATGAGTATTTTTTGATCATGAATATAAGCTCTAATCGCCGCAAGTCGTTTGCTATTACATTCAATAACCGAAACTGTTTCAAAAATATTTTTTCGCCATAAAATTGCTACTCCACCATATGGTCTTCCGTGAAGTACTCCCAACGATAAGTCAACTGCTGATGAACCAGTGTATTCAAACTGATCATTAATACTTCCCAGAAATGGTAACTCAAAAGGTAAAAGCCACGTTTCTTGAAGCGCTATAATATCAGCCATTTCACATAATGATCTAACGCATTCAATAGATCTTTTAATAGATTTACAATTGTATGATATGATGTTAGTATAAGTTGTATCCTTCATTTAAAATAATATTAATCAAAATACCTTCTATTTTTTTTTTTTTTTTTTTTTTTTTTTTTTTACAATAAAGTTGTATCCTCCATTTGAAATATAATAATATTAATCAAAATTCCTTTTTCCATGAAATGGAATAAACCGTCTAAATTTTATTCCATTGGGCCATAGATTATAATCCAAGAATAGCTTCAACTTGTTTTTATTCACATAAAACTTAAACGCACTATAATCACGTTCTCTTTTCATAGTAATTCTTTCTAAAGTTACCTTTTCTTGTGTCTTTTTATAAATATAATTTGAGATATCATGTTCAGTCGTCTCTTTATGCACATTCGTAATAAAAAGCTGTGTTTTAGTTTCGGCTGCTTTGAATTTTTCCTCCGGTTCTACGTTAGCCTTCCCTCTTTTAGTCACATAATAATTTCTTGATCGTTTTTTCTGTACAGTTATCCAACCATCAGTGGGTTTTGGCTCTTTCCATACGCCCTCAATACGAACTACTTCTGCCATTGTTTTAGGTTTAATATTAGATTTTAAATTAAACAAATCAGCTGATCCCTCATCAATGGTTTGCGTCGAAATTTCAGGTGTAATGACCGGTTGCTCAGGGTCGATATTATTAAGATTATGAGA
The DNA here is from genome assembly GCA_947623395.1 of Synanthedon tipuliformis. Taxonomy (NCBI): domain Eukaryota; kingdom Metazoa; phylum Arthropoda; class Insecta; order Lepidoptera; family Sesiidae; genus Synanthedon; species Synanthedon tipuliformis. The sequence continues at coordinate 4,351,342 of OX392428.1, read as the reverse complement.
ATCCATATTTTCATTAATGTGTTGTCCCTCTTGTAAAGGCCTAACCTGATACACATCTTGTTTTAAATTAAATAATTTATCTAATCCCTCATCAAAGATTTGCGTGGACACTTCAGATGTAATAGTCGATTGCTCGGGGTTGATATCTTTGCTAATGTCTTGTCCCTCTCGTGAGGGCTTAATCTGATGCACATCACAATCCACTTTGTTCGCAGAGCAGGAAGAATATTGCTGATTTTCGAGCGATTGTGTTAAAATATCGCCTTCATCACAGGGAAAAAACTCAGTCGAACCACTATTCAAGACAGAACTACTCACACCATGATTTGTTTTTAAATAATAATTCTGTGTACAGAATGATGTATTTTTCATTTCATACAAAATGTTTTTCATACTCTCTATTTCTTCATTTGTAGAGTAGTTTGTCTTGATGAGATCTATTTCCGATTTTAATATAAGAATATCTTTGAGTAAACGAGTCACATCAACATGGTCGAAGGTCAGTGGGGGCAATTTTTGCAATTCCTTTGCTACAAAATTGGGTATTAACTCTGGATCGGTGTTTTTAAAGAGACATATCATGTCATCTAAATCCCTCTTGACCCCTCCTTCTTTGCGACGAGAACTCTTACGTTTAGCTGGCTTGATTGATTCAAACAACAGAGATTTTGCTTCCTCAATTTCATAACTAGTAAATGATGAAACACATATCCTCACCATACTTTCATGGTCCATAACGTCCAATTTATTTTGTATAAAAGCCAGAATTTCGTTAATAACAATATTACAATTTATACACTTTAATAATTTTGAATCTGTCATCATGAATTGCTTAGGTAACCGTTTTGCAATCGCTCCACAATGTTCACAAGCGCACACTTTATATATTTAATATAAGTAAGTTTATATCGATGCACAATTTATTGTTGCTATTTTAGGCTATTTATTACTCGAAATGAGATATTAAAAAATAATTTTTCGGATAAATAAGAAAGATGTTATTTTTCTTGACATCGTTGCTATGACATATGAAACATCTCTGAAATTCTCAGAGATCTCTGAATATCTCTGAAACTTCATGCTTATTATAATTATTCTTTGAAACATTAAGGCTGTCGTCATTGAATCATCATCATCATCATCTCAGCCGTAGGACGTCCACTGCTGGACATAGGCCTCCCCCACAATTCCACTCCACTCGCCCCACAACTGTGCCCGCGATTTCTTACGTGTCGAAAAATTAAAATAAAGCCCATTAGATGAGTGGTTAGTGTGCTTGCCTTAAAGCTCTAGTTTAGTGGTCCCGGATTCGATTCCCGGCAGAGTCAACTCTTTTTTCCTTTTGTTTTCTTTGGATTAGGAACATCCATCGATTTCCTATCTCTCAATTACAAATCTGTTCCCCAGATTGGGAACACTAGATGTCTTTTTAATCTCATCTCACAAAGAAAATATAAAGTAGAAGATGAAAACAAGGCAAAATTCTACGCCTTACTTTGTTATTATTGCAATCTGTCGCAAGCCTGCGTCGGATATAAAAGTCTCCTCTTTGCTCTAATATAATATTTTTTCATTTCTGTTAACATTAATTCATTATATTATTTGTATATTATTTTACTTCATGTCTTGATGCTAGCTGAAAAAAAAATTGGATTAGTTATGTATGAGCGTAAATAAAAAAAAATTAAATGCAGTTTTTCTTAATTTAAAAATCGAAGTCTTAGTTCATAAGAACAAATATTCCTATATTTTAGATTTATCTTCTACTTGGATTGATTACCGTTTTGATCACTAATTAGATTGATCACTCGGTTTATAGTCCTATTTTTTAATCATTGTTCTAATGTAGATTAGATTAGAACAATGCTTAAAAATTTGGTTAAGCATGCTTAAAGCATATATTAGGTTTTTCATATGTCCAAATCCAAATTATTGACATTACGTGTAGTCGCGGGTTACAATTCCAGCTAGTAATTCATAAATTAACAAAGAAGTCTATAATCTAAAACAGTACTTACAATAAAATTGAAAAAAAAAGGCTAAAAAGCTTATCTTATCTATAAATACATATACCGAGTATTTGTTCAAAGGCACGTTTTGCTTACCCACATAGCAATCATTTAAATTCTAAATGCAACACCTAAATCTCCAACAGATTGAGTAAATCTCTGCGAATGTCCGATGCACACGACCAACACTGAATATTTGCTTTTTGTAATATTCAGCGTACAGTCACCGCGTCAGAGAAATTGTAGACAATATTTAGTTCGATTTGCTATTAAAGATATTTTAACCTATTTAAGATATTTTTTAAGATATTTTTTTAAGTGGATTTGAAGATTTTAAATTCTAATCCTAATCCTAATAATAATATTATGAATGTGAAAATTGTCATGTTTGTTCATTTTGAGATTGGAATAAACTTTTTGGCACACATATTTATTACCTAGCTGGTATTACCATATAGGATACTACTCCTTATTCTAAAAAAATATTTATAGCCGTTTCAAAATCCGTTGAATGGTTTAGAAGAAGTAAATGGTGAATTTTGTTTTTTTTTTATACTTATGTAATTTAATGTAATAAGTTTAATTTTTAATTGATTTTTATTATTACTTTTCAGTGAGCGTGTAGATTTTTTTTGGTGGTGTGTATAAAAATTATGTACTTGCTACAGTATTTTTATATTTATATACAGTAATTTTTATTGTCTTTGTACTTAATTGAATCTTTGAGTTTGAAATTTTTCAACATTCTGTCAAAACGCTTTATAGATATTACTGTGGTCGCAACCACAGAGCTGACTATTACATCGATCAGCTAATTTGCATTGCTATACAACGAGGCATCAAGCTAGGAACCCTATCTAATACCTAGTCCACACTAGTAGACATGTTACGTGATTTGGTCTCTGAGACGTGTCTCAGGTTGTCTACGTATACATGTCTATAGACCATTCCCCTTCTACGGGGCTGTTGCGAGACAAAAAAAATTAAACATGTGACATTAAATATGCGAAGATGAGACTGAGAAATTCGTATCGTAGTGTAGACGCTATAGACGAGACAAAGAACGGTGTGTCTAGACGATAAAATTATTTTTTATAAAAAAATTATAATTTTTTTAAATTTATTATTGAAAAATATTAAAAAAAAATTTTTTTTAATTAAATATTTAAAAATTTTTATAAATAAAAATAAAAGCCCATCTCTTATAAAAAAAAACTATACTTATAGACGGTCTAGACATATCGCGCAACATGGTCTACAAGTGTGTACTAGGCTTAATAAGGGACTTTAGCTATTTTTTATAATAGCTACCTGCTAATCTTTATAATAAAAAAGTAAAAGTTAAACATCAATAAAATTAAATTTAAATCTGTGAGCGTACTTACGTACGCACGACCTCGGCCAAACAGAGATTATCATCATAGCGACGACGTGATCATGGCTGTATTTTATTAATAGCGTGAAATTGTGGCAGGAAATTTACAAATAATTTTATTATTAAATTTTGTCCTCATTATCACATCTCTGTAAATAAGGAAACGCAGACGTTTTAAAAGAACTACCGAAATTTTCTTTTATTTAGAAGGTGTTTTGTTATACCTACGTTAGTATTTTTTTTTTAATATTAATATTTTTAATTCGGGCGGGAAACGATTTCATTTTTATACTATGTAAAAAATTATTTGCTTGTTGTTTTTTTTTTTTTTTATTTTTTTTATTTGTTAAAGCCACATTGTTTGAGGCCAATGTACTCCTAAAATACTGAACCGATTTTGATAAAACTTCGTAACTATGTGTAATTTGGTCCAACATAAAAGATAGGATAGTTTTTATTTTGAACCCGGGCGAAGCCGGGAGCGTGTAGCTAGTCTTTTATAATTTGAAGTCGCTTTACAATGTAAAGAAGCTATATTCTAGCACAGTAGGACACTTACTACCCGGGCGGTGGTCTTGGGGGAGACTGCCGCCCGTTGTAAGGTCCCCCGACTTGGCTGGCGTACCTCCACTTTCGGGTACGCCGAGGTTCTGACAGGGAGCACAGGCCTCCCCGCGTTGGATACAGCGACCTTTATACTATTTCGTTGGTTGGATAGCCGTGGCGGGGCACCGAAGTCGTGTAACGTAACGTAACGTAGTAAGTGTGTCGTGTAATAACGTCCTCACGATCCCGCCCATCAACGGCCGCGATAGATTTTTTTTTTTTTAAAAAGGACACTTACTACGGATTAGCAGGTTTTCAAAAGTCGAAGTCTTGTCTGTTGCTAGTTACCTCGGTATAGTATTTTACCACTAAAGTAACAGTATATCAAACATATCAATCGAATTTGTGAAAGTTAGTGAGATTTCTTTGTCAACTAGGAAATGAGCTGATCATATCTTCAAACGCTTGAATGCTAGCATAATGCAGCATATACTAGCATATATCTTATTACTTGCATTTATATGCTAGCGGTTATTTTTAACAATTAGGTACTAGCAGAAATAAAACTAAACTTTATTGAGTAATATTTTAATTAACTGTCCGCATTACAAACATAGTAATGTTAGTACATAATAATTAGTATTACAATAATTTAAAGCTAATTTAGTATCAAAATTATTTCATGGATAATACTGTAATCCACCCAGCCTTTAGAAATAATTTTGATTGTTCCGATTAACATTTCCTTATTTCGACTTAAAGAAGCGTAAATTTATCCTTACAATATTTTTCAGACAATTAATATCTGACGACGAAAGTACGTTTATTATACAAATTAAAAAATCACAACAATTCCAAAGACTTTTTTTAGAAAATCGTATACATTTAAGATTAAAATGTTTATAGTCCAAATTAAGTAACTGTGAATTCGTTTAAGTTTTATCGTGTTAAGTTTCTTTTTTTTTTTTTTCAACATTTCAAGGTCTTTTATTGTTCGGTTTGTCTTTTCTCCCTGATTTGATCGTTATGTTCCGGTTCCGGCTGCTCTGGGTCACTGTGGTCGCTGGTCTCGTGAGGAATTGTGATTTCTGGTAAAATAAATTTATATTTTTTTATAATAAAATTTTTGTCTGGATGTATGGATGTATAGATGTATGTATGGATGTTTGTAACTCTTTCACGCAAAAACTACTGAACCGATCACCATGAAATTTTCCATACACGTTTTCTGGGACTCCAGAAAGGACATAGGGTACCTTTTTTCCAGAACGCGGACAAAGTCGCGGGCACTAGCTAGTTAATGATAAAATTAGGAAATAATATGTATTAACAGGTATTATAATTTTGAAGTACTTTAAGTCCTACATATTGAAACCCTGTAATTGGCAATATAAGTAAGTTATTTTGTGTTTCTGTAGGGTTTATGTTCAAAATAAAATAAATAAATATTGTTATGTGATGTACCAACCATCATCGCCGCCCTTAAAAGCTCTGCCGAGCCTAGGTCCAAACCACATGCCGGTACTATCAGTGCTTTCGCTTTCCCTTTTCACGTAGCCGTGACTCCGTGCTCTACCAAGCAACTCTTCGAGTCGGACCGGAATAGCTTGGAGCTGCTCAGCGTGTATCGGCTCGGAACGGTACAATGAGTAATCGCTGCGACCGACGCGAGGAAAAGCATAGAGTTGCCGCTTCTCCACTGGCTTGTATTCTGCGGCAACAATTTGTTATTGAAAACCCGGATAACTTAGATCATTGGTCGCTTTTATAATTTGCCGTAGCACGGCATGGCATGGCACGGCACGTTTTTACCGTCACGGTAAGATAGGAAAGCAAAATGTATGTAATTGTATGCAGACGCTTTTAATTTATTATCCACGGCACGGCGTCGACGGCCACAAAAATACTTGAGACGCCCACGGTATTACCGTGCCGTGCCGGCAAATTATAAAAGCGACCATTAATACACAAAATTCTGGGTTGTTCTTTACTAAAAGTGGCATAGTAGAATATCACCGTACTCACACCTTAGGGTGATATTTCAAATTAGTTGCAAAAAGTTTTCCTTAAGGTGAACACGTGTTACGAATTGAACCATTATTACTTAAAAATGTTAAGGATCAAATCAGTCGTGCAACATTTACATTATTTATCTTTTTACTAGTAATTAACGAGAGAAAGTTATAGCATGTATAAAAAAATCCAGTGGACACTTTTTCGTAGTGATTTTGTTTGAGACCTTGAATCTTGTGAAGCCGGAAAAGCTGAAAGTTTTTTTATGTTAAGATCGGCAGACAGGCTGACGGTCTACTTTTGTTTTTTATTTTTCCCGCGGGGGTTTTACCACCCCCGGGTACCAATTTTCTCGTATTTTTGTTTGACTTAATATCTAGTACGATATTTACAGATAGCCCTTGGTACATAGGCAAATGACCTTGTTCAACATATGATATATTGATCTAAGAATAGGGATTGTGAAGGCATAGGGAAATGGGCTCTGGATTGCTTTGAAAAAAAAATTGTTTTTTTTTTATTTAAAAAATCTTAAAGAATGTAGCCTTACCTAAATATAAATCGCTCAGTGGAACCTGCCAAGTATTATGAGTAGCTCTGCCCACCCTTGGAAAGGGATATAGGTTTAATACGCCATCACGACGTAATTTCGCGCTGTTCTCTGCAATAGAAAATAAAACTTCATTGTCAAACCGAAATCTGCTCTGTGCAAAAAGTATACTTTTGAGATATTGACAAAAAACTTAAACTTATTACTTTAAAAATTATTAAATATTCATGATTAAAAACTATTAATTAATCATGAATATTTAATAGTTTTTAAAGTATAAGTTTAAAGTAAACATTATATTGTATTAATTAAATAAAAAAAAAATATCAAAAGTTATACTAGAAAATGAAAACAACAATCTAAAGTCTTAACAAATACAAGGACAAAATATTCATGTTGGATCCACGTTAGATTGAGTGACGCTTGCCCCCCCGAGCGTACACTATAAATAACTCGAAAGCCACCCGATACATTTCAATGAAACTTTTCGCCTCTATTGAAAAACAATCGAGCTCCAATCGGCTTGCAATCTCGCCTTTAGATTGTTTACATTACATGCTATTACCATGCATTGACTTTTTATTGCTCAACTTCAACACATAATCTATACTAATATATAAAGCTGAAGAGTTTGTTTGTTTGTTTGAACGCGCTAATCTCAGGAACTACTGGTTCGAATTGAAAAATTCTTTTTGTGTTGGATAAATAATTTATCGAGGAAGGCTTTAGGCTATATACATCACGTTGCGACTAATAAGAGCGAAGAAACAGTCGAAAATGTGGAAAAAACGGGGAAAATTATTCATCTTTGAGGGCTTCCGTTGCGTGCGCTGCGAAAACCGTTCGAGATACCCAAATGATTCCCAAAATAACTATTCCACCCGGACGAAGTCGCGAGCACCAGCTAGTATATACATATATCGTCAGACGGGACTGTGTCCGCTTGACTTTTTCGGAGTCGAGACCCTTGGTCCCAGCGCTCGCCATCTTTTCAAAGAGCTTTCAAAAAGGCTTATAGACACCACTGGTGACCGACGAGCTGGCAGCTTCCTCGCGCAACGCATTAGCATTGCAATACAGCGAGGAATGCCAGTATCCTCGGCACAATGCCGCGGGCGCCTAATTTTATAGATATTTTTTAGGCTTATTTATTTTTAGATTTTAGTTTAGTTTCGTCTTTTGCCGCTCTTCTCGCCTCTTCAGCGCGTTCTAAATATAACGGTTAATTGTTATTAAACTCCAATTGAATATGGACCGTGGTCAGCCACTCGCAATTGTCCGTATTAGAATGGATAAGAATAATTCATAAGCCATGGTTTTTTACGCGTAATCCTGAAACCGCATAAGGGAAACCCTTTGAAACAATGAGTAGTAATATTGATAACACAGTCAGAATTACTGTGATTAATCACTTATGCGACAATTGAATGAATACTGAATAATTAAATATTCCATATATGATTAATATAATATAATGTGTTAAATTTAATATAATTTTTCCTGAATTTTGGGTTTTAACGTGATTAATTATGACATAGGATCATTGACGCGCGTAAATATTAGGCATTTACATTTTGTAGGTAAACTCGACAAATAAAATGCTTTATCACCCTAAGATTGAACATTCTTTGTATGTTGTAGAATGATAAGGTCTGTTTTCCTTTGAAAATTCAGTGACAATTTCTATGGCTATCTTTATTAGCGATGACAAATTATGTCAATCAGTAATCAATACCTATTTCAAATCTAAGCCTTAGCGAATTTTGAAATGAATGGAATTTGTAATCAAAATTGATAAAGCACTTTTCTTGTCTGCTTTACATGTGTGTATTTTATAAAAACAAAAACGGTTAACTCTTGATTCAACAGAATCATTAATAATAATCATTAATAATGATGATGATGATGATGATGATGATAATGATGATAATAATAATATAAGAGTAGTAAATAGTGGTAATTGAAAGGAAATTTAATAGGCTCATACTTGGGATACCTACATATGTTTGCGGAGATATTGTTGTCATGGGATATTTAAGGACGCGGATCAAGGTCTATTACTAGTAGGTATCTATTCAGTCTTCACACAGTGTTATTTAAAATTGCGTCATTAACGGCCTTAACATTTGAAATTATTTGCAACTTTATTACATGAATAGGCGATTTGTCGTGTCGAATGTCTCATTAGAATTACCTAATCACAAATTCAAAACTATTTTGATGAATAAAGTTTACCACAATCGACGATTGTTTCGATTCGATATTAACCGATTCGATATTTCGGTATCTGTGAAGGTATTTCATTTGTCTTTACATATTATACATTTATACCTACACGCGTGTTACACATTCCAAAAAGTTATATTACCTACCTACCAAAATATAATTTGCAAAATCGTGACCGGAATATCAAATGGTGGATATTTTTGTAGTGGAATGCAAATACTTTAAGTTTAATAAATTAAAAATCGTCTATGTGTAATTAAATCTACATTAATGAAATTTAATACAGCAAGTATTCTTTATAAGTGTTTAGTTTATTAATAAGCTGATACAAATGGAATAGCAAAGATATTTATTTCAAAAGGAATAAGCCCGTCAGGAATTCTTACTTAAACTATTTTTAATATCGATTTTAATAGTTTCTATATTAATAAATACCAAGATATTATTATAGACAATATTATAGAGAGTATTAGTATTATTTATACTAATATTATAAAGAGGTAAAGTTACTCCTATTTAAAGAAAAGAATAGAATTTCAGGATGGACATAGACATAGAGGCGTCAAATTTTTTTGCCAGGCATTATATTTTTTTATTTTTCAACGCTTACGATATCGCGAGCGCCAGTTAGTAATAAATTAATTATTGATAAAAGTAATATATTATAATTATAATATAAATATAGTACAAGAGTTAGTTTATAGTTCAATTTTTTTTTCATTATTGAAAAAATGGGTAATTATTTTTTCTTTAAATATCTCAAATATAAATGATATTTTTCATTTACAAAATCAATGTTGTTTTTATATATATGAAAAAAAATTAATGCAGGATTTTCTTATGAAATGAAATGATAAGAAAAAGTACTTACGGTAAGCACTGACTAACGCTGAAGTTAATAAGACTACGGAGACTGCGATTCTTGCTGCCGACTGCATGGTGCCTGCTAAAGATACATTAGGTAATTAAAAATAAAATTTAAAAAAAGATTTTTGATTGATATATAAACATATAAGTAAATATAATTAAATATATAAATAAAATAAATAAGCACATCATGTTATATCTTGAAATAATTTCTGTAACTTATGAGTGAATAAAGGCTTATTTTTTTTCATGAATTTTTTTAATTTATTTATTATAACGTATGAACGTTTATGGGAGTAAAATCAAAATTGTTACACAAATGCGTTATGTTATACGTTATAGTTACGTTCTATTTTTTTTTAATATTTCAGAATATCTGAAATTTTATAGATATTGCGCCATCTAAACATTATTTTAAAAAAGAACAATGTTGTTCTTTCGGCGTGTTCAAATTTTGAAAATTTAAATTTTATAATCGTTCGTAAGGAGTAAACTCCACTCGTGTGTCGGAGCTGACACACACAAATTTTAAAGGTAAGTGACGGTAGACAAGCTGACAGTCCACTTGCTGCAAACAGTCGATAAACACAGCAGTGATACAAAGTGCCTCCCTGAGCCTGATAGGATAAAGTGCTATATATATACCTATAAGGTTTGTTTATAATAAGTACTTTTCTTGTTTTCCTGTGATCGTACAAATGATAAATATCTCTCCACCTACTTAATCTAAACAATATAGAAATATACATTTAACTTATGTATAATGTAGATTTTAATCTGTTCTGAACATTTTCGATATCCTGTGTATGAACGCATATGCAATAACTTTAATTACGTATATTAGGTTTTTGGCTGTAAGAACAATATTAGTCTCTAAACTGTATAGTTTTGATATCTATTTCGATATTTTCATTAATATTGAAGCAGAACAGAACAGAACTTTATTCGACAGTATATAATTCACAGGGAAATTAAATTCAGATTAACTAAAATCATATATTTCCTGACTAATATTATAAATGTAAATGTGAGTTTGTTTGTTTGTTACGCAAAAACTACTGAACAGTTCACCATGAAATTTTTCATACGCGTGGTCACGCGTGGTCCGCGTTGAAAAAGCAATATCCTAGTTCCTTAATTTCCTTAATAGTTTCCTTAATTTTAGATAATCCCTAGGGATCAGTACTTTTTTTCTGGATGAGAGGTACCCTATGTCCTTTCTGGTGTCCCAGATACCGTGTATGCAAAATTTCATGCTGATCGGTTTAGTAGTTTTTGCGTGAAAGACTTACAAACATCCATCCATACAAACTTTCGCATTTACAATATTATAGTACGGATAATGTGTCTAGATCAAGATGAAAAATTAAATGCATTTTTTATTTTTAATTAAAAGAATCCGAGTAAGACGAATTTGTACATTAACAGTGAAGTCTGTTCGACCGTAAATAAATAATAGGAAATATTAGAGGTTCTGCATTAAAGTTGTGACAATGTAAACCAAACGATGCGGAATGGAATTTCAACTTTTGGCTAAAGAAATACTCTTCAATACAAAACAATGGTTGACTAAAATCGAATTAATATTTTATTAATTCAAATTGAAGATTTGAATGTAAATTATTAGTAAATTAATATTTAAAAAAATCTACGAGCTTCTATAAATATTTTAATAAACAACTTAAGTGTTGTGAAAAAATAAAAATAAGTGTTATTTTCGGAAATAAAATACTTAAATTCTGACTCTTTTTCCTACTTATATGTATCAAACTAGCTGTATCAACCACGAGATGGTTTAAGGCCATGACGGCTTTGAACCAAAGGCATACACATAGCGGTACAGATGAGCTAATATGTAGTTTGCAGTAATTATGACCTTCCTCAAGAATTGTGCAGTAAAAAGACTATTAATGTGTTATATATTACATGAATATATAAAAATAAATTATATTACTTAAATATTTTTTACAAAAATTACATGACGATTCAATTTTATCTTAAACAATAAATTATATTAGATATTATTCTTTTGAATAATTGAGCGACCGTGTGGGAAACACTCAACGCTCATTGCCTAAGGGACGGCCCAAATCTGGCGCATCAAATATTTAATAAATTAACTAAATTGCACACAGAGTTCCTTTCCCTAGAAGAGCAAATATAATATTACTTAGCTCTTAAATTCACAGTATTTTTAAAGGATGCCTTTTCCCGGCGGCAAGGGTAGCTTGTTTGCTTTTTTCGATTAAGATAACTCTCTTTTTTTTCTTAAAACAATTCTCTTATTTACTCATAATGATAAAGGTATTCTTCATGGATATTTGTACGACAGACGAGAGTAAGACCAAATGTTTGTTAGAGAAATTTTATCCGGAATAATAATCCTATCGATTACTATAGTAGAATAAAATAGCTAGTGTTTTTTTATTTATTTATTTATTTTTAGTTGGTTCGAGTCCCGGGCGAGTCAAGCGAGTTTTAGAAAATCTTTGAATGCAGTTCTGTTTCTTTTTTAAAATAAAGGTACACATCTCCTTTATGTAAAATGAGCCAACATAAGGATTTAAGGTATTTTCCCTCCAGGGCCCGACTTATTTTTCCACACTGTATATTTGTATAAATCTCTGAAATCTATTTGTATAACTATAAAACAGAGATGAACCGATGAGGTTAAGACACTTCATTTTAAATAGTTCTTCTGCAGACTGAAAGATAATTTGCTTCTGAAATTAACGAAAGAGACAGGTAGTGCTAGGAATGTGCATAGACGAGTAACATATTTGCCCTTACTATTAGTAATTTTACATTTAAGTGTAAAATAAAAGAAAAATCTTTTCTATTAATCTTTTCTATTTTATGACTGTTTGTGATATAATGAGAATATAATTTTATTTATATTTATTTATTTATTGACTATAATATGTTATAATTATAATTATAATAATTATAATAATTTATAAAAACTCAAAATTAGCGACTATTTAGCGAATAGTCAATTTTGAGAATGTGATATTTAGCGAACGGGATATTTTTAGAATATGATATTTTTAGAATAACCATTCATCTGTTATTATGAGAACAAAGAGGTCAATTGAACAATATCAGCCGAGGTTCATTTTGGTTCCTAACATAAATTCACCAATTCACTTTATTCGTTATCCCTCTTTCTAATAAAGAAAACCGTATCAAATACGTTGTATGTTTTAGATTAAGTTAGGGATAAACAGACAGAAGCGGAGTACATCTTTATTTTATAATCTGTACTAATATAAAGAGAAAAGGTTTGTGTTTTTGTATTTTTGTTTGTAAGTAATGAATAAATTCAAAACTACTGGACTGATTTAAAAAATTCTGTCATCTGTAGAAGCTACATTATCAGCGAGTAACATTGGCTATATTTTATAAAGATACGCGGACGAAGTCGCGTGAAACAACTAGTGTGTATATAGAATATAGATATGGAAGATACATATAGATAGATACAAATATAGATATGGAAAATAAATGTATATTAAATTATCGTTTGTGAATAAAAGTAAAATACTTTTCATTTTCAAATTAAAAAAGTTAAAAAGTAAAATTTAATAAAAGTACATAAATAAAGAAATAAAATAAATAATTTTTAATAATTAAAGTTAAAAGTATGTACATTTTACTTTTATTTTGGTATAAGGGTACCACATTGTAGAATTGTTGACATGTAGATACATTATAGAATATGATCAAAACTGTTCCTACTCTATTTAAGCGTCATATTGTAACTCATCCTGTTTTCCATTAAAAACTAAGAGAAAAATTATTGAAAAAGCTACACAGCTTGTTGAGCTCATTAAGTATGATAACGTTTTTCAGATTACGAAGACTAAAAAGGACTAAAAATATGGATTTGAATATTGTAAAAATAAAATATTTGAAAGAGCTATTTGAAAGCTATAATATTTGAAGCCGGGAGCGGTATAATAAAAGCAATATTAGAATGAAAAGAAGCTGAAATGACAAATTGTTGCTATACTCGAAATGACGTTATAATTTTAATTTTTTGAAAAAATCATTCGATTTTTTAAGAATTGTTTAAAGTTAAAATTTGTACAGAATTCAAATACACTTTTTGAAAATGAAACATTTTTTTTTAAATTCGATAATAACACTTCTTGAATCATAAACGACTTTTATGCCTCTTGATAGTTAAAAAGAATAATAAATTAGACTAATTAGGGAAAATTTGGCTCAATATAATTGTCAGTAAAACTCAATAAATACGAATAACATAGGCATTATTTTATAATGAAATAACAGACCCATGCCATCGTTAAGAATTTAAATATTATTTTTATGTAAGTAAAAGTAATCCGCAATCCCGCGCCAAATAAATGAATTTAAAAAATTACACGTATAACGAAACCCTTAGTTTTCCCTCATTACACATTTTTTTTTATGCACATATATTTTTTTGCTATCGTTACTCACCTGTCCTCCGTCACCTGTTGCACACCAAGAATGCTCTGCGTTCGTTCAGTACCCCAGTTTATATAGAGTGGACGCTTTGTGCGCCACACATTCTCAAACTTACTTGAGCATAATATTTGGGAGCTCGAACTCCCAAATATTATTGATTGTTTTAAAAATTATTTATTTTATTTCTTTATTTATGTACTTTTATTAAATTTTACAAGCACAGTAAAAGTAATTTATGGGAGGAAACTGGCAGATGAACCTCAATAGTTGCTCTATACAAATAGACCTTCAGAGTGTTGTGCCATTGTATTATATAATAGTTAACAAATATCATTTTTTGTTTTTTCTCGATTTGCTCTAGTTCTCGACATTATTTTCTTTTAATAACTGCATTTATCATATTTGCAAAAAATATTCATTGAGCCTAAAACTAGAAACTACGAGTTGTTTTAAGTAATAATTTTAGTAAGTACGTATATGCATAGTGACTATTTATTATTTACTTATTCTTCTTTGATTTGTCCATATTTTTTGAACTTTCATTAAGTTCTTACATAATTATGTAATATTGATTTCTTTAAACTTCTAGTAAAATTCCAGTTTAATCCAGTCTAGTAACTTTTATTAATCAAATAAATTATTAACGGACAAAGTTAAAAATACAATTTGAGAACCAGTGTCCGATGCTGCTACGGAATCACGTCGGTTGTGTTTAAGGATAATTCATTTACATCCCACTCTTTGCTCTCTCCACACCCGTCTTACCCCGTCAAGTCAGTCGTTCAATTGTTTAGCACTCTAGAATTATTGAGCCAAGGATCTTATAATCGTAATTATCAAATCAATATTAACCAAAATTAACTACGGGACATAATCAGTAAATTTTATTACTTATAGAATATTCTTTTCTTTTTCTTTTTTTGAATTAAATGTAAATATATATATATATTATAATTCCTTAGGCCTAATTGTATCTATAATATATTTTGTAATGCATGTAAAATGGCTGTATGTAATCTAAATCTAAATAAATAAAATAAAATAAAAATATCTTGCACTGGTCACTTATTTAATATTTTTTTTTAAATATTTTATTATTATAATATTTATTATTTTAATATACAACATAATACCATTTCATTACAGACTAACTAACCGCTTCAGATTTCGCACAGTACAGCAAGTTTTGCAATTTTTTTCTTTCTCGTTTATCACTCTTTCTATTAGTGAAACCGTATCAAAATTTGTGGGGTAGTTTAGACTTTATTTTCTAATATGCAGGCATAGAAGATATATACACATTACACTATACACCAAACAAAGGAATATTGTCGAATTGAATTTCAATCGAATTTTAAATATTATTGTTAACTTTATTAAGCCTTTCACCTAAAATTAAAATTTTAAGCCACCTGTTTTAATACATAGACTAACTACGATTTTATTATATGCATGGTTTTATTTGAACTTTATAGAGCAGCACTTTAATCCGATAAAGTGAATCGATACGGTAATAAAATTAACGTTTGAAATCATGGTGTAATAAACTATTTTCATATATAAAGTGCAGCAGACGGGATAACTGTCTACTTGAAGGCAGATTGATAGTAAATTTTGCACATTTTTTAATACCATTAATGGCTATTTAATTATCTACGGTAATTTTTTGTGAGTTGAACTTGTGGTTTAATCGGAATAATATAATTAATTATAATTGAAATAATATACTTATGATAAACTTCTGTTTTCTGGTTACTCATTAAAGCGCAAAGGATCGGAGTCACATTCGCTTAATTTTTGGAGCTACCTGCCTAAATCTCCATGCTATTATATGTTTGCATAAAAGGCGACTTTTTAAAGGGAATTTTCCAGTGTAAACATCACTAAAATGCTTGGGTACATTCGTTTATTAGTCTAAAAATACTTACGTGTTTTTTGTTGACAAAATGTCTTTGTTTATCATTGGTTAACAAATGGAAAATTGTCAATTTTTACGATCTCGCTAGCGAATGCAGTAATTGTAAACTCATAATAATTTTATTATTATGAATACTTAAGGCTTAAGGCATCTGATGCATTTAATTTTTTTATAAATATTGGTACAAGGATTTAACTGTAACAACGAGATACCTACGCAATAAATTTCGCATTTTACTATTGGTACCTACCTACTTCCCTACTTGCACTATTGTGCTATTAGTTTAATTATTCGTAGCTCAGTGTACTGTACTAGTATGACTACGCAGCAAGTTAAAATTTGTAGACGACTCGTAGCCCTTCGTAGAGGCTCGTAGCGAGTAGAGTGCACTCATTTACGGAACATTTCAAGATTTTTAGAATCTTGGTATAAATAACATTGATTAATTTATTTACATTATTGAATTTTGAATTTGAATTGAATTGAATATGGAAATTTTAATTACTTTGGTAATTTCCACAACCAGTCTAATGATACAGACTTTAAATTAAAATGATTGTATCTCACAATTCACTTGAGCTGTAATAATTATTTCAACTGAAAAGAACAAAAATAAAAATGTAGTTAACGCTACATAAATGAATGATTGGTCTCGCTGCGCTCGACTAGACACCCCCGTTGTACTTGTAAAATGCGGCATAAAACAGTACGCTAAATTCGGCGTACCCGAGCCAGCCACACTGCAAATTGTCTGTGATGTGTAAGTGCCGAATGTTTTATTAAATTTTAGGCATAATAAAATACCAGTTTGCGTAGTAAACTGTGTAAAAATATAAAAACACTGGGTAAAAAGTGATAAAAAGTGACGGTTTTTTACGGTTACCACGTTTTCGGAGCTATTGCTTTTGTATAGCGCTCTATCTAGTCGAGCGCAGCGTGACCAATCAATTATCTTTGTAACGCTACTTGTTTATTTATTATTAAGACAAATACAGAGCTGCATTCGCTGTATTTAAAACTTGCTTGTGCCCGTGACTTCGTACATGTTGTAGTTTGTTTTTCAAAAATCCCAAAGGAACCTAAAATTTTTCCAGGATCAAAAATATCTTATTTTTTTTCGTAGACATTTTGTGTGTAATATTCACACGTGCTGATATTTTGTGTGTATGTGGTCAACGTTTGATTGTATTTACTTAAAACGTTGTAATAACTTCATATAAAGCTGTATAAACGCTCGTAGCTTTCACCGGAAACTAAATTAGTACGCATATCCGTTCAAGCTTTTAGCAAAGTTTATGATCGATTATTGTGGGGTGCAGTGCACGTCTCTGTAAAAGCCTATCAGTCATTTATCAGTCACAAACGACTTTAGTATATTCATTTTAACTAACAAATCTCGACAGACACCCCCAACACAAAAGTACATATACTATTATTTCACGGGTATTTCCTCTGCCGTTAGACCCTGCCTAAATGACTGAGTGCCAATACTGCCAATACTTTCCAAAGCCAGACCAAAACCAACTTTCAAGAGAGCCCTGACGGGAGTCAAACCCGTGACCCCTGAGACGGATCGTTAAGACAAGACCCTGACCACTCATCCAACGACGCTTCGCAATAAACCCATTACGAAAATGATAAAAGTAAAAATTAATTACAATTCAACTCACAACCATTAAATGAAGTTAAAGTTTTCAACTTTTAACGATTCATTTAATTATACAAACGCACACTCTGCTGAACATCGACTGATCATGATTGCCTTATTGAAAAAAATAAGGGGTACCTCAGAGGCATTACTGTAAGTACAGTAACGCCATTAGAAAAATAATATTGCATCTTCTTTTCCAATTTTTTTTATGCAATCAATTATGCTCCTAGTAGTACAGGCAATAGAGGAGACGGTTACTCTTGTTCATAATGCACTAAATTACAACTCTTTTTTATTTGTTTGAAATAGGTTCAGTATTACGTACTGACCCTATATGCACAAAATCCTTACAAATTAGGCGACGGAAGTGCCGCCATTTTGACAAAAACCGTTTCGGCCTATATCTCCGTAACCGTGCACTTGAGTCCAAAAATGGTAATAACCTTTATTGTAGATAAATATATTTCCTATCTTTTTGTAGATTTTGTAAAACGGTAACTGATAGAAAAAAAAATATTCGATAAAAAGATAGGAAATTAATTTATTTAAGGTTATTACCATTTTTGACCTCAAATGTACGGTTACGGAGATATAGGCCGAAACGGTATTTGTCAAAATGGCGGCACTTCCGTCCGCCTAATTTGTAAGGATTTTGTGCATTTAGGGTAATTACGTGATACTGAACCTATTTCAAACAAGAAATAAGAGTTGTAATTTAGTGCAGAAGAAAATTATCTATTGCCTGTAATATAGCGTTTGCACGGATCAAAAACTTCTTTTCTAGATGCCTGACTGTGCTTGACCACTCGTACAATTTTTATAACTGGCAGAAAAACTGCCCTGGGCCGCCGCTGGGGCCGGAAGGTTCTCGAGTGGAGGCCACGGACCAGCAAGCGCAGCGTAGGACGCCCACCCACAAGGTGGACAGACGACCTAATAAAGGCCGCGGGTCAGCGGTAGATCCAGGCTGCTTCTGACCTGTCCTATTGGAAAATTATGGGGGAGGCCTATGTTCAGCAGTGGACGTCCTACGGCTGAAATGATGAATGATGATATTTTTAAACTAAAACTACATAGATAAACTTTATTAGTTTATCATTCTTCCCATTAGTGAAAGCCATATAAAAATCCGTTTAATGTTTCAGAAGATATAGGTATTAGATTACAAGATATAAAGGAAGGGAACTCATAAAGGAATAAATCTAAAGACTATAAGATTATTATTTCAACTGGTAGCACTCTTAAGATTGTATTATTTAAGGCAGTTCTGTCACGTACGTTTGTGAATGAAGAGTGAGTGCCGGTCGCGATACGTGATCATGTTAACTGTAGCGTCTATTACAGGATAAAATTACATGGAGACGGACTTATATTATGTTTATTATAATCAGGTATATCTATAATTATAAAATTGTTTGTACTAACTGATTATCAACGCACAGCCAAAACTACCAAGTCTTGAAAGCTGAAAATTCGAAAATAAGTTTATTTTATAACGTAAACATTTTATAACGTAAAGAAAGGATTTTTGAAAATTTCAACTCCATGCAAAGGCGAAGGCGGATCACTAGTGTTTTTATATTTCTTTGAAATTCGAAATGCATTTCGACACCAAATATTGAACTCAATTACACTATTTTTTTTTAATAAAAAAAAATCTTACAACCAAAAGAGAAGGCTTATCAGCCTTACAAAAATGTTTCAGATGAACAAAAATGAATAAAACTGTATTGGATGATTCCTTGTAGTACTGCTCTGACATCGTCGTCGTCAGAAGTCGTAGAACGACGCGTCACGTGACGTGACAACGCGTTGTCACGCGACGACCGTTGAAGTTGTAGTGGGGAAAGTAGTCATGGAAAACCTGCGCGGAGATCATATAAGTTTGACAGCTTTTTCTTATTTAAAAAAAGCATTTTCAATACTTGTCTATCCAGTCTATGTCGACATAAAAAGTAATTTTGTTTTATCACACTTTTGAATAATAAAAAAACGAAGATTCATAAGGTCCTCTCCCACGTATACAATGGAAAAATATTTCCCTAACCTTTTGTCCAACTTGTACTATTGTGGATTATCTAATTAAGGGGATATAATCATAAAATTTAATATAAGTAGGTATTAAGAAACTTGTTTATTTATCCATCCATCCAACAAATTTTGATAAGGCTATGGAAAGAGAGATAAACTAGGAATTTTTGTGTTTAAAAAACTATATCCTTGCGAAGCCGGGGATGGGTCGTTAGTAAAAAAAAAGCTAATTTTCTTTGCAGTAAATAATTATTTATTTAACACACTTAATTTTTACATATATATTTTTTTATATAGTTGAGGTAGATAATTTTATTGCAATATCATTCGTTAACTTATTATTAAATATCAAAGATAACATATTACTTATATACTTTTGCTTGTAAGTAATATTTTAGCCATGCCATTAGTAACAATGATGAAACTATTCTTAAGTTAACTGAGTAAAGGGGAGTTTTGTCAAAATTTTGTCAGGCGCTGTCTAAGAATTCTATACATTTCTATATGATAATATATTTTTGGGTTTCTTGCATAGCGTCGAGATCTGCAAATTCTACCTCCGCTATTGGATATTGGATATTAGATTTTCCTGTAAACAAAAGATTTATTGTTATTCTATAATCTATGTACAGTATGTTATTCTATACCTACCTGGGTAACTTTGAACACTTTTTTAAATTGTTGTGCTTACCTACAGATATAAAATATCGTGTTCATACTTCAATTTATTGAACTATGTGTTCTACTGATGTCGTATTTGGATTAATAAGCTATGTTTATTAAGTTTAAAACTTCATTAAAATAGCAACTAAATAATTTACATTCAAAGTTAGCAAAGAGTTTGTATAACTTTGAAAGCGCATATTTTTGGAGAATAAAACCTAAGTTTGGGTAAAGAGAGGAGTTAGTAGAAAAGCGTTATTTTTGTCGCCTTATTTGACTCTATAGAGTAACATTAAAATTTATATAAAAATACAGCATGTACCTACAGTTTTATATGTCCAGCGGTTACCTTTGGTTGTCCAGCCGCTGCGTCCAACTCTTGACGGAACATAGTTGTCTTCGTCAATAGGCTTTTCCCACCACACTTTCAAGTTGCTTGGATTCTCTGAAATACAAATTATCATAAGCTCTCACAAACTATATTACATTTCGGTTACCGATTGTTGCATGTACGACTGACCAAGAAAATTGGTCAAGATGAATTTTACATTACTGCAGTTAGTCCAGTCGGAATATTTTTTGAAATAAACGAAAAAAAGGGGTAAAATATATTTTTCAATATATCTCTTTTATTATTAACTTTAGGGTCTACTTGTATAGGAACAAAGTTGTTCGAAATTAAATTTTCAATAACTTTTATCTTTACGTATTTTTCGTAGAACCAATATTTAAGGATCTCGTCCATGGCGACGGGTCGAATATCGTCGCCATGATATATTTTACCTCTTTTTTCTCATTTATCTCGAAAAATATTGATTGTACGTAAAAATGTGCAAGGAATATTTTGTATAGAATTGCATAAAGTACAATACAAGTACAAGTACAATACAAGTACAATCCGTATCATTTTTGTCGTACGGTCAAAAATAACGAAGTTATAAGCAAAAACATGTTACCCCTTAATATCACGATATTGGGCGTAGCGGAGCTTAAATATGGTCGAGATTCTAGTTTTACACTCCCACTGGACCTCCCTAAAGGTAGGTGAAAAGAATTTGCGGTCACAAATTAATGCAAGCTTAAATGCTAACCCGACTAGGCTAAGTGGAAACAAGTTGGTATCATTGAAATAGTGTTGTGGCAAGGCACACGGCGTTTCGCAGTCATTTTGGCAGCGAGTATGGCGACAGTAATCACCTCCTTACAGAAGACCAGTATCAAATAACAGCATGTGAGTGAGTAAGGGATGCCAGAACCCATTTCCCTATCTCTCCCTAATCTCTTATCCCTAAGGATAGGATAGGAGGGATAGGAAAATGGGACTAGTCCTACTTATGGTCGGACTTATATACTTTATACTTGGAAATTTATTTAAATAGGTTAGTCTAGCAATTCAAAGGGGGAATGCCGTCAGTATCTTCGGAACCTTGCCTAAAGGGACTAGGTACTTTTGATAATATATTTAAGTTATTAATTATATATTTTTTAAGGTTTTTAGTTTTAGGTCAATTAAATAAATATAATTTAAAAAAAAAAGTTAAAATGATAGTTTAAATAGGTAAATCCTTTACATTTATAATAAAAAAAAACTAACTCACCATATCCACAGGAATAGCAAAATAAGGCGAAGAATATAAAAATAAATAAAACTTTCATTTTTGTATCTATATGTGTGTGTAAGTTAAGAAATATTCGAAATACAATCCAGAAATGTACGTTTCATAGAAGCGACTTCGCTTTTTATACCTGACTGAAATTCATTAACTCCATCAGTTAATTAATAAGGTGAAACTTTGGGAATTTATCGCAGCCTTAAAGAAGTTTGGTGATGATATTGGTGATGATATAATCAAACCTTAATTAGAGTTTCGCTCGTGTTTATGTCGAATATCAATCTACTCAAAAAAATATGTCGCCGTCTGTACATTACTATTTGAAACAAAAATCTCTGTCTGTTACTAAGTAACTATATTATATTTATTTGCTCAGAAATATATAGTACTAGGCACGGTGGTCCCTTTCTAATAAATCGTTTGTTTTATATTATTACGTCTGTTTTATTTTCAGGAAAAATGTATTAAATTCAGATAATCATCTATACATCCGTGAAAACCGCATTCAATTCGGTTAAGCCGTTTCTGAGATTAGCACAAACGCACAGACAAACAGACAACCCGTTAACGATTTTTTTCAGTCGTCATGAAATCGGCAGCCTGTTTTTGTAGTAGAAAACCCTTTTTGTAGCATTAGTTCAAACGGAGTTTAAATTTTCAAAAATCCTTTCTTAGCGTATATTTGAAAATTTCTATTTAATTCACTCACTCATGCAAAGCCGCGGGCCACTGCTAGTCTATACATGTAATAGCGATTCAAAACACCTAGAGGCGCTAACCCAACTGGAAGTAGAGGCACTAATTAGGCGATCACTGCTCATATGGCGTAAAATTTCCAAGTAAACCCGGATAATCCTAGATGTACTCAGTACTCTGCAATACTTATACAATCTTACTTGTAAATATTCTGGATTGGAGCTCATTTTCTGGATAATTAATTTGTTTTCAACATACTAACTTTTAATTAAAAATGCAAATCATTGTCCTCCCATATAACCTGTCGCCCTGTGAGACAATCGATTAACAGATTCTAAGTAATATATGTTAATAGTCAGAGCGTAGGAAAAATTAAGTTATTTATTATTTTCTTTTTTTGTGTAAAGGTTGACAGACAAACTGACGGTCTGCTTGATGGTGCGTTGCTTGTATTAGGTACTTACCTAATACAAACAACGCTATAGGATGGGACCAGAAGTGGATAGTGATATCACAGTGATATTATGGCCTTCTCCGACTATAATTTTTATACAGGTTACGTTTTTTCGGTGTAGTATCAGTAGTACGGTTGTTTGTTCGGTTGACCGAACTAATGAAACTTTTTAGTATCAGTAGTACGGTTGATAAAAATCACCGAACAAATGACACTTTTAAAGTTGCAGTAGTTCGCATAAAAATTTAATTAAAATTAAAGGATACTATAGATAAGTAAGTAACTTATCTTTTTTATATTTAACTAACAACTAAAAACAAGTACGAGTTTTGTTTAAATATTGATTATTACCTACATTTGTTATCACCTTTTTAATACATACGAGTATAATACAGGTGACTTTTAATTTTTAAGTAAACAAAGTCGCACTTTCTCACCCGATTGCGACCTTTCCGGAGTAGAAATTCCATTAGTTTTTACTTATATTTTACCCAACTATGTTAAAAAATGTTATAGGTGAACAATAACGAAAAAAAAAACAAGTTTACAAATTCTAATGTAAAAAGAAACCTTCGGGTTTTTCGATTTTTTATCTATACTCTTTATTATTAACTAGCTGCTGACCGCGACTCCGCCCGCGTAACTTTGTAAATTATATACGAAAACCTTCCTCGAGAACCACTCTATCCATTAGTTAAAACATCATGAAAATCGGTGCAGTAGTTTTTGAGTTTATAGCGAAAGGATCAAAATGGCCAGTTAGGTACCTACCTAGTACAAACTTATTGTAGGTAATAATTAATATTTAAACAAAACTTGTACTTGTATTTAGTTGTTAGTTAAATATAAAAAAGATAATTACTTACTTACCTGTATCCTTTAATTTTAATTAAATTTTTATGCGAACTACTGCAACTTTAAAAGTGTCATTTGTTCGGTGATTTTTATCAACCGTACTACTGATACTAAAAAGTTTCATTAGTTCGGTCAACCGAACAAACAACCGTACTACTGATACTACACGATTTTTTCATACAGGTTTCCTCACATCTTGTTTTTATTACCGATTTCATTCGGTATATATCTATATACACCTATTCATTCACACTTAAAAATGTCAGGTCTTAAATATGTAAAAGTCTGACTGGAACCAGAAATTATAGATTAGAAAATCTGTTATAATTCTATGCTACAATGGATTTCGTCAAATATTATTTTAACAAAAATATTTAATAACACCTTTTTAAACACAGCTGATAAAAGACAGTTTTTCGGTCCACTTGATGGTCACTGTCGCCTATATCACAAGCAACGCCATAGATGATGCAAGTACGCTGCCAACCATAGAAGGATTAAGGATATGGGATAAGGACGGGATGGGCTAATGGAGCTGCTTAAATAAAAGGTAATTCAATGTAACCTGCCACTACTAAAAAATACTTAATATCAGCAGCACATCAATTCGTAGATTTCTTATACCTACATACGTATACATTCGCGCGCTCGGCGACAGTACAAACCTTTTTACATTTTTATTCTAAATTGATAAATATCTTATTCTTATATCGAAGTTAAGTTATTCTGAGTAAAGTTTAGACAATTTAAAGTATATACAGTTATAGTTATTTACAGGAGTGATTTTTAAGTGGTTTAATTCTTAAGTGCAAAATATCTTTCATTTCCTATATCAAAACTTTTCAAGTTGCAACATTGTGGGCAGTGTGCCGCGGTGTGTCTGGCGTGTGTCTGTCGGTGAAGCGTAAGCAACGCGACCGGCGCAGCGTTACACGGTGTTGACTTGTTGGAATACGCCGTGCATTTTTAAATATTACCCATAAATATTTGATTTCAAATAAAATTACTACCATGGCTGCTAACTGTGCTGGCTGTAACAGTCTCATCAAGGATCTTTATTACATCGAGTGTAAAGAATGTAGGAAAACATACGACTTGGTCTGTATTAACATGACAAAAGACGCTTTTGATAAGCTGACTGAGGATGACAGGAGCGCCTGGTTATGCCCATTATGTTTTTGCTCGCGCCCTAAAGTTGGTAATACCTCGACGCCTTTGCGCACTTGCGCCGATCCTCCTAATGTTGAATTTAATAATACTTACACAAGACCTGAAAATTCAAATGTCAACACAAGGCGTGGTACTGATTTACGCTCAAATAAATCGAAGAGACCGGAGGTGGTTTCGGCGTCTGTGGTCCCTAATACGCAGCTGGATATCTCCAGGCAATTTGCAGACCTGAGAGACTATTTTGATTTAAAACTGGACACCATTAAGAAGGATATTTTGGAAGAGCTAAGTGTTAAAATGTGTCATTTTGAGGAGTCGGTGCAGCTGATCAAGCGGGAACAGGAGCTTTTGCACACGGAGGTTGTAACTTTAAAGTCAAAATGTACAGACTTGGAAAAAGAAAACGGTAAACTCAAAGACAAATTCATTGAGTTCGATAGACTGCAACATACAGTTAACGATGTTGAACAGCGCGCCCGTCTCTGTAATCTTGAGATATTCGGAATACCAGAAATCAAAGCCGAGGTCTTGGTACCAACTGTCTGTAAGCTTGCTTCAGTGCTCGGGGTTGCTATTCACGATACCGATATCGAGTATGCTACGCGTGTTCCGACTCGCAACAGAAGCACCGGCTTACCGAAGACTACCATCGTCAAGTTCAAGTCGGTTCAGGTCAGGGATAGTGTCTTAAGCGCAGCAAGGAGAAAGCGTGGTCTTACATCCGCTGACATGGAGATTTCAGGAAATAGTAAACCCATATTTATTAATGAGCACTTGACACAGTGGAACAAGGCTTTGCTGAAGGCTACCAGGATTAGATGCAAAGAATTGGGGTTTCAGCATGTGTGGACACGAAATGCAAAGATATTTATACGACAACACAGCAAAGCCCCAGCGTTGCGTGTTTACGATTCGGAACAGTTAAACAAACTGAAGAAGTAAACCTGATCTTTTTGATGAACTTTGTTCTACTGTCACATGTAGCTTATTGTAATTTTATTTATTTCTTGCTTTTGTCTAATAAATATATAACTTTTTTTATAATCTCAAAACTCTCATCATATAAACACTCACACACACAACACATTTCACATACTGGACCTGCTCAATTGGTATTATTGACAATAAAAATAATGATTGCAGTGTGCCTCGAGTGCCACGGGAATTTTCTTTTTTGCTCTTTTTTATTGTTGTTTTTTCTTTATTATTATGACTACTTTTAATCTGTATTTTCAAAATTCCCGTAGCATTCGCGGTAAACTAGCAGAATTTAATCAGGGTCTTTTGGTTCACGACTACGACGTGGTAGCGATTTGCGAGACCTGGCTCTTGAACAGCATTTGTGACGCCGAGATCGGTGACAGCCGTTACGATATATACAGACGTGACCGGCCCTTAACTGGCAGCGTGTCGCGACGTGGTGGTGGAGGTGCGCGTGCTATTGGTGGCGGTGTCATGCTATTGACGCGCCGTGAGCTTGGTGCGCGAGCACTCCTTTCGCCATGTGATGCACCATATGACTTGATTCACGTTGTTCTGCCGGCTCACAATCTGCGGACTTCGCGCGATTTGCATGTTATTTGTGTTTATCTACCCGGCTCTGGCGCCCAACATGATTCTCAGGTGATGCATCTTCATACATATTTGGATAATTTTATGGTTAGAGACCCGGGAGCTGATTGTATTTTGTTGGGAGATTTTAATTGCGCTAATATTGATTGGATTGATCATCCAGATAACTTATCCCGCTTACCGCTTAATGTAACTAACGAGTCTCAGCTTAAATTCTTTCATTCTCTCTCTGATTTTGGCTTAAATCAATATAATACTGTAGTTAATGGAAACAATCGTTTCCTGGATCTTGTGTTTTGTACTCTTGAAGTGACTGCTGCTCGTTGTATTCTTCCTATTACTCGTGAGGACATGCCACATCACCCGGCACTCGAAATTGATATTCCAAACTTAAATATTAACAAGGTGCTGAATAATCCTACTTTCAAAATGTACAAATTCAAAATGGCCAATTATGACGCAATAAAATCTAGGTTATTTTCAGTGGACTGGACCACTGTTTTTAAATGCGGCAACGTCAATGACATGGTAGCTAGGTTTAATGAGTTAGTTCATGGAATTATGGATAGTGAAGTGCCTAGTTTCATGACTAGCGGCTGTGGCTATCCGGTGTGGTTTTCTAAACCTCTTATTAAAATTATCAAAGAAAAGTCTAAATACCATAGATTATGGAAGCGATTTGGAAATAAATTAGATTATGACTCTTTTGCTCTGCTCAGGAAGCGACAGAAGAGTATTTTACATGAGTGCTGGAAAACATATGTGAATAATTGTGAAAATTCAATTAAATCCAACCCTAAACACTTCTGGTCTTACAGTAAGTCTTTGCGCAGGGACAGAGGTGTTCCGACTCAGATGACTTATGATAACAGGGTGGCTAATGGAGAGTCCGAGATTTGTAGAATTTTTTTTACAATACTTTTTGTCCGTTTACGTACGACCATCGGGCCCAATCAGTGATACTAATTCTCTTATTATGAAATTAAGACCATCATCTCACATAAATACAATTTCTTCGGTAGGAATATCACGAGCAGTAGTCCTAAGATATATAAAGAAATTGAGCGCTAACAAGGGAGCTGGTAGTGACGGCTTTCCCTCGTTATTTGTTAAATCTTGTGCTGAAGCGCTTACCCTTCCGTTATCTTTAATTTTTAAACAATCTCTCGAAAGTGGAATTTTTCCGAATAAATGGAAAGAAGCTTTTATTATTCCCATTCACAAAAAGGGTTCTCGACAAATGGTTGAAAATTATAGACCAGTTTCTATTTTGTCAGTATTTGGAAAGCTGTTCGAGTCAATCATTTATGATCAATTATATATGGTTGCTGCACCGTATATTCCCACAAGTCAACATGGTTTCATGCGCAAAAGATCCACTATTACCAACCTCGCAGCGTTCACCGATAGCGTCACGAGGAGCATGGATCGTGGCTCTCAGGTGGACGTTGTGTACACAGATTATTCGAAATGCTTTGACCGTATTGACCACAGTATCCTCATCTCGAAGTTAATAGATGTCGGTGTTCACGGCGACTTACTTAGGTGGCTTATTTCCTATCTTGAGAATAGATTGCAGGCGGTCAGGATTGGGGTATACAAATCTAATTTCGAAACTGTCCCTTCGGGTGTGCCGCAAGGATCTCATTTGGGGCCTCTGCTATTTAACATTTATCTGCATGATATTGGGGCTTGTTTCAGTCATTCTACGGTGTTGATGTATGCTGATGATAACAAAATTTTCCATCCAATAAATTCCTTGGATGATTGTTACAGGCTTCAATCAGACCTTGAGAGACTTTCAGTGTATTGTGAGGCGAATCGCCTAGATTTAAATGTTGATAAATGCCAGATTATCACCTTTACTAGAAAACGCAACTATATAAAGCACAATTATGTTTTGAATGGTGTTTCTATTCCAAGAGTTGAAATTGTTCGTGATCTTGGTGTCATGCTTGACCGCAAACTCTTATACACTCACCACTATGATCACATTGCGCAAAGGGCTCACCAAATGCTTGGGTTTTTGCATAGAAGTGCTAAAGGCTTCCAAAAAATTGAAACATTAAAGCTTTTATATTTCGCATACGTTCGGAGCATTATGGAATACGCCTCGCCAGTGTGGTCCCCATCGTATGTGACCTATAATACTCGGCTGGAATCTGTTCAGCGGCGCTTCACTCGAAGCCTAAATTACCGTTTAAAAAGGAAATGTGATTACGCGGATAGACTAGTTTCTTTCGAACTGCAATCGCTCGAAGATAGACGGCTGGTGGCGGACTTGAGGTTTCTGTTCGACGTGGTCAATTCTGTAATAGATTGCCCATATCTAACCGAGCGAATAGGATTGCGTGTAAGTGTGGCTCACACTAGGCGTAAATGTCTTTTTGACGTTGGCTATGCGTGTAACAACTATGCCAGGAGCTCTGTATTGTGTAGAATCGTGCGTACATATGAGAACAAATTCAACGATCTCGACATATACTTTCTGAGTAGACGGTCATTTATTGGTCAAGTGCTTGAAGGTCTGCAGCATATTGCGAAATGACCCGATCCCCTCCACTGAGCAGTACCAGTACCAGTACCACACACACCCACACATACACACACGCACACACACACGCACACACGCACACACACACACACATACATACACACACACACATACATACACACACATAATTTATAGATACATATATAAATATATATATTGTTAAT
The DNA here is from genome assembly GCA_947623395.1 of Synanthedon tipuliformis. Lineage (NCBI taxonomy): Eukaryota > Metazoa > Arthropoda > Insecta > Lepidoptera > Sesiidae > Synanthedon > Synanthedon tipuliformis. The sequence goes on along the minus strand of OX392428.1, from coordinate 4,321,960 downwards.
ATTATTATTATTTTTAATTACTAGAATTTTTTTTTTTTTTGTACTTATAAATTGTAAGATGACTGACCTTGTAATAGGCTATATAAAAATTTAATCTATTTTATGTATTTGTTAAATGTTACATGCTGTAAGGTTAGCTATTAAATAAATAAATAAATAAATAAATAAATACAAGGAAAATCATTACACATCTTCACTTTTTTTTCAATAACCCACTATTCCTAACTCATCTACACTAATATTGTAAGTTTGTTTGTAATAGGCATTACTCCCAAAAAATATTTAGCCCATTTTAAAAAGCTATATTAACTTTCATATTCACTTTATTGCTAATTTTTTTGGCAATAAATTGCAATAAAGACTAAGTAAATAGTTCAACACCTAAAAAAAAGACGCGTTCGAAGTTGCGATCAAAAGTTAGTCTTATAAAGTTGCGCCACCATTCTTTATTACACCGCCATCTTTGAGAAAGTAATGGTACTACGTAGGTTCATGTCAAGTAACATGTTGTGTCAAGTGCTGCCATCTATTAAATATTAGCTTAAACTTTACTTGGCTCTACCACAGTTTACTACGGCTCTACTTCAAGTTGAGGTTAATAGTGTCAACTATATATTAACAGATGTCGCTACGCTCTGTGTTACAAATTAATCTGCTCAATGCAACTCATACTCGACTCATAGCTAGTGACCACGATTTCGTCCGCGTTTAAAACTAAAAAAATATATAAACAATATAACGCTTGAACTTTTGTTGCTATAACAACCTTGTTGCCAGGCGTTGGTTTTTTTATTTTATTTTAGATAATCCCCCGGGAACAGTACTTTTTTTTCTGGATGAAAAGTACCCTGTTTCCTTTGCTAAAACCCTGATAACGTGTATGCAAAACTTCATAATGATTGGTTGAGTAATTAAGGCGTGAAAAGGTAACAGACAGACATAGCCAGAGTTACTTTCACATTTATTAATATTAGTATGGCGTAAACATTTTTATGTAAAAGTCCGAGCAAAGTCATATTAAAACAGTTGTGTAAAAATTACTATTGTCAGAAAACGCGCAATGCAATATCGAATTTGCATAATAATTGCAGTTGCTGCCACCATTATAATGACCGGAAGTGCAGGCTGCGGCTTCTTTGCAAACTCATACTTGTAATTTGCATTGTAATCAGATCTTACTGTGTGTTTTTTTATAGTTTTTAATTGCTATGCCTTAGTTGGTTTCAATACAATCATTTTAATAAATTAATGAATGAAATAAGTATTATGAAAAAAAATATGTAAATTTCTATATACAATATCTCGATATCTCGAACTTTAATGGGCTACGCTACGACGTAACCGTGGCATACAAGCTTCTAATCTAGAGAAATAATCGTACCGATTCGTAGCACTTGTCGTAGCTTCGTAGCAAATTGACAAATTTTGGCCACAAGCGTAGGTACGACCGCTACGCGTTTAAACCGCTTTTACAAAATCCAGAGGGATATCCCTTTGTGCTAATAGTGTTGGGTGATATTGATTCACCTTTCATTTTATTTTTTCAAAATTTTCGTCAATACCTACTAATAATAAATCTGTGAGTGTACCTATTGGTATATGTATATTTCTCCATAACTCTTAAACGAATTAACTGATTTTCATGAAACTTGGCAGATAAACATTAGACGTACGGGACACAGGATAGGCTACTTTTTCCACGCGGACGAAGTCGCGGGCGCTTCCAAAACTCTGGATAAATGGGGAAGGTTTATATATAGATAAATATATAAAAAAAATTGTTCTTATGTGCAGGTATCACTGAACATAAAAAAAAACATTATAGAGAAACATTAATACTAAACTTTTATTGACTCATTATTCAGCCAGAAGAATCTTATAGTTTCCATCTATAGTTTCGGGGATATAGTTATCTTTCGGTTACTTAGTTTTTTTAATAAGTAGGTACACTTTCACTAGGTCAGCTTTAATTTTCATGTTAAACTTTCAAGTCTTCAGGGCCTATTTTAGTTTTTGACAAATTAAATTTGTATCACCAGCCTGAAGTGTTAATCTTGACTTCATTAGTTAGACATTCAGATGGTTTGGAAATAAGCACTACTGGGATTCTACTCATAACTACGTCCTCCCTCCCTCAGCAGTAGACCATTTTAGTCTCAATAAGCTATTAGTCACATAAAAACTAAAATAAGTAGAAATAAAACTCACGTGAGTTACAAGAACTCGTATTGCATCCCTCGCCCTCAATGAGTTAAAAGCTACAACACTATCGCCAACAGAGCGTCATAATGGGCTTACAGTTTTCATGGACAAGCTCTTTGTTTAAACACAGATTACGTTGCGGTATTATACAAGCGACGTTTTCATGGTCTTGTTTGTCACTTACTTAATTTTAGTAGATACTTTTTGACGCACCACCTAAATTTATTTATTAAAATAAATATCTATTAAAAAATTTGCTTATCTATCCGCTGATGCATTATTTAATAGCAACATTATCTTTGGTTTTTTTTTAAGAAAAAAAATTAAAATAAAATAAAACTCAAAAACAAATTGTTTTAATTTTTAGATTTATTTAAGATTAATATTAAACTTATTTCAGCTGCTGCAGTGTTCTAATAATGGTCGATTTGACGACTCGACCATGTAATTGGATTAATATTGAGTTGATCCCGAGACCAATTGCGTTCTAAGTAATATATAGGTATTACCAAGGTAGGTATTACTTAGGTATACCTATTTTATTTTTGCATAGTCGACAAACAAACTGACGGTCTCAAACAGACGTGATGGTATATGTCTACCGTCGACTATAATATAATTAACCCCACAAGTGCTTCAAGTTTGCTGCCAATAGTGCCATAGTGGATTTGATGATAAGGGATTAAGGAAATGGGCTTTGGCATCCTTTATTCATTCACGCAAGAACAACAGATCTATAAGGAGGTAGTTAGTAGTCTACCCTCTAGGCTGCCACTAGTTTATTTTATGTTTGTTTATACTTTACTTTGTTTTATGGAAATGATAGCTGGATAAACAGTAGTAGGTACCTACTAGTAAAAAGAATCCGTACCTACTAATATTATAAATGCGAATGTTTGTATATAGGCATGTAGGTATGTATGGATGGATGTATGGATGTTTATAACTCTTTCACGCAAAAACTACTAAATGGATTTCAATTAAATTTTGCATTCACGTTGTCAGGGATACAAGAAAGGACATAGGGTACCTTTTATCCAGAAAAAAAGTACTAAAATTAAGTAAACTAACTCCTGGCTAAGTGTAATAGCAATAACGATGTCAGGCGATATATTGCTTTTACAACGCGGACGAAGTCTCGGGCACCAGCTTGTAAAATAAATATGTAGGTACTTGTCTGTTTGTTATGAAACATTCGCACAAGGTTGTTGAGCATTTAGAATATTCGCGTGTGATGGTGTACAGGTTTGTGGCTGTAGTCGGTCATTGATGTGCAATTGCGTACACAGTGCGCTGGGCACGAACCCCGGCACACTTACGGTGGAGAAAGACTTTGTTAGAACAAGCCAAATGTCCTTCTTGTTAATTGTAGAGTGCTAGCTCGGACTAAACGCCTACCTACTTAGGTAGCAAATTTGAATTTAGTAAACAAAATGGAATCAAGTGCAAATTCTTCTCCATTTACGAGATTCCTTATCCTTTTCACGTTTTAACTGTTTTATTAACAAGTCTGCTACAATTCCGATACACTTTAGCAACAAATCGGTAATTTGCTATCCCAATATTTTAGAAAATAACCGGTCAGAAGCAGTCTGGATTCACCGTCAATCTGCGGCCCTTGGTTCTCTGTCCACCTTGTGGGTGAAAGTTCTTAAGAAGTACTTACAGCTGTATAAAATGTTTAGATTTCAAAATTAATTTCTTCAATAAATACTACCTATTCAAAATACTCAAGTACTTACTATTTGTGAATTAAATATATTAAGAAGAAAGGTAAATCTTTTTTTGCTCTCAGTACTGAGGCCCTACTATCACCTCTTAAAGCGATGCAAAAACGAGCGAGTAAACGAGATGGCGCAATACATGATGTATGGCGACATCTCCCTCACTCAATCGTCTTTGCATCGCTTTAAGAGGTGATAGTAGGGCCTCTGAGGGCCTACAATCACTCTTAAAACGATGCAAAAACGAGTGAGTAAACGAGATGGCGCAATACATGATGTATAAGGCGACATCTCCCTCACTCAATCGTCTTTGCATCGCTTTAAGAGGTGATAGTACAGGGAATCGAATCGTTGTTTGTATTGTACCTAAGTATAAATGCAGACGCGGTCTCCACACTTACGCAACCGAGAGCTACGGTAAATTGAGCATTAAAGAGGATGTAAGCCAAGTACTTTAACGTAAGCAATCTCAACTATTGTACCGCTTGTAAACTTTGTAACAGGTGGTGATTTTAACTGATTCATATCGACCGTCTATCTCGTTCAATTTTTGTTAATAACCTTTGTTAATAAATTTTTTGTTACGTTAGTATAATGTTTCATTTAATTCTAATAATTATAAGTATAATATATATGATGTAGGTATAGTAAGTGTATGATACAAGAGATAATTATAAAATTACATACTAACCTCCGACTTTCTATTGAGCCCAAATATCTGCTATAAGTTAGTAGGTAGGTATAAGCAAGCAGACTAGGTACTTGTTGCTGCAGCATAAAGTCAAGGTTAGGTACCATTGTCATGGGAATACTATTGAAGTAACAGTATTCCAAATTTCACATCAATCGAACCAGTGGAAGTTCGTGGTCGTCGAATTGGGCTAATGATAATCAAACGCCTGAAGAGATCTTACCCTCATTATATAAACATCAGTCCAAACTTAGTCTTTTGAGAATCGTAGCTCCTAAGTGCTACGTGTGCCATAGTGGCTAGGACTTTGCCCTAGCAAAGCTCCTAAGCTAAGCAGACAGATGACGTCATTTATTCTTTTGGAGACTTCACAAATCAAACAACCCTCTTCTGTATTGTAGGTATATCTTCTCTATAGCTATTCCACATTACATAGGTATTACAAAATAAAATAGTTTTCTGTTTCTCCGCTAACATCTTCTAAATCATCCAACGGATTTTAATACGGTTTTCACTAATAGAAACAACGATAAACCAACAAAGTTAGTGGAGAAATCCAAGCTCGGAGAGTGTCGCATACGCGCTATGCTTGTGAAAGAGTAATATCCATACATCCTTTTGTATTTACCCATACCTACCTGATAATAGTAGGATGATCAAATTACATTTATAAACTTTTTTTAATGAGCTGTTTAATTTTCAGAGAACTTTTAGTACCTACAAGTAGAAATTGAGAAAACCACCCAAGTTACAAACAATTCAATGGTTTCTGGACAATCAGTTTGTTTTTAATAACAGCATGTGTGCTGTTACATAACACTGTCATAACTGACACTGTTACATAACTGTTATGTTACATAACACTGTCATAACTGACACTGTTACATAACTGTTATGTTACATAACATAACAGCACACATGCTATTATTTCACGGGGGTGGTTTCTGCCGCCAAATGGGCTACCCAAAAGACTGTAAAACGCAGTGTGCCCTAGCTGCCAAGGGCCACTAATTATTCCCATTTTATTAGCATTATATTATATTGTATTACAATGGATACCTTTTAAACCCTAAGTAAGATTTGGAAGTATAAGGACCTCTTTCACCAACTACAAGTAAAGTTTTGATTAGTTACTTTTAGAAATAATTTTATATTTTATTAAATTATGCACTCGGGTTAGTGCATCCTTCGATAGGCGATTTTTTTTTTATTATTTTCTTTTTAATGTTTGGGTATTATACCATACAAACAAAGGTAGGTATTCACCTAAATTATCCTTGAGTAATGCTACTCGAAACTCGTACGCTTTCTTACCGGTGACTTTTGGTGGTTAGGCTATTTGACACTTTACTCAAAAATGGTAAAAGGGCACTAAGGTTTAATTGTAATTAAGTATATCCTATTACGTAAAAAAGTAAATATTGTTTCTATAAAAACTACTTATTAAAAAAAGATTCGTGGCTTCACCATTGGCTAAAAATAAAACCAGTTGCGAACCCATTGGTCAAAGATAATATTTGTGCCGCAATTTTGTGCGGGGGATTACAACCGAAACTCCACCGCAAGTGTTTAACACCGATGTAAGCTTTAACATTTGAACACAAATAGAATGAGACCTTAATTCTAAAGAAATAGAATTCAAATTTAAATACAAATCGAAGTGGTATGTTATTTATATGTCATACGTATACCTACCTACTATATGCGTTGAAACGAGATGCAAAAACGTACCTAACAATATGCTCCAAAAGGTTATTGTCAAAAAGAAAAGTAAGAAGATAATGAAAACATAATAATTAAAAAACTATATCAACATAAATATTTTATTTCTACAAAAGAAATGATATTTTTAAATATCCCTAATTCTTTTTTAAATCTGCACATCGACGATCGGTATACATTTTAGACTTTAAATTTAAGGCTACATATTTTAAGCTGACCCCATTAACGATTTACACGCATCTCATTACTTATCAACATATCGACGTAAATTAAAAAAACTCAACCCCCAGGTATATTTATCGAAATTATTTTAATATAATGGATAAATTAAAACTGTCCATGTCCTCCCCACCACTAGACAGAGCTGTAGAATGGGCGGGGCTTAATATAAAACAGAAATACGAATAAAAAGCTATCCCTTTCTTACAAATGAGCAGTCGTAAACAGGGTAAGCGGTTTACAATAGGAGTCGACACTCGGCGCTATCTGCCTCTCTTTTCATCGAGTGATCGGAGCTATGTTTTGTCTCTCTTCAGTGCAGCCCTTAATAGTTATAAAGGTATAGTCTGGTTATACAGCTCCACGTGAGAATGTGTTTTGTAATCAGTGAAGTGACGCCTTTATTCCGAAGCAGAGGCGCAATGTGCGAGCGTTGATGTTTCGGCGTTTGTTTGTTAGCGGGTTTTACGTGAAGATTATTTATTTACGCTATATAAAAGCCAGAATCTGTGGAACTTGAATCGCTTGTACAGTTTTAGTGATGTATAAAGAGTCGAGTTGAAGATTATTTCAGTTATTGCTTTTGCAATAACTTGGATTTTTTTTCGGGAGTAATTTAAGGTAAGTTGTAATAAAGAAATATATAAAAAATTATTTTTTTCTAAAATTATGGTTAGGCTTTTATTTTTTGAAGGCATATTCCAATTCGTTATTTTGATCATGAATAATTTGGCGACAGGTTCTATGCTTCCACGTCTCCGATAAATACAAGAGGACGCTGAAAACATAAATAAACAATATTAATACTTATTATTTACTTATAAGTGAAAAAAGTTAACAAAGTTACATAGTTTAAATAAAAGTTTTAAGTTTAAAATAGTTTAACTTATAGTTATTAGGTATATAGGTAGGTACCTATAGTTGTTGGTTAGACATACCTACCTACGTGCCTACCTACCTACAACCTATCCTTTTTTATTAACCTACTCAAAACTCATGTAAGTGAAATTTATACCTACATTCGCTTGGTAATATAAATATCTTCTTCTTTTTATAATTTCCTATATAAAAATGTACCTAAGTTACTTTGTGTAGGCATTCGGTTTTCACATATGAAAAGAGGGATAAACTGGGAACGGGAATATAAAAAATTGCACCTCGGGCTAAGTCGGGAGCGGATGATTATTATAAAATATGGAAAAAATTAAATTTGTGTTTAATAATAGTATTACATTTTTTATTACATTTATCCTAGTAAAATAATATTAAAATAATAATTAAAGAAAATATTAATTTAAAGATGAACCCTTTAATATTAATATACAAATAACAGAACTGCTTTATTAAATATCGTATGCTTTTCCAAGCAAGGGCAAAGCAAGCTTTTTTTTATATTAAGCTCAATAGACAGGCTTACGGTCCACGTCTTGATGGTTGGTGGCTAAGTACCATTACCTATAACACAAGCAACGTCTCATGGGCTGCAAGTATGCTGCCGATTGTAGGATATAGTATAATGGATTAGGAAGGCATAGGGTTTTACCCTATAGGGTAATTACCCTATCATGCTGTTATGTCACAGTGGTCCTCTGTAATTTGGTGGTTACTGCCGTCAGGCGGGCTGCCCAAAATTAAATGACTGCGAAACGCAGTGCCCTGACACTACTTTACAAATCCAGACTAGAGCTAACTTTGAAAGTTCATTTCCTAAGTTGATCCTGCCGTGAATCTACGAATTTGTTTTAGTAAATAAAATATACTTATGTCTTATCTATTCCAAGAGATTATAAAATTATTTTAATAATTAGCATAGGTACCAAAATCAGAAGAAAAATATATAGCGAGAAGAAGAAAAAATTCATGAATCAGTGCTTATAGTGCTCGCAGAGATATACTATTTCGTTGTAGAAAACACGTTCCGCGTATGTCTAAAACTCTCAAGAAAAAGGGAAGGGAAAACTTACCCCCAAAGTTTTTCTAGTTACTTTCTTAGTAGTTCGAACTCTCTTTTTAGTAGTTCTAATAGGTTTTTTTGAAAATTTATTTAAGAAACTAAAATCAAAATCTGCTATTGTAGTCTTAGATCTTCTAGGCTTTTTATCAGAGTAGTTTTTTGCTTCTATTTCGGTTACCGTTTGTATTTCAGTGTCAAAAATATCTTCTTCTACATTATTTTCTCTTTTTATTGGCTTTTCAAGATTTGCATTAGTTGTAGACTCTTCGTGATTGTTTTCTTTTGTGCTTGTCGAAGAATATAATTTAGAATTAGTTTCCGTATTAATTTCTAATGTTGATTCGTTAATGTTATTTAAATTTTGCTGGGTTTTAATCAGATTTTCATTTGAAATCATTATGCTCACAGGTTCTGTAGAAAACATTTCATTTTGTGTATATTTTTCAGTATTATTCACAACTTGAGCTTCAGTGGTTTCATTAACATGTCTTTTTGTTGATATTTTATCTACAGCTGTTTTACTATCCAAATGAGTTGTAGTCTTTTTGGTATAAAATTGAGAATTTACAGCAACAGATTTCATTGGTCTTTCAATGAAACCTTTAGTTTTTCCTTTTATAGATATTTCTTTAATTTTTTTTGTTATTCTATTTAAGTTTTTCGTTACTTCGGTAGCTTCAATTTTTTGTTTTAATTTTAATCGTGCTGTTGATATTTTCATGTCCAACAAATTTAATTGCTTATTAGTATATCGGTAAGGTTCCTTTGTTGCGAATTGTTTTCTTTGTTGCAATACTCTGTTGGTCAGCGCCTCTTTGAATTCGTCCAATGTTAAGAAGGAATATGGTATTTTTGATTCGACTGGGTTATCTATGTAAATTAAAGGACTGGAACCATTCCTGTTTTCTCTAATCGCAAGGTTATGTTTTTTGTATCCATTAACTTCTTTAAGTTTCTTAACGTGTATTTCAAACTGTTTATTGTGCTTAAATAGGCGACGACTAGCACTTCCTGTTGTCGAGACTGTAAAGTTTATCAAAAATCAATATAATAAGTATTATCTATACTAATATTATTAAGAGGAAAGATTTTATTGTTTGTTTATTTGTTTGTTTGCATTGAATAGGCTTAGAAACTACTGGACCGATTTGAAAAATTCTTTCACTGTTGGGAAGCTAAGTATATTATCAGCGAGTGACATAGGCTATATTTTATAAAGTTATGCGGACGAAATCGCGTCCAACAGCTAGTTGTTTATATACACATTGACGGACGACAAAAATATCTTAGAGGCCTAAGTACCTACTTCATTTTGCTAAAAAATACACGAGTTATAAAACTTTCTGTCCCTATGTTGCTTACTTATTTTTATTAACTTAACTAGGTACCTACTTTGATCCTAGTTTATATTAGCTACTTATTAATCATTCAAATTAAAGTTTACCTTAAGATACGTACCGCGGGATTTTGTAAGGTTCGAAAATCGAATTTGGAAGTGTAAATTACAATTGACTAGCTGTTGTTGCGACTTGGTCCGCGTAACCTTATTAAATATAGCCTATGTTACTCGCTGATAATCTAGCTTTCTATAGGGGAATAAAATCGATCGATTATTTTTAAATAATACCTATGTATTTTTAAAGTTAAAGTACCTACCTACCTATGGCTAACTTTAACTTTAAAAATACACATTAAGTTCATAATGAACTGTAAATTTTAATAAAATTATATTATAAAAATATTTTAATTTTATTAATTATATATTATTTTAATAATTATATTATAGAAAAAATTAATTTCCATACCATTGTCGACAAGTCCAATATACAATTTATATAATTCTGTTACGAAGAAATCAGCAACAAAGGGGTTTTTTGAGTCTTCTGCACTGTAAGAAATTGTGAAATTTAATGCAACAAATATTATCAACTTTATGTCGAATCTACAAAAGGCGGATAACATGTTTTAACTCCATATGTTTTAATTGTTCTTAAGAAATTAATTAACTATACGAGACGGTTGAACGCTCATTTGGGTTTTATGTCAATTGAAAAATGTTAGAGTTCCGTTTCTATACTTTTCTAGTACATTTTACTTTCATATTGTAACCTTAGTTCCCTTTTTTTAATACCTTCAGTATTAGTAAGATTTTTCTTTGTCCCATCTCAGCGGTATTTTTATAGTTCATGGATTTCGGAAAAATTATATATGATAGGTACAGTCAAGTGTTAAAATATCTACTAAACCATTACAATTACATGTATGATGTATCTAGGTTTTTCTCATCATTAATATCTCTTCGTTAATGTTCGTTAAAGTTTTAATGTTATGTTATGTTCCAAAAATAGACACTAATAGAAGTTTTGCATATATGAAAAAATCCTTTTAATCGAATGAGTAGGTTTAAAATATAGACTTCGATATATTTATTAATTTTTCATAGTGCAAAATAAATCTTAAATCTATCAAAACGTAATGCATGTAATTGAAAAGAATTACGCGACATATAGCTTTCGTATCTACATTTATTATAAAAGTATTTAGAAACATATATGAAACGATTCTTTTGATACATTTTTATGTAGTTGACTCTATAAATAAAAATAATTACTTACATACTTTAGTGCTATAGTTGCTAGTTAACAGTGTAATATAAGTATCAAACTATATATACAATGACATGATATACCTATATATGATATGATGATTACAGTCACTGTCCGTTTGTATCTTTCTTCGCTAACTTCTTCTAAGCCACCTGTTCTAAATGAACGAGTGATAATCGAGAAAGGTTTGTGTAAATAGTCTGTAAAAAGAAAAAAATTGTAAGAGTCGGGGCGGGTATTTTCATTTATTTGAAATAATTTTCCATTTGCTTTTTTAATTAAATAATGGTAATAATTCATAATAAAATTAATGAGAAATTTGGTAACAAATAATATAAATTACAATCATTTTTCCATCATTTCCTCTTGGGAGTCCGTGGCTTCCACTCGAAAACCTTAGGGTTGCTATACATATAGTCGGGCTGGCATATTAATTTCATTCGGCAATGTCTACCGCCCAGCTTTGCCGACACGGCTATAAGTAGGTATAGCAATTTGTCGAACGTTCGTCCACACATAAGTATTCGATTCTACCGCCCTGCTATATGTATAGCAACCCTTACAGTCTCAGAGGCCGTCGGCTCTCCATACTATGCCGGCTTTCTATATGCATAAAATGTGTGTTTGAAATTGCAGGTAGTCACAATAGAAGAATACGGGGTATACACGATGCTGCCTGCGCAGCAACTCCCCACCATCAGCCCTTGGCCTCCGGACACCAATTTACTGGACCGCATGGACGACTTGGCTCACAAAGGTAAAGGTAATGGTGACTGCCACATCTCTTACCATTATCTAACTCAATCAACTTTTTCACTGTCTTTGTATTTTAGTCGAGTATTTCAAATACTATTCCGATGTCTTACTAAACCAAAGATATGGTCAGGGCATTTTACCTAGTGTCAGGGCTTACTGCATTTCGCAGTCATGTAGGTATTTGAACTGAAGGACGAAATTTGGGTTCGCAAGAAAGTTCTTTCCATTTCCACCAGTAGATAGCGTGAAGTTTGTTTCGTTATATTATTTTTTTTGGAATTTCGTAGTCGATACCTTTAGGTTGCTATAGAAATTAATTCCGTGTAATTTTGTTCACAACTGTCAGTTTACGGTCGGTTTAACATGGAACATAAGCATTTTAGACACATTAAACTTTTTTATTTTCATAAAGGCTGAAGCTCACCAAGATATAAGTTAAATTTATACATCATAAATGTTTGTTTAACAGAACGTATATTATGTCAGTCCAATACTCGAGTCGAAACACAGTTTCAAATCCTGGTCCGTGATTCAAAGTAATAATACTTATCTTAAATATTTTTCGTTTGAATAAAATATATAATAATATAATATAATAATCTTAAAACTTGTGAATGAAAATAAGATAAGACTCAATACGTACAATATTACTAACACTCGACTAAAATATTTATAGACATATTATATAATTTACTTATACTCGTAAATTGTATATAGGTAAGGCATATAAAGTCACGACGTCAAAAAAATATAAAATGCTATCAGGCTAGACTTGAAAGTACTTTTTTACATTACTAAATAGATATATGAAAAATGATATTTAATCTACAATTGAAGTCACGATGAAACATATATTTTTTAAATTATATTAAGGCCTCTTTCACCGTCTCTGAGTAAAGTGCCAAGTAGGGTAACCGCCATTCAAAGTCACCGGTAAGAAAGCGTACGAGTTTTACAATCTTCGAGTAGCATTACTCAAGGGTAATATCAATGAAATTGATACAAGATACTCATAACATTTACTCGCCATTTAGCGTTACTTGAAAAGTAACTAATCAACACTTTACTTGTAGTTGGCTAAAGCGGCCCTTGGGTACTTAATTTGTATGAGGCAAGTAGTAAATTGTTTATTAAATATCATTATTGTTAACGAATGTTTAAGAAATATTTTTTCAAAGGAGGTCCAAACAATGTGGGTTTTGAGTTTTTATGTGGTTTTTCTTCTTCTAACTTTTCATTTTCAATGTCTACAGACAATAAGTTTTATTGTGAATTTAGATTGTATAATGTCTTTGAAATTTAGTAAAAGACAAATGTCAATTTATTGATGAAAGGGAAGGTTGTTTAGACCTCCAGATTAAGAAAGCAATGGTCGGTTTTGAAAACATTTGGAATAATTTGTTAGCAGCTGAAATAGGTATTCAGCATGGATGGTAGAGTAATAGAGACCTAGATAAATAGAATAGGCACATTATTATTCCTGGTAGCCCCAAATCCTGCCTAAGCTCTTCTGAACCACTTACTTACCTACAATTAAAATTGTGGGTATTTATACATAAATTACCTTTTAAGTAAAGGGTTTTGATAGAAGACAAGAATTATGTGTTTAACTTAAAAATAAAAAAATATATAAAATAAATAATACTAGAATCTATTTATAATGCTAAAACACAGAAATCATTAACTTATTCGCTAGGACCTTTAAAGAACGATTATACTAGAACCTTAAAAGTCTATTACATAGTGCTGAGAGAGATTCAGTAATATTAAGCAACTTATGGCAAACCGTTTCTACGGACGAGGCCACAGAAGCTGCAAGTAGTTTGAAACTTGGAAACAACAACTTAGAACTGTGTAGTGTTATTTGTTGAGCTGTGGACATTGAAAGGAGCGTGATTAATTGGAGTAAGCAGGGTTATGGTGCGGCAGGTCACAGCGGTGTTAACCAGCTCGGCGGCGTGTTTGTAGGAGGCCGGCCGCTGCCTGACTCCACGCGGCAGAAGATCGTCGAGTTGGCTCACTCCGGTGCGAGGCCCTGCGACATTAGCAGAATCCTGCAGGTCTCCAATGGCTGTGTCTCTAAGATACTGGGCAGGTAAGTTCTTTCTTGTTCATTCTACTAGGTAACTTAAATATTACTAGGATAAAAATTTCTACTAATATTATAAATGCGAAAGGTTGTGAGCATTGATTGATGTTTGTTACTCTTTCACGCAAAAACGGCTTAAAGGATTTGGATGTTTGGCACACAGATAGCTTATTACTTGGATTAACATATAGAACACTTTTTATTCTGAAAAAATGTTAGGTTTTCGAGGGATCGTCTAAAAATATAAAAAAATGGTTCAACCGTTGTTACAGCGATAACCCGTCCTTACAAGATATTTTCTCAGGAGTTAATGTTTTATTTTTTAACGCGGACAAAGTCACGGACACCAGCTCGTACTTAGTATGCAAGTCATTTGTACCCACGGGCAGGTCCACTAGCATCCCCTAACTGAATCCCACGGGTGTTCCTTGATGAATCCTTCGGTTAATCAGAATCCCGTCAGGGGATCGACATATCTGTATGTCGCAGTTAACCAGTTCCAAAATGTTGTTTATATACAAAAACATTGTTTATTACATTTATATATTAGTGGAACATCCGATATATTATTCCACTAACCACCACTAACTAATAATATATATCGGATCTAACAATTTCGCCCGTTCCACCTTTCCCTACTAAGTACTGGCAGGTATGAGTGGATTTTTTTTCCACGTCTTTACCAAGTAAGGATGCTTTATATTATATATTAAAAATATTATATGGTCGCATTGATAATTTTTATAAGAATTGACCAAATATCCTAATATTAGTTAAATTATTAAATCTTTATCACTTCTTAAAAAAACTAGCTGTTGCACGCGACCTTCGTTCGCGTAACTATAAAATATAGCCTATGTTACTCGCTGATAATATACCTTCCCAAAAGTGAAAGATTTTTTTTTAAATCGGTCCAGTAGTTTCGGAAAACAAACAAACAAACAAATCTTTCCTCTTTAATATTATTATTAGTATAGATAAAGTTGCTGTCCACCTCTATCTGTTTCTCCGCTAACATCTTCTGAACCACTCAAAGGATTTTGATACACTAATGAAAAGAGTGATAACCGGGGATTATTTTGTATACACATATAAAAAAATGTCCGTACGAAGCCGGGGCTCTGTCGCTAGT
Organism: Synanthedon tipuliformis; assembly: GCA_947623395.1. Lineage (NCBI taxonomy): Eukaryota > Metazoa > Arthropoda > Insecta > Lepidoptera > Sesiidae > Synanthedon > Synanthedon tipuliformis. The sequence goes on along the minus strand of OX392428.1, from coordinate 4,306,865 downwards.
TTATTAAATTATGAAAACCTGTGCTTACAGTACAAATTACACAAAACGAGTTGTGGATATTAAAACTTTTATAATAATAAGAATTCACAAGGTGTAGACCAGTTGGCCTATAGCACGACATATGGTAAGTAAAGGTGAAATTTAAAATGTAGGTACCGGGTATCGAACCTGATATCCGTCCGTAGGTGAGCAGTCGCAACTTGACACCCTCAGTTCTGACAACCCCTTCAGCGCTGCGCTGAAGATAACCCATGTACGTACGACAGTTGCTTGGGTTTATAATTTAATAAAGAATTGTCGTATTGTTACGTTACTCGCTTGTACTCGTACACGATATCCTCCGTTTTTTAAGTCACGACCCCCGACGAAAAACAGGATGTTATAAGTTTGACGTGTGTGAACATTAACAAACATCCATCCTCACAAACTATCGCATTTACAATATTAGTAGGATTAGTACCTAGTACCTACTGGTGTCCGTCCGTTATCATTTATTAGTAGGATATTCATTTAAAACTAGCCTTCATTTAAACTTGTTAGAACAACTTATCAATGTCGCCACCACCGCATTTCAACCACCATTTTTTTAACCGCACACTTAAAAAAAACCATTTTCTAAACTTAACTCACAATACCTTGTTTTACACGTCTGTCACCTAAAACCTTCAACGTCACCTTGGCTCCTGACCAGTCCTGAAATAACCAGACAAAGAAGTTTTCCGTTAAAGCTAAGAGGTCTTCTAAAACTGGAAGTTTGTCTAAATGTGGTCGCCATACAACTGTGATCCTGCGGTCGCATACCAGTTAGACGCGCGTATATGTTTCAACAACATTTTTGAAATTGTTCTGTTTTAGCCTTGTAATCCACTTCATATTAGAAGCTATAGCTATATAAGGAGCCAAAAGTTTAAGCGATACACCGTTGAACCATAGAGTAGGCTACTGTCGTCTAGAATTACAAGCAACGCCAGGGAAAGATGTAAGTACACTGCCGGTCTAAGTCCTTCTCTTAGAGGTTAAAGTAAAGAGGATAAGACTGTAGATCTTATACACTCGGATCCACATGACTGTGGATCCAAGTGGAAGGAGCCTTATTGTTCACTATTTACTGATCGAAACACAATCGAGTATTATTACATATTCTGAGACAACAGCAAGTTACTTCACGGCGCTCGTCCTAAGGGTCCTAAGGCTCTTCTCTTCTCTAAGGGTGACTACTGTTGACCCCTTAAAGAATACGAAAGACGGAAGTTTGAGTGATGGCATTCAATCAAAATGGCCTATGTCTAACAGTGGACCTGTATGGGCTGATGATGATGATGATGATAATTAAGATGATGATAGACAACTCAGAGTTGACGTTATATACAAGAGAAATGTATTATTTTATTAAAAGCGTGAGTGAGCTTTTACTGTGACTCAGCTTTAACAGACCAGATTGGTATTTCGATATAGCCAACAACACCTTGCGGTTTCTCTAAGCTTTATTTTAAAACTGCTTATTAGAGATTTTATATAGGTAACTAATACATATTAGAGTACAATTGAAGATGCCAAATGTCTATTAGCTAACAATGTAAGTATGCGGCGGTGATCAATATGACTTTCGCATAGGCCTCAGCCTATTATAAATGCGAAAGTTTGTGAAAATGTATGGATGTAGGTATGTATGTTGTTACTCTTTCACGTAAAAACTAACGAACAGATTTGGATGAAATTTTTAATAGAGATAGTTTATTACCTGGATTAACATAATATAGGAGACCTACTTGTTATGCTGAAAATTTTTAGGATTCCGACGGAACATCTAAAAATATTAAAAATTGGGCGCCACTGTCGCCGTGGTTGTGCCACCGTCGTCACAGCGATAAAGATGTCGATACGATGTTCGAAGGCACCAGTAAAACACATATCGTGGGCACAAAGAAAACTAGATTGTTAAAGCAATTTTGTCCTGGATAGAGTAATTAATTTTTTTCTATTTATTATAACAGGTATTACGAAACGGGTTCAATAAGACCTCGAGCTATTGGCGGATCAAAACCGAGGGTAGCAACGGCTGAAGTGGTTAGCAAGATTGCTCAGTACAAGAGAGAGTGTCCTTCGATCTTCGCTTGGGAGATTAGAGATCGTCTGCTTAGCGAAGGAGTCTGCACATCCGACAATATTCCTAGTGTGAGTACATTATAGAGTATCTTTTTACATAATTTATTCTAATGATCTATTACTGTTCGGACTGTTTTCTCATAGTCATAACTGTGTATTAAAAACAAATATTTTTAATACACAGGTACAGTGTGCTTTTTCAGCTTTAATTCTGGGTGTACGTATATGGTTCATACGTAATTTTAACAGTCCACAGTATTTATTTCGCTATTGTAACATAATAACATAACAAAAGCATAAGAATTTGGTGGCATAAAAAACATTAAAATGAAATAGGTACATAAGGGCTCAAGCAAAACTGGTTTTTTACCATTTCGTGCACGTGCAACTAATTTTCAATAATGAATTAAATACAAGTATTTTCATCTTAACAGAAGTTTCCAGGAAAGTTTTTTTTTTATAATTGCTTCGCTTAGACCATTTGTAATGAACTTTACATTACACATAGGTATAACAGCCACAAAAGTATCTATCACTCAAATCCGTCCAATAATGTAAGCGTGATTTGCCAACAAACATCACTTTGATTAAATGCTCTTTAATTTTTTTTCAAAATCAAACTTTATATTGTGTGATTTACGCCACATTTTTAGTAAACTTTTAAGGTTATTTTACAAGTTTTTTACATTCTTTATGTAACATTGTGTGATTTACGCCACTTTTTAGCAAACTTTTAAGGTTTTTGAACCTTTTTACACTTTTTAAAATTTAAGTTTTTTACACTTTTTAAAATTTAAGGTTTTCAATTTACTTCCATAAAAACGTGAAAATCCTACATACAGCGTTAGCACACGCTCAATTAGTTACACAATTAGTATCTATGCCTCCAGTTATTTATCGTTCAAATATTAGTCCTTATAACACGTGAAAAAATAGAAAAAAAATAGGCATATTTTACTAAAACGCCTTCAAAAAGTATGAAATGTAGGAAAGGGCGAGTCGTAAAACACAATGGTGCTCGCCCGTAGCTATAGTAAGGTTATATACAGGATGCTATAACGCCTTATCTTTCCCCGGCACTATACAGGACTCCCCTTTTGTCTCCCCTTCCCCCACCACTTCGTGGCAAAACAATATGACGTTATAACTTTTTTTTCTTCATTTTTTCCCTTTTTGAATACGGGGCCGCTCCCTTCTAGGACTCTCCATAGAGGCCGTCGATGCGTCTTCGAATATAAAGGTCGATGCTTTTATAATAATGTCTACGGCGTCGCGTTCCGAACCAGAAGGGATAATCAATAAAGAGTCTACGCAGTTTGATTCAAGGCAATAGGTTAGAACTCTGTTAATTTCAATTTTATCAAAAAAAAACCTTATTAAAATATTGATTTAAACAATATTAGTAAGTAATTTGTATGATAAATAATTTATTATTTAATTAAAAATTAGTTGTAATGTAATGTAAATGTAAATCTAATCTAATGTAATGTAGGAAAAGGTACAATTCTTGTAGGGGTCCAGATAGCAACGTACCCAACACGCTGGCTGAACTACCTCTCTGAATCGCTATACTTAATCGCTGAGAGGTAAAACTAAATTCATAAAGGGTCAATATTTTTACACAATATCTCGGAATTGAAAAAAAAAAAAAACAATTCTGTCTTTCACGTTACGAATAGTTCTTTTTTCGTTGCATTTTCATAAAGGTATTTAAGCATTTTTGTTGACGTCAATTTAGCCCAAGCTTCCGATTGTGTTATACTGTAAGCTGTTTTATCATCCATAACAAACTCAAGAATTGCTCTTTCCAATGTTTTCATAGAATACAAATCAGCCAATTCTAAATTTTCTATGATATTTTCAACTGTTAATTTCTCACATAAAGCGTCCTCGCAAAATTCTTTAAGTCTGGAGAGTTGATAAAACTCAGCAGCGGCTATTAATTTTTCAGGCATGTCATGGACTTTTACAGATTTACTAGTGTAAATATGGGTTAATACTTCATGAAGTACTTCTGATGGGAATTGTGTTTCCACTATATTTGTAATGCTTTCCTTTGTGTTATGCTCAAAATGAGCCCTCAATACAGAGCTTCGTGTAGCCAGGATAGCTTTGTGAACGTTATATTCAACACCATCAGCAGATTTCATTATGACATCTGAGAACATCCCATCGCTGAGTAAATACCTAAAATCACTGCTCAACTGTATTTCTGGTATTTCAATATCGGCATTGTCTTTTGTAACAAACACAAATTTTAAAACTGAAGAAGTCATATAGACTTTTGTTAAGAATTCCCACATATAAGCTTCTATTATATGGTAATCGAGTGTGCAAGGCTTTGAGCTATGACTTGGATTTGTAGTTATTATAGCTTTTACATATCTTTTTTTACGTGACAGTAAATAAATTTCTATTTCTTGATTTTGTTTATTATTAACAATAATTTTCAATTCAAACTTCGCATTTATTAAGTCACTAATTTTCTTTTCTTCGTTGGATAGACAAGGAATCCGCACTTGTCCCAAATTTTGTAGTAATAGACGCCTATAATCGGGAATAGTCAACAAGACGACGTCTGTTGTTGTACAATCTTGGATGTTTGTGGTGCAATCAATGGTATACATTTTGTACTGAAAAGTGTAGGTACCTACTTTTGAAAGAAAGTACACTCTGTTTTAGAATTTTCTGTATAATGTAGTAAACATCATGTGTTCAAATTGTAAATTGTACCTAAACATGTTTGCTTGGTTTACTTTAATTTTGAAATGCATTACAAATTTGACAATGAAATTTCTTCAAATTTCTATGATATATATTTTCTTTTTTTATATAATGACAAAACGCATGGTTGTCATGCGTTTCATTGCCAGTATCATGGTTATGAATCATTGATTTTATTATTTCAAACTAATTTCAATAAATAATACCAGTCATCAAAAACAGTAAAACTATCGAAGACATCACATCATGATAAGGAGGTTGTATAAGTAGTTACTTCCCTCTTTGTTAGATCTTTCATATTTAATATTCTTATTTCTTTCTATGTATCTAGTAACGTCACAGTTTTATAGTCTTAGGATGAGGGATAGGGAAATGGGCTCTAGCATCGCTTACTCACTCATTGAAACTTGCTGTAGCTGCATATATTATAGCTGAAACTTTATAGCACTTTATTTTATTATTTACTGTGTGTTAATAAGTACGTATTTTTGCATTCAACAAAAATGGTAATAAAAAATTTGTGCCGTTATTAAAAATTTATCATGCTTACAGGCAAATTTGGAGGCAGATCATGTCCGCCTATACCCATTCATTTTATAACAAAGAACAGTACTAAAAAGATTAACAGTCTATGTAAACTTCATAAAAATAGCCATAAACCGTGAACTGTTTTATACACTTTCAAAACTCCTTCGGAATTAATGTGCTGAAAAAGTACAATAATAACACGTTAAAGCGTCATTTTCACATCATTTTACGACTGAAACCATGAAGGAATACTCGAAAACACCCTTTTACTGGAAAACGTCACCCCTCGCGAAATACTTATCATAAATTAATTAAGAAATTCGCGCCATCACCCTGTGGGTGACGACATTTTGTCGAAAAGAAAAAAAAACCGGGAACATTAAAAAGAAGAATTTAACTAAAACACCGAAACAGAGAGAAAAAGTCTAGAGCAAGAAAGCAATACGCGTCTGAACGGGAGGAAAGGAGTAAGACTGCTATCTCCTTTTGTAGCGTCTAAAAGGGGAAACGCGGGCGATTTTGACACGGTATGAATAAAGAAAATATGAAGGCTTTTGTTGCCGTAAAAATTCCAGTACAGGGGATAAAGTCTTTAAGTTATCAGCGAGGGAAACCGTTAAGGGTGGCTGCGAGTACAAACAGGTATGCGAAGACGTCGTATAATAGGTCTATAAGAGCGTTTGATGTCGTATTTATCGAATATCGGGCTCTGTTTACGTAGTATCGTTCGAGTGGGTGCTTAACGTTGAATATATTAGAGTCAGGGGAAGGATTCGCCTGCTACGTAATCTCACGTCTGAATTCATTAGGACTGACGAGAAAGGTGAATTATATTAAAAATTAATTAGGAAAACATCTATGACCTACATAAAAGGGTATGTTATTATTAATCTGAAATAAATTTGATTTATGACAAATTATTAAGTGTTCATACCTAAGTGTTCATGAGCAAAAATCAGGACTTGCAGCATTTGCAGAAACAATTTTATGCAGATACATTTGGAGAGTTTTGTTTTTCTTTTTGTAGAAAAGTGGTATAACATATTTTTTACTTCCGATATTAATCAGAATTTTAAAAAAAAAACGCTTCAATACATTCTTTATAATGCGCACTGCCAAGGTTTGGAACTCCCTGTCTGTATTTCCGAGGTCATACTTATAATCCAAAATTCCAAATATTTTCAAAGTTCGAGTGAATAGGCATCTTCTGGGTGAGCACCATCATAGGTCTGATCTTTGCTAATCGCTAAAGTAATAAAACATACCCGAGAAAATCTAATATTTTAGAAAAATCTTTTTAGATTTTTGTTAGCTCTCGACGACACAATTTTTAATTTAGGTACATAATTGCTACGACATTTTCATTCTAAAACATTTTAGTCAGTAATTATAAGAATTTAACCCGCGAAAATATCTCAGAATGACTGCACCTCTTAGAAACTAATTGTACTAAGTTGAAATTAATTTTAGAGTTTTGTTGGCTTCTAAACTTTCATGTGATATCCCAGAAATGACATGTTTTTTGTGTACCTACTACGACCAATAACTAAGTATATAGTAATTACGTTGTTATGTATGGAACCGGTAAGAGGCTCCCGTTAGCAAGTTGAACTCTTGAGTAACGTCAAGAAGAAATAAGGACTACACTATACCTACGTATTAAACTTATTAAACTAATTAAATTCAACTATAAACGAGTAGATACTCAAGAAACTACCAATGAATCTTTACACTAACAAAATAACCCTTGACAAAAAATACTAAACAGTAAAGTACTTAATACAAATTCACACAAATCTTTTGCCAATCAGATTTGAATTTAAAAGCATTATGTTAAGACTTGTTTTTGATAATTAAAAATAAATGTGCTTGTCTGGGGTCAGTAGTTGTGATAGGGTGATATCGTTATAGCATGCGTTCCCGTAGCAAATCACTTCCGGACCACTAAATCCAGGGCTAAATTAATGCATTTAGCACGCTCCCCGTCCGCGACCCTTTAACCCTGGGGATGACAACTACATTTTCTTGTCACTTTGTCAATATCGGGATGAGATACTTTTTTTTTTCTGTGCAATCCGAGTTGACTTTTGTGCTATAATTGCATTTGGAATTACGTCTATTATAGAGAAAATTGTTAGCGAAAAATTACCCAGAAATAATAATTATATTATATTATTACTAGCTGATCCGCGTTTTCCAATTCGTGGAAAAAAAATGATGGATAATGTAAAATAAAATTAAAAAAAAAACTAATGCCAAGCCAAAGTGGTTAGCACCTTGTTAAGCGTTATATTGCTTTTTTTCAGTTTGTATTAATATTGATATCTTTTTGTACCTACATACTTACGTGTAAAATATTAAATAAATAAAAAAAAAGTATTTTTTCAATAAAACAACACGTCAACACAACCAAGCTCAAGCAAACTCGTGAATTGCAAGGATTAATTATACAACGTGTACATTTTTTTTCTTTTTAAAGAACATGGCTTGTTTACAATTTTATTATATTATTTATATATTCATAATATGATAACCGAAACCCGGGACCTCTAAGACTGAACGCTAAGAAATCACTGGATCAATGAGCCAACATAGCTAGAACAAACATAGTTAGAAAATTTATAAAGCAATAAATAAATAGCTTGTAGGGGAGAGATCACTGGACGAATGAGCCAACATAGCTAGAACAAACATAGCTAGAAAATTTATAAAGCAATAAATAAATAGCTTGTACGTACACGATTTAAAATATCGTTATGAATCATATCTGAGAGTTAGATCTCGCGAGGGGCTGAATATATCGGCGGCACAGCAACAAATTGTAACAAAGGATGAACGCCAAGAAGATTATCGGAGATGACGCGTGGCTCGCACGTGACCGGCATGCGACCGATCATACCACCCTCTATACCCTACTTCCCCAACCATTAAAGAATGAACTCTAAAAACACTAGTACAATCTCCTTTTTCCCTCAACAAGAAAATACAATTCAAAATTATAATGCTGACGTCCAAAAATAGTTTCTATGTGAAATATGTTTCAGTCGATTTTGGCACGCGTTAGCTAGTTGCAAAAGTTATTTAAAAATAAAGAAGTGTTGGAGGGAAATTAATACCACAATTTGAAGGATTTAAGGCTTATATTAGAGTTGAGTATAATCGGAAGAGCAAATAAATATGGAATTGTAACTTTTGTGTGCGTCATGTGTACTTAATGCGGTTGTCACATCCAAGATTGCTCCGGGCCCCCAAAGTCGAACGAATTCGTTTTTTTAACTCTTTCACAGTCAAAACTGTTTTGTTTTTAAAACTAGTTAAATCAATTATTTCATATAGCTATAGCCATCTGATTATATTTACAATTCCCTTAGCTAGGCCTTAATACCCGCACTTAATTACCTTATCTAATATAGGATATATTATCCTAATAATATCTAAATGTAGGATACTTGCGACTGTCTCCTGCTTAGTTTCCTTAGCTTGTGATTCAGCACATCTCACGTTTTATCGTTGAAAAGTGGAGAACTCGTGTAGAGTTCTCCACTTTTCAATTTTCAATTCGAATCTTTTTCACTTATCTCGCTTCACAAAAGTAGGAATTTAACATTTTTTAAAAAGAACATTAATAATTTACATGTTATTAGTTTTAATTAAAAAATAATAAATTATATTAAAAAGTAAAAATTCATTGAACTATCAATTTTAAGTAAATTTTTAAGTAACTAAAAATAGTTACTATTAATTTTAAAAGAAATCAATAATTAATTTTGTTTATTTTTATTTTTATTTAAAGTTAAAATTAAATTATTAAATAAAATTAATAATTTAAAAACAATATAAAATATATTTATAAATACAAAAAAAAAATTAAAAAAAAATTATTTAAAACAAAATAAATCAATTTTAATATATTTTTTTTACATAAATTTTATCTTTATTTTCAGTTTCACCTCACCTCAATCTCAAAGTATGTAATCGCAAACTTTTGGAACACACGTAATACTCGTAACACAACCCTCTCGGATATAACGAGTTAATTACAGGGTTTACATTCTATAAGCGGCACCCCACTGTGACACTTGTTAATCTATCAGCGTAATGATGGTATCTGTATCACTCATATATTTAGTGAGTATGTGAATAATGATTTTCACATGATTTTTAAAAATGTAATTTACTTTAAAAAATAAAAATAAAACCTTACTTTAGAACTTCGGAATAAAAAATATATAAAAACACTGCTCTGTAAAAAATTTCAAGTCAATCCATCGGCTAGCTTTTGAGTTTTGTGTAGATAACATACGAAAGTTAAACAAAAATTTATATAAATGTGAACAATAATTATCTTACTGTCCTAACTAATATTATAAATGCGAATGTGAGTTTGTTTGTTACGCAAAAACTACTGAACCGATCACCATGAAATTTTGTATACACGTTGTCTGGGACACTAGAAAGAACACAGGGTACCTTTCATCCAGAACGCACACGAAGTCGCGGCCACCAGCTAGTACATACATAAACAATACCTACGTTTTATTTCATATAGAAAAAAGTACTGTTTCTAAGGGATATTAAATAATAAAAAAAAAAATTTATTAAAAACGCCTTACAAAAATTTTATTTAGAGATAAAAAAATTAAAAATAAATATAAAAAAATTATAAATATTTTTATATTCACTAGCGATACAATAAAGCATACGCTATAGTGAAATGTCCCGTCAATTCTTTTAACGGTGCAAGTAGGGTGCGAAACGAAGCGAGATAAATATCGCAGCCACGTGCGCTGTAATCTCGGCTTATGCAACACTCATATTGTTACGGACATTATTGGACTGTTTTACGGACTAATTTTTTATTCGCTTTTAATATTATATTCTAATAGAGCCCAATATTAAAATAATGGTCACTCATGAATTGATATGATTTTATTTTCTAACTGAAGTACCTTAATTTCATTATACTTATACCTAATTTATACCACTTTATACTATACTATAGGTACTATACTTTTATTCTATTGCTAATTTTTATTCTATACTTAATTTCTATCGAGATAAAAAATAACAAATTTGACGAGTCCGTTCGATGGATGGTTAGAGTGCTTGCTTTAAGGCTTCGTCTCAGGGTTCAAGGGGTTCGATTCTCGGCAGTCAACTTTAGAAATGAATGGTTTTTTTCTTGCGTTGGTGTTGCTTGCCAGCCTTGTCTGGCAAGTAGCAGCAAGGTTAGAGCCGAGCCCACTTTGCTACCCCTGCAGTTCCCTTACTGAAGCAAAGTCTGTTACATTATGACATTGCTTGTGTTAGGTAACCAAATTATCCGTCTACCTGTTTGCCTAAATTGCAGGCCTGTTAAAAAAAAATAAAGCTAAACACAGCTATAAAATCATAAATAACATACGTACAGAAAACAACTTGAAGTGTTCAATTCATCTAACAGATACACATTGGTAAAGCGCTATAATTCACAATAAGTATTCCCTTGGCGTAATGTCTACCGAATTGGGCCCCCTTAATAAAGAGAAGCATTAAATAACGATAACATCACATAGATACATGATTAGATAACGTATCGTACACTTGTTACGAGCATATTGGATTTGTTCATGGAATTAAATGAGTTTTATTGCGGGAGAGCATCTTTACGAACGATCAGATTATTAAGCGCTCAGTGAAAATAAATATAAGTACTTTACTAGCAACACGCCCCCGAATTAAAAAAAAAAAAAAATCCAATAGTTTTTTATTTTATTCAATATATTCTTCAAATTCCTCGAATATTAGAAAAAAATATTTCTCGAGTTTAGTGCTTAGCGTCACATTTAGCGATTTTTTAAATATTATATCCAAGTATTTATTATCCAAGAAAAGATGCAATTTCTTAATCCGAGCCGCGAGTATTCTTAAAATGTATATTACTGTACTTAAAAATAAATAAATTATCTAATATATATGTAAATATGTAACAATTAATTAGCTAGTTATCGTAGTAGGTATGTACGTAGCATGGCAAAGTTGTTAGATACCTCAGGCATTCTTGTCCGTCACGCGTGAGTGCACATCAAACAAGCAACTTACTTCCATTAGTACAGTCATAATCAGATGTTTAGGCTTTCTTTGATAACGTCTTTACGGAGAATTTAATTTGATTTAACTTCTGAAGTTACGCAACAGTTTACATAATAAATTAAATTATATTATTGGTTAGAATTTTGTAGGTTCGCTTTCTTTTGCGTTACAATAGGATTACATATAAACTCATGTCTTATCTATATCTATATCTATATCTATATCTATATCTATATCTATATCTATATCTATATCTATATCTATATCTATATCTATATCTATATCTGTAAATTAATTTTAAATTAATTTTACACTTCAGTACATATACCTACTTAATTTAATTAATTAATAAAGATACGCAGACCTAGCAGTTAGAAAAAGTTAGCTAGTAATAAAAAGAAGCTTAGAAATCCTAATTGCTTATCTTTATATCAAATTTCTTAGAAATCCTAAACGGCTTTTCGTGCACATACAACTAACTCTTAAACAAATTTATATTTCCTTTTAAACGCAGAGACTGTTTAGTTTAACAAGTAGATATGCATACAATCAAGTAGGATAAAATCTTGTTTAGCGCGAGTGGGGTCGTCCCCGCGCATTCAAATATTGGCATATGCTGTACGTTTTACGCAGTTTTAATTTTAATCCTCCTCCCCAAGCTTTTATTGCATACGAGTATGAGAAATATGAGTGATGAAAACACATGTTACGCTTACAATGTTAAGTTGGAAATAAGTCAATACTTAAGTAAAGTACCTGATTTACCTCGTTTAGAATAAAATGTACAATTGATATTATTGTTATTATTTAATTCAAGACACCTACTTACATTTCGGGAATAGCATAAACTAATAATTTTAATTGTTTATCAAAAGTTTTATTTAATTAATAAATATGAGAAAATGTGTGCAATGATATTTAAAAGCAGTTATTTTATGGTTTATGACACAATGGTCAAAGCAAAAGAAAATAGAATACCGCAAATTTAATTACAACCACACGGAATAAAACGTTTGATTAAAACCGCGAACGTTTGGAGTCCAAAACGTTCGCGGTTTCAATCAAACTTTGGACACTACAACGCAAGCAATATTGGCCATTAGTTGGCCGATTTGTGGCTAATCATGGCCAATGACCACTCAAACGGCCAAACGCTTTTCATTAGTAAATTTCCAAACCGTTCCCGCGTATCGGGTGGCCTGTAACGGAATACACGAATATATCATTAGATATAGCATTTTATCAATACCTTTGTTTCTTGTTTACAATACTTTGAAATTAGTCTAATCCGAGCCACAACTGATATTTGTGTAGGTGTAATTGAAGCTCATATCATACCATGTTTATTATTAACTATTCTATGATTTTGTAAAATTATAGTATACTAGCTGGTGCTCGCGACTTCGTCCGCGTTCTGGATGAAAGGTACTTATGTCCTTTCTGGTGTCTCAGACAACGTGAATGCAAAATTTCATGCTGATCGGTTCAGTAGTTTTTGCGTGAAAGAGTTACAAACATCCATACATACATCCATAGTCCATACATCCATACAAACTTTCGCATTTATATTATTAATAGGATTTAATATTCTATTTTTATAATATTTGTATAGATATATTTAGATATGTAAAAGTTTTAATGATGACAGGTATCTTGAGTTTCTTTCGGAATTTCATTAACTTGGCTATTTATTTATTTTCAAAATCCTCGTAAAAGTAGAGTGACTATTAAGTGTTTCTTCCTTACCCATTTAATGAATGAATTACTGTCTCATTCTGAAATCCATCAATAGATCGACAACTACTAAGCCATAAATTGAATGAGGAAATTCAAAATCACTTTACAATAATTTCACAGATGACACACAGTCATCGTGCAAAGTTGACAGCGCGAAATCGTCACTCATCCGGTAATAATAGGTTTCGATCTAAACGGGGACAATTATAGTCACAGTTACCCTACTTGAGTTAACATGAATTATGACTTATTACGGAGAACAACAATGCATCGGCTACCCCAAACGACATGTTATAGCCTCGTCCAAATGACGTGTTGCATTGTCACTGTCGTCACCTTTCGATGTACAAATGGTGTCCCACGATAGAGATGACCCCAATGTTTCTGTCCTTTTCTAACTTACGGGAAGGTTGGTTGAGTGTTTTCATTCAATCCAAGGTTGTCAATTGGTCACTTTATATAGAAAACATTTCTTGCACTGAGCAGTGATCTAATAATGCGAAAACTGAAATGCACTGAGGAGTATGCTAAGCACAAAGATATAAGAGCATGGAAGTGCTCGAAGACAAAGATTATTGCATTGTTCTCGCTACGCTCGACTAGATAGAGTAGGTACCTACTATACAAAACCGATAGCTCCGTAAATGCGGCAGTTTTTTATTGTAGTGTGTGTAAAAAATCGTCACTTTTTATCACTTTTTATCCAGTTTTATTATATTTTTACACAGTTTCACTACGCAAACTGGTATTTTATTATGTCTCAAAATTAATAAAAGAATACATTGGCCCCAAAATCTAGATGTTCCAAATGTAGCATGTTACTCGCTGATAATATAGTTTTCTACCTACAGGTGAAAGAATTGTTAAAATCGACCCAGTAGTTTTTGAGTTTATTTATTACAAACATACAAATCTTCTCTCTTTATACTATTAGTATTAGAATAAAACTAAAACTTGATCTCTTGAATATATCTTTTTATGTTAATGTCGGTAGACGGGCTGATGTTCTACTGGTAGGTGGCTACCGTCGCTTATAGCACAAGCACAGCCACAGTAGGTTATTAACTTTTATCCTAGTACTAAATAGGTAGATACTAGGTATAAAGGTGATAGTTTCGCAACTTAATTTAGCACCCCTGCGGATCCTGTTGTCAACCTTGTCCCCTCCACTATTGATATTTATTATAATTTTATGCGGTGTCCAAAGCTTTTGTGTATTAAACGATGCTCTTGTGGGGTGTTTGTTAGAGGGTGGATATTAAATGTAATAACACAATCGAAATGTTGCCTCTTGAATATTTATCATATTTTTTTTGGGATTCGATGCTAGATTTAATTCGGTGATTATGGGTGTCAGTTGTACATGTAATTATTGCTAACTTCTGTTGCAAGTGTCACTTTTCATAAGTATGCTGAGTTATCTCGATTTGTTAGTTTACAATTTTTATTGCTTTGCATAAATATAAATATATACGCTATATCTATAAATTACTGTATATATAAATATGTATATGTAAGAAAATAAAATATAAATAAAATATATATAAGAAAAATTATATAAAATATGTATATGAAATAATATATTAATTATTATGTTAAAACTTACAATTACATATTACACCAAAAACAAAAAGTAAAATATACTCGTATATATATATAATTAATAACTAAAATATATTACCAATTATATTTTAATAATTATAATAAAAAATATGTATATTATATAAAATTATATTTATGCGTATAAATTTATATTTATGACAAGCAATAAAAGATAAAAAAAAAAAACTTATTTCTAATTTGAAAAGCTCACGGTTCTTGTTAGGTACCTAAGTGTAACTTTTTGCTTGAAAACTGTCAACATTGACTTTATATTTACTAAAAAAAAACAGTATTCTTTAATTGACAATTCCTGCCGTCAGGCTAACTGCCTAATTTGAAATGAATAATTTTACCAATCGTTCAGTGACGAACGAACTTCAAAACAAATACAATGTCGCTATTATAATTTAAAACAAACATAAGGATTACAATTGATTCAAATTTCAAAGAAGGTCTCACATAACAAAGAGGCATTAAATAATACGCGTTCTCTAAACTGTAGTAAAATATTGTACAATAAAGTAGTTTTCTCTTGATTATTGCGCCGAAGGGTCAATACCTAGCATCTTTGAAAGTCAACCAAATGGTAAAAGTCAATTGTGTTTGCCACGTCAACCATTCTTAGCCGTCAATAACAATGATTTTATTTTAATGACAATAATAATGGTTATTATTATTATTTAAAATAATATAATAGTGTATTATTACTGGCGGCACGGGGATGAACGCTCCAATGAATCCGAATGACAATTTTAACGGTTATTTTTTACTGGTGAAACTTTTTGCGATATTTATTATGGCTTACTTATATCACAGCTTATATTATACCATACTAGTTTTCGTATGATTTGTGTTTATAATAATTATAATCTAGATTATAATTATTATTATATTAAGATGAATTATAATTATATTAAGATGAAAAAAAATTATATTTTAAAGAAACCGAATTTAATATTCATTCATAATTTTTAAATCACAGTTTTTTTGGTAAATAGCCGACACTCCATATATTGAGCTAATTAAATAATTTATTGATGCTATTCTTTGTAGGCAACTGATTTTAAAAATTCATATACCTATCATTTTTATCTAAGTAGGTATATATTATAAAATAAGGTCGCTATCCGCCTGTCTATTTCTCTGCTAATAACTTATTTTGATACGGTTTTCACAAAGACCGATAGACAAGGGAAGTTTGTGTTGTGTATATAATTTGCAGAAAAAAAATAGCATACGTGTGAAGCAGGGGTCGGGTCGCTAGTTGAATAATGGTATGGTTAAAATTATCGTTGTCTATAGTCGAAATATGCTATTGTGCGCGACTTCTACCGAGATTTATTAATTATAAATATATCTGTTAATAGTCTGATATAACCTAAACTACATAATATTACTGTAATGCTTCACCAAAATACGTTTAGTAGTTTTTGGGTGAAAGAGTAACAAACTTCCAAAATGGTTTTTGCTTTATCAAGCTTTAATTTTTTTAAGAACTAAGTCGCCTTAAGTAAACTTTGTTAAGGCGACTTAGTTCGTCTAGAGACGACTAGACTAGAGGGTTCACGTTTCTGAATATTTTGCTCAATTAACAGTAGTTAAGGAGGTAATAAATCTTGATAATTCCCCCAATTCCCCCTGTTATAACAACTTCTATTGCCAGGACAAATTGTTTTAGTCACACGTCTCACACTATATCCAAAGAGCGACAATTCAATTCCCAAAATATACGCTCAAATAAAATAAATCGATAATCAATTTTACGCCAGCCTAGCACAGTCCGAAATTTTTAGGTGAAATTTTATTATTCTGGCAACACATCTAGCGGAAAATCGCGTCCTGCCGACGACTCAGACGGAATAAGGCGGGGATATCTCACTTATTATTTACGAAATATAACAGGGATTGTTGTATGCCTCGACGGTTTCAAGAATATTTTTTATTTTTGTATCCACCACCCTTCACTTGACCGAAGGAAAATTGTCTGCTCAAATTCAAATTCTAAGAAGGAGACACTTTTTTAACTTATGAAAAGCTTAATTCAATATAAGTGTGTAAGTGATGCAAGGAGCCATACATCTATACTTAGATTATCCCTTATCTTACACAGGGTCGCGTGCTTGTTGTTGTTATAAGCTATGGTATTATCCTACTAATATTATAAATGCGAAAGTTTGTATGGATGTATGGATGTATGGTATGTATGGATGTTTGTAACTCTTTCACGCAAAAACTACTGAACTGATCACCATGAAATTTTGCATACACGTTGTCTGGGACACCAGAAAGGACATAGGGTACCTTTCATCCAGAACGCGGACGAAGTCGCAAGCACCAGCTAGTAGCTATCTATAATACCATAGCTTATAACAACAGACTACCTGCAAGTAGTCTACCGTGTTATAAAAAATGGAATCTTGATTGTCGCAAAAAGAAATCCAGGACAGAGTTTCAATACACGTTTAGTGACAGAACTGTTGAGGTATTGGGTGACGAGATTTTTGTAACATTGAGTTACAAAAATGTAACATTGTTGCAGATTGGAAGACAAGACTAAAATTTAATAACACATTCGGCACGTACACATCACAGACAAGTTGCAGTGTGACTAGCTTGGGTACGCCGAATTCGGCGTAGTAATTGTTGCCGCATTTGGCGTATCTAGTCGATAGTATCTAAGTACGATGGCGGTATCTAGTCCAGCGCAGCAAGACTAATTATTTATCTATGGTTGACAGCAATACTGACTTAATTATTACCATTGGCAACATTGTCTGTTTAATTTTAACTATGGAGTAGTTCCATGAAAACGTTTTCCCTGCCATTGGGAATTTCACTTATTTTTAAATCTACTAATTTATCTTATTTTTAAGCTGTCGACGACATACTAGCAGCACCCCTGGCGTTGCTTGTGCCAGTGCTTGTCTAGGCGACAGTAGCCAACTACCATCAAGTGGATCGTCAGCCTAAGTATCTTCCGACTTCCAAAATAAATAAATAAATACTTACGACTTAACATATTAATAATACGGCCAGGACAATCACTCCTCAGTTCACACATTCACCCCCTACAATTGTGAACGCAACTAATAAATCGCTGCATATCATTTCGGCACATTATTTAAGGAGCTACGCACCTTAGATTCGAGTTAATAAAGGCCCATTCAACATCACGCCCCCCGTCACGTCTCACAATAAACATTCGTATTGATAAACTGCCTATAAAGTCAATCAAACAATGGATTTTGAGCTCCTTAAGTTATTGACCCATTTCTTTGATTGTGCACAATAGTAAATCGACAATTAAACTTAAATTTCGTGGGAATTGCTCGAATTAAACGCAGTTTTGAGCCGCGCTGTCCTCAGCCGTAAGTTTGGGCGGGATATTTTTCTTTATCTTAAAAGGAGGCGTTGACTTGGAGCAGTGTGCGGTTACCTTTAATTGTGTTATGTCTGCACATTGCTTTGTTAAATAAATTCATAATAGGATTTATTAAATTCCTTTTCATATTTGACCACAGCACGTTTCAAATGTTAAAATATGTTTGAATATTTCTATATAAACAATAAAAAATATTTAAATATCAGAACAAAAGCGACCTTAATTGTTACAGATAACAAAATAATTTTTTTTTTGAGTAAAGATTGTTACGACCTTAACTAACTAAGGTAGTTAACTAAGGTTACCTTAGGCTGGGTTGCACCATCTTACTTTAACTATAACCAACGTCGCAACTTCAGTTAATTCGCACTCATTTTCGGCCGAAAATGAGTTTTAGGTCGAAAATGAGTTGCACCAGTTAACCAGTTATGATTATTTGTTAACTGCTGCAACTCATTTTCGGCCTAACCGTTATTTTAACTGAAGTTGCGGCGTTGGTTATAGTTAAAGTAAGATGGTGCAACCCAGCCTTAGAAAAGGTAGGGATATAGTATGGTAAAGGAACATGATGTGTGAAACGGGCCTAAGGTCACATCACCTCTTGAATAAGTTCAAATACTAGAAGTGATAGGTATATTTATAAGTACTTATAATACTGATCCAATCTATGTGTGCTGATTTACATTTAAGACTGAATCAACGAGAACTATGTATAATACAGTCAGCCGTAAGTATAATAGCTTCTTCTTTCCTTGGAAATACCTGTCCTACGTGTATACCTAAGTCTACATTGATTTAATTTTATGCCCTGAACCAATGCTCGCTTTCTACAAGCCAAAAGCACAAACAAACATCCACTCCAATTTCGCTATTCAGCTGCGATTATACACGGGAAAGCGATAAAAACAAAAGAATAATCAATGAAATGCGACACGAATAGGTGAGCAGTTGTTCGCAAACGAAGCAAAGAGCTCGGAAAACGGAGTCACCCAAAATATTGAGTAGCAAAGTGCCGAGTTGGGCACACAATACACCCAGCAGGTTGCCTTTTGTCATACCCTCCTCTGGCCTAACAAAGCCGTCAAGTAATGCACTGCTTTTTATTTGGCTCGTTAAAAATTGACGGCGAAATAAACTCTTCGAAATGGTATACGGCTTTCGATATCTCACTAGTTCGTAGTAATTTTTTACAATCTTGTTTCGAATCGATCGAGAAATCTATCTTGATGAAACTTTCTAGTAATAGGTATAGTTTATACACCTATTAAATAAAAAAAAATATATTATAATAATTTATAAAAGTTTATAATTTATGAAGATACTGGTTGCGGGCAAAATCCAATAATACCAAAGTATTATTGTATATTACCTCTGTCTTGTATCCTACTTTAACCAAATTTTATGAAATTTGGTGTTGGAAAACCTTTGATCTCAGGCTACTATTCTGTGACTTTTATCCTCCTAAATCCTATATACTGATGATTTTTGTGTGTGTTTGAGTGGTTTAAAAAAAAAATTCGGCTTCGGGCCGGACAAAGTTTACTAGGACCGCTAGATCTTACAAAGGTCGGCCACGAACTTCCTTCCCCTTAGGGTTGCATGTATTATAAGTGGCGACGGTAGCTAACCCATCAAGTGCACCCTCAACCTGTCTGCCGACTTTTACATTAAAAAAACCATGTATAGATATATAATAGATATAAAATATATAGATTAAACCACTTTTTAAAACATTCCTTATATAATAATACGCACTGCCAAGGATTGGAAACCCCTGCCAGTGTCTGTGTTTCCGAGGTCACATAACCCAAATCTTTTCAAATGTCGAGTGAATAGGCATCATGTGGGTGAGCTCTCTCCATCATAGGCCTCATCTTCGCTACACGGCTAGATGCAACCCATATTTAATAAAAAAAATGTTGTACATATAACATCTATTTAGAAACAAAAATATGTAAGCAAAAATCTGTAATGTCAGTAATAGAATCGATAAATAGGACTCCCTCTATTTGCGCGCACCGTTTTGCACAACGCTCTACAAGATGCGTCTCGCTAAAATAAAAAAAAAATCGCTCTCTAAGCTTATTGAAAAGTACTCTCGCCCTTCGTTCACGGCGTCTGAGCAAATATAAGATAATTTTCGCGCTTCACCTCTCCCGGTATTTAGGGGCACCTTTCATACTTTTTACTGTACCGTTTGACGGTACTACCCTGCCTGTTAGGTATGAGCGTTTTAATGTAATTTATT
Source organism: Synanthedon tipuliformis (assembly GCA_947623395.1). Classification (NCBI taxonomy): domain Eukaryota; kingdom Metazoa; phylum Arthropoda; class Insecta; order Lepidoptera; family Sesiidae; genus Synanthedon; species Synanthedon tipuliformis. The sequence goes on along the minus strand of OX392428.1, from coordinate 4,286,466 downwards.
TTGTATTCGAAACGCGAGGCGCCGTCGGCGGTACTGAATACAACACATTGGTAATGATTTTTGTGAAATCGTGCAATAATGGGGTCTTTGTCCTAACTGCTTTTGTGTTTTAAGGGAAATAATTCGTATTGTCATTTATATTTATTAAATAATAGCGAAGAGAAATTTCTTTGGAGATTACTCCTTAAGAAACGATTTTCATATATAAGCCCGGGCTATGAAAATTTCGCTTCGGCCGCCTACGAAACCAACGCTACGTAACCAGTTACGTGACAAGAATTCTTTTTCTTTCTACGAAACCAGTTACGTAAAAAGATTTTTTTTTTCTTTCTACGAAAACGGGTTACAGTCGCCTAAAATACATGCGTCGTCACTGGTGCTGCAATACGCTACTGACTATGTAGACGATTAATGATGGAAATCAGGATTTTCCCGTTTATTTGAAATGGTTTTGAAAATAAGGTGTTTAAAATAAAATTCATTTATTTTCTTCAGTATAATTTTTTTATTAAATAAAAATAAGAAAATACATATTTGTCTTTACAACCTTATTGTTTATTAAATACCTGTTTATACAAAAATTTATAAATGCAACCAACCTTTGTAAAAGTTTCAAAAAAAAAGCCTATCTATAAAGCCACCTTAATCCTCTTATAAAAAAAAAGTTTTCAAATACAATTTTCCCAGCTACTGGTTCCATACCACCATAACATTTCATGCGTGAATCACGAACAACAATCGACAAATAAAAAATGCATTAAACTATTTAAAAAAAAATATCTTATTGTCAGCAACACATTGTCTAAGTGCATACCTTTGAACGAAATTAATTTCACTGAGCACATATAAATATTTACTAGAAAAAAAAAGGGTTATTTACTAATTGGAGCATTACTTGAGTACAATCGCGGAAACAAGTCAATCAGCGTGTGTAATTCGAATTAAAGGACTGTTTATAGGTTTCTACTTTGAGAGTTCTTTTTTTGTCGAACCGGCGCGGGTAGTTCGCACAAAAATTTCACGCATGGCCACACCCGTGTGTTGTGCATGACCCGTTCACATAGGCACCTCCCGTAATGGTTTTACGGCTCTTTGTAAATGTCCTTTGTGGTCATTGCGGCTTATTTACAATACTGTTTTTAAATTAAATTTTATTAAGAGCAATCGTAGCGTTAACAGAAAACAATATTTTAATATTAGTCTTAGATTAATGATTGGTCTCGCGTCGAGCGCAGCGAGACCAATTTTTAATCTAAGATTAAAGTCGACAGGCAGACAGACGCTAAATCGCAAGAAATGGTTGAAGTAGTGAGCTATTTCTTCAACTAAAGATTATCTTTGACTAATTTGAAGTGGTTGAAGTAATCCTTGAGTGATTAGAGATTTGTATTCCAAATAATAAATAATGTTTTATGTGACAGTTTGTGGATATACTTTCAAAAATTGGGATAGGTACCTACTTAGGATTTCGGAAAAATATCCAAGATTTTGCGAAGACCAAGCGATCCTAAGAAGAAACTACGAAAGAAACGATACCATTCTTTTTGTCACCCACGAAAAGAATTACTTACTAAAATTATTGAAAAAAAAAATGTTTTAGTCAGACTAATTTAGTGAAAAATATCTAAATATTCATAAAATGTTCGTAGCGAAATAATTAAAAACAATTTAATTGGCTCGAATCATTGACTTTTAGCTGTGAGCGAAATTGCGATGCTTGTTAAAAATTTCCATTTCATTTGTATAGATAATTTTAATATTTTGCTTTCAAACCCCTTTCTATTTAAATGACATTTTTATACTTGAACGCAGAAGCAAGATGGCGACTTTTAATTTTATAGCTCGTTATAAATTTCTAATCGAAAAACTCCATCGAAATGAAATACAAATTTTAAAATTCCTTATAAATTTATAGTGTATGTGAATAATAAATTATAATTATCTATAAAGTGGAATCTTAACAGAACCACAATAAAGTGTCCCTAAGTTCCCTAGTTTTTAGGATACAGACTCAGATAATATAATAAGAACTAAAGATACAGCCCTGAGGAGGACAATATGAAGCCGGTAAAACTAAACCTTCGCCGTGTACATAAACTGATACACACACACAAAAGCAATCAAACTAAGTATGCCTCGTCTTATTAAATTATTTACTAGTGAAAATAAGCGTAGTGAAAGGGTGTAAAAATCGGGTTACAAAAAAAACAAAAGCACGATTGAATCACATTTCACCCGTAAGTAAACTTGGAAGTTAGTGTTTTCATAAACCAAGACTTTGGAAGCCAAGACCAACAAATTACAGATTGGATAGATATTATGGTTTAATAATCACAATTTTAAAATATATTTGGGTCAAATTAATCCTTATAGGTGTTATTATAAATCATTTATCAAAATAAATAAATGATAAATATTTATTTATATAGTATATATTTAATCATTAATTAGGTAATTACAATAATTTCTGTTAAAACCGTGTATATTTTAAAAAAATATAGGCTGTTTAATTAATAGCAAAAAGGTTGAGTATCAATCGCGGCCATAGACAGTGAAGTTAATTTTTTATAAATGCGCGTTCGTTTTTCGAACGTGCCGCACTTTCGCGGTCCATCGGGCATCGCGTCAGCTGCCAGTCACCGCTCAGTGCGGACCACCACGGGAACACGTATCGAGTTACCATCTATCGTCTTACGGTCTCGCCTTCCTGCCCTACGTCTAAGTTACGCTCTTCGTCCGTTTGGCGCTGTCACATGCCTGCGTGACAGTTGGTACACCCATGTAGAGGCCAGCTTATTTTACGTCACAAAAACAACAAGCAATATATCACACCTCACTTTTAGGTCACATTTATTAAAATTTTAAAAAAATATACATTTATAAATAAATCATTGTTAGTATCGAAATAACTTTTCATTGGTTAACTTATTCATAAGCCATAAAAGAAATAAATTTTTCATTTAATTTTTACTTGCGATCCACTCCCTTCTTCTCCCGGCATACAATATAATATAACTCAATCTAATCAGAACAAAATAGTGTTGATAATCTCTCATATCTTACAATGATGACAATGATCCTTTTATACTTCTTTAAACTATTCTGTTAAAATTAAAGGATAAACACAGATATTTATCCTCAATTATCTCGTTTCAAAAAACTCGATCTCACTGACCTGGTTTTTACCGCAGCGGACACATCATTGGTGTTCTTCAAGCTCAATATAATTTTAATACAATCAATTTGTTGCACGCCCTTCCGACCTCATATCGTCACCCGGCCTGGGCCTGACTCAGCTGGTTGTGTTTTATCGTATATAAAACATCTACGCGCATATATCTGCCTAATAAATTATACATTTTATTAATTTAGAACAACAAGCTGTCAAAAATTATGCCGCTCGTTGATGGGTATCATAATTTCATTATATTTTAAAAATAAACCTTCAGGTAGGTGGGATGTTATCAGTTTTTTAGCTAACTATATTAAGCGTTTTTCAATAGAATCGGTCAGAAGCACCTTTACCATGAGTTTACAATGACGGCACTCGCCACTGTAAAATATTTATATGGAAAATCCATATTTAGAGACCATGTTTCAGCGCCATATGTCATCAGTGGAAACAGACATTTTGTTTTGAAGAATTTTCGCCGAGTCCTTATTTATGCACTGTAAAACAAGTTTGTTAAGGGAGTGCTTATACTTTAGCCGAAGGAGCCAATTTGTGATAGCAGAAAATATTGCAATATAATTTAACATTGTCACCAGGTGTCATCAATAAACCGCGTGTTACGGAACTTGGCAGCACAGAAGGAAAAGTCGAACAGCCAGCAGCCTTCCTCTGATTGCTCCACGCCCGTGTATGAGAGGCTTCGACTGCTTGGCACACCGGGGTCGGCGCCGACTTGGCCAAGAGCACCGTGGCCCACGCAAATAGACACAAGGACACCTCCTTATCAGCTTCACAGCCTTAGCCCTGGTCCGCAAGCGATTAGTTGCAATGGCGGCGACATGGGAACCCTAAAAAAAGGTTAGTTCTTTTTAGCTTTGACTCTTGTTGCCTGATTCACGTCTTACGTAAATAGCTTCCATAAGTATTCAAGTCACAGGCGAAAAACATCCCGGAAAGTTTTTTTTTTTTCGTTTTTAGTACAAGCCTTGTACGAAATGATACCTTGTCAATTACACAGACAGACGCAGACTGGTTCTCGTGTTCGAAGTACTCTCACACGTTCTTAATTAAAAACAAAAAAACGAGCAAAAAGGTGCGAGCCCGCAGCCTGTCACCGTCCGCGTCTAGCGCGGGCAACAGAACTTTTTTTAGCAGCATTTTGATAGTCGATTTGCGGTAGCCCCCTCAACGGAAGGGGGTAGGGGAATGGAGTGGGAAGCCGCCTACGGTACCGTCAAAAACATTACTCTGCCCATCCGCTTGGAAGATTTAATTTTCATTTTTATCTCAAACATCCCCTTTGTAGTGGTCTGTACTCTGTATCCAATTAGGTTGCTTTGACCGTTTTTCTGAAACTCCCTATATAACTGCTGCAACGCTTGGAGTTATGGAATTTTTAATTTCGATCCTTAAGCCCTACGAGACAGTGTGTTTCTGAAATGTTATTCAATAAAGTCAAAGGCAAAGGAGTTTAATATCCTTTGAAAAATAAAACTAAGTAGTCGAAACAGGTTGAATTGGCCAAAAAGTTTGCGCGATAAGAATTTAAGTTTTTACATATCGCTGCTTAAAAACTAAAGTGCTTTAGTTTATTGCAAACTTTATTGCAAAAACATTTTTGCAATCGTGCATTTTGAAGTATCTGCTAAATAATCTCTAAATATAAATAAAATAAAATAAAAAATAAAAATAGCCTTTATTGCTGAAGTTAGTTAACAAGAAAAAAAGAAATATTATTGATCACCAACAACTCCAACTTGTCTTGCGACATAGGCCTCTTCCAATCTCTAAATATACATCTAATATAATACACTACATTATATACATTTTAATATACATTACACTAAACTGTGGCGTTTTTCCGGTGGAGCGAGTATAGCTGCTATCGGCTTACAAGTTACTTAGTCGGATCTCTCACGCTCTGTCCGCGAATTATGTTGTAGTTCATCGCACATTAGACATTCATCGAGAGAATTGTCTTTTATATGTTCAGAATGTAACAAATAAATAAAAATACTCTTTAATTACTAGCCTTTGTCCGTGAATTCGTCTTTTTTTAATGCTTTGAAAGATTCATTCTTGCTTCATTGACATCTAGTGGCATTTACATCTAGTGGCAGATCACACTGCTTTTAGCAGTCATTTGAGCAGCCCGTCTGGCCGCAGTAATCACCTCTTACAGAAGATCAAGTGAGAGAGTAAGAGATGCCAGAGCCCATTGCATTCCTTATCCCATATCCTTATCCTAACCTGTCAGCAACGTACTTGCAACAGCTGTAGCGTGCTTATGTTATAGGTGAAGGTAGCCAAAGCCATTTAACGCCAAGTTGTTGGACTTGTTGGACAATCAAGTGCACCATCATGTCTATTTGAAAGCTATCTTATAGTCCATGCAATAATTATAGCGTACCATCTGAATTGGATTTTAAAAAACCTTATTACAAACTTACTTAACATAGAAGAACTAAATTTCAGTAAATTGTTAGTAATGACTTGAAATTAATCTTTAAAAAAAAAACCTTTTGCATGTTGTTAATTTAAATTTAAATTATATATGAGTAGATATAATATCTAATCAGTGAACACATAATGTTATTTCATTATACCTATCTTTATGTATAGAGACATTTTGAAAACATCACGAACACAAAGCGTTTTCCCAAGTCTGCAAAGTATGGATAGTATCAAAGTGGCCCCCGGGGCCATGCAACTGTTTTGACATTCACTAGAAACACTAATAAACATGATTCTATTTAGTACGAGTAACATTAGTAAATTAGTTAGTACCTACTCTGATAATTTTATGTAAAATACTTAATTAGTTTTACATAGCTGTTGCACGTGACTTCATCCACATGACTTTATAAAATATAGCCCTAAGTTTTACTCGCTGATAACTGTAGCTTTAAATTGGTGAAAATTTTTTTAAAATCAGTCCAGTAGTTTTTGAATTTATTCATTACAAACATACAAAGCTTCTCTCTTTATAATATTAGTATAGATTACTATTTGTTAGATAAATACTTTAAAAAAACGACAAATTCTGTCTAGACACCAAAACAATATTCCTGGGCCAAATTTTTCGTTTTTAATTAGTTACCCTAATATGTTTTTTTTATGTATTTGTAAAGTTATCCATTCAACGTTGAATTGAATCTGAAAAAGCTTAAAATGTTTACCTATTATAATTTATTAGATAATTGTATTATGATAACAGTGATAGCCAGTGACAGCGATAAAAAAATCATAATTTTCATTTGTTATTTAAATTTAGTTATTACTTATCTATTATTTTTTTATTTTAATAAAAACAATATGTTCTTACTTAAATGTGTATGTACACATAGGTATAAGGTACCTTACCTATTTACTTAAAAAAAGTTAAAAAATATGTACCTATATTTGAAGAAGTTATTAAAGAATTAATTTCTATTTTCAATCCAAAACATTATGGTATTTTCTATATTGCCATATATCCATGTGTATTACAACACATGGAATTTTCTACGATGAAATTCAATTTCAAAGATGACTAACTAAAAATTAAAGAGATACATGTCTGCCATTGAAGGCCATTGAAAGCCCACGAATGTTACGCTTCATTTGCCATACAATGGCACACAACAGCCTAAAGCACCATAATTTACACCCTATAAATAAATATGCAGCACCGGGCCCATACATCTCACTAATTTAGTATAGCGGAACCCTATAATAACCATTTATCCCGAGGACCCCGGGAATAAATATCCTGCGACATTTTTCTTCGCCTTATCTAGAGAGACCAGACTATCTACTGTCCCTTTTTAACTTATGTGCTAGTAAATATTGCCAACTCTTTCCGCCAGCATTTATCACGGCTCGGCTTGCCACCTCCCTTTATATTCCGTGTACGTTTTATTTAGTTTTCGCCCTCTTAATGGATTTATTCTGCGTTCTTTGACCTTGTCTGCTTCTGTGGTTGCGGGAAGTCTATGGGCTGAGTGAGTGAGTATATTTTGTTGACCTCAATTCGACCGCAAGTCGTTTCGTTTAAAGTATAAAATCAATTGCAACTAGGCTAACTTTTTTCAATATAAATTTCAGTTAAATGGTGAATCCCATTCAAACCTACATTTTATTAGTAGTACAAAATTTAATCACAACTCCACATTTAGCGTCTTGGGCTCCCCTACTATTACTAATTAGAACTAAGTACCTACACAGATCGCTTCAAAAATAGACATGTGTGTAGATAATATACATTTTGCATTAAATAAATATAATTTTTATGTAATATAATCTACTTTATGTTTATTATCTACTAGCTGGCGCCCACGACTTCGCCCGCCTGAAAAAAGTAGCCTAATCCTGTATCCCGTACGTCTAAATGTTTATCTACCAAGTTTCATGAAAATCAGTTAATTCGTTTAAGAGTTATAGAGGAACATACAAACATACATACATACAATACCTACACTTACAGATTTATTATTAGTATTGATTATCATCATAAAAAATATTCATAATATTTTTTTCTCTTTATTCAGGAAACAAACAGTCATTATACATATTTTTATACATAAATATTTCCATACACAATATTACCTACTAGCGACCTGTGTTTTTTTTAGCATTTTTTCTATTGAAAAGTAATAAATAGCCTATGACACCAGTCATTCTCAAGGATTCAAGCTAAGTACTTAATGCCTTCCAAGTTTTATCAATAAGTTGCTATAATTTTAGTTATTTAGTTGTGAAAAGCTAAGATATCCAGACACAATAGACTTTTGAAATCACAGTGTTAATATAGATTAGTATGAAACAAAACAACCATAAGAAGACCTACCAAAATAGAAGGGCTTTCACTTAGGCATAGGAATATACCTAACTCGTGTATAAACGTAGATCAAAGGGCCGTGGCCGCACCCAACTCTCTTTGAACCTGCCGCTTGCCATGTATTTGTGCTGGCTGCTCTAACTGTATTCTATATCTATACAGATATACTAAATGTCTGTGTGGTACGCCCAGTCAACCGTTTAAATAGATAATTCACATAATTTGAAAACAGCACACTTAATTTCAACTTTGTCTCAATGATTGGAAATTTTATTAAAAAAAGTACGAAGTCTGGATAGCGTCTTATACCTAGTATAGAAAAAAAAACTAAACAGTTTCGCGTAAAACCAGGAAGAATTTAAAAGGGAATTGTTGTATTTCGACATTAGACCTTAACTTCCTTTACAACAATTAAAACAGATATCTAAATAGTCTATTTAACAATAGTGTAGTTAAATTAATTTGTTTGGAATAGTGACCACTGAAGTAGAAAGGAAACAATATTTTGCAACCAAGTTGCGAAAAAATAATTTACATGGCAAAGATAATTGGTTGATCTCGCTGCGCTCGACTAGATAGAGTACTATACAAAAGCAATAGCTCCGAAAATGTGGCAACTTTTTATTGTAGTGTGTGTAAAAATCGTCACTTTTTATCACTTTTTACCCAGTTTTATTATATTTTTACACAGTTTAACTACGCAAACTAGTATTTTATTATGCCTAAAATTTAATAAAACATTCGGCACGTACACATCACAGACAGTTTGCAGTGTTGACTGGCTTGGGTACCTACACCGAATTCGGCGTACTATTTTTACAAGTACGACTGCGGTATCTAGTCGAGCGCAGCGAAACCAATCATTTATCTATGTTACATGGCTTATCTAGGCTAAACTTCATGGCTTCCAAAGGCTAACCTAGGAAGTGATACATAAAAATCATGTATTTTATAACCTACTAAAAATTGTAGTTCTTCTAAAATCCAAAAGAAAACTTTTTTATATAATATAAAGGTGTCAGGTCAGGCTGGCGGCTCACTTGATGCTAGATGGTTACCGTCGCCTAAGGACACAAGCAACACCAAGGGTATTGCTAGTGCGCTGCCTACCCTGTAGGATCCGTGCGATACTCCGCGAATTTATCTCTCTATGTGTTGCCCGCTCACAATAACCATTTCTTTTATTAAAACTTTGTTCGTTTTTAAAACTATAAAAGTCAACTGCAAACATTGTTATAAAAGAAATTCTGTAAATAATAATCAGAGGCAGTAACTTCACATTTTTATCTCTTTTTCTTTCTAAATTACCACCCATTTGTGAAGCGGAGTATGCGAAGCTGGAGCGGGTCGCTAGTTAAATAAAATATTAAATTCACAACCAAATTTCTTTTAATTCGCACATATCGTCGCGAAATCCCTGGATTAGTCCGCGTAGCTACCGCATACGACACACTGTGTTTCCATATCCCGGTATTAGTCGCTTTTTCTAGTCGTGGTATTTCACGCATATGTAGCACTGTGATGAAAGAGTCCCAATCCCTCGAACCACAGGGACTGGGGAGGCATACATGCGAGCAAAATAGCAATTAAATCCGCCTTCATTACATAACCCTCTCTCTTTTGTATTGTGCGCACACTAATTTACAGTGCACTGATTACTTTTATTTTATTTTTAATTATTTTTGTTTACTTGATTTTTACAATAATACTAATTATTATTATCAATTGAAAATAATAAGTGTAATAATTATTTAAAAATAAAATTTAAATAATTAAGATTATTTTTCTAAAGAAGAAATCACACAATTTTATTACGTAGGTACAAAATTAACAATATTAAAATATTTAGATTTTGTAAATTAAACTTCTAATTTTTGTTTTAAATTTCATTAGTGGCTGAAAAATGACGATCGCTTGCTTTTGACAGATCGCTTTGCTTAAAATGCTCATATTGAAAAAAGTTAAATATTCCCCTTTTAACTTTCATAATTATTTTGCTTTCATGACATTTTCGGCTCATTAATGATAATCGATAAAGCCTTATAATATCAACTAGTGGCCTCAACATCACCTAAAAGTTTTTAGGTCACGCAAAAAAACGATAAACGCACAGTGTAGTTAAGTGTATCCAGTGCGTCCAAAGTAAAGCAGACAATGAAAAGTTTGTTTCTATCAATTCTATTTAACTTTCCCGGGAAGAGAAGCCGTAACTTTTAAAGCTTCTACATTTTCTCCCAACGTTTTGTTTTATAATGTCAAAAATACAGCCTAGTACGTTATCCACAGATACCTAAATATTAAATTAATTTTTATTCATAATTTATACTTTTAAAAACATAGTCCTTTAAGTCTAAGAACTTTATCTAAGAATATTAAAAGAATGTCGTTTTTGTAATTCTTCATTAGTAGATACTTAATTATGAAATTTTGCAAAAAAAACTATATAACAGGGCAGAAAAAGTACTGTTCCTTTAGATATCATCTAAATACATAAAAATTTTAAAAATCCAACGCCTGCCAAACCCAAACAGCAATAAAGATGTCAGGCTTTATTTGTCATATATTAATTTTGTCAGGCGTATATTTTTATTTTTCAACGCGGACGAAGTCGCGGGCACTAGTTAGTTTTCTAATAAATTCATGTCACATTATTCGAAATATACATAATTATAATTGATCATTTACTAATTAGACATAAGAACACCGTGAAACGGTTAAACCACGCACCGTGTATCGTTCGCACCGTTTCCAAGCGAGCGGGCTGCACAAAGGGTTTACCCGAGGCCAATAACGCATGAAACAGGATTATAAAACATGAAAATGCTCGCTAAAGGGCGGTTTCGGAACGTCCCCTCGCTTTCATACGCTTTTACATGTAATTATATCTTTAGCTGTTAATTTGTTGTTCGGATATTTGTAGGTGCCTACAAAACGCAAGCTTCGCTTTCATGTCGGGCCCGTTCCGTGCATGGAGAATGATCACATGGAGATACCTACTCACAAGCTCGACGTTTATATAGTAGATAAAGCTATATCAATCAGTATTTTAAAGGGGCCTAATCATCTCTTGCAAGATGAAGATATTTTGATCGTGATATAATAAATAAAAGATTATAAAGTTTTACTAACTATTATTTAATCTGTGGTTTAATTTTAGGTAGAAGGCATCTATTCTTACAATTTCATACAATTTCGTCAAAAAATTTGCTAATAAGATGACGATGAGTGAAAAACCTTAAAAAAACTCAAGATAGTATTTTTTCATTCTAATCATCCTAAGTATGTCTCTCCACTGCTAGATGTAAGCCTCTCTCAAAGCTCGTCACCACTTACGGTCTTCTGTCTCGTAGCCAACCGCTTCCTGCAAAGCCTTTCAGATCATCTGTCCACCTGGTCGCAAGGCGAGAGAGAGCCATGGGTCATCCGCTCTGCGCCAAATATGACCGGCCCTTTGGCACTACAATTTCTTTAGGCTATGTCGACTACTTTGGTTCTTCGGCTAATTTCAGAATATCTTGTCTTTTCCTCCAAAGAAACTTCGAGCATAGCTCAATAGCTCCATAGCTCCATAGCTCGCTGAGCGACTTTTAAACTTGTGGATCAGACCCGCCGTGAGAGGTCATATTTCGGCACCTTACGTCATCACTGGCAGGACGCACTGATTATATAACTTAAACTTTGGAGTAGTTTCTCGAATGCAGCCCAACTCAGTTGAGTTCAGATTTTAACATTTTTGTTTAAGTTGTTCCCGCATAAATGAATTGTCTCAAATAGTCTTAAACCTGTGCACATTTTGTGTTTTTTTTTTAAATTAATTAAAGTAGGTATATTACAAATCAAAAAATCACAAGTTAAGTGTAGGATTGGACAAAATTGGACACAATTTGAGACCTATAAGACTAGGTACGAATAAATATTTATTCCTAGCCTATAGACAACCTTTAGGTATAGGTAATAATAAGTATGAGACCTGGGCTTTATGATCATTAAAATAATAAGAGATTTTATAACAAATTTGCAAGCAGAATTTGGATTTAGTTAAATTTTTAAATTTGTTTAGAATTGAACCCTGGATTCCACGGAAGTTTAGATAACCATTAATATCTCATGAAGTTAAATTTATTATTAAACTACAACTTTACTCGTAGTTATTTTTGTGACTTAAAACTTAAACTTATTAATTATACCTATACCTACCTAATAATATACTTAGCAGAGAATGTTCACGATATCCCCTTTAATATTTCGTCCATATAACCGTGACAGAAATGTGTTACCTATAAGTAAGTGGATATACGTATCATATGTGATAGGAATGAGACATATTATGTTGTTGTTTATATATGGCGTAGGAGGAGCACTGGGGCGGAACTAACACGACAGAGGGGCCCCGCCCATAAAGCCCCCACACACCACGGCGCTTTTTTTTCATTTATTTTTCGTTATGTCTGCTTATTTCGAGTGTTATAAAAGTGTGTTTTCAGGTTAAAGTTAAGGACCATCTCATTTAAGGAGTGTTTGCATAAAAATTTGTATAGATTTCATCATGAAATACACTGGACCGCAAAGAAAAAGGATCGGTTAGACATAGCTTTATGAAATAATGACTAAATTAAAGAACATTTTAATGTGGTTAAATAAAAAATAAAATTTATTTAGTTTAGCTTTAATTTAGTTTTAATTTCACAAGCTAGGTAAGTCAGGTATTTTTGAAGATAAGATAATGAAGAATTTTCTAACCGACTCTTTCTTTGCGGTCCAGTGTAGGTATATTCTGTAAGTAATTTCAACCATACAAACCAAACCATGGCTAATCGTTTGTACCTATCTATATATGATAGGTTATTTTTTACATTTCTTTTGCTGATATAACGCGTAAGACGATTTTTTTACACGGTTCGACGGTGGATCCAGGCCGCTTCTGACCTGTGGTTTTTGGAATGGAAAATTAGGGTATCTATGGCCTAATGTCCAGCAGCGGATGTCCTGTGACTGAGATGATGATGATAATGATGAGATTGTATAATTTGCGTACTCCTACTAATACAGATATTTATAAATGAGAAAGTTTGTGAGTATGAACGAACATAGGTAACCTATGACGGATGGATAGATGTATGGATACCTACCTATATGGAAATACTCTTTCACGCAGAGTAGGTACCTACCTACATCACCCACATGATTTATATAGATAAGATACGAAGACAGACTAATTGTATGTGAATAACAAAAAAAAAACATAAATTTTAAAATTTATTAACTAAAATAATCAAGCAACCCTTATTTTAATAACTTAATAAAATTAGATGCAAAATGGTATATCTAAATACGTATACGCATTGCATATTTATAGATAATTTTATTCATAACGAAATGCCCCATGAAACGTGCATATTCTAAAAAAACATGAGATTAATTTTCCATGCACCCCCGTTCGGTGATATCGGTTACACCTGCAAGCGTTCATCCGTGTCACGTTTCGCCCTTTTCGCGCGCTTTCTCACAAAATGGCCGACGCGTGACGTGCATCTCAAACATTCGTATCGTATCCCAAAATAGGTATTATTTAACAACTTTATGTCTTCTAATTCTAATAGACAGTTAAAAATATCTTTAAAAAATTCACAGAAATTACTCATAACAAATTATAATAATATCAAACAAACGCATTTTTTGAAAAAATAGGAAGATTCTTAATTACCTAAGTTACACATATTAATTAGGTAATATTTTTCTAGTGTTACTTCTTACTTACCAACTTTATTAAGGTCTCGTAAAAACTCTAAGTACTTAAAATGCCAAGAGATTCATTCATATGTAAACAAAGATAAATTAATGACTAAATGATAAAACTTTAGAAGAGAGACAATGTTTAATTCAAAGTCGTTGAAGATTTAATATTAAAATATCTGTTACCATAGCCTATACCTACTCAACTTCCGTGAGGGTTCATGCGGTGTGGTGCGGTGCAAAACAAATACTTAGATTGACAGATTGATCAGTTGATTTTGTTTTCTTTTGTTCTCCATTTCAAGCCTTTATGAAAAATATAGCAAATACTGTAGATATTTATACTTGACGGATTATTCAATCACAATATTTAAAGTAGGTAGGTCTAATAAAATCTAATAAAATTATTAGTTATTTCATTTTTGTAATTCAACACGCTATTGATCATTTTAATATATGTTTTCTTTCAAAGACAGAAACATGGTTTGGACATTGCAGGCTGTAAGTTCCCACGACACTAGTGCGAAATTTTCAACACTAATGTTGAAAATAAAGTATTTAGATAAAAACCTAGCTTCATACAAATTAAAGATAAAAGATGAAATTGCAAATTAGGTAGGTATAGGTAACTGATTTTCTTTTATCACATAATTTAATCTATAGCTAGGGTACATCAGATACTTACCTACATATAATGAAATCGTAAACAGCCGTGTCTGGAAAAAATTAATATTAAAAAATAAATGAATTTTTGTGTGTGTGTCTTTGCGTTGAAATTGCAAATTAGGTATAACTGCTTTTCTTTTATCACATAATTTAATCTATAGCTAGGGTACATCAGATACTTACCTACATATAATGAAATCGTAAACGAGCCGTGTCTGGAAATTTTTGTATGTGTGTCTTTGCGTTTGTACGATAACAGATTGTCAGAAACAGCTTAATGGATTTGTATAAAATTAGACAAGCATAATTATTTTATCATCTGTATGATAACAACGAAAGTTGTTAGGTTCATCATGTGCTGAGATTTTCAATAGACTAAGTACCTACCTACTTAACTACAACGCGTACGAAGTCGCGGTCACAGCTAGTTAATTAGAAATTTAATTTCTTTGTATATTTTATAACACGAGTACCTACCTACTTTAGAAAAACATCCATTACTGTACCTACACGTCGGCAGGGGTTGTTCCAACCAGTTCTACTAGACATAGCAACAACGAATATGACACTTGGAAAATATAATCCCAAAATAACTGAACATCCACATCCAACTAAGTAATACGAGAAGGGATCATAACACGTCGACATAGGAGTCATTTTCGTGTAATAATTCATTTCGTTAACGGCAAACGTGATTTGGTGTATCAGAATCCCATCTGTCAGAGGGAAAACATTAATGTTTCATGAAGGTGCGTTATGATGTGTAGATCCGTATCAGATAATAGATGTGTCACTATTTACTGCGCCTCCACAAGCCGGTTGAGGTCTTTTGGGAGTGGGAGACTGGTATCTACCCTAATAGTATTAACTATAATACAATTTGTAGGTATAGCAGACAAGAAAAGTGCTTTATCAGTTTCGATTACAAATTCCATTCATTTCAAAATTCGCTAAAGCTTAGATTTGAAATAGGTATTGACTACTGATTGACATAATTTGTCATCGCTAATAAAGATAGCAATAGAAATTGTCACTTTGAATTTTCAAAGGAAAACAGACCTTATCATTCTACAACATACAAAGAATGTTCAATCTTATTAGGGTGATAAAGCACTTTATTTGTCGAGTTTACATTAAATAAGTATGTCTTATTTTGTAATTTTGACTTGTGGGGAATTTTATTAATATGCTATAAATAAAATTACCTAAGTATAATATAACCCCCTACAATTTTAGTTGAGCCCAAACACGCTCTAAGTGCAATTTGCTGAGGATTTGGTTATTCTGAAGACTATACTTGATGCTGCAGCATCATGTCAAGATTAGATACTATGTCATGGAAATTCCACCGAAGTAACAGTAGGTAGATACCTAGGTATATCAAATTTCATATGCAATCGAAAATGTGGAAGTTAGTGAAATTCCTTCGTCACCTAGTAAATGGGCTGACGGTCTTCAAACGCTTTAACAGATCTTCATAGATCAGCTCCTGATCACGTCAGCTTTCAAACATAAAAAAAACCGGATCAAAATCGGTCCATTATTTTTGGAAGGTACGCGTACGACACTCTTATTTTAATCTGACCCTACCTACGATGCCACAACAGAGACACAGACATACACGCCAAACTTATAACACCCCGTTTTTGCGTCGGGCGTCGGGTATAAAAAGTTAATGTATTGCGTAAAACCAAAAAACTCAAGCACGGCTGGACCAATTTGGACTATTTTTTTTTTTTTTCAAATATTCTTTGAAGTCCCATGAGTTCTTGTGAAGAGAAAAATTAAAAAAAAATACTTGCTAACCGTTTTTAAAAATGAAACGATTCTTTGGATACATGCTAATACGATAATTTTATTTCATCTGTACTATTATTTAATCTCTGACTTTACTCTACCTAGAATATCGCTAGCTCATGACTGGACACACTGTGTAGATAATTCTAATAAAACTACGATGATAAACTAAATAAACTATTTAAATATAAGTACCTACGTACGCTGTATTTTTATTTATGAAAAAAAAAATATATATAGATAATATATACCTGTATTTTCCATACAAAACTAAACTCTTTAAAATAATACTTGGTGGTCGCGAGGGGCGCAGAAAAAACACTCCGCGCTCCACGCGGGGGTGGTAACCATACTACGTAACTGGGTCTGCTATCGACATTTAGATAATTTAAAATATTTAAATAAAATTTTTAACAATTTAAATAGAGTTAAAGTTAAATAAAATGAATAATAATAACGTTACTTCAGACTAATATTTTTAGACGATCCCCCATGTTAATCCACATCCAGGTTATTACCTGGATCTGGGTACCAAATTTCATCTAAATCCGTTTGGTAATTTTGTACGTGAAAGAGTAACAAACATATAGGTAGGTACACATCCATATACATATCCTCAGAAACTTTCGCATTAATAATATTTATTAGTTGGATTTAACGACAATTTATTTCTTATTGGAAATTATTATTTAACTTATAATATAATAAAATATGTGTTTCGATGCGTGAATAAGGGATCTCTTATTTTTTATCCTTTAAGTAATGTTCTCAGTTTACCACGCACTATTGTCAACCTGGTTGCCATTCTTTAACATAAAAATAAACTTTTCTTAATAAATTCTTTAGAAAATAATATCTAAATGAAGGATAACACAATTGATTGTTGAGTTAGATTGCTATTGAAGCTATAAATAGGTAAATAGGTACATGCATCACCCATTTCACTTCTAATCCTAATGGGATAACGGTATCAGATTGATCTGGCTCCCTTTATTTAAGACGTGTATGTATAAGTGTGTTGGTTACTTAACTCGGACTTACATCCCATTTTAAGCTTAGAACGTATTTTAAGAGCATCCTGTACGAGCTATTGAAAACCGTAATTACGTATTTGTGAGAATTTGTTGTCTCATCTTACTTGTCTATAATAACCGAAGACGGAATGCGACGCAAGACATTCCCAACACTTACTGAATTCGACGCTATAATATTTTGACAATTTTGGCTTTGTTGTTGAGACAACCCAATTTCAAATTTACATTATAGAATATTTTCATAGAAAAACATTTTTATCTTTTTATAAGAACTCAACCCGCAAAAAAGTCACAAATTCTGGACATATTTTATTATAGAAATTACATAACTACCTATATAGATATGAAATTAATTTTATTTTTTAGTTTGCTTCCAAACCTTCATATTATATCTCAAAAATGTCATGTTTTTTCATGTAGGCGACTTAATAATAAAGAAATAACTAATAAGACAGATAAGAAAGAAAGAAAGAAACATTGGAGAAATCATGGAATTACGTAGTCCGGAATCGGTAAGCTGCTCCAATTGGCAAGTGTAGGTAGGTATATCATTATCTCTCGGCCTGAGCAGTTATTACCAGTGCCTATTAATGGTAACCTCGTTCGAGTGACACCTTCAAAAGCATCGCCCCATTATTGGCCATACATTTTTAAGTTGGCGATAACAGTATCGTCGCTGGCAGGGTTACGTTGTAGGCCGGCCAGCGTTATCGTCAGTTTCTGCATGAACGCGCGCGTTACGGTAACACCCCCTCCCCTGTGCCTTCCCACCGCCGCTACCCCTCTCCCGTGTCGCGTTTACCCTCCCCTCCACCCCACACACCACCCCCTATTTCGCGCTATTCGCCGCCGAGAGACAACCGCGAAATCTTGACACTTGGAACTTAATTTATGCATCGAGATTCATGTTTGTTAGTTCAGAGTTAGGAGAGCCAAGCCTCTGCCGTCTACTCAGTAGATATAGGTACCTACTTGTTGACATAATATCAGCATCTACTTGTTCACTGGTTCTCGTCGACAACTTTGCCCGTATTCGCTTCTGCTTTGCTTAGTTTTTAACATTAAAGCCAATACTAGCTGGTGCCCGCGTCCGCGTTCGGGAAGAAAGGTACCCTATGTCCTTTCTGGTGTCCCAGACAACGTCCCAGACTATGCAAAATTTCATTGTGATCGGTTCAGTAGCTTTTGCGTGAAAGAGTAGGTACATTCATTTTAAATCTCGGTAATACCTACTTAGTTCATTAAAATTTAAGTGGCGTTAAACTTGATTTCGCAGCTTCGCTCGTTTTGTCGCCGGTTGCTTCACAGTAATTGTAATTTTTTTTTTTTTTTTTTTTTTATTAAGGTTCATAAAACTGGTACCTGTACAATTCCATTAGGCAAAAAAAGCAAAAAAAAACAACAACAGACGAGGACTAACCTCAGACCGAACACAATTTTTACCAAATAAGCGCAACCTTATATCCTATGAATAAGGTGTAAATTTGCACAACAAATTTGTAGCTTCTCGGAGACAACCGAACAAAATTGGAAGGTTTTTCTTAAATATTGTGTAAAATATGAAAAAAGAAATAAAAGTAGCCGATTCAAACTTTAGTGTAGAACTTTAAGTTAATTAATTAAAGTAAGTTAATTAACTTAACTTAAGTTAATAAGCCTAAAAACAAAAGTAGTTGTCACGGAAAATTCTTATTTCTGTGAACAGTAAGTTTTTTTAGCAGTATTTTACTAAATTTTTTTCTCAGAAAATAGACTTTTTTATAAATCTGTCCGATTCAAACTTTTTTCAATATAGTCTATTAAGCACTGTATTTTTATCTGACTTGTAATTTTACTCTAAGAAGTCAAACTAGGCGACGAAAAAAACGCTTTTCAGCTAAGTCCTCGCCTTAAGTAGGTAATTGTTTAAATTTTCTATTCTACTTAAACCTGTATACCTAAAAGCTAGAAAGATTTCTAATTAAAAGCTTTAGAATACTTACATCTTAACACTTTCTACAAAGCGAACGATGTTATACTAAAAACATACCTATTAATTAGGAAAATAATCTGAGAAACCCCAACTCAGCGTAAACGGTAGATAGAGGATAGAACTGGCGAAGTGAACACGGGAGAGTCCCAAACTCGAATAAATTCAAGTGTTATCGGAGAATTCAGCATTTGTTTGGACCGAGTTAATTATTGCCCGCGCTCATTTTGCGGACAACTTTATGTATAGGGGCGCAACTTGTAATACGCGCAAGGCAAGAACAATGCCAAGTAATCAAACCTTAGTTGTAGTGATAGAAAATAGTATAGAATTAGCCTATGGGGTAAAAAGTTATAGCGGCAGTAACTAACCTCTTACAGAAGACCACCGGTGAGGGATGCGAAAGCCCATTTCTCTATCCTTTCCAAATACCTTATCCTCAATCCCACTATGGTCTGCAACGCACATATAGCAGGGGCCCGAGCCAAGATGAGCAAACTATACAGTCGTAAACGCTACGCTCAGGCTACGCTACGCTTGGGAGAAAGCTTTGTGATTGGTCAAAAATTTATGTGGGCGTTACAATAACCAATCACAAAGCTTTCTCCCAAGCGTAGCGTAGCCTGAGATAGCGTTTACGACTGTACGTTTGCTCTTCGCTAGGGTCCCAGCCGTGGCGTTGCTTGTGTTAAAGGTGACGGTATATATAGCCACCTACTATCAAGACAAGAGGACCACTTGTCTTGATAGTCAGGGTGTCTTGCGACCTTAACATAGAAAAAATGTATTTAATTTCAGAAAAATAGAAATGCGTGCAAAACTGGGGGCAGGTCGCTTGTAACATAGGTACCTACCTATTAGTTCGCGAAGATTTCGTTTTGGCAGCGCACAGCGAAAGGAGAATGTTACACTTGTAATTTTAGTAGAGACTGTACCAAATCTGAGCATTTGTAATTCTGACGATTTGAAAAACTGACCATTTGAAAGTCTGATCTTTTGAAAGTAAAGGGAATCCCAACTCTATCCGTTAACGTAGTGCTAACCTTGTTATGTGATTGCTATCTTCGCCTCCAGTTAATTGAGTCGATATAGTGGCGAACTTTTAAATTGGTACTTCCATTAGCAACTTGTTCGTAAACAGTCATTGGCTTAAATAAAGATCAAAATTAGTGTGTAAATACCGAACTATGAGATCGCCTTGATATTTGATTTTGACGGAAGCCAAACCTCTGAAAGTAGGTAAATATGTAGATAGTACCTACCTACACGTACCTACTGTTTCACGGTTCTATGTGAGATACTACAGGGTTTCTACTTATGCATGGCATGGTCGTGTTGGTTTGCCTTCTTTTCACCCAAACACACTAACTGTATAGTAGGTAATATATTAACTGTTACATACCTATACCTAAATTATGTAATACTAGCTGGTGCACGCGACTTCGTCCGCGTTCTGGATGAAAGGTACCCTGTGTCCTTTATGGTGTCCCAGACAACATGTATGCAGAATTTCATGGTGATCGGTTCAGTAGTTTTTGCGTGAAAGAGTTACAAACATCCATACATCCATACAAACTTTCGCATTTATAATATTAGTACGATTGTGAGAGAGATAGGTAAATAATATATTTATAGACAGCCAGGAGTCTATAGGTATTTTTTCTAAGAATCCTTAATAAGAATTGAATAATATCAGCGGTTACTAGCAATGTAATGTAGAGATTGCGGAGTTACTTGTTGTTGATGAGTTTTTGAGTTCACCTAGTAATTTATAAATAAATAAGTAAATCTCATTTTGTATTTCTCCTTACAGGTGAAGAACCGCTAGAAGGTCTGGAAGGGTTACATTCCGATGAGACGGGTTCGGGGGACAACTCTAATGCTGGCTCGAGCGGTGCTGACGATGATGCGGCCAGATTACGACTCAAGAGAAAGTTACAGCGAAACAGAACTAGTTTCACTAATGAACAAATCGATAGTCTGGAAAGAGGTATGATTACCTACATTTTTAAATTATAACAATATTTAATTGTTTATTGCGGTTAATTCGACGGAAGATGTCCCAAATGTTTCACTTTTCACAATGTTTATTCCTTTAATTTCAGAATTTGAAAGGACTCACTATCCAGACGTGTTTGCTAGAGAACGACTCGCAGCGAAAATTGGTTTACCTGAAGCCAGGATACAGGTGAGCACTGAAATGTGATACTTATAAAATCCTTGGTCTTTTCCTTCCCTGATTAATGTTATTAAAGGAGAACTAGGTACCCTACTCCTTTGATAATTCAAGACGCATCATTGTTTTAGACTTTATTCTTGCAGCAGAACTTATGGGTATTGTTAACATATGCAAATACTTAGTAGTGATAGATAGCACACTGCATTCCGTAGTCTTAAACTAGAAAACACTTCTGGCGGGAGTAATCACCCACTTAGGTACAGAAGACCAACATAAAATAACACAGCGCACGAGTGTTTCGATGTACCTAATGAGTAAGGGATGTTAGAACCTGTTTCCCGATCCCTATCTTGTCCTTTATTTTATCCAGGTTGGAAGCGCACTTCCATTCCCGTCATCTTGTCTTGAAGTTGCTTGTGTTTGTAGGCGACCAAGTGGACCGTCAGTCTTGCTGCTAAACTTTACATAAAAAGAGATTTTCAGAAACAAACTAAGTTTTATGTCCACAAGCTAATCGTAGAACCTAGGTTATTTTATGATTCCTATCCACCTAGATAATAGCAAAATTATGGTAAAGTCTGTCGCAAAAGTCAACCGACGAGGCCTAAACGTAAAACAACTTAGGTTACCATACTTAATAAGTAATGTAAGTAACTTTTTCAAGTTGTCAAAATCTTTCATCAAATTCAGTTTCAGAAGCATGTCAATGAAAAGGTTGAGTCTAGTGCAACCAGAAAACTTGTTAGTTAGCTTTACGTGAAAAGCACTACAGCAGCACCCTCGCACGCTACCTCGATTGACTTTTGCATCATACTCTAGCTCTAGTGCCCCTATTTTGGTTGAATTAATTTTGTAATCGCTTAGTATACCTAAAGGTAGTTACTGAGTAGTGCTGCGCGTAGATCCCGCGCGTTTTGTTAACCTGACCCGACGTTAAGGTGTGGTTCTCGAATCGGCGCGCGAAGTGGAGACGAGAGGAGAAGATCAGATCACAGCGACGGAGTCCCGAGTGCGGGTACGGGACGGCGGGGGGAGGCGCGCATCCCTCACATCCCGCGCCCCCCGCATCCCACCCGCCGCCGCCTGCGCATCCCGTGCACCCCACGCATCCCACGCCGCCGCACCATCAGCCCTACCAGCCGACTCTCAACGTTGATACTTACAGGTAAAAACTACTAAGGCAATAAAATTGTCGTGTGTATTTATTTTCTCTCTGGTATCACTAATATACAACATGATCTTAAATTTAATACATCCTTTACATAGTAAAAAAAAGCGGGTAGTGCCCGTGGTCCACCTAGTTTGTACACCTGGGTGGACCACGGGCACGAAAAAGTGCCCGTGGTCCACCTCATTAATAATGTCACTAAAATTTAAGTCGTAGTGCCCGTGGTCCACCTATACTTTTTTTTTTAAATTGCTGTCGTTTTCGCGTCGAATAAAAAAAACTTTCATAATTGAAGGGATTATCATCATTATCAGCCTGCAAGTAATGGAATGCCCGCTGTTAAATGCATCCTTAATCTTGCCGAAATTGTCCGCCTGGGTCTGTTTCCTGCTAACGGATTTTGAGTGTTTTCACTAAATGGGAAGAGTATTACGAAAGTATACGAGGAAGGTTTTTGTATTAAAACAAAATATTATAAAATTTTTATTTAATTATTTTACTTATAAAAAAATGAAACAAATACCTAGGTAATTTGCATTTGACTACGGATTAATACAGTATTAGGTAGATCATAAGATATTTTGTATTTTCTTATGATCTACCTGTGTTTATAATTTTTACTAGCTGGTGCCCGCGACTTCGTCCGTGTTCTGGGTGAAAAGTACCCTATGTTATTTCTGGTGTTCCGGACAACGTGTATGCAAAATTTCATGTGATCGATTTAGTAGTTTTTGCGTGATTTTACTCCCATGAGGTCATTATACTGATAGGTGGACCACGGGCACTTTTTTGTGCCCGTGGTCCACCTATGTTCACCTAGGTGTACTACGGGCACTTTTTTGTGCCCGTGGTCCACCCAGGTGTACAAACTAGGTGGACCACGGGCACTATGTGAAAAAAAGGTATAAATTGAAGTCGCTTTCCGAATCTGTCTGTCATGCAAAGCCGGGAGCGGATCGCTAGTAAATATATATTTCCTCGTCTGCTTTGACGTTATTCAATAATAACAATAAATAAAAACAGTCATTAAAATTTAAAAAAAAAAAATCTATTTTGTAGCCCTCTTACGCCGATGGGGTACAGCGGAGGCATGGTGCCGGACGGTCCGGTGTGTGAGGGAGGCGACTCGGAATTATGCAAGGGAGGATTTCTCGGTTACGGTCGCTACGAGCTCGGATACAGACAACCCCATCCCTACGTGAATCATCCCGGATACCAAACGGCCCACGAACCTTCACCTCCCTCAGGTAAATTTAAGGATACCTACTTATTTATGAATGTTGACATAAAATATGAAAACCATAATCATAATCTCATCTCAGCCGTATATAGGATGTCCACTGCTGGACATAGGCCTCTCCCATAATTTTCCAAAAGCACTGTTCAGAGCCAGCCCTTATTTATACCTTACATGATTTACCTTACCAGCCCCAATCAACTTATATGATTTTTTTATATTTGTGAGCACACGAAAATATCATTCTGTTTCTTTTAAACGTCCAACCAACTGAAATAATTATGACAAAATTTTATGGCTATAGCTTAGCTTAAAACATGGTAGAACTATGGCGTTATCTTTAAATAAAGTTAGTATGCTTTGTAACATTTTTAAAGCAACGAATATACTTATCTATCTTTCATCCTCTTATATCAATTAACGCCGTGTAAATGTAATATTATTTAATTAATAGATTGTTATAAATATTCATTCGTTTCCAGAACTTGGTGGTCTCCTGGGCACAGGTGTATCAGTGCCCCTGGCTGTACCCGGACAAGACTCGCAGCAATACTGGTCGCGGTTGCAGTGACCCTGGTGGAACTAATACGAGCAACAAACAAGCGTCACATTTATTCATACATGTCCCGCTACACAATTATAGCAAAATTTAAATTCGAGACCATTATTTTCGAACAAATAGTAGGTTAGCGAAATCTAATAGCTTTTTGATGTTATTATCATCACCGTCTGGACTTAACTTATCATCATTATATCATAGGGTGACATGGAACTCTACCATATTTTCCAATAGGACCAGTCAGAAGCAGTCTGAATTCTGCAGTATAGACCCGCAGACCTCTTGTTGAATTTGATCTCTAGTCCATCTTTGGTTGAACGTCCTATATAGGTTGCACACGTCGGTCCATGGTCTTTCTGTACTATGTAGGTAATCTTGTTAATTGCCACTTCAACTTACTAATAACATAACCTGGCGGAGATTATGTCGATGACTCGTTTGTCTACGGATCTAATCATTCCTGATTCAATCTCGCAGTGAACCCCGAACGTAGTCCACTCCATAGCTCGTTTAGCTTTCTACAAGGACTTAATTTTATTATGAAACCAATATTGAAGTGTGTATGTTATTTATAGTATAAAGAATCAACATATCTACTTGTGGCCACAAAACAGGTATTTATAGAGCACAAATTGTAGGCTCAAATTGTAATTATTGTAAAAAATAATAGAATATTTTCATTTAGTAAAACTTTTTTTTACTTATTTGTCAAAGCTAACTTTGTAACAAGCTACTTATTACAACCTTAAAGGTATTGTATTGTATTGTTTATAAATCAACAAAATTAGATTAAGTATACCTAAGGATTAAGGATTTTTTGTATATTTGATGTAAATGTTATGTAAGAAAAATCTCCCTTTTGTAAGATCGCTCTGTAATTCAAATTATCAACTAGTTGCTAAAGAAAGAGTTGAGGTCTACATGTAGGTAAGTAATGAATAAAAATAAAAGGAGTAATTTCCTTTCCTTCTAAATAAAAAAGCTGTTTTTCAAATTGAATTATATAATAAAAAAATCATCCTCAAATATCGTTAAGGTTGTTGACGCTGCAAGATTAAGTTGATAGCTATCTGCTAATTATTATCATCCTTCATATAAAAATTTGATTGTCAATTTATGAAAATTACACATACCTATTGTAAATAGGTATATATTTGCGTTTCCTATTACATAAGAAACAGTAAAAATCTTTCTAGGCATGTATCAATAACAATTAAGGAAAACTGAAATTAAAAATATATGTTATTTATTTTTTTTATATTATAATTATATTTCATTAACAATATTTAAATTATTTCAACACTGTTGCTTGCGTCATATCTTATACAAAATAACGACATTTTGACAGCAAAAAATTAAGTGTAGACAAGATCACAAAATGTATTCTCTCTAAACAACGTTAAAAATTAAAATGAAACTTTACAGTTTATAACATCAGAGAACAAATAGGTTATAATTTATAAGGATACTCGGACGAAGTCGCGAGAAAGTTAGTTCAATGTTTAAGTCCTTGCACGTCCTGAAGCCATGACACAACTTATAAGTTAATAGGTACCTACACACCTATAGAAAGTAGTATATTGGGCAGTGGTTCCCAAAGTGTGCGCCGTAGTAAAGAGTAAAGAGGGGCGCCGTGAGTCGATCCTCTATCATTATCCGAAACCACAAATATTCGCGGGTACCTTTTTTGAGCGATCGCATCGGTAAAGAACAGAGGCCGTACTATCACCTCTTGAAGCGATGCAAAGACGATCGAGTGAGGGAGATGTCGCCTTACTTCATGTATTGCGCCATCTCGTTTACTCACTCGTTTTTGCATCGTTTTAAGAGTTGATAGTAGGCCCTCAGGTAGGTACCTACAAACGTCGCGCGCCAAGCAGTTACTCACTCGCCGAAAAGTACCTACGCGGTATTAGTAGATACCTAAGCCTTCTGTTTAAATTCTTTTGTAATAAAAAAAACTCCATTTCATATTGTAGATGTACTATTATTGTAGGTACCTATTTCTTTCGACTGTATATTTTTCAAATAGCCTAGCTAGGGTAGGGCGCCGTGACAAAATACAAAATTTGTAACTGTGCCGCGGGCTGAAAAAGATTGGGAACCTCTGATATAGGGTATATGCATGAAATCTGAAATTAATTGAAAAATGAAATCTAAACCACCCAATCATACGAACGAACGATTTTTATACGGTTTTCACTAATGGATAAAAGGATAAACGAGGAAGGGTTGTGTATATTACATCCCGAGCGAAACTGGAAGCGAGTCGCCAGTTCTAAATTTTTTTAGATACGATTTGTTTTTATTTTGTACTCAATTATTTTCAATGATAATTTTTTTTAATTTATTATTATCGTCCTTTTGTAATCTATATTGATGTTGATATAAAAACCGTTTGGATACACTTAAAAGCACAAAGTAGGTAAGTACCTAATTAAAAAAAAGTTATATTTATATTTACTTGAAAATAATTGTACCATAAATAACCGTGCATATACCCTATTGGTTTTTAACTGTACCTAACCATTTCAATATTAGTTCAATAGATAAATAATAGTTTGAAAATTTTCAGTGAGTATTCCACCCATACGTAACCTACCGTTTAAATGTGTGTGGCGCAAAGAGGATCTCAAATGTTTGAGGTTATAATTTCGAATTTATTAAAAGTATTAGTTATAAAATAATGAACATAGTTATAAAAATTAATTGTGAATATTGTGTCATGTCGATAAAATGTTTTAAATAAACAATTATTGTAATAACCTACATAATAATAAATTTTTGGATCAAACATGTGTTTATTTTGTACCTACGCCTTTCCTTTTATCCCTTAACAAAGTCGGCAGCGTAGTTGCATCCTGATGGCGTTGCTCATGTTTATGTACATACCATCAACCACCTACATACCATCAAGTTGACAGCTGGCCTGCCTGACTGTCGAAACTTAACACAAAAAGTTATCTTAAATAATATTATCATTACTTACTAGTCATATAGACTCAAACAGCAAATTTTAATTACAAACTTATAAATAACAATTGATTAGAGTATGTACGCTAGCCAATTATTTTATTTATAATAAAATTATTGCTTTTACTTAAGTATGCGATAGTTCACACACTAAGATATTCACTGAGACAAAGAATGGTGTCTCTAGACAAATAGTGCAACTTTGTCTACAAGTGTGTACTAGCCTTTAGGATGTCTTTGGAGTTTAGGCTATGGCGAAAATAATCTCATTTTAATAAGTAAAATTAACATTAAAAATGAAACAATAAACAAAGCGTCCAGCAGATCATTTTGATGCTCAACAAGATTTGTGTGAATAAAAAAGATCTGTAGTGTACCTACCTACACCTAAGACCTGAACTGAATAACTTCAATAATTAAAGCTTACTCCAATGTAAGCCATCCTTCGCTACACACCGTCCATATTACTTGTGTTTTTCTGACAACTTGCTACTACGTCCGGTACATTTGTGTATATATCCAAATCGTTATCTACTACAGCAACCTCATCATCGTCATCGTCCTGGTCGTCACTGAGATTAACTATATCAACTATTTCCTTCGTCCTAACACTGTCTATAACAATAACTTCACTGTCTGAAACATCATTGATTTCTGTTTCATTTTCCGTAATATTAACTAATTGCACTTCCGAATCTGAGTCATCCATTTTATTACTACAGTCTACTACTTCCGAGTCACTTATTTCACTATTAGATCTATTAACGGGATTGGTGTTCCTAATTAACTTTGGCTTCGATGGGAGCTCATCGATCTTTATCCTTTTAAACTCATAACAATCATCATCAAGCTCATCTTCCAAGTTATAAATATCTTGAGTTTGTTCAGACAGAGTACGTTTTCTGCTAACATTTCCACTGTCCTGTAGTTTTTGTTCCACTTTAGTGGAAATTGTTGACCCTGGATCGTTATGATCTAACTTTTTGTACACAATAGAATTACTACTGACTACTTTGAGAATTTTATCGCCCGTAGTTGTAATCGTTTCTTGGGTTGACAGTTTCCTTTTTCTGTTTAAATTTAACGTGATCGGCGTACTGCGCAATATGGGCTCGGTGTTTTTCTTCCTCGCCTTGATTTCCTCTAGCGAGAGAACTTTAAAATCTAACGTGCTCCGTTTCTCTACCGTGTTCTGCTTCCTACCTGTTATTTCGTCTAGAGACAATCTGTCATATTTAGTTGACAACGCTGTCCGGACGAGTTTTCTCTCCTTGACTGCTTCGACGGGGGGTAGCGCTAGCGAGTCGTAGCTGTAGAAGGCCGCGGCTTCAGCTTGTATTTTCTCCAACAGGAGGAGTTCGTGTGACTTACTATTGGTGACGTCGTCAGCCAATGGTTTAGTCGGCGTGGAGGAAGGGACGCTTTCGTTATCCGACTCTGCAAGAACACACCAAGTAAACTTCAGATCGTGGTCTAAGACAATATTGATTTTCGTAATTAATTTTGAAACGACCCGTTTCTATTTTAATTTACTTGGAGTGTTCGTGCAATCGAGACCCATCTGAAAACGACTCGGGATTCATCAAAAATAATTACAAAAATCTATTTATAAAACGTTTTATTTACTCGATGGTAGATACAGTTAAACAAAATTTCATTTTTAAACAAAGCCAAAGTAATCAAATACCAGTTCCTATATTGGGGTTAGATAGCTTAAAAAGAACTTTCTTAAACACACGAGTAACTAATAACATATTTTCAAATTCTTATTTAAACGTAGTAGGTAGTCTAAATTATAACATAACAACAACCCCCACTAATAAATAAAACCTGGCTGCACTAGCGACATCACCTGTTTTCTTTAACATTGCTTACTGTCACTTTACAGAAATGCCTAGATCAACGAAAAAATACAAGAAAAAAAAACCAATTTTAAAATCCACCATCCTTTACTAATAGCGGTGTCCGCATAGAACGGGGATGTCCCTACTCTCTCTTATGCCATCTCTATCGCAATACAATACAAACCGTATAAAAACCACTTCACAACAAATAACCGTTTTCACTTCAAAATGAAAAATGACAACAATCAAAATGTCTCCTGTACTTACTTAACGAAAAACATCAAAACATTCTAAGCTTTACACGTATTGGTCTCACACAAACCGACCATGCCTAGACGGCCCCTAAAAAAATTTTTTTTTTCTGTGGGTAGTTTTGTGTAATAATTAGAAATATAACATTCCAACAAATTAACAAAGAGGTCGTTCACGCTTTGCTGTTTCATAATTTTATGTGAAGGTAATAAGTCCGATAGTTATATGCCTTCAGAGAAACAACAAGTGAAAGCGACCTCTAAGGGTTAATAATAAAAAATAAAATTATTCTATTCATGACAAACTAATACAAGAAAGCAGTTGAAGTTAGCTGCATTCAAAGTTACATTTTGTACTAATTCATTAACTTCAAATTCGCAAATTGCTTTAACTAAAACCATTTTTTTTTTTATTTGGAAGTTACTCTTTTTAAATACAAACCTCGTCTCGAGAGATTTTTTTTCGAGCCATAACTAACTCTACATAAATATCTCAAATCAACTATTACTTCTTTTTTTTTTTTTTCTTTAATAATATAAAAGTTAATAAATAATTTTATACATAAATGAGTTAATGACTAGTCGTACCATGGACCATAGACAATTAAAGAGTTTCTTTTGTCATGTTCAACCTTTTTTTTTTTATGTAATAAATATAGGAACTTTACTCTCAGTGCAAACATATAAAACAATTTCTTTATCTGAACGGTTTACACAACGAATAATTTGCCTATTTATTTATTTATTTATATAATTATTTCTGCCAAATATTTTATTTTTCATTTGAAGTACCGGAAGTGTTTGTTATTTAAAAATAATAAGTAAGAAAAGCCTGCACTCCAGACTTTCGACTATAAACATTCGCTGCTTCGCGACAACAGTGACATCATTTTGAGGACAATATTTATTATTTTCATTTATTTATTTTTTTAGAAAATTTTCATAGAAAGAGGGATAAACGGGAAAAGTTGGTACGTACAAAAATCGCACTGCGGGCGAAGCCGGGAGCGGACGGTACTCAACAAAATTGTTGCCATATACAGCCAACAACAACGTAACAAAAATATTTTAAAAATAATATACATAGCAATTTCTCCGAGTTAAAAAACATTTCAAACTAAAATTGTCGAAAAAAAATAATACTGAATAATTTGAGCAGAGGTTTTTTTTATAAAAAACTTCAATTAAAAATTTCAAACTCATCAAAAATTATCATAAACTTTATTAAAATAATGCAAAGAAAAACGATAATTTATAATTTCCATGCATTCATTTCATCGTGACATTAGTTAGCTGTCATCAATCAATAAAGATGGCTGCGATGAGGTATAGATATTAAGGTCAGCTCACACCGAGAGCGCACATTTTAAAAGGCTCATTTTCATTGGTGATTATATCACAAAGAGTAGTGTTAAAATTGCTTCAATCAACATTAATTTTATTTATTGTTGATCTGTGGCATCTATGGCATCGACGCATATTACCATTCTCTCAAAAGCGAATTTTAAGTTGCATTTTATGTTGCAGAACTTTTATTGAAAATGAGACCTTAGCAATTCAATATAGAACTAGTTCACTGAGTACCTTTTTGTGTAGTAAATAAGTTCTATTATTCTATTTGCAATTTTATAAAATGTGCGCCGCGTCGCGTTCCTCCTGTGTGAACTGAACCTTAGGGTCGGCGCACACTGGCTCAGAGTCGAATCGCATCTGAGCGTCAATCTAAAAATAATACATTACATATTAAACCCTATGTCATCGATTTCGTGCACACATTTCTATCGTGATAAAATGACGGAATAAGAAGCCTCATTCGCACGCCTGCGTAAGATAGAAATATGTGCTCTAAATTGCAGAAATAGGGGTTAATATGCCATGTATTATTTTGAGAATGACGTTTCGATGCACTTCGACTCGTGAGCCAGTATGCGCAGACCCTTAAGGTGAATTTCCCCGATGCCACTGTTTTCGCAAAGCAGCATACTATACATACATAATATTATGTCGTGTATGTACATACATCTATATTTAATACATTTTGTTAAAGTCTATCTAATGTTGACGGGTTCGGGTTAGTACACGGAGGCCTGTCGCGGCTCCCCCTAAACCTTGCCAAGCCCCTTAACAACCTACATCACTAACATACAAACAATTTAAAGGCATAAAGCTTTTTTTTTTTACTTTTTTTTCCTATATTATATCGAGTTACAATATTCGTGTATATATATTTTTATTTGTATTTTTTTCATTATATTTTACTTTTTAACCTATTTTATTATGTACCTTTTCACTATTATTATAGACAAAGATTATAATACCAACATCTATTAAAAATTGCAGACATGTTTCGAGTAAGCAAACTGCGAGACTCACTTTGAAACAATGCTGTATTGTTTTCAGACATAATTCGAGTGAGAAGAGCCTTTTAATTCATAAGTGGGATAAAACTGCATACTTATTTTTTTATTTTGTATGCAAGATTTTTTTAAATGCAAATTTCAGATTTTGCTCCAAGCATAATTTTTTTTAATACTTATTTCAAGTGCATGTTTGGAATAAGGGCTTTTAGACATTGTCACTCTTACTTAAGCAAAACTGCAGAGTGAGTCTTTTTCAGGTCTTACTCAAAACAATACTACAGACAGTTACAGAGTATTATTTTTTATATACTATTTTAATTTAATACAGTGGTGATAGAAAAAGCGAGAGATATTTTAAATGTCTAATTAGCTAAGATATGAAAGAGATTACACTCTCTAATAATTATTGCACATATAAAAATACAGACTCGGCTTTTTCATCATTGTTAAGGGCGAACGGGCAAGTAATGAACTTTTTAATGGTACAAATCATTGTCAGTCTAGATAAATCGAGGTGTAGCTACAACCGTCTATGTAATTAAGAGAAAACACAAAAAAAAACGCCTTCTACGGGCAAACATAAATTATTCTAAATAAATAACCAAAATATTTGGATTCAGTTTCCCAATTATATAAATGTGTATTTATAATAATATTTATACTTCATTTATTAATTATAACTCATTAGACGTTTGATGTCAACGGAACGTCGCCAAAAAAAACTAACAATAATATCTTATAAGCACTCATAGTTATACGAAACATATATACTTCAATTCTAAACTTTCCAGTGGGCGTTGACGTTTGACACATACCATCAAAACTGAATCCAACTACATATAAACTACCAATAAATACTCTATAATTGACTAATGAAAGAAAAGACAACAAAACCATCTAAAACTCAAGTTAATAATATCGCTACATAGATTGGGAGTACAAATTTGGAGAAAGATATTTCTTGTTCCAAAATTAATTTTACCCGCACTAAATAAAAAAAAAAAACATTAAAAAAATTCATTAAGGCCCACATTTCATTAAACGATCCCAACCTACGAGGAGCTATAAAGTAAATAAAACATTCTTAAAACTAATAATAACTTGTTATAAATAAATTATGTACTATACTTTTTTTAACACATCCATCGCATTACAACGTATTTTATTATCATATTGGCACGTCGAACAAAACGAATGTGGTACTATGTAATGGCGATTACCCATCTTGTCAAAGTCAATCAATCAATCAAATAATACTCTTTATCTCATTGTCACAGAGCAACTAAAATGTAATCTAGAGTAGAATACTAAAACGAAATCTTAATACAGTAGGAACCACTATAAGTCGAACCCTTGATAAGTCGAAAACCTCAAATGTCCCAAAAATAATTTTTAAAAACTTGATATCTCCAACCTCTATAGGTCGAAATAATTTTCCATTTTCGATACATATTTTTCTTCCACTCGAAAAAAAAAAACAAATTGGACCTCGTGTATTTCAAACATAGCAAGTTTGATTTTACATTTATGACTCTATATCGTTAAAAATCAAATTTTACTCTACAAATCGTATATTTCCTTACAAAGTCCTTCATAAGTCGAACTGGAATTTTTTGGAGTCTACCTTGAAGTTTTTTTTTTCCTTTTTTATGTTCAGGTCAGCAGATAGACTGACAGTCCACTTGATCGTAGGTGGCTACCGTCGCCTATAACGCACGCCACATCTGCTGCAGGTGCAAGATTGAAAATGGATAGGAAAATTTGACTTATAGAGGTCCGTCCTATTCTATCTTTTGATATTGAAAACAGACCAAATATTTTTTTTCTTAAAATGACAATCACAAACTGAAGTGAATGAATGGATTACCAATTTTATTTCGTTTTTTTCATTCTATATTTACTCTTGAATTTCTCCA
This sequence comes from Synanthedon tipuliformis, assembly GCA_947623395.1. Classification (NCBI taxonomy): domain Eukaryota; kingdom Metazoa; phylum Arthropoda; class Insecta; order Lepidoptera; family Sesiidae; genus Synanthedon; species Synanthedon tipuliformis. The sequence continues at coordinate 4,252,789 of OX392428.1, read as the reverse complement.
GTTTCCAAAATAATAATCAAAGAAATGACAATAAACAAATCTTGACAAGGTAGGCAATGGCCCGACTAAAACAATAGCTAGTCCAATATCTTGTCGATTTACTTAATCATAGACAATTACAAGTGCCGTAGACTATAAAAATTGTATATCACTCCTAGAAGCAGTGTCACTTGCTTTATTGAGAAAATGTGACTATATCTAGATAACTCTTATTAACTCCTTTAGGTTATATAATTCAAGTTTCCATTGTAAACCGCTGTGACGAATACGTAAAATCTACTTTTTCACATCAAACTTTAAAATTCATTTTACGATTTAATCACAATAACCTAACCTCATTCGAATGGCAATAAGGTTCACAATAAAAACTAAGTTTCGTTAAGCTAAAATACACATTAAACTTTGGCTTTGAGGGTCACTGTGTTTAATAATCATTTAATTCATAGTCTGGTAACAGTGATTCAAGCCGCATACCGCTAACGTACGATTTGAGAACAACGCGTTGCATTTAAAAATCTCCTGCTTTCAAATAAGAGGACTGTTTTTGACAAAAAATCACTTTAGGGAGTAATTACACTTGTTCTGCTCCATTCGCGTTTCGCTGGACGGCTTAGCTATTTTCACATTCATGGATTCGTCCATTTTTAAATCACACCGTTCCATTTAGCTTGTTGGCACGGTCGTGAATGGCGGCCTTTACACATATCATGCGAAACAAACGCGAAACGAAATCAGTCCGCTTTATTTTTACTATCAAACGAATTCGCTTTCGTCTCTGTGTGCTAGAGGCGTTACACTTATTACAGTTCCACTTCTATTAGCCGTGTATTTTTATTGTAATCAATATAAGACACATTTATAACTTCATCTTCATACAAGACTGCTGTTCTCTATGGACAAAAGCAGAATTGAGCTGAATAAATGTAGTCACTTCCCTACATATTGTCTAATTATATTTATAACAATAATAGGTGGCTGATAAAAGCGGAACCGTATAGCAACCGAAACCATCCAGAGAAACGCGAATGTAGCTACTCTCCGATTGTTTGTTCCTTATACTTGTCTTCTCAAATAAATCGTCCCCTTAAAGGTAAAACTCACTAAGTAAAGTTATGATGCATTTCCTATTGACGAATCAATACATTTTAACATTAAGCAATAATTTTAATTATTATTCATCTCGTTACAACATTTTATAAATTATAATATTTAAATAGTGTGCACGCACTTAGTGAAGATTGGTTTTAACTAAAGTACATTTTCGAAGAAAATGTCACTTATGAGTTTTTAACTTTAAGGGGACGATATGAGATGAGGTCGCAAACCTTGTTTTATAAGTAGCTTCAACTTTCAAGCAATAGTTTTCTTATGTTGCATTTTACGAAATTTTATCGCCTTAGTTGGAATTACATTAAACAGTGGTGGTATTAATAAAAGCGACGGTTCCCGAATCGTGTGTGAGCGGCCTATGAGATGTAGTTTCAGTAGAGTCTCATACCTTCCTCGAAGTTGACGACGAGCGGGTCGACGGGCACGGCGCCCACGGCGCTGACGGTGCCCACGCCGTAGTCGGAGTGGGCGTGGGCGTGGGCATGCGCGTGGGCGTGAGCGTGGGCGTGCGGGTGGCCGTGGGGCACGACGCGTCGCGCGCCCAACAAGTCGCCCGACGCGGGCAAAACGCCGAGAATTGCCGAGTCCAGAACTACTGACAACCACACACAATCACACTCGTTAAATAAATGAATAAATAAATAAATTCAAACAATTTCATGGATAAAAAACAAATAAGGCATAAATCGGCTTGTCCTGTAATTTTTTTATTGCCTTTGACCATTGTGGAAGAGATGTTGTTGAAAATAAATTAAAAAGCTGTTGATTATGAAGAAAATCAAGTGTATTACCTGGACGCTGCTGCTGCCAGAGCAATGGCACTGGAACTCCTCCTCCCGAGGCTGGTACAGTCGGGGCCACTCCCGTAGGTAGGGGCTGCGGCTCAACCGCTAAAGGCTCCACATTGTTTACACTCACCGCCTGTACAAAAAAATCGCTTTCTTACTGATGGCCGCACGAAGGCACATTCTAATATTAATTTAATCCGAGATTAAAATTATTTAAAAGGTACTCTTAAAATGGCTGTAACACAAATGAATCATTATCAAAAGTATTATAATGAAAGATTTTAATGAGTTGGCCTCTCAATACAGGACTAGTCTGCAAGTTCAAAGTTGGATAGGATCAAAAATTGTGATGTTTTCCATAGATGCAAAATTGTTGGAAATAGCCGAGTTAATTAGCAAGATTTAAGTGGCAATGGGCCGGTCATATCTGTGGTGGAACGGATAACCGATGGGGTAGACGAGTTCTCGAATGGAGGCTACGAATTGGAATACGTTTCAATGGATATCCTGCGGCCAGGTGGACGGACAACTTAAAAAGCATCAGTTGTAGTGGCTGAGGACTGTGTGTGGCAAGCCTTGGGAGAGACCTGTATCCAACAGTGGAGAGACACATGCTGTGATGATGATGATGATGAACTTACAGTGGATATTAAAGACAAGATATGAAGTTACATACGCTTTGTGGAGGTGCAGGTTGGCTTGGCGCTATCCCGTCAGTGCGTGCATCGGGATTCTTGTGCATAAAGGGACAATGCTTCTTGCGACAACCGCCCGGTTGATACTCCCAATAGCAGGGAATCTGCTTGCGGTTTTTCTGTAATACAAACATTACCTCTTATGACAATAACCTTTGACCAGAGATGACATTTAGTTTCCTTCTCCTTTATGACCAACCGATCAATATTTGGTGTGCAAATCTTGATATCTTGAAACTTAAAACCTTGAATTTTTGACTGTTTAGACTGCCCATAATACAACTCCTTTGTTGATATATCAGATTTATTATATTTAATTTTATATCTACCTACTACATGTAGGATAAGGAGAAGGGATTAGGAAGGTATAGGGCTCTGGCATTACTTACTCACTCACTCACTGAAACACAACAAGACCCATGCTGTTAATAATATTTCACAGTGGTCTTCTGTACTCAAACGACTGCCCTGCCACTACATAATTTACTAGTATGTATATTGAAATTGAACAAAGTATATGTGACTGCAAAAATTCAAAATAATTGGTGAAGCCAATGCGCATCGATCTAGTTGAATATAAACTTACCCTTAGCTCCATGTGACGTAGTTTACAATGTTTGTCTAAGCATTTGCCCTGCTGCCAAGCTGCACACATTGTCTCACAGCCCAGAGCAGACGGCTCATGCCGGAAAACGCAACTATCCCCCTGAAATTATAAAGTACCCACTTATTTTTTTTCCTTAGAACAAATAATTACTCCTTGGGAGTTTAAAACCTCCTTGAGGTTATTATGTTGTTGTATTTTCTGTGAGATGTTGTGTATATGATTCATGTGATGAAGAATAACAAAAAAATATGATATGGATGCAAAAACATGTCATGACAATCTTTAGCTAGCATACATACATTACATAATATGTGAAAAAGTTCAACATTACTAATTGGTATTACATTGATTAATACTGTTTGTCAATGTGAAAAAGATATGAATCTGAAAAATAAATTTACATAAACAATTTATATCGAATGAACTTACTTTAATTCTTTCTAATGTGATAAAATGTTCACTTATAAGATAGTGCCTTATTTGTTATTTTTAATTTGCTTTATTTTTAAATGTTAGTATTGTTGGTTACCCAAAGAAAATAAATACTCTCTTTCTTTCTCTGATATAAATTTGTCATATTATTAGTAGAGGTCCCTCAATGGTCGAAATGTTGTTGGTTTGTCTACGCCTCAAAAACACGAGACCATTTTAAATTCAGTTTTCACATATGGAAAGAGGGATAAACGAGTAAGATTTGTATATATAATTATTACATCTATTAGATAGTGAAGCCGGGTTGATAAAATTATATAAAAATATTAGCTTTCTCCAGTCCTTCCCCATATAAACAATAAAGTGTACCAAATATCGTATTAATATATTATATAGATCATACAAAGTTATTACTTCTGTAATAGAAACAAGTTGTAAAACGTGTTAGGTATACCTACCTACACACAATTGAAATGCCATGGTAATTGTTAACAAACGAATCTGTGTTTCTAGGCTTCGTTATATCAATCGTCTTAGTTTTAACGACACCAAATCAACAATACAATACCAAATCACTGCGTTTATTATCCGTTTCATTCACTATTAAATTAGATTTTATACTTAATAAAAACACCTAATATATTTACCTTAGTGCACGTAGAATAATAGTAGAAATAGCAATCGTTAAATTTCCTAGGAGACTCCATCCTGCGATCTTCCGTCCAGGGTCTGGAATTTTTATTAACACATGAAATTCTCTCAAAACAAATAAAGAAAAAACAAACACAACACTAAAAGAGATTTTGACAACACCATAAATAACGAATTACAAACGTTACTACATGTTTGTCTTAATTAAACACGTGGAAATTAGCCTAAAAAAAACTCGAAAACTGTAATTTTTGCACTGACAGTTCATGCACATCGCGGTTAGGCAAACTTCATTATAGAAGCCAAAAACATTTTATATTTTTAAATAAGATACTCACCGTGTATTATTATACTTTAAATAATTAAATTAAACAACAAATAACTATACAACACGTCTAACTAACAGAAAATAAATAAGAACGTCACTATTGGAAAAAAGATGTAGATATGGCGGACTTTCTTTTCATTTCATTCCATCATTCAACCCCACCAATAGATACTGCTAGGGATGTGCTTGTGTTGGATATCGAGTCTGTATAATCGATTTTTATCGGTAAATTATGTTTCGATAAAATTAATTTGATTAAATATTATAAGAATTATTATTATAGAGTTTAATCAGAAAGTATCTCTTTTATGAAACATGCTTTCAGAGCATTTGGTAGTCCGTAGTAAGTATTTCACTGCTATAAAGTACGTACATGTGTTATATTATAACAATAATTTATTTTTAAATTAAATAATTTCAAAAACTGGTATGTCACATTATTACAGGTTGATGCTCTCAAATAAGTATTTATTAAAAATAATATACCTACACATTCAACTGACGTAAATCGATGTTCGCTCGCACTATCATAATTATCAAGGTTTTTATATAGAATAGACAACACTACCTACTCGTTTCCCAATCCAAGGTTCTTAATGAGTATAGTAACCTGACTACAATATATTTCAGTTCCAGGGTAAATGTCATAAATTTTCCCAAATTAATTTACATAATTATAATATTATTGTCTTATGACTTTTGTGCGGTAATCAAGTAATCTTTGAGATGTAATAATTATCCCGCAACAGTTCAAGCGGTTTCCGAGAGCATAATTATTCAATGTATCACGGAATACCATATACCTATTATGTAAATGTTAAAATTTTCGTCTTAGCATCAATCAATCTATACCGATATAGATTTAAGTTCAGTGAAGAATTCAATATCCTTTTATATCTAACTACTGTAACAACAATTCTAATTTAGAAAATAATGATAATAAAGTAGGTATATATAAGCATAAGCACCTTACTTACTTTTCCATATTCAATATAAATGTATGTAATTGTATGCAGACGCTTTTAATTTATCATCCACGGCACGGCGTCGACGACCACAAAAATACTTGAGACGCCCACGGTATTACCGTGCCGTGCCGTGCTACGGCAAATTATAAAAGCGACCAATAGATGACAAAATTTCAAAATTATTGTTGGCAACACTGCAGGCTTAAGGTCCCGGAGACGGTCTTTAAAGGGTCCCGGACACGGTCAAACACGAAGATTTTGGTTTGAGTCAAACCAATTTGATCGTTTACGTGGTTGGTTTGACAGGTTTGATTTGAAGCTCGTTTGAGGGAAATTTATATTTTGGTTTGGTTTGAAGCGGAAGCGCCCAGTGTTGCCATTTTAAAATTTTATATTATATTCTAAATTTGGCATATTTTCTTTCTGTCTAGCACATTATTTTGTGGTTTAGCATATAGCATATTTTTTAGCATATTAACGTATAAAACAATAAATAAAAAAAACATGAAACGAAATCCCTAAAGTGGAAACACTGCTCTGTGACTATGTGCATATGAATTGAAATCTACTTCTAGTTGGTTTTGCTCTTGGAAGAACTGGAAGAGATTTTTCTATCGTTTTCACCAAGAAAAGTACAAGTTTTCTTTCCTAATCCACGTGAGCTGTATGTACCACTATGTAATGGTAAAAAAAAAACCACACAGGTGTTGTCAAGAATTATTTATTATCTATTAAACATGATTTTTATACATTAATTTACATACAATAAATAAATGCTCGCAATAATGAATGTGAAAGTCAACTATTATAAAAAGCAAACATTCTAATGCTATAGAGTAGTATTTAATTCAACAGTCATAATTTTAGTATAAATAAAACACAATATCTATACGTACGAGTATGTAGAATAAAAAATGAGATTTAAAGTACATACATAACTTTTCACTATATTTATCTACAGGCCGTTCCAAACAGGTCCCGAATGATATTTAAATGAAGGGTATCTGGAAAAATTACTCAAAAAGAAAATCCTACCTAACAAATTTAACATAAGATTTCAAAGAAATGCAAACACAAACATCTCGTCTTGCTACCAGACTTTTATAACCCAAATATGAAAATTACAACAGCCTGTAGAAGGGAATTGTTTGTGAAATGGCGAAAAATGTCATTGTTTTACAATGTACTCATGTTTTCCAGGTATATTACTCGTCGTTTCGACTTGTAAGATGATTTGAAATGAATGTGAACCTGACTGAACAGAAACAAAGACTCTAATGCTACACTTGAATTTAATTCTGTTTTTTTTAAGAAATAAAAATGTTGATAAAGAACATTTTAAATAACTAGTATGAAAAACATTTCACACGGTAAATTAACGTAGAACCACTTTTTTTTACTACAAGTAGCACATTCGTCCTACAAATTTAAACAAAAAATTTACATTAACCTCCCAAATTCATGAATTAGTTATACATCATTAAGGCCTATTTAAAATTACTAACACGATGATACCTTTCACAGATTCAAAAACATTTGTATTATTTCAATGATATAAAAGAACTACATGAATGCAAGCATACAAAATCATTAAAACTTGCTTTATTTTGTGGTAAAACAATTTGGAATGGCAAAAATACGATGATTGCGTTTTTAAGGCAACCAAAACTAAATGAAAATGATTTTCTTTTGAAAAGAAAAAAAAAGATATATCAGCATCTTTATGGTCGCTTCAAACAACGCAACTAGATTGCGGCCACACACTAAACAATAATCTCTTGATATTGATACTTTCAATTATTTTAATCATGATTTTAAATATGGGAAAATATAATGAAAACGATCACTAAAAAAACCTACTACACAACATAAATAATGATAATAATCATACTACAATATGATTGGATGAAAATTTGTACGAAACCAATACTGGAGGAGGGAATGTTTTAATTTCAATCAATTTTTTTTCAACATATTATATTAGATTACAATATACACACACACATCACTATTATGACGAGATTTTAGTTTCGGTCTCATCTCAGCTTAAAAAGTTTTACTTACAAACCAACTAGATGAAGACTACGGGCATGTGAAACCGAGGTTACATCTTTACAATACAACAATGAACCAACAAACAATCGTTACCACACAATAATAAGAATATTGCTATGTTACAAAAAAAAAAAACATTACAATCTCAAACAGTCTTATTACAACAGAAATTATGCAAGTAAAGCCGTTACGCACTGGCAACATTATTATTTTTTTCTAGTTTATAAATATGTAATCTTACTAGGATCACATAAATTATTTTGATTGTATAATAATTATTTTTTCTAGTTGATAATTATGTAATCTCACTGGGTTCACATAAATTATTTTTGATTGTATAATAATATAATCTAGTTTTCGTTAATTTACAAATATTTTTTATCGGTTTTCTTTATGTGAAGAGGTGGCTGGCTACCGTCGCCTTTAACACAAGCAAGACCACATATTTTTAAAATTTATAAGACCCATTTCTTGAGTCTTATCTATGGTCTTAGTGACTTGTGTTGCGTTCTCTAAACACTTTTTACGATCATAATTTATGCTAAATTTAATTTAATTTCAATTATTAGTGCAACATGTTCCGAGTTAACTGTAGAGGCAAAATTCGTAACTTCATATATATATAAATAATAGTATATTTATTAATGCTACTAACAAGCTGACAATCCCAGTTATGACTTTGCAAGAATGCCATTTTTTATACAAAAACTTGTCTATAGTTTATCGCTCTTTTCATTTATATATATATAAAACCGTACGAACGAAATCTTGTTAACTGGCTTAAGAGAATAAGCGAACTAGCGGACAGCGTCTTTGTATTATTTAGACTGGAGATTAAAATTATAGTTTTTTAATAATTCTATATTAATTTTTTGGTTTTTAATAATAATTTTGTTTGCTCTTGGCCAGAATCTAGCCGTGTAGCAGAAACGAACTTTGGGTTATATGACACATAATAGGCCAAATGGAAGGGAGTTTCAATCCTTGGCAGTGTTTTTAAAACGATATTTAATATGAAAGAGTTTTTAAAACGTATTCAATCCGAAAAGAGTATGTAATTTTGACAAGATAAGTCAATTAACGAACGCTCGATTATAATTCCAATAATAAATACGTAGTATACCAAAAATATATATTTCAAGTTTTTTCCTATAGAAATATGGATGTGTTTTAAAGCCGCGGTCAGTGCGTAAAGATTTTTCAACTGCCACGAACTAATAATAATAATAATACAATATAAAAATCAACAAAACCATTTAAGTTTTCCTTCAGTATACAGTACACGGGTTCATATAATTATATCAATAATATTTTTCGTATGACACGAAAATTACATTGACATCATAACACATGATACAAAACTATAGACCTATAGTCGAGGTCACATTTGCTATAATTTACAATCAAATAATTATATTACTGATTATTTTATTAATTGGCTTGAATATACATAATTATGAGAAACATGTATGTAGGTAGGTATGCATTTATTTTTCATAGATGACTCCTAAAATAACTTTCAAATATTTCCATTATTTTGTCAATAAGTTAAGTAAGTGTGCACATTTATAATTTGAAACTATTATAACCAAAAACATTTTTATAACCAAATTTTAATGACGCAATTAATAAGATAGAAGTGAAACTAAGGAAATTATTTAATAAGCAACGTGTTGAAACAGAAACAAAAATTCAAAAATTCATATATATAGAAAAATATTTGAAAAAATCTTCAAACACATCCTCATAGAATTATTATTGTTATGTTTGGACAAACAGAACAACTGATTTGAAAAACTAATTTTTTTTTCATAACGTTGTTTTTATGTAGTAAACCTTTTTTCAAAAAAAAAAATTTTTTTGCGATAAAAGAAAATTAACAGAATTTACAAAACAGAGGGCATTTTTAAAACCAATTTTTAAATAATAACTTTGCGATTCATTTAAGAATCATCTAGAAATTATGTGAAAAATCTAGGCGATCATTTCACTACAATTTAAATTATACCTATCTCAGCACTTTAGATATTTTTAACCGACGACGGAAATCAGTGAGTTTATGCGCTCATTTTATATGTAATGGGGCATTTTTTTTATTTCACACTTATTCAATGTGCAATCTATACTATATAATTATTATTTTTTAAATTTCAAGTCAGTTAAATTATAATTTTATTAACAGTTTTTGACGCTTTCTTTTTTATTGAAAAATCTAATAATTTACTTTTTAATATTAAATTTGACAGACAGGCTGACACAACATACAACACAAGCAACGCCACGGGGCGCTGCAAGTGCAAGGCGATCTTGACAACACTCGAGTCAACTTTTTATGAATTATTGTTGCCTTTACTAGATGAAATATGCGCCATTTTTATAGTTGGTCATTTTGACCCATATTCACTCTTTAGTCAATAACTAATTTTTTAATGTAATTTTACTGACTTCAATTTAAAAAAAAAATACACAACAGGTGTTTCCAATTCAAAACAACTTATTAACTTCAAAAAAAGACACTAACATCACAACACATAACTAACACCGTTCGATAAACCCCAAAAAGCTTACTTGTGTAACTCGGTCATAATTATTGTAATGTTCGATTTCATGGCAAGATTCAATCTAAACCTTTTCAGATTGATTTATCAAATTATGTCTCAATTCTATGCTCAAAGAGTCAACTTTTACATTGTCTTTGTTTAGCAATATTGTCAAGTTATTATGAAAGGCGAAATAACGAATGGACGTTTCACAAACTTCACAGACTACAATTACATACAATTATACTCGTTAAATAATCAAATATTGACCGAATACTCAAAACGCTTCTCAAAGAAGCCGTTCTTTGAGATTAAGCATTTAGTATATTATAGTTTAGTAGTTGGGTATTAAATTTTAAAAACAAAATTTCAATACAATTTTTAAAATCTATGAGTAAATTTAAAATACACAATCAGTACATAGACAAAAACAAAAAACCACACATCAAAGGAACTGGTAAGAGTTTGAATCAAAAAGATTACATACAATTTTTTTCTATATATGTATTTTCACTGTTTTATATAGCTGCCAAATTATACACCATTTTTTTCTTTTATTTAAAGTTAAATAAACACGTTGATTAATTTAACGCTTCAAATATAATATTAATGATAGTCTATTACGAATTTAGATTATGTAACGAGACACCAAAATCATTATGTATTTGAAAACTAGTAGCAAGCATAAGGACATAATTTCGATTGGCCATAACCATTTATGCTACACCTTTTTACTTATTATGACACGACTCTAATATGGTCATTATGCAATAAAAAGACAATGCACCAGTCGCTATTACCTATGTGGTTACTTTGTGGCATTGTACTTTATGTAGGTATAACTTTTCATGGCAATAGTTAATTTATTATAGTTATTAGTGTTATAGGTTTAAAGAGTTTTAGCCCTAATATATTTAGGGATTCAGTCGTAACAACCAAGATAATGTTTTCAGTATAAAATGCGCACATTCCGTCCTATATAATGTGTATTTTTATTTTGGGTATTGTATGTAAACTTGTTGATTATCTTGTCATGTGTTCAGTGTGAGTGAGAGAGCGTTATGCGGTCCGCGTGTGTGCGAGCGAGACAGCCTTATCTCTTGCCAGTACCGCTCTTTATCTGTTGCAGCTTGAGTCGCAACGCGTCGACACCCGCTTCGTCCTTCTGCGAGATCGGTTGATTTGTATGTAACTGGAATTTAACAAAAAAAATATTACCAATACAAAATTATTGTTCACACAAAAAACATGGCTCTGAAATTCGAAAATCTGAGCAAGCAAAGATGTGCAACAGAGAAGCATTGAGCGTACTGTGCAGTGTAATAGAGGACATAGCCAAGCTGCTATTTTTTTTAATTAAAGCAACACAATCGCGATTTATTTTCTCATAAAAACAATTGATATAACAAACAAAAATTTTCGTCGGATCTTAGACTGTAACATATTGTTATTCAAATATAAGCCTGCGTGACAATGAGTTTACCTGTAACTGTGGGTCGATGCTGTGCCTGGGCAGCGAGTTGTCGTTGATGCAGTCGGCCAGCGTGCGATTGTCGGCAGCCGGCGTCCGCGCTTCGCTCTCCTTCAAACCGGCCTTCGCCTGGACCAGAAGCAATGTCTCTTGTAACGTTTTTGCAGAAGTTTTCATATTTGGCTCTAGTCTGGACACACTGCGTTTCGCAATCAAACCTTAACCACCCCCATACAGAAGACAAGTGGGCTGTTGCGTTTTGGTGAGTGAGTAATGGATGTCACAACAGCCCATTTCCCTATCCCTACAATTAAATAACACCGTAGCTCTTACGAACCGACTGGTCGTGACCGCTCATTGTGCGTTCGCTCTGAGCAGTGCACAGTATCAGACTTACTCTCTAGTACAGATTGACAGATTAGTTGAAATTGAACCGATTTCAGTATCTAATCTACAAAACAACTCACCTGCAATGCTCGCAATCGTTCCAAGAAGAACACGTGAGATTTTTCATCATTCTCGTTGCTAATGTCTGGAACAATTTTTTTTTATATAGCTTCAATGGCAACAATATCTTACTTGCGCGAAATCAATTTTATATAATGAATTATAGTGTTTAAATAACATCTTTATCGTGGTGCCACCATTGTCACAGCGATAAAGATGTCAAGCTTTATTTTTATTATTTCGACGCGGACGAAGTCACGGGCACCAGTTAGTGTATTATATCATACCGATGTTGTCGGTGGTGTAGTGCGCTAGGAGCGGTGGGACGGCGCGCCGCCTCTGCTCGCCCACCTCGCGCAGCCCTCGCTCCACGAAGTTGCGGAAGTAGAACGACGAGCCCTGCATGAACGTCCAAATATCCACCTCGGGGTGCCGTTCCTGGGAAGATGCAACGCTTTCCATTAACTAAACATACCAAATTTATTGTAATGATCCCAATTCGGGACCCTGAGTCAGATTCTAGATTCAAGAATGACAATAAAATGGTGAATAAATAAATACCCGGAGATCGAACAGTTGAGAGAGGGCGTCCTTGTTGTGCTCCTTGCTGCCGATGCGCTTCAGTATGGCGGAGAGCTCCTCGTGAACGCCGCGCGGCAGCCGGCCGGCGTTTAACGCGGCGTTTTGAACGCCCATCCCCACGCTGCTAACCATCGCGCTGCCGTTCACCGGCTCCGCCACGCCCTCTTTCTTCTCTTCCAGCTTCAATTGCTGCAACGCACAACGACCGAACAAATTTAGATAACAATTAAATATTATTGATTTTGATCAAATATCTTGGCCCTAAATTAAAGACTCCTAATAAGTCTCGAATTAAGTCCAATACAACATACCTTAAGTACTTTAAGCAAATACGGATAAAGATCAGATTCGTTGGAATCTGGTATCTGGGTGAGGTGATTTGTAATAGAAGCCCCTTTCATCTTGACCAACGTGTGAACAAGGGTCTTCACCGTCCTGTAACAAATGACAACCCTATAAATATCCAACAAAGTGGATTTGGTTCTAGACATCTAGACACTTAGAATACTAAGTGTCTATATGTCTAGATAGATAGATAAGTGTAAGATTGGAAATCAATATTGGCAATATACTCTGTGGTTGACTGTACATTACATTTAGTATTTTATTAGTTTTAGTAGTAGTACTCTCTAAAGCTCTGCTGCTCACTACTCTACTTAGTAAACGATTCTGCCAAACAAAGCTTAAAATATTTGTGTGGATCAAATTTGCCGAGTTTTCTTGAAATATTATTAAAGTTTTGCGACTACCTTAAGCTGAACCTTAAGCTTGAAATAAATACCTGTAGGGCGTGTCGTTAATGTCGGGATTTTTCTTCCAGTAGTTGTTTGGGTAGGCCTTGTAGAATAGGTGTATCTTGTATAGCACGGCGTCATAGTCGACCGAGTTCACGTCCCACGTGGAAATCATCTTCAAGGTCTTCCAGAAGCACTTCAGCAGCAGATCCTGGTAGCGAGGGTACGCAGGTTCGCTCACTCCAATGGAGTCGTGAAGCAGTGAAACTATGGCGCTGGGACACAAATACACCTTTCATTAATATTTTTTTTCACATCTTATGAATTGGAATAACACACAATTTATCGCATTTGTATGAGAATAAATATTGACGAGCCCGTTGGATAAGTAGTGTTGGTGTTAGCCTTAACGCTCTGTTTTAGGGCGTTTCGAGTCCTGGCTGGGTCAACTTTGGAAAGACACTTATCAAAGTTGCCTCTGGTCTGGATCTGGTTGGTGTTAAAATAAAGGAGTTTTAATGCTAAGATGATTACAATCATCTTAGCCAACGCTGGCTTTTTGAATAAGGAGAGTGAGTGGAGTGGGTTACCAGAGCAGCGCCGTCCTCGGCGAGTGGTCGAGCATGCCGACGCAGACGTTGTTCAGAACGCGCACGAGCCGCTCGGCGTCGCCCGAGCCGCCCGCCGCTTCGCCGCCCAGCACGCGCAACAGCTCGGACAGCAGCGCGGCCAGCGCCGCTTCGTCTACGCGGCCGCCGCACCCCGCCGCGCCGTAGAACGCCGTCAGCGTGCCTGCCAGATACTTGTAGGCGGCCAGCGCCTCCGCGGAGGGCAGGCCGCCCGTGCGCAGTCGCCGCACCTGCGCCGCTATAGCACACACCAGACGCTGCTCGTACGCCGCCAGCGCCGCCCCCCGGCCCGAGCTCAACGCACTCGAGATCAGCGACAGCGCGCGTATCGCCGCCTGAGCATTTCATAATATACTTATATTATGTCTATTTATGACGACAGCGAAACGAAACAGCGAAACTGTTGTCTAGTATGGTTTACATTACACAAAGACGAAAGAGAAGTGATTACTCTTGTTAACAAATATGTAATTTCGTGACGACTTTTAATAACTGAAAAGTAAGTGAATAGTTTTGACTAGACAGACGGAACGTTGTAAGTTTCAGTACTATCACCGCCTATGCACAGGAATATTAGTCTCAGACATACGCAAATACAATACTCACGTTGAGATCTGGACTGGAGATGGAGTGAATGGTGTCGAGCAACTGAGAGTCATCGATCTGAGGCGCGGCGGAGGTCAGAGTCAGAGGGTGCGAGTGTGCGAGGCGTGGCGGCGAAGGGCCCATAACGCTGCAGATAGAACTCAATCATAATAATCAAGTGGCAGAGCACACTGCGTTTTGGAGTCCGTCTGGCAGCAGCAAAACACTTCCTTAGACCACCGTCTTCCCATATATATCATTTCAGTACTACAAGATTTTAGTATGTCTATTCTATGCCACTAAATAAAAATAAAAATAAATACTCCACTTACCTAGTCCTAACAATGGGTGCGACAGTAGGTCTTATGTTAGACACAGGAATAGGCTCGTCGAGGAACTTGATGTCGAGCTCAGGAAGTTTTAGTTGCTTTATAATGGGGATTGTTGCATCAAGTTGCGCTATCAATTCTGGATCTAAGCCAAATGGGCCAGTTATAACTTTCGGTTCTGGTGGAACCCTGCAACAAGTAACAAGTTTCACGATTATATATCCATATATGAGTAGGAATAAAAAGAAGACCGTGTACTTACGGATCGGCTGGCGGCGGTGGTGGTTGATCTTCAACTTCTTCTTCTTCTTCATATTCAGCTGCAGGTGTCGTATCCACTGAAATCACACGCCGCGGTGAATCATCCTCCTATAATATATTTAAAAAAATACAATAAATACTTACACATTTTTTTAAGATCTGTAATTAGTTAGAAACATTGTCGTTTTTGAAAGCGTTTCCGTCTCAGTTGCGGCATGAACCTTTAGTACCTATTAAATACTTGTATGGTAGCAATAAAATAAAATGACTGGTTGTAGAGTGGTAATAGAGAAAGTGTGTGTGACCTGTTGTGGCGGTTGTATAGGCCTGCCCGCGGCGGACAGCGGCACCACCATGGAGCGCCTCGCTTCAGCGCTGCGGCTTTTACTCGCCCGTTTTATACGCTCTTCTAGCAGAGACAGATCCTTGTCCGATATCTGAAAGTTTATATCGTGGAGAATGAGTCGACTACCATTAAATTGGAGCTCTGTAGTAGAACATTGGGGTAGGGCGCTGTAGTAACATTTTATTTAACTGTGAACTGTGAATAACTGTAATTTTGCGTAGTTCATGAAACATGGCCACCATTATTATTAGAATGAGCTTGTACTGACTTGGCCAATCATTTTGTAGACCTTCTCGCCCTCTAGGAAGTAGACGATGGCGACACAGTTGAGCGCGGCGGAGCGCACGGCGTTGTCGCGGTCGCCAATGTGACGCGCCAACTCCTTGAGCGCACCCGCGCCCGACGCCATCACCGACGACCCGTACAGCTCCACCAGGTGCCCGATGCACTCCAGGCACTCTGACATTGAATCACTCGTGTCAATGACAAGTTAATGATTGTCAATTTATATAAATTATGTAAAGTCACTTTACATAATTTATATAAATAAGACACTGGACACATAAGATCAGAAATGAAACCGTTCTCCAACGCGTCAAAATGCCCCGGAAAATGATAAAAACCATCAAAAGACGCAAGATTGAATATTTTGGCCACGTGCTTAGGCACGATAGATGTCTGCTCCGATTGATTATGATGGGTAAGGTGGAAGGAAAGAGACGCGCTGGGCGAAGAAGAAAGTCGTGGCTCAGGAATATCAGAGAGTGGACTGGAATTGGCTCGGTCGAGCAGCTGTTCCAGTTGGCTCTTGATAGGGATCGGTTCAGGAGGTTGACGGCTGACCTTCAGGACTGAAGAGGCACTTAGAGAGAGAAATGTAGTCACTTACCAGCTCGCTGTCTTGCATTTTTCGATTTTAATCCCTCCATCAAATAACCAAACAATTTGGTTACAGAGTACACGACGCATATCTGTTGGAAGAGAGCCTTCACTCCGTTACGCACCGTGTCTTTTGGATCACCCACCTACCACAAACAATTAATATTGCATAAGACATAATTAAAATTATAAACTAATCCCAAACTTTCTACGCCATGTCTGCTCTAAGTTGCTAAGGAATTAAATTGTAAGAACGTACCGTTTTCTTTTTGCTTTCATCTGCGATTTGACTCTTTCGAATATATTTTTAAAGTTCATCATTATACTACTCAAAACTTACCTTCAACACTAAATATGGTATAAAACAATTAGCTTCATATTCCGCCATTGTGTAGTCACTGTCAATTAGATACTGGAACACGATCGCAAGATACTCCAGCCCCTTGAGGATTACGGAAGGATTTGTATCAAAGAATCTCAGGGTCAGCCACTTCAGAACCAAATCTAGATTAGCCATCAGAGCATGACCGTTCTCCTGCAAATCTTCCGATAGAGCTTCTATAGCTTTTAGATGATACCTGAAAAATATTAATTGTAAAGTTTTCGGCCCCGAATTTTTTAACAAGATTTGAGAGTATTTTTACACAGAGAACCAGAGAATTGTAAAAAAAAAGTAATCATTTTTTTAACTTCTTATATTTTAGGTTCTGATATTATTACAAAAATGTACAAAGTTTTGAAACAGATTATTAAATCACTTGGACATAATATTATGTTTTCCTATTACCTGAAGTCATTATGAAACATATTGGCTATGAGCTGTTTGTTGAGTCCGGCACTGTTCATCTGCTCCTTGAGAAGCTCGAAGAACTCTTCACGTGGTTGAGTGAAATTCCATTTCAGAACTGTTCAAATAAAAAATAATAATAATAATAATAATACAATGAGTAAAATGCATTTTGCATATTGTTGTATTATGACTTAAAACTAACATTGTTTTATTTACATTCATAAAGAATTAAATTAAAAAAATAAAATATTTATAATACATGAATATAAAAAAATTAAATATAGTTCAAATCCAAAAGAAATGGGTTATTTTTGTCTTATAATTAGGTATTTATAAAACGTTTTCAATGGTAGATAATATCCTAGTTGACGGCTAGGATAAACAGTCTTTGAAACAGTCTTTGAAATAATACATACAAACATAATTTTGATTTGATATAGAAATTTATGTCCTGAGAATAGGCCCTACGATGCTTTCATGAGATCAGCACTTGCATAACCACTTTAATATTTAAAAAAAAATATCACACAATACCTTTAAGTTTCTGGTCGTCGATAATTCTCTGGTTCTTGGCTGTATTGTTGGGTAAGAGGGGCGAACAGTCTTCATCATCTTTCTTGCCACGACTGGATGCTGAAGTGGGCTTCGATGGAGCCTGCGAAAGACAGAGTTATTCAGTAGTTATTGGAAGATTAAAAAGAAAATGGTATCATATTAGCACCTACACCTCCAGAAAGGAGGATAAAGATCGTTTCAATTTTTACATTGTAAGAAGAGAAGAATTATCAACTAATTCTACCAATTCCTCCTGTGAAGAAAATGCTTTAGATTGCTTTAGATTGATTGTCAACGACTGACCTTTCCTTTAACAACGGGGGCCTTCTTCTCTGCTTCTTTCTTGAGTGCTCCACCTGTCTTCACGCCCCGGGTCTCTTCCTTCTTCCCTTTGCTGGGTAGAGGTTGCATTGGCAGGTTAGGCCGAGCCTTGTCTAGAGCTCCTTGCACTACACACTTGGAGCCAGGCTGTAAAACATAAACTATGTAATAATAATAAAAAAAATTAACGAGATTTTTTTAATTTTATATTTTATTTTTCCGGCCCTGAGCCACGCTACTATTACATTTTATTTTTCAAGAAAAAAAGCAGCCCAGTTACTCCTTATAACATCGGCTATCTATCAATAAAAGTTGAGTGAAAATCGGCGCAGCCGTTTTGGAGATTAGAATTAACAGACAAAAATTTAAAAAAATGTTTTTTTATTAGTACTTTTATAAAAATAAAAAATAAATTTAAATTGTTTAAAAAACTGTCATACATTTAGTAAAAAGTAGTTATTTTGACATTTTAATTTTAATAATTAGTACGGTTAGTGTAAAGTGAGCATTACCTTGAGCTTGTCGAGCTGCTTGTGCATGGGCTCGTAGCCGAGATGCAGCATGAAGGGGAAGACGCAGTCGGCGGCCGCCTTGCGCACGTCGGCCGAACGGTCCTCCAGCGCCGCGAACAGCAGCGGCACGCACACCGATAGCTCCTCGCGCGGGAACGACTTCAACGCCACTGGGCCACAAATTTATACTCTTTTTACCAAGTTACCAAACGCATTTAACCCACGGGCTTTTGATGGTGTCGCCAATATATCACAATGTAAAATGTACGCCCCCGATATCTATCGGATGTGGAAACGCTCTTACCGTCGGGCAAGTGCACGGCCAGCCACTGAAGCAGCTCGGCGCGCTGCAAGGGCGATGAGCCGCGAAGCGCGTCCACCACCATCTCGCCCTCGAAGGGAGCGGCGCCGCCCGCCACTCTGCACCACGTAGTCACGCAGGACACCGCCGCCGAGCGCATCCATTGCTTGCTGTCGCCGAACGCTGCAAATCAAAACGCCAATTTAAAATAAAATAAAAACCAATTAATGTCTTTACATTTATAATCTCAGCCGTAGGATATCCATTGTTGGTTTTACATTGCTCAATGCACGATTTCGTAAACCAACGCATAATACCAATACCCTCAGATATTATAAAGAGAGCAGCATCTCATAAAAAAGGTTTAAACCCCTCAAAAGCTTAAAATACATTCATAATTTTAAAAAAGAAATAAATCATCATCAGCATCATTTCAGCCGTAGGACTACTACTGCTGGACATAAGCCTCACCATTAATTTTTCAAAAGGACCTTTCACAGAAACTGATCGGTCACCAGCGACAGTTGGCTTTACGTACTGTATGTCCTGCCCACTGACACTACAACTTACTGATCTGCCAGTTCAAGTAACATACCTTGAAAGAACACGGGAAACAAAACTCTAACGTGCTGTTTACACTTGGGCCCCATTGCAATGGCGAGCTGTTCGCAAATCTGCAACGTGGTCTGCGCCAACTTGGAGTTGGCGTCCATTAACCTGGCGGTCAGGACTGTGGGCAGCTCGCCCAACGAAGACTTGATGGGCGCAGAGTTCGATATTATCACTTTCAACTTGTCTAGGGCTTCATTTCGAACCTGTAAAGACGAAAAAGATTATCATAAGGAACCAGCCATTTTCAGCATTAGACATCAAATGTGTAATATAACATCAGATGTATGCTGATTTCTATGCAGCAAAGTTTTTAAAATCTATGCTGTACGTAGCTTTTACGTGACAAACTAGGCGAGGATGACAAAACAGGCAATGTAAGAGCTTAAACTAAAACGGTCCTTAAAACATGTGCAATAGGTAAGAAATTAAGTAACCTTCCAGTTCTTGTCCGACATCTCTTGCATCAGGGCGTCGGTGATGAGAGGCGCGATGTCGGTGCGCGCGCGCGTCTCTTCGGGCGCCGCCTCAGCCTCCGGCTCCTCCAACTCCTCCGGACCCTCTTCCTCTTCGTCACGCATCGACCCCTTACTGGCCGACTAACAACACACATGCATTACTTATATTTGTATTCAGAAAGCCATCGAAATAACATGACCGTCGGAAATGTTATTTGAGATAAAAAATATCTTAATGCCACTAGAATCAAATTATTTACAATTTACAAAACTAACTCGGAAAAAGATTGTGATAATAATATGACACATCACATTATTATTATTACGATAAAATTGACAAACCCAGTAGATGAGTGGTTCGGGTGCATGCTTTAACACTGTTTCTAGGGTGCCCAGGTTCGATTCGAAGTTGACCCAGTAGGGTCAAATGCCTAAAGTCTGTCTGCAGGCCTCGATATAAAAAAAAAAACTTGTTTTTAGCCCACAGAGAAGTAAAAATATTCATACCTTACTAACTTTCCCTGGCTGCCTAGTGGGCGTAGGGGGAGTGCAGTTGGCATACTTGTCCACCTCCAGACTGATAAGTTGCTTGGTGGCCGCCTTCTCACTGTCGAAATGGTTCACCAGGGAGGGTCCAGTGTAAAGGGAAAGAATTCCCAGGAAGTTCACCGTAGATGTTCTGACATTCTGATTAGTTGCTGATAATGCTTTCTTAGAGTGGGCTACTATACCCTTTATGTTCATGCTGTAAATAAATATAACTTGTTTGTAATCGATGTTTTTTTAAATATAAAAAGCAAAATTTGTTAGCCAATGTATGTATTAATCCAAAAAAGATCTATGAAAGCATTTTTGTACGTGTA
Organism: Synanthedon tipuliformis; assembly: GCA_947623395.1. Taxonomy (NCBI): domain Eukaryota; kingdom Metazoa; phylum Arthropoda; class Insecta; order Lepidoptera; family Sesiidae; genus Synanthedon; species Synanthedon tipuliformis. The sequence continues at coordinate 4,231,943 of OX392428.1, read as the reverse complement.
TATTCTTATACGTAGTACATTTTTAGGGTGATACTCATTTTGATCTGAAGGTAAATTTTCGTCTAAAGTTCTGTATAATACAGTGAGTAAAGGTGCTATATTTTAGAACTGACCTAAATCCAAACTCTTTGATGGCGCCGCTCATCCAGTTGTACATCTCCGACTGGACTTTTGGGTTTTTCTGCGAGTCCATAGCGAAGGTGAGTCCCTCGTTGACGATGTGTTCGAGGCCACACGCCTCGGCCAGCGAGGTGAGGCAATCCGCGGACAACGATGCGCACGAACTCTCACCGAGCTTCGATACAATATCTTGGATTACAAAATTAGCAGCGATTCTGGAAACAAAAAATATTCAGCTATCGCGGGACGCATGGCAGATGTGAAACATCGAAATCATTTTGTATAGAAAAAGGGACGGTTTATTACAGGCAATTAATTAAAAATTTACAATAAAATCTCAGCTAAAATCAACGGCCGTACCTGGGGGGTTTCGCTGAGCCGAGTAGAGTCGTAGAGTTACAAGTTCCGCCAAAGTTTTGGTTAAAGTTTGGTTAAATTTTGGAGTCGCCTCGCCAACAGCAGGTTTCCCCCATCACAAAAAAGGACAGACACGGCAGGACCCCATTATTTTATACTATGTAAAGATTAGATTATACTTACGTGGTTACGGGATAGTTTTCCGTGATGTACTTGCAAGCTTCCAGTCTCGCCTTCAGCACTTGAACATTGGTGTCCTTGAGGCCTGGCTTTTTATTTAGGATCCGGTACAATACTTGAGCCGACGCGTCTTCGGGACTCAACCCTTGGACTGTAGAGAGGAACGATTGGACTGCCGCAAGTCGACTCTTCCAATTGCCATCGCCCAGATCTGATTGGAATACAAACAAATTATGGAAGTTGAAAGGATAAGAGATCGCTTCACAAACAACAAAAATATGTATACAATACCCATAATAGCTACTACTATGAAAGAGACAAATGTGTGCTCAAAATTCGATTTCCATAACAGTTTGTAATACGAGTCGTAAAATTCAGGTCACTTTAAAGCGTATGAACAAAAAGACCATATATGTTATCTATATAACCCTGTTATCTACCATAAAGAAATCATTTTCTTGGTCAGTATAGTTCGTCATTTTAGGCTTATGTATATCATAATCTATACTTATAATAAATCTGTATTGTATGTATGTATGTTCTTCCATAACTCTTAAACGAATTAACTGATTTTCATGAAACTTGGTAGATAAACATTTAGACGTACAGAACACAGAATAGACTACTTTTTTCACGCGGACGAAGTCGCGGGCGCCAGATAGCACACAATAAAACATTGGTTAGAAACATTGGTGATTAAAAAGAAAAAATCAATATGTATTTAGACATGTGAATGAATATAGTACCTGTAAGGACGTCAGCCGGCAGCAGTTCCTCAGCCTTGGCATCAATTTCCTCCTGGGACAGTTCCTGGTCGCGTGGTGGAGAGGGCTTACCTCCCATCTTCTTTGCAGCAGGCTTTTTAGCACCTACACAATATTAAATGCTTTTAAAAGTAATGTTCTCATCGACAGTAGATGGCAATTGGCAAATTATATCATCATTTTGGAGTTTATTAAAAAAATTATAAGGTTGTTGCCTGATATTACAATAGATTACGTACTCATGTGTAAGTTTGTGTGTAAAAATGGAAACGTCAAAGCATGTGACTAGTTCCAATAAAGATTGTAATGTTATCGATGCAAATACCAAGAAGGAATGAAAAACTCACCTGGCTGCGGTCGCTTTACAGGCTTGGCTTGTGTGGAACCAGCGGAAGACTTGGAGTCACCTTTCGCTGCCGGACCAGGCGCTGCCTTCTTATTATCCTTTTGAGGAGCTGCTATTTTCACTTGAATCACAGCCTACAGAAATCATACATAAATCACATTACAACACATATTTTCCTCTGCATGGTATGAGCAAACCCACTGCAGGACATGTTCTAAAAAATTGCTAGTCTTCTCACACACCAGTTTCCGTCGAGTAACGGAAGAGAGTTAACATGAACCCGCCTTTTTAATTTTATTTTTTTTATGTTAAGGTTGACGGAAAATTGACTGTAGGTGGCTACAGTCGCCTATAACACAAGCAACACCCGGAGGTGGTGCTAGTGCATTGCCGACCATAGTAGAATTAAATTAAGGATAAGGGTTTAGGAAGAGATTCTGGACACGACAAAGATTACCAAAACCCTCGCCTCACACTATCCCTTACACTTTACCATATCAGAGTCTACAGAGCATTTGCACAGTATCTAGTGTTGTATTTGTGTTTACTGTAGCTGCGCCAAAAAAGTATTGCGACAAAAGTGGCCATTGGCTTACCTTATCAGCAAACTCCTTGATTTTCTGCTCCTTGAGGTTATCCAACTTGCCAATGTGGGGCGTGATATTCTTCTCGCCAACCAGCTTGGTCGCAGTTCCCAACGCTTCTGCGGCAGCGTCTCGAACGATCGGCTCTGAGTGGACCATTCAATTATATTTATTTCATTATGAAGACATTATTACAACTAACCTGTAAGACTTTCCTATAAGACAATCGTCTATTATTTCAGAGCAAATATAAGCCATTGGTCGCTTTTATAATTTGCCGTCGCACGGCACGGCACGGTAATACCGTGGGCGTCTCAAGTATTATTGTGGCCGTCGACGCCGTGCCGTGCCGTAGGTTGCTTATATAATTCGCCGTAAAATCATTATACTTATACCACTTACGCAAAACTAGCGCCACCCCGCGCCCGTGTCGCCCGACTACGCACGCACACAACTTCCAATTTCTTGTACGTACACACTACACTCTCAACTTTGCCGCGACGATTTGATGGGGAGCGCAGTGTGCTATGGCGACGGCACGGTAGACCACGGCATGCCGTTGCCGTGGATGATAAATTAAAAGCGTCTGCATATAATTACATACATTTTGCTTTCCTATCTTACCGTGACGGTAAAAACGTGCCGTGCCGTGCTACGGCAAATTATAAAAGCGACCATTAAAATCTATGAGAACGAACCTGCACTCTCGATCAGTTTGAGTAGACCCGCGACATAGGCCTTGATGAGTTTCTTGTTGAAGGCTGCGGGCTGTGTCCGGCAGAGGGCGCGCGCCAGAAACAAAGCGCTCTCCGCCTTTATAGTCGGATTCTTGTTCTCAAAAGACGCCATCATGTCCTCCATTATCGCTTCCAAGTTCGTCTGAATAAGAGTTATATCATTTTTAACTATTCGATTTACGAATGTGTTTGTTTTTACAGCATTGAATGCGTCCATTCAACTTTAAAGCGCGTACGCTACGCATATCCATACAAAATTGCAGTTTTTTTATGAACTACCTGAATTTATACGCTGAACTTATTACCTGACTTGGACTTTTACTATTCTTGTAGTTATTGATCTGATTCCAATTTTGAGTCAGAATACTACTTTCGACTTTGTGAAGCGATTGATTATCTTATTTCACAAGTATTTTACACGCGGCGTAAGACTTACACAAGGATATATAGCATCGATTGCATCTCGTAACGCTGTCACTACATTCGTCTTCTTTTCCTTGAACTTCTCCAATAAAGCCTGTACACACGCGACAGCGTACGGCTGGAATTTAGCCCGCAAGCCGCTCGCCACCAGTCCCAGCAGTCGACCTCCCAGCGCTACCAGCATCACGTTTGTGTCTTTCGATATAACCTGTAAAACATTAACAATTAATTGCATGCCTGCAAAATATACTTTCAATATACAACATGTCCATTTTAACCACTATCTGTTGACAAGTGAATTTTATGAGTGACATTTTAAACAAACAACTCAACCCAGTATCTTTCATCGTGGCTCAATTTTCACCATCATATCAAGTAGGTATCATTTATTTAGCCTTTTAATAAAAAAGACGTATTCTCTAAGTCGAAGGAAATGTCTTTGTCAAGTTGCAATTGGTGGTGGCTTAACATCCTCCATACTTAATGTCCAAATTACCAAACAGTGAAAATAAACTTTAATTTCTTGATAGTGAACTCCACAACTCTATATATAACAGTACTATATTAAAAATAGAACGCTAACCCTCTTCAAGGCCCGAACCAGGTCAGCATAATCTCCAGGCTCCAATCTGGGTGCAGTCTTCAACAAAGCCTCCAACGAGTCCAAGGCCTCTTTCCTCTCTTGCCACTTTTTGGCTTCCAACTTGGTGTAGAAGTCTTTCGGTAGCTTGGAGAGAATTTCCACTGGAGTCATAAGATCGTAAGGATCGATGTCACCGGAGTCGCCTCCACCACATTCCGGATCGTCGTCATCTGCAGCACCTGAAAAAACGAAGTAACTAGATTAAAAAATGTTTCAAAATGTCCATCTCTCGAGTATTGTACTGTTAATATTTGATAACACTAAAGCCTTGTTGGGACCTACTTTAAAAATAGTAGCCAAAACTACTCGCTACTGTCCAGAAATCGTCCATATTACAGTTGAGTATAGTACATGTGGGCGGTGTTTTCAAGATAAATTTGTTTTAAAAAATTTCAGGTATATTTATTAAAATGTTAAATTTTAAAATTTCAAAAGTGCTAACACAGTTTAGTTTTGAGTCTTCATCTTCACAGTAGCTGAGCATGTTTCACACTGGCCTATCACACAGATTTAGCATTTCAGCGTAAGGATATCATTATAAATGTGTTATGGTGGATAAATTTTTCTTACCATCAGCATTGTCAGACGCTGGAGTGTCCCTCACTCTGTGCTGTTGTGAGCGCAGATATCGCGTAGGATGAGCTCCGCTTCCTGTGAACGCGTCTCTCAACTCTTGCTGCAATACAGCTTGCAAAGATGCTATGTGGGGCTCAATCGCTGGCCCTATCCACCTATTAAAACATTTTATTTTTTTAATATTTATGTAAAGGTCGGCAAGTAAGCTGTATGATGACTGTATGTAATGGTGGGTGGCTATACTGTCGCCTTTAATATAAGCAACGCCATAGGATCTTATTTCACTGTGGTCTGGTCGGCTGCGAAATTTTCGCGGTCGCGTTAATTTCGCAGTCCCCCAAATGACTGAGAAATTAACGCAGTATGCCCTGCCCAACTTAAACTGCATATATGGTAGATTCTATTCCCAATTAAGAGTCAAATATCTTTGGGGCACCAACATACCGATTCATTTCGATGACCAATGCCTTCATTTCGTCTCTAACATTCTTGTCTCGATCGGCCAACAATATTGGTATCTTCTTCACCATAGGTTTAATAGCAATCACCTTATTGCCAAACTGTTTTAACGCTGTGGTCATTGCTGAGATACAAGCCGCCACCACTTTAGGGTTTTTCTGTTCCATACCCTTCATCAATTCTTCTTGAACTATTTCATGTTTTTCAATTTCTACATACATTAAAGTTATCTGTAAAATAGAGATGTCTCGTTATGTAACATTTGAGGCCACCGCTAAGGCAGTCAAGGGATTTTTTCCTGGACATATTTTTTTTAACCTAATTCAAATTTGAGATATTATGTTTCATTTTATTGATGTCTATTTTTTATTGAGGTTAAGTTTAGTAAAGTTTATAAGTACATTATATGTTAAAGGGTATAAATTATTTTTCAAACATTGATCTGCTTTTTCAAGATATATAAATTTACCTGTAATGCGAGTTCTTTAGTCTTTGTTTTTGGAGCAGCAATACATTTAGCCACAATACCAGACATAACTTCACCGGTTGTTTTGCCAGCGACTCCACAATTTTCCACAAATACCAATGTGGCTTCCATACCTAAAACAGATACAAGTTGGAATTGTCATTCAACTCATTAGAAATAATAATATATTGATAAAGAAGCTGAAAATTCTGCAGCCCTACATGAGAACAAAGGTATATGGGGATAGCACAGCCAAAAGTATTATTTCTCAACATATTCCAGCCACAACACATTTTTCCTTATCATTTCTGGATGTTGCACATACATTGAAATTGACTATTGAATGATTAATGCAAAATATGAGGGTATTTTAATTTTATAAAAAATATCTAAGATGTAAAGCTACAAACATTTCAATTCATTTCATGGTTTGATCAGTTTGGCATCAATATGTTTTTAAAAATCAATAAATATTAGCTGAACAAAATTTTATACAAAAAGCAATGGAGAATACTTGTATTATTGAAGTTGGAAACAATTTTATGTCTCATACTTATAAACCAATAATAGATGGATTTTAAATATAAGAGGGATTTTCATTATTATTTAATAGCTTAAGAAGCTGTGAGGATAAGCTAGTAAGGAAATATAATAAGACAAATTGGTAGTCATTTAGGAAGTAAGTAATAAATACATTAACTACATGAATAAGTTACGTTCAATTGGTACTAATTGAATAATGACAATGTATAGATCCATCTTACACAATTGTTCTCCTTATATGTACAGAATTTACTATTACCATCAAAATACTACATAACTATTAACATAAACTGAAATTTTTAATAAAGAAGGAAAGGGCCTTTAGACAATTTCCCAGTTACTAAGACCCTTATTATGGAATTTAAAGAAATCACCACTGAAAAATGGTTTGCCTTATAAAGCAACTAAATAAAAAGGATGCGCAAGTTGTTAAATTTCATTTAATGACAGCCGTATTCTACAGTAAATAGAGATATATTAAAAGTTGAGAGTGTGCAATAAACATAACAATGGATGGTCCAACCTACATAATATTAATTCACTAGTCAAAATATTAAAAAAAAAAAAAAAAAAAAAACTAAGAACAATTGTGCAGTAATCTCTGTAGCGGTAGATATTGATTTTTTTGGTCTATGCCCTGTGTTAGGTTTGAATATATTGACTTTAGATATAAAATGTCTTGATTGTTTTGGATGATTCCAAAAGAGACTCCCACAATTAAATATTAGTATTATAAAGTACCATATAATAGGTAAGAAACAACTAAAATCAATATCAAGAATACTTAAATACAATGAAGCCTCATTAAAGTTCACCTTGAAATTAGCATAGAATGGTGGTCACAAGTCTACATGAAGTGAGTTCCGAATAAGAGATCGCATTTCATGTGTACATCATAAAATAGCATTTTATAATCATATCTCAAGACAGGATTAGGATTCAATATGTCATTCATTGTTAATAAAAAAACTATGTCAATCTTGAATGTTGCTAAACATTAATTGAATGTTGCTAGCAGTAAACAAGGCAATTTTATTGATAAGTAAATTTTTTTAATATAATAGTTTTAGTTTAGAGTAACAAACCTTTTTCCTGAGCGATTGCATTGCTGTCCGTCACAAATTTTTTGATCAATCCCAGATATTTGCTCCATTCTGGTGATTTTTCATCATCAATCTGATTAAATAATTTAATAGCTTCTTCGTATCCGACAACTCTTGCCTTCCACAGTTTATGCACACATTTCTCCTCTGTAGGTAATTTTTTATATTCATTTTCTTCTTCCATTTTGTCAATTGGTTTTTATCACAATAGAAAATTTCAGGTCTGTTGAAAACACAAATTATAGGTAATCGTTTCTTTAAAAAAAAACAAGCTAACCATGAAAAGTAAAATATGGTTCTCTACATACATAGCTGGTTTTCGCCTTTTGTTATTATTTAAAAATAAGGTCATGGTGAGTGAAAAATATCATACATCAATATAATATTATGTTAATAAATATTATTTACAAATATTATTATTATTACAAAGTTTATACTGAATTTCTACATTTTAACCAGTATTTTAATCATAAATTGTTGTAAAAGAAATAAAATCGTACTGAAGTATATAGATGAGTAATTTTAGGAATTCGTCATTTAAAAGAGACAGACGTCGCGACACAATGATTACTTTACCTTATTTTGTTATGAATGTAGGCGTGAATAACCGCGACATGAAGTGAAATTTGCAAAGAAAATTATTTTATAGTAAGTATTTAACCATAACAGTAACGTATGTACTTATAAAATGATACTCATAGCATGTAATGGCCACCAACCAAACTAATGTTTTAAAACTAGAGCCGGTTCATTTATAGCTGTGATTACAATAAAACGACATATGAAACTGGATCACACACAGTACGACGACAACGGTCACTTTCTCATGCATACAATACAAACAAAAATTTCATTCGAATGTAATGTCATTTTACTTACTGCAAAACAGCTGTCCTTATATTATGTTCAAAGTTAATTACTGTGAAATCATAGGACTTCCATAAGAATAATAATTCACATATTCAATAATCTAAAAAACGGGAAAATTTACTGACAAGAAATAAATTTATCTTTTCCGTCGTCGTTTTTTTTTAATTCGTAGCTAAATTAAAATGGACGGTAAACTAATAAGTGTTGCCATGCTATTGATGCCATCATTGCCAGTAGCTAGCCAAACCGAACTACTATAATATATACCAGCCAGAAAAGATTGATTATCCGATCCGAGATCGGACAGAGAAAGAACTTATGGAAATAATGCTAAATAGTGGGTACATACATCTTCTAGAGACAGACGAACCTTTATTTATTTATTTATCATAATGAGTTATTTTAAAATTAACATCTACAATTAAGGAAATATTTGAGCATAATTTCAAGAAGAAAAACAAATGAATGTACCTAGTATCATCACAAAACAAATTATATAGTTATCATTACAATGATAACAAAGTCCGAAACCTACATTATAATGGGATTACCGTAATTTACAAGAAATGTTGCCAGGAGAAGACAGAGGTATACAGAGCTATTTTTGAACTTGGGGTAAATTTCGTGTAAAAAATTACAGTCAGTTAATTATTCGAAAACTAAAAAGGTTTATATACATAGATACACCAACGAAATAGTATATCTACATACACCTATAAATATCAATTAAATAGTATTAATTTAATTTTCGCTGTACTTTTCTTATGACATTATGATTATGAATTATGACAGTGCGATGACATACTGATGACAGCTGTTTTGGTTTGTGGCTCAGAATAATAACTCTTTAGTTTATATTCTGAGGTTTGTGGGGAGTTTTCAAATTGAATATTTGAAATTAATTTAGTCTACAACACGAGTATGCTCTTACTCTGTGACTCTCTGTGTACTTTGACCACAGAATAATTTATTGTCATTGACTTTGACGCTGATCGTTAGCGAGCGGGCAAAATAATAAAATAAATACTAGTTTAGTTTTATGACATTGGCGAGCGAGACGTATATCGCATTGCTCTCGTGATTACTGTGCGTTCGCATTTATTTTAAATAATTTTTACCTTTCTCTTTGTATGTATTTTTCGTTTAATTTACTTGCGAGTATTTATTTTTTATTAATTTACACACTATATGTACTGCGAGTAAATATTAGTTTTGCTAAGCTTAACAAACAAAGTGCTGTGTTTTCGTTTTGATTTTTGAGGTAATATTACGTTCACTAAAAACTGAGAAGGGGATTTACAATAACTGTTCGACCATAGCATGCTTCAGATTGTGAGTTTCATCTATTTAATTAATAATTGTTTCTGATTTTACTATAAGTATAGCATAATATTATTTCAACGTTTGGAACTTACCTTTCCGGTTTTAAGACAAATCTACATAGGTAAAAACAACGTCTTTGTTATGAAATTTTAAAGAAGTTATAAAATATAAATATTATATACAACACAAGTCTTATGAAAAACAATTTTTTTGGGTTAATTGCTAAATTTTATAGCATTTAACACTAATTTTAATTTTTCTTTCACAAACTTTTTTTTTAATATAAAGGTCGTCAAGACAGGCTGACGGTCCCTATCCACTTGATGGTAGTTGGCTAGGGCTACCGTCGCCTTAAACACAAGCAACTCCATAGGTGCTTCATGTGTACTGTCAACCGTAGTTCGTAGGATTTTTTTACTTTTGGATTTTTAATCATACACTAATGTCATTTAAAATTAATCCAAAATATGTAATTAAATAGGATATCTATTAATTATGTACCTACATGTTATTTATAAACTTCCAAAGTATTTTCAATAGTACACATTTGACCTAGTTATATTACAAAACTAGCAATCTGCTCCCAGCTTTGCATAGGCTTTGCACACATTTTTTCTAAAAAGCTTTTTAAAGTTATTTTTTCAGTAAAAGCCTTCCTCATGTAACACAATATATTCACATTATTATTCTAATACCTACATAAACTTTCAACATCTGAAGACCTTACAATAAACCCATTTAGGTACTATTGATTTTTTAATTATTCTGCATAGAAGTGACCTCAGTATATTATATGGAAGAGACAAAAGAAAAAGTTTGGCCTTTTAGAGAAACAAAAGTTTTTTTTTATTTACCAAAGCTTAGTCTATTTAAAGTTAAAATTTGTTGGGCCTGGTAAGTTACAATAAATTAAATCTATTTAATAATAAAACTACTCTTTATCAAACGTTATACAATTATATTACACATTATAATAGCCACAAATCATCATCCGCCACGTCCACTGCTGTACATAGGCCTCCCCCATAATTTTCCAATAGGACCAGTCAGAAGCAGCCTGTATCCATTGTTGTCCTGCAGCCTTTATTAGGTCGTCTGTCCACCTTGTGGGTGGATGTCCTAAGTTGCGCTTGCTGGTCTGTGGCCTCCACTACAGAACCTTCCGGCCCCAATGGTCATTGGCTCTCTGCACTATATGCCTCTGCCTATGTTTTCAAGTTTAACAACCAGACATAAGTTAGCCCTCCTTACCTCGATTATCCAAGCTGAGAAGTATAATAATGAAATAATAACGAATAATAATGAGAAGTATACCTAATAGTTAATAGGAAATGTCTAATAATAAATAATGAAAGGAAACCTAATTGAGAATTTATATGGAATTAATAAAATCATACACGGTCTGTTTTGTTTACATTTCGTAAAATTAAGTCTGTGGTCAGAAAAATAGTTTTTTAGAATTTTTGTCTGTTTGTTTGTGTGGTTGTGCACGCTAATTTCTTAACAGCGGTTTTCATTGAAGTTTTTGTATTGTAGCAAGGAAGGTTCCGGTAACATTTAGTGTTTATTTCATTCCAATCGGTTTAAAAACAAAAAAGTTATAGGTAGGTACCATAAGAAAACGTACGAAAACCGCGCGCACGAAGTTGCGGACACAGTAGTTGAGAATAAAAAGGTTAATAAATATAGAAGAAATAAGAAAGATTTTTCCACAATATTATGATGTAGGTGGCTACATAATATATTTTATAATATACCACCAGGTCAGACAAATAGACCCCGAGTACTTCCGCGATCTTCGCTTTTTGTACGTGGATTCAATTAACTTTTTACTAGTGTCCACCACTCGAAAGGTCTTTAATTAAGTCAATCACCTGAATCATTTGGGCTTTGCGGAAAATCGACGTTACTTAAGTACCTGCACAGGAAGTAATCTGATAGTAATAAAAATGTCTGTGTGCCAACTCCGTTCAGCCGCTTTAGCATTATTGAGGAACAAACATCCAAACATACAAATTGTCACACTTATAAATATTCTTATAGGATTATTAGTATTTTTTTTATAAAATTCAAGGCAGCGGTTGGCCGCGATCTCACTTGATGTAAGGTGCAGATGCGGCTAGGGTGGATCACGCTTACCTAACTAGTAAGTGCCCATTATTTACCCTACATTTGAAGACCCCGAGGTTGTAATTTTGAGGAAACCCAGACGCAGGCAACGAGTTCCACTCCTTAGCAATTCGGACAAGGAAGGCGGAACTGTAACGCTTCGTGCGTGACCGAGGGACATCAACCACGAAGGGATGAAACCCCCCCGCCCGCGCCTCGTGGTCCGCAAGTGAAACAGCCAAGAATCCGCATGTATATTACAAGCCACGTTTTAGTCTTGTACATATGGTGGCACTTATCAAACGCGTGGTATTTATTTATAAAACGCAACCAACTGGTTCTCAAAACGGCTTAACAATTTTACCCGACTAACTGGAATAATAAATAAATAATATGAAGTTCTTTGTTGGTCGTCCGCCGTTTGACTCAATACCTAACTCGAGTTAACCTACTTTTTGTGAAGTAAGCGTGAAATAATAAACGATATTGACGCTGCATTGAGGTTTCTCTTAAGAAATTTGCCTTAACACTTCATTAAATATTTCAAATGTTAGTCATATTGTAATGCTGTAAAAAATAGGTAGGTACCTACACTGAAACCTCATTTTATTATCTTTTATTTTATGGTGTTTTCTAAAATACTTTTAATAATGGCAAAGAGAATGACAGATACAAAAAGGCAAAGGCCATCAGCAAAGTAAATAAAATAATACAAGTAGGTAAGTATAAGTAGGTATACCGTACGGTCTAAAAAATTAAAAGTCTGTAGTTAAATGAGTTGAGCTTACCTACTGTAGTTACTTTTAAAGTTTCTTAGTTCTAACTACAGTTCACGTTTTATATTCTTTGTTCTCGTAATTATTGAAGAGATTAATAGTTGAAACGCATTACAATTCTACTACACACATTTTTATTGCGCCGCGCCGGACGCGCGTGTTGTGCTTGCAAACAAAGAATATTCGCAATCAGAGACTCCGTACATGCTATAAAGAATGTAGGTAGAGATTCATTGAAGCTTAACATACCTATTCGACATCAGATTTGCAAAAGAGAAAATTTATAAACCTCCCTCTAAAACAATTTTATTGTTATTCGCTAATCAAAAAAATTAGAAGTAAGTAGTTATAGAAAAGTAACCAGATGTTATATAGAAAAACTTACAAAAGATGTCGACAACATGATCTATTGAAACTGTGAAATCAATTGCAATTTTTTGTCATTCAGAATATAATTATTTACTCACTCTATTTATATTCAATAAGTTTGAGTATAATAAGTCTCACTCTATTTAAATACAATAAGAGGATTAAAAAAATCTAAGGCAAAAGCTTTTATCTGGACCCCTGACCATGTTTTTTTCCCTTGAAACTGCCAACATCAATTCATTTTTTATTACTTACTAGCTGGTGCCCGCGACTTCGTCCGCGTTCTGGATGAAAGGTACCCTATGTCCTTTTTGGTTTTCCAGACAACGTGTATGCAAAATTTACAACGCCATCTAGGGAATTCTGTTTGAAGCAATGTAGTACTCTAATTCATCTAATCTCACTTCGAATAATGGAAAAAGTCTGTTAACAGATGGCACTACATGTTAGTTATAGTTTATAAAATTACGTGTTAATAAAATTAAAGCTGCTGCCCGCGACTTCGCCCGCGTAACTTAGTAAATTATGTACTTAAACCTTCCTCGAGAACCACTCTACCCATTAGTGAAAACCGCATTAAAATCCGTTGCGTAGTTTTAAAGATCTAAGCATACAAAGGGACATAGGGACAGAAAAAGCGACTTTGTTTTATACTATGTAGTGATGATGCATTTTGTGTATTCTGTTGCGGATTAAGGATATTTACTGGATGCACTGTCTTCTCGAGTATACATTATTGCACTTCAAACTGAATTTCTTATAGATTAACAAAATAATCATCATCCTTCAGTCGTAACATAATCTTTGTAATTTCAAGTCATGGCTCATGGTTCCTTATTTAAGACACATAAATTGTTGAAAATAATGCACAATGTTAAATTATTGAAATAAATATGTCAACTATTTATAAAATAGTTTACAAATACCTACTCGTCGATCGTATACTTATATAGAAATTATAGCCCATATGTTATTCCCATGTATAAACTATTACCTACTTTACAGTAGGTAAAGTAAACTTTACAGTTTCATCTAAATCAGCTTACCACTTCTTGCGTGAAAGACTTTCAGCCGTCGTGCCTTTAATTAAATCGTTAAATTTTATCTGGATACCTACTATTTTAAGGCTAATGAAATCAGGGGCCCTAGTCAAAGTAACAATTTAAAACTATAACGGAGTTCTAAAACAATAAAATGTATGGAATTGACATATTATGTATAGCAGACAAGAAAAGTGCTTTATCAGTTTCGATTACAAATTCCATTCATTTCGAAATTCGCTAAGGCTTAGATTTGAAGTAGATATTGATCACTGATTGACATAATTTGTCATCGCTAATAAAGATAGCAATAGAAATTGTCACTTTGAATTTTCAAAGGAAAACAGACCTTATCATTCTACAACATACAAAGAATGTTCAATCTTAGGTTAATAAAGCACTTTATTTGTCGAGTTTACCTATGCCGTCGCTAAATCCCGTGATACATCCCATACATTTTATTCTTTCGAACTTCGTTATCGTTTTTTAAATGTTACTTTGACTAAGGCCCCAGGTATCCAGTTATTCGAAGGATCCATTTGGAATACAATTAGCTAAACATTGGACGTACGTTCTACGCAAATCGCAAAGTCCTAATACGCACAGTAAAAAATAACTTGAAATTACGTGTGCGTCGTCACGTACTTTGAATATACCTACTTGTAAGTTGTTGGTTCTCTGTTGGGGTGTAAACTGCAGTCCATTGTCTCTCTGGTCGCCATTTTTGCCGTGACTCATGCGTCTGCGCAGATCACTGTTCTTTATCGCACATTACAATACGAGGATGCATTAAGCTAAAGGTCAGTTGGTTCTTTTGTGATTAATATTATCTCGATTTGTTCAATTTGTTTTTTAAATTTAAAAATTGACTTCTTTCATATTATTTACATGGTTAAAAGAACGGTTATGTTCCGTATAAGCATATGTATTAACTGACCTATCGTTATCACCTCTGTATGTGGTAGTGGATGTGCTAATACATCACACTATCTGCTGTGCATTGGCAAGATTATACAAAGGTCCTAAAAGGTCGCTAATCATATAACATATATACACATACTCGTACACAGATTTGTTCATATTATATGATCATGTTATAATGGGAGATCTAAAATTGTTAAGAGTTCGCTAACTGATCTACATCCAGGTTCAATAATAATCGTTAAACAAAAAAGAAAAAGAAAAGGAATTCAATACACCAACAAAAATGAGGAAAAGGTCTTACATATTTATCTGATGAATATCTGAATACCTAAGTTAAGATATTTGGCGAGAAAGTAAATACTATACCTCAACGTTGAATAATCAGCTCATGATGTGTGGAAATGACTTATTCATGAAGCGTTCGCGTTTTTGAAATATGGGATAGTTAGTTCTTTGAAAGACAGACGTCACAAATACTTGAATAACGGATGAATCCAGTTATTTTTATTTTAAAACATTTAGAAAACTGTACTTTTAAGCTAAATTTTACTCAGCAAATCGAGGGTGCCGAGATGGGAAGGTGCCGAGATGGGAATAAACCATTTTGTTCATATTTATAGCGACCATATATCATTGTAAACAAATAGAACTAACGTCATGGTGGTCTAATTCCTACAATGTGACATTTGCTATGTACAAAATCCATTTAGTTTTGGGCAAATACAATTATTTGTTACGTTGTTACAGATTGTTAGGCATGCCAGTAATGAGATTTAGGTACTGTTGCGACTTACTAGTCAGCATTCGTTAGGATTCCCCATATGTTTATTTAATTAATGTGGGCTTCTATTATTGTGGTTTATTATTAAATAGTTGGAATTAACAAAGGTCTTATTAACCTACAACAAGACAACCAAACACTAAATACATATTTTTCTGCGTCATGAGAGACCCGCGAGGGTACTTCCCGCGAGCGCTCCGCTACGGACTCCCGCTTAGGAGCCCGCTCGGAACGCTCGGTTGTATGCCACCTTAGCACCCGAGGACCAGGCCAAGGGTGAGCCCCCCCCCACCGCGACAAGGTCCCGGCGTACCCAGGGGGGGAGTAAATAGGAAACCCTATAATATATGTATTTTACAATACATTTATCTTATTTAAAAGAAACATCTGCACTAAATAATAAATACTGCTTATCGGCCCTCCTTAAACACGTGGTGACGCCTTAAAGCCATCTCAAAACCACGCACTTTATGTGTTTGTTATTATTATAAATCAGATAGATTTTTATTTTTAATATAAGTAATAGCAAGCAAACAGATGAAGATACCAACAGCAAGAAAGCAAAAGCAAGCAAAAAATAAGAAATTTCTTTATTAAACAAATCTATGAACGATTTATCGCCAATCCATTTTTACAAGGGTTTCGGAAGAAAATAAAAGAAATGTAAGTAATAAAAAAAACATTCAGAAAATAACTTGAGTGGATGCCAAATTTTTCTAATGAAATCATCGAACCTACTTGTCGGTTTTATCTTTTCAGTCAGGTCAATGGTTTTGATACAGAGATGTTGTAGGTTGAATGACATCTATAACCCTAACTGGGTATTTAACTTTTTGATGAAACACAATATAATTGCAGTAGTTATACTGTCGTAATAATTATGACAGACTTACTTTATGTAAGTCATAAGTTTTAGAAGGTGATTTACCTACTGACCGATAAGTTAGACATCAGTGATAGATATAAAAACAGTAATATTTTTTTAACATCTGTCTACTTTGAGGTCCCGATGAAGGTCATAGTTGCGAATATACCAGGGTATATAATTTATAATACCTCTTAGGAATATTCAGGTCATTGAGAAAATATATCAAAAGTTCTTAGTGTCGTAAGTATTTTGACATTTATAAATGTTTTTGATGAACAAGAAAAATATAATAAAGCGCCGGAGAAAGGCGGAAAACGATATTTTCGCAATAATCGACCCATGATACGTAAGTGAACGCCAACGAACTCGTTAATGGTTGAGCTCGAACGGGTAATTTGTATTGTAGCCATTCTACTTATGAACATAATAAAGAGAACACCTTGTAATGGACCACCATAGGAAAGGCAAAGGAATTTTAATAGTAAAGCGAGTATAATACCTAGTTACCTACTGGTTAATATTTTTGCCAAAATCATTTTTTTTTATTATAAACAAAATGTACAATATACAAATTTATTAAAAAAAAACATATTTAATCGTGTAAGAAGTATAAATAACATAAATATAATTAATATACTTAAACCTATTAAAATATAGGTGATAAAATCAATGTGTATCGATGGTAAATGGTAATAAAATTATTAAAAAAATATGATTTTATTCACTATCTGCTTGACTTCCTTGACTTAAAACTAACTAAATGAATATTTATCTCGAAATGATATCCTTTTGAATAATTTTAAATTTTATCGCCTTAACTTTTAAAAAACAACTACAGCATATATCTCAGTGATACTGACACTGTAGTTTTGAGTGGTTCGAAAAATGCACAATTGTTTTTCGACTCAACAAAATCAATATTGAGAAGGTTGCGTCCACAAATGAATAATGTCCACACAAAAGGAAGTATTGTTAAAGGGAAAAAGCATTGTTTCCGTTTCGTCGCGCATGGCATAAGATTAAGAAACCTGTTTCGAGTGAACTTCCTGCGGTAGAACCGATTAAGCCTAAAAATAAAATACATTAATATACACTGAGGCTTGCCGCGGCGCCCGGAAGCAGGACGACCTCGGAAAAGCTGCCTTTGGTATTATGCGAATAATATCAGGTCCTTAAAAGGTGGACGTCCGTGAGATGAATATAATAAATGGGAATGTTATGTATGTATGTATATATATAGCCGTTATGTTTTATTGGTCTGTGTCTGCTGCGGATATTTTCCAGACAACTTGTAATATTTCAAACGATCGTGAGATATTACTTTGCAGTTTCCAATGCTGTGTTAAATTAATCCTAGCACCAAGCTTTTTCGTTCGACTTCTCTAAACGCTAAAATTCGCATTTTACATGGCTTGACTGTAATTTTAAATTTTATTCGTAGGTACTTGTCAATTTCAATGTGGAATTTAGAAAAAATATCCCTAAGGCCCTTAAGGGCGGCCTGGAACAGCCAGAAAGTAGTATCGTAGTTCTTGGCTCAGACGTGCTTATGGAAGAGAAATTGATGCTCATTGGCATTACTTTTATCTATAATTAAAGAAAGGAAACGGAAATACGAAAAAAAGCCAGCTAACCTAATACAGCTAACTAAAATATCAGTTGTTTCCTATCGTGAAATTCAAATTTTGCACAGGTGCACTAAGAAAAGCAACTCACGGTTTACGTGCATGCAGATTTTAGACTGCATATTAGGAGCTTTTGCATGTAACACATAATTATTAATATCCTTACATGCATATAATATAAAACAAAGTCCCTCGCCGCGTCTGTCTCTGTTTGTATGTCTTTATGCCAATTTTTTTACATGACTTCATTAAATAATATTCTTATGGAAACATTAATTTTTAAGATAATAAATTTGAAATTTAAAATTTAAAATTAGTTTTTACCTCTATACTTACTCTAATCAGATTAGATGAAATCTAAAAATCCTTATAGTTACTTCATAACTACACATTTCGTAAGAGCCACGTATCACTTGATTAGGTGGTCGTATCTTTATGAATAACATTCTCTGGTTTTACCAGATCGGAGGATGGAGGTCGATCACGTACGCAAACTTGAAGTAGGTAACCATACAACTTCACTTGACTAACAACTTCTAAGTTCATTTTAATATGTCAAGTAAGACATAATCGCAATTAAATGCATAACGTATATATAGAGAAGCATAGAATGCAATCTTTAGCTAATAATAGATATTATATACACACTAACTGCTTGCCCCTGGCTTCGTACGAATATTCTGCAAATGTATAGTTACACAAACCTTCCTCGTTATCGCTCTTTTCATTTTGTGAAAACCGCATGAAAATCCGTGCAGTAGTTTTGACAATATACCTACTTGCGTATACAACATAGACTGACGCAGCGGGGGACTTTGTTTTATAATTATGTAAGGATCGACGATATTGTAAACACATGGCGAGCAGGGCTTCTTCCTCTATACAATTAAAACAAAAACTAGTTCAGATCACAATCACAGATCACAGATCGTATGGGTTTGTAATAAAAATTACGGCTATTTTTATGTCGCAACACATACTTTGAACTCGCTACAAGAACGTTTGCATTAAAAATACTATAGTTTGTGCTAATTTTAGTAGGCCTCATTTTTATTAATAAGTCCTAGTCGCTAGGTTTGTAAACTTTGTAATTTTTTCCGCAACAGTATTTAGAATACTCAAATCAGCATCTACATTAAACTATAATAACTAGTTATTGTGATAAAAAACGTTCATCTCTAAAAGGAGAACTTTCCATAAATAGCCCAAATTAACACCCAAGACGCCACAGCCACACACGTTAGACACTCAAACTAAAGCAATACAATACCATTACAATATAAATATTTGATATTCGTTTTCTAAGTGATTTGAATATAAAAGATAGATATTCTATCACATTCGCGCCACCTTTAAACTAAGTTGTGGATCACGTTTTGACGTCAATGATGTAAACAGGGTTATCTAAACTAAACGACACAATTTAAAAATAAAAATGCGGTAAACACTGTTCAGTATAATATATTTATAGGTTTTCTGATGGAAATCCTAATGGATTCTAATAGAATTAGAAATTCTAATGGAATTATTAATTTATTTACACTAGGTAAAAATAGCACGGAATTAACTCAATTAATGAATGGGGTCGGACAAAATCCCGGGCAAATTTTAATCCGTACTAATATTATAAATGCGAAATTTTGTATGGATGTATGTATGTATGGATGTTTGTAACTCTTTCACGCAAAAACTACTGAACCGATCACCATGAAATTTTGCATACACGTTGTCTGGGACACCAGAAAGGACATACATGCCTTTCATCCAGAACGCGAACGAAGTCGCGGGCACCAGCTAGTTTGTAATAAATAGTTAGTTAAGGTTCCGTTCAAATTTCACTCCCAAATGGCAACAAAAATATGATCTACTTTGGTGTTAAACACGTGTTAAAATTATAATAACTTTATTTATTCGTAGTAATAACTAGTATTAAAAATAAAATCATTAAAAATAAATTAGGTACTCATTTCCATCTGAACCCATTTGTTTTGTTATTTAAATGTTATTTTTGAACTTCGTAATATGTTAAAAGTTCCGACACGTTTTGTGAATAAATCTGCGATCCTCCTTTTGGTTCGATTTTATTTTCATTTTTATAAGTAGTTAATTCATATACTTATTTACTATAGCAACAAGATTTAGTTTACATTGGAACGGTATTGGAGTAATAAATTGTATTTTATCTAAGAAACGACAGTCAAAGTCACAATGCGCAAAATACGTGACTAATTTACAAAGTATCTTACGTAACTTCCTAGTTTTTTATTTATTTATTATATAACAATAGATATTTGCACGTGAACTTCACCTGTATTATTCGAGTGACCTTCTCTGACCTCGACAGGGATATTCGATTGCTGTAAACTTGGGGCGGGTCGATAACGTACATTATCGACCCTTTCAGGGACAACAACTTTGTGTAGAGTATAAAAAATTCTCAAACACCTCAAAATTGATTCGGCGAGCCCGTTTTAGCGCTCTAATTCAGGGGCACTAGGTTCGATTCCCGGCTTGGGCAACTTTGGAAATAAACTTTTTAAAGTTGCCTCTGCAGAGTCTGGGTGTTTTAGTAGTGCTAGGGCACGCTTACAGAAGACCAATTATCTTCTGTAAGGGGATACAGAATTACCTTAAATAAGTAGGTCCCTACTTATTGAAAGTACATATTTTGTTATTAATTAATCTAAGCCTAACACTTTGTCTAGGCGTTAGTTTTTTATTTTATTTTAGATGATCCCCTGGGAACAATTTTTTTCTGGACGAAAGGTACCTACCTATTTCCTACCCTATGTCCTAATATATCCATTTGACATTGACTATATCTTTTTCTATTATTTGACGCAAGGGTTATCAACCTCGCGTTTATTTTATTCGGATTGTTGGACTGCGTTCCAAATGCTCTCCAATCCGTAATCTGTTTCTATGTGGAACAAAGATGGCAGCTCGCGCCAAAATTACAAGCCAACACTAACACAACACAACAATTGTTTTATTTTAATTGATAATAAAAAGAGGTCATGAAATGAAAAATGATAAATGTGCACGCCGGTCGTCCGTTACACGCACAGTGGGACTGTTTATAATTTTAATGTCACCTTCGACCTTTCCGCACTGAATAATGCTTTCGTATCGTGTCATTTTAATAATTAAAGTGAAAGTGAAATTATTATTTCGGTCAAGGTTTAATGTTGACGTGTTCCATGACTTCCGTAAATGTTAACATGTTCCTAAAAATAGTACATTATAGCCTAAACACGCCTTAAGGTAAAGGCACTAATGCAAGACACCAAGAAATGCAGCAAATTTAAGTATAACAACAAACAGGAAATTTAAGTTATAAACAGTAACAGTAGGTATAACATCAACAGTATAAAGTATTCTAACCGACAAGGGTCTGCAAAATTAAACCACTAATTATAAAACGCTCATTTGCACTAAAACAGACATATAAACTTGTTATTAGTTTAAAATATGAACGATTAACTAATTGAAACTATACATAGTTAAGTAACTATTACTCAGTCAATCAGCCAATTAAAGAAAGGGACTGCAAATGGTGCTTGCAGGTGGTATCAAATATCAAATTAAAATTTTTAGGTCAAACAAAGACCAAGAAATTTATGAGCGTTTATGGTGAAAGACACACGTTTATGTCATTATATCATTATACATATACACGAGATTGGTAGTTTCCGTTCAAATAAAATTTACATTTAAACGATATTGACTCGTTGGGAAATAAATATGTTTATTAGTATATTTTTAGACGTGCAATTCTAACAATAAAAGTATATTAACAGAGAAGGGTTATGTAATTAAATCAACTTGTTTTAAATTTCGACAATGAAAATTCTATTAAAGGGTATTATAAAAAGTAATTATTACATAAAACTTATCACACTAATACCTTTTACTTTTAATACTTTTGTAGACGAATCAGTACAGAAATTCAGTGGGTTAGACGGGCACTTAAGGGATTCACAAAGGCGAATGACATTGACGATTTGACCTTCACCGATATGACCTTTAGAATGTTTATATATATCATACTAATTCCACACGAAAAACACAAACGTAATCCACACCTCAACGCAGTCACTGAGACACTGTAGCTCCATATATTTAGAGTTCCGAGGCGGCGGAAACAATTCAACAGGCCTGATAAATGTGGTTTTTTGTACTTTTCATTAAAACTACATTAAAAAAAATAAAAAAATCAATACATTTTTTTTAAATTATATTGAATTATTATTCGGTGTAGGAATCATTTGCCGCCAATAAACCGTTTTCGCAACAAATTTCAATATAAGTCAAATTCTTCTTATGTTCTAACTTTTATTGTGGGGTTTCTACTACTTCGATGGAAATTCTAAACAATACGATTTGTTTTTCACATGTTTAAGTATAACATATATTTTTTTCAAACCAAATGCATTGATAGTTTCTTCTAACATATTTTTTTTAAAATGCAAATTTTTAGGATTGGCGTGTGTTTACACCTTAAATGTGGGTCCAACGGGCACTTTTATTCAGC
This sequence comes from Synanthedon tipuliformis, assembly GCA_947623395.1. Classification (NCBI taxonomy): domain Eukaryota; kingdom Metazoa; phylum Arthropoda; class Insecta; order Lepidoptera; family Sesiidae; genus Synanthedon; species Synanthedon tipuliformis. Next base: position 4,209,423 of record OX392428.1, on the reverse strand, counting down.
AGGTAAAAACTTGCGGGTCCGAAGCCAAATTCTGTACGAAATTCGCCACAGAGGTGGACAGGATCGCCACAGGATAAAAGTAAAGGAAGCTACCTCTCCTGATACACTCTGCCCGACCGTGAGGGCGACTATTAACAGGAGCTGATGGAGGTGGAAGATGCAGTATTGACGGACCGACCGGAGAAAGAGTCGATATACCGTTTGTGAGAGACAACTTCACCGAATACCGTTAAATTGCGTTAACTAACTGTTATCTAGTAAATGTCCCACAGTATTCTGACGAGTTTTCAACGGTCTGGACGGGCCGTTAAAGCAAACGGCTAGAGCAACATTAGATTATTAACGGACGATTCAGTTAGTAAAAATCACAAGATTGCAAAACAAAATGAATATTACTTAACCTGTATTTTTTTTTGTTGACAAAATGTTAGACGTTATTTAAATTTAAATATATAATTTACATAATATGATGCGACGTCTCAGAGTGTACAAGGAAAAGTTTGAACGAACATTTGTTTTTTATTTCCAACCACATATTTTGTTTAGTAACACGGTGAATTTTAGTAGTAAGTAGCAATGCAAGACACCTTTATCACAAAACTAACAGCCTATAGCGGTAGTAATCATCGCTTACAGAAGAAAGAAAAGATGAGACAGCGCTTGTGCTGTTGTATTTATGTGTGCTAGGTTTTTTGTGTGTTATTTTTATTTTATTTTACGTTTTGTATTTTGTGAACTGTACTTTTGTAATAGTGGGAGCGGGGAATTCATATTTATACTCGTGCGAAAGGGGTATTATTTGTAGGTATTTTAAAAAATATTGAACTCCCACGTGCGAGTGGAGCATAAGCCGTAAAATATGCTGGAGACCTTTTGTCTAACTAAACAAACATTTTTTCCTTATCTATTTTTTTTTTTAATTTATACTCAAAAAGCAAAAAGAAGGCATCGTTATCATATCAGCTACCATTAATAACATCATAAAAAAATGTCCGCGTTCCGATCCCGTTATCATAAATGTTATACAAATATGTATAAGCACATGTGTCATACTATTGTCGTCTGCTGTGTCTGACTTGTTGTTTTCACATACTGTTGCAATAGTTTTCTGAATATCGGTGGGACAATTTTAACCTCAATTCGATTGCTGGTTACTGAAATATTTTAATATATATGTAATTTTTATAGACTTACATTAGCGATTCGCTTTTGCTTTGCACGGACGCATTTTTTTTCCAAATTATGTACACGACCTTTTCTCGTCTATCGCTCTTTCCATCGATTAAAAACTAGGTATCCAAGTTTAGAAGAAGTTAGCGGAGAAACAGACAGAGGCGGATAGCGAAATTATTTGACATTAATTTATAGATATAATAAATATTATATTGTTTTCGTTCAACTGTTACTATACAGAATTATTATTAACTCTCTAAGTATTGCTTATTGTAACATAGTGTTTTAAATACTAGTTAATATTACTTATTACTTTTAATTGTAGAAGTGAAAGGTGATATGCTGAATACTTAACAATTATTGCTACAACATAGAAAGCATGTAGGTTTCTAAATGGAATGGTCAAGATACAACACAAGCTGAATTCTCACATATTTAATATTTTATTGAAACATTTGCCAAAAATGTTGTGAATATTTGGCAAGAATATTCATTCGCAACAGAAATCGTACCTGAGTACTATAATAATGTCACAAAATGCATCCAAACATGCCGCCGGCTTCCTTATAACCTCAAGGCACTTCCCGGTCAGTTAAATGCTATTGCGAATAAAATTATAATGTGCTTATTCCATAAACATGTTGAATTAACATTAATTAACTTCATAATCGTTGTAATCACGGTGTGCAAGTGATTAGTTAATGTGTTTATTGTCAGTGCTGTTGACGTGATTTCTCCATAAAAGGTTGCCAGGCAAAAACCACTTATCTGCAACAAATACAAATTAATATGCAATTCTGTTCATTAACATTAACCACACAAGATTTTGGGTTGCTTCACTTAAAGTGGCATAACTAGTAGAATATCACCACACTCACAGCTTGGGGTGATATTTCAAATTAGTTGCACAAAGTTTTCTTTAAGGTGAACACGTGTTACGACTTGAACCCAAAGACTATATAAGTATAATTGGGAGTACTTGAACCATTATTAAGGTTAAGGTTCAAATCAGTCATGAAACATTTACATTATTTATCTTTTTACTGGAAATTAACGACAGAAAGTGATAGCATGTACGAGTATAAAAAAATCCACTTAAAAACAAAAAAAAAAAAAAAAACACACAGTGGACACTTTTTCGTTGTGATTTTGTTTGAGACCTTGACTCTTGAATTAATGATCTAAGGTTCTGAACATCCAGTAACTATAAACTTAAACTAAAACTATAAACTTTAAAATATGCTACATATTTTTAAATCTTTTGGGAAATTTTAAGTGCTTATTTTAAAAGGAAGGTTTTACATTTTAGGATTAGAATAAAAACATCTAAAACGGTTTTAATTAAAGTACATGTAAATTGTTTTGATTCGTATTCTGATTTCGCGTGACTCACACATTATTGAACAACAAAAGGTTAATTTATGTTAAATAGATTGCTAATCATTTCACACAAACACATTCAACATTGTTCACGACTGTTGGAAAACAATACGACAGCTGCTTCTCTACTTTAGATGAAACGGGGGATATTTAAAATACTGTGTTAGTAGGTTGTAATGTCGCGTGTCGGTATACAAAATCCTGGTGTCATTTCCTGTGTGAAATATTTAAAAATATTATAATGGGGCTTCACAGAGTTCAACCCAATACGAAATTCAGTTGGAAACAGCAAACTTGTAGTAAAATGAAATAGTTACCTTTTTGGAATTTTACACCGCAAATGAAAACTACACAGAATTTTTATTTCCTAACTAATAATATAGGAAAGTCAGTTTATTTGTTTGTTACATTTTCACGCCAATTAAACCACTATCCATCATACATAACATTTTAAAGGATAAAAAGTATCCAACATGTTAATAAACTATCTGTATGCCTAATTTCATGTAAATCCATTGAGCCGTTTTTGCGTGAAAGAGTAACAAACATCCATACATCCCTCCTCACATATTTAATATTGGTAGGACATAGTAAAATCCTTGCAAGTCAATCAATATAAATAAAGCTAACATGCGAACATAGACAGCAATATTTTGTGAGCGAGAGAAATTGAAGCGTTGGCCACAAACAATTAACTATCTAGCTAAGTAGTAAATGTGCCAGTTATCTAGGTATTCGGTTACATAGTGACACATTGTTTTGCGAAGAAAGCATAATATTGTGTTTCGTACTTGTAAAGGAACAGTAATTAAATATACCTACCTAAACACAATGGGGTTATAGTGTGACAGGTGTGAACGAACGAAATACAATCATATTGCTGATACCTAGACAAGCACAGTGTAGAAATGAATGGAAGAGGAAAATCTATCGAACAATACATAGGTATCCTATTACACTAGTTGTAATGTAAAAGAACTACTCGACTATTATTGTGTGGTGGGAGTTAAAGAATACCTATCCTAATGCAATTATTTCATTAGCGTCTATACTCCAATGTGATTGGCCTTAGAACTAATTATAGATGTAGGTACAGAACGTGATCAAATAATTTTACATTATCATGCTTAATTACGGGTATAATTAATTGTGTTAAAAATGTATAAAACAATGTTTTTAAATTAATATCATGTGTATTTAGTTATATTGTTCTAATAAAACATTTAAATAGGTACTAGCTGGGGTCCGCAAGTTCGTACGCGCCGAAGTTGATTTTTTTAAAATCCCACAGGAACCTAACATTTTCCCGGAATAAGAACTATCTTATATGTTAATCCAGGTTAGTCGGACGAGTCTGTTGATGAATGTAAATAACGGGACTCGACATAAAGTGAATATACCACCACAAAAATACGAAACAATGTATGGACACCTACCTAAATATATTTTTTAGCATAAATTGTCGCTTCAAGCACTCTAGAAAATGGGCCCCAATTTGCATATTAATTAAAAAGGGCTGTTTGATAAAATGCTTAATACAATAATGTGTTACAAACTAATCCTTGTGTCGAGGCACGCGAGAGCGTATACAATGGGACAATTATCTGCGAGGTGATAGATTGGGTTAAACCTTGAGACGCGGCCTATTTGGTACCTACCTCTTTGCTTATGTTTATATTAACGTCTTTGAAATGATATCACGAAGTAGGAACTCATGACTCCTTCGCTCTCTTGACCTTAACTTTGCTGTCACAATTAGTTTGAATCTAATTATGATATTATGATGTGTCTGTAAGTACATCTCTGATACATTATCAAGATGAAGTACTAGAGACTAGAGGTTATCGTCTTAACCTATATCTCATATCTTAACTACTTGCATAAACACGATATTTTGTGTTACGCAAGAAGCTCTCTATTATGAAATTTGAATCAGGTTTTGATTCACTGGATTGATAACTTCTCTTGCAATCGTTATGTAACCGACAAATGTAATCGATAGGTTTATAATGCAATAACAAACAATTCAAATTCAAGCTATAATTTAAAGTTACGAACTGTGAGCCCAAATACGATATATCTGCTGTAAGTTACTGAGAAGTTGGGTATCCCGCAGACTACTTAATGCTGTATCAAGGCAAGGGTACCATGTCAAGAAAATACCACGGAAGTAATTTGAAGCACTTGAAATAAGTAACCGAAATTAATTAGTAACAAACGACTTTGTTAGAAATAATTCTTTATATAACCCTCAACGACTGACATAAGGGGTGTTATCAATTATAAGTATGACCTGTGTGTCTGTGTGACTGTCTGTGGCATCGTAGTTCCAAACGAAAGGTCAAATTTTCTGCAAATATCCCACCTCGGTACTCCTTATCGTTACTTAATAGTTTACTTAACTATTAAATTAGAATACAATGTTGATATTAGTTATATGATCATTTGATAATTAGTAATTTTATATTAGTACTTTTTTCTTTGAACTAAAATATAATCTCTTTTAGATCAGTTGAAAAAAAGAAAAATTAGTTACTTCGAAATTCTACATTATAATATTATTCTCTTTACATTACACCCAGGCTGCTTGAGACTGGTTTTCCTGGGAAACTATGAACCCAGAACCTATGTCCACCAGCGGCCGTTCTATAGGCGACATGACGATGATGATGTTCCCTTCATAGGTATAACGAAAGTTTATTAGATAAAACGAATAAATAATCATCGCTTGTAAGCCCAATTCAATAATGCGACACTTATCTGCAACGGCATTGATGTTAAAAAAGCAATCAGACTTAACAATTGAAAATTTCAGTTGTAACAGTAACAGTTTAAAATGAACAGATACATAGAATTAGGAATTATCCTGTAATGATGTACCATGTGTGTTATATTGTAAATAAATAAATAAATAAAGTTTGTTAACTCTATGGACTCAGCAAACCATGCCAAAAAAACCTAAACGTTACTCTCTTATTTGTATGTTTTAATGCAAAATTATATAGTACTTTTCATTTAAACATACAATATTTTTTTTGTATTTGTAGTGTGACTATCATTATTACAGATTTTATTACAGAGCTGAGTTCTTTAACTTATACTTACCTTTTTTAGAAATTGCCAAGACTTTTACGAATTTTCCGGCGTTGTTTCCTCCATCGATCATGTGACAATTATAATTGAACTATAATTTATTTTATTCCTCGTTTCAGTGTCTACTTACATGATTGAATGCCGCCACTTGCTGTAGTAAGAAGTTTGCGTGTAGTTGATTATACGACGAACAGCATTAACTTGTAGGTACTCGAAGTGTTATTAAAAACGTGTGCTGGGACCTCATAGCGAAATAGGCTTTGATAGAGATGCTTTGTGTTTGTGTTTATTTAATTTGATTTTATTCGCTTTGCTTACATTTATGTATTAGTGATATATATGTGTGTTTGTCAATAAACTATATACAAATTATCGTGTTTGCAATATATGGAACTACTGAGTAAACTATTTACTCCTCGGTAAGTCTAGTAATCCTAATATTTATATGTAAAAATAGCTTCCGTATGTTAACTAGCCATGGATTTTTTATTATGAAAAAATTTTAGGCTCCTGTGGGATTTTCAAAAAACTAACTACAGCGCCTACAAAGTCTTATATATTTCATTACCTTATTATATTTTTTGAACTATTCTTTAACTAGTTGAGGCCCGTGGTTTCCCCCCGGCCGTTTTATTTAATCAGGTAGAAGAATTTAACGCGTTCAACCAAATAAACGAACTCTTCAGTTTTATTGTATTGTTTTCCGCAAGTGAAAATCCGGTTTAATTTTTCCTTATTAAATCTTGTTTACAATTTTTCCTATTTTGTCTTTTATCAAATTAAGCATAATTTAGATAATTTTTAACTATATTCAAACTTAGCTATATTTATGCTATATTTATAAGTATTTGTTAGGCGACAATATTAGAAAAACATTTTCCTGCTTGTCTATATTGGGTATTTTGTTAAATAGTAAAATGTGATCGAATATATAAAAAATAAACGTTGATTTGAAGCTTATTGTGTGCATCTTTTTATAGTATTTATAATGAACTTTTTCTATTATAAACTTCATCTAAAGATGACACCTATTTTTTTTTCATAATCGCTAAACAACGTTGTGTAATGAAGTGAAACAATTTTTTAATACGGAACTCCGCCGAGCAATTGGATCAATTAAAAATGCAACGCTCCATTTCGTACTGTGATTGGACGAGTGAAAAAAAATCGAGAGGAAGTCGGTCTCGTGATTGGTTATTGGATGAAATCATAGGAATTTTATTTTTCTTTCCAATTTCTATAATTAAAGCGTGTGCTCAGACAACGCTGTATTTTTTTGAGCTCGAGCCATGCTCGAACCCGAACATTATCACGTTTTTGAGGAAGCTAAAAACCATGGTGTATGGTTATAAAATAACCATGCAAAGTTATTTAATAAAGGTATCTGTATGATATTTTTTACTTCCTCAAAAATGTGTAAATTTGTTCGAGCCTCAATTGTGTAGGTACGTTTTACGTATAAAATAGTATTATCCTGAAAATGGAAAATAGTTAAGCGTAAATAATTTTACGCTTTAATTGTTCCCAATTACTTTATTAATAATAGTTTATTTTTTATTTATTTTTCTATGAGTTATTTAAAGTGAACAACAAAGTGACCAACCAAAATAAAATATGTATAAAAGTACAATACTTATTTATGCCTAAAGGTGTTCTAATAATTTTCATTCGTTTAAGCAATGAAACAAAAGATTTTCTGCACAAATATCTAACATTAACCAGCCACCATCATCGTCTCAGCCATAAAACGTCCACTGCTGGACATAATATCTACTCGTATTCCAGTAAAAAATAAAAAATTGTATTCAGCTTCGTCGGCCTTGACGTACTACTCCAGATTATTATTACTGATAAAGTAACATCCGTTCACGAAAAAAGTGTAAGTCTACTCTGGTCGAAAGGAAAGTCTGCGTCGCGTACTTCAAGGTAGAGTTTTTAAAGGCCGTCCATGTACTTATAAATACTTATTTTACCTTTTTTTTATACTACATAGTAACAAACTCGTATATAAATATTGTAATGACGTTATTAATATTTAACATTTTTAATGGGATAAATATCTTACAAAACCTATAACTATGCGGTGCATGGCCCACTACCGGGTGTTAAGGCTGCAGAGTGAGCGACCCGCCCCGGGTTTCGTACAGATTTAAACTTATCAAAATTATTACTTTCGCTTACTTCATAAAATAAATTTCACGATTCCAGACCTGGTAGTTTTGACTGTCAGTCAGGACACGATTTTATATGTTAGATTATTTATAACTATAATTCTAGATCCATATTTTATGTTATCCGTTTCATAAAAATCGAGCACGTGATGATGATTATGATATTCTGTCTGTCAGGGAAAATGCTACAATATTAAGTATTTATTTTATGCTACTTGTAAGACCTTCATATTTGATTATAGTCTATTTGCTTTCTTTTGGGTCCAAGTTCATAACCTTCTTTTAATGTTTCATGGCGAAGCCATTCTGAAGTTCATGACGAAGCGACGGCGACTGCACAACGAAACAACGATAGTCACGCGATGTTACAATTACGACCACACTACCAATATCAATATTAGGGATGTGCATGTGAAAATAAAACTGAATGTATCGATGCTGTGCTTTGAATTACTTTTAATTATTTTAAGACAGGCTTAGAAATAAAAATAAATGTTAAAAATAGCACTTCTCAATTACTTGGACAACTTCAGTCTACAAATTGTTAAGTCTGAAGACTCGACGGTAAGTCAAGAGTGCGGTAAAGGTCACCAGACTGGCTAACAACGGTCTACTTGGTAGTGGGTGGCTAGCATTGCCATCACACGCCACAGATATTACAAGGTACCTACTGCAAGCACGCTACCCACATTGGTACAATTTAAGGAATTAAGCTCTGCCATCCCCAGATATAATTTCGATGGTCATCCCTTATTCGGTCACTCAGTCACATGCTGTAATTTCATTATGGTCTTCTTGGTATGGGCGTGGTACTGCCGTTTGAGCGACTGCCCATATTAAAACTGCGATATGCATTTTTGTATTTATTTGATATTTTTTTATAGATTTTATACATATTCTATGCATTTTAAATAATTTTTCATGTAATACAAAAATTAAGTAAATATCACAAAACTAAACAAACATTAAATCCCCCGCGGTTCTAACAATGAATAAAAGTGAATTGGCGATATATTACGTATTTTGTTGTTTTTCTTACAACTATTTAATCGTTTTTGCATCAGATTATAAGAAAAAAATGTCCGTTTATATTCTTTTTCTAATGGCATTGTCCTACCTGACGCTTTGATTTATAGAATTCTAGAGACCTTGCTGTGTCACGTCGTGACCATGCCTTGTGTTGTCGATAAAAATGTACTCACAACACCACAGAGCACCCTCTTACCAATGCCAAGCTGAAGGACACGTCGCCAGTCAGGGTCGCGAACTACCCTTGCCCAAGCGGAAGTAAATTAACTTCTAACTGACTTGGAATATTCTTTACAAATTTTACCTAAATTATAATTTTAGAATGGGATTCAGCACACTTATAACTTTTTTTCTTGTGATTTTACTTTACGTGCCTTCTAAATTTGTTCACTATCGAGTTCGTGAAGTTATATAAATCACTAGCTGGTACCCTCGACTTCGTTCCCGTTCTGGATGAAAGGTACCGTATATCCTTTCTGGTGTCCCAAACAACGTGTATGCAAAATTTCATGATGGAATGATTTTTTTTTGGCATTTTCTTGGTTAGCTCGCTCCATCGTCCGCCTCATCTTTCCTGCAAGGCACGGCTAGATGCTGGCCAAGAGCAAACCCATTATTAATTAAAAAAAAAAACATCCGCTTAACTAATTACATTTAAAGGAAAAGGTGACAACAGCTGTGACCTAGATAAACATATTTTTCACTCACGTGCATATTGTTACTATTGTTTGGAATGAAAAGGCAACATTATAAAAGGTCGTTCAACTTATAATATATATCTAATACAAACACATCGGAAACACAGCAAGGATAAACGGAATTTCATGAAAAACGAAATCCATGAAACGAGAATATAATATGACGAATACATTTAGGTTTCAAAATCTGTAGGTTTCAAGATCGCTTTATAGTTCTTCTGTTCGTTTGTCCTTTTTTTTAGAAATTAGTAAGTAACTATACAAAAATAAAATAGCTGTCCACAGTCTGTTTCTCCGCTAACTTCTTCTAAACTACTCAACGGATTTAGATACGGTTTGCTTGCACTAATAGAAGGAATGATAAACGAGGCAGGTTCTTGTATATAATTTGAAAAATAAAATAAAATGCACCCGTGAAAAGCCTTATTTTAAAACGGTCGCCTGAAAGTTTTTTGTAATTACTTACTTAATAAACTTATTTTTTTTTTATAAAAAAAAAGGACCGCTTCTTGTCTAGGTGGCATATATACATATGCATGTATGTATATATATACCACCACGTCCATCTCAATATCTTATAATAAAAAAAAATGTCCACAAGTTTTGTTACAAAACGGAATATAATATCTCGATTGCGGCAATCCATAATACGTGTTATTTATCATATAAAAATTGAAAACATGCAATGAAATATTGTAAGATTGCGCTGAAAAGTTGGTTGTAACATTTATAATATTTTTTTGTGATGAAAGTCGTTATGTGGTAAGTTATAGTTATCTCCTACCTCCTACCATGTTAACACCAAGGCGCTTCTAGTCCTGATAGTATTAAGGACTAGCTGGTGCTCGCGAATTCGTCCGCGTGGAATAGTTATTTTGGGAATCATTTGGGTATCTCGAACGGTTTTCGCAGCGCACGCAACGGTAGCCCTTAAAGATGAATAATTTTCCCCGTTATTTCCACATTTTCGACTGTTTCTTCGCTCCTATTAGTCGCAACGTGATGTTATATAGCCTAAAGCCTTCCTCGATAAATGATCTATCCAACACAAAAAGAATTTTTCAATTCGAACCAGTAGTTCCTGAGATTAGCGCGTTCAAACAAACAAATAAACAAACTCTTCAGCTTTATAATATTAGTATAGATAAGAGTAAATTTTTATTTGAAATCTATTTTATAAATAAAATATACTTAACTGTTTCACTGATCTAGTTAAGTTGTCTTTAAAAGATTCAATTTCATTCTTGAAGCCTGGTTCAACATATTAAACTGTATGTTCTGGAATGAACAACCATAATTATATCATAGAAACTACTGGTTTCTCAAATGAAATCATCTTATCACTACTACCTTTGTTTGATTAAATATTTAAAAAAAAATGTCTAAGTAAAACCTATACCTCCAAGGCCCTCCTTATCGCCTCATTTCTATGTCGTAATCTTTGTCAAATATGAGGAACAGATAAGCAAATCTTTTACATAACTGCTGTTGTTTTTTTTATATGTATTTCCACTGTGATGACATTGGTTTTAATTTTGTAAGAACTTATTTCTAAATTCCAATAGAGCTTCTATTGAAACTTGGAACGTCACATACCCTTAGTTTATATGTAAATAATATCTTAAAACTACATGTTATAATAACCTATTCTAAAGAAAATTCAAGTATATATCTAGAGATATCTAGAGATTCAAGTATATAAATGGTGTACGGAGAAACTCTAATGAGTTTATGTTTACACCAATGTTAATGAAACTGTAACATGTAATATATTAATAAATAAATAAATAAAAAAAATAAAAAAATATAATAAAAACAATATCTTATTATTTTTTTAGGCTAAGGGCCTCTTTCACCATCTCTGACTAAAGTGTCAAGTAGGCTAACCGCCATTTAAAGACCGGTAAGCGTACGAGTTTCACCATCTTCGAGTAGCATGAAAGGGTAATTTCAATGAAATTGACACAAGATACTCGTAACACTTACTCGCCAATAAGCTTTACTTGAAAAGTAACTAATCAACACTTTACTTGTAGTTGGTGAAAGAGGCCCTAAGGTTAATTTTATTTAACAATTAATCACATTGATACGAAGAAATAACCACATCTGTTGAATGAGTTCAATGCTGAAGTGTTTTTAAAAACAAATATATATTTAAATCTTTGCCTTAATTACTCTTGATTTATTTATCTTTGTACCGTCAAGCTTTATCGAAATCCAGACAATGATTTATGTTCGATAACAAAAATAAAAAGCTTCTGGTGTTTGAATTGTTTTTAAGTAAAATATTTTGGGGATTTCTATATCGTTAAACTTATGGTCTTTTTATGTAAAGATTGTGTGTCATGCTGACGGTACACTGTTGGTAGATGGCTACCGTCGCCTATAACACAAGGAGATCCACAGGTGTTTAAAGTCCGCTGTCAACGTAGAATTAAGGATAAGGGATACGAAGGGATGGGGAAATGTCAATTTGTTTGTGTTACGTTTTCGTGTATTGCAAAAAACATCGTATTACCTGTAAAGTATAGTTTGTTATTTTTTTTTAATTCTTACAAGGGCAACCTTAATATTTTTAATAACATTAACGCGGAAATAATATTTTTTTACTGAACAATGTCGTATTTTCTTACAAGTAGGTCGATCCAATTTCCTCAATCGTTATGGGTATAACAGAATTTTATGGCAGTTTCACGACGACCGATGTTTGCTCAGTTTTTTAAGCGCCCCTTGATAAATCTGCAATATAACTCGTTTTTGCATATAAACCACGACGATAAGATTTTATTTTAACTAACTCGCAATCAAATGTTACGGGGATCACTATATTTTAATATAACTAATTAATAAATTATTAATTATAAATAAAGGGACTACTTTTGGTAATATATTTTAGTTATTATATTATATTTTTATGGTTTTTAGTTTTAGGTAGGCTATATATTATATAAATTTGTAAATACTTATGTGCTTATAGTAAGTCAAATTAACTTGCAACACGTAGGTACCCGGTTCGATAATTTTAAAATTTTTCTTCTTCATAATTTCTGGGACACCAGAAAGAACATTAAATCCTGAAGAACTTCATCCAGAACGCGGACGAAGTCGCGAGCACCAGCTAGTAGTATATACCATGTAATATGCCTCGTCGCAAAACCCATGTTTTAATAGCATTTTTTTTATCAATTTCAATTTTATTTTATCGTATCGTCGTATTTTTTAATTAATCAAACTGTTACGGTCGACAACCCCTATAGTCATAACTGTTAATCTCGAGTTATGTATTATCGTTGCGAAATTTAGTCTCTTTTTATACATCCATACTAATATACTAATATCATAAATGCGCATTCAGACAAACTTACAAACTTTACCTGATTATACCTCTAATGATTCATTTGTTAGTAAAGCGTGGAAGTAAAGGAACCATTCAAGGGTTCAAAGATGAAAAATACCATAAAAAGCTACAAATCCTGTATAAGCAGTTTTATAGCTATTATAAGAGTGCTAACAATGGTGTGAGTTAGTGTTATTGATTGAACCATAAGGCGGTAAAAACCCCTTTTGTTTTCCATCTCGTGTAACTTAGTCTTGCCAATCAATTATTATTTAAGCTAATAAGTACTATAGTGAATGACCGACTTCATTTTATTATTATACTAACTTTAATTTCGTACACGCCGCGCCCCTTTCTCTAGCTGTTAAAACTTTTTTATGTTTAACTCGACAGACAGGCGGACGGTCCGTTTGATGGTAGCTATAAAACAAGCAACGTTTTTAGATAATCCTTCGGGAACAGCTCTCTCTTCAGGATGAAAGGTACCCTGTGTCCTTTTCTGTATCCCTGACAACGTGTGTGCCAAATTACGTGATGATCGGTTGAGTACTTAACTTAAGGCGTGAAATCGTAACAAACAAACAAACTCGCTTTCTCATTTATAATATTAGTTATTTATACGATGAAATCTAGATAGATATTAAAAGTAAAGAAGCGTGACAATAAAAATCTATTATTATAGATCATTAAGCTACCCCATAAATTTTAACAATTATTATTGTTACTTATTTATACTCATGTTTTTCCTCAAATTAAAAGTAATTTATTTGCCACAAAACCTCACGCTATTTTTCCTGCAATAAGTATCTATTTAAAAAGTACTCAATAGAGTGCAGAATATATAAATAATAGGTGAGTACAGATAAACATTAGATAAAGGACTTATCGTTTTTTAATTTATGACGTAAACATAAAAAAAATATTATGTTGTAATAGATACTTACCAAATTGGAATGTAATTATTTAATTCATATTTAAACACTTATTTCTTTTCTTCATCGAATAAGTTAACGAACTTCTTAACTAATATTACTTTAATTTATTTTTAATACCTTAATTAAGTGTCACTCAACGTTTACCTATTCATTTATCAATGAGGAATTAACCATTCGTGTCTTGATATCGCAACAGCGTAAATGTGTCGTAGAATATTCTAGTAATAAAATAGTTATTTGTGTTCTTCAAAGGGACAAAGTAATATTTTGTTTCTCGAGATATATTTTGTGTCTATCAGCGAGGGATTCTAAAGTAGAAACCTGAGTGTGTCTACTCTACTCGAGTAGTGACACACAGTATTTTTCATCACTACCTGTGAGAAAAAGAAAGAGGTACGTTTGATTAGCATTTTAAATAAACATTGGACTGATGAAAGTATACACTTTCAAAAAAAACAAATCATTATGTAAAAGTTAAACATTATTTACAATTCGCACCAATCAGAAGAGAGAAAACTCAAACTCCCATTAGGACAATATTTAATTTTGTTCCCGCTATCCTCCTAAAGCTAATCGTAGTTTTTCGAATAGGTGTTATGAAAAAATATTACCCTTCAAATAAAATTATACTTTATATAAATTAATGATTATACTCATTATTTATTTATACTATAAATTCCTTGTTTATTGTTACAGTTGCATGCTGCAGTGAAATTCCTCGTTGGATATGGTGCCGCAGTCGACTTTGCATCAAAACGAAGATAGCACAGAAAGCTAATGTTAAGATGTCATGACGAGAGTTCAAGTTGACGAATGACGAAACTGAGAGAAAGTTGAAATCGCAATAACTCATTGCAACCAAGGAGTTCCGCAAGGAAGCCAGTGTTGTGCAAAGAAATATAATTTCGCGATTTATCTAATAAGATATGATCGCATGAAATCGTTCTGTTTTCGTTAACCGATAGCAGAGTTGATAAAGACGTGTCGTTCGAGTCCGTGCGTGACACTGCTACGTTTCATTGCTTTTGTGTTATCCTTTGCGTTAATGTTGATCGTCGCTCAACAAGAAGTGTTACAGTGTAAGTGTAGTGAAAAATTTGTAGAAAATGTACGCGACATCGTTGTCCAAGTTGGCAACGTTAGGGCTGGTGGTTACCCTAGTGGGTGGCCACACGCCTGGCAGTGAATTGGAGTCTGTACGTTACGGGCCCGCCGATGAAAGGATAGGGAACGATAATACGCATACGGTAGCCAAAATCAACATAACATATAAAGATGAACACGGCGAAAATTACACGGAGACATCAGAGGTGAGTTTTCATTTTCCTGCTTTTATCCTAGTTTCCAGTGTCCTTAGGCGACGGTGGCCAAAATCATTCAGATTTTTTACTTATTGTTGTCATCTGAATGATAAAAAGATCTGTTGTTGCTCTGATATTAATTTTGGATAAAAAAACGTACGAAAACTGCGCGTACGAATTTACGGGAAACAGCTGTTAGTTAAAAATATTTTACTTACTCATTTATTTTATTTGCTTACTATTTATGTATTTACAAAGGCTAAGGCTTAATATTTTCAATCAACAATGTGTAGTATTTTGCTTTGCTTGCGGAGTTTTGTTGTGGTAACGTTTACGACTTTAAAATTACGATCGTAAGGTATTGTTACCTCATCCATTGTTTAATGGTGTAACTAAACATTGACATTGTTAAACTCTTGTAAGCTATAACGTTAGTAATCCTAATAAAAGGGCCTATACTGTATTACCGTGTGATTAATGTATTTGGCTTTTTGTCATCTCGCTTTTTTATATAATCATCTAGAAAACATACACATGCAATTTTAGAATTTTACATTTATTGCCGAATTTGTTTCAACTTGGGGAATGTCAAAGCTTTTGTTTTGCACAGAAGATACTAGCCTTTCTTAAATTAACAAGTTTAATTAAATTTTCTTTAATTAAGTTTTCTTTAATTAACACTGTTGGACTTTTTATTTACTAACTTTTGCCTGCGATTACTACCTTATAAATTATAAATTACATTATATTAGGTATGTATCATAATGTATAAATTATATTGCTCTATGTATGATGAATGAAGACAATCATGACTATGAGATATTATTTTTACATTTGTTTTACTGGCTTTGAGATTAGAGGGAATTTGAACAAATTTTGTCTTGTTCGCCTGAATCATGCGACCACTTGCAGATGGCATCGAAGTCTGCTAGTTGGTTTCAGTGACCAAGATATCGTCGTCGGGTTGCTATTATAGAGGTGTCGTCAGCAAATTGATAAATCATAATGGTGTGTTTGATTAGGTTGTCTAGGTCGTTGACGTATGCAAGATAATGTTACAGGCCAAGAACTGAAGTAGGGTAGGGTGGGGCACACTGAGTTTCACAGTAATAGCTGTGACTACGTCTGCTAAAATCACTTAGAAGTTTAGAAGTATGATAGTTATGATAGTTTTTTTTTTAATCACTCCCAGAAGTCATCAAAAATTGCAGTGTGCGCTCGCTTGAAATCATGGGTTTTGATTAAATTATCTAAGAAAGTAGAATGAAAAATGTGTTTTATTTTTTATTTTTTACACCGTTATGTAATAAAAAAAATTAAAAAAATTTTTTTTTTTTAAAATTTTCAGTGGTTTTCACAAAAATCTATCATACTTCCAAACTTACCCAATCACAGAAATCGGAATACAATATTTCGGAATACAGTACCTATTTCTTACTCTGTATACCCAACACAGATAGCATCTGGGCTAAATATTTCCCGCAGATTACATAGGTACACGACAGATATTATAAAGATAATATTCTATTTAATCTGAGAACTGAACATCGGTGAACAATTAAAGCTAGCGAGTGTCGCGAGTTTTATTAATAAATATCTAGTCGATTGCAAAAACAACGCAATAAAGTGTTAGTTTGACCGCGCGGTCATTCCCTTCTCACTCGCCGCATGATTTGTAGAAAATACAATTTATTTATAAGAAACAGTGCATTGGCCTTCCTCGAATGAATGAGTGAATCGATTCGCCTCGACGGATATATCCGTTCATTGGAAATGTGGGTTAGTGCGAGCAGCTGTTTGTGGTTTACCGCCCTTGCGAACATTGTCCCTCTCTCTAGCGCCATGCATACATTCTCACTCTGAATGTTACCGCCTTTTTCGTTACATATTGTTTTGCAAGTTAAATATGTATAAAATGCACTTCTTCATAGGTTAATATTGATATTTTTAATTTTTACATTTAATTTAAGTCACATGCTTGTTTTGAAATCTCTACACCAATTTATCAAATCTCTGTTAACAATTTTTAGGTGTTTTATTTAGCTACTCATTATTTTAAATAGTTTATTTTGAAAATATGTTAGTAACGATTCCATTGCTTATTTATTAATTTTTATGTTTCAAAACACAAATACCTACCTACTTTACAGATAACTTACATTAAAATTTAAGTGGTTAGGTACTAGATTTATCTGTCTATTTAGCGTTATTAACCTCATAGTATTAACCTTATAGTTAACCTTATTATCAAACCTTATAGTTTTATTTCAAAAAATATATTATGTAAAAATCTACCTTTCTCAATGTTATAAGGTCAAAAACTGATTTGATAGTTACATAATAAATATTTATTATTGAATTCAAAATCGTGACTCACGTGACTCATCGAAGCACAGTGACCGATCGTTGGCTATTTAAATAGAAATTACATTTAACCTGAACTTTAATGTAATTGTAACAAAGTTTATATTATGTCCTCTGTCACTGAAATGAAGACATAATAAAGGCGCGTTCACCAACCGCAACTCAGACATTTCATAACCATTGAAGTATAATTTAAACACATTGTTATTGTTTTAAATAGAATTAACGGAAATGACGATGCCTGCTATGTTTACTTCACTTTGACTCATCGTAGTATTAAATTACTGAAATTATTAATTACTTATCTACTGTAGACAGGTAGATGGTAGGTACAATTAATTTAATTTGATTTAAGTCCTGAACTCGGATCCCAGTGTAGCTCTATGTAAAATCTAACTAAACCATAGTTTCGACGGAACAAATTTTTAAGTAATTCTAAAGGTCAGGTCGTTCATAAGTTCACGAACCAAAAGGTTTCGATCGTCTAGTTATATATTTATAATATGTGCATTTTTTGTTGAACAATTAAAATAAATTTCTAATGCGCTAACAATTAAGATCGAGGATTTAGCAGAAAAAAAAGAAAAAGAAAGAAAGAAAGACATTTATTCACTGCACGAAGGACATAACATGACATTACACATAAGAAACAGAAACAACAAAAACAAAATGACACAAGTAAATTAATAAAAACAGACAGGTAAGATGTGTGTGTCCTCGCGGCAGTGAATCGGATACTCTCAGCAATCAGCATTGTGCCGAGGTGCTAAGCAGCATCTACAGCGCTAATAAAAGTGAAATTAAAACTATAGATAAAAATACATAATAATTTTCAATGAGAAAAAAGTAAATGATTGCCCAAAAAATGGCACACAGTTTGTCTTTAAGCTTTATTTCTGTACTAAAGTTTTAAGTTTTTATATTTTACACAATATTAAAGAAAAACCTTCCAATTTTAAGTCTGTTCGGCTATCTCCGAGAAGCTAGAATTTTATTGTGCAATGTTGCATCTTAATTTATAGATTTTATTTATTTTGGTTGCGCTCATTTTGGAAAATTGTGTTCGGTCTGAGGTCAGTTCTTGTTAAGGTAAGGAGTGGGTTTGCGCAGTGTGCATCAGTTTCTTATATGAAGAGAACGTCTATGTTTGTAAATTGAATTATTCATTAATACATTGACATAAGGAAGCGGAAGAGACGCACGTTTCGTTTGCTCATCAAATCGCATTGTTATGGTGATCACGGTGAGCGCACCACATTACCCATCATTTGGTACTGTGCCTGATAATGTAACAATTCTATATATATATCCTTACCAATATTATAAATGTGAATGTGAGTTTGTTTGTTTGTAACGCTTTCACGCAAAAACTACTGAACCGATCACCATGAAATTTTGATTACACGTTGTCTGGGACGCGTATGAAGCTGCTGGTTTCAGCTAGTATATATATATATATATATATATATATATATAACATACTTACTAACATAGAAACTATTATAGCTCGTCATAGTTATTTTCCATGTTGTTATTATACTGGTATCTGCTGATATACCTACTTACTTTTAATTATTTTAATTATAGAATAGTTAATATTATCACAATAACTATTTTCCTTTATCGTGTTGTGTACTAGACTGGTATGGTATTAGACTTTTTATCGTAATAGAAAATTTGTTTTTATACAAATTGCAAGAAAATTATATGGAATATTAATTCACAAAATAATAGAAAAAAAAATCGATCGATTCCAGTAAAACTGTTGCGTGTAAACTTAAATCACTCCGCCGTTTACATTTACACTCACATTTTTTGCCTCTTTAACTTATAAGGTTGTGAAGGTTAAAATTTAAAATGAACTGTGAAAGAAGGAACAAGGAAGGAGACGGATTTACTTTAGTAGTAGTACTTTAGTACATTTACCACATATTTACTTGTCTTTTTATTGTAATTTATCCTTTTCATTGTTTGGGAAAAATCAACGCCTGGGTTATTTTTTTATAGAAATATATCCTAACCATCAGCTTGTACCTCTCCTCAGGTTGGAAAACCTCTCCACTGTTGAATACAGGCCTCTCTAAAGGGCTCGCCTCCACACACAGTCCTCTGCCAATTAAAATTAGTGGCCTCCATTCTAGAACTCATCTACCCCATCAGTTACCTATCTGTTATCCGCTCTGCGACAGAAGTGACAGACAGACATCCAACATAAATTAGCCAAGAGTATTAGCAGGATTCTCTTGGCTAATGCCATAGCATTCGACAACTTTGGTTCAGGCGAGTTTCAGAATTTCTGATTTATCCACCAAAGAAACACCGAGCATACTCGTACCTGCTCCATAGCTCGCTGAGAGACTTTGAAATTGAAGTCCTGCCGAGAGAGGTATCTACGTTTTAGTTTGTCTTACTGATTCATCACCTTATTCATTATAAGAGATCCATCCCGTTTTTTCCTGCAAATTATAGGTACCTCTATACAATAAGTCTTCCCTGTATATTGCTTTTTCCATCAACGAAAACCATGTTGGGGGTTTTACAGCGTTATCGGAAAAACATACAGAAGCAGACATAGACTTTATTTTATAATAATAAATATAGATATGTATTAGTATTCTCAGAGATTTCTTTTGCTTGACTCAATATAGCTTAATACTCTCAATCTTGAAAAAAAAAAAAAAAAATAGTAAAAAGATTACAAATATTTGTAAATTGGAATAATTGCTATTTTTGATGCTCGAGAATTTCCTTGGCCAAGACCTAACCCATCATGTTTAATTACGAGTCAATTAACAATTTGCTAACAAACAGCTTCTCGTCAGTAGGCGTCGTTTATTGAATAAACATTAGTGGACCAAGGTCCTGAGATTGGAGGCCCTACAAGTACCTATACTTACGTCATACCGCGTCGCTTTAACTACTTTTACCTATATATGTATCTTTTCTAGCACCCTGCATATTAAATTATGTTTGTGAAAGAGGCTATGTAATTTTATAGTGACAATGTTTTCAATAATACTTCTTACCAGTTCCGGATTTTCTACCACTAAAAGTTTTATACATATTATAGTGTTGTGGGGCACTGGCTCGGGAAACTCACTATATTATGTGGCAAGTCTAAAAATAAAGAAGGAAAAAGTAACAGCCACAAACGAAGACAAAAGAATTTAACGAATCAAGTAACTAATTGGCCATCTAAGGTTTTGATCAATCCCTGGCGGCGTCTGTATTTCCGAGTACATATAACCCTAATCTTTTCAAGGTTCGAATGAATAGGCATCTTCTGGGTGAGTTCGCTCCATCTTAGGCCTCATCCTTGCCACATGGCTGGTTGTTGGCCAAGAGCTAACCCATCTCTTATAAAAAAAATTCTATAATTTGGCGAATCAAGTGATTTGACGAGTCCCTTGATAATTTGTCCCCTGTGTAATTTGAGAAATTAAAGATTTGAACTCGAAAATTGAACTATTAATGTTGCTCTTGTCAACAGTGTGGCAAATATGGCGAGGGGTATGTCGGCTCTTCCCGTGGTATCGCCGTTCATGTACGAGCAAAGGGCCCTGGCGGTGAAAAAGACCACACAGGGTGTACGTGGCCGCTCATGTCAACCGTAGCAGAATCGTTACCCAGGGAACCCTGGATAGCGGTCATCAAACGAGGTAGCTGCAACTTCGAGATCAAGGTATGTCTACGCGTATTATTTGTTAACATAATTGACGGTGCACATGAAATGGTTAATGTGTGGCGCCATTTGTTGTAAAAAAAATGAAAAATACATGAGCACTTGAAACTCCTTAATGTGAAGTAAGATATCATAAATAGTAAGATAATAGATATAAAAGTATAGGAAAAGACATAGTTAAAATCAGGCCAAGAGCCTACCGAATACTTAAATAGACGTGGCACGCCTAAAGAGATGGCAATTCCTAAACATAGAGCTCAGAACAAGAAAACCAGTTCTCTTTAAATTCTGACGTTTAATGGAACGTTGCTAACAACCTGTTTATCTTTTTTGAACACATCTAATTATGGCTAGACAGCCTATAATACGAGGTTATGTAAAAATCCTCTAGTGATCAAACTTGTATATAGGTACTTAGTTTATTAATTAAAATCTAAATTATTGATAAATTATATACTCTCCTTTGGGTACTTATCTAGCTTGGATCCCTTAGGCAGGGTTCCAAGAAAGCTGGCTGCATTAACTCTTAGTATAGCAATAGTTTATTTGGTGACCGAAGTTAAAGCTAACTCTCGGGTGGCCATTTACGTCAACCCAGCGTTTTGACAATTGTTAAAAAAATTAGGCGCCTTGAAACCTCGTAGGCTGTACCAGTTGATTACATAGTCAAACAAAGAAAGCTATACATACTCATATGTTTTTCATCAGTCACATATTATTATTTATCTTTCGTGGTTATTACGGCTATCAAAAATGGGTTATATTGTCTATCTATTGTGATAATACACACATATGTATAAGGCCAGTAATAACTGGCCTTATAAAGAAGATAACAAAAGCCACCTTAATCGTTATGGTATTGAAATATGTAATGAAGCACGGCGAGTATTAATGTTAACACTATACTCCAAATATATATCCCAATTCTCTTAACGGTTTTGATTTTTCATTCCATATTAATATTTTTTATGTAAAGGTCGTCATCAGACAGGCTTACGGTCTACTTTATTATAAGCGGTTAACGTCACCCGCGTGCGCTGCCATAGATGAATGATTGGTCTCCCTGCGCTCGACTAAATACCGCCGTTATACTTGTAAAATGCGGCATAAAATACTACGCCGAATTCGGCGTCCCCGAGCCAGTCACACTGCAAACTGTCTGTGATGTGTATGCGCCGAATGTTTTATTAAATTTGGAGCATAATAAAATTGCAGTTTGCATAGTGAAACTGTGTAAAAATATAATAAAACTGTGTAAAAATTGGTAAAAGTGACGATGTTTTATACACACTACGAGTAGGTACAATAAAAAGTTGCCGCATTCACGGAGCTATATCGCTTTTGTATAGTGCTCTATCTAGTCGAGGGCAGCGAGACCAATCAATTATCTTTGTGCGCTGCCATGCTGTTATTTCACGATGATCTTTTTATTTATGTAGATTTATTAATTAATCATTTATTTGCTTTTATTCTATAGGTGCAGAATGCATGGAAGGCCAACGCTACGGCCGTCCTAATCTACAACGATAGGGACACTACGAGTTTAGAGAAGATGAAGTTGTCCACGGATAAAGGACGTGAGTGCCCATTGTACAATCTATTTTTATACACCTTGAAGAATTGTGATTAATTGGTTGAGATTAATTCGGATATTATGGAGAAAATTATACACGACGATTGTGATGACTATATATTTAATAGAAGAGAGTACACAGAGCAGTTGACATTAGAGTTGAAATTTAGATACATAGAACAATGACATTGACATATAAATTACACGGATCTATTATTTAAGTATGGAGTGTTGCATTCATAATCCAACACACCTCTTTAAACTAACCTTCGAATTACTTGTTTTCATTGGAAAATTGAAAAGAAAACAATGAGTAATTAGCCTTCGTTGTTTTTGCAATTAATATTTCATCAAAATTTTATACTTAAACCGTATTTAAAGTTATTTCTTATGAAATTGTCAACCTACCGAAACTGACTAAAGTCTAAACTGGTGAATTAGTGAAATTGACGAGTAAGGAAACTGACCAGTGGTACGCTAACCCGTTCTAAGTTAAATTTAACCAAGTACATATAACTTACGTTGTAAATAACTAGCTTTTAGTGAACTTTATTCAATCTTTATTGCTTTTTGTTTTTAGATGACCCCCTGGGAACAGTACCTAGGTACTCTTTTTTCACCCTACCCTATATAACCTGGTTCATGGTGATCGGTTTTTAAAATTAAAAGGCGTGAAAGCGAAGCAAAGAAACAAACAAAATAGCATGATGTATAATATTAGTTAGGATAGCCTGTGTTATATTGACATATAAAACTTTTCCTACTGTAAGATATAAAACCGTTTAGTAGTTTTTGAGTATAGATAAACATAGATTTAAAAAAGGTAGGGGTTATTTTTCTCACTTTTTATACACAACCGAATTGAAGTTGAAGTAATAAGTCATCCCGTTACAAATTCAATATTTTTATAGAATATTGTACCTATAACCATTTTTTTAGTACTCGTAGGTGTGGTATTTAAGAATTCAATTGGTATCAACCTAACAGCTGTCGTTACTGGCCACATGCCATATAGGTAGTGATAGTGACAGCTAACGAAGCCAAGTATATCTAGTTGCAATATGTACTTACATTGTATCAAATAAACGCTTTATCTATACTATAATATTATAAAGCTGAAGAGTTTGTTTGTTTGTTTGAACGCGCTAATCTCAGGAACTACTGGTTCGAATTGAAAAATTCTTTTTGTGTTGGATAGATATCGACCGCAAAATTTTATGATGATCGGTTGAGTAGTTAAGGCGTGAAAAGGTAACACACAGACAGACTTAGCTTCACATTTATAATATTATAATAATTATAAAAATTTATAAAACGCTCCCGGCTTCGAATGGGTTCAAAATAAAAGCTATCCTTTTAAGTTGGACCAACGTACACATAGTTACAAAGTTTTATCAAAATCGGTTCAGTAGTTTAGGAGTTCATCGGCGACAAACATGTGACACGAAATTTTTATATTTAATGATATATATATATATATATAGTATTGCTTAGTATGGATGTAGTAGCTGTTACCCGCGACCCAGCTTTTTTAGGACTGAAATATTTTATTCACTGCTTATTCTCATTTATTTTTATAAAGCGTTGAATTGATTTTTTTTATTGTTTTTATGTTGGACTAGCTGGTGCTCGCGACTTCGTCTGCGTTCTGGATGAAAGATACCCTATGTCCTTTCTGGTGTCCCAGACAACGTGTATGCAAAATTTCATGATGATCGGCTCAGTAGTTTTGCGTGAAAGAGTTACAAACATCCATACATCCATACAAACTTTCGCATTTATAATATTAGTACGGATAGTACGGATGATCGCTCGGTAAAAATTCCTTTACAACCGACTTCGGAGTAACGCAATAGTTTTTGGCAAGACACAGCTGCTGCGTACTGTGAGATAGACGTATATACGTGCCGAAGCGTGCTTTGCGATGCCATTCCGTCACTCAGCGCCGGTCCTAGCTATTCGTTCATGCCCTTTTACTATTTTTTTTATTCTATTATTATTTTTATGTTATTAATATAGATACGACGCGTTTGTTGATTTTATATCGCTTTATATTAACAGTAATCAATATTATATATAACGTGATTTAAGCACATTAATTAATTAATCAAGACACGTCCGTGATATTAGTTAATCTTATTAATCGTCACACAGCATTGATTATGTAATATTTAATATATTTATTATATATTATTTTTATAAAATAACAATGTTTTTAAGTTTTTAATTAGGTATTAATTAGTAGTAGGTATTAGCGACCCGCTTCAGGGTTTCGAGCGGATGCAATATTGCCGGCAATTTTTTCTTTAAGCCTGAGTCGTGAAAATGTGAAATGATTGCGTTTATTTGATCCCTTGCTGTATCGTTATTACTAAAGTTTTAATTATGCAATTAGTATGTAAGATATTTAAGGATACATTCTATAAATCACACTCTTTAGAAACACGATTACTTATAATTTTCTCGATAGAAAAAAAATCCAAAGTTACCTCTAAAAAAAAAAATAAACCGTTAGTACGGCATAAATACTTCATGTAAGGTTATCAGTTTTTGAATAATAACAAAACAACATGTTTTCTATAACGTACACTCTTCACATTTTCAAAATGTATATTTGTTTTTTAATACGAAGGAAATACCTAAATTCCCGTGCATTCGGCCTATATTAGCTAGAGCCGCCAAGCTTCCCCCCTGTCCGCTTTAGTATTGCTTCGGCCGTCGGACGGGGAGGTTGTGTCGCTTGTGCTAACGCATATTTTTAAAACGTAAGTGCTTCGTAAGTGTTAATTTACTATGGGGAACAAAGGAAACAAATCAAAGAAAAGAAGGGGTTGGCAAAAAAACAATGGTAAACGCTTGCAAGAAGAAATAAAGTAAGTAAAACTCATACCTATACAATAACTATTATTTTTTCGTCTATGAAATTTAAATTAATACTAAAATGTATAGTATATGTATATTACATATTACATAATGTATATGTATGTAGGTATATTGTTATTATTTTTTAATTCTTTTTGTACATATAAATTATAATATATTTTATATAAATTTTATATTTATTTTTAAATTTTTACATTTAATTTTATATTATATATTTTACATACATTTTACAATTAAATTCATATATATATATGAATTAGTGAATTATTATATGCTGTTAGGCTTATATAAATAAAATAAATATTATTATGTTGTAGGGCGAGTAGTAATAACTCCACATATTTCTATTTACACGATATATTTACAGAGAAGATTTACAATTGCTAAAAAAATATAATAATTACACGTGCAGTATGTAAACTCGACAAATAAAGTGCGTTATCATCCTAAGATTGAACCAAAGATAATTGATTGGTCTCGCTGCGCTCGACTAGACAGAGCGCTATACAAAAACAATAGCTCCGAAAATGTGGCAACATTTTATTGTAGTGTGTGTAAAAAATAGTCACTTTTTACAAAGTTTTATTATATTTTTATATAGTTTTACTACGCAAACTGGTATTTTATTATGTCTAAAATTTTATAAAAAATTCGGCACGTACACGTCACAGACAGTTTACAGTGTGACTGGCTCGGGTACGCCGAATTCGGCGTACATACTATTTTATACAGCATTTTACAAGTACGACGGCGGTATCTAGTCGAGCTCGGCGAGACCAATCATTCATCTATGGTATTAGTTTTAGTAAGCCCCATGGCATCTGCTCATAAAAGGGATGCTAAGTTTCGAAAAATCGGTGGAAGAAATTAGAATTGGCCGAATTTTACTACTGAATATAGATAGGATATATATCGAATAATTATGCCGCATTTTATTAAGTATTAAGTTTAAGTACGACGGCGATATCTAGTCGAGCGCAGCGAGACCAATCATTCATCTATGGATTGAACATTCTTTGTATGTTGTAGAATGATAAGGTCTGTTTTCCTTTGAAAATTCAAAGTGACAATTTCTATTGCTATCTTTATTAGCGATGACAAATTATGTCAATCAGTAATCAATACTTTTTTCAAATCTAAGCCAGCGAATTTTGAAATGAATGGAATTTCTAATCGAAACTGATAAAGCACTTTTAGTCCATTGAAATATTAAATTTTTTTGGCTTTAGAGTGCGTTTGTCAGAGGATGCAATTTTATTTTTTAGATATGAAGGGTTATTGTAAAGTTAAATCCGAGGTTGTGGGGTTGCAACCCTTGCCCCCACAACCTCGGCCGCCATCTTGGAAAAAGGGGTTAAATGGTTTTTACGGTTTATCTGCCAAGCTATAGGTCTCACAAAAAAAATTGTTCAAAAATTTTTGTTGCAAATAAAATTATCTACAACTTTTGTTTAGTAACTTTTAGTCGTAAAACCGTAAATAAAAAGTTATAAGCGAAAATCCATAAAAATTTGAGTTTCTATTTATCGATATAACTTTTTTTCTAATCATTTTACAAAAAAATTATATCAGACCATTTTTATGGATGGTGTTTTAAGGAACAATTTTCATCATAAACATTTTTAAATTTATTCATAAGTTAAGTTTTACAGCGCTGCGAAACGAATACTATTCTTCAGTATTCATAACTATTATTAACTATACATAAGTATTAATGATTTGCCATAATTTTTAATCATTGTTATTTTTTTTATGGTAATCTAAAATGGTAATTATCTTAAAAAAATAACGATGATTAAAAATTATGGCAAATCATTGATCCTTAAAACACCATCTATAAAAATGGTTTGATATCATTTTTTTGTAAAATGATTAGAAAAAAAGTTATATCGACATATAGAAACTCAAACTTTTATGGATTTTCGCTTATAACATTTTTATTTACAGTTCTACAACTAAAAGTTACTAAACAAAAGTTGTAGATAATTTTATTTGCAACAAAAAATGTTATATTTTTTTTTGTAAGACATAGCTTGGCAGATAAACCGTAAAAACCATTTAACCCCTTTTTCCAAGATGGCGGTCGAGGTTGTGGGGGCAAGGGTTGCAACCCCAAAACCTCGGATTTAACTTTACAATAACCCCCCCTTCATATCTAAAAAATAAAATTGCATCCTCTGACAAACGCACTCTAAAGCCAAAAAAATGTAACATTTCAATGGACTATTTTCTTGTCTGCTTTACATACAAGATTTCTGCAGCAGAATGACAGATGTGTATACTCTGTCTCTGTTTTTGCGTTTCTTATTTGTTTGATGAAGGAGGTCGCCACAATGTTTATTATAAAAAAATCAATACAACAAAAAATTAATTGTAATACAAAATAAATTTATCTTTCTAGAGCAAGATGAATACTGGCCGCGAATTTTGAAGACAAAGAGAATACTCCTGTTGCTTCATAAGTATACTCATACTTGCCTACCTACTTGCTGGCTACTAAAAGCTCAAGGCTGTCCCCAGCTCGCAGAGATATACTATACGCAGAGATATTTCGTTGGCTGTCCCCAGTTCAAAAGTAAAAAAAAGTGAATGACAAGAAAAAAACATATTTCTGTTACATAAGACTTTATGGTGCTCAATATTTTGTTTTTATAACCGGCCCGCTTTCTTTGGTGCCCAGTATAGGTATTTATTATTACTGTTTAGAAAAAACTGATTCTAACAATCTAATAGGATGATTATTTGAAAATAAGGAGATCTCTACGGACAGGCTGACAGTCCACTTGATGGTAAGTAACTATTGTCGCCTATAACACAAGCAACGCCACAGGTGTTGCAAGTGCGCTAACGACCATAGTAAAACCAACTTTGAAAACTTTTCAAAGTTGACACCTCCTGGAATCGAACCTCCTCCGACGGGCTCGTCTATATATTATGTTATTATAATTATTTATCTTTTTCTATTTATAGAATAAATATACCAGTTGTTGGCGTTTCACTACAAAACAAAGAGTCATCTGATGAACCGGTAACTTTTGACAGCCAAAAAACGGTGAAAAAGTTACCTTTTTTTCAGATTTTGCCTATATCTTCGTTCCTTTCGATCTTACCGCTATGAGGTATACTTATAAAAAAGAAAGAATGGAAAATTCTCTAGAAAAACGGTGATATAAAGTTTATGTATACAAATTTTCAGCTTGCTTGGAGTTTTTCCGAAGTCATGCCCATTTTTCGTCTAAAGTTACTGGATTACTATTTAGAGACATACATCTATACATTTCAAATCAATTAATTAATTTTAAGTTTAATTACCTACTTATTTGACAATGTTACGAGTTTAAGAAATTTACTTACTTTATATAAACTACTTACTTTAATAAATTAAAATATTTTTAAATCGCCGATTTTGAAACGAATTAATTTATTATAATATGTATATATGTCGATATTATATGTAGACATATAATTTATAAATATATAAGTTAATACATGATCTTACGAGTCGTGTTTATCGATAAAAGTTTTTATTCAATTACGCTCGTAAAACATATACCAACCTACCCACCTATGGACAGTAAGTTATAAAAAATAAATGTGTGAAATCTGTGAAGTTTCCAACCGTATAATATTTTTAATTTAATAAAAGTTTTTGAGACCGTTTCTATTGTTTTATTTTGTAAATATTAGTAGGCGATTGGCGCACGACTCTAGCCACTCGGCGCACCGCTCTCCCGCTCCTGCGTTGTGCCTCACGCACACATACACTACCTAAAATCAAAACGCGGAAGAAGCTCGGTACCCCCTTAATTGTTCTACACAAGAATCTTCGTCCGTCTTCAACGAAGATTATTTTTTAAAGTTTAATATCCATCTACGGCGTAAAATACAACATGAAATTTAGAATCATATTTTCTAAAAGTAGATACTAAAAAAATTCTGTTTCTCGGCAAACCTTAGCTACCTTGCTGTAGAGAGTGCACTAAAAGAGTCAAAGGCCGGGAGGTGCGCCAATGTCGTCGCCCGACATTGACCTATCCTTACATTACAACAAATAAATAACCTTTGAACAATACGTACGCGACGTCTGCCTCTTTCTTTATCGCTTCTTCGTAGATAAAGTCAAGGTTTTGTTGTCACAACAAGGACATCTGTGAGACAATTAAATTTATCATCACACAGTTCGCCATACTTCGGCTAAGGGGCTTATACTCCCTTACTGTTAAACATTAAACAAAAGACTTTTACGGTTCCTACCTCTTGTATCGTAAAACTTTCAACGGTTGGAAATGACCGTCATATAGCACTTAGTATATCCTAGCTAGAACCCTGCGGTTCAAATCGATTTAATGAATCCCCGAACCGGCTTTTTTTCTGCAAATTATATATAAAAAATGTTCCTCGTTTAGCGCTTTAATATCCATTAGTGAAATCGAAGAATGGAAGCGACTTTATTTTATTTTTATTTATTTTTTTTTGCTGTCATGCTTCGTATGTTTTTTTCTTCGCTAACGTCTAAACCACCAACGGATTTTAATACAATTTTCATTAGTGGAGAGCAAATTTAATGAACGAGGAAGGTTGGTGTGAATAGAAAAAAAGCATTTGTGCCAAGCCCGGGGACGGGTCGCTAGTTAATTTTAATTTGGCCTTAAATGTCATGTTGGCAAACCCTTGGTGGAATGTTGCGGTGTGAATTAATTTCACAGTTCAATGGTTTGTTTAATGGATGCGTACGGACGCGGTTGTTAACAGTTTCAAAATCACAAATCTAAAGTTATTTTCATTAAAACACAAAATTCATCATGAGTTCATAAGAGTGGTGACAGTATTAAATATTTAAATTTATAATATCTTGGATATTTGGACCAACATAGAGTAACCATCGCAACCGTCTATTCCTAACCAACAAACTACGCTGTCCACCTGGTCGGTCGGTTAGGATTTTTTTTCTTAACCATCAACCTATCTAGTTTGTCGGTTTGTAATCAACATTTTTATTCCTAACCGTCAAACCATCTTCCAGTCTATCAAGTCTACTACCGACTTACACACTATCTTCCACTATTCCTCTGTATCATGATATTGACACGTTTCAATTGAACCTGCAGTTTAGGAACAAATTATATTACAAACAAACATTTGAGGTTAGTCCTCAATGGCATGGCATGGCTACTTAAGAGCGGATACAACGGTACTAGCGCAACTCCTTTAAAAAAAAAATTTCTTGACTGATAATGAGAAGGAATTATGAATAACGGTTCAATCAGGACCCTAGAATTTTCTAATACTTTTTATAAAGTTTCATATTGAAACACGAAAAGCATCCTCTTGATCGTATTTAATGATTTTTCAAAAGAAGTGACGCTATTGTACTGTTTTACGTGCTCTAAACCTCAAAGGTGTTGGACACTTTGACTTTGATGTGTGTAAACACGTGCCATGTGCGTATAGTAATGAGATAGTTCCGATCGGGTTTCATTGTCAAGGTAATTCCATTTGTACACATTACACTATCATCACGAAAACCGCATTAAATCGTACAACTTCTGTTCTTCATATGACGCCATGTCACCAATTATACTTATATAGTCTTTGCTTGCATGTCACACGTGACGAGGTGGAAATGATACTTTTTTTTAAAGTAGGACTTGGGCTATTAAATAGAAACCTAATAACATAAATATTTGTGTTTAGATTATTCTAACTCGTGTTTACATACTACGATGTTTTATTTATGTGTAGGTATCTATTGTGTTCTATTTTAGAATTGAAAAAAATCTTATCTACTAGGTATATAGATTTTTTTTAATTTTAATCATTTAAGAAATCTATACTTAATAGAAAATAGAAAAATTACCGTATGTTCATGTTCACAAAATTTGAAAACTAGGACTCGCTCGCAGCTTCTAAAAAAAAGTTCTCACGGACTATATTTGAAAAAACAAAAGCCGAATCCAGCTGTTTTTTCTAGTTTTGCGTATCATTTTTTTTATGTAGATTAGTCTAATAGATTACTAATCTTCTCTACACATTAATTGTTTGAAAATTTATATTTTCTTTCTACCGATTAAGTCGATAAGCAGTTATTCCTAAAAGTGCCGTGTCCTTCATATAACAATTTAATAAAATACTTAAATGCTATAATTATGTGTTTCAGGTAACATAAGTGCTGTATTCACATATAAATGGAAGGGGGAAGAGATCAGCCGGCTTATAGAGAACGGAACAAAAGTCATGATTCGCATCATCCAAGGATCTACCATCACACACATCACTAATAACATTAATAAGTAAGTTTTTTTTGTAAAATTCACTATTTTGCAATAGCCGTTAGCATAACTTATTTCTTTGTATGTACATAGAAACTATAGTAGGTAAGTAAATATCGCAAAGTTCAACGACGACTGCTCTGCGTATTTGTGGTATTGCTAAACTTAACTCATGATACTATGAGTGAGAGCCATACAAAATTCATCTGATTAAGCTTAAAATGAATATTTAATGTGGCGCTTTTCGAGCGTAGGAACTCAGGAATAGGTATTTGGGAGAATTTGTTGTCTCAACTTATTTACCTACTAGGTATAATGCGAATAACCGAAGACAGAATGGGAGGCAACACAAACTCGTGACAATAACAAAATATACGGCAAAATATTATTGGCTCTTAATCAGTAAAATTACAAGAATTTAACCCGCGAAAATGTGACAAATTCTGCACATTTTAGAAATTAATTACACTAGATATATTTCAGTTTTTTTGTTTTGATGCAAACCATTAAATTATGTCTTAGAGAAGTCATGTTTTTTTATGTATTGCTACGACCTATAACTAATGAGTAATCATGGAATTGTATTGGTAAGCTGCTCGAGTTGAAAAGTGATGGCCTCTTAACAAATCACATTTACCTAGATACATTCTGGATACATTAAATATTATATTCGTTATTTTTGTGTGTTTTCAGGACATCAGTATTGTTCGTATCGATCTCATTCATCGTGTTAATGGTCATCTCTTTGGCATGGCTCGTCTTTTATTACATACAGCGGTTTAGATATATTCATGCTAAGGATCGCCTGTCAGTGAGTACCGTTTGTATATTATTGTTAGAATATAACTTAGAATATTATTACTAGCTACAGGCTCCCGGCGTCGTCCGGGTTCAAAATAAAAGCTATCCTATCTTTTAAGTTGGACCAAATTACACATAGTCACGAAATTTTATCAAAATCGGCGACGGTTGCCATCTATCATCAAATAGACTGCCAGCCTACCTGTCTTTCCAATTTTAAATTTTCGTATTTTAAATTTTTTGAATTAATTACACAATTCTTTTGTTTTTTTTTTTCGGTTTATTAAGAGTCAACATCAATAAAAGCTTGTTTGTTATTTTTCAGAAAAGACTGTGCTGCGCCGCTAAAAAGGCGCTATCTAAAATACCCGTAAAGAGTTTAAAGACTGAAGACAAAGTAAGTAATAAGTGATAGTGGGTCTCATTTGTTAAAACAGATGCTTACATTGAACTTATGTAGATTTGTTGGATTTTAAAATTTAGGATAATGAGTTAAGGAACATTTTGGTGTTTCAGGAGGTGCAGGGAGATGGCGAGTGTTGCGCTATCTGCATCGAGCCCTACAAAGTTTCAGAAACACTAAGATCTCTGCCTTGTAGGTGAGTAGCCATACTTCTACATTAACTTTATTTGGCTTATCTTGGAAATTAACATCTATTTCAAACGATATTTAACATTATGATTCGTGAAGCTCTACACAAGATATTGCATTTTCATCCCCAAGAAAAAAAATTCTATTTAGTTAATTAGCTTTGTCTTTCAGTGTTCCTATAGACTTTTGATAAATATAATTACGATATTTTATTATTAAATATATTTATGATTGCATTTCAGACACGATTTCCACAAGAACTGCATCGATCCTTGGCTCCTGGAACATCGGACTTGTCCGATGTGCAAGATGGACATTCTCAAGTATTATGGCTTTGTTGTAAGTATTATAGTTGTACGTATAACACTCCTATAGTCCCCATCACGAGAAGCTATACAATTTATACACACACACATTCAGGGGTTCAAAACCTTTGTTACGGGGACCTACTTTAAAACATCCTTTATAATGAGCACTGTCAAGATTTGCAACTCCCTGCCGGCGTCTGTATTTCCGAGCTCACATAACCGAAATCTTTAATAAAAAAAACAGACGCGTTACAAAATTTAATATACTTAGCTAAAATATAAGTAGGACTGAGCGATAAATCTGAGCATTGAATATAGCGATTTTTTTTTTGTTTAAATCTTTATTTAGGCTTTTCCCTTAGGGACATATATTCAGGCATGTCGCCTGAATATAGCGATTTAAATAATGTTCGTCCCTCAATACATTTCCAGTTCACCGGCAGTCAAGAGAGTATATTGCAGCTGGAAGCGGAAGAGGCGAGAAGTCGCGCCATGAGTCCCGCTCGCAACAGGAACCCGCTCATACTTGTAAGTTATACAAAATACTACTTATTACATTGCCCAAAACATTATTTATATAATCAAGTCTTCAATTTTGTTCAGTTATAGTTCATACAATGACGCATTAAGATGATCATGATCTTTAAGAAGTCTATATGTCGTGGGCAGATCGTAGAATTGGGCAGATCTTAAAGTATGAAATCAAAAATTTTTCACCAAAAGTCAAAAATAGGTCCGACGAGGAGCGGAGCGAAGGAAAGCGAGTAGGATCGTGTTAGGTTTACGTGGAAATAAATTTGGGTAGCCGAGCGAAACGGAGCGGAATTAGGCGACCCTCTCAGTTTTAACATATGATCTGCCCAGGAATATCACGATATGCCCAATTCTACGATGTGCCGACGACATATATATAAGGTTGAGAACGTTCAAGCACTCTATA
Organism: Synanthedon tipuliformis; assembly: GCA_947623395.1. Lineage (NCBI taxonomy): Eukaryota > Metazoa > Arthropoda > Insecta > Lepidoptera > Sesiidae > Synanthedon > Synanthedon tipuliformis. The sequence goes on along the minus strand of OX392428.1, from coordinate 4,174,894 downwards.
CTTGGGGTGGCAGGCAGGGCAATCCCTCCAGTGTCAAATTATTACATGAACTGTTTTACTTTCAATTTTGAGAAAAATTGAAAGTAAAATTCAAATAAGAAAAAAATAAGGCGCTTTTCGCTCATTTTCGCTTCTAAAAAAAGTTGATAAAACTTGATTTGTAATGTATGAAAATATTTATCAACCTCAAGGTGCACGATGAAAGGTTTGGCGGTGTGTGGCCTCCGATTAGATACGCGAGAGAGAACGATTCCCGCCAGCGGACAGGTGATGATCAGACAGACAATTTCTACACCTTGCTTTAGCAAATTAGCACCGCTCTTCACATCCATTACTTGTCTTGCAATGTGACACCCACACACCGTCAAATTGGCTTGATCAAATCAATTTTATGATGCTGATAGTTTTGATAGTAAATGGCTACCATTACACGATAAGACCATTCTGAGAATGGTTTAATTATTTGTACCTACTCTAGGTCACTCAACAAGCACCATATCTATGTCGTTAGAAAATATTTATTTTATTTTTGCTTTGTCTATATTTATTGTGAATACAACCAAATCTGTAAGTAGTATTTATTTGTTTATTAAGAAAATATATAAAGGCTGTACTATAAAAAAAAACATGTTAAGTATACCTACATAGTTCATTCCATTCATTTTGGCTCGCGGAGCTATGGTGTGCGTGTAATGCTTGTATACAGGAGTGCAATAACAGCACCTGTGCTGTTGTTTTTCGCCGAGTGAGAAAATTATGACAGATTCCATTTACCAATCCTATTCTAAATTTTTGTCCTAAATTCTACCATGGTCGACCATAGTATAGTTTGTGGTATAGTGTAGCCGCCTCAAGTGAACCGTCTTTATATAAAAAAAGTCTTAAAATTTAACCATAGACATAGAGAAATGGACTGAGCATTTACCTATTCAGCTGTAAAGTAAATATGGGCAGAAAATTTTGAGGGAGACGAAGCGATCATGCAGCCAGTATCTTTTTTAATAATTTTCATTTGTAAGTGATGAAATACCTATGCATTGACTGCACGATAGCTTCTTCTCTTTCTAGCGAGTAGTCAATTTTATGCGGGTATTGCTCAGTCCATTTCTCTCTAAGCAATTAGCAAAATTTCCATAACCATATAGACATTTGAGTAAGAGAGTACTTTCGGCAGCTAACGAGCGACAACTCGTACTCGGAGGCGGGCAGCGCTCGCAGCAGCCGCGCTTCGTCACCCGACGAGCTGGTGCCAACACTGCGATGCGACGCGCGGGACTCGCGAGACGAGCGGGACGCGCGGGAGGCGTGCGACACGCGGGACATGCGAGACATGCGGGAAACGTGCGGCGTGCGCAACGCGCGATCCGACACGAGGGGCGAGCACTGCGGGACCTCATCCAGGTAAGGATCATAAAGCCTACTCTTAAAAGACTACAAAAAGAGATTTACTGGTCTTTGAGACCAGAATAGACCACGATTTAAATAAATTTACTAACTTTCCCTTATTAAGTTGGATAAGTGGTTAGGATGTTGCTTTATTACCGCTCTGTGTCATGGGATTTTGGAAATGAACGTTTACAAGTTGGCTCCGAGTTCAGCGTTTTCCCCCATATAAAATGTGTCCAACATATTTACTTCAAAAATAAACTATAATTAGTAGGATATATTTGCTACATATGGTCATAAAAGTAATAAAGGTGTTTTTTTTTTAGAACGCGTACGCCGACACCTGAAAGGGAAGAAGCTGCTCCGTCGACCAATCAGGAGCAGACGCGACTCGACTGAGGCGCAAAGTAGCGATCATTACTCCCCACCCCTTCGACCCTTCCCTGCCCGCCGCAGTGCCAAAAATATACATACTTACCTCTCGCATTCAACGATCAAGTTAGCCGGAACTTCTAATGTGAATATTTGGCCCCACGTTTAAATAAGTATTTATTTCAATATATTTTTTTTATTTCAATTATTTCAATAATAATTCAAAACGAAATTTAACCCCCCAAAGGTTAATATTCGTTTTGAATTATATTTCGTTTTGTACCCTTCACATATTACGATACTCATTAGATATGATACTCAAGTAGAATGATATGATACTCTTTAGAAATGATGGTTCGTATATTACGCGACTGAAAATGGACCAAAATGTATCATTTCTAATTACACAACACAAAATTGTGACATCTTTTATCTTTTTAAGTATGTCGAGTAACTCTAGTCACTTGTGATATTTCTGTTTTATAGAAACAGAAGCAAAATTTTCGATTTCCAGCTTAAATTTAATATTAAACTCTCTCTTCGTCGCCATTTTGAAGACATGGCGGGTGGTACGCAACGCGTAGGAAACCGATATGATACCGATATGATACCGGTAGCGTAGTGTGCGATTCATCATACAAACGTATGTGAGATACTCCAAGGAAACTCAACCTCGAGAAACTTGCGTGTCCCACTGGACGTCTATGAGTATCGCAATGTGCTATTGGCCTCAATCACACCGTTAGCTGTGACGGCTAAAAGAATCGTTGAATGCTAAGTGCGTGTGCGATAGTGATGTGTTCATAGACTAAAAAAAAATACTCAAAAATAATTAAAAAAAAACCCTTCCAGTGATACAAGTGACGTTTTGTTTAAGTGGTTGAAAAGTGATATTTTTATAAGTAAGTTAGTTTTAAATACATTATTATAGTAAAAAAAAAAAACCGTTACTCCGCCTAGTCAACGAAGTACGAGTTCCGTGTATACTTTTAATTTGTATTTTCATCTCACACTAAAACATTAAATGGAGATATGTTTTTTATCCTTACACGGTATGTATAGTAAGTAATATAATTTTACTACATAGATTTATTATATTATATATTATATTATGTATATTATTATAGGACCAGTTTTGTTGTACTTAAACTAATGATTGGTTCTTGATCTCATGTGTATCCACTCCATTCGTGTGTTACCGTTGCAAGTGAAAAGGGCGCTTTAATAATTACTAGCTGTTGCACGTGACTTCGTCTGCATAACTTTAAAAAATATAGCCTATGTTACTTGTTTTTTTTTTTTCACAACGGTTCAGTAGTTTTCGAGTTTATTCTTACAAACAAAAATATAAAAAAAATTGCTATAAATTTTGTAATATCGTCAGACATATCTTTACTTAAAATAACCGTTGCGCCCTTTTTTCTTTCAGCGGACAGTATTTACCCTCAAAGTTAAGCCAGTTACCAGAAGTTACTATTGTAAAGGTTGTTCGCATATATGTATATATTTTAAACAAATATTGTGTCATTTACTTCCAATTTTCAGAAATGTAAGTTTATTACAAAAAATATATACAATAAACACACAAAAAAAATGTAACTTACTCGCTAGATGTGTGAAAACTTTAGATTTTGTAATGTTTAACTTCCATTGTAACTAATTTAGAGCCCTACTTGATTTTCATGTGGTTCATTTACTTTTGTGAAAACCAAGCATGATTTTTGGATTTTCTTTATGCAAACGACACACGGTTAATGTCACTTTTGCTAGGACAATATCGCGTTATTATTGTATACTGCTACACGGTATAGTCAGTTTCTATCTTTCAGGTGTGAGTCAGAGTCATGTGAGTCATAAATTTTAATGACTCAGGGTCAAATCACATCGTATAAAGCAGAATACCCACAATCTTGGATTTGAATTTTACTAAAGTAAACAAAGTCTAAATAAAATAACTAAATTAAATACATAACTAAAAGTGCTGACATTGGCTAAAAATATAATATTTTCTCGATAGAAAAAAAATCACAAAGTTAGCTCTTCTATAGTGCGATGTTAAGCGTAAAACAACTAACAACTTCGATGTGAACTGACCCTTATATGTGAACATTTAGATAACGAACCATTGATCTAAACTATAGATGCGGCGTAGCAAGCAAAAAGCCCCGAAATCTGCGGTAGTATTAAAATCATACTTACGAACTTACTGAGAGATTGACACGCAATTCCAAATGAATATTGCTTTTGTAAAAAGAAACTAGTTAAAAGTCTTCTGTACTAACGCATCAATGTATACTACACAACGATATTGACTAGCTTACGACTAGCGAGCGACTATGTGCGAATTCGTCCACTTCGGCTCGAGTGGACGAATTTTACTACTACCATTTTTTGTGGGCTACGCCGTGTCTATACTCCCAATTATACTTATATAGTCTTTGTAACGAACATAATGCGGTGTTACTATTGAAAATCATCTTATCCTGAAACCGATAACGACGCTTTTTCTTCTTTCCTACAACGTCGTATTTATAGTTAAGCTATAACATATAGGAAATATGGTCTAATTTATGAATATTTCATACCCATTATGCGTCTATAGAAATGCATTTTTTTATTAAAAGAATTTAGTACTTTCAGTATTTCTCTCTACACATGCAAAGGTGACTCTAAACCGAGTGTCGTCAGTATGTCAATGTGACTTGTCATTCTAATATCCGTCCATAGTTACGTATTATGGCTATAATAATCACCCTTTGTCTTCACATACGCGCTGTGCCTCTATATTAAAGAAAAAAAACATAAATAACCTTATCTTACCACCGTATGAGTTAAATATTTATAGAAAAAAGAGCAAAATTTGAAAGATTTCATGAATTCTCAACTTTATCGGCCGGAAGTCTCTCAAACACATTAACTTGTACTGTTAAGGTGGAAACCGATTACAAAGAGAAAAAAATAAGTTATGTTAAGTGAATATTTCGATCAAATAATTTTGTAAAAAAAAAATGGACATAAATTGAGAATCCAAATTTGACGAATATTTCATATAAACGTATCAGGAGTGTTATTTATTTATCCTCTGTTATCAGAACTTATTCGTTTGCGAATCTTCTATTTCTTAAGAGACTTTTGGGTATTCGGTCTTTGTTAGTCAAGGTATCATTTGGCATGTATGTATTTCCTTATTTAAGCTCTGAACCTATAATTTTATTTAACGATGTACGCGTATTATTAATATGTATACATATTTATTTATATTAAAATATGTTTCTTTATATATTTCAAAGTATTCTTTAATCATTATGTACAATCGATGATTTATTTTTTATTTCAATCAACTTAATGTTTACATTTAGATACTTAAAGTTTTTATGATGTCATCAATTAATTAATAAAATTATGATATTACTTATCAAGAAATCAATTTATGTATGAAAATTATGTATAATATATAAAAATATTTAAATATGCGTGCGTCATAGTAATTATATATTATTTACAATTTGCGCATTATTGCGCACAATCACGTTACAGTATAGTATACAAAGTTTATTAAGAGGTGTAATGTAAATATCTTCACTGTTATTGATTATTTTTATGTGGGCCATATATGTATATGTTTAAGAACATACAAAATATTATACTTACAATATTTTTTTTTACAAAAAGTCCAACAAGTGTTTTTTGTCTGTTATTGAGCAATATTGACATTTTTGTCATTACATGACTATACATTTTAAAAGCGACTTTTTTTTATTATAAAAGCAAAAGTACCGTGGCTCTATAAACTGTGTTAATATATATACTTTTCACATAACAACCCAAATAATTCATAAAGATTTAGTTTTTTTATTTATAAGAAGTAATTAATTCAGTCAACGCTAGACAACTTATTGTTACGAATAGTTATTCAAATTCAAATTCAAATTCAAATTCATTTATTTTCAGGTAACTAGACCCATATTTTACATTTTTATACAGTTATAATACATATTAAGATATAATCAATATTAAGAAAAGAAATAATAATAATAAGTACATAAATAGCTAAAAACTAACACCAACATGTCTATCACTACAATGTCGGATATATATACAATCTAGCCTATCAGCGATCATTGCAATAACTTTGTTAGAGCTGCTCCGCACCCGTCTAACAAGTGACGCAGATTTTTTACGCATGTTTGTATAAAAACAATCAGTGCTCATCATAGCGAACATTCCTGAAGCACTACAGTGTGTGATAATATGTGTGAAATATTATGCAAAGCGCGATAATATTTCACACAAATCTTTATGGTTATAATTCTAAAAAAAAAGGATATATTAAAATTTATTATATTAATATATCTTATGATTATATTAATATATCTTATGATTGTATCTGCATTCAGATCCAGCGAATTCCCCTGAATCAATCAATTCCCCTGAATCAATGAATTCCCCTGAATCAATGAATTCTCCTGAATAATTGAATTCCCCTGAATCATTGAATTCCCCTGAATCAATGAATTCCCCTATCGCCCCGGTCCATACAAAACCGAGTTTTTTTGTGAAAATTTCCACTGTTTTTGGGCCGGAGAAAAACAACAAATAAAATAGGTAGGTATCACAAAAATTGATAGAGCCGTTCTCGAGTTATAAATGGTGTAACTAATACGAATCGTCAGCTGTTTAGTTTAACGCTAATTAGTACCCAAACTTAATCGTCAGTGCGTAGGAAAAGTTTACTTTAATGTGGAAAAATTTTACATAAAATGACCTATAAATAATATACGCACGTCATGAGGATAATGAAGGATAATACATAGGATAGGATGTGTGTTTTATTATGGTGTTTTGCATAGCTATACCTATAAATATTTTATACTGAAGCGATAGTTACTAAGACAGAGCTCGAGTGGGTAATAATATAACTAAAATCATGATATTAGTGCATCACAGAAGAAATTGTATCAACCTTTCCAATGTTACATACAATCTGTAAAAAGGAAATAAACATAGTTTTTCTCTCAATTGACACCAAGAAAACAAGGCTTTATAAGGCTGTATGTCTTGTTTTTACTCTCATTTGCCTGGTGATTGTGCAAATGATCTTACATCCACGATGTTGAACTTGCAAAGATTTTAACCATACTAATAACATTTAAGTGAAGAAAAAAAATTACTTATTTTTTTATAATTGAGAAATTTATTTAGTATGAAAATGTGCATTTTCTCATACAAAATAAATGAGTAAGTACACTTATTTGATTCAAAGTGATTTCGAACTTAATAATACTTTTTTTTGTTGACGCTATCTTTGAAGTGTAATATTAAAACTTTATAAAAAAATAATATTAAAAATCTAGTCTAAACCTAAACAACATTTTGATTTAAAAGTGTATTCAAAGTGAGAAAGGTCATTTAATTACTTAAAAAAAAAACGAATATTGTTTGAAAGCAAAATGTTGTGTTAGGTTTCAAGATAAAAATTATTTTTAGTATTAAGTGTTTAGTTAGTTATGAATTGATTTATTGTTTTAAGTACTTATTAAAATATCCATGGATTTATAATTAATTATTAACGAGGAGACTGGTATGTACTTTACTATAGTTTATCAATGTGTTTAATTATTATGGTATACATTCCCATTCAATAGTAACAGTGCATTGTGGAATGAGAATAAACAACCAATACAGTATTGATATTTGACTTTTATTTAATACTATCTGGTGTCCGTGACTTCACCCGCGTTGAAAAATGAAAAGTGAAAAATATCACCAAGTTACCGTAAAAAAAAATTAAAATTAATTTATTTTCAAGCAACTGGACCCATATGTTACGTTATTATACATTAAATAGTATATAGACAGTTCTGTATTAAAACATATTTAAGTAAAATAAAAGCAATTTTTAATCAGAGCATCATGGCTTTTATTCTCGAGACCACATAGGCACGAATTTCTCTATGTGGTTTTTGTATTAGCCAGAACATGTCATGGCCGGCAAAGAAGCCAAAACACGTAGTGAGCTTAATTTTCCGGTCTTTGATTGTCTACTTGTCTATAAATGACTATTTAAAATATATCAGCTGCTAAAAACATTAAGAGCATTGCGTTCAAGAAACATTATTATTATTTATTTAACAAAGCACACAGACAGAATACAATCAAATTCGTGAAAGCAAAAATACATGTGTGTAACAATTAGCCAAATTCTAAGCCAATTAGCCAGTCCTAAGTCGTGTGCATTTCATGATTAACTGATTTATTGTAATCACTTAGGACTGCATGTAGTGACAATTATGCCATCTGTTAAAATATTACCAAATTATTGAAGAAGTTAAGCTTATTATGTACCAAGAAGGTACTGATTCGGTTAGGTTCCCAAAGCGCCTAAAGAAGTTTTCATTTCAAAAGTCGCAAAAGAAAAATGTGATTTCATATTTATAATAATACTAGCTGGTGCCCGCGACTTCGTCCGCATTCTGGATGAAAGGTACCCTATGTCCTTTATGGTGTTCCAGACGACTTGTATGCAAAATTTCATGGTGATCGGTTCAGTACTTTTTACGTGAAAGCGTAACAAACAAACTCACACTCACATTTATAATATTAGTAAAGATAATTAAATTTTAGGAGTTTCGTATTGAAACTAAATATTTTTTGCAAAGAATGCCTTATGAATGGCAACGTACTTGGAGCACCTGTGACGTTGCTCGTGTACTAGGCGATGGTAGCCATTTACCATCAATTGGACTGTCAGCCTGTTTGTCGACTTTAACATTTAAAAAAAAGTAAAAAAAAAATCATAAAATTATTTTTGTCAATATCTGAAAAGTATAATTTTTGTACATACCAAATTTTGGTTTGATAACAACCATTTGTTATTATTGACATAATATATAAATATAATTATATTATATTTAATAATAAAGTAATCTTCTTATTTAGAAGAAGAATAAAGTAATAATATAAATATTTTTCTCTTTTCATTTCATTCCTATTCGCAGGGAGCGCGCGTGCGAATTTGACTTCATATCATTCGACTTGAGTCTGGCTGTGGGCGAAGCGAATGTAGCCGATGGCAGTTCGCGCGGGAAATCGTAGTAAACGGTCAACTTTCATGTTTACCGATTCCTAGAACTAAACATAATTATTTATTTCCGAAGTATCTTTTATGAAAACATTAATAATTAATCTTGTGTATAAAATAAAAACATTATGATTTGCATAAACAATACATTGTATTATTTTAACGAAATTAATAACTTTTACGCAACAACAAAAACACTTTACTAACTATATTTTTTTTTGTATAAATTTATTATATTTATATTCAAAAGTCATGTCTTCTGAAATTTTTCTTCGCCCCAACGAAACTTACGATGACTTTTTCAATCGTTGCAATAACTTATCCATATTTGACTGCAGTGAGGAAGAAATGCTCTGGTGGTTAATGGGCTCCCGAAGACTGCCCCTGAATGAAATAGTGCCAATTAGTATAGTTCTTGTGGTTATTTTTTTAACTGGTGTCATAGGTAATGTTTGTGTTTGCGTTGTTATTGTGCGACATCCTGGCTTACACACCGCGACGAACTATTATCTATTCAGTTTAGCTGTTAGCGACCTGTTACTCCTGCTGTTTGGTAAGTCTAAATCTTTATTATTATCAAATTATCTACTAGTAACTGGCTTCCGGCTTAGTACGGAGTGCAATTTTTTTTATATAAAAACATGTCCAGTTTATTCCTCTTTTCATAAGTGAAAATCAAATTAAAATTGGTCTAGATATTTTTGAGTTTTTGACTAACGCACGAAGATAAGATATATAAATAAGATGTTATCTACAGTATTGTCATTTGAATTGTTATGTAATAAAATAAATAATTTAAGACCATTGGCGACAAATGTATGGCGTCACCTGATATTTTTTAACTAAAAATATGTTAAACAGTAATGTTAACGACGCTATTATACGAAAGCCTATACCACTACCTTGTAACCAGTTTTCTACGCTTCAGATCAGAATTATTAATATAGTTTACACTTTTAGCAATATACCTACGTAATTCTGCTAAATATTTAAAATTTCTAAGTAAAAAGAAATAGCTAATGAGCGTCTTTAAAAGAACTATTTCCTTACGTTTTACATTTAATATTTAATATTACTATAATGCGAAAGATATGTAAAGCAGACAAGAAAAGTGCTTTATCAGTTTCGATTACAAATTCCATTCATTTCAAAATTCGCTAAGGCTTAGATTTGAAATAGGTATTGATTACTGATTGACATAATTTGTCATCGCTAATAAAGATAGCAATAGAAATTGTCACTTTGAATTTTCAAAGGAAAACAGACCTTATCATTCTACAACATACAAAGAATGTTCAATCATTAGGGTGATAAAGCACTTTATTTTTCGAGTTTACATATGTAGCTTTTTTATTTATTAGAATTTCACTCCGTCAAATTTGCATTCACGTTGTCAGGCACAGCAAAGACATAGGGCATGAGGGAATATTCACCCAGAAAAAAGTTCTGTTCCTGACGATTCATTTAAAAATACAAAAAATTCATCGCCTGACAGAAATGTAGTACAGGAAGTACTAATATTATAAATGCAAAAGTATGTGAGTTACATGTATAGATGTTTGTTACTCTTTCGCGCAAAAACGGCTCAACAGATTTAGATGAAATTTGCTACATAGGTAGTTTATTACATGGATTAATATGTAGGATCATTTTATCCTGAAAAAATTTTAGATTCCCGAGGGATAGTCTATTATAAATAATGGATCGCCACTGTCGTCAACTGTGGCACGTCTTATATAGGTCTTTATATTTTTAATTTTCCAATGCGGACGTAGTCGCGGGCACCAGCTAGTCAGTAGTAAAAGTTAAAGAAATTATTGCTTTTAGGTGTTGATTATTTAATTTTTAACACCTAAGAAAAAGGGGCGCGGACAAAATCGTGGACAAAAGCTAGTGTTCTATATATTTACACGTAACATAATAATAAATATATAAACATATTTTAACAAAAACATATTTACGATACGATATGTGAGATCTGAGGTGACTTTTTTCTAGCTGACCGATTTTCTTACGGAAAATGTATTGCGGATGTCCGATCAAGTTAGCTAAAAAAAAATAGGGTAAGTAAGAGTACCACAATTCGCATAAAGGCATTGCATAAAGGTGAAAAATTGTAGGAATTTCAGGGAACACCAGAGATTTACGAGTTCCCGAGGGACCGTCACAGCGATAAGAATGACATATATTTTTTCAGGTGTTATATTCTTCACTTTTAACGCGGACGAAGTCGCGGGCACCAACTACTTATGTACTTATGTAAAGACTACTTTATGTATAAAAAAAACAATCGCCGTGTGTTAGTCTCGCAAAAATTCAAGAGTAATTCGGTTTTCATATAGAGAGTCATAGACAAGGAATAGAAGGTTTGTCAACTCTACATAAAAATTGCACCCCGGGCGAAGCCGGGTACGGGTTACTAGTAAAAAAACAAAACTAATCGACAATTTCCATTCAACATTTAGTTAATTTACACGTAATAAAATTGTTTTGTTCCAGGTCTTCCGAACGACCTTTCCGTTTATTGGCACCAGTACCCCTACAGCTTGGGCATCGTGTTCTGCAAATTAAGAGCTCTAATATCAGAGGCGTAAGTTTCATATTTGCTTGTTTGTTATATTGTTATTGTATAATATAGCAACGAAAATCATTCCAATCAACTAGTTGTAAAACGATCCGTAGCGTTGTAATTATAGGTGACAATAGACAATGTGCATTTTAAATGAAAATCGTTTAACGTGTATTGTAAAATCAATTAACTGGAGGTTAATCGACACCATTTAGTTAAAATTTTAAACTAAATTTTACATATTGACATTGTATATGTCGTCGGCACATCGTAGAATTGGGCATATCATGATATTCCTGGACAGATCATATTTCTGTTAAAACTTAGAGGGTCGCCTCACTCCACTCCGCTTAGCTCGGCTCCTCAAATTTATTTCCATGTAAACCTAACACGCTCCTCCTCGCTTTGCTTCGCTCCGCTTCTCGTCACACCTATTTTTGGCTTTTGGTGAAAGATTTTTGATTTCATATTTTACGATCTGCCCGATTCTACGATCTGCCCACGACATATAGATACTGAAGAAAAAAATGCATTATAAATCTATTCTAATATCATAAAGAGAGAGTCGGTCCGATTTAAAAAATTCTTTAACCTATAAAAAGCTACATTACCACTAAGTAACATTAGGCTATATTAATACACTATAATTGTTATATATTGTTCGAGTTAAATTTGGGATTCCTACGAAAAGTCCAATAATGTAATCCAAGGTGTAAAAATCTTACTAATAGGAATTACAGAGAGAAATTGTATTTTTGTTCGCAATGAATAATTGTGAATTGCATCCTGTCATTGATGAAAGTATATTTTTTATGCCAAGATCGACAGACAGGCTGACGGTCCACTGGGTGGCTACCGTCGCCGATATGCAACAACAACATAAGCAACAAGTGCGCTGTCAACTACAGTCTACAGTAGGATTAAGAATAAGGGATTGTTAAGGGATTGTTATTTTTAAAGGCGTAGGTAAAAATAAATAAATAATATCTTCACACATTCCACACAGCACCATCTAGTTCCACAGTAAGCAACTAATCCTTGTATTATGGATACCAGACAGTTGATATAATATACATATTTTTGTATAATACTTTTTTTTGTAAATACATCGTAGAATTTCTGTTAAAACTGAGAGGAACTTTATTTCCATGTAAACCTAACACGTTCCTCCTCGCTTTGATTCGCTCCGCTCCTCGTTTCACTTATTTTTGACTTTTGGTGAAAGTTTTTTGATTTCATACTTTAGGATCTGCCCAATTCTACGATCTGCCCACGACATAAATACAAACATCCACGACTCATGTACACAGGTAAAATGTTAACACATAAATATTTCACATAACCCGCGACCGTTTGGTTAACAGATAGGGTTACTAGCCATTAGACCAAACATGTCGTCACGTATCACGTCATGACGTGAATTTTTCATGGAGAAGGTTTTTCGGTTTTTATGCATTATTTTGGTATAAATAATTTACATGTTGCGGCATTTATCGCGTGACACGATATATTACTTACGAACTAGGTTTTATGAAGACATTTTAAGCCATTTTAAAATGTTTACTGTTCGCGCGTAGCCATTTGCCATTTTCCATTTTCGGTGTTTTATCTATACTAATATTATAAAGCTGAAGAGTTTGTTTATTTGTTTGAACGCGCTAATCTCAAGAACTACTGGTTCGAATTGAAAAATTCTTTTTGTGTTGGATAGATCATTTATCGAGAAAGGCTTTAGGCTATATTTTATAAAGTTACGCGGGCGAAGTCGCGTGCAGCAGCTAGTGTTTTATATAGATTTAGGTAGATACGAATTTGTCGCGACACCCACTGAGTGTGGCACCATACAATGAGTTTCAATAATACAATACAATACAATACAAATAATTTTTATCATTTTTATTTAAATAAATTTAAAATTGATGAAGCCGTGTTTTTGACAGACTCCATTCAGTAGTGAATGGAGGTGGGAAGCCCGATCAGGTCATCAACCTAAAGGTAAAAGACCCTAAGGACGAAACAGCGGATCCAATTATGCGGTGATCGATTTTAATTTCGGTATACCGCAGAATCAATCTATTGTGTAATTATAATTATAACAGAGTTTCATCAGTTTGATTGATGCGATACCACTGAAGTGTTCGATAGATCCAAGAGAAATTTTGTTCACGTTTTTGTGTTTCTTCAAGAAAAAATATTTTATTTATAGAGCTTTTATCTATATTATTATAGAATAAAGTCACTGTCCGTTTCTATATGTTTCTCTTTATTTAGTACTAGCTGGTGCCCGCGACTTCGTCTACGTTGAAAAATAAAATATTGTCGCATTAAGTATACTTTTCCAAGCGTTGGAACTTTATTTTTAGATAGTTGTCTTTTTTATTTTAAGGTAGAAAAACAGGCTTTGGATCAATTTGCTGTACAAACAAGGCTGACGACACTCCACACTTTAGGAAAAATAGAAATATACTCGCGGACTAAGAATACGGGTCGGTACGAAAAACTAGAATATCTCCTAAAATAGTAGAGCTAGCGGCATGATTCAAACTGTATGTTGTAGATGATTTTATAGTTAACAAAAGAATAGCAAATGTTAGAAAAGCTATTTGTTTATTTATTAAAATTACATAAGAAACAAAAAATCAACCATTTTTGCGTTGAAAAATTAAAAGACGTTACCTTACATACTACATAAAAACGAACTTTAAAGCCAAATTAATACTTCGTATTGCCTCCGCAGGCTCTTCTTACAGCTGCCAGATAATTGGGAATATTTTTATTAAGTTTCTTTTGCGATGATGGGGAATATTGGTCCATTCTTCCACTAACTTGTCCCAAATGTGCTCAATCGGATTTAAGTCCAAGATCCTCGAGGGCCAGTCCATACAATTGATGCCATCGTATATGGCCTATATCTGTATGTGGCCTAGCGTTCCCATACATAAATATGAAATTATCACCCAAATTAAATAAGTATGGGCCAACATGGTCATTAGGGATCTATTCTACATACCTGACACTAGTTAGCGGACCATTTTCTATCAGCACTAACTCCGTGCGACTCTCTGAAGAGATTTCAGCCCAAGCCATAACAGATCCACCGCCGAACGATACTTTTTCCTCAAAACAAGCTGGAATAAAACCTTCCCCTGACTGTCGGTAAACTCTTGGCCGCCCATTATGACCATAGAACATATTCTAGATTCGTCAGAAGACAATACTCTTACCCTTTCTTCGTTTTCCCAAAGTTCATGTTCGCGGGCGTAATGTAATCTTGCTACTCGAGTTTCCCTTTCAAGTTTTGGGCCGTCTGCAGGTATATGTAGGGTCAAATTAGCTTCTTAGAGCCGTCGCCTTACAGTACGTTCGCTTACGTCATCTCTTTGGGTCAACAAGTTGATTTGTTACTTCAACAGCCGTGAGGTGCTGATTTCGGAGCATGATCCTAACAATAAATCAATCTTCTCGAGCCGTAGTACATCTTGGTCTGCCGGTTCCTGGTCTTTTATTGTTCTACCTAGTTACTCGGAAATGTTGGACGACTCTCTGCACCGTAGAAAGTAACACGCATGCTACTTTCGCTGTACTTCTATGACTTCTGCCGTTTTCTAGCATAGTGACGATATGTGTACCTTCATGAGTTGTTAGCGACATGGTAGTAATTCAATAATTACCGTGAAAGACGACAATGACTGCCTCTTATCATTTTGATTTCACAAATTGAAAACAAAAGTGAGAAAACAAGCAAAATGAAACCAGCGTGTGTTGAAATTATTACCAAATTCGAGCATTTTTAAATTTATTTATTTTCCATTTATGTTGTATAACGTTTAAGCTTTTATATTATACTATAATAATATTATCTTTAATATAAAGTTAGTTTCATGCATGTACCATTATTAATTTCCAAGATACAGACGATTTTGTCATCGACCCGTATTCTTAGTCCACGAGTGTATTTATTTTTGCAATTCCCAAAATGTCACAAAGAGGACATTTCTTGTGGTACACATTAGGAATAGACATGGTCCGGTCATAATTCTGTGAAACTACAATGAAGCATCATCATAATAGGAAATAAATTTATTCACAAGTGTAATTTTAACTGTATATAGTTTCTGATAACTGTTATGTTTGTTGCAAATCAACAAACAAAACAGTTGATGAACATTCAATGACGGATTTATTTTGACGAAACAAGCTATTTCGCTCACGCTCACTATTCTACTGCTCGTAAACAAATACACAATCTTTCAACGTAAAGGTAATAAAGACTTAGCAACAAAGTCTAACACTATTCACCAACTAACACTAAGTCTAATACTAGTACATTTACGTATAATCCCAAAAGCAATAAATTTTGTTATTCCTTCTGCACTTAGGTAACTTTCAAGACTTGTGTTCACTACATAAGCGTTGCTATATTATATCGTGCTAGCTTTTGTCCGCTACTCTATGTGTTAATGCGGTATCTATATGTTCATATGTTCGTAAATATGCTCATGGAGTATTTGTTTGCCAAATTTTATCCAAATCGGTTCAGCCGTTTTTGCGTGATTAACTAAATAAATAAGACACCAAAAATATGAGTTCGTAAACAATTACATACAAGTTTATAAGTAAAACCGAAATTTAATAAGACAAAGAAGAATGATCAGCTGTGGTAGTGCAGTGGTATTTTGTTCAGACTCAAATTTTCTAAATACCTACCAATTTAACATTTTGAGATTTATGTGAGTAGATTTAACGTTTTTAAGGGACTAAAATTTCCTATCACGTAAAATATTTCAATAAAAATTTAATTGAATATAGAGTTGCTTCAGACTTCGGTTTGTTGTTTATTCGGTAGCATAATTCATTTATCGACAATCAAATCTGATGGATCCATTTCAGTAAGTAGAACTAGCCTAGTAGAAATTAACTTGTTTACCCCAATAGTAGTGGGACACTGCGCTTCGCAGTCATTTGGGTAGCCAGTCTGGCAGCAGTCGCCACCCCCACACAGAAGAACATCGTGAAATGACAGCATGTGTGCTGTTCGGTGAGTGAGTAAGGGATGCCAGAGCCCATTTCTTTAATCCTTACTAACCATACTTTTTATCCAGAAAAAAATGTTAAGATTCCTGAGGGATCGCCCACAGTCGTCTCAGCGATAAAGATGTCTGGCGTTATAATACTCATATAATATATTTTCTCAGGTGCTATATTTTTATTTTTTTGGTAGCGGACTAACTCGAGGCACCAGACGCTATAAAATAAAAAAATAAATACAGGTTAGCCATCTACCATTAAGTGAAACGATATACCTAGAAATGTTGCAAAATAAACAATCCTTCTAATAGAATAGTGTGTGTTTCAAATATCAAAATAACATTTATTTATGAGGCAATATCGAACTTTGTTTATTACGGCAATCAGGCACTAAAATGAAATGATCTCATACGAACGTACCTTGTATGTTACGAGCTGATTCCGGAAGTTTAATAAATTTATTAGACTACGGACCCACTCCACACTTTGAACAGTGATGGCCATACTCCTGAAAATTATATACAGAGTGTTATCGCTTTTTACATTAATGAAAATCGTATCAAAATCAGTTTTGTTGTTTAGACGAAGTTAGCGTAGATACAGACAGAAGTGGACAGCAACTTTATTTTATTGGTATGATCTTCTAAGTGTAGTTATAATTAAATAATAATTATTTAATAGTTACAAATAGTTAAATAATAATTATTTGTTATAATATTCATAATAAGCCCAGTTTTACTGCCGAACAGAGACTACCATGCCACTAGGTATATACTAAGAAAAGTGGCTAATATATATATACGGAATTGAAATATTATTCAAAGGTAACCTGAATAATACGTATTAAGATTCCAGTCAACGCTTTCGCTCTAATCAATTTGATTTGATAAAAATCACAGCCACAGATAAAATCGAAGAAAAGAGTAGGTATGCTGCGAAATGATTCATTCCCATCGTACCCAGAGGTCGGACCCCGTCAATTGGGGATTTTTTTTATCGTGTACCTACTCTGACAAACGTGAATATAGCCAAGTAGCCTCGACTCTAATTTTTAATTTCGCCAAGTAGGTATATAAAACCGTTAATGGTTTTTAAATAATTTACGAGTACTGTTATATTATTTATTTATTCATATAAGTATTTTTTTAATTTTTTAATTTTATCTTTCTTATTTATTATAATGTCAAACTATTGTTACCAATGTGAGTGCATATGTCGTCGGCACATCGTAGAATTGGGCATATTATGATATTCCTGGGCCGATCATATTTCTGTTAAAACTGAGAGGGTCGCCTCACTCCGCTCCGCTTCGCTCGGCTCCCCAAATTTATTTCCATGTAAACCTAACACGCTCCTCCTCGCTTTACTTTGCTCCGCTCCTCGTCGCACCTATTTTTGACTTTTGGTGAAAGATTTTTGATTTTATACTTTATGATCTGTCCAATTCTACGATCTGCCCACGACACATATATAAATCAGAGTAGCCATGATTGAATATAAAATTGAAGTTTTATTTGTCGCAATAAATTCTTATAGGCGAGTGGATAAAGATGGACTAAAGTAGGGACAACTGAATGAAGGTTACAAATGTTAGAAACATAATGTTAATGTTAGAAACCTTCTAAATAATTCCACATATTGAGATGGATGTTATTTATGTACATCTAGGTCAATAAGTCTTCCGTCCGAAAACAATAACGCCATCTCTCTTGAGTCGACCTTTTCCACAACAAACATTCTTAATGTTCTTTGAGACAATATCATACATTTGTTATATCTTTTATGCTACTATGTTTTGTCTGGTATCCTGAAATACAGGATACTCCGAAGTCGGGTTTTTTTGTTAAAATTTTTGTTTGGGATTTAGTAATCTTGTTGCTGATAGGATTATGCTACGGAATGCTTCGGCATGACGCTGATCGCAAAGATCTCTTGGTATTGAAATAAAGTGCCATACGTGTCCAATGTCCATACTGTCGGTCAGCGCCGGGGCTTATAATATAAATATAAATAAATATATTCACACATTCCACACAGCACCATCTAGTTCCAAAGTATTCCAAAGCAACTTAATGCTTGTATTATGGATACCAGACATATAGGTACATTAGTTTTTTTTTGTAAATACATACATATATAATATAGTTATTATAATACATATTATAATACAGTTTATAACATTTTAAAACTTAGGAAAACACTTCAATGGCTGCTAGAAATGAAACAATAAGTTAAAAAAATCCCATCTGAATGCATTGTATTGTTGACTACTATACTTATTATAATTCGTGGACATTGTAAGAAAGGCTTTTGATACTTCTTAAAATTTATAATAGGTACCAGATAACGGAATATTGAGTTGCATTGTTATATTTTAAAGTAGGCTTTTGTTACTTTTATAAGTTAATCTATACTTATTAGGTACATCTACACTCTGCAGAAGCAAAATGTTTCTTGATTCTTAATGGTTAATTACGCTCGTGGAAACTTTTGATTAGTTACATTAATACTCGTATTTGATTCTTATTTTCTAAAAAAAATATTTTATATGAAAACTGCAATTCTGTTAATGAATAGAGTCTGGCTAAGGCGATTAATAGAGTTGGTTAAATAATGGAGATAATTAAATAAGTTATTACATTATTAATATAATTTTAGTCTATATGTTATTTGGTGT
The DNA here is from genome assembly GCA_947623395.1 of Synanthedon tipuliformis. Taxonomy (NCBI): domain Eukaryota; kingdom Metazoa; phylum Arthropoda; class Insecta; order Lepidoptera; family Sesiidae; genus Synanthedon; species Synanthedon tipuliformis. The sequence goes on along the minus strand of OX392428.1, from coordinate 4,155,781 downwards.
AGAGTAGATTTCGCTTTCTTCGCATTAGCAAGAGTAGATGCGAGTATGCTGACATTGATAAGCTAAAGGATAAGGTATTATTTTTCAGGCTATCATCTGACAGTGGTTTTCTGCAAGTGGTTTTCTGAAGTTTAGAGAAGTCTAAGCTTGTATCATATATCAGTTTTTCTAGAATCTGTTATTTTGATAACCTGTCTTTTTGAGAATCTTTTTGAGAAACCGTTCTGTCGCCTGAAGGACTGACCCTTTTATGACTAGCAAGTGTAGTCATAAACTGGTTTTAGTCCTCTCACTGGTATTGTAAGTGAAAATTAGTCTAGTTGTTAAAAAATATGGATATTGATTAAGTGCGTGCGCCTACTATGATGTCTTAGGGTCAGTTTATACTCGCCGGAGTTGTGGGAGAGTGTTCGTCCGACGTAGCAACTTCCCCTAGTGCGGACGCAGGGGACGCCAAGAGGTTTAGTCGGTAGGTCTTCCCCACTACTATCATGAGGTGGGAGTCCGACATAGCCCACCAGTCTGTCCCCAGGCCGGTGGGTATCCATGATGGATTACTCTTGAAAAAAAAGGTCAGTTCATACTGGTACCCAATTTCTAAAGCTACTTAAAAATTGCATGCTTCATTGACGCAATAGCGTTACAAACGCTGCGTCAGCGTGAAGCCGCGTAGGTACTCACTGAACTTTACACCTTTTTATGCAGTAAATAAATTCTATATTCTATTGGTATCAAAACTGCGCGCCGCGTCGCGTTGCGTTCCGGTGTGAACTGACCCTTATGAAAACTTCATTGGAACAAGTTTAAAGTGGTTACTTATTGGTTCACCATTCTAATAAACACAAACTTTTGCTTGAGGCTGTAAAATCTAAAAGTTTGTTATTCAATTACGGTGTACCTACACCGTTGAAACGAATTGTATGAATGGATGGCGATGATCTGGACTGGTTTTTTTTATTACAATATTGGGGCCGTGGAAGAATAATTTTAAATTTATTTAAAGGTCGACAGACAGGCTGAGGCGCCATGGTTCGACTGCATAGTTTGATCGATCGGACGCTTATTAACTTTTTTCCGGTTAATGCGATTTGAAAATCGAACCACGCAGACGCTCACAAAAGGTGCGGGCATTGAAATAAATATATTTTTGCAAGCACTAAGCTAAGCTAAGACTAAGCTAGAACTTACCTATATTCCTTAATTTACTAAATATTAACAAAATACAAAAACCTTTACAATCAATTTATATATACCTAATTAGTAATTCAATGTATACTTATGCATATTTTAGCGTTAATTTAAAAACAATTTTGTAGAGAAACCGTGACTGAACCGACGAAACGGGACGAATTACGTTCTAACCCTTCAGAGTGATTTTACAAAGGTCTTAAGACCCTTGCAAATTGAGGGTACTATAATAGTAATAGTTGCGTTGTAACGCTGAAACTGTTTAAATTGAATATTTAGATATTTATAGGTGTATTGTATAGCTACATAATTGCGGCAGTGATCTCTATAAACTTAGCTTGGATATTGATGTAAACAATTGCTAATAGCACGACGTTAAATTCGCGTATTTCGACATTGCATAAACAGAATATTATTAGAGGATTGAAACCAGATACAACAGTTCATGCAAATTAATTTTCAGTGTGTATTTGTTTTCAAAATCAAAATCCATTAATCATTTTTTTATATAATAAAAGGGCGACAGACATACAGACAGGGATATTGTTCATAGTGCAATAATGTACAAACGGATTAAAGATGAGATGTAGCGTCGTAGCCCCTCAGCGCCCTTTAGAAGAAATGCCTCTAAGCCTTAAATACCGAAAGGGTTGCCATCTTAATAATTAAGGTTTTAGTCCGTAGGTCACTGGGTTCCCTCCCATCGGAGTCAGGAATGCTGATGCAAAGCTCGGAACATCAGTTTCTATGATGGATTTCCTCCGCCTACGGAAAAAAAAGACAGGCTAACTAAAAAGACTAAGACTAAGACTAGAAAGAGCTTGAATGAGGCGATCATCGTATGTAATAAGCAGATGAATCAGATGAATGATACGTTTGGTCTATTGGCTAGTAACGCTAGCTGTTAACCAAGCGGTCACGGGTTCGAATACCGCTAGGGGCAAATGTTCATGTGTTAACATTTACCTTTGTACCTGAGTCCTGGATGTTTTGTATTTATTAATATGTATATATTTACAAAAAAAAGTATTGTCTGGTATCCATAATACAAGCATTAATTCCAAAGTGGCTTACTTTGAAACTAGATGGTCCTTTGTGGAATGTGTGAATATATTTATTTGTTATTTATAAACATATATGCAATTTGTAATAATTCTTATTTACGATTCAGTGCCTCGGGTGCTTAATTCAAAGAACTGCAAATAGAATGGAAACTAGGTGAATGGATCCGTGATGTCGTAAAGGTTGGAAACAACGTTTGATTGATTCGACGATTCACTGAGCTCACTAGTAAATACTTCACGCGAATAGAATTCTATTGGGTTTGTTAGACTTTATCAATACAATCGTTTAAAAGGTAACAATATATAAAAAAAGTTTGCACACTCATTAAAAGCGCTGAGTATATTTACTTAGCGTGGAAAATATTTTTTTTTGATTCTACAAAATATTTCATTTAAAAAGTTTATCATAGTTATATTGTTAACAAGAGTACGGTCGATTTAGTTGACACTGACCGATCACTATGAAAGAAATATAACGGAGTGGAGAATTGTGTACTGAATGTTACATATATAAGAATATACAATTACATAAGTATATACATGTGAAATAGTTTATTTATTTTATTAGTGTTTGCACGTGATTACGATAATGTAGCTTTCAATAGGTGAATTTTTTTTTTAATTTTTAAATCAACATTAGACATCTGTCATTTGACTTGGCAAATTCGTAAAATAAACTACTCGCCAGGACAGGAAAAAACATATGTTGATTTTTTTTACAATTCATAGTTTTGTAAAGAGCTCAGAGTCTTACGTCAGTCGTCGCAGAACATGTTTATTTAATGCTCAAAAAATAATATTCTTCTTTTTACTTATGTATCACTGGATCTAATTAACGTGTTTTATTATCTTTTTCTATCGGTTGAAAAACATATCTCAAGTTTCATTACTATTCAAATGAAAATATTGTTAACAGTTTTTCCTGTTATTTCGTTATTCTTTGATATTTCTTTAATCAATGATATTGACTAACACAAAAGATTGCAATGGAAAGAACATAATATTACTGTAACAATATTGCTAGTTAATATTGACAAACATGAAATAACTAATGATATAAATAATATAAAAATAGAATATCCATTATTGACCTTTATCTACCCATTATTTACCGACAGGGTCAAATTTTGAAAAGAACTTTTCAGTTTGCTCTGGTCAGGATTTTAAAGAGTAGTGGAAGGGAACGCATTCATTTGTGCAGCCCGTCTGAATAATTATTTTTCTTCTTCTTTCTTCTTTCTTTCTTTCTTTCTTTCTCTCTTTCTCTCTTTCTCTCTCTCTCTCTCTTTCTTTCTTTCTTTCTTTCACCTGGTACCTATATTCGACGGTAGCCACCTAATACTATCAAATGGACCGTCAGCCTGTCTACCGACCTTAATATAAGAATAAAACAGGAGAACAAAGCCGGGTCCCTAATATGTATAGAAAGTAATGCATATAAAATTATTGATTTTCCTTCCAGGGCAACATATGTGTCAGTGTTGACAATATCGGCATTCTCCTTGGAGCGGTACTTGGCCATATGTCATCCTCTTCACCTGTACGCTATGGCTGGTCTCACGAGGGCTTCGCGCATCATACTCATTCTTTGGATCATCTCCATCGTGTGCGCTTCGCCTTTCGCCGTTTACACAGATATTTCCTACAGGGATTACCCACCAAGTAAGTATGTCGTCTAAGTAAATATTTGTAGACGTAGCAAATTAAAATTTACATTGCCTTAGTTCTAACTTGGTAAGAACCTTTAAATCAATCAAGTAGTAGGTACTTGATTGAAAAAAAATTAATAAAGAAAAAAACATTATATATTCTTTTTCAAAATTAGTCTATACGTTCCGGAGTTTTGTTATTAGCAATTTGATGGCGATTCATTTTTATTTTTTATAGATAGGATAGATATCGTAAAATTATATTTTAAATTTAAAAATACGTAACAAATTTTGATGTATTTAGTAATTGAGCTAAACGCTAAATTCAGATATATATACTGTACAGATACCTAATACCTAGGTATACATGTACGCCCTATGTACGCCTTTATTTTATAATCTGCTATCGATTTTGCTTAGATATAATGAAATAAATAAATCTAACTCCGTTTTATTCAAAATGTGGGTCAGATTTATTAACTCTCCATAAATATCGTCGCTTAATGTTAATTTGGGGTCGGGATTCCCCGAAGGCCTTCACACTATTTGGTTTACTAAGTGAAAACGAGTGGGTGTCATAATCAAGTAGGTATATATAGTATATATATATGATGTTCTTAATAATAAACCTATTTACCTACTTATTTATTTTTGAAAATAAACCTGTCGATTAAAGTAAGTAGAACGAGTTTATTTGAGTTGCTGGTAACGCACCTGCATCTCTCTGATTTTGCTTGCGTCCTTAGGCGACAGTAACCAACTACCGTCAACCTGCCTGCAAGCGATAAACATAGCGATAAGTAATCGCTATTTATATAATTATGAGACATCCTGCTAGTGATATAAATTTTATCAAAACATTTTTCACACGTCCAGCATTAATAAAATAATATAAATAATGAATTGCACGGTAAATAAATTATTTTAAAGTGTATATTTTTACATATTATGTCTGAAAAAAAAATATCATGTCAAAAAATATCTTTGAAAACATGAAAGTTACAGATTTATGACACGAAAATGGCGCAATCTTTCGCCGTTGTTACAGCAATAAAGATACTTATATTTTTCATTTTTCAACGCGGACGAAGTCGCGGGAACCAGCTAGTTAAGGAATAATTTTCCTATATATACCAACATAATTATACTGTTCTGATACAAGTTTGTTTTAAGTTCTTATAGTAAAATTTCCAGCGGTTAAGGCGCTTGTAATATCGAAAATAAAATGATAATCTAGACATTAAAAAAAATTGTTTTTCTAAAGATAGACAGCTTCCAGACATGTCTTCAGACCTTTGTAGACAAGGCCTAATTAAAAAAAAAACATTTATTTAAAGCTTAACAATTTAAATCCATAATCTTCGCAGACAACTTATATATTTTGTATAATGTTTGTAGTACTTTACTTATCTTGAACTTACATTACTTAATAAAGACACAGATTGTGTGTGTTTTAACTTTAAATTAAATCAAGTTTATTTTTTCGTTGTTCTTAAAATTAGTTAGACCGCATTGTTGAGACTGTTTTGTCTGAGTTGTGTAGCAATCTTACAACCGCAGCCAAACTAATGTGCGAATTTGCTAAGTTATTCGAAACTTGATGTCAAGTAAATATAATAGTATAATGTTAAATCTTTACCGTCCAATATTTGAATAGAGATTATATGAAACTACCGACCCGTCCCCGGCTTCGTTCGGAACGCAATTTTTTATATGTACATAAACTTGCCTTGTGTGGGTATCCCTCTATTCATAAGTGAAATCAAAATAAAAAATAAAATTTAACCTGTATTATGTCTGTATATGTACAATACTTATATAGACAAAAATTTATTTTTTTGAGTCGAATATTTCATTTTCTATTTACTCGCTTCAAGCAATGATTGCTTCAAGGATAAATTGTGTTGCCTGTATTATTGACTGTAAAAAATTATTACAACTTTTTATGTATAACTTACTATTAAAGACATTTTTAAGAAAAAAAATATATTGTACTTACTACTTGCTTGGGTTGTCCAGAATAAATATTACTTACATTTTTTTTATTATATTTCTCGTTAGCCTTCTAACATATCAACAGAATATAAGAAAGAATTTTGTAAGCCTCTAATGTGGGTCAATCGTGTCTTAGCACACTAACTTGCGGCTGTATTTGGAAAAGCCTCAACCATTGCCGTGATTACTCGTACGTATGTTAGTATTTAATTAATGGTCCTATGATTAGAGTTTCCTCCTAACTTCTACAAGTTTCGTACAACTGGCACGTTTGACATGAGATACGGTACGTGACCCGAAAGCACCTCATATTTACGTGATCTTTATATCCGTTGAAAAAATATAAAAATAATTGTTAATTTGTTTAGTTTTATGGTGTTTTTTGTTCTTCATTGTTTTTGGATTTTTGTAAGTATATAAATATGTATAAAGTTTTCTCTGTGCATCGTTGATTGCACTTTTACCACCGATTAAATAATAGTTACTCTTTTACCTTTATTTATGTATGTTTCTCTTTTATCTAATATTAGTATAGATCAAATCTATACTAATATTATAAAGCTGAAGAGTTTGTTTGTTTGTTTGAACGCGCTAATCTCAGGAACTACTGGTTCGAATTGAAAAATTCTTTTTTGTGTCGGATAGATCATTTATCGAGGAAGGCTTTAGGCTATGTAACATCACGTTGCGACTAATAGGAGCGAAGAAACAGTCGAAAATGTGGAAAAAACGGGGAAAATTATTCATCTTTGAGGGCTTCCGTTGCGTGCGCTGCGAAAACCGTTCGAGATACCCAAATTATTCCCAAAATAACTATTCCACGCGGACGAAGTCGCGAGCACCAGCTAGTTTACTATATACCTATGGTACAATTATTGTTTGTTTTCCCAAAAAATAAAATAAAATAAAGTGTATGGAATATCTATAATTTTTTTATAGATAGGTTTTTTAAAAAAAAATTAATATCTACTAAATTATATAGCAGTAATGCAATAAAAACACACACACACACACATTAATTCTACTTAAACAAAAATATTGGCCAATTTATAAAAAAAATTGGTTACTAGCTTTTATAGAAGAGGAAGAGCGAATTCATTCTTTGAAATCTGTTATAAATCTCTATTAAATAATCCGTTAAGAATTTTGTAACTTCATTTTATATCAATTAACACTTAATGTGTTTACAAAGACGATCGATAGGACTTGACTAATGTTCTTGTTAACAGAGGGAGTGAAGTTCTCTAAAGCGAAGTACCAAGTTCGCATCTTGTTTAGAACTCAGTCTTATACTGTGTATAGCTAAAGGCAAGAAGCACTTGCCTATGGTGAATCGATTTTATCAATCAATACTAAAATAAGTGTAGGTATTGTATGTATGTATGTTCCTCCATAACTCTTAAACGAATTAACTGATTTTCATGAACCTTGGTAGATAAACATTTAGACGTACGGGACACAGGATAGCCTACTTTTTTCACGCGGGCGAAGTCGCGGACGCCAGCTAGTTTATAAATAATATAGCTTATTTACTGATTTAATGTTATTTTATAATTTATAGTTATACTAATTGGTGCCCGCGACTTCGTACGCGTTAAAAATATAACTTATTGCTACTAAACTTTTGCCAGGCGTTAGTTTTCTTAATTTCAGATGATCCCTCGGGAACAGTAGCGTATGTAAAATTTCATTATTATCGGTTGAGTAGTAAACAAACAGACAGACAGACAGATAGACAGACAGAGTTACTTTCACATTTATAATATTAGTATATTGAGTGCCCGTCAAGATAAACAATGTCGCGTTACTTTGAAGGAATCTGTGATATTCTAACTTAATATGATAAAAATGTTCGTTTGTTTGTTTGTTTGTCACGTTTTCACGCTTAACTACTGAACCGATTACAACTTTGTATACAGAAAAGACAAGTATTTCATATTTCATCCAGAATAAAACCTACATTTCTCGAGGGATCATCTAAAAATTGAAATAGGACATTCCACGTATACCTAAATGCGAAAGTGTGTATGTTACTCTTTTAGGTAAATACATATAGGTATACTTTTTATCCTGAAAAAATATTATGTTCTTGAGGGATCTTTGAAACATATAAAAAAAAATTGCGCCGCTGTCATCACAGCGATAAATATGTCAAATATTTTCTCAGGTGTTGTTATTAAACGCGGACGAAGTCGCATGCGCCACCCGGTTTTCATATACAAAAATATTATTAGTGCCATCAAAGTGCCATGATTGAAATCGGAGTAATTCTCTCTAGCCGGTAAAAACAAAAGACGAAACACTTCAAGAAAAAATCCGTCGCGTAGAATTTTGGTTCAACAATATGTATTCAGCTTTAATTCTTTTGTACCTTAATACCAATCAACGGGTGTAATGCTTGTTAGGGAACTGTTTAATTAACTCAGATTCTCGTACGTGTTCGTAATGAACAAGTCACCCAGAGACGGAGTTTCAGAAATTTGTGTTTATCTTTTTATGCCGTTGTAATATTTTGTCTCTGTATATTGATTTAATATGTATCTGGACTCATCGAATGGTATGTAAGTATATCGGAACTTATGTAGACCAGTTAAAGAGTTAGTTATTTAACACTTTATCTAGAATTTATTACAATTGAGTCTTGAAACTAAACACAATTGATCTTTGTTGGTCCGAACTAATGAAAATTGAGAATATTGAAGGAAAACAAATAACGAATAACAATGCAATTACGCAGTTTTCTCTGACTAAAGTATACTATGGCTCAGTCCTATGGCTATCCTCATCCAGTGATTTTTTGTAAGATAACCAAAAGTAAAAGAAGGAAAATATATCTAGTAAGCATGAGAGTATAAAGGAATGATCTCTGGACCCCAAAAACAACAGTTCATAATGTCTTGTTATTTCACACTTTACAGTAATCTCGGACTGCTATAATGTCAAGTTTTCCCAGAACGCGGAAAGTAGTGTACTCTGATACTAGTAAATCGATTTCTAAACTACCTTAGTGATTTACTATCTCATTTCAATTTCCAATAATAGATTGATGTTACACTAATTGTGGAGGCCTAAAATATCAGTCCCAGTTGGTCCCAGAAGTAAGTTGAACTTTTGTTTCAGCGTAATCTGATCACTTAATGCTTAGATTAATAATAATTAGTCTCGCTACGCTCGACTAGATACCGCTGTCGTACTTGTAAAATGCGGCAACAAATACTACGCCGAATTCGGCGTACCCGAGCCAGTCACACTGCAAACTGTCTGTGAAGTGTACATGCCGAATGTTTTATTAAATTTTGGGCATAAAATGTCAGTTTGCGTAATGAAACTGTGTAAAAATATAATAAAACTGTGTAAAAAGTGATAAAAAGTGACGATTTTTTACACACACTACAATAAAAAGTTGCCGCATTCACGGAGCTATTGTTTTTGTATAGTGCTTTATCTAGTCGAGCGCAGCGAGACCAATCATTTATCTATGCTAGAAACTTTTTAGAGGACACCAATGTCAACAAATACGACATTACATTATTTTAGATGAAACATACAGTCACTAAGAAATAAATTCGTACAAATTTAATTCTTAATTTAAACAATAAAAACTATTGAACAATGTCAAAAAAACATTCGCCAGGTTTCGCTTAGGGAAAATTTCACATTTTGCGTGAAAAAAATATCCCTAAGGTATGGAATATGTAAAATACCACAAAGAAAGAGCGCACGTGAGAGTCATAACTAATATTGCATGATTGAGACGTAGGTACAAAGACATGAAATAATCATTCGAAACGTTTTCAGAGAACTTTGACATGTGATGTTTAGTACGCAACTTAGTTTTGACTTTTTAAAGAGTATGTAGCCCTTATCTTCGCTATAGATAAAGTATATAGGTACTTATTCAAAACATAGCAAATAAATCTATATTAGAGGTTGAATTTGATATTACTATTACAAATTTAAGTATTTTGTGAACTTTTATTAGTTTATTAGTTTATTAGTTTATAGTTAAACGTTTATTAGTTTCTTCAGTAACACTTTAAAAAGTTTTAGTTTTCTTTAAAGAAGTTTAAGAATTGAGAATTTGTAATAGCTAGTTTAATGTATCATACATATTATAATTACTGCACACTAGCTGTTGCACGCGACTTCGTTTGCGTAACTTTATAAAATAATAGCCTATGTTACTCGCTGATAATGTAGCTTTCTATAGGTGAAAGAATTTTCAAAATCGGTCCAGTAGTTTTTGAGTTTATTCATTACAAAACATATAAAAATAAAAATCTTCTCTCTTTGTAATATTAGTATAGATAGACTATGCATTCATTCAGGCAGATGATGGTGATTCATTGCTACTCGTACCACTTTTTGTTCGCATAAAATGGCCTACTCAATAGGGTGTCGTATAAGAATTAAATTTATAACAAGGCTGTCACCGTGTCGATTGATCTCAGTGGGCTTTGTGTGGCTTTATCGTGATTAATGATTGACGTTATATTGATTTTAGCATTTCATTGTTCACGGGAGAATGGACATTTTCGTACGAAAGATGCTACCCCGTACAATGTAACAACAGAGTCGAAATAAGTAACTGTTCTACCTAATAAAAATACCTTATAGTATGTCTACCTAATAAAATAGAAACATTTAAACTAATATTATAAAGAGGTAAAGTTTGTATGTTTGTATTTAAGAGGTAATCTTCGAAAATACTCATATGATTTAAAAAATTCTTTCACCAACACTTGAATGGAGTTTCATTATGGATGTCGTGGGCAGATCGTAGAATTGGGCAGATCGTAAAGTATGAAATCTAAAAGTCAAAAATAGGTGCGACGAGGAGCGGAGCGAAGCATAGCGAGGAGGAGCGTGTTAGGTTACATGGAAATAAATTTGGGGAGCCGAGCGAAGCGGAGCGAAGTCAGGCGACCCTCTCAGTTTTAAACAGAAATATAATCTGCCCAGGAATATCATGATATGCCGAATTCTACGAAGTGTCGACAACATGGACATAGGCTGAAATATTCCACGCGGGCGAATCTGCGGACATCAGCTATCTAAAAAATATATATGTCAGGCGTTATATCTTTTATTTTTCAAAGCTGACGGGTATTGTTACTAATTGAAACACGTGCTTGTATAGATTTAAAATTGTTTTTATGTATTTATTTTAATGGCGACAAATGGGATGGATTTGGAACCTTATTCACCATGCTCACCCACATAGATAACCTTTTAGTGTTTACAAATTTCTCTGAATGGTTTCAACCTTCACACGAAGAGAAATCCGATAACACGTACTTGAAGCTGTATTTCATAAGTAAGGCATTTATTTAAATAATTTAATTTATTTTCTGTGTTCCGTAAGTATATATAAAAGCGAAATTATAAGACCAATTGAAATGTGACATAAGACTTTTAATACACATGGTTAATAGTTGCTATTAATGCTTTGAAATCGAACCAATATCGAACGGAATTTTCGACAGACTCACTTAACCTTCCTTTTCAAACCAATATGTAATTAGTCCATACATGGACTCTAGATGTGGAATAATAAATAAAAAATGAATAGCTAAATGTGTTGCTAAGCACATAACTCGAGAACGGCTGGAAACTTTATTTTTTCCAAATATTCGTTCAAGTTATTTGGACAAGAATTGTCCGTGTCGATTTGGGGGCGGGTTGCTAGTACCCGGAAAAAATACAACCGGAAATAAAGCAATTGTTGCCAAGTAGTATTGTGGATACGAGGCGCAGTCGAGTTCTTTATACTTGAGTTTGAAAGGCCGAGGCGTTTAGCCTGAAGCCCTTTTAAAACATACTTCGCTTTTCAATTGCTATTTCAGTCGTATTTTTCTGATATCGTTGGTCGCGCCTCGGTGTAATTTGGTCACGCGCTATGAAACTCTAGCAATTTATAGTGAGGTCTGTCCTCACTATAAATAGTCGATTGACTTATTCTTGTTTTTTCTCGACCTCAACTGTGTTTCCCAAAGGGCAGGTTATATACTAATATTATAAAGCTGAAGAGTTTGTTTGTTTGTTTGTTTGAACGCGCTAATCTCAGGAACTACTGGTTCGAATTGAAAAATTCTTTTTGTGTTGGATAGATCATTTATCGAGGAAGGCTTTTGGCTATATAACATCACGTTGCGACTAATAGGAGCGAAGAAACTCATGTGGGTCTCATGAGAAAGCTAAACGTCACTCAACGAAAAGGGACTATGCTCGCCTAAGCTCGCCGGGTTAATGGGGAGAGCTATGCTCGGGGTTAACACTGCGAGATCGAATCAGCAATGACGAGATCCATAGACGAACGAAACGACAAATAAACAAATACACACAAGAGGTCAAATTTATAACACCAGGTTTTTGCGTCGGGCGTTAAAAAGTCATGAAGCTTAGGTACCAAAATTTTACGTTTTATTCTGTTATATCAATGTGTTTAAAGTTACAACTTTCTTAAGCATTGGCAAAATTTAAAAAAAAAATTCTTATTTATTCATAGAGAGTCCATATAATTGATGCGTTTACCTCATGTAATATTTTCTATAAAAATTACGAACGCATTTTTGTTTCAGATTCGGGCAACATATCAGTGGAGTCAGCTTTCTGTGCCCTAATGGCGTCTTCGCCTCTCTTGGAACTTAGCAGCATTTTTTTCTTCTTCGTGCCAGCAGTGCTGATACTTTGCTTATACGTCAGGATGGGATTACATATCAGGTAATATCGACCACCACCACTCTAGTAGCCATGAGTAATAAGTAGGTAAATTCCACTTATAAACTACACACTGCGACACATTTCTAAACACCCATCGAATTTTGATACAGTTTTGATAAGTAATATCTTCGATTCCAATGTTTTGAATCAGCTTAAATCAATCTTCATCAGTATTCGAAAGCCTTTACAGTTGGGCATCCTTTATTTCAATTTGAATTTGTAACTTGTATTTATACAGTATACATCTATTCACACTTAAAGTGTCCTTGAAATAGTTTCAGCCCATCTTCAATTGAATTTGAGAACGCCCGCTACGGTCGAGATAGAAAAGGAAACGAATTCATTTTACCTCCTTACTATTTTACTTACTAGAATTATATAAAAAAAACTCGTTATTACTATGTTACTATATACTATTACTATGTTACTATATTACTTATTTCTATTACTGTCTATACTTTATACTATTGTGAAATCTGAAAGAAACTGTCTGCCTGTCTTTTACCTTTTCACGCAATAACTACTCAATCGATCGTCATGAATTTTGCATACACGTTGTCAGGGATACAAGAAAAAGGACCTTTCATCCAGAAAAAAAGTACAGTTCCCGAGGGATCATCCAAAATAAAAATAAAAATAACGCCTATTAGTTTTCAAGACGAACGAAGTCGCGTGCAACAGTTAATAGTAAATATAAATTGAAGTCGCTTTTCGCGTATGTCTGTCTGTTTGTATGGCCGCTAACTCCTAAACCACGCAACGGATTTTAATACATCAGTTAGATAATTTTTCATGGAATTTTTACAAGTATCCGTACTAATATTATAAATGCGAAAGTTTGTATGGATGTATGGATGTATGTATGGAAGTTTGTAGCTCTTTCACGCAAAAACTACTGAACCAATCACCATGAAATTTTGCATACACGTTGTCTAGGACACCAGAAAGGACATAGGGTACCTTTCATCCAGAATGCGGACGAAGTCGCGGGCACCAGCTAGTAATACAATAAAACCTATTACGATCCATAGCATAGTACAATATATTGTAATAACTACCTATAATGACTCATGTTGGACAATTGGAAAATGGTGATTCATGGAATGTTATTATTATGTTGTAACAGGTCAACACGTGTAAACGAGAAGACAAAGATGGGCTTATTGAACGGTCACGTGCACGGTGAGACAAGGCAGGCGAAGTCGAGGAAAGCCATTATACGTATGTTAGGTAAGTGTCATAGTATATCAGCACCTTTACCATGAATCTACAATGACCGCGCTCGCTAGCGAGAGCGTAAAATATTTAAATATGGAAAATTGTCAATTTGACATAGACAATTAAGATAACATAATCTTTAAACAAACAAAAAAGTGTCACTTGTTTCTTTTGGTAATTTTTTCAAAAATTGATAGCAAAAAAAATAATTGAAATGTCTATTTTTTTTAATGAATATTAAAATTGTAGTAAATATAGTCAAATTCCATATAAATCTAAAACATAAATTATGACTTAAAATATTCTGAACGACCTAATTTAAGCTCTAAAGCATTTATAACTTTGCATTAATTCATTTTATGAACATCGTTTTATTTTGTATATTTTGTAAAACCACAATCAAACTGTTTGTTAACTTACCTACCTATTTTCTTATTTACGTTCTCAGACACAAACAATCTTCCGTTAGCCACAGTAACCTCATTTGATTAAAGCCTTAATTGATTTTGTGAATGTTGTAAAATGAATAACCTATTTTGAATCCATTCGATACCTCGATGAGAGGAAATTAATCAACTCTAATTGCAAATAACTACAAATGGTTTATTCCCATCTCGGCACCCACGAATTTTCAGGTACAGTGCTTTTTTTTGGATAAAATAACAATATCTTATTTTATGGTGTCTTATCTTATCATATTTTATGGAGTACATTCGGAGATTTGCGTTTTTGAACAAATCAACATTAGTTTTTATATATATTTTTACGTAGAATATTATCAGGAAATATCTTCTATCGAGCAGAAGCTATACGCACAAGCAAAAATTTATTCCTGCCCATTGAACCAGTAACTCCTTGTTAAAGTTGTTTGCGAAATATTGGGGCAATGACGACCGTCGCAGTTGGCTAATAAACATGGCGGACTCAATTTTATGCTCATCCATCTGAACATTTAGAAGATTACGGATGTCTGTAAAATAAACGCTAGAGGATATTTAAATTTATTATTCCTACATAAAGCGGAGTAGATAGTAGATCGAGTTCAGTAGATAGTAAATAGTATTCTGGATATTAGACTGAATTGGATCTCCTATTCACTCTATTAACCACACTCAGATAAAATAAGAACTAAAGAGTCCTATGGACAGCAAAGTGGAACCAGTAAAACTACGCCTCGCGTTACTAAAATATTTACTAGTGAAAATGCCGATTGTGTAGTGAAAGTGTGCAAAAATCTGTCTACAAAAAATTTAAGGAAGATGAAATCAAATTTCACACGTAAGTTGACACACCACCAAACGGATTCTGATACGGTTTTAAATTTTTAAATTTAAAACCATGCCTCTTCTTTTAAATGAAGAATGACACGGAAATTCCAAATAGGTCACATTAGAAGGAGGTCGCCACAAACTAATAGAAAAGCAATCAAAATCAAAAAACCAGAAAAAACCCACAGAAGCCGAGTCCCTAGTTTTTTTATAAAATGAAGCACACTGCTTTAATAATGTTTCACGCAATAAAGTAATAACAATGTTTTCCTTATACAGAATTTATGGACATAGTGGGTATGATATAAATATATAGATAATTAGAAATCTCCACCGAATGTGTGCGACAGGTCGACATTAATCTTCGCTGTCAGGTAACATAGGTTTTACTCGCACTTAAGGTCAGGGCTATATTGTAGATGGATTAACACTCCCCAATCAAGCTCTCTTAATATTTGTTGAGTGGCGTTAAAATGTTGAAAAACCACACATGATCAGTCTTTTCAAGAACACAGTAACTATTATATAATCTTTGCCTAAACCTTAGTATGCTGTGCAGCCTTAGTAACCTTAGCAGCCTTATTATGCTGTGCCTAAACTAACCACAGCTTGTACACAGGTGCTAAACAACTGATAAAATACTGATTTACTTTTTTTTTTTTTTCAAATTATAAGAATACATAAGTTCGCTAGTTTAAAATCTTATTTTTTAAAATAACGATTATGAGTTATGCGACAGAATGATAAAATAACTCAACAAAATATTTAGCAAAAATTTAATCAACTCAAATCTTTTAAAAAATGTTTTTCTCAATTGTAATACGAATAAAGAAGTTTTAACAATGTACATAATGATTCGAATATTAAAAGAGAAAAAATGCCATTTCATTTCTTAATAAAATGTTACATTTGTTTTCCTCAAAGAAAACGATTGCGGAATTCGTAGATGGAAGCAAAAAGTAAGATTTTTTAAGTTTATTATATTTTTATATGTTTTAGTGTTAAATTTAATCATGAAATGAATTGATAAATAAACAAGATGATGTGCACATATTAATGAAAAAGAAAAGTTTTATTTGTTAATCTTCATTTCGTAAGAGACAAAAAAACGTAAAGTATAAATTACTTTATTTATACTTACGGCTAGCAACATGATACAGTTCCGAACTAGGCGGAGCCTATTGAAGTCATGGAGAGAGAACCAATAACCGTGTTACAGATTTATGAGGACCATGATTACATAATTCAAGAATGTACGTATCTTTCTTATTGCTTCCATCTACGGCGGTATTACAAATTGTCCTCATATATCAAACCTTATTTCAATTATATTTTAATACAAAACATTTAATTTGATTGTAGATTTTTTTTAATATTATTTTTTCTTTTACCCAATTTTACGTAGTAATGAATATTAATTGTTTAATATTTAATGAAAAACACAATTTTTCGTTAATAGATAGCATAATTTATTCTTACAAGTGCTAAAAATTGGTTGGAGTATTTTTTTAAACAACAGCCGAAAGCAAGCCTTTGCCTATTTTATGAATATAAATAAAATGAATTTTCAATGCCAACTTGACAGTATATATTTTTTATATTAAGGCACAGAATAAGTAATAGTACTACTAGATGGTAAGTGGCAAGTGCATTGCCGACCATAGAAGGATTAATTAATTATTAATAAGGGATAAGGAACTATTAATTAATGGGCTCTGGCATAACGATAATCTAATTAATTGTTAACATTATCTCTTATTTAATTTCATTGTCGTTCTCTTAATAGTTCTAATTAAGAAAACGTGACCTTCGTCACTTTTAATTGTTACTTCGTTGTTATTGTTTGCTCTAAGTCTACTCAAAAAACAACACAAATAATCAATATAAATTATGCTGATGACGCAAACGCAAGTCGTAAACGCAACGGATCGTCACAGATTGTGACAATTGAAAAGAAATAAGAAATACACGCAAAACAGTCATATTAGTAGCAACATTAATAGTGGCATCATAGTGGCAGGACCATTTGGCAAGGGGTGGTTACTGCCCCTTACAAAAGGTCTATTGAAATAAGTAACAGCACGTGTTCTATTGTGTTGTGGCGAGTGAGTAAGGATTGCCAGACTTCTTTCAATTTCTTGATCTTCAATCCTATCGTAGTCGGCGATGGTAGCCACCTAACATCAAGTGGACCGTCAGCCTGTCTGTCGAGCTTAACGTAAAAAAGGGGAGAGAATTAAGCAAACGTTTGCAATAAATGTATCTATATCTGTCTGTACTAATATCATAAAGAGAAAAGATTCGTATTTTTGTTAGTAATGAATTCAAAAATGATAACTCTTTCACCTGTAGAAAGTTACATTATCAGCGTGCAACATAGGCTATGTATTTTTATAAAGTTACGCGGACGAGGTACAGTAGCTTGTAACAGCTAGTATAACAAGTTCAAGTGTCACCTTGCTGCTTAGTAATTTATCAATGCCTCATAAATTTCTTTTCAAGAAGGAATTAAGTTGACAATACAATTCTCTATAAAGAATCGTACACTATTGAAAATATTGAAATTCGCGTGGGCGATAACATTTTTACGGGCGTTTTGTGCCCTTTCAAGTCTCTTTATGGGTCGAGTTTTAAGTAAATTAGAGGAGCGCCTACCTATTGGCGCGTAGGTGTGTGGGGCGAATGTTAAATACTTACCAGTACTTTGGTTTGTGCACTATTACAATCGAATAAGCATAGATAGTGATTTTGTGAATTCTTGAAACAACAAGTGTTACATATGCTGAAGATAAATTTTATGTTAATAGTAGCTTGGTGCCCGCAACTTCATCCGCGTTAGAAAATGAAGAATATAATTATAAGGGTATTATAACGACCGACAACGACCGACAACGACTTCTTTAGCTGTGTTTTTAGACGATCCCTCGGGACCTTAAGATTTAGTGTAGGTACAATCCTTTCACATTTGCTTTGACAAGGCTTAAATAAAGATTACAAACACCTTGGCGAGGGTTCTGATGGAAGATAGGCTAGCATAGTTCCCCAGAACATACTAAATATTAAAAAAACTGAGTAGGATGTGACATAGGACACATACCTAGCATGCCATTTGCCAACTCCACACAGATTGTAGTACAGATTGCGCAGAACCAACTTGTTTGCATATCAATACTAATAATAAATCTGTAAGTGTAGTTATTGTATGTATGTTCCTCCATAACTCTTAAACGAATTAACTGATTTTCAGGAAACTTGATAGATAAACATTTAGACGTACGGGACACAGGATAGGCTACTTTATTCACGCGGGTCAGCTATTATTGTATAAATTTGGTGGAATAAACTTTAAATAAATTAGTAAAACATATAAAACTAAGAAATTGAAGCGTTATGTGATGTTTCGCTTACGCACGTTTCACCGATTCGTCGTGTAAACGGCTGCTCGTTCCAGACCCAGACACAATTTTAGACAGATTTTTTTAATGCTGCTTCAATGTATTAAATACAACAGAAAATACTAATGCAAATACATATTATACCTACATATTTTTGTAGAGTTTGTTTGTTTCGTTGAACGCCTTAATGTCAGGAACTTGGATAGTACATTTATCGAGAATCGCTTTTGGCCTATATAACATTTTGAACGCGGGCGAAGTTGCGGGCAACAGCTAGTAATGTAATATAGATACGATTTTATATCAATACTGGTTGTTAGTTAGTAGCGTATCAGTTAGTAGTAATAGTTTTATTTTAAATATATTTTTGTTAATTACTATTTTTTTTTTATTTCATTTTACATAATACATAAGACATCCAGTCTTAAATACAAATTGCAAACCATAATATTTCAAACCCGAATTGTTTCCTACTTTAAGAGTTTGAATGTGTAACATTTCCCATTAATTACTAGATTTCAGAGAAAGCTGTGTTTCACAGTCATAAATTTTATTGGTCTCACACGACTTTGCGACTCGCCACCCTTTCAGAATGATAACTTTATACATGCTACAGTGCACGAGTAAGCGACACTGGAAGACTCGTTTTTTATCCTCCCTTATGTCCTTTCTGATACATATCCCTCGTTATGTTATAACTATTCCTGTTTTTCCTCTAGTTACTGGAATATTAGCCGGAATTTATCTCGCCCGAACCGGCGATTTACCATGTTTGTTTTTTGCCTATTATTTCACTAGACAACTCGCTCGCTTTTGCTCGCTAGGAGCAATGTACAGTCCGTTACATAAAGCTATGAATGAATGAAAGCACTCTCTCTCTATATATAAAAATTTCGTGTCAACAAAAAATCAAAAAACTATATTTTTGACTTCGGTAAAGAAACAAATTGTTTTTTTTTTTTTAATATTTTTTATTGTACAGACACATAATCCTTTACAATATTATTATATTATCATTTATTAGTAGGTAATTAAATTTCAATTGACTATATGTGATAATTGTAATTGCTTAGAAATATTATTAATTTAAATGGATAATTTAGGCCGTTGTATTTTAAGGGGTTGAAGTAATAGCGGGAATTAAAAGGCTTTTGTCATATCCGCACATAACAAGACAACGAAATTACAGGAAATTTTACAACAAGATATGAGGAGTATATACTTACACCTTCGCATTTTATGGCGTCGTGATAAGACATGAATAATGATCCTGGCTGGGAAGACATGCTTTTGTATGCTTACATTAATTTCCTTCAAATATTATGAAATATATTTTCACAGAATGAATTCTTAAGCCACACTTGAGAAATGAATAAAAAATTGGAAATTATATTAGAAATAACAAAGATAATTGATTGGTCTCGCTGCGCTCGACTAGATAGAGCACTATACAAAAGCAATAGCTCCGAAAATGTGGCAACTTTTTATTGTAGTGTGTGTAAAAAATCGTCACTTTTTATTACTTTTTACTCAGTTTTATTATATTTTTACATAGTTTCACTACGCTAACTGGTATTTTATTATGCCTAAAATTTAATAAAACATTCGGCACGTACACATCACAGATAGTTTGCAGTGTGACTGGTTCGGGTACGCCGAATTCGGCGCACTATTTTATGCCACAATTTACAAGTACGACGGTGGTATCTAGTCTAGCGCAGCGAGGCCAATCATTTATCTATGAGAAATAATAAAAAAAATATTGTTAGTTTAAAATATTTTTAATTTAGTTTACACATAAAAAGTCTAGCAACTTTTTATATATAAGTCTAATATAAGTAAAAAACAAAACGAAATCGGTAAGTTTAAAAAGACACACACGAGTAATTTCTCTTCATATCCTTGGCATTTAACGGATATATTTATTGGTTATTTTAATGCTTTCGTGCGTTGTTGCGCTGCAAATTTACGACCAAATAAACAACTTAGACTAGACATGTCTGAATAAGATTTATACATAAGTTATTACTTTTATCTGCATTTGTATAAAAGGCAAAAGAATACGAGTATGAGGTAGCACTTAATACTAAGCAGAAAACATTTTTATCATTCCAGGTTTTAACGAGTTATTTATCTTGTACTAGTCCCTTATTTTTTTGACGAGGAATAATCCGCTGACGGATTCCCTACCGCTGGCTAAACGGTAGGGATATGTGGGGGTCGCCCAGCACCTGATCATAGCGGTACTGGGAATACCCAACAAAACTCCCCGGTGCCTCCTTGCCCTGTGAGCGGGGTGAACCGGGTTCTGCCGAGGCAACAAACTCCAATCCACCCCAGGGCAGCCTAGCTGATGCTGGCTAGGCTTACGCCAACGGAGGATTGCCCGGAGACACCCAGGCAATCCCCAGACGGTGGCGCAGGTCCCCTGAACATCTTGTAATAGTCCCAGCAGATTACAGACTTTCTATCGGCCGATATGATAGTTTGGTCGGCTTTTTAATCAATATGAAGAGGTTATCTGAATGTGGCACTTGCATACCTCTTCATACTGTTTATAAAGTCGACCAAACTATCGACCGATAGAAAGTCTGTAGTCTGCTGGGACTCTAAATGCAGGACTTGGGATGCCAGAGCGTATTCCCCTATCCCTTCTCTACTGTAGTCGGCAGGGCGATGGCGACGGTAGCCACCTACCTTCAAGTGGACCGTCAGCCTTTCTGCGGAACTTAACATAAAAAAAACTTTCTTCGAATTGCGTTCCTCAGTCCATAAGCACCTTAAAAGCTTGACCAAAGGGTGTAAAATAAAGCTGCGTTAAATTTTTTATGGTTAAATTTTTGAATTTAATTAATTTGTTTTATTAATTAACGTTCACTTATTTAATTGTTTTAAAATATTAAATTTCACAATAGTGACAAAAGTAAAAAAGGCATTACTTTCATACAACTTTCATACAAGAATTAGTCCTGAGCCAATATTAAAATGAAATTCGTCGTTGTCAAAAATATATAATAAAACAAAGTCAATCCAGACTTCCAAAGCTAATAGCTTTTTTTTATTTATTTAGTTCTAAAAGAAATTAATTATACTAATATTATAAAGAGGAAAGATTTGTTTGTTTGAATTGAATAGGCTCCGAAACTACTGGACCGATTTGAAAATTTCTTTCACTGGGAAGCTTTATTATCAGCGAGTAACATAGGCTATATTTTATAAAGATAAGCGGACGAAGTCCCGTGCAACAGCTAGTATCATATAAAGTGCTTGTCAAGCGTGGAGCTCATGAATATCACCATTGATCAATCCGACCCGAAAACTCTCTAGGCGAGTAATTGCTCATATTTAGATGCTACTCGTATTTTTCAGGAAAACCATTTTTCATTTTATGATAAGGTCGCCGGCTCATTCGTTTATTGGAAATTATTGGAGAATGTTATTGCGTAATATTCGTTTCTTGTAATACGTAATATTTGGCATTCATTGGTTTAACTCATGGCAAAGATAATATGGAGATATACAGATTGAGATACAGAGATAAGTAAGAATACACTTGGTAAGAATAACTTGATTTTACATTTGAAATTAAATATTCTATATTTCTTTCTAATATTGAAGTTCTATATTTCTTTAATTGTAATTCCGTGTTTTTGTGTAAATATAGGATTTAATATAGTACCTATTATCAACCCGCATGCAATTTTTTCTGCAAATCATATTATACACAAACCTACTTATTTATAGCTCTTTCCATTAGTAAAATAATAAATAATTTGGTGCTTGCCTTTGGGTCAACTTTGCAAATAAATTTTTTAAAGTTGGTTCTATTCTGGATTTGGAAAGTAGTAGATTAGAATTCTGATTTGAATACAATTTGAATTCTGATCGAATGAATGAAACATTGAGTAAAAATTTCAAATCAATCCTAGTTTGCTAGTTTTTGGGGTTTCGTGGACACAAATATACGGAAGCAAACTTTTTACATATTACATTAGTCATAAGACGAGATTTTCTACAACATTTGTTCACAGGTAAACTTTAAGCAAAGTCTTCCGTTAACAAAACGATGCGACCTAATAAACAAGTCCAAGACCTAATAAATGTGAGAAACATTAAAGTTCGTCTTAGCTTTTATTACGATTCCAAAAACAGCCCACAAAATCTTATCGTGTCCAAAGTTTACGTATTTATAAAAGTTCGCAGTGACCTAATTGTGCAATTCCACTTTTTTTAGGTTATCAATTCTATCTATAATTCTATTCTATACATATTAAAATAAATTTATTGTTTCCCTTTGTCTGTTACTCCGCTAACTTCTTCTAAATGGAAAGAGCATATAACTTTATATAAATGTACTAGCTGGTGCCCGCGACTTCGTCCGCGTTGAAAAAGCAATATATCGCCTGACATAGTTAGTGCTATTATACTTAGCCAGGAGTTAGTTTCCTTAATTTTAGATAATCCCTCGGGAGCAGTAGTTTTTTTCTGGATGAAAGATGTATGTCCTTTCTGGTGTCCCAGACACCATGTATGCAAAATTTCATGGTGATCGGTTTAGTAATTTTTGCGTGAAAAAGTTACAAACATCCATACATACATCCATACAAACTTTCGCATTTATATTAGTATAATTAATATATGGATATAAGGAATAAGGATAAGGATAAGGATAAGGATAAGGATATAATTTAAAGAAAAAAGGTCCACAAGATTTACCTACGTATTACTCGTGAACCAAGTCTCCTTTATAGAATGTGTATTTATATACGCATCCAATATACGATATCTCAATATACTTTTAAGATCAGAAATAAACTAGGATTTAATATCTTAAAGTATATTCGATATACAGGGCGTCCCACGACGATGCCACATGGAGTTAAAGTACCTTAAATATTGTAGATGGAACATTTTACTGAAAGAAGACATTATTTTAATTTTAAAAATAATTTAAACTGCATTAATAGATTTTTAAATAATTACATGGTTGAACCGGGAATCGAACCCGCTACACGAGAAAAAAAATTTATCCTGTAGCTTTATCATACCGATCGAAAGGCTTCATCATAAGGATTATTTTTTGCTAAATAACATAGTGTCAGAAATAAAAGGAAGACCATGAATTTTAACATTTTAATACAAAATTAATCAATTTATCAAATGCTCAAAATGAGTCCCATACTGTTGAATGTATGGGGTTATGTAAAAAATTTAGTTTATAAGAACCAGTATGAAAGTGTTCACGAGCTACAAACAGAACTTAGACATATTATTCTAAATATCCACCACAACAAGATAAAAAAATCGACAGGGAGTGAAATAATCAAAAGAGTGCGACTTTGTATTCAACAGTCCTTACCGCCTTACGGCAATGTCAGCTTTTCATTTTTCGGAACAAAATTTCACATTAAATGTTAAAATTCATGGTCTTCCTTTTATTTCTGACACTATGTTATTTAGCAAAAAATAATCCTTATGATGAACCCTTTCGATCGGTATAATAAAGCTACAGGGTAATTTTTTTTCTCGTCCAGCGGGTTCGATTCCCGGTTCAACCATGTAATTATTTAAAAATGTATGAATGCAGTTTAAATTGTTTTTAAAATTAAAATAATGTCTTCTTTCAGTAAAATGTTCCATCTACAATATTCAAGGTACTTTCCCTCCATGTGGCATCGTCGTGGGACGCCCTGTATATACTCGAATAATGTGTCCGTTCCACTTATCCCTAAACTGACATACAGAATCTACTTTGTACAGAATATAACTTCCTCTTACCTTCCGTCAATCACAGCTGACGTCAAATTCGAGGAGAGAAAAATAATAAGTAACATTAAAATGGTTGGATCTTTGCCAAAAATGACTACCTACCTTTTCTTTGGAGGTATGATTTATAGTTTATAGGAAGCTTACTAGAGGGAGGTTACACTGCGTTTCGGAGTCTTAAATCTGTAGACTACCGTGACATAAAAGCATGTGTACTGTTGCGTTTCCGCGAGTGAGTGTGGAATACAAGCGCCATTTCGCTATTTCTTCTTAATAACTTAGCATCGACTGATAAAACTTCGTAGCTACGAGTATGTGTAATTTGGTCCAACTTAAAGATAAGACAGTTTTTATTTTGAACCCGGGCGAAGCCGGGAGCGTGTAACTAGTTACATATAAAAAACTAACGTCAACTAAAGACAAATCAGTCAAACTAAAGACAAATCGCTAAAATATGTACTACTAGTCCAGATAAAGCTTCAAATTCAGGGCAAATTCTAGAATGGATTGTCTTAGAAATCAATACCCAAAAAAACTTAAAACAACAAGTAACCATATTTGGAGTGTATTATGTAGTATGTTGTATAATGGATAAAAAATGCGAAGAAAAATGTGATTATGGAGTGAGCGATGAGAAAACTTATTACAAGGCCACACCCTATATAGGTCATATTTTTGGTTTGATTTGAGAACATGTGAGAATCCCCTCCCTCCACTTGGCTCCCACGTCTAGAATCCCATGGGATCCTAGGATATTTTTTTTGCATTTTGGCTCCCATTGTCATTCGATAGGATTCAAACATAATTATTTTATAATCTATGTAGTATACAAAATATAATTATATAGTAGGATACATTTTTTTTGTCTATCTGTTCAATGTTTCGTTACCTAATTAAGTTTTTTTATTATAATTTCTCAGGATAATAACGAATGCAAATCAAAATACGAATATATTACAAAATGCGAATGTTTGTATGTTTGTTCCTTAAAAACGCAAAATCGGTTGAAACTATTTGGATGAAATTTTGCACACAGATAGTTTATTACCTGGATTAATATATAGGGTACTTTTTATGCTGGGTAAATTGTCTCCAAGGGATCATTTAAAACTAAAAAAAAATCGGAGCCACTGTTGTTAACAGTGGCGGCGCCACCGTTAGTGAGGCGTTATAACTATTTTCATATTTTCATATAAAGTCGCGAGCACATCAGTAATAAATATAAAAGTTTTAGTACAAGTAGAAGGTTCAATAAAAATACTGTTTCTACTATGGATCAATGGCTCATATTAGATGTGTATCCTTTTAACGAAGAATGATTCGTCCATTTCCACTACGAACGATGCTCAGTGAGTTTGTTGGGGACCCATTAGTAATAGATTTGGCCTGAATCTCCAAAGAAAGACGTGACCGTCTTTGTATGTGAATTTCATATTTATAAAACGTTAGTGGCACATGTGTTCCAGATTTTTTTTTTGGGATCACATAAAATATTAAAAGGACAGATTCTTTGAACTCATTTTGATCCTCTTGAAAAAAGATACTCTTACATTAGCCTGGAAGATTTTCTTTTTCGTGAAATATTTAACTTTTGTCCATATCTGTATAGATGTTAGAATTTCCAATTAGTTAATTAAAAATTGAAGATATGGGTATTATGATTTATATTTTGATCATAAATGGTCGATATGTCGTGGGCAAATCGTAAAGTATGAAATCAAAATTCTTTCACCAAAAGTCAAAAATAGGTGCGACGAGGAGCGGAGCGGAGCGAAGCAAAGCGAGGAGGAGCGTGTTAGGTTTACATGGAAATAAATATAGGGAGCCGAGCGAAGCGGAGCGGAGTAAGGCGACCCTCTCAGTTTTAACACAAATATGATCTGCCCAGGAATATCACGATATGCCCAATTCTACGATGTGCCGACGACAGATATAAACAATTTTACATTATTATTTACTAGCTGTTCCACGCGACGTTGTCCGTGTAACTTTATAAAACATAGCCTACGTTACACGCTGATAATGTAGCTTTCAATAGCTGAGGGCATGTTTAAAATCTGTCCAGTAAATTTTGAATTTATGCATTAGAATCAAAATTACAAAAATACAAATCTCTACTCTTTTTATACTCAAAAACTATTTGACCGATTTTAATTTTTTTTCACCTATAGAAAGCTACATTTTCAGCGAATAATATGTGCTATGTGATAAAAATGAGTAGTACCTACTTTATCGGAAGAAATGAATACGAATTTACGATTTACAAGCATATGATGATATGACCCACATCACAAATGGTCAAGTGACACAAAATGTTCATATTATAGTGAAACATAATTGAAAAGGCTATCTAAAAACTTATTATCACAAATATCTAAAGAGAAATATAGAAAAGCGTGTGAAAACAGAAAAAAGAGGCGAATCCTTTTTCAGAAAACTTTGTTATTGCCTATTTTTTTCTCGCTAACTAGAAAACTACTGTAGAAGTCTCAGCCGAAATAGCAATTGATGACCTTTTAAATTCTTATTTCCGGCCTGGGTATTAGTAGAATAATGTACTATTATTTTAAAGTTAAAGTCTTCAAAGGCATTAAAAATATATTGTATAAATGTTTTTAAAATAAAAAAAAAATTAAAAAAAATTAAAAAAAATTAAAAAAAATTAAATAAAACATCAGCCAGTTAAAATCGTCATATATTTTAGTTAACCTTCATTCTTCATTTATAATTTAAAGAAGCGACAAGAAACCTCCCATATGCTCTTTTCAATAAAGTTGAGTTTATCTTCACAATAAAAATTTCAATACCAAGCAATCGTATGTGTCAGGTATTGAATATCTTATATATTATGAATAATTTATATAATTTTCGTTTCACCATTTAATCAAATTTATTTGTCGATAATCATTTTGCGTAGGTATATCTTATATCTTGCTGATTTTAATAATGTTCGTTCTGTATATAGGATTTTTTTCGTTTAAATGACTTAATTAATGTGTTAATGACTTAGCTAATTAGTTAATGAGTTTACTGAAACTCCTCCTTTGAGTTTACTGAGACAGGTGAGACGGTCCATTAGATATTTACGTTCTATGTATTTTTTTAAATTTATTCAACTTAAAAACCTATGTACAACTTATATTATTAAACTAATATGTAATCTATATTTAATATATAACCTACCTAAAACTGAAAACTTAAAAAGTATAAAATAATAATTAAAATATATTATTAAAAGTAGTCCCTTTAGGCAAGAATTAAAGGTTACTGTCGCCAAGGACCTTTATGTTTAAGAAAGAATTCCAAAATATTTTTGGCTGCACTGGTAAACTACAGGCAATATACTATACTAGCTGGTGCTCGCGACTTCGTCCGCGTGGAATAGTTATTTTGGCAATCATTTGGGTATCTCGAACGGTTTTCGCAGCGCACGCAACGGAAGCCCTCAAAGATGAATAATTTTCCCCGTTTTTTTCCACATTTTCGACTGTTTCTTCGCTCCTATTAGTTGCAACGTGATGTTATACAGTCTAAAGCCTTCCTCGATAAATGATCTATCCAACACAAAAATAATTTTTCAATTCGAACAAGTAGTTCTTGAGATTAGCGCGTTCAAACAAACAAACAAACTCTTCAGCTTTATAATATTAGTATAGATTACATTTTTTCTTCTTGTTAACAGCGGCAGTAGTGATCGCATTCTTCGTATGTTGGGCACCATTCCACGTTCAGCGCATATTCTTCGTGTACGGATACAACTTGCCTCAGTACCACGTGATCAACGAGCATTTGTTCAACGTCGCAGGCGCACTATACTACGTGTCCGCTACTGTCAATCCGATTCTCTACAACGTCATGAGTGGCAGGTAAGAGTTTGTAATTATTGTTTACATTATTTGTATATTACTCGTACTTAATAGATAGAATGGACTGAGAAATACTCGCATGAAATTGACTAATCTCTAGAATGAGATAAAGCGATCGTGCGGTCATCTCTTTCGTGTAGGTCTGTAAAAACTTCGAGGACCAATCAAAATCATTTAATCTTTCGACTCATTTTTCATTTTAAAGTCAAGGTTTTGTATTTTTTTTGTCTTGTCATTGTAAATAATTTGGGAATTACAAGATTTAAACCAATAGAGATTTTGTCACGGTTTTCACTAATAGAAAGAGCTATGAACGAAAAACATTATTTGCTGAAAAAATTGCATGCGAAGCCAAGGGCGGGTCGCTAGTATGGTATATTTATCTCGTGAGAAAAATCAAGGGAACAGCTATTAATCATAACACGACATTTTTTTATGAAGCGCCGACCTGAATAGATAATAAACAACCCTTTGAAAGCATTTTGTGTAAGGACCAAGAGGAAATTCTATTTGTCCCAGAATAAGGCATTACGTTAAGATCTTTCTAAAAGCATCTTTCAATCTTAGTGGGTATTGAATTTTAAAAATGTCCAATACATTTTATTACAAAAACTGAATTTCTACCGCGCCCTTTTTTCTTAGGCGTTTAAACGTGTATAGTTAATATTTATTGCTCGAATATTTTTGTGAGGCGATGTTTTTTTTTATATAATCGCTAGGGAACAGTATTTTCTTCTGGAGGAAAGTTCCATACGTTCTTTTCTGTAACCCTGAAAATTGTGACAGTTATACAAAACCTGTTATGATTTGAAAAATGAAAATAAGTTCCTCATTCATATATTTATCAGGATTTATACTTTTTAAAGCGGACGATGTCGCGGGAAGTAGCTAGGGATAAATAAATGTGCTGAATATCTTAATAATATTGTAATTCTTCTGTTCTCTTAAATTAAATATTTCATTGTTAGAAAGTTTTCTTCCGTAACAGCCCGACAAAGAGCGACTTTCTTCGTCCTTGAAAGTAATTGTCCATGGTCCAATTAAGCCGCTTGGATGGATCCCAAAAACGCAAAAACCCAAAAACGCCACTTAAACGCCACTTAAGTTTAACTTTCGGTTAATCAATCGTTTGATTTTAGGAGACATCTAAAATCATGAATTAAATATGTTTGTCTCGTGGTTCTCGCCAATGTGCAGCTCAGTCAACTATGCAAGTCCACCGGACAGCCGCATTTCTTGATAGTTTTCGATATGCTTTAACTAAATTTTGGAACAATATTCCACCTTCAATATATACGCAATCAATCTGGTCAAGAGCGATTCTGTTTTTTTTTTGTTGGCTTTGAAATCAGTCATGAAGACTATGAGCAAATTTGTCGAGTGAAGTTGGTTTTGGTAGAGCAGCTTTCCACTGAAAGCATCGACTCATTCTTTATAAAGGAGGCTCTCCAGTCCGAGTATGCTGTGACGCTTCAATCTTCTGACATTCTGTAGTGTAGTCGATTGGCGAGCTAATTCATTCGGTTGGTGAATCAGCCGGTCTTTGTACTTAGTCTAAAAAAAATCTAAAAAATTGTAAGTCGGCGAATCTAAAAAAAAAATTAATAGTCAAATAAAAGGGGAGAACTTTAGAGTTTAGTGTAGTTTGTCTAAATTTTAAGACAACGTCTTCACTTTAGACAAAAATATTAAAATTACTTATAGTATTTTTGGACAAGAAACTTATAAAACTTATTACAGAAAGTTTATAAAACATTCGACACATACACATCACAGACAGTTTGCAGTGTGACTGGCTCGGGTACGCCGAATTCGGCGTAGTATTTTTTGCCGCATTTTACAAATACGACGGCGGTATCTAGTCGAGTGCGAGCGAGACTAATCATTTATCTATGAATGTTGTCATTATTCGAGCATGCAGTTATGTTTTGAAATCTATAAATATTATATCCATAACAATTTTATCATTAATCTCATAATAAAAGGACAACGAACTCTCTATTCTTAGATCAGCTAAGATGCGTGCCTCGGATATGCCTAATCCCAACCTAATCCTCATATAATACACGCACGAATAACAAACTTTCAATAAGCCATACTTATTATATTAACAATATTGGGGAATGTCACGTAGTAAGAGATTTCGATCGGTGTATACGAAGTAATTTATATAAATAAGTAAGTATTCGTACATACGTATAGTCCTACTGGACCTGACTGTAGTTCTGTGGGAAAGCTCGTGTATGGAGATTTTTTTCAGGATTTTTTTTTTTCAGTTATGGCGTCATCAATTTTGTGGTATCCCTCGATTTTGTTGTATGGACGTCTTCAAAGTCACTTTAAAAAATCTTTATCCTTTAGCTATCGAGTAATTTTGGACGTAGATGATAGATTTTTTTTTTTAATTTAATTTTAATTTAAATTGCAATCTGTTCGGTATATTTTATCAAATGAAATAAAATAAAACCAATATGTAGGCAACAGCGTGAAACTGTATCCCCCGATTTTTTTTTTTGTAACTTTTCTGAATTGCCAAATTTTAAAACGTATTCAGCATGTCACAAATAATTAAAATATTTTTTGTATTTTCACAACATTTTTATATACTAGGCATAAAAAGATATCTATTATTTTAAGGATGAAAAAAATAATTTATACAATACTTACACGCAAATATCTAGCTATATTATATAAAAATAAGATATAAATAACTTGAAGCATGTTCCTTTTATACTTGCAGATACCGCGTCGCGTTTCGGGAGACGCTGCTCTGTCGTAAACCAAAAAGGCGCGATTCACGCATTAACTTCGACCACACCAGCTGCAGAGACATGTCAACGTTGCCGAGCTATTCCAGCTCGAAGACGAGCCAGTACCGAAAACGCGACACGCGAATAGCGTTTATAAGCAAAGTGGATTTCGTGAAAGAAGACCCATCGCCGTTCTGCTTGGAGACCGAGAAAATTGTCGACGGCGTTTTCTATTTTTATAACGACGCTAAAAAGGTACATTTGCACAATGGTGACGTGAAATCAAATTTTTAAACAGTTATATTCGCGGACACGGAAACAGGAAAAGCTAAATATCCGCATCGGCGAAAGATTCGCATTAATTTTTGCGAAGTTTGCATTAGCGAATGCGAATATCCGCAACAACTCCGGTTTCTACATCAATATTCTTTATGCAGAAACAGCGGCGCCTCTAGTTTCAAATAAACTATAATTCGTAATTATAAAAATAACAATCTGAACCCGGCCACGCTTCGCTGGCCACATCGAGCAATCAGTCAGCAACTTCCACGGTTGCCATAACAACGGTCAACGTATGAAAATTATGTTTTTTTTGTAAATAAATCAGTTTCCGTAGGATTTTTGGGGAAAAAAGTTCCCTCTTAAAATTTATACCTCTCTGTCCTCTTATTCTTCTGTTTAAAAGGAACGTTGTGTAAAAATTTCAAGTCGACTAGTTTTAGAGTTTTTGAAGCATACACAAACCAACACAAGGTTTTTATATTTATATATTATATAAGTCTTGATGTTGCCAAAGTGTAAATTTTTTAGTGAATAAAATAGTAAATATTCAATGTTTTAATGCGTTTTATTATTATAACAGTATAACTTGAATAGGTTTAATTTTTTTTTTTAAATCATACATATTATTATACCATACATATATTATATAAATTTTAGAAGAAAACCGAATATAAATTTAGTTGTGACTCGAAATAAAATGTGACTCGAAGTCTAATATTTTTTTAAATATTTTGTTAAGGCTGAACCTAGTCACGTGACGGCGTGATGCTTTACGACTGAAAGACGAATTCACGCTCCATCTATTAGTTATCTATATATTTATTTGTATGTTCTATATTATTTATATATTGTATGTTATATATTTATTTGTATGTAGAGGACACTAATTTAGTATTTAATACGATTTTCAATAATGGATAGAGCGACAAACAAGAAAGGTTTGTGTATATAATTTGCAGAAAAAATTGCTTCCGTGCGAAGCCGAAGCGTGTCGCTAGTATTATTATAAAAGTATACATTATATGTAATTTTTAATATTTTCATGAAATTTGAAGTACAAAGCGATTAATGAATGTCATTGGTAATATATTAAGGCAGTTTGAAATTAATGTTGGTAAATGTTAGAGTTACTTTACAAGTACTGTATGTAAAATATTTGTAACTATTTTAAAATGAATAAGTCTTTCTAAATATTTAATGTTTACTATTCTGATTCTCATAAATATTCTCACAAAAATAATATTATAATTTTGAATAATAAAATTAGTATTTCATGAAATAATTTATTATTATCTATATCCATAAATATTATAAAATTAGTTCTGTATATAATTTTCAGAATAAAATAGTTGGGGCGGGTTATTTGTATCAACCGAACTACTGCTACTAAAAAGTTGCATTAGTTCGGTTAACCGGACAAACAACCGAACTACTGATACTAGACGAAATTTTGTGGTTGTGACATTTCGTAGATATTCGTAGCATGGTTTAGCGCGCGTAGCATTCAGAGCGCTACGGCCTAGCTACGGCTTACGAATATGACACCTTTTTAGCGAAACTATTTTAGTAAAAACATTGAATTTTTAAAGAAAAGACAAAATACCATGAGTTTAAACCCTGTAATTTTAAAATACTCTATTTAGTAGGTATTAATTTAGCCTGGCGGATCTTATTGATCTGTTGAAGTGGCAGTGGGCAGGGCATATACTTAGCACGGAGCTTGGGAGGCTAGGGCCGGAAGGTTCTCGATTAGAGGTTACGGACCGACAAGCGTACCGTAAGACGGCTGCCCACAAGATGGACATACGATCTGATTAGGGTCGCGGGTCGACGGTGGATCCAGGCTGCTTCTGATCGGTCCTATTAAAAAATTATAGGGGAGACTTGTGTCCAGCAGTGAGATGATGATTTAGTAAGTAACAAGTATTAGTTAAGTAATCCAGGAATTAAGTTTTAAGAAAATACGTTTAATGTTTAACGCGTAATTAAAGTAAGATAAAACAAAATGTAAATAATCTTGTTATGTATGTACCTTTTCTTGAATAAAAAAGTGTTTTCATAAAAAACTTTGTTTTATTTTGAATACGCCGTTTGTACTCGTGTTTCCTTAAGCCAATTATATCTTACTGTTTACTTAAGACAGTAAAGGAGGTTGACCTCAAACTTGGGAACATAATTAAAGAGATATTACTTGTTTGATGATCCAAAGTTACTCGTACATACCTGACGTTATTAGTTTTCAGTACCGAACTAATAAGTAATTTGAAGTTTCTAAAATCTATACACAAGTAAGTTCCACGATGAATTTCAATTTGTTAAATATTCAACTGCACAAATTGGCAAAAAGTTTTTGGGGGGTTAGAAATTTAGGAATTTATTTTCCCAATTAAATAACAGTGACGCAGCTCAGTGAATACTTGGACTTACTATTGCAAAGATTGCGCATTCCGCTCACTCTATTTGCCATGAAGATGCGGCCCAATAATAATAAAAGAAATAAAAATAGGCTTTAGTGAGATTTTAGGGTATCGCACCTGATTGTAGACCAGGGGCCCTAGCCAAGAGCATACCAATGCAAACGTTTCGTTGCGTTCTGACGAATAGAAACGAAATAAAGTCCGGTGATTGGTCAAAAATTTATGTGGGCGATACAACAACCAATCACCGGGCTTTATTTTGTTTCTATTCGTCAGAACGCAACGAAACGTTTGCATTGATATGCTCTTGGCTAGGGCCCTAGGTCTATCATGTTTGACTAACGTATAAGCGTTAGTATAATATTTAGTTAACAAGAAAAAAGTTAAAAGTTGATTATCTCTCAAAAGTAACAATTTATGAGATAATTATGTAGTTTAAAATTTTGATAATAGAGATTTAATGACAGAGAATAATAGTGTTTTTTTTTTATTTCAAATAAGAATATAGGTAACAGAGTGAACCGATTAGTTATTACAAATAAGGTTCTCAGAAAATACATTTCTGAGGATCTTATCTGTACAGACTAATCGGTGCAAGCAAGAACTTAATCCGATCGATTAAAAAGTTGAGTTAGCGGTGGCTTCCGGCCGCCGTTAAAGCGATCATAAGAACAAGATAAATATTGCCGGCTGCGGACGTCTATTAATACTGTGAAAAAAAGGTAACTTTTCACCGTTTTTTGTCTGTCAAAAGTTATGCCCACCCCTGGACTCATGGGACTTTTCAGAGGTTATTTGGGGAGTCAACAGGTACGTGTATACAAATTTTCACCTTGGTTGGAGTTTTTCCGAAGTGAAATGCTAAAGTTACTGTACTACTAGTGATGTGTCTAATCGTTGAAAATGAATATCCGCAAATACGGATATTTGGTTTCAAGATCCGCAGATACGGATCATAACTTTCTTACTCAATCGGTGTAAGTACCTAAACGTGACCGTGAAACGATAGTTGAGTTATGATAATTCACTGCGATAAATTTTTGCAATATGTGCAGGTGTCAAATATTTGATTTTAAGAAATAAAAAAATTATCTGAATGGAATTTAATAGCTTTTCATTGTATTATAGAATTTTACCTATGAATTGAAAATTAATAAAGTTTCCGGATAATAATCACATCACTAATAAATACAAGCACACCATGGGCATGAAATACAAAAGCACACGAGCTACATTTTACTTCTAATATTGTGTACATTAAAAAGAAATTACGTTTTTTTTATCATTTAATTTGTAAAAAACACGTTGTTTACGACAGTACGTATTGTACAAATGGAAAGAAATAAAATCCAAGCATGAATGAATTTGTTCAAGTGTTGGTAGGTACGTCAAAGGAAAATATTTCATACGCAGGATTCTTTGATAATACAATGTTTGCAAGGTAAACAAACAAAACGAGATTAAGCCGAAACTCCAGGGAAACATAAATCAAAGACACGAGTAAAATATATTTTGTGTTTGGAATAACATTTACATTTCTTTTCTTTAAATGGGTAACTCACTTCAATGTTACACATCTATTTGCAAATTTTTCGGCTGAAATCATTTTTGGTAGAAAAATATTAAGGCCAGCTAGCAATGTACGTATATGTAATATCCATCGAAATAATATATTTTTTGTATTCAAGTTCGCTGATAATATCTCAATAATTACTTACTTACCTTATGTCGATTTTTAGATAGCTAAAAATAGAAACATTTGAATAAACATGTCACATGTACAAAGAGTTTTTTTTTCAGACAGGCTGATAGTCCGATTGATGGTAAGTGATTACCGCTTATAACACAATCAAATCCACAGGTGCTGAAAGTGTACTGCCTACTGCAGTATGATTAAGGATATTGGAATTGAGAAGGGACAGAGAGACACAACTGTGGTGTTTTTTCACGATGGTCACGATTTTTCACACTATCCCTTATCCTTAAGGTTTACAGCGCACTTGTAGTAGACTTTAAGCTCAACCGGACTAACAACCGGACTACTGCTACTAGAGGCAAATTTCATATGTGTGCACATAATGTTACATGTAACATAATGTTACATAATATCGCAAGCATGTGCTTGCTAAAGCAATAAATGTCGACCTTCAGTTACGCCCTATAATTTATTTATCAAAGAAGTAGTTACAAAGTAATTAAATTATACTCTAATTGAAATCACGGCATAATTAAAAGTAATGAGTAATTTCGCTACGTAATTTCGTTAGAGGGGAATTAAACATGAAATAACGTAGATTCTTCAAAAGAATTACGCAATACGGACGCTCATGTAACATAAATTAATTTTGTATTTTTTATTACAGATGAGAATTATGATAATTGTATCATTAAAATTAGGTATTAGTACAAGTACAATAAAAAATAAAAAGTAAAAATAAATAAAAAGTTTTTACGCAATCCACCATAAGTAAAATATCTTCAAACTATATTTTTTGTCTTCCATGGAAAAATATAGATTACCAACACTCTGTCCAATTTGAGACAATTTTTTAACATAATCCTCTAAATTCATATAGATGGAAACTTTAAAAGTTATTCTACATGAAAATAAGTATACTTAAATAGTAAACTTAAATTAAAATGGAAGGATTCTAAACTTTTTCTACAGCCCTTAAAAGTTTGTACTAATTTTTTCGCTTTTTTTTAAATGCATAATAAATTCGGAAGGTTGACAAACAACATTTATTTTATTTGCTAATTTTTACTGAAAAAATATTTGTGCAAATTATTCCAACATTAATTGTTTTATTTCATTGAAAAAGTATCCGAAAAGAATTAACTTAATAATAACTTTTATAAGAACTTTATAAGAGCTCTGTTTCTAGAGACCCGGGTTCAATTCTCGGATGGTTTGGATCTGGTGAACCTTAGCACACTACGACCTACCTTACATACCTGTCTGACGACCTTTACATAACTTCTATCACAGACGAAAAGAAAAGATGTTGTAATAATTTTCTATTCTCTATTAGCAAAGACATAATAATTTTTATTGTAATCAATACTTCTAAATTTGTCTGCCTTTTGATATTAGATTTTAAGAATTAAACTGAATAAATATTTTCTTAGAATTCTTAATGGATCTTCTAAAATATATTAATTTTATTCAAATCTATTAAAGTTGCCAGAATGTTCATTAATATCCTTCGTAAATCAAATTTTCAATTAATATTTAATACTCTAAAAACATTAGTTTAGGTGGCGCATTCACTTTAGCGGCGGCGCGCGCATCTCGATTATAAATGTCGATTATAATGCGCATTAAAATTATAAATAATGTAGACAAAATTCCGGGAGATGAGAGTTTTTTATTGGAAATTTCCTCCTCTAAGAATGTTTCCATTTCTTAAATATTATTAGTTTCAGAGTTATTAACAAAAAACGAAATGCCTTTTTGTTTTTACAATAATTTTTGCAATTTTTTTCGTGCTGGAAACACTTTTTTCTAGACGTCATTCCGAATCCAATGGGGTATCGCTCATATTTTTAGGAGCTTTATCTCTAACACGAATTTGAGTTTGTCGACTAGCCTAGCACCCCGGTGCAAGAACGACTATATTTTATTAAGTTACGAGGACGAAGTCACGTGCAATAGCTAGTATAATATAAAATGTAATAAATTTAATATACTGACCCACACAAAGCCTGTCATCGTAGGGTTAACTAATTTTATTCTGCATTGTCGGCTCAAAGTAACGGTGGGGGTCAAAAGTTGTGGTCAAGTCCTGAATTTCCTGTTGTCAGTTTTAGCTGGTAAAATGTGTTGTGGATTGTGAATTAAACTCTGAATAATGAATAATGAAGCTACTTTCAAATAGTTGCTGAATTACGTTAACTTTTATTAAATTCAGAGCCTTTAATTAATTTGTGTTAGGTATACAAAAATAAGCCGCTTTATTTATGTAATACATTGTGTAGATACACAGATATTCAAGAAAACCGATATTAAAAGTTCTTTGCACACGTTTTACTTTACTTTTCAATTTTTCTTTTTAAATTATAAAACAATTTTAAAAATTACTTAATCAAATTAGCAAAATAAGGAGAAATAATTCGTGTAGCCCATATTCGGCTTAATTTGACTGTAAACTCGACAAATAAAGTGCTTTATCACCCTAAGATTGAACATTCTTTGTATGCTGTAGAATGATAAGGTCTGTTTTCCTTTGAAAATTCAAAGTGACAATCTATATTGCTATCTTTATTAGCGATGACAAATTATGTCAATCAGTAATCAATACCTATTTCAAATCTAAGCCTTAGCGAATTTTGAAATGAATGGAATTTGTATTCGAAACTGATTTATTTATTTATTTATTAATGACAAAATCTACAGCTCTCAAAAAAGAATTTACACACAAAAAGATACAAAAAAACATACAGCCATTTACAGATTTTACATTTATAAAAATAACAAGTAAAATTGTACATAAAAATATAATATATACTCATATATATAAAATATAATAAAACTATACAATTATATAAATCACATATTAAAAAAGTAAAATAAAAATACATACATATATACATTATACATACATACACATATACACAAGTTTATCCCAACTGCCAGTGCACATTATCTTAAAAAATTGTAACAAACAAACATAATTAATAATCGCTAGCCTGCAAGAATGTTGACAATGCTATTCCTGAATGAAACCAACGACAAACAGAACAAGTCTGCTGAGGAAAATTTGTCATTGTACGACTTCTGAAGACGGCGCAAGACCGAATTTTGAGCATAATTACTATGGACGAACCTACAATTAAAAAGTCTCGAGCGTCTCGTTCCAACCGCTGGTGCCCACAAATTCAATGTATTATTTACCAAGTCAGTGCTGTCAACCATGCCATTGCAGATTTTATACAAAAACATCATATCAAGGAGAGTACGTCTATCCTCAAGCGACACTACCCGGTACATGCTACATGCATCTCTGTAGTCCGAATATGTACGAAAGCTGCGGTAGCACATTTGTTTGAGAAACTTTCGCTGTATTTTCTCTATGCCATGTATATGCGAAACATATACGGTCTTACTACAAAAGATTCAGTAAGCACTGTTCAAACACATGCTTAGTTAGACAAGCATTAAGCATTTAAGCATTGGTCAGCGAGCGTTTAAAATGTCCCTACCACAAAACCTTATTTAGAGCTTGTTTCGGTAGACAGTGTTAAAGTACGTGAATGTTATTGAATTATGGCAACCTTGGCAAACATTCATTCAGTCACTCGCCCTGCATTCATGTCTTTTTCATTTTACGCAGATCTGATAGGTGTATAATGATGAATTTTGGTTTTCACAAGCTATTATTATGGACTATATTAATGAAATCAACAAATTATAAGATTGGAATAAGTAATAAATTACAACAAATACGTTAGATTATTTATAAAATTTCGTAATACCAAAAAATATTGAGCATAATGGAACGTAACTAACACTGACGTAATTGTCAAATGTGGTCAAATGTAAAGTTTGATTTGTTAAAATTGTAAAATAAAATTTTTATTTGAGGATCCACCTCTAGCATCACATGGTAGATCATCCTTTATTAAATAAATAATCTTGTTACCAAAGTTATATATTCGAATAGATTAATTCTCTCACGATGTATTCTATCTCAAAAATTATCCATGTAATCCATATCCTCCATGTCAATTAAATTTAAAATATCCATACTCATTTATAAAATCAAAAGAAATCTTTAATATTAACGCAAAACGAATTTTGACATAATACGTCAGAGGAAGAGAGGCCGTTACCTAGATAGACACTCGTTAAACTAGCATATGGCGGTGGTTAAATTTAAATAATGCTCAAGCATTGTTAAACCCTAAACAATGCCTAGACACTCTTTTGTAGTAAAGTTTTTTTTTAACACGTGTTTTAAGCCTGATTAAAGTGTGTTTAATGTTTTTGTAGTAAGACCGATAGAGGATTCCATATGCTACTACAATACTCAAGGTGACTCCTAACGTATGTGCAGTAGAGAATCTTTAAACAGTGTATGTCTGTAAAAGGTCTAGTCACTCGCATAATGAAGCCAAGGTTCTTAAAGGCTTTGGATGTTATCTTTTCAATATGGTCTGTAAACGTTAATTTAGAATCCAGTAGAATACCTAAATCGCTGATCCGTTTTGTCTCTTGGATAACTGTACCGTTGATACTGTAATTAAACTTTATAGGCTTTAGTTTCCGACTGAAGGTTATGAAGGAGCATTTATTAACATTGACATTAATTCTGTTTTCATTATAGTACACACTCAATCTATCTAAATCATCCTGTATGGCGCGACAATCACCAATGTTCTTTATTTTCTTGTAAATTTTTATATCATCTGCATACATTAGGAATTTAGCATATCGAAAACACAGCGAAATATCGTACAAATAACAGGAGTACAGTAATGGCCCAAGTATAGATCCCTGAGGCACTCCTGATGGAACTTTAACATAATTTGAACGATACCCACCCAAGACCACCGCCTGGCACCTATTTCGCAGATAAGATTCGAACCACCTGTGGAGGTTCCCCTTTATACCCAACTCACCAAGCTTTTTAAGAAGCAGTGCATGATCGACACGGTCGAAAGCTTTTTCAAAATCAGTGTATATAACGTCAACCTGAGAGGCACCATCCATACCAATCAAGACGTCATTTGTAAATATAGCCAAGTTTGTATTTGTAGATCGATTTTTAAAGAAGCCGTGCTGCTCTGGCGGTATCAAAGTTGACACCACCGGATACAAATGGTTATGCACAACACGCTCCAACAATTTTCCAAGTACATTTAGAATAGATATAGGACGATAGTTCTGCACCAGGGACCTGCTACCCTTCTTATGAATGGGAACAATATGAGCAGTTTTCCATACATTGGGAAAGTAGCCAGCAGCGAGACATCTATTGAAAATCAGTGTAACTGGAACCGCTAAGGATTTCGAACAAAAATGAAAGAAGGATGGAGGAATCCCATCACTGCCCGCTCCCTTCGAAACATCCAATTTTTTTAACAACCCGATTATGTATGAAGAGGTGATTTCGATTTTATGTATGAGTTCACTATGTGGAACATCACTAATAGAAGAACCGTGATAGGAAGACGCAGGCTCCTTGAAGTTCCCTTGGAAAAAGTCATTAAACGCATTGCAGATGTCAGAACTATTAACGAGCGTTGAATCCTCATACATCATTGAGTTAGGATAATTAGAATTGTTATTTCTATGCGACTTAATGTAGGACCAAAAGGATTTTGGGTTGGACTTAATCCACTTTTGAGATTTTTCTAAATAATCTTTGAGGCAAGTCTTCTGCAACGCTTTCATTCGGCCTCGTAAATTAGAGAAATCTAGATAATCCAATGGATTACCATGTCGTTTCCAATTTTTGTGAAGTCTAGCCTTTTCTTTCATCAAGTTGATAAGAACCCTGCTGTACCAAACAGGATATCTGTGAGATCCAGACATGTACACTTTAGGAACAAATTTATCAATAACGTGTGCCAGAATATCGTAGAACCTTGTCACAACCAACTCCAAGTCCTCAGTCTTCGAGATAAACGACCAATCCTGATTCAAGAAAGTTTTATTGATTTCATCATAATCACTTTTCTTGTCTGCTTCACTATTAATAAAATAAAACTTTTAAAAAATCCTTGTTATACATAATGGATATATAGTAGAGTAATAAATGTGGTAAAAATTGTTAAATCAAACAAGCAAGTAAGTTGTAGGGAGAGTGCCCGGGTGGCGTTGACGGTACATAAATTAGTCTCGCCGCGATAAACACTCGAGAGAATGTGTCAAGTTTACTCATACTTACACGAAATACTTCGAATATTTCATCGGAATAGGCATACTGGGAACACTTTACGAAATATTTTAGCCGTATTCATAGTATATCTAGATTTATGTTAAAATTAGGACAAGGCCAAGGCTGCAGATACTAAATCATTTTTAACGCGAGCCCATTGACACGTAAAAGTCTGAAGTCTAACATGGGGTAAACAAGAACATTAGTCATAGTCACATAGTACACCGTTAAGAAAAAAAAAACAGTGGCACTCCTGGAGTGCCGACAGAAGTGTAAATTTGAACAATTACGTGTGTATTTATTGAATCATCAGGAAAGTACCTACATACTTATTATACATATTTGTCGGTTAAACTGTTACACGGTAACAAGTCGCGAGTTCAATGGTTTTTTTCCACCTCAAAAATGCCCAACGCGCCTAAAGAAGTTTTCACTTCAAAAAAAATTATAGCAAGTAAAAATACAACTCCTTGGCAAAAATGCGATAGAAAGTCTGGGGTCTTATAATTTTTAATTATAGCTCGAACACAGCAAAAACACAGCAGAGCGTATAACACGATCAGATGAGTTCTTTGCAATTGACAGCTATGAATGTTATGGTTTTACTCCGATTTATAGCATCGCTTCGCTTGAATACTTAATTCATGGTTGACCGCGTCTGACACAATCTTATCTTTGAGGAATTAAATTACCAATTTTTATATAGGGCTTTTTAAGTTTTATACTACTTACCTAAAATATGAATTATTTTATTGTGTAAGTTTGGTGGTTTGTTAAACGGTGGTTGTTAACAGCTAAACGGATTTGGATGAAATTATCCACACAGATATCAGTTGATTCTCTTTATTAACATATATAATTATGTTAATCCCGGTATTGATGACCTAATTCTGTCCAATGTTGTTGATATGGGACTACCTATCCTGTGTTGACGACAGTGACGTGAATTTTTTATATTTTTAGACAAACCCCCGAGAACCAAAACCAAAATAAAAAATATTCTATATTTTAATCCAGGTAAAAACTGCGTGTGCCAAAATTTATCCAAATCCGTTTAGCTTTTTATGTGATTGAGTATCGTACAAACTCACAAATAAGAAATAGAATTCTATTTTCGTATTTGTAAACGCAAGTTGCAACTCTCAGTTTCATATCGAGAAAAGTTATCCTATAAAATTCGGCTACCTATGTAAATTTGTTCAGCTTAACTGTAATAAGACATGATGAGATTGAAATATCTAACACCGCCATATGATATATCTTGCGCTCAGATATTCAACTTGCCTAACAGTAATCCGATACATGAAACTTAGTTTTGCGGGAAATAACTTCACGAGAGATATCCTTAGTGTTAATACAACCTATGCGATTCCTCACAACGTCTAATATTACAATGATCTTTATTATTAAGTTTTACATATTTAATTTATTCCTTATTAGTTTTTTTTTTATAAGTATTTTATCCTACTCGTTATTATTGACAAAACGTCAGGACGTCGACACCCATGTCAATTTTCAGCAGTACAATCCGTTCTATCATAGAAAAGCTTCAACCGTTCTAAAACGTTCAACCTCTTCCATAAAATGTAAGGTCCTAAAAATCATTTTGAAAAAGTAAGCACTACTCATACATTCACGATATTAGTTTTAATAGTCGTAGTTAAAGAATTTTAATAATAGTTAGGATTTTTACTTTTAAATACGTCTTTTCTTGTTACCCTGACAACGTGTTAGTGTCGTGGGCAGATCGTAAAGTATGAAATCAAAAAGGTTTCACCAAAAGTCAAAAATAGGTGCGACGAGGAGCGGAGCGAAGCAAAGCGAGGAGGAGCAGGTTAGGTTTAGATGAAAATAAATCTCTCCCCTTCTCAGTTTTAACAGAAATATGATCTGCCCAGGAATGTCATGCATGATAATTATGCCCAATTCTACAATGTGTCGACGACATACGCAAAATTTCATGATGATCGGTAAAAGTGACAGACAAACAGACAGAGTTACTTTTACACTTATAATATTAATATGGATGAGGCCTATGTCCAGCAGCGGACGTACTACAATAACTGAGATGATGACGGTGATAAAACTAGCTTAAGGTAATCTATTTATCAACAACTAAACTATTTCAAGGCGGACAAAGCCACGTACTTAGCAGAGAAGAACTGGTAGAAGAACTTCCAAACTTTTTGTTTTATCTAACTGCTTTAAAAGATATAATAAAATCAAAACGGTTACTGCACTAAACTGTTACTGAAGGTTTCTAACCTGAAATATCTGCTAGATTTATTGCGACCGCGATTATCTGATTTATTGCCCGGGAGTTAGTCAACTTCCATGCGGGTCAAAGTTAACAGTGTTGTGCCCTTGAAAATGTTACCAAGTTCAAAGTTAATTTTGTTGTACTTCAAGTTACATGGGTATCATTTATGTTATTATTCACGTGTTAGCTACTAATTTATCCCACGTGTCATACGTTTGTTTGGGGGCTTCGGAAGCCTTAGCTTATATGATTTGTTGTTGAAAACTTTTGTCGAACTTTGAAGAATCAACACAAATATCTACAAAAATCTACAATCTACAAAAATTACAAATAAGCAACTTATATTTGTGATTAAATAGACTTTATTTAACCTAATTATTTTTAATTTTTCTTGCCCGATTTGTTATCTTTTTTGTTATCTTTTTATCTTTAATATTATACCATAATAATTACCAAAATATATTATCAAAAGATATAGAGCTAAACAAAAATGTTATTTCGTGTGAAATTGTGTCATAATAG
The DNA here is from genome assembly GCA_947623395.1 of Synanthedon tipuliformis. Taxonomy (NCBI): domain Eukaryota; kingdom Metazoa; phylum Arthropoda; class Insecta; order Lepidoptera; family Sesiidae; genus Synanthedon; species Synanthedon tipuliformis. The sequence continues at coordinate 4,111,535 of OX392428.1, read as the reverse complement.
GTACGAGCGTTCAGAAAATGGGAAATTTCCTTTTTAAATACAGGTACCCTTTTAACGAAAATTGAATAAAAAACGAAGTTTCCCTCACTCTTATTATGACGGAAAAAAAGTTTTTTTTTTTTAGTACATTGGGAATACTCGTGTAAATCCACGCTTTTAGACGAAAAACGCTCATAAAAAATGAATTTAGAAAATTAGTGAATTTACACTTTGAGGACGAACCAATGTGAAAACAAAAATAACGTTGAATTCACAAGAAGTGTCTAACGTATGTATAAAATAAAAAAATTCATACTAATACTTATTTATATTAGCACACCTTGCTTTGCTTTAAATTGTTTTAGTTAAGTATCAGAAAATTATTATAGGCTTAAAAAAAATAGAAACAAATTTAAGACACATTCTTGTCAAAAAATCCTTCAATAAATAATTGAAAACGGGAGTGGATGAAGGTAATATGTCGCATAATTCCAATTTTGAATAAATCAAGGTTAAGTTTAAGTCGCTACGGAACTGATTTTTGTATTTGTACTAAATTATATGCTGTGAAATTATGATGCAAAGTTGTGTAATGTAAACAACCTAAAATATTAATGATATGATATCAATTAAACACTTGTATTATTTAATTTAAAAAAGTGAACATAGCTCCCTCTTCCATTAACTAAAGTAAACTTTTCTGCCTTTTTTTGTTTTTTAAAATTAACTGTACATAATGGTGTTATTCACCCTAATGGTGTGTTCAACTTTCTATTTTTCAAAATATGTCTTACATCGACGATCTTAAGGTCTGTAATCATTATATGGACAATGGACATACCTTCATCAACGCAAAAAAACGATAAAATCCAAAAATGCGACATATCACCTTCATCCACTCACGTCTACAACTATGTGATAACCGCGGCATCATCAATAATGGTTGTCTAATAAGCGTTAATTGGAAAATTCTAACAAACATAAAACGTTTGTTTAGATACTTTGATTATAACTCCTTTGAAGAGTTCATGTTTGTTTTACGAGCGATGTTTGTGTATATTGTTTGTTTTCAGCAACAAGTCGAATGGACTGACTGACTGACCTAATTTATGTTGATATTACGAAATGTTACCTACTGAGAAAAAAAGGCTCATAGTGAGTTATTTGCACCTTGTATGTATCTAGTGTCATAGAAGTATAGAACACATTATAATCTTTTTTACATATTACTAGCTGTTGCACGCGACTTCTCCCGCGTAACTTTATAAAATATAGTCTATGTTAATCGTTGATAATCTAGCTTTCTATAAGTAAGTCCGTACAGTAGTTTTGAGTTTATTCATTACAAACATATAAATATTCTCTCTTTATATACCTGTAATAATATTAGTATATTCGTAGATATACTTAGATAAAATAAAGTCGCTACCCACCCTCTGTACACTTTAGATCTTTTAAACTAAGCAAAGAGATTTTAATGCGGTTTTCAAAAATGGTAAGACCGTTAAACAATTCTATACAATCGCGAACTAAATAATCCGCTTTCTTACAATTCGAAACTACTAAAATAAAAGATGCGATAGTTCGTAAGAATGTTGTAATCATAATAATATGACAATTAAAAATAAAACAAATTTTTAAACACCTTAAAGTTGGCGCGGACGAAGTCGCGGGAATAAGATTGTTGCATTATAAAAAGACAGATGTTAATTGCAACCTTACCTAGAGACGTGCTGACGGACGGAAGCCTTCTTAGTTCACTGAACTTGAGCCGGCAATTAACGATCTCATCATCCCTTCATTTTAAAAATAAATATCTAAATTGAGAATTCAATTAATTTGTGAACATCGACCCTTAACAAGTTAGAGAAAAAAAAAAATTCTTTTTAAGTTCAAAATACGGTCAAAGGGGGATAACCCATATTGCCGCTTTGCCCCGACATCCTGATTTTCATAAATCCAATTTCCTCTGTTTCGAAAGAGGCTTTCATTGTTTTCGATTAAGAAGCCTAAAATTGTTATAGCAGAATAAACCATTAACCTTTTATTTCTTTGCAAACGAAAAATTTAAAGCCGATAATCTCTAAAATATTTATAACTTTCAAGTTGTTCATGTATAGATCGCCATGGACGTTGACGATCCACTTGATGGTAAGTGGCTAACGTTGCCGATAAAAATATGCAAAACTTTTTGAGTCAACATTACATGTGTGCGCAAGCGCAACATTATGTGTGTGCGCAACATTATATGTGTGCGCGCGCTAGAAAGTCGTTGAGGTAGCCGGTAGGAGTTCGGCATAACCCCGCTGCGTCCCCTTCGCTGCCCTTACCTGGTTAGCGAAATTCGTCTTTTTACCGCCTCTAGGCTGCTGGCGTGGTAAAGTGCGTGGCCTTGTACGGGGCCTCCATCTGAATGGATCGCCTTATAGCCTGTAATAGGCCACCGCCTATTATTTTAAGAGCACCGCAAAGAGCCATGGCGCTCTTAAAGGAAACTTTACCTAATTAATTTTTTAAAGGGTCCACAGTATGCTAGCATTGCCCCGTTTACTGCAACTTTTTATAGGTTTTGAACTTTTTGAACAGAGCAGTTTATTTTTACTTTATAGAACTTGGATACAATCTATCAACTTAATAAAGAAACTTAATGATATCGGATAATTCGGAGGAGTGGGCAATAAGCACATATCACACGTTACTGGCAGGAATGAGAGATAAGGGAAGGTTCGATAGCCATCTAAGTATAAATAACAACTTCAGGGTTCGCAAGAGGTCACTGTGTAATAGCGCATCCACACATTCCGCAGTTTTACCGTCGGCCTGCCGCTAATTTTGGCTTGCTGCAGTTGCCGAAGTTTGGTCGTCAAATAAAAGATTTTGGTGTACGTAGGTAGGTATGTAGTATGTGTGACGATAAAATCACAATGGTTATCTCAGTTGTGTTGTATTTTATTCGTCATAAAAAAAACCCTAAAAGAAACGAGTACTGTACTGTACTAGTATCTCAATGGCAGGGCAGTGTGCGTTCCGCAGTCACTTGGGCAACCCGTCTGGCGGTAGTAACCACTCCCTTAGAAAATACCACCGTGATGATGTGTGCTGTTCGGTAAGTGAGTAAGGGATGCCAGAGCCCATTTCCTTAATCCTTCCTAACCACCCATACTTTTTATCCAGAATTTTTTCAAGATTCCTGAGGGATCGCCCACAGTCGTCTCAGCGATAAAGATGTCTGGCGTTATAATACTCATATATATTTTCCCTTGCCTTGTGCCTGTTCCATGTGCCCTTTTGTGTTTCGGTGAATGAGTAAGGAATGCTAACGACTATTTCCCTATCACTTCCTAATCCATTTTCCTTAATCTTACTAAGATCGACAGCGTACTTGCAGTGCTTGTGGCGTTGCAAATACGCTTGTTAATAGGAGTTACCTACCATCGAGTATACATTTGAAGATTTTCGTATTGACTGACCAAGGTATTAAACAGCCGCGAAAGCCGCGACTGGCACAAATAAAGCCGGCGGCCCGACTCAGCCGCACGGTAGGCGGGCATGTGTGAATGGGCCATAATATATTCCCATTTAGCTATTGGTACTGAAGGATTCTTGGGTTTGTATATTAGATCTTCTTTTATTGGGATAGTTTTATCTTTGGTTAAAAATAACTTAGTATATAAACAAACATTATGTTTTTATGAAATAAACTAAAAGCAAGCTGACTGTTTATCTACTTAACAACAAGTGGTTATGGTCGCCTAGGAGCACAACACCAAGAGACGTTGTAAATGCTTAGCAAAATCTAATAGGACAAGATGAGGAAAGGGATGGGCTTTTTTGATCTTCTATTAGGAGAGAGATTTGTATCTCTTTCTCACTAACTGGTCTCCTGTAATAGAATAGTTACTGCCGTCAGAGAGCTGGATCAATGTGCTTGATCAATGGGTTATCTTTTGATATTTTCAATAGTCAAATTTCTTTGATTAAATTTTTTTTCCCATAACCATGTCAAAACTGACCAATTATTTATTTATACGAAAGCGACAAAGAAGCCAAAGGAAAAATTTATGCTTTTGTGTGGCTTTACACATGACGCATGTTAACTTCGCTCATATATTATTATGTGTAAAAACGGGGAAAGTGACTTCATATTTATGACAAAAGTTTCACTGTAGAAATTTTTTTTGCATGAAAAATATAATATTTAAGTAATATAAATACGGAAGAAAGAATCTAAGGAAACCATTCAATATTTTATCTCGAAAATAGAATAAAGTAACAAAATTATTGCAATCGTCTCTTTATGGAATTTTCATATTGTGAATGAATTTTTCAAATATACAAAATCCGCTCTATCTCTCTGTCTATTTCTCTCTCTCTCTCTCTCTCTCTCTCTCTCTTTCTAAGAGACAAATAAACACAGTTAATGAACTTTCATAGTTGGCTCTTGTTTAGATCTGGCAAGTAGAGATATTTCGCAGTCATTTGAGCAGCCCGTCTGGCGGCAGTAATCACCCCCATACAGAAGACCCATACAGAGTGAATAAGGGATGCCAGAGCTCATTTCCGTATGGCTTTCTAATCACTTGTTCTTACTCCTACGCTACAGGTGGCGTGTTCGTGTTATGGGCGACAGTAGCCAGCTACCATCAAGTTAAAAGTCACCCTGTTTATAAGTTAATAATGTCGTGGCAACGTAGAATTTTTCACTAAAAGTAAAATCAAATGAAAAAGAAAATATATTATGTGGAATTTAACGAAAATTACTGAAGACAAACCGTCTTATTGGTCAATTTAAATTGCGAAAAGTCAAGTTTGGGTCTGTGAGTTATACGTTTCTATTACAAAAAGAAATCACCGAACAATGAGAAAGAGACTATGACAAAGTAGCCATCTTTAATGTACCTAACAGCATTCGAGTATCTTAATTTGCTTAAAATTTTTTTTTTTTTGCAAATTACATAGTAATGGATGTTACTTTTTAAAACCGAGTTATTTTTGACCGTCTGTATATGATGAGGACATTAATATTAAATACTGAATGAAAAAAATAAAGAAAAAGTGATAAGTAAGTACATACCTAAGTAAGAATTTTTTTATTATAATATTTTTAACGACGGTGCGGCGCTACAAATTTTTATGTTTTTAAATGATCCCTCGGAAACAGTACTTTTTCTTCTATATGAAAAAAAACTGTATTCCTGATAACGTTTACGTAAAATTTCACGATAATCAATTGAAAGAAAGATAGAATAAAAGAAAAAATCTTTACTTGGTTCATTGTAAAATATTGGTATAATTTGTAAAACAGTGTGCCAAAATGTACTCCATTCAGCATGTAGTCTTGATCATCTTGATCATTATGACGCTGATCTTCAATGGTTGAGTAGTTAAGACGTGAAAAAAATAGACAAACAGAGTTACTTTCACATTTATAATATTACTATATATGTGTATTCTAAATTAGCCTTAGTTTAAGTAGGGCGTTGGAGGAGGTCTCCTGATACAAGTATTCTTATACTTTATAGGAGGTCCCCTACACCCTTTTTGTACCTAGGCTAAAAAAAATATATAGGTATATAGAAGTAAAATTGCATGATCTATGTGTTGCATAATGTATACATTAGGTAATTGTTTTAATGCTAAAATTGTTTTAATTTGTTTTATCGCTCGGATAAAACAAATTTCAGAGGAAAATGGCAGATACAAAATGATAAGCGAACGGCTATATAACATACAATTAATTAATTGAACTGGCGTTCGTTGCCTAGTGTATTTAGTTCAGTATAAATTTGGCAGCACTATGCATAGCCTGTGCCACTTTATCTCATTTAAAAAGTTAGATACTCGTATCATATTACATAACATATTATTATTTAAACACGCTAAAAATTTCGAGGTCGTTTTAAATTTAGGCGCCCGCTAAATGATTTTTTTCTTTAAAATTTTAACTGTGTATACTTAGTGTATGTGTGTATAGTATTCAGTGTTCCCTAATCCCTATCTCTATCCCTATCCATATCCCTTCCTAATCCTAATGTCGGCAGCGCACTTGGTTGTAGCCACCTACACCAAGTGGACCGTCAGCCTGTCCGCCGATCTTTACATTAAAAAAAGTATAAATTATTACAAAATAACTAGTTCAAAACTGTAACAATAAAACAATAAAAGTAATTTAAAACAGTTATTAAATTTAAACTCAAATGCTTTTCGTGATTTTATTTACATGTGTTTACTTATATTATACTAATATAATTTAGAAAGATTTTAGACCAAATTTAGACAGGCTACAAACATTATAAAATGGATAAAGAAACTATAATAGCTATTTTCGAAAAATGCCTCGCAAATATATCTACGTGTGCCGAAAGTGATTACGTGAATAACAGAATGTATCCAAAACAAATCTTGCCAAGTAAATATTTGATTGCGGTGACTGTGTTATTGTTACTGATTTTCGTATCGGGTTTGGTTGGAAATGTGTGTGTATGTTTGGTAATAATGAAACACGCTGGCATGCGTACCTCCACCAATTATTATCTGTTCAGTTTGGCTGTCAGCGATCTTCTGTTGTTGGTCTTTGGTAAGAAATATAATTGTGTATAATGTGATTCATACTCTTTGATTACCTTTTATATTTTTTTATGTGTAACATCTCACCTCTCGTTTTCGTAAGAGTAAAATCGTGCAAATGCAACGGAAACGTCTTATAGAAAGCCGGGATTTGTAGAACGCGCGCTAATTGATTTAACTAATGAGTGCGCGTAACGCGTGTTATCCGTACTAATATTATAAACTAGCTGGTGCTCGCGACTTCGTCCGCGTGGAATAGTTATTTTGGGAATCATTTGGGTATCTCGAACGGTTTTCGCAGCGCACGCAACGGAAGCCCTCAAAGATGAATAATTTTCCCCGTTTTTTCCACATTTTCGACTGTTTCTTCGCTCCTATTAGTCGCAACGTGATGTTATATAGCCTAAAGCCTTCCTCGATAAATGATCTATCCAACACAAAAAGAATTATTCAATTCGAACCAGTAGTTCCTGAGATTAGCGCGTTCAAACAAACAAACAAACTCTTTAGCTTTATAATATTAGTATAGATGTGAAAGTTTGTATGGATGTATGGATGTTTGTAACTCTTTCACGGTAAAACTACTGAACCGATCACCATGAAATTTTGCATACACGTTGTCTGGGACACCTGAAAGGACATACGCCACCTTTCACCCAGAACGCGGACGAAGTCGCGGGCACCAGCTAGTAAAAATAAAAATCGGTTAACTTGGTATCATAATTTCCTGAGAATTAGAATAAATGTTGTCTGACATTCTGACAGTCAACTTGATGGTAGGTGGCTACTATCGCCAGAGAAGCAAGCGACGCCACAGGAGCTGCAATTGTGCTGCTGAACTTAGTTATGATAAGGAATAAGAAGGAATAGAGAAATATTGGGCTATGGCATTTTAAAAGTATTATTTTACAATGATCTTCTGTTAGGCCAATTTATGCAGACAGACTATTTGCTAGACCCAGTCCAGAGTAAACTTAGATAGGTTTACTCTGGACTGGACTCCCTATTCCAATCCCTTATTCTCAATGCTCGACAGTGCATTTTAAGCACCTGTGGCGTTGCTTATATTGTGTTATAGGCGACGGTAGCAACCTACTAGTAATTGGATCGTCAGTCTGTCTGTAGACCTTGATAAAAAAAAGAAAAAAGTTAGCCTGCCGGGAATCGAATTCATGACTCAAAAAGAAATACAGTAGAATATACATACAAAATATTATAATATAAATAATTTTGACATTGGTAATACAAGATAGATTTAAAACATATGCGGGGTCAATCTGTGATATGGAAACCATAAATATAATTTTATCAGCTCCGGCCTTGATAACATACGCTTTTATTTATTACACTAGGTAGTAACTAGTAGATTTGTTATTTTTTTAAATGTTAAAGACAACGGTCCATTTGATTCTACTATTATTAGTTGTACAAATAAGTTTCCGCCGTTTGACAAAGGTTGACGCCACCAGTATTAATATGTAATTATTTATGTAATAACGTCATTATCGTAAAGATGGACTGATTTTGATACGGTTTTCACTAGTGGAAAGAACGTTAAACGAGGAAAGTTTATGCATATATAATAAATTTCAGAAAAAAATGCGTGCGTGCGAAATTATAAAATATTGCTCTTTTTAGCTATCGGATTTTCCCCTTGTTCTTCGTACATAACTGAGTTACATAACTAGCTATGTACAAAGAAAAAATATTCTTCGTACAAAACCGGGTACTATGGACATTACTAGATTTAATTTCGTACCGTTTACACTATGTAAAAAGCTATAAACGAGGTATGTAGTTTTGTCTATATAATCTGCACACAAAAAATACATCCGCTAGAAATAAAATGAAACAAAAAAATAGCACTTCAGATTCGTCAGCCCAAATAGCACTTTGAATTTTTCCAATTTTAATTGTTTTGCGGATTCATTAAAAAGTCAACTCGACTTTTCTGTCTGAAAGTAGGGTTGATATTGTGATTTTGAAATGTTGGATTGAATTAGACTTCGTATGAGCTCGAGTGTATTATTAAATAAGTCAAGGAGCGTATTATTAGATTTTTTGATTATATTAATTTAAATTAATTTATCCTCCTAATTTAAATTTTAAGTGAATAAACACTACAAGTACGTCATGATGGCAACTATGACTATGACTATGACTGGCAATGTATTGGTCGAAAACTTTAGTTTTAAGACACTGAGGAATTTTGGACGAGAAGATGTCTCGGAGTTTCCCGAACGCTGTCCATCCCAGCTGGATTCGATTTTTACATATTTACTTAATAAGTAACCTAACATTCATATGTATTCATAGTAAATTAATTGTTTTCATTTACTAATTCATTATTTCATTTATTTTCATATTTGCATTATATTAAGAAAAGCACACTTCATGTATTTATCTCTATTTTATATATATTATTGTCGAATTAATCATAGGATAATCAGAGCCAAAGTGAAACTAGTGAACCTTAAGGAAAGTAGAACTAAATACACCAATAATCACTCATTCCAACTAAAAGATGAAGAAGATATCTCAAAGTACAGGGAAACTTTAGCAGAAATGTTATCTAGTCATTGTGCCTGCCACGAAAACACATCAGTTCAGACTCAATACGATAACATTACGAAGGCAATTACCACGAGTTTAAGGGAGGTCCAAATTTCGAGAAAGGAACACAAACGACACAAGCTGTTATCGGAACGAACAATTTCCCTTTTACAAAGAAGGAAAGAATTACAAAAAACCAATAATAAAACTCGTTCAATGAAAAATGAACTCTCAGCACTCTTCAAGCTAGTAAATAAATATATGAGAAGTGACTATGCTAGATATAGACATAACATCATAGAAAAACATCTTAACCTCACCGGAAGCACAAAAAAGGCATACAAAGAACTCAGATCGAGCAAAACCTGGATTGAAGGGCTAAAGGAGTCTGGCAAAGTCATGAACAAACGGAAAGACATCATCACTACAGCAACGAATTTCTACAAAAACCTATATAACGTAAAAAATCAATCAACAACACCTCAAAACAATATCAATAACTTAGATGAAAATCTACAAGTTGGCCCCACTGATCAAGACAGCGACGGGAGTTTAGAATCAATTAATAAAACTGAAATCATAGATGCAATAAAAAGGCTAAAAATAGAAAAAGCCCCTGGAACTGACAACATACCGAACGAAGCTTTAAAGTCAGCCTACCATATACTGGCAACACCACTTGCAGTACTATTCTCTTTGATATTACAAAAATATGAAACTCCTACACAATGGTCCGAATCGAATATTATCTTAATTTATAAAAAGGGGGACCCAAAAGATATAGGCAACTATAGACCAATAAGCCTGCTACCGTCCTTATACAAGTTGTTCTCCGCTATTATTGGCTCAAAAATCAGCCCCGTAATCGAAGCAAGTCAACCCGTGGAGCAGGCCGGATTTAGGAAGGGTTTCTCCACGGTGGATCACATACATACCCTCGAGTTAGTTGTAGAGAAGTATCGTGAACAACAGAGGCCACTATATCTGGGTTTCATCGACTACCAAAAGGCCTTCGATACAGTTTCGCACGACAGTGTTTGGCGAGGCTTGAGGGACCAGGGAGTGGGAGAACGGTACGTAAAAGTCATCAGAAACATATATAATAACAACACAGGTAGAATAAAGTTAGATATACTGGGCCCGAGCTTCCCCATAAAGAGAGGTGTGAGACAGGGCGACCCTTTGTCACCACTTATATTCATAGCTATACTCGAAGTCGTCATTAACAAACTGAATTGGAAAAATCGTGGAATTCAAGTTCGAGATGCCTTTCTGAGTCATTTACGTTTCGCCGACGACCTGGTATTGTTATCCGAGTCAAGCACACAACTGCAACTAATGATTGAGGATCTTCAAAACGCCAGCACCAATGTGGGACTCGAAATCAATCTTACTAAGACCATGGCAATGACTAATAGTCACAAGAGACAGGTAGAAATTAATGGAAATCCACTGGAATACACAGACAGATACATTTATTTAGGAAAAACAATCAGCTTTGAAAAAGAAAACAACGAATTAGAGATTGAAAGAAGAGTACAACGAACATGGAACAAATATTGGAGTTTGAAAGAAGTTTTTAAAAGTAGCTTACCTTTAAATCTAAAAACGAGGACAATGAACTCTAGCATTTTACCGTGCTTGACATATGGGTGCCAAACATGGAAATTCACGTCAAATGCTAGACAAAAAATTACGACCTGTCAGCGAGCATTGGAGAGAAGCATGCTTAAGATAAATAAACTTGACAAGATCCGTCACATAAAAATAAGAGCAATAACAAAAGTCACTGACGCTTTGAGCTACGCACTAAAGTTAAAATGGAGATGGGCCGGTCACATAGCGAGGCTAAGAGACAATAGATGGACCTTCAATACCACTATATGGAGAGGACCTCAAGGAAAAAGAAGGAGAGGAAGACCCTCTACTCGATGGGACGATGAGATCATCAAAGTTGCTGGATCAAATTGGTGGCAAATAGCGCAGAATAGAGAGAAGTGGTCATCTTTGGAGGAGGCCTTTACCCAACCTGGGGACCTAGCTTAACGCACTCTAATTAAGATTTCTAGAAATAATTCATATTAAGTATTAAATGTTAGATTTCTTTAAGTTTGTTTACATAGCAATTAGTCTAGTAACTAAAATGTAGCTTGTATAGCTTGGTCAAATAAAGGCTTTTTTATTTTTTATTTTATTTTATTATTGTCGAATTAAGTGGTGTGCTGTGTGACTTTGACTATATAATTCAAATTATATAGTCAATTATATAAATATTAATTTCAAATAAATTCCTTGTTAGAAGTTACTTTAGGATTTAATTATATCAAGTGAAGTATATCGAAGATGTCTTTTTACTGATGATATCCTCAATATTCACTTTTTGTAGGAATTTTGTAGGGAACAGCCTAGGAACAGCTCTATAAAAAGTCTAGCAGTGTTAACAAGTTTTTGACGTCCCTAAAATTGTAGCCACTTTATTCAATGTCAAATAGTAACTTAATTTAAGACTTTGTCTCAGCAACATGAAAAAAAGCGACAAACTGCAACATAAAAGACGTCTTTCAATTTTCCACTAACATATTGAAATTAGTTTATTAAAATTTAATTTGACGTTAGACAAATTAGGTACCTTGTCTGTTGAATGTTAAGGCGAGCAATATTTTTTTTTACATTAAAATGAAAATTGGACTTTTATTGGAAAATTGGATATGTACCTACCTACTTGTAAAAGTAATGCGAAATTATAAAAAAAATAGTTCAATGTGGGAAAAAAAAATAATAGCGTACAAAAAAGAAACCTATATTAGCTGAACGCGACCATGATTCACTGCAGCACGACATCCGTCCTAGTCTAGAGAGCTGACTTTCTAGTCTTAGTCATAAGAGTAAGACTAGGAAGTCAGGATCCTAAGCATGTATGTACTAATATAATATGTAGATTAGCTCTTTAAGTTTACTAGATTTTCAAGCAAGAATTTTTTTAACGTTACATCTCTTAATTTTAATACAAGAAACCTGGCTTTTTCAATTTTCAGGGGTGCCACAAGAACTGGTCTATTATTGGCAAATGTATCCCGACGTCTTTGGGAGTTTTATGTGCAAAGTGCGAGCTTTTACTTGCGAAACGTGAGTATGAACACATTAAATCGTCTATAAATTAAGGGTAACGATGATACGTGTCATAAATTTCAAAGAAAAGGATAAATCAATACATTCTACGGATACTAGTATCCATATCTAGACGTATCCGTCACAGCTTACTGGTGCTCACAATAAATATTCCACGAGAAGTTGATACCGTAACTAATATTATAAATGAGAAAGTGAATTTATTTGTTTGTTTGTTATAGATACTAAATATAGTATTTTTTTTATAATAGTTGCTAATTACTATTCTATTACCTACTATTATTAATAGACTTATTGGTACGGTAGATACTGAAAGCCTAACAAAATTCTGAAAAAAAAAAGATGGTTTCTGTATTTCACTGAGAATCTAGAAATAATTGCACACAATCAGTGACACAATCCCTATTTGAAAACAATATGAAGATTCCGCGTGAATTTATTAAAAGTTTTGAACGTTATTAAAAAAAGTTATGTCAAAGAAAAAAAATTCAATTTCATTATTATTTTTGTCATAATCTAAAATCAAAGTTTCAATCAAAGATAATGGATTGGTCTCGCTGCGCTCGACTAGAGAGAGCGCTATACAAAAGCAATAGCTCCGAAAATGTGGCAACTTTTTATTGTAGTGTGTGTAAAAAATCGTCACTTTTATCACTTTTTACCCAGTTTTATTATATTTTTACACAGATTCACTACGCAAACTTGTATTTTATTATGCCTAAAATTTAATAAAAAAATTCGGTACGTACACATGACAGACAGTTTGCAAAGTGACTAGTTCGGGTACGCCGAATTCGGAGTACTATTTTATGCCGCATTTTACAAGTACGACGGCGGTATCTAGTCGCGCGCAGCGAGACCAATCTTTTATCTATGGTTTTAATGTTCAAGGCAATGTTTATTGTATGCGGCTTGCGTATCTATAAAAGTTTTTTAAAGTAATTGTGCCGCGTATAATTTGGGAAGATAATTAACCTTAAATGGAAGTTTAAAATAATAGGGATGTAACTCGTTGTGGAGTTGGTCTAAATAATCGTTTTGACATATGACTAATATAGTCTTATTTTAACTACACAGATTAGTCTATTCTAAATATATGTATGTATTTCTATACTAACATTAACAATAGGTAAGTTCACCAATAGTTACAACCGAATTTCATTATATACAGAAGCTAAATATTCCACACGGGCGGAGTAAAATATCAGACGCAAAAACTTAAGATTGACTACTTAAGTAGATCGATTTTAATTCGGTTTTCATTTATGGAAAGAGGGATTGCAACGCAAAAATTGCAACGCGGGCGAAGACGGAAGCGGGTCACCAGTATTGATATATAAACTACCAGCTGGTGCCCGCGACTTCGTCCGCGTTGGGAAAGCAACATATCGCCTGACATCGTTATTGCTATTACACTTAGCCAGGAATTAGTTTCCTTAATTTTAGATGATCCCTGGGGAGCAGTACTTTTTTTCTGGATGAATGGTACCCTATGTCCTTTCTGGTGTCCCATACAACGTGTATGAAAAATTTCATGCTGATCGATTCAGTAGTTTTTGCGTCAAAGAGTTACAAACATCCATCCATACATCCATACAAACTTTCGCATTTATAATATTAGTACGGATATCACTAAAAAGTTTCATAGCAATCAGTTAAGTAGTTTTAACGTGAAATAAACAATCATATTATTCATCCTCACAAATATTAGTAGCATGAACAAATAACAAAAGATATATCAATGATTCTTTATTCCAAATTTTCGACCCCATGGCAAAGTGCTAACCCTAAAATTTAGACAACTTTGAAAACATCATAAACAGAATCCTGTTTAAAGTTGTCGAGTTGTCGAACGTTGAAAGAATGAGTTCAATGAACGGGGCTGGTTCTTAAAAAATCCCTGTAAACTTCTGAATAATGGACCTGGTAAAGGGTAAAGTTGAAATTCTTTTGTTGACAGGTTGTTTGTTTCAACTTTTCCAAATTAATAAATACGTTCTGAGAGTGCCTTACTTCTATTTGAACAAAAGGCTATTGATTATTATGAAAATTAAAAACAGGTGTCCATTTTATAGTTAAGCTTATAGAGATACATGGTAACGCACATTCCACTTGTCTTCCATTTGTCTTTCCTTTTTAACCTCCGACGCAACAACGGGGTGTTATAAATTATATATATATATATAGGCCGATTTTGATCCTATTTGTTTTTTTTGAAAGCTGATATGATCGAGATGGTTCTTAGCTATAATTTAAGAAGGTTAGTTCAGACGATTGAAGACCATCGAGCTCATTTCCTAGTTGACGAAGGGATTTTACTAATTTCCACATGTTAGATTGATGTGAAGTTTGGTATACTGTTACATCGCTGGTTCCATGACATGGTAACCTTGACCTGATGCTACAGTATCAAGTAGTCTGCAACATAACCAACTCGAAATTTATACACCCGAGAAAAAAAAGCACGTGCGAAGTCTCGGGCAAAAGCAGGTAGAGTCTGTAAACCTCAACCTTTTTTTTTTGACGAGGAGTAATCCGCTTACAGATTCCCTACCGCTGGCTAGACGGTAGGGATATGTGTGGGTCGCCCAGCACCTGATCATAGCGGCACTGGAAATACCCACTAAAACTCCCCGGTGCCTCCTTGCCCTGTGAGCGGGGTGAACTGGGTTCTGCCGAGGCAACAAATTCCGATCCACCCCAGGGCAGCCTAGCCGATGCTGGCTAGGCTAATGCCAACGGAGGATTGCCCGGAGACACCCAGGCAATCCCCAGACGGTGGGATCTTGTGCAGGCACACATAGCTGGCCAGCTATGTGCGCAGGTCCCCTAATGTAAATCTCAACCTACACATTAGTTTAATTTTTTTCTTGAATTTCAGATGTAGCTACGCTTCGGTGCTCACCGTTGTGGCGTTTTCAGTGGAACGTTACATAGCAATATGCCATCCTCTACATTCGTACTCGTCAGGTCTAAAGAGGGCTACCACAGTCATATTTTGTATATGGATTGTGTGTTTTATATTCGCTCTGCCACAGACTCTCGAGTCCGATGTTCTTCCAAAGACTGAATTCCCGCCTCGTAAGTAAAAAAAAAATTGTGTGTGTCAGCTCCGACACTCGACTGGAGTTTACTCCTTACGAACATTGTTCTTTTTTAAAATAATATTGTGTAGATGGCGCAATAACGCATAACTTAACTCATTCGTGTGACAATTTTGATTTTACTCCCATCCGGCTCAACGGATTTCGATGAAATTGGGCACACCGCACGCGTATAGTTTATTACCTAGATTAACATATATAGGATAAACATATACACTTTTCACCCTGAAAAAAATTTAGGTTCCGAAGGGATAATCTGAAAATATAAAAAATTGGGCGCCACCGTCGTCACAGCGATAAATATATCAGATATTTTTCAGTTGTTATATTTTTAATATTTCAACTCGGGCGAAGTAGCGAGTACCAGCTAGTTATTTATAAATTACAAAGCTAATATGCTAACTCAGGTAATAGCCAGCTCTGAAGTCGCCAGTTATGTGGACTATGGATTTTGATAAAATGTTAAGAAATGGAAACCACTTGAGACCCCACGAATCCAGATATTCGACACCGAAGGGAATAAAAATGTAGTCGGTACCTACCAATATCTCTGTATTTGTGTATTTTACCAAATTGTTGACGAAGGTTTCATCCCACATTAATGGACGACCCATGTTCTATGGAACCGAGACATCACATCAAGTATCTTGCCATTATCAAGTACGATACTGTTTGGTTACATTTGAGGTGACAAAAGACCGATGTATTTTTCTTCGAATTATTGTTAAGATGTACACTATTCTATATCTATACGCGTAAAAAATCTGCGTCAGTTGTTAGACGGGTGCGGGGCAGCTCTAACAAAGTTATTGCAATGATCGCTGATAGGCTAGATTGTATATATATCCGACATTGTAGTAATAGATATGTTGGTGTTAGTTTTTAGCTATTTACTTATTATTATTATTTATTTTCTTTAATTTTATATTATATCTTAGTATGTATTATAACTATGTATAAAAATGTAAAATATGGGTCTAGTTACCTGAAAATAAATGAATTTGTATTTGGGCTTATGCTCCACTCGCACGTGGGAGTTCAATAATGGAGCATATGTATTCGTGCGAAAGGGGAAATTATTTTAAAAAGTTTTGATTCGTGGCAGTAGAGCATACTTTTTAGTGGGAAAGGGGAATAAATTATTCGTGCCAGATTCTTCGTGCGAGTGGAGCATAAGCCTGAATTTGAATATCGCGTTGATTTAAGCAAAGACTATATAAGTATATTTGGGAGTATAGACACGGCGTAGCTCACAAAAAATGGTAGTAGTCAAATTCATCCACTCGAGACGAAGTGGACGAATTCGCACACAGTCGCTCGCTAGCGCTGTAGCTGTTTGGTTGCTGTTTGTTTGCGTTAAAAATTGACAAAATGCCATCGTGTTGTGTGAAATTATGCAAAAATAGACCTCAAAAAGGACAAAAAGAAAAAGGAATTACGTATCATACGTGAGTATGTCATATAAATAGACTTAATTACAATATTTTTAACAAAATATTTAATTATTTAGCTAAACCTTTGCATATTTCAAAAGGAAGCATTTCAACCTTATAGCTGTCTCATTCTTACTTATTGCGTAGTATAGATCGTCCTTTTGTAGAAAGAGACACATATAGGTTTCAAATACACTGTACACACTGGTGTCACAGGGCCGATGTATGTCACGTCACGTACACCAGATGTACCATCGGCTAGCGGTTCGTTTTTTGTAAGCTAGTCAATATCGTTGTGCAGTATACATTGATGCGTTAGTAGAGAAGACTTTTAACTAGTTTCTTTTTATGAAAGCAATATTCATTTGGAATTGCGTGTCAATCTCTCAGTAGGTTCGTAAGTATGATTTTAATACTACCACAGATTTCGGGGCTTTTTGTTTGCTACGCCGGATCTATAGTTCAGATCAGTGGATTTAAGGCTCAAATTATCACACTGCTTTTTCTTTAAGATTCCGGCAGGATGTCTCCATTATCAACTGTCTGTGGTACACCTATGCCGATACCAGAGTCGCTTGAAACATTCCTTCTCGTGATGTCCATTTTATTATTTTTTGTGCCTATGACGATTTTGGTCGTGGTGTATGTTAGAATTGGATTTTGTATAAGGTAAGAATTACTCTATTCTTACTATTATGTTAAATTAAATAGAGATGTTTAAGAGGAAGACAATCAAGATAGGCTGCCAGAGAGCCTATTACCCCATCCCTTCTTTTTTTTTTTTTTTTTTTTTTTTTTATATATATATAAGTCAAGGCAGCGCTCTACGACCTTCACAAATCCTGACAAATTACAATTAGTATGTAAAGGTTGGTGGAATACTTTATCTACTACTACCAGTATATCAAATTTCAAAAACCAACCTGTGGAAGTTAGTGATATATCCCTACATTAACTAGGAAGTGGGCTGATGATATCCAAAATCCTGACGAGATTATGTATACCCTGTATACTCGTACCTACTTAAAAACCATCTAGATTATGTCAGCTTTCAAACAAAAAAAAACGTTCTTTGCTAACTTCTGCTAAACCACCCAACGGATTTCGGTACGGTTTTAACTTAACGGAAAGAGTATTAAAGGAAGAAGGTTTGTACATAGCTTTCATAAAATATAATATGTAAGTAAGTAATACGATATAATACATAATAAGCAATATTGTTTCAGATCTCGAAACAAACGTTCCGAGTTGTCTCACATTGAAGGGCGAGTCCATTCAAACGGGAATGTTTTGCGGAATAAGACAGCTATAAGAGTTTTAGGTAGGTACTCTTTAAAAAAAATAATAGTTATATACCAGTGTTATGAAGACAGGTTCGAATCCGGGCAGGCCTGTACCTTAGCGGGAGACTACAGCTCGATTAATAAGTAAATATTATCCACTGTAATGGATTATCCCACTAATATTATAAATGCGATAATTATGAGGATGGATGTATTGATGGATGGATGTTTATTAATATTTCATGCAAAAACTGCTCAACGGATTTGGATGAAATTTGGCAAACAGATAGTCTATTACTTACCTGGATTAATATATAGGATACTTTTTATCCTGGAAAAATGATAGGTTCCCGAGGGGTGCCATTGTCGCCGTGAAAGCGCCACCATCGTCACTGCTATAAAGGTGTCAGTTGTACTTAAATTTAAATAACGTAAATTACAACGTTATTTATATTTATTGGCATTTTATTTGAATAAATTATATTAAAAAAATACATAGTAATAAGTAGAAAGTAGCTCTCATTATTTCAGTGAAAAATTGCCGTGAAATGTGTCCTTTGTCGTACGTACTAATTTGGAAATAGCTTTCAATTAGTAGAAAATATTGTTTTCGTCTACATCAAGGGAATTCGTGTAAATCAGGAGTTGTATCAAATGTACAGACAGGTACAGAAGCGTATTTTTTTTTAGAAAATATTTATTTATGTAAACTCGTCAGAGAGGCTTGTATTCCACTTCATGGTTTACTGGCTACCGTCGCCTATAGCACAATAAGAAACGCCAAAGGTGCTGTAAGCGCACTGCTGGCCATAATAGGCTTAAGGATAAGTTATTGAAATTATTATTATTTCATATTATTTCATATGATTAAGCCTCGTATTCACTAGGGGACAATTGTCGCGCGATACGTGTCGCTAGAGATGTAGGGCGATGTTGAGCGACGTCGCCCGACATCGCACGACAAGTCTGTCAACATTGCATGACTTGTTCCTTTTCGCCGCGTCGCTTCAGTTGAAGGACAAAAGTCACCGAGTATAGACGTGTGTTGAGCAACAACGTGGACGAACGATGTAGTGCTACAACTAAGTTTAAATATGGACGAAAAAGGTCGCGAGACATGATGTCGGGCGATGTTGGTCGACAACACCCAACGTTGCCTAACTTCGCCCAACATCTCTAATACGAGGCTTTATAGTCCTTGTAAAGTCGCATCCCGCCGTCTATCCCTCTGTACGCTTTAGATTACATGTTTTAAACTACGCAATAGATTTTAATGTTGTTTTCACTAATGGAAGGAGCGTTTAACGAGTAAGGTGTGTCATATTATATAATTTACACACGTCCAAAGCCGGGAGCGAGTCGTGTGTGTCGTAGTGGAAAATAAAAAACGAATGATGTTATATTTTCTTCGAATACGCTTTTGTAATTTCTTACCTATTGTTTAGTTGTACATATTTTTAATAAAAAAATTGCTGAATAGTTTACACAAAAGTTAGTAAATGAGCCAAGACGAATAATTTATTTGTAATTTCAGACGTCTTTATCTTCAAAAGAAAAAGAATAATTGCTGCTCCATTATTAATTACTTAGTTTCCTTTTACTTGGTTACGACATTTGCTATAATTCTAACTTATTTCATATTTCACCAATTTCTTTCGAAAGAACTGACCGAAAATTTATTGCCAACATTATCATCATCATTAATAGACAATAACATGACGTTGGCAGAACTTATTGACAATACCTTTCTCCCCAATGTGGACTTGTGGTGTCCCTATAGGAATTTATTACTGACTAGCTATTGCACGCGACTTCGCTCGCGTAACTTTATAAAATATAATATATGTTACTCGTTGATAATGTAGCTTTCCATAGCTTTCTATAGGTTTTACAATTTATTCATTACAAACATACAAAAGTACAAATCTTTTCTCTTTATTATATTGATAATAAAATAGATTATAATAGTTATGAAATATAATAAGATGGTCTATCTATATATACCATCGAAATAATAATATATATTTGACTAACTATAAGAGATAGACTAACTGGTGCCTGCAACTTATAGGTATAAATAAATAACGCCGGACATCTTTACCTACCTGCGACGACAGTAGCGCCCGATTTTTCCAAAACGAAAAATATCCTAAATTTTAACCTACCTAGGTTATATGAAGGGCAAATTTCATCCAAATCTGATCAGATGTTTTTGCGTTAAAGATTAACAAACAATTCATTGAACAATTCGGCATTTTCACTGAAAATAAGGTGAGGCTTAGTTTGATTGCATTTGTGGGTTTACATGGTGAAGGCGTAGTTTTAGGCGAATAGGCATCTGGATGAGCTCGCTCCATCATAGGCCTCATCTTCGCTACACAGCTTTATGTAGCCAAGAGCAAACCCATCTCTAATTAAAAAAAAGTTTTACCAGCTTCACTCTGCTGTAAACAGTGGCATTCGCTCCGTAGCAATTCGATTCGAAAGAATAAAATGTATGGAATGTGTCACGTGATTTAGCGACTGCATAATTATGTCAATCGCATACATTTTATTGTTTTCGAACTTCGTTATCGTTTCGTTACCGTTTTAAATTGTTACTTTGATTAAGGCCCCAGGGCTCTATCTTTATAGTTCTTATTTTATCTGAGCCATTAACTAAAAAATGTGCTTCACTGTACATATCACTTGAGAGTTTCAAGAAATGTACGCATCTTATTTAATTCTCATGTTGAGGCCGTTGACATATATGCTTTGGTTCGTTTGAAACCCAATTAATTCAAAAACACTCAAACCACCTTCCTGAGTCACGCACTGTCTTCGAATTGAAATATGTCGTTGCCCTGAAATATGAAACAGCGATCCCTTTCCAGTGAACATTTTCCATTTGTATAAATAATCGCAATACATTACATGTAATCTTTCTTTAAATGGGTCGCTTTAAGACGGATTACTAGCGGTAATACGTGGCTTCGTTCACAGATAGATTAAGAGAAATGAGGTCATTATAAGTCCAATAAGGATAATAATAATAATTCTGTATTAAGTTTAGTGTTATTAACAAATAAGTAAGGGAGTGGGGTAGGTCTTTGATTATTCCGAGAATTTTGTTAAAAAATCTTATCTTATGACCAGATGTTCTATGCAAAAGGAATATTGAAAAAAAAAATGAACAATTTCAAATTTATTTATTTGTATTTTGTTTTCAAGTTTTATTAATTGTAATGTTTCTTATATTTTAAATTGTTTGTAGAACAAAAATTTTGGCACCTTGCACATAGGCATAGGCATTCGTATGTGATACGAATTTGTGGCTAAGAACATTCAAAAGAACATCTTGTGAATCACAACAAGAAAATTTATACAAAATGTTCTTGTGCATATTTTCGTAGAACATTGAGCTTTACTTACACGTAACTAAATACATTTTCCATTGAATGAACGGAACAGTTGGTCCGCAAATTCGATTCGAATTTACCCTATAAAGTAAATGGAATTAAGTGTCGATATTTGAATCCGATGGAATAGTAATCCATTATCAAGGGAAATCAAACCTGGTAAATCCCCGTGTACGGGTCGATTTATTAGCATTTTATGTACTTTCTCATTTGGTACACTTTTTAAATACTTAATACATCCAATAGCAAATTAGTAACGAATGTACGCTGCCTTATTTTTATTCGCACAATTTCTTTATTTTTTAATATTTACTATATTCATTAGCAAAAATGTAACTTTTATAACCATTAGTAGAAAATATAGCATACATTCTACTTCTGTACAGTCCAGTAAATAATGAATAAGCCGCCTTCTAAAAATGTATATAACATGTCGAGCCTTCAGCAACTTGAGGAAAATTTATCTTATCAAAACAATATTTTGGTAACTTATAACAGAAAACGCGGGAAAAAAAAATCAAAATTATTGACGAAAGATTAAAAAAGATCGTAGACGATTATCTTAAGGGATTCACAAAGGCGAATGACATTGACGATTTGACCTTCACCGATATGACCTTTAGAATGTTTATATATATTATACTAATTCCGCACGAAAAACACAAACGTAATCCACACCTCAACGCAGTCACTGAGACACTGTAGCGCCATATATTTAGAGTTCTGAGGCGGCGGAAACAATTCAACAGGCCTGATAAATGTGGTTTTTTGTACTTTTCATTAAAACTACATTAAAAAAAAATAAAAAAACCAAAATTTTTTTTAAATGACATTTACTTATTATTCGCTGCAGGAATCATTTGCGCGCAATAAACCGTTTTCGTAACAAATTTCAATATAAGTCAAATTCTTCTTTTATTCTAACTTTTATTGTAGGGTTTCTACTACTTTGATGGAAATTATAAACAATACATTTTGTTCTTCACATGTTTAAGTATAACATATATTTTTTTCAAACCAATTGCATTGACAGTTTCTTGTAACATATTTTTTTAAAAATGCAAATTTTTAGGATTGGCGTGTGTTTACACCTTAAGGGTTCCATCGAGGTCAATGTTTGTTTGGATAGACTAAGTAAAGTTTATGTAGCAACATAGATGTATGTACATACATATATACTTAGAGAATTAGTATAGCAGTAGTGAAGCGACTATCATAATTTTTGTTATTTTAAAATAATAAAAAATGAATTTCCGATCCTTGCTTTTTATTAAAAAAAAATGGTCTAGGTGTTGATTGTTAAATGTGTTTGACTTTACTAAACGTGTACTAATTTCAACAGTTTACAAGGGCAAATGACATTTTATACAATCTGATAACTCTTACTTATAAAGGTATAAAAGTGTATATTTTGCGAAAGTGTATAATATGCGAATAAGTGTTAGATAGTTAATAATTTGCGAATGGATGTAATTAGTATTTAAAAAGTGTACCAAATGAGAAAGTATATAAAATGCTAATAAATCTACGGGTCATATACCTAACCTAGGTCTTTGAAAAAGTTTCCCTTTGTACAAATTAAACTACTCTCTACGGATGAAGTGAAAACTAAATCAAGTAGTTTCCTCACAAGGTAGAGTGCCATTAATTCAATTTTAAAAGGGGAAAGCTTCTGCGGATAACATCCATTCAAATCCTTTATAGACTTTTAGATGGGATCCTTAGGTAGGCTGCACATTGGCTACTATCGCGTGAGCAGCTGAGATTTATAAGCTTTTTAAAAAATAAAGGTATTTTAAGCTTTGAAAAGTTTATTTTCAAAGGCCCTATCGGGATTCCCCTGAGGCAGAGGGATTTATTTACGTTCAATTTGGCTTACATCACAGCTTACATTGCCTAGAATTGAAGATCAATTTCAATAAATAAATATAAATTTGATCGGAACGTTTTCTGGGTAGTAATGGTGTCAATATCAGGGAAACGTATTTGAAATTCTATCTGCCTGTATTCTGTCACTTTCAAACGTTAATCAAGGTACTTCGTATTTCAGTAACGTTTGCTTTGTTGAGTTTGTTGCTGGAACATTTCTCATGCCAATATTGTTCTAAAAGCCTTTGGAATGGTAATAATCAACTCTTTTATATCGAATATTGATAAAAAATGTGAAGAATTTTTTGAAAAAAAAACGAATACTATTTTTTTCTTACATAACCTTCACTTAGAGAATTTAGTAATACTTAATTTCAGTAATTTCCTGTAAATATGTCATATTTTGTAAATTGGAATAATATTTGAGAATTGAAGGTTTTTTATAGTTTCAAACTTAAATATGGCTATAGAAATTCCATTATCAAATTATACTATATTTTTCCATTAAAATCTATAAAGTATTCTTACCTAATTAGTATTATTATTATTAATGTGGTAAAAGGTTCAACCGTTTAAACGAAAATAATGAAAAACTAATGTCTCGATTTCCATATAAAATTGATTGATCTCATTCTTTTTGTTCATTTAAATTATGTTTAAATTAATTAAATAAATAAAAAATAAATTAGATAAATATGTTAATTGAATTAATTAATATATGCTAATTTCAATAAAATTTTAACTTTAAGTTGCAGTAGTGGTAGCGTTCTTCGTGTGTTGGGCACCGTTTCACTTTCAACGTGTCGGAAACTCTCAGCTCAAGAGTCACGAAGCTCAGAGGATTCTGTACGTGTGTACCGGACTGCTGTACTATCTTTCGGCCACCGTCAACCCTATCTTTTATAACGCCATGAGCAGAAGGTGCGTCACTTATACACTTTTTTACGTGAATGCGACTTGTAAACTTTTTTAGCTAAAGCACTCGACACAAAAATAAATCGAATCCGAGAATGCCGACTTAAACAGATACTTACAATGTGAAAACTTGAACAATTACGTGTGTATTTTTTGAATCGTCAGGAAAATACAATACATACAGAGGTGTCGGTTACATTACATCACAAGTCGCGAGTTCAGTGGTTTTTACCTATCTCAAAAATGCCAAACGCGCCTAAAGAAATTTTCACTTCAAAAAGTATTATTTAATTCTCGACGCCCGACGCAAAAGCGGGGTTTTGTAAGTTTGACGTGAGTGACTGTGTATCTGTCTGTGGAAACGTAGTTCCCAAACGGATGGGCCGCTTATGATCAGGTTTTTTCTTTTGAAATTTAACGTGATCGGGATGGTTCCAAGCTATTTAAACTTATGAAAATCTGTTCGGGCATTTGAAGACCCTCGGTACCTACCTACGTTTCCTATTTGACAAAGGGATTTCACCTACTTCCATAGCTTCAATTGATGTGAAATTTGGTATACTGTTACTTCGGTGATATTTTTATGACATGACCTTGACCTGATGCTTCAGCAACATCAAGAAGTCTGTGAGATACCTAACTCCTTAGCAAATTACAGCAGATATACTTAGCCTGTTTGGGCTCTATAGAAATTTAAGGGTTTGTTTACAATTTTTAATTATAGATTGTAATCCGTAGGTACTATCCTATTATCCTATTAATTTTTTTTTTTTTTTCACACTTTCTACACAACACCATCTAGTTCCACACTAAGCAACTTAATGCTTGTATTATGGATACCAGACAGTTGATATACTACATACAATACTTTATTTTTGTAAATACCTACATATTATAAATATGAAACATCCATGACTCAGGTACAAAGGTAAATGTTAACACATAAACATTTGCCCCTAGCGGGATTCGAATCCGCGACCGCTTGGTTAACAGCTAGGGTTACTAGCCACTAGACCAAACGTGTCGTCAATAATAATATAAATGCGAAAGTTTGTTTGGATGTATGGATGTATGTATGGATGTTTGTAACTCTTTCACGCAAAAACAACTGAAGCGATCACCATGAAATTTTGCGTACACGTTGTCTGGGACACCAGAAAGGACATAGGGTACCTTTCATCCAGAACGCGGACGAAGTCGTGGGCACCAGCTAAGCTAGTAAATTATAGTTTATAACAATAACTTAGTGACATGATTTTTTTCGTAGGTATCGCTTAGCGTTTAAAGAAACCTTTCTGGGCGTCAGATATGAAAACTCGACAGATTCTCGTACACCGGCAGAGAATCGCGAAAACTTTGTTATCAGGTTCGTTAAGGGTTCTAGTTCTAAGAGCACTACTATTAGCAGAACCAAATGTGTTACATAGATATAATCTATAGGTATTGTATTCCTGTTGCTTTAACTAAAGCTTAAGTAGGTATCTGACCACCTTTGATCTGGTAACTGATTCTGTATGGCATTTAATATTTCACGTCTTTGTATTGTCATAGCATATTACATATTATATACCTAATGTAAGAGAATAAATAACTTTTAAACAGATATAGTAACAATTTGAGGAATTGACGTGGTTTCGAAGTAAGGAATCCTAAGTGGCATTATTGAATTTGGCCCCAAATGATGCAACAAATTCATAGACCCCTTCATAGTTAGAAGAATTTTAATTAAAATTAAAATTGTATTAAAGTTGATCTCTAATATTTTATTTTTAATCTAGATATTGTTTGTTATGGGCGAAATTTGTGACACCTATAATAAATAAATGTGCATACCTAATAAATCTGTAAGGTCAACCGGGGCAAGTGCAACTATGGGGATATGGCAACTAATATAATATATTTTAATAATATATTATTATTATTATTATATCATAGATGGCAAAGTTATAAAGAGCCTATGTAAAGGAGTTAAGATGTTTAGTTGTCATATCCCCATAATTGCACTTGCCCCGGTACACCATATCCATTATTTTAATTTACATAAATAATAAAGTTATTACGTTATAACTTAATTAAGCTGTTGGTGTGATAAATAAATACATAAAAATGAATCTTGAATTTTTTTTTTAAATTCTTTGTCAGATATTTATTTTGATTTATTCTACATAGTATCGGAAATTTGTGTAGGTAACAAAAAGATTGTGAAATATAATATAGTTGAAATGATATACGAGGATTATTTTATGTTAAGGTCGACAGGCAGGCTGACGGTCCACTTGATGGTACCTACCTGGCTTAACTATTAATTCAACGGATCATCGTGAAAATTTGCATTTAAACACGTTGTAAGGAAAACAAAAAAGGACATAGGGTACCTTTCATCCAGATAAAAACTGATGTTCCCGAGGAACGAGGACGAACTCACCTGAAAAAACAAGTTTGTAAAAAAAGTTTTTTTTTTCATCCATTTGTTTTCGTTATGTCATACTAGGTTACATCATAGGTTACAACTTTAATAATGGGCGTGAACTAGCGAAAAATCGAAATGAGTAAAACGCTATAAAGCAACTTCAAACTATTTATTAAACAGTTCCAACAAAAACAGTGCTAATCATTAATAATAATTATTTTTATCTTACGGGTAACCTCTTAAACACTCAGCTTGCATTTTAAACAATTTGTATGGATGTTTGTTTAGCAAGAACACGACTACGATCGTACGACCTGGGCCTTTAGACAAGTGGCATTTCGCTCCGTAGCGATTCGATTCGAAAGAATAAAATGTATGGGATGTGTCACGTGATTTAGCGACGGCATATGTCAATCCCATACATTTTATTGTTTTCGAACTTCATTATCGTTTTTGTAATGTCACTTTGTCTAAGGCCCCTGTTCCTTGTTTGACACCACTCCGATACAACACGTACTGAGGACAGAGTCTTGTCGAAACGAACGAAGAATTTCGGTGTTACTCTGACTGAACACCCTAACTCCACAATCAGAACCGCATTGGTGACACCACATTCGTTGTTTTAAGATGACAACAACGGGGCTATTTACCTGCCCGGAAGATAGGTACTCGTTGTTAGTAGTTAACTTAACACAAAGCTCGGTTTACTTTTGCTCTTGTTGTATCATGTACATATTTAACTAATATTAATATTGTAACTTGTTTAATTATTGCAAATTGGAAAATTTTGGTTTACAATATTGACGTAAATTGTCATTATATCAGTGACGGCCATTGGTTATCAAGTCACATTATTGCCAAAGACAAAGTCAAAATAAAATAACAAGATCAGGATCAATAAAAAGAGGTTAGAAAGCGTGAATCACAGATTATAAAGTGCGTGAATTGTAAATATCTTGACTTTTGCTGTCAAAAGCAAACGTGCTAACAAAGAAACACGGAATACCGCTCTCATTATTTGTAGTTTCTAATGCGTGAGGTTAAGAACTAGTTTCGATTGATGGATTGTTAAGTAGATACTATCTTATTAAGAAACATCGTCCCCCGTACCAAGCAATGTCCAGTACCAAGATAACTAAGGATCGATAACCGACAATTAAGCGATCATGAAATTCATTGATTATGTATTGTAACTTTGAAAGGCCATATCTCTGAGTTTAAAAACTTTATAGCATTAAGATAAGGTCAAGGTAACTACGTATACCTACTCTGTATAATCAGCGTTTAAATTTATTGCCCCTATTACAGGCCACACCCTGTATAATATGTGTTCAATAAAAACTATATAACCTTGACCTAACAAGTTTATAACATAGACAACAAATCATCGGTCAATGTCAGAATTTCGCCAAATGGTTTAACCAGACTAAGTTACAGATTGTTTCAATGAATATTTATCTAATCGCTGAGGCAGCAACAATAGATTCATGAATCGCTGTAAACACCTTAATCGTAGTTTAATTAGTAGTTTGACCTAGTTAACTGGAAAAACATTATTCCTCGCTCAGCTTTAATAAAATTAATAAGCACAAATCTTTTTTTTTGTGATTTAAATACACTCTGGTGCAATGAAATCGCACATGTAAAGATTTTTTGAAAAGTATTGTTTATTTTTTTTATTTGAAAAGACATATATATATATTTTAAGTGGGATGAAAGGCTATTTCAATACCTATTCAATGATACCATATAAGCGGTAATAAGTTTACCTTACTGCCGAAAAGAGAAGCAAAAACAACAAATACATTTTTATCAGCGGATTTTTGCTTAACTAAAAAGTTCGAAAATTGGGGATTATTAAAAAAAATCACAAAATGTAGTGAAAAAACATTTATTAATAAGAAGTGTTACCCCCTCTTGCCCGAATAACCGCTTGACACCGGTTTTCCATAGACTCTATTAAGTGTTTGACAAAGTCTTGTGCTATGGCTTCCCATTCCTCCTTTAGCGCATTTTGTAGCTCCAGAAGATTGGCTGGAGCAATATTTCTGCCTCTTATTTTTCTTTTTAACTCGTCCCATAAGTGCTCGATCGGATTAAGGTCCGGGCTTCGAGCTGGCCACTCCATCACGGGGATATTTACCTCTTGCAAGTATTGTTGTACTATAGCAGCTGTATGGGGTCTTGCATTGTCATGCATAAAGAGAAAGTTCTCTCCAACAAAACCGCTAAATGGTACGACATGTTCCTGGAGAACTTCCTCAATGTACCGCTGAGATGTCAATCCTCTTGTTTGTCGCCTGATATTGGCCCCCGTGATGAAGACAAGCTCCGTTTTCGCTTCGAGTGAAATGCCTCCCCAGAACATACACGAACCACCGCCGTATGCCACACGTTCTGTGATGCAACACTGGGAGAATCTCTCTGTAGGCCTTCTATAGACCCTTCCTCGACCATCATTGCCGTGAAGACACATCCTGGACTCATCTGAGAACAGGACTGCTCTCCATTGGTCGAGTGTCCAGTGCACATGTTCTTGTGCAAATTGAAGACGGTCGCGGCGGTGAGCTGGTGTTAGATTAGGAGCATTTACTGACCTACGCGCAGTCAGGCCACCTTCGGCAAGTCTTCTTCTAACTGTCCACCGGCTGACTGCCACTTCACGTACCTCTTGAAGGTGTTGTGCAAGATCAACGGCAGTCAGTCGTCGATTTCGCAATGACGTCGTTACGAGAAATCGGTTGTCCCGTTGAGTTGTAGCTCTGGCGCGACCAGATCCTCGTCGCCGTTCATAGCCACCAGTCTCCCGATAGCGCTGGTATACACGACGAACTGAATATCGGCTGATATTCAGCTGTCTAGCTACTGCACTCTGGTTCTGGCCTGCTTCAATTAGAGCAACGACTTGAGCGGCTTTTTCCGGAGTAGTATCCATTTTCTTCAGAATGTTGCAACTGTAGTCACTAGGCGTCCTTTCACGTAGAGCGTTGAAATGCAAATGATGACGTTTTACTCAAAACAGGCCTTTTTATACCTGCAATTGCTATCGCAAACTGCAGTGCGCTAAGTAAGCAATTTTGGGGTTTGTTGTTTTTGCTTTCCTTTTCGGCAGTAAAGTAAACTTATCACCGCTTATATGGTATCATTGAATAGGTATTGAAATAACCTTTCATCCTATTGTAAAAAATATGTGACTTTTTAAATAAAAAAAAAATAACACCATATTTTTAAAAAAAATGTTTACATGTGCGATTTCATTGCACCAGAGTGTATATTAACGCCCGACACAAAAACGGCGTGTTATAAGTTTGATGTGTGTGTCTCTGTATCTGTCTGTGGAACGGATGGACCGATTCTGATTTCTTTTTTTTTGTATGACAGCAGACGTGATTGGGATCTTTCTTAGCTATAATTTATAAAGTATGTAGGTACCTACTGTTCAGGCTTTTGAAGTCCTAGTTGAGAATTTCCTAGTTGCGAAAGGGATTTCACTAACTTCCATATGTTCGGTTCGATTGATGTTAAATTTGGCATACCTACGGTACTTACATACTTTGGTGGTATTGTAACCTTAACCTGATGCTACAGCATTAAGTAATCTGCGGGACACTTAAGTAACTCCTCAGCAATTTCAATATAAAGACGGGGGTTCGTTTTTAACTTGTGTAAAAGTCGGTAAGAGGGCTGTCCATTGATGGTATATGGCTACTGCTATTACAAATTTGTTGTTGAACACGATAGGATAAAAGAGGTAAAAAGAGGAAAGGATTTGGCTTCAATATTACTTACTCGTCGGAACGCCCTTGCGTTTGGAAATTGGCTCTGCAATCCCGTATTTACTGAGCGAAACTCAGCACAATTGCTTTTATTTGACGGTGGTCTTCTATAAGAGTGTGGTTATTGCTGCCAGAGGCGCCAGACTAGCCGATTTTTGCGAATATAATATTATGCTCATAACACATTCTGTCGATGGCAGAAATTGTACAGTCCTGCCTAAATGACTGCGAAACGCAATGTGCTCTACTGCTACTTGCTAGAACCACTTCTAGTTCAGTATCTCAGAACATTTCTGTTTAGGATAGACAGAGAAAAATACTTTTTTGTTTAAAAACAAGCAACACAACAACATACTATTGTTTTACGGTAGTTTTTTGTAGTGGTTACTGCCGCCAGCCTTCCTGCCACTACTAACCATATCCAGACCAGTATCTACATAATATCAGTACCATTTCTGTTACAGGATAGACACAGAAGAAAAAAAACTTTTTTATTTAAAAACAATCTTTATTTTTAAAATAAGCAACCAATTCAAAACACAAACTCAAATACATATAAACAAAAACGACAACATTTGATTTTTTATAAAAAAATGCATTCATATTATTTCGAAAAACAAACGCCGTTGCCCACTCAAAATACTCTTATGATAAAAAGACAATTTAATATTAAGGTAACAGTATTTAAATATAATATTTTATTTTTTAAATTATAATAAAAATTATGGGGTTAAAATACATTTTTAATTCCAAGTACTAAATTAACAGAAGTATTTCAGAAATTATGTTATGTTATGTTGACTTTTTTTTTCTATTTAGGGAATTTAATGTCAAAATAACATGCTTGATTTTTATCGCGTTCCTAGTTATTTTTAGTAAACCTAAGACTCAAAATCAGACATTATTGAATTAGGTACATTACATTACTAATTTTACAATGTGCTCCACATACTATAACTTATTTTTATACGAACTACAAACTTACAACAATAAAAACTAAAATATTCGAAGCAAGCAAAAAAAAAAAAAAAATTACAATTAGATATTCCAACTAAGTTATACACCATAAAAATATAACATTACAAAAAAAATGTACTGTCAGTTACAATTTCCCAAAAATTACTACACGAATTTTATTTATTTAAAATCTCCAATATAAACAATCCAAAATAACAAATTTATAATATTCATTATCTTCAGTTATAACATAACATTTACTCAAACAGACATAGTACCATAAACAAAAAAGTAACCTAAAATTTACATAAAAAGAAACTCATTAGAACTCAGAAACAAAAACAACCATTATTCTGAATTTATGTCAAATAATCTTTTATATCATTTTAAAATCAATAAATTAATGAAACTTTATATTTATAATATATTTTAACTGAAAAAAAAATTTATTATAGACCGTGACGTCATCAAACGCAACCTTTAAAACAGAGAATTGAACCAAATAGTGTAGAATTTGTATATTTATATATTTTTTACGGCAATAAAATACAGTACCTATCAAATATAAGCAGTATATTAATGCTAATATTATTATATAAGCAGTAAGTATATTAGCAGTGTATTAATAGTGTAGGTATTTATTATAAGCAGTCCTAATGACCCTATTGACGGTTATTAAAATAGCCGAAGAACGCGTATAGTGAACAGTGAAGCGAATGTTCTAAGATAAAATTTATGGATTCTAACTAATTTATTCTAAACTAAGATATTTCTAAACTAAGATAGAAAAAAAGTATTTATTTTAAAAAAGTATTAGCTTTATTATGAATTTATTATTTTTAAATAATAAATTATCATGATCATTCATGACAAGTTTGTCGTGAATTTTAGTTATTTTTAGTTAAAAATGCCAGAGGCCTACATATGCTTACGTATAAACGATATAGATTATGGATAGTCCGAGAGGTGGGCGGTTAAAAATGCAACTGTTTTAGAAATACAGGTATTTTGATATTTATATATAAAGTTTTAAATAAAAAATGATGTATTTTGTAAAAGACGTGCAAAAACTTGCCCTAAAAGGAATTCATAATGAAAACTGACATGTTTTTGCAACTGTAGTTGGGGTCGATGTGAAGTTCTTAAAGGCTGGGTAATAAAAATATTTTTCTTGGTAAAAAAAGAAACAAAACCTAGTTATTAAAAAATATATATTACAATCCTTTGAAAACAGTATTATTTTATAACCACTGAGCTCCCAGACCATACCATACCATTAAATCTAACATTAAATAATGATCATAGCTACTTCAAATCCCTATATTATTTTATATATGATTATATATATTGTCTGAAAATTTCATCAAAATCGGTTCAGTCGTTTTGGAGTCCATAGGGAATATACACACACACACACACACACACACACACACACACACACACACACAGACACACACACAGACACACATACATACATACATACATACATACATACATACAAACATACATACATACATACATACATACATACATACATACATACAAACACATATCGCCTTTTATATATACAGATACGATATCTAAACTTAATAATCATTATTTTAATACTTTGAATTTATCTCATCCCATTTTATCCTTACCATGACTATATCTATCTATATCCTTACGTATAGACGATAATTATATTTACATGTGGTTTAATTCATAATATAAACACTACCAATTATATTATCAGTTAAATACTAATTATATTATCAGTTAATTTATGCTAAATTGAGGTGGATTTCCTTTTGGTTGTATTCGTATTTTGATTTTTTTTTTATTTTTATTACATTTTTTGTACAGAAAATACAATGTAATAATATGTCGTATGAAACAAGTGTAGAAATAGTCGCATTGAGCTGAGGATACAGAAAATATTCTTTTTTTTTTTAAAGTATTGTTAGAAAATTTATTAACAAATCAAAATTTGAGTACCTCAGAGGAATTTTTAAATTTCTTAAAGATAATATAATGTAAAAATATATAATTTCTTAAGATTTGAAAGAAATTTTTGATTCCACCATGCAGAAGGGGTGGTAAAAAAAAATAGGTAAGTATGGTTTTAGAAAAAAATGTCAAATAGGAATTTTCTCAAAAACGATATCTAAAAAGTATAACTTGGTAAACTTAAAAAGTATAAAGTGATTTTAACACTATAGTCTCACACAACTTTACTACGTTTCTGCAGAGAGCTTGTTCGATGATAAAGATTTTTTTATTATTATACTATTTCAACACTTGTCCCAAACGAAAACGATTCAAAATAAAAATAGTCAAAATCCAAACGTAAAATGAATTCATTCTAACAATTCAATATTAATAAAAAAATTAACATTAAAGGCGGACTGCCGACATTACTTCAAATCTTATTAAACTTCATTTCCGGTCATATTTAAGAATCCTAATTTAAAAAAAAAATCATCAAAAAAATAAACAACTTCTCGAACAGAACTATCTTTTTAAATATAATTTAAAGTTTCAATTGTTTTCCATAATTTCTATAATAATAGTAGATTTAAAATCAATAAACATGTGGTTATATTTACATGTGGTTTAATTCATAATATAAACACTACCAATTATATTATCAGTTAAATATTAATTATATTATCAGTTAATTTATGCTAAATTGAGGTGGTTTTCCTTTTGGTTGTATTCGTATTTTGATTTTTTTATTATATTACATTTTTTGTACAGAAAAATACAATGTAATAATAATTATGTCGTATGAAACAAGTGTAGAAATATTCGCATTAAGCTGAGGTTATAGAAAATATTGTTTTTTTAAAGTATTGTTAGAAAATTTATTACCAACTCAAAATTTGAGTCTGTCAGAGGAATTTTTAAGTTTCTTAATTTTTTTTTATAAGTGATGGGTTAGCTCTTGGCCAACAACCAGCCATGTGGCAAGGATGAGGCCTAAGATGGAGCGAGCTCACCCAGAAGATTAAATAAAAATATATTATAAAATATTATAAATAAATATATTATGTAAAAATATATAATTTCTTAAGATGTGAAAGCAATTTTTGATTCCACCACGCAGAAGGGGTGGTAAAAAAATAGGTGAGTATGTATGGTTTTAGAATAAAATGTCAAATAGGAATTTTCTCAAGAACGATATCTAGCAAGTATAACTTGCTAAACTTAAAAAGTATAAAGTGATTTTAATACTATAGTCTCACACAACTTTACTACGTTTCTGCAGAGAGCTTGTTCGATGATAAAGATTTTTTTATTATTATACTATTTCAACACTTGTCCCAAACGAAAACAATTCAAAATAAAAATAGTCAAAATCCAAACGTAAAATGAATTCATTCTAACAATTTAATATTAATAAAAAAAATAACATTACTTCAAATCTTATTAAACTTCATTTTGGGTCATTTAAGAATCATAATTAAAAAAAGGATTTCATCAAAAATAAACAACTCCTCGAACAGAATTTGCAGTAGATTTAAAATCAATAAACCTTACATAATTTTATTATACTTATTTGTACATATTTTATGTTTTAACACCTTAATAAATATTTATAGAGCGATGAAAATTACTAAAATTAGTCATTTCTAGAAGTGGGAAATTTTAAAGTGATTTAAAACCTATTCAAATCCAGAATCACTATTCAAATCAATAATAAAATTGTTGAATAAAATCAATATACATAATTACATATTAATTAATCAGCCGCACTTAGGTAAGTTATAAAGAAAATTAATATACAATCGCAAAATTTAAATAAAACCAAATTAAAAATACCTAAAGGCTATTAATTGAACGTAGGAAGTGCAGCATAAAATTAAGACTAAAAACGAGGCATTACTAAAAATAAAAATAAAACCTAAGTATAGCTTTTTATTTTCTTTTTTAACATGCACTTTGGAGAATTTGGTAATAAAAGTCTGTTTTAATATGATTTCAGTAATTAATTTCCTTTGAATATTTCGGATTTTTAAAACACAGATTATAAATTTTAGAGATTTAATAAAATAAATATGAAAATGATGAGTTGTATTCGGGAAAATATGTACTGTATTTTAATATGTACTTTCAAACTTAAACAAATATCTGTGAAATCCCATTATCAAATTAAACGATATTTTCCCAGTAAAATTCTATTTTCTGTTTACCCAATGGTACAAGTTTCAACCCGTCACTTTTGATCTCCATACAAAACGGATTGATCTTATTTAAAAAAAAAAATGAAATACATTTATAAATTATTTAAGTATTTGACACATGTACTCATATATCAATACCATACTTACTAATATTTTAATTTTGAAATTGTCTGTCTGTCTGTTACCTTTAAACGGCTTATCTACTCAACCGAAATGAAATTTCGCATACACACTGTCTGGGATACGGGAAAAAAATCAGAAAAAAATTTTTACTGCTCAAAAAACCCCAACATCTGACAAAAGTACAACAGCAATAAAGACTAGTTATTTAAGAAGATTTTAATGATTTTTGTTCCCACTGAGGCGTAACAGTTAGAAAAACACACTTAGAAATAAGAAAAACAACTGAAAAAAAAATGACTATATTCAAAATAATTATGTTTTTCTATTCGTTTTTTAAATAATTAAAACCTAAAATCTAACCTTAAATCTAACACTAAAATATAGTATTTAAGATTAAGGAAAACTACGATTTTATCACTCCGTTGACGAGTATAACCACCTTGGGCGGTTTTTTGGTGTACAATCGGTCGCACAAGTGACAATCATCCGTTCATAAGAAAGACGTGACATTACAGACGAAACTTGGGAGGTATTATAGGCCCTTCGCACATTGCGATACTCTTTTGATACTATATACTCGAGTCGAATACTCGTTTGCGACTGAAAACGAACCAAATTTTATCATTTCTATTACTTTACTAATATTATAAAAGCTGAAGAGTTAGTTTGTTTGTTTGGTTGAACGTATTAATCTCAGCAACTTCTGATTCGAATTGAAAAAAATATTTTTGTGTTGGATAGTCCATTTATCGAGAAAGACTAATAAGGCTATATATAGCATTTTGAACGCGGACGAAGTCGCGGGCAACAGGAAGTTGAACTATAGTAAATTTGTTTTTAATGCAAAGACTATTGACAATTGTTCTCGCCACTTTAATAAGTGAATTTATTAAAAATATTTTAATCTAGCAGTGTATGGAAGATGAGGCGTATGATGGAGCGAAATCACCCAGAAGATGCCTATTCACTCCAACTTTGAAAAGATTGAAAGAAAAGCTCATATAAGCTCGGAAACACAGTATGGAGTTCCAAAAGTTGGCAGTATTGAACATATACACCGATGGGAGCAAGATCAATGGCCGAGTCGGTGCGTCCCTTTCCTGCTGGAGGGACGGTGAGGAGACTAAAGCAAAAAAGTATCGGCTGGAGTCCTTCTGCACTGTGTTCCAAGCAGAAATGTTTGCCATCCGCGAGGCTACAGTCATCGCTCTGAACGGTAAAGACTTGGAGGTAAGCATCCTCACTGACTCGCGGTCTTCGCTTGAGCTTCTGGTGGGCGGGAGTGTTTACCACCCAATCGCCCACGCTATCCGGGAGAACCTGCGTACGTTAAAGACGGAGGGTAAGTGCGTCAGGTTCTTCTGGGTAAGGGCTCATGTGGGGATCGCTGGAAACGAGAGGGCCGACCAGTTAGCAAAAGAGGGAGCACTAAAACTCAAATGTACATCACATTATGACAAGTGCCCCCTCTCATACATTAAAAGATACCTAAGGAGCGAGACTGTGGCCAAGTGGAAGTGCATTTATAGCGAGGGTGAGACGGCGGGAGGAACTAAGATATTCTTCCCCGACGCCGAAGCGGCGTACAAAAACTTAAAGAAACTCAAACTGACGCCACAACTTGTGCAGGTGCTGACGGGACATGGAGGTTTTTCGCAGTACCTGCACAGGTTCAATATAAAATCCAGCCCGGATTGCGTGTGCGAGCCTGGGGTGCATGAGACAGTGGAACATTTACTGCTCGAATGCCCCAGGTTTGCGCTCGCAAGATTCGAGCTGGAACTAAATATAGATAAAAAATTAGAAAAACATGTACTCCAAGAATTATTGAAAGAAAAAAATACCATAAACACATTTACTAAATACTGTCACAAAATTGTCGAGGTGGCGTCAAGGGCAAACGCGAGGATATGAGGTGACCCTAGGATGTCCTAATTAGTATTAGATTAATTTTTAATAGTAGAGTAACTTATATTATATTAAACAGGCATAAAATTTATGGACTAACCAAGTCTCCGATTATGTCGGAGGATTATGATTACAATCCCCCCAACCCCCAATTAATTCGCCATTCCTTCAGTATCTATTGTATAGTTATAATTAATTACATTTAATTATTTAAGTATTTGTATATGTTTAAACAATTTATATTTATGGAAGTTGCTGCTATATTTTTAATTATATACCTACCAGTAAGTTTTATTATGTGTCAAAAAAAAAAAAAAAAATTGTAAATTTTATAAAATTGTTCTAGACATTGTAATAGAATTGCTGAAATAAAAATGATTGTAAATTATGACAATAAACGGCCTGTGGGGGTGGCATAACCCCTGGGGGAAAAAAAAAAAAAAAAAAAAAAAAAAAAAAAAAAGTTGGCAGTGCGCTTTTAAGCGCTGTTTTTAAGCGCTTATCCTGGACTCATCCTTATATTAACTAAAATATTGCAGAGCTTTTGTCGCCCAGCAAGAATTACAACAAAACAATAAAAAGAATTGAATATAATTCGAAATTCTCGATTTCCTGCTTAAATTTAGTTTTTAAATCTTGCTTTGTCGCCATTTTGAAGGTACTTGTTAGAAACGGTATGTTGAAACAATTCACAATACAAATGTTTGGTGAAATAACTCAACCTCGAGACTATCAAATAATTATCGTACTAGTCATTTTTGAGTATAGTAATGTGTGAATGGCCTTATACTGTTACTGGTAAAAAAAAAACAGTATGGAACATGTGATGTTGTAAATGTAAACCGATATGGAGCGAAGAACGTCGTCTCTAAAAATCTAAAAATATATATGTATTTTAATTTCATTTAAGACATCTGTTGAACGCATTGCGAGTAAAGCTTATAGTATCTTTGTTTGTTGTATTTAGGGGAGGTCTATTTACCTTCTATGTTCAAAATTAATACTTAATTTTTAAAAAAATTGTCTGTCTGTTTTTGGAATTTGACTAAATACCTAAATCCGTTATTTCATTATATATATACTCGTATAGTTATTTAAGCATCATCCGTTATTTGAATCAAATTCACAAATAAAACATGTCACGTGATCTTCAGATCCAAAATCGAAACAAAGATGATCCAATCAAATTGTGCAACCAAAAGAAAAATTAAAAATTAAAACACTAAAAACCTATATGTCCTTAATCTAAAACGCGGTTTCTTATTTTTTAAGTATTTTAAACCCACTTAAATATCTAAATACTTTACTTACTTACTTTTTGACATTATGATCTTTAGACTTATTTAATTTACAAAATACTTACTATTTTAATTTCGTATGTATACCGAAGGATACTATCCTAAGTCATTTTTTTTTAAATCTCTTTGATACCATTGGACTAATTATTTTACGTTCCATTTACTGGTAAGTATTATATTTTTTTAAGTCCTATCAAAGAAAACCAAATTTTTTTTTTATTAAGTATAAATAAAAAAACTTATATTGCTTGTAATAATGTACATAGTAGTAACAACTAATGTTTGCTTGTAATATATTATGAATACCAGACAGTTAATATTACTACATAGATTACTTTTTTTGTAAATAAATACATATTATAAATACAAAACACAGATGACTCGAGTAAACACATAAACATTTGCCTCTAGCAGGATTCGAACCCGCGACCATTTGGTTAACAGCTAGCCAGTACTAGCTTACTAGCCATACTATTATTACTATATTATTATTATACTATTATTACTAGCCAGTAGACCAAACGTGTCGTCTAATATTATAAATGTCCTTACTAATATTATAAATGTGAATGTTAATTTGTTTGTTACGCTTTCACGCAAATACTACTGAACCGATTTGAAAAATTCTTTCACTGTTGGGAAACTATATTATCAGCGGGTAACATAGACTATATAACTTGTTATATTTAACAAGTTACGCGGACGAAGTCGCGGGCACAAGCTAGTATATGTTATAAGTTGCATGTTTACACTCAGACGTTTATCGTTCGAGTTCGTACTGAATAATTTTGCTAAATGTGACTTAGGATAGTTTGCTTCCGACATACAGAAATGTTAATAACTATTATTTTTTTTAATAATATTTTCTTATAAATACTTACGTAAACTATTTTTTTAGTTTTAAATGTTTATTAGTGGTTTTTAATATTTTACACCAGGGGAAAAAAATCTAATTTAATAATTAGATTTTATTATTATTTATTTTTTAATAATTAGATTTTTTTATGTATTGATTTGAGTAAGACAATTTGTCTTACTCAAATCTATAAATAATCTTACTAATATTATAAATGCGTAAGCTTGTGAGGATGGATGTTTGTTACTCTTTCACGCGAAAAGGGCTCAACAGATTTGGATGAAATTTGGCACACAGATAGTTTATTACCTGGATTTAACGTATGGATTAACTTTTTATGTTAGGTTCACGTGGGATCGTCTAAAAATATAAAAAACTGGGCGCCACTGTCGCCGTGGTGGCGCCACCATCGTCATAGCGACAAAGATGACAGATATTTTTTCGGGTGTTATATTTATTATTTTTCATCGCAGACGAAGTCGCGGACACTAATTAGTAATAGTTGAGGAATTTAAGAATAAAAAATCTTCTTAAAAATACATAGGAGAAAATAACGTAGGTGTTTATGACAATGTAATGTAAAATTATAGTTTATGAATAAAACATAGGTTTAGCCTAATGACGTCACTTCTAATAGGTAATAGCGACATAGGAGCCACAAGGAAATTTTTTTTTCGATAAATTAAAAATTTTATCAATTGAACAAGAGCAAAATAACTTTTTGTTCAATTTTCATTTATTTGTTGGTAAAAATTCATTAAAACGATTAATTAATTAATTAATCAGTATCAATTCAAGATTAATTAATTATTCTGAATAAATAATCGAATATAATATACTTGTAGGTACTCTTTTAAATTATCGTTTTAAATACATTTATGTGTTTTAAATAATATTTTGAACTAATTTATACTTTTGAACATTGTGTTAGAATTTGTACAGATAAACTCATTTTGTTTCGTATTTTAGAAATTAATTTATATTAATTAATAATGATTATTAAATCCTAAAACTTTTTAAGTTCTCAAAATTTTTAAAATCACAAATATGTTAAATAAATTTTATGTGACGTATAAATATGTCAAATGTAAATTTAAAAAAAAAATGATATTAACAGTATGTTTTTTTAAAAACATTTCTTATAACAATTTTCAAGTTACAACGAAGCCTACATTGAATGTTTTTTTTTCTTTTATAAGTTCTATATATCATATAATACCTATTATAAAAGTTTTATATATAAGTATTAAAAATTCCGAATTATCGTTACTATTTTATTGATAAGAATTTAATTTAAATTTTTAGAATTCCAATTTTGATTATATTCTCGAGTGTTTTAAAAGACTTCTACTTATATTATATCAATTTAATTCTGGTACCTAATGTATCAGAATTTCATGCTAGTACCTACATGTAAAGATTGATGTGTGAGTCGATTTATGGTGAATTTCATTTGTTTTCTTCATGGGCGAGCTAAAATTGGACTTCCTCCTGTTTTACGACACCAAGTTCCTGAAGCATCCCTTCCAACCCTTCGGGCATACGACCCTGGTCGAGTTCCAAGTTCCATTTGTAGTACTGTAAATTTAAAAAATATATATATTTTAACACACATAAGTTAACGTTATTCAAAATCAAAATCAAAACATTTATTTATCCAATGGGTTTCTACAAGAAACACTTATGATCGTCACTATAAATTTAAATTTACCAGGGTTTCGGAAAAAAGCCAAGATGACGATCCTGAGAAGAAACCCCGAAACTCAGGATACTAATCTTTTTGTCATCTTTAAAATATAAAATAACATCTATGTATACTACAATCAATTTAAAAATAATAATATTAAAGTATATGTACGACACAATACCTCTGAGCTCCGAATCGCTTAAATCCAGGCTTCATTGTCATTTAAATAATCAATGATTTTATAATAGCCTTTTGAGAGGAGTTTAGTTTTAATAACACTTTTAAATTTATTTATAGATAAGGCTCTGATTAATTATTTATTTATTTATTTACAATATAACACACGTGGTACATCATTATCTCAGGTAGTTTATTATAAAACCGTATGATACATTGCCCCACAAAAAAATCACTTATTTTGTGGAGATCTAAATCATTCTTAAACCTAGTATTAATATTGTGTACATCACATTTTTTATTAAAGTTTAAAGAGGTAAGTAGATTAATCTACTTAACTTAAGGAGCTTAAGGGCGACCACAAACGCCCGGTATATCGCTCTGAATTCAGATACCCTGTCTCACACATGTTTCAATTCAGTTTTCATCAATTTATAATAATATAAGAAAAAGCAAAATGAAAATACTTGTTCATCCTCTTGCTTAAATATATTTATCTACCTATGCTAAATCTTTTTTGCCATTGTGATATTCATCAGAATAAGTATCCCGTATGCAGGGATAATTTTCTACTCACAAAATTAAAGGAGATCAAGGCATTCCTACGTAATATTGTCTAGAATTTTATTATTGGTTTTCAAAAAAATCAATTTAAAATCTGAATAAAAAATCTTTATTATACGTACTTCCAATTATAAATTTTAGTGCAAATTTTGATTCTTTCTAAATCACAATCTTACGGGTAAGGGTTGGGCTAGGGGAGTCCGAGAAACCTTATGTGCTCTTACGTTAGGGCGACCAAAATCACGGCTAAATAGCAACCAAAATCGTCATTACTTAATTAATGAATGTCTCTCTAGAGCACTGCTTCTGTAGAGTCTACAAAAATTTTGTTGAATCCTACCTTATCTAATTCCTTCCGTAGCGATAGCACAGAACGTTCCCTGTCCGCTACCAACTCCTCGAGATATTGGTATCGTAGCTTCTTGCGAGCGCGACACTCGCGGGCTGATTGCCTGCTGCGTTCTAAACAACAGTTTAGATACAACACAAATTAGTCATTGTTATACAATCATGGGAAAATTATTATTATTATGGGAAAATATTCACATGAATGATGACCATTCATATTTCTTCTCATATTATATGATGTAACACCATTCGATCTACATAATTATACTAACGAGACGACAAAAAAAACGATCGAACGAAAACGTTTCTTTAAAATATACATATAATATGATTGATGCTATGTGATCTAAAATATACATATATGATTGATTTCTATAGAAGAGTTGTAGAGCTTGATCATACCTACAAAAAGGTTAGCGATTGCGAAATGGGCTCTGACATCCCTTATTCACTAACCGAAACACAAGAGCACACATGCTGTTAAACTGTGGTCTTCTTTCTTAAGTCGGCGTGCCCGAAAGTAGAGGTATGCCAAGGCAAACATAAACACTCATCCAATGGGCTTTGTTCCAATGACGTGCTAAAGCGGGACCTATTTGCTAAACTATTGCTAATGCGAAAAAGAAGCTAGAGAAGGGCAGTACCTAATTTGGCTTTCATGTCCTGTTTGTCAAGCTGCGCCTTCCTGCCAGGTCTCCGTCCACGCTTCCCGCTCTCGCGTCTCTCCCCGCCTTCCGCGCCAGAACCACCTACCGACCCGAACACGCCGCCACTTCCGCCAATCGACTCCTGGAATATGGAGGATTATGGATTATGGAAGATATTTTTTAAACAATAAAATAGTAGACAGACATTTTGACGAACCCGTTGATTGAGTGGTTAGAGCATTAGCGCTCTGGTCTAGGGTTCCCAGGGTTCCCAACTAAATTCTGCACAATTTAGAAATTTTAGAAAATGTCACAAATTTTGCATATTTTAAAAATTAATTAATGCCTAATTAATTTTTAAAGATACGAAATTATTTTCAGTTTTTATGTTTCCATTTAAACCTTCAATATTGTATTTCAGAAATGAGTAATCATGGAATTACGTAGTATAAGAATTGGTAAGCAGCTCGAGTTGGAGAGCTCTTACTAGTAAGTTCACGTCAGTACATCTTTATTGTTCACAACAGTCTCACGAGATTCAATTACCTTATAACCACACTATTACTTAGTATCAACGTTTTGTAATACCAAACCTTATTTGTTTTTATGTAGATGTAGAAGATGTAAAGTGGATGTTTCTTCATATTCACAGTAAATTACAATGGCGTGGTTGTAACTTATTACAAGGTTAAGTCCATCGAGTTGTGCTTGAGACGTTTTTTTAATGTATTAATGGTACAAGTCAATGGTGCAAACGAACCTAAAAAAAGTCATGCCATGTAATATTGTTTATTTAATTTCTCTACACAAAAATTGTGATTGGAATTCAGAAAACTATGATGATGCCACAATAATTTCCCCCTCGTTTTTCATCGCAGTTAAAAGTTTAACTGTTTTTACTATACTATATGGCTCTATGTATCTTATGTACTTGCAACTGAAAAATCTTAATTTCTAATGAGATTAATAGGAATAAAACTGTTTTGGAGTTAAGTTTTGAGGAAGGAAGGAATGATATTATACCAATTCCTTCCTCGCACCCTATATTGGCGTTGCTAATCTTTATTGGTTGGTACCATTAAAATCTGAAATGAAACATAAATTTCAAAAACTTCAAAATTAACTCCAATCAGTTCTAAAGCAAGCTATTTGAAGAGTATAGTGCGCTGACAGATAAGTAAGCTGAGGCGATAAAGATCGGTGAATCGCGTGGGCGGAATGCGTACCTATGGAATTTTCTGTACTTATTACAACACTTATAGGTACTTTGCGGTTTAAATCGAGAAACTCTTTTTTTTTTCAATATACTTGGTGGGCCTGATTTTTTAACGATTTAAAAGGTGGGCGGGCCAGCTGAATTATTCCACTTGATAGTAAGTGCCATTATAGTAACTAGTCACAAGCAACATCTGGAGCTGATGCTATTGA
The DNA here is from genome assembly GCA_947623395.1 of Synanthedon tipuliformis. Taxonomy (NCBI): domain Eukaryota; kingdom Metazoa; phylum Arthropoda; class Insecta; order Lepidoptera; family Sesiidae; genus Synanthedon; species Synanthedon tipuliformis. Next base: position 4,066,960 of record OX392428.1, on the reverse strand, counting down.
GGTGCACTGACGTCCATGATCGGAAGAAATGTTAGAAACAAGGCGGTCGTCACAGGAATGACTCCATAAGTTATAATTAAAAATTATAAATAACCCACGATTTTCATTGTGTCCAAACACGCTATTATCTGCTGTAAGTTGCTAAGCAGTTGGGCATCGTGTAGACTTCTTGATGCTGTAGCATCAGCATCAGCAAGGCTATCAAGGCATGGGAATTCCACCGAATACGTAATACATTTCAAATCAATCGCACATGTGGAAATTAGTACAGACGCTTCGTCAACTAGGAAACGTTCTGATGGTCTTCAAACGCCTGAACAGACCTTCATAAATTATAGCTGAGAACAATCCCGATCACGTCAGCTTTCAAACAACAACAAAATCGGATAAAAACCGGTTCATCCATTTGGGAGCTACGATTCCATAGACAGACACAGACACGCGTCATGTCAAACTTATAACTATCCGTATTTGCGTCGGGCATCGGGGACTTAAAAACACAACGGCACAAGTGCTGATATATATATATATATATATATATATATATATAATAATAATATTGCTGATATTTATTAAGTTAGACAATAAATTAAACTCCTTAATTATTTTTTCTTAACTTATAAATCGCGTCGGAAATAATTTTTTTAATAAAATCTGTTGAAGAGTCTGATCAAAGTCGCATAATATTTAAATTTGTACAATCTGCATTGTTGGGAAGTGGAAAATCCTTATTTTATGCGCGAATAATAACGTTGGCGATCCTGGTCCGTACGCATCTTCCCTTCGGTGGAGTCACCATAGTAAAGATTTGTGTTAAAACAATAACAAAACATCGTCGCTTCACACATCTCCGCTCATCTCCGCTTTGGAGAAGACCGGCCCTTACAACGAAACACACAGCACACCTTCTGATATCACGATGGAATTCTGTAAGAACTACTCCCTTAATGAAAACAGTACATTATTTACTTAAAACGTTCGAGTGAAGATTGCACTGGCAAAAAATATGACAACATAAAAAAATCGCCTTAAACTGCATTGCGATGTGCATCCCAAACTGTTTCTACATGTGTTTTATAACTGCATCTAATTTTAAACATACCACCGCTTAAGATTAAATAAAAAAGTTCACTCTTTTTCCCAAAAACTTTCAACGTAACTACTTTTAAACTGATTTAGGGCCTCTATCACCACCTGTCAAGTGGGCTACCCGTCATTTAAAGTCACCTGTCACCGGGAATAATTAAGCTGATATACCTTTGTTTGTACGGTAAAAGTCCCAAACATTTCGCCTATCGAAGGATGCACAAAACCGAGTGCATAATTTAATAAAACATAAAATTATTTCTAAAAGTAACGATTCAACACCTTACTTGTAGTTGGTGAAAGGCCCCTAAACATTTTAATCTAATTTTAAACATACACCGCCTTAAGGACAAAATAAAAAATTAACCCTTAATAAATTTCAGTCTTTTACCCGAAAACTTTCAACGAAACTTCTCTTAAACTGACTTAAGTCAACCTCTTCACCGTGACCTCTTAATTTAAAACATTATCACCGGTTAAGGACCAAAATAAAAAAAAATACCTTTGATAAATTTCAGTTTTTTCCCCGAAAACTTCCAAAGAAACTTCTTTTAAACTGTTTCAAACCTTTTAACCATGACCCATCACACACAAATACTTCGTAGTTTCACACTGTGCTTAACATAAAACACATAACTACTATTCACTTATCAAATCAAGTGCAACCGAGTTATTTTTACAAATTAAAATAAAATAAAAAAAACAAACGCGTCTCTATATTTGTCAATAGCTAAATACGTAGTAGCCGGTTAGCAACGAAACGCGATAGGCAACAAAACTGCGTCGCATTCAGTCGGTGTATATTCTGAACGGACACACACACCGATGCTCATTATATGCGACGCAGTAAACTGTCAATCTCTAACCTAAAATAAATCACCTTCAACCGCTAAAAACTCTGCTAGAACACCACTTTCGCACACCGGTCGACTTGAAATATATAAATAGATATGTTATTTCATACAAGTAACACGTTTAAATGAGCAAATTTGTACTTACTATTCAGCGGGACAGTTTATGGTGCGGTGACCGCTTTTGCGTCTGGCTGAACACACACTGGCCGGATAGAGAGTTTTGTGATGTTGCGCCGAGCTGCGCAAAGCGATCCGAACCAAGCGTATTAGCTTCGCTTTTCTTGCTTTTTTTTTATAAAAAAAAGCTATACTTTCAATTAAAAATGCGCATGTATGTACATTTGCAGTGTATGTAACGGACTAGAAGTGCTGAACTGCTGATACGAGGTGCGTGTGTCGTTTCGCAACAGCTTATTGTATAGCCCTCCTCCCCACCTCGCGCGGGTGACCTTAAAGTTTCACTGCACTAGGTAACAGTCGCGTTGCATTAATACAAACAAGCAAACAAGGCTTCGTGAATTTTGTAATGCGCAGTTCAAGATTTAACCAACTGCGCAGATTGAGCCCTATCTTCAATTAGCCCTTATGCCTTAGGGCATTGTACATTATTATTTCTTTGCCATTATAATACTTGTAATAACAATATACTTAACCGATTAAGTCAATCTAGCCACCCACTCCCTTCTTCGCTATCTTCGCAAATGTTTTTAATATAAAAATGTTCAAGATGGTTTGTGTAGTACGCTTCTAAATATCGAGAACGGGTAGACCGATTTTAATTCGGTTTTCACAAATGGAAAGAGGGATAAACGGACTTTTATATACATAAAAATTGCATCCCGGACGAAGCCGTGAACAGGTCACTAGTAATATATAAAAACATTCCTCTTTAACGCTCTTTCTATTAGGTGAAAACTGCATTAAAATCCGTTGCGTAGTTTAAACTTGCGGTTGAGTCCGCAAGTCAAAGGCTTTTTTTAAAGTCTGAAAGTTCCTGAATCTGAAAGCGCTGAAACACAACAGCCAGCTGGTTACAGCCGTCAGAAATTTACGACGCACAAGGAAGTGTGCCCTGTCACTAGTTACTACAAATAGTAATTTAGCTTAGGTATACTTCTTAACCACCAAGTTAGCAAGAGATAATTACTTCAGATCTATACATAAAAAAAGACTAGAGATTAGAAATCTGATGTATGATGCGCGTATCTATTGATTGCATATCTGAGATTAGGAAAGCTGCAACTTCCTTGTCAGGCGAGCGTTGCTTACACACCAGGGTTAACATTTATCATCTGATATAACTTAATTAAGGCTGGGTTGCACCATCTTACTTTAACTATAACAAACGTCGCAAATTTAGTTAATTCGCACTCATTTTCGGGCGAAAATGAGTAGCACCAGTTAACCAGTTATGATTATTTTGTTAACTGGTGCAACTCATTTTCGGCCTAACCGTTATTTTAACTGAAGTTGCGGCGTTTTTTATTGTTAAAGTAAGATGGAGCAACCCAGCCTAAGTAGTGGCAGGGTACATTATGGTTTCGTAGTCATTTGGGCAGCCCGTCTGCTGGCAGTAACCACGGACGACCAAGTAACACCGTGAAAATTCACTGCAAATAATCACCGTGTTTGGTGTTTCGTTTTCACGCCTCAACTCTTAATCAAGCAATCATCATGAAATTTTGCATACGCGTTGTATTTTTGAACGATATCAAATGATAGCCCAATTTTTGAGGAAGGTTTTGAGCTATTGATCATCACGTTATAGCCGTCAGAAGCCGAGTCGGATCAAACATCGAGACACAGCTCTAGATTTTTAATAAAAATAAAATTAATTCAAAATTTCCACACCGTCTCCGCCATTGTCTTCGTACAAGATACCAGAAAAATTTTACTCTGTATAGGTAAATTGTTTTATAAACAATCCTTCTTTAAGAGTAAACTGTATAGAATGTCCGTGCTATGTTTACAATTAAAAATAGGTACAATGTGCTTCAACGGGCGTGACATGTTACTCACTCGTATCTTATCGTATAATAAACCGTTGATACCAAGTGCCTATACTTATTTCTGTGAAGAGTAGGTATTGTTGCATTGTGCTCTACCTAAATACGCGATTAAACCAACTTAGGGGCAAATTAAGGGAACAGTTTTGATTTTATTGCTAAATTGATATGTCCAAAATGCTATTTCAGTTTGACAGTTTTATTCCCGCGGCCTTTCACGCAAAAACTACTGAACCCGATCACCATGAAATTTTGCATACACGTGGTCTGGGACACCAGAAAGACCAGAAGGACAGGGTACCTTTCATCCAGAACGCGGACGAAGTCGCGGGCACCAGCTAGTATTATAAATGTGAAAGTGGATCTGTCTGTCTGTTACCTTTTCATGTCTTAACTAACCAACCGAAATCATGAAATTTTTTGCATACACGTTATCAGAGATACAGGAAAGGACATAGGGTACATTTAATCCAGAAAAAAGTATAATTCCCGAAGGGATCATTTGAAATAAAAAAAAAAATAACTAAATAACGCCTGGCAAAAGTGTAATAGCAATGCAGATGTCAGGTATTTTATTGTTTATTTATTACTTATTTTTCAACGCTTACGAAGTCGCGGGCACCTGCTAGTTTGTCATTAGTATTTGTGGCATAAATATAAAATTTAGACATGCTGTCGCTGACTTTATTGTAAGCATTTTCAAGCTTTACAACTTTTCTATAGAAATCAATTAAAAAATATACAAAAAAGGCGAATTTAAAAAAATATTGATAAAATATGTTTTAATTCCACGTGAGCGCAGCCGTGGGCACGAGCTGTCTAAAAATATAGATCCAACGCTTGGCAGTAGTACCTATATAATATACTGTATTTTTTAACGCGGACGATGTCGCGGGCACCAGCTAGTGCTAACTAATTGTTGCGTTAGAGATTGTCCCATACCATAATCTGTATAACTGTCCCATTGTCAGACATGCCTACATAATCTGTATATATGGGACAATAATAATTGTTCATAGTCAACCTTGATTTTTAGAGGGCATGTTTCGATGTTAATTCTAATGGAACGTTCCCTCTTCGAGTTTGTAAAGAAATGTCCGTTTGGGTATGTAACCGGTACAGTTAAATAATATATGTTATAATTACTTACAATGTATTGAATGAATGATATTCACGGTCAGGCAGTAAAACTTAGTGGGGTTCTTATTTGACTCTTGACATCTGACTAGAATGAAAGAAATAAAAATTGCGTTTTGGTCACAGACGCCTTAATTAAAGAACAGCAGCGAAATAATATTTCGTTTTGATTTTTTTCCAAAGCTTTGAGAATGCATCATGGATACTTGCTAACTTTTTAATAAACATTGTTTAAACAATAATATGGCTAAATCCATACAAATATTATAAATGTGAAAGTAATGAATTTTGCAAATTTTTTTCTGTTCCCAAAGGAGAATCTAATAATAAAAATTCTAACGCCTGAAAAGTATATTATTAGCAATATAGTCAGGCATTATATTGTTTATAACATATTTTTTATTTTTCAACGCAGACGAAGTTGCGGGAAACAGCTAGTAGGTACCTACCTAGTCTATAAACGAAACTATTTCGGTATTATTTCATAAATAGTTTCATTATATTATGTAGTTGTTATTATTTTCATTTGTAGTGTCACTTATATTAAAATTCAGCTTCCGTATGTTTGTGTGCACAAAACTAGAAAAATAGCCGATTTTACAAAACATTGCATTTTAACATTTTTATTCGGTATTCACTTATTCAGCTAGTACCTAATAGTTTAGGCGAATATTTTGTGACCCCACTTAACGCCATCTAGTATACGTGTTACACAAATGCAGTATAAATTAGTAATAGCTGACATCGAGAGAGGGCGTATATATATCGGACAAATATCATACTTACATTTATGTATAAATTAAATGATTGCATGCATAGACTTTTAGATAATATCCATCAAAATAATATCTGTAAATATTATCAAAAAGTCTAATTATAATAAGGCTGCCTTAGGTAGTCTTGTAAGACATTTAATATATGGCCCACAACAAAATTAAATATCAGTTGGCTTACCATGCCATTGTTATTTCATTTAATGTAAGCAAATTGTATAAAATCAATATAAAATTCTGTGAAATTCAGATAAATTCTAAATTAGTCTTCCATTAAATTTCACAAACTTAATTTATTAAAATTAATTAACTACCAAAATATTATTTGGATAGCTGTAAGCCTCTATTTAAGGAACTCCATATTTTACCCTTGCCATGCATGTTTACATATAAAGGAAATTTGTACATTTGGATGGATTTATCATCGAGAATACCTACTACAAAAACAATTATGACATGAGTAAAACAATCACACAACAAATTATAAATGCCAACTGCTAAACTTAATTGACAATAATGTTTTCAAGTGTCCCCCATAAATTTAATTTAATTTAATAATAAACTACATGTTTATAGTACTATCATTAGCCACAAAAAATATTATAGTTAGTTACTAATGTCACAAATCACAATTAACCATTTTTTGTTCAATGGAAAAAATCATGATGTTATAAAAAATCAAACTCTGGGAGCTTTAATCGAAAATTCTACGAATCGATATAACAAATGATACGAATAACACCTGAGATAATAGCCTGACATCTTTAGTGCCAACGGTGACAATGGTGGTGCACAATTATTTATATTTGTAGACTATCCGTCAGGAACCTAATATTTTGCCAGGATAAAAAGTAAGCCTATGTTATTCTAGGTAATAATGCATCTGTATGCCAAATTTCATCCAAATCTGTTAAGCCGTTTTTGTGTGAAAGAGTAACAAACAAAACATCCATCCCTCCTCACAAACTTAGGTAGGATATATTTGAACGCCTTAAGGGTAGGATGTAGCGGATGCTAAAAATCAACTTTAACTTTAAGTTACAATAAATGTAGATGACAAGATAACAATGGTTCCATACATTTCCAATCAAGAATATAGTCAAATTGAATGGCAAAAATTAGTTGATAAAATTAAATATTGTAAGTACATAGGTACATTACATATACAGTTTATAGATAGTAAGTTGTATCCACTTACTAAACTTGTCCTTACATACATTGAAAAACAAATATTAAGGACAATGACATTATAATCATTAATTTTATTAACATATTATGTTGGAATTTTAATATTGTAAATATTGTGCAACACAACAATAATGATATTCTATGAGTCAGACCTTGAAAGTAGGTAATTGTAACAATTTGACAATCTAGGTTTGTAGATAGATGGTTTGTAGAGGAAAAGTAGATCATGAAATTATTTAGGGAAGTTTATTTAAACCTTTTGTAATACATTCAAATGATAACGCGGAAATGGTTTCTTGTTTTCGTAATTTTTTGTGACTGTGTATCAACACAAAGAAAATATTAATGAAAAGAACTCACGTTTTGTGATTCCTCTTCCAATACGGCCATAGTTTCAAAGTCGATGTTCATTTTGTACTTTTACTTTTGTTCTGTAACACTTTCAAACAGGGAATAACAAAATTTCAACAAAATAATAAGAAAAAGGGTCTGATTTAATCCAAAGCTGATATTTGTTTACAAACTTGCAAATATTGCAAGGTCACTTGACATATTTTGGTAAACATGTCACGTGACGTCACTTCCCAAGAATTTATCGACCACTTCGATCAGTAATTTTTTTTTAATATACATTTTATGAAACATGTATTATACATTAATTGATTTTAGTGTCTAATATTTTTTGTTATGAACAATGCGAGTCAATTAAAATATAAACATATTTGAGTTTATATTGGTGTCCATCTTATATCTGGTTAGTCTGTGGCCTAATGTAATGTATGTAATCTCTACTGTGGTTAATGGTGGTGGTTATAGATGATTTGGCACAGCTGAAGGCGCGAAATTTTGAATTAAATAATTATAATATAAACTGATCATGTCATAATTATGTACTTTTCATTTTCCAAAGTTATTATTATTAATATCATATCAAGAGCACGATTGATGTGATCTCAACTAGTAACAGAACATAACGATATAATTATATAGTTTCGTACATGAAAAGTATTTTACGTGGTTTCATAAGAAGAAAAAGTAACTAGTTTCGTACGAAGAAGAATTATTATAATACTTCATCGAAATTAGAAATCAGTTTCGGAAATTCAGTTTTCTACACGGGGTCGATTTTAATATGCTTTATCAATAAATATATTCCAACTTTATTCCAATAGGTTTTATAATAATTCAAAACAATAGGGCTATTGAGGCTATTCCCACTTGTTCAATTGGACTTTTTAGTATCAGTAGTTCAAGATTTTCATATTCACTCCACACGTGTTATCAGAACTAAATACAGTAGTGCCTAGGTAGTGCCTCTATAATATATTTTGAAAATAATATATTATATTGATTTTTTTTATTTTATTACTTATATACAACTTACAATAAGTCTGTGTTCATTCATGGTTCATTATAAAGAACGTCCTTGAAACGGTGAATCGCAGATATTATGAGCACATTATTCACGACACTCACGTCACGTAAAACCGAACGCACTTTGATCTGTGGCACTTTGTAAGTAAACATGGCCACGGCAATTGTTAGTTCGGCTCGTCAGGGTAAATAAATTATATTTTTAAATAAAAACAGTTGCGAATGCAGTACAAAACTATTTATAGATATATAAAATTTCATAATAGTGTTGTTAATAATGTTTGAAAGTTATAGTTATGTGTTGAATTTTAAGTGTGAAAAGTTTTCTATGTGACGTTGCACATCAGCTGTTCCCATATAATAGTTGTTATTAAAATTAATCAATTAAAAATTAATACGGAAAATATGCCATTACTTCACCATGTTACTAAAAAAAAATCTTAATTTTAACGTATTATTGTTTAGTTACGCAACGAACGTTTTAAACGAAAAGTTCAAAGTTCAATTTTCATTTGTTTTGATTATTTCTATAATTATTTTTAAAAAGTTATATACGACATTTTTCCAGTGGGGAGGCTAACAAATGCTGCAAGGAGATTATATTCAGATGCTTACCCTAAAATAACAACACATTATACAATTCATCCAAGAGATAAGGATCCGAGATGGAAAGGTATGTGTACAAAACCGATATGATAACCTTAATTATCGTTTTTAAATTATATAAGTAAACAATAATTAAATTATCAGCGATAATAACTAAGTTATTTTTTATATCACTAAGTAAAGAACTCGTGTAGTTTTTTGTACTAACATTCGAAGAAGTTAATGCTGGAATAAATAAAAAGTTTCTATGAAAATAGTTACCTTATGTTACCTTATATTGTAAATTGAAGAAGATCATATGAAGAAGATTCCGCCAAGACACCTTTTCAATAAATTTGTAAAATGCATTTAATATATATACCTACAGTAAAAATATAAAAAGTAGCTCTTTTTTATAGAATGGCTGACGTCCACTTGATGGTAGGTGGCTATCGTCGTCTATAACACAAGCAAGTGCGCTTCCAATTACATTAGAGTTAAGGATAGGGAAATGGGCTATGGCATCCCTTACTGCCCAAATGACTGCAAAATACAGTGTGCCCTGCTACTACTTTCGAAATCCAGACCTAAGTTTCCAAAGTTGACCCAGTCGGGAATCGAATCCGGGACCTTTGAGACACAGTGTTAAAGCAAAAACTCATCCTACAGGCTCTTCAAATAACCAAGGGATCATGTTATTTTTATTTTTCCTTTATTATACAAATGTAAAACCTGTAAGAGCTGTGGATTTTGAATGAATGAATGAATGAATAAATAAGTAAATAAAAATAAGGCTAATTCGTGTTTATAGTATATGATTTATAAGCTGCCAGTGAAAGTGTTAATTTAATGTAGATGCAAATATGGAGCGCATGGCGGAGGAAACGGACATCCTCATAATTGGAGGAGGCCCAGCTGGAATGGCAGCTGCCATCAGAGCCAGACAAATAGCTGAAGAGAAAGGAGCGGTGAGCTAACTAACATTATATACTAATTAAATTTTTTTAAAGTGAGGACTTAGCAGAAAAGCACTATTTTCTACCCTAACTTGACTTCTTAGAGTAACGTTAAGACTTAGATTAAAATACAGTTAATAACAGACTATATTTAAAAAAAATTTTACGTTTATACAAAAAAAAGTCCATTTTTTGACAAAAGAAAAATAGTATATTAATGCCCAAAAAATTTGTTTTTAATCTTAAGTTCTATACTAAAGTTTTAACTTGCTACTTTGTTTTTTCATATTTTACACGATATTTAAGAAAAATCCGTGAACTCTGAGATGCTGTATTTGTTATGCAATATTGCACTTATTAGGAGACCTGTGATATGATGAGCGGATTTATCCATTTTCTTTTTGCTTGGCTGTTACAGGCTTAATATTAACTTGTCTATAACTTTCCAAGTAAATTGTTCCATATACAAATAAAAAGAGAAAAAAAATATCTTGTGTGAAATATGTGAATGTGAAAATAATTTTCGCCTACAGTAGTAGGTATTGTAGGTCCAGTAGTAGGTTTTATATGGGGCTATTTCCAGGAAGTACGAGTAACACTCTTGGAGAAAGCTGCAGAGATAGGAGGTCACATTCTATCAGGAGCATGTGTAGACCCTATTGCGTTGAACGAACTAATACCCGATTGGAAAGAGAAGGGTGCTCCGTTTGACACACCTGTCTCGGCGGACAAGTTCGGTCTACTTACAAAGAGCGGGAGGATACCTATTCCAGTATTTCCAGGTAATCTATAGTAATGGATAAAATTGAAGTGTCTCTTTGTTTTGTCAATATAAGTACCTTATGGTACTTACAACAAAAAGCCATTATTTAAAAATTTGTTTATTGTTTCCGGCGAATCTGTTATCGAGCGATAATCTAAACATAAAAATCGAACATCTGGTTTATACTCATATAGTCAGTTATATTGCTTTACTATTTTTTTGTATTTTTTTTGTACATATTTATAAATAATATTAGAATATCCATGTTTTTACAAAAAATATGCAATGAGGTATCTCATTACTGAAAGTTTATTGTAATAATGACCCATTGATATTTCACACTGATGAAATTCTAATTATTTTTAAACAAAGAAAGATACAAACAGAGGTGGACAGCCACTTTATTTTATACTATTTATATAAATATAAGAGATTATGTTAATTTCCAGGCTTACCTAACTACAACCATGGCAACTATGTGGTAAGGCTGGGCCACTTTGTACGGTGGTTGTCAGAACAAGCTGAAGCAGCTGGTGCCGAGGTAATTACGACTAATTAATAACAATTTTTTTCTTCCTACTAATTCCAAAAGCAACTCCTTAGCTAGTTATTAGAATAGGATTAGCCGTTAGGCTTCTCTTAGGCTCTCAAAATTCATAGAAACAGTATTTACATAATTGTTTCTAACTAATATTGTGACAAAAGGACAAAATCAGAGGATTTTTTTTTTTACTTATACTTTTGAGAATTTGCTAATTTTAAGTATTTCTTAATTTCCGTAATGGTTATAAGTTTCCATACGAAACTGATTGATCTCTTAATATACCACATAATATCTCTTCTTACTGCACCATGATATAGTAAAAACTATAATATTTTGAATTCCAAGTTTTTTTTTAAATCCAACACCTTATTTGTGCGAAAAGATGATCAGTAGATACTTTTGAATAAGTAAACACATATAGGTGCAAAAAAATAATAATACAATCAAATGACTTTGTGGTCAACTGAGCCCACACTCTGCTTAGTCCGCGGGCGTATTTGAATGATGGAAGCATTCTTGCATTCGTGTTTTTATTTATATACTAGCTGGTGCCCGCGACTTCGTCCGTTTTCTGTATAAAAGGTACCCTATGTCATTTCTGGTGTCCCAGACACGTGTATGCAATATTTCATGGTGATCCGTTCAGTAGTTTTTGCGTGAAAGCCTAACAAACAAACTCACATTCACATTCACATTTATAATATTAGTAAGGGTACATAATGATAAGAATATATTATTATTATTGAAACGTGTGAAAGGGAGGGAAGCGTGCGCTATTTGATTTGTTTTGTTTCAAATGTGAGGTGTGGCCTGGTTGCGCCGGCGCAGAGCTCTTGTATCGGCCGGACGGCTCACTTAAGGGAGTTGCCACAGGAGACGTTGGCATCGCTAAAGATGGCAGCCCTAAAGACAACTTCGAACGGGGCATGGAGTTCCATTCCAAAATCACCATCTTCACAGAAGGTAATTTTGGACAACCCTTTTTTTTAATGTTAACATTGGCAGTCAAGTTGACGGTCCACTTGATGATAGGTGGCAACCATCGTCTCTATAGACATAAGCAACGTCACAGGTGCTGCCGAATACAGTAGGGTTAAGGTTAAGGATAAATGGTTAAGTTTGACGACACGTTTGGTCTAGTGGCTAGTAACCCTAGCTGTTAACCAAACGGTCACGCGTTCGAATCCCGCTAGGGGCAAATGTTTATGTGTTAACATTTTACTTTTGTGCCTGAGTCATGGATGTTTTGTATTTATAATATGTATGTATTTACAAAAAAAAGTAATCTATATGTAGTATATCAACTGTCTGGTATCCTTAATACAAGCATTAGTTGTTTACTTTGGAACTAGATGGTGCTGTGTGAAATGTGTGAAGATATTTATTTATTTATTTATATTATTATTTTATCGCTATTGTCATTGTTTATTTTATTGTCTCGTATTAATCGTTGAAACATTATTGTTTCCAGGTTGCCACGGGCATCTAACAAAAATGGCGTCAAACAAATTTAATTTGAGAGAAAACTGTGAGCCTCAGTCGTACGGTATTGGATTGAAGGAGATATGGGAAGTTCAGCCAGAGGTACGTTACATTTTATTCACATATTTATCCTAAAACAAAGCTTTAAGGGCACGTTGTACGAGCGAGTGAAGTCAGACTTAGATATTTGGAAGAATTTGTTGTCTCAACTTAGTATATTGGGAATAACCGAAGATAGAATCTGACACAATATTCGTATATTCACGGCACTTATTCAACTAGCGAAAATAATAAAACAAATGCCAGCAATTCCAAAATTTTATAGATTGTATCTATTGAGAATCAATTGTTTTTTAAAATTTAAATTATAGCTAGGATAATTTAATGGAAAACATTTTTGTCTTTTATTTGTCAGTTACAAGAATTGAACCCGCGAAAATGTCACAAATTTTTCATATTTTAGAAATTAATTATACTAGATATAAAATTAATTTCAGTTGTTTGTTTTATATTTTATCATATTTTATCTGAGACTAGCTATTTCACGTGTCTTCACCCTCATAACTTTATAAAATATAGCATAATATGTTACTCGCTGATAATTAGATGTCTATAGGTGAAAAAATTTTCTTAAGTCGGTCCAGTTGAGTTTATTCATTACAAACATCCAACAAATCTTCTCTCTTTATAATATTAGTATAGAAATTTCACTTTTTTTTTACGTATTGCTGCGACCATGTAAGCTGCTCGAGTTGGTTGACGGTTAGGAATAAAAATGTTGATTACTAACCGACAAACTAAGATAGGTTAAGAAAATAAATTCCTAACCGACCAACCAGGTGGACAGCGTGGTTAGTCGGTTAGGAATAGACGGGAAAATGGCTCTTAACACTTGTTCTTGAACATTTCAGAAACATCAGCCCGGCATGGTGGAGCACACGATCGGGTGGCCTCTAGACAAGAACACTTACGGTGGCTCCTTCATCTATCACTTGAAGACTCCCGAAGGAGAGGCTCCTCTTGTCGCCGTGGGATTCGTCGTGGGACTGGATTACTCCAATCCTTACCTGAGTCCGTTCAGAGAGTTCCAACGGTTCAAAATGCATCCGTATGTCAAACCTTTGTTCGAAGGTCAGTTGTTATTGCACTTATTTTCTGATGAAAACAATCCGCTATTTGACTAATTTTAGAAAATCGTTTTAAATTATTCTTTATTACATAATAAACACACTACATTTATATTTCCGGGATATCTACTGTATTATTAATAAAAATCAATGTTAAAGTTTAAATTTCCGAAACCGCGCCAAAAACGCTGTTTCTGTAATGGTCTTTGATACGTGTGACGTCACACAACACAAATGAATGATGACACAGATAACTAATTTTAAGGGAATAAACACTATTTATTACTCTATGTCTGATATGTTTACTAACGTATGACGTCATCAGAGTTGCAACCACTCACAGGGCGTTTCGGCGACAAGATAAAATTTCAAAAATTATGTTTTTTTTTTCATATAATTTGCAAAAAAATATACATAATTTAGCTTAAAATAAATGTTTTTTTTTTGTACGCTATTTTCTGATAATGACCACAATTTTTACTATATTTTTAATATTGTCAAATATTAAAAATATAGTAAATTGTGTGTGTTGACTGTTTCAGGAGGCACGCGTGTGGCTTACGGGGCTCGGGCGCTGGTAGAAGGCGGTTGGCAATCGATTCCTAAAGTGGCCTTTGCCGGCGGTTGTTTGGCAGGAGACTCTGCCGGCTTCCTTAACGTGCCTCGCATTAAGGGCACTCACAACGCCATGAAGAGCGGTACCATACTCTTTCTTATCCTCCTTTGAACATAGTTGGCTAGTAACACAAGTAACACCACAGGTGTTGATCCATATTTAAATTTAGTTGTAGCACTACATCGTTCGTCCACGTTGTTGCTCAACACACGTCTATACTCGGTGACTTTAGTCCTTCAACTGAAGCGACGCGGTGACAAGGAACAAGTCACACAAGTCGCCAGACTTGTCGTGCGAAGTCTGGCGACGTCGCTCAACATCGCCCGACATCTCTAGCGATACATATCGCGCGACAATTGTCCTAATGAATACGATGATAAGGTTCAAATCAGTCATGCAACATTTACATTATTCTTCTTTTTATTAGAAATTATCGAGAATGATAGCATGTATAAAAATATCCAGTGGACACTTCTTCTCAGTGTTGAGAGTTTATCAAAGTTGTGTTCCCTTGAAAATATGCAATTTTGAATTTGAAACTAAAGGTATGTTGGCTGCGGAAGCCGCCATGGAACTGATAACGTCTGGAGAGGCGACTCACGACACTGGCGCCACCCCAACCAACTAC
Source organism: Synanthedon tipuliformis (assembly GCA_947623395.1). Taxonomy (NCBI): domain Eukaryota; kingdom Metazoa; phylum Arthropoda; class Insecta; order Lepidoptera; family Sesiidae; genus Synanthedon; species Synanthedon tipuliformis. The sequence continues at coordinate 4,051,841 of OX392428.1, read as the reverse complement.
GAGGACAAACTGAAACAGTCGTATGTCTACAAAGAACTCAAGGTGAGACGATCCATTTTGAACCCTATTTATATGTTTTTATTATTAAAAATCGAGTGAAATATAAAGAAAGTGGTCTCGGCCTGGTCTTGGCACAGATATGTGCCAACACAGACGATCCTCTGATCGCTGTGAAATTTTGCATACAAATTGTCAGATTGTTTAACATTGTTTTAAATTGTTATTTTATTATTACTTCAGCAAGTGCGCAACTGTCGTCCGTCATTCCATACGAAACTAGGCTTGTACGGCGGAGTCGCCTACTCAGCATTTTCGACGATGCTGCGAGGCACCGAACCTTGGACCTTCTCACACGGAGGTACATTTACACTTCACGCTTCTAAACATAAATTCTAACATATTCCATTGTTCCATTTGAAAGATTATAATTATAATGATGCCCGACGCAAAAACGGGGTGTTATAAATTACTGCGAAAACCAACTACTAAGTCTGTATTTAAATATGAATAACGCAATTTCAGGTGCTGATTACTCCAAACTGAAGCCAGCCAAAGAGTGTGAGCCGATTGATTATCCGAAGCCGGATGGAGTCATTTCATTCGACCTGCTCTCTTCTGTGGCTCTAACAGGTACATCACTCTTAGTGCTGAAAACTAATTAATACAATCTACAGAAATATTTAAAGACTAATTTTCGTAATTGCTTACGGACACCTAATAAGAATAATGTAAATAACAGATGTTTTCAAAATATTCTTCATAACTTTATAAATTTTATTTTTTGAAATTTTTTCGTGAGTCAAAGTGTTGGTATATTTTAATTGCGATCCGAAAATATCTAAATTTCCCTTTTTTCGGAATATTTTATTATCAGGTGAAGTTTTAAATATCATGTTTTGTTCCGTAAAATCATCAAGGTTATTTATTACACTAAATATTCTAGCCTCCAATACGATTAACCTAAGTACTAGTATATTAATTGTATTCTACACGATTCGCATACCGAAATATTTTTTCAAATAGGTGCAGTAAGTTCCGCAGATTAAGTTGAACATCAGATATGCCGATGGCCACTCGATGGTAGGTGGCTAACGTCGCCTTTAACACAATTAACGCCACATATTATGCTGTCATAGTGGTATAATTAAAAAAATAATACCACAGGACAAGAATCGAGTGTATATAGAACTAGCTTGGTGTCTATTTTTGTCTTATTGATATTGAAATGTTGATCCATTTTGTTAGGTACAAATCATGAATCAGATCAACCGCCACATCTCACTCTCAAGGATGATTCGACGCCCGTGAAGCAAAATCTGGCAGTTTACGACGGACCTGAGGCCAGATTTTGTCCTGCAGGTGAGTAAATCATTAGCAAGCTTCGAAGAGAGGTCACTCTCAGGTGACAACCTTGAAATGTTCTAAAATCCAATGAGAGGGGGATTTCAGGTGACAACCCTGAAGTGGTCTAAAATTTGAAGAGAGTTTCCTTCAGGTTTCAGGTGACAACTCGCCATTTCAGGTGATAACCCTGAAATGGTCTAAAATTCGAAGAGAGATCCCTTTCAGGTGACAACCCTGAAATGGTCTAAAATCCCAAAAGGGGTTACTTTCAGATGACAACCTGAAATTGTCTGAAATTCGAAGAGAGATCTCTTTCAGATGACAAGAATCATGAAATTGTATATGAACCGAAGAGAGGTCACTTTCATGTGACAACCTTCAAATAGTATCGGAATAGAAGAAAGGTTCCTTTCAGATGACAACCTGAAATCCGAAGAGAGGTCGTCCTTCACCCATCGTTTACCAGACTAAAATTATATCTTATCAATGTTTATCTATGAGAAAATAAATCCCGACTGTTTTGCTTATTAAAATATGCTCATAGATATCCTTATTTAAACAAAAGCGTCCTTTTCTATTAAACTCCATAGTAAGCTTAATGTTTATCATTATTTATTTTAAAAACGTACAAGTGGCCCAATATTATATGATACATCCGAACTGCCAAACCTTTTAATATTAGTATGATATTAATAGAAATAATAATTGTTTTGTAGGTGTGTATGAGTTTGTACCAATGGAGACTGGCGATGGTCAACGGTTACAAATAAACGCACAAAACTGCATACATTGTGAGTATACTTTTGACTGACTAAAATTAACCATTTTTATTTATTTTTTATAAAATATAATCTTTAATATATTCATTTTCCTTAATGCAAATAATAATAATACCTATCTTAGATATATAAAAAAAACTAGTGAGTGATCCGCTCCCGGCTTCGCCCGGGGTGCAATAAAATGAAATTTTATCAAAACCGGTTCAGTAGTTTCGGAGTTCACTATATTTTTTACATACATATTCATGCACTTGACTCTACATACTTAAATAATAGAAATAATTTAGAACAAATGAATAAAACATATTTTATAATAAAATAAAATAAATGTACATATATTATGGTGATTTATTTCCTCAAAATCTCTCTTTTAAACCATTGAAAAATCTACTGAAATGTATGTGTTTTTAAATTTTTACAGGTAAGACATGTGATATTAAAGATCCTTCTCAAAATATCAATTGGGTAGTGCCTGAGGGTGGTGGCGGTCCTGCCTACAATGGGATGTAACTTTTATTCTTTAATAGCTCTTTTATCCCTGTGACCACAACTAAGACAGTCATTAGTTCTTATTTTAAATATTCTCATATCTATTTTTTTTTATCATAGCTTAAAATTCTATAAAATATCATTCAATGTTCTCATAGTTAATAGTTTTTATCATAGCTTGAAATTTTATAAAATACTAGCTGACCCGGCAAACGTTGTTTTGCGAAAAAATAAAAATAAAAATTGGGATGGACCACCCTTAACATTTAGAGGTATGAAAAATATATGTTGGCCGATTCTCAGACCTATCCGATAAGCACACAAAATTTCATCAAAATCGGTCTAGCCGTTTCGGAGGAGTTTGGCAACAAACACCGCGACACGAGAATTTTATATATTAGATTACATGTCAAATTACATAGACCAGTGAAAATGATATTTTATATTTAAATATTAAAAATGATATTTTATATTTAAATATTGAAACTGAATAATATTTATTTTATTTGCCTTTTTCTATTAGGAACGATTAAAGTTTGTTTAGTAGACTGAAAAATTTAAATTGTCTTTAACCAAATAAATGTTGAAAAAAATACAAAGGAAAAATGTAATGAAAACTTTCGATAAAATAGAAAAATGTAATTTCTATTGTAAATAGAAAATTAAAAATAGAATATTATTTTGAATTTTATGCTTTTCAATATATATTTTTTTGTATGTAAACTGATTAGAATGAAACAAACACTAAAATGTTACGGGAAGCTTTTGCTACAATAAATCAGTGAAAACTGTATTCAAATCGGTCAAGCCGTTTTTGAGATTAGTGTGACTAAAAACTATTTTTTTGACCTCTGTATTGTTTTTTGAAAAAATATTTAATGTATATTACCTATATATTACATACACGACTTGTTTAATATATTTTATTTTTATTAATTTCTTTCAAAATCGAACGGCTATTTAAAATTTATTAAATATTCTAATTTTCATCTAAAAATATATACTTTTGTTAATTGGTTTACATGTATAAATATTTTTAATTTATTTTTTATTAAATCATTGTAGTTCATTAAATTGAATTGTCGTATAGCGTGTGTGATTGATGAATACCTTTTTTTTTTAAATTTTCTTTCTTCAGAATAAGTGTAGAAAAATCACAATAAATCCAATTTTTTTTCTTATATAGCTATGTAGCTTTTTTGAAGATTTTAGTCGATTATGGAAACAAACTATCTCAAACAAGAGCTTTGTAGCGTGTTCAGTAAAAAAAATTGTGTACATGGATGTATTTTATTAAATACAATATAGATTTAAGTGTTAATTTTATACAAAATGTTATTAAAATATATGTATTTTAGATATATGTATGATGAATTTTATTTACTTAGAAATTTAGCCTCCGTCCACTTGGCTCCAACTGGATCCTTGCATATTTTTTTTTGCCTTACTATTATATAACTAGCTGGCGCCCGCGACTTCGTCCGCGTGAAAAAAGTAGCCTATCATGTGTCCCGTACGTCTAAATGTTTATCTACCAAGTTTCATGAAAATCAGTTAATTCGTTTAAGAGTTATGGAAGAACATACATACATACAATACCTACACTTACAGATTTATTGTTAGTATTGATTGATATGCCCTCTAAAAGTTACAATAGGACAAAAAATATAGTTTAATATAACTAAACTAAAATTATAATAGTGTCCCTTTGTGGTTTGAAACCCTATTTATGACTATCTACGTGAAAAGTAGAGGGGGAGGGGGTAACAAATTGTAAAAAATGGGTCACGTAGTAATAGGACGTTCCCCTACCTACCTATATGGAAAATATCTTCTTATTCATAGATTTTAGGACTTTCTTCTTCTTTTTTAATGTCTTGGCTCCATCAGATTTTCTCCAATGATTTTGCTAGTGTCATTAGTAAAAATAGCAATTTGTAATAGCCTTTTTTTTTTAATTTTGAAATTGAAATTAAAATCAAAAGTGATCCCGAGACTAGTCAGTTAAGTCAAGTCCAGTCAAGTCATAATTTTTCTTAGTTTTCCAAAACAGTAAAGTACAAAGCAGTCAAGTCAAGTCCGAAGCCTCTTTTAATTAAAATTAAAATTAAAGGTAGCAGACGCCGAGGGCCGAGACTAGTCAGTCAAGTCAAGTCCACAATTTTTTTGAATTTTTCAAAAGTCCGTCAAATCAAAAGTAGGGACTTTTATCAAACGGTTTTATTACTTTCTTAACGTCATCTGTCACGATCTGCACTCCATAGAGTAACTCTATCACAAGTCAAGTCACTATAGCATGTAATATCCGGGTTGTTTTAAAGTGATTTATTGATAAATTATTATTTAATGTAGCCGAAATTATAGTCATGATCGTGCCCTTCGCGTTTTTATTGCTTATGGCAAGTGATATTTCTTTATTAAAGCGCACCTTTTGCACATTTAATTTAATTTCTGTATACGTAGCTGGTATGTTTGAAGAACAATTGCTGATTATATTGTACTAGCTGTTGCACGCGACTTCGTCCGCGTAACTTTATAAAATATAACCTATCTTTCTCGCTGCTTTAGTATTGCTAGTATTGCTATAACCTAGCTACGACCTATGTATGTAATAAACTAATGAGTAATCATTGTTATACATAGTATGGATGGAATTGATAAGTGTTCGAGTTGAAAAGTGATCTCATAATACCTAAATTTTTCAAGAATAAATTAGTACCAATTTATGGAAACGCGAAACTCTTCCCTCATAACAAAACGAACAACCGCATAATTTTGAAGCCAACATTCCGAGAATGATATAATGACACTAAAGTAAACCCGAGGAATCTGTTCACGTAGCCTACCCCGTTTTATGGCGCGAAAAATTAACTGCTAAGACCTCTGATACCTCGTTTCTTTCTGTCCGAGGAATATCCCATTGAATTTTACTAGCCCTAACCCTATGTAGATAAGTTTTGTATATGTATCTCTAAAACAGCGACGCGTTACAACTAAAATAATTAGATAAGTAGGAACACTGGCATATAGTCAGGCTTCGTTCACTAAACTTAAAAATCTTAGAACTGGAAGTCAAAAATTAAGTCAATAATTTTTCGCTTAGGTATTATACTAGCTGGTGCCCGCGACTTCTTCTGCGTTGAAAAAAAATTGGTGTAGGTACGATACTATTGCCAGGCGTTGGATTTTCATATGATCCCTCGGGATTTTTTCTGGATGAAAGGTACCCCATGTCCTTTTCTGAATACAAAACAAGGTGTATGCAAAATTTCATGATGATCGGTTGAGTAGTTAAGGCGTGAAAATGCAACAGATAGAGAGACAGGTTACTTTTACATACACCCGAATTGAGATAATACTTACTATAATTCCGCTGCATATACCTTATATTTCGATGTTTTCAATGAGTGTTGATTGATTTACATGCTATGTTGTGTTACAACAGATTCTTAATTTTTTATTATTAGGTGTCGATAGGAAATATTTCCAATATTTTCGAACTTTCTATTGAAAGACCATAGAGGGTAGTAATCACAATAGAAAATGCCCTTATAAGTGAAAACGTTTTCTTAATGTGTGCTGGTGCGAAAGTAGTTAGGCTAATAGGTGTTATAAAGAGAAGATTTGTATTATTGTATGTTCGTAATGAATAAACTCAAAAAATACAAGGCCGATTATAAAAATTCTTTCACCTATGAAAAGCTATATTATCAGCGAGTTACATAGGCCATATTTTGTAAAAAAATATGGCCAGCTAGTATAATATAAAGTTTTGGATGAAAACAAAAATCTGAAATTAATTTCTATACCTACTTAATTTATAAATTATCTATCACATTTGACACTAGAGCAATAAAAGGCCTAGTATCATGTAAGATCTTTCTAAACAAACCTTTATCGATTGGTCGGACTCTGTGAAGTGATTATTATAGACGAGCAAGTATATATAAAGCTAGGAAGGGGGTTCATCTGAAAAATTACCGACCCCGATGGTCTTTTTATGGCTTTCATAAAACAACCCGCGATAGATTGCCTATTAAAATAATTTTCCATCGCGTAAACGTTACGCCCGTAACCCTTTTATAGGCGACAGTGCACCTGCCTCCGTATTTCATTGGACATTTTTCATAACAACAAAACGAGCATTGATATTAGCAAGCTTCTCTTGGTATAGGTTTTACTGATAACTCAAACATTGAAATAACAGCACGTGTGCTGTTGTGTTTTGGCGACTCTATTTTTTTATAAAAGTCAAGGCAGTTGTAGATAAAATTTCAAAATATAAGCGAATTCGTCATTATTATAGGCTAACCAACAAACCAGGTTGACAGTTAGGAAAATAAATTCCTAACGGACTAACTAGGTGCACAGCGTGGTTTGTCGGTTAGGAATAGACGTTTTCAACTCGTATAATCACTTTTTTTTTCAATTTCATTTTCCTAGAATATAATATGTGTCATGATAAAGAAAAGAGAATAAATCAATCATGAAAACGACTAGTAAAATGTGTCTGCATAGAATTTAATATGTAGGTATATTTATTGAATAAATTATATATATATAAATAACTAGCGATCCGCCCGACCTGCCTCTTTTACAGCTCTTTTTAATAGTTAGAACCATATTAAAATTCGTTGGGTGCTTTATTTTACAACATATATAAATATAACTAAAGAGAAAATCTATACTATCTATACTATAATATTATAAAGCTGAAGAGTTGTTTGTTTGTTTGAACGCGCTAATCTCAGGAACTACTGGTTCGAATTGAAAAATTCTTTTTGTGTTGGATAGATCATTTATCGAGGAAGGCTTTAGGCTATATAACATCACGTTGAGACTAATAGGAGAGAAGTAGAAACAGTCGGAAATGTGGAAAAAACGGGGAAAATTATTCATCTTTGAGGGCTTCCGTTGCGTGCGCTGCGAAAACCGTTTGAGATACCAAAATGATTCTTAAAATAACTCCACGCGGACGAAGTCGCGAGTACCAGCTAGTATACTATATACGTACCTATTATTGTATATAACTACTATTTTATTAACTGTGTGTTATTTTGTTCTATTACGTAAATAACATTATCTGCGAAGATTAACGTAGAATGTAATCAGTTTGGGCCTTAATTCAATATTAAGAAAATTGTTGCGTTGGCGTAGTAAAAAAATAAGATGTTTGGAGGCGAAATTTATAAGAGTAATATAAAGTTGGCCGCCGCTAACACCCTATTTCGGCTTGATGGGCCATTAAACATTTTTACGATGTAAATTTGTTTAGACCTCAACCCTTAACCTTGGCCAAACAATTCCCTTCGCCATACTTAAGTACCAATTATTATAATGAAACTATTGAAAATTATTAAATTTTCAATTTAGTTACAATAGCAAAGTGTTAAGTGTTACAGTTTACAGTACCAAATACATTTATTTGATGCATATGTTAAATGCTAGGACTAAAAAAAATTAAAATTTTCTCAGTTTATTTAAAAATTAAAATGATTAATATCAATCATTTATGTACGCTTCAAAAATTAAATCTATTAAAAAAATTTGAAATAGGCATGATGATTTAAAAAAAATCGCACCTTGAAAATTCTGCACGCAACAACCAGAATAATCTATTCTAAAACATGGTTGTAGTTTAAGAATTACCTAAACAAAAGCTTAAAATTATCTAAACAAAATTACACAACATTATTTTTATTGCAATGTAAGTTATAAGTAACATTTGTTTAAAAAAATGTTAAATGTCGGCCAAACAAATTTACCTTTCCTTTCCTCAAAATGTTTCAGCTTTACTTATCACTGGATCTTTCATAAACTCATTTATGCCGTCATTCCAGTTTCGCAAAGAAGAGAGAATTGAAAAAGTTTTGCCCGAATTTAATTCGAGTTTGTGAGAATTGAGGCGATTTGGCCTCTTATGTGTTATTTTATCCACTTTTACGGTTCCGGTAGCACATCTCCTAAATTATAATATTCTTTCTTCTCATGCATTGATAAAGTTTAGCCGCCTTTATATAAATTCATAGATTTTGTATTCAAAAGTATTAGAGTTGCCATATGAGGTTGGTTCCGGGCGGAATTCTAGCCCAATTGTTCTTCGGTAATACCTAGTGAAGGTTGCAAGTTAAGAAATGGGTTGAGATTTATTTGATTACAATATTATAATACCTAATAGTAGATTCACTACTTATAGAGTGAAGTTTGCGTTTTACTTTCTTGTTCCCACCGGCTCCAGGATTTCGTTCCCAGCAGCTTCAAGGATAGAGTCGGTAGGTAAGACTTATTTCTTATTTAACATTTTTTTTTCGCGGAGTTCTTGGGAATCAGCTTATGAAACTACTAGAATGAAATAACCGAAGCTCATTGGTTAATTAATGATTTGGATAATATCACGCTATGCCCTATTCGCTAATGCCTTGCGCGTTAGCCAATGGGTGCATACGGGTGATTTTCTTTGGGAGCTCGACTCTTGAAATAGATTTTTAAATATGTAATAATAAGTAGGTACATATATAATATCCTAGAAATATATAATAATATAATATCTATCAGAGTTCTCAATTACTTTGGGCACATGGGTAGCCCGCAGAGAACCAGAAAACTTGGGGAATCTAGTGGTGGTTAGAAAAGTGGATGGCAAGAGGTCTCGTGGCCGGTCTCCTAGCCGATGGTCAGACCAAGTTATGCATCTAACAGGGCTTATCTAACAGTTGCGAAGGCGATGAGAAAGGCTGAGGACAGGGTGGAGTGGGAACAGCTAGTAGTTGATCCCACCAAGGCATTTCAGAGTGGGCACGACCTTCAGCAATGAAGCAGCCGACTCTATATCTATCTATATAATAATATCTACATACAGGCTGAGGACGATTAGGATGAATATATAAGTAAACTTCTTTTTACAGTTTGCGTTAGAGACTTCCACTTATATTCTAAGTAAAAATGTGTCAAGAAACACTCTGCCAGGAATCCAAGCTTACCGCTCATCACTCACGCTGGACTGGTTAGCAGCCGAAGACAATAGGCAAAGGGAATTGGTTGAAGCATTTGAAAGCGACGCATCCTCTCCCAGTACCTCTAAAACAGACTGCATCACGAATTTGAGACCCTCCCCAGGAAAGGTCGCAAGATTGATGCTTCAACTTTTGAAGTAAGTACTATTTCTATTTTATCACCACTACCCTTTTCACAGGTAAATAAAAGCACGAGTGCTGTTGTTTTTCTGTGCATCACTAGGAGAGGCGATTCCTCAAAGTTGTATGAGCTGGCTCCGGGCGGACGCTTGTATGAGGTTCTTTGGTGCCGATACAATCGCCAAATGTAATTTGCGATGACTACTGAAATGCTTTTAGAGTTTTTTGGAAAACGCGTGTTATCTCACGATATTTTTCTTGACTACTAAGAGAAAGTGATAGTTATTTGTGCACCATACAAAAAATAAAAAATAAAACCGGGCGGGATCCGAACCTATGTCTAATATATTGGTAGTTGAGCGTACTTCCCACAACGATATTACTGCTCTGTAAATCTATTACTAATATAAATAATAATAATAATAGAATAGTAAAGATCTATACTAACATACGTCACCCACTGCCCGCTCATTGTTTTAGCAATAGAAAATATTTGTCTTTGAATAACAAACACACTGCGTATCATGTTCTAATTATTTTTAAAAGATCCTCGCCCTTTTCCCTTAGATTCCAACACGTCGTAAATCTACACTCAAAGGGGTTAGAAATTTAATTATGCTGATGGCTATAATTAATTTTAAAGCCTCTGAACTCTTTTTTACAATTACTTTATTCTCTTTTTACTTTATAATCCTATCGTTTAAATTGAGAAATATTTCTCGATTGTAGGAATTTAGAGGGGGACGAAGGCACTATAGTAACAGACTTGGTGCAGGCTTTGTTCCGAAGGAAATTACTCGTGGAAACCTCAATAATGGATAAGGAACCAGATTTGGAAGCATTGATGGAAATGCCCAGAGTTATGACGGGAGAGCCGCACACAACATTGCCAAGGATCATCGCCATGTCTTGGATAGCTGTTTCCGATCCAACCGCTATTAAGAAGGTTGGGATGTGTCCGCTGAAAAAGGTAACAATTTCAACCTCATAGTATTACCACAGCATAATTTCGTAAAGGTTGGTAGACTGGCTGACGGTTCACTTAAGGGTACACTGTCACTTAAGGACACAAGCAACACAAAGGAGGTGCAGGTGCTCTGCCAACTTTGCAGGAATTTACTTATGGCTCGTTTCAAGAGCACATATTGTATGTAACTAGTTGTTCTAAGGTTCGCGTGTCCGCGGGTTAAAATTTTTATCCAAGAAATGCGGATGAACTCCGCATTAAGATAACCAAATAAAAACTTGGGCTAAGCATTAATTGAAATAATCGTCTATCTATACCGTCCTGTTATACTATTAGTTCGATCAATTTAAGAACCCATCAGAGCACTCACCATTGTACAGCCGATATAACACACAAAAAGAGGTTACATCTCTTCTTAAATTAAGGGTTCCTAACACTTGTTGTGTAATTTCATTTTTGTCGCAGGTAACAAAGTATCTTTCAGTTAGAAAGTCCAAGTATGTAGCGAAGGACATGCGCGCACTTGAGCCAATATTTGCAAGGGTGACATTCATTATGGAAGATTTCATCCGAAATATGGCACTAATCAGCATTTACCAAAAAAGGAAGACTCAGGTATGTTATGTAGCTTTCTTAAAAGCATGACAATTACATATGTCTTTTCTTACCAAGGTTGTCATCACGTATTAAATTTTCTTGTGTTCCTATTGGTAGGTGACGAGTTAATTATTTAACCAGTCTCTTAAGACAAGGACTAACCTACCTAACACAATTTTTACCGAAATGAGCGCAACCCAAACGCAACCTAAAGTCCTAGGAATAAGGTGTAAATTTGCACAACAAATTTTGTAGCTTCTCGGAGACAACCGAACAGGTTGCCCTATGTCCTTTCTTGTATCATTGACAACGTGTCATGCATTATTTCATGATGATCGGTTGAGTAGTTAAGGCGTGAAAAGGTAGCAGACAGACAGACAGACAGAGTTACTTTCGCATTTATAATATATGGATTTCAGGCACCTATATTTGAAGCTAAAAAATTTTCGCGTGCAAGGAGACCACCGCGTACTACTCAAGAAGTGAGTGCAATGAGTTTGAAATTATTTCATTTTAATTATCAGTAATTACTATCTAGCTGTGCCCGCGAAACCTAACATTTTTTTAGAATAAAAGTATCCTATATTATGTTAACATACATAAACTTATAATGTAAACTATTTGTGTATCAAATTTTGTCCAAATCCGTTCAGCCGTTTTTGCGTGATTGAGTAACAAACATACAAACCTTTGCATTTATAATATTATTAGGATTTGATGGGCCTAAGTGATTACATTCTCCGCATACTTATCTTTGTTAATTATAGCGTATCCTTATATAGCTACTATAATTTAACAATTTTGATGTTATATGAACTAAATTACTGTAAGTTTTTTTCAAAAAATATCTTACAATTAATAATATTACTTAGTAGGATGGCAAACTTTCCGTAACATTTAGTGTTTGTTTCATTCCAATCGGTTTACAAACAAAAAAATTTATACCGAAATACTAAACACGGTACGAAAACCGCGCGAACGAATTTGCGGGCACAGTTAGGTTATTTATTTATTATAGTTCATAATGCCCCGGAAAATGATAAAAACCATCAAAAGACGCAAGATTGAATATCTTGGCCACGTGCTTAGGCACGATAGATGTCTGCTCCGATTGATTATGATGGGTAAGGTGGAAGGAAAGAGACGCGCTGGGCGAAGAAGAAAGTCGTGGCTCAGGAATATCAGAGAGTGGACTGGAATTGGCTCGGTCGAGCAGCTGTTCCAGTTGGCTCTTGATAGGGACCGGTTCAGGAGGTTGACGGCTGACCTTCAGGACTGAAGAGGCACTTAGAGAGAGAGAGATAGTTCATAATACGAATTTACTTAAAGCAATGCTTACTTTTTATTTCCTAATTGTTACTTTTTCTAATTTAATATTTTAGCGAAATGAACATATTTTCAGTTTTATTTCTCCACCGAAAATAAGCCAACCGCATTTTCTAATATTGAAGACTTACAACATAAAGCTGCAGGTGGACACTTTCGAATAAATAAATTTTTACCTGTCTCATATACATTTGTGATTATGTTTTGTTTTCAATAAAAATCTTATTGGGCGTCTGGTTTTCTATATTTTAGTTTTTTTGATATCTTTTATACTTACTTTAATTTAAAAATGTACGCTTCAAAAACTCGAGAATGGTAGACTGATTTTAAGGGTAATTCGTTTTGACTAGGTTTTGACCTAACGGAACGGTAGTATCGTAGATCTATCGTTTTGACATATAGAAAGAGAAATAAGCGGGGAAGTCAGGAGTGAATAGCTAGTTTATAAATAAATAATAAATAATTTGTAGCATGCTGGATTTATAACCTATTATAAAACCTTTATAAAACATAAATAAGACAGTTTATGTGTAAGTATTGCTTTTATATTTTCCAAGAGGAAAGTTCTTTTTCTGTTTTTAGAACCAATTATCCAATAGTCTATAAAATATAATTTCATGCGATATAAAATATATATAAATACTTCTCTAAAAACACTCAACATTGTTATTATATATCGTGACCAGACTAACTCTATGCTTTATTCTACATTTGATAGAAAAATTGTCAAATGGATCATTCCATAGACTATATTTTCATTGGTCATCCCTTCATGCACAGAGCCCCTAGAAATATTTCTCTCACAATATTATCACGTTCACAGAACACTATATTACTCAATGCAAAAAGTCATTTTGGCAATTAATATTTAATTTGATAGCTTTTATTTTTTTTACTTACTTTTTATTACACGAAAATGATTTAAGTTTCACATCAGAATGTTTAACTTATGAGTATGTAAATTGTTAATACTAAAATCAAAATGGATACGAGAATATCGCGGATACTTTTGCTGCTGGCTTTGATTGTAGGTAACAGCTAGTTCTTTTATCTTTATCTTTATCCTCAGACCACTGAGATATCTTTTTCAAAGCAATACTCCACTGGTGCAAGATTTTCTAGCAAGCTTTGCAAAAGAATACATCTATATATGTATGTATGTATAAACATTCGTGTCAGAAATTTGAGGTCAATGAACTCCTAAACTACTGAACCGATTTTGATAAAATTTCGAAACTATTTGTAAATTGGTTTAATTCCGGGAGCCCCGGGAGCGTGTAGCTAGTATCATCGCTACATCACTACATAGTATAAAACAAAGTCGCTTTTTCTGTCCCTATGTCCCTTTGTATGCTTAGATCTTTAAAACTACGCAACGGATTTTAATGCGGTTTTCACTAATGGGTAGAGTGGTTCTCGAGGAAGGTTTAAGTACATAATTTACTAAGTTACGCGGGCGAAGTCGCGGGCAGCAGCTTTAATTTTATTAACACGTAATTTTATAACATGTAGTGCCATCTGTTAACTTTTAGATGAATAAGAGTACTACATTGCTTCAAACAGAATTCCCTAGATGGCGTTGTAAATTTTGCATACACGTTGTCTGGGACTCCAAAAAGGACATAGGGTACCTTTCATCCAGAACGCGGACGAAGTCGCGGGCACCAGCTAGTATTATTATAAAACAAAGTTCTCCGCCGCGCCTGTCTGTCTGTCCCTATGTATGCTTAGATCTTTAAAAATACGTAACAGATTTTAATGCGGTTTTCACTAATGGATAGAGTGGTTTTCGAGGAAGGTTTTAGTATATAATTTACAAAGTTACGCGGGCGAAGTCGCGGGCAGCAGCTAGTAACTAATGAAATAAAGCGGCAGTTCGCTTGTTTCTGTTTCTCTGCGAACTTCTTCTAAACCATCCAACAGATTTTGATACGGTTTTCCCCAATGAGAAGAGCGATAAACGAGGAAAGTTTATATACGTCTAACTATAGGTACATATTATTATAATTATCTATATATAGTCTATATGAATGTTATAAAGAAAGATTTGTATGTTTGTAATGAATTAACTCAAAAATTACTTATTTTTGCCGATTTTAAAAGTTCTTTCACCTGTAAAAAGCTATGTAGCCTGTGTTACTAGCTAATAATGTTATCAGCTAGTAACACAGGCTATATATTTTATAAAGTTACGCGGACGAAGTCGCGTACAATAAAATTCATTAAAAGAAGTCGCTGTCCGCCTGTATCTGTTTCTTTGCTAACTAAATTCTTTTAAATCACCCAATGGACGGTAAGCAATGGACGGTAGAAAGAGCGATAAAAATTGCACCCAAACGAAGCCGGGGTGGGTCGCTAGTTTCTTATAAGTCAGGAATTGTTTTTATAACGTTCTTTACTAGAATTTTCTTCAGTTCTATTGCGATTTTAGTGGCCGTGCGTTTCTGTGGATCTTAATCCCGAATTTGGCATTAAAGAGCGTTGGATGTCTCGCCATAAGAAGAGATATGAGGAGAACAATATGTGCAATGTTTCGCATGCTCATGACGCTTATGACATTTTCAGGCGATTCTATGCTATACTGCCTTAGTAAGTATCATAACATATACAAGGCGGTTGAGTACTTAAGGCGTGAAAAGGTAACAGACAGACAGAGTAACTTTCACGATTTTATAATATTATAGTAAGTGATGGATATATACATAATACATTGGTGACTACAATTTACTGATTTCAGTTGATAAGCTCGTATAAGCCAACGTGAACGTAGATATATATATCTATTTATCTATCTACCGTAATAAACAATATTATCTAGTTTCAAACGCATCACAGGAATAATTTCTCGTTGAAATACGCGCTCAAACTCGCCATGAATAAAGCATTGTTTACGCGAGCGTAATTATATGCTGATGTTCCATTAAATTGCATTGAAATTAAGATAATAACAGTCTCAATTGCATTAATTTTGCTTTATTATGGCAACATTATCCGGTTATTATTTTTGATAATAGAATAACGTGGACAGATTCTATTCTAAAAGCAAAACGTATGAAATTAAAATCCCGTTAAATTTTCACATACTACCATCTCCAAAGAGTGTCACTTGTACTACCAGTAGTACTAGTGATACAACGTTGTACCATTTGTACTACCAGTAGTACTTCTTGGTTGTACTACTGTAACAGGTTTTTTTAGTAAGTATTCCATTTTTACGAAAACCAAAATTGACATTAATAAATTATCATGAACTCATATATTATAGAAAGAATCTATTGTTTTGCCAGTTTCGACAAGGAACGTTCAAACACGGCGTTCCTTTATAAGTTCCGGGGCACTGTGTACAACATGATGACCGCACAAGAGAAGCTTGACAGAGAAGCGGCGTACTACGCGTCTATACTTACACCACTCATTTTCTTGCAGAACTATAACGATACATGGTGTTTGTTGGAACGGGTGAATTTTATTTAAATAATTTCCTATTGATTCTTATGGGACAGTGTTGCAAGCGGCATGAACATGGTTATGAATGAGGGAATTGGTTTTGGAAACTCTTACCCTTTAACCGCTTGGTTTTGTAGGAGTTGTCGTGCCCCTAGCGCCTGACCCATAATTAAAAAAAAATTTAAGAAAGCTATTCAACGATTTAAAAATAAACATGATACAAGTAGAGATATTTATCGTATATATCCGGCTCTGGCGAAATGGACACGAAAATAATTGTCGGATAAATCCGACTCTGGCGGCTAAAGTGTTAGGCAAAACACAAGGGATTGGAAGCGATAAAGAAAAAATATTATATTCGCAAAAGATTACATTTCGGACAACCGTGATTAAAAATGTTAATAAAATGGCTTATTGTGTTCTCAAAATATTATATTAGCAATATATTATATACTCAAATTCACGGTCCTCAAAGATGATGCTCAGATTTAATCATTTTGGTACCAGTGATATCTGCAGTGTCATTTTGCTACACTACTTTATTGAACTTTAAATGATTAGCTTTTGAATTTAAAAGCTGTCCTTACCTAGTTCATAACAGCCATGCAGTAAATATAATATACTTCTTAATAGTACTTATCGATGTATTTCAGCCTAATTAAGTAAATTTTTGATAATTTGGGATTTTGTTTCAGTTTCACCGTGCTCTACGTTTGTATCAGATTTCTCATCCGACCGAGAAACGATCTGCTTTAAAGTTGCTTCAAAATTTGAGGGCTGTAAACAATAAGGTCGATACTTACTTATTTTTTGAATTTCAATAAAAAAATTTTTTTGAATATTTTTTTAAATTTCAAATATGACGGAGATTTTAAAAGTTTGTGGCTTGAGTTTAAAAAGTTTTCATTCGATTTTTCTGAGCTTTGGCACTTATTTTTTGTTTATTTTTGAGAGGGGCTTATATTATGTTCGATAACTGGCGTCTACATCTGTGTTTTTGTTTTTGGATTATCTTTTTGAAACCGGTGTACAAAAAAACCTGAGAACACATAAAGAAATCATGAATGGAATTTTGAAGAGTTCATTTTCAAAGTTGACCCTGCAGGGAATCGAACGCGGGCGAACCTTGACACAGAGCTTTAAGGCGAACACCAATGGGCTCGTCAAATTGTCTGATAAAATTAAATTTTTAATTAAATTAACATTTGGGGAAATTTACAAAGTGTTAAAAAGCATAATTTTTCCTTTACCTAATGAAAGTACCTTTTACAGATACAATCTTTAATTTCTGAATTACCAGGGCCGAGGCCTATTACACAAGAGACAACTGTTACTGATGATATATTATTGGAAGCGGAAGTTTTACAAGATAAAAAAGAAATTCAAGATGTCAAGGAGCTCATTAAAAATCTTGGTTGAATAAAACGGATATCATTTTAATAATTACTATAGTGACCTGCGCCCGGCTTCGAATGCAATTTATTATGCAAGTTATATACCTCCTACCTCGTTTATCGCTATTTGATATTTGAATTAGTGAAATCCGTAACAAAATCCGTTGGGTAGTTTAGAAGTTAGCGGAGAAACAGATAGATGCGGACAGTGAATTCCATTTTTAAAATGAAGAGATGTATCCTATAATTATGACAACCTATAGTATCAGATAACCTTTAACCTTTAGTAACCATTCCCCCATCCCTTTCTAAACCCTTATAATTTAGGTTTACTTGGGAAGGCCTGTGTCTAGCACAGTGGCCATCTTGCGGCTGAGATGATGATTCTTATGGTTGGCAGCGTAGTCATTAGTCGCCAGAATCCACATGGGATCATGGCATGTGGGTCACCATAAGATCTTTATGTATAAGGATTAAAACCAATTCTAAAATGATTTTTCTGAATCAAATATCTTATTTTTCTAACTTTAAAATCTCTTTAAAATCTAAAATCTACAATTTTAGATTTTAAAGTAAAGATTTCGTAGTTGTTGTTGTTGAATTGTTGGATGGTGAATTCATCGTAGTCCTATTTGTTTAGACTAGACAAAATGATGAGCGGTTCGTTCTAAATTAATAAAATTTTCGTAACAAAATATGAGTATATGTGTAGTATAGGGATTAAAATTAAAAATAAAACAATAATATAATAACCATATAAAAGAATTCAGACATGTGGGACACCTAAAGGGATTCAGACAGGTGGTCGTATTGTCATACGAGTAAGTATAGAATTTATCCATTTCGTCTGGCTGAGGCTTTGTATCTAGAGTCGTTCAAAGTTTTTGTTTCATTTGAACATGCAAGAGCGTTTACGCACTCGTGAACTTAATAACCGTTCTATACATAAACACGGTTGAAAACACTCGAGACACAAAACAGTTGGAGAAAACACGAATAAACGACACTTTTCAAATCGAACAATAACACAAACCGCTTAAGTTTAGATACTTATATGGAATTTTATTCGCTACTAGCTGAACTCGGACTAGCTTCACTTTTTTTTTCAAAATCTTATATATTATAACACCAGGGGTCCTAGCCAAGAGCATACCAATGCAAACATTCCCTTTGCGTACTTACAAAACGGTAAAAAATAAAGCCCATTGATGGATTGTTGTAACGCCCACATAAAATTTTTGTCCAATCACAAAGCTTTCTCCCGAGCGTAGCGTAGCCTGAGCGTAGCGTTTATGACTGTCCGTTCGCTCTTGGCTAGGGTCCCAGGGGCCTTAGCCAAGAACATACCAATGCAAACGTTTCGTTGCGTTCTGACGAATAGAAAAGAAAATAAAGCCCGGTGATTGGTCAAAAATTTATGTGGGCGTTACAACAACCAATCACCGGGCTTTATTTTGTTTCTATTCGTTAGAACGCAACGAAACATTTGCATTGGTATGTTCTTGGCATGGGCCCCTGGAATGCAGTTATATTTTAAAAATGTATTAGAATTAATTACCAGACAGGGCAGTAGTTCTACGGGCACAAAATGTCACTACTAGTAGTGACATTGGTAGTTCCTCGGTTAAGTACCGATTAAAAGGATCCTATATAGGTTTTCACTTCCAAAATTTATTTGGTTTTTGTTATAAATATTGGTAAAAAAGCACATTCTTGTGGATACATCTTTATTTACAAAATTTATAAAATAATTTAAACCTTAATCCGAAATGAAAAGCCAGGTCGTGTTTGGTTTAGTATAAGAACGTATATTTACATAGAGATATTTAAATACTATTGCGGACTTCAACTTGGAGTGTTTGCAGTATTTCGTTGATTGTTTAAAATAAACATAATAATAATTTGAATACAAATACAGACTCAATTTTATTGTGGATGTTGACCTTTGTAAAAAATATTTTTTAGTCTGGTCACACTATTTAAAAAGGCGAGTTTAATTGGAAAATACATATGATACGATATGTTATGCATAAATTGTTTAAGAGTTGTTTAGTTGGCTGCTCTGGAGATTGCTGATTTGGCAATAGCCGCTGCTTGGCTCACGTTATTACCAGTTATAGCGGCTCTTAAGAACTGCAAAGTAAAAGAGAAACAGGTTAATATTATTTATTTAATACTCGCTTTTGCACGCGACTTAGTCCGCTTAACTTTATAAAATTATCCTAATTTACTCGCTGATAACGTAGCTTTCTATAGGTGAAAAAATTTTTTTATCAGTCTAGTAGTTTTTGAGTTACAACAACAAACATACAATAATATAAATATTTTTCCTTTATAATATTTATTATTATTTTTTTCTTTACTATTTTTTATATTCTTCAAACGTAGGGTGAATGGGCATCTACTAGGTAAGCGTGGTCCATCCTCGGCCGCATCTGCACCTAACATCAAGTGAGACTTCGCGGCCAAGCGCTGCCTTGACTTATTTAAAAAATATATATATATTACGGAGATAAATGATTCGTCTCGCTGCGGTCGACTATATACCGTCGTCGTACTTGTAAAATGCGGCATAAAATAGTACGCCGAATTCGGCGTACCCGAACCAGTCACACTGCAAACAGTCTGTGATGTGTACGTGCCGAATGTTTTATTAAATTTTAGGCATAATAAAATACCAGTTTGCGTAGTGAAACTGTGTAAAAATATAATAAAACCGGGTAAAAAGTGATAAAAAGTGACGATTTTTTACACAGACTACAATAAAAAGTTGCCGCATTTTCGGAGCTAATATTGCTTTTGTATAGCGGTCTATCTAGTCGAGCGCAGCGAGACCAATCAATTATCTTTGTATATATTAATTTCTCGCCTGCTCGATATGTCTTTACAGAACAATAATATACTAACGTTGACAAGAGGTTCGAGCACCCTTTTAATTATTTTGATCACTGGTCGGATTGAAGACGCGCTGACCGCAGCTCCGACATTGTTGCTGCGTACATTCAGTGCACTGTACAATCTCTTCGCGGCGCAGTACTCTTCATTGAGGAGACTGTAAACAAAAGTCAATAAGAAATTTAATCAGAAACAAATTGTTGTGAGACCATAACCAAAGAAAGCAGGTCGTTGTAGCTCACAAAACATTTCTATTCTAATTCTAAAAATTTATAAAAACCATTTTTTTTGACTCGGTTACATAATTAAAATTAATCACGAATTAAAATCACGTGAAATATAGTAATTCGTAATTATTAATTAATTAATATTCGTAATTGTAGTGAATACTTTACCCGCGTTGAGATGGGTTTGCGCTATTGAGAATGCTTTCCCATGCAGCTTCAAAATCGTAAACTCTACCTCCGCCTACGCAATTACCTGTTGGACCATTCTGTAAAAAAAGTCACATTTCAAAGTGATCGCAAATTCTTAAAGGGTAATTTTTAATTTACTTAATTTAATTTGATTTGCATGGTAATACCAACTTTCTTTATGATTTAAACTTATTTAATAAAAAAGAAATAAAACATTAGTCAAATCATTTTCCATTAATAGGTAATTAATTACATTTGTTGTATCTATCAGAAAATTTAAGAATAAATTTAACTAGAAATCCTTGTGTTTCTTGCAATCTCACACTGTACAACGATTTTTAAAACATTGAGGATTTGATAGTAGATATATTTTATATTCGATTTACTACGTAAAAGCTTAAATTTATCGCATAGTCAATTTGTCAAGATTTATTTGATCAATTTCTACAGTTCTTTGGCTGGAGTTAGTAAGTGCTTGTATGTAGGTGCCTATATAATATAATATTATTATGCAGACATTTATAAGACTAACCTATAATATTAAGGATTAAGATGCTATAAGCTAAGAAAAAAAGTAATAAAAATACTAACTGCGTAGCGAAGAGCGTTTGGATTGTTAGCGATCTGAGCGATTAGGTCGATATTGACTTCTACGCGACCAAGGTAGTTACCGAGCGCTGCATTTATGCCAGCATTTTTTCCTGTACGGAGATAGTCGGCGTAAGCGTTTATCAACTGTAAAAAAATAATAGGAACATAGTGTTTATCTTAATTATTAGGACCATTTTTATCACCCTTGCCATTTTTTAGTAAATGGTCACGTGACGTCGTGTTGCTTTACTGCAATGAATGATAAATATACGCAAAATCTCGATAAGTGCAAAAAGTCATAACTGCAAATCGCATATAAAGCGCCACCTTCACAAGTCCGCCATTTTTTTCACGTAGGGATATTTTCATAGATACCCGACAGTGGTTATGACGGATTTTTTTAATGAGTAACAAAGTTAATAGTAAAATTTTAGTGACTTACAGCAGCGGCTTCACAAGAGTTGCCAGATACGCCGGTAGCCAGTTCTCCAAGTAAAGCGATTATTTGTGAGACAGCGAGCGCTTGGCTTTGGAGGTCTCTCTGGTTGGCGAGATCATTTAAGATCTGTTGTATGGTTAGGATGTGGACGGTAGTATCACCGCCGTCGACCAACTCCGAAGCGCCTTCGGTTAAGTAACTGATAAAATGAAAAATTAAAATTAACTATAGGTAAGTATTACTATAAGTACTTGCATGTTGTAGTGACAGTGCAGCATTCGGTATTCAAAACTGGGCAGCACGCCTGCCGGCTGTCCATAACAGAGCATCATGTGAAATAATAGCACATGTGCTGTTGTGTTTTGGTGAATGGATAGCCCTTTTCTCTACAACCTACTTGTCTTATACTACTAAAGTTTGGCAGTGCACTTGCCACCCACCCCTATGGCGTCGCTTAGGAACGGACAGACAAATATTCTGCATAACTGCTTTTTATTGAAGTTGAGACACATATTAATTTTCCCACTAATGTGAATTGCTTTTAATGCTTACCTAGAGACAAGTTCGCCATTGTCCTGAACGGGAGCTATTTCATTGATGTCGTATTGACTTACTCCTACGGATGGGGCAGCGAAGGCACTCTGAATAACAACAAAAAAATATTTATTATATTATAATATAATAATAATAATATAATATAATAATAATAATATAATATAATAATAATAATATAATAATAATTTATATATATTATTATATTATATATATTTTTACTACCTTATAAGGTAGTAAATTTTTTTTTAATTTATGAAAATGTTCAGAAACTACTATTTACTCTATGGTATGAGTTAACTCCATCGGGGGTATAAAACCGCTCATTCAGGTGTAGTTTTATGATTTTATGCGTTGAACAAAATTAAGTAAGTATATATTCCAATCTACTGCGTACGCGCAACTTTATAAAATATAGCCTATTTTACTCCCTAATAATGTAGCTTTCTATAGTTGAAAGAATTTTTAAAATCGGTCTAGTTAAGTATTTTTTGAGTTTATTTATTACATACAAAAATAAAGATCTTTTCTCTTTATAATATTACTAGGTGTTGCATGCGACTGAGCTGCTAGCGCTGATAAGTTTTCTATAGGTGAAAGAATTTTCAAAAGCGGTCCATTAGTTTTTGAGTTTATTCATACAAATATACAAAAATACAAATCTTCTCTATATTAGTATAAATAGAATATAGTAATATAAATATTTTTACTATAAAAAAAAAAGACTATCCGCAGTTAGTAAGTTGCCCGCAAACCGAAAAACAGACACAGTCGCTTAAGGTCTATGAGCCATAATGACCTTACCACTGCTACTTAATAGCTTAATAATTCTATAGGTTAAGCTGTATATATATGTAGTTTATTGCTAAAAAATAGTTTTTAATTACTGTTAAATTATTTTAACTAACTAAACTAATTACGGATTCTGTCTAGCATGGGACATAGGTTCAAACCAAGATAGAGAGGATCACGTACGTCTCTTGAAATAATATATTTAAAAAAAAAGAAAAAACTTACCCGCGCCACTAACAAAACCAGAAATAAGGGCAGCATTTTGTTGGTCCACTCGTGACCAAATCGGTATATAATATACACGCTCACCTCACTTTTTGACTACTATTTATACACAAACAAAAACAAAGAAAATTCAAATAAAACAGTTGTCTAAACAATTCTTTTACTGTAAACAACGTTAGGTTGAATACTTACTGTTGAAATTAAAGAGGATAATTAATTCGTTTTATTCTATTTAATTGCACACATTTATTAGGAGACACAGTTCAAAAACAGGACATAGATTTAAAAAAAAAAATGGCGATGGCTTTTGGAAAATTTAGTAATTTAAATAAATTCAGTAAAATTTTTGGATCCATGCGGAAGGAGCTTGAATATTTCAGATTTTGTAAATGGGGATAACTAGCTTTCTATAGCTTTCTATTAATGTAACTTTCTATAGGTGAAAGAATTTTTGAAATCGGTCCAGTAGTTTTGAGTTTAAACATACAAATCTTCTCTCTTTATAATTAGTATAGATGAGCGATATTAATCCCGCATACCTCAAGCGGTATTGCTATTTCATGTCCGGTCATTCACTAATATACATCGTTATTTAGCGTTGCGATGCGCAGTGTATCTCGACCTTATTTTTTTCGGAAAATCGTCTCTATTGCGTTTAATTAAAGTTTATTTCAAATCATATTTGAACAGTTGCAAGTGTAACTTTGTCATAACAAAGTTTTGAACAAAAGCTCTTAATGAGATTATTGTTAGTACAACACAAATTTAAATGAATTGTCGTAGTTTTGTACAATATTCATTAAGTTGTTGTAATAATTTTCAACGTCATCCAATATTCTATATATTTACGTGTTTGCTGACATTGTTTTCTACCAAGGGCATTTACAATACTTGTGTGAGCTAATTCTTAATTAAATAAAATAACTATTTTTTTAATAATTCTTTCTTTATTTTAGCTTCTCTCTCTCTCTCGCTTTGTGTGTGTGTGTGTGTCTTCAGTCTTGAAGGTTAGCTGTTCAAGCTACTCCCTGAACCAGTCTCTGTCAAGAGCCAACTGGAATATCTGCTCGAAATTATAGTCCACTCTCGGTTATTTCCGGTTATTTCTCAGCCATATAAGAATTTTTTTTTCTCAAATTATACAAAAATGGTAGATGGTCCGGATAATCCAGTTTTTTCTGTTTGAAAGCTAACCTGATCGTTAGTCTGAACAGATATAATAAATGAATATCTGTTCAGGCGTTTCCTAGTTAACGAAGGAATTTAACTAACTTCCACATGTTCGATGATGTTTGGTATACCTACTGTTACTTTGATGGTATTTCCATGACATGGTAACCTTGCCCTAATGCTGTAGCATCAAGTAACTATTCAGAAACTTACAGCAGATATATAGGTGTTTAGGCTCATTGGCGGGGGTTAATCTATACTAATATTATAAAGCTGAAGAGTTTGTTTGTTTGTTTGTTTGAACGCGCTAATCTCAGGAACTACTGGTTCGAATTGAAAAATTATTTTTGTGTTGGATAGATCATTTATCGAGGAAGGCTTTAGGCTATATAACATTACGTTGCGACTAATAGGAGCGAAGAAACAGTCGGAAATGTGGAAAAAACGGGGAAAATTATTCATCTTTGAGGGCTTCCGTTGCGTGCGCTGCGAAAACCGTTCGAGATGCCCAAATGATTCCCAAAATAACTATTCCACGCGGACGAAGTCGCGAGCACCAACTAGTTTGTTTAAAATATATATTCATTAAACACTAACGGCCGTTATTGAACTATAAGTTATTAAATTTAGCGAATAATAATATAATATCGCCATTAATTCGTTCAGAGAATGTATTCGCTTCAACAAATTCGGACCATTGCCAAATCCTCTTATGGCGAGTGCACTCTGCGTTCAAAATTTTTTATTTACCCGCAGCGTAGAAACGACTAATCGGATTAATGCTAAATTCAGATTAAATGTTTATTTATGTACTCTTTCTTATGACGTATACAGCCAAGCTGATGTCAATTTTCAAAGAAAAGAAAAAGGGTAGTATTTAAACGCATATCAAAAATAGTACTTTTTGTATGCAAAAATAATCCGAATTCATATCAAAAATACTGATTGCACAGCAAAATACTCAACTCAAAATATTACTAAATGCACTACAATTTATATTCGTAACATACCGCTATTTATCTTAAAGTAAAGCCTTTTTATTAATGCACAGCTAATAATGACTAACGCACATTATACCTATTTACTCTTTTTTTTTAATTGTAGCTTCTATTTTTATATAACATACACTAGTTTACCTAAATAAAACAGCATTTTATTTTACATATCATCTTATTATTTATTAAGTACAACCACAGCTACAACATTATGAGATCAGCAATAAAATATAAAATCAGATACAAATAGTTACCTACTTCAAAATATTACTTGTTATACTCTAAACTTCTCCCAAAAAATCGCGGTCAGCCTAATCGACGGTCCATAATCTAAATTTTAGCCTTCTTTTCGATTATTATAATTTTTATGATGAAAATATTTTCATAGGTGACATAAAATTATCACAAAATAATAGCTATGTAGGTACAGTTTCAGTTAATTCGTTCTGCTTTTAGAAATTATGCAATGAAAAAAAAAAATTGTAGCTATAATAATTATTTAATTTACTCAGCATGTGTTCTTAAAAATTAAGACAAATATGATGAGCAAGTTTTGAGGTGCTTATTAGGATATATACTACTCGGATAGTTATTTTGCTATGAGAATGAGTATTATCTATGGACGCTCGGGTTAATTTGCTGTGTAATCAGTATTTATGTTGAGATTGTAGTATTTTTGTACCTAAAGGAATTTATTTGTCTCGCATTAGAGGAAAAAAAGCAATGTAGTGTTGATGTATATTTACGAATTATCTGCAGTACTAGTTTTGTTAAACATTTAGTATATAAAACTAGCTGGGCCCCGCAATTTCAACCATCGTAAATTAACAGGCCAAGTGTCACTTATCAAAATAAATCAAAATCAACTTATTAAATAATTTTTATTTCAAGTTAGCCCGGCCAGGAATCGAACCCCTGAGACAGAGAGTTCAAACAGTCCAAACACCTTAACACGCTACTAATGGGCTTATCAAATTATTTATTTATTTATTTATTAAACAAAGCACACAGACAGAATACAATCAAATTCGTGAAAACAGAGATAAATGCTTGTAACAATTAGTTAAATTGTATTCCTAAATTGAGTGCATAACATGATAAACTTAATTCTAATTAAACACCAATGATAACAACTAAGTACTTAACTAAAAACTAACTAACACCTAATTAATAAAAGTAAATAAAACATTAACCTACTTAAATACCAGCTCCAATCTAGACTTGAACAAAGGGAACCTACTGTCGAATATGACAATATGGACATTATTGTGTAGAGTTAATTATTTTATATATTTCCAATACCTATTTTTAGCGATCCGCCCTCGGCTTGGCAAGGACTTGGCAAGATCCTTGTTAGCGGATGCTTGCGTTATAAAATAAATCTATGTTTCAAATTTCAGATTTCTAGACTTAGTGCGTTGATAGTCAGTCAGGACAAACGATTTTATAAATAAAGATCATGTACTTTTTTAAAAAAAAGGAGAAGTAGATATTAAAATATTGGATTATAAGGTTTGGTTAATTAATAGCTTTTGCTAATAAATACAAGCGAAACAAGAAGGAAAATATGTTTCAAACAATTTGTGAAGCGTATTATAATAATGCTATATTATAAATCTAAGTAGTAACTATTATTTAATCTGTGCCCTAAACTTGTAGAACGTTATTACTTTTAAAACGAAATAAATCAGAGGAACAATATGATATTTTCTTCACTTAGCAGCAAGGTCCCATGGTGTAATGGTTAGCACTTTGGACTCTGAATCCAACGATCCGAGTTCAAATCTCGGTGGGACCTATATATGTCGGACATTTTCTTGGTTTTATTATCACTACATAGTATAAAACAAAGTCGCTTTTTCTGTCCCTATGTCCCTTTGTATGCTTAGATCTTTAAAACTACGCAACGGATTTTAATGCGGTTTTCACTAATGGGTAGAGTGGTTCTCGAGGAAGGTTTAAGTACATAATTTACTAAGTTACGCGGGCGAAGTCGCGGGCAGCAGCTTTAATTTTATTAACACGTAATTTTATAAACTATAACTAACATGTAGTGCCATCTGTTAACAGACTTTTTCCATTATTCGAAGTGAGATTAGATGAATTAGAGTACTACATTGCTTCAAACAGAATTCCCTAGATGGCGTTGTAAATTTTGCATACACGTTGTCTGGGACTCCAAAAAGGACATAGGGTACCTTTCATCCAGAACGCGGACGAAGTCGCGGGCACCAGCTAGTTGTAAATAAAATTCATATTATAACTGTATTTAGACCTTTATGTATTAACTCGCTGCATTTGTTTTTGGTGTAATATATATTTTTGTTTACTGTACATCCTATACTATAGGATGTAAATATAGGATGTAAATACCTAATAAAATATATAGTTTTTAGAATTTTGATCTGCAGCTAGTTATAAAATACAATAAAATCGCTGTCCGCCTTTGTCTGTTGCTTCCTTAACTTCTAAACCACCTAAAGGATTTTAAAATGGTTTTCACTTATGAAAACATGGAAGGTTTGTACACATAAATAAAATAAAAATAAAATAAAATATAATTAGCAAAGAACTTCATCCGTGCAAACCGGGGGCTGGTCGCTAGTCAGTGTATAATAGGTTGCTGTATTAGCATAAGTAAGTAGCGTTGTGTTTTAATGAATAATATAAGATCTGTGAAGTATTCAAATTGATTTTTTGGAGATTTCGATTCAATGTTAGCTCCGTTAATTTATGGACCCTTTTTGAATACTTAAAAGGTTTTCTTTTGACTTTCTTTCTCTGCAATTAAATGACACTTCACAACTCCTAAACGTCTCTCGCTTTTAGCCAAATGTTTTAGTAATCAGCAATAAACCCATTCTAAATTTCTACATTTTAATTTTATTTGCAATATTCTGACTACTCCGGTGCTGGTCGCTAGCAATTATATGTAGCTAGCGACCAGCTCCCGGCCTCGCCCGGAATGCAATTTTTTTTAATACACACAAACTTTAACTCTTCTTTTAACTATCTTTCCATAAGTGAATTAAAATCCGTTAGAAGGCACTTAGGTATTTTGGATGAGAAGATGTTTCGGAGCTTCCCGAACCCGAAGCTATAAGGAAGCGATACGGAAATGGGTTCTAGCATACTTTACTCACTCACTGAAACAAAAGCACAAACGCTGCTATTACTGCCGTCAGTTAGGTTGCTCAAATGACTGTGCTACCGCTACATAAACACTTCAGACACGAGCCAACTAGCCCTGTCAGGAATCGAACCCGAGACACTCTAGGCAGCTCGTTCAAGTCACTCGACCAATGGGCTCATCAACTTATTGTTGTAGTATAAGGTTGAAGAATATATAATTATTCTGTTAGATCGCATTGTAAATTCAAATGATTTATTAATGCTGGTTGCGCCGTGATCGAATAGTTGGCTGTCAAGTACCTTTCTTTCTTTCACGTATACCCACCTTCCTAATAATATGGCCCTCACATTTTTCCTCTTTACCCTCGAATCAAAATAATGCACTACTACCGATGACCGCCGCGTGAGAGGTCGAAGAGAAGAAAAAGGAACGCGCTCGCGCTTGAGCTGTTTTTCCAAGTATATATGGGTTTATCCCTAATCCGCGCCTTAACTCGTTCTCGGAAGTGAAGTGATTCATCCGCACCTTATCGCTGAACATTTAAATACATGTGAACAGTGTCTGCCAGTTGGACATTCAGAGATTCCTGCAGCAGAGCGCACCAGAGCACCGGTATAAGGTATGTGCATTTCCTTCTGCTTCTAATCCTGTCCTTCAGACGGTCATATTGTTCGCTTACAGCCGCAACCAGATATACAGTCCACTAAACCGCTAATTCAGGGATTCATGGCGTGATTCTGTCGCAATCCCGCCGCAACGAAATTTAGATTTCGTCCACCCCTTCAGGGGTTTCACCGCGCCTCCATTTGTTGGTCCTTACGAACCGGATATTTTTTGTTTTTTCAAATCATAGGTTTCCCGCGAAACGCATTATTATACATTACCACGAAGAGATGTTGAGTTTATTCATACCTATTAGTAAAAATTAATATTTCATATAATTTAGTTGCATTCGTATAATTAATCCGCATTCCCGTTAGATTTATTTAGATAAACGCATTAGAATTATTTGTACGTACGCATCCGTGTTCATATACCTACATTAGTTTAGTAATTTGAATTTCGCGCGCTCCGCACCGAACGTTGTTTCTTAGCTACCTACTTGTATTATTATTATTTCGCTTTTCGCACGAAATGTCTAAAACAAAAGCAACCGACGCAAAACATAATAATGAGCTTGTGCTATTACAATCGAAACTTGATGCACTTTTTGAAAATATACAACGAGTGTATGATTTGTCAAAAGAGGTTCATATTAACGATGAAAATAAAGAGAATTTTTTGTGTTCCGTAGAAATGTTAGAAGATACGCGCTCTGAATTTAAGAGTATTGTTGATCGTTTAAATAAAACATTACTCCTGGTAGACCCGGAAACCGCACCTAGTTATCAATGTTTGAATGCCTTCGAAGACCTTTACTGTCGAATTAAACGCGTATTGAAGCGTATCGAGTCCGTACCGTCGAGGGTGGACAGCGCTGACCACGACCAGAAAGGTTCAACTGACCGCGTAGATATGAGATATAGGATGCCTGCCCTTCCGCCTATAGAAATTATGTCATTTGATGGGGATATACGTACCTGGCCTTTGTTCTATGCAGGTTTTAAGTCATTGGTACATGATAATCCGCATTTAAACAATTCGGAAAAATTATATTATCTGATGGGCAAGCTTTCCAGTAAGGCGCAATCTGTATTTTCGGGTATTACACCATGCGCAGATAATTATGATACAATATTAAAGTGTCTCATTGATAGATATCAGGATATTCGTACGATTGCAAATACCTACTTGGAACAGATGATGAATGTTAAGTTGAACGGTCCCGCCTCGGAGTCTAAGTTCCAATTATTTATGGATCAGTTTGTAACTGCCGCGAACGCATTGAAAAATTTGAAACTCGAAGATTTGTCAGATTTTATTATGTTACATATGGCATTAAAGAAGTTTGATTTGGATACCGTCCGCGCCTTTGAATCGCAGTATCGCGAGTATAAGATACCTACTTTCACGCAACTAACTGACTTTATTAGGAGTCAGCATAAAATATTCCATAACGCGCAGAGCCCGCCTACTTACAATAGTAGTAATAATACATATAAACCGCGAAATCGTATACAAAATCCGCACACTTATGTAGCAGTGTTACCTGCACGTAAGACATGTCTCTGTGAAAACATTGTGCACGATCACCTTTACAAATGTCCACAGTTTAATGATTTAACACCTTCATTACGTTTTAAATTAGTTAAAGAACGTTACGCGTGCATAAATTGTCTTAGTTTAAAACATAAATCTCGCGAGTGTGCTTCAAGTGTTAAATGTCGTAGTTGTAATCAAAAACATCATTCCGCGTTACATTTTGAAAATCATAATTTCAAGGTTCAAACCGCATCGCAAATGGACGAGCCGACTCGCCCTCAGTCGACACATTTTACCGCGAGACAGACGCCTCGAGCTAGATCGCCTACTGAAGCGCGTGATATGAATGTCTCGTCGATGCATACATTCATCGCTGCGCCGGTTGAGAGTGCCGCAAATAGTAGCGGTCAGATCGCGCAATGTATGCAACACACTACTGTATTACTATCAACCGCTCAAGTTATTATTTATGATAGTAAGGGGCGCTCGCACATTGTAAAGTGTTTGCTTGATTCGGGATCGCAGCGTAACTTTATAACTAACGAATGTTGTGCGCGCTTAGGTTTGAATTGTAATAAAGATATACAAACGATTGTTCGCGGTTTCGGTGGTACAGAGAAGTCTATTAGAGGCGCAACGGACTTTAAAATATTTTCTCGTTATTCGGATAACGTTCATTATGACGTATCGGCGCTTATTGTCGATCGGATAACTGACAAGCTGCCTTCTAGTCCGGTCGATCAATCCACGCTCGTGCATATAGGGGGATTGCCGCTTGCGGATAGTACTTTCGCAACTCCTTCGGAAGTAGAAGTCTTAATTGGAGCTAATATTTTCCCACACCTATTATTACCGGGCACGGTACAGGGTAATATTAATGGGATGCCGCGAGCCGTAGAAACTGTTTTGGGTTACATAATTATGGGAGCAGCTCCGGTCTTGATGCCTCGAAATAGGTCATTGTTGAAATCCGCATCCGCCTGTTGTACCGTCATGCAACAGTCTTCATTGGACAACCTTCTTGAAAGGTTTTGGGAGTTGGAGGAAGTCTCTGCTCCGCCCGCCCACAGTCAAGACGATCTTGAATGTGAGATGCATTTTCGAACTACCACTACGCGCGAGGATAACGGAAGATACACGGTGGCGTTGCCGTTTAGAGACGATGTATATAAATTAGGAGATTCTTACTCCGCTGCCCGCAGACAATTTCTACGCTTAGAACACAAGTTAGAATATTCGAGTATGCCGCGCTCCGCCTATGACAACAGCACAGCTGCCGCGATAGAAGTGCCCGGTCTAAAGCCGCTTACACACACAGTGACCGCTGCTTCGACTGATTCTTTAATTTATGTACTCGCTACTCGTACCTCTTCGTGGTCGAAGTTACTACGCATAATTGTTTATATTTATCGTTTTTTGAAATTATTACCGCGCAGAACATATATAACGAGTTCAGATTTAAATTTCGCTGAAAATAAAATAATACTCGTACTTCAGAATATATATTTTGCAGATGACATAATTAAGTTAAAATGTAACCAAAGCTGTTCGAATGCTTTGCAAAAATTACATCCATTTTTTGACGAAAATGGTATCATGCGTGTTGGCGGTCGGCTATCAAATGCTGACGTTAGTTATTCGCAAAGATATCCGTCCCTACTCCCGCGACGCGACCACGTTATAGATCTGATAATAGATTATTATCATAAAACGCATTTACACGCAGGTCCAGAGCTTCTTATGTCCATACTTAGACAGAAGTACTGGATAATTGCAGCACGAAATATTGTTCGATACCGCATACATAAATGTAACACTTGCTTTAGAGCTAAACCGCGTCCGTCTTATCCTTTGATGGCAGATTTACCCGCGTATCGCGTTAATAAAGTGAGCAAACCATTTTTGCATACAGGCTGCGATTATGCAGGTCCATTGCAATACGCACCCGTACGCGGCAGAGGTGTTAGGAGCCGTAAGGCATGGATTTGTATTTTTACGTGTCTTACAACGCGCTGTCTACATATTGAATTAGCAACAGATTTGAGCACAGTCGCTTTCCTTGCAGCACTAAAGCGTTTTCTTTCTCGCCGCGGCCCAGTTCAGTGTCTTTACTCAGACAACGGCACGAACTTTGTAGGAAGTCGTTCATACTTGCGAGATCTTTATAAGTTCCTTGACGAATATCGCCCTCGACTTGAACATGAGCTAGCCGAAGATCGCATCGAATTTAAGCAGATCCCGCCAGCCAGCCCTCATTGGGGAGGATGTTGGGAATCCATGGTAAAGATAGTCAAGTCTCATTTGTTCATAGGAAAGCAGATACTGTCGTATGAGGAATTATTGACAGTGCTTACTCAGGTCGAGGCACTCGTAAACTCGCGCCCGCTAACTGCTATGAGTGGCGATCCCGCTGAGCCGTCAGCTCTAACGCCAGCTCATTTCTTGCATACCGCACCGCTATTGTCGCTACCCGCACCTCAAATAGACTCTTCTAGCTTGCGCGAGAGACATTCGATGCTGGATAAAATGGTCCAGTCCTTCTGGAAACGTTGGAGGATAGAATATTTGCATAAATTGCAAGCTCGCTCCAAGTGGACTACGCCTTCCACTCCCATTCCGCTAGGGTCAGTTGTTGTCATTATGATGGATAATGCGCCACCGCTTGCATGGCCGCTAGGTGTGGTGGAGGCTGTTCACCCTTCGAAGGACGGAACAACGCGCGTAGTTACTGTTAGGACGAGTAGGGGAAGCTTCGTGCGCCCAGTAGTTAGACTTTGTCCTTTGCCTAGTCAATAATCGCGTTTATAGGCAGAGTAGCATTTCTACTCATTTATACTCATTTATGAATAATAGTTAGGAATTAGGATTAGTTATAGTTTAGTATAGTCGTTTAGTAGTAGATAGTTATTAGTTATGTAACCGCATTTATTATCACCTAGTTTTAGGATTAGTTATTAGGAACCGCATTTATTTTCGCGTAAATTACCGCATTCTTATTTTGAAAAACCGCATCTTCTTTCGTATAAATTAACGTATATCGTTAAAATAACCGCATCTCGTTTAGCATTATTTACCGCATTTCTTTCGCATTCGCATTGTGAGATCTTTAAAGGTGACCCTTTAAGGCCGGGGGAGATGGTTGCGCCGTGATCGAATAGTTGGCTGTCAAGTACCTTTCTTTCTTTCACGTATACCCACCTTCCTAATAATATGGCCCTCACATTTTTCCTCTTTACCCTCGAATCAAAATAATGCACTACTACCGATGACCGCCGCGTGAGAGGTCGAAGAGAAGAAAAAGGAACGCGCTCGCGCTTGAGCTGTTTTTCCAAGTATATATGGGTTTATCCCTAATCCGCGCCTTAACTCGTTCTCGGAAGTGAAGTGATTCATCCGCACCTTATCGCTGAACATTTAAATACATGTGAACAGTGTCTGCCAGTTGGACATTCAGAGATTCCTGCAGCAGAGCGCACCAGAGCACCGGTATAAGGTATGTGCATTTCCTTCTGCTTCTAATCCTGTCCTTCAGACGGTCATATTGTTCGCTTACAGCCGCAACCAGATATACAGTCCACTAAACCGCTAATTCAGGGATTCATGGCGTGATTCTGTCGCAATCCCGCCGCAACGAAATTTAGATTTCGTCCACCCCTTCAGGGGTTTCACCGCGCCTCCAAATGCTTTATCTCATTACTAAATGAATTTTGTTTCTTTAATTAAAATGACACGTGTTCTGTTACATTAAAGCTCAAATTAGCTTGTTGAGGAATTGAAGCGCTTCACTTTCACGTTCCGCAATCGTGGGAATGTAAATTCATTGTTACAGGATGTTTCATTTTAAATCTAATTAAGTTAAATTAAAAATTGTAAATTAAAAATTTTAAGTTTTATAAAAAACAATAAACTTTGATAATAATATATTAAAGTTTATTGTTGGTAATTGATTAAGGTAACTAACATTCGTAAGTCAAATTTATCGAATACTTAGGTACACTTTTTTATGTTTTGCTAATGTCAGGTAATTTATTATCTAAAATAAAGTAAAAAAAAACTAAGGCCTGGCCAAAGTATTATAGCAACCAAGCGTTATATTGCTTATATATTTTTTATTTATTTTTTCAAAGCGGACATATTCGCGAGCAACACCTATAATTAATAAAATAAGTAGTCATTTTTTTACTAAGTAAAATAATAAATGTAATAAAAAAAATGTATTTTTTTATTGTTTTCTTTGACCATATTTTTGCACTATCTGTACAAAGTTCGGAGGAGGTTCATAAAAATATGAATGCACTCGTCAATGTAATTTAAAAATAAAATCATCCTGTGAATGCAGGTAACAAACGATACGTATCTAAGGGTCAAGGTCGCTCTCACGAACGAATTGACGAGTCGTGTGGGAACCGCCTGCGCGTGGGAATTTAGCCAAGCTATCTCTCTGTGACTTTGCAGAGACCAGAGACCCGTGGCGACAGAAATGGTTAGTTTTTTACTTTGGTTTCCAAATAGGCTATTGCTCGAGTAGTCTGCGGGATACCTAACTTCTTAGCAACTTACAGCAGATATATAGCGTGTTTGGCCTCAATAGAAAGTCTGGGGTTAGTTCATAATTTTCACTGTTACTTGTGTAATTAATTTTCATATAATTACTTAAATTGACAACTAGCTTATGCACGCGACTTGTCCCGCGTAACTTTAAAATATAGCCAGCGAGTTACATATTTTATATGTTGATAATTTTCAAAACTGATCCAGTAGTTTATGAGTTTATTCATTACAAACATTGAAATCTTTTTTCTTTATAGTATTAGTAGGTATAAATGAACCGTCATCACATCATGATAATATTTTTTTTTTTCAAATTATTGCTCAATAATATTTATTCAAGACATAATTTATATTTCACACCTATGGTGTCAATCAATACTTTTAAAACTCAATAACATCGGAGAGGAGAAATAGCAAAGAAGTAACATTTATTGAAAAAAAAAAAAATGAACCAAAAAATGATAAATGACAAAAACATAAGTCTAGATCGTCTCAGCCTGACCCTAGTCTCCCATCTTCTGATATTATTATCATAAAAAAACCAGCTGGGTGTTTATTTACACATTATGTAAATATTGTCCTTGACCTTGTATATGATAAGAAAATTGTCAGATTTCGGACTGTTAGTTTGTTCGCACGCTCCCAAATTAGGTAACAATTTATAAGCGGTTTTTTATTATCATTTAGAGAGTATATTCACCGGAAAGGTACTTACTGTTTAATTCGTTCCATAATAATTAAATAGGTATTCTTCATGGATATCTTGTACGACAGACGAGAGTAATACCAAATGTTTGTTAGAGAAATTTTATCCTAAATAATAATCCTATCGATTAGTAAAATAGCGAGTGTTTTTTTTTTTTAATTTTAGTTGGTTCGAGTCCCAGACGAGTCAAGCGAGTTTTAGAAAATATATGAATGCAGTTTTGTTTTTTAAAAATAAAGGAATGTCTCCTTCATGTAAAATGAGCCAACTTAAGGATTTAAGGTAGTTTCCCTCCAGGGCCCGACTTATTTTTCCACACTGTATAGGTATTCTACTACGTATAATCTACTATATCTATTCTACTGTCTTATTGTCTGACTGTCTGTCTGTACATCCGCTAAAACCTCCTAACTTCGCAACAGATCTTGATAGGGTTTTCACCACCAATTAGTATTTTTTTTACTATCTAGTAAAAAATTCTAGTATTCCTATCTAAGTTCAAATTTAACTCTGAAGAGTCAAACTAAGTGATAGCAGAAAAATAACACTTTTCTGCTTCAACCCATAATATACTTATATAGTCTTTGCTTCAACCTCTAACTAACCCCAAATTAATAATTTTCAAACAATGAAAGTTGAAAAAATGTGCTCACTGCATAGAGTTGGTAAGTACTATTTACTCTATGGTTCATTGTCTGATTATGACTACAGTTTCATTTCAAACTGTTTTGATTCGTATGGGAACGATTGTGTGAAATTCAACAGAGCAAACACAAGGGGGAGCGTTGTCGCGTGCCGAATTAATTATACTCGTATGTTGGGGTAACTTATAATATAAGTGGTTATCTCAAATTATGGGGTATTTAGCGGGTTATTATTTTCGTACTTTGTGGCTGAGAAGTATTTACTGGTATTAGCTTCAATATTTATTATTATTATTCACATATATTATTTTAATTCTTAACTCTAAATTTTTTTACAATATATATATACTTATCATAATGGATTTTTTAAGATTTGCGTGATACATTTAAACGTCTCATTGAGATAATTATGTAGGTATATGTATATAATCATGTAACACACATAGTGTTACATGATTATGTAAATAAAAAAAAAAAACAAAATGAGAAACAAAAAATAAGTAGGTATATAGGTAAATAAACAATATAGTCATGTCATTGTATGTTTAACAAAGACGTAACCAAGTTGTACGTAACCATAAAAATTATGCATTCAGGATATTTTTTTAAAAAAAAAGAACATCCAGTCATTGTCGCAAAGAAAAAAACGTGTGACACAAAATTCCGTTGAAGTTTAGTTCGTATCACAAATTGCCAGTGAATCCGTAGCTTGTTTACCCTATTTTTTTTTGTGCGATGGGAACCCAGAGGTCGAGTGAGAAGGACGTTATATTTCCCACAGGATAGCACAGTTTCCTATGTGAACCGACCGAGCATGGGAACATTCACCGTGAGAATATTTTGTGTGGATTTTTGACTAAATATTTGAAAAATTGTTACCTCGATTATACGAGTCACGTTCGGTAATTTTAACTTGTTGTTCGCATTGAATTGTTGTGTAGAGTTTTTTTTAAATTAATTCCTCGTCTTACCTTTGTTTTACATAGAAGAAAGAAATTTGACGTGATTAGCAGCACGTGTGCTTTAATGTTACGATATGCCAAGAAAGGGATTTTAAGATAAACAATAATACTAATATCTAGATAAGTAGGTAGATTTTTAATGTTAAACTTGACAAACAAGCTAATGGTTCACTTTCGATGGTAGGTGCTACCGTCGCCTATAACTCTGGCATCCCTTACTCACTTACCGAAACACAAAAGCACACATGCTATTATTTCATGGTAATCTTATGCAATGCGAATGCAGCGTGCCGTGCCACTAAATAAAATAAAAAGAAAGATTTAGTTAAAATAATTATTAATTTTATTAATTATAATTACTTACCTAATTAGGTAATGTTACCTACTCAAGCATAAAATCATCTAAAAGTAGTAAACAAAATAACAAAATACTTAATAAAATCGTTAAAATTCTTTGTCACACATTTTAATAAACACGATGGTTAACGCTCGTTCCCAACAGAAGGGAGCCGTTAAAAATTCCCACGTGCCCTCGGAGATTCCCAAGCGAATTTGTAAGGTCGAAATAGGCAGAATAAAATGAATAAAGGTATGGCCTGACTTGGAGCTTAGCGATAAAAAATATCTACATTTTTTATCATTCTCATTTTATTTACAGTAGTAACTCGATTGATCGCACTAATTGTTGTCTAATTGTCCTTAGACTAAATGTCCTTAGACTATGACAATCGGATCATCGAAAATCCGGATAAGAGAGTTCCAACATTTTCCAACATACGATGTATGCACTTCTTATGTATGTACAATTGTACATATTTAGTATACATACATATTTTCTTAGATTGTATTGGAATATATCGCCGCAATTCCTGGCTCGTGCGGTGTCTTACTTAAAATAAGCAAAATAAGAGCATCAAGCAGATTTCACATGAACATACCCGTAATTATTACAAATGAAAAAATGACTTATTATTATAAATAGTCAGTGTCCAAAACATCCAAAAAAATGTATGTGTACGTATATATTTTTTGATTTGTTTATTAAATTTCATGTCATGTCAGTACTGGAAGCTGATAAGTCCGCTTACACTCGAGCCTGCGTTTAAGTATGAAGGTAAAAATATTATGGAGAAATCGAGCGACACACGGCACGCGATCGCGACAAGGGGATTTTTTTAAAAGTAAATTACATAATAAACTTTTTTTATTATTTTTTTTGTTTAACTTACACGCTACAATAAATTTGTTCTTGTAAATATAAAGAAATAAATTAATAAAATATAAAATTATCAATTATTTTACAGATAAATATTAATATACTAGCTGGCGCCTGCGACTTCGTCCGCGTTGAAAAAGAAAAAAGTCCTGTGTCCTGTATTTATTTATTAAAATATTTATTTAACAAGTTTCATGAAAATCTAAAAATCGTCAATTTAGTTTTAGTATCTATATCATATATAGAGCCTATAAACACGATATCTCTGAAAACAAAGTAACTTACTCACTGACCAACATATTTATTATTAGTTATTATTAGCTACACGCTCCCGACTTCGCCCGGGTTCAAAATGAAAACTATCCTATCTTTTAAGTTGGACCAAATTACCTACTTAATATCAAGTTTCGCGCTTCATAAAAAAATGTGGGAACGTTATGCAACTGTGTAAGGTCATAAATGAATCGCATAGCTCGTATGCCCAATTTCACACGGGACTTGTTTTGTCGTATGCAACCGTGGGACAATCCGTTTAGGCACGTGTGTTTAATTTGCAAGAAATAAGTGTGATTGACAGAGTTAATCAATTAATAATTAAGTATCAAATTTAGTTTAGTGAGAGACTCACTAGTGTTGACTGGTCAATAGTATTATTATTTTTTATATTTATTCTTTTAGCTTTTATCTTGTGTCTTATTATTACTTCTTATTACTATTATTAGAACTATTATGCTTTTACTTATATGTTTTAATATATATTAGGTCTATCTAGAATAATAGACATTTGGGTCCAGTTGCCTGAAAATAAATGAATTTGAATACTTCTTCAAATTGCTTCCAAAGTGGGAGGCAATCCGGAAAAGTGATAAATCATGAGATACAGTTCGATGCTGTAGCTACATTTCACCTTGATGGGATTCATTTGGATTAAAGGAACAGTGTATATAGCATTATAGTAAGAATAGGTAATTGATATGCATTCTTTACAGGCCGATACACAATAGTACATGTGCTTTTATGAAGGGTTTTCTGTAAGGGGATAGTTAGTTTTTGACGCAGCAATTAATATTGCTGTGTAATCACAATTAGAAATTTAAATTTATTAGAAGTCATGAGATAAATATAATATATTATTGCCTTAATTATTATTGCCTTATTGCCTATTATATTGATTGTATAAATTAATCCTATCTCGTCCTTGTGCCTTAGTAAACATATAGGTACCATCCTATAATCTAATATCCATAAATATCTGTAGCACATTTGCAAACCCTATTTCCCTAGTTTCTTAGTGATAGGTACCACAAGTAGAATACATCTTAACAAAAATCATGTTCAATATTTTTTCATTACTTTACCTACTTCCAACATGTGATGTAATTTTTTATATATATATTGTAACAGTATGCATGTTTGCGTTTTTTTAATACAATTTACATATTGGCATTGGTTATCTATTTTCGTTGCAACGAAATATTCCCACGAAATTCTCACGATTCCCATGCGAACGGGCAGAGGTCCCGTGTGAATTCGATAAGGTCAATGCGTCCTGTTTGCTTTCCAACAACCAACCCCATACTTACTTAAGTGAAGCACTTATCAATACTAATAATAAATCTGTAAGTGTAGGTATTGTATGTATGTGTGTAATAATTCTTAAATGAATTAACTAATTTTCATGAAACTTGGTAGATAAACATTTAGACGTACGGGACACAGGATAGGCTACTTTTTTCACGCGGGCGAAGTCGCGGGCGCCAGCTAGTATTTATTTAATGACATCTAGAAACTTTTTCAGACCGTTAGGACTTCAGGACCGTCGAAAGATTGACGCACTGGAGATGTGGTGCTGGAGACGCCTCCTAAATATCCCTTGGACAGCGTTTCGTACCAATAATTCAATACTAGTAGAACTTAAAGTTAAGGACAGGCTTTCGTCGATTGTGCTATTACCAATTACGAATACTGAAGTTCTTTGGCCACATCTCCAGGAAGGAAAATTCAATGGAACGGCTTGTGATTATGGGTCGGGTGGAGGGCAAGCGCCCAAGAGGTAGATCGCCTACCCGCTGGACAGACGTGATAAAATGCGCAACCCAATCTACTGTGATACAGTGTGCTCGTGACGCCACAAATAGGAGAAAGTGGAGAAGCATCGCGAGGGCGGTAATGCGCGCCAAGGAGAACACGACAATCCTCCGTGTACATCATCCACACGACCACGACCACTCTGACAAGAGTGTGCGACTTTGGTGATGATGATGAGAAACTTTTTAGGAAATTTGAAGTTGCGCCGGTAAAAATATGAAGTCACATACAACGGATGCTAAATCAAAAATACAATAGAGCCATTTATTGAATTTACTCTACTTCGGAAAAGCGATCCGAATTTAGCTCAATAGTAAGCTTTTAGCTCAATATTTACAAAAAAAAAACCCGCTCTATTTAATTGCACAAAAGCGTCATAGCTCTAGAGAGAATATAAAATAAAACACTCATAAAAAAAATGCAAATAAATAATAGAAAAAAATCTAAAAATTCCTGTGACGGAACTCGATCAAAATATAAAGCAAACAATAAAACGATAATTATCTGCTGTATATCTCATGTCTTTTATGTTATAATAAAAAAATATACCAAATGGTTTTATTTCATCATATTATTCAGCATGTGAAAGAAGAAGTCTTATTTTATGAATGTTTAAAAAGTTCTGGGAACACGAAAGGGCTCAATAATGACATTTCCGTATAACAAAGGGTCCTTTAATAATGATGTAGGGTAGTATTATCAAGTCTGTTTGAAGTTGGTTTGGGTCACATATCAAATCTCCGTTCGGAGATGTCATTTTGTGCTATGTAGGTATATTTATCAGGAAAACAGTCATGGTCCAGTGATAGAACTTAATGGCAAATCCCAATAGGTACATGTAGTATCCGTTCCAATAGGAGGATACATCTATCTATACTAATATTATAAAGCTGAAGATTTTGTTTGTTTGTTTGAACGCGCTAATCTCAGGAACTACTGGTTCGAATTGAAAAATTCTTTTTGTGTTGGATAGATCATTTATCGAGGAAGGCTTTAGGCTATATAACATCATGTTGAGACTAATAGGAGCGAAGAAACAGTCGAAAATGTGGAAAAAAACGGGGAAAATTATTCATCTTTGAGGGCTTCCGTTGCGTGCGCTGCGAAAACCGTTCGAGATACCCAAATGATTCCCAAAATAACTATTCCACGCGGACGAAGTCGCGAGCACCAGCTAGTATGAATGATAAAGTTAATATGAACAAATTATTTATTTTAAATATTAAATTAATAATATAATATTATAAGTCATATTCTTATTACAAAGTACCTACCTACACAGTGCATAGTGTCCTTTTTTATATTTCGACTTTATTCTTGTCTCTTATATTCGGGGCTCAATTTGCTTTCTCAAATACATTTCACGCGCGAAAGTTTGTCTGTAGTTATTCGTGTTTTCACGAACTGAGACTTAATACTATGGCGCTAAAATACATATTTCTTTGTGGACGTTACAAAAATTTCATGTGTGTTACATGCCTCGAAGTGAGAAATTTCATTTGAGACGATTCCGCGATTTCCTTTGCTTGTTCCCCAGAGAAAGGCCCGTTGATTTATCAGCGAGCATTTTTTCTCTTCTGTTTATGAAAAATGTAAGTATATAATATTTTATTTAGGTAAGTTTCTGACTAGCTGAACAAGGGCACGCTACGCTGCGTCGTGCTCATGGGGCGCGCGGTACTGGACACAGAATATATTTCTTTTTTCTGAAATATAAGTATCCTAAGTTACTCTTGATAACATCAACTGTCCGCTAGTGAGAGTCCCGTCAAAATCGGTAGAGCCGTTTCGGAGATTAGCCGGAACAAACAGACACAAAAATTTTAATAATACAAATCTACGTATTTATACGATCGGTGTGTGTTCTTACGATAAATTACAGCATGGTTATCAGAGTTTTAGATACTACATTAGCTCTTACAACTGCAGACTAATTAAATAATAAGAACACATTGATAAATTGTTGTTATTTGTTATTGTTAACATATAAAAAAAATTCCTTAAATTTTTGTACAGGCACAGGTAAATAAGGAACAATTGATGTAATGAAGCCTTCTCAACAGACATCCAAATACGATTTTCATCATTTGTGAGTCTCCCAATTTACTGCACATAGCAAAACTATTCTATTAAGGGCCTCTTTCACCATCTGTAGGCTAACCGTCATTTTAAGTCACCTGTCACCGGGAATAATTTAGCTGATTGATATACCTTTGTTTGTATTGTAAAAGTCCCAAACATCAAAAAGAAAATAATAAAAAAAAAATCGCCTATCGAAGGATTCGACTAAATCGTGTGCATAATTTAATAAAACATAAAATGATTTCTAAAAGTAACTAATCAACACTTTACTTGTAGTTGGTGAAAGAGGCCTTACTTTATTATTTATTATTATTTACTACACATTATTTTTATATTATTTTTAATATAATGTATAGTTTGTTACAACTATACGTTACAAGGAAAAAGAAAAAAAGGAAGACAGCTAAGAAGATGAGATGATGATCTGCCCAAAAGATGGCGCTTGACCGCAGCAGGTGGCATTGTATAACTCAAACATGAAATACAAAAATTTGATATATAAAACATAAAAGTAAATACAATTAAATATATAAATAAAACAACTAAATTTAGTTTTCAAAATTTTATTTTCATTATATAGAAGCAAATCATGGTA
This sequence comes from Synanthedon tipuliformis, assembly GCA_947623395.1. Taxonomy (NCBI): domain Eukaryota; kingdom Metazoa; phylum Arthropoda; class Insecta; order Lepidoptera; family Sesiidae; genus Synanthedon; species Synanthedon tipuliformis. The sequence continues at coordinate 4,008,171 of OX392428.1, read as the reverse complement.
TATCTTGAAATAATTTCTGTAACTTATCACTGAATAAAGGCTTATTTTATTTTATTTTATTTTTTATAGTTTGTTACAACATGTGTAATACATTTATATATACATTATTTAAAGATAATGGTTGCATTTCTGTTGCCCAAAAAATAATAACAATTATGTATCACGAATTGGATTCTTGAATTTGACATAGGGACTATATTTTCTTACACTTTGTATGGGAGTGTAGGAAACCCTAACATATAAAAGGGTAACATGATACTGTAAGCAATCACAAAAATCCCAGTTCAAGTAGGGTGTCAATGGCTTCTGAAATCGTGGACTTTATTTTCTCTTTAGTTTGATCGCTGATGTGTAGTACTCTAAGATTTTCCGCAACATTATCTCCATGATTGACAAATGCTTCTTCGACATTAACAATGTCTTTTCCTTCTCTTTGTACGGTTGTAGCAATCATACATTTCATAACAATTGCATATTTAGCGTGGTTCCTCATATCGGCGTCGAATTGATCTTTTGGATATATTAGCGTTGTTTTGAGTCCGAAGTTGGATAAGAATTTGTCCAATTCTGAATGATAAAGGTCAATCCACTCATTTATGTACTTTGAGCGAGATTCGTAACTGCTGCAGTTGAAGATTAAATAAAATAAATCGCCGACAGGATTTCCTTCCTTTGCTATTTGATAATCTATTAGTATTGATGAAACAGATTCGCCTTCCTGGAATACAAATGCAACATTTTTATATTCTTTTTGGAGGAGTACGTACCACGTATCACCCTGGTCGCCATCACGCGCTGAGATCTACGCAGAAGCCTGACGTTTCGGCGATTCAGGGCGTCCGCCGGGTCTGTGCCACAACACATTTTTTTTTAATGTTCGAGCCACAATATATTAATTTTATTTGACTGTCAAGTGAGGCTATTCAAGTATTCACACATTTATATTTAGCTACACACACACACACACACACACACAACACACACGCTTACAGCGTTACTATACGTCCAGCGCGTACTGTAGGCCACGTTTTAGTTGGCCTGTGGCACACAGACAGGAGTTACCGTACCACTGGTCAGTTTCCTTACTCGTCAATTTCACTAATTTACGTTAACGTATATTAACGTTAAAAGATAAATAGTGTGCCACAAGACAAAATTTTAATTTTGCTCCCCTCCCGCGAAAGTGTTAACAGATACGCACACATGTTCGGTGAGTGAGTAAGGGGGTAAAGGGGTAAGGGGGGCAAGTGAGTAAGTGAGTAAAGGATGTAAAGATTATCGGTCTTACTACAAAAGATTCAGTAAGCACTGTTCAAACACATGCTTAGTTAGAGAAGCATTAAGCATTTAAGCATTGGTCAGCGAGCGTTTAAAATGTCCCTACCACAAAACCTTATTTAGCGCTTGTTTCTTTAGACAGTGTTAAAGTACGTGAATGTTATTGAATTATGGCAACCTTGGCAAACATTCATTCAGTCACTCGCCCTGCATTCATGTCGTTTTCATTTTACGCAGATCTGATAGGCGTATAATGATGAATTTTGGTTTTCACAAGCTATTATTACGGACTATATTAATGATATCAGCAAATTTTATAATTATTTAATTTTATAATTTTATAATATGTAATTTATTACTTATTATGATTGGAATAAGTAATAAATTACAACAAATACGTTAGATTATTTATAAAATTTCGTAATACCAAAAAATATTGAGCATAATGGAACGTAACTAACACTGACGTAATTGTCAAATGTGGTCAAATGTAGTTTGATTTGTTAAAATTGTTAAATAAATTTTTTATTTGAGGATCCACCTCTAGCATCACATGGTAGATCATCCTTTATTAAATAAATAATCTTGTTACCAAAGTTATATATTCGAATGGATTAATTCTCTCACGATGAATTCTATCTCAAAAATTATCCATGTAATCCATATCCTCCATGTCAATTAAATTTAAAATATCCATATTCATTTATAAAATCAAAAGAAATCTTTAATATTAACTAGTATACGCAAAACGAAATTTGACACAATACGTCAGAGGAAGAGAGGCCGTTAACTAGATAGACACTCGTTAAACTAGCATATGACGGTGGTTAAATTTAAATAATGCTCAAGCATTCTTAAACCCTAAACAATGCCTAGACACTCTTTTGTAGTAAGGTTTTTTTTTAACACTTGTTTTAAGCCTGATTAAAGTGTGTTTAATGTTTTTGTAGTAAGACCGTAAATCTTTGTTAGTAAGGTAGGTACTAACCATAGATATAAAGTATATAGATCGGCGATGCAATTATTTGAGCGAGACCAAAAACGAAATACATTAGTGTGCATGTGATATACATGTGTGCGAGACAAATAGTGCTTCGCCTTGCTGCCTTTACTTCGATTTATCGATAAGTACAGATTGCAATGTCTTTTTTCGTCTCTTGTGATTTGACGCAGATGTATTATATAGAATAACTTAATATTAATTAATAAATTAATAAATAAATAAAAAAAAATTTTTGAAGCAATAAAAATATTTTTTAATTTTTTAATTTTATTTGAGAAAACAAACAATAACACATAACAATTTTATATTTAAATCAGACTTACTTTTAAAAATTAAATTACAGTTAAAACTTTTTTGGCAGAAATTACCTTACGTGTCTTATTAAAATTTATAAAACTTAATAATGTCTAATAAACCTTATAATAATCAACCTAAGGCACCAATTCTCACAATTTACGCACAATCTAGGCAAACTTTCTAAGCATATTGAAGACAAATTATGTTTTTTACATAAATATATAAAAAATTCAAAGGAAATATGTTTTCCTTTGAAGCCCCTGAAACTTCAGACATTGTTTTGGATCTTAGATCCTCAAGTAGCAGCGTACGCGTCGCGTGCAGGAGAGGAGTAATTAACTTGTAATTATTACTTCAACAGTTAAAGGTTAATAACAAACAAAACAAACAAACAACTATTTCAGAATAACATAACAACTTTGGTTTTATCATATTTCTGTTCCCCACACTAGGCTTTGCCTGTCCTATATATTTTAAAATATAGGACAGGACAATTAAAAAATAATATATATTTTTTAATTTATGCAGATAAAAATGCAGTAAATTGACATAGTTCAAAGGCATGCGTAAATTTACGTATTTACACTAAAATATATTATGATTAAGAAATAACATACCGGCATGAATAATGTGGGTATCGAACCAGAACGTAACTTTACTCTTTGTACGCCTGTAGGAGAAAAACATTTTGGTTCAAAGTGCTTACTGCATATACTCGAATATTTTTTGGGAACCCATTCTTCTCTATTTATCATTTTTAGCCATTTTTGTCGGACTTCAATATTTTGAGGCAATCTGAAACATTAGAGTTTAAATTATTTTAGAAGAATATTTACAACAGTTCAATTTGGCTACGGAACTCAAAAAAAAAAAACAAATTTAGATTTAATATTACGAAGTTGAATAATGCTTGAATAATCATACCTTTGCCGGTTAGGGAGATATTTATAATATATTCAGTATATACTACTCTATGACAATATCGATAAGAAGTTATCGATAGTGTCAATCTCTACAAAAATTTGGTAAATAATAACAAGAATTCACGTATTTGTTATCTTTTTAAATCAAATATCTATGCATTTACATCAATAGTGAAATAAAGTGTGATAATGTTGTACATCCATTTGTGTACAAAACTTTTGTAACAGTTCTAAAACATAGCAACTAGAGAGCAAAATATTTCAATAGTACTTACCTGTGAAATGTACAATTTTGTGGGTTTTCTTGCTTAGATGAGTTACATCCAGGTACTGAACACGTAACCATAATGAATCTCGTCTGCTAAACACTATTTTGCACTTTAAAACACGAGATTTTGCGAAAAATATACGAATTTGTTTCGTTCACAAATGACCCTAAGACACTACTGGACACTAGCGTGTACGTGAATGGTCTTGCCTATCTGTCTCACTCTAACATATGCGTATACTATGCTCTTTCTCTTTTGCATTGCCAATCTACTAACGGAATGGTAGCAATACTAAATCTATGGTACTAACAAAGATTTAAATCTTTGGGTACTAAGGTCGGCAGTGAACTTGCAGTCACCTGTGGCGTTGCTTGTGTTAATAGGTGACATTATAACTACCTATCATAAGGTAGACTGTCAGGTTTTCTGACAACCTTTGCATAGGAAAATATATAACGATCTTATATTTACTTCTAATTTAAACAAAATGTTGTTGCTCCAGCAATCTCCTTGTTGGATAACAGAAAACTTTGAGGCACGGTCGAATTTATTTAATTTCGATACAATCTCAAAAATTTTACTCATTGTATTTTTCACTGCATTTTTATATTTTTCACCTTCCAGAAGTGCTACAACATCGACTTCCATCATTTCAAAATATATTCTAGCTTCCGGCGATTGAGTCATAATTAAAAATAAATTCAGAAGTCTTGTTCTGAAAGAGTCGTATGTCTCTGGCTCTTTTTGTTTTAGAGCGTACGATAAGGAATGGAATTTGGCTAAATCTTTTAATGCCAATTTTATGCTATTCTCCGATAATGGTTGCATTCTATCAAAAATAACATATCCATCTTCATTCATATCTTCCAAAAGAATAATTTCGTGGGGCTCTTCAGTAACATAGCCATAACAAATGGGATGTCGAAATCTCTCGCTTTCTGGAATATCTGCATCCTCTTGTAATTTGTCCATTTTTGGTAATACTTCATTGTATATCAAAATTTCGTTTGAAAACATCATGGCTTGATTCATACTTTCACGAACTATTTCCACACTATTCGCTACCTTTGCTACCATCTTGAAAGGTTTACCTTTATCGTCATTCACGATTATTCTCAAAACGTAATTATCTCCCTTTTCTCCAACTGGTTCTATAAGAACTTTATTATTATTATATCCGCGTGCAACGAGAACATCTTTTATGAGTGATATTTGTTTCTCACTAAGACTTTGCACTTCACCTTCGAATATCAGTTCCGTCATTTTGTCAATAAAATTAAATAACTTTGACTTGAATACTGGCCAAATTCATTTTTATACCTCATGTTTATCAGGATTTAGATATCATTATTTTATCAGCTATTAATTGCCATTTTTTTCCTGGTAGATGGAATTGTATGAAATTGATATAAATAATAACTACGTCAATGCTTATTTATTAAATCCCTGAAAATGTTACGAAAATTATTGATAAACTAGCTGGCGCCCGGGACTTCGTCCGCGTAAAAAAAGTAGCCTGTCCTGTGTCCCGTACGTCTCAATGTTTATCTACCAAGTTTCATGAAAATCAGTTAATTCGTTTAAGAGTTATGTAGGAACATACATACAATACATACATGCATAAGTACACACATACATACATACATGCATACAATACCTACACCTACAGATTTATTATTAGTATTGATGTCTCCAGTTTTTTGTCACTATTCATCTATTCATAGACTGTGACGATGAAATCTTATCTTGTAGCTAAGTGTGTTACATCAGCCAAATTGTGGTACTCTTTCCGCCCGTCCCACCTATCCCTACTAAGTTCTTACTTCCTGGCAAGGATGAAATTGCCGAATATAAAATTCTCTTTTCTGAACTCATTGCACGAACAAAAATTTATTTTAACATTGGGCTATTCCGTGATGATTTAAAAGACTTTAGTTTTAAAAAAGAATTTGTTTAAAACTAAAGTAAAAAGCAATTATATTGCGACAATCTCATTTGCCATTATCTTACGACCAGGCGCAGAAGAAAATTAATTGCAGTGCAGCGTCTTTTCTAGTATTTTTTTTTAAATTCGTAAACTATTCCTACAAATAATGGGATCCATTTTAAGTTAACCTTTATATAGGTTATATTTATAATAATAACCCAATATTTTGTTACTGTATTTTATTCTATTACTAGTGACTCGCTCCCGGCTTCACCAGTGATGAAATTTTTATATACACAAACCTTCCTCGTTTAAACCTCTTTAGATAATTGCATGGGTTTCGCAATCATTTCGGCAGCCCATCTGAAAGCAGTAACCTTACGGAAGACCACCATGAAACGTCTGCTGTTGTGTTACGAAGAGTGGGTAAAGGGTGGTAAAGGCCATGAAAATGAAGAGCAATGAAAGCAAAATGGACTGTATTATATGAATTTTATTAATCTTATTTACAAAATTAATGAAAATACCAAATAAATAAAATAACAATTTCTATATGTGATGATTTCGATCGAATGTGCAAAATTTTATTTGACAGTCAACAGACAATTCTTTTTCTTAAATTATTTTAATAGAATATAATATGAACTAAAACTAAAGAGGTTGGAATCTAAGGAGTTCATGCCATGCAGTGTCTGTCTGAAGGCTTTAACATAACAAAAAATAAAAACATTTTTCTATATTACATTGTGAGAAAAAACAAGTGTAGGTATTATTTTGGTAAACATAGTTTTCGATATGAATTTCCTCTGTGGTTAGAACGGTTATAAGGCAGACATTTATCCGCATCTAAATACTTCCGATGACCTTTAGTTTGACATTTTCGGAGGTCGTACAAATAAAAAATCTGTTTACCTACTCAAGTTTTGACTACACCAGGAAGTTTAGTTTCATTACAAAAGATTTAACAAAAAGTGTTTGTTGAATTCGACCTTATTCTTCGTGAACAGAACCATGTACGGTCAAAAATAGTTATATCTAAAATTTATACTTTAAAATTTTTTAAATATAAAAATATACATATTATACATAGATTAATAATTGGTCTCGCGAGCGTAGCGAGACCAATATATTATATACCTATACCACCTATATTAAAAACGCTAATAAATATATAAATACAGTCAGTAACAATAGTAATGTAAATGGAATTATAAAATAAAATACATAAAATACTTAAAAATGTTTTAGCAAAAAACCATAACAAAAGCAACTGTGGGAACTCCACATTACATATTTACAATTGAACAAATGATGATGACGAGTGGCGAGAAAGCGCGTGCTTTCTGTAGCTGTTCTGCAGGCCGACTGTCTGCAGTCTTCTTTTAAATGAAGAATGACACGGAAATTCCAAATAGCTCATTAAAAAGAGGTCGCCACACAACCATACTAAATACAGTAAAAACCTACGTAAAAACCATAAGAGCCATACGTATTCATTAAATAAAATACAAAATAATATTTATATAATGTTATAATCCAGTTATAATAATAAAAATCATAACAAAAAAAAACTCAAATCCTTTATAACATGGTTTTTGTCTTTTTGTCTTAACATTATAAAAATCACAAATATCCCAGTTCTTGTACATTATTTATGACTCCACTAATTGTCTTCTTTAGCTTGTCTTGCGTTTGATCATTTATTTTGGTAATGCTAAATTGTTCCATTGCTTTCTCGTCGTTGAAATCAAATGCAATTGCTTCCTGCATATCTACAATGTCTTTACCTTCTCTTAATAAAACACTGGCCATGAGACATTTTTGACCTAGACTAAATTTGGCATGAATCTTCAAATCACTCTCAAACTTGTCTTTCGGATAAACTGTAGCCACATCGAGACCAAATTTAGGCAAAAGTGTACCCAACTCTGAATAATACAGATCAATCCATTGTTTTACACGTTCACTGGGAGTATCGTAACTGGAGCAATTAAAAATGAGAAAGAATACGTCAATTACTGGACTACTTTCTCTACTAACTTGGTAATCAATCAGTACAGCTGACACTGGCTTTTCTTCCTGAAAAAAAGTCAACATTATTTTCTACTCAAAAACTCTTAACTGAAATAATCCAAGTTTTCTACTTCTTATCGCTTGTAAAGTAAGTATTTAACTAGAAATGTAGAATGTAAATGTAGTTTTAACCCCAGCGTTTTAAGTAGATTATGAAATAAAATAAATCTGTACCCTTATTTACAATACCAGCCTATAATAGAGCAATATATTGGAATGAACGTGCATTTTATATCTTAAGTATATCTGGACCAGCCAAATGCCAAATTACGGAATTATTTTTATACAACTATATTACTAGCTGGTGCCCGCTACTTCGTCAACATTTTCCAACTATTGATGGCACCATCTACTAAACTACAATAGAGTTTGGGGAAGCGATAATGAAGAGATCTTGGTCGCGAGACGTCTATGATTATGATCAGGGTTAAACTGCTTGGTGATACAGCCGTAAGCTCCCAGACGATATTGGAATACCTAAGTATGAATAACTCAATACTCACATATGATTTATACATAATATTGTTTCCCCAACAGTCTCCATGTAAAATGACTGAGTATTTTGGTTCACTTTTGTCCAAACGTTCAGCTAATGCTATAGATGTAGTCGGTATTTGACTTACTAAGTTTTTCAACACATTTTTGTACTTATCTTCATCTAAAACTGCGATTAAATCATTTTCGAGCATAGTAAAATAAATTATCACATCAGAATTTTCCTTCATTAGCTTATATAAGCAGGAGAGTCTATCACAGTAAGAATCAAACGTTTGCGGATCTTTGTATTTTAAAACGAATGATAATGTGTGCAACATAGCTATGTTTTTCATAGCTAAGTCTATACTTTCTTCTGACAAAGGTTTCAGTCTATTAAAAATAGCAAATCCCGAGTGGCTTAAGTCCTCTAAGAGAATAATTTCATTAGGTTCTTCAGTAAGGCAACCGTAACAGATCGGAAAACGAAACCTTTTGTTTTCTGGTATTCCGGCAGCCACTTGCAGTTCGTTAAATTTTGGCAATACTTCGTTATACATCAGGGTTTCATTTGCAAACAAAGTGCCTTGACTCATCTGAAAACGAAGAACTTCCAATTTAGATGATACCTTTGCAATCATGTTGAAAATTTCGCCTTCGTCATCTTCTACAGTAATCCTTAAGACAGTTGCAATGTAGTTATCACCCTTAAGTCCGACCGGTTTTATAACCACCTTATTATTAAAATATCCTCGTTTTTCTAGTACCCCTTTAATAAAATTTATTTGTGGTTCACTGAGACTGCTCAATTCACCTTCAATATCTAATCGAGCCATTTTTATATATTTTTCGGAAATTATTGAAATTAGTCACTTATTAACTATTAATTGAAATATCGTTTCTTTTTTTGGGTGTACAAATTTGAATTTGAATTAATTGCTGCGATATTTCACAAATACACTGCAATTATCTAAAACTGAGAATTGGTGTTATTAGCAATTTGTTAGTAGTGGACTGCCCTTGTCGTGTACAACTTTACCACACTTTACAGAGTCGTCTACACTGATTTTGAACCAATAACTTCTTTTAACAGCACCCACTTGAAACGATTCTTTTTGGTATAACTTTTTCGATAAATGAAACACTCACTTGTACATATTGGGTTTTATACTGCACGTTTATCGGGGTCTTGATTGTTGATCCTAAGTACATCAATAATTAATCAGCAACAATTTTGAGATAATATTATGATAATGGGATGATAAACAAAATATATCTATAATATAATCCCGACGTACTTAATTGTAAGTTACAGAATGTATACAAACTGTTACTAGAGGCTCCACTCTTGGCAAGTTTTTGTTCAAAACTGTAATAATTTTTTTTAAGAAAATCCTGTACTTTTTTTCTTATAAAGGTCGGCGAGCAGGCTAAAGGTTAACTCAATGGTACGTGGTTACCATCGCATATACATATACATATACGCAAGCTAACTTTAAATGCGAAAAATCTATTGAACGAATTTTGAAGAATTTAACTAAAACTCACGTATTTTGTTAAAAAAGCAAAATTAAAGCAAAAAGAAAGAACAATTTAGGGTTCAAATTAAATGTTGATTTAAATTTTCACCAGAATCTGGCATGCAAAAGCCGTTATTATACAGTACGTCAAATACGTGAATTTATTTTAATTAATATCTACATTAATGCACACTTTCAAATAAAGAAAATTATTCGTTATTTTTTTTTTCATTTAAAAGATAGCAATAGTTCCCATCACTAGTTTTTTAATTTAACCATTGACAAAACCAAAATGTTCCGCCATGTTTAAATATCGACAATTTCTAAAAAAATAGACTATGTATTATAGTTTATGCATCTGAATAACGTGAGGCTATTATTTATAAAAAAAGAGTGGCACTCCGGGAGTGCCGACAGAAGTGAAAACCTGAACAATTACGTGTGTATTTTTTGAATCTTCAGGAAAGTACATAGTTATATACCAAGGTTTAGGTCACATTACGTTACATTACATTACCTTACAGGTCGCGAGTTCAATGGTTAATTTTTTAAATTATTTTAAATTAATATCAGCTACATCAATGGTTACGTTACGTTACGTTACATTACATGACAGTGTCGCGAGTTCAATGGTTTTTTCCAATGCCTCACGCATCTAAAGAAGTTTTCAGTTAAATAATTATTTATTATTCGTTTTCATGAATAATTATATAGATACATCTACAACGTTCCCCACAAACATGTTCATGTTTTGGTTGAAATATTATATTAATGAGCATTCATTCCCACAACTACATTTAAATTATTTACTAAAATCATTATCAAATATTTAATGAATATAAAGACCCGTATTGTTTGCTATTATTAAATTAAGATACTTACAGATATTGTGATTTCTTGATTTACTCTTACGGTTAAGAAAAGATCGAGGAGAGTTGATTTTCCCGAATTCGAAGAATTGAAAGAGAAATATTTTTATATATAAATAAAAACAGTGCAGTAGGTGACTGTTATACCGTTGTGGAATATCATGATTAGATATGTAATCTGCAATTATGCAAAATATAATAAAAAATAATGATGTCTCATGATTATATTCATTTTATATTACATTAAGAAAACAATGCAAGGCGAAATATGACTCACAGTCAAAAGGGTCAAGACCCTTTTGACTTAGTCACCCCCCCACATCCCCACTAGTTTATAAAATTGCACGTGTGGCCCACTGGGGGTCAAAACAATATTTTATTATAATTATTATTTTATATATGGGCTTAGTGTCTTCCTGGGGCCGTACTATCACCTCTTAAAGCGATGCAAAGACGATTGAGTGAGGGAGATGTCGCCTTACATCATGTATTGCGCCATCTCGTTTACTCACTCGATTTTGCATCGTTTTAAGAGGTGATAGTAGGCCCTCTGATGTTCTGTCGTTTTCGGTTCAAAAATATAAAATAATTTCAAAATGGATTTTAGGTTAAAAAATAGGTAAATGTAACACAAACAATTTATTCTTGTTTATTAGTGCTCAACATCTAGTAATGTTGCTAATTTTGTATACTAATACATTGCTATAACATGTGTACCTAATGATCTAATAAACAATAATTTTTATTATACTAATCACAAAAACGCAATAATTACATTCAATTTTAAGAATCAAAATTTGAAGAAATTTAAACAAACAAATCACTTTGTTCTATTATCAATATTAAATATGGTGGTTATTCATTTTAACAGCAATCTCACTAATGTCTAAAATGTATATGTATGTATATGCAAAAACACGATACAGTAATTTAACGATGTAACCAGTTAATGAGTTCCCGAATATATCTATTGTCGTGGTCATGGAGTTTGAATTCAGTAGTGGTATTTCAAAGCCGAGGCCACTTGTAACTTGTTATTAGCATAGCAACTGCTATTTGCAAAATCGCATCTAATTTCTGTTAAATTATAGCATGAAATCCTAGTTCACATTTATTAAGTTTTAATTAAATACATTTTGTGGACAGTTTTAAATAAAACTGTATTTAAAACTATTTAATAGTATTAATTAAAATTATTTACATATTTTTGTTTTGGAGCTTAACATTATAAAAATCACAAATATCCCAGTTCTTGTACATTATTTATGACTCCAGTAATCGTCTTCTTTAGCCTGTCTTGCGTTTGATCATTTGTTTTGGTTATGCTAAATTGTTCCATTACTTTATCGTCGTTGAAATCCAATGCACTTACGTCCTGCATATCTACAATATCTTTACCTTCTCTTACTAAAACACTGGCCATGAGACATTTTTGACCTAGACTAAATTTGGCATGAATCTTCAAATCACTCTCAAACTTGTCTTTCGGATAAACTGTAGCCACATCGAGACCAAATTTAGGCAAAAGTGTACCCAACTCTGAATAATACAGATCAATCCATTGTTTTACACGTTCACTGGGAGTATCGTAACTGCAGCAATTAAAAATGAGAAAGAATACGTCAATTACTGGACTACCTTCTCTACTAATTTGGTAATCAATCAGTACAGCTGACACTGGCCTTTTTTCCTGAAAAAAGTCAACATTATTTTTTACTCAAAAACTGTTAAAAAAAACTGTTATTAAATGAAATGATCCAAATTTTGCAATTTATGTTAATGCAGTTTTAGCATTTTAAGTAGATTATGAAATCATTAAATCCTTTTTACATTTATTTATAATGCCAGCCTATAATAGAGCAATAAATTGGAAAAGAACGTGCATTTTATATCTAATATCTGGACCAGCCAAATGCCAAATTACCGAATTATTTTATACAACTATATTACTAGCTGGTGCCTGCGACTTCGTTACCATTTTTCAACTATATTGATGTATCTACACCACAATAGAATTTGGGGAAATGACAATGAAGCGATCTTGGTCATGCGACCTTTATTAGATTAGGGTAGAACCGCTTCACCCCGTTAACAGGGCTAGGAGGCACCGGGGAGTTTTAGTGGCTATTCCCAGTGCCGCTATGATAAGGTGCTGGGCGACCCCCACACATCCCTACCGTCTAGACAGCGGTAGGGAATATGTAAGCGGATTTCTCCTCGTCAAAAAAAAGGGTAGAACAGCTTGGTACCCTAGATACACCAGTAAGCTCCCAGACGATTTTGGAATACCTAAATATGAATAATTCAATACTCACATTTAATTTATACATAATATTGTTTCCCCAACAGTCTCCTTGTAAAATGACCGAGTATTTTGGTTCACTTTTGTTCAAACGTTCAGTTAATTCCATAGATGTAGTCGGTAGTTGACTTACTAAGTTTTTCACCACATTTTTGTACTTATCTTCATCTAAAACTGCGATTAAATCATTCTCGAGTAAAGTAAAATGAAATGCCTTATCAGAATTTTCCTTCATTAGCTTATATAAGCAGGAGAGTCTATCACAATAAGAATCAAACGTTTGCGGATCTTTGTATTTTAAAACGAATGATAATGTGTGCAACATAGCTATGTTTTTCATAGCTAAGTCTATACTTTCTTCTGACAAAGGTTTCAGTCTATTAAAAATAGCAAATCCCGAGTGGCTTAAGTCCTCTAAGAGAATAATTTCGTAAGGTTCTTCAGTAAGACATCCGTAACAGATCGGAAAACGAAACCTTTCGTTTTCTGGTATTCCGGCAGCCACTTGCAGTTCGTTAAATTTCGGCAATACTTCATTATACATCAGGGTTTCATTTGCAAACAAAGTGCCTTGATTCATCTGAGAACGAAGCATTTCCAATTTAGATGATACCTTTGCAATCATGTTGAAAATTACTCCATCGTCATCTTCTACAGTAATCCTTAAGACGGTTGCAACGTAGTTATCGCCTTTAACACCGACCGGTTTTATAACCACCTTATTATTAAAATATCCTCGTTTTTCCAGAATCCCTTTAATAAAATTTATTTGTGGTTCACTGAGACTGCTCAATTCACCTTCAATATTTAATCGAGCCATTTTTTATATATTTTTCGGAAATTATTGTAATTTGTAAAAAATTGAATTAATTGCTGCGATGTTATATATATCACAAATACACTGCAAAGATTTAAATCTGATAATTGGTGTTGTTAGCAACTTGTTGGTAGTGAAATGCCCTTCTCGTACATAAATGAAACAACTCACTTGTACATATTGGGTTTTATACTGTACGTTTATCAGTGTCTTGATAGTTGATCCTTCATCAATATTTAATCTGAAACAATTTTGAGATAATATTATGATAATGGGATGATAAACAAAATATACTTATACTTAATAGAATCCCGACGTACCTAATTGTAAGTTACACAATGTATATAAACTGTTACTAGAGGCTCCACTCTTGGCAAGTTTTTGTTCAAAACGGCAAAATGTTTTTAAAGAAAATCCTGGACTTTTTTTACTTATAAAGGTCGGCGAGCAGGATTAAGGTCCACTCAATGGCACGTGGTTACCATCGCATATACGCGCATACCGCGCAAGCTACCAGGATTTGTGGCGATCACAATATTTCAGCAATGGACGAAGTGATACTGGTACTCTAGCAGACAGAAATAGCCACTAAGCACATAGTAAAGCTACCAGGAGGGATGCAAAACGCTATTTACTCTGAGAGGATAATGAAAAGAGAGAGATAAGATTAGAATAGTTTGATAGGCTCTGGCATCCCTTACCGAATCATAAAACAAAAAAAAAAACACAAGCTTAGTTATTTCATGGTAGTCTCCTTGAATGTAATGTAGTCACCAGATGAACTGCCTAATGTATGACTGCTAACCGAAATATGCTACTTTAACTTTTAACTTTATTTTTTTAAAAAAGCAAAATTAAAGCAAAAAAAAAGAACAATTGATGGTTTAAATTAAATGTTGATTTAAATTTTCGTCAGAATCTGGCATGCAAAAGCCGTTATTATACAGTATGTCAAATACGTGAATTTATTTCAAATAATATCTATATTAATGCATACTTTCAAATAAAGAAAATTATTCGTTATTTTTTTTTCATTTAAAAGTTAGCACTAGTTCCCATCACTAGTTTTTTAATGTAACCATTGACAAAACCAAAATGGCGGAATGTTTAAATAATGAAAATTTCAAAAAAAAAAATAGATTGTGTTTTATAGTTTATGCATCAGAATAACATAAGGCTATTTATTATTTGTAAAAAAAAGAGTGGCACTCCGGGAGTGTCGACAGAAGTGAAAACGTGAACAATTACTTGTGTATTTTTTGAATCTTCAGCAAACTTATATACCAAGGTTTCGGTCACATTACGTTACATTACATTACCTAACAGGTCGCGAGTTCAATGGTTCAATTTTTTCCCATCTCAAAAAATTGTTCTATTTTAAATTATTTTAAATTAATATCAGCTACATCAATGGTTACGTTACGTTACATTACCTAACAGGTCGCGAGTTCAATGGTTTTTTTACAAGTTTATACCATCTCAAAAAAGTGTTCTTTTTTAAATTATCTTAAATTAATATCAGCTACATCAGATACATCAGCACAACTACAGCTACATCAGTAGTTGTGGTAATTTAAATTATTTACTAAAATCATTACAAAATATATATTTAATGAATATAGAGGCCCGTATTGTTTGAAGATACAGGTATTGTGATTTCTTGATTTACTCTTGCGGTTAAGAAAAGATCGTGGAGAGTAGATTTTCGGTCACGATGTGTCGAGATAGTGTTTCTTAACAAGCGCAACCGCATACACTACAATAACAAGAATATTGATAAATTTCTTTGTTACAATATTCAAAATGTTTATTTATGAGTTGGATAGCGTCTTTATCTGATTCGTCACACCGCTAATAATATTCACTTTAGTGAAAAACAATTAATTAAATTACTGATGTAAGCTATTATCGAGTGATAAATAAATACGCTATGATAACGATTTTCACCTTGTCATAATTACATTTAAAATTTCGATCTGATTAAAATAGTATACATGTGAATTTAATTTAAATTTGATAATTAAGGGTGCGCTTTGCGAATGTGGGAACTCAGGAACTCAGTAATGTGAGAACTCAGGTATTTGGGAGATTTTTTCGTTTCAACTTACTATAATGCATCGATGTTTATGGATGGGCTCTTTCCATAGTAAATAATACTGGCAAAACACTCCGCAAAATTACACGTGTAGGTACTTGAAGTACGTTCGAAAGTAGCAACCAAAGGCATTAAATTTCTATAGTAAACAACCGACTCTACTAATTTCGTTAATCTAGCTGAGCAACACGACCTTCAATTTTTTTAACGGGGTATCTCTATCGCCTAGCCTTCCATACTACGTAATTCCATGGTTAGGTACTCATTAGTTATTGGTCATAGAGTCTCTATTAGAGACATATTTAATAATGAAGGTTTTCATTGAAAAAAAAAAAACTGAAATGTGCAGAAATTGTCAAAGTTTTGCGAGTTGAATTCTATTTTTTTTTTTGACTAGGAGAAATCCGCTTACAGATTCCTACATCCAGAACGCGGACGAAGTCGCGGGCACCAGCTAGTGTTACCTATATATACACTTTTGAAGTGAAAAAGTGAAAAGTGAATGAGCTGATACCGCCTTCCCCTTTCTTCCATCGGACATACAGACGTACGGCTGGCTACCATCCTCATCTTGTCGAAATCCCTCCTTTTCGGACCATGCGCTTTGAAACATCCTTTATAATGCGCACTGCAAGGGTTTGGAACTCCCTGCCGGCGTCTGTGTTTCCGAGTACATATAACCCTAATCTTTTCAAGGTTCGAGTGAATAGGCATTTTCTGGGTTAGCTCGCTCCATCTTAGGCCTCATCCTTGCCACACGGCTGGTTGTTGGTCAAGAGCTAACCCATCTCCTATAAAAAAAAAAAAAAAAAAAGAAAACTTCTTTGAACTCCCGACCTGTAACCGACACCGACACCGACACCTCCTTTGACAGCTATGAAAGAACACAGTAATTTCAAATAAAAATAGAAAACGGCCAGTGATACTCCAAAAAAGGTCGTCAACATTTTTTGAAGTGAAAACTTCTTTAGGCGCGTTTGGCATTTTTGAGATAGGAAAAAACCACTGAACTCGCGACTTGTGATGTAATGTAACCGACACCTCTGTACATACATAAGTATGTACTTTCCTGGCGATTCAAAAAAATACTCACGTAATTGTTCAAGTTTTCACTTCTGTCGGCACTCCAGGAGAGCCACTGTTTTTTTACCTTTAGAATAATGGTTCAAGCAAAACATGTGTACTTTGTCTTGAGGAAATCAACGTTTTTTCCTCTATATATTGTTGTTAAATACCGTTTCGTATGCGTAAAACCTTGGGCCGTACCATGAACTTTTAGTAAACTATCATGTTTTAAGGAAGTTTTGTTTTAAGCTTAAAGTAACATTACTCAAATTCGTACCATGACGTCCACAAAACAATATTGTTTTATTCCCGCCGTGAACGAATGATATTTGCATGATTGTCTATTCCCTGCTAAATAATGCCACAGAGCCCTAAGTATGAAGCCATATGGTATTTGGTATGTTCTGAAACATTTTATTTCTGCGCTACGAAAGCAAGATATCATAACGAAATAGCGAATGACGTCACAAAACTGCTTATAGAAACAACATTAAAGTAAGCTTACTTTTAAGGGGTCATGGTACGAAATTTGAAAGTAAGACTAAAATAATAATGCTATAAGAGGTGGTGGTAAGGCCCCTTGTCATTGTCGGGGCCCTGATTCTGTATGGTAACTACTCTTGACAAGACAAGGCAAGATACGTTAATGTCATTCCTTGTCTTGTTATGAAATTCTTATGCCATCCTCATCTTGTCGAAATCCCTCCTTTTCGGACCATGCGCTTTGAAACATCCTTTATAATGCGCACTGCAAGGGTTTGGAACTCCCTGCCGGCGTCTGTGTTTCCGAGTACATATAACCCTAATCTTTTCAAGGTTCGAGTGAATAGGCATTTTCTGGGTTAGCTCGCTCCATCTTAGGCCTCATCCTTGCCACACGGCTGGTTGTTGGTCAAGAGCTAACCCATCTCCTAAAAAAAAAAAAAAAAAAAAAAAGAAAACTTCTTTGAACTCCCGACCTGTAACCGACACCGACACCGACACCTCCTTTGACAGCTATGAAAGAACACAGTAATTTCAAATAAAAATAGAAAACGGCCAGTGATACTCCAAAAAAGGTCGTCAACATTTTTTGAAGTGAAAACTTCTTTAGGCGCGTTTGGCATTTTTGAGATAGGAAAAAACCACTGAACTCGCGACTTGTGATGTAATGTAACCGACACCTCTGTACATACATAAGTATGTACTTTCCTGGCGATTCAAAAAAATACTCACGTAATTGTTCAAGTTTTCACTTCTGTCGGCACTCCAGGAGAGCCACTGTTTTTTTACCTTTAGAATAATGGTTCAAGCAAAACATGTGTACTTTGTCTTGAGGAAATCAACGTTTTTTCCTCTATATATTGTTGTTAAATACCGTTTCGTATGCGTAAAACCTTGGGCCGTACCATGAACTTTTAGTAAACTATCATGTTTTAAGGAAGTTTTGTTTTAAGCTTAAAGTAACATTACTCAAATTCGTACCATGACGTCCACAAAACAATATTGTTTTATTCCCGCCGTGAACGAATGATATTTGCATGATTGTCTATTCCCTGCTAAATAATGCCACAGAGCCCTAAGTATGAAGCCATATGGTATTTGGTATGTTCTGAAACATTTTATTTCTGCGCTACGAAAGCAAGATATCATAACGAAATAGCGAATGACGTCACAAAACTGCTTATAGAAACAACATTAAAGTAAGCTTACTTTTAAGGGGTCATGGTACGAAATTTGAAAGTAAGACTAAAATAATAATGCTATAAGAGGTGGTGGTAAGGCCCCTTGTCATTGTCGGGGCCCTGATTCTGTATGGTAACTACTCTTGACAAGACAAGGCAAGATACGTTAATGTCATTCCTTGTCTTGTTATGAAATTCTTATGTCTTATGCCCTCAGCTGAGATAACATAATATTATCTGTGTTGTCAGTGGAATTGTCAAATAAATACAACAGTATACTGTGGTTTCTGTGAAATCATATCGTGCCATAGATTATTGTCTTGGGGCATAAGACATAAGAATTTCATGACAAGACAAGGAAAGACATTAACGTATCTTGCCTTGTCTTGTCAAGAGTAGTTGGCATACAGAATCAGGGCCCAGGTTTGAAAATAAAAGAGGTTTTTGTTGTTGCTTTAGGTTATTTATTTTAAGTTAACAATAAAACAAAATAAAACATTCCACTAATTAAAAAAAGTATTATAGAGTAATAAAAATGCCTTTTTATTGTTAAACGGAACCTTAGAACTAAACCATTACTGTTATTTGGGGTGTCAATATTTTACTAAGTTTCAAGTTCTTCGTTAGGAAAAGGAAATATAGCATTTCCATCCAGTGTAACCTGAATATTGATTATATTTAGAACTAACTTGTGCCTGCAACTTCATAAACGCTAGTTCGTTTTTTGAAAATCCTATAGCAACCTAACATTTTTCCAGGTTCAAAAGTATCCTATAGTTTAATCTATACAATCAACAATAAATTAGTGAAACCGCATTCAAATTAGCGTCCACAAACACACAAATGTACAAATTGTATTCTTTAAATTGTATTTGTCATATTTTTTCAAAACGTACTTTAGTAATGATTATATTGCTTGTACTTTTAGGCATGTGAATTGTAAATACAAGAAGTGACATCTTAATAAAAGTCAATAAAGGTCAATAGTTCTGAATATAATTTGTCAATTATTTTCAAATAAATATGGCTTTAAAAAAAGCGGTAACAAATTACTTCTTGTTCGTTTCCATGATCCTTGAATCCATGATACAGGAAGTATATCGATAATAGAAAAAATATGGAAAAAAAACAATTAACAAAACATACAATTTATTTCTGAATCTGTAGCAATTATATTTAAACTCTACGATAATAATGCCATAGAGGTTAAATATAATTGCTACTTCTAGTCTAGCTGAGGTCTCTACTGTAATTTATGAGATGACTATGGACAATTGAATGTCTCAGTCGTTGCTTTAAATGTTTATAATTATTAGATATCTTTAATTACTAGAAAATGTAAATAGTTAAGTTTAGTATAGTTAGTTTAATTTATGTTATTTTTTTTATGTAATTTACTATGGACTAATTTGTCTGAAAATAAATAAATAATAATTATTATTATTATTTAATTTAAATTTAAAATTTATTTACTTAAGAAGGGTTTAAACCAATATTAAAAAAAATATTATATATTATATAAATTATATTAATATATAAAAAAATATTAATTATTATACATATAAAATTACTATTAAATAATTCCTTTAAACTAATAAAAAAATTAGTCATGCACGTAATTTTGTTTATATTTTGTATCCTTTTGCATTATGTATTACAAGTAGCCTAATTCTAGCAAATTGTCAATCACCCCACCAATCGTTTTCTTTAACCTGTCTTGAGTTTTATCTGTAGTTTTATTTAAACTGAATGTTTCCATGGCTTTTTCCATATCGGTGAAATCTGCATTTGCATCATGTATATCTAGTATTTCATTGCCTTCCCGCACCAACACACTTGCTAACATACACCTTTGAGCGAGTCCTAGTTTAGCGTGAACCTTCAAATCACTGTCAAACTTGTCCCTAGGATACTCTGTTGCTACCTCTAAACCGAATTTATGCAAAAATGTATCCAATTCAGAATAATAAATGTCAAACCATTGCTTCATAAGTTCGGAGGGTGTGTCGTAACTGCTGCAATTGAACAATAGGTAGAACAGGTCTATAACTGGAGAACCTTCTCTGCTGACTTGATAGTCAATTAATATAGCTGAAACTGGCTCCGTTTTCTGTAACCAACATAATGATAATATCTATTATTTTGAAAGGTTCATGTTTGTTTAAATTATGTGATGTAATAAGTAGTTATACTTATTTATCATCTACAAATTAAATCAAGAAGTCTAGGAGTACATGATGTCTAGTTGAATTGTCATGCTCATGTTAAACTGGATTGTTTAAAGATCATGTATAGTGTCCTGCCACTTCTTTCTTGATACGAGTACAGTCGGGAAATATAATCAACACTTCTATAATTATAGTCTTACATATAAACTGAATAACTGAATATACATACATATAAAGTGATTTTTAAACTGACATTAAATTTTTGTTGTTGTTAAAGCGGCAGGCAAGACAACGTGATGTCACGCTCAACCAAAAGGACCTTACCAGGACTGCTGACTCGAATAGGATGATATGAGATAACATAGATTAAAACAACTGAAAAGATTAACATGGATGCTATTACCAATGCAATGCCCATTGCATTGGTAATAGCAAACACAACAATTACGACCACGGAATACCACTACAAATCAACTACCGAATTAAAAACTAATTAGTTTAGTAAAAATCTAGGTAACTGTATACTCACATCTAATTTAAACATTATGTTGTTACCCCAACAGTCTCCTTGTAAAAGGACTGAGTATTTTGGAACACTTGAGTTCATACGTTCGTTTAAATCTTGAGCTATATCCGCCATTTGACTTATAGTATTTTTAACTACACTTTTATGTTTATCTTCATCTAAAACCTGCAATATGTCATTCTCGAGCATGGTAAAATATACTACTGTATCAGGATTTATCTTCATAAGACGATAAAGATCTACAAGTACATCTTTATATGAATCAAATGTTTTAGGTTCTTTATGCTTTAAAACAAATGAGAATGTGTGGAACATGGCTAAATTTTTTAAAGCCAATTTTATACTTTTTTCTGATAACGGTTTCATTCTATTAAAAATGGCAAAGCCAGATTCGCTCAAATCTTCCAAGAGAATAATCTCGTATGGTTCTTCAGTGAGGGTCCCGTAACAAATGGGGAAACGCATCCTTCCACATTCAGGTATACCGGCAGCAGCTTGCAGGTCGTAAAACTTTGGCAACACTTCCTTGTACATAAAAATTTCATTTGCAAACATCGAATCTAAATTCATCTGGGTACGGATAATTTCGACAGACGAAGCAACTTTTGCTATCATATTGAAAACTGTTCCATCTTCGTTTTCTACACTAATCCTCAAAACGGTTGCAACATAATTATCGCCTTTTACTCCAACCGGTTTGACGATCACTTTGTTTTTACTATATCCTCGCTTTTCCAACACTTCCTTAACAAAAGACAATTGTCGTTCACTAAGACTTTTCAATTCACCTTCTATATTTAAATCAGCCATTTTAATATATAAAAAAAGATTTGTCTGCAAGTTGTCTCGCCGTAGCAAGTGTAATTAACTTGAATTCTTAATCTAAGTAGTATGAACAACACAAAACACTGCGTCTAAGTGTAGATAACGGCTTAGAGTGTTGGGTTTGCGTTGTTCGTAAATTGATAGTGGGAGAATGTCCTTGTCGTGTTTAATAATAACATAATACGACGAATCAAGCTCGTTGTCCACTTTTGGAGTGATGTAATACTTCTGACACAATTGACATCGACTCTTATATCGCATTTTTAATATTTCAAAGACCATTTATTTGATAACAATACTACATTTACATATTATACAGTAGGTATATAGATAATTATTATTATTAAATTATCTTTCAATTGAAAACCAAAGTGGTGATTTATTATTTCACAAAGCCATAACTAATATATATTTTCATGTTTTTATCAAGCAGAAGTAATGATTTATTAATAACTAGCTGCTGCCCGCGACTTCGCCCGCGTAACTTTGTAAATTATATACTAAAACCTTCCTCGAGAACCACTCTATCCATTAGTGAAAACCGCATTAAAATCTGTTACGTATTTTTAAAGATCTAAGCATACATAGGGACAGACAGACAGGCGCGGCGGAGAACTTTGTTTTATAATAATACTAGCTGGTGCCCGCGACTTCGTCCGCGTTCTGGATGAAAGGTACCCTATGTCCTTTTTGGAGTCCCAGACAACGTGTATGCAAAATTTACAACGCCATCTAGGGAATTCTGTTTGAAGCAATGTAGTACTCTAATTCATCTAAAAGTTAACAGATGGCACTACATGTTATAAAATTACGTGTTAATAAAATTAAAGCTGCTGCCCGCGACTTCGCCCGCGTAACTTAGTAAATTATGTACTTAAACCTTCCTCGAGAACCACTCTACCCATTAGTGAAAACCGCATTAAAATCCGTTGCGTAGTTTTAAAGATCTAAGCATACAAAGGGACATAGGGACAGAAAAAGCGACTTTGTTTTATACTATGTAGTGATTAATAAAAAAAAAAAAAAATTATATTGACTGTACTATAATTAAATTTAAAATACGAAGAAAATCAATATTGATCGTTCCATAATAATTGTAAAACCTTCGTGAATTCATTTTTGACATAAATAAGTATGTGACTTGATGCAGATTTTTACGCCATAATAATTTTTTTATAAATATATTTCTTTACAGTAAAAGTGACCAGTTTTATTTTTTTATATTCTACTAATTTTCTAATTAATATAAAATCGATAATAAAATTTGCTCTGCTTCTTTCAAGTGTTTACTATTTTAATTACAATTAAATGCTGATAGTCGATATAATCTTTGATAAATATCAAAATATTTGCGTAATTTAGCGAAATATCAAACAGATAAATGCAATATAGCTGTTTGATATAGTATTTCAGCTCTCATGAATGAGTAAATGAGTATCTCTGTGCTCTTGAATGAGTATTTCAGCTGTCATAAGTAATAAGTACCTACCTACTTTAGCTCTCTTTGATGAGTAAATGAATATTTCTGGGCTGTTGAACGAGTATTTCAGCTCTCATGAATAAGTACCCACTTTTAGCTCTCAAGGATGAGTAAATGAGTATTTCTGGGCTCTTAAACGAGTATTTCAGCTCTCATGAACTTTAGCTCTCATGGATGAGTAAAGTATCTCTGTGCTCTTGAATAAGTATTTCAGCTCTCATGAATGAGCACTTTAGCTCTCATGGATGAGTATATCTCTGTGCTCTTGAATGAATATTTTCAGCTATCATGACAACTACTATAAGTACCTAAATTAGCTTCCAAGGATGAGCTCTGCTCTCTTGGATGAGTATTCAAATCTCATGGTCGGGTAGCTTATCTCTCATGAGACCTTTAGTTAGTGCAGCTGTAGATAGAGCGTTTCAAGGCGTTGCAGATAAAAAAGATAGAAGCAGAGAATAAATTTATGTTATTTTATTTTATTTTATTTTATTAAAACCACTTTCATAATACCTGGATACAGCATTGTACCATCATAATATGAATTCATATTATTTCATTTATTTATTGTTTAAATAATATAAAAACAATTTTACTCACATTTATTTAATTAATGCAATTAGAAAATGAAATTTAATAAAATTTAATTTATTTTTTAATAATAAATAAAATATAGTAGATTTTATTTCATGAATACAAAATTCAAAGTCAGTGTTCAATACGTTAGTAGAATTCACATAATTTAAACCATCAAAAAAAACTCTTAGGAAAGATAAATTTACTTAGTTTAGCATAGTAACAATGAAAATATTTACATAAATAATATAAAGGAAAGATAAATTTACTTAGAGCATAGTAACAATGAAAATATTTAATATAAATAATATAATTAATCTTAAAAGAAAAAGAAAAGACTTAAATATTTTATGTTTATGTTTTATTTTTTAAACTTGAATGTAATAAGGATGAAGTTGCATTAGTTGTTGCACTAATGTAACTTCATTCATGTCGCATTACTTTCATGTGGCCTCTACACCATGCGATGATGGACAATCGCAGAATGCGCAATGATTGCCACCATGATTGCGCAGCTGTCTACCAAGACTCGCCCATATAAGTTGTTCAAATTAGTTTTTTTTTAATTACGGCTACCAGATAAATGTGTTTCAAATATAATATATTTTTTCAAGTCAGCATTTTCGTGTTCTAATATAATGATTATAATATAATGATATTTTAATTTTTACACTTCTAGTAGTCTTCATCACTATTCTGTAAATATTTTTGACCCGAACCTGCGTGAAAAAAAAAACAATCGAACAGTCATGTGGTTAGTGAAAGTTATTAGTCTTCAAACGGCTGAACAGATCTTTATAAATTATATTATAGCTATTTAAAATCGGTCCATCTGTTTGGGAGCTACGTTTCCACAGATAGATAAACAGACACAAAGTCAAACTTGTATCACACTGTTTTTGCGTCGGGCAAATTGGTCGTGAGTGATTGTCTGTGTATCTTGTCTGTGGAAATTTTATAATAAAGTTAGTTTGAGTGCACATTTTATGGTTTTCCTTTGTTTAATATACCGGGTCAGAAACATTGATCTAAACTATAGATGCGGCGTAGCAAGCAAAAAGCCCCGAAATCTGTGGTAGTATTAAAATCATACTTACGAACTTACTGAGAGATTGACACGCAATTCCAAATGAATATTGCTTTTGTAAAAAGAAACTAGTTAAAAGTCTTCTGTACTAACGCATCAATGTATACTACACAACGATATTGACTAGCTTACGACTAGCGAGCGACTATGTGCGAATTCGTCCACTTCGGCTCGAGTGGACGAATTTTACTACTACCATTTTTTGTGGGCTACGCCGTGTCTATACTCCCAATTATACTTATATAGTCTTTGGTCAGAAAGACATTGTTTTGACCCACAGTAAGTCAGATGGGCACTTTTATTAAGCGGGTCAAAACTAGTGGGTCAAAAGGGTTCGACACCATAAATGGACCAATTTTGACCCGATTCTTCTTGTTTCAGAGCTGACGTGATCGGGATTATATTACCTACTCGTACCTTTGCAATCCATTCGTGTGCAATAAGTTATTCTATCGGCACCGCAGACGCATTTATTGCAATCTTGTTTGAAAGTCGTAAAACGTTCACATGGCTCCTCAATGTTAGCTGTGTTTTAAGAAAAATATACAATTTTATATAGGGAAGAAATAGATTATTTATCAATTTACAAGTTAGACAAAACAATCTCAAGATAATCTCGATTTGGTCATGATTTATTATTTTGGTTAAAGTTATATAAATTTATATAAAGTTATGTGGGCGAATTCGCGTGCAACAGCTAGTATTTTATAATATATAAAAAAATATTTACCTCTCCTCCAATATAGAAGCATGTCGTCATCAAGTACTCTCATGTGTACTGTTGTTAACATCTGTAACGTTATACAAGCAAGCAATTAAGGCACTTGAAAACTTTAACGAGTTCATGGAAATCATCAGATATAATAATATAGCAAATAGCAACGTGATTACATTGCTATATTTTGTTATATATATATAACAAAATATAGCAAAATAAAATATATTTTGTTGTATTTATTAAAAATACACAAAGTTAATATCTCTTAGTAAGCGTTACAGGTAGAAATTAACATCCGTGTCCTTATCGATTAGGATTTAATGAATTACTCAATAACCAAATAAATATCTAATAATAGATGTAATCACATATTTGTTATCACATAAAATTTTTTTTATTAACATTAACATAGCATATATATTATTAAGTATATTATATAATATTATCATATATTACTAGTGGCCAGCTTCTACTTATAGTAACACTTATTCAAATATAGTTAGATAAAATAAAACATTTATGTAAATAAAATTTTTTCTGTCCATTCAATTGACAAAACAAATAAAAAAAAAGTAAATATTTCAATATGTTTATCAACATCACATACATAGCATTTATGCTATGTCAAGTATATTTTTAAGTATATTATTATAAATATTACTAGTGGCCAGCAACATCACATACTTTTTACTAATATTAAAACACTTACTAAAAGCAAAAGAAACGCGTTTTTCTCGAACATTTCTCGTGCTACTGTATCAATTTACTTTGCCTTTTTTATGGCATCGTTACGTTATATACCTAACTGATTAAATTTCCCACTTGCGTGTACTTTTTCTGATTAGTTAGAGTAATTGTGCTGTGTGATATGGTTTATATATTACATATAAAAAGATATATATTTTGATACGGATATGTACGACTTCACCGGTGTGGATTCTGTGTAAGACTTTACACGATTTTTTTTAAAAGTAATTGGAGCACACGAGATATTAAAGGTTGTATTATATATTTTTATTGGCGTAAAGTTGACAGGCGTTTAATAATATATAAGATTTATAGGTACAAACCTCGAATCGCGAACGAGTAAGCAACTGCTATCACATGATAGGTGGACCACGGGCAATACCCGGATTTTTGTCATCTAGAAACACAAGCAACGCCACAGAGCAGACAATTTTGACAGGCTACACTGCATTCTGTATATATATTATATTACTAGCTGTTTGCCTGCGACTTCGAAACGTTCAAAATGTTATATAGCCTAAAGCCTTCCTCGATAAATGGACCATCCAACACCTACCTAATCCTATTCCAGCTGTCTCAACGCCGCCTCCTTGCGCGGCATGACGTGCTTGCAAAACGCGAGTCAGGGATCCGCCCTTGGGGGATTCCCCGTGGCTGATTCATATATGATCTATAGAAACTGAGGTGGGGCTCTTCTAGCACACTAGAGGGGCACATGTATACCTATATATTTTTTATATTTTAATGTCTTCAGTCACGCTGACGTTCCACTTTATGATAGGTGGCTACCGACGCCTATAACACAAGCAAGCCACACACTTTACTTCACGGAGGCAAAAATGTCCCGCCAAATCACATGTTGCTTCATGCAAAGAGTTGGGAAGTGCACATTCGTGAATATGTTTGCTATTGCCATCTTAACCAGTTCGACATCCAACCATCCTTAGCCAGTCAGATTTAGGTGCGCAAGCGCAAACAGACATTGAGAGGCCCGAAGAGAAGAACATAAAAAATCATACGGGAGACAAAAAAACATTTCAAAACCTGTTGCCTAAGTATTTCTAAATAATTAACTCAAACGCATAATAAGCATGTGTTAATATTACAATAATCTCAAACTTATTTAAGCTTTTATGAGTATTGAATTTGTTACGTTTAATAAATTTTTACGTGTTGTATTTTTTTGTGTTTCTATTTGTTTTTATTTTTAAATGTTCATTTTGATTAATACAGCAAGTGCGCTGCCGACTTTAGTAGGATGAAGGGAATAGGAACTTAGGGACAAGACAAAAAATTACCTAATGTATTTAGTGCAACCGCGTTTGCAAGTTTAACTCTTTTGCAATAAAAAAAGGAGCGTGTATTTCTTATTCTTTTCCACTCATTGAAAATCAATCCGCAAACGGCAAATGTAATCTCAGAGCGATCCCTTGTCGAGTGTGTTTGAACAATTGAAAGGCTCCACGACAAACATCGGTTACATGAAACTTTCATACACTCAGCTACTTCTGGGTATTCTACTACGCTATCTATAACAATGTATAAACTATATAAAAAATAGTCTTTAAAATGATGATTTAAAAATCTTTCTTTGAAAATATGATGATTATTTTTGGAGCGATATTTTTGAAGTAGGTATGAGTTGAATATGTAACGGTATAGAGCTAAGTAGTCATATTTCTTGAGATTTAGTCTAAAGAACTTTATGTGAGAACAGAGCGAATGTTGCCTCTTAATTAAAAGAAAACTTTGGTAAAACACAAACGCTTTTTCCAACTGAGTTGATTGTTTTATCACAGTTTGAATTGGAAAATCTTTACGTTATCGAAAGTTGGTTCATTGTTCGGTAAACTAAGAATGATTGCCCCGAGTATCGGATCGAGCACTTATAATTAGTTTGAAATTCTTGAAAAATTATACATCTCTTCCGCACTAAAGAACATTTTGATGTAATAATTTATGTCATACTAGCGATCCGTTCCAGCTTTGCAAGGGTAGTGAGCAGACACTACAATTGCAAAGAACCTAGAACCTAGGAAGATTGCAAAATTAGTTGTTAGTTTCCTATTATCCGGTTCTTTGCAATCTTACTAGGATTTTTACGAAAATCCGTTCTTTTCGATTATACGGCGACATATGCACATCTTTTGCATCAGCTTGTTGCGAATCCTACTAATCCTACTAATATTATAAATGCGAAAGTTTGTTTGAATGTATGGATGTATATATGGATGTTTGTAACCCTTTCACGCAAAAACTACTGATCCGATCACCATGAAATTCTGCATACACGTTGTCTGGGACACCAGAAAGGACATAGGGTACCTTTTATCCAGAACGCGGGCACCTAATTTCTCGTGTGTAGTTTATTATTTACCATAGTTCCGAAGATATTCATTTAAATTGTATGGTGCCATCACTCGAGTAGTTCTTGAGATCATCGCGAACATACATACAAACAGACCCAGCGGGGGATTTTGTTTTATAATATGTAAGGATAGAGTCGATAATCGATTGTAGTCATTCGTATCTTTTTAAAAACTACAGGCAATCATCCTTTTAAAAAATTTTTTGTTTCGCTTTCATGTCTCCATAAATTCATAGATCTTAATTCAAATATCCTGTATCAAAAATATCCCGCGAACCGAAACTCAAATCGTTATTTACAAATAAACTACTTATCTCAATTCGCCTTTCAAGGTTATGAACTACACTCTGGTGCAATGAAATCGCACATGTAAAGATTTTTTGAAAAATATTGTTTATTTTTTTTATTTGAAAAGACATATATATTTTTTTTAAGTGGGATGAAAGGCTATTTCAATACCTATTCAATGATACCATATAAGCGGTAATAAGTTTACCTTACTGCCGAAAAGAGAAGCAAAAACAACAAATACATTTTTATCAGCGGATTTTTGCTTAACTAAAAAGTTCGAAAATTGGGGATTATTAAAAAAAATCACAAAATGTAGTGAAAAAACATTTATTAATAAGAAGTGTTACCCCCTCTTGCCCGAATAACCGCTTGACACCGGTTTTCCATAGACTCTATTAAGTGTTTGACAAAGTCTTGTGGTATGGCTTCCCATTCCTCCTTTAGCGCATTTTGTAGCTCCAGAAGATTGGCTGGAGCAATATTTCTGCCTCTTATTTTTCTTTTTAACTCGTCCCATAAGTGCTCGATCGGATTAAGGTCCGGGCTTCGAGCTGGCCACTCCATCACGGGGATATTTACCTCTTGCAAGTATTGTTGTACTATAGCAGCTGTATGGGGTCTTGCATTGTCATGCATAAAGAGAAAGTTCTCTCCAACAAAACCGCTAAATGGTACGACATGTTCCTGGAGAACTTCCTCAATGTACCGCTGAGATGTCAATCCTCTTGTTTGTCGCCTGATATTGGCCCCCGTGATGAAGACAAGCTCAGTTTTCGCTTCGAGTGAAATGCCTCCCCAGAACATACACGAACCACCGCCGTATGCCACACGTTCTGTGATGCAACACTGGGAGAATCTCTCTGTAGGCCTTCTATAGACCCTTCCTCGACCATCATTGCCGTGAAGACACATCCTGGACTCATCTGAGAACAGGACTGCTCTCCATTGGTCGAGTGTCCAGTGCACATGTTCTTGTGCAAATTGAAGACGGTCGCGGCGGTGAGCTGGTGTTAGATTAGGAGCATTTACTGACCTACGCGCAGTCAGGCCACCTTCGGCAAGTCTTCTTCTAACTGTCCACCGGCTGACTTCCACTTCACGTACCTCTTGAAGGTGTTGTGCAAGATCAACGGCAGTCAGTCGTCGATTTCGCAATGACGTCGTTACGAGAAATCGGTTGTCCCGTTGAGTTGTAGCTCTGGCGCGACCAGATCCTCGTCGCCGTTCATAGCCACCAGTCTCCCGATAGCGCTGGTATACACGACGAACTGAATATCGGCTGATATTCAACTGTCTAGCTACTGCACTCTGGTTCTGGCCTGCTTCAATTAGAGCAACGACTTGAGCGGCTTTTTCCGGAGTAGTATCCATTTTCTTCAGAATGTTGCAACTGTAGTCACTAGGCGTCCTTTCACGTAGAGCGTTGAAATGCAAATGATGACGTTTTACTCAAAACAGGCCTTTTTATACCTGCAATTGCTATCGCAAACTGCAGTGCGCTAAGTAAGCAATTTTGGGGTTTGTTGTTTTTGCTTTCCTTTTCGGCAGTAAGGTAAACTTATCACCGCTTATATGGTATCATTGAATAGGTATTGAAATAACCTTTCATCCTATTGTAAAAAATATGTGACTTTTTAAATAAAAAAAAAATAACACCATATTTTTCAAAAAAATGTTCACATGTGCGATTTCATTGCACCAGAGTGTATTATGAGCAGAATAATAGATATTACCTTGAATGCCTCCTATGAGGTACTTGTACGACATCACGAAAATCTCCGGTAGCTTTTAGATGCCAGTACAAACTCAGCATTCTGGAGCTAGGTTAGTATCAATAATTGATAAAGTAGTAATCTTCATCAAAAACTTATGTCATAGAAATACAGCCGGCGTCTGTATTTCCGAGCACGTTTAACCCTAATCTTTTCAAGGTTCGAGTGAATAGGCATCTTCTGGGTGAGCTCGCTCCATCTTAGGCCTCATCCTTGCCACATGGCTGGTTGTTGGCCAAGAGCAACCCATCTCTAATAAAAAAAAATCTTATTCATTGGGACGTTTTAGTGATTAAGACAAGAAGTAATCCAAAAACTGAACACAATTTTTACCAAAATGAACGCAACCTAACTCATTAGTTAATGTACAATATTGCACAACAAATTTTTGTAACTTATTGGAGATAACTGAATATATACAAAATTGGAAAGTTTTTCTTAAATGTTGTGTTAAAATATGAAAAAAGAAATAAAAGTGGCTGATTACAATTTTAGTACATTAAAAGTTTAAGAATCATTAGGAGGAAGGAAGATAGGTCAGAAGGGATCCACAAGCATTTATGCACTGAAACATAGCTATTTATTTCTAATGTTGATTTATGTAAAACTGGTTACTTTCAGTAACATATGTTTCTATTACTTACTCAAAGAATTTAATAAGCTTGATGCAGTTGAAGTTGAAGCAGCTTCAAGAAGTGTGTATTCAGACACAACGTCTCAGGCAATAAATATCATATACAGATAACAAGGAAAGGACAAAGTAACAGGCTAAACAATTTAAACAAAGTTAAATCAGGAATGGAGATTGAAAAAGTAAAGTGGTTTAAATTACGGCAAGCCAGCTCGTCTTGTTCTCAGAGAGGAATATCATATTTGCAAATTGCTTTCCCGGTAAGGAACTTTTTAGATTAAAGTTCGGTTCCACCTGAATAATGTTATTACTTGATCCATTTCGCTTTACTGATATTAGTTTCCATGCAGCTCGAATATTCTTCGATTCCTCGGTTAACTTACTCATCTTGTAACTTTTTCTTATATTTTACTGTGTTAGACATGACCATGTTGTACTTGGGTAATAAATATGACTTTAAAAATAGTCAAAATATATTTGCAAATGCAAGAATGCCATACTTGTCCGCGTAACTTTATAGGTCTATAGGTAAAAGAATTTTTAAAATACTTAGGTCTGAGTAGAAATAAATAATAAGTTATATTATAATTTACTAGTTTTTATTGATTCCAATCATCAAATTACTACAACATGGAATCCGCGTGCCATACAAATCACAACGAACTTTATCATTTATAAGTGACATGCGTAGAGCGTGAACTGTCATTTAAAACCAACCAAACATAATATATTATGTCAGTTATGTCAACTAAAGAAAATGTAACTACGTTAACACATTGAAGTTTAAAATGAATAGTAGAAGTTGGTCGTTACTACGTTTTACCATTGACGCGCGAAAGCGAGACACCGCCATGGTTGTCAAAGGAGTTCTTTTTATGTGGGCTTTGGTATTTGTGACGCAAATTCCAATAATCAAATCACACAAGTTTCTCGCTCTGTAGCAGACGGTGTTTAAGCAAAATTTTAAGTCATAATAGCGCTTCGTGACGACAAATTTCTTAAAATGTTTTAGACGCAATGCTTGCAAATCAATAATTAAGTGCACACTCTGCATTCAAGGCTGCATTAGCACACCAGTGAATTTTCTATATCCGCATTTTTTTGTTGAAAACTAGGTACAAAATTTTTACCGCAATCATATATTATTGAGTCGCTTTGATGCATATTTGTGAACTAATATTATAACTTAAATGCGAAAGTTTGTGAAAATGGATGTTTGTTACTGTTCGGCTCAATTTATTTGGAAGAATATTTGGTACATAGATAGTTTATTATCTAGATTAACATTAGGATACTTTTTATTCAGGAATATTGTTAGGTTCCCGAGGGGTCTTGTAAAAATATAAAAAAATTCAAAAAAATAATTAACGCCTCACAAAAACATATGAGCAATAAAGATTTAATTTAAGACCTAAGAAAAAGGACCGCGTTTGAAGTCCCGGGCAAAAATTATAAATGATATAAATAAATTATATAACTCACCTCATGAGGTGTAGCATAAACTAGGGCATAAATCATAAATATTTAAGTTTACAGATATAGACATTACAGACATTACACACACTATAATAAAAAGTTGCCACATTTTCGGAGCTATTGCTTTTGTATAGCGCTCTATCTAGTCGAACGCAGCAAGCAAACAGCATTATTTCACAATTTGAATAAGTAATTGCCCAAATCGAAAAGACTTTGGTCTATTTGTATCTTTTTAAAAGATGATTTATGTTATAAGGATTCCATCCAAAAGTAATTCCATCTCCAATATACCATGAAAACGTTATGGCATACAGTAGCATTTTACGAGAAATAAAATTTTTTATTGCCATGATAATACACAGTTGCCGCGGATATCTGAGGGGCTTTCGACGTTGGGACTTGAATGGAAATCGATCACATTGTAGGCACATATGAAAAGCAATGTTGGTAATAAAACACACCAAACATTTGAAGCCTATGTGCCTATTAATGCGAATTCAAGTCAAAGTTAACATAATATATTTAATACTAGCTGGTGCCCGCGACTTCGTCCGCGTTGAAAAAGCAATATATCGCCTTCCTATTATACTTAGCCAGGAGTTAGTTTCCTTAATTTTAGATTTTAAATAATCCCTCGGGAGCAGTACTTTTTTTTCTGGAAGAAAGGTAACCTATGTCCTTTCTGGTGTCCCAGACAACGTGTATGTAATTTTCATGGTGATCGGTTCAGTAGTTTTTGCGTGAAAGAGTTACAAACATCAATACATACATCCATACATTACATAAAAACTTTCGCATTTATAATATTAGTATGGATAACATAGTTTAATAATGTATTGTATGTAAGAATTGAAAAAATTAAGGATATGTGGATATTAGTGTAGCACTATATAGTGTACTATAGAGTGCACGGCACTGTACTTTCACTAATATTATAAACTAGCTGCTGCCCGCGACTTCGCCCGTGTAACTTTGTAACGTTGTATTAGTAAGGATAAATATAAAAATATCTCGCGTCAGAGACATCTGTTAATTTAAATTAATAACATTACGTAAGTTCTCACGTTCTTACCAGATGTCGCCCTCTGCAGCCTTGTTTGTTCCTAAAAATCTTACCAGATGTCGCCTTCATATTTAGTTAAATGGTTGTTTAATACTTGCGACTTCGCCCGCGTAACTTTGTAAATTATATACTAAAACATTCCCCGAGAAACTCTATCCATAGTGAAAACCGCATTAAAATCTGTTGTGTAGTTTTAAAGATCTAAGCATATATGAACAGACAGACAGACAGACAAAATTATGAAATAAATTTATTTACCCTTTTCTTTCTACAGATAGTATATAACCTAGATAACTTTTTATCCTGAAACTATTTATATTTGACCCTTTGTGTTTGTAACGGCTGTCCCGAACAGTAGTTACTACGTAATCCCAGCCGTATACATTTCAACATAAATCGATTTCCCTGTAACATAATTATAGAACAGGTTCGAAGGTTCTTTATTATTTATTTATTTATTTACAGAATCTGTAGCCTCTATATTTACACACACTTTCACCTTTGCCTGAAATACTCTACGGCAGATATAGGTACGTCGAAATAAACCGGAGTTATTTTAAACATAGGTACGCTTTTGACAACGGTGATTAGTTAAACAAAGAGAACTTACATCGACATAAATAATTTAGAGTGCAAAAACAGATTTTATTGATAAACTAGCGACATGTACCCGGCTTCGCACGGATGCAATTTTCCGGGCATTTAGTTCCAATTTTTCTGTTCATAAAGAAAGTTCCTTAAGACCTTCATTCTCTTGAATGAAGAGAATAAAAAAATATTTAAAAAAATCCCTATTGGTCCAGCCGTTATTAGTTTTGCGCTTAGTTTGCACTTAGCGATTCATTTTTGTTAAATAATAATTATAAACTATTTAATTATTTATTATACTTTAAATACTTTTGAGTAAAATTTAAATGCTGATAATGTTTCTTTACTTCCAATTAGTTGAAATTAAATAAATCTACTAACGAAAGTCTCTCCGCTGCTGGATGCAGGCCTCTCCCAATGTTCGCCATCACGCAAGGTCTTCCTGCGAAGCCTTTTAGGTCGTCTGTCCATGTATCTAGCTGTTGCAAGCGACTTCGTCTGCGTAACTTTATAAAATATAGCATATGTTACACGCTGATAATATAGCTTCCCAACAGTGAAAGAATTTTTCAAATCGGTCCAGTAGTTTCGGAGCCTATTCAATTCAAACAAACAAACAAATCTTTCCTCTTTATACTTAATATTATAGTATAGAGATTAAAAGTTTTGTATGTTTGTATGTAGGAAGGTAATCTTCGAAACTTGTCGAATGAAGTAAAAAATAATATTGCATTCAAAATTACACTACAGGATATTGCGTGCTGAAGTCTAAAGTGAAAGACTACAAAAAGTGATAAGCTCCTAGCGACGTTTGAATCCATGGTAGGAAACAGAATGTCCCAAGGGCGTCGTAAATGTCACAATTGAAATGTACGAACATTCGTATAATAATTTATTATAGAACAGACAACATCAAATCCTACTCAAGTATACAATAAAACGCATTAGCATATTTACTCGGCGCACATAGTCGTATTCATGTATGCTAAGAGAAAATCTCGGCGGTGTCGGCAAAAGTACAAGTTTGCCTCGAGCAGGACACACAAAACTTGGCGAAATATACCCCCAACTCTGAATATTTGAATAATATAAAGTTAGATTCAACAACTGTCACGTATATATTTTTCTTTAAACTTACAAAGCGATACCTGCACTTCATTACATAAGTCACGTGTCAATAATAACAAAACTAATACCGATCACAGATGACTTGGTCAAGGGACAGATACAGATAGAAGGCGGTCACTGTAGAGACTCGAGCAACACCTTAAGAGGCTCTCAATAGATGATGGTCAAGGGACAGATACAGAAGGCGGTCAGGAGGTTCCTCACTCTGCAGCCCTAACCACCGGTAGCTTGGACTTTTCTCCGCTATATTTTTTTAATCTGAGATTTTCGAGTGATAATGAAGTGTCCGTTGCAGTTTTTGCTCACTTTGAAGACACAACTCTGAATAATTTTTTATTAAAGAGATAGAAAATGTTCATTAAACGATCCGAAAGGTCCACGCAGAGTACTATATTGAAAATATATTTCAAACTATATTGAAAATTAAATACAACTTTATGTACCACAGCACAGTGCCTTGCACATAGATATCTCCAGCTTTTTCTCTATTATTTACCTATATTAAAATGCACAACGAATTTTATTAGATTTGTATTTTATATTTACTAATAATGAAAATATCGAAAAACGAGGAATGTTTGCGCGTATAAAAATGTGAAGCCGACGCGTGTCGCTAGCTAATTCGTACGGCCAGTGAACTAAAGATTTATTTCGATACGTACGGCGGCTAAAGTTAAACTCTCAATTTAACAAGTAGGTAAGTAAGTAAGGAACACACTTTAATTTAAATGCAGATAAATAAGTCTTAGAAACACCTCAACCCCTCGTCTTTGACAGAAACAAGAAATTCATTCCCTTTCTCACGTAAAACGTCTTTGCATTACAAGTCACTGAACCGCTAAACCAAGAAATGTGTAGCGCCTACGAAAAATTTTATAGCAATAAGTTTAGCATTTGTATCTTTGCTATTTACAGAGAGCAGGGGCAAATACATTTTTCTTTTCATTCTAATACATTACAATATATCTATACTATAATATTACTAAAGTTTGTATGTTTGTTTGTTTGTTTGTTTGTTTGTGTGTTTGTTTGTATGTAGGAGATAATCTTCGAAACTTCTCATCCAATTTAAAAAAAATCTCATTAATAGTCAGTCAACAATATTTACTTAGATATTTGAGTGGTCTGGACTGGACCCATATGTTACATTTATATACTTATAATAGACAAATTTAATGAAAAAAAAACAACTATGTTTTTTCCTGGGCGATACCTTCCGGGAGCGCCATGTCGACAGTGCAGTTTTCACTGCAATTTTCACATATCGCAGCTTGTAGGCACGTTGTAATAACAATGAGATATTTATTCGTGATTATAAACTTGTGAAAAGCTAACTTCGCTGGCGCTTTATTTACAAACGAATTAGACGGAGTTAAGGCGTTTCTTAAAGCAATTTGGAGAATAAATTAAAACTTTAAAATGGCTATTTCCAACATTTTACATAATAATGACTAAGCGAAACACTATTACAGTGAAATGCTAATTTATTTTGTCTTATAAAGTGTGTTATTATTAATATTTTCTTATTAATTATATAATAAAAGATTTAATGTAAACAAAGTTAATATGTGAAAAATAAACAAAAAATATGCATTTTTATAAATTACTGTTATTTAAACTTTACATAGGTACATATTTAAACATTACCTATATTTAAACATACAAATCTTCTGGGTAAGCTCGCTCCATCTTAGGCCTCTTCCTTGCCACATGGCTGGTTGTTGGCCAAGAGGTAACCCATTTCTTATAAAAAAAAAAAAAAAAACATACAGTCCGCGACACATCTAATTTTTGTGCATTATAATGTTTATAATGCATTATAAATGCATTATATGGCATATTTTTCTATATTATAAACTATAAAATTATATTTATCTAGCAAATAAAAAATTTAATATAATATACCTAAATGTTTAAAAATCCACGTTTGAAGGTTATAAATCGCATTGCCATTTAAACCTAAGAAGAAGAAGGTTATAAATTTGTTAACACAAAAAATGTACCTTCATTACTTATATGTATCTATATAAAAAACCTGTTAAAAATATTTAACACGGTTGAACACAGACCAATTGGCAATTGTGCCTAGCGTCTATAAACTTGAAAAATATAACAATGGCAAAACATTATACAAGCTTTTACAGTTAAAAATCAATCATTTGACTAAAGAAAAAAACCATAAACAACGCTCGCATTCGAACAGCTTCATTCGAACAAAATTCGCGATTGAATTTCAAACGGATTGTTCTTGTGGAACCGTCCGGTGATTTCATTGTTAACTGCACAAAGTTCCGACTTCAGTTAAAGGCAGCAATAACATTGTTGATTTATTTGTAGAGTCCTACAACCGAATTGTTGGCCGCAATTAATTCAAAAACTAAACACCAATGTTGAACGAAATTTCTTTCTGTTTGCCCACACCGGAGTTCTCCTATACATGTGCATTGTGCATACACTAACAAAAAATTACAATTATGCCCTCAAAAATTTTTAAACTTACATTTTTATTTTCTTTTTTTATTAAGTGAAACGACGGAATACTCAAATATATATAACCTGGTAGACATTTTC
The DNA here is from genome assembly GCA_947623395.1 of Synanthedon tipuliformis. Lineage (NCBI taxonomy): Eukaryota > Metazoa > Arthropoda > Insecta > Lepidoptera > Sesiidae > Synanthedon > Synanthedon tipuliformis. Next base: position 3,969,580 of record OX392428.1, on the reverse strand, counting down.
AGGTAGGTATTTCAGGTAAGTTGAAAACTTTTCTTATATTTCAAAGTATAAAATTTTTATACTTTGAAATTGAATATTTAATGAGTAAAAATCAAAATGAAACACCATAGCCTTTATAAAAAATTAATATGGCTTCGCCATTTGTTACCACAGGTCAACTAATTATACCGCGAAAATCAACCAAAATATCCAACAAGGTTTACAGGCAACTCGTTTGGTAATTTTTAATGTGCTAACTTATTGTTTATGAGCATTTGCATTTACATAGCATGGTTTGTAATACAGGAGCATGCGCTTGCACTCTTGAATAATAAACGGGCGAACGGAGTCCGGTCGCGCGTGGCGTACTGTCATTACGCACTAGGTTTTAGAAACGCCGTGTTTAATAAATTATCTTTTATCTAATAATGTGACACATAAATTGGTTATTTTATTTTACCAGTGTGCGCTCATTGGACGTTTCTACCGTAGTCCATAATCATTACAATGCTCGTCATTTATAAACAAAAAAAAAATCAATTAGCAACGTACGAAAAACTACTGAACTGTGTTTTATTGCCTATTATTTATAGATAGATAAATCTAAACAACTTTTTAAAAAGAATTTTTAGTCGTGAAACGATTATCTAACTGACTAGCTCTTGCACGCGATTTCGTCCTCGTAACTTTATGAAATATAGCCTATTTCACTAGTTTTTGAGTATAGTTCATTACTTTTTTACAAGGAGAAATACATCATAGATACCCACGAGCCTTTTTTTTACAAGAGGAATCCATCATGGATACCCACCGGCCTGGGGACAGACCGATGGGTTATGTCGGACTCCTGCCCCGAGATGGTATTGGGGAAGACCTACCGACTAAACCTCTTGGTGTCCTCCACGTCCGCTATAGGCGAAGTTGCGAGGTCGGGCGAACACTCTTCCGCAACTCCGCCGCGGGGTCCGTAACTGGACACTGCTCATTTGGAACGACGCATCCGAACTGCCCAAAGTGCGCCGTGCCTCTAAGGATGAAGCGGGCGGTAGAGTCCCCATGGATACCCACGAGCCTGGGGCGGCCGGTGGGGCACCGGTGACAGGGTAGACCTTACCGGCTGGAGAAATGAAGTGACGTCCATCCGAGACTTGCGGTACCATCGCTGAGAGCTCCGCTTTCTTATTTGTAAGACTTAACGGTGTACCCTTACTTGAGAAATTTAATAATTTCATCGCATAATTTATCTAAAAATAAGAAAGAAAACAATATTTTTACGCTCTATATATAATTGGTTGTTTCTATAAAACGCAACGTTTTTAGAACAAGTGCATTGTCAAAACATATTTAATGTTTCATACAAACTGTTGTTCCGCTGCGTTGGTGACAAATTCATGGCGACAATGAAGGCTTTATGGTAGGTACTTGTTAACTAAGCCTCGAATATCCTATTGTAGTAGAAAGCTAACTTCAATTAATATAATGACAAGAAGAGCTGAAATAGTTATAAATATAAATGTTGAAAAGTGTTAATTTATTTTTTATTTTTATTCATACTCCTATGCTAATATAATAGTAAAGTTTTATTTAAAATGCTTTCAGTAGTTTTAGTTACTCATAAAACTTAAGCATTAAGAATAATATCAACTTAAACTCCAGTCTTTTGTAGATCATTGCAAGTATTATAATATGTAGTTATACTTAGATAGCTTCTATTACTTACTCACGCATCGATACTCAGAACATGAAGTTTTTGAACTGGCAATTTGTACCTATGTAGAACGCAGACTCGAATTTTAAAACATGCAGAACTACTAGAAAATACTAAATACAAGCAAAATTTTTCATCATCACACGTGACACGGAGATCATAAATATTTGTGTCACCATATTCGTGAATCTTTTGAACAAACCCATTCGTTCGGAAACATGCCACGTTGCATTTTTATCTTGAACCCATTTTGTGTGTTGGCTCCGGCGCTTTGCGACAATCTTTCGATCGGTTTCGACTTTTTCAATTAAAAATATGTCAATCCTATTAATTATGTAAGGGATCGAATAACAATGCTTATTTATTCATATTATATATTACAAACTAGCTGGTGCCCACGACTTCGTCCGCGTAGAAAAGCAATATATCGCCTGACATCGTTATTGCTATTATACTTAGCCAGGAGTTAGTTTCCGTTAATTTTAGATAATCCCTCGGGAACAGTACTTTTTTTCTGGATGAAAGGTACCCTATGTCCTTTCTGGAGTCCCAGACAACGTGTATGGAAAATTTAATGGTGATCGGTTCAGTAGTTTTTGCGTGAAAGAGTTACAAACATCCATACATACATCCATACATCCAAACAAATTTTCGCATTTATAATATTAGTAGGATTAGTAGGATATCCTTACAGGTAACCCTAATGCGATATTGTAATACACTTAGCTGCCAGGATCATTGGCCTCACTGATCCGAATTATTTTCTCATTCAAATTTCTTACGTAACACAACTTTTTTATAACATAAACAGAGTAGTAAATAGACTAGCAACCCGCCTTCGGTTTCACACACATGCAATTTTTTTTTCTGCAAATTAAATATTAACAGAAAATATAGAATTTGTATATATGCATTTGCCGTCTTCTGTATCTTGTTTATACCTGGTAAATCAGATTCATCACTTCGCTGGGCTTCAACCTTCAATAAAAAATAAAAAAATATAATATATTTTTTTGAAATATTAATAAAATATATATTTCACTAATATTTGCGTAAAAACATAAGCTTTTTTCGACCGGAAACGCGAAATATACAAAGCCTCAGTCAACGGAAATGATCGGCCCCTGGATCAGTTTAGCCGGAAGCGGACGCCATTTGCACGCAGATCTATTTCCGGTAGTTTTGTCGGACGTCAAACTGAATTTACTTCTATATTGAATCAGGAATATTTTGTTGTAACCGTACATCTGTATGGACTGAAAAGGTTATGTATGTTACACAAATAACTTACAAAATAGGTAGTATCAGAACAATGAATAGCTATAATAGCAGCATAATATGTTCTGTTGTTTATCGATGAGTGAGTGAGGGATGCCAGACACTATTTTTTTTTTTTTAGGGAAACTTACAGGTATTATTACAAGATAACAGTATAAATAGATAACTTACACTTAATAAAATATTTCCACTTATAGTATTCCTTATCCCTTATCCATAATCCTTCTATGGTCGGCAGAACACTTACATTGCTTGCGACGGTAGCTATCTACCATCCAGTCAGCCAGTCTTAACATAAAATTTTAAAAATGTACATGTATATGTACAGCTACATTAGGTACATAAATAATCCGATAGCTTTCTCTTTGATTTTTGATGGTGGATGGATTGATAGGAATTAGCGGATATATAATATCAATGTAGAATGAAAAATTATTTTTATAGTTCATTATGGATCCTCATATATACGAAAGGTATATTTCAAACCAGCTAGGTACGAGTATATACGAAGGAGTGCAACTTTATAATGACTTTTTTATTTTTCGAACAAAACTTTGTTAATTAAAGACTCAGTATCTGGGCCAAGCTAAGTAGTAGCAGTAAGATTTAAATTAAAATCAAACTGTTTTATTATTACATACAGGACACGTTGCTTTCATAGTCATTTTCACAATTTAAACTATTTTATTTTCCTAAATAAAACTAGCCAGTATTAAATTCAATGCCTCTACATAGGCGACGGTAGCCAGTAGGACCGTCAACCTGTCTTAACATAAAAACAATTTTTTTTATGTAATCAATCCGAAAGCTTTCGAACACTTGCAAAAAATTGCCGATGCTCGACAATTTGCTATGCAATTATAGTAGGCGAACTTTGAATTGTTACAAACCATAGCTATATTAATGTTATGTGCATGTCTTAGCTAAAACTAATTAAGGCTGGGTTGCACCATCTTACTTTAACTATAACCAACGTCGCAACTTCAGTTAATTCGCACTCATTTTCGGCCGAAAATGAGTTTTAGGCCGAAAATGAGTTGCACCAGTTAACCAGCTATGATTATTTGTTAACTGGTGCAACTCATTTTCGGCCTAACCGTTATTTTAACTCAAGTTGCGGCGTTGGTTATAGTTAAAGTTAGATGGTGCAACCCAGCCTAAATGAAATAAAAACATTCGAGTTGTACTAACGAGTTATCGACTAACGCTAATGCGAAAGAAAAAGTGACTGTTGCTTCCCAATTTGAACATCCAATTTACTTAGTTTTTTTTCAAGAGTTACAGCTCTGGGGAATACCTATTCATCACTGAGCATGACTCAGCGGGCACCCTAAGTTTTTGCCCTTGTCTATACTATTTAGAAGCCTACGTAACGTCCCTTCTATATGACTAACTTTGCAGAACGTGACTAATGCTGGTTATAAAGTACCCCGCAACTTCGTTTGGGTGGATTTCATTTTAATTTTAAACTCTGAATATAATTATTATTTTATAAACAACTAATTATAAAAGATCCGAAGGATTATGTAGATACATCGCATCGCTGCTTAAAAAAAATCTTTTTCTTTTTGTTGTTTATGTTTTTTATGTAATGTTTTATGTAAATGTCCTTCGTGCAGTGAATAAATGTCTTTCTTTCTTTTTTTCTTTCTAAAAACTAAAGGGCCATAAACCAAAAAAATCCAAAAATATTTTTATTGCAAAAATACAATCACAATCCTTCATATTGTATGTTGCAAAAAGACTTACGGTTGTTTTATTCCATATTTAGTATTTTTTGATCATTTTTTATATATTCAAAAGTAACTTATATGCTATCTCTTCTAGTAGGTATTCAATTTATTATAAAAGTACTTAAAACATTTAATGCTACTTAAAAATACGCTTCTAACGATGTATAATATGCACATATGTATTTGATATATATCTAATAAGAAAAAATATATACAAAAATAATTTATTTTTTTTGATTAGCTCTACTGTAAAAAGTGTTATTTTGATTTGTGGCCCTTTAGTTTTTAAGCAACTTTCAATGAGTCGGTCAGATCCCATTCCCCATCCCCAACTCGTTGGTTATCTTTTTGTTGCTTTTCAGCCTCCTTAATATAAAGAGAACACTGTGAAAGATGATGACTGGAACCATGCTCATCCCGGTGGGGTTTAGTGGGTAAAAGTTCCACACAACTCTATGCAAACGGTATTGCATGGGTAATTATCCTTTGAAAATTGAATTGTATTGGATGTATTTTTAGAAAGTCCATCGCCTGAAGCTTGAAAAACAACACATCGATTTACATAATAGTCTAAAGAAATTCCCGGAACCACATAAATCTAAAATAAATTATTCACAATACTTCAACAGGTCAATAAAGTTGTGTTAAACGCTTCGCTACTAGTGTTTTAGCTCAATTTCCTGTAACACAGCGTAATTGTAGTGCGATGCCAATTTTCATGGCGGCCCGTGGTATTTTGAAAGCGCTGTAAAAATTTATTTATAGTTGGAAAATGGCGCTTAGCTAGCTCATAATGCACTATAAGTGTGATGTCGTCGTACCGGGGCGAAGAATGTTTAGTTTAAGTGCGATATTTTGTTAACTTTACAATACAGTAGAGCAATTTAAACTTCATAAAAACACTACCGTGAAATAACTGCCCATTGAGGCAGTCTTCTATCCTGGCTATATATACCTTATAATCCACCTTATATCCTACCTATATATCCATATAGCCATTTATAGCCAGTAGGAGCACTTTGTTGTTTGTATATTAGTGATATTTAAAAGTACTTGTCCGATTTTACCTAAAAATCTTTCGCCACTAGTTTGAATAAAATTTCAGGATGCACATAGGCTAAGTATTAGGCGGATGAAGTCGCGGGCATCAGCTACATAAAAATAAAGATCGACGCTTGGCAAAAGCAGGCGTTATATATTTTCAACATGGACTAAGTTGCGGACACCAGCTAGTTAGAAATAAAGGCCTAGTCGCCTGCTGCTGATTATTTAAAAGTAGCTAAAAAATGCAAATGTGAAGACTACGCAACTTTAATACGTTATTGATTTTGCAACGCCATCTGTTACAAGAGCACTAAACTGCTATTCAACATTAATTACAAAGCTGACAAAGAAGTACACACGGGAACCACTAGATGTCGACACACGTACATTTTACTCTTACATTTTTATTTTATATTTTTATATAATAAACATTTCTATATATTAAACATTTTTTATATAAGGCGATGATATTGGGGACTGCACCTATCTTAATCTGGTCTAAAGGTTTTGTTTTTAACTAGAGGTTGTCAGTTTAACCACACCAATTCCCCTGGTGTGGCATCCTCCATCCACTTTAATTGCAATCTTGACATATCAAAATTATTATAGAAGATAATATATCTTGACTCCAATGTTCATAGCATCAAAATTTACAGACATTTGGACATTTTATATATTATGTTTACAGAGGACGGCATTGACGTTTCAACAAGACTTCTCTGTCACCTATTTCCATGATAAATAAGTTACTAATAAGCACAGTTCTAATAAGTAAAATTCATTCTAATAAAACAATTCGGATGTTGCTTCTTTATATTTAGCGCGAACAGTAAACAAAACTGGATCACGCATAGTGATTCACCTCATAAGTATATTATAGTTTATTAATTTAAAGGTTAAAACGTGATGTTTCAAGATCACTGTTCCTGTTTTTGGTGCGTAATTGATTGCTATATACTGAAATCGCCGTCCGAGGTTAGAGGTAACGAGGGCGTCGCGTTGCGGTCTGAAGCGTCACGTTTCACACCTGGATTCTGCCTGTCAATTGCACATACAACTTCACAAACTTTAGGTACTAAATCCGTATAGAAATTGTCGTATTCAATCATGGTTGATAATAATTTTGTTATGTGAAAATGGGTGAGGTAAGTACTATATAGAATCGAATTTTACTTACATAGTCCAATTTTTTTTATTTTTTATATAGGTATAAGTCAAGGCAGCGCTTGGCCGCGATCTCACTTGATGTAAAGTGCAGATGCTTACCTAGTTACCCATTTACCCTACGTTTGAAGACCCCGAAGTTGTAATTTTGGGGAAACACAGACGCAGGCAATGAGTTCCACTCCTTAGCAGTTCGGACAAGGAAGGTGGAACTGAATTCAATTCAAAATTAAAAGAAATCCAAGTTCGACTAATTACAATTAATTTGGATTGTTTCGACATGTGGATAGGAATATTGAAACGTTGTATGTTTGTCATAAAAGAATTTTGTGGTAATATTTATATTAAAAAGCGATTAAAGCAATGAAAATAATGAAAAGAATTAAATGAAAAGCATCCAAAAAGATTTTTCCAGAAAGGCGAAATAAATATATTGTAGAACCTACACCTAACCAAGCCGCATGTCCTAAAATATGTCTTAGGAATTGCATCTTACCTATAATGGCTGCAGCTGCAAAGTCTAAGTAACATTTTAGTCGGTACAAGAAGTAGTTATCATTTCCAACTGCGAGTATGTGTACATAATGACAGAAAAAGTCCTTATTTCACCTGCTGATAGTTTTAACTAATATTTTGTAAATTTGTATACTTAGTTGTATTGTTAAATACCTAACATGAAATGGAAGCTCTTTGAGAGCGTAATTTACATGAACACTCACATGTTCATTTAATATTCATGTAAATATTACCTGTGTACATTACATGAAGCTAACCACAATTTGCCGTTTGACCACAGTTTTCGATCTCGTTGCTTTGCCACCGTATTCGCTGGTTTATTTCCGCCAACATAGGTACGGCTACCCAACTGAATGTTACAAGTCTTTGAAAATACATCCGTCTGTACTGTGAAAATTTATATTTTGTTGTTTATCAAATTCTAATTTTTTGTTAATTTCTAAACAATATTCGATATCTATATCTACCTACTTCAATGTATAAAGACCCATTGACTACGAGTGATTAACTTAAGTGACTTGGAGTTCTGTCTTAGGGTCCCGGGTTCGATTCCCGGCCGAGCAAATTTGGATATGATTTTTTCTGTCAACTGACTCAAAGTCAACTGGTCTGGGACTGTGTAGAGTTTCACCCTATGTCTGTATAAGCCTATTATGGTTTCAGACCATAGGTAAAATAGGTTGCTTACTTAGGGGGGGACTATGCAATAAATTAATGTGTTTATTATATTATATTATATTATATTATATTATATTATATTATATTATATTATATTATATTATATTATATTATATTATATTATATTATATTATATTATATTATATTATATTATATTATATTATATTATATTATATTATATTATATTATATTATATTATATTATATTATATTATATTATATTATATTATATTATATTATATTATATTATATTATATTATATTATATTATATTATATTATTAATTAAGTCCATTTGTTAACTAAGTGAATATGAAATTACTAGCTAACCTCCCTCAGACTTCAAAGAATATTTAAAAAAAATTAAATAAGTAAATAGATGAATTGATTTTGCCGTTCTCGAGTCTCTAGAGTTCAATTCTCTCAGAAATATTACTCAGCGATTCATTTTTATTCTGTGTTTTATTTATATCAATTTCCTTGTCTAAACCAGACAACAGATGCTGAAGTAAGTACAAGACTTACTCAGTTTCACTGACACATTGTTATCCTCTTTTAACATGAACAAAATGTCTGAAATACTTATATAATATTTTTATAATTTTATTATTTAAGAAATACATTCAAGAATGCTTACAATATAAGGCAATTTATAAAAAATACTTAGATATATTTTGTGTTAATTTTATTTTTGAATTAGTTTTTGCATGTATGTGTCGTAAGCCCATGTTTTTGTAAAGTTACATCCAGGACAACACTAGGCCCCAACAATAGGCTCTGCCTGTTATTCTGAAATAAAGTTGTTTGATTGTTTGTTATAATCCAATCGGTAGTTAAAGTATCAAACATCGATACCTTCATTTTTACAAACTTTTGCATTTACAATGTTCTCAGGACATGGAAATGTTGTTACAAATTAAGAGAAGTAGAGAAATGGAGTTCTCTACTTAGGTAACTAAGTAGAGAAATGGAGATAATAGTTTCCTTTGAGAGACATAATTTCCGCGACGATACTCACAGCCATGGTGAATAGAGGAGTATTAGCACAGCATACTTATTTCCTACAGTAGGCCGATGCCTTTGATGTTGGGCGATACCGCCGCCTGTGTAGATATTTAAAAATTACGGAAGGGTTGACACAAATTAAGTAATATAAAATGTGCATAAGTACTTTTCTTCATCGTGCGGAAATTGATGAAAGCTTAGTTCTTTATTTATGCGAAATAAAGATTTGCACGCACTTACAGCACATGCCGTATGCACCATTTTGATTTATATAATAAATTAAAATCTGAAAGACGCGATAACCCTAGAATATTTATCCCAAGCTACTAAGAACGACGAAGTATGCAGCTTGGGCACTTTCCACTCGCGCCTCACCCTTCACGCCCGTCGGCCTACTGTACGAAATAAGTATGCTGTGGTATTAGTATGGATGGATATTAAGGTGTAAACACACGCCAATCCTAAAAATTTGCATTTTTAAAAAAATATGTTAGAAGAAACTATTAATGCAATTGGTTTGAAAAATATATATGTTATACTTAAACATGTGAAGAACAAATTATATTGTTTAGAATTTCCATCGAAGTAGTAGAAACCCCACAATAAAAGTTAGAACATAAGAAGAATTTGACTTATATTGAAATTTGTTGCGAAAACGGTTTATTGCGCGCAAATGATTCCTACACCGAATAATAAGTCAATATCATTTTAAAAAAATTAATGTTTTTTTTTTTTTTTTAATGTACTTAGTTTTAATGAAAAGTACAAAAAACCACATTTATCAGGCCTGTTGAATTGTTTCCGCCGCCTCGGAACTCTAAATATATGGAGCTACAGTGTCTCAATGACTGCGTTGAGATGTGGATTACGTTTGTGTTTTTCGTGCGGAATTAGTATGATATATATAAACATTCTAAAGGTCATATTGGTGAAGGTCAAATCGTCAATGTCATTCGCCTTTGTGAATCCCTTAAAAGTATATTATATAAAATAAATAATTGATAGACAAGGAAAGGACCCTTGCTATGCAAAGGGTGATAATTTATCGTAAAGTCACGCACGAAACTGATGGTTTACATAAGCGAATATAGTATGTTTTGAGAACATCATATTTTGAGAATATAATAGGATAATATGAGAACGAAGCAAAAGTAGATAGTATCTACACTTTTCAAATTATTTATTTTGCTTTTATTGAGATACAGGACTACTTACTAACTTCAGTGTTCGAGAAATTCGAGAAAATTTTGATGTCGCACGGAAAATGTGATAAAGCCTCGTATGTTCCCCGTGGTCAAAAAGAGACGACTATAGTTAGCCTGTTGCGCTTCTTGCTATCTCGACGCACGTCAGTCCGTCCACATTTTGCCGGCTTAGTTTGTTTTTTTCATTCGTTCAGCCAGTTCAGTATAGAACGCCTCGACGAGCTATACGTGGACCGCGTCGTTACAATTGATAAACAGTTAAATAACAATACAAATACGTTGATATTTTCAGTTAACTTGACACCAGTTCGTTTTTCATATATAAAACTTACATTATTTTACACAGGAGTGCGTAATTTTATTTAAATTTCCCCCCTTTTTTTGTTCCTTTCTGTTTTGATACCATTATTTTTCCCGGGATAACGCCGGGTGTATTAATTCATGTGATAAGTTTATAAAACAAGGTAATCTAAGTGGTACTCTTACTAAGTGACCGTTGTAGGACCTGTTGCAATATTGTTTTAAAAACAGTGGCTGTGTTTTGTTTTGGTTTTTGTTGTTTTTTTTTTTGAATTTTTTTATCGCAGCCGGCTGCTGAGGTGCGGTTGAAAACACGTGTTCTATCGATAGTTACCGGCGAGTGTCAATTAAGGTAAGTGCAGTGAGCTTTTTTTAAGTACTAATCTTGAGACGCAATTAGTATGTTAATTTTTGTTTGAACGTACAGTCGGAGTAGAAAAAAGTTATGTCACCTTAAAGTCGACATTTGCTTGCACCAGGGCAATGATTTAGCAGTCATTACTCACAAAATTTTATACCAAAAATTTCTCTTTTGATTGCTTAGAACTTTAGTTTCAAAAGGCTCTAAGAGGCCGCGACTTTATAAAGGAATGAATTTCAAAATAGACGTATGTTTTCGTACCCCAACTGTACACAACAAACGTACAGACAGACGGTTTGTGTTAAACGCGATTTTTGGTGTTATTTCACTTCCGCAGATAAACAGCTGTGTGCTTATTGACTTGTAGGTACTGGTTTTATAGTTTAGCTTTAGCCGGCGGAAAATGTCTCGGGTCTGCGCGGCGCGGAGCGAGCAGTGAATGTTACCACATGACGTAATGTTTTCTCGTAAGTGTGGTCGTTGCCATGCAACATGTTCCGGTTACTTTATGTAGGCAGAGCACTGAGCAGTGTGCCATATATGAGTATGTTACTATAATATGTAATACACGTGGTTTGTTTGAACGTTAAAGCCCAGCACACACGTGGCTATAATATATTAATGTACTAAAATATATTGTAGTCTATAGCAGTGTGCTATAATTATGATATACCTACTATAATATGTAACACACGTGGTTTGTTTGGACGTTAAAACCCAGCACACACCGTGGCTATAATATATATTAATATGTCATGGAATAAGTAGGTAGGTATATAAATTATAGGCTATAGAAATGTACCATAAACGATATAAAAGATGCTATAATGTTGCCTTTACAAGGATAAGTGGGGAGTTATTTTCACAATCATCAAAAAAACATTAAGAAAAAGTTTGGGAAAATGTAAAATTTAAATTTTATATGTAGGTAGGTACCATTAATCTGAGTTTACTTGTAATTTACCATTATTGTTCACAATCACAATCGCAACTGTTCTTATTTAAATTCGATAGACCTTATATAATTTTCTTTACATCAGGTTCGAAGTCCTACCTAATTAAAAAAGAAAGAAAAACCAATATTTTTTTTTTTCGATATAATTAGGTCAAATATGAACCTTCTTTATTTGTAGATGTTATCCAGAATAACATTCTATATTATGTTTCTATGTATTTGCTCTTTAAAAACCATTAACTGTGCGATATTCGAACGTGCTGTACCTGGAACTGGAACTCTTATCTAGTGAAGCATAACACATTCATTGTTATTTGTTGACAAAGGTCAATACGACTTCTTTATGTCATTTTGTGACACACATACAATGTGTCCAAGTTTATCGTACATTAAATTAATGGTATCATCAATAATGTTCTGTTCTTGTTCTGATACTTTGTATGACGCCCGACGCAAAATAGTAGTGTTATAAGTTTGATCTGTGTGTCGTCTGTGGCATCGTAGCTTCCAATACCAATTCCATACCATACCAAATCCAATACAAAATCCAATTCCAATACAAACGGATGAGCCGATTTTGACCTATTTTTTTTCCATACCATGCTATAGATTGTAAAACTGCGATTAAGGTTCAATTAATGGTAAACACCTACCATAAACTAAACCAACGGCTTGCTTACCAACCTTTACACAAAAAAAAAACAGTAACTATTCGGATTTCCCTTGAGTTTCTTTCTTTTCAGGTTTACATTAGAGACTAGGTCAATAGAACCTTTCATAGTACGCTTTTATCTGGGTCTACTGGAACATATTGCTTTCCCAGTCCCAGTTGTGAGGCATTAAATGAGTAAAGTTTCGTTGGAGCCAAACGATTAATTAGTTTGCTTGCATTTAAGGCGCTTGGAGTCGTCAATGGCGTTGGCCTTCCGGGCGGGGTGTAGCCCCCTTACACCCGCGCTGCATACCGGAATTATCTTGATGTTTTGAATGAAAATGTTTATTGAATCACATAGATATGCTAGTTGTGTTAAAGTACAAAAGATCCCTAATATCAAGGTGTAAAAAATCTCCAATCTCCATACCTGCTTCAGTAGGGAATTCTTGGAGATATTATGATATTAGAAAAATGTACCAAATGTTCTCTAAACTTTCGATCCGATCACATTTTGCATACACGTTTTCAGGGATACTGCAAAGGACATAGGGTACCTTTCATACAGAAAAAGAGTAGGTATAGGTACTGTTCCCGAGAGATCATCTAAAATTAAGAAAACTAATGCCTGGCAAAAGTGTTAGAGCAATAAATATGTCAGGCTTTATATTACTTATGGTTTTTTTTATATTTTTCAACGCGGACGAAGCCGCAAACACCAGATAGTATGTATTTTTAAAATTTTTTTGGTCTAGCTATAAACGGGGAATTAAGGCTTAAGAAAGTTCCAATTTGAGCATTGAGCTTTATAATTTGAGGTCAGTATTAGGAGCCTTACGTTAGTTAATTTTGTGTTATTTTATTCTTACAAACGATGCGGCTACCATTAAGCAAATTAATCTACATTACGTAACATTTGCCGCTCTGAATGCTCACGAGCTCAGGTCAAAAGGTATTAGCAAAATTCACTCGCACCTTTCACTTTCTAATTCGTGCGAATAATTTCTTTACGCGTGTTATAAATGTAACTAGCTCCCCACCTCTGGCTTTGCACGGATGCAATTTTTTTCTGCAAATTATAAACACAATCCTATCCTATATGTTATTCCAGATAATAAACTATCTGTGAGCCAAATTTTACTCTTTAGGTTACTCTGTAGACTGCAATATTAGGTCAATCTATAAAATAGAAAATAGTAATATATAAAAAATATATTAGTATACTGTCCTTGAATAAAATAAGATTTCAAGCCACTGCTGTGCAGATGTTATGACATTCGCATTGGCGAACCGACGAATAAGTAAATATCTTTATGTCCAATATTTTATAGGTACGTTATAGATCTATAAACAGAATTCAATGAAGCAAGAAGATTAGAGATGTCTAAGTAAATCTATCATGTTAGGATCGATTTTCGCATTTTCTTCTCTAACTCAATACTAAGTTGCGAAATCAACTTGGTTTTTCCTTGCTTTACAAGGGGAATCTCTAATTAAACGATACACGTTACCTACACACTAGCTGGTGCTCGCAACTTCGTCCGCATTGAAAAATGGAAAGCACCTGAAGCACCTAAAAAAATCTATACTAATAAAGAGGAAAAATTTGTTTTTTTGTTTGTTTGAATTGAATTGAATTGCTCCGAAATTATTGGACCGATTTGAAAAAAATTTTCACTGTTAGGAAGCTACGAATATATTATCAGCGAGTAACATAGGCTATATTTTATAAAGTTACGCGAACGAAGTCGCGTGCAACAGGTACATAGTATCTAATATCTTTATCGCTGTCACAACGCCGCTACTACGGCTATATATACCTAGTTGGGTCCATATTTTTAGACCAACCTAAAAAAAAAAAACAGGATATTTTTTTATCCTTGAAAAATAAAACGGATATGATCCGATTTTTTTTTGTTTGAAAGCTAACGTTCAGGTTGAAAGATGTCCGGTTTTTGCTGGAATTTTCTAACTTGTTAACCTCGGCCTGATGCTGCGGCATCAATTGTCTGGTATCCATAATATAAGCCTATATTTGCTTAATGTGTAACTAGATGGTGCTGTGTGGCTGTGGAATGTGTGAAGATATTTATTTATTATCACTTATTTATTATTATTCACAAGTTTTCAACAGAATGTATTGCGCCGCGTTTATTTGTGCCGACAATGAACGCTTTGTGCATACTCCGATACGAAAGGCCTTATCATTCAACGGTTTATCATTTAGTTGTAACAATGTAAAAGTTTATGACCACACTCAACCACGCCTAAAACGTGTTTTATGAACCGCACCACTAAAGGCTTCATGTATCGTCCATATGATGGTGCTGATAAATAAGTTTGGGTTAAAATGCATGACGTGCATAATTTTCTAGATTATCGTGATTGGGTGCTATAATTATTGTACCTCAGATAAGGTAAATGTGAAAAGTGAAATGTGAATGTGAAAAGGGGTTGGTTTTTCAACCAACCCCTTTTCACATTTTCCAAAAAAAAATGGATTTTGTTCTGAGTCAGCATCTAGCCGTGCACTAAAGACCAGGCCGACGATGGACCCAGAAAACGCCTGCTCACTCTAACTTTAAAAAGATTAGTGTTATATGAGCTCAAAAACACAGACGCCGGAAGGGATTTCCAATCCTTGGCATTGCGTATTTTGAAAGAATACAAAAAATCGTATCAAAAATATCAAACGTCTCTCTAGGATCTCTAGGAAGACTTCAAATTGCCACCATTACACAAAGATATTCTATAAAAACTACCATTACCACAGCCACTACAATAATCACATCTTGATTGAGTCGAAGTTGATGGCTGATACGTAGGTAGGTACAGTTTTGGGTTATTTTTATTTTCTTTCCAAAAAATTTGTTTATCAAAAAATGTACCCATTTCTGCTCAATTTGTTTGTAAGCAACTTAAACTTCCAACAATATCACCTGATATATAGTATTGTACATAATTTAAATTTCGAAACTTTGCGCTGCTACGTGATTAATTAATAGTATTGATTTGCATAATGATGACTCGGTTTGCATAACGCGCTGAAATAATAAATTACATGGCTTATGAAATTTACTGTAATCTATGGGGATGATGTCTTGAACTCAGTAGTCAATTAGTTCAAGACATAGTAGTGTCAGGACACCCTACATTTCGCAGTCTTAGCAGTCCGTCTTCTGGCGGTGTTGATGGCGGGATCTGTCAATTTTAAATATTGTGTTAAACAAACAAACAAATTTAACCTTAAAAATATTATTTAGTAGATAAAATTTTTGTTCGAAGCTTTAAAATTTATAACACAGTATCGGTTTGGTGGTAAACAATTTATGTGATTTGTTATGTTATTAGATAAATACAGGCATGATTTTGAGCAAGTTTTAGTCCGTACTAATATTATAAATGCGAAAGTTTGTACGGATGGATGGATGTAGGTATAGATGTTTGTACCTCTTTTACGCAAAAACTACTGAACCACGTTGTCTTGGACACCAAAAAGTACATAGGGTAGCTTTCATCCAGAACGCGGACGAAGTCGCGGGCACCAGCTAGTCCTTTATAATGCTCACTGCCAAGATTTGGAACTCCCTACCGGCATCTGTGTTTTCGAGCTCATATAACCCAAATCTTTTCAAACTTCGAGTGAATAGGGATCTTCTGGGTAAGCTCGCTCCGTCATAGGCCTCATCCTTGCTACTCAGCTGGTTGTTGGCCAAGAGCAAACTCATCTATAATAAAAAAAAACACACGCTGTGAACTCCCAGTGGTCTTCTATTATTTCATGGTGGTCTTCCTAATATATTTTAATTTTTATAACATAGCCATCGATTACTGCTGGAATGCATAAAATAAGTCAGCATTTCCACCGAGTGCAGAAGTCCGAACTTGCCACATATTTACAAGTCACTTAAGTTATGAGTAAGCCGGCTCTGTAATATGAAGTATGAACCCTTTGAGAAACTTGTGTGAAAATTTTGCACCGAAACGAAAGCAAACTTTGAGGAAGTAAATAAAAGTTGTTCCTTGACATGTAACGTTCCACGACTGTTTTGCTTAAGCCTTAGGGCTTGACGCTGGTTTGGAAGGCTGTATAACAGTTTATAACGTAACATAGTTAGTGCTTTAATAACGTTCCGTCACGATTTTAGTTAAACAGATAAACCATATCAGTGATAGAGTTGTAATCGGGACATGACATACAAGGTACATAAGTTCAAATCTTTGATATATATATTCAGTGTGATCTGTGTGATCTGTATGGAAAATAAAAATAAAAATTTACTAAAATACAATTTCTTTTGACCGCAACTTGTTCCGTGTTAAACATTTATTCAATCTCTATTGCTAAGTTATTACTCTTTTATGATGATTCCTTGGGAACAGTACTTCTTTTCTGGATGAAAAGTATCCCATGTTCTTTTCTGTATCCCTGACAACATGTACGCATGTTAAGGCGTGAAAACATAACAAACAAAGAAACAAAATGATATTTAAAATATAATGTACATAATGGAATAAACTCCCCAAATGTCTACATACAATGTGCGATGTTCCTTCTATATGTTTGTGTCAATAAAAACTTGACCTTTAGGTTATATGAGGGTAAGATATAAATAAATTAATCTATAATTCATTCATACATTGTAATTTAATGAATGAATGAATTGAGTATTCATAACCTTATCTTTATTCAATAAATAAACTTTACATAATTACTTACTGTTTCATTATCGTTTTATTAAAAACTTTTTATTAAATATTATTCTCTGCAATTCGCGATGAAGTTTCTCGTTCAAGTTAGCCTGCCATTCATATTTCTTCAAACATAATCTCGAATTGTTATAGCGGAATAGTACTCTTATGCCGGCGCCACACATTGGCTTCTGAGTTGGATCCAAGCTTGGATCCGAATTGAATGGCCAATTTCCAATGTCTGTCCAAGACCGATCCACACATTGGTGTATTGGATCTGTGGGAATGTGAATAAGTCCACATTATTATATTTACATATTTATATTTATACAATTAAACATATTGCACATAGTAACATATTTACAAATGGTAAGTGGCGAGAAAGCGCGTGCTTTCGTAAGCTGTGTCGAACGCCGACTGACTGGTTTCCGTGCCTCTTCTTTTAAATGAAGAATGACACGGAAATTCCAAATAGGTCACATTAGAAGGAGGTCGCCACAGATCCAAGAATGTAACTTGTGGCCAATATACCCAATGTGTGGCGCCGGCATTAGATATACATTGAGTCAGCCGAAGTATACTCGCGTCCAACACAATCGGATCCAGTACAAACTGGTATAAATCCTCCGGTTAACGACCGCATCGTGAGATTAATATTTTCTCAATGTAGATCCGACGTACAGGCATCTTCGTTGGGACTATTCTCAAGAATTTAGCGCTTTGTTTAAAAAAAATATATCTTTATATATATAAAAAATTCATGATCTATGAATTTTTTTATGTATATTCGGGTAGGTCTGAGAATAGGTCGTAAATTATTTTTTATACTTCTAAGTGATGAGGGTGGCCTACCATAAAAAAAATTAAATGGCAAAACGACGTTTGCCGGGTCAGCTAGTTAAATATAATATTAATGTAATATTTATATCTGTCTATAAGATAAAGTCTTATAAAATAAAGTCTTATAACTATTATAAAATAAAGTCGCTGTGCGCTTGTGTCTGTTTCTCCGCTATCATCTTCTAACTAAACCACCCAACGGGGTTCGATTGCCGGCAGGGTTAACTTTGGAAATGATTTTTTCAGTCGTTCGCATTTACCATTGCGCAGTAATTTGAGACCGCGTTTAAGTAACAGAGAAGATCACCACGTCTGCCTGTCTGACGATCTTAATAAAAATAAATACCAATTACTCACTTTAATAAGTAAACTTGCATTTTTTTGTTTAAAGTAAAACATTGAATTCGCTTAAGCCAAGGCTTTTCAACAGCAAGACGGTCCACTTGATGGTAAGTGGCTACCGTCGCCTATAACAGGCAACACCGGCGAGGTTCTACAAGTACTCTGCCGACCATAGTAGGATTAATGATAAGTAGGATTAAGGATAAGTAGGATTAAGGATAAGTAGGATTAAGGATAAGTAGGATTAAGGATCGCTGTTATTTCAAGGTCGTCCATAAATTGGTTACTGCTGCCAAACGTACTACCTAAATGATAGCGAAACACGAAAAGTAAATTGTCAACCTGACTACCGACCTTTATCATTAAAATTTAAATGTTACACTCACCTTTACGGGCACAACAGTTAATTACAGTACCCTAAACAATATGGCCTTAATTATTCTATCTACAGCGTAACCACGCGTAACTCCATCGAGTCCACCTACTAGACAATTGAGTTGCAAAATCTAAAGGTTACACCGCCATAGCCAGTGAGAGGTTCCGTAGATGTTCGCCGGATCTTGAGACAGACGGAAGACGCTAAGGTTGCTCAGAGACGGTTTTTACGTTTGCACAATCAGACTTTATTTTATATTTTTCTGTTTGCTTTTTGCTGCACCCAAGATGCACTTGAGCATTGAATCTGTCGTAAACATTCACGCAGATAAAGACAAGATGCGTCGTGTCAGTTATTCACTCGATAATACGGTTCTTTTGAAGGAAAATATTATTTTAAATATGTGTCCTTTATATCTACCATGTATTATTGTAATAGCTCATGTCTTTCATGCGTCGCTGAAATCAGGAGGAGAAAATTCTTTAAACATAGACGCTATACATATTTTTAGATAATTTGAACAAGTGCTATAGCAACTTTATATTTTAACATTATATTTTTCTTGTAAATTCAATTATAGTTTCCATTCTTATCAAATATATATCTATCTATTACAAATTTATTTTTTAGGAAAAAAAAAATAGGTAACTCTTCCATTCATTGCACACTGTTCGACCTTAAAGAGCAAAACACAATCGACGACAAATTATTTAGAGGAAAGTTGTTACTTAAATTCTCAACAAATTACGTCTTTACAGGAAGTATGGCGCAAAGTTGCCAAGGTCTGAGTGAAGTTCTTTCTCAACTGTCAATAAAGACAAGAAAATAAACATTATTTACAGAAATTTGGCGCACGGATAACTTCTTACCTGGATTAAAACATAGGATACTTTTCATCCTGGGAAAAGTATCCTATGTTAGTATCCTAGGTTGCGGTGGGATTTTCAAAAAACGAACTACATCGCGTACAGTCGCGTAAAACAGCAGTAAGCAGCAAATATTATAATGCGCTTAGTGTGGCGGTGATCTAATGCTGCGCCAATAACCCTTAGCCCGGACAGCCTCAATTAGATGTTGTAGCTTTGATGTCACTCCATGTCGATTTGGTGGCTACGTCTTAATTAACTGACAATCACATATCAATACCAACAATGTTAATACCAACTTAGTTAATACCAACTTAGTATGGAATTAGTCTGTAAATTGCTAAGCTATTCTATTCTTATAAGCTAATTCTATAATTGCAAAAACAAATATGAGAACATTAAGTTTTATTCAATACTAGAGACTAGCTCCCGGCTTTGCTACCAACTTCACAGGATTACCCTCTGGACTAATCTGAAGATTGTCTGAAAGTTTCATCAAAATCGGTTCAGCGGTTTTGGAGTCCATAGGAAACACACACACACACACACATCGCTTTTTATACATTAAGAAGATTTAATCATAATATATTATTTTAATAATATAAAAACTTTAAAAATTAACTAACTATTTTCAGTAAAGTACTTATAAATAATTTAAATCTATAAAGCCCTTGGTAGACGGAAAAGTGCCCAAAATGCTGGCGGCATTGCCCCGTTGAATGCATATGCTTATCTTCTGGGCAAAGTAAGAGCCAGCATTCTGGTCACCCGACGCCTCTACCAACCGTTTAGCCAGCTCCTTGTAAAGTTCATGAGCGGCTGGTCCCTACGGACCCACTATTACTTTATCATAATATAAAAATATATCTTTAACTGCAAAAGAAAATAATTATAAATTGTATTTCAAAAAGAGAAGGTTTCAGACAGGCACTTTTAAGCATTTTAAGCAATCTATTACAATTCTAATGCTGACTTTGTGTCAAACTAAGTGCAGTATTCGGTCTTCATCAATCCATGACCGAGTATCTGAACTTCAAGAACTTAGCGTACATCAAATCAATTAGAAACTCGTCAGCGAAAATCGTTCAGTAACCTGCCAATGGTAGAGATTACCTTAATGTACGCTGGAGAAACGATAATGTGGGTAAATTATTGCCTTGTCTTGGCGCCTTACCAAAAATAAATGTGACTTCTACTTAGCTGTATCCAACATGGCTGCTGGTTGGATTATTTATTGGGGGCGAAGATGTATAGTAACAATTCGCTGCTTCACTTAGTCTTCGCTGGTGTAATTTTAAATTGCACCACCGAACATAATAGAAATTTTCTGCTTTATTCATAACAAGCTGTTGCACACGTCTTCGCCCGCGTAACTTCCGTACTAATATTATAAATGCGAAAGTTTGTATGGATGTTTGTAACTCTTTCACACAAAAACTACTGAACCTATCACCATGAAATTTTGCATACACGTTGTCTGGACCAGAACCAGACCAGACCAGACCAGTCTGGATCAGACACCAGAAAGGACATAGGGTACCTATCATCCAGAACGCGAGGGCACCAGCTAGTTATAAAATATAGCCTATGCTACTCGCTGATAATGTAGCTTTCTATAGGTGAAAGAATTTTCAAAATCGGTCCAATAAAATTAATCTAAGAGTCTAAATATTTTTTCCTATTTCAATCTGGATGACTTCGCAACTATAATAAATAGGGATTTTCTGACGTAACATATAAAATAAGTAAACGTCTTGCAAAGTTTTTGCGTCCGTATTATGGGCTGTCCCACCTCGACATCGCGCGCAGAATGATAACAACTTCGTTACGTCTTGAAACACAGAAAGAAAAATTCAACAGTTTTTCTGTTTGCCATTCATACGTTGTTGCCATATTTTTCCCTGTCGGGGGGAAATGTTTTCAGATAGTTAACGTATCTGTTAGGAAAAGTTTTCTCGCACCCTACTATAATTGAATAACAAAGATTTTGACGTGTTATAAAATTTATATATTATTATCATTTTATTAATATTATCTTTTTGAAAGGATCTTCTTTTTGAAATTTTAGCAGTGCATGCACCCTGTGTTTCTCAATGATTTGGGCAGCCCCTCTGGCAGCAGTAACAATAAATATAATAATAAATAATAATAAATATTCATACCTTCCACACAGCACCATCTAGTTCCAAAGTAAGCAACTTAATGCTTGTATTATGGATACCAAACAGTTGATATACTACATACAATATTTTTTTTTGTAAATACATAAATATTATAAATACAAAACATCCATGACTCGGGTACAAAGGTAAAATGTTAACACATAAACATTCGCCCCTAGCGGGATTCGAACCCACGACCGCTTGGTTAACGGCTAGGCTTACTAGCCACTAGAACAACCATGCCCTTTCAGAATAATAAAGCCTTTATTATTTCCCATCCCTTGAGTATTACATGCTTGAGTATTAAGTGTGCTTTTGTGTTTCGGCCGAAACATATCTCCTAATCTCTTATCCCTAATGGTTGGCAGTATACTTGCAGCACCTATGACGTTTCTTATACTATAGGCGACCGTTGCCACCTACCATCAGAAGGTCTTTACATAAAAAATATTATCTATAAGTAGTTTGTGGAACTTATTCTTTTTTCTATCGAGAACTCCTTTAATAGAGTTAGAATTTGATTATAATTATTATAAATTACTAGCTGGCGCCCGCGACTTCGTCCGCGTTCTGGATGAAAGGTACCCTATGCCCTTTCTGGTGTCCCAGACCACGTGTATGCAAAATTTCATGGTGATCGGTTCAGTAGTGTTTGCGTGAAAGAGTTACAAACATCCATACATCCATACAAACTTTCGCATTATAATATTAGTACAGACTAGTTGTGCCCGCGACTTCGTACTCGTTGTAGTTAGTTTTTTAAAATCGCCACAGGAATCTAACATTTTTCCAGGATAAAATTATTTATTTTTCCAGGATGTATATTAAATCCGTTAAGCCGTTCTTGAGTGATTGTGAAACAAAAGTACAAACATATAACCTTTCGGATTTATAAAATTATTAGGATATAAACAAAAAGCAAATCTTTACATTGACTTTCGGCTACATCAATAAATTAAATATTCTTGATGGAGTGAGTTTATAAGATGACTTTCCTTGTTAACCCTCCTTTGAGAAACAAATAGTCTGTGGCGTACTGAAAAATGACTTGCCACTGAAATGGTTTCGTTTGTTTTGGTAGGTACGAAGCTCAACGAACCCTCTCGAGCCGTAACTAATGGAGTAACCAAAGTTTACGTTATCATTTCCCTGACAAGTTCATGTCAAACATGCAAATATAATTGCAAATTCTTAGATTTAAATACATATAATATAAAATTTAATTTGTGTAGTTTTATTGTTACATTGGAAGCTTTGATAATAAACAGTTATTTTTAATTTTTAAAGCTGAATTTTTGAATTCTATTCTATCTATTGGTGAAATATTTTTTTTAAATCGGACAAGTAGTTTCGAAGAGTAGTACCTCCTACAAACAAACACACAAAATTACCCCTTTATGATTTTGTATAGTATTCTTAAAATTGTTCTTATTTTAAATCGCAATACGAGGTTAAAATATTTTTCTATTTATTTGATAACGAAGTAGCTCAACCGGTAGCATCATAAATCATAGAGTCCCTTATCCACGGAATCAAATACTCAGGGTGCCCCAATCTATTTTCAAATTTTAGGTTGCCAATCCGTTACAGAAGCAGACAGCTCTTAAAAGGTGAACCGTAAGATAAGAAAGTGTTACATAAATGAAAGCCTACTCCGCTGAATTGACAGTTGGCTTGATACTAGGAAGATTTTTTGTAGGGATGCAAATTCGTTTATGCAAAACATGTCGATATTTTTTTGAGAAGTTACCACAAACCACAAAAGCGCACCGATCCAGCGTCACCGATCCGAGCGTGACAGTTCACTTACATTAACTACTTAGCGAAAACGCAACTAAAGAAGTTTTTACTTCAAAAAGGAATTTAATTTCATTTAAGGAGTTTTATTTCATAGCTAGGACACCAGCTAGGGTGTCCTCGACTTCGTCCGTGTTCTGGATGAAAGGTACCCTATGTCCTTTCTGGGTTCAGTAGTTTTAGCGTGAAAGAGTTACAAACATCCATACAAACTTTCGCATTTATAATATTAGTAGGATTAGTAGGATATTATTGTAAAAGAATTTAATCGATCGAATAAAGAACAATAAATTTAAATTTTATCGATGTAACCATAGCGTGTTACATCTCTAAAAACGTTAAGGAGTTACGTAAGTATGAAATGGGCCCCGCAGGCAAACCCTACCGTTAGGGCAGTCAATCAATCATCTGTACCTTCCTTCTAAGATATTATTATAACGTAATTCGAGAAGGCAATAACTGACTTCGGAATTGTTTGTCTTTCTCTGAAAACATCACGTAATCTTTGTTCTATTTCGGGATTCGTAATTACTTGACTCAAAGCCTTCAATTGTGACAAACAAAATCTTTGAAATTAATTTTCTCTTTACATAAAAAAGATTAATTAACTTCGAAAACTAGAGCGCCTTAAGGACACGCTGTACGAGCGAGTGAAATCAGTAATAGGTATTTGTGAGAATTTAATGCCTCAACTTATTGTACTTTAATGCGAATAACCGAAGACAGATTGCGACGCTACACATTCGCGCCACTCATTGAACTTCCAATATTTTTGAAAATCCTTTATTGACTACCTAATTTTTAATGTACATTATAGGATGTAATGTATACAAGTAATTACTTAATTAAGCTAATTAGCTAAGATGTTTTCATGGACAAACATTTTTGGTATCAATTAAGTTATTACAGAAAGTCACAAATTTTACAGATTTTAGAAATTTATTTAATATTTTAATATTTTCAGTTTTTAACCGACTTCAAAAAAAGGAAGAGGTTCTATATTCGACTGTAAGTACGTTGTGTTTTTGTTTCCACCAATTATGACCAACATGACATTTCTGACCATATTATATGTCAGAAATTTCATGTTTTTTATGTACTTATTGCTATAACTAATGAGTTATCATGGAATTGGATATTTCTGTCATCAACAGAAGCAAATTGACTACAAAAAAAAAACACACTTTTGTAATGAGTTTTATTAATATTTGACGACAAATAATTATTAGCAAATACAAATTAATTTGCCAATTATTTTTCGTTAATAATGTTTACTATTCTCCGGGTAATTAGTTCGATTCATCAATCTACATAAATAAACCCCATTTTAATTATAACCAAATAAAAGCGGGCCCAATTAATTCATAGAAGATATTAAAATGGCAATTTGTTTTCAATTAATTACAACGGTAGAGCGTGTGTTTTAATGAATTTAAATGCTAATTGCCAAATGAGATAGATTGCGAGCACTTTATCATATAAAAACAATGAATGTTTAATCTCATTGGTACCAAAAAATTATACATAAATACTAAAAAGATAATATTCCCCAGAATTGCCAGAATGTGTTTGATATAGAAATTGATGTCCAACAAGACGCACCATCTGATATCTATACTAATATTATAAAGCTGAAGAGTTTGTTTGTTTGTTTGAACGCGCTAATCTCAGGAACCAGTAGGTTTGAATTGAAAAATTATTTTTGTGTTGGATAATTTCGAGGAAGGCTTTAGGCTATATAACATCAATTTGTGACTAATAGGAGCGAAGAAACAGTCGAAAATGTGAAAAAACGGGGAAAATTATTCATCTTTGAGGGCTTCCGTTGCGTGCGCTGCGAAAACCGTTCGAGATACCCAAATGATTCCCAAAATAACTATTCCACGCGGACGAAGTCGCGAGCACCAGCTAGTTATACATAAATACTAAAAAGATAATATTCCCCAGAATGTGTTTGATATTGAAATTGATGTTTAACAAGACGCATCATCTGATATTGTAAATATTCGTCATTATGTATTGCAATGGAAAAAAGCGCAATTTTTAAACTCAATTTCACATAGTGATACAATTACAAAACGGCCGGTGGCGAAACGTGGAATCGTAATATAATCAACCGTCTAGTTTATTAAGGGAGCTACACACTCCACCACGACTATTGTTTTTTGAAAGCTATCAGAAAGGCGCTTATTTGAATATCCCTTTTAATACAATTACACAGAAAATACAAATATACAAAATAATTTATTAATATTCTCAAGCCTAGTTACAAAAAAAAAAATTTTTAATCTACAATATTACATATTTATATAAATAGGTACATATTTATTTATATAAAAGTCGCTGTCTGCTTCTGTCTGTTTCTCCGGTAACGTCTTCTAAATTACACAACAGATATAGCCCGTTTATAAAATAAAGCCCATGTTACTCGCTGATAATAATAATAATAATAATAAATCATTTATTAGATGTAAGTTTTAACAAAACATTTATCCTCGTCAACATTACTTAATTTACAATTACAAACTACCACCGGTTCGGAAAGCTGCTTCTAGGGGGAAGAACTCGGCAAGAAACCCCCTAGTTGCTCTTTTCATAAATCCGTCAATCAGTTTATAATACATAACATCGATATAACACAAATATACAACTATTCAACTCCAAGGACATTCATCATTTATATAATCTAATATCCTATAATAACCCTTTTTGCACAGGGTTTTCTTTATATAAACTTTAAATTTATTCGTAGATAATTGTTGTATATCAGCAGGAAGCTTGTTGTAGAAGCGTACACATTGTCCCATAAAAGAGTTGCTAACCCTGTGGAGACGAGATTTATGCGGTTGAAGCCTATGCTTATTTCTAGTATTCAAACTATGAACATCACTATTTCTACTGAAAGTGCTAATATTTTTGTGAGCAAACAAAAGATTCTCAAAAATGTATTGTGAGGCTACAGTAAGTACATCTATTTCCTTAAACTTATCTTTTAACGAGACCCTAGGACCGAGCTTGTAGATGGCACGAATAGCCCTTTTCTGTAATACAAATATAGTGTTTATATCCGCAGCATTACCCCAAAGCAAAATACCGTACGTCATTACACTATGGAAATAGCTAAAATATACTATCCTCGCGGTATTTACGTCAGTAAGCTCGCGAATTCTTTTAACAGCGTAAGCAGCCGAACTTAATTTAATGGCTAGTTTATTAATGTGTGGTCCCCATTGTAGTTTAGAATCTACATTTATACCTAAGAATACAGTCGACTCAACCAGCTCAATGTCTTCACCATTTACGTGAACATTATGATCAATTTGTGTTACATTTGGTAAAGTGAAATTAATACATTTTGTCTTTTTATTGTTCAACAAAAGATTATTAACATTAAACCAATCAATAACCTTAGACATTGCCGAGTTAACATGATCATGTTTCTTTCTACGGTTAACTTTAAAAAGCAATGACGTATCATCTGCGAATAAAACAATATCATGATCATTAATATGGTAAGGAAGGTCATTTATATAAATAAGGAAGAGGAACGGACCCAGAATAGAGCCCTGCTCTATTCTGAATAGAGATAATAAACCTAAACAGTGAAAGAATTTTCCTAATCGGTCTAGTAGTTTTGGAGCCTATTCAATGCAAATAAACAAACAAATCTTTCCTCTTTATAATATTATTAGTACAGAAGTATGATATATATATATATATATATATATATATATATATATATATATATATATATATATATATATATATATATCTCTCATCTCCTCTATATTAAATTAATCTATTGAAATTTACCATTGAATCCATAGTTATGTAATTTATTAAATAAAAAATACTTAATGAATTTCTATACATTTTTATGCTTTTTTGTACACTAAAATAAGTGTGTGTACACCCTTACATTGAAATCGCTACGTAGGTGGCAATATAGCCTATTGTAGATAGGCTTGGTATGTTACAAATCGAATTATGCATTTATGGAACTTCTGTACCATTGCCTCGCAATTGAAAATAATCGAATCAATAACCGTTGTATTCCATATTGTATTGTATGTAACTTTAATTTTGCTGAAAATTTTAACGCTATAAAAGTCATACGTTCAATGCTATATTTTATGACCTATAATTATAACGAAAAATATTAACACGCAACACGGCGGTATCGCAGGATCGTCGCTGCAAACAATAGCCTACCTATGTGTTAATTTTTAAAGTATTGTTATTATAATTATAGTTCGTTATCGCGGATTCTATATTCGTTATGCTATTCAAATCTGAAATTAAAATTATTTTATTATGGCCTGTTAAAAAAGTCAGCATTTTAAAATTACATCATCAACCTCTAAAGGTTCTTTCAGTATTGATATTAATTATATTAAACTAGCTGGTGACCGCGACTTGAGGTTGAGGTTCTTCATAGTTGACTCTTGTCTAGATTGATTATTCTATTTAGTTTCAAATGCAAGGAGCGCCCTTAAGGGATTCACAAAGGCCAATGACATTGACGATTTGACCTTCACCGATATGACCTTCACCGATTGATATGAGTGTTTATATATATATCAAACTAATTCCGCACGAAAAACACAAACGTAGTCCTCACCTCAACGCAGTCACTGAGACACTGTAGCTCCATATATTTAGAGTTCCGAGGCGGCGGAAACAATTCTACAGGCCGAACAATTGTGGTTTTTTGTACTTTTCATTAAAACAACATTAAAAAAAAAAAATCAATACATTTTTTTAAATGACATTGACTTATTATTCGGTGTTTGCGCGCAATAAACCGTTTTCGAAACAAATTTCAATATAAGTCAAATTCTTCTTATGTTCTAACTTTTATTGTGGGGTTTCTATTATTTCGATGGAAATTCTAAACAATACATTTTGTTCTTTACATGTTTAAGTATAACATATATTTTTTTCAAACCAATTGCGTTGACAGTTTCTTGTAACATATTTTTTTAAAAATGCAAACTTTTAGGATTGGCGTGTGTTTACACCTTAACAATATTAAGAATATCTGCTTCAATCGTACATAGAGTTAAATAGCCCTATGATTTCCATCGGCTATTTCGTAATAACGATGCGACAAGAACTAACGTAATTCGTTAGGTAACATGTCCACGCAACAAAATTAACTTTGTAATGGCCGAGTGTCTTATTAGATAAAGAATACTTACAGTACTTACAGAACAATTGTCGTTTGAAACCATTTAATCTTTTCCCGCTACTGATTGATTAATTTCGACTTCTAAAAAGTGTGTTGAAGTGTAGTACTGTTACGAAAAATGTTAGCTTATACAATTACATTAGACCTTTGAGCAACATTCTGTCTGTCTGTCACAAAAACCAGACGAATATCGGCAGTGGAAAATGTAATTCGACTGATTCCACAAATTCTTACTTATAACGAAACTTTACCTTGAGCCCACTGCTTCATCCGCACTCCTTTTTCTTTATTTAAACTTTATTGCTTATACCTATATTTTTGACAGGCGTTGAATTTTTATTTTTGAAGAGAAGCTTCTTTGCGCACGATGATTAAACGATTAAAATTTCAAGGTAGAATATTGTGTTCAGTGTAACGATAACGTGACACGTGAACGTGACCTAAACATTTTATAAAATAAAGTCGCCGTCGGGTAATGTTCGATTAATTTGGTTTTCCTTAAAGGAGAAGGTTTGTGTATTACATACAATTTGCAGTTTTTTTTTATCATACTTCAAAACAATTCAGAGGACCTCTCTTGTGTTGGCTTATATTCAGCTTTTACTTGGCATTAAATGGGCTAACAGTTTCTCTGCATTATTTATCTATAAAAACTAATCAGTAGGTAATAGGTATGTGAAAAGCACAAGACATGAATATTACCAAAAGGCTGGTGGTAGTACAGACAGACAATGTGTTTAATAAGAGTGTAGATGAAGAGCAAGTTGGGTTGTTAGGCAACTCGCGTTATCTGTGGGACAGTTCCGCGAATTGCTTATTACGCATCCGCCATGATGGGTGTGACGTCGCCTTAAGTTATAAGATTCAGCGGTGTGTGGTCAGTTCTTTATCCTCATTTATGGCTAGACCAAAAAGCTTGAAAAACAATATATGGATTATCAAAATTAGACAAAAAAATCTATTTAAAAAATGTTAAACCTACTGCCCCCAAGCAAGCGGGTACGGCTACCTCGGACAAAGAATTAGCTTAGCAATTCAAAGGAGGAATGCTGCCAGCATCTTCGGAACCTTGCCGAAAAGGGACTACTTTTGGAAATATATTTTAGTTAAGTATTATATTATATTATATATATTTTTTAAGGTTTTTAGTTTTAGGTAGGTTATATGTAAATATATACATATTTAATATTAATTAATTAAATAAATAAAGCCATAGATTTTAATATTTCATCTCGCTACTAACTTATAACTTGTACTACTAAAATTGAGTTTGTTGTCGGCTTTTGGTTTATCGCGTTTCCGTACCTACACACTTCGCAGTTGTACGTTTTTGTGGTACAGTCTGCACAAACTAATGACGCAGCTTCATGCAATTTTCGCTCTTCACAATATATGTTTAAAGGTCATATATTTCAGGGTTACTGGAAGATTTATACTGCACTGTTTCGCTTTCGTACATCTTGTTAGATCACTTGAATTAAAGGCGGGAGAAAACAATTGGCAGTAGACTTGCGTCATTTGACAGTGACATCTGACATTTGGGTGACACTTGCATGTTTTAAAAGACTAGAATAAGCCGAAGACATTGCCTTTCAGCATTGAGATAATTATTAATATAATAGCTGGTGCCCGAAACTTCGTCCGCGTTGGAAAATAAAAAAGATATAAGCATTTATATATAAGGTTTGGCCATTGTTGCTACAACATTTTGCTCCTTCGGCAAGTCCTTTTTCTGGATGAAGGGTACCCCATGTATGTCTTTCCTGTATCCCTGGCATTGCCAGGGATGGCAACGTGTATTCAAAATTTCATGATGATTGGTTGTGAAAAGGTAACAGACAGACAGAGTCAATTTCACATTTATAATTAGTATGGATGGAAGTATGGATAGTACGGATTAGTATATACGAATAAATATTAGTATGGATATCAAGCAAGCCCAGCATAGATAATCTGATAAAGACTGCGGATCGACGATGGATCCAGAGTGTTTCTGAAGAAGGAGCCTGAAATTATGAGGGAGACCTATGTCCAGCAGTGGACGTTATATGGCAGCAGTGGACGTCATATCTAACATAAATACAAAGGCTGATATAGACGTAAAGAGCAATTAATTATTACCGTTTTGTTAAATTACATATTGTTAAACAAAGACCCCCGCCGCGTCTGTCTGTCTGTATGTACAGACATACAGACAGACAGAGCATACAGATGCTCGCGATGATCTCAAAACTACTGAATGGGGATTTTCACACGGTTTTAATTAAATTAGAGTTAAAAAAAATATTTGGATGAAATTTAGCACACAGATAGTTTATTATGGTTTAACCGTCGAAATAATATATCTTTGTTTAACATATAGCATTCTTTTTATCCTGGATAAACCTTGCTTTTTTAAAGTTACTGGAAAAATTTTAGGTTCTTGTGTTTTTTTTAAAAAAAAAACTAACCACAGCGCGTACATAATCATCTCAGCAGAAATTAAATAAATACAAATCCAATGCTGCTGACTGTACTCGCTGCTGGCGGAATTAAAGGCGAATTTGCAAGGGAATGAAGCCAGCGGCCGGATGCTCGACTGCTTAACGGAAAACTATCAACAAATTTTGATGACACTTTGTTCACTGAGTTGGTGTAACTAAAGTAAGGTTATTTACTAAACTATTTAAGACAAGGACTAACCTCAGACCGATTTTTACTTTTATCAAAATGAACGCAACCTATAATACCCATCAAACTACTACTACATGGAATCCTCGTGCCATACAAAACACTACTAACTTTATGGAACATTTAAAAGTGACATATGCGTAGAGCATGAACTCTGTCATATGTCATTAAAAGAAAAATGTAACTTTAAGTCAACACATTGAAGTTTAAAATGAATAGTAGAAGTTGGTCGTTACTACGTTTTACCATTGACGCGCTAAGGCAAGAGTCCGCCGTGATTTTGTCAAAGGCGTACATTTTATGTGCCCCTTTGGCATCTGTGACTCAAATTTCATTGTAGTATTTCGATGCTAATACCCTAATTAAAGTGTAGTATAAAGCACAACAAAATTTTGTTTTAAACTAATTTTTTGACCTCAGTATATAACATAAGTAAAACGCGTACAAATGTTTTTTTAAATAAATATTTTAATATACAGATACGGCTAGTTTACGATTTTATTATACATATGTATAGATTTTGAAACCGCTGGCAAGGCTGTCGGCGAGCTAGTTGATTTTAAAGAATGAAAATATTTTCAGTAGTTTCTCTTTGAGGTATAAATATCCTGCAATTGTTCTGAATAAAAGATATTCCGTTTTTTTGTATTCAGGTTTTATTCCTCCCTTTGCCACGATATTTGGAAGGTTTAGCGCTTGGTTGATTACGAACTGAGAGATGTGACGCCACGGCTCGAGGGGAAATCTTTTATATTTTTCTGCTGAAAATAAAATCTTCTCAGTGCAAACAAAAAGCTACGACAGATGTTGACGTACAGTCAAGGGCAATAATATCTGTACGTTTCCAAAGCGGCAAAAATATCTGTACAGTTGAGAGGCCAGAAATATCTGTTCGATAATTCGGTCAGAAATATGTGAGCATTTAAAGGGTCAAAAAGATCTAGACGTTCACGTGGCCATAAATATATGTACAATGTCAGTCAAATATATCTAGGCAAATAGGAGTGCATAAATATCTGTACAAACAAACAAGTTTTCGTATTTTGAATGATGACAATCATCGAAAAGAGTACCATTCTGTCATATGATCTGTTTGTCCCTTTCATTTTGATTGTGGCGTCATTAACGTAATATTTCTTTCACCTTTCATTCTATTATTTTAGATTCTGCTTCACAGCGTTCACAACTATCATATACGATTTTCACATGGCTTTTCTTGTGAATATTATATTAGCGTTTTTTCAATGCTAAATTTATGTCAGTAACATATTTATACTAGACGTAGCGATGAAACGGAAGATATTTATTCGTAATTTAAGTAATTATACAATATTAGTACAAAAATCTTTCGATTACGCTAATCTATACTAATATTATAAAGCTGAAGAGTTTGTTTGTTTGTTTGTTTAAACGCACTAATCTCAGGAACTACTGGTTCGAATTGAAAAATTCTTTTTGTGTTGGATAGATCATTTATCGTGGAAGGCTTTAGGCTATATAACATCACGTTGCGACTAATAGGAGTGAAGAAACAGTCGAAAAAACGGGGAAAATTATTCATCTTTGAGGGCTTCCATTGCGTGCGCTGCGAAAACCGTTCGAGATACCCAAATGATTCCCAAAATAACTATTCCACGCGGACGAAGTCGCGATTATTCAAGATGAATAATTTTCCCCGTTTTTTCCACATTTTCGACTGTTTCTTCGCTCCTATTAGTCGCAACGTGATGTTATATAGCCTAAAGCCTTCCTCGATAAATAATCTATCCAACACAAAAAGAATTTTTCAATTCGAACCAGTAGTTCCTGAGATTAGCGCGTTCAAACAAACAAACAAACAAACTCTTCAGCTTTATAATATTAGTATAGATTAAAATCTTTAACAAAATCGTAGTAATATATACCTATGCTTTTCTTACGAGCGTCTCGTCTCGCTATAAGCTGCCGTCATATGATACGCTATACGTCAGTATGATAATATCTATTGGTATTAAGGCGTCTGTCTATCGGTGCAAAACTACGAATCAGAGTCGAAAAAAACCGTGCGCGTGGGGAGCACCTCCGCTGACATCCTGCGTTATAATACTCGTAATTTATCAATAGAATCTTGCTCTACTTATTGCTTTTAATATTTTACTAGAATTTTTAATTTTATGTTATTGAAAATACCCAATTTTCAACATTTCTAAATATATTATACATGCATTGTTATGCTATAATAGTTAATTTAATAAATAGATACAGTCGGCGCGCTAGCTCCAAGAAATTTTAGAAATGTTAGAAATTTTAGAATGTTAGAAATTTTAGAAATTTTAGAAATTTTAGAAATTTTAGAAGTTTTAGAAATTTTAGAAAGAGAAATTTTTTAATTTCATGTTATTGAAAATACCCAATTTTCAACATCTCTAAATATATTATACATGCATTGTTATGCTATAATAGTTAATCCAATAAATAGATACAGTCGGCGCGCTAGCTCCAAGAAATTTTAGAAATGTTAGAAATTTTAGAATGTTAGAAATTTTAGAAATTTTAGAAAGAGACTTAGAAAGAGAAATTTTTTAATTTCATGTTATTGAAAATACCCAATTTTCAACATTTCTAAATATATTATACATGCATTTGTTATGCTATAATAGTTAATCCAATAAATAGATACAGTCGTCGCGCTAACTCCAAGAAATTTTAGAAATGTTAGAAATTTTAGAATGTTAGAAATGTAGAAATTTTAGAAGTTTTAGAAATTTTAGAAAGAGACAGAAAGAGAATTTTTTTAATTTCATGTTATTGAAAATACCCAATTTTCAACATTTCTAAATATATTATACATGCATTGTTATGCTATAATAGTTAATCCAATAAATAGATACAGTCGGCGCGCTAGCTCCAAGAAATTTTAGAAATGTTAGAAATTTTAGAATGTTAGAAATTTTAGAAATTTTAGAAATTTTAGAAATTTTAGAAGTTTTAGAAATTTTAGAAAGAGAAATTTTTTAATTTCATGTTATTGAAAATACCCAATTTTCAACATCTCTAAATATATTATACATGCATTGTTATGCTATAATAGTTAATCCAATAAATAGATACAGTCGGCGCGCTAGCTCCAAGAAATTTTAGAAATGTTAGAAATTTTAGAATGTTAGAAATTTTAGAAATTTTAGAAATTTTAGAAATTTTAGAAGTTTTAGAAATTTTAGAAAGAGAAATTTTTTAATTTCATGTTATTGAAAATACCCAATTTTCAACATCTCTAAATATATTATACATGCATTGTTATGCTATAATAGTTAATCCAATAAATAGATACAGTCGGCGCGCTAGCTCCAAGAAATTTTAGAAATGTTAGAAATTTTAGAATGTTAGAAATTTTAGAAATTTTAGAAAGAGACTTAGAAAGAGAAATTTTTTAATTTCATGTTATTGAAAATACCCAATTTTCAACATTTCTAAATATATTATACATGCATTTGTTATGCTATAATAGTTAATCCAATAAATAGATACAGTCGTCGCGCTAACTCCAAGAAATTTTAGAAATGTTAGAAATTTTAGAATGTTAGAAATGTAGAAATTTTAGAAGTTTTAGAAATTTTAGAAAGAGACAGAAAGAGAATTTTTTTAATTTCATGTTATTGAAAATACCCAATTTTCAACATTTCTAAATATATTATACATGCATTGTTATGCTATAATAGTTAATCCAATAAATAGATACAGTCGGCGCGCTAGCTCCAAGAAATTTTAGAAATGTTAGAAATTTTAGAATGTTAGAAATTTTAGAATGTTAGAAATGTAGAAATTTTAGAAGTTTTAGAAATTTTAGATATTTTAGAAATATTAGAAACAGACTTGTTTTTTAAAATTAGTTTTAGTTAATTTAGAATATAGAAGAGTTGCTAGCAGATTATCGATATTATTATTGTGAATAAGGTTGTGTTCATTTCATTATTAGAAATTGAGATGATATTACATGATTGAAGACTTTTTTTGAGCCTGTGCCAGGAGCCTTCACTCTTCCATAAAAGCTAGTAATAATATATATACCTAATTTTTTTTATAATTATTATAACATATAATATAATATAATATAATATAATATAATATAATATAATATAATATAATATAATATAATATAATATAATATAATATAATATAATATAATATAATATAATATAATATAATATAATATAATATAATATAATATAACATATACGAATATAATATATAATGCTTATGATATTTGACTTGCATTTCATTTTTTTAGACAAGCATATCTTTTTCCATTATGACCCAATAATAATATATATAACAAAAACTAACTAACTACCAAAAAGTTCGAAAATAATGTTGAAAATAAATAAAGTAAAGCAACTTTCGATATGCTAACAGAAGCGCAAAATCTCTGAGAGTGAGCGAGACAAAGATATTTGTTCGATCGCAAAAAACATGTAAAAATTTAACACGGAGCACACGTCTGAACGCAACGACCGCTCACCGGTCACTGAGGAGTTTGATTGCCGGTATTTTCTTATCAATAAAATAATTACTTTTCTTAATTTTTATACAGAAACCATAGCTTTTTATTGTACCTAAACACTTGTCCTTTATGATAATAAATGTTAATTTCTAATTGTTGTTACGTAACTATGTTAAAAATGAAAAAAAAAATTAGTGAAAAATTTGATAAAAGACAATATTTAACGTTCTTACTTAAGAACATGAATTAGTTTTGCAAAAAAATAATCAGATTAATTTAAGGACGACCACATAAGAAAACTTCACATCTGAATAGATTTTCTAATTTATCATTAGTTGTTATGTCATTGGTCCGTGAACATAGCTCAACATACTGTAGGGCTTGGCAGAGCTGTGTTTAACTCCATTTTTACCTAATATATACCCTATAAACAAACGCTTAAAAAATACTTAACTATTAACCATATTATAAATTTTTCTTGGTTATAAAAATATTTCTAAGTTTTTTCCTAAATCAGTTTGAAAACAATGTTATAAGCAGCGCCAAAAATTCGATGAGAGTCAATTTTTAACGGTCCGCAGCCTTAAGTCATTTTATTATTCACAAACGACACATTCCTTTTACGCTCTATCGAGACGCTACTTCATAAGTAGGTATGTCTTTTATTTATTACCCGTGCCGGTGAAAAAGACGACATAAGTCGAGTAACGGTTTTTTTTTTTGCACGACCTCTGGCGGATTTGCATCCAGTGGAAATTCTCTTTGAAATCCGACTGAGAATTAAAATTGGCATATTAAAATGGAGATATTAAATGGCATATATTAAATTGGAGAATTAAAATTGGCTCTTTGCTGGATTTTCAGTCCACTTTTAAAAGACCAGCGTTGTAGAATGTTGATAAGGACTTATTTCTTTGAGAAATGTGCAATTTCTTCAGAAACCCTACTTTGTTAATGTCGAATAAGAGCCGAGAAGAAAAGTGTATATAACTGGCTGCTGCATGCGACTTCGTCCGCGTAACTTCGTAAAATATAGCCTATATTACACGCTGGTAATGTAGTTTTCTATAGGATAAAAAATAAAAATACGCTTCAGATTGTCGAAGCCTGTCAACAGTACAAATTTAAAAATATGTTTATACAATATAGCGGCCCTCCCCCGGTATCCTATAGATGCATTTTTTCTGCAAATTATGTACACAGACCTTCCTCGCTTATCGCTTTTTCTACTAGTAAAAACAGTATCAAATTCTGTTGGGTGGTTTAGAAGAAATAAGCGGAGAAATAGACGGAAGCTGCGACTGCCACATTATTTTATAACAAAAGCACCTCGCTCGTAGCTTCCCACGGATGCATTTTTTTCTGCAAATTATATATCGCTCTATCCAAGATTATTAAGTATAGTCTGTGGTATAGTTATTTAATTTAGACTTTGTTGTATAACGTGCATAAGTAATATATTCTCAAAAAAATATCGAGTCCATTGCGAGTCAAATAAATTGAAAACAAAGGAATAGTACGTAAGTTGAGTCATTGCCGCCACATTAATTTGTCCAGCGGATAGGATAGCCTTTGGTAGGATGCCAACGTTCTCAGCGACGCATTGTATGCTAAACATTAAATTATATTATACACGATTGTCTCAAATAGTAACAAAACGGATGGTGCTCTAGTAAATTGTTTTTATAAGTTATTGTTACTTGAAGGAAAAATAATGGACGAGGATAATATTACAAGTTAATTTTTTTCACTTGAATACTTACTTGAATGAAGACACGCGGTAGCGAGTCCGCGTGTGATTTGAATCCATCGGAGTGATTTGATTTACATATTTAATATTCAATGCATGTAGGTACTATATTTTTTTCCAGTAATGCCCACCATTTTTTTATATAGAGGTTGGCAGACAGGTCCGGCGAAAAGTTCATTTCTCGAGTTGACCCTGCCGAGAATCAAACCCAGGCTTTAAAGCAAGCACTCTAACCGTTCATCCAGGGGGGCCGTCAATGTCCTCCGTTAGGCCCTTCGCACATTACGATACTCATTTACAATAAAAGCGCCTACACACGGCCCTAAATTCGGTGGCAATATCGGGGTAGTAGGGAGCCCCCTAGATCGCTCCTTTGATAGCCTCATGTACAGGCAAATCGTAAACATAATTAGAGACGATCTAGGGGACTTCCCACCACTGTCCCGATATCGCGACCGATTTTAGGGCCGTGTGTAGGCGCTTTAAGTGTTATGGTCACAAGATAAAGTTTCTGAAGATCATTCAAGTCTACCGGTCTACCTACCTACTCACGATAATGATAAAAAAAGTTACCTATATAGCCCCAAGTAAGTATAAATTTAATTGAATCTTAGACGAAAAGCTGTAAGTATCCAATAACATTAACTGTAAGTATCTTTAAGTATTATGGTCACAAGATAGGTTTAAGAAGATCATTCATAGTCTACCGGTCTACCTACCTACTCATGATAATGATAAAAGAAGTTATATAGCCCCAAGTAAGTATAAATTTAATTGAATCTTAGACGAAAAGCTGTAAGTATCCAATAACATTAACTGTAAGTATCTTTAAGTATTATGGTCACAAGATAGGTTTAAGAAGATCATTCATAGTCTACCGGTCTACCTACCTACTCATGATAATGATAAAAGAAGTTATATAGCCCCAAGTAAGTATAAATTTAATTGAATCTTAGACGAAAAGCTGTAAGTATCTAATAACATTAACGTCTCAAGACATACTTTACACAAGTTGATAACTCATTTTCTCTGTGAAACAAAACAACATCACTCTTCCCTTTTGCAATTACTTAAGGTCACTTCGAAGAGTTATTGCTAAGAAAATCGTTTGAAGGAAACATAAAATTTACAATTCCGTTGATAAAAACTTGATGTAATACGAACTGCGAATAAGAAAATCTTTCGGCGAATAAACTCCCAAGATGAATAGCAGAGATGCCGGCTATATTTCTAAATTTAACGCTTTGATGAATAAGGAAGGTCTTTATAACGATAAATATGGGGACAGTAGGCACTCTGGCTTAAAATGCTACTTTTATTTTCTTTGTATTTTCCTTTGCTTGGGAACACAAGCAATAAGGGAAGATTTGTAAGTGAACAGTCAACTCTCATAGGATACGATTTTATTTGTCATATTTCTAGGATATGGTAAATGATACACATAATTTAGTTAATTTATTAAATTGAGAAATTACTTTTTTTATATAATATAAAGTATAATTTTCCAACTGTTACGTCCAACTGCTAGACATAGGATTCCCCTATTATTTTTTTTATTAAATTTAAGCAACGCTTGACCACAATCTCTCCTTATTTGAGGTGCGTCCGAATGTGGACCACGCTTCGTCATAATTTGTCCATACGGACCGGTCAAAAGCAGACTGGGTCCACCGTCGACCCGCGGCCTTTATCCGATCGTCTGTCCATCTTGTGGGATGGAGCACCTATACGCTGCGCTTGCCAGTGCGTAGCTTCCACTCGAGAATCTTCTGACCCCAGCGGCCGTCGGCTCTCCGTACTATGTGTTCTGTCCACAAGCCACTTGAATGAAAATTACCGACATAATTCGACGGGTTATGTCGGTAATTTTCGTTCGTCTACGAATCTCCTCATTTCTGATTCGCTCTCGCACTGTAACCCCGAGCATAGCCCTTTTCAGTGTTCGTTTAGCGACGCTGATCTTTCTTACGAGGCCCATAATTAGAGACCACGTTTCAACGTCATAATAATATAAATATAATCAAAGTTGGCACACATGAAAGTAAGTGAATTGTTTCACTACCATCATCTAATATATAAAATTCTCGTGTCTCGGTGTTTGTTGCCAAACTCCTCCGAAACGGCTGGACCGATTTTGATGACATTTTGTGTGCTTATCGGGTAGGTCTAAGAATCGACCAACATCTATTTTTTATACCCCTAAATGTTAAGGGTGGTCCACCCCAAAAATTTATTTTTTATTTTTTCGCAAAACAACGTTTGCCGAGTCAGCTAGTAGTATATATAAATTGAGCTTTAAGGTACTGCGCATGCATACCGGCAATATGCTGGTAAAGAGTATAAGTAATTTGAGTTTAAGTAAGAGTAAAAATTATAACTTTTGTTGAATTACGTTACATTCTGTTTGTTTCCTTGGTTCTTTTCTCATAAATCATATGATATTTAACAGTCTTTCAATTCAGCTCTTAAATGATTTTGTTTCCCTGGAAATTACGGAAATAACTTTGCGATTGCTTCTTCAATGTCAGCACTTAATTATTTTCCACTTTGTTTCACTAAGATTATTAAATTATTATTTACTCGCTGGTGCCCACGACTTCGTCCGCGTACTGAATGAAAGGTACCCTATGTCCTTTCTGGTGATTTATTGCTATTTATGATCATAATCAAACTTAATACTGAATTATGATAATTAATTGGTTTTGGTTATATCTGCTCATAGTCAAAGGAGTGATAAAGTATCACTATTAAAAAAGATAAATCAAAATTTATTGGTACGTTAAAGTACTATGCTTTTCGTTTAACTTCAAAACATTGAAGTTCAATTTAGCTTGACTGGGAAGAGATTCGTAATAAATTAGTGCTCCTTCAACAAATTAAGCTCGGAGACGAATCGTAACGAGCGACATTTAGACTGATTTCACCTTCTGATTGGCAATTTGTCGACGTGACAGAGTTTATATCCTTCACATCGGGTTCTTTGTTTTGATAATGTTCAACGAAGGAAATCTGTTTCACGTCACGTGGTAACTCTTAGTTAGAGGATGTTTTATCGTCAGCATCAAAATGAAAAGACATCTTGATAAATTTTAATTAGAGGAGTCTTCTACAAACACACAATAGTTTCTTTGGGTTTCTTATATTATTTTTGAAATCTGTCGTAGTGTTATTAACCAAAAGTGTTATTTCATACTTTACGATCTGCCCACGACATAATATATGTGTGTAGGAGATGTGTGTAGGAGATACGAATTTTTTCATTCGTACACTAACATCAATAATCTCCTACATTTCGAATTTATTGCTTGCGTTAAAGCTCGACGGTGGCCACCTACCACCATCGAGTGAACTGTCGGCCAGTTTGAAGACCTTAACTTTAAAAAAAATATTGTAAATTTTCTGATATATTTTGTTAATTTATGCTCTCACCTTGAGTTACTTTCTGATAAAATTAATTAAGCGCCATATCGATATAACAAGTGCTTCTATGAAATTAATTTATTACATTGTATTTTCTTTTATTATTTACCTATTTATTACTTAGCGACTCGCTCCCGACTTCGCCTAAGAAAAAAATAATTAAGTTCTATATATATATCTAAAAAATCTTATCTAAAAAATAACTGATCAATGTCCATTTATTACGTGATTTAGAAGGAGTTTGCGGTCATACAGACAGACGCGGAAAAGAAAAACCTTCCCATTTTAACTCTTTTTGGCTATCTCCGAGAAGCTACAAATATAGTATTTGCCATAGGTCATTAAGTTGCACTTTGGTAAATTGTGTTCGGTTTGAGGTTAGTTCTCGTCTTAAAGCTTGAGTACGATTTTTACAATTGAAAATACAATTGTCTCAAGATGACCTCTGCTAAATATGGATTGACATTATTTGACATTTGTATTATACAATAACAACGGTGCAACGACTTGACGGAGGCACTCTAATGTACCTATTTAATTTGAACTTTATAATGAACTAACTTTTGCCTGCGACTTCGTCTGCGCCCCTTTTTCTTAGGTGTTAAGATATTTATCTAATTTTTATTGCTCATATATATTTGTACGGCGTGAAATTTTTTATTTTTACTTTTAGATAATCCTTTTAACTGGATACCTTTTTATACCTTTTTATCCTTGACAACGTGTATGCAAAAATTCATGATAATCGGTTGGGTAGTTCAGGGGCCCTAGCCAAGAGCAAACCAATGCAAACGCTCCCTTTGCATTGGTACCTACTTACGAAACGGACTATTACTTACTTACAATCTTCTTACTATCTACGGAATCTACTAGCAAGGAAACACCAATTTTATGTCTATAGTATACCTTGTTCTCAAGCGTAGAGTTGAGGGCTACTTTTAGCATGGGCAAAATAGAAGGGGAAGTAGGAAGGGGAAGTAAGTTTAAAGAGTTGATGGCCAATCACCATTCACCAGTAAAAGGCACTTCAAGAAGAATTAGTAGTATCAATAACACTACGATCAGACCACTAGTATTTAGTAAAGATAAGACGCGACCCAAAAATAAATAGGAATAGCGTGGATAATTTGTTAAACGCAGCTCAGACCAGAACTCGTGCCAACTGCTCCAAGCGAAGAAATCCATTACCCACCGTTTAGCGTTTCAAGCCAAAGTTAAACAGTTTTGTTTCTGCTGCTTATCCGGAAAGTAATGTGTGTCTTTATATAAAATACTGCAGAGTGTAACCTAAATTGTTCTTCAAGAACTATGGCGACGCAAAACTTTTATCCGCAGTATAGTCCGCAGTAAAATATGTATAGATTAACTAGTGACCCCGCTTCCGGCTTCGCCCGGGGTGTAAAAAAAATTTTTACACCCCGGGTCCCTGTCTCTTCTAAGACTACCGCCCAGATCCCTGTCAAGGAGGAAGGTGGCGGACATAGGCCAGATAAGGCATGCACCCTACCTAACCCCTCAGCCAATGGGCTCGTCAAAGCGACTAAAGTAGACGACAACTGATGAATTTCAAAGACCAGCTCAAAGTTTCGTAAAGTATAACTTTGGATTACTTCATGAATTTTAATTTCCATCAAAATAAACAAATTAATTCTTAATGAAAGAGGCTTCAGTTACAGGACGAAGTTGTACAAAAATTTTACTTTTTACTTTTTTGTAACGTGGAAAAGTTGTTTGTTTGACTTTTTAATCCGATTATGTCTTATTCCTTGCCTGAAACATTTTGGGACGAGTCACTGTGAGTATAAAAAGGTACATTGGGTTTATTCCCATCTCGGCACCTTCCCATCTCGGCACCCTCGATGTGCTGAGTAAAATTTAGCTTAAAAGTACAGTTTTATTGTACTATACTTATACTCGATTACTCGTATATTGCATACTAGCTGAATCCGGCCATGCTGCACGCTGGCGAGCACGAGGTGCGCCCGCCTTCTTTGACGAAAACCGTGATAACTCAACAGATAAAAATAAGATATTAATGACTCTTTCTATCGATACAACCAGGAACAAAATCCGTTTACGACATTCCGAGATTAGCGCATACACACAGATAAACAGAATAAAGGGAGGACTTTGCAAATCCTACAGAAACTTAACAATTTTCCAGCATAATATGTATAATATAGGTAATAAATATCTGTATGCTACTGTTCATGTCTGATAAACTCTAGATTTTTATATGTATCCTATCGATGTGCCAAATTTCATCTAAACACGTTTTTGTGTGAAAGAGTAACAAACATCCATACATCCATTTTCACAAACTTTCGCATTCACAGACTAGTAAATATTAATTAATGCTTTGATATTCACTAGTGTTATTCACTGTACTGTGCTAGTAAGACCGGCTTTGTAATTAACTCGACTTTTTCAGTTAACTGTACAGTGAAAAGAAATTAGTCTTTCATTTAAAGCAATTAATTAAAAATTCAACTCATTATTTTTCCTGCTCTATTCATTGAACCAACAAATTCAGTCCAGGGTTGGCGGGTTATGATTAAATCATAACTGTTTGCAATTACGACTTCAATGTTTATACATAATTTTTCGACTAAGGGTTTTTTCACACAGAGCGCGGTTTGAAGAGGAGAGCAAATTTAGCATGTTTAGTGCATGACAATAAGATTTTAATGTTGGCGCTCGAGCGTTCTTTCTCAACCTTATGTCTTATAACGGTTTTCTATACTCAAAATATACTCAACCTTATGGATAGTTTAACAAAATTTCTCTTTTAAGTACCTACCATTCAAATTTGCACTACTCGTCGCTCTGTGTAAACACACAGGAGTAGATATCTACTTCTTTTAGGGCGCAAATTGGCTAATATCGCGTGAGCAACAAGTTGCTTTACCGGATTTGTACTGAGGCCGCATATTAGCTACTATCGCGTGCAACTGGATAGAGTGCATAGGCGCGTGTGAGATCGTTCTTACAGCAGTTCTTCA
Organism: Synanthedon tipuliformis; assembly: GCA_947623395.1. NCBI lineage: Eukaryota > Metazoa > Arthropoda > Insecta > Lepidoptera > Sesiidae > Synanthedon > Synanthedon tipuliformis. Next base: position 3,925,417 of record OX392428.1, on the reverse strand, counting down.
GCAAATGATAGGAAAATCTCCATGAGAGAGAAATTAAATATCATTGTCGCAGAAGTTAAAGTAATTTATAAGACAGTTACAAATATTTATTAAAAAATATAACTTACCTACTTAATTATATAATATAATTATTTTTCGTGAAAAAGTTTTTCTTAAAATTAATTGGTCCAATGAGATTGTTCGACCTTAATAAATGTTGGGTTTTCACCTTTTCTAACACCCGAAGGGTGAACCTTTCATTATTTTTCCTCGAATTCTCATTAGGAAGTTAATTTTTCTTGTTAATTATTTCGGCTACATCTTGTGATACTGTTAATTCTTAAAAAAATTTTTACCAGTGTTTAAAAATGGTATTATCTCAAGACTTTTTTTGACAAATGCGTCGTTTTCGGAAATTAGATAGTCAACAAGTCCACCATGCAAGCATTTATTTTACTCAGTATAAATTAGTTAGTCATTTTTCCCAAAATTCCTATTTGCAAATATTTTATCTTATTTAAATTTATTTTATCTTTCCGACTAAATAAAGCATGTTCTTAATCCGTCATCATTCTTCCCTTTAATCATAAAATAATTATGCTTTCTTTATCACACAATGCTCAAGTTACTCTTCAGAAAAATAGACCGAAAAGGAGCTGGTCACTATATAAAATTTGTAAATGTAATTTCAAATTCCATTAAAACACTTCGGAATTTAAAATTCTCTGTACAAATAACAAAAAAAAACCCTTGCTCCGATCGTCGAAACTGTTGCTTTACATATTTGCCCTGCCCACCCCACTGTCGACTAGGTACGCCATTTTAAAAACTCTTTCTCGGAAACATGTTTTTGACGGTTCCATATTTTTCTCTTTTTTACTTTCGCTTATTCTCTGTGTAATTTTAAACGTTACACATTTTGTTTTCGCTGCTTCGTTGAATACGCGCTCTTGGTCTAATATTTTCAAAAAATCTTTCCCCGGTCATTCCCCGCAATTAGCGCCCTGGATATCGCCTGGATATATTAGTAACTAGTAACTAATTAGCCGTTTCCAAAATGTGTTGGTGGCTGTGCACACATGGGGTTGCTAGTATAATTATTTTGTTTTGAATATATTTTGAACTAACTGTGCCCACAATATCGTACGCGCTGTTTTCGTATATACATACTCGTACACTTGGTGTTTCGGTATTCAGTATAACTTTTATGTAAACCGATTGGAATGAAACAAACGCTAAATTTTACGAGAAGCTTGCTATAATACAACAGTTTAGACAATAATAATTATGATTTTAATCATTTTATTTATTTGTTTTAATGCCATCAGATTCTGCTATACTTATTATATGTTAGATAATAAGCATACTTTTATTATATGTTTAGATTTGTATCGGTGTCACGGTGTCGTTATTCGTTAGTTGTTAGACAACCACATACTGCTTTTTAGGAAGGCTCCAGACGCCAGGCGCTGATAGTTTCAATTACTTCTTTTGTCAGTTCCAATAGCGAATCGGTTTTAAATCCCTGTGAAAGTTAGTTTCTTTTTTGTTGCATGTGGAATTACGTAACAGCGTTTGATGCGCATAGTTTATAGGAATAAATAAAATAAAGATTATTTCTTGGAAGAAATTGTCCTTACACATCATGTAGCTCAGTATTGATCGTAGAGTAAAACTGAACATATCCAAAATTGTAGAAACTTAAGCCGAATACATGCCGAATATTGACAATCAGGGGATTGTGTAGTTTTGAAAATTGGTACAGTTATACCTTGCGAAATCCAGATGAACATACTAAAAGTCCTCAAAGGTGAGGGTGTGGGATTTGAAAGTACCTTTTTTCAAGTTTTTGCTCATATCGCGAATATCTGTACTAATAGCATTATGATTACTTAATTTGACTGTACTAGTCATTTTTATGTTTGATATAATGAATTATTTTTTAAAAACTACTGTAAATTTTTCAAAGAACACGATAAATTATTTAAATTCGATGCAAACGCTGAAGTTAAATATTAGGTTTATTCGTGAAGTTTCAGCGGTTTTAAAAAAATCAAGTGGGAGTCCATTTTTAAAAACTAAACAGTGCAGCCAACGCGGTGCTCTTGTCTATGCATAGTGTGTGCGTTGCATGATAAATATTTATAAGGATTTTGAATTCATAATACATGCATGTATTCAGAGATTCACTGCTGCTTTAGTCGAGTCGTAGTGCTTCGCTTCGCCGGTTGGAATCTTATCCCAATGTTTGATGTACTCATGAAAGGAACTGGTGTCTTAGTGATTTTTAAAAAAATTACATTAATCTTAAAAAGTTGGTTGGTTGGTGTACGCTTCAAAAACTCATGAATGGGTAAACCGATTTTAATTAGATTTTCACATAAAGAAACAGGGATAAACGAGTCATATATATATATATAAATTGCAACCCGGGCGAAGCCAGAAGTGGGTCGTGTCTAATGATAATTCTAAAATTTAATTTAGTGAATTTTAATTTCAATAAATTTAAGTTCATTAAATCCTTGTGAGGATGTATAGATGTTTACGCAAAAGAGTTGGTTTTGACGTACTGGGAAAAAAAAAGTCTCACTAGTTCGGTCAACCGAACTACTGGGAATACACCATCTACTTACTCCATAGAGTTACAAACTGTTACAATTCCTATTTTCTATGACTAACTTACTCATGTTTTTTTTTTAATTTTGTTGGCTGCTAGATTTCGGCCGCGACTTATTTGATCTGAGTAACTGTCTTTATTTTATTATACCGAGTATTTTCTGATTTATAAGCTACTAGCGATCGGCTCCCGGCTTCGCACGATGTAAAAAATCTTTTTTGTATTATTTTTGTAAAAACTTTTTTGTAATTTTTTTCTCGAAAGAACGTTACACGAGGAAGGTTTTTAAGCTGCCTCTAACGCTCTTACTATTAGTGAAAACCGCATTAAAATCCGTTGCGTAGTTTAAAAGATTAAAGAGTACCTACTAACATACAAAGGGACAGATGACTACTTTGTAAAGAAATATAGTAGTTACCATAAACCATACCAGACGAAGTGATACTGGTACTCTAGAAGACAGAAATAGCAACTAAGCAGATAATAATAATACCATAAAATTTCACCGTACGCGTATAAATTGCAGAAAAAATCTGTGGGCGGGTTCGCTTTGTATAGTCGAATAAATATGTTATTGATTTTAAATATTAATTCAAAGCAAAACGATATTTTATCTCCAACAATTGAAATAGACAATATTTCTGTAAACACACTTGTGTGCATTGCAGCGTTTAGAAACTTTTCAAGAACACTGATCACGTACGTACTCCGGTTAGTTTTCAGTCGAACTGTACGACTTCGTGCAATGTCATATATAGGAATATTTGTAACGAGAATCCACGTCCGAGTGGATTCACTGAACGCTTCGTTTATATTCAGCCAAATACACTACCTATGTTCTAATATTCGATACTTTACTGGCAAGAGTCGTGTCCGTCTGGACACGATTGAACTTATTCTATATATACTCGTAGAATCTAACATATAAAATTCTCGTGTCGCGGTGTTTGTTGCCAAACTCCTCTGAAACGGCTGGACCGATTTTGATGAAATTTTGTGTGCTTATCGGGTAGGTCTGAGAATCGGCCAACATCTATTTTTTATACCCCTAAATGTTAAGGGTGGTCCATCCCAATTTTTTTTTTGCAAAACAACGTTTGCGGGTTTAGCTAGTATTCTATAAATTTTTCATTTATAGACATTTTTAAATTTGAACAATTACTTAAGCTATTTCTTAAGCTCGAAAAAACTTAAAAAAAACCCTTTGAACTTACCAGGAATCGAACCTTTCAACACTTTAGTCAGAGACGTAACACCATCAATTTTAATGTATGACAGAGATACTTTAGCTCTTCTCTAATATCCGTACTAATATTATAAATGCGGAAGTTTGTATGGATGTATGGATGTTTGTAACTCTTTCACCCAAAAACTACTAAACCGATCACCATGAAATTTTGCATACACGTTGTCTGGGACACCAGAGAGGACATAGGGTACCTTTCATCCAGAACGCGGACGAAGTCGCGGGCACCAGCTAGTTAACTATAAGAGAAAAGTTTTGTTTGTAATGTAACTCAAAAAATATTGGACAGATTTTAAAAATTCTTTCACCACACATCACAATATTATGTAAACTCGACAAATAAAGTGCTTTATCACCCTAAGATTGAACATTCTTTGTATGTTGTAGAATGATAAGGTCTGTTTTCCTTTGAAAATTTAAAGTGACAATTTCTATTGCTATCTTTATTAGCGATGACAAATTATGTCAATCAGTAATCAATACTTATTTCAAATCTAAGCCTTAGCGAATTTTGAAATGAATGGAATTTGTAATCGAAACTAATAAAGCACTTTTCTTGTCTGCTTTACATACGCTACATTATCTACGAGCTATGATTTTTTAAGTAAAGATAACCCATCTCCATATAGCACGTCTTTAAAAAATGTTCCGCTTTGTACATACCTACTTATCTGTATACTCCTATATACTTATTACCTACGTGAGATATATTAGTAAGCGTGACAGATGATACAGAACGTAAGATACGGAAAGAGATAGCTGTCTGTAAAGAGTTGCGTTTGAAGTACGCTAGCCAAACAAAGCTGAGCGATGCAAACAGAAGCGTCACATCATTGATATTAGAGTCTGTGCGGAAAGAGAATGGACGTAATAATTGAGGGCGCCACTGCGTATTTCTTATTTTGAAAACTCTGTTACGTTATTATAGTTCGACTGTAAACATCTTGATACTTTTATAAATTAGTTAAATTTTTTACTATTCTAAAACTTATTATTAAAATTATTTATATAATAAAAATAATAAAGTCATTATGGAAGTTCCCTTATACGCCGCGTCCTTTCTCTTTCCGCACAGACTCTATAAACAACATAATTGGGGTGGCATTAAATAAAACAACTTATTTGCCAATTTTTTTAATTTTTTTATTATTGGAATTTTAATGAAGTTTTTATAGTAGGTATATATAGAATATTATATTATATTACAATATAATATTTATATAATGGAACTCTAATATATTATATATTATATTATATTAGAATTACAATATAATATAATATAATATTTATATAATGGAATAGTATTTCATATAATTCGAAATGAAATCGCCCATCACCAGTTTATAGTTACAGAGCGCGGTAAATTGTGCCTACGGTTTCGCTTCTGACTGTTAATCTATGACGCACGGTATCTGTCCCTATTGCACTGGATCGCCCAATTTTGTATAAAATTTATGTGATTTTTATGTACTTACGTGTGGTATGTAACTCCTTTATCCTTTCTTACTTTGGAACCATAGTTTTTACACTTTTGGAATACACAACTCGGCATTTTAGACTGTCATTTAATAATTATGACACAGAGTCAACACAGAGCAGCACACGTGTTCTTTCACTCGCTGTTATTAAGCGACTAAATCAAATTACAACAATTGTCTTAATTTGAACGCCTCCGTTCCAGGGCACTAGTCCCATATCTACCTCGTTTTATATATTAATATCATTGTCTACGAGTGAATGTTTTAATTATAAAGTTACGCAAACGAAGTCGCGTGCGAAAGCTATTTTAATACATAATCACTTTAGAAGAATTGTCAATGAATGAAAATTCGACCAATACATACATTAATATCAGAGTTCCGCTGTAAACGTATTGTTTGTTCCCCTCTTGTTCGCCGGCGTCCTTTTCCCGCTCTTTTTCGTTTGGACTTTTTCTTCCCTTTTTCTGCCATCCGCTCATTTCCTGCCAGTAATTGTCTTCTTTCAATTGGTTCGTTCGTTCGTAGGCTCTGACTCTGAGAGGTTTGTTATTGTGTCTAATGAAAAAAATTTGGCAATCGCGTATCGAATACTTAAGTATCGTATCGTTTACTTAAGTAGAATCGATATTTTATTTCCCCATTTTACTTTTGGTCTTGACGATTATTTCCTATATATTATTACAGTTTTGGTATCGCATTTTCGTATTTTTTTAATACTTTGTGTTTCTGATTTAATATTTTTGTGTTGGTTTCAACACAGACATTTACTTGTACACAGTTTATTTAATTACAAGAAATTTGCTGGTACGAGCGAATTCGTCCGCATTCAAAAAAAAAATGAGTATCACCTGGCCCCCTAGCTAAGATGCAAACGTTTCGTTGCGTACTTCGTTAACGAAGAGATAACGCTGAGAGAAAGCTTAGTGATTGGTGTTTGTAACGCCCCAATAAAATTTTGACCTCTCATTATTCACCTCTCATTAAAATATTTTTAGACGATCCCTCAGGACAAAAAATACAGATAGTTTATTACCTGGATTAACTTATTAGGATATAATACTTTTTATCCTGGAAAAATATCAGGTTCAGTCAGAAGGATGCGAAAAAGATATTACGAGTAAATGAAATATGATTAATAATTTTATTGTTCAGTAATCAATTTCTTTAAAATAAACTAGCGACCCGCACCCATCTTACCCAGGAAAACACTTAATTAAAAATAAAAAAAATCTGTGAAAAATTATCTAACTGATGGTGAAAACCACATCAAAATAGCCTAAAGCCTTCCTCGATAAATGATCTATCCAACACAAAAAGAATTTTGCGCTTATCTCAGGAACTACTGGTTCCTTAGCGCATTCAAACAAACAAACAAACAAACTCTTCAGCTTTATAATATTAGTATAGATATAAATATTCCAAGAGAATACAAAGGAAAATTGCCATACAAATCTCAATAGAACTTTTATAAGGATAACTATTTATAGTTTAATGTAATCCACAATAGTGCACTAAAGGTAAGCGACCATTGTAGTGTATCTCGACCAATGAAAGATCTAGTGTACAATAATCGTTAGTTCTCTCTAAGTGCGGGCCAGGGGTTGCTGCACTAATTTATTTGTGGCTTGTGGGATCCGTGATGAGAGATTCTCTTGTTCATACAAGTGAAATCTGTTTCATTGCTCACTCCACCTTAAATTTAGTAGTGACACAGGTGGCATAGCATTTTGCAGTCATTTATAGACAGCTTATTTGGCGGCAGTAACCACCCCTTATAGAAAATAATCGTGAAATAACCTATCATTTTCCAGTACCCTATCAGCAGGCGTTGTTTGTGGCATAGGTGACGGTTGTCACCTCCTATCAAGTGGAGCATGAGCTTGTCTGTTGACCTTAACATAAAAATAAATAAATACATATCCTACGACAAATATGGTTTTTATTATATACTAGCTGGTGTCAGTGACTTCGTAGGCGTTGAAAAATAAAGAATCAATATATTAATAATAAATCTGTAAGGGTTGGTCATGGAGTAAGTTACTTTGTTTTTAGAGATATCGTGTTTATAAGCTCTAGATACAAGATACTGAAACTAAATTGACGATTTTTAGAATTTTTTTCTGTATGTATGTATGTTCCTCCATAACTCTTAAACGAATCAACTGATTTTCATGAAACTTGGTAGATAAACATTTAGACGTACGGGACACAGGATAGGCTACATTTTTCATGCGGGCGAAGTCGCGGGCGCCAGCTAGTATAAGTAACATAACGCCTAACATATTTATCGCTTATACATACTACAATACTAGAAAATTGTTCCTTTTTTATAAAAATATTGATAAAAGGGAATTATTAAAAAACTCAACAAGATTTTTTTTTAATTATAACGTAATTTCTGCTTATGAAATCTCCGAAGCTAAAAGGCTATTACGTATTTATATCAAGGCCAAAAGTTTTTCACTTATACCAAACGTCTTTCTCTACTTCGACCTCTTCCTTAAGTGGCCCCGCGCATTTATTGCCAATAAACTGACCCCAGTAACGAGTATATAGGGCTTCGGTACATTTATACTTATGTGGTAGAAATACTTGGGAGGTGGGACCTTTAATTAACCTGTAGATGGTCGAACACTATTCCTAGAATGACTAATGTAAGGGTATCATGACTAAAATATTAGAGGATTACGAATTATTAGGATTATAAATGTTAACATTAGGATACTTTATAAATGATTTAATTAATTTATATGCACAATCGTTTTATTGAGAAGAACTCAATGCGGTGACGCTGGCCGCTTACTGTTGACGTTTTTCTCGGTCCAGAGTCACTCGTCATATCTATCTATAACCTCAGATCGCTTATGAAATGAAAAAATAAAATTAACTATAAATGTAAGGGCCTCTTTCACCATCTGTCAAGTAGGCTAACCGTCATTTAAAGTCACCTGTCACCGGGAATAATTTAGCTGATATACCTTTGTATGTACGGTAAAAGTCGCAAACATTAAAAAGAAAATAATAAAAAAAATCGCCTATCGAAGGATGCACTGAATTGAGTGCATAATTTAATAAAACATAAAATTATTTCTAAAAGCAACTAATTAACACTTTACTTGTAGGTTGTGAAAGGGGCTCTTAATCAAATTTGATGGCACAGTCAGACTATCGCCGCGATTCTCTCTAGCGCAGGTGGCGCCGAATGACCATTTAATCTGTGGTCTCACATAAAAAAAAAACGTCATGATTACAGGGAGTGCTAGCGTGTGAAAGTATCGGGAATCGTGCGACCAATTTGGCACCGAACTATGGTTGTATATAACATATTGAATGGTCGGAATATTGTTAACGATTCGTATACGCTTAAAGAATATTGCTACTTTCATACAACTTACGGTTCGAATGTGCTATTGGATTAAGTAGCCACAGTAGTCAACTTAAGTTGACTTATATATGTATATATAAGGCAGCGCTTGGCCGCGATCTCACTTGATGTTAGGTGCAGATGCGGCCGAAGGTGGACCACGCTTACCTAGTAGCTTACTAAAGAATTATAAGAACTTATAAAGAAGGATTCCTGAGCCAATTTCCCTATTCCTTTGAATATCTACCCTTAATCCGTACTAATATATCAATAAATATAATTAATTAACATTATTGCTGTACTAACAAGTAAAAAAAAAAAAAAAAAAAAACAAAGAGAATATAATTGATAAATTGCTATTATTTGATTATTGTAATTGTAATTATAAGTAATTAATTAAGTCATATTTTAATAATTGAAAATATACGTCCCGTGGGGGTGGTATAACCCCTGGGGGGAAACAAAAAAAAAAAAAACTCTTTCACGCAAAAACTACTGAACCGATCAGCATGAAATTTTGCATACACGTTGTCTAGGACACCAGAAAGGACATAATGGTTACCTTTCATCCAGAACGCGGACGAAGTCGCGAGCACCAGCTAGTCTTACCTACATCCTACTATGGCCGGTATAGCGCGTTTGCAGCGCACGTTACGGTAGCCACGTACCATAAAGTCAGCCATCCTCGTGTCTTTCGTGCTTTTACATACAAAAATTAGATGTAACAAAAATGTTATTTACCTACGTTTTTTTATTATATTTACCTATGTTAGAAATTTTAGATATGTTCCACTAAGACGTAGGTATTAAATGAGAAAAAAAAATGTATAAAAAAACTTGTTAGATCCTATATACATCGATGATCCTATATAATACACAGTGATACTGCGCGACCTTTTTTCATGCCACAATTTCTTTGATGCGCTATCAATCGTTCTATTTCTGTCCTTAATTCACGCCGTTTACGTATTTTGTCGCCCGTATAAGATTCATATTACACCGCTTGACAAAAACTCGGTCCGACTAAATTGACACGAAGCAAGATTGAGAACACCTACGAGTAAAAATTAACCAGCCCACGTTGGCCTCCGTGTCGTAACCAACCTTCGTTGTTGTGGCCTAATTTTCTTATAACTTGTGACGTGTGATGGGTCAATTGTTTTGGTTACTCCCGATTTCTATATCTCACTCGTCTGCGAAGGGTATTGGACAGTATCGCCAATTTCGTATATGAACCGATCTATTATATATAAATATATACAACGGATATATACCAATAAATACATTTAATAGTACCAGCACACATATTATATAGTTAGATTTAGAAAAACAACAGAGTTTTAGATTAGTTTTGGATACACTTACCTTATTCCTTACCCTAAACAATATTAAGGTTATCAGTGCACCCTAAACCAATGGGGATGTGGTTTTTATTGTGTTAGGTACTAATAGGCCATCCCATAATATGTAGGGATTAAACTTTTAATGAAAAAAATACATTAAAATGTTGTGGTATGTACATACTTAGTTACTTAACGTCTGTACTTCTGTGCGAGCAAGTGTGACCCCGATGAGTAATTACAACGCTGCCTTATACATATAAAACATTTAAAGTTGACGTTTTACTTAGTAATTACTAGTTTAATGGGCGTGTAACAGTTTTAAAAAGAAATATTTTAATAGTAATACTTATTGTGACACTTATTGCATGTATAATAACGTAATTATTAACCTATCGTGACTTAAGTGTATTTCCTTGTTGCAAGTCGGATTAAATTAAAAAAATAATATTGGTGATAAGTTCACAGACTACTAGATGGTGCAATTACGCACGCACGATAAGTTCACAGACTACTAGATGATGCAATTACGCACGCACGCACGCACGCACACGTCAGAATTATAACACCCCGTTTTTGCGCCGGGCGTCGGGTTTTAAAAACCAAATTTATATAACATTTTTTTGTCACAAGTCATATTAAAACTGTACCTAGTAACAAAACAAATAATATGAAAGTCAAACCCGCCAGCGTCTTCCATAGACTCACTTTTCACACTAACCGAAGTCAAAAAGAAATAAAATGATTGATAAGTATTAACCTTTTTGGTATTGACCTATAAGTGACAAGGTCGGTATGAGAGAAGTGCCAGCCCACTCAAGGACGTGCCCACTCAAGGAAGTGCCAAATTGAATTAAACAAAATACATATGTATTTTACAAAACAAAATACGCACCCACTTTTTTTAATGATGATTGACATTATCTAGTTAATTATGAGCAACCGAATGGTAATCATAATTTTTTATTATTAAATGGTCTTTTATCGTCAAATAATTAACAGACAGACATCCAACAGGTAGACATTAGTCGCTAAGGTGCTCGACTGACTTATTTATAGGAATAGGAAGTGATCAGAAAGTATTAATTAAGTAATACGTATAGTCTACAGAAAATAAGGGATTAGGAAAGGATGGGGAGAATTGGCTCTGAATGTTTTTAAGATTTTAGGAGTTGAATGAAAATAATTAAAATAAAAAATAAAAAAAATATTTATTATATTTTCAGTCAACTAGACCCATATGTTACATTATTATACATTAATTATTATTATATCTAGACAGTTCCGTATTAAAACATAATAAGTAAAATAAAAGCATTTTTTTACATAATGGCCTAACTCTAAAGGTGCAAATGCAGATGGCACCTTATGAATCGTTCGCCTGCCCATCACAATATTGGATAACAAATCACTAGACGTTGAAACAAAAGTAAATTTTGTGCTAAAGCCAAGACAATCATAAGAGGGGATGGAAATACATAGTTTCCACGTATGGAAACTAAAACTTCTTACTTAGTAACACTTAGCACTTCATTAGTACGAGCCCATCAAAGCAGCGTTAAACCAAGATTGATGAACAATATAAAACGACGGTAAAATCCCGAAACGTGTCTTTTACACGTAAAACAAAGCTTTCTAAACGATTTTGTCTTTATCTACGTAGAAACGTCAAGGGCTTATAAAGGCTTGACCACACGTGGGGGACTAACGCTCACGTTAGTCTAGCGCGAACGCATTACTATATTATGTATAGTTTTAAAATTAGAATCAATTTCTTACTGACTTATCGTTAAGGAATATAATTTTACTATTCTGCAGAACAAGTAGATTGGTATTTGCCTTGAAACTAAAGGCAAATGTTTGAATCTCATACTCTTATGAACAATCATTACTTACGTTTTCAACATTTAAAAAAAATTAATTACTTTAACCACAGAAAGTTAGTAAAAATGAAAAAATAAACTGGAAGCAGATGAGTATATTGGACCGCATCTTGTTATACAGTGTTATACAATATATTTTTTATACACTTCAAAATGTATTATTATTGTAACATTGAAAGGTGGCGTTTTGACGCTGTTCGTGTGTAAACACTTTTATAATAGGCACGGTTTGTTACTATCTTAATGGCTTTTAGATGTTCCTATTATCTTGACAGGAGCTCGCATTTTAACAGTGTTGTGTCTGTACGGATGTTGATAAGCATAGAAATCGTTTTAAAGGTCAAATAAGCAGTGAATCAGCGGATGAGATGGATTAGTTGTTCAAAAAAATTGGCATCAACTAAACTTCGTTCTTAACACTTTAGAATTGTTAACTTTGCTGTGGTCTGTAGTTAACATGGGTAAAGATAAAAGTATGGTACACGTTTAATAAAGATAATTTTGTTCAAATTCAAATTTCAAACTTTTTTAAAAATTCTGAATAAAAATTAGGACTTATTTAATTTAGCCCTCCGTCTGGGGATTGCCTCGGTGTCTCCGGGCAATCCTCCATTGGCGTTAGCCTAGCCAGCAACGGCTAGGCAGCCCTGGGGTGGATGGGAGTTGGTGCCTAGGCAGAACCCGGTCCATCCCGCACAAAGGGCAAGGAGGCACCGGGGAGTTTTAGTGGGTATTGCCGGGACCGCTATGACTAGCATAGCGTGGTGCTCCGGCTGACCCCCACACACCCCTACCGCCTAGCCAGCGGTAGGAAGTCAATAAATGGATTTCTCCTCGTCAAAAAAAAATTAGTAGAAAATTTAGTAGGAGCCTTAATAAGTATTTTAGACTTGGAGAATATCTGACAGAGTATATTTTCCATTTCTGATGTCATCAATATTGTTTATATGAAAAAAATGTTTTATCCCAAATATATATAATAGTATGTATATATATTTACATATATGAAGTATGTAAAGTGAAATGTATATTATATATTATTATAATAAAACATATTAATGAAATCACAAAAAATAGAGCAGAGATAAAAGATTTGCCTTATATCTAAATCTTAATGCAGAATAACCACAGTGCAACCATAGTGCAACTTCACAATTCTAAAGATATGGTTTCCTATTGTACTTTACAACTAGAACCTACTATTCGCATGTCTGCGAAGTACCTAAGTACATGTCACATCACAGCCTAGCTCGAACAAAGCCTGTTCGCACATTGTTTGATATAGCACTGTGTACCAGAAAAATCTTACTTTCAGTTCTCGAACGGTGTTCACTTTTCGCTACGAAACAAAAAGAACAAATAACGATCATTACTGTTACAAATGAGGTGCCTGTTTGGAAGCAGTGACCACCTTCTCACCGCTGTGAAATAAAACCAGTATTGTGTTTCGATACGGGAGTAAGAAGAGACGCCAAGAAACATTGCGTTTCACAGTCAATTGGGCAGCCTATAAATACAATATTTAAAAGACTATAATTATTTTACATGAAAGTACATCGATACCGACAAAATACAAAGAGCGACTAGTAATTAAGTAAAGGAAACACTTTAGATTAACTACTTCTATAAATACATAATGCGAAAGACATGATAAAATGAAATTTCAACATTCACTTTTTCATTTACCAGAATCGCCTTCCTCCACTTGGATAAGTGGAGAATCCCATGGGATACTAGGATATTTTATTGCCTTTTGGCATTCTAGGATTTTTTTCCTTTTGGCTCCTATCAGTTTGGGATCCACTTTTATTATAATATTTTTTTTTATTATAAGAGATAAGTTTGCTCTTGGACAACAACCAGCCATGTGGCAAGGATGAGGCCTAAGATGGAGCGAGCTCGCCCAGAAGATGCCTATTCACTCGAACCTTGAAAAGATTAGGGTTATATTATGATTGATTAGGGTTATATGTATGTAGGGTTTATTTATGATTAATTATCGTATTACTTTCAATCCCATTGTAATTCAACGGGCACCCATTCTACGAAATTTATCTGTGAAATTCTGTTGAGTGTTCTAATAGGTTCAATGTTGGCACACCGCCATAAATTGTCACGTGATCGAGGACTCTTAGTAGTGCCTGTTGCTCACATATCATCCACGAATCTTCACTATTGTTCCTCTTTTGTCGACTGTATATGGCCGCTGGTGGTTAAAGTGTTCGAATATTAAACATAACCTTCAACCGACGAATTTGTTTAGTAGACCAAAACGTTTCAACGTTGCGTTGACCGTATGGAATATTATTATAAACTGCTACAGAAGAATGGATTTTTCGCTTGCTAGCCTTTGTCTGATGTTTTGGCTTCATGTGGAGTTAAAAAGACTGCGTAGTCATAAAGGTCGGTGAAGTTTTACAGTTTTAGACAGAGTTGCTGTCTGTAATCCTAACGTAGTACAGACTAATATAATTTAAAGTCGCTTTTCGCGTCTGTCTGTCTGTCTGTATATCTGCTATCTCCTCCTAAACCACATTTAGGAGGAGATAGCAAATATACAGATTTTTATGTGGTCTTCACTAACAGTTAGAAAAATTTTCCCGGAAGATTTATATTAGATTCAAGATACTTACTCAAACCTTCTTTAAACTTTTTATATACCTATATAATTTTTATATAAGTAGAAAAAAAGACTTAAGTATTTTGCAACCAATTAGCCGAAATGTATTAGCCAACGAATATAAACATTTACTTACTGCATATACTTCATTTGCGAGCGGCAAATTCGAATTTACTACCTCAATCTGCATTTTGATAATTAAACAAAACGGTCGACACGTCGTTCAATTAATGTCAATTACAACGGACATCTGTCATGTGTCATTTGACATACAAAACAATTTAAACGATGAGCTATTTAGGGTGTCTCACTGGCTTAAAAGTTTAGCATTTGTGCTATTAATATATAGAGAATACTAGCCTATAGAAAGTAGGAGATATTCTTATCCCTTCTATTTTTTGCATAAACTTGTGTTTTCTGCTTTCACAGTATGACTGTCTGTGTCTGTGGAATCGTAGCTCACAAACGGTTGGACTGAAAGATGACTTAATCCAGATCTGTTCAGGCTTTTGAAGACCATCAACTATTTTCTATTTAATGAAGGGATTTCACTAACTTCCACATGTTGGATTAGTATCCTGATGAACATGATAGAATAATATCCTGAGTTTCTTTCGGGGTTTCTTCTCAGGATATTTACGATAAAAAATAACTTTATCCGTATGTAATTTTTAAAAAGATGAAAACATTGAACCAATGATATAACACCAAATTAAAAGCTTAGTGAAAATTCTCACACAGCATTCCTTCATGTAATTTCTTTATCCTCATTTTAACTAAGCTCTGGTTCTTGCATTAACGCAAAGGCTGAATTAATTCCGGGTTTTTCGTGCTTCACGTTAATGGATGGTCATCCATTTATTTTCCTTTACTTTTTTTAATTTTTCCTGTTCTGTTCAATTGAGAATTCATACTTACCTAGTGTTGTGTACTTGTTGACAATGTAAATTGTAAAAAAAACACGAAAAACGAATCTTGCGATGCCCATCGCACGATCGTGGCCAATTAGGACAGCGCATGAGAGTCTGGGCCATTTTCGATGTCATCATTTTATAGAATACTCCCACAGCTCGTGTGTTATTGAATTTCGATACCTAGGTACTTGGTACCCACGTAATTAGGCTGTTGGACCCTTTGGACCCACAAGTTCTCACCCTACCTACGAAAAATTACCAGCTAGACCCGCTAGTCTTTTGTATGTCCCGTTTAACCCGCTGTTATAAAGAGTACAGTCTAACTAGCACTTTAGTCGATATGAGTAATCGTTACATGAGAATTGTTAGAATTAATCCTCATCTTGTCGCTTATCCTCTGTCTACCCGTATGGCTTACAATAACATACAATAACATACAATAATACAATAATACAATAATACAATAATACAATAATACAATAATACAATAATACAATAATACAATAATACAATAATACAATAATACAATAATACAATAATACAATAATACAATAATACGATAATACAATAATACAATAATACAATAATACAATAATACAATAATACAATAATACAATAATACAATAATGCAATAATACAATAATACAATAATTCATTCTTAACTTTTTTTCATTATTTTCTAAATTATTATGACTTATCAGCGTTCTTAAAGTTAATTTTACCTCCTACTTAATATAATCCTCAATATTAAGAATAAAAAAACAGTACCTACAACGGTTTTCTAATTAACTTTATTAAATGAATTCAACTGCACTTAAAGTCCGCACAATTAGAAATTTAAAACAGTCCGGGCACTTGATTCTTGGATGTCTTGAAAAATATAGAAAATAAATCCTTACTTCGACTCAATTGTAGTCCTTACATTTAGATTTCTGTAGTAGAACTAGACTGCGTAGTAGCCAAATAAGAATATTTATTCAAATTGTTTTTATTCAAATTAGCTTTAGAACGAGTAGCCAAGCAGTACGAGTTAAAAACAATACCTACTATTGTAATTTTTTTTAATATCCTGCATAATGTGTACAGTTATTGTAATTGATTCCTCGAAACTGATCGGGCAAAACTCAGACATGCAATCCGCGTCCCGTCTGGACGGACTAAATAAAAAAAGGCAAAAGTTTATCGTCCAAGCGGTCACCCCTGTGTCCTTAACTCGACCCTGACGGATCCGCTCCTTTGTCTCGACACAGTCGTCTTGATAAGGTTCGAATATTGCGAAACAGGTTACGAGTGTCACACAAAAGTTTTCTTCGACCTACTTGTGACTTTAAGACCTACGTCTGCTAGAACTTAATATATCTAAAACCTTTTATTAAAGAGAAAGTGAAAAGGAATGGTTCTCTATCAGGTGGTTTGCAGCTCTAAAAATAGAAAATACAAAATATGTTTGATAACTTACCTATTTGCCATGTGTACCTTACATAATACTCTACTATGGAAATTTAGTGGATTGTAAAAAAACGTCCATTAAATTCTTGTATTTAATAATAGTAATATTTAGTATGGCTTAGTTATATGATATTTAGTAATCATCAATAAATAGAATAAAATCTTAAACGAATCGTGTCAATATTAAATATTTTTCAAAAAACTTATTATTGTAAATGTTGTAGGTTAATTAGTACCTGTTACTGAGGTCAAAAATAAGTTTTTAGAATTTTTGTCAAAATCTCAAAAACGGCTTATTGGATTTGTATGAAATTTGACACGCAGATAGTTTATTACCAAAGTTAAAATAATTTATTATTTGATACTAGCTTGAAAAATGTTAGGTTCCTGAGGGATTTTCAAAAAACGAACTACAACCGTACAAATTCGCGGGCACCAGCCAGTAGTAATATACTTAGCCAGTAGTAATAGTTCTCTCTCAGTAGGATAGTCGTAATGTAGTAGGACATAATATCAATACGAATTTGTGTGTATGAGCAATCTTCATTCGGAGTACATCCACGTGTTAACTAAGATCTATAAAAACACAGTTAGCTAGTGGGTGTTATGGACAAATGTCTTAACGATAGAGTAATAATGTCGACCAGCTGCGAGTACGATGGCGTATCTATGAATGATGACTAACGCTACGTTGTGCACCGGATGTGTAGAGCTATGGTGGGTCATTGGCGTTTGAACTGATATCGTATTGTTCATTTGAATAATACTTGGCAACATTATATGTATATGTACAGCCAATGTCAAAAGTGACTTACAGAATGCGATTCATATATTAAAATTTACTTTAAATTAATGTGGTGATTCTCATTCTTGATTCGATCTTGAATTGTGAGAGCCTTAGAGCCCTTAGTTGACGAAAAATGTAACGTTACGAAGCCATAGTAGAGACCACGTGTGAAATACCATGTATTATTTGGAAAAAAAATGCTTATGGCGCTATCCTTATATTTTTTGAAAAATCCAACGGATTTTCATACGGTTTTCATTTATCAACAGAGTCATTCTTGAAGAAGATATCGTATTATAGAAGTATCATTCGTTAAGGTTATGACGTGTAAATTGGTTGAAATAAGACGATGACTGATGAAAATTTCGGTAAATTATTATCAAATTACTGCGACCACTAGCTAGTGCCCACGCTTCGTGCCAAAATATATGAGCAATATGACAGCTGATGAACAACTGACAGCTATTTACTTTTGTCAGGCATTGGTTTTTTTATTTTAAGAGAATCCTTCTGGAATAGTACTGTTTTTTGGGTGAAAGATATGTACTTTTCTGTAGGTACCTATCTCTGATAAGTGTATGCAAAATGCGTGAAAAGATAACAGACAGAAAGAGTTATTTCACATTTATATTATTAGTGTTAGTATGGATATCAATTTTATATGTTAACAAGCTAAAATTAAATTATAAACCTAACTCCTGACTTTCGATTGAGCTCAAACAAGTTATTATCAGCTGTAATTAGTCGAAGAGTTGCGTGTCCTAAAGACTACTTAATGCTGCAGCATTGAGTCAAGGTTACCATATGGATTTACCGCCGAAGTAACAGTATACCAAATTTCACATCAATCAAATTATTTGGAAATAAGTGAAACCCTTAGTTAACTAGGATTTTTCAAACGAATAGATCTTTATAAATTGTAGATGAGATCAAGTCCGACCATGTCTGCTTTTAAGCAAATAAAACTGGATAAAAATCTGACCTTTCGTTTAAGAGCTACAATGCCACCGACTGATCCCTTTTTTGCGTAGGGCGTCGGAGGTTATAAATAAATAATAAAAACAAAAATATATTGTTAGTTAAGTAATGAATTTAACAATCGAAACAATAAACAGTTCAAAGGTAATAGTGCAGTTGTAACAAAATGATATACACAATGGCCATACATCATCTTAATAAAAACAAACAAATTAATTTATCAAACATTGTCATTCAATTACAATGTATTTAATAGTAGTTATGTCTAAACTATAACCTCTCTACATAACCTGACTTCATTCGAAATTTAAAAATAGTGAAAATTCATTTACTGCACGAAATCCATTACTCGGTATTCACAAAAATCTTTCAACACAACTGATATTGGAGCGTTAATGTACCAACGGGCACTCTTATCTCTCGCGAGAGTTTTTAGGGTAAAATAACCTATTGTTGGCGCTAGTGATAAAGTGAGCGACGACTATGTTGACCTCATTTGAACCAACCGGCGTCCACTGATAAACCGACTTATCCAAAGTGAGATTTTTCCCGAAAAATATTGCAGCAATTTTACACTGTAATATAACATTTTTCCTTCAAACGTAACAGTTTCACTTAGTAGGAAGGAAACTAAAGTTGGTAATTGTTTTTATATAATTTGTTAATTAAATACATCGACAAAATTGGTGTTAAAACTATATATTTACATTATAACGCCTGACATACATTGACGCTTTATATACCTACTTTTGCTTATTTAAATGTAAGATCTTCAGATTAGCTGACGATGTGAATTTTTATTGTAAATATGGTATGGCCACTTGATGGTAGGTGGCTACCGTTGCCTATTAATATATGTAAGGCCAGAGGTGCTAAGGATTAAGGTTAAGGGTATAGGAAAAGATAGTGAAATAGGCTCTGGCATCCCTTATTCACTCATCGAAATAAACAGCACACATGCTGTTATTTCGTAAGGGGGTAGATACAGCAGCCAGCCGGGCTATTCAATTTATGACTTCTTATTCTGAGAGCGATTCATTCAAGATAGTGAGGGAAGAAATTAAGGCTCTTTTCATACAAGAAGTTAAGACGAGCAAGAACCGAGTACAATTCTGCACAAAAACATGTTTATAATAAGGATATTATTAATAATTTTATTTTAATTAGTGTAAGGAAAATTATTTATTACGTAGACATTAATTTCAATGTTATAAGAACTGAAGTATATCTCGTTTGTGAGATTAATTAGGCAATTTGTAATAAAAAATCGCTTGTCATAATTCTTTGTTTACGACAACGCAATTAATCAACGTCTTGTTAGCGCTGCTTTGTAAACATTTATTCTTTCTTTTTCAGGTATTATCTGGCGTTTATACAATCTTAAGCCGCTATATTGTGAGTACAGTTCATAATCCCTTGGTGAGTTTATTTACAAATATTCTTTCCACATTTTGTTAATATTTAATGAACCCGACGCATTTTTAACGCAATGGAGATACGTACAGGAAGCCCGTGCTTGTTTCTTGGACCGATCTTGGTTATTTGAAGGGTTTAATATAGTGTGTAAAGGCATGAAATACTAGTCATGAACTAGTGCGACACCCAACTCCTCAGCAACTTACAGTAAGATAATAGCGTATTTGGGCTCAATCGGAGATAAGTTTAAAATTTTCATTATACCTCGTAGTTATATTATTCTCACTAATGAAGTGCAAATAAAATTATGTATTATTTAAGCTCACAATTTATATTAGAAAATAATACAATAACTCCTTTGCAGTAAGATGCATATCTCTATACTTTTGCTAATAAACGTAATTGTTGAACCAGTGGCGTATACTAAAAAAAAAAGAAATATAAATAACGAATGTTTTGTCGCATGCAAAACCCATTTAGAAACTGGGACCAATTTTCAGCATTGTGAACCGCATTGGCGATATAACGTGACAAACATAAAATTTGTTTTTATGAACATACACTGCTGTCCAGCCACAAAGTCGGTTCGTATTACCATAATAATTCTGAGGCACGCGAAGTTTACAGTGCCGCAACAGGTGCGTTTACCCTACTTTTGTCGGTGTTGTTTACCCTAATATCGAATATTGGATTTACGGTATGCATCGACACCTGCCCACGTAGGGTTTGCAAAACAGAAAACCTACATTTCTAGAAAAAAAAATCAAAATGCTTTTATGAACTTCAATCAGTTATTACATAAAAAATCGATTTTATTGTTAATTTCAATTTTATATACGAGGCATTGTATTTATGCCTTTAAATATTTATTTGAAAGGATAAAACTAGGCTTTTTTATGTTAATGTGGACAGACAGACTGACGGTCCACATGACGGTCGGTGACTACAGTCGACTATAACACAAGCAACGAAACATATTATGCTGTAATTACTTATGCTGTAATATAATGCTGCCGATATAGTAGGATCCAGACCAGACAAGACATCGGGCTTCAAACCTATATGTCTGCTGTGTCGACAGTATAGCGTTCATCCCCTTGAGCCACAACTCGTTAGATTATACAGGCGTAAAATTAAAAAAAATACATTTTGTCGTTCTAAAACTGTGAACACCGCCTCCTTCATCTAGAACTTATTAGTAAAGTGTAAAGGAAACCTGTCCGTAATTTGTCGGGTGCTGGCAACACCGCTAAATTTAAATTCTTAAGTGTCCATTTTGCGAGTGTAGTAGGGTGGTTAGCCGCATTCAACCCACGTACAAAGAGGGAAGTCTCCGTCAAAGGCAAGGACACGAAAATGTACCTCGGGCTTTCAGTTGTGAATGTGAAATGAGAGCGACGGAAAAACTCCTTATTCATCACACCAACTGTCGCTGGGAATGGAGCAACCGCAATAGTTTATGGGATGATACGCCGTTACGCGAATTGTATTTTTCGTAAAAAAAGGTTCCTAATTTTGAGATAAGAAATGTTTTTATACAAATCAACAAACCATATAATGTTTCAATTGTGTCATCTTATTATAAAATTCAGAGCTAACTTTTATTTAAATTTTATTCATCAAGACAAATAATCTAATATATAAAATTCTCGTGTCGCGGTGTTTGCTGCCAAACTCCTCCGAAATGGCTGGACCGATTTTGATGAAATTTTGTGTGCTTATCGGGTAGGTATGAGAATCGGCCAACATCTATTTTTCATACCCCTAAATGTTACGGGTGGTCCACCCCAATTTTTTATTTTTTGGCAAAACAAGGTTTATCGGGTCAGCTAATAGTAGGTATATAAATAGTCCGCCTTATCAATGGTTTGATGAATACCTAAACCATTGTGTTTTATTTTATAAAATAGTACAAAAATATTATCGTATTACATAATTGACAAAATATGATATTTAATCAGGACATATCATAATAGGTATTTTATTTTCAAAGATATGCACTAGCCTAAGTACAACTATCAAAGTAACTAATCTGAATATGCAAATGTGGTGTTTTAGCCAATAAGAGAAGCTATAAATTTATTTTTGTTATTCATTTATGACACACATACAAGGAAAGTACACGATATAAATACAAACAAAACAATTAAATGAGGCAATGGACTATTATTATTATGGACTAACTTCGGGTACATTAATATTCTGTCAATGGTTGAGCAGAAAAAATACTTCATAGACGTGATCGTGAATTCAGCACTTTTCTAATTAATTTTAAATGTGTAAATATATTTTTTCAAAATTGGCTTTTGAATTACTAGCGATTCTCTCCCGGCTTCGTCCGGGGTGCAAGTTTTATATTATAAGTATATAAACATAGATAGTTGCAGAACTTCTTCGAGTCAAAGAAAGAAGATACATAGATTTTGTTTAGTTTTAACTGTTTTACTTAGTTGGTCCACCTCATTTTTTGTACGAATGTCGGACTGGCGTGTACAAAGCTCGAGAACGAAATCCACTTTGGGATTTATTGGGATTGCGTCGTATTGTTTCGTCCGATTGCTCTTGATTCAATTAAATTGAGCACGTGATCCGGAGACGTAGGTACCAGGCCGTCATAAAACCAAATTGGTAATGCGAAACGAACGTTTGTTGACCTTGAAGTAAATGATCTGCCTAATAAGTTTACGGTCTACTTACCATCTGATAACCGGCTATATGCAATTAATACATTTTTTGTAAGGCGGTCATCTGGGTTAACCTATCAGCGCAAGTGTTTTTGAATATTAATTAATGCCTAGTCTTTTCGGAATAACATAATATACCAATTGTCACGAAGGTTATTTAGCGTTATTTTATTTCACGATGGTATTCTGTAAGAGGACTGCCAAAGGACTGCGAAGCGCAGTGTGCCCTGCCACTACTTATCAATTATTATTAGGGCCTCTTTCACCGTCTGTCAAGTAGGCTAAGTGCATAATTTAAAAAAAAAACATAAATATATTTTTAAAGTAACTAACTTGTAGTTGGTGAAAGAGGTCCTTATTAATTTAATTTGATTTGAATTATTGACTAACAACTGTGACAGATCTTCTGTCAGACTACAACCCATCGAGCGTTGACGCACTCGCCAACTTTCTTGTTTTGAATACTTTTGAAGTAACTCCTACATGTGGTTCTGTTTTGCCAACTTTTGTAGGAATTCGTATTGATATTATTGTTTCGACAATTATTACACCAACAGGAGTATTATTTTTATTATTTATTTAAGCAGCTGATTTACTACAAAATTGCCATAAGCGTTTAATTAACTATTTTCTTATAGCGCTCGTAATAAAATGGTCACGTTCTGTCCAACACTATAGTTAAACAACGAAAGTGTTCATGCAAGTTATCGGTTCGCGTCATGGTCCGAATCACACGTGCGTTGGCGCACGCGTAATAGACACACTGCTCTTGAGACAGGTGCTCTTGAGAAGGTGAATATTTAAGATATGTTAAGACCATAGACATAGAATGTAGGACTGAGCGTTTCCTAACCACCTGTAAAGTAAATACAGGCAGAAAAGTGTGAGAGAGACGAATCGATTTTTTTCTAGAAATTTCATTGGTCCATGAAGTTACTACAAATACAAGAAAAAGATAGGTATTGGCCGCACGATCGTTTCCTCTCTTTCTAGAGTGTTAATTTCATGCCGTTATTGCTCAGTCCATATTGAGAAGAAGGGATTTCACTAAATTTCACATGTTCGATTTATGTAAATACCTACTGTTATTTTGGTAGTATTTCCATGACATGGTAACCTTGACCTTATATTGCAGCATCACATAGTTTGCGGGATACCCAACTCTTTAGTAACTTACAGCAGATATATCGTCTTTGTGCTCAACAGGGAGTCGAGAACCTAGCCGTTTATGATGTATTAATTATAGTTTGTTCATAGTAATAGTTTCGCAATTGTAAGTAGGTACATATACAATTTTTTGATTAGTTTAACGGGCTGTATGTATAAGAAAGCCGTGTCAACAGCGAAGCGTGGCACTCGCGACCGATCTGACTCGATTACGCAACTCACCGGTTGCGTGTGAGTTGATCGTCGCGCGAATTCGCGGACCGGTCGTTCGCGATCTGGAGCGTGTACTAATTGGTCATAATATGTCGTAGCTCTACTGCTTCAAATAGTTTCAAAAGTAAATAACTTTACTTAACCTAATAGGAATAATATATTTAAAAATATTGTGAATTTCATAAAAACTGTAGTTCTAGTTATTACTGTAGCTTTCGTATTGCAGATGGCCATTTCTATATTGCAAAAAAACCAGGATTCAATTTCTAGTATTTGACTCTAAATGGTAATAAGAATTCTATATAAAACTCTAAATGTAAATAAATTGAAAATGAGACTAAGGTCTTCTTTCACCAACTACAAGTAAAGTGTTGATTAGTTACTTTTAGAAATAATTTTGTTTTTTTTAAATTATGCACTCGCTTTAGTGCATCCTTCGATAGGCGAATTTTTATTATTATTTTCTTTTTAATGTTTGGGACTTTTACCGTACTTGACAAACAAAGGTATATCAGCTAAATTATTCCCGGTGACAGATGACTTAAATGACGGTTAGCCTACTTGACAGATGCTGAAAGAGGCCTTAAGCTGAAAGCTAGTCCAATTAAATATAGTAAAATAGGTACTTATTTTGTTTATTTTTTAAATGTTATTTTTTATTTTTGTTAATTATCTATATTGTTAACTATTACGAGTATAACAACATCGCCTATGCACAAATATATATTGATTTTAATTGATCTGTTGTAAATGATTTATTATTATCTATCTGTAATATTTTTTTTAATACCTACTTTACTCGCAAGTTTAATAACAATCCAACTATTTTATAATATTATAGAAATGTGAAAGCTCTTGATATTTTCTCAGGTGTTATATGTATATTCAACACCAGCTAGTAATGTAATGAAAATAGATTTGTCATAGTTATTGTTTTATTAAATATGACAAATCTGATCAGAATTAAACCTTGGTACCTTTACACTACTTTCCCCTTAGTTAAAATAGGTTATATAAAAGGCTTATAGTAAATAAGATACCGTTTGTGATTGTATTGTGCCCCTGATTGCACTACTGTTGCGAAGTTGAGATTTATGTTGTCAGTTAAGTTACCGACAATAAACTAGCTAAAACCAGGTTTTGCTTAAACCGACCTAATGGTACGATAGTTTCGAAATAACTATTGCAGTTAGTATAGGTATACAGTCATGTAGCAGGAGATTTTTAGCCCCCAAAGCAAAAACTGGGTGTTATTATTTTGACGTGTATATCCAAAAACGCAAATTTTTTTATTTTCAAATTTCAAATTTTCAAATTCATACCTTTAACAAGTTTTAGACTCTTAGTACCTTTTGAAACTAAAGCACTAGGCAGACAAGACAACTGACAGATATTTGAAATGAAATTATGGCATGACTGAAAATTCCGCTACTGGTGCAAGCAATTGCAATTGCAATTGGGGACAAACTGCAAAGACTAATCTTCGTCTATTAGAAACAACTCAAAATAAAATTATTAAGGTTATTTTTAATTACGACTACTTAACATCTACAAAATTAATTTATGATAAAACTAAATTTTTTAACTTAAAAAAGCTATATAATTATTCGATATGTATGTTAATTAGAAAAATAGAAACAAATAGTATAAATTCTCAAATCACTTTTCAAAAAAGACTTAACAAATACAACACTAGAAATAGAAATACCATTAAATTGCCTAAAATTAGAACACAGTACGGTAAAAAAAATATATTGTATGAGGGAGCACAGATATACAATGCATTGCCTGACAGTCTAAAAAATTGTAATAGCATGTGTAGCTTTAAGCTTAAATTAAAAGAATATATACAGACCAGCACTACATAATCTTAAATAAACTATCTCCGATGGACTTTAATGTTGTAAATATATAGTTATTAAGTTCTCATAGATAAGTGAACAAAATTGTTTTTATATGAGAATAAAATTCTATAAACTGAATTGTAGACTTTAAGGTGACGAACTTTTTCAATGTCGTTAATCCATGACTGAACACACTCTATATCAGATACAAAACCATGACATATTGCAAAATCAACTTCACGTGCCCCTAAATATCGAACGTGTCAATAACATTATTTAATGTCCGTTTTAAAATTATCTAATAAAAAGTAATATTATTTTTAAAACCGTAACGTTATGAAAGCAGATAATGTTTATGAGACGAATGTATCCGGGCACATTTCCGTACTATAAATGCGATCGTAAAACCAGTTTTATAGATCACAAGTGATATTGGGTTTCGTCTTCTCCTCGTCATACCATTATTTATTACATACTTTATTATATTATAGTTAAATAATTAAAGTAAATATTAAAAAAAAATCTTTGTCGATATTTGTCGTAATTTTAACTAAAATAAAAGGACATAATTCTAAACCAACCAAAATTTGGTAATAAATTTGGTAATTTGATTTCAGTGATTTCCTGTGAATATTTCAGATTTATAAAATTCAGATTATTAATTTTAAGATTTCTTAATAGTAATAATGATAATCATTTATTTCAGATATAACATCCATATTACCTATGAACAAAATAATACTTAATAATAACGCTAATTGGCGAGTAAATGTTACGAGTATCTTGTGTCAATATCATCGAAATTAGCCTTAAGTAATGCTACTCGAAGATGTTGAAACTTGTACGATTTCTTACCGGTAACTTTAAATGGCGGTTAGCCTTTTTGACACTTCACTTAGAAATGGTGAAAGAGGCCCTAAGAATAATATAATCTCGCATTCATAGCAAATTTCGCAGCGTTCACTGAGAAGAGGTCATCACTCCGCAATCAGCCGGCCACTTTAAATTAAACTTGTAATATACGGATGACATCATTTCCTACTGTGCACATTGTATGTAGTTTGCGTCATCATAAGGAAATTGTAATAACACTCGGCAGATGCAGAGTTATTTCTATACAATGAGCGGTTTTATGAATACCTATAAAATAATATAAATGTCTAATATTTACGAACTCTTGTAATTTTTTTCATCATCATAACCGTTACAATCCTTTACAAGTCTGCTGGTGGACGACATCACACCACAATCTAAAAGAAAAAGAGAAAAAAAAACTAAAAAAAAAAAAGAAATTCTTTAAGAGAAGTAACGTTCTATTTCTAGTTGGTTATTTGTCATTCTGCTCAGATTATTATTATTAACATGTAGGCCTCTCTCCCAAGGCTCGCAAACACGCACGGTCTCACTCTTAAGAACATTCATCAAAAAATATAAATGAACAAAAAATATACCAAGAAAACAACTAAAGAGTAAATTCGCTTGATTGACACTTAAAAAGATTGGGACAAATGTAATAATATAATGGTGTCCAAAGAACAAAGGTCAAACGTAGGAAATATTATACTTGTATATGAAAATAGTTGCCAAGCAATTTTAGATCTTCTGGATCTTGACAGCAAAGACTACACAATACTGGTACGTTCGGTGGTAAGTTGTGGTAGAAGAAAAACCCTTTGCAGATGACTTTATTTATTGGAATTTATTTTGCAATTTGTAGATTTTTATAATGTTTAATCAGTCAGTTGAGTTTTATTGCAAAAACACCATCTCTCTTGTATAGAAAAAATTAATTAATTTTCCTTTTCTTTAATTGCTTGTGAACTTTCTTGATATTTTCTTCAGTTTTATTCTTCACTAGTTTTTCAAAGTTTTTCTTTTCTTTTAGTAGTCTAGGTTCTGGATCACTTTGAATATTGCAAGCAGTAAGTATTACTTTTAGTCAATCTCAAAATAGTAAACGAATCTATCCATGTATGTCGATTAGGTAGAATACATTGTGGAGGGTTCTAGTAGTATTCGAAATTCAATTCAAATTGCACTTCCAACTTCGGAAATCCTCCGCCAATCCGAGCGTTCTAGTTGAAATTCCCTACAAGTCAAACACTCATCCCCAGTGCGGATATATCAGGGAACATAACATATCCGACGAACTTGATAATAGCGAGGCATTCGGGCTTCTCGACGTCCAATACACACGGAAGACTCAAATTACAACGCTGATCAATAAATAACTTCGGGTAATTTTCCTTTGAATTCTTGGTGTAAATTTCTAAGTGAAATTTGGTCAGTTGTTTTTCGTTATTTGTAAGGACAAACATATTATACCTAGACATTAAATATATCGCCGTGCATATATTTAATACATAATTATCTTTCTTTATTTTTAAATTATTTATTTACACACATAAATAACAATATATGGTACACAGTTAAGGTGCACTATAAACTTAGTTAAATTTCTATCGTACACCTGAGTTGTCTACAATAAATAAAAGTATCTACAATAATTAAAAACATAACACAGAAATACAAACAAAACTTTACACCAACTCAACACAACGCGCCCGCTTGTCCCACTTTAACGCAGCATTTTAAGCAGCAATCAGTATCAGTACTAATGTCAGTACTAATATTATAAATGCGAAAGTTTGTATGGATGTATGGATGTTTGTAACTCTTTCACGCAAAAACTACTGAACCGATCATCATGAAATTTTGCATACTGCAAAATTGCACTCAAACAAGGTGCTTGTTAAATTTTAAAATATTTTACTACACTTATCAACGTTTCCAATGGGAGGAGTTGGATGCAGAAAAAGACAAACCCAGACAAAATATCATACATATAATCATAAAGGAAATTGAAGGAGTTAAATATGAGCTTTGGGAATTTCATATAAATTCTTGTCTTCCTATCCGGAATAACAGAACAAAGTAAATGTTCAAATCGCCTCGAAAGATGTATTGGACTGTCAATACAGCGAGGATTTCTGAGGTAAACCCCCTGAGATGTAGAGGTTTGCGATGAAAATTGAATTGTCAAATGCATTGCGCAAGGAATAGTTGAGAACGATACCGACTACCTTGTGTGTTGACGGTTGGATTGCTGCGTTTACATACATTTCATTTATTTATCTTGTCTAAGTATAGTGATAATCCTTACTTCGTATT
This sequence comes from Synanthedon tipuliformis, assembly GCA_947623395.1. Taxonomy (NCBI): domain Eukaryota; kingdom Metazoa; phylum Arthropoda; class Insecta; order Lepidoptera; family Sesiidae; genus Synanthedon; species Synanthedon tipuliformis. Next base: position 3,896,264 of record OX392428.1, on the reverse strand, counting down.
TTAATTTGTATCCCTATTTAGTTCGGACAATTGATGTCATTCAGCATCTCGTTGTGTTATGTTATGTCTGTATTTCCGAGCACATATAACCCTAATCTTTTCAAGATTCGAGTGAATAGTCATCTTCTGGGTAAGCTCGCTCCATCTTAGGCCTCATCCTTGCCACATGGCTGGTTGTTGGCCAAGAGCTAACCCATCTCTTATATAAAAAAAAAGATTATGTTACATCAAAGTGTAAAAATGGATAGATAGTAAAATGGGAAACCTGATAATTTAAAATATCTAACTAATGGTAAAGTTTGTACCTACTGTGCAGTGTGTAGACTGACTGTACCACATAATATATGATAATATATGTATTACATTACACACAAGTATTTGGTACATTTAATCCAAATCTCTCTGTGAAGTATGAGTGAACCGACAGGAGCCTTATGTCTTTGAATATTTGTTATACCCATTTTGTAAGATTCCTTATGATATTTTCTTTCACTAATAAATGGTGTTTCTAGATGTAGCTTGAATACGCAAGAAAAATAGGGTAAGGAAATAACATGACTAGGTAATAATAATAATAAATTATGTACTCGGTTTAGTGCATCCTTCGATAGGCGATTTTTTTTTAATTATTTTCTTTTTAATGTTTGGGACTTTTACCGTGCATACAAAGGTATATTAGCTAAATTATTCCCGGTGGCAGGTGACTTTAAATGACGGTGTAGACACTTAACAGATGGTGAAAGACACTGTCTGTGGTGAAAGAGGTCCTTAGTATACTTAAAAATTAAATTGATTAAGATTAATAGAGAAACAAAAGATTAAGAAAAGACGAAAATGTACAGAGAAAAATAAAAGCGACGGGAAAACATTAGTATTGATAGTGAAAGCTTTCGCCTTGTAACTTTTAGCAAGTTCACAGCAACATAGAGGCTAAAAGTGTTACAAGTTGATCCAAATTCTAAATCCAAATTCCAAAATGTATCTACTAGGTTTATTTTCAAGTATAGAGAGATTCGGTGGCGCATGCCTTAGTTTGCAAGGTTCACCCGAGGGAGTGCAACATCTTCCGATTGCATTACAGCACCAGACTTGTATTGACAATTCAAATAGAGTTTTGTTGTGTAACCTATCCAGAGAGTTAACTAAAGACTGACTTTTTAAAAGAACACTTTCCAACCTTGAGCATCTTACCAATTCCATACGTAATGCTATGATTACTCATTAGTTATGGTCGGCGCAATACTTAAAAAAATATGACAATTAGTTCTACTGTTATTTTTTTTATTTTTTTTTTATTTTATATCTAGTATAATTATTTTCTAAATTATGCAGAATTTGTGATTATTTCGCGGGTTGAATTCTTGTAATTTAAAGCTACTGACTAAAATTAAAGCCAAAAATGTTTTTCCATGAAAACATAATGACTACGAAACGCAATATGCCACTAAATACAACTGATTATACATTATTTCACCGTTAGTAATCAAATATTAAAAATGGACAGTGGAATATGCAATATTAAAACGGAAGTTGTTGGCTAATAATTACCGGTAAAATATAAGATATTGTGAGCGTTGTAACAGGAAACACCTCTCTAAATTGGTCTAGCTTATCTAGCAAGAAATAATAGGAGCAGAATTTTTATAAATTTGAAATATAAAGATTGCAGTTTTTATCAATATAAACATCCATTCTCTTCTCTTCGATTTGATCCAACCGGAACCGTTCCACTTGCGAAACACGAGGCGCGGGCGGGGGTTTCATCCCTTCGTGGTTGAAGTTCCTCGGTCACGCACGAAGCGTTACAGTTCCACCTTCCTTGTCCGAACTGCTAAGGAGTGGAACTCACTGCCTGCGTCTGTGTTTCCCCAAAATTACAATCTCGGGGTCTTCAAACGTAGGGTAAATGGGCATCTACTAGGTAAGCGTGGTCCACCTTCGGCCGCATCTGCACCTAACATCAAGTGAGATCGCGGCCAAGCGCTGCCTTGACTTATATAAAAAAAAAAAAAAAAAAAAAAACATAATATAATGTAGATCTATACTAGCTTACGAATGTTGCTTCACTCGCTAAGTCAAAGAGTTAAGTTGTGCCATGTCCAAGGTTAGAGCTGTCACCAAAGCAAATTTGATTAAATTCAATAATTCAATAGTATTCGTGGAAACGTAACAGACGGACAGAGTTATTTTTATAATATTATGTCATGTGTATTTTGAATACAGTGTTAAAACTACATAACATATATCAGTCATAAATAAAAACCATTTACATTTTTTTTTAATTTAACTCATCTCTTCTTACCGACGTGAACTTTTTAAATTTTCTCGTTAAATAATGGAATAATCGTTAAATTATTATAATAATTTCTCGTTAAATGATGAAATCTAGGTATACTAACATTATTAAGAGGTAAAGTTTGTATGTTCATTTGTTTTTTTTTTTTTTGTATGTAGGACATAATCTTAAAACTCTTAAATACCTACAGGTGAAGCCGCGGGAGCTATCTAGAAACAGTCTAGAAATTAAGATCCAACGATTAGTAAAAGTATAATGTCGGACGTCAATGCATGTCATATTTAGTCAGACGATAAATCTTTTATTTGTCAACGAAGTTCCGGGCATCAATTATAATGAAAAAGTATAGATACCTGCATATTTACTACTAGTACATATTATGCAAAACTGTGCGCAGAACCAGAAACAATACTGCACAACTCTATCAAAAGCTTTGACCATTGGACCGGTTGCAACCGTGAGGTTACCAGAGCAAGGAAGTTATTCAAACAAGTTCCTAATCCAGACTTTGGTTGCGTAATCAGTTGGAAACAGTAATTACGGGGTATGTTTCCAATGAGTTATGCTTAAGCAACGCACAAATAAAGTTGGAGTTCCGTTTAAAGCGTTTAGTTTCTTATTAAACTATGTATGGAAATATAGTTATATACTTCAGTTGATTTTTTTTTTCATTTAAAATAAGTTTAACATGTAGAAGTATAATTATGTAAACATGTAAGATACTGTTAATTACATTCAGAATAAACTCTTTGTCTGCTCGTAGTAATTTTGAAGGTGAAAATACAAATGTTTCCAAATTGTTTTTATTGTACAGATTACTGTTCATATATAGATAAATAATAAATTCAAATATGATAATTAAACGGTTATGAAAACGTCTGAATTTTAATTACTGATATAAGTCCACTCACAGATACGTTAGCTACATTAAATTTAACTATGAATGTTGATAACATATTATGAGATTTGATGGAAATATCGCAACAGTGTGTTGGAAATTTACTACATAATTGATAATGTCAATGAACCTGCAGAACTGAACCTGTTTTCCATGTTATTAATATTTAATGATAATATAAAAAGTAAAAGAATACTTATAGTTAGGATAATCTAACAGAAAAACCAATCCCTTTGTTCTATTGTTAGGTAATGAATAAAGTTTTAAAGAAAATAATAGTTTCCTGCTTGCAATGAAGCCGCACCCTTTAACGCGAAAGCTTGCCATTCAGGAAACAGTATTGTACCACGTGGGTTGGCGTTGTAGATAACGCCTGACGGATACTCAGTCATTGCTCAATATTCGCATTTATCGGTCGCAGTATTATGAAATATTTGATTGATATAGACCGCTATTTTCATTCGTAATGTGTGTTGTATATTTTGTACTTTTATATTAGGATTTTTCAATTTTATTGGTCAGTCTATATCCGTGGATTTATGGGACTTTTGCTAATTATAAAGACGAGAGTTTTCCCTTTGGCCAAATTGCTTTCTATAGGTGAAATGATTTTTAAAATCAGCTCAGTACTTGTTTTTGAGTTTATTCATTACAAACAAAAATACAAATCTTCTGTCTATATAATATTAGTATAGAGAGGTATAGATAAATAAATAAAATAACAATGAAATTCTCTTTGAATGTATATTTTATGTAATAAACGAAGAAATAAACAGCTTTGCAATTTATATTTTATATTGAGATTATATTTTAGTCAAATCCTACGCAACTTTCTAGGTTCACGCTATTGTACTGTAGCAATATTTTATGGGCGATCGTTTCGTACCTTATTACGCAACCTCATTGTTCTAGGGGGAGTAGTGTAAAATAAACCAAATATCCTTTGACGATAGGGTTCAATTTAGGTTACCAACAAAACTGGTTCAGATACTCGGAACTATGTTGCGTATTTTATTAGAATTGTAACTTCGAAGGCTCTGTTCAAACGCAATATATCTGAACCTGCTATTCGGTGCCATGAAAATAATAAATATTTTATTTATATTTATAAAAATATCAAAGTTTATTTATAAAATTTATTTATAAAAATAAAAATAAATAAAACAGAGCTCGTAATATCAAATGACCTGAATTGGACGGTCCCATGAGGCCATAGATAGTGAGTGGTATCTCTTGCTTCTAAAAATACAAGGGAATATAAAATTTATGCCTAACTTCATAAGGTACATATTGAAAAAATATTTTTAAGCGACATCAAAGTTCGTTTTACTGTTGAAAGAAAAAAGGATACTATTTTTTTATTATACGGAATCTCAATTCGACCTACTAGAGGGGTACGCTAACCCGATTGGAGCGGTGGCGCTTCCTTATAAAGACCAACGTAGGTCAAACATAGGTCTTCTTTGGAAAATGACGACCTAATATCAAGTGTAAATGATGGGGAATTTTAATATCACAAAGGTTTATAAAAAAATAAAAAATAAAACCTTTTGTTTCCAAATCTCAAGTATTACAAATTAAAAAAGTATTTAGGTAATTTTTTGTTGCAGTTTACAATTTTTTATTCATCAATTTTTCTTACTTACATAAAGTGAGTTTCAATAATTGAGAGATAGATTAAGAGGTATCCTCTTGCAATTTTCCAAAATTTTCAAAATAGTTTTATATTAATTTTAGATATTAATTTTATCTTTTACTTTTATTTCAGTCATACTTCTCTCAATCGCCCTTTGGCACTTTTCTCCCAGTTTTTCCTCGGTGGATCTCTGTTAGGGTCCAGGTTTCACAGCCATATGTCAAACAGGGAAGGATACAGGTGTCATATACTTTTCTTTTAATGTGTATGCTTACTTCTTTGTTCTTCATTATTTCTTTCAGAGATCAAAATTTCCTCCATCCTGTGGTATTAATCTATACTAATATTATAAAGCTGAAGAGTTTGTTTGTTTGTTTGTTTGAACGCGCTAATCTCAGGAACTACTGGTTCGAATTGAAAAATTCTTTTTGTGTTGGATAGATCATTTATCGAGTAAGGATTTAGGCTATATAACATCACGTTGCAACTAATAGGAACGAAGAAACAATCGAAAATGTGGAATAAAACGGGAAAAATTATTCATCTTTGAGGGCTTCCGTTGCGTGCGCTGCGAAAACCGTGCGAGATACCCAAATGATTCCCAAAATAACTATTCCACGCGGACGAAGTCGCGTGCACCAGCTAGTTATGAATAATAAAATAAATATACAATGTAAATAGTTTAAATATAATGACGAACATTTGAAAATCTGAAGATGGTAAAACATTTCAATGGAAAGGGGAGTGTTTAACAATAAATAAATGATTACTGAAGAAATTGGTGCACAAAAGAACTTAACTGGAGAAAATGAGGCGTAATGTGAAACAAAGGCGAAGCTGTGCGATCGAAACCATACAAAAGGAATAAAGGGAGTAACGCTATAGAAGAAATTTTCGTTTATTTAACAATAGACTTGGTAATTGAAAAAGAAATGTTTCGGTATGAGAAAAACTGGTTCAGTTGACGAGTTAGTAAAATTGCCCAACTTTCAATATATATTTTTATATATTATAATAATACTACGCTGCATGCATAATACATGCTCCCAGGCTTCGTCCGAGATGCATTTTTTTTAAAAACCTCTTTCGTCACCCTCTTTCCTTAAGTGAAAACGGAAAATAAAATGGGTTGTGTTGTTTAGAAGTTAACAGACGAATCTAATCTGTAAATAGCTTAAATCTTGTAATGTTTTCAGAATTTTTATATTATTTTTATTTTTTTGTGATTTTATATTTCTACTAGCTGGTGCCCGCGATTTCGTCCGCGTTCTGGATGAAAGGTACCCTATGCATACCCTATGTCCTTTCTGGTGTCCCTGATAACGTGTATGCAAAATTTCATTGAAATCCATTCAGCAGTTTTTGCGTGAAAGAGTTACAAACATCCATACATACATCCATACATCCAAACAAACTTTCGCATTTATAATATTAGTAGGATCTAGCGTTGTTCATCGGATTAGAGTTAAAATGATGAATAAAGTTATTTTTTTTTAAACAAAGCAATCAGTTATATCAAAAATTAGAGCCAAGCAGTAAGTAGATGTTTAGATTTTAAAACACTAAATTTTATTTAGATTTTAAGAGGATCTAAAACTGTCCAACTCCTAGACTGGCTTGCAATAACAAACAAAGAAATCAAATGTAAAACAATTTTCGAGCTTCATCTAGTCTGTGCTGTTTGTTTTAGACATTTGAGCAAATTGCTAATCAGTTATAAATTCTATCGGAAAGGCAATTTTTTGCAAAGACTATCGAAGCCAATTGTATGTAACAAACACGAGTACTGAAATTTTCCTTTTCCGATAGCAGTGGCAGTGGAGTAGTGAAATTGTAGGTAGAATTTCAATTGGTATAAAGTTGCCCGTTGGAAGCTTTGAACCATAAACGTAAAACATTCGAACATGAGCAGTTAACTTGGATTTTGAGATCACTTGCTTTTTTAACTTTGCTTACTATGGGCAATCTATACACAACGCTTTTTATATTGCAATAAATAAATGTCATTTTCTTAAATGATTAAATTATGTAAAAGCTTGAAAATATCTGTTATTGTTATAAAAATAATGTTATATAAAAATATAAAAAAATACATTTTTTTTATAATTATTATACAAAAATCACAACATACATATAATACTAAATATAGCATGAGTTCAGAATCGTTTATATTCAAATAATTAGCTGTGGTATATTAAAGTAATTACAATGTGTATAAACTATATAATGTATAACTATATAACTATATAATAGAATAGAATTATATATTATATAGTTTATATATATAATATATATATTTGTATAATCTGTATAATGTATCTTCAAGTAAACTTCTAGGTATACTGAAGATCTGGTTAATTGACATTTTTGTGTTCGTGAAAAATGAACCGGAACCTGCAAACATTTTTTTGCCAAAAAAATTTAAAAAAATTTTTGGGTGGACCACCCTTAACATTTAGGGGTATGAAAAATAGATGTTGGCCGATTCTCAGACCTACCCGATAAGTACACAAAATTTCATCAAAATCGGTCCAGCCGATTCGGAGGAGTTTGGCAACAAACACTGCGACACGAGAATTTTATATATTAGATTATTCAGTTATAATAATATTTCAGTTGAATGTAGCAAGTAAGAGCCTGAAAACCAGTTTAACTCTGCCGATTTAAACTCGATCCAAATAAGTACTGAAATTACAATAAGAGCGGACCATAATAGCGTATCGTATCCTACATAAGTACGAACCAACAATGTACGCGATTACTCCCACGGTAGAAAAATATTCATCTATCATTTCGCATCGACATGTCTGTCTGTATATGTTTGGTGATTTGAGGAAAACCTTGATTTTACTTCATCAAGGTTATTTGGCGTTAGTTTTGATAAGAATAATTATAAATATTATATTATACAAAACATGTTATATTATGATGTTATATAGAATATGTTATAAAATACTTAGGCTAAAATTATATCTATAGGTACTAATATTGAAAAGAGAGATTTGTATTTTTTGTTTTTAATTAATGTACCCAAAAACTACTAACGGGACCGATTTTAAAAATTCTTTCACATATATATTTTATAAAGTTACGCAATCGAAGTCGCGTGCATAAAAACACTGTTTTATTACATAAAAATATTTAATAAATGAATATGTAATAAAATTCAGATTTTTCAGATTTTATTGATTTTATTTGTTTTTTTCTGCTAATAATTAAAGATGTGAAGAAAAACTTTTGGGTAGTTTTTGCTCAAAATTTGTCTCGTAATTTTATTTTAAGCAAAAGTATTTTTTTTTTCGCTAATGTGCAAAACTTCCAGTTCAGAATTTAAGAAAAGAAGTTAAGAAATTTTCCAGTAATTTAATTATAAATATATTGTAATAAAAATTAATTTGAAATTCACACAAGCAAAGTCAGGGACAATCGAATATAAAATATAATACATTTACTCCGTAAGTACAGATCGCTCGTCCAATTGAGCTCAGTGGCAACGGTCGCTCTCTGGTCACGCTTCGGGGTCAAGATTCTCAAAGAATAAGCTACAAACATAAACATCTGTTTTATACCTAATTCATTTTCAACTCACAGATGTCGTAATATGTATGTTGTACCTAGACTTAGAACTTTTACTGGTTCATTTATTTACAGTTTTACAACTTCGCCTTAGATTAATAAACCCTGATATTATATAAATAATAATGAAGGATCAATATGACAGTATATTCCAAGCGGCAGAAATTTCTAATGTGTATTATTTTGTACTGTTTTAAAACTGTGTCGTCTGTGTGAATGCAGATTATAACTGTCAAAAATTACTTTTTGAATATAATTTTTTCAGAAAAAAATTTTTGGCAACAATTCCCTTTCGCAAAAAAACAAGTCTTTGTTGGCTGAAGCCAACCAGAAGAAATTTTGTTTTAATCAAATCAATAGGTTTTATTACAAATTATGATAGGCTATAGTCAATGCTTATTATTTTTGTTTGTATTGATAAAAAAATTAAATAATTATTTTTCTTATACAAACTCAATATCAAATGTCGCTTCTGTTTGCTTATATAGTGTTTGAGTGACGATGCACTCGCGCCCTGCGCGTCCGATGCCCTTGCCCTATCTGTGTCCTGTTGAGGCAGGCCTGCGTTGTTTTTATTACATTGTATGCTACAATTGGATGAGGCCACAGGCGTGTGTATTAAAAGTAAATATATTGCAACACATTAAGGTGACGCTCCCAAAACGCTCTCTGTGGGCGCACAGCGCGGTACTGAGGAACACTCGCATGCATTCCCTTTCAAACACAAATACGGTTTGAATAAGGTTGAATATCGAATGATCCATTTCTCTGTTTTTCTTGCATAGAACTAAAGGACGTAAGTCTCAAATCAAATTTAATTTATTATGAGAATAATAATCGTTCTAGGTAAATTTTGTCTTGAGAATATGTAATAAACCTCATTTTCTTTCTATGAGTATTTATTTTGCATATGTAACTAAAGTTGCTTCTGAGATAAAAGAAAAAATATCGAATAAATGACTCAATTTTAAAAAATAAAAGTGTCGAGTCAATTTCCACTAATTGTGTTTCTGTCTTGATAATGACTAGAAAAAGGTTTAAAATATAATATTATTTAAGTTTTACATTGATGTGATATTTGGTTTACTTACAGTTTTACGGCAAACAATCATAATGTTTAGGGAGCGGGGCCTTAAGTTTTATTCAAATGTGATTCAGGAAATTGCATACAGCTTTACACAAGCTGTTACAACTGTGGGTACATGGATACTGCTATCTTTATAAAAAAAATTTAAAGCGAAAAAATATTTGCCTTTTATGTATTTTATTATCCTTACATATCTATACTAATATTATAAAGAGAGAAGATTTGTATGTTTGTATGTTTGTAATAAATAAACTCAACCGATTTTAAAAATTATTTCTTTTATACAAAAATATAAAATAAAATATAAAAATATGAAATATAAAATAAAGATGTTAGACGTTATATTACTTATACTAGCTGGCGCTCGCGACTTCGCCAGCGTGAAAAAAGTACGTCTAAATGTTTATCTACCAAGTTACATGAAAATCAGTTAATTCGTTTAAGAGTTATGGAGGAACATACATACATACAATACCTATACACTTACAGATTTATTATTAGTATTGATTGAAAAGTCCCCCCGCCGCGTCTGTCTATGTATGTTCGCGATGATCTAAAAAACTACTCAACCAATTTCCATGCGGTTTTCACTAAAAGAACCTAACCGAGGTTTTTAAGCGTATATGATTTGCAGAAAAAAAATCACCTGTGTAAAGCCGGGAGCGGGTCGCTAGTTACTTATAATGAACATGTATTGCCGTCTCTTTCCTTCGTGAATATGTTCTAATTTTGTCTAAGCAATGCCTCATTATGAGCAAACGGCTAGAGCGCCCTCAGCGCGTTGCTGCTAATAAGGGGGTGCTGCAGGTTCCTAAAAAAATTAAATCTTAAAATAACTGGAACGTTATGATAATGACGTTCCAGTTGTATATCTTCATCAACAAGTCTCTCTTTTATCACAAAAAATGAAACCACGTGCCCAAACGAGGCCAAAACACAAAGAAATAAAAAAAATGCATTTTTATAATATTTATTTATCCTTACTAATATTATAAATGTGTAAATGTGTATTATGTAATTCCGAAAAACACAAACGTAGTCCACACCTCAAGGCACTCACTGAGACACTGAAGCTCCAGCTCCAAGGCGGTGGAGACATGTATTCAACAGGCCTGACAATTGTGGTCTTCGATCTTAGGGGCTTCGGACCCTTTGGACCCAAAAGTTTTGACCCTACCTACGAAAAAGTGCCCATATACCCGCTACTCTTTTATATGTCCCGTTTGACCTGCTGTTATAAAAGATAGTCTAAATAGCATTTCTTCATAATTATTATATTCCTTATCCCTTATCCTTAATCTTACAAGTCAGCAGCACACTTGTAGCACTTGTGCTGTTACTTATATTAATGAACGACGGCATTCACCTACATACCTTTCAAAAAATATTTAAAAAAAAGTCTGTAATTCCTAATTTTTATGTTTTTAAATATATGAACTTTTACTTAATATTATAAAAACATTTTTTCAACATCTCTCCGTTTCAGCCATCAACTTATCTTTACAGTAATTATCAGATTTAGTTTCACTAGAGTATCGTGTTATTAAGTTGTCGGTCGTAATTCAAGAAGTCTACCAGACATCCAGTTTACATATCATTACGCCGAACACCGATAAGTGAAAGAAGTCTTTGTTCAACAATACTCCCCTCACAATACTGCGAATGTTCTTTGTATTATTTTATCCTTGACGTCAGTAAATGTAGTGTAGTTTTTACAAAGTCGGATCAGGATGTAAAATTTATCTCGCCGAGAAATGAAATAAGAAAATCTCCAACTAGCAGTGCTTGGAGACAGTGAGAAAAATGTAAAGATAACTGGACGTTTCTTTTGCTGTAGTTCGTCTCGAAATTTCCGTTTTACATTTATAATAAAAAGAAATGTTTAAAAGTTATGTTTTGAAACTTGTGTTAATATTTTTTGTTCGCGAACCTTATTTCGATTAGTTTATTGTGTAACAAACTCTTTATTCAATGTCAAATAAAATCTGTAACTGTACAATAACACGTTTTTTAATAAACCTAATTAAATCAATGTTTGAAATGTTATCCGTACTAATATTATAAATGCGAAAGTTACGGTTGTATATGTATGGATGTTTGTAACTCTTTCACGCAAAACTACTGAACCGATCACCACGAAATTTTGCACACACGTTGTATGGGACACCAGAAAGGATATAGGGTACTTTTCATCTAGAATAAAAGTACTGCTCCCGAGGGATTATCTAAAATTAAGGAAACTAACTCCTGGCTAAGTCACTCCTGGCTAGCAATAACGATGTCAGGCAATAATATCGTCCACATTGTATCATCTGTTTATAAGAGTACATATACCTTCCAATAATCCATTTCCTTTTACATTAATATTTGTAAGTAAAATATTTTATTATCATGGCGGAAGTGTACGGCACACAGGCATGGTGTCACGACTGGTGGGGTCAGTCATGAAGTCACGATGTCGCCGCCTTTGATGGGAATTAACTCGGCGAACCTTACTTGCTTTTAATATTTTTATACTTCTTATAGATTTTATCTAGGTACTACTATTTAAGGTTCATCACAGATTAAAATGGATCATTATAATCTATATTACTTATATATATTTTATACATTTAATTTTTATTAACAGATATATACAAAGTTTTACAATATTTTTTTTATCTAATACTTAATAATACATTTTTATAACTACATAACTAACTAGCTAACTAACTAACAATTAAACAAACAAAAATAAGAAATAAAAACACTTAAAAATAGTTAAACCATGTGCATGTTGGGAAGGCAGGGCGTGGAGAAAACTAATTGACCAAAAATAATAACTATATAATAACAAAATCTTAAACGAGCCGTGACATCAGATTAAATAAGAGTTAGTACCGTACCGTGACATTAAATATTTAAAAAAAAAAAACTATATTGTACTTGTTGTCTAGTACTTATGTTACCGAGTAAAAAATAACTTTGAGTCTTTAATCTCAGAAACGGCTTAATTAATTTTACTCTTAAAAGTCAAATTAGACGACAAAAATAACGCTTTCATGCTAAGCCCTCGTCTTAAATAAAAGGTCAATCTTCGATTGGTTAGACTCCTCAAGAAAAAATTGTTTTATAGTTATATATATGTATGGGATATTTATTTTTTTTTTTTCCTTACAGGTACTGGTCTTCAAGATTGTTCCAAAACGGCTGTTATAAAGGTATTTAATTAAAATTTAATTCCTAAATAAACTTATCCTTGCAATCATCATTATGTGAAAGCGAAGCGATTCATCTGCTCGACGACACAGATTCAGTGAAAAGACTAAAAAGGACTAAAGAAGACTAAAAAAATCTTTTGAGTTAGTTTAGAAATGAACTTTTGAATTTAACTTATTTGGGTAAAACTCGGCACACAAGTAGAATAGATGTTGTCTTGGAACAATATTGCGTTTACGTGTGATAACAGTTCAACAGATAGCTTTGAAATCTTTGAAACAGATAGCTTTGAATCAGTAAACTATGATTTTTGTCTTTAGTGTATATAGACAGGCTGACGGTCGACTTGATGTTAGTTTGCTGCCGTTGACCTATTACTATAACACGACTATATCACAGATTAAATAATAGTTACTATACTATATGCTCTGCCGAGAAAGGATATTATAGGTCAATACGTAAAAGTTTTTATTAAATACACAAAGTAATACGGTTATAGTTATATTATGTTCACGGTTCAATGTTATTAATTTTAATATTGTTTATTTTCATCACTAGCCTTAATTTCCTTAATGTGATTCGAAGAAAATGTTCACTTAAGTGAAGATTCCCGACGTATTTGGCATTTAAAAGTCAACATCATGATAATATATTTTCTCTCCACTCCGAAGTAGACTACTAATTCATTAATCATTCTTACATTATTATGACGTGCGAGATTGAAACGATACATTGTACCTTTTTCTTATAAAAAGACATACTTTTGCTTCTAGTTATAATTTTATTTTAAATTTACAAGAATCCGTCTCGAAGGACCAAATGTTTGAAAGATTTGATAGGATAGAACTAACTCAGTCTTTTTTCTGCAAAACAATGCAAAAACTAAAACATCTAATTTATTAACACTATATTTACGTTACTTACACTATACTTAAGTAATAAGAAAAATAAAAAATAAAAATAAATAAGTTTTTCTTTAACAATTAAATTTTCATTTAAAATCGTTAAAAATATTTTTCATTTTATTTTTGTATTTTATTTGTAAGTATTTTATTAAATCGCTCATTAAACGACAATGTATAAAATAATCCAATCATCTGATTATGGTAGGTAGGTACTCCATAAGATAGAGTCTTTCTTCTAGACACTCTCTGTGTAGAGTTTGATAGAGTTACTAATATTGTATTAGCTGATTGACTCAAGGGTTCCTGAAAACGATTCTTTTCACGCAACGGATTTTGGTGTTGTTATCACCACGAGTTAAATAATTTTTCATGAAACTTTTTTAAATAAAATCTAATTAAGATTTTTCCTAGGCAAAGCCGACAGCGGATATCTAGTAAAAAATAAATAAAAGAAATTTCGTTTCGTATTGAATTTGTATCGGCTCAAAATTGGATCGGCTCATTGTCGTCCAGTCATAATCGCTACTCTTTAGATTACGTTCTATTGTTCACCCACGTGTTTGCGCAAACGCGACGTCATGATTTGCGAAACGAGCCTTCAATTGAACGAAGATATTGCAATGTTTCAAGTACTTTGCCTTTGCGCCATACGTCTGACTTACTCGTATAAAAGGATTGAATAACTTTGTCGAATCGTTAGAGGCTATTCAAGATTGAAGGAAATAAAGTTGGAAGTTCAAAAATTGTTTCCATTGTGACAATTACAAGAAGTTAGATGATGAGCTATTCTTTAAATTATAATATAGTGAACTTCAAAATTTTACTATTTTTTGAACAAGTTTGTAATAAAATTAAAAAAATAAAATCTATGAAAGCCACACGTTAATGATAAGACTCAAGAATTTACCAACAAGAAGAGTTCTTTACCTTAAAAAGAATTAAGTTAATTTATATTTTCATATAGAATAATTGCTAATATTCTTGACACAGCAACTGGCAAACGAGTCTTTTACGAGTGCAGGGTATAACTGTTTTATCTCTTTCGTCGGCACTATATTAGCAAAGGACAGCAATAAAATAGCGACTTAACGTTTAAATGAAGTTGTAAAAACCTTTCTTTAGCGTTCTCTCTTTAAATTTAAGGAGGTTTTTTTTTATGTAACAAGGCCACTTTTTACTGATGAAGTCATCAGTACAAATTAGGGATTTTACTTTTCTTATTTTATTTATATAAAATAATTTGTAACTATGTAACATTTAACATAGCTTTACAAACGCGTAATTGAGCTTATTTTTTAACTTTACAGATACTTAGTTGGTTTTTATAACGTGATACTATAAATAATGCTTTATCAACTGCAAAATAATTGAAAATAGAGATCTTAAACCCATTATGTTCCATAAACTAAATTAAAATTGTAGTTTTTTGAAACATTTTTATCCTCATATAATTTTTTTCCAAAAAAAATTGCCTAAAGTGTATTGTTCGGTTTTTGTTGAATATTCGTTTAATTATGGAACAGGTTATTCTCCTTTTAGATATCAATCGCAAATCACGAATTTAAAGCTATTGTTTGTACTGACAGTTTGAAACGAATAGAGTTCAAGGTGATAAAGTTTTAAACGCGCTTTATTTAAATGTACGATTACATAATACGTTAGTATATTTTCTTCCTCATATAATATTATTATAAAGCATATAATAATATATATACTATATATATTATTTTTATTATTATATATATTATTAAGCCACAGTAGCCACCTGGTAGCCATCAAATGGACGTCAGCCTGTCTTCTGCTCTTTATAAAAACTACCTGCACGCGAATTCGCCCGAGTAACTTTGTAAAATACAGCCTATGTTACTCGCTAATAATGTAGCTTTCTATAGATGAAAGGATTTTTAAAATTGTCAAGTAGTTTTTGAGATTCTTTACAAACATACAAATCTTCTCTCTTTATAATATTAGTATGGAAAATAGATAAACATTTTACTAACTTGTATCACAAAAATGTATAACAAAAAGTATTATGTTTATCTCGAATAAAAATCTTCACATTTTTGCGTTCAAACTTTCAAAGTTTAAAACATCTTCGCGTAGGACAACTCGCCCGCGGGAATACATCGATTCACACGTGTTCCCTGTTCCTTATCGATTCGAGTATGTAACTCGATTGTGCGAGCAATTTTTCACTTCGTCCGCCTCCTCGGCGTTTCGACAACAATGCATACCAAACGAACTGAATGAACGGACGAATATAAAAGTTCGAATGAAGTAAGAACCGCGTCAAATTCGTTAAGCCGCCATTTTCAGTCCGACAACAATAACCGACAATGGTCTATTAAAAAGAGAGTGTATATCCCCACCTACGCGTACCATTCATGATTTACGAACTTTGTTAAGAGAGGTGCGAAACGGAACCCAATTCGATATCACTCGAACGCAGTCCCAAAAACGAATTTTTAAATATTTAAATAGAAAATGGCCGCGGATTAGTTTCAAATTTGAAATTGGAATTCTCCGATTTATCGAATTGTACGGTATTGTTCTATTTTATTTAGAAATAAAAGACTGTTTTTGTACAAAATACTATTTTAGGCATTTAAAACTAATTAATGAGAAATACTAGCTGGTGCTCGTGACTTGGTCTGTATCGTAAATGGTTTATATTCTCATTTGTATTTACTTGATTCTCACTTGATGACAGTAGCCACCTACCATCAAGAATGGACTGTCAGCCTGTCTGTCGACCTTAATATAAAAAAATTAAGTCACTAGTAATTCTTGTAATAACACAGCAAGCATAATTTCAAAATGTGTAGTGCTTGAAAAAATATCCTCAAAATTTAGTTTAAAGTCACTTCTTCGCACAATTTTGTTTCGTACGACCAGTACTAATTCAGAAGAATAATTCATTAATTCAGTAGAATTCAATAAAAAGTGATATAATTAATTGATGGGTAAACAAGTATTTTTGTGGAAATAAATTGAACAACGAATTTACGAGTAAATTGACTGTGTGATTTTTTTCCCTGAACCTCCAATACATTTCACATTCACCCACAATGTTATTGACTTTGAGAACTAGCGAGCCGGCATTAATTCACTCGCTTTGATCATTCAAACGGCGGCGGCGACTCCAAAGTCTAGTTCATTATAGTGTTCCTGTTTTAAAACTGAATTTTCCGCATCAAATTTGTTTTCATAATGTTCCACACATTTCGCCGTGAGCTACAAAATTAACTTTTATTAGATAACTTGTTAAGTGATTGGCTTTCGAGATTGTTCAAACACAAATATTTTGTTCATAATATTACGTAAGTAAGTATATCTTATTTCATAGATTAATAAAATAGTATTTTATAATTAGGTTCTCTATTCCTTAAACAAACTTAAGAATTAAATACTAAAGTTTATTTGACGGTCGACTTTAACAAAAAAAAAATAAAACTAGCTGGAGCCCGCGACTTCGTCCGCGTTGGAAAATGAAAGATATAACACTTGAGCAAATATAAAGAGTAATATATAACATAGTCTTTTTATAGTCTTAGACGATCCCTCGGGAACCATTTTTTCAGGATAAATATTCAATGAGTTTTTGAGTGTAGAGTAACAAACAACCATGCACCCATACTCATTTTTATTAATTTTCGCAATAAATTTATAATATTAGTATGGTAATTTATAAAAAGTAATGTATGTAGTATATCAACCGTCTGGTATCCATAATACAAGCATTAAGTTGCTTACTTTGGAACTGGATGGTGCTGTGTGGAATGTGTGAATATTTATTTATTTATTTATTTATTTATTTATTTATGGTAATAAAATACACTACATGTCCGCCAATTAAATTGATCACAGCTTATGTGAAACACATCGGAAACCAATTTGGTCATTGTACAAATTAAAATTCCATTATAAATATCACGTTGTTTCAACTCGACTCGATAAAGCTCTTAATTTATCGAGCCTTGGCAGGAGTGAATGAACGAATGGATCCTCCATTGTAAGTGAACGAACCGTTTATGGAGTGAACGAGTAATTACGCTAATAAAGAAGCGACATGTCATTGAACTTCGCGATGAATGGGAGAAGGCAGACAATGCTTTTTCATGTAACATTCAATATTGCCAGTATTTTCTGCTGAAAGCAAATTGTAACCATTATTGTAGATGTTTTCAGTTTAAATAAAACTAATTTTTGTCCGCGACTTCGTCCGCGTTCACTTTTTCTAGTTGAAAGGTAAGTACTTACCCTATGTTTGAAAAAAAAAGTGTGTGTTTAGCTCTGACACACGACTAGAGTTTACTCCTTAACGAACGACTATAAAATTTAAATTTTCATAATTCGAACACGCCGGAAGAACATAATTGTTCTTTTTTTACATAATATATTGTGTAGATGGCGCAATATCTATTAAACTTCAGATATCCTAAAATATTTAAAAAAAAAACGTACCTATAACGCATAAAACATAACGCATTCGCGTAACAATTTTGATTTTACTCCCATAAATTGTCATACCACTGGCTTGTATACGAAAATTCGATTTATTAGCATTTTATGTACTTTCTCATTTGGTACACTTTTTAAATAGTAATTACATCCATTCGCAAATTATTAACTATTATAAACTATCTAACACTTATTCGCATATTATACACTTTCGCAAAATATAGGTACATACATACAAAATATAGATTGTATAAAATGTCATTTGCCCTTGTACTTAAATTGTTGAAATTAGTACACGTTTAGTAAAGTCAAACACATTTAACAATCCTTCAAGGTACGTCTCGTTTACGACTTTATTATTTTATTATTTTATTTTATTTTATTTTATTTTTATTCTGAACAACAACCCTACAGCAAAACAAAATAATATACAATAGATATCATATTACTGCTTCATTGCCAGTTACAGGGCTCTACTGTGTAAGACGTAAAAAAAAAAAAAGAGAAAATTACAGTTATGTTACCTAAGCCTAACCTAATTAATAATTCTAAACAACGGGGAAGGGATGCGTGCGTGCGTGCGTGCGTGTGTGTGTGTGTGTGTGTGTGTGTTTGTGTGTGGTTCCATTTAATTATCTTTAAGTGTATTCGCGACGCTGCGCTTGAAAGATGTTTTGGGGAGGTGGAAAATATCTAGGTGCGTGAACTTATCGTTATAAGTTGAGGGCAATCTATGGTATACAGAGCCAAGGTCGTAATTTGTTCGTGATAGCGGAACGTGGAACAGTTTTCTCCTTCTACCACGCTTGGTCCCGGCCCGAAGCCGCAACATTTGAGATAGGAGTGCCGGACAGTTGAGCGCCCCAGAACAGATGTCGTGGAGGAGCGACATATCAGAGACTGTGCGTCTGTCCTCCAAAGTCATCAAGTCGTGACGCTTGCAAGAGTCGGCGTAGCTTAGGGAAGTGTGGTGCGAGCGGAGGTTGAGCCATCTCACGAACCTTCTTTGTATACGCTCTATTTGATTACTTTTCGTGACATACTGCGGGTTCCAAATCGGACTACCATATTCAAGGACACTACGCACATAGGCATTGTATAATAACCTCACGCAAGACAAGTCAGTCAGATCTTTACTGACTCGGAACACGAAGCCCAGATTTCTAAAAGCTCTGCTCATAATGTTATCTAGGTGAAAATTAAAAGTGAGTTTTGCATCCAGTGTTATGCCAAGGTCCCTTACCACGCTATCTCTAGGAATGCATGTGTTGCCTATTTTATATGTGTGATCATGGGGCTTATGCTTCCTTGTGAAGGTGATATGCGTACACTTTGATACGTTGACATTAATTCTGTTAGCAATGTAGTACTCCTGAAGTCTGTCGAGGTCCTCCTGCAACCCAAGAGCGTCTCCGAGATTATCAATGTTGCGATAAATCTTTTTATCGTCTGCATATAAGAGAAACTTAGAGTGCATGAAGCAGCTCTTTATGTCGTAAATAAAGGCTATATACAGGAGGGGTCCCAGCAAAGATCCCTGAGGCACTCCCGAGGGCACGCCTATGAAGTCGGACCTATGACCACCAAGCACCACCGCCTGCCTTCGATTAGTCAGGTAGGACTCAACCCATCTTAGCAAGTCACCGTGGATGCCTAGTTCGTTCAGCTTACGAAGCAAGATAACATGGTCCACTCGATCAAATGCCTTTTCAAAGTCGGTATAAATCACGTCCACTTGTCCGCTCTCAGCCATGCCACGAAGAACATCACCAACGAACTCAGCGAGATTGGTTGTGGTGGATCTCCCCCTAACGAATCCGTGTTGCTCCAGAGGCACGCCTTGCATAATGATCTGATAAATGTAGCCATAAACAGAACGCTCCAGAACCTTACTGAAAGTAGACAAAAGCGATATTGGTCTGTAATTTTTAATTTGAGTTTTGTCACCTTTCTTATGAATGGGCACAACCAAGGCATCCTTCCAAGCCTTAGGAAAAACACCTTCCAGCAGGGATCGGTTAAAGATTGATGTTAAGGGCACGGCCAGTAGTTTAGCGCAGTGAGATATGAACAAGGGAGGAACTCTGTCACAACCTGCTCCTTTGTCAACGTCCAACTTCCTGAGCGACGCAAGTACCCCGCCCGTACTGAATGAAAGGGTGTGCATGCCATCAGCATAATTGTTTTTCAACCTCACGGATGGGTAGCTTTTAGCGGGTTTTGAGAACATGTTGTGGAAATAGTTGTTAAACGCGTCGCATATCTCCCCTTCACTCTGAAGCTTGAGCGTTTCGGCAAACATAGTACTCGGATACCCGGCACGACATTTACGTTTAGCAGCAATGTAGGACCACAAATATTTTGGATTCTTCTTTATAAGTTCCTGAGATCTAGACAAAAAAGCAGCCCGACAACGCTTCTGTAACAGCTTTTGACGAGATCTGAGGAGTGCAAAGGTGTCGTAGTCCATGGGGTTCTTGTATTTTTTCCATAAAGTATGGACCTTTTTCTTCTCCTTGATGACGGCAATCAGAGCGCGACTGTACCACAAGGGAAAACGTGTGGAATGATTAACCGTTATTTGTGGAACGTATTTGTCTATAACTGCGTACAGGACGCCATAAAAAGCGTCCACCGCGTCGTCCAGCGTTTTCGTGTCCAGAGTACGATCCCAATCGACGGCTCCAAGTGTTTTATTAATTTCTGTGTAATTTGCTTTCCGGAAGAGGTATTTAAGCCGCGGCGGCCTCGCGAGGGGTACGGCGAAAATATCCGTAGCATCAATATTTAAAGTTGTGTGAGCAGGATCCTCCTTAACCAAGGGATCAAGACAAGCTGTGACACTTAAGGCAAAAGTGGAAAAAATTAGGTCTAATGTGTTCCCAGCCACGTTAGCAAGCCTATTATGCTGAGTAAAACCCAGAAGATTGAACGCGTTAACAAGATCGAAAGCCGAGCACTGTACGTCAAGACTGCCCTTTTTTAGAAAAATTGGTTCATCCGCACGCCAGTCCAAACAACTCAGGTTGAAATCTCCGGCAATCAGAAAGTCGTCACCCTCGCTCGAACCGACCACATCAGAGACCCACGAGCCAAGCCTGTCAAGGCGCTGTGCCAACCTTTTATCAGGCGGCACATAAGCCAATCCAATATGAAGCTCGCAGCGAGTGCCTAGAGAACGTCCATCGATTGTGAGCCACAGACATTCCACGTCAAGGTCGTCACGCTGCCATTCGGGTCGTGCACGAGCGGCCAGACGTTCGCTACACAGCAGCAAAAGACCGCCACCAGCGCTACGCGAGCCACGATCCCGCCTGAACACATTGTACTTACTGTTCGTTAATTCAGAATCAAGTATCCCCTCGCACAGCCAAGATTCGGTAATAAGTATTATATCATAATCTGAAGATACAACACTGCTGTAAAAGTCAGTTGTCTTAGTACGAAGGCCCCTTACGTTTTGATATAGTACACGCAACCTTTCCATTAGTCTAATGTATATTTATATACGTGTGTTTATAAATATAAATGCATTACAATACAGTATAATGTAACATAATATAATATAACATTACTGTAACATAATATAATATAAATGTGTAATAGTTAAGTTTAGTTTAGTTTGTTTAATTATGTTAACCAATTATGCAATTACTATGGACTAATTGTCTGGAAAACAAATAAATTACAATTATTATCACAGATTGCGACATTTCACATGGCAAACTAACGAAGCGAGCAGCAGTGAGCAGGAATGACAATGTTAATAGGTAATAATAACAAACTATTTAAGCCGGAGCACTGCAAGACCAAACGCCAGTTAACGTGCACCTTTACGTCGCATTATTATGCACAAGTAGGTATAAATTATTTATTTAAACGTGTTGATCTAAATTCAACCAGCTCACAAAAAGTATAAAAATAAATATTGATACCTTGTAGTTATTTGGTATTGTTTGTATCTTCTTTTTGTAATTTGGTGTACCTTATATATAAATAAATATGTATAAGGTTTTATCTGTTTAATATTAGTTTACTAATTCGTGGAAGATTACACTGTATTAGGTAACAGTGATGACACTGTTACCTTTTTATTACAATAATAATAATAATGTTTAATAGATATATATATGTGTGTTTTATCTTTTTATGTAGTATAATTGTTTTTCTTAAATAAAAAATTAAAAAAAAAAAGGAAAAAAATAAATTAGGTAATTAGTGTGTGTGTGTGTGTGTAGTATGTGAGAGAAAGTGAGTGAGTGAGTGGGTGAGATATAAAAATATAGGAAGGTCGAGGATTAATTATTTATTAGCCAAATTAATAAGGATTGCCAAATAATAGGAGTGTAGGTAGTAGGAGTGAGTGATTGTAGATGAGGAAATTAATGTTTAGAATAACGGATATACTAGTAATATTACGATGCACAATATACCAGTTAGGAGGACTATAAATACTTAACATTAACAGAGGTAGTAACACAAAATTTACTATTCAAAGTCACCTCCTCAGTTACCAAGAATGCAAATCATAAAAGAAGTAAGGAAAAAAAAAATATATGTAGGTATACAAAAAAATAAAGAAAAACAAGCAAACAAACAATTAATATGAGTGATTGAAAATTAACACAGCTAACAGAATACCACTTGCAACAAGTTCAGAAAAAAGAAAGTGTAGAAAGATCAATTTGGGTAGCAACAGGAAGCTATACAATTCTCTCCAGATCTTCCTCCGCGGTGATGGGTATATAAGGTGATCCCTCGTCCCTTCTAACATAGATCCTGCAGTTTCTGGTCCAGATGTATTTATAATTCCTGTCCTTTGCACGGTCTCGGCACAACCTTAACAACTGCTTGTTTCTAATGGTGAGGTGTTCGTTCACGTATACACGCTTCGGTTCGTTGCTCAGTCCCAATTCTTTGGTGGTGATAGTGTGGCGGCGACGCGCAGCAGATAGAAGACTGTCCCTGGTGGTGCGCTCTTTGAACTTTGCGATGATTACGCGTGGCTGTCCACTATCCCGGCGACGTTTGGACTGTACTCTGTGAACGAACTCCAGCTCCTGAGGTTGAAGATTTACACCAATTTTTACAGCGAGGCCGGTCACAACCTCAAGCAAAGACTCGTTATCTTTTTCAGGAATGCCGACCAGTTCGAGGTTCTGTAAACGAGCCCACTGCTCGTTTCTGGCGTTATCGTTGTCCAGCTGGTTCACGCGCTTCTCCAGGTCTTTAATACTATCGCGCAGTTTAATGTTGTCCTGTTTAAGAATCTTCAGTTCTTCCCTCTGATCAATCAAGAATTTATTTATTTGGTCATACTGGGTTCTCGCCAGCTGAGCTGATTTCTCGAGTTCTAAGAGAGATTTGTTGATAATGTGAAGCTCATCTTTCATAACATTCTGTACAATTTTGGACAGCTCACCATGAACCAACTGCAGTATGTTGTCACGGACGAACTCCAGTATGTAGTCCTGGGTACTGGTCTCAAGACCGTGTCGATCGGTTTTTTTGTTTATGTCGTCACACTGTTCCAGGTCTTCGGGCACTCTCGGGGAACGCACAGGTGTATTAGTGTTGTCTCCGCGTGGCTCCTTGTTATAGCAGTAGATGCACTTCCAGCCTTTGTTGTTCTGGGGTGTTTCAGCACTAAGGCCGACGCATAAGTAGTGGAAGTGCCGTGAACACGAAGTCGTGGAACAGGCTATAGAGTTGTTTTTTTGGACATTTTTATTGCATGCACTGCACTTACATTTAGTAGATTGTGTGGTACTCATTTGTGAAATAATAATAATATTTAGGGTAGACAAACGCGATGATAAAACAATACACAAAAATGAGTACTATTACGGAACACAGTCTTGTAACATCAATTGTGCACCCACTAGATAATATTAGCAATCGATTCCGTGCATTTAATATTAAGTTATTAACTTTTTCACGCTTGATTAAATATATTTGTCGGAGCGTAACAGAATAGGTGTGTGCAATCGCGACTACCCGCGTATATTGTTGTTTAAATTAGTTTTACTCAAAGTATATCTCATTCGCTTCATAATGGTAATGGTAAGACGGACAAGACATAATATTAGATCAGAGGCACAATAACACTTTGTACAATATTCTTATTTAGATGATGACGAAGATGGCATCCTTACAATTTACTGCGAAAGGGCAATGTAATAAAAAAGTTGTACACAAAGAAAATTGTGTTTCGTTGGAGGCATTTTGAACAGAAAAAGCGTTCGTCATAATACCTCCAACAATTACGAACGCCAAGGAAAAATGGAACTTGGAAAAATTTATCATTTCATCACATCTTTGAGTGTACTCGAGGAATTGTTTATGCGGCCAGCTTTGAGGCAATAACTACATTGTAAAGCCATTATGAAACAACAAACTCCCGGCTTCGCTCAGGAAAAATCCTACTTATAAATATAAAATAAAATAAATAATAAAATAATAATAATATTAAATAAAAAATAAAAATATAAATATAAAATTAATAAAAATAAAATAAAAATATAAAATAAATATAAAATTCTCGTGTCACAGTGTTTGTAACTAAACTCCTCCGAAACGGCTTGACAAATTTTTATGATTTTTTTTGTGTATATTAATTAGGTAGGTATGAGAATAGGCCGTAAACTATTTTTATACCACAAGTGATAAGGGTGGCCCACCCCAATTTTTTTTTGGCAAAACAACGTTTGCTGAGTCAGCTAGTATTATATAAAAAATCCTAAAATTATCTAATTCATGGTGAAAATCCCATCGAACTCCGATGAATGGTTTAAGAGGAGTTTACCCTATCGGTTTTCCAAAGCCCATTTCTCTAACCCTTCCTAATCTGTAACCTTTAGTCCTCGTATTCACTAGGCGATAAATGTCCCGCGACACGTGTCGCTCGACAAGTCAGGCAACATTGCGCGACTTGATGCTGTACGAAAAACATATTGCGGGACATGTCGGGCGACGTTGGGCGACATCGCTCGACATGTGCCGCAACATGCCGGGCGACATGTCGCGGGACTTTTGTCCCCTAGTGAATACGAGGCTTAATATCCTACTTGGTCGGCAGCCTACTTGCAGCAACAGTATGGCGTTGCTTGTGTTATAGGCGAAGGTAACCACCTCTACCACTAAGTGGACCGTCAGCCCTTCTGTCTAGTTTAACATAAAATATCAGGTTGTATTATATACAGGTATATCAATCACATAGACAATCCGATTTACAACAAAAAAAATATACAAAAACAACAGACAACTAAAAAAATATTAATAATCTTTAATTTATCTTTTTATCAAAATTTATAATTTTGAATAAAAATATAAAAAGAATCCTTTTTGGATTAAAATTATAAACTGTCGAGCGTACGAATTTTTCATCAAACTTGTTGCCTGTCGCCATATGGCTCCATTAGTACGAGTCAACCAAACTTTTCATCAATTTTTAAATATAAATTATTGGAAAAGCCTTTACAAACTCATTTGTACTTGTAATACGCGCTATAAGCAGATGTTTGTTGTAAAATGAAAAATTTTGTGAAAAAATTACTCACTAAAAAAATGTAATATGAAAAGTTAAAACAAATTTCAGCTGACAACACGACAGACGCGGGTTCGAATCCTGATCAGGATTAAAAATAATCAAAGAATCTACATAATTATCTGGTGATGTTTCATTTCATGTATTTTTTTTTTATGTTAAGGTCGTCAGTCGACCGGTCCACTTAATAGCAAATGGCTAACGTCTTTTTGCTTTTTGTTTTTTATTGAGCTTTTTGTTGTTATATATATAACAATAAAAAGCTCTGCGTGCTGGTCATAGTAGGATTAAATATAAGGGATTATAGTAATAACATTTTCATTTTTATCGGGAAATTATTTTTTAAAGCCTTTTAGAGAGAACGAAAAACGAAGCGATTACATAAATGACCATTCTTTTTTTACCTCTACACGAATTTTCGTACCAACTGATGAATACAATTTTTTTTATTTAAGCCATTTTATTTAATTCACAACACTTAAATTGAGTAGCAAATGATTGATTGAGCGCAGTTTTCAATCTTTATTGGTAGTTAAATAATATAGTGAATTCCTTTGTTCATATTAGATTCTTTATTATTATGATTACAAATACATTTTTTTGAGTTACCGAAAACCAGACATTTTTGTGACAGTTTTTGACGAGCCCGTTGGATGTGTGGTTAGAGTGATTGCCTTAACGCTCTCCGCCGGGGTACCCAGGTTCGATTCCAATCAGGGTCAACTGGTAATAATAGTCTGTTTGCGGGACTAAACATAATATTACAAATCACAATTAACCTAATTAATTAATTAATAATTAACTTAATACCTTTTTTTTGACGCTAGGAAATGCGTTACGCATACACACACCGTCTGTAGTCTTTGGACTTAATACTTAAAACTGAATACCTACTCAGTTAACTTAATGTCACAATCAAAGAAGAAATATTTACACAGATCTACAATTATATTATGTGAAGCGAAAGATATTTTTTACTCTTACAAAGTAAACATCGAATAAAAACATGAACATGTCTGTATTCCGGTCGGCGTCCGTCCTTTTCGTTTTCTACGCAACGCATAACCCTTTCCCTTTCGCGGTAACCGGTTATGTTAACTCTTGCGCATGCGGTGTTATACCTACGTGTCGACATTCATTTGTTCCTACGACAATTTTACGTCGTAGCCGGCT
Organism: Synanthedon tipuliformis; assembly: GCA_947623395.1. Taxonomy (NCBI): domain Eukaryota; kingdom Metazoa; phylum Arthropoda; class Insecta; order Lepidoptera; family Sesiidae; genus Synanthedon; species Synanthedon tipuliformis. The sequence goes on along the minus strand of OX392428.1, from coordinate 3,869,488 downwards.
AGACAGATGTTTCTACAACATGTTATAGTCTGTTGGTGTAGGTTTTGTATCGTAATTTATTAACTACTTTGCGCCTGCAACTTTGTAAGCGTTTTATTTCGGTATTCGGATTAGCAATGACGATCATAAGAGTTTCTTGTAGAAATCCAATTGATAAATAAATATTTTGATTTTGATTTTGAGCATTTTAGTTTGAAAACCGATTGGATTGAAACAAACACTTAATGTTGCAGGAAGCTTGCGATATAATACAAGCTTTTGCGTTAATGAGTTAATGAGATTAGAGTGCACAAACTTACAGACAAAAATATAAACAACTACTTTTCTTCTGGATCAAATAAGTAGGTTCTACGTGTACTATTTTTTAAAAATTTTAATGTATGGACACGGCTCATTTACGATTTTATTATAGGTATGTTTTGATTGACATAGGTACTTACCAATACTAGTTAGTTTGTGTACGCTTCAAAAACTCGAGAATGGGTGATTTTCAGTCGGTTTCCATACATAATAAGTATGAACATAACATAAATAGCTATAAATTATCCTCTAAAAATATTAACCTACAACAAAAAAAAAAATCAGCGATTCAATAATACCTACCGTTTATATTCGCTGAAAGCTGATATTAAGTTTACCTACATAAACGAATGTTTGATCTGAAAATTTATATTAATCATACAGCTAAATAATTATATTGCTAGGTTAACATTGTATTTAGGCCTTTACATCTTCTGACCTCTTGTGGTGCCGCAGAATTGTTAATAGTAACAAGTGTTGTAAATTGGACTTTATTACTACTAAGTTAAGGTGCTTCCATGTACTCTACTACGTAGCCATGTCCATCAGTACATCAGAGTATACCCGGTCTGACGAGATTGCATTCTTCAAGACGGCATTCCAGGACGCAGGATAGTTAACATTCGCTCTCACTCGAGCTTGCTTATTTTGTTACTGACGGCGAAAGGAATAAAATACTCCCGCTTTCTTTGCGCCTGTTTTCTTCAATATTGTAGGTAATACTTGTTGGTTGCTTTGATCATGAATCGAAGCTTTTCTACACTTACATAGAGAATAATTTGCATAATAGAGATAGGGTTTTTTTTTTTAAATCTTCAAAAGAAACTCATAGAGATCTTTTGAAGGAACAAAAACAGTACGAAAACATTATTTTAAAGTTTACATCTGACATTTAATGATGATAATGACTTGTATTTATTAATTAATTTATTTACTTATTTATTTATTTATTTACACATGAAATACCTAAGTAACTAAATATTTATATTGTCCCATAAAACTGGTAATCAGTTTAACTATGGGATCAAACTATGAAAAACTTACGTCAAAATAACCTCAATTTCTTTAAACTAGCTATGTAACAGCTTTGTAATAAATCATTAGATTTATAAATCTAAATACCTAATCTAAGCTTTAAATTATTTAATTTATCAATACTTTTCAACTGTACTTAGCTTTTGTGTTAAAAACGTGACTAGCTATGAATTAAGGTTACATAAAAAGAAGCCTTCAACTTAATTGTTAAGTACTAGTGCCGTCCCTTTTTGCAATTCCCTTGCCTTCACTGTAAATATGCAGCACACGCTGTAAACGACCAACTTACCTAAATCGATTTTTAATTATACCTACATGGTACTTGTGACGTAAGACAAGATCGTTAACGTTTACCTGTGAACACGATTTTAGGTCTCCTATACATCTAGGTGGTGCCTGTCAGTTTTATTGTAAATATAGTTTATTAATACTACTAAATTTGTTATTACCATTCTGCGAATTCAGCTGGGTTGGGCTGCATTCGGCTCTGGTCACTTTTGTCATAATGGCTGAAGCATAGATAAATGATTGGTCCCGCTGCGCTCGACTAGATACAGCCGTCGTACTTGTAAAATGCGGCATAAAATAGTACGCCGAATTCGGCGTACCCGAGCCAGTCACACTGCAAACTGTCTGTGATGTGTAGGTGCCGAATGTTTTATTAAATTTTAGGCATAATAAAATACCAGTTTGCGTAGTAGAACTGTGTAAAAATATAATAAAACTGGGTAAAAAGTGATAAAAAGTGACGATTTTTTACACACCTACAATAAAAAGTTGCCACATTTTCGGAACTATTGCTTTTGTATAGCGCTCTATCTAGTCGAGCGCAGCGAGACTAATCAATTATCTTTGGGCTGAAGATTGAGATCTATAATCAGTGCGCCTTACCAGTAATGACGTAGGTATGGTGCCGAAATGTAGCCTCTCACGGCAGCAGGACTGGTCGACAAGTTCAAAGATGCTATAGAGCAGGCTATGCTCGGAGTTTCTTTGGCGAATAGGATCAGAAATTCTGATAGGAGTACTGAAGTAGTTCACATTCTGAGATTAGCGTGCACAAACGCAATATAAATTCTAGCAAAACGGAGCAACATGTTTCTTTCTATAACCTTATAGGAATTACGTTTATAACAAACTAGCTTTTGCATGCGAATTCGTCCTCGTATCTTTATAAAATATAGCCTATGTTACTCGCTGATAATGTAGCTTTCTATAGGTGAAAAAATTTTCAAAATCGTTCTAGTAGTTTTTGAGTTTATTCATTACAAATAAAAATACAAATCTTCTGTCCTTATGATATTAGTATAGAAAATGCAACATGTATTACATACACAAATACGGAAATATTCCTCAGAAGAAAATCTTTGAAGAATTGATACAAAGTGATTCTATAAACTCATTTCGTGTGCACTCATGCGAATGGATCTTTTAAAAGGAAACAGATACCTTTGTCTAGAATACCTAGGCAATTGTACTGACATCCTTGAGCACCATTCACTTCGAATATCGAATGACTGCGACTGCCAGTTTCGACACTATCTAGCAACTAGGCCAAGTACGCTTCCTTTCTATCTTATAATTTACTATGTACCCGTTGTAAATAATGTAGGTGGTGCTTATTTGTAACTGTGTTTTTAGGTTAAATAGCCTTCGGTTCCTAGTTGAAGGAATTTGTTGCCTGCAGTTAAAACGTAGAATTTTAATTAATTATGATTTGTACATGCTTTGTCGTTTTCAAGGCGATTTATATCGTAAAGTAAAACAGTAAACTTAATTATTTATTTATCTATACTTAATCATAAAATATTTAAATAGTGTAAATTTAAATACATGAGTTTACCTAACCAAGTAACTTTACTAAGTTACTGAAGATCTGAAGATCTTCAAAAAAGTATAGGGACATACATACACACATCGCCTTTTATATAATATAAGATAGATATAGTGCACGATAATGCAATTTTAATTAAAACTTGTTTTTTATTCCAAAGGTACAGAAATATTTGGAAAAAGAATGTACTAACAGTCTGGTAATGAAAACTTAATTTTTAAATTGTGTTAAATACTAGGTACTTTTTGAATACCATTTAATATATGATTTCATTAATTTTCAGTAGCATATACTCGTAAGATCGAATGTCACCGTTCAGTATTACCTATGTCGCATTTTCTTAGATAGCACTATTTATTTCCTTTTGTAACTGCGAAGCTATCGAGATATTGAAAGCCTAGTGGGAGGTGGAGAAAAATTGAATGAACGATTCTTGACAATAACAATGCTGTAACAGACATTTTTTGACACACAAGAAATATCCAACTAATATCAATTAAAAAAAATGATTGTGCTTAAAATATTTTGTAGGGAATTTCATAAATTTATAAAAAGAGCACAAATTGATGTTTTAAAATTTTCTACTCTACTAATTTATGATATGATTTTCAATAGTAGTAGGATTACTTACTTACTTACTCCTCTGGCTCAGCGACCCGTAGTGGATCTTGGCCTCCGACACCACAAGTCTCCAGCGATCGCGGTCCAGAGCTATCTCGCGCCAGTCAGCTGTCACCAGCCCGCGCAGATCTCTCTGAACCTCGTCCTCCCAACGGTACTTAGGGCGCCCCACGGGCCTACGGCCATCAGGTTTCCCCAAGTACGCTTTCTTCGCTGCGCGATCCTCTCCCATCCTTACCACATGGCCGAACCAGCGGAGTCTCGCTGCTTTGGTTTCTCCGATGATATTGGGTTCAGCCACTAGGTCTTCAATCTCTCGATTCTTTCTCTCCTCCATCTTCCGTCAGCTTCCTGGGTCGGCCCCAAAATCTTTCGGAGTATTTAGTAGTAGGATTATTCAAAGAAAAATAAATCTGTTCAGTATTTATCCTATATTTATTATTTATTTTCACTATTATTTTCCTTATTCTTTAATTAAATATTTTAAATATTTAGATTAAATATTTAGATTTTATTGTATAAAAATATTTTAACAATTTTAAAACTTTTTTTTCTAGTAACATTAAAAAATATGAAATAAATGGTTCATAAAAATACATCACTGTCACATACACAGATTTACATTTCACCAAAGTGACTCCCCTCTGAAAGGAAGAAAAGTGAATTTAGTGAACAAAACGCCTATTTTTTCGAAATGGATTTGTGAAGGACCTTTTGTTATCGAGATTGGGAATTACATGGTTTAGTGCGTATTGTAAATAAATGTTGAGTACGGTGATTGACCGTGTGTGTACACTTAAAATGTTGTAAAGAAATCGTTTTCGCTCCTGTGCTTACTTATGGTTACTTACCTTGCTGTTTCAACCATAAGGAAGCAACAGCTTCCTTATGCTTGAAACAAAAATTTTGAATTTTCTTACAGTGCCTAAAATTTACATAAGTTCTTTCCATCTTTATGGTCGCAAATTGCTTTACCTTACGATCGTTTTTATGCATATTATTGTAATGTTGCTAACTGGGCGATAAGTGCGGTAAGGACCGGTCTCCACCGAAGCGGAGTCAAGACGACGACGAGATATGTAATAATACATCACCGCTCATCTCCGCTTTAATGGAATCCGGCCCTAAAGGCCCTTTAGGCCCGCGTATATCTAAGTACAATAACATTAACTTACACATATGTATTCAGAAAGGCACAGTTGACCGTCTTCTCGTGACAGGTTCTGGCCTAACTTATTATTTTTGCATGAAGTCACTCATGTTATTTTTAGGCACATATTTCGTATTAGCGATCGATCACACGCACGCCGAGGCTCTCGTGTCCTTCGTTCCAAATGACAGCTGTCAACATTGAAATACACATCATGGACACGTCCCATTACGCCACCGCATTTAAAGAGCCATAGACAACTATTTGAACGTTGAAACCGTAAATCACTTCCTGTCAAACAGAACGATCCCATTTCTGTACGAAATACGAATTCGAACGAAGCCTCGTATCGGTGCGAATAATATAGGACGTGCGAGTGGTGGCTCTCGAAGCTTTGCATAAATTCTTAGAGCACATATATTTTTTATGTTAAGGTTGACAGACAGGCTTACGGCCCACTTGAGCCGCCTATTCATGCAATAGCCACATGAGCTGCAGTGTGCTGCGGACCAAAGTAGGATTACGGATAAGGACGTGAGATAACACAACAGCACACATAGCAGCCATGTGTGCTGTTGTGTTTTGGTGAGTGAGTTGCTGTGTGCTGTGTTCACGGAGGTTGTTCTGCCGCCAGACGCCATGTGTGCTGTTCTGTTTTGGTAAGTGAGTTGATGTGTGCTGTGTTCACGGAGGTTGTTCTGCCGCCAGACGCAATGTGTGCTGTTGTATTTCGATAAGTGACTGAGGGATACCAGAGCCTACCCTTCCTAATCATTATAAGGATAATGATAATCCTGCTATGGTCAGCAGCGTACTTGCTGCACCTAGGATCAAATGGACCGTCAGCTTGTCTGTCGAGTTTAACATTAACAAAAAAATTATACTAATAATACTAATGGATAATTGGGCAATATGCAAGAAGAAAAATCGCAAGATTCATTGCCAAACGAACTAAATTAAGCCCCGAAGGAGTAATGTATGTAAAGCATAGGCAGATAATCGATCTAATTCTGTTTGTAAACGGTCTTATTGAAAGTTTAAGTGAAAACATGTCGCTTTTTACCTGACCGCAACATTTGTCATTACGTTCACTTAGGAGCTCCACGGGGACGATCTGTCACTGTGATAAATGACCCCCCTTAATGCGAGCCTCTTTTCACTAACTCGCTACATTTGAGACCAAAGTATGAGTTATTAAACGAATGGGAGGTTAAATTTCTTACGTTACTTTTACTAACGAGTTCAGCTACCGAATTAGATTTATTTTTAAACGGTGCGGTTAGTTTGGTGGATAGTGAAACTATGCACTATGCGTAAGTATTCAGTCTAATATGTGACTTCTATTACCAGCGGCCCGCCCCTGGCCATAAGGTAACTTATATAATACTGAGACTCCTGGTTTCGTACGGATGCAATTTCTTTCTGCAAGTGATTTATTTATTTATTTTATTTATTTTATTCTGAACATAAACCCTACAGCAAAACAAAATAATATATAATAGGTACCGTATTACATTGCCAGTTACAGGGCTTTATTGTGTAAGAAGACGCAAAAAAAAAAAAAAAAAATTACAATTATATTACCTAACCTAATTTATTAATTCTAAACAATGGGGGAGGAATTTGTGTGTGTGTGTGTGTGTGTGTGTGTGTGTGTGTGTGTGTGTGTGTGTGGATCCATTTAATTATCTTTAAATAGGATACATAGACATTCCTTGTTAATCGCTCTTTCGATAAAATATAATGGAAAAAATTAAATTTTCACTTCCTAGAGGTATGTATCATGAATTGAGTAACTAGCTTACTGTTTCCAAAGAGTATACAGAAAATAAGTCCAGGCTTAATTAAATATTTCTTTGTACATTGCAGTTTGCTGCAGTAGGTTTTCTTTGTTCGTTGCAACATTGAATAAAATATGAGTTACCTACAGTTTCCAAAAGCATGTTTGAAATTAATTTTTTAAAGTGGAAAAAATGCAGGTATTTGAAATAATAATTTTTAGTGAAGAATATTAAATAATGAAGTAAATACATGTGTATTATTTAAAATATATTAAATAATAGAGTAAGCATTTGCTATAGAATTAATCATCCAATGATAGTTAATTATATGCAAAGTATCAAATATTATCCAACACTTTTTACATGTCTACTATCCGATGTTAACTCGTGTCTGTCTGTATGGCTCCTTCTGAACCACGCAACGGATTTTGTTGCGGTTTTCACCATCAGTTACATAAATTTTCAGTGGAGTTTTTAATATACAAAACATATACATATACATTCTGGGCGAAGCCGGGTGCGGGTCACTAGTAATTAAATAATACAGTGATAATTGAATTACAGAAGTATCTCTCACCCGTGCTAAAACTATTTCTCGTATTACTGTCGTCTCAATGCACTTTTATCTGGCGTCCCTTTTTCTCCATTATCACTTCGGCTTTCAGATATATCACAATGTCCCTCAATATTTCCAAGCGGCTTCCTTAAGAGGATTGTCCTTCCTCAACATTGTGAAGTGCTCACCCGCCTTAATGCCATTGCATTAGAACGCTAAACCGATAGGACGTTTTGTCAGATTCGATCTGTATGGATAAAGGTTATTGAAATAGAAAGTTATTAATGTTGTGTTAAAGCTCGTACGTTAACCTATTCTAAATTCTAAATGTGGCTATTAGATGGCCATACACTAAAACGGTAAATTATATTGGTTGAAGTGTGGATGTATGGATGTTTGGTACTCTTTTTGCAATTTGGCACACAGATAGTTCGTTATCTGGTAGAATACTTTTTATCAGTTCTTTTTATAGGTTGGAAAGGGTGTCGGTCCATCCCACTCACAGGGCAAGGAGGCACCGGGGAGTTTTAGTGGGTATTCCCAGTGCCGCTATGATCAGGTGCTGGGCGACCCCCACATATCCCTTCCGCCTAGCCAGCGGTAGGGAATCTGTAAGCGGATTACTCCTCGTCAAAAAAAAAGGTTGAAAAGGGAGTGGTTACTGCCGCCAGACGGACTGCCCTCTCCTTCAAATTCTCCATTCTCATTCTACAAATTACAGTGGAATCAGCATCCAAATTTCCTGTCTAGCTTAAAAGAGATAAACACTATTTTTACAAACATCGTATTGCTTGCTGTATGTCTCTAAAATATTTAATATCATCGGGGCTTTTGTTTTGTCTAGATAAGACGACTTATTTCTTATTTTACATTCAATGTTTCTGACTATTATTCCCAAGTCGCAATACCAAAAATTAAACTTGAAAGTTAATAACAAAGGAAGACCCAACGAGACCAATTCCAACAAAGTTTAATAACACAACCGAAAGTATCCTCAAAACACCAAAGTCCATTATCTTCCGAAAAATACCGTGCAAAGGAGAATGCAATTTACATTACATAAAACAAATTATCGGTGTGTCGGTTGGTCCGTTCGTCGGCCTCTCAACAGGTGTTCTTAATTTGAAATCCAAATAAACGCTAATGTGGGTTCCGTTGGCTTAAACACCTCCCATTAGGGGTGTAGTGTGGGGAAATTAAGCATTTTCATTGAGTTTTTTTTTTTCAAGAAATAACGAATATGTCTGCACAATAAATTACAACTTAATTTAACTAATGCAGTTTACTGTCTATGATTTTTTAGATAACTAAATTTTGAGTTTCCAAATTGCAATTGATGTTAGTTTTTGGGCGCAGCGGCGAAATAAAAAACTACAAAAATTCTAGCTTTACAAAATTAAATACAATCAGTAATCTTATACAGTAAAAAACTTAGGCACACAAAAGGCCTTGATTTTCCGAAGGAAACCTACGATCAAGAGGCTGTCTGCTACCCTTTATAATATAAAAAAAGAGTAAATCGAGAGCTGCTGGCTGTGGATGGAGGGCGGAAAATCGAGTGTTATGGCCCTCAATAAGGTCAACAAAGGAAGCTTATGTACTGATGATGATGATAATGATGATTGTGATGATGACCACGATAATGATGTTGATGATTTTCAATTGGCGTTCAACGAATTCGACTGTGGGTAATAAACATTATCCAAATACATAAAATCTGTTGCTCAATATGTAGTATACCGTCAGGTTAAAAGTTATTTTACTAAAGAATTAATTGAAATATTAAGACGAGATATGTTTATTTAAAGCACTTAAAAGTATCAAAGTAAACATCTTGCAATTTCTGAAATAAGTTGGCAATAAATCTTTTCCCCTCCCTATTAAAAAGACAAGTCTAACGTCACCAAGGTAGTCGAGGAATGGTTTCACAGTTCACGTAACAAATGACGTTAGGGGGTGCCATTTGAAACCGTTGGATTCTCTAATTACATTTTGTTTCCTCAAAAAGGAATTAATTGAATTCAAATTACACTTTAGATTTAATTAATTGAAAATAGAAATCTACCGTAGCTGTAGTACATCACTTAAAAGAAATTGATTAAAACCTTCAACTTGCTTGTAACAAAATCTTTCAGTCTTCTTATCCGGCTGCGACTTATGAGGCTTAAAAAAGATTTAAAGATTACCGTGTAAGAGTGGTTGAAATGAGGATTGCTCGTATTCATCTTGATTATTCTTGATAACGTTAGGATGCAACAAGCGTTATATAAAGAAATTATAAATTGTTGGTAAAGTGATCATTTTTTATGAACCTAATGCTCTAGCATATATTTTCCATTAAATTTATCTTATCTATAACACTGGCCAGGCGTTAGTTTTTTATTTTATTTCAGATAATCCCTCGGTTTTAGATATCCTTTCCTGTATCCGTAATTCATGATTCATAATGCATTCAACGTATGCAAAATTTCATGATGATTGGCTTTTGAGTCAAGGCCTGAAAAAGTAAGAGACAGACAGACAGAGTTACTTTTACATTTATAATGTTAACTATGGATTGGGACTATGTCTGGATATGATGCAATAAAAAGTTTAGGAAATATGACTAAAATATTAGCTGAATCTAAAGATTGACGCTAAGAATCACGAGGAGGCTTGTCTACAGAAGGCGACCTTACAGGCTGATAAAGATGCAGAATGTTAATATTCAATAGAAGTTGTAAAGAGCACTTACTGTTAGCATTCTTACTTTAATATCAATAACAAAGTTATACTTACTTTGTATCCGTACCACGGACCTACAAGTTTCTGACAAATTGCTTTAGGAAATTCATCTGGTTCCCTGAGTAAAAGTTCGGTGGATTGAAACTATTTTGGAATCGATATAAATTCTCCGATATCGACAGCTAGAGTCGGCGTGATCATTCCGAGAACAATTTTGTTAGGGAGTCCTTGAAAAATTACTTTTTAATGACACTTTCAATACTTCTCTTGCTGGATCTCGAATAGCACTTAACTTAGATGAGGGGGATAAATTTAAAATGATTTCTTTTCTTATTACTTCTATAGTAGAGACTTTTTAATTTTCGTTATGTAACAAAATAAAATAAAAGCTAACAGTGACATTGCATTTCGTAGCTCTTTGGGCAGCCTGTATGGCGTCAGTAACCACTAGCTTACATAAGCACCGTGAAAGCACCGCAACAGCATCAGTTCTACGACCTATATATTATTACGAACTATAATATTATGTAGCTCAATAAAACATATTCTGCAAAAGTGAAAATTTTTAGCTTTACTATGGATTGAGTTTGACCTTCAGCTCATAGAGTTTGGTACTTTATTTGTATTCACATCTTTAGACATATAACTTTATAATCTGTGGATTCACATGATATGTAATACTTACTGTCTAGTTTTTTTTATATGTATTGAAACACTTTGTGATTATTTGAAAATTACGGGACCATTTCATTTAATTTGTTGGAAACGTGTTCTTCACTATTAAGAATGATCGCCTGACTACCCTTTTAGATTCAACACTCTAAAACATTATTTATTACTTATTTTATTCCTAAATTTTCCATTTACTTCAGAGCGCATTCGAGAAATCCTGATCAAAAATAATGTTTACGTTGAAAGCTAATCTTCTTTATAATAATGATGAAACACGAACAAAGGAAGGGGATCGGCCGAGACGAGAATTAACAAAGTTTAATGAAAATATTCGGCCTCCCTTCTATACAGGCCCAAACAGGTGTAAAAGTAAATGAATATAATGCCCAATATTGTTTGGGTTGGGGAGAATCTTTTAGAGATGTGGTGTGCATTTATCGATGTTTTTAGTTATTATACTAAAAATTAACATCTCAGGATGCATAATTATAGTACTAGCTGGTGCCCGCGACTTCGTCAGCGTTGAAAAATAAAAAAATATAAGTATAAGCAACATAACGCTTGACCTCTTGTTGCTATAACACTTAGGCGAGGCGTTAGTTTTTTATTTTATTTTAGATCATCCCTTGGGAACACTACTTTTTTTTTCTGAATGAAAGATATCCTATGTCCATTCTTGTATCTCTGATAACGTGAGTGCATAATTTCACGATGAGTAGTTAAAGCGTCAAAAGGTAACAGACAGACAGAGTTTTTTTTTTACATTTAGGTACAATATTGTTATAGATTAGTGCACGATAACGCAATCTTAAATTATTGTGAATCGTAATGACATTACTTCTGTTGTGAATTCTGTAGTATCTTGTGCATAAAGAACCATCATTTCTTATTCATATTTTTCAGTCTCTTATTGCAACTGACTTTAAATTGTTTTCTAAAGAAATGTCAGTACCTAATCTTCATTTTTATATACATGAATATTTCAAAATATACTTGGGGTTAATGTCTGTCTATCTATATCATACACTTACATAGTAAGTTCAAAAAGGAAAATATAAGACTTAGATCTCTCTGTTGTAAATATTTACAGTCAGTTTGCTTTCTCGTTTACTTGTTTTGTCATTGATGTAATTTATCGATATCGTTACATATTCCCCCCACTAAAATCCTAATAAAGGGTAACAAGCGCTGTGGAAGCGACCAGATTGGTCAACTACAGCTATACCTCAATAACTAATAGCACAAATCAATTTGTGTTGAGTATTATAATAAAATAATAAATATTCTTAATTTCTTTTTACCTATGAATGTTGGTTACAAAGCAGATAGTAATTTGGATGGCATGTCGCCTATAAACTAATAGGTTTAATATGTAACCTTTACTTATATAACCTTTGGTAGCGTCACCAATCACACAAAAAGGAATAGAGAAGAAACAGTATAAAATTTAAAAAAAAAATAAGTAATTAAAATAGAAAAGTAAGGGATAAGAAAAGAGAAGACGCTCTATTGACTGAAATGCTATTTCGACTGTACCTTTTATAAAACCAGGTAGGGTTTTATAAAAGGGTAGGGTAGGGTCAAACATGTGGGTACAAAGGGTCCGATAGGAGAAATGATTATTTTACAAATTTTTAACGCTAAGGAATCTAAAATAAAATCTAAATAAATGTTTTTTATTGAACCTTTTACTAACCCTAACTTAGTGTTCTTAACTAGTTGTTTGGCAAAAACGATAGAAGCATTTTCATTGGTTTTCATTGATAGTGCACGTTCCAAAAAAAAAAAAAAAAAATTATTTTACAGTGTATTTTTTTAAATTTATATACGGGAAAAGCAATTGACCTCAAATCTAAACTAAGTGAATATGAGATCGGAGATGGAGTAGCCTTTTCATTCTGTTCTTGAAGTTAAATAAACCAAGCAAACACTTTTTTCCCCACAACTAAATGACATTCACGAAAAAATGTTAAAACAAAGGGTCCGCCCGAAAAAAGGGATAAAGGTTATTAGATGTGAAATTTGTTGTAAAAAGGTCACTTAATGGAATAATTACACAGGGTCAAAGTTTGCTGTGTTCATTACCTTAAAAATAAAGGATGGCAGCTCACAGGGCTGAAATACTTTGGGGTATATTATACATTCTAGTAATAGTCTCTTAAGGCGCTTAGTGCCGTCAAATGGATACTTTGTTTATTTATTTATTCATTTATTTATTTATTTTTTGTTAAGCCTACTCCTCGTGTATGGCTAGATCAAAAAGTTTGAAAAAATATATAGGTATAATATGAATTATCAAAGTTTAGACCACATTAATTGGTACTCTTTTTGTATTAATATAAAACTTCAATATAAAATTAAGAATCTGTTGTACTTTAAATAAAGTAGCTTATGTAAATCAATCAACATTTTCATTCAAAACATTGATATATTTATATACTAATCCTGATATGCGACGTGGGTGTAGCGGGCTCATTCCGCCCAGACGGCCATTGACGACTTCAAGTCCCTTAATTGTTTGTTTATTATAAAAATTTCAACAACGACTCCTAATTGTTTGTGTTTTCATATAAGTACATATAGTCTAGAAGCCTTGATAGTCCAGCACAACAAAAGCTTTGACGCTGACTCGTTAGCCGCAGCCACAGCCGCAGCCTTTGAGTGTCTGCGCCAGTGCATCTTTTCGATTTCATATGTGCGTAAGAAATGATGATCGTTCTAGCTATAAAAGAAACCTATCACTGCGAGTAAACTTACTAGTATATAGAAATACATATGGGTTAACCAGTCCGCAGTGAACTATAGTGAACTAGAGTAGTGGACCAACAATTCTAAAAACATTAAAATGCTAAAGCAAGTTTGTTTGTTAAGTCTTCACGCATGAAGTAGGTACTTAGTTCATTTAAATTTTACATACACATTGTCAGGCACATATTTTATGGTACCTTTCGTCCAGAAAGAAAAAAAAGACCGTTCCAGTTGATCCCAAATGTGGCGGTGTCACCGTCGTCAACGGTCAGTCAGTCAGTCAGTCAAAAAGTATCCTATAAGTTAATCTAAGTAATAAACTATCTATGTGCCAAATTTCATCCAAATAAGTTAAGCCTTTTTTGCGTGAACGATAACAAACATCCATAAATCCTAACAAACTTTCACATTTATTAATATTATAGCAAATCTCAGTTTCATTGCTGACTAATATTTGTATATTATTTTGTTAAAATATCTGGGAAATAATCTTTACTTCATTTATAATGTCGTGTAAAGAAATTGCTTACTCTAATCAGTTGTTTGGAAACGAATATGCAAATATTAACACAAAGAACCGCTGTAACACATTCAATGGGTTTATAAATGCAATTGTTGAGAACTTTAAGGTTGTGTTTTTAGTAGCTTAGCGTAAGCGATTTTCTTCGTCTTTGTGATTGACATTCTACTATGCTACACGGTAGTACACGGCACATAAAAAAAAAACATATGATTTAGAGTCATACTTAATTTGTAAACTAAATAATATTTCATTTGATTCTAAGTTATTATATGTATATTCGGTCCCAAACATAGTTCGGTGCCTATAGGCAGGGTCCCAAACATGCTGGCTGCATTACCTTATTGTATGGTTCTGATCTGACCTAATCTGTTGACTTAGGTAATAGCCAGGGGCCCTAGCCAAGAGCAAACGTACAGTCATAAACGCTACGCTTGGGAGAAAGCTTTGTGATTGGTCAAAATTTTATGTGGGCGTTACAACAACCAATCACCGGGCTTTATTTTTTAAAGTTGTGTAAGTACGCAAAGGGAGCGTTTGCATTGGTATGCTGGCTAGGGCCTCTGCTCTATGATCGCCGGATTTGTCGACCAAGCGCGTTGAGACCCCACGGACCCAGAGATTCGACACCGAAGGGAGTGAGCCGGTGCCGATATCTCTGTAATTTGTTGGAACAAATAAATATTTTGTTATTATTTATTTTCCCATTGCTCACAATGAAACGATGTTACTAAAGACACGTCCTATCATGTTTAAGCTTCTGCCCTCACAGTAACTGCTAATAGCGACTCTTAGCTTATGACTTTATTATGTTTGAAACTCATTTCATGATATTATAAGCATATTTACTTAACCTTAACATGGTTTTAACATGTTTTTTTTTACTTCCCATTTAGAAGAAAATACACATGTTCTTTTGCACTTCTTTTGTTTTTACATTACTTTATTAGTAGTTCTAGGAAAGAAAACACTGTAACAGATTGCAAATACTTAATACATTTTTAAAATTTATAGCTTGGTCTGCAGAATAATTATTCGTCATTTTATGTTACTTTTTGTTTTTTGTATAATATGTGTGTATATTTAAACTATGGACATCAATTATGTCTGAAATAAAGTATTATTATTTATTATTATTAAAATCGATTTTTTTATTTGAAAACTTAATAGCGCAAATTTGTACGCGCTGTAGCTAGTTTTTGAAAATCCCACAGTAATCCAAAACCTATCCTATATGTTAATTCATGTTAATCCAGATCTCTCAACCTGTGATCTAGGTAATCTTCGACACATTAAGTGGGTTAAGCCGTTTCTGAGATTAGTGATTAGTGATTAGCACAGACAAAAATAGGCGAATATTCCAAAAACAATATTTTGACCTCGGTAACATAAGTACAACGTGTATAATTTAAAAAAAAAAATTAACGCACACGCAAACGCACACGCACAGACACCCACGATTTTATTATAAGTATATAAATAGATGATATTATATTGCTTTATTACTGTAATGTTACTACACTCGTGGACTAAGAATACGGGTCGATGACAAAATCGTCTGTATCTTGGAATTTAATAATGGTACATGCATGAAACTAACTTTATATTAAAGAGAATTTTATTATAGTATAATATAAAAGCTTAAACGTTATACAACGTAATTGGAAAATAAATAAATTTAAAAATTCTCGAATTTGGTAATAAATTCAACACACGCTGGTTTCATTTTGCTTGTTTTCTCACTTTTGTTTTCAATCTGTGAAATCAAAATGATAAAAGGCAGTCATTGTCGTCTTTCACGGTCATTATTGAATTACTACCATGTCGCTAACAACCGATGAAGGTACACATATCGTCACTATCCTAGAAGAAGGCAGAAGTCATAGAAGTACAGCGAAAGTAGTATGCGTGTCACTTTCTACGGTGCAGAGAGTCGTCCAACGTTTCCGAGAAACTAGGTAGAACAATAAAAGACCAGGAATCGGCAGACCAAGATGTACTACGGCTCGAGAGGATCGATTTATTGTTAGGATCATGTTCCGAAATCGGCACCTCACGGCTGTTGAAGTAACAAATCAACTTCGAGAGACCCAAAGAGATGACATAAGCGAACGTACTGTAAGGCCACGGCTCCAAGAAGCTAATTTGACCCTACATATACCTGCAAACGGCCTAAAACTTGAAAGTGAACCTCGAGTAGCAAGATTACGTTACGTTACGTTTGGGAAAACGAAGATAGGGTAAGAGTTTTGTCTTCTGACGAATCTAGAATATGCTCTATGGTCATAATGGGCGGCCAAGAGTTTACCGACAGCCGGGGGAAGGTTTTAATCCAGCTTGTTTTAAGGAAAAAGTATCGTTCAGCGGTGGATCTGTTATGGCTTGGGCTGAAATCTCTTCAGAGAGTCGCACGGCGTTAGTGTTGATAGAAAATGGTCCGCTAACTAGTGTCAGGTATGTAGAAGAGATCCCTAATGACCATGTTGGCCCATACTTATTTAATTTGGGTGAAAATTTCATATTTATGTATGGCAACGCTAGGCCACATACAGCTTAAATTGTAAATGAGTATTTTTACGACGATGGCATCAATTGCATGGACTGGCCCTCGAGGATCTTGGACTTAAATCCGATTGAACACATTTGGGACAAGCTTGGGAGGTTTATAAGAAATCGGAACCTAGCCCCAGCTACACTTAGAGACCTAAAACATGCGTTAGTGGAAGAATGGACCAATATCCCCCATCATCACATATCAAACTTAATAAACATATTCCCAATTATCTGGCCTGCCTAAGAAGAGCCTGCGGAGGCAATACGAAGAATTAATTTGGCTTTAAAGTTCGTTTTTATGTGGTATGTAAGGTAACGTCTTTTAATTTTTCAACGCAAAAAATGGTTGATTTTTAGTTTCTTATGTAATTTTAATAAATAAACAAATAGCTTTTCCAACATTTGCTGTTCTTTTGTTAACTATAAAATCATCTATAACATACAGTTTGAATCATGCCGCTAGCTATACTATTTTAGGAGATATTCTAGTTTTTCGTACCGACCCGTATTCTTAGTCCGCGAGTATAGTAATGTTGGAGAGTCTCTAAAAGAATACTTTTTTACTTAGATTTCTACAAATACTTACACGAAAAATTTCATAACATCAATGCTTAAAATTCAGACTATACCTACAAGATATGTTTAGTTACTTATCATTCTCCGCGGCTAGTAAACTTTTTCCGCAATTCAATTCAAAATTCTAAACTGAATTAATTCTTACGGTCGCGATCCGAATGTGGCAATTTACGCAAGTGTCTCAATTCTTTTTGATATTCCGGACGCGTGGACCAACAAATTCTATTCCATGGTACCACCGCGAATCGTCTGACGCAAGATTGGCCATTGTCAAAGAGTATGGCCAAACGTTTCCGGAGAGGACATTTCATACATGTAAGACCAATATTTTTGAAACTATACCCGGTTATGTATATTCTTCTTCTTCTTTAAGTGCCCTATCAGGTCTCCCCGACGTTGGCGATCACCCTCGAAAAGGCCTCCTTGTCACGGGCCACTCGGAACAGCTCTTCCACTCCCGCAATTCCGGTCCATTGCCGGATGTTCCTTAGCCAAGACATCTGCCTTCTGCCGATTCCTCTTCTCCCCTCAATCTTGCCTCCCATGATAAGGTGGAGCAAGTGGTACTTATGTACTTATGTATACTATTGTCCCTTAAATTAAAAAAAATACAGATTAAAAACGGACTGAGAGTTCAGCAAAAGGTCGTGTGTTTGGAAAATTTGAGCAACCTTAAATTATGTCCTAGGTATTTCAGACTTTATATTATTTGACGAGCCCGTTGGATAAGTGGTTAGGGTGCTCGCCTTAAGGCTTTGACTTAGGAGTCCCGGGTTCGGTTCACGGCAGGCTCAACTTTGGAAATGAAATTTTCAAATTTTGCTCTGGTCTGGAAATGTTCACGTCACCTGTGCACGATATACAATAAATTTTCTGCCTTTTTATATTAATGTAGCCATGTTTTAAAGACAGTCTTAAATTAATAAAGAGGAAATTAAGTAGGTTGTCTAGTAATTGACTGTCAGTTCTTCCGTTTCTATTTTTATACTCCATTACTAGTAAGTCGGTAACACATAAATAATGCATAGTGCGTCCTCCACCCAAACGTATTGAGTAAGCAAGGGCAAGGATATATTGGATTAACTTCCTCATAAACACTGCATTATTGCGATTCAGTTTGTGATAAAGTCTGATTTATTGAATGAAGATAAAAAATTTAAAAAAAATTTGAAGCAATCACCAAGCAGGACGAACGCTCGGCTGCTAAGACAGCAGAATATGCAGACTCTAAAGAGAAACAATCATCAATTTCTCAAAATATATGAGAAGACTAACAATCTTTAAAGATTTTGTAAAATTTCTACGGTTTTATTGAGCTGTGACATGCAAAATGCAATTTATGATTGATGGCGAAGATTTTTTTTTTTCAAACTAAGTCTTATACTTCTAGTTTTAGTTCTGCAACAAAAAGCCTTTACAAATAAAATAAAAACTTAATAAAATAAAATTATAAATAAATAAACCACCAGGGTCCCTGGTTATAGCCCTTGTTGGCCTAACAACCAGCAGGTTGTTGCTAGAGAATGGAGATACAATCAAAAGATAGTGTCGAAAGGGGTAGATAGCAACGACAACTATTTTATAATTTCACTTGGTAGTTAGGTAAAATGAGGGTGCAGCAAAAATCTCGTTGTCTTCTTTAAAAGCTTTACATAATGACTTATACGTAACATGTTTTCGAAGAGTTCTAGTCTTTTCTGATATTCAAAATGCATATATCAACGTTGTTCTTTTCGTCTGACTTTCTCTAGCGTATCAATTATTTCTAATTTGAAATGAGACGCTGCCTCGGATTGAAATTAGTCAACACACCCTCTCTTTAGAAGCTTTGGTCCAGAATTATTATTACTTTATAGCAACCAAGAGTTGTAGAAAATAATCGAAATTGTAAGCAGTAACTAGATGAGCAAAAACTTCGGTTAAAATATGCGTATATAAGTAGTATACATATAACAAGTATGTGTTGTCGTTGCAAGCATGTGCAACTATGCAATCGTCGCGCGTGGGAACACTTGCAATGTGTTGCGTAATCACATTGTGGCATATATAACGTTACTGGAATTAATCTTTGCTTGCTGATAACTTTTACTTAGAAATCGTAATCAATGCATGAAAATTATCATCTTAAATCTGTGACTAGACGTGCATTTGATATTTCTATTGACGTAAGGTTGCACGTAACAATTGCTAATAATGCGTCATTGGAGAACAAAGTGCCTAGCAGCTTCTTCGCACACGTATTAGCTTAAAGCAGTGTGAAAAGAGTCTCACGTCTTTTGTAATTGAAATTTAATTGGAGGAAACGTAAAACTTTTTATAATTTTTATCTTGTTATTTCTTTTTATTTTATGAAAAGTGCCCTAGACACGAACTCCGAAATAAGAGGGCAATCATTTATTAAAAACATTGTTTTATTATTATTATTTCTTTCCTTTAATTTTGTATTATATCTTAGTATGTATTATAACTATGTATAAAAATGTAAAATATGGGTCTAGTTACCTGAAAATAAATGAATTTGAATTTGAATTTGAAAATCGGCCATTTAATTCGTGAACAATCGGAGACAGTATACTTTAATAACAAAGGAGATGAAAATAATTAAAAGAGAAATTTGATATTGTGATTTATATTCATGGATAAAAATTGACATTGTTTTAGAAAGAATATACTAAGAATCTTTTATTACTGAAGCCGCAATAGACCTTAACGTTAGGATTTCCCTTAAGATAACTAAATGTGCCCTTGTAACAAAATGAGATTGGAAAAAATTACATTCCATCTCTTTTACCGTACCATATTATGTGTTATGAAGCGGTTTTATCTAGACCTACAGGAGATAAGAGGCGAATGCCCGGGGAAGTAACTGAATAGCCCACCCATTTCAAGATAAACTGATGATTCGCCACAGTACCTAAATCTTTTCAACACATCAGCAAGTTTCATTATTCAACTACATTTATCTATATTGATTATTGAAATTGGTGGGTTGAATAAAGGAACCCTCCCCGAACCTTTGTGTGAACTCATCTTAAATCGCATTTGTAAGACGTTTCTTCAAATCGAATCCGTTGACTTTTACCATAAAGGTTACGTTGCAAAATCAAAAAGTGTTATGTCACTAATATAATTCTCTATTTTTTAGGTACATTGATTATTCCCATTCCTACAATGAAGAAGTATAATTTAAACATTATACTTACGAGTATGTATGTATTGCCTAACTTTGAATTTTATTTCTTAAACCAAATGTGTCATTTAGGGCCTCTTTCATCAACTACAAGTAAAGTGTTGATTAGTTACTTTTATGAATAATTTTATGTTTTATTAAATTAATTATGCACTCGTTTTAGTGCTGTGCATCCTTCGATAGGCGATTTTTTTTATTATTTTCTTTTTAATGTTTGGGACTTATACCGTACAAACAAAGGTAGTTATATCAGCTAAAATATTCCCGGTGACAGGTGACTTTTAAGTGACGATTAGCCTTCTTGACATATGGTAAAAGAGGCCCTTAGAGATATAATAAGTCAACAAAAACAAAAAATTAACAAAACTGACGCCTGTCAAAAGTCCAATAGCAATAGAGATATCAGGCTTTATATTGCTTTTATGTTTTTTTTATTATTTTAACGCATACGAAGTCACGGGCATCTGCTATCGTGTTATAAAAAGGATAGCTAACTAACTGCAGTCGTTATTAGACACTTGGGAATGTTATTGGCAGACGGTGTCGCATTTTATTACACTTATTAAGTTCAACTATAATAACAATGTAATAACTGTTGCCTGCATTTTTTTATTAAAGTATGGCAGATAGGATGAGAGTCTACTTGATGCCACCGTCACGTATTTTACTATTTTTGAAGTTTGTAATTTGGTTCTTTTAGGCGCGTTGGCAATATAAAATATTTTGGTTTTTTTTTTGGTGCGGAAAAAATGCGGGTCCGTGGCTTAGGCCCCCAGTGGTCGACGCACCTGTGGCCGACGCCCCCGATTCTAATAAATTAAATTTTAATACATATAATTTTTTTTTGTGCTTTTGCACTTAATATTTAAAATTACATAAAACATTAGTGGTATACTTACATTACTTTATTTAACCTTAATATTTTAGTTATTAACAAACTTAACGAATAAAAACGTTAGATTATAGAATTACTTTAACCAATAATAACGAAACTAGTGATGGGAGTAATTGCTATTGGTATCGATTTATCGATAAACGACTAAAGTTTATTATGGCATTTGCAATAATTTTACGATCAGCAGTAAAACGTTCGTTTTATGATCGTACTACACACGCGACTCATATTTCAGTTTGACAGAAACATTTACAGGTTAATTAAATAAATATAAATGGGTAATCAGAATTCATGCTATACTAAAAATTATTGTTGTAAATATAATAATATACGCTGAAAAGCACTTTATCGCTCCGGTTTCTCCTGGTTGTAATTGGAGGAGTCAGTATCCATACTAATATTATAAATGTGAAAGTAACCATTGAGTAGCTATTTTAATTTATTGAAAAAAAAATTTTTAATACTTTTATTTTTTTTATTTATTTTTATTTATTTATTTATTTTACTTTTTTTTTATTTACTTTTATATATATATATCTTATCTCTTTATAATATTAGTATATCTAATATATAAAATTCTCGTGTCGCGGTGTTTGTTTGCCAATCTCCTCCGAAACGGCTTAACCGATTTTGATGAAATTTTGTGAGCTTATCGGGTAGGTCTGAGAATCGGCCATCATCTATTTTTCATAACCCTAAATGTTAAGGATATTATATAAACCAGTGTATACATAAAATGTACTTACAATTATATACATTTATTTCGCATTACATTCATATTACTCTCGCTGTGTGAAGCCATGTGAAGCCAGAGTGGGTCACTAGTATTATATAATTCAGTGTATATAACAACAATATACATTTATATTGACTGTTTTCCTACAATTATTCTACTGACTTAGCCTTTTTGAATAATAAAAGGGCGCGAAAAAGAAATACGAAATAATATATTTTTATTGTTATTATCTGTGCCAGAATTTATCGTCTAAAAATAACAAGAATTTATTGATAGCTAAAATCAGGTCGTTCACCTAAAAACTATTATCAGGGCCTGATAATTATAATAATGTTGAAGGTCACTGACTTTTGTTCACAGAGTTCTCATTGTTTAAATATCTACCTCGATAACATTATTCTTTGCCCGTGACTTCATCCGCCCCCTTTTCTTAGGTTTTGGTTTTTTTATAATAGGTACCCAGCAACACACCCAGTAACCTTGACAACGTGTAAGCATAATTTCATCGTGATCTATAAAGAACTTTCGGAGATTTCCGATTTTGAATAAACGAACGCAAAATTTTTATATTACCTACTAGTCATCACATCACTATGAATATTAAGCAGTGATAGATAAATGGGACGAACATTCGGTGGTTCTGGTCTTTGCGTCCTTTCAATTTAATTTTTAGATAATAAAAGACTGGTTGTTGTTCACGTCTTCGTTCGCGTCTTATCCCTTTGACATATAAAGGAATTTAATTTTTATATTATTTCACATAACTCAAAATCGTTCAGAATAGCTAAGCTTTAAAATTGTCAGTAATTTCTAATTCATTTATATTATAGTTGTATCAAATATTTTAAATAATTTGATATAATCCGCCGGTCTCTTGCCACCGTCAACGTGCCTACCTTAATGGAACCAACTGGCATAGCCAGGGACGATGGCAAGAGACCGGACGGCATGTCCCTGATTCCCTGGAGTGTGGGAAGGGTTCTAGTGTGGGACGTTACTTGCGTGGACACACTGGCTCCTTCCCACATTCACGGAACGAGTAGGCAAGGGGGTGCGGCCGCTAAAGCAGCCGAAAAATTAAAAACTGCGAAATACCGGGGTCTCGGTTCCGGATACACTTTTGTGCCTTTCGGAGTCGAGACCCTTGGTCCGTGGGGTCCCAGCGCTCGTCAACTTCTCAAAGACCTCTCAAAAAGGCTTATCGACACCACTGGTGACCGACGAGCTGGCAGCTTCCTCGCGCCACGCATTAGCATTGCAATACAGCGAGGAAATGCTGCCAGTATCCTCGGTACCATGCCGAGGGCGCCCAATTTTATAGATCTTTTTTAGGCTTACTTATTTTTAGATTTTAGTTTAGTTTAGTTTTATTTAGATTAATAATTATGTTTCTAATTTTTTAAATAATTTATCAATGTGTACTTTTTATAACATCTTTGCTGTAGGTCGTTTTTTGATGAAGATTCTTATTATTGACCCATGATTTTTTTATAAAATCAAGTTTTTCCGTTACTGTTCCTTTCTACACTAACTTCTTATGAACCACCGGAACCCAATTTTGTAATACTAATTTCACAGTCATTTGGGCAGCCCGTCTAGCGGCAGTAACCACTGTCTTCTAGAACAGACACAGAAAAATAACAGCAAGTACGTCTCGGGGAGTGAGTCAAAGATGCCAGTGCCCATTTTCCTAATCCTTCCCAAAAATAATAAAACTTATTAAACCATTATACATTATTGTAAATAGAATACATCCATAATTATTGTATTCTAATATTAACTAAGCAAACAATGTCATTAAGGTGATATTGTGGACTAATTGTTTCCGGCGATGTTGTTTTACACTTAATGGTCCAGTTAGCCTTTGACATTACCAACAAATTGGCCAAATTGATTTTAAAATATTCATCATGTTTTATCGTTAAACGAGGAGCGAAACGGTTTAGCATTTATTCACAAATGTCAACGAACATTCGTAAGTAGTGATTACTCGTGAATTTTTCCATCCTTATGTTTTTAATTTTTCATAGTAATCATTAAAATGTTGTCTGTCTATCGACGATAATAGAGTACTACATAAAATACTTTTACAAAATAAAATAGTTACATAATGAAAGTCGATTCTGTTGGGATTTATCTCAACTGGTATAGTAACATGTAAATTAAAATAAAGCCCAAAGATTTATATATCTTTGATAAAAGCCTTTATTTCTTAATCTTAGAATTTTTTATTATCCTTATACGTCCTTAAGTAGTACAAATTGAAGTCGCTCTTAGCACCAGTATATCCGCTAACTACTCCTAATCCACTCAACAGATTTTGATGCGGTTTTCACTATCAGTTAGATAATTTTTCACGAAAGGTTTGTATGATGTAATTTAAAATCTAATTACGTTTCTATGTAAGTAAAAAAAGTTACAATATTTTACAAACAAATCGCCAAAACTGTTATCGTCTGTCTGTTTCTCCGCTAACTACTTCTAAAATACTCAACGGATTTTAATTCGGTTTTCACTTATAGAAAGAGGGATAAATGAGGAATGTTTGCGTATACAAAAAAATGTATCCCGGGCGAAGCTTTGACTGAGTGAACGCATTCAATTAAATTATACAGAAAATATCTATAATTATAGAAGCAGATTTTTTTATCATTTTACTATGTCAAATAACCTATTGTTTATGAAAGTAATACTTTTTCAAATGACATAATATGTACCTATCGATAAATGAATTGCGCGAATGCGCGTCACTAAGTTTATAATCGTTGGGTTATCGCGCGATTCAGTCTGAGTACGTTTGGCCCGCTGCCCGCGCGTAACTCACGCTGTACTAAACATTCGAATCTCGTATCAACCATTGATATTCGTCGCGTACGGATAAACATTGAAAAGTTTTGGAACCATGCATGCAGTGACGATTTATGCGAGTTCATCTTGTCGCTAAAAAATATCTTTATTGTCGAAACATTTCGATCGTTGGAAATTTAGATAAAAACTTTCAACATTAAATTTAGACAAGTATTAAATATTGGGAATTTTTGTTTTAAGCTGGGCATTGTTTTTTTTTAAACATTAAGTTTAATTTTTGTTTAATTTGTTTTTTCAATATTAAAAACTTGTAAAATTAAATTAAGACAATTTAGAATTTTAATTTCAAACTGTGCAATGTTTGTTTTTCTCATGTTACTGTAACGGAGCGTGAAATGTTATTAGTGCTGTGACCAGTGTTTTAAATTATCGAGAAAAGGTAACATTAAAAATTATACCTACTTGTGGTGAGAGGATTGCAAAATTGTCTTGTTTAAATGCTTTACATGACAATAACGCCTGCGTGTTGACTCAAAGAAATTACAGGTAATTAATATTATTATTTTTTCTGAGAAAAAGAGACTGACCATCACTCGGACCATGTGATGCTGGGGGGGGTCATAGTCGCCTATAATTATAAGTAGCTTCACAAGACAACACTCCAAAGTTATAGTCGACTTAAAATTAGGGAATTGGGCTCTGGCATGTTTTAATCACGCACCATCAAATTTTAAATTTAGAACACTTAAAATAATATATAAGAAAATCTAAAAAAATATACGATTGTAAACCACCTAACTGGTTTTCACTAATGAATAGAGCGATAAACGAGAATAAATGTTTGACTATACTTTACTAATATTCTAAAGAGGACAGATTTGTTTGTTTGTTTGAATTGAATAGGCTCCGAAACTACTGGACCGATTTGAAAAATTCTTTCACTCTTGAGAAGCTATATTATCAGCGAGTAGTGCCTATAACATATGCTATATTTTATAAAGTTAAACGGGCCAAGTCGCGTGAAACAGCTAGTCGTACTAATATTATAAATGCGAAAGTTTGTATGGATGTATGGATGTATGTATGGATGTTTGTAACTCTTTCACGCAAAAACTACTGAACCGATCACCATGAAATTTTGCATACACGTTGTCTGGGACACCAAAAAGGACATAGGGTACCTTTCATCCAGAACGCGGACGAAGTCGCGGGCACCAGCTAGTTGTATATAATTTGCAGGTATGTATAAACCATACCATATTCTCACTCCTTATACTTTTTATTAGGGTAACGTCTATCTCCTTATATACCTACTTTTATTACGGTAACAGCCTGTCAGTCTGCGCCCTAGACGTTTAATTTAGGCAGCGGTGGAAATTGTTTATGCTAAGCAGTTGATTTGCATGTCGCTCGATGGATGGAAGCAGTTTTGGATACCGCAATAAAGGGTATTCCTTCAGCAACCGTGCTACCTCACACTTTCAATATTTAAAAGCATTTCTGAATAATTTACTCACTTGCCAACACCTGAATACAATTTGAAACGTATTTACTGTCAATGTAGCTGTGTTGCCAACAGCTAATAAAGGCCGATAAATTTATACGTTTTATTAAAATGAACAAGTGCAAATTTAAATTTAAACGAATATTAGTTTTAAAACAAAATGTAAGTGTTTGGAGCTTTTTAAAAAATGGTTGTTCAGTTTAAATAATTTAAAAAATATCTGTCACAGCTGTTTGTTGCGTAGATGAATAGTAGATTGTTGGCCTTAATTTGACTAGTAACAAAATAAAAGAAATACTATTAAATAAATCTATAATCTATGCTTTTAAAATCGTTTGTCGTAAATCTACTCCGTCTAGAAAACTGAAATTTGCAACGTAAGTTTTACAGTCCAGGAAAATTCACTACTAAATCAAAATTTGAGTTCCTTGGTGGCATTTTTTTTTCATAAGTTTCTAGAATATAATGTAATATCAATATAAGGAAAAAGTTTTCGAATGAAATTTAATTTCAAATTTTTATATAACTTTTTTGCCAAAATTATAATTAACAGAGTTAGGAAGGTTAGAAGAGGGTTGACTCTCTTTGGTTCACTGTGATTTTTTTTTAAATTTATATATCAATCATACCAAATGATGATACCAAACTTTACCTTAGTTTTACACCGAACTTGGTATATTTCTTATTCCCTCAATTTTCTCAAGGTTATTGTCATGAATTTTGTACAAGCTTGTTACATATGTACACATTACGTCTTGTAGTGATTTGGGGCGTGAACACGACTGACTCGCAATTATAATAATTAATTCATGCCCCCAGTAACGTCCGGGGGTGAACGCCGTAATATGAGCCGTTAAAACCAACCTTAACATTTTGAAATGAATGGACAGGCTTGCTTTTTGCGAATAAACGATTCTATATATATTAGATAAGCTATTTATTTAAAACTAGGTTAACCTAACCTAACATTTGTTGTTAACCTAACATGGATTAAAAATAGCCAGGAAAAAATATGCAGATAATTTTTTTTTTCAGTCAATTATTGTAGGTTACCCTAGACAAATTATATTATTAATGCGAAAGTTTGTGAGGATGAATGGATATTTGTTACTCCTTCACGCAAAAACAACTCAACGAATTTAACTTAATTTGGCACACATATGGTTAATACACTTAATACCTGGATTACTTTTATGTCAGGCTCCCGAAGGATCGTCTAAAAATATAAAGAATGTCAGGCGGCGTTATTCAAGACAAGTGTTATATTTTACTTTTTCGTTAAATATTATTTAAGACTTCTGGGGAAAGATGTCAGAAAAAGGCTACTTTTCAACATTCAAAGAGAGCAAACCACAGGTGATGCACCTACATAAAATCCTTTCGAGTTAATTTAAATCTGAATTTATCTGTATAAAGAAAAATAAGTCTCAAATACTTGTAATAATCATAAAATTCGTAAGCATCATTGGTCCTATCAACCTCTAGAATGCAAGGCACAGAGAAATGCAATACTTAATTGATTATGAAATGTCGTTATGAACCGTCCATTCATTTCATTTGGCCGTAAAATCCGAGCCCATTAATAGCTGTTAGCTTTCAATTTATTACGGCTGCCTGCTAAATTGAAACGTTTCGAAAGATGTGTGTAACTTTAAAAATTAAAATCCATTACCGAATTAGTTACATTTAAAAAAATAAATCATTAAGGTTTTTTTCTGTTACTATTAGATTCTCATTAAAGTTTTGTGTAATATTATATTTAGTTATAATAATAATTTTCTGACTGTCTTAACCAACTGTTTTTTCCTATAAAACTTAAGTTTGTACAATGAGAACCACAGACTAGGGGCTAAAATGGTAACCCTAGATCGAGTGGTTAAGCTGTTTAACACTGAACCGGGAATTGAATTTTGGGGTACCAGGTTCAATTTCCGGCAGGGCCAACTTTGGAAAATGAGCTTTTCATTCTGGCAAATAGTCTCAGACATTTGGGCAGCTCCTCTGGCATCAATAGTCGTTACTTACAGCCTTACAGTAGACAACCGTTAAAATTTTAACATTGATCCAAAATGTAACAATCTTTGTTCGGTAATAAACCAGCTTCTCATGATCATGAAACAGACATTTTAACGAGCATTTTAGAAAGTTTTCATTTTGTAAATGAATCCTTAGCCCATTAATAAGACATAACTTTTTTATGAGTGTGGAACTTTTATTTCCAATTTCCACTTACTCCTAATAGTTTTTCCTGTACGTATATAATATCATTTATTTTTATTTATTTTTATGCTGTACGTATATACTCACTTTTGTAATTTAAAGAGGGTTTAATTTTAGAAATATTATAAGTAAAGCTGTGTTGTTTCATTTGCGAAAGGCTTTAATAAGTTTTCAGTACCGATTCTTAAGAAGCATTCTACCTTAACTAAGTTAGAAACAATTTTCTCTTTAGAAAATGCGGTCGAAGTGCTTTTTTTGTTGTTTTTCTTTCTACAGTAATGTGTAATAAACGAGTTGGCACTAAATAAAAGCTTCTGTTGCCAAAGCTGGTTATTTATTGTTTCTTTCTCCCGTTGAAAAGGAGCATTTATTCCTTTAAAAAAGTCTTTGTTTCATTGTGACCTTGCAACTTGCGAGGACAACGCCGATTAATATCTATAAAGCTATGTTTATTTAGTAAGAAAAATTTCAGCCTTACAGAGTACTTCATCGTCCTTTGTAGAGTCTATATATTTCTCTTAAATGTATCTTAATATTCTTAATCATTGGAGGGTCCGTTTTTTTTTTGAACAAAAATGGAGTCTATTTTTTTTTCTATCTAGTTTATTGAGACTAAATAATAACTATAGTTCGCCAACCCTGGGACAAGAACCCTTTTTTTATTTATTTTTACCCACCGACCTGGGGACAGACCGGTGGGTTATGTCGGACTCCCTCCCGAGATTGTAGTGGGGTAGACCTACCGACTAAACCTCTTGGCGTCCTTCGCGTCCGCTACAGGCGAAGTTGAGAGGTCGGACGAACACTCTATAAAAAATATATTCTAGAATATCAAAGGAAAAAAAAAACCTTACACAATGCTCTTAAATCCTTTTACGATCTATTGAGATTTGGTTTTCCAGAAATAAACGACCCCAATTTCCTCGCATTCCCAAGCGTTTTCTTTGCGATACCAAAGGGAATCATTAAGAAGTACTTGAACGCATCAACCTCTCTTGTACAGATTGCCCTGTAGACTCCCCAGGTCCACTAGAGGCTTCTCGTAACCCCTGGCTAACTTGATATCACAGAAATTGTAAAGAATAACATTTATTAGCGGAGAATCCTCTTGAGTATTTTAATAATTCATAACAAAATTTTATGATTTTAATGCGAAAGTTACTCTTGTTAGGCAATATGACTTTTATCTTTTACTAACTGGTGTCCGCGACTTTGTCCGGACTTAAAATATATAAAGCAATATAACGTTTCACATACATTGACGCCTGACTTTATACTTTTGCCAAGCTTTGGATCTTTTTTAGATAGCTGGTGTCCGCGGCTTCGTCCGCGTGAAATATTTAGCGTATGTCTATCCTGAAACTGTTGGTTTCAGGATAGACATACGCTACATTACCTCCTACATACAAACAAATATACAATTTATAATATTAGTATAGATAGATAGTATAAATTATGGCATCCGCCTGTTCATACCTTTAAAAAAGCAACAAAAAGTCAAGCTTGTTCTGAGCCAATCATAAGTTTATCTAATCTCTTTCTAACTATCTATCTATAAAAGGTATGTTTTTTTTTATGCAAATAATATATTACTTATGTATATCTATATATATGTGTCATAACCTGACAACACTGTACTAGGCTGGCAACCCCTGCCATGTTAAATCACTATGTCATTTATCATCTACTGTCAAATATGATGTAAACGTGTTAAGTAAAATACAAAAAGGAAAATAAATCAAACGAACTCGTAATCAATTAATTTGCGTGTTTTATTGCGAAATATAATAATATGTATAGATAGATTTATTCCTACTCTAAAACGTAAGGATTTTTTTTTTAAATAGGTTGCATAACGTAGCACACCTAAAATTGCTTTCATTCAATACTAAAATTGCTTAAATTCAATTGTAGATGTGGATCTAGCACATGATAAAATAGCGGGAATCAGTAAATTGGCAGATATAAATGATTCGTGGTGCCAAATAGTCCAATACCGAAGCTACGATCTATACGGCGATCTACGAAAGACTTCACTTTATGATTTCTACAAAATAAATTTCACTTTATTACCACATGAATATGTTATTACAAATTTCAGTTCTCTATAAAGTCTGTATCGCCGTATTTAAACTCGACAAATAAAGTGCTTTATCACCCTAAGATTGAACATTGTTTGTATGTTGTAGAATGATAAGGTCTGTTTTCCTTTGAAAATTCAAAGTGACAATTTCTATTGCTATCTTTATTAGCGATGACAAATTACGTCAACCAGTAATCAATACCTATTTCAAATCTAAGCCTTAGCGAATTTTGAAATGAATAGAATTTGTAATAGAAACTGATAAAGCACTTTTCTTGTCTGATTTACCTACATTTTATTTTGAATCACTCATTTCTAATCTTCCTATCACTTGCTCAATGAAGACTTTTAATATATAGTCTCATTAAGGCAGAGCTAATAGATAGTCCACATAACGTGTCCCATTACGCACAGATATATTTACCCTCTTAAATATAGCATGCTGTGCAAATCTCAATATAGCTCAAATATGATCAACTTTGAGTACTTAACTAAAGGTAAAACAAAATTAACGTTGACATCAAACACTGATCAAAAACTGGTCTTTGAAGTATTTTGGACAAAAGAAATCAACAAATAGTTTCCTTAACCGAGTTGCCAACCTTTTTCTTTGGTATGTCCTTACTGAGGTCTAACTTATATCGGTTTCCTACAGTTTCACTATTTAACAAGTCGCATCCATCTGAATTTTCATATTTGTAAATCCTATTACAACTTCGTCAAGCTTGTTCTGAGCAAATGTACTTATTTGTACGCAAACAAAATAGAAGATGTTACAATAAATAAAATTTAACGTTACATAGGTAGGTATACATTATCTTTGAACCAAAAGAAACTAATTTGTCAATGGCAAACATTTTGACTTAATGAAATTACTTTAAAACAATGTCGAAGTCAAGCAATTACTTTAAGTGCCTGCTAAAGAGCCTGCGATTTGCCCTTGTTATTCCGAAATATTTCAATTGTCAGACATCAAAAGGTCGCTTCAATAGTCTTTACGGTAAATTAATCCTTAATTGCTTTCACCGTGATAAAAGGAAAAACGATGCATCAATACATATAGGTATTATAAAACAAAAGTCCCTCTCTGTATATCTGTTTCTCCGCATAGTTATTTTAAATCATTCATCGCATTATGATACAGTTTTCCCTACTGGAAATCGTGATAAACTAATTATTTCTAATCGGCCTTACTAAGCCAATGCAACAAAATGATGAGCAACGAATGTTAATCGTCATTACATCGTTGACATCAGAGACAGACGGCCATAAGTATCTGTCTGTTTTAAAATGATAAAAGTTCAAAATACGAATATATGGCATAACCTCAGAAAAAGCTCGAGATGGTGAGCTTTGAAAAAACTATATAAACGCACTATGAGATGACATTATGCTATCAAATTTACTGAGAATTTTGGAGATCCGTGTACTTAGTCTTCTGGTACACATAGAAGGTTTTTTATCGATTCTAATCTCTTAAGACTTTCGGTTCTAGGAGTTCTATATCAATTATCTAAATATAATAAATAAATTATTTATTTATTTATTCATAATTTTGACAATTTTAAGGCTAATAATATAATATAATACATGTAAAATGATAATACTAAAAACCACTGAGGTTTAATATTCTTGCCAATTCTATACTACTATTATGGATGATTAAATTTGTTCTACAGAAAATGTCTTCATTGCGAGTTTTGTAATTCAAAGACTCCAGGAAAAGCTCCTTAAGGAGTCAGAACTCAGACGCAGTAGGTAAAGCTCTATCCATAGCATACCTAATTGATACTAAGTCCTATACAGACAAAGACAAAAGGAGTCACATTTAATTCAACGTCGAATACGGCAAAAGTGTTAACTTTTTCCAAAAGCCGATTATTACAGCAAGAGTCATATTATCAATAATATGTTGGTAACTTTTTATATATTTTTCCAAATGAGCTTTTAAGTGGAGTTACGTAGGAATAAATGTGAAATAAGGGGTTGGTTAATAAAATCCTCACATTTCTGTCAGAGGTAATGACACTCGAAAAGCAATCTTGTAAGTCCGAGTGTTCTGGCTCTTAACGTTTTTGGCTGTGTGGTACAAGGCATAAATGACATCAGTAATTTTTAACGCCCGACGCAAAACAAGTTTAAGTTAACACAGCTTAGTTAAGTTATAACTATAACTGTGTATCTGTTTATCTATCTATGGCATAATATCCCCCAAACGGATGGTCCGATTTTGATCCGTATTTATTTATTTGAAAGCTGACGTGATTGAGATGGTTCTTAGCTATAATTTATGAAGATTTGCTCATTCATTTGAAGATCATCAGATCATTTCTAGTTGATGAAGGGATTTCTAAACTCCAACAGGTTCAATTGATTTGAAATTTGTTGTCGGTAAGTACTTACCGTTACATAGTTTGTATTTCCATGACATGTCATGGTAACCTTAACCATGACGTGGTATTTTAAAAATCAGTCTTCTAATTATTATCATAACATAAGTAAAATTTCTATTTGAAATCTATAATATTATAAGCTGAAGAGTTTGTTTGTTTGAACGCGTTAATCTCAGGAACTACTGGTTCGAATTTGTGTTGGATAGATCATTTATCGAGGAAGGCTTTAGGCTATTTAACATCACGTTGCGACTAATAGGAGCGAAGAAACAGTCGAAAATGTGGAAAAAACGGGGGAAATTATTCATCTTTGAGGGTTTCCGTTGCGTGCGCTGCGAAAACCGTTCGAGATACCCAAATGATTCCCAAAATAACTATTCCACGCGGACGAAGTCGCGAACACCAGTAGTAAATTATAAAAGGCGTATTTTTTTTTTTTAAAATTGGACCATAGAATTAAGGAAGTACTACAGAACGTTTTGCGCAATCGCTTTAGATTTCAGAGTTCGTTCGCCACCATTTTAGATTAAATGTTTTTTCCATTGATTTTTATGATAAAAGGTTTTAAGGGCTATGAATTATTTATTCTTGTTGCGCTTCGCATAAAATAAAGTCGCTTCGCACCGTCTGTCCCTCTGTACGCTTAGATCTTTTAAAATACACAACGAATTTCGATGCGGTTTTCACTAATGGAAAGAACCTTAAACGAGGGAGAAAAAAATTGCATCCGTACTAAGCCGTGAAAGGATAGCGATCCTAACATATGTTACAAAATAAACCTATGTTCCAAATTTCAGCTTTCTAGACTCACGCAATT
Organism: Synanthedon tipuliformis; assembly: GCA_947623395.1. NCBI lineage: Eukaryota > Metazoa > Arthropoda > Insecta > Lepidoptera > Sesiidae > Synanthedon > Synanthedon tipuliformis. The sequence goes on along the minus strand of OX392428.1, from coordinate 3,835,772 downwards.
TTTGAAGAATTTGAACTTGCTCCTGTCGTGTCAAACCGAGACTAGCTCATTGCTCTAGGTATAGCTCTAGGTATTGATCTATAGTACTACTAATATTTTTGAGTGAGGAAACTGTTTCTAACACTTTATTTCTATTTTAAATCGGATTTCTGTTATTCTCACTAACATTGTAATATTATTACACTGGCTATTTAGTATTCCGTGTTACAATTTCTTAAATAACCCGATCCGTTCTAATGCTGTAGCCTGCACATTGGCAGTGTTATCGCGCTCTCAAGTAACTGTTATAGTTCTCGGCAGCAATTCTCTAGCATTGTTGTTTGCTCCACAATATCCTTGAAAGCCTCGGGTACTGTTACGTAGTTGTACTTCTAATTTAATAAATTCCATACATGTGTATTTCGTATTTGTATTTCCTGCCTCTAAATTTTGGACTGTTGTTTTAGAATATTGAACGCTACGAAGACAACTAAATTAAATTGAATGAATTGAGTATTGAGTAGCACATCTCTATATCTATCGCGACTATCTAGAATCTAGATAGATAGTCGCGCTATTCAATATGTTTCATTTTTACTAAATTATCAGCGTTTAAAAACTCCATTGTTCTGTCCTTATGCGAATAAATCTAAAATTTTATTACGGCCCATCTAAACAGATATAGCAGTTAAGATGTGGAATTTCAGAAGAATTTAGTGAGATATAGTGAGATTTTTGAATTTGTAAAAAATCTTCTTAAACATAAAAAAAAGTTCGAATGTTATATGGATACGCTTCAATGTAAGTGTAGTACAATCGCATTATTTGTAGAACAATGTTGCTGACTAGAATGTCTCGAATGTCATCACTGATCGAAGTATTTCGAAGTTTCTCTTAAAATTCTTAAAGTTCTTTCTTCTTAAAATTCTTAAACTCTTAAAGTTTGCGAGGATGGATGTATGATTTTTACTCTTTTATCCAAAAACAGCTCAACGGATTTGGATTAAATTTGACACACATACAGTTTATAATCTCGATTAACTTATATCTACTATTATCTACTACTATTATCTAAGTAGGATACTTATTATCCTGAAAAAATATTAAAAAATCGCCTAAAAATTTAAAAAAGATGGCACCACCGTCGTCGTGGCTGCACCATTGTTACAGTCACAGCGATAAAGATTTCAGATATTTTCTCAGGTTATATTTTGCATTTTCCAACGCGGACGAAGTCGTGGGCACGAGCTACTAATTAAAAGTTCTAAAATGAATATTTTGCTTCTAATTTAATAACCTTCAAAAATGGATATTACCTTTTCTTAGAACTCTCATCAATGTAGGTAGAGGCTCTCGGCTGAATGAACGTTGTTCAAACATGGTAGCCATTACGGACATTCTGTTAACAGGAGCTAATTTGAGCCGTCAACATGTATAGTACCAATTTAGAGTATTAGAGCTGCTTTCTAAGCGTTAACAAACACCCGTGTTGGTTTACTTTAAGGTGAGTGCATTTTTGCTAAAATATATAGTGTTTATATCCAGTCTTCACGTTAAGTAACTAAAGGCCTTGTTAAGCTTAATTGGTTAAAGTAGTTACTATTTTTGGCTGATAATATCGGAGTAATTTATATATGTTTTCTTTTTTCAAAACTGTAATGAAAAAAGAAACTGCAAAACTTTTAATGGTATATGTTAAGTGAATCAAGAATTTAATTTAATACACATTATAATATTTAAAATCGGTCCAACAGTTTTTGAGTTTATTCATTACAAATATAGGTACTATTAGGTACATAAATACAAAAAATACAAATCTTCTCTCTTTAGGTATAATATTAGTACAGATGATCAAAATTTATTTTTAAGAATCTTTTTTAAAGTTAATACTTATCTAAAAAAAATCTAATGAGAAAACTCTGTTTCATCACACGTTAAGACACGTCTATTATCCCCTAATAGAGACACTGAAAATGAGACAAATACTGGTCTTAAAACATTTTTTAATTTAAAATTCTTTATTAAAAGACAAAAGTACAAACAATTATATAAGAGTGAGTTCCGTGAAACTTTGTAAGTTTATTACAGTGCCGCTTATGGTTGAATTGTATGTTGGCTTCCTTCCGGTGGCGACAGCAAGTGACAGGAAGTGGCTGGGCAATATGGCGGCCGGCGACGAGCAATTGCTAAGTTTGGCTAGATACGATATATGTACGTAAGATAATAACTTTAGCCTTCCTTTCCGCCTTTTAAGATCGGTTACATGGTTTCTCTGACCTTGTCTGTCTCAGTTCATTTAAAATTTCATTTACTGAATTGTCTTTTTGTATTTGAATTTTGTATTTTTATTTGGTAAATAAATTATTTTGTATTTGTATTTATTTGTCTTCACAAGTATGTATGTAATTACTTACTTTAGAAGGTTAAGATTACAGTTACTATTAAAAAAAATCCATACTTCCTTTCGGAAAAAAATAGTCCTCTTGCAGGGGAGTTTTATTATGAAATATTAGCATATGTGCTGTTATATTTTTATTGATTTGTGACAAAGAGAAGCAAGTGTCTTACTGTATAGGTATAGTATTTTTAAACAACATTAAGAGCCCGCAAAATGAAAAATGAACAAAAAAAAGCCTCCCTTCACTTGGCTCCCACGTCTAGGATCCCATAGGATCCTAGGATATTTGTATCCTATTGATATCCTAGGATCCCTCTGGTGTTGCTAGTGCTTATAGGCAACGGTTGCCACCTGCCATTAGCAATTTCTGGTAAAAAATATGCGCTGCTTTGTGATACAGTAGGTAATACATAAACTTTAACGTTACGATACAAACAAGTCAGGCCATTTCCTCTTAATTAACCAGCCTGTCTGCTTTGACGAACTTACACAAACTTTTAACTATAATGCTCGGGGATAGTGGCGAACTATGTACGGCCGAGTCTATTTGTGTCTTGGGACCTTAACTGGACTGTTCATTGTTAAGAAATATTCTCTGGGTCAAAGCAAATTGGGTCAACCAAAACAATTAACATCTAACATTTTTCGTGAATTAAGGCTGGGTTTCACCATCTTACTTTAACAATAACAAACGTCGCAACTTCAGTTAATTCGCACTCGAGCACACTCGCAATGAGTTTTAGGCCGAAAATGAGTTGCACCAGTTAACCAGTTATGTTTATTTGTTAACTGGTGCAACTCATTTCGGCCTAACCGTTATTTTAACTGAAGTTGAGGCGTTTGTTATTGTTAAAGTAAGATGGTGCAACCCAGCCTTAGTGTGATTTACAAAGTAGCCTATGTCCTTATGCGACTCAACCGGGTTGAGATACACTTACCTTGCAATATTTACCTACTTCATCATCCACCATAATGATGGGTATTTATTATTCATATAATGTCTATAATATGCCAATTTTCAGACAAATCCGATGTGCTATTTACGCCTGACTATTAACAGACATCCAAACATGTTTTTGAATAGCTTTTGCCTGAGACTTCTTATGTGTATATGTATATAATTGTACCCTATGTATGGTCTTCAACTATTATCTGCTTATGATCATTGCCATCTTGCTTATGTCAGTGGATTATTATGAATAAATAAAAAAATATATTCACAAATTTCACACAGCACCATCTAGTTCTAAAGTAAGCAACTTAATGTTTGTATTATGGATACCAGACAGTTGATATACTACATACATTACTTTTTTTTTGTAAATACATACATACATATACATATTATAAATACAAAACATTCATGACTCAGGTACAAAGGTAAATGTTAACACATAAACATTTGCCCCTAGCGGGATTCGAACCCGCGACTGCTTGGTTAACATCTAGGGTTACTAGCAACTAGACCAAACGTGTCGTCAAATATTAAAATTAAATTAAAATTAAATTAATGAATAATATTAAAATTAATGCCTAGCACCAATTTCTATCTATCTCTGACCTACTCGTATCAATTAGAAATTGGAATATTTACCCAGCTTAATTTTACCCTTATGAAAGAGATGTATTTTTTTTTAAAACCCATAAACCTGTAAATAAATTGAAAATAGGGTTGCTGATTGCTATGACCTCAATTTAGGCTGCCTGTACGATCTTCTTGGACTTTCATGACTCCGCAAAAGCTATGTCAGCCGCACAGTGTACTATTTAATTGCGGTCGAACCAAAGAGCGTTGTAGTCTGAATGATGTGATTGCATTAAATACCAAAAACAAGTATTGCAAGCTTGTATAATTACTTTATTGTTTAAGTTCATTTTATTGTTAATATAAATTATCGTTCAAACATTAACCTTGAAATTCATAAAGAAACTAAGAATTTTACTATAAAACACATATTTGAAAAGTTTTTAAAAGTTTTAAACAGATATATGAAAGCTAAAAATGAAATTTAATTTTAAAAAAATATTTAAAACGAAAAATCTCTAGGAAAACTAAATTTTTATCGCATCCTAACGCAATCTCAACTAAACTAAAATCCCAATTTCAGTAATGCGACTAGTAAAACAAAAAAAATAGCAATTTTATGATTTTTTTATTTTCAAAAAATTATATGAACTACGATTTATATACATAAATTATGATGACTTTTGTCTTCATGTAATTGTAATACAATAATGTTACATAACCAATAAGATATCTTTCCCAAAAATATCTACAAACGGAGTTAGCATCTAATATTCAGATCTAAACTGAAGCCTGCAAGTCATGTTGCCTGACAATAGAATAGAACGACCGGTCACGCCCCGAGATCCAAGATTAAACGATTAATATGCAAACAGCATAGACGAAGAGACTGACTTAGTCTACACGTACACCTATACAATGTAACAAAGCCAAAGATGCATCTCCTTAATATTATCACGAGGTTTACCGACAATCCTGTCTACCTTCCGGGAATAAAACTTGAGGTTTAATAAGAATAACTCGCTAATTTACTAACGCCGTTTAGCGATTCCTTACTTCAAAACCACGTCCATTCCTCAAATTCTCACGAATCTATCTGCTAAAAACTTATTGTCTTACATATCTCTATATATATAAAAATTTCGTGTCACGTTGTCTGACACCAATGAACTCCTTTTTTTTCGTGGGAAAATCTGCGAACCAGATCCCCACCGACCATGAGGTATGTGGGACTTCTCCACAGCAATAACGGCAGCCCGAGAAACGGGCTTCACCTCGTGATGCTGTCGCGGAAGAGTTAGTAAATCGCGTGACGAGGCCGAGTGAACTCCAAAACTACTGAGCCGATTTTGATAAAATTTCGTAAGTATGTGTTAAGCTTAAGCTGGACCAATAAGCTTAAAAGATAGGATAGTTTTTATTTTGAACTCAAGAAAAGCCGGGAGCGTGTAGCTAGTAATATTATAAATGCCATGACAAGACATTGACGTGTTTTGACAAGGTAAGACAAAAGTGTGAAATCATCAACAGAAACGAAATATATATATAGTATATACTTACATCTATAAGGTCATTATAATTTTAAAATTTCAATTTCTAATTAGTAATTAACGTGTCAAAGTCACTGTTCATCTATTCTTTGAAGTTTATGCATGCACAACCGAAACTCAAATTGGCAATATGTTCCGAGAATATCAATTAAAAAGTTGTTCAACGAAGTCAATTCAAGTGGGAAGTAAGTCGGCCAATTTAGCTGAATAGTTCGACATCCCGAACGCTCCTGGCTCTTTTTAAATTAAATATCTACTTTAGAAAGATATTTAATTTTTATTTTAGACTTTCGCTTACGGCTTCGATTCTTCAGTTTTACTTACTTTATTAGATTTTTATCAAAGTGTTATTATAAAAACTTCAATTAAAAATTTGACGTCAACCGTTCTAATAGAGGGTTAGTAATTAATATGTTTTCAGTAATAGTTCAGCCATGTATTAAACATAACAGCTATTAAAAAATTAGGTAGGTACTGTCGAATTTAGGTTTCAATTTTAAGGCACTTTCCTGTTTGCTACAAAAAAAAGTCTGTAGAGGACTAAATGGCAGTTCTCACTGGAGCTACCCTAATTCTTTATAGCCTAACTTAACAGGTCTACCTGCCTGCCACAATTTTTCATTGATTTATTGATATCAATAATACTATTATAAGAATATTTAAATCAATGAATTCTCTCATTCATAACAGCTGTGTTCATGTTATTATAAGCAAAATAAGCTAGATCCGGATGAATGTAAATAGGAAGTTTGAATACTGCTCAAGAAGTTTGAGATAAGACGTCAAAGTTGAGATCGTAACTCGAGCGAAGGATTAGCAGTATCCAGTTTATGAATAATAATACATTCTGATCCGTCGTAGTTCTGGCTCTGTGGGAGTTTGGTATGAGGCTTTGAAAAGCTTGATCATACTTTGAAAAGTTTATTTCCAAAGTTGACCCTGCCGGGAATCAAACCCGGGACCCCTTAAGCTTAAAGGCAAATAGTCTAACCACTCATCCAAAGGGCTCGTCAAACATTCCAGCAAAGCGTGAGTGGCCCTCAAAAAGTGACAAAAATTTATTGCATAGTTTGCAATAAAAAGTGGACATATAGACCGACACACCGACACGAATACTATTATGGAACTAAGTATTTAGTGATAAATAACTTACCTCTGTCCTCATTCAAATAGATACCCACTTGATTGATCGTAGGTACACATAGTGCGAGTTACAAGTGACGTTCCGCGCATGAGCAAGTGCTGCCCTTGTCTGGTCATTGTCATCTCGGAGTCATTCGCATCGACTGGAATGCAATGTCATGACACCGGCTGACACTTGCAACCATTTCTCCTAATTAATATCCAACCTTCCTCCGTAAAGAATAACGCTCAATTTACAATGACGGTTGAAATGGTAATTGCAATCGTTTAAGTTTTAACTGGATTGTTTTCGCGAAGGAATCTGATCGGTATGACAACAGCCAGTGAGTTCAAGTTCGTTAGACCTTAGGATCAACAAAGAGCATTATGCAGCCCTCTCGACTCCCGTGCTTGCATTCCAGTTCAGACAGTGTGAAATAAGACTTATGCGTGTCGTTTTTAAGTTCCAATTCACGTGTGCATATTGGAAACCTACGACTATTGATCCTTGAGATGTTGTTAAATTGTGATCGCAGTTTAGTTTCAAAACGACATGAATAAAATAGGGAGAGCATTCGAGTTAGTGTTTTATCAGTTACATTAGAAGGGATATTTTTGATTGTAATTTTATAAGGTCACTTAGGCTCGGGTGCGTCGACATTATAATTTTAGCCCGGATGGTCTCATATAGTTTTTATTGTGGTAGGGTCATAGGCCTCCACTTTCTTTATGTTTCAAAGATTTTTGCAACGCCTGTAATTGTGAGAGACCCTTAATTAGATAAATTGCAGCTACCGCCTTAATGTTTTATTAGTGATGCGGAAAGTTTAATGATGAATTTATTTTTCAAGAGTACAATGATCTGCTCGTTCAGTCATATTTTTTATTTTTATTTTTTTACTCAAATTATTCTATTCCTTTTACCTCAATACTGTCTTAACGCTTAAATAGTAGTTTTCACAGTATAAGAATTTAGTGGTTAGTTTGAATTTGCGATTATTGTTTGGTTTTTATCGTTTTTGGTATTTATCGTTATAAAAATAAATATTAAGTAAGTAAGAAAAGTTAGGGAATACTCACTCACCGAAACACCAGTACACATGCATTTATTTATTTATTTAAATATTATCTAACACGTATTTCATTACAGTAATAATTATGATAATATTATAATTTATGAACAATTTTTAATTGATGTAATTTTACAGTTGTACTATATTTACCTATTATATTATATTTATTAAGGTTTTTAGTTTTAGATAGGTTATAAATTTAAATGTAACATTATACTGTATTAATAAACAGTTGTACTGTAAATATATCTGTCCGTTTGCATTTTAAGTCTTCAGAACACACATAATCGTATTACTCTAGTTTGAGTCTCGACGGTCAATAACACCAATACATTGGCCATGAATCGTTTGCGGCTTTTCTCGGAACAAACTCGATATAAATATACTTTAGTGTACAAACACACTCTTCCTTTTAGCATCCCGTGTAGTGTACACTGTCGCTTCTTTGTGACCGATTTGGCTGATTCACGAGAACTTAACTAATCACATTCGTTTGTTGGGATTGCGTTTTGTCGCATTTATATTTTAAGGTTTTGTTATTTTCAGAAACGTCTACCGAACTTTTACACTTAAAGTCTAGACAGATTTCAGTGTATTTATACTAGATAGTACATTTAATATATTATAGCCCATGTCTACATGGAATAATGTGGCTTTGAAACGAATAATGTGCCTGAGAGGAATCCTAAGAGAGGAAATTCTTCATTGGACACTTAGCCTGTCTAAACAGTTAAGTAGTTCCGGACTCCTACGGGCTAAAAGTGCTAAAACCTCTCCTGTCTTCGAGTTATCCATGTACCCCCGTTATAGCCTTGACTGAGATGATGATGATGTTGACTTAGCTCTATTGATAAATTAATATCTGTAATATTATCCCATATGAGAGTAAATCTCACACCATAGATTTAGAGAGGAAATCAGTTTTTATACTACAGCCTTTTCTCGTCTGAGAATTAGACTTATAACCTTCACTTCAATATTTCCACCTCAGTTTTGTAATCGTGTGCAAGGCTGCGCCTGTCGTGATAATAAATAATTAAACTGTATTTTGTTCTTTGTTACAAGCTACGTTTAATTTGTAATTATTTCTTTATATTTCTGCCATTACTGACAGCCGCCTGTTTTATTGAAATTGCGCGTTAAATTCAAACTGTTTAGACCCATTATTCACTGTTATCAAGTTTTAATATGTTCATTTAATGGACCAAATGAATCGATACCTTTCCTCGCCTGTTGTTAATCAACTCGTACATAGTTCCCCTGAAGTTTCACAACATACTTGTAGTTTCAGTAACTAGGTACCGGTGGAAACTTGCGAGTTGCACCGTTTGTAATTACTTGACGTGTTGCAGCCGATCTCATTTGTAAGACGACAGGTGGAGAGAATGGTACTACGTTCGAGAACTTTGTGTGAGTAAATACTTCGCCATTTAGGTACAATTGAAATGAGACATTAGAAGCACAGCATTTAAAAGTTTGAAATCTTTTAGATTTTATGCAGTTTTCAGAATTGTTTAACAGAAGAGCGATATTACCTACATCTATTATAAAACAATGTCTGTCTGTATGTTCGCGATGATCTCAAAAACTACTGAATGGATTTTCATCTGGTTTTCACTAATGGAAATTCAGTTAAACGAGGAACGAGTTACATATATATTAAAATATATTCACCTCAATATACGTACTTCCCTCTTAAGTGTAAAACTGAAAAAATTCATGAAGTGGGGGAATAGGTGCTTAGAAAAAATAAAATTATTTTATTTATTTAAATTTATTATTTTATTTTATTTATATAAATTTTAAGTTAATACTTATTAAATATATAAATAATACTGCAGTCTTAAAATTCAGGGTTTTCATAAAGAAGTAACCGAACGCTATTGTGAATAATTTTTCAATTTTTTCACAGAAACTACAAAATATTTATGCGATCAAATTTTAATATATAATCTAATAGGAATAATCTAGCTACCAATGAAAAACTCGTCCTAATCTGGCCATTTTTATCAAGCAGCAAAAAGTAGCAAAAAAATTTAAAACGATTTTTTTTGTTTTCTATAAAACACAAATAAAAAAATCAAATAGGTACTTTAATTTATTTGTATAGATTCGTTGAACGTCAGTCGTCGTATTTTAGCACTATTGCGTCGTTTGCAATGTATCACAGTTTGATTTATAAATAGCGCATCATTTCGTTGGCGGATACATTTCTAGAGCGGATTTGTGTCGCGAAAACTTCAGACGCCTTACCACTGATATTAATACGTCCCTATTCATAAGCTACGTCCCGTTCGTTATCCTTGAAAGGGCTTCCGAGAAAAATCCCTAATAACCGCTATCACGGCGAAGCACGCGGGGGCTGCTTATCGCGAAATTACAAAAGATACATTTACGCCCCCGCATAAAGAAATTATTTACGCGGCAAATCCTGTACGTGCGGACTAAGTTACGAAATGCTGGAGGTGTGATGATGACACCGCTTGATGATCATGACCAAAACTGGATCATGATCAAATCAAATCAAGTCAATGTCATTGTCAAGTTTTGATCATAGTGATGATTAACACGTTTACAGCGGAACTGATTTTATTTGTACTTTCCTGTAATCCTGTACGTGCGGACTAAGTTACGAAATGTTGGAGGTGTGATGATGACACCGCTTGATGATCATGACCAAAACTGGATCATGATCAAACCAAGTCAATGTCATTGTCATGTTTTGATCATAGTGACACGTTTACAGCGGCACTCATTTTATTTATTTTGTACTCTCCATTCCTGTGATACACGGGGGCTATCATTGCTATCATTGCTAGTTAAAACCGTATCAAAATCCGTTAGATATTTTAAAAGAAGTTAGCGGAAAAATATGTAGAGGCGGACAGCTACTTTATATTACAACTAGCTGTTGCACGCGACTTCGCCAGCGTAACTTTATTAAAAGCCTAATGTTACTCGCTGATAATGTAGCTTTCTAAAGGTGAAAGAATTTATAAAATCGGCCTAATAGTTTTTGAGTTAATTCATTACAAACACAAATCTCTCTTTATAATATTAGTATAGATATGTATTACAGTTAATTAATAATAATTATTATACGATATATCTATTAAAAACAAAACAACCTCACAGATACAATACAATAGATACAATTTATTATTAATCAATATTAATTTATATCTAAAATTAATATTGATTAATAATAAATTAATTCAGATTTATGAGATATGTTTAGATGTCTCTTTGCACCGAACGCCAAAGAAGTGTCAAGGGAAAAAATTACGGAGTTACCGTCGACAGGCCGTTACGTGAGATGTGATCGAGTGCCGTGACTGGCGAGTTCCACCCTATAGGGAGTTGAACTGATGGGGGCGTAAGGTACGCGTCACTGTCAGCGACTTTTTTATAAGAATGATAACTCGCCCATTTAGGGGAGATAAATTTGGGCGAGTAGTCCATTAAGGTGTAAAAACACACGCCAATCCTAAAAATTTGCATTTTTAAAAAATATGTTAGAAGAAACTATCAATGCAATTGGTTTGAAAAAAATATATGTTATACTTAAACATGTGAAGAACAAATTGTATTGTTTATAAATTCCTTCAAAGTAGTAGAAACCCCACAATAAAAGTTAGAACATAAGAAGAATTTGACTTATATTGAAATTTGTTGCGAAAACTATTTATTGCGCGCAAATGATTCCTACACCGAATAATAAGTCAATATCATTTAAAAAAAATGTATTGATTTTTTTATTTTTTTTTTAATGTAGTTTTAATGAAAAGTACAAAAAACCACATTTATCAGGCCTGTTGAATTGTTTCCGCCGCCTTGGAACTCTAAATATATGGAGCTACAGTGTCTCAGTGACTGCGTTGAGGTGTGGATTACGTTTGTGTTTTTCGTGTGGAATTAATATGATATATATAAACATTCTAAAGGTCATATCGGTGAAGGTCAAATCGTCAATGTCATTCGCCTTTGTGAATCCCTTAACTCGAATGTGCGATAATCAGACTGACGGCCAATAACGTCTCAAGCAGATTGACTTTATTGGCTGACTAGATCATAGATGATCACCATCGACAATAAAACAAACTACACCAGTGGTATGCAATTACTCCGCCGACATTGTTAGAATAAAGGATAAGACGGGTATGAAGGAGGATAGAGGTAAGCTTTAGCATCCCTTATTCATCCTATCCTATCCTATGAAAAAAGTATCCTATCCTGTATCCCGTACGTCTAAATGTTTATGTACCATGTTTCATAAAAATCAGTTAATTCGTTTAAGAGTTATGGAGGAACATACATACATACAATACCTACACTTACAGATTTATTATTACTATTGATAATAAACATAAGAATCCATACATTCTAACACTCTTATGAAAACGCTTAAGAGTCCGCTAACTATGAGGCCTGATTTCACCTCACGCGATAGTGTTGTCCAGTCATTACGGAAACGAGCTAGGATATTATATACATTTATTTAATGGCTAGACGGAAGTGGACGGAATTGTTTCTTTCTTCTTATTGTCGTGGTGACTATTTATCTGCTGTAGGGGTGCGAAGGGATTGTACTTAGTGATGAATTTGAAGCTGTCGCGCTACTTGAAATATGCGTGTTTACTTCCGAACCCCATTGACTTGTATCATCATTTTATTTTTGTCTTTTTTGTACATTTGAAAAAGAACATTTGAACATGGAAATTACTCTTTACTTTGCCACTAAGGACTAAATAAAGGAAAATAATTTAAAAAAAATTATGTAACGTCTTCAAATGTCAACAATGAAATAGCTTGTTGAGATTTCTAAATTTGTATTTCAATATCTTAGTCTGGAAATAAAGCCAAAATTTTCTGGTACATACAGTCATAACATACAGTCATAACATATTCTATATTATTTTAAAAACAAGCTAAATGTCAATCGGTACCTACCATTAAAGTCGATCGTCAGCCTGTCTACCGACCTTTAGTACCAAAGATAAATTTAAAACCTCCCGTCTATTAGGTCATTAAGATTATATTCATTTTAGTCTTTAAAAGCAGATCCAACGCAGCATAAAAATATACCTAGGTATAATAAATAATGAGGTCAGCGTGTGACATTATATAAACATGTCTGCAGTTTCGTTACACTTGAAGATATTGTAAACATTAATAAGAATGATGACACACTATATAGTATAATTATGTTGAAAAGTCAACATAATTATACTATATACGTAATTAACATAATTATACATAATTATACTACAACATAAATATACAAGACATACATAACAAGTAAATTGAATAGATAGAACTTTAGATTGGTCCAGCCGTTCGTTTTAGCATTTAGCGATTCATATTTATTTATAATATATTATTATAGGTACTTACATTGAAAAAATTTTGGTATTTGATTTGACTTTGTCTACCTGATCTTTAGAAATAACAGCTATTTAAGTATTGTTAAAACACATGACCAGACTTAACAAAATTGTAAAACTGATTCTTTACAAAAAAAACTTACAAAATTATAAAAGTCTGCGCTTAGGAAGCAGTCGGACCACGCGGTGTCAGTGTAATTTATGTCAAAATTTAGATACAAATATAAAATATAGTTAAATACTAATGGATTCATGTTTTACAACATAACAAGGATAAAAAACGATATATTAATGGGTCGTCAAATGTTTTTTGTCGCGATTGTACTTGAGTGTAGGTAATGCATAAAAGACCTATAACTAGGTCAATGTGTATTAACAACAATAAAACGCCTACATAATATTATATTCTACGTATATATACTTAATTAATTGTTATTAGCTATTGTTCCGTTGTAATGTAAACAGTTTCTTGATTCATAATCAAAATTTTATATATTCCCTATTCACCCTACCTGCGTCGGCAACGTATTGGTATTCTCATAGTGTTTCCTATGTTCTTAGGCGACGGACAGTCAACCTATGCTACCTACAATCAAGTGAACCGGCAGTACCTATGCTTTATGCACTTTCTACCAAAAAATAATTTGATAATCTTAATTCTAATTTTTCTAAAATATTCATCTTAATTTTCATCTTAACTTAAAGCTTAATCTTTAATTACTAATTAATACTAAAATATTATATTATTACTATTTTTTTAAATATGTATTTGTATACAAATAAAATGATAAAAAATGCTTAAAATTTTTTCGAAACCAAGCTGCTCCTCAGACTATTCGTAACCCACAGACTAAATCCTTTTCGATATAATATTATTCATATAAACATTTTTCTAAACTGCTTTGCAGACAAATGTTTTCATGATTTATATTGTTTTTTAGATCAACGTGGAACAATATTTATTATTATCACTGTCCGGCTAGATTCGAAAACAAAGAATGTCAAAACATTTGTTGACAAACATACGGAACTTACTTAAAAATAAACATACGGACATACGGGCGCTTGAGTAATTCTCTTCTTTTCTATACTAATATTATAAAGCTGAAGAGTTTATTTGTTTGAACGCGCTAATCTCAGGAACTACTGGTTCGAATTGAAAAATTCTGTTTGTTTTGGATAGATCATTTATCGAGGAAGGCTTTAGGCTATATAACATCACGTTGCGACTAATAGGAGCGAAGAAACAGTCGAAAATGTGGAAAAAACGGGGAAAATTATTCATCTTTGAGGGCTTCCGTTGCGTGCGCTGCGAAAACCGTTCGAGATACCCAAATGATTCCCAAAATAACTATTCCACGCGGATGAAGTCGCGAGCACCAGCTAGTAATATATAAAAGGCGATGTGTGCGTGTGTATGTTCTCTATACACTTCAAAACTGCTGAACCAATTTCGAGGAAACTTTCAGACAATCTTCAGATTAGTCCAGCGGATAATTCTATGAAGTTTGGTAGCGATTGGACGCGGGCGAAGCAGGGAGCAGGTCGCTAGTCAAGAATAAATTTTATTATTGAAGTATGTAGGAGCTAATTTTCGAAACAACTCATCTGATTTAAAAATTCTTTCACCAATAGTGAGGATAGAATAGAAGGATGGCCATAGGCTTAATATTCCACGCAAGCGAAGCCAGCTATTTAAAAATAAATATCCAACGCATGGCAAAAGTATAATGTCACGCGTCAATCTATACTAGAATTAATACATAGGTGTTTTGCAAGGCGTTTTGTCTTTTCTTTTTTAACGCGGACAAAGTCGCGGGCAGCAGCCACCATCTTATACATAAAATTCTCGTGTCACAGTGTTTGTAACAAAACTCCTCCACCGATTTTTATGATTTTTTTTTTCAGTATATTCAGTAGGTATGAGAATAGGTTGTAAACTATTAATTAAACATAATTTTTTTTAGCAAAACAGCGTTTGCCGTGTCAGTTAGTTATTATATAAAATGTAGTTGTTCATTCAACTGTTTCGTGTGTCACGGTTAAAAAAGTGTAAATTCACTGCGCTCCCACTACAAGCAGTGAAGATACGTAGTGTCAGCGCGAATTTTGGCACGGACTCAAGTGCGGTTCATTCAGAGATGTTCTCGTAATTGACGCCCATTTGTGAGATGTTTACAAACAAACAGACGACCCATTTGGCTCAGTAGATTCTACAACACTAATGATGAGTTGTCGGTTCATAATATCTATGTTGCTCCTGTTGATAGGTGATGGTCTACTATGGTATGTTACGAGATCAGGTCCGGAATATCATTTATACCAGCGAACTTGAATACAAAGATATATAATATTTCGATGCAGTTATACATAACATACTTAAGTGCACACACGTGCTTTTTTTTATATAAGCGCTTGGCCGCGATCTCACTTGATAGCAGATGCGGCCGAAGATGGACCTTAGTAGATGCCCATTCACCCTACGTTTGAATACCCCGAGGTTATAATTTTGGGGAAACACAGACGCAGGCAATGAGTTCCACTCCTTAACAGTTCGGACAAGGAAGGTAGAACTGTAACGCTACACGTAGAGTTTCACATAGTACCTACCTATTTTACCTTTTTTGGTAAAACTTGTATTTGTCGACCTGGCGTCAAATTTTCATACCATTGAGCTATTACTGTTTAAAGATAACGCAAAAAAATCGAGTTATTTGTTATCGAAAGAGGAAGTATGGAAACAGCAATAAATAACAGCAAAGTTACACAGAAATACGTACCATTTGTTTTAATGTTAAAAATGTTGCGCGCGACCCATAACACCGTGACAAATCATGCGTAATGCCTACAAAACTGTTTTATTCGCCCACATAATCTTGATTTTGTTCGCACACTTTTTATGTCGTAACCTAGTACATAATCATGTATATAGAGGCGGTAAATGTTTGTCTAACGATCTACGAGTAACGAAATGAAAAGGCAAAAAGAATATTTTGGCCTTTTGCTTCAATATATTATTAGAAATATGTGTATAAAAATGTTCGTACATTTCTTTCTTATGGATTTAATAACATATGTGTGTGTACATAATAAAGGTTAAAATTTAATAAAAATTTTACACTTTTCAAAATATTTTGATGTTTATCTAATATAGTCAGATATAGTCTATTCGTTGATTTGGACTTCTAAACTGTTTATTCTATTTTGACTGCATTTTCTTCAATAAATAGAATAGTTTTCCCACTTTTCTCTAGTAATTTTAGGATAACGTATAAAAACTTGCTATTATTTATGTCTTATAAATAATAAATAACAGCAAGTTACTAAGATAGCAAGATCGCTATTTCATCTATTTCTCCTTTTTTGGCAACATTTTCTTTTTGTTAGTTAAACAAATTTATTCAGGATTCCTAGAAGAACGGTAAAGGAGCTTTTAGCAACTTCAACTTTACAAAGCCCCAACATCAACATTACACCTAATGGTATATCTACAGGTTTGCCCTATTTAAAAGCAACCTTTAACTTCAAATCGTCCTTGAACCCAGATCAAAGACCTCCAATCAATGGATCAAAGCAATCAATGGGACGGTCGTATCAAATAAAATAAAAACGGAAAATCTTGTCTAGAAAAGCACATACATAGTAATAAATACGATACGTGCGTAATGTGAACATTACCTTTAATAAGGCTGCATTTACACCGCAGCGAATAAAGTAAGCAATAAAATAATGTTCACATTTTTTAATCAGAAACTAAGTGTTCATGTTTCACTAATCGAAAGTTGTGACTACAAAGAAAGTGATGTTAAAGTTAGAGAAGTGTTAAATAGATGCTCAGAAATCGAGATGAGATTACCCCTCTAGAATGTAGATGTAACCTCTTTTCGAGTATAATCTATACTAATATTATAAAGCTGAAGAGTTTGTTTGAACGCGCTAATCTCAGGAACTACTGGTTCGAATTGAAAAATTCTTTTTGTGTTGGATAGATCATTTATCGAGGAAGGCTTTAGGCTATATAACATCACGTTGCGACTAATAGGAGCGAAGAAACAGTCGAAAGTGTGGAAAAACGGGGAAAATTATTCATCTTTGAGGGCTTCCGTTGCGTGCGCTGCGAAAACCGTTCGAGATACCCAAATAATTCCCAAAATAACTATTCCACGCGGACGAAGTCACGAGCACCAGCTACTTCTAAAATATAACCAGAAACTTGTAATTTGAGAATGAAAATGATTACTTTTTATATTGGAAAATTAGAAAAAATATCTTAGATATTTATATATACGATTTTGGCATATATCCAATTTTTGTATTGAAGTATTATATTATGCTACAGTGATAATGTTGAATATTTTCAATGTTTTATTATTATTAAGAATACAGAATGAAATTGAATTGCGGTGTAATTGCGGTCTCAAACGACCTTCAGTCGGTCGGACAGAACGATGAACTACGTTGAAATAGGGTATCGTACCTATTTACAGAATAATAGAGTACTTACTTCTTTAGCACGTGTATTATTGTACTCTATTATTAATCGATGTGATAAGGAGGAACCATTTATTATTATAGATTCTTTGTTGTTACGTCGTCTCTTTGTTTGTAAATCTTTAATAACTCTACTTTATTCGAATGTATATTTTTATTTGTAAGTTAGAAGTTTTAGTTTGGGAAAGAATCAAAACATTTAATAACTTATTGTACATAGCCATATATTAGTGGGAGTCTGATAATTATACATAAGTACTAGTAAACCGGTCCAGGCTTCGCCCAAGATGCAATTTTTTTATAAACACAAACCTTCATCGTTTATCCTTCTTTAAAGACCGAATTAAAAGCCGTTGGATGGTTTTGAAGTTGTTAGCGCGACAGTTTCGGCGACTTGGTGGAAAATGGAAGCAGATGTGGCGTTGCTTGTATTATAGGTACGGTAACCACATACTATCAAATGGACCGTCAGCCTTTCTTATGACCTTAACATGCTAATAATATTATCAGTGAAAGTTTCTGAGGATGGACGGATTTGGATGAAATTTAGCACACAAATATTTTATTACCTGGATTATCATAAAGGATACTTTTTATCCTGGGTAAAAGTTAGGTTCCCGAGGGAACAAATTTTTTACCCCGGGGTAAAAAATGGGCGCCACCGTCGTCGTCACAGCAGAGTGTCAGAGCGATAAAGATATCAGGCGTTATTTTACTCATATATTTTATTTTTCAACGCGGACAAAGTAAAAGTAAAAATAATATTATTATTCGTATATATTTATTTTCATCCTTAATTCAAAATTTTATTATTTTTATTAATAATTTGTGGGTTTGTATTCTCAGCGTATACAAACTCACTTGGTTTGCTAATGAAGAACTAATTAAAAGAGGATTTTTATAGAAAATTTTCTTCACTGTACAAAAAAGGATCTAAAAGCAAACGAATGTCTGTAAAATCCGGGCAAAAAAATATACGAAGTAAATTTAAGTTCTTTGAGCAAACAGTGTCCACGTTCCTATATTTTTACCTCGCCGTTTGCACTTCTTTAACAAGTTTCTCTTCAAAAAATACCTTTGATGAACTTATAAAAGTAGCTCGTTATAATTTCAATTGAAGTTAAATATAGTGAAACGTTCGCGTCTTATGTATTTTACTTATGTAACAAAAATCTTCTAGTAGTTAACATTATTATTATTAGTAGTAGTTAGTTAGTAGTTTTAGTAGTAGTTAGTTAGTTAGTAAATTAGTAAACATGACATGTAGGTATATGTTCACACATACATTATATAAGATACTAGCGACCCTCTTCTGGCTTCGGTCGGAGTGCATTTTATATATACATATAAGAATTTTTATTCCCCGTTTATCGCTCTTTCCATTATGTTAAAACCAAATTAAAATCAGTCTACTCATACTCGAGTTTTTTTTAAATTGACATTTCGCACATTTCGTGCGAAATAAAATCGTGCGAGATGACTACTAAACTATATTTACTTAAATTAAGAATATATAGGACGTGTCATAATTATCCAATTTATTACTTATATATTACAGTCTGAAGCAAATAAAAAACTTACGAGTAGCATAATATGGCATGTAGTCTCTGAAAATTTAATTTTACTTCATACCTCCTGAGATATTGAGTCAATTAGGCGACAGATCATTGGATTAAGCAACAGGCAAGAATACTTGAAATGCAAATTGACAAGAGAAATAAATAAAACAAGTGGTAGGAAGGAAAAAGGGTCAAAGGGCTTCCATTTTCATGTAAATGTCCAATTGAAAGGGCTCCCCTTTCTACTTCAATCTTTGATGTTTGGGGAGGCAAGGTGATGAGGTTAGGGTACGCGGAGGTAAGATAAAATAACTTGTTTACAGGTCCACGTTACACCTTGGGTTATGTTTACCAAGAGACACGCATATACCAACTTTGGATTCAATAGAATAAATGTCCACTTCAAAAAAAAGTATTGGTTTTGTTTTCGGTTTCCGGCGAACAAGTTTTGATCAAAGTTTATGCTCGTAGTTAAGTATAGATAATAGTTGTCATTATTAATATTACAATAAAATGCAAAAGTAGGAGATCAATCAGTTTTTCTACCATTAGGTAAGAAGGCACCGAAAATAGAATTATTTCTTAAATTTAAAAAGTGGAATAAATAGTTCTTATGCTAGTTAATAACTAGTTATGAAAATTTGAAGAAAATTTCCTTTTTTTTTCATAGCTGTGCTGGTTATGAAAATTGGTATGTAGATAATTACTTAATTTAAAGTAATATTCAAATATATTATACATATTATCTACATATTCTTTCTTCAATCAAATTCGACTCATGATAAAATAAAGCTCATAGAACGTGTGCTATGTAAAGCGCATATATATAACTTCCCTCGTTACCTGCATCTGTACCAAGTGAGTTATGAAGAATAGATGTTTTAAAGTTTCATTGTTCATGTGATGCTCCGTATCTAGAAAGTATATCGATTTTGTAATACTACATTAAATCACCAATCCTAAATCCTTACTAATATTATAAATGTGAATGTGAGTTTGTTTGTTTTTTACGCTTTCACGCAAAAACTACTGAACCTATCAGTATGAAATTTTGCATACACGTTGTCTGGGACACCAGAAAAGACATAGGGTACTGCTCCCGAGGGGTCGCGGGCGCCAGCTAGTTATTTATAATTACTATATACTACAATCACAACTTGCTCAGCCTGTCTTGCAACATTAACATATAGGTAACACCTTTTGTAATAAGAACTCGTTCGCTGTTATTATTCGATGACTAATTAAACGATGCCAAAGCCAGTGGTCAGGCCTATCCTCTTATCCCTTATCCTTCATTTATCATATTAAGCTCGACGGCGACATTCCAACCCCTATATTCGTTACTTATGTTAATGTGGACGAATGGTAGTTTTATTTTATGACGACTCTAAATTCAGGTTGCGTGCAAGCAACCTTGAAATCGTACCTTAACAAATGTAGTGTACCAGAACTCGGTGAACAAATATTCGTACATATTACGGTCAGCCGTCACGCCCATCCAATTCTATTAAGCGATAGTCAATTTACAAGTGTATTTCTGATCGATCTATTTCCGTCCAAATATTTGTTACGAAGCTATTTGAAATTCACCAGTTGCTTTCGGTTGCATTCTCCACATATTTTTCGGTATTGAAAACTATTGAACGAAACATAGCTAATCGAATTCCGAATGCATTACATAGAGAAACTAATTATTCTTATAATTTAACGTCAATGTTATGTCAAGTTATGTTTATACTGACATCTTAAATTGTTTACAATTTTCCATCTGCGAAATTTTGACTGCGTTCCGGAAATAACAAAAAATGCAGAATGCCAGAGAATCACTTAATCAACAGATTTCTTCTTATTATTCTTAAAGTGCCTTTCCCTTTCTGGAGGTTGATATTGGTCAGATCCGTAATCTGGAGATTCCGATCCATTTTCTGGAGTTACGTAGCTAAGATCTCTGTCACCTTCTAGTGCGCCGTCTTCCTTCTATTTTTGACATCATTATCAAAACTGCGTAACACAGTCATGTTTTGCTCTTTTTGACGGTTTGCAATAATTTCTGGGTTATACCGGTAACCTAAACATTACTGACTTTCTTGATCTCGATTTTTTCTTGATCTGGATTTAATTAAGATTAATTATCTTGCATATTTTATAACCATCAATACCTATACCTCTATCGAGGTCCTCTAGGGAGGTCCTGTAAGAATTAATTTAGAGCAGAGTGGTAAGAATCTCATGAGAAGGATTTTTTTTTAATCTGCAATTGGCTATTTAGCCTTAATCAGATGTGTTCCCAAAGTTTCGCATTTGTAGGAAGCATTCCTGTGAATGACACTCCGATAATATGATAGGACCTATGCTCTTTGAATATGATAGGAGGAAATATGAAAGGGTCCTTAGTTAACTGCACAAATGTATTGTAAAAATTATAATAATCAATTCAAAGAAAAACATTTTGAAATGAAAAGCGTGTAAATAACCGCAGTAACGAGTTTCATTTGATCCAAATAAAAAGCGACAATGTTTTCCTGTTCTGTTCCACTCAGGCTGCATAGAATAAAAATAAAACTTGCAGCGCATTTTCTCACTGTCACACTAATTTGTTTAACAATAACAAATGGTTGTTTCAACCACTCTTATGAGATTTTTTGTTACCACTATTTCACTTTGTAAGAGCTCCAAATTAAATGTGGTGCATCATTAGTGAACAAGATAGTCTAACCTTCCTGTGTCCTTCGAGACTAATAATTTTGTTGATATACATTCTGTCAAATAAGTACCGGAAATTGATAATTTAAAAAGCTCACTTAAAGGGATTGTCAAAATTATTATAATACACAGACACATACGTAAAATTTATAACACCCCATTTTTGCGTCGGGTGTCGTGGGTTAAAATTGACAATTTTTACTTCAGTATTGTTCTCTTTTTATTCTTATTACCTACTGTCAATAATAATAACTTTTAAAAATCTCACTTAAAGGGATTGTCGAAATTATTTTTATCGAAATTATTGTAATACACAGTCATATACGTAAAATTTATAACACCCCGTTTTTGCGTCGGGTGTCGTGGGTTAAATTGACTGTTTTACTTTAGTATTATTATTTTTTTATTCGTATTACCTACTGTCAATAATAACAACTTTTAATTAATTGCCTTTCTTGTAAATAAGCTATTTTCATAAAGAACAAATTTTCAATAAGCATCCACTGGCCAAGTCAATTTTAATTTTCTGGATGAATAACTATAAAAGTAGATATTTTTTATTAAGTTAAAGGAAGATATTAAAGAAAATTATTAGAGCCAAAGTTAAATTAATTAATTAGATAAAAAGTTTCAAGATTTTAGAACATTTTCTGGATTTTTTTTCTGATTATGGATCTACGGCGTACCAAATTTTACTAAATTTGACCGTGTTATAAGTAATACCCCTAATATTTTTTTTTTGTTTGCAGGTAACGCTCTTGATTGGATTTCAAATATCACAATTACGGTAACGTATTGATAAACGCATGTTTTATTGTTGTTAATACACAAACTAATATGTAAAATTATAAGCTAATCCCGATTTTTTTACGGTTGGGTGTCTCGCCAACCCCAAAAAAGTCCAAAAAAATAGATCAAATTAAGGTTACCATGTCACGAAAATCACCTTATTAGGTAAGAAAGAGTATACCACATTTCACACCAATCAAACCCGTGGAAGTTAGTGTAATCCCTTCTTTAACTAGGAAATGTGCTGATTGTCTTTAAACACCTCAACAGATCTTTATAAATTACTAGCTGGTGCCCGCGACCTCGCCCGCGTTGAAAAAGCAATATATCGCCTGACATCTTTATTGCTATTATACTTAGCCAGGAGTTAGTTTCCTTAATTTTAGATAATCCCTCGGGAGCAGTACTTTTTTCTGGATGAAAGGTACCCTATTCATTAGTTCGGTCAACCGAACAAACAACCGTACTACTGACACTACACCGTCTTTTCTGGTGTCCCAGACAACGTGTATGCAAAATTTCATGGTGATCGGTTCAGTAGTTTTTGCGTGAAAGACAAACATCCATACATACATCCATACATACATCCATACAAACTTTCGCATTTATAATATTAGTAGGAAGTAGGACTAGTAGGATAGCTACGAACAAACCTGATTACGTCAGCTGTCAAACAAAAGAATAACTATCAAAATCACACAGCTACATACACTGTAAACCGGATCAAAATCGTCCTATCCTTTTGGGAGCTACGATTCCACAGACAGTTACACAAATACACATATACACAGTTATAATACACACATACAAGTTTATAACACTCCGTATATAGGGGCTTAAAAATATACGATAATATACAAAGGTTCGTAGAATCGCGTTTACACTCCCAAGTGTGTAGAGCTAATTGAGAGATGGCTTTTACTTTGACAAGGTGACAACCTCCGACGTAATAACAACATTGGCGCGACCATGGCATATTAATTAGGAGTGGCAATTTGCGTAGGTTGAAAGGTCTATCGGTGTACATATCCGACTTCGGGCGGGACATGTGATAAGGGCTTTCAGAGATCACTTTATTATGTCGTGACACTTTCAATCTTTCATATGAGTAGGTTGTTCAACAAATCCAGGAACATCAAATTATGTATTATAACGAGAGAAGATTTGTATTTTTGTTTGTAATGAATAAACACAAAAAAGTTACTGTCAACAAATCCAGGAACATCAAATTATCTTTTACTATACTAATATGTATTACAAAGAGAGAAGATTTGTATTTTTGTTTGTAATGAATAAACACAAAAAAGTTACTGAACCGATTTTGAAAATTCTTTCACTTTTAGAAAGCTACATTATGAGGGAGTAACATAGGTTAGGTATATTTTATAGTTATGCGAACGAAGTCGCGTGCAACAGCTAGTGTATAATAAACAAAATCGGTTCAGTAGTTCTTTTTTGTGTTTATTCATTACAAACAAACATACAAATCTTCTCTCTTATAATATTAGTATGTGTAGTAATTTTTTTATATTATTTAATTGCTGGCAAACGATCGATCTCTTAGCAACTAAACAAGATTATTTTTTATTCTCAAAGCTAATTTATTTATTTGTTAACTACCTACCGAATGTTAACGACTTCCAAATTCATATTCAATCAAAGCACGTTGCGTAATCTTCGTACAATCTACGTCAACGGTCATCCGTGACACAATAGAGCAGCGCACCCGACAATTACAGTTCAAAATTCGACCTCGTCTGTCCTATCCTATTTTATCCATAGGCTTAAAATAATAACGCGTAGAACGATAATTTCATATCAAAAGACTGGCGAGAATGAAGCAAAAATATAATCAATGTGTGCGTAAGCCACACTTACGTGTGCTCTGCGACACGCACACAAGTATACAAAAAATGTTCGTTCGTTTACCAAGCTTTACAAAGGCTGTTCGTTTACCAAGCTGATACGGCTTGGTGTAAAATGCTTCACTGATCGTGCGTGTACTAGGTTTCTATGCGTTAATATTCTTAGTCCATAGGTATTTTTATGAAGAGCCAAGTTATACTATAGCTTTGTTTTTAGAGTGTTAAATATTTCTTACTAGCTGTTGCCCGCGACTTCATCAGCTCAAAATTCAAAATGTTATATAGTCTGTGTTATATGTTATTATCTTCTTATATCTTTCTCGATAAATGGACTATCCAACACAAAAATAATTTTTCCAATCGAACCAGTAGTTACTGAGTTTAACGCGTTCAAACAAACAAACTCTCTTTAGCTATATTATTTGTTCTTTTTCTATTGGTCAAAAAGGTTATTTTATTTTTATTTTATACTTAATAGTCTCTTTTCTAAACCATCAAAGACGTGCTAAGTGATATTCAATTTAACAAAATTTTCTTTATATAAGTATTGGTCGTTAGACTTGCTGACTGTTCTCTTGATGGTGTAATCTTGGTATAATATGTGGCTACCGTCGCCTATAAGTATATAGTATAATTATAATACAATTCAGATACCGGCCATTACTTGCTCATTTTAAATAATAAGTTCAAGAATGGTTAGAACAATATGTTTTTTTACGATATAAAAAAAATTAAGAACGTTGAAGTGTTATTGACATTGGATTTTTTGTGGATAGAGGTATTGTACTGTAATAATCGCGAATTCTTTTGGAGGTAAATCCGCGTACATAATTTAAAATGAATGTGATAGAGATTTTAAAGAATATACTTAAAAATTACACATAATTATAGTAGGTAGGTGTTACTGCCTTCCTCTTTCTTCCATCGGTCAATCAGTCATGCGACTGGTTACTATTCTCATATTGTCGAAATAACTCTTTTTCGAACCAAGCGCTTTAAAACATCCTTTATAATGCGCACTGCCAAAATTTGATACTGTTTTTTTTTTTTATAAAAAGTCAAGGCAGCGCTTGGCCGTGATCTCACTTGATGTAAGGTGCAGATGCGGCCGAAGGTGGACCACGCTTACCTAGTAGATGCCCATTTACCCTACGTTTGCAGACCCCGAGGTTGTAATTTTGGGGAAACACAGACGCAGGGAATAAGTTCCACTCCTTAGCAGTTCGGACAAGGAAGGTGGAACTGTAACGCTTCGTGCGTGACCGAGGAACTTCAACCACAAAGGGATGAAACCCCCGCCCGCGCCTCGTGGTCCGTAAGTGGAACACTTATATAACCTATAATATAACCCAAATCTTTTCAAAGTTCGAGTGAGATTTCAAAACCCAGAGAAGATTGTTTGTTGGCGAGTAATGTACCTACTTGTACACAAACAATTCATGAATTCAAATCCGTCTATTAAAATCTATTCTATTTACTCTTGATCTGGTCGTTCTAGATCCCTGTCATAAGATATATACGTACAATGAAAACGTTATTATCATCCAAATATTTGTTCTCAGCAGGAGTTCGACATTAACTACTCTTCAGTTATAAAAGGTCTAAAGTCGCTGTGTTGTCATGAACACAATGAAGCCGCTTTAGTTTATTTATGAAATAAGTAATATGATTTTTTTATATTGTGTCGAGAAGACCGTTTTCAGCAGAAGAAAAAGTACTTAAGAGATCCATATCAGTCGAAACATCACCTCGTCACTGTATCGGATTGTGATGACATCACATTCTTACTCCGAGGTCAAACTTCTAAGGCAATAATAATAATAATAGTTGGCAAAAAGCTAACTATTATTATTATTTTTGACGACACGTTTGGTCTAGTGGTTAGTAACTCTAGCTGTTAACCAAACGGTCGCGGGTTCGAATCCCGCTAGGGGCAAATGTTTTATGTGTTAACATTTACCTTTGTACCTGAGTCATGGATGGTTGTATGTATAATATTAATTTACAAAAAAAAGTAATCTATGTAGTATATCAACTGTATGGTATCCATAATACAAGCCTATAGCAGCGACCTTTGCCTACAGTTGTTTAATGTGGAACTATATGGCGCTGTGTGGAACATGTAAAGATATTTATATCTATTCATATTTATATTTATTTATGTTTGTATGTACTATTTTAAAAGTAAGGAAAACACTTAAGTAGGGTCTCAAGTGTCTTCAAATATAACAATGCAAGTCAAATGTTGATTATTATTATTATTATTTGGTCAATTATATATATTTGTAATTTAAAATTCTTTTTACGTTGCTCTAGAAGACTTCTTTTATTGCTTTGTTCCATTATTTCGTCTAAGATCACCGCAATCCTGGATAAGATATAGCCATCCAACTTTACTAATGAGCCTATATTTTATCATATCTTTTACTAAGTTGTTCGTAAAGTTCGTTCACATTTGATTAAGTTTTCCCCCAAGATGTAGATTCTCAAACTTTGTTGTATCATTGTTTTTTGTTCTCTTATGAATTTCTTTGTTCTTAATTTTTGCACACAGAAATTCCGTGATTGTAAATAAAATTTTAACAATTTGTGACATACCATGTGTTAATACAATGTTTAGTAACCCTCATTCTTAACCTACCTAAGGTGGTGGGTAATTTTGTATGCATAAGGGTAACGCCATATAAAAAGTTTGGTGTTTAGTTCCCCAGACGTTAAAAGTGAAAACTGTGTGAGAGTTGTGTGAAAAGTAGATACAATTTCTAATTAAAAAACGCATTAAATAAACACGTTTGCGGTGGTTATGAAACATGTCCCATGGCAACAACGGTTGACGTTACAACTGACCCGACGACATGTTCAAGGTAAACAAAAACGTTTCGCCTCTCAAGCGTATCGTTACCCACTACGCGGAAAATTTTATACAAGAACATATAGATAGATACATTTCTAGAAGCGTCTATCAAAAAGCTGCTATTAAAAAAATATATAAATACAGAAATTGACCAGCCCGTTGGCGAGTGATTAAAATGTTTGCCTGAACACTCTCTCTCAGGGTTCCCGGGTTCGATTTCCGGCAGCGCCAACTTTGGAAATTTTAGCAGTCCGCCTGGCGGCAGTTATTGAAGAACGGTTAGAAATTAATAAATTTTAAATATAGTTAAATTTTAATAATAATTACAAATGATAACACAAGATCTAACATCATTGGTTTTTAGTTAGCCTTAAAATTGTTAAAATTATAAATAAATAAAAAAACAGCAATAGTGCCATTGCTATAGATAGAGGATATTATGTATTCTGTAGTTTGATGGGATATCTTATTTTCTAAAAACACATAAGATTACAAGTAGGTAATTATGCGTAGACACATCCAGTTGTATTTATCTCTAAGTATATCTAATAGGTAGGTCAACGACTTTGCAAAATTTTCCGCTAGATACTCTATAGCTACCCAAGGTCATGACTCATGAGTCACAGCACCCCAGGGTGCTGGATACGTATAAACGGTCAGAATGTACAATGGCGTGGATAACATGAGGCGGAGGTTAAGGTTGAGAATGACCCAACTGAACAGCTAAAAAGTTCTTGACACAATTTGATTTCTTTCTGTGTTGATTTAGAGTGTGACCTTATCCCTGTCAGTCGTCAGAGTATTTCATCTTCGTAATCTTCTGTTGCTTCTGTTCAGCATCTGTCACATTAATTCATAAAATATCTCTCAAGGGAGTATGAAAAGTATGAAGATTCTTAAGAAGCGACAACTTAACTGTAAGTTGTATCTATCAGTATGTATAGAAATAGATGTTGGTATAATAAAATTATATAACAACAGGATACAGGATACCCTCAGTAGCTAGAGTAGATATCTATATATAGAACAAATGTATATATTATAATATTAAATAATTATAATGCATAGATTAAGCAAAATGGTTTTAATCTCCTGTATAACAAAGTAGGTATAATTTATAATGATCTAACATAGAACCATTAACATGAATGTACAAATAAGCTACAATAATGACGGCCAGTAAACTTGATGAATTACGACAAAGAACCACGCCATTTCCACTTACCATTCATTACCGCACAAATATGGGGGCAAAGTCGCCATATTTCGATTTCGTGCCATATTAACCTAATTTATGCGAAAAGCCGACCCCATTGTTTTCTTTATTACCTCAATGGACGAATGAAAATGTTTCCAAGTCTGTCAACCTTTTAAAAAGTGATTATCTTTTAAAAACATGACGTGTTCGAATTAGGTTCGAATTACAAAAAACATCAGCTGACCGAGTTGGTTGGTTTGTTAGAGGAAATTGAACTTGAAATCGTTGGTGTTAGAGCATCAATTTGCTTGGAAATGTTTTCTAGGCTACTTTCACTAAGTTAATGCCAATGTCAGCGTGCAGCTATTTTCTCCGATATGATGTAATCTGTTACGCTGATTACGTTTTGATGGTTTTGTTACACAATCGGTACTGATAGGCATTCTGTTGCGCATCTTAATAACACTTAATATAATTATGTTACTTTAAAATAAATTTTGGTACCTTATTACCTACCTCAGACTTCGCACGGAAGCATTTTTTTTTTTACAAATTATAAAGGTACATACTCAAATTTTGATCGTTTATCGCTCTTTCCATTACATAGTGAAAATAGTATTTAAATCCGTTGGATGGTTTATAGGAAGTTAGCACAGAAACTTTATTTTAGGTATGTATAGACAATTAGACATAGATTACTAGCATAATCATAATTACATATACATTTGTACACATAGAGTTAGGAATACGAACAAATTATATAGAAAGCGTTTTTAAATACTTGTTTATTATCGATAATGTAATTATTATAGGATTCCGGATTAAAAGAGTTTGGTTTTTAGCTAACAAATCCTAGCTGTTTTTATGTTTGATTGTTTGTTCCTTCATAATGCAAAAAACGGCTAAACGGATATAGATGAAATTTGGCACAGATAAATCGACTAAATTTTTTTTAAAAAATCAGCGCCGCCGTCTTTACAGCGATAATGATATCAGCGTTAGAAACTCATATATTATTTTCATTTTTGAAACAAAGTTGCTGGCACAGCTAGTAGGAGATAGATATATTTCATGTCCAAACAAAATTTTATTGCTTCATACAAAAATCGTATCTGCCACAGTAGATATTAAACTTTTTTACAACTCCGATGTCCCACAGCATTTACTTAGAAACGTCTGGCGGTTCGGTACGTTATACCCCAGTAAGAAATTTACGACGCATTTTACCACCCCATAAAATGAGGTGAACTTTTAGCGTGATTGTACGCGACACTGTTGTGGGTATTGAAGTTATCGCTGTAGTTTTAATGAAATACCATATATAGTCTTTGCATTAAGTCCTGCAAAAAAAACCGCTCAGACGTCAAACTTATAACTTTTTTATGTTAAGCTCGACAGACAGGCTGATCTTTCACTTGACGGCAGATGTGGCTACCGTCGCTTATAATACAAGCAACGCCTTGGTGCTGCAAGTACGCTGCCGATCATTAAGGATTAAGGATTAAGGATAAGAGATGGAGCAATGGGGAAAGGGATGGGGCATTGGGCTCTGGCATCCCTTACTCATTCACAGAAACACAAGAGCACATATTTATGCTATTATTTCAAGGAGGTTTTCTGTAAGGAGGTTGTTACTGCTAACAAACGGTCAGCCCGAATGAGTGCAAAACGCAGTATGCCCTGCTAAGTAAGTACTTTCCAAATCCAAACCAGTGCCAACTTTGAAATATTTATTTCTATAGTTGACCCTGCCGGGAATTGTAAATAAAAATTTAACACAATTGAACTGTTGCTTAGATCATAATAGTCCTTTGTTTTAAAATTGTAATACAGAGTACAAGAACAGGCTTGCCTAGGAGGGTGTTGTGAGGATCGGGGTTTGTTGTTGAAATTGTAATGCGTTATGGTAAATAATATTATTATTATTTTTATAGTTTGAATTTAGAATTAAAATTACCAACATTAGGTAGTCGTAAATTTCAATAACGTCTTCCGTTAACGGTATTTCTATTAAGTATGATGTGATAGCTGTCTCAAACTTGTTCTCCAACTTTGCTGAAATATTATTAATCGCAGAACATAGCGGGGATGTAATTACTTATTCCTAATCTATTGCGTCATCAAATCGACTTTGCAAGTTCAAGAGCACCCCAGGGAGAACAGAGGTGGGGTTTAGAAGGGGGGCCAAGTTGTAAAGCCTTATTTACAACGCTAGGTGTAGGCTTCGCTGCTCAAAATTTTACGATGTACCGTCTGTACGTGGATAATTGGAAACAGGATGTGACATGTTTTTTTTATGATAAAGTCTGACAGGTAGGCTGAACCACTTGTTGCTTATGCAAAATTCTGGCAGGCAGGCTAAACGACCAATTAATGATAGGTCTTCAATCAATACTGATTTTTTATGCAAAAGTCTGGTAAGTAGAACCACTAAATGCTAGGTCTCCTAGGAACACTTTTTTTATGATAAAATATGGCATATGGACCGGACTACTTAATGCTAAATGATAACCGACTCCTAGGAACACCTGAATATCAGGACAAATGTAAGGAGCAGAGAATTTTATATAATAATGAGTGTGTGATATTATTTATGTGGTAATTTGGTCTTAAGTCTTTTTTAGTCATAAATAGGTAGAGTTATAAAAGCAAATCTGAAATTGCTCAGTAAAACTCTTAACTCTAGAGCTCAAAAGCTAAACCCAAAGAAATAATCAAAATGACTTGAAATTCACATGTCTATGAATATGTAAATTGATAAATAAATGAAAATTGAAATTGATAAAATCTTCCTGTTAAATATTTAAAAGAAAATCTAATCCTTTACTTCTGTACAAATCGTAAGCAATTCCAGTTCTTAACATTTTCAAGACATGCATCGCAGTTTAAAAAGCAACTGAAAGCAGAATTATTTAAAACCAACGCGAATGTTCCCTGGGGCTGGCTGGATTTAAAATAAAAAGACTTTTAGAGCAAAGCAGTTGCCCGGAGACAGATATTTGCTTTGTTTATTTCTATCATTACTTAATATACATACAGTTGGTCCCTATTTTATATTACTAGCCGACAAAACTTTTACTCATACCAAATAATCAAGTTTCAATAACTTAAAATATAAGTAGGTACATATATTTACTACAAGCTGTCCTCCAGCTACTTCGCGTTGAAAAATGAAAATTATGACATCTGAGAAAATATCCAATATTCTTTAGTTCCTTAGTTCTTGGTTTGTATTTTTGTTACATCTTAGTCCAGTTGTATTAAAGTTAATACAAAACTTACGATTTATAAACTAATGTCTATACATCTCAGGCACCAAATAGGTATAGTTACATTTTCTTTTTTTCTCCGTCACGACTTTGAAGAATTCAAAATTCAATTCCATAAATATAAAAATAATTTTTAATAAAATATTATTATATAAATGTAAAGTAGGTAACTCTATGTGTCTGTTACCTTTTCACGACTTAACTAATTAAACCGATCACCAAGAAATTTTGCATAAACATTGTCAGAGATACAGGAAAGGAGAGATAGGGTACCTTTTCATTCAGAAAAAAGTACTGTTCCCGGGGGTTCACCTAAAATAAAACACTAACGCCGGCCAAAGTGTCAACAAGAGGTCAAGTCGCGGGCACCAGCTAGTTAAATATAAATATTTCTGTTGTTTTGATACGCTTGAAAATTGCATACCACTTCTAGACTTTTTTTCTCGCTCTCTGTCTTCGAAAAATACTTCCTATTCCCTTTATTTATTTTACTCGCTGTGTAGTTAATGTTTGTCCGGAATATTTGCTCCAATATTTGTTTTGCCGTAATGTCGGTTTTCGTGTTTGCCCAATAAGCTCCGGATGATTCTTGTAGTAAATAAGTTTTACGAGTTTAAGTTATTAGTTTAGGCTATTAAGTTAAAGTGAATTGATATCAAAACTTAACATAATTTCTATCATAGCTTATATAATATAACAGCACAATTTATAATTAAAATTATAAACCAACCTTCGACTTTCTATTGAGCCCAAACTCGCTATATCTGCTGTAAGTTGCTGAAGAGTTGGTTATCCCGCAGAGTACTAGATGCTGCAGCATCAGTTCAAGGTTATCATGTCAACCATCTTCTGCGTGAGCTCGCTTCATCATAGGCCTTATCTTCGCTACACGGCTAGATGCTGGCCAAAAGCAGAACCATCTATAATAAAAAAATACTTTTAATACTTTTTAATACTTTCAAACCTAAATATATATGAAACCTCATTACCAAATTACACTATATTTTCCAATAAAATCTATAACTTCTTCTACAGTTTCAAATATAAAAGTGATGGCCTAATCTCCATACAAAACTGATTGATCTCTAATTAGGTATTATTTAAAACAAGCCTGTCAAGGCCAAAAGGCATCTAGTAATTATATAGTTTGCATGGCACCGGCAGGCCGGGGTAGTTGTGAGCAAGGCATATTGAATACCTTTCATATTTCATAATTCCCCAAAGTTGTTTTGTTAATATTTTAGGAGAGGCAGGCCACACAGCGTTTCGCAGTTATTTGAGCAGCCCGTCTGGCGGCATTAGCCCCCTGAAACAACAGAACGTATGCTATTGTGTTTTTATGAGTGAGTAAGGGAGTAAGTGAGTTCCAGAACTCATTTCCCTATTCCTAATCCCTTATGCAGTGTGTTAAGTGGCCTATGGCACTACTTGCTAGATCCAAACCAGAGTTAACTAGACGCAAAACGGCTGTCTATGTGTCTCTTATAAGACGTACCTACTTCGGAGAGTGTGCTCAGGAGCTGCATGAGCTCATAAAGCCTTCTCCCTTTCTTCCATCGGACATTCAAACGTACGGCAGGTTACCATCCTCATCTTTTCAAAGCCCCTCTTTTTTTGAGCACTCGAGCAAAGGGCTTGTCAAATTAAAGATATATATAGAATCACAAAAACCTGTACATATTTTCCTAAAGTAGACCTTTTTGATTTTAATTAGTTTTAGTATGAAATTATTATTTACAATAAAGGCTAAACTTGGTAGTGAAATAAATAATAAAACATTGAAGAAACCGCTATTACAAACTAGGTAAGACTGAACTACGAGATAACTGAAAACTTTTCCCTTAACATGTTAATTTAAGTTCAGCTTATACTTGTTATTTAAAACTATAATAATAAGATTTTTCAAAGCAAAATCTTGCACATTGCAGCAGACATGTACAGCTAGCCATACAATAATCTTAAGAATTCTCGATATACAAATGAACCCAAGGAATTGGTATTATTTACCTTACATCAACTAAGGTAATTCTGATTTTTTTATATGTTTGTAGTGATGAAATGGTAATGTCAAATCCAAGTTTTCCACCTCGAAAGCTTTACGGAACATCGTTAAATTCATTAAAATTTTGGTATTTTTTCAGTTTTTGTCGTTTTTTACTGCCAAGGACCTGTGCTACGGCAAAAGTCACTATATGCACACTTTATAATTAAATTAAATTTTCAATTGAATAAGAAGAATTTAGTCTTGGTAGGACAAATAGTTTTAAAGATACCTACGGCTATTCAAAGGTTTGCAAAATTTCTAAAAAAATGGATGTTTTACAGTTGTTTTTAGTTTCCGACAATTTTGACCACTCTAAGAAATGGATTTATTTTAGAAGTTATCTGATAAGTTATTAAAGTGCACTAAATTTCCAAAATTATGAGATAAATTTGGTCTACATATACCTTATAGTTTCTGCAATACCCACACAAGTATGAACTTAAATCAGTGCCTTAAATTGTCTAAATAGCCTCATAATATATTTAGCCTTAAACACGGGTTAGCGACTAACCTAACTCATGTAGAATTCGTTTAACGTCCAACTTTCGTGCATTACAAATATTTACATTAACCCTCGTTCAATTTGTTCCAAAGATTTTATCAAGGTGTCAATGAATATTTTCCAGACGAGGTGACACTGAATAAGGTTGAATTAAGAAAAAAAATTAAATTCAATGGACAAATATATTTAAATATTAATTAAACAAAATAGTTGAAATTTAATCTATTTAAATACTTTTTAATCGTCTTAACTTAAATTAATATCTTAACGAAGTCAGTTGTTTGCTACAATCAATCTGTATCTGACAGAATAGGACATAGGGTAAGTACCTTTCATCTAAAGGGAAAAAAATACTGTTCCCGAGTTTTATATATCACTAGCTGGTGCCCGCGACTTCGTCCGCGTTCTGGATGAAAGGTACCCTATGTCTTTTCTGGTGTCCCAGACAACGTGTATGCAAAATTTCATGGTGATCGGTTCAGTAGTTTTTGCGTGAAAGAGTTACAAACATCCATCCATACATACATACATACATCCAAACAAACTTTCGCATTTATAATATTATTAATTAATTAATAGGATCTAAGCCTATATAAAACTATATCTTTATATAAGTATGTTATTACTATGGATTTTAAAACGTAACTAAATCTATAAAGCTCAAATTGGAGTTGAAATTTTTTTTTAAATTAGAATTTAAATGTCTACTTATTAAGGCACGTTTTATACGAGAAATATAAATAATCATATAATAATCATATATCATTCCAAATATAATCATTATCATTGCAAATATAATCATTATCATTGCAAATATAATCATTGTCAGGTCTACAGACTTTAGTGCCTCTCAGCTAACCCCCTAAATAAGTGTGACAAGTTTATGACCCTCATAAAAGGGGCTAATATATCGAAGTGAGTAAACTCCTTTTATATGAAGATTTACTCGTTACACAACAGTATGATTTTTAGTTTATGGTCTTTCGCAAACCATTCAGAAGATCCTAAACATCTTATAGTATATCTATAGTATAAAAAAAAACAGAACGAACATTCCTTTTATTTAGATCACTTGAGTTTTTGTATTGTCATAAACCAAAAATAAAATGTAACGTGTCTGTGTTGCGGTTATACAGACAGACAGCCGCTGAAAGCAACTTCGAATTATACTATACTAGCTTATGCCCGCGAATTCGCCCGCTTTGTAAATTATACCTCGTAAAGCGTAACCTCGCTGTTAATATAGCTTTCTATATGTGAAAGAATTTTCAAAATCGGTCCAGTAGTTTTTGAGTTTATTCATACAAATATACAAAAATACAAATGTTATCTCTTTTTAATATTATTATAGATATAAAACTTCTGTAGAAAAATATCTAATTGAGTCTGAAAACCGAAACACGTTAAAGTACCACCGCCAGTAAAAAGATAGTATACCAAAGATATACTATGCATATATAAAGAAGATACCAGGCGTACAAAGTCTCGTACACTACTAGTTTACTGTACAGTTACTATGTATTCAATGAAAATTGAATGCTTCTTTCCCTCCAAGTATCTCTGTCGTTACAGTAGGTACCTATATATGTGTAAAAGCATTTGAAGACTGAAACTAAGTTGATGCGAAGACATTTTACGAGTGTTATAAAACTTGATAATATACTTTATTCCAAGTGCCCCACGCGTGATCGAAATACGTTAACTGTCCCAACGTAATAATAACTCAAGAGATGACATAAGTAGTTTTATTTCGGTTAGATTAAGAAGTTTCAAGTTAATAGGGGTGGCAGTTTGTTCAAACAACTTTTTGTATCAATAGGATATTCACCTTTTATTTTTTCAATAATTGAGTTTAAACTTAATTATTGATCAATTTTTAAGCTATATTTTTTGTTTTGCACAAATAATAACCGGATAATAAATTAATAGAACATATAAAAATATCGCAACTTTTTCGCATAAAAGCACGCCACTTGGTCAAAAATACAAATATTTGTATTTTTGACAAATACAAAAAATACAAAATACAAAAAATAAATATTTTCTCTTTATAATATTAGTATAGATAAATTACCTGGATAACAGCATATAGGATACTTTTTCCTGTGAAAATGTTAGATTACTGAGAAGTCGTATTAAAATATAAAAACAATTGGGTGCCACTGTCATCACGCTGCTTTTTCAACGCGGACAAAGTCGCGGGCATCAGTTGGTCAATTTATAAATCTCTCCACTCTTTTCTTCCCACTAAACTCACTAGTAACGCTTACGTAACATATCAAGTCTTGTAACCAGACATTGGTTTGGTGTCCGGTGGTAAATAACATCCGAACGACGGTTCCAATTAAACACCTATGCGTAAGTCCTACACGCTTTGTCACGTGGACGGTCACGAAAAAAATAACTACCCGCAATTGTAAAGACCTAAGGGAGGCCAAAGCCAAATTGGCCAATTCATCCTATGAATAGCAAAATCAGAACGCCGCCGAATCACTTATTTATTTACCAAGACACGAGCTCGAATCAAATTACCTATGTATTTCCCGTGTCCTCGTGTGTGAGGAATAAATAAGTGATGTCGCGTGTTTGTCGTTGCCGACTTGATTGGATTACGCAGTTGCGTCATACAAATTAGTTTATTTCGCTAATGTTTTTATTGTTTGCGCAACTTTGCTCTCGTGAGCGTAATTCTGTTTGCGGCTCTTTTGTTATATTGCTTTTTGCGGCTGCAAGTGGTTTTAGTGGTTAGGTTTTACCTACTTTTAGTTTCTCTTTTAAATGGCCCACAGTAGTTATGAATGACCTTATTCACAAACAGACACGGCTCCCTACAATGTGGTTCAATCAACTGTTGCTCGAATCCTTACAACTGCATAATTTCAACTAAGTGATATAAAAAAATTATAAAGAGACACAGGATAAAGTAATAGACGACGTGATAATATACGTAGGTACAACGTCAAGTAAGTAAGATATATAAGTTATCACATCAACATAAGTAAGTAAGTAGGTAAGTAACATAGTATAAAAAAGGCAGGGATAGGCTCTGGCGTAACTTATTAACTATGCACGTGCTTTATTTAAGAGTAATACGGTTTCTCTGAACACTTTAGTATGTGATTTTCTATTCAGCCTGTCCGCACCAAGCGGTGGTTGTCTCCGCGACAAATGGGCCTGGTGTGCCACTTCAGCTCGTTATTTCTCGACCGACGATGCAAGAGTTAACTTCCATGAGTAGGTATAAATCAGAAATGTATTTTTATCATGAACGAGTTAATATTAGTAGTAATATTCCTCCATTAGTCATTACATAGTCTCTTTTTAATTTCAAAAGCGGGATATTTTTTTAATTTATTCAAAAACTAGCTGCTGGCGCTGCTGCCCGCGACTTCGCCCGCGTAACTTTGTAAATTATAACAACTAAAATCTTCCTCGAGAACCACTCTATCCATTAGTGAAAACCGCATTAAAATCGGTCGCGTAGTTTTAAAGATCTAAGCATACATAGGGACAGACAGACAGACAGCGGGAATCGACTTTGTTTTATAATATGTACCGCAGATTCTTAAAACGTTGGATTTCCATAATTTTAGTTTAGTGTTTGAAGTCCAATAACATGCAATTATGAGTCAAATTATTTTTAAGATATTATTTGTAGGAATAATTCTATTTTTCATGTTACAAGAAACAGACAGACAATGTTTAATAGTTGGCCGTTTAAGTGTCTATAGACATAGACACTTGTTTTGATTTTTGTTTTTATTTAATTGATTCAGTAAACTATTAATTAGGATTTACTTGAAATAGAAATGCTTGCGAAAAATATAGAGGTAAGATTAAAAAATGACGTTTCTTATAAGTCTTACAAGGCGAGATATTGATTTATATTGACAGGAGGGTGCCGAGCCACGCGGGTTTAAAGCAAACCAAGAAACAAGTAATAAGATGTAGCGAATTAATGTTCACAAAGGTGTACTTTCTCATTTTTTTACTTTTTTCATAGTTGAGAGATTTGACATGAATTTTTTTTTATCTTAAGACATTTCGAAGAGGCTTATTGATGCGACGGGAGATCGGAGAGCTGGCGCTTTCCTCGGCCAACGTATTAGTTTGGCCATTCAACGAGGAAATGCTGCCAGCGTCCTCGGTACAATGCCGCGGGGTCCATTTTTGTATTGAATTTTGTTTTTAGGTATAATTTATTTAGTTATAGTTTGTAAATATTGTAAATTCATATATGTACTTAGTAATTATATTGTAGTTGTAAATAAAAATACTATTGAATATAATGAAAAAAAATTAAAAAAAAAAATTGATAAAGATTGTATTTACTAGCTAATGAATTAACAAGATTGTATTTACTAGCTAATGAATTAACAACTAATCTACATGTATATCTAAAATAAGTTTTCACAGTATATTTTATTACTATATTCGTCAGTGCATATGCAGCCGACTATAGTTGGAACTTATTCTCAGACCTATCGAATATATATTACAAAAATATATGCAGGAGTTTTGTTACAAACACTGCGACACGAGAATTTTATATATAAGAATTTTTTAACGCGAACAAAGTCGCGAGGAAAAGCTTAGGTATTTAGTACAAAATTGTTGTATTAAATTAAATTAATGGTTTCTTATCACTAACATTTATATTATTGCGAAATGTGTTTCTTTTTGTACCAAACCCCGAAAAGCACAGCTTTATTAAACGCGATAGGGCACGTCATCGCCTATCGCGTAACCTGTCGGATGTGCTGAAAGAACATTCCCACTGGACGGTATCGTCTCTTTACAGATTTGTGAGGTTTCTTTATAGGATTTGACGTTAACTTGATTTGTATGTAGCCCATACATTTTCTTCACGAACATTTTATTTTTTTGGAATATGGGCGGACAAAAATAAGATACGAACAAATTAAATTTTCATTTTCTTCGTTGCTTTAAATTATTGGTTAAATTAAATAACAATCGATCTATGATTTTTTAGTGTCCACTATTTGAAGATTTTTTTAATTTTAATTTGTTCCACTTAAAATCCAATTATATTTAAGTAACAAAGCTAATTTAAATAAAGTGTTTATATGTCTTTATAGAACAAAGCTGTAAATAAATTCGCAATAGGTATACTAATTTGTGATACTACATAGTTGATACTATTGATTGGTACTTCTCAAGAACTTTTAATTATACCTAATATAAAAAAAATGAGTATCTCAAGTCAAAGAGTCCAATATCTTTACCATTCGACATAACTCGTTTTAGATATTGAATTTCATTTGTAGACTGTTAAGCTTTAATGAGGGTACAAAACGATAAAGCAGTAAAACAACGATATACTTGCTTAAGTCGTAAAGGGAATAAATTAAAATTATCCCTTGTGTGGTGCTGGTAGGTACAAGGCATAAAGCAAAATTTGCTTCCGTAGTTGAGTCATAAAGTCGGAATTAACGTGAGTTGTAAAAATTAATGAACCCTATGTGCTTACTCTGCTATCTGGCTAATGAGATGTTTGAATGACCTCTTTGCACCAGTTTTCGGTTAGACATTGCCATTCTCTATACTATCATAATGTTTTTATGTACTTTTCCTCTTAATTTTGAAACAGATTCATCATTTTTTTGATTATTTAATTGGATGAGTGATTAGAGTTATTGCCTTTACGCTCTGTCTGGGTTAGGTTCCCAGGAAAGACAAAGACTTTTCAAAGTTGGCACTGGTCTGGATCTGGAAAGTAGTAAGTAGTGGCAGGGCACACTGCATTTCGCACTCATTTCGGCAGCCCGTCTAGCGGCAGTGACCACCCCTTATAGAAGACCACCATGAAATAAAAGTATGTGTATGGCAAAGTCCAAATGGACAGAAACTTTACCCCGAGGATGCGTGAATTTGAACAAACTAACTTGTGAGTCGATTTCGCCAAGATAGAATATGGGCTTCTTAGGGCACAAAAACCTTTGGCGTTGCTTGTGCCATTAGATTACGGTAGCTACCTATTATTAAGCTAATGGTAAACTTACCTGCGATGTTTTTAATAAAGATATGTAAATATGAGACAGACAAGTAGATGGCCGATCAAATGCGATATAACACCGGGGTAGTTGTAGTGGGGGGGAATAATAAAGGGTACAGAATAAGCGATTCGGATGAGGATATGGTAAAAGGCACCTCAAAATAATCACCCCAAAATAAATATGATGTAGTGTTGAGATGAGATTTACAATTCATGAAAACAACATAAATTTTGTGGGTATAGAAACTAGCTATTAAACATTCAAAATTCGAGGGAATGTTAACCCTAATCTGTCTGAAATGGGTTTGTATCGTGTCAGGGATCAAATTGACCCTCAGACGCCACGGTCTTATATTAATTAGAGGATCGAGACGTGATGTTGATACGGAAATGGAATACCTATTTTAATTGAAATACAGATATTTGTGGATTAAAATTAATGAGATCCTTCAGCTGATCTACTATTGTAGTTTAAACCTGATGTTTGTCTAGTAGGTGGGAGGATGTTTGACGTCATAGGAGTCATTATTATGAACACAGATATTATGAACTTTAAAACAATAACAGCACTAATTAATAGTCACACGTCTACTCAAATTTATATATGGAACAAAATCATGATTGGCACATCTCCCTGAATTTCAGCACGAATGCTATTGGAACGCACTTATATATTTCCTGGTGCAGCTTTTGTTTATGGGTAACGTCCATAAATCTTTTATCTAATATATAAAATTCTCGTGTCGCAGTGTTTGTTGCCAAACTCTTCCGAAACGGCTGGGCCGTTTTTGATGAAATTTTGTGTGCTTATCGGGTAGGTCTGAGAATCGGCCAACATCTATCTTTCATACCCCTAAATGTTAAGAGTGGTTCACCCCAATTTTTTTTTATTTTTTGGCAAAACAACGTTTGCGGGGTCAGCTAGGATTTATTATAATTATATAAATCAATCGCCGTGCGTTACTCTCATAAACTATGAAAAGGGGTATGTATACACGGGGAAAGTTTGTATGTATAAAAATTGCACCCCAGACGAAGCCGGGAGCGGATATAGGATATTATAAAGTTGCATTTCTTTTCGTTGACACATTGTTGCTAGAATGTCATTGGGGTTAATGGCCTTGTTTACGAGATTTTAAACTACCAATAACTACTTGATCGGTCTAGACATCTCCACCCTTCTATTAAAGGGAGTATAAAAATTTCTCGTGGCCCGTAGTTAGTTTTATTTTGTCACGTGACATTCAACACTTACAAAGCGAATCCATAATATTCTCGAAGGACATTTAATCTATACTAATATTATAAAGCTGAAGAGTTTGTTTGTTTGTTTGTTTGAACGCGCTAATCTCAGGAACTACTGGTTCGAATTGAAAAATTATTTTTGTGTTGGATAGATCATTTATCGAGGAAGGCTTTAGGCTATATAACATCACGTTGCGACTAATAGGAGCGAAGAAACAGTCGAAAATGTGGAAAAATACGGGGAAAATTACTCATCTTTGAGGGCTTCCGTTGCGTGCGCTGCGAAAACCGTTCGAGATACCCAAATGATTCCCAAAATAACTTCCACGCGGACGAAGACGCGAGCACCAGCTAGTTAGAATATGTTATTAGGATTAAATTGCATAAATGTATAACCAAAAACAAATATACTTTGTAAGTAACTTAGTTTTACTTTGTTTCCGTCGTTAATTTACTTTGCTTTCTATGTAGAGAATCCATAATCAATATTACGGAAGCCATTCATCCATCAACGCCCATGACAGCTAAGGGTTATGCAGTAAACGTAGAGGCCCTTTATAATACAAAATGCCCCCACAAACTCCTGTCTTCTCATCAATCGAACTTTATCCTTAATTTTCCGACCAATGAAATCCGTCTTGACACCTCACCCCAAACAAAAGACTTCGGTATTCGACGGGGAAAAATTTACCAACTCTGTTTTAGGGTTAAAATTGCAGTTCATTCCAACCGCTGCCATGGAATTTTAAGCGATTACGCACCCAAATATTTAGCGGCATTCAAATGTCTATGCTATTTGGAAATTTATCGCTTATTCGACGATAATAAACGATTTTTTTGTAGTATTAATTATGTAGCTAACTAAAAGATTTTATTAATATGTAAGTAGGTACTTTTTTTTTAAATTTATACACAAACCTTCCTCGTGTATACCTATCGCAGTTAGTTTTTTCATATCAAAATCCCTTGGCTGGTTTAGAAGAAGTTAGCGGGAAATAGACAGAAGTGGACAGCGACTTTATTTTATAATATTTTCTCCCGACACAAAAGAGGGTGTTATAAGTTTGGCCTGTCTGTTTGTCTATCTGTGGCACCATGGCTCCCAAACGAATAGACCGATTTTAATCCGGCTTTTTTCGTTGAAAGGTGACGTTATCGAGCTCGTTCTTAATTGTAATTTGTAAATATCTGGTTCGGGCTTGGACAGGTTGGACAGGAGGAAACAGGTTACTAGCATTCACAGGTTGGATTGGTGTGAAATTTGGTATGGCCCTATGGCCCGCCTATGGCCTGCTTTATAGGCGAAAATAGCCATCAAGTGAACCTTGATGGTTCAAAAAAAAAATACTTTAGGAAAATAAGTTTACTTTATTTTAAAAAATTAATAGAAAATTTTAAAACATTTTCGAACGTCAACACCGCGAGCTCTAAAGTAATTCCGTGATATTACGGTCCAAGTGTGGCTGGATGATTAAAATCAGCCGCGTTCCCTTCCAGATTGGACATTTGTCGAGTTCGCGGCAAATTAATGTGCTAGGGAAATCGCTCCATTGACTTGTTAACTGAATTTAACAGGCACATGCCAGTTAAACTGCGGAAAGTTGTTTATACAGAGTATAGAATATACTAGCTGGTGCTCGCGACTTCGTCCGCGTGGAATAGTTATTTTGGGAATCATTTGGGTATCTCGAAAAGTTTTCGCAGCGCACGCAACGGAAGCCCTTTAAAGGTGAATAATTTTCCCCGTTTTTTCCACATTTTCGACTGTTTCTTCGCTCCTATTAGTCGCAACGTGATGTTATATAGCCTAAATCCTTCCTCGATAAATGATCTATCCAACACAAAAAGAATTTTTCAATTCGAACCAGTAGTTCCTGAGATTAGCTCGTTCAAACAAACAAACAAACAAACAAACAAACTCTTCAGCTTTATAATATTAAGTATAGATTAGAAATGTGTAAATAGAATAGAGCATACTGTTTCGCGCATATAAATATATGCGCATATAAATATAAATTAATGCCAAATACCAGTCCGTCTGGCGACAGTAACCATGTAGCCTATACCCTTAAGACGATTTTGAAATAATAAAATATTTATTTATTCGTAGATTTAATGTAATATTATTTCCTATTGTTTTTTAATAAGACTATTGTTTTTAGGTAAGATTTTTATCCCCGTCAGGGTGCAGATAAATCATCCAGCTCTTTCAAATAATTTATGGTATAAATTTATAACATTATCAATACTACAATTGACACCGACACTTGAAATATTTTGACATTAATTTGACACTCAATTGACGTTTATCGACATCGTAATGATGTTACCGTATAATTTTAATGTATGTATAATTTTTTGGCATAGTCAACATAAATATCTGCACAATATTTTACTGATGATTACCTAGGCACTTGACTTGACTGCTTTGTGCTTGACGGGTCTGTTTTGGAAAACTAAGAAAAATTATAGACGACTTGACTTGCCTTGACTGACTAATATAGTCTCGGGATCTTCTACTTTTGATTTTAATTTCAATTTTGACTTTTTTGTTTTAAAAAAGGCTATTACAAATTGCTATTTTTACTACTGACACTGGCAAAATCATCGGAGAAGATCTAGTCCAAGATTTTTAGCTCCAAAAATGGGTTCGCAAAACAAAAAATCCTGATAATTGATTTTTCGATTGGATTGTGTCAGAGAGTGTCCCCTAAGCATAAAACCAAGTTTGTGTCGTCTGAACGAGATATTATCAAAACGCCTTTTTGATAATATCTCGTAAACGGTGAGTTATACGTTGAAAATCGTACGGGCCTTTCTTATAGAGGATAAAATTCCCCATCTGTTTTATCTAAGACTTTTTTCTCTATTGTTAATATTTGCCGACATATAGTCGATTAAAAATACTAATTTTTTGTTTTTGTGTAAAACTTTTTTTTGTAAAATCAATATTTCCTGAGTTCTAGCGCAATAAAAGTTGCCGTCAGGCAAAGAAAAACAGCGATTAGTCGTAATACAAAAATTATCGAGATATTTTCCACATGTGCTGTAATCGAGAATTACAGCACATGTGGTATTGTTTACAGGTATGTGAGTAAGGAATGACAGACTCCGTTCTCCTATTCCCAACTTTATTCTTTGTCCTGTCAAAATCAGCCTGTCTGTCGCGATCTTAAAATTAAATAAACAGTAAATTAATTAATTAATTACCTTTAAATTAACAGTCTCCTTTCTTTTTCGTTCCTCTACCGTTTATAATTACTTAACTTTTTAGTCCTGTAACTAGTTAATCAAAATGCCTATTTGCAATAATATTTTTTCGTAAATA
The DNA here is from genome assembly GCA_947623395.1 of Synanthedon tipuliformis. Classification (NCBI taxonomy): domain Eukaryota; kingdom Metazoa; phylum Arthropoda; class Insecta; order Lepidoptera; family Sesiidae; genus Synanthedon; species Synanthedon tipuliformis. The sequence goes on along the minus strand of OX392428.1, from coordinate 3,790,878 downwards.
GATTCAGGCATAGGTATTAAGATTCAAATATATAGAGAAAAAAGGATTTCCTCCCTGTACCCTTTTCAAAAACAAACATTGCAATAAAAAGATTTTAATTTAGGATAGCATGTGATATTTACGGTAGATAAATACAATTGTTTCCCAAACGCATGGGATGGGACAAAGCAACATTTCTAAATAAATTCTTACAAAGCGATGGATTTTCTGGGCGAATGCGTCCTGTTTGTCTACTTAACAAATAACTTTAGCAAGAATAACTTTGATATTCGGGTTCAGGAATGTATTAAATGATTGTCCTTCGATGCTGAAAGTTTACGCATATAAATCGTGTATTTGATTTGGATTATTTTAAATAGATATTCCAGTGTGTTGTCAGTGATAACAAATATGGTGCTGAAACACGATCTCTAACTATGGGCCTAGTAAGAAAGCTCAACGTTGCTCAACGAGCTATCGAGAGGACTATTCTTGGGGTTGTTGGGGTTATACTGCGAGATCCGTAGACGCACGAAAGTTACCGACATAAACCTTCGAATCAGTAAGTGTGAATGGCAGTAGGCAGGAAAAATAGTACGGAGAGCCGACGGTCACTGGGGCCAAAGATTCTCGAGTTAAGTCCACGACTGACGATCTGATAAGGTCCACACGTTGGATCCAGGCTGCTTCTGACCTGTCATATTGGTACATCATGGAGGAGGCCTATGTGCAGCAGAGAATGTGCTGCGGCTGAAAAGGTTTTTTTTTTTTATATAAGTCAAGGCAGCGCTTGGCCGCGATCTCACTTGATGTTAGGTGCAAATGCGCCCGAAGGTGGACAACGCTTACCTAGTAAGTGCCCATTTACCCTACGTTTGAAGACCCCGAGGTTGTAATTTTGGGGAAACACAGACGCAGGCAATGAGTTCCACACCTTAGCAGTTCGGACAAGGAAGGTGGAACTGTAACGCTTCGTGCGTGACCGAGGAACTGCAACCACGAAGGGATGAAACCCCCACCCGCGCCTCGTGTTTCGTGTACATCAAATAACTCGATTATGTAAAATAATCTTAATCCTAACTCGTAGAATGAATTCAATACGCGGAAATTGGTGCATCCATTTATCCAGTTAATGCAAATTGGTTGCCATATAGATTAAACGGAGCAAATTGCGTTTTAGGACAAAATAAATCTACCGTTAAACGCAGGAAACATTGCGGATTGATAACCGCACCGGTTATTAGTTTCGGATAAATTGGCCGATTTCAATTTGCCTTAGCCGCACCGATATCAACTATAATATTAATAATATTGTGGCGACTTACTCCATCAACACTTGTTAAGTGTGTTTATCATTTTTGTTATTCGGGTATTCTTATGATAAGTGTATATTTGCATATGGATTTGCATATGCATTTAATTTTTTTGTTGAGTATGTAAGTATCATATGTATGAGTTATTTATTTTCATTGCCATTTACTTATTATTATTATTTCTTTTCTTTAATTTTGTATTATATCTTAGTATGTATTATAACTATGTATAAAAATGTAAAGTATGGGCCTAGTTACCTGAAAATAAATGAATTAGAATTTGAATTGCGTGCCATAAAATCTGCGGGCAACAACGCGGATGAAGTCGCGGGCACTAAGTAGTAACCAAAAATTTTTATAATAATATATTTGAGCTATCATTGAAATGGATAAAAAAATTTACTTGAAAATTAACGCGAACCACAAAAGTGACTTAGTTGGAACTCATAAAGAGAGTTGCCTCCTTTTAGAGGCAGCCAAGTGTAAGACCCCATCTACATTTTTGTCGGTTTATTAGATTTTTTGCACAATAACAACTGAATACCTCGGAAGTACAATGGGGGGAGTCTGCGGACAGAGATAACGACTCGTGGCAAATTTACTTGGATTATTCGAGAGTAATGGTGAAACGAATTCCACAATGACATAAAACATTCAGTATTATACGTATAAAAATATAAGAGTGTGTTTAGGCTTAAAAATTAATGCCTCACTTTCAATTCCTTCTTTTTACTGCTGATCTAGTGAATTATGCATTTTCTGATACGCTTGTAGTTTTTACATGTTTTTCGTTCTCTGTATTAGCTCTGTATTGTATATCAGGTTCAGTAGTTTTTGCGTGAAAGAGTTACAAACATTCATACATCCATACATCCATACAAACTTTCGATGTTCGAGCGATGCCTCAGTGCATCGCTTCAAATCAGCGCCCATGTGCGCTGTGTGCGGAATAATGATTTCACGGATTTCCGCCCAAGTCTCAATAAATTTATGTCCATAAATTATATTAACTAAAACTAAAAAATTTATATGCGATAGTAAATTTATTATAAAAGTATCGAAAAGGATTTTAACTATAATCATTTGAGTTATATTTTCTGAAAGAGTAGGTAATATATTATGAAAAATCGGACTGCCAATAGTGAAAACTTGAGTGAACTAATGAAACTTGGGGTGGGAAAAAACCATTGAACTCGCGACCGATAACCGTGTAAGCGACACCTCTGTATATAAGAATGTACTTTACTGATGATTCAAAAAATACACACGTAAGTAGGTAATTGTTCAAATTTTCAATCCTGCCGGCACTCCCGGAGGGCCACTGTTTTTTTGTTCACTAAATGCTTTGAAATTTAGCAAAACTGCTAAATAATAATTATATTACTAAAGGAGTTAGTGAATACGTAATTCCCCTATTACTCGGATTAACCAAAGCCAGTTATCGACAAGTTAGAGTAGAGGCCGTGCCTAGATAGTGTCCAACGCCGCAATTCTGAGGTTACATAACAGTGCGATAAGTGTATCGACCTACGACTTGTTACATCGTAAAGCAAAGCCTAGGTATATGTTAATTGCAAACCAAATCTATACATATAAGAAAAACGAGCCGTCTGCACAATAAATAATTTAAAAAAAATTACACGTTGTTCTTATGTCTGAGGTCAAAAAATAGTTTTTAAATTATCATTTTAATAGCTATAAAAATAGTTAGATAGTTAGTTAGATAGGATAGTTTAGAAGTAGTTAGCGGAGAAACAGACAGACATAGAAAGTTTATTTAGTGTTATTTATTATATACTATAGCGACCCGCTTCCGGCTTCGCAGTTTTTTTGCTGCAAATTGCGTAGTTTAAAAGATCTAAGAGTACATACAAAGCGACATATGGCTTGAAGCGACTTTGTTTTATACTATGTAAAGATAATAAACTTTTCGTGAAAAATTATCTAACTAAAGGTGAAAACCGCATGAAAATCCGTTGCGTGGTATGGCGACTCAAACTGAATAATAAAAATCAAGAAAAATCTACAGACTATCCCGAATTAATTACTACGGAAGTTTCACTCGTACGTACTATTATTTACATATACATAAAACTATATACATATACGTACAAGTGAAACTTCCATAGTAATTAATTCGGGATAGTCTGTAGATTTTTCTTGATTTTTATTATAAATCATTTTTATTATAATTTCCAGTCAATTTTTCTTTGCTGCAATGTATTTTTTTGTACACTTATTGACAGTTTTTGAATTACATAAAAAGTTTCACTTTTGACGCTGTTAGTTTTGGACTGACGCATACATTTTTTGTATCTTCATTGACAATAACTGAGAATAAAAACAATATTAAAAATTTTTTAATATGAAATAATTTAATAGACATATACATATATATATATATATATATATATATATATATTACATATACATAAACATTCTACATTAAGAAAAGAACTATATAAGTAATTAATATGACTTATGTTAACGAGTTAACTCTCATGACAAAACGCTAGTGTCCCATAAAAAGTTTCACTTCAATAAACTCACCAATGTCATGATATCATTTGCCAAATCTCTTGCTAGATCATGAGATATGAAACAACTCAGTCCACTGAGTGCTAATCCTGCTTCATATTGATTCTGAGCATTTAAATCTTTCCTTATCATATTTGTAGTGAGCATAAGTAACTGAGTCTGCATGGAATGATTGACTAGCTGCTAAGTACCCGATTCTTTTGTAAGTGAATTTGTTTGAACTCATCACCTCAATAATATTGAATATAGCCCATGATATGTCATATCCTAACATTTGAAGCTAAAATAAATGTCAATTTAATTAATAATTACAACAGTTACACTTACAAATTCGATCTACTTAAGACCTAAGTACTTACGTATGTCAGCTTAGCGACAGCGTTAGCTTTCTTATGTTATGTTATCTTGTCGTAGTTCCACTTTAATTTCTTCCATACATTGTGCTATGTACTTGGCCTAAAATCGAATATTATATAAAAAAATATAACATTCAAAACTTATTTACATGTTTATTAAGTAAATAGTAACAATTTCTGATGTGTACCTACCTCGTTATCTTTATTATTCCTTATACCACGCACTAAATCGGTGAGATTTTTATCGAACATTCTTTCGAAGTTCCCCTTTACTTTCTTTAGTGCCATTTTATTGAATTATTTTCCATAAACATATAATTAAAAAATAAGGACGTTGAACACTTGAAGCATGACTGTATTATCTTAAAGAAGATAAGTTTTACACAACACTAAATTAAAAATAAAATTCAGGATTCGCCAGGCAGTCATAAAACCAAACTTTGTCATTTGTGATTTGTTAGTTAAACGTCAGACAGATGGATGACAGTAATGTCATCCATCTGTATATAGTATGATAAGATCATACTCTATAATCCGTAGCATATAGAGAATGAACTATGTCTGTGTAGTACTCATTTTTTCCATAATATTAATTAGTTGTTCTGTATTTATCCAATTTATCCGACACAGACTGTCAATGTCAACAGTGTCACTGTCAGTCAACATCAACAATTTTCTTTCCGCCTCTCTCACTCTGCTAGAGTGAGAGAGGCGGTAATAAGAAAGAGACAAGGAGTTTAACATCTGTGAGTTTAACAGTTTAACACTTAACAGTTTGTTAGCTCGACGAGTTCACTCTCATGACAAAAAGTTTCACTTCAATAGTGTCCCATAATTTCACTTCAATAATTTGGGAACATTTTTGTCAAGGATCGCAAGAGTGGGCGAGACTGGATTGATTTGTAATCTACGCCTCTTCACACAGATGAAAGGTCGGTAGCCAACAGTGATATAACTGAATTGTAGACACGGTTATATCACTGCTATACAGCAGCTATAATTAAGAATTATTTATCAATGAAATTTCAGTCCTGCGAACGCCACGACACTATGTAGGTAGCTAAAAGGTTACCTTACATAAAACTCGTGGCTCACTACCCGGCAATTACGTAATGCACCTCACCCCTTAACTTGATAACTAATACATAGATTTTATTACAAGTTATAAACTGCCATACCGTGTTCATTAAATTAGTTTCTAATGGCATACTTCTCAAGGAAAATACACACTATAATTTTCTAACGGATGCTTTTAAGCGCTTTGGAGTTTGAAAAATATAAACAAATTAGCATAGATAAATTATTGGTCTCTTTGCGCTCGACTAGATACCGCCGTCGTACTTGTAAAATGCGGCATAAAATAGTACGCCGAATTCGGCGTACCCGTGCCAGCCACACTCCCGAATGTTTTATTAAATTTTAGGCATAATAAAATACCAGTTTGCGTAGTGAAACTGTGTAAAAATATAATAAAACTGGGTAAAAAGTGATAAAAAGTGACGACTTTTTACACACACTACAATAAAAAGTTGCCACATTTTCTAAGCTATTGGTTTTGTATAGCGCTCTATCTAGTCAAGCTCAGCGAGACCAATCTCTTTGTTAGATTTAATAGTAATGACTTGTCTTCAGTTAAGTCCTGGTGAAAAAATATTACCAAAATAAGTGCAACCTAATAACCTGTTAATTAAGGTGCAATATTGAATAACAAATACTTGTAGCTACTTGGAGATAACGTGCGGTTTTCGTACGCTATTTTTGTATCCAGTATAACTTTTTTGTTTGTAAATCGATTGGAATGAAACAAACACTAAATTTTACGCGAAGCTTGCTAAAATACATCAGTGAAAGCAGCATTCAAATCGATTAAGCCGTTTCTGAGATTAGTGTGCACAAACGCACAGACAAATAGACGAAAATTTGAAAATATGTTTTTTTGACCAATTTGTTTTAATTATTAATAAGACAAGGCTCGTTTACGTTTTTATTATATTTATAGATAATACATAAGTATTACTAACTAACCATATCTAAACTTAAATACAAAATGCACATAAAATAGTGTATGAATGTATGAAATCTCCGCCTCTAAAATAAGTACTTACTTAATAAAGCCTTCCAAACAACATTGTCGCCTCACAAAGGAAAATCCAACCAAACACACCTCGCATGGCATCCTTCCTTTGACTTCCAAGCAAAATCAACTCGGCAATATTTCTTTTTAAGAGCGCTCCCGCTAGTGTTGCGAAAATTTCAAATATTGACACAATAACTTCGACAATTTCTATGTGAAGGAAAAGAGAATTTTCAAATTAAATAACCTGCAGGTAGTATAAGGAATGCGGGAACAATACTTGTGATTTGAAAACTTTTTTTGCGTGGGTAAATCTGCAATCCAGTTCGTGGGGTTTCTACCCACTAAAAACCCACTGTGTTTCCTTGCGTCGTAGAAGGGCGGAGTAGAAGGCCGTTAAGACACGCATACCTTCTCAAGTGATTTGAAACCCTACTAATTTTATTTAGTTATTATTTTGTAAAAAAATAATTAATACCTACATTACATTTTTATATTATTTTAATTAAAACTCAAATTATATTATAAATGCAAATGTTTGTGAGGATGGAAGTGTATGTTTGTTACACTTTCAAGCAAAAACAGCTCAACGGATTTGGATGAAATTTGGCACACAGATAGTTTATTACCTGGATTAACATATAGGATACTTTTTTAGAAGTATGAAGGCTTTCATACTAATATTATAAGCATGAAAGCTTGTGAGGGTGATTTGTAACTATTGTAGCAAAAACGCGGATAAGATTTTATGTTTTGTCTAGTTGCTAGTAGATAACCCTAGCTGTTAACCAAACGGTCGCGGGTTCGAATCCCGCTAGGGGGAAAATGTGCTAAAATTTACCTTTATTCCTTTGTAAGTACCTGAGTCATGGATGTTTGTATTAGTAATGTGCATGTATTTACAAAAAAAATAATCTATGTGGTATATCAACTGTCTGGTATCCAAAATACAAGCCTAGTTGCTTAGTGTGGAACTAGATGGTGCTGTATGGAATGTATGAAGATTTATTGTTATTATTGTTTATGTATGAAGTCGCGTCGTGAGCAAGGACATTATACGCGAGAAATTATCGCGAGGCTAATAAAATTATGACTAAGTAATATTCAGTGTTAGTTCAGTCACAATAACCATTATTTTTTTCACTAATAGTAGATTTTTTAAATTTTTTTTACTCACTAACATAGTCACTTATGGCTAGAGGGGTAGGTTTGTTTTGTACATATAAAAATTGCATCCCTTGCAATTTCTAAACTAAAAAATAAAAAATATATACCTGACTACTTTAGGTATTGGTTTAATGTCACACAAATCCCGTTTTAAGTAATTCCATTTGATTCATTTAGATAGCAAAATTTTCGAAAAATATTACAAACATAGTCATTTTATTATAATTAGTCTACCATAGCTATGTATGGGTATATATATATCTATTATTATTATTATATATATGGGTAGATATAAAAAAATGTAATTTATTTCAGCGAAGATAAATAAATAAATAAATGCATATAATTCCAATGCAGTGCAGTGAGTCATCTGATGACAATAGTACGTTGTATGCTACGAATAAAATTCATTCGTAGGTTGTATAGTATGTGACGCATATTTTATCGCAGATAGTGACGCGGTAATTCAAGCAGACTTCGTATCGGGGATATAGCTCAGTGGTAGAGCATTCGACTGCAGATCGAGAGGTCCCCGGTTCAAACCCGGGTGTCCCCTTAAGCGATTTTAGCAAAAATTCATTTTTTTTATCGGAACACAGGTAGACGATCAATTTAATGGTACATAGTTGGCTACCGTCGCAATAACTCAAACAACGCCAGTTGCAGCAAATTGGTACCGACTAGAGTAAGATTAAGGATAAGGATAGGGATAGAAAAATAGGCTCTCACATCCTTTACTCACTCATGGAAACACAACAATGACTTTTAAAATTACATTTAAATCAACAATGACTTTTAAATACATTTAAATCAACATTTGCCTTTGCATTTAAATCTATTAAAAATCATAAATCTATAATCTATAAATCATTTTAATCTCTTATCCTTCTTATTTTTATAAAAATAAAATATAATCGATCTTGTCTTTATACAATTAATTAATTAATTAATTAATTTTAATGTATTTTTTTATTTTGTAATAGCAGGGTACACATTTAGCAGTCATTTTGACAGGCGTCGGCAACAGTTACCACCCTTACCTTGTATAGAAGACCACCGTCTAATTTTAATAACAGCGTGTGTATTTCAGTGATACTAAAGCCCATTTCCTACTATGGCTGTCAGAACATATGCAACACCTGTGGCGTTGCTTGTGTTATAGAATTACAATCATCAAGTGGACCGTCAGCCTGTCTGTCGACCAAAATTAAAGAAATTATATTAAGTACTGCGCATCACGCTTGCCCTTCTAATCCGTGTACTAATATTATAAAGGCGAAAGTTTGTATGGATGTATGGATGTTTGTAACTCTTTCTTCTAAGGATATAGGGTACCTTTCATCCAGAACGCGGATGAAATCGCGGGCACTAGCTAGTAAACCATAAATCCGTTCATTGTAAAAGATGGATATATCATTTCTTTCAATAACGTCTTAAATGAATACATTAGTTTTCAAAAGACCTGTATCCATTGTGCAACCACAGTTCAACCGCGTACACCTTATTAGATTGTCTGTCCATCTCATTGGTATGAAGAAATTGATTTTACTGGAAAACTATCGTGTAATTTGGTAATAGATATTTAAATTTGAAATTATTATAAAAAAATTAAGTATAAAAAAGTTATATATAATCTAAACAGTGATGAAAATTGCGGTACCTATATCTAGGTAGGTAAGTAGGTGTTGCAGTGGGAAACTTTCATTAATAATGTAGAATGGGTTTAGTTTAGTTAGGGGCTTTAGTAAATTTGTGCCGCTGCCGTGTGTGGAGGCATTTGTTCAAGAAGTTTGTTCAACATTTATGAGCCGTGGTAGGATTTGCTTGAAATTTATATTGCATAGGTATAGTCTTTGCATTTCACGAAGGCGAGTGAGTTTTGATTGTGTTGAACGTGTACACGCACATTGCGATAGTGTGCGTGTCTGACGGAGCAGTCACTTAGCATTGTAGGATTCTATTTTTTTTTATACTAACCTTACCCTCTTTCGATCTCACGCACACTGTGACACATATACAAACAAGTGTTTACTATTAAATCCCACTCGCCTTCGTGAAATGCAAGAACTATACTCGTATACGACTTGCAACATAACGCTCAGTAAGAATTAATTACCTACGTAAACGCAGTGAAATTAATCATAGGTATATTATTGTAAGCGCCTTTTTCACCATCTGTCAAGTAGGCTAACCGTCATTTAAAGTTTGTTTGTACGGTAAAAGTCCCAAACAATAAAAAGAAAATAATAAAAAATATTCGCCTATCGAAGGATGCACTAAACCGAGTGCATAATTTAATAAAACATAAAATTATTTCTAAAAGTAACTAATCAACACTTTACTTGTAGTTGGTGAAAGAGGCACTAAGGCTATTAATTATGATTACTGATTTATGGAGATGGTAAGTATAGGTTTTGCCCGCGACTTCGTCCGCGTCCGATCGCTACCAAACTTCACAGGATTACCCGCTAGACTAATCTGAAGATTGTTTGAAATTTTATCAAAATCGATTCAGCGGTTTTGTTGTCCACAGGGAACATACATACATACACACATTGCCTTTTATTTTTATAAATTGATTTGTTGTCATAAATTAGTCAGATTTTTGGTGGCAGTAACCAACCCCTTACAGAATACCACAGTGAAATAATATATGTTCACTGTTATGTTTCAATGAGTGAATAAGAGATGCCAGATCCCATTTTTCCTATCCTCCTTTAATCTATACTTTACTAATATTATAAAGCTGAAGAGTTTGTTTGTTTGAACGCTCTAATCTCAGGAACTACTGGTCCGAATTGAAAAATTCTTTTTGTGTTGGATAGATCATTTATCGAGGAAGGCTTTAGGCTATATAACATCACGTTGCGACTAATAGGAGCGAAGAAACAGTCGAAAATGTGGAAAAAACAGGGAAAATTATTCATCTTTGAGTTCCGTTGCGAGATTTCGAAAACCGTTCGAGATACCCAAATGATTTCAGAAAATAACTATTCCACGCAGACGAAGTCGCGAGCACCAGCTAGTCCCTTATACTTTATCACTACTTGCCAGATCAAGACCAAAGCTAGTTATAAAAAGTTCACTTACAGTTATCTCTGCCAAGAATCAAATCCTGAAACGAAGCGGTTAAGCAAGTAAAGAAGCTCGCTAAGGGGACTTACTTATGCTTGTGTCTAGAGGCTACGTCGATTACATAGTACCTACGCTTAGTGCCTTTAAACTTGTTTAAGAGACCTGTAATAAAACAAGACCCATAATTTGTGTATGTCTGTGTGTTCTGAAGCCGGCGTTTGAAGCTCAAAAGACTGACACTTTGTAAACTCAAAATTGCCACTCGGCAGTCCGCCTTGCATCCACTCAACCTGAGAGAAATCCCGCCAAAATAGCTGTAGACAACAATATTCCTTAATTTAATAAGTTCAAAAGACGCCGACGGGTGCAATAAGGCCGCTCGTCTTACGGCCAATGAGAGCTCCGACCTTAACGACTCATAAAGTTGGGTCAACATTGCGAGCAGCTCAAACGCTCCACTTACCTTTGTGAGCGAACTTAATTTATTGATAACTAGCTCGTTTATTGCACTTTCAATTCAATAATAAATATATTCACACATTCCACACAGCACCATCTAGTTCCACACTAAGCAACTAATGCTTGTATTATGGATACCTACTAGACAGTTGATACACTAATATAATAGATTACTTTTTTTTTGTAAATACAGACATATTATAGATATAAACATCCATGACTCAGGTACAAAGGTAAATGTTAACACATAAACATTTGCCCCTAGCGGGATTTGAACCCGCGACCGTTTGGTTAACAGCTAGGGTTACTAACCACTAGACCAAACGTGTCGTCAAATTAATGAAAATCACATCAAAATAATTATGTTGGGTGGTCTCGAAGTAGTTAGCGAAGAAACTGACATGCGAACAACTATAATTTATAATATAACTAGCTGTTACACGCGACTTTGCCCGCGTAACTTTATAAAATATCCTCGATGATAATGTAGCTTTTCATTATCAGCGAAAGACAGACGGCGAAAAGCGACTTTGTTTTATACTATGTAAAGATAAATATGTAACCTCCGGTTTCCGCTCCCAAAGGCAACTGACATTTAGAAGGCGCTACGAATCTAACGATATGGTACGGAAATTCAATTTGCCAATGTCTTACAGTTATGACTCTCACAGTAAGAAAATATGGATATTTTCATGTGAAACTAAGGTGGAATATTCACAAGTAAAGTTTTGAATTTACTCTGTGTTGATGGGTCGTAAAGTTGACATGTAAGTGTTATAAACTTTGAAAATTGTGGCGTATCAACTTCACTACTGTACTTTACTGGTATGGCAATATGTTAGTTTAAATTTTGAATCACCTAACTGGCGCCCTTAATACATATGTGTACTTACTGAAATATCTTCAGGTCTCATAATTGAATGCGTAACTTCATTTGTTTTTTTTTATTATATAGTACATGCGAAGAAATGGAATGATATATATGTCGAGAGTGGATTTCTTGAGAAAAATAGTTTCCCGTCTCTTAAAAATATGAACGCTAGCTCATTCGATCCGTAATGGCATCTAGAAAAATACGTTTTATATTTATTACACCAATAATAAATATAAAACAAGCAAAATTTATATTACACCAATAATTGCCATGACAAATTTCAGAATCTGAGATTTTTCGCTGCCGCTTGTCAGTAAATGCTCAGTCGAATTGCGAGCAATATTTCACAAGATGCAACCAACGTGAACAGCTAGAAGAATATCTTTATGCGAAGCTTAAACGCTTCGCTAGTATTTCGCTAATAAAAGTTTCCCTTTTTTTTTAAATCCTAATATAACTGACATGTCTTATTTCAAACATTTTCAAAAACATCCATTAAATTTCGATGGATATTACATTGAACTTTCAATTTAAATACATTTGATCCATCAAATTATTACCTAAGTTAGACGTTCTATGTATTAATGATCTAAGACGTTCTGTACAAATAGTTCTCTTAGCAGAAGCTGTAAATAAACAGTACGTGCGGCAAACAGGGATTTAATTCTCGATCAGTGTGTGCGAGGCCGAATTAATTTCCGTGCTGCGGTTTGTATCAAGCCGCATCGACGAGAATCCATTAAGTGGTGGAGAACATCAAACAAGATGCTGGTAAAACTTGGACGAAGTTCGCCGAAGTTGGCCGAGCGTCACCGAAAACATCCGAATGCATACGAGGGATCACACCGCAGGGATTAGAATTAGATTACGTTGAATTAATTAGTAGTTTTGTTAACACGCATCCAGGGAACCTTTGTGTAATGTAATGGGATTTTATTGGGGAAATTTCGAAATTATTCACATTATTTGGGTATTTAATACAACTATTTAAAGATTTATAACTCTTCAAAGATCTTTAAGACTGGTGGATCGAGGCTGCTTTTGACCGGTCATATTGAAAATTATGGGGACCTATGACCAGCGGAGGACGTACTTACAGCGGCTTAGATGATGATGATGATGTGTACTCCAGTACATTGCGCTGAGCAGACCACCAAAAGGTAGTCCGAAGCCTATATCTAATGACTATTAGATCAAAATACGTATACATTTTTTTTAAATCAACAGGTAAATATAGGTAGTTTAATTCACTTTGCGAAAATTATCCTTTTTCATATATAAGTAGAGTCCAATATGTTACTTGCACACCCCCAATCTGACGGAGTGCTTAGTAAATAAACATATTAACCGTAAGTGGGAATACGGCCCTTAGATTTGCAATGAGGCCCAATTTATAAACTGATGAGGATATTATACAATAATTAATTTTCTAAATGGCCAATTAGAATGACGGGGAGTAACTGATTAATGCATCAAAACCTGGGTAAACATCTGGTATTTGAGTGTCAAAACTTTACAGAAGAGCTTTGATTTAAAAGCTTTGAGAACAGGGTTCTTCCTGTTGAAAGACTTTTTCTGTAGCGTTGTTTCAAACACGCTACACCTCAATGAATTGCACCACACTCTTCACAAGCTTTTCCACGGCACGCTTCCTGAATCTTTAATTTTATGGAATTCCGATCGATCCCCACTTGGCTGGTTTCGTAGCAGATGTTTCAGTTCCCCCTTCCTTCAAGATGTCTATACTTATTTTCATATTTTTACAACCACCACCCCCATTTACGAGGGTTTTATATACGTAACGAAATAACATTTTCAAATATTCATTATGAACGAATCGGTTTTATCATTAAGGTTCATAAAGCCCATTCTCACCTCGCCACTTACCCTTTGTCCTGTCAGGATCGGCAGTAGGCTTGTTGTTACACCTGATATTGCGTGTGACGCTAATATCGCTGATGAAACCCACGTTCCTGATTATAGATATGGGCTTTTAGTTATAGTCCATTCAATAGTTTTTCGACATTGCATTGTTTGGTAATGACACTTCATTAACTATTTCATTCATTCATTGTCTTCTCATAAGAAAACATAAGAAAGATGCTCTAACGAAATAAAATGTATACGATTTTATAATGAACTTTCCAGTACAATTAGTGACTTACCTATCCTACACTAAATATACCCTAATATTAAAAATGTGAAAGTTTGTGTTTGTTAGGATGGATGGACGTAGCCAAATTTCCTTTCCAATTTCTCACTTGGCAGCGCACTTGGAGCAGTACCTGTGGCGTTGCTGTGGACCGTCAGCCTGTCTATTGACCTTAACATTAAAAAAAAACATATTTTCGGCAAACTTAACTTAAGAAGCAAACAATTTTGAAATTCAGTAATGATTCTTAGAGAAAGAGGGAACGTCTGTAAAATTCCTTGAAAACTGACAAAGATAATGTCAGACATCCTAACAAGCAAAGATCAGGAGATGTGTTACTTAACGCGCGTGTGGCATATAAAATATTCGCCGGTATCGGGTTTCGGTTTTATCACTATGCATTAATTTTCTCATCTTTTTCACTTGTAACACATTTCAACCTGTGCAATATGCAGTAACGTAAACTAAGAAAACTAACTCCTTTGCCTTTCGATAATTGAAATTCTAATCCAATACTATTTCATACATTTTGTCATTTAACTAATAAATCAGTTACATTTACGTGATTTTATCACAGAATAAAATAAAAGTAGGATTCCACAGCCAACAACAAACAGACGGATCTCTCATAGGGAATGCAAATACCGAATAAAATACCGAAAAAAAAATTGTAACTGTCAAATCGATTAGTCCCATGTTGTTTTTATTAAATATTATTTAACAATGATTTTAGGGCGGTACGAAGTTCGCCGGGTCAACTCGTTTTGAATTTAATCCTGTCTAAATCAATTTCAATTGCCTCTTCACGCTTATTAGAATTAGAATCCGCTATAAGATTCAGTGAAAGGTCAACATTGTTAACACAAAGATCAAAGTTCTTACGACAATTCTTGGAAGTACAAATTGTATCAGTAACGATATTTCTTTCTGTAAAATGTCAAAGGTGGTCAGGTCAGCACATTAGTGTAAATCCTTGAAAAAAATAATTTGAGATTTATTATATCGAGAATTCTGTATCGGCTGTTAATCTTTTCTAGAAATGTTATAGGTAAAAGTTATGACTATTTAATACTAGCAGGTACAAGCGATTTCGCCTGCGTAACTTTATAAATATATATAGCATATGTTACTCGCTGATAATGTAGCTTTCTATAGGTGAAAGAATTTTTATAAAAAGGCCCAGTAGTTTTTGAGTGTATTCATTACAAACATACAAATCTTTTCTCTTTGTAATATTAGTATTCTTTCTTTCTTTTCTTCTTTTATTCTGAACAACAACCCTACAGCAAAACAAAATAATATACAATAGATATCATATTACTGCTTCATTGCCAGTTACAGGGCTCTACTGTGTAAGACGTAAAAAAAAGAGAAAATTACAGATAGATATACAGTATAGATATAGAAATTAGATATAGGAATATTGTTAGTTGTATATGGCCGTATTACTGTTTGAACCACTGAGTTTATGGTCAACGACTGTAGATGGTTTCCATCTTTTATGAACACAATCAATGCAATTGAGAAGAGAAAAAAATTGTGATTCATTGTGATTCAAATATTCATATTTGTAGCAATGAATTTGTTGAAATGAAAACATATTCCCGATTATTAAAAATGTAATCGTGGATATGTCGAAAAACCTTAAGGCCGTGTTGCCACTGTCTAAGATATCAAAATTACTTTTATAAATGTTATTACATAATATATATTACTAATCAATTTGGGAATACAATTTAGCTAATAATTTTACACATGTATCCTTGTTTTCACAAATTTAATTGTATTCTGTCTGTGTGCTTTGTTTAATAAATAAATAAATAAATAAATAAACTGAATCCGACCATCTTCGCTGTGGCTCAACGGCTAACTTCCACTTTAAATGTGACAGCTTCTCGTTGGCGAGTGAGTTCTCCTCGCTTTCGGCAGATGGCGCCGTAAAATTTATTTAAAATCGTCATAATTTAGTTTATAAAATTTATGAATAATATAACAGTTGTCGGTAATCTTTCTGTTTTTATGTTTGTAAATAAAGTAGTTTTGGAATCAAATATTTTTGCATTCTGAAACATATTTGAATAATATGTTTCTGAGTTTTGAATAAATTAAGGTACGCGACCTTTCACGGTTTTATTAAACATTTTCTTCTGGTCACTACCAAATTTTATTTTTATAGCTTCGCTTTCACAGTGGAGTCGCGTCTTAAACACCGAACGAAGCGATGCGAGAATTCATTTCCGCACAGAAATGGCTCGCTGATTGCTCGCCCATTCCGCTATTTTAACATTCTGTTGATTATCGTTAATCGTTAATTCGTTAACGTTCGTACGTTTGTCAGCGGCTATTTTGTAAACATGGCGGCCGTCATTATTAAGTCTTAACTTTAACAATGCCAGGCGCTTAAAACAGTTTTCAAAAAAAATTTGAAAAAAATGTATTTAAGGCAAGTTGAAATTTTTACAGGATATTATTTATAATCAAAAATAAATATTCTAAAAAAGACAGGCCATTTCGGCGGGACTTTTTACCTGCCAGGCGATCAAGAAAATATAAGGGCTGATTTAGCCCTACTACTACCCAGCCAGTTCTGTAGTTCTGTGTTAGGGTATTATAGAAGAGTTATAGGACAATAACTCTTCTTCAGCCTGCCTCAAATACCTACCCGGAAATGTCTACCATCTCTCTTCGCATTTATATACAAAAAAATGTCATTATTAAATGTAAATTACATAATTTTTTTCATTAATTAAATTTACATAAATTTTCTGTTTTATGTTTCAGGTATGAGATTTCAAAAATAAATAATTGGTAAGTTAATACTAATTTCGTAGTGTGAATTTCGTCTGTATTTCCGAGCACATATAACCCTAATCTTTTCAAAGTTCGAGTGAATAGGCATCTTCTGGGTGAGCTCGCTCCATCTTAGGCCTCATCCTTGCCACGTGGCTGGTTGTTGGCCAAGAGCAAACCCATCTCTTATAAAAAAAAAAAAAAAAATATATATATATATCAATTAAGGTGTAAACACACGCCAATCCTAAAAATTTGCATTTAAAAAAAATATGTTAGAAGAAACTGTCAATGCAATTGGTTTGAAAAAAATATATGTTATACTTAAACATTTGAAGAACAAATTTTATTGTTTATAAATTCCATCAAAGTAGTAGAAACCCCACAATAAAAGTTAAAACATAAGAAGAATTTGACTTATATTGAAAATTGTTGCGAAAACGGTTTATTGCGCGCAAATGATTCCTACACCGAATAATAAGTCAATATCATTTTAAAAAAATGTTTTGATTTTTTTAATTTTTTTTAATGTTGTTTTAATGAAATGTACAAAAAACCACATTTATCGGGCCTGTTGAATTGTTTCCGCCGCCTCGGAACTCTAAATATATGGAGCTACAGTGTCTCAGTGACTGCGTTGAGGTGTGGACTACGTTTGTGTTTTTCGTGCGGAATTAGTTTGATATATATAAACATTCTAAAGGTCATATTGGTAAAGGTCAAATCGTCAATGTCATTCGCCTTAGTGAATCCCTTAACGATACATTAATCGATCTGTAATTAATTTTTTTTATAAAATAAATTCCTGTAAATTTAGACCAAATAAGAAATATAGACAGAATTTTGCAGACAACATAGTGAGGCCGATTTTATAAACATGTATGCGTAGGCCGTTAACTATGTTGAGATTTTGTGTTCCAAGTTATAGCTCATTTTATTTATTTTTTCATCTGCTAAATGTAAATTCAAAATAAATAAAAAGATAAATAAAATGCGGACGAAGTTGCCGGCAACAACTAGTTCTCTATAAATAGATGTGAAAGCAATATGTATTTATTGAGAAATATTCCAATGAAGTTTGTTCAATTTAATTTGATCCATTTCCCTCTTAATTGAAACTATTTAAATAGCTCACAAATAGAATAGAATAATAGAATAATATTCCAATGAAGTTTGTTCAATTTAATTTGAAGCATTTCCCTCTTAATTGAAACTATTTAAATAGCTCACAAATAGAATAGAATAATAAAATAGAATAGAAATATTAATAGTCTTAAAGGGCATCGAACTTGAAACTACAAGTACTAAACGTGCGGTTGTTAATACCATATTATGCAACCTTTCGTTTTCATAACACACTTCTGACTGTTCTCATCCGGAGTAGTTACCACTTGAAAGATAGTTTTAAAACAAACATAAAATACTCGTCATAAATTAAAGACTGATTCTTATTGCTAAGCAGTTAAGAGCTATTTTAAAGTGTGTTCGCTGTAGTGGATGAAAAATTAAATTTGTACTTCACAGAGATTCTGAACGACTTGCATCTGGTCTCTTTGATATTAGCAGGAGTAGTCGCGGCTCACAGTAGTAAAAGTGAAATAAATATGACCGCTTTACGGTAAATATTATAACACACCAACCAGGGATTCGATAGTTAACGAGTTTTAACTCAAAATAAAACCATAGTTTATGATTAGAATAAAAGTTTTAACACAATGTTATTACCTAATTGTAGTTGTACTTTTCTCACGAGCGCTTTGGATAAGTGGTTAGGTTGCTTGCTTTAACGCTCTGTTCCAGGGTTCCCGGGTTCGATTCCCGGCAGGG
Organism: Synanthedon tipuliformis; assembly: GCA_947623395.1. NCBI lineage: Eukaryota > Metazoa > Arthropoda > Insecta > Lepidoptera > Sesiidae > Synanthedon > Synanthedon tipuliformis. The sequence goes on along the minus strand of OX392428.1, from coordinate 3,772,274 downwards.
TCCAACATGAAGCTCATCTGCGGTTGCGCTTGTAAACCCTGGTAAATTTAAATTTATAATGATGAGTTTAATGTAGAAACCCAATTGATAAAGAAATATTTTGATTTTTATTTTGATGGTATAGGCGACGGTAGCCACCTACCATCAAGTGGACCGTCAGCCTGTCTGTCAACCTTAACATAAAAGAGCGACTAAAATGTCAACATAAAATTTTTTGAAAAAAAAAAAAAACAAAACAAGAAAAGATGCGGAAAACTATATTGATGTTGATGTACTGTTAATATATGTCATTGACCGTGAGTTCATTGTTTGCAATATGTGTTGGGTATGACACACTGAAAAATTTTAACAATGGGTATAGCTTTGTTAATATTATTATGTTCACTCTATGTACTACTTACTACTTACCAATACCAAACAACTTTGAACAGCTGTATCTCATGAACTATCAGGTCTATCTAGACCTGATTTATCTCATTTTATTGGAAATTAAGTTCACTTTAATAATTTATAAGGTATCTTTTGCCATAAAACCATGAGTCAAAACTGTCGTAAACTAAAAACAACTGTAAAACATCATTTTTTTTATTTTGCAAACCTATTAAAAGCCGTATTTTAAAAACTATTTGGCATACCCAGACTAAATTATTCTCATTAAAGTGCAAACAAAAATCTAATAAAAAATGTGCATAGTGACTTTTTCCGTAACACAGGTAAATGAATTAAATATTAGGTTATAATGAAGGAATATATATTTTCTTTTCTTACTATGAATACTAAACTAACGTAATGAATCCGCTTTCATTGAGTTTTTCATTGAAAAGTTCATTCTCAAAGTTGAACCCACCGAGAATTGAACCCCGGGCCCCTGGACGTTGAACAAGCACCCTTCCCACTCGTCCAACGGGCTCATCAATTATCCTCACGTGGAACAAATATAAATGCAAATGAATGAAATATACTTAATATAATATAAAGGCGCAATGCATGTAACAGGTTTCCCACGGGTAGGAGAGTATGTAATTTTATCTATCAGGCCATACGGAGGCATTTCGCACCACTGCATTCGGTGCAATTGCATTACGCAAATTGAAGTGCTTTAATGAAAGTGAATTATGCAACACATTTTCCGTTAAAAACTATTTTTATAAGCGTCATGAAATATGATAGTTTATCTTACAGGAATTCATGTATGACACAAATGTTGTTTTATACTAGCTGGTACCCGCAACTTCGTACGCGCTGTAGTTCGTTTTTTAGAAATCCCACAGGAACCTAAAAATTTTCCAGGATATAAAGTATCTAATAGTTTAATCCATGTTAACATCAATAAATCAGTAAAAACAGAAATCAAATTAGTCAAGCCGTTTCTGAGATTAGCGTGGGTAAATGTAACAGACAAAAATTCTAAAAACTATTTTTTTTTACCTTGGTATAAGTACATGTTTAAAACGTTTTTTTTATATATTTTATGTACATACAGGCACGGCTCGTTTACGATTTTCTTAAGTATATGTGTAGATATTCTATGACTATATCTTCTCTTGTATCTTGTATCATGTCTTGTCCTGTCCATACTGTGCTGTCCTGTGGCTACATATTACCATGTCACATATAATTTGTCTCAGCATGGTCAGCAGAAAATATCTGCCATATTGGGTAGGTACTAGACTACTCAAGTTATTTCCTACGAAAATAACATAATTTTAACAAAATTTTTCATTGTAACGACATTTAAGTTACACATAAATGTCAAGCGATTCTAAAATAAAACTGAAATTTTACTAAGGTCTTAAAAGACATGTACAGAAGCCGCGTTTAAAATAAAGGTGTGACAAAAGTGGAAGCGGAAAGCGGAAACTTTTTGCTTTTATTTATCCACGGTATGAATAAATTGTAAATGTTGCTAATATTTTATTTTGTAATGAACAGCGGAAAGGCTGATCAGGTTACTTAATGCCACATTCTCAGATACTATATACTGGGATGTAAGTAACATGGCAACATCTCTCATTGGCATACCGAAAAATTAGAGCACGTGTTTTCTGAATCTTCTGAAAAGGTTTAGTCAAGTTACTGCTGCCAGATACACTGCGAGCCTATATCGAAGTGCAATGAATAAAATTTTGCATAAAATCTGGAATATGGATGAATAATCGGGCAGAATTGTTCTGTTATGTAACATAATCAATCAATTATTGTTTTTAGACAGTTATCAATGTCAAAAAACGCTCTTATCAAAGTCCCTTTTGATGATATTTTAAATAATAAAATAAACAATTACACTATATATAAAGACATATATAAGTAGAAGTAATCGTGCAATCAACAACATTTTCCACGAATTGTAAACCATTTGTCAACAAATAACTAAGAAATTCTAGTTTCATAATATTACTTTGAAGTAAAACTAAATACGTTAGCTATTATTAGGTATTATCAGTGCATTTTATTATTAAGTTAAATTTACATTATTTAACTTAATAATATTTATTAGATAGTTATAGTTTTAGTGATACTAAATGGCTAAAAATATACTATACCTAATAAATTGAAATCATTCGACAACTACCAAAAAATTTAAAGAAGACCTTGCCTTATTATTTTCGTCTAAGACTAAGACGAGATAAATAGTTCCGCTCGAACTGACACCACGCCCTTAGTACTCGAACACCGGATGAAAGTCTTCGGTGCTATTAAGTGCAACTGCATTTACCGGCTTAGGTGAGGCCACGTAAATGCACCTTTAGTTATTTTAGCCGCCCGCTTTGTCTTCCTTTGTCCATCCACACGATGTAAAACCTAGACGGTTAACTTTATATTGCAATAATACTAAGTATTGAACCGGGAACATCGCAGCAGGGCGAATGCACGGTTTTAGTTTCAGGGATCGGGGTGGCATAGTAAATCAGATTTGTATGGAGATCAGACCATTAATTTTTATATTTTCTTTTTAAGGGTTAAAAATTATAGATTTTACTGGAAAATTATGTATCGTTTAATTTGGTTATGGGATTTTATAGATATAAATTATTATAAGTTTATAAGTATTAAAAAAAAGTTTGAAAGTATAAAAAAGTTTTAATTTTCAAATGTTATGCCCATTTACAAAACCTGAAATACTTATTTACAGGAAATTACTGAAATTAAAGCCTTTTGCAAATATTTTTTTGGCACATTCAGGTAGTGTTTCGCATTCGGGTACAAGTACATTTCGTAAACAGATTAAGGAAATCGCCAAGGTTGATTTTCATGCGTTTCTTGAACTGTAATTAGCATGTGACGTGATGCGAAGCATTGACCGCACGTTGACGATGACAAAGCGTCATCATTTGTAACCGCCACTTATCTAGTTGCGGTCTAAAGGTGATATGAGAAAAACTATTCCGACATTGTTTAAATGGTTCGCGATAACAATCAACACGCTTTAGACTATTCTCGTATTTTTTTTTATACTAAATAACTAGAACATAGTAGCCATTATCAAACTTAGTCATCTATTTAAAACTAGCTGGTGCATGCAACTTCGTTTGTGTTGAAAAATGAAAAGTATAAAACATGAGAAAATATCTGATATCTTTTTTTGCTTTGATGAAATTTTTTTATATATTTAGACGATTCATTTTATCGGGATAAAAGGTATCCTATATGATAATCTAGGTAATAAACTATCTGTTTTAGTGGGTATTCCCAGTGCCGCTATGATCAGGTGCTGGGCGACCCCCACATATCCCTACCGTCTAGCCAGCGTCAAAAAAAAAGGTAATAAACTATCTGTGTGCCTAACTACTATACTCGTATGTGTCCATAAATAGTGACGTAAAAATATTTTTTCGTTTCTTAAAATTAATAATTATTTAAATTATATACTTACTAATATAATATGTTATTTAAACAAAACTTAACGTCTCTAGCTTATAATCGCATGAATAGACATCGATGCAGAGTCCAAGTTTCAAATCGCGAGCAAACATTATGGTTGCGTCAGTATTGAATGCGGGCTTTGCGCACTTCCGGCGCATTCGTGAGAGGTCACGTACGCATCCTGAGTTCTACTTCGTCTAGTTCTAGTATCCTATGTCCACTTGTAAGGATAAACGTATTTTGTCCTCTTATCCCTACCAGACCGTTCCACATAATATCCCACAGGGATATTTTTCCACATATCTCCACTGTTATTTGGATGTCGCCTTATGTGTCTCGCCGGAAGTTTTTTATTATTGTTTTTTTTTGTATTGTTTTTTTTTTTATGTTAAGGTCGACATACAGGCTGACGATCCACTTGATGGTAGGTGGCTATAACGTACCGTCGCCTATAACACAAGTAACGCCACAGGTGCTGCAAGTACGCTGCCGATCATATAAGGATTTAGGGTAAAGGGTAAGGGGAAAGGGATAAGGCAATGGGCTCTGGATCCCTTACTCACTTACTGAAACACAACAGCACATAATTATGCTATTATTTCACGGTGCTATTCTGTAAGGGCCCGTATTCTGTAAAAGGGTGGTATTCTGTAAGGGGGCCAGACGGGCTGCCCGAATGACTGCGAAATAGAGTGTGCCCTGCCACTACTTTTCAACTTATGTATTAATACCGTCTTAATTATATCAAGTCCGGCTGAGCTGTCAACAGATTCGTCACATCAATAAAGCCTTCGAGATGGTTAATGACCTCACCTATGAGCAATATTAAATACTTCATTATTTCCTGCAGTTCAACGACTCGTGTTTACCTTTCAAACTTCAAACAGGGGAATGACATAAGTGGCGTCGTGACCTTCACGGGGTCAAATACATTTTCGACAAGATTTTTTACGGATTTCCACCTCAAACGCTAAAGTGTGCTTTATTAGTGCAAATGTAGAGTTCGTTTTTGTGACTTCTTCGGACAGTTTATTTTTAAACCTCTATATTTGAGATTTTATCCGTGTACTTGTTAGATTCAGAAACTACTAAAAAAATGTGTCCATTTTTTTTTTATTTAAACTTAATTTGAACGACGAAAACCACTAGATAGATTGAAATAATTTTGTTGGTTTGAGGTTTATTTATTTTAATTTCTTTCTATACATAAATATGAGTACCTATCAAAATGTGTGTACGGTCGGTTTCCACAATCTACTAATTATGACAATCTCAATTTTACAAGTAGAAATAAAATTAGTCAAAAGATAGAACTTTTTACTTTATTTCCATTTTATTTTATAGACAGACTTCATCAGTTTCTGCATGAAAAGGTAACATTCATCCTCACAAACTTTCGCATTTATAATATTAGTTGGATTTAGATGAACTGCTTAAAAAGTTAAAAACTTAAGCAATCTTCTTCTTCTCGTAGTGCCGTCTCCTATCTTAGGTCGGCTATCATCAAGGCCATCCTAACAGTAGAGGCGGCGGCTCGAAACAGCGATCTGGTACTTCGGCCATACCATTCGCGGAGATTCTTAAGCCAGGAAATACGTCATCTGGCCAGCTAGCGTCCACCTTGTATTTTCCCTGCATAATCAGGAGCACTTGATTATATTTCTCAAGTAATCCAGTAAGTATTCCAGTTGTCTGACTTTTATGGTTTTCAAAATTTCAACTATTTTGTCCACTCTATTCAAAACCGACTCGTTCCTTATACGACACTTTACATAAGTAATATTAAACTTAATTTACTTAGTAGACTTTATTTACTTTCACATTCCGTTCAAACGCAAGCGGTATCTATCGTCTTCAACACATCTAACATCCATTAATAACATTACCACTACCTACCATGTCACAAAACCATTTTTCATCACATAATGGACACGTCAACGAACCGCAGTATTATCGGAATGCCCCAAATGTCCCGAGAAAGGCAGACAATACAATAATTACGAGTGTCGTGAAACGATAAATACTTGTCCAGGTATTTACAAACGAATTCTCTGAACGGGAGTGAACGAAGCCAAACTGCAGACATATATTTTATTTTATTATACGAGTCGTATCGAACAATAAGGATAGGGAAAACTATTATAAGCTCGGGGACAAGTGAGGGCCTCCTCGAGTGATAAGCGATGTGCGAATTCGTTATCTGCTCACCAATGACATTGTATCGAAGCGATAGAACGCTTGACTGAACAAAATGTATAATAGTGTTCAATGAAGTGTCAAAAGCTTTTGAAATGTATTAATGAAATGTATGTTCGTATAAAATGTCCAAATATATTTTTAACTGGAGAAGGTTTGTGTTTATAAAAAGGATGCTCATTCTCTTGTTTAAAACTAACCTGATAAGGCAACTGTTCACATTTACCACCAATAAGCATGTTTTAGGCCTGCTACTTTTAAGCATGCTAGTTTTAAGCTAGCATGCCCTAAATATGCTCCTAAACATAGCAAAGAATTGGTCACACGTGCTATTTTAAAACAGGTTCATGGCAAAAATGGAATTACAAACTACAGTACAAAGGTATACTTAAAATAAAAATATAATCTAACCTGGCAAAAGTGTTATAGCAAGAAGAGGTCAAGCGTTATAATGCTTATTTATTTTTTAATTTTGATCCCAAACGAAGTCGCGGGCATCAGCTAGTGACTTCATAAAAGTTAATAATTATGTAAAAAATATCTTCAGGAGTAGGTATATGTCGGAATTTAAATGGAATCACTCGCCTAGTTTATTATAGCTTGCTCCTTACGTCACAAAGGCGAGAAAAATAAGTCCGGATGTACCTCCGGGGCCTTATCTTTTGCCAGGGTTGAGAGTAGTCAGTACTACTTTTGATTTGTAGCGTTGTGGGACCGACAAGTTGCGAGTGTGATATGATCAATAATAAAGTTAGAACAACTGCGAAATAGTTTTATGTCGTACATGCTACCACGCCTTTGTTGTTGCAAAGACATTACTAAGACATTTCAACATTGAAATAAAAGGTTGGATGTATAATTAGTGTAGTATGAATGGTGGCTAATAATACCTAATAATATCAATACCATCAAAAACATAAAATGTAAAAACTGCCAAGTATAGCAACACAGTTCTTTTACATGTGTTTTATTTTGTGGCGAATTAACTTTATATATTCTGTAGAATGACTTGCTTTGCCTAGACAAGTTTTGAAACTAATTGTCTAGAATTTTAAATATTTAATTATTAATTTAATTATAAATTCAAAAAATAAAATTTACTTAATAAAAAAATCAAAATAAAAAAAACACTTAAAAAACTATTTACTGACTGTTCTCTTAAATATGGACACGTCAAAAAACTTCGATGAAATTCTAAGAAAAAGTAAATTTTTTTAGTTACATCTTGACGACGTGGTCAAATGGCGAAATTCAAACAATATAAATGGTTTTATTTAGTTACGCCACGCCATCGGTTTTTTATATAAATCGATTCTTCTTATCTTATTCTTCTTATCGGTTTCTTTAGTTCGATTCTTAAGAATCCAGACTCGAACTTATATTCGAGAATAATCTTCTTAGAAATGTCTTCAAATGTAACAATATCAAATACTTGGGAGTATTTTCTTTATTCTTATGTTCCCATATGTAAGTCATGTCTTATGCAATTCAATGTATCCCTATACATTTATGTCCATATCTCTAGTTAGTGCAAGAGGTGGACAAGATATATTACACCAATTTATTTATACTTACGACCGCTTTCATTGAGGTTATAGGTGGTGTTGTAAATATTATAGTTTAGACACGAGGAGTAAAGTAACTACAAACGTATTTCACCCTCAACCGTGATCTATCAGTATTGGCATAGGATTTGTATTCACTCATAACAAATGCAACCAAATTTATTTATTTATTTAATCATAATATACTGTAACTAGCTACACGCTCCCGGCTTCGCCCGGGTTCACACGGTTATACCAAGTTACACACAGTTACGAAGTTTTATCAAAATTGGTTCAGTAGTTTAGGAGTTCATTGGCCTCAAACAACCTGAAACGTATATCACACACTAGCTGGTGCTCGCGACTTCGTCCGCGTGGAATAGTTATTTTGGCAATCATTTGGGTATCTCGAACGGTTTTTGCAACGCACGCAACGGAAGCCCTCAAAGATGAATAATTTCCCCCGTTTTTTCCACATTTTCGACTGTTTCTTTGCTCCTATTAGTCGCAACGTTATGTTATATAGCCTAAAGCTTTCCTCGATAAATGATCTATCCAACATAAAAAGAATTTTTCAATTCGAATCAGTAGTTCCTGAGATTAGCGCGTTCAAACAAACAAACAAACTCTTCAGCTTTATAATATTAGTATATAGATATATATAGAAATATTACATGTATAGGAGTTATACATCAAATCATTTCACGCTGTCTCTAGTCAGCCGCTGCAGACGGGCTGACGTTCTACTTGATGGCAGGTGGAAAAAAAAGGTGGCTACCGTCACCTATAAAACAAGCAAACCCTTCACTCAGATTAATGATAAGAGAAGGGATGGGGTGATGTCTCTTTTTATTTTATCTTTTTTTTATTTTTAAGTTTTTATGCTTATATACGAACCAAAAACCATAAGAGCTATGTAACAGAGGAGATCACTTTAACACAAAAACATTTCCGAGCACATATAACCCTAATCTTTTCAAGGTTCGAGTGATTAGGCATCTTCTGGGTGAGCTCGCTCTATCTTAGGCCTCATCCTTGCCACATGGCTGGTTCTTGGCCAAGAGCAAACCCGTCTCTAATAAAATAATAATAATCCAGGGAAATTGTTACATAAGTAAACCTCACACAAGTAACTTTAAATGTCAATTTGTAGGACGTATGGAACAGATTATGCACGGCAAGCGCAGCGTAGGACGTCCACCAACAAGGCGGATCGTCGACCTAATAAGAGTCGCGTGTAGACGTTGTATCAAGGCTGGTTGACCGGTTCCATAAGAAAATTATGGGCGTGGGATATTATGTCCAGCAGTGGAAGTCCTACGCCTGAAATACTTTATAACTACGTAACATTGTAGAATTTCGAGTTTTATATATCACTAGCTTGAGCCCGCGACTTCGTCCGCGTTCTGGATGAAAGGTACCCTATGTCCTTTCTGGTGTCCCAGACAACGTGTATGCAAAATTTCATGGTGATCGGTTCAGTAGTTTTTGCGTGAAAGAGTTACAAACTTCCATCCATCCATACATCCATACAAACTTTCGCATTTATAATATTTAGTACGGATATAGTACGGATTACAACTAGTCTCAGTAATATTTGTTAATTAGTTAAGATATTTGTATATTTATTCTTAATTTTGAGCTACAACGCCAGAGATTATTCGATGAAATAAATAATAATCGTGCCCTAATCTTAATCGAAAGGTTATTCGCTAAAATATCGAAAAGCGATTACCGATCCATTATCGTAACGTTAAGGCGCATCTTCGTCGTTGTTAACGCCTAATATTCATATTTACGCGTCCAAACGAGGTTGTTACCAACAAAATTTCTTCAAGAAATTGCAATAAAATTATATTTGTATCTATAAAGTAGAAAGGTGTTAAATTTTTATGCATGCCTCCTTTAATAACTGGCAGATCATTCTAAACGAAGTCTTTTTTTTAAACTGAAAATTTAGTAAAAAAAGTATTTCTTAATATCAGTAATTTGCGGTAAATAATTTAGATTTTATAAATGGGGATAAAATTCGAAAAATGAAAAGACTTCTGTACCTAATTATTACCTTTTACCTAGTCTTTTACCTAATTACACGATATTTTCCTAGTAAAATCTATAAATTCTTCTTACAAGGTTGGTACAAGGATGATATAATGATCTTGCAGCAATTCAGTGCTATATATACATAAAATGTTGTCCCACATTTCGCTATTCATGTTAAGAATAACCCTGTAACAGGATGACGAAGAAAATACATGTGATATTGCGGAACAAATTTTATCCAGGACATTATGTTATCGTACGTCCTAGCTAGGTCATCCGGACCGGACATCGGGTTATCAGTCTCCCCTTACACGAACTATCACAGCTAGCGACTCAAGTGACGTTTATTTTTCATATATAGATTTCATGTACACTATCTGAAATAAGAAACCCATTGTTACCAAATACATTGAGACATTAACACTAACATCGATCGTCCTAACACATTCAGTCACAGATGCAGTAAGTACGCTGCGGAATCTTAGTAGGCATTAAGGATAATAAAGAGATTATGAACGGATAGGGATAGGGATAGGGATAGGGATAGGGATAGGGATGGATAGGAAGAGCATTGTGTGCTGTGTAGGGCTTTGACACCCCTTACACAGCACACATTGCTCTCTGGTTTCTCTTGCCAGATTGGTTGCCCAATTTATGACTGCAAAACGCAGTGCGTCCTGCCATTAGTCAATTCAAAGGTTAAGTCACACCTTAAGGCTTTCTATCTTAAGGTACAAAGGAACTTAAGGAGCTAAGTATGCAAATACAAAAGACTGAGAGAAAATGTGTTTACTTGGTATTTGGTTTATCACTGTTCACACTCAGCCTGGTTATACTATTTTCTCATAATAGGAAATATTTTTAAAACAAAACAGCAATATTATTTTATTAAAGCAACTGCTTTAGTTTAGTGAAAAGATAAATTTTACAATATTCGGTACAAGATGTGACGACATATGTTTTCTAGAAAGAAACAGAGCAGTAAAGTAAATGACATTTACACCGACTATACTTATTACAATGACAAAATGACAGACAAATTATACACAGAACTATATATACATTAATTTGGTAGTGTTACAATCATAATCCAACATTTTCATATATGTATTATATTTTTTATATGTCAGAAATAAATATTTATTTTTCTTTCTTTCTAATACGGCAGTGTCTTTTTAGGAAGGCGTGATCAGTGAACACTCAGATTAAAGATTGCATCTAACGGTCTTACTACAAAAACATTAAACACACTTTAATCAGGCTTAAAACACGTGTTAAAAAAAAACTTTACTACAAAAGAGTGTCTAGGTATTGTTTAGGGTTTAACAATGCTTGAGCATTATTTAAATTTAACCACCGCCATATGCTAGTTTAACGAGTGTCTATCTAGTTAACGGCCTCTCTTCCTCTGACGTATTGTGTCAAATTTCGTTTTGCGTATACTTAATAGTTAATATTAAAGATTTCTTTTGATTTTATAAATGAGTATGGATATTTTAAATTTAATTGACATGGAGGATATGGATTACATGGATAATTTTTGAGATAGAATACATCGTGAGAGAATTAATCCATTCGAATATATAACTTTGGTAACAAGATTATTTATTTAATAAAGGATGATCTACCATGTGATGCTAGAGGTGGATCCTCAAATAAAAATTTTATTTAACAATTTTAACAAATCAAACTTTACATTTGACCACATTCGACAATTACGTCAGTGTTAGTTACGTTCCATTATGCTCAATATTTTATGGTATTACGAAATTTTATAAATAATCTAACGTATTTGTTGTAATTTATTACTTATTCCAATCTTATAATTTGCTGATATCATTAATATAGTCCGTAATAATAGCTTGTGAAAACCAAAATTCATCATTATACGCCTATCAGATCTGCGTAAAATGAAAACGACATGAATGCGGGGCGAGTGACTGAATGAATGTTTGCCAAGGTTGCCATAATTCAATAACATTCACGTACTTTAACACTGTCTACCGAAACAAGCGCTAAATAAGGTTTTGTGGTAGGGACATTTTAAACGCTCGTTGACCAATGCTTAAATGCTTAATGCTTGTCTAACTAAGCATGTGTTTGAACAGTGCTTACTGAATCTTTTGTAGTAAGACCGTATGTGTCTTTACAGTAGCCTAATTTTTCTGGACAATGATTGAGTGACTGTCGCAACGGCCTCTCTAGTTTGCTTTTAGTCTTCAAGGCTGTGCCAATATCCGCTAGGCAGCGCTAAGACAGGTTCCGATCACTTCTCTGCGCCTTTCCTTGCAATTCGACTGTGTCATTACCGCGTAACTTATTCAGAAATCATAATTATAGTCGTTGACAAACCAAATCTGCTATGTGCAAAAGTATCCTTTTGAGATATTGAGACAAAAAGTTTACATGGGGTTTAATATTTTATTTGAAACTTTGATTTGTTATACGTAAAATTTATTTGTCTCTTAAACATGAAACTTTAATATGTTATTTATTATTTCATTATTTTATTTATTACTAGCGACCCGCACCCGGCTTCGCCCGCATCCGATCGCTTCCAAACTTCACAGCATTACCCGAAATTTTCATCAAAATCGGTTCAGCGGTTTTGGAGTCCATAGAGAACATACATACACATCGCCTTTTATATATTAAGAAGATTAAATTTTCCATACAACAAATTCTAGCTGCTACACTTAGTATATTAGACTCGTAGCTCGGCAAATAGTGCTCATGAGCACTTAGCAGTTTTTTATATGATAGATAAGACAGTGAATTATTCACTAAGGTCAAAATGTTGGAATCTCTAAAAAGTGCATATTATAGCAGATTTTAGTTGACAACGAAGATATATGATTATTTTTTGTTCTACCACGACAACAGATTTTATCATTCAGAGTTAAGTACTTATAAGTTTCAAAAAATATAAATAAATGTTCAACTTACAAGTTTTGTGAACCGTGACCTTATTAATCAATAAACACTGGAGGGACATTAACTCTAACTTCCTAAGTCAACAACAAGCCCTGTCAACTTATACAACGAAACTTGACAAACATTATCATCGCCCAAAACTTAAACAATGAATAGTTTAAACTTAGAACCTTCATATCACTGTTGTCAAGTGTATAAGCTTACCTAAGTTACTAAGTTCAACTATTTCAAGTTAAGACACTCCCAGCAGTTTAAACCTGATGATATCTATAATGAGTTTAAGAGTTATTTAGGGCTACATACATTGTCGCTGTCTCTAATTATGTAGATTGTAGGTACTTCATTAAATGAAGTATTCGTCCTTTAACAGAATGGTAATTACAATGTAGATTAGAGTATACGTTTCATTAAGTTTACATGTGTTAAGTTAATTGAGTTCATTCATTTAAGTCACGAATTTGGGTGCTTAACCTATTTTTCATTTACTCCGTTTTACTTTCTTGCAACAATGATAAATTTCGGAATAAATTAGAAATAGGTAAAATTGGGGTAATTTTATTTTTTATTTTATTTTATTTAGGAAAATAAACTATTACAGAATATATAGTAAGTATAAAGAAAGACAGACTGGCATTTGGGTACTGGGTTCAGCATGGTAAGCCATCCTCTGGCCCTATTTTTAAAAATATGTATGAAAGTAGAAAATTATTTAAATCTAAACTTAAGTGGTGCCAAAACAATAGGGACCAGATTAAAATGGATAGGATTGCTTCTTATCATTGCTCCAAACATTTTAAAAAGTTTTGGAAGGAGACTAACAGTTTGAGCCATAAGTCGGGCATTCCTTTGAGTGTGGAGGGGGTGAGCGGGCCGGCCCAGATCGCTGAGCTTTTCAAAGATAGTTTTAATACTAACCCTTCACTTAAACCTGTATCGGCGCCTTCTACTTTTGGGCCTGTTTTAACAGAGTTACCACATACTATAATTAAAGCCAGGGAGGTGACATCAGTTATTAGTCGCATGACTCGTGGTAGGTCACCGGGTCATGACTCGCTCAGCATAGAGCATTTGTGTTATGCTGGTTCTCACTTGCCTAGTGTTCTTGCCATGTTTTATTCTTCCTGTATTGGTCATTCTTATTTACCAGATGGTCTGATGAAAACTTTAGTGGTCCCAATTTTGAAGAATGGTAAGGGGGATATCTCCAGTGTTGACAATTACAGACCCATCTCGCTGGCCACTATAATAGCAAAGGTGCTGGACGGTTTGCTTGACAGGTATCTTACAAAACACCTTAACCTGCACGACGCCCAGTTTGGTTTTAGAACTGGGCTGTCTACTGAAGCAGCAATACTCTGTCTCAAGCATACCGTCCAGTACTATACAACAAGAAAAACACCTGTCTATGCCTGCTTTTTGGACCTGTCAAAGGCATTTGACCTGGTATCTTATGGGAAACTGTTTGACAAGCTGTCAAGTGAGACGGATTTTCCCGGAGACTTAATAAATGTTTTTAAATATTGGTACAATAATCAAACCAATTATGTGAGATGGGCCGGTTCGCTTTCGGGCATGTATAGGCTGCAATGTGGGGTGAGGCAAGGGGGACTGACCTCGCCTGGTCTTTTCAACCTGTACATAAACAAACTGATTGGGGAGCTCAGCGGAGCCAAGATTGGCTGCTCTGTCCATGGAACCTTTGTTAATAACATAAGCTATGCAGATGATATGGTGCTGCTGAGTCCCTCAATTAGCGCTCTAAGAAAACTGCTCTCTATTTGTGAAGGATATGCTGAGGCCCATGGCCTTAGGTATAATGCAACTAAAAGCGAGTTGCTAGTTTTCAAAGCAGGGAACAAAAGTTATAGTGATGTTCCCCCGGTAATTTTGAGAGGCGCTCCACTAAAACTAGTTACTAAATTTAAATACCTAGGGCACTGGGTCACGGAGTCTCTAAATGATAATGAGGACATTGAAAGGGAGCGTAGGGCGCTGGCTGTCAGATGCAACATGTTGGCCCGCAGATTCGCGCGTTGTGCAGAACAGGTGAAAATAACATTATTTAAAGCATACTGTCAATCTCTGTACACGTGCGGTCTGTGGGTCGACTACTCGCGGAAGGCATACAGTGCCCTCAGGGTGCAGTATAATAATGGATTCAGGGCGCTGTTGGGGCTGCCGCGACACTGTAGCGCATCGGAGATGTTCACAAAGGCAAGAACGGACAGTTTCCACGCTATAGTGAGAAAGAGGATTGCCTCGTTGATGGAGCGGACGCGGGGCAGCTCTAACAGCCTCCTGAATACAATATCTATGTGTGTGAATTGTTACTTAAGAAAGATGTGGACACAAACCACACTTTCTTGTTGTAAATATCATTACTAACATAGTTTTAAGTTTCTCTTGTATTACTAACACTATATGGACTACAGGTCTGAAATAAACTTATTATTATTATTATAAGTAGAAGTAATCGTGCAATCAACAACATTTTCCACGAATTGGTAATTAGTAATATTGTTAGATATGACTGGATTCTAATAAAATAGGTCCAAAAGTAGTACTTGTGTAAGCAGTTGTAGTAAAAACATACCTATATAATACTATATAATATCATAAAATCATAAAATGTCCCCGCTGTTACAGTAGTACAACCAAGAAGTACTACTGGTAGTACAAGTGACACTCTTTAGAGATGGTAGTACTGCTGAATCATCACTACATAGTATAAAACAAAGTCGCTTTTTCTGTCCCTATGTCCCTTTGTATGCTTAGATCTACTGCTTAGATGCTTAAAACTACGCAACGGATTTTAATGCGGTTTTCACTAATGGGTAGAGTGGTTCTCGAGGAAGGTTTAAGTACATAATTTACTAAGTTACGCGGGCGAAGTCGCGGGCAGCAGCTTTAATTTTATTAACACGTAATTTTATAAACTATAACTAACATGTAGTGCCATCTGTTAACAGACTTTTTCCATTATTCGAAGTGAGATTAGATGAATTAGAGTACTACATTGCTTCAAACAGAATTCCCTAGATGGCGTTGTAAATTTTGCATACACGTTGTCTGGGACTCCAAAAAGGACATAGGGTACCTTTCATCCAGAACGCGGACGAAGTCGCGGGCACCAGCTAGTGGCAGAATAATCATCTCAGCAGTCTGTCCTGGTTCTATTAGTGAATTTCGTGTTATATTTTTATTGAAAACCACAATCTTTTTTATGACGAGTTACAACCCTAAGTAACATTATAAATGTGAAAATGAGTTTTTTTTGTGTGTTTATTATACTCAACCGATTATTATAAAATTTTGCATACACGTTGTCAGAGATTCAGAAAAAATCTTTCATTCAGAAAAAAGTACTGCTCTAAAGGGCTCACTTTTCTATCCGTCCTCGCAAACTTTCGCATTGATAATATTATTATTAGCAATATACAAACTATTCTTTGATCATTTAGTAGATCATTTAGCAATCTAGTGTTGTACCTAATTGAATTTTGGATAGAGATTATAGATTTAATGTAGATTAAGAAAATTTAAAGACATATTCACATCAAAATATCATACAAATAAAACGCTTCATTTTCCGGTTGCTACTTTTATTAAACTCTTGACAACTTTAATAAAAACAGAAACAAGTGCTCCGGAGCTATTACAGTTTCCGTTGTAAGTTATTAACATTTTACAATCTTGGTAATATTTCAAATGCGGAGTCAACTAGTCCCAAAGATAGTTTCAATTTTATTATTCCAACAAGGACGACCATTTGCAGTGACACAGAAACATTGAAAGTTAAACGTTATGCGACACGAGTGGCGTGCCACCACTTCACATAACATTTCTCAGAGACAGTATGGCAAGTTTTAACTATAGTGAAGCCCATTACCTATCACAATGGCACAGCAATTGTAGTTATCCTATCAGAAAATAACGATATTCTTATCTTAATAACGATACTGTATCTTTTTTTTTTTTTTTTTTTTTTGGTGGTCAAATCTGCGAACCAGATCCCCACCGACCATGGGTGGATCGGTGAGATATGTGGGACTTCTACCCAAGGTGTTTCTTCACGCCGTCCATGGGCGGAGGTTAGGGGACGCTCAGACACGCTACCTTCTCCGTCTGGCGGGGTCAGACGTGGCCCGCACACATTGACGCTGACACGCTACCTTCTCCCCCCGCCAGACGAGGCCCGCACATATTGCGGGCTCCACCTCGATTAGGCTCGGAGTGTGACCTCCGCGCCGTGAAGAGACGTACCGGAAACACACAGCACGTCTCCCCTCGTTGCCCGGTGTTGTTATGACGGCGCAGGGACAACGAAAGACAATTTGGCCCAAAAATCTGTGAAAATACATGAGCACAACATATTTTTTTGCAGTGGACAAGTTATAATACACTAAATTATCTAAAGAAGGTATCTAAAAGCTTAGTGGCAATCCTATTTTTTTAGACCGTCAATGACTCGGCTACAACTTATCGATTTTTTTCTTCTTAATATTAAAAATTCAAAACACTCACTGTGTATCCATTACCCTGTATGTATTCTCTTGGGTTACTTGCGGTATTACGTGACCTTGTATCAGTCGGGAAAATTTCAGTTGCAGAAAACGACTGAATATGTAAATAATGCTTCTTGCGACTTGCGCTCAAATGAAACATTGTTTATAGGCATTAAATTGAAGCTGAGTTTAATAGTAACTTCACAAAAAAAAAAACGCAAAACGGCTTTCCTCGTCTAAATGAGAATTTTTAAGCCACATTAGCACAAGCATTGCAAACAAAATCCGTTTTGGCGTTACGCCATTTTTAAAGAAATTTATTTCGACATATTTTTTTTTAGTAAACCCGCTAAAACATTAGCAGGAAAGAATGCCCATTGGTAACATACTGCGCCATTTTCATGTCCTTTATGAAATTTAATCCAATTTAGTACATACGTAACTCTCTGTTTTTGTATTGCGTTATTTATTTCGGTAATAACTGTTTGTGTTTTGTAATACAAATGTAGGTATACATGTACAAATAAGTACCTACCATACAAACCTACGAATATTGTAAATGTGAAAGTTTGTAATGATATATTATGGAGGTTTGTTACTCAAAAACGGCTTAACAGATTTGGATCAAATTTGGCGCACAGATAGTTTATTAACTAGATTAAAATTTAGGATAAATTTTATCCTAAAAAAATATTAGATTACTGAGAAATTTGTATACAGCTCGCTTGGAAAAAGAAAACATAGGTTACACAAAGCGAAATATGTAATTTTAATACACAACGATCAAATGCCTAGTGTGTATTTACCGGTAATATATATTTTTTAATAACTAAGTATAAATATTTAAAGTAATAAATTTTAAAAAAAATTACTAGTAAGTATAAAGATGTGTTACGTATCCAAAAACTAAAAAGTAAATAAACAAAATAATTCAAGATTCTATAAAGAAAAACCGTCTGAGGAAAAATAACCCGAAATCTGGTAAATCGCGCACGAGTGTCTTTTATAGCAGCTAGAGGTTGCTTCATTAGTTTTTATTGTCACAACCCTCCCTCCACCTAATTATGAAGTTGGAGGCTAGTCACGGGGTTACGGAGCAGACAATAAAGCCAAGAAAATAGAATGATAACATTTCTTTTCCACCAATTATTTGCAGAATTACATTTTGCTAATTATGGCTTTACTTTGCTTATAAAAAATCATCAGCCCGTGTCTCTCCTCTTCTGGATGTAGGCGTCTTCTAAAGCTGGCCAACATGCACGCTCTTCTGCGCTTCGCAACCAGCCGCTTCCCGCGAAGCTTTTCAGGGGCCCTAGCCAAGAGCACATCAATGCAAACGTTTCATTGCGTTCTGACGAATAGAAACGGAATAAAGCCCGGTGATGGGTTGTTGTAACGCCCACATAAATTTTTGACCAATCACATGGCTTTATTTCGTTTCTATTCGTCAGAACGCAACGAAACGTTTGCTTTGGTATGCTCTTGGCTAGGGCCCATCGTCTGTACACCTTGCCGCAAGGCGTCGAACGCTGCATTTTCAAATTCGTTGCCTCTGAACTCTCTGTCTCAGAAGCCGTTATCCGATATAAAAAAATCATATTGTTCAATGAAGCTATAATAATATCAATATAAGCGCCATCGTTCAATAAAACTAAATCCTTAAGATAAATAAAACAATGAATACAACATACCTACTACGAGCACAGATTAAATAATAATTACTATAGTAACTATTACCTACGTTTACTATACACGTAGGTAATACTCGTAGTATATTCTGTTATAGTTATGTTATATATGTGGGTTAATTTTTAGTCTAATTATTTTTTGTCAAGAAATTTCAATCAAATAATCTATAGGTTACAGTAAGAATCTAAAGGTTATAGAAAGAAACAGGTGAAATTTTTTGTAATGAAAAATAATTGACCCTTAGAATTATCAGTACTTTGTGCACACTAACAATAAATTTACGCTATCTGTTCCTTCCGGGGTCATAGACCCATTGTGAAGTCGCGTGCAATTGTCTGCAGCGTGTGTACTTTTGTATAAAAGTCCATATTCTTAGGACAATTTTGTCGCATAATCCTACTACATATATGTATTACAAATGCGAAAAATTTGTGAGGATGGATTAGTTATTCACGCAATACCGGCATTGGATGACGATTTGGATGAAATTTGGCACACGGGTAGCTTATTTTCTGGATTGACATATTATTGAATTTTAGGTTCCTGAGGGATCGTCTAAAAATCGTATCATCTAAAAATATAAATCCTGTTATCATACTAGATAACTGCCAGATTACAATCATCAACTTGCCTGATAACCGCTGCAATCAAATGTGTCGAGTGAATATGCATCTTCTGGGTGAGCTCTTTCCATCGTCGGCCTCGTCTTTGCTAGATGCTGGCCAGGAGCAAAGTCATTATTAATAATTTAAAAAGTAGGTACCTACACAAAAATAGCAAGAGCTCCAAATCAACTATTTCTGTTCCAAAAGTCCACAGACACAAATTCATAACTAAGACTAATAAGCGATTGAACTTAAGAGAGTCGTATCCACTTGAACTTAATACATTCGACAAGTATGGAAAACTACTTTTAGCATAATAATATACTTAGGTGGAGTTGCGAGTGCCCTATTAGCGAACATGTCACGCAAGTCTTCCCACCACGTTTCGAAACTGAAACTTACTACGTCATGACTTCAGCTCTGTAGAGGCTGAAGCCCACAAACTTAGTACATTGTGCTGTTAAGATCACAGGTCACGTATACGGCTCGACCGACCCCCGTATGTTCATACACTCACTGGCAAACGATCACAACACACGGATAAATTATTGAATTTCAACATAACTGGTATCATTTGTGAGACTAAATATTATACATAGAGAAGCTATATACTTATCTGTTAAAGACTCATATTAAGTCATATTAAAAGGAAAGTATATAGCTTTGCGATCCTAACGAAATAGGTATTTAGGAAAACACATGCTATCGCTCGTGCGCTCTTGCCCGGGGGCATCGTGCGATAGAGAGCGTTGCAGCTCGCGACTGACCATAGGTACTTTTTTTGATGATATTTCCATTTAGGGAGAAAAAGTTTCCACTAACTAAATCTTAACAAATCACTTTGATTTTCATGTCGATCGTTTTAGCATAACATATTCTAGGTTTATAGGTTACGCTTTTAAAAAAAAATCGATTTATTTTTTATAAAACAAACGGTTTAATTCGACAAAGTTTTAATCACAAAAATTAAGTTATTTGAGGTGCCTATAAGTTTGAATCTATTACAATTTTTGAAAAAAGTTAAAAATTAGACTATAAACAGTCTTTCATTGTGTCAATAACATACAAAAAAATCATGGAGATTGGAAAATATTTAAAAGTGGAAAAACATTTTCTCATTTTGTATGGACGAGTACGTCCATACAAACTATTCTTCCGTCTTAAGTGATATTGTAATTCAAAATACCATGGGTAATATGTTTTTATGTTTGTCTCTTTAACAAAAAAAAAAATCTCTTGAACTGTTTTGTCATCCACTTTCTTTTACGGCTGGTTCTATATAAAAAGTTTTCGAAAATATCTCTTCCCTGTTATTTTCTTAATTTAGAACGCTAATTAGTGACATTGAATACGGACAAATTAGGAAGTTGGTGAAGTCGTCCTAAAGGTCAATAAGTCAGCACGTGTTTTATATATTATTAGTCTAAAATCGATAAAATTTTCTGTCTGCTTTACAAAGGATCAAGTTTTGTATGGAGATAAGAGAGATATTTTTCGTTTTCCCGGTTGGAACTTGTAAGATGAAATGAAATTATAGATTTTACTAGGAAAATACCGTGTAGTTTGGTAATGGGGTTTCATATAAGTACTTACCTTTAAATTTAAATGTATTAAAGTGAAATTATAAAAAATTTTAAAGTAAAAAAAATATATATTTTTAATTTTAAGATGTTATCTTCATTCACAAAGTTTGAAATATTCACAGGAAATTACTGAAATTAAGAAAGACTTTTATTACTTTATTCATTTATTTATACTGTAACTGTAAAATAAACTTTATATTTTCTTTTTTATACACTTTAGATATTAGATTGTAAAATTCTCTTTGTCATCTTTATATTAAAGTATGAAATAAAATATTAAGTACCTATGTAATCTTCGATAAAAAAGGCTAATAAATAAAGTACTTACTTAAAAAAACGCCGAATTATTGCCGAATTCTCCAAGGTGTAAGTAAAAAAACATCTGGTTTTGAACGATGTCCTTTGGATATATGGGAGAAAGTTCTCTATGTTAAAGAGATACATTCAGTTTTCCCAGAGGGTTTTTCATTGCTTCTTACGAGCCTGGTCTGTAGTTTAGCTACATGCACACGTAACATTTACTTCATGAGGGACTGCTAATATTATTTAATAAAGCCTCCGAGTTTTAGTTGCTACATGATGCGCATACACAGGAGGGAATTATCATACAGTCAGACTTCATATTCATTTCGGGGATAGTTGTATATATTTATGTGTATAACAATGACAATAAGGCGTGTTCTAAGCCTATGGTAACATAGAGAGAGACGAAAGGTTGCCGTAGGCTTCCCCCATAATTTCCAAAATGACCAGTCAGACAGCTTGCATTCACCGTCGACCCGCGGCCTCTATCAGAGGGCCTAGTGCGAGTTTTACTCTATCAAATGCGTCGAACGCGTAAATGTCGATTTACACATTAGCCACCAGGTAGCGCTGCTTCATTTCCTGCTTCATTCAAAAAAAAATATTTATAAAGAAAAAAAAAATTACATTATTTACAAACTAATATTTAAAGTGTATACAAAAAGAAGGTATAAAGTTTATCTATGTACAGTATTCCCATAAATAGGATTTAAAAAAATATATATTAATTTGGTAGGTATATATAAAAAATTATGTAGACAGTAATCCTGATATTAGGTTAATTTAACCTTTCTATACAGTTGCAATGGCGGCCTGAGGGTTTTAAGCTGAGTTAATAACACGTCTTTATTATTTGAAAATTGTAGAAGACACGAGGGAAGTCGCAGTCAACTGCTAATATTTGACAAATATAGTTTTAAATATAATATAAGTTTAAAGTTGAAATTATTTCCAGCTACAGCCGTAACTAGAATAAGTTATCTCGCTCCTCTGCAATGACTTTGAAATGGAAATGTAGAACATTAGTAAACGTAAGGAAATCTACTCTCTTTAACGACTGTTTACTGAGTAAAGGAGAACGTCCGTCCGATGTTAGACGGTACTCTAAGACTGTAGTTGCAAGTTCAATCATAAATTCTATTTGATACATCGAAGAAATATTGCTGAAGTATCATGTTGCTTTAATATTTAATATTATTGATATGTCACATCAATAAATAACAATATGTGGTAACAGATTCTTAATCGTTCTTATTAATTAGATATTTTACATTAAAAATTATTTTTTTAGCAGGATTATTTAAAGTGAATCTTAAATTAATATTAATTAATTAATTAATAATTAATCTTTTATTCTTTGCTTTTATTTTAAAAAAAATTGTACACATGGTGCTTTTATTGTACACATGGTGGTAGGTGACTATATAATGGTTACAAGGAAATGAAAGTGCATTTCTGACCCTGAAAGGGTTTTTTATGGTCAAGTTCGACAAACAGGTCCACTTGGTGGTCTGCAAATGGGCTAGACAGTTATTGGGAAATGGGATCACTTACTCAATCACCGAAATTCAACAGCATACATGTACACAGATCACTTACTCGTATGTAAGGCATTAAACCATCTGGTTACTGCCGCCAAATTGGCTTCCTAAAAGACGCAAGTGTGCCTTGCCACTTCAGACTTTGAAGTTCACAAAAAATCCCATTATTTTCACTAGGTTTTTCCATTGATATTGGGAATATTTTGGGATTTTCGCATGTCACATCTGAAAATCTACTATTATAATTCCTTTAGAGTGAATAATTCGCACTAAAACCGACTGGATTTAATCTAAATCTCAACTTCGTCGTACATGCTCTGTTGCTTAAATATTGTAGTCCACAATATGTCGAAACCGGTCGCGGTTGCCAACAGTGTGCATTTCGCTACAATATTTACAGCGGGGTCACATGCATCTGCGATTGCATTACTCTTTATTATTTAAACGGAAAAGAGACTCGGTTCCGAGCCAACACTTAACCGAGATGAACGAGAAGGCGCCGAATACAAGTGTCTTTGTAATGTGCAATGATATATTTGTACTACAGATACAAATACTCGCCTCTTTTTGTAACTGCTTACATCTCATGCTGAGATTTGAGTTTTATTTACTCAATTATATGCACTTCTACGTGCGATTTATTTGTTATTTATTAGCTGGTACCCGCGACTTCGTCTGTATTAATAAATAAAAAATAAAATACCAAAATAATTCCTGACATATTCACACTGTAGCCATGGTGGCGCTTATATACATATTTATTATTTTTAGACGATCCCTCGATAACTTTTTTTTTTTCAGCATAATAAGTATGCCATATGTTAATCCAGGTAATAAACTACCGGTGTGACAAATTTCATCCAAATTCGTTAAGCCATTTTTGGGTTATTGATTAACAAACACCAAAACAAACATACAAACTTTCACATTTATAATATTAATAGGATTATAATATACTTATAGAAAATTGATGATCTTGCATCAAATATTAAAAATTGATAATTATCCGAGCGTTCCCTAAACTAGGTTAATTATTTTTTCCTGTAGTATCTTGACATCACTCATATCTTGACAGAAATTGATAAAGTGTAATTACTTTTTTCCATGTCCGTGGCTAAAGATAATTAAATTATTATATTTCTTTCTTTTCCAGGTAGTTATCAAGGAGAACCGAAGAGTGAGAGTATATATCATCGTCATAGACCGAATTGACCCCAAACTAACGGGTAATGTCTGCCGCCGCGCCGCAGTTTGTTTTTATGTGATCGTATTGAGCGGTTGGAGGGTTAAGCTATTATGAGAATAAATGCTATGTTATGTGACCCAATACATCATTTATATAGGATTTATGCTATATTAAATTTTATGTGTTCTAAGGATTCTTTGTTATCTTTTAAAATACCGCTGTTTTTTTATAATATGCTAAGCTAACCTATAGACCACCACCGTCGTCACAACAGTAAAGATACCAAATATTTGGTACCAAATACCAAATTTCAGGTGTTTATATTTTTCATTTTTCAACGCGGACGTAGTCGCGGGCACCAGCTAGTATAAAGTAAATTGTAAAATTTAAACACAATCCTCTCAGGAGTTTTTGCTACAACGAATACCAAATATTAATAGTTCTTCAATAACTCGGATTTATAATATTAGTAAATATAAAACTGACGCCAAATATTTATAAATTACTACAGATAAATTAGCCTCCCAATATGAACAAACTTACAAAATCCGTTCTCTTCCTGTTTTATAATATTTACATAATAGATAGGTATAGATAATGTGCTAATAAAATTTAAGACTAGAATTAAAAGTCTAAACTCCAAGACCTCGAATTAGACATAAAAAACATTACAACTATGTAATATCGGGATTGAACCTGGCCTTAATAGACAGTAATTGTTAATGACAACGAATGACAAGCACTTCCTTACTTTTATCGCACGTTCGACCGACATTCACAAGGTCGCGAAATAGGGTCATGAAATCGAAAGTACATCGAGGTCGAGAAATCAAGAAAGCGATTTAAGGTCGACCACAAGGTTTCGCATTGTAAACAAATCGCCGCTATTGGATCTGATCGCAGATGTTCATAGTGTGAACGGAACGAGCGTTCGTTTGTTAAAATATAGACATGCTACTAGTATATCTATACACTAGCTGGTGCTCGCGACTTCGTCCGTAGTTATTTTGGGAATCATTTGGGTATCTCGAACGGTTTTCGCAGCGCACGCAACGGAAGCCCTCAAAGATGAATAATTTTCCCCGTTTTTTCCACATTTTCGACTGTTTCTTCGCTACTATTAGTCGCAACGTGATGTTATATAGCCTAAAGCCTTCCTCGATAAATGATCTATCCAACACAAAAATAATTTTTCAATTCGAACCAGTAATTCCTGAGATTAGCGCGTTCAAATAAACAAACAAACAAACTCTTCAGCTTTATAATATTAGTATAGTATAGATATTAAAAAATTAAGTACGCCTCTGTCTATTTCTCCGCTATCTTCTTTTTTTTTTGATCCATTAAATCTGCAATCAGTCTGTCAACTATAAGCAGATGAGCCCAATAAATGCCGGAATCACTCAGAGATTGACCTTCCAGTGAGGGTCGCTCTGTCTTGTTTGATTAAATTTCTACTTAGACAGGTCCATAAATTCCTGCCTTTTTAATCTTCTAATATGGTCTGGTTTTGTGAGGCTGGCAGCCAAAGGGTTAGCGTGGTTCGTTAGTCACTGTTTAAACCACACCATAGGGATCGTGATACGAGTAAGTTAGGGTTTATAATTTTTAGAAAAAATTTTTGTTTTACTTACCTACATATACTGCAAACTGCCACCTAACTCACTATCTCTAAAAAACAAAAACAATTGATTTTCGAATTCATTAGTGAAGTAACACATGGACTAAAATGTGTAAGGATAAGCGAAGTCACATATAAAAGCTAGTATATAATTATATAGTATAGCATTTAATTAAAATTTTGTAAGATGTTAAAATGTTTGTATACTTTCTTCTGATTACAGAGATTCTTGTGACTTTTTCTTGGCGGTGACAGGTGACTTTAAATGACGGTTAGCCTACTTGACAGATGGTGAAAGAGGCCCTTAATGTTTTAAATGTTAAATGCGATCAAATTAAATAATACTTGTAATACAAATTCATTTAATATTAATAAATTCGGTCACCTACAAAACAAACCGTTCTCTGTTGACAAATCGTTCAATTTCCTCGCCGTTCTCGGATTTTCAGCGCTCGACGTGATACAGTCATTATTGGCTTAAATATCGCCCCACTTGTAATTAAAACTACTGAAACCTTGATTAGCAATGGATAATATCGCTGCTTATAAACTAAAGGGCCACAAATGAAAATTACACTTTTTACAGGAGAGCTAATCGAAAAAAATTAAATTATTTTTGTCTATTTTTTTTTCTTATTAAATATAAGTATATGAAATATATGCATATTATACATCGTTAGAAGCGTCTTTTTAAGTATCATTTAATGTTTTAAGTACTTTTATAATAAACTGAATACTAGAAGAGATATAAGCATATAAGTTACTTTTGAATATATAAAAAATGATCAAAATATACTAAAACAACTGTAAGTCTTTTTGCAACATATTACATGAAGGATTGTGATTGTATTTTTGCAATAAAAACATTTTTGGATTTTTTTGGTATATGGCTCTTTGATTTATAAGCAGCGATATGTTCACTTATAAACCGTTGGCATCAAGTAATGACACTATTACAGACGACTTAAGAGTAATATGGATTTTTTTTTTTTTTTTTTATTTTTTTTTATTAATATAGTAAGTAATGTTACATTCAATTATATAATTAAAAATAGACAAATATATAAGGTATACATTTATATTTGAACTGTCAAAAATACCACGCTTTAAAACTTCGCGAAATCGTGTGTGAAATGAGTGCATTGCATAGTTATTTATCTGTTTGTCTGCAAACATGACAAGACAAGGCAAGACATTGACGTGTCTTGAAAATGTAAGACAAGAGTAGTTGCGGTACAGAATCAGGCCCCTGGGTATATTTTTACAGCTCCACGGTAGATAATATTCTGTATAGGTACTCATTCCCCAAATTGTACCTGGGTGATGTTGAAATTTCAATTTGTAATAATGTACAAAATAAATATGAATTTATAGATATATTTAAGATAGGCAATAAACAAAATGTAACTTTAGCTATCCTCTCCCAAAATATGTTCAGTGAAAAATATGATTCGCATTGACTCAAATTTACGAATTTCATCACCACCGAAAGTTCTCCAGAATATTTGGCGGTCGTAAAGTGCTGGGATATTTGAAATGTTGCTACCGAAGCCACGAGTTAACAGTTTAATGAGTCCATGTGAAATTTGAAATAACGCGAATATAAATTTTAAATGAACTTCTCAAATTTGTTTTATTTAAAACAAATTTGAGATTATTTAATCCTTATTTAAGGAGATCTTGCTTTTAACAATTAATATCAAATTGTTTAGAAAGTAATAGAAAAAGTACCTGAAAAAAAGTTTTATTGGTTTAAAAATTCTAATATGAATATACAGGTGACCCGTAACAAGGCTGTAGATCTAACAAAGTTGGAACAGCTATGTGGTAGCTATAGAAGCCATAACTAATTAAACAAATCAATATAAAAGTGTTGCAACATAGTTGTGGTAGCCATAAGATAATTATTTATTTCAATGGAATATAAAAGTGTCTCCTCAATCAAAGTAAAATTTAAACTCGTATAAATAAGTCAGATAACAGCGAACATTTAAATTAGAAG
Source organism: Synanthedon tipuliformis (assembly GCA_947623395.1). NCBI lineage: Eukaryota > Metazoa > Arthropoda > Insecta > Lepidoptera > Sesiidae > Synanthedon > Synanthedon tipuliformis. The sequence goes on along the minus strand of OX392428.1, from coordinate 3,744,658 downwards.
AAATAATATAATCTCGTTACTATTAATAAAACATTGTATCTCACACGAAAAATAAGCTTCTAATAAAGTTGGACGTCAAATGTAACTCGTTAAAAACATATTACAAAATAAAAAGAACATCGCTTTTTATGGTACCCGGTCTGCTAAGATATTTAATCTGGTAAATATTTTTCGTTATAAAACCATAATTGCGTGGCTGTGGTCATTTTATTTTATGTACTCATATATTTTTATTGTTATATCTTTTTTATCTCAATTTCAACCAATTCAATTTACAAATATTGTGTTGTAACATATTTCGTTCTAATCACAAGTATATGTAAAGTTCTGCAGACAGGCTGACCGTCCACTTGGTGATAAATGGTCACCACTGTTGCCTACAAACAACTGTGTGTGCCTACACAAGGTCCCCCCCCGTCTGAGGATTGCCTGGGTGTCTCCGGGCAATCCCCCATTGGCGTTAGTCTAGCCAGCAATGCCTAGGCTGCCCTGGGATGGATCGGAGTTGTTGCCTCGGCAGAGCCCGGTCCATCCCACTCACAGGGCAAGGAGGCACCGGGGAGTTTTAGTGGGTATTCCCAGTGCCGCTATGATCAGGTGCTGGGCGATCCCCACATATCCCTTCCGCCTAGCCAGCGGTAGGGAATCTGTAAGCGGATTACTCCTCGTCAAAAAAAAGTGTTACTTTTACTACATAGGTGCTGTAGGTGTGCTGTCGAAATTTCATTAATATTAAATATTTTTAATAAAAATTATAATATTAACGAGTTGAGCTGAAAAATTGAAAATTCTTTTCGTTGGTCTAACAAAATTGTTCATTGAAAAGTACACAAAAGAGGAATATTTTGGTCCACATAGATCCATTTTTCAAGGTGCACCGGCGTTTTTGTTTGGAAAATGCACCTCTATATGTGAAAATAACGGTAAACAATAGCCGTCCAAGTTTGCGAACTATCAGCAATGATTGATTATGAAGAATGGTGGAACAACAACGTACGCGTTGTATTAGGGGCATTTTTCACTAGTGTCGACGCGCTCTGTTGTTTCCAATGACATGTAATACTTGTCCACTAGAATATAATTTAACAGGGTAATAAACTTTTTTTGTATAGAATCATAAATCAAATAAAATTTTTATTTTTTATTTATTTACAATATAACACACATGGTACATCATTACAGGATTATTCATAATTGGATGTATCTGTTCATTTTGAATAATCATAATATACATAAGTTAAAATAAACAACAAAATAATTACCTACATAAATTATAAAAATTACAAAAATTTCGAAAATATGCGCAAGAATACTTAATAATAAACTTAAATTACCTACTATAACATATTACAAATAGTCCTACTCTACTAAATTCGTTCATCGTGCAATGGAACAGGTCAATCAATTGTGCAATTTTATTAAGGCTGTTATTTTTATTTTTATTATTATTTTTTTATATATTTAATTTTATTAATCAATTAAATACAAAATCCTCAAAATGCCATAAAAGTTTTACTACTTCTTTATTAATTTAAGACAAAACTATCTATATTTCAAAAAACGGCTAATAAGTAGTTAATGTCGCCGATAACTATCTTCACTAGCATTTATTTTATAAAGCGACATCTAGTTACAATACATTTTACAATATTTTAGGTGTTTTTTCATACCAAAACCGCTAATAATTTAATTTGAAAAATATTTAAAAACGTTGCTTCGAAAAATCAGATCAGCCGGATTAAATAATCCGGATATATCAAATTTTATTAATTTTTAATTGGTTTTAGATTTTTTATGTTGATCAATTTTTATTAGGTACGATATTTCGCATCGCACAAATCGCGGGCAAAGCTAATACATTCATAACCCCCACATTATTTTTATCATGTTTATCGTAGCTCACTTTGTACAAGCTCTTTGCAGAAAAATTTATTATGAAAAGCTTTTTAAATAAAACCCTTAATGAAAGGCTAGAAAACCGTTATGGAAATAGCCCTTCTGAAATTCTGCTTTGGAGCGCATCAAGTAAAAATGGGCTCATAAAGTTTTTAATTCGCGTTTTGCATAGGATAAACAGAATTTGGATTATGTAAGAGATACTTGACCCATTTTTGTTTCAGGGTTGTTTTTATAAATTATTCACTAAATTTACAGTATCATTCAGCGACGATGTAAAGCCTCGCGCATAGTGCGATTCTCTATATAGTATAACTAGCTGTTGCATGCGACTTCGCCCGCGTAACTTTATAAAATATAGCCTATGTGACTCGCTGATAACGTAGCTTTCTATAGGTGAAAGAATTTTTAAAATCGGTCCAGTAATATTTTGAGTTTATTCATAACAAACATACAAATCTTCTCTCTTTATAGTATTACTTAGTATAAAAGTATAGAAGCGCCTGTCTGTCTGTATATCTGCTAAATTCTCCTAAACTACGCATCGGATTTTGATGCGGTTTTCACCATCAGATATTTTTTAACTTTAAAATTAAGTTTTTCATAAGTAGAAAAAACCATATTATTTTGCTACCAAAGCGCCGAAACTGACCGCATCTGTCTTTTTCTCCGCTGACTTCTCCTAAACCACCCACCGTATTTTGATATGGTTTTCACTAAATTAAAGAAGGATAAACGAGAAAGATTTTTGTATATAAAAAATTGCATCCCGTGCGAAACCGGTATCGCTTCGCTAGTGCGCACGTCAGTTATGTTGTTACACTTTACATATTTAATTTGTAATCCACTGTCGATACCGAAATGTATGAGATTAATTTAATTTTTACTAAATAAACAGGTTTAAAAACGTGTGTTTATTTTGTAGTAATATTAAAGAGGGTTTGGAATAAAGCATATATAATTCACCTTAACTGCGCCAGGGAACGACAAATATGTCGCATAGTTGTCCAACTTGACTACCAAATATTTATAATACAGTATGTGAATAGGGTTATCAAATTATGTTAAGCCATTTAATAGACATCGGACACAATTTAATAGCCATAGCGAGTCTATCATATACCTATACATACATATTATAAAACGTAGTCGCTGTCCGCTTCTGTGTGTTTTGATACTGTTATAACCATAGAATTAGGGAAGCCCGCCGCGCCCCGCTTACTAGAAGCAATATAAGGCATTTTCGGTATGGAACAATGCGATCCATTCTGCGGGGGAGACGCAGTAATAAGTATAACGCTCATTATATTTACAAAGTTGATATTTTATTGTAGATTTTTTCAATGTGTTGTATTTTTTAGGTTTCATTAAATGAAATAAAATTATAAATATGATAAAAATTATAATTTTAAAGTTAACACACTTCGCTAATTCTAATGGTTAATACTGATATCATATTATCATTTATTTTATAATATAATATTTCCTTAAAATTCCTGTTTATAATATTTCCCATATAGTTTTCTATATAATTTTGAATTCCCAAGGAAATACTGTATTTCGTATGGCAGTGTGGCACCATTACGTGGTCTATACGGTAAAGTCAGCAGGGAGCACTTAATTAAAATATTAAATCACAAACGTGCTTACACCGTTTTTACATCTGGGTCGTGCCCTGAATATTCTATTCGGTACAGTGATTTAGGGAGGGGTGGGATAGATTTACTCGTTAATTTGTTAAAACGACCATTACAAGTTCATATATTGTCGTTTTTGCACTTACAAGGCATTATACCCAGGTCAGATTGTGGCCGTCTGGGGATTGCATGGGTGTCTCCGGGCAATTCTCCGTTGGCGTTAGTCTAGCCAGCAATGGCTAGGCTGCCCTGGGGTGGATCGGAGTTGTTGCCTTGGCAGAGCCCGGTTCACCCCGCTCGCAGGGCAACGAGGCACCGGGGAGTTTTAGTGGGTATTCCCAGTGCCGCTATGATCAGGTGCTGGGCGACCCCCACATATCCCTTCCGCCTAGCCAGCGGTAGGGAATCTGTAAGCGGATTACTCCTCGTCAAAAGGTCAGTTTGTGGCATAACATACTGCGATATCTGCAGTCAAAACTGCCTTTTTATTACAGGCGGGTTTGCTCTTGGCCAACATATAGCCGTGTAGCGAAGATGAGCGTAGCGGTAGTCTTAGAGGAGACTACCGCCCTTCGTGAGGTCTCCGAGATAGTCAATTTTGTTGGATATACGAGTATACATAATAGAATACTCTTAAGGCATCTTTCACCATCTGTCAAGTAGGATAACCGTCATTTAAAGTCACCTGTCACCGGGAATAATTTAGCTTTGTTTGTACGATAAAAGTCACAAACATTAAAAAGAATATAATAAAAAAAATCGCCTATCGAAGGATGCACTAAACCGAGTGCATAATTTAATAAAACATAAAATTATTTCTAAAAGTAACTAATCAACACTTTACTTGTAGTTAGTGAAGGAGGCCCTTAGAGAAAATATTACTCATAACGTAACACACGCCCGTTACGGCCGTCTATGGCACACCGACACCACATTTTTAATATATTTTTTAACAACGAAAGCGAGTTAAAAGCAAAAGACTTAATAATAACTATGTTATGTTATTGTAACTCCGTCTTAAATTAAATTAGAAACACACGTCCATTACGAAGCGCAGAGAGCAAACGACAACTCGCCCCGACAGAAAGCTTTCTAGTTAATCATATCAGTAGTAATTTTAAGTGAAACAAGACGTGGTTTAAATTTAACGAAAACATCCATTTGAAAGTTAAAATTAATTTTGTTATTGTGTGTTATAGTCTCAGACCAAATAAGATCTATAGACCGATTTTATAAATGTGTGCGTAGGCCGTTTACTCTATTGATATTTTAAGTAATAACCTCATTTTTTGTTTATTTGTATTGAAAATATTGGTTTCACAGTTTACTTACGTGTGAAATATGATTTCGTCTTACTTTTATTTTTTTGTAACACTGCTTTTTACACCATTTCACTACGCAATTCGGCATTTACACTAGTAAATCCTACTAATATTACAAATGCGAAAGTTTGTTTGGATGTATGTATGGATGTTTGTAACTCTTTCACGCAAACTCTACTGAACCGATCACAATGAAATTTTGCATATACATTGTCAGGGATACAAGAAAGGACATAGGGTACCTTTCATCCAGAATGCGGACGAAGTTGCGGGCACCAGCTAGTATTTTAATAAAACGAAACGTAGTTTGACTGCATTTGTGTGTGTGTGTAGTTTTACCGGCGTCACTCTGCCGGCCATAGGGCTCTCTATCTTTAGATCTTATTTTATCTGAGGTTATAGTTTTAATAGTCAGGTTTGTAATTAGAAATCTGCGTAGTTTAAACTTTGACAGTTTACTTGGACATGTCAAAGTTTAGAATAGCCCAGTTCACCGTGTTTCTGTGGTCACGACCGCGTTTAATGATTTTAGCAGTCTTCATAATTTCTATATTAATACTGAACGGCTACCTCGCAGGTATTACGTTGGTTTGCTTTGCTCTAATTATGAAAGGGGCAGCTTTTGATAAAATACTAAGTACATTTTGTAATGTTAATACATTTTTTAGTGAAATTAGTGCTACTTGTAAAGACAATATCAAAGTCTCCTTAATAGAAACAATAAGAATCGTGTCAATGGACATTATTCTTATTAAATATTACAGTTAGTATATTTGGTAAAAGTAAAATTACTCATTAGTCTTAGACTAGATTGTTATCTTAAATGATACACTTTTCAGGTACACCTTTAAAAAAATACTTTTTTAGCGGTAGCTAAGTAGCTTATCTTAATCTTTTGAAGAATTAGAAAATAATTTAGGTACTGTATTTAACTAGTATTCATATGTAACAACAAATCTCGTGATGGAATTAGAGGCTAAACTGGAACTAAACTGAGTTATTCAATTGAACAAAATAACATGAAGTCAAAATTTTAACACATTTCTGTAGTACACGACTTTAAAACATTAAGAAACAAATTAATTATTATTTATCTAAATAAATAATATATAGGTACCTACAGTTTCATTTTAGAATTTAAAATGTGAACTAGAATATCTAGAATTCTCTTTTCCTATAATTCATTTCGTTTCATAGTAGTACCCACCTAATTTTTATGCATTTTTTATATGTTATTTAAACACACAAGCTATATAAATATGTTTATGTTTTGAAAAGGCTAATCCCTTTCCGAAAGTAATTCAAGCCGGTGAGTGCAAAGAAAATCCGTGTAATACCTAATAATCCTCGTATTAGTGACTCAAGACCGGTTGCAGCCGGCGACGACTGGTTCTAACCGGATTTTTCTGGTTATTTCCGCGCAAACAGGGACGTAATTTTTACAATTTCCACACTTTACGGAATACTTTATTCATTGAAGTGTCAAATTCAAATTTTTGCACTAGCAATGGGTACTATTTTCTTTTGATACATTATTTTCTTTTGATATAAGTATTAATTTTATGTCACACTATATTACCTAATCCTTCTATGGTCGGTAGCTCACTTACTTACAATACTTGCTTTGATTATGTTATAGGCGACCAAGTATTGTCAAGCGGACTGTCAGCCTATCTGTCGATTTTAGCATTATTAAAAATGAAATCAATTTTATTAATTTCTCGCACTCGGAGATACTTTAATTTTTGTAGTATCTGATATAAAATATATTAAAAAAAAAATAGCTTCATTAAACTGAAACGCCATATAATTTTTATACAAATAAAAACACATATTTTTTGCTTTTTATTTTGTTGCAACGTTTTCGCAGAAGTACTTGGAAGTCAAATCAAAATATTTAAGTACTTATTTATCAATTGGGTTTCTACAAAGCTCTCTGTGATTAAGGCGTTTTAGAAATAATAAATTTTAAAGTTATATTTTAGTGCTCTTTAGCAGCGTATACGACCGGGTCATAAAATCTCCACGTACTGTATAAGTAATTAAAACTCTGCATTTCGTTGAAAATAAACCCGAGAACATAAACTCCCGTCATATCTTGTAACACCGCGTAAAATGTCGAATGTGTTATAGACGACATTTTTACTATGTCAAAATTATATGACCTCCATATTGTGGGAGCGTTAACCGAAAATGTGAGCACCACCGGAGATTAGCAGGTCAGCATACACTGGTTTCCGTAGACTTGAAAATGGGGTATATTTTGACCGATTGCGACCCCGTTTTTGGCTCGGTCCCAGCCATATTTATCTTGTTATTGTAATAGGACGTTGAGAGGATCATTACGAGTATATTTCGGGGAACTTTATATATATTTATTGCTCAATCTGTGTCCCATATTTTGTATTCATTGATAATGTCACATAACTCCAAAATTTTCATCTAAAGCACTGTGTTTTTTCTTTGTTAATTATTAAACATAAAATATAGTTCGCAGTCTTAAAGCGCTTGGAGTCATCAATGGGCGATATAATCCCGTGTCTCGAGTTATATCGTAAGTATATCTCGATGTCTTGAATGAAAATGTAGATTGATATAAGTATATATGTTGTTGATACATAAAATTGTTAAAAATAGAAGTTTGGTGATACCGAAAAAAATGGCTGATTCAAATTTTTTTTAAGCTTCTTGGTCTAGTCATAAACGAGAAGTAGGCTTCATCCATTTGACGACACAAAGTCTCCTACATAAGATTCGCTAGCGTTGGATATACTCATATAGGGAAATTTCTATATTATAATTTTATTCCTGATCGTAATATTGTTCTAACGTAACACAAAAATAACGAATACAACAACAACAAATGTAATTGTAATATAGGTATCATTGATACTTAATAAAAATCAAAAAGAGCCCGTCCCCAGTTTCTTTGTTTGAACTAATTTGGAAATAGTTTCACGAATTCGGAATTGTTCCCGGGATTGTTTTTCCCGGGTTCACTTACGAGCAAATAAGTTAGTACGAGTTGTGCTGCTTGTTCGAGTTCAAAGTTACTAAGTCTTGGGTTACCGAATGCCTTGCTAACTTAATTCCAAGACTGAGTGCGTCGATCCCCGCCTAAAGGCTGACCTTTTTTAATACAGTAATACTCCGACTTGCGCTACCTCGTTTTACACGAATTCTGAGATACGCGGTTTTTCTTTTCGATCAAGACATTGAACAAACCGTCTAGTATCAGTAGTTCGGTTGTTTGTCCGGTTGACCGAACTAATGCAACTTTTTAGTAGCAGTAGTTCGGTTGATACAAATCACCGAACAAATGACACTTTTAAAGTTGCAGCAAAATGATAAGAAGAAGAAAAACTTAACTCGTCATGCGACATTGTTAGAATATATGAAACCTTCGACAACAAAATCACGTTGGTTTGCGTTGTTTTATTCATAGTAATGTAAATTGTTGTCATTATCTAACATTTTATTAAACATATTATTTCTTCTAAATTATTGTTTACTTTAGACTCTGGTCTCGATTACACAAACTTTATACGTATTTATATGCAAATTTGAGCTCCGACTTACGCGAATTCGACTTACACGGCTATCTCTTGGTCCCACCTATCGCGTAAGTCCGGTGTATTACTGTACACACAAAAAGGGATGATATGATTTTTAAATAAATTCTGACAACGCCATCTGGTGCTTATTGTCGTTGCGTGTGGTCTAAATTTTAGTTTGGCAAGTAGACAACTATTTTCATATCAATCTCCAGGTTTGTGAGAATATAATTTGCAGAAAAAAAATGTATCCATGCGAAGTAGTTAGTTCTAAATAAATTCATCTCTTTTAACTTGAAATTTGAAAATTATCCAGCTCTATGCTCCCTGAACACAAAACCTCTAAGTTTATGAATGCATTATCGCGTTGCAAGTTTTTGTTTAAATTTTCAACAGTATCACATTTCAGTAGTTCGCTGGATTTTAAGTAAATACATAGAGAGAAAAAACAGTAAGAGACGTCTTCGGAGGTACCTACATTTTTATAATACGCAGACAAGTCTGAACATAATTCATGAAAAAAGTTTAGGATAAACAAAACACTTCTTTACATAGGTACTCGTATATACATAGTATTACATTTTTATTTAAAAAGAATAAAAAATAATATTCATTATTATTTTAATGATATACATTTTTTATTATTTTTTTTATTTTAATTTTAATTATATTAATAAAGTCTATGACCGTAATTAATTATTATTTACCGTAATTAATTAACACAAAAAACGAAAATAATTCCTGCAATTGCCAACCTTTTAGGATAAAGTATAAAGGATAAAGTATGTAGGACATGGAACATTATGTAATAGACAGCCATTTCCTGTGCAGAACATCTGTTTTGTCTGTCATAAGACAGCCACAAGTATTCAGAGCTGACGGCTCACCTCCAGTAACGGAAAGACACTAAGAGGAAGAATCCCTTACTTACTCATCAAAACAATCAATGTACTGTTGACATTAGCCTTTAGCAGTTGTTGTCGTTATATGGCTTATCCAATTTATGACTGCGAAGTGGTCTGCTTCTGCTAAATCAGTAGTGATCTAATTTTGACATAAAGTTGCGTTATTAATTAATGTACACGGTACATATATATACATAATATTAATAATTTACATTAATTAATATTAATAATGTACATTAATTAATATTAATAGTGTGCGATATCTATTTAAAATTAGATATCGTACTGTGTGATATTTGCAGTGGCATTAGCAGCACAGTCACTTAGCTGGAGTGAACTCTAACTTGTGTATAATCCGAGGGATTTACACGTTCGCGTCTACTATTAGATTTCAGTTAAATTGAGTGGCGCATATTATTTGGTTGGATTATATACTCACAAGTATTCGAGCGTTCGTTTTTTGCTCCTGTGCTATTTTAACTGGAACAACATAAAACAAAATGAAATATTATACAAGAGTTCTTTGAAGTGGAGGGTCACGTTATGTTTCGCAGTAATGAAAACTTGTGTCGAATATAACATAATATGAAATTATGTTATGAAATTTCACTCACATATGGCCTCTTGAGAATCGTTTGTATCTTTTATATTAAATACGAGACAAGCGATTTAATCTTCAAGGTGATTTTCTCTTGAGATGATTTTCTATATAGGTATGTCTTACTAGGGACCTATCTTCATCTTATATAACTTAACTCATATAGGGAAAATTCCTGAAAAAGGATTCGTAGCTTGTTTAAGAGCGTAATTGATAGATATTTAAGTTAAGATCGTCAGTAGATTGACGATCTTAATTAAAATCCGTTCCCTTAGTATTAAAATAATATATCTTTGCATTCAAGTTCACTGTATCTTAATAATTTATTAACATATATGATATCTACGAGTACTTATATATCTCGACTTTTTCCGTCTTTACTTATTGGCCTATGTATTTTTCGGAAGTATAAACTATGTTACAGTAAGGTTCATAAAATTTTATTTAACTAGATTTCGCCAGCGACTTTGTCCGCGTCTCTCACAGTGTTTTTTTCGATGATGGCTACCCATGTACTCTACCCATGTATATATTCTTCCCAAGTCATATTCCATTCAATTAATTCCTCTCGCATAAAAATGTGCAAATAAAAAACTGGAATCGTACTGGCTGTATTAACCCGGGGACCATACATACGAGTACGTGAACGTCGCATGGGTCCGTCGCCGCACGCCTCGGGTCTTGCTAATATTAATATTACCCACATATTACAGTAATATCGCCTCACCACCGGCGAGCTTGCTTATTACGTAAAACGAACACCTCACGCGACCTGGAAGAGGCTTGCTACTTTATCAATAAAACCTATTAGGGAAACTTTTGAATCTTTTGATGTGAATTTTTTTTTGCGGCAGGTAAGACCGGAACATTTGGCAACACTTTGGCCAAACTTTTGCTAAAACTTTAGCGGAACTATGATGTATTTTTTAATTATTTTTTTAACAAAATATTTGGCCACTTTTTGGCCAATCTTGGGCCAACACTTTGGCGGAACTATGATGTATTTTTTAAATAAATATTTTTTTTAACAAAACATTTGGCCCCATTTTGGCCAATCTTTGGCCAACACTTTGCCGGAACTATATATTATGTTTTATCACATAAATCATTTAAAATTTAATAACATAATAACTCATAAAGTTTTGGAATAAAGATCTTCATTTGCATTTCGCAAAAAAAAAAAATTTTATTTTTTTATATTTTTAGTGCACTATCTCTCTTCAAAATGTCAACGCGTTGAGGTTCTTTAGGAAAATTGTAAAATAACACTTGCACTCCTGAGATAAGTACCCACTCTGCACTCGTGTAAGTTTGTTTAAATAAGTAGTGAAGGCTTCAAGAATAAAATTGAAAATGTTCAGAATATAATTAAGTTTTAAACTCAAATATATTATGGTCATAACTAATTCAGCAAAGGACATAAATGAGTGGAAGATCTACACAAGCTATTAGAAAAACTAATATAAGAATATACTATAAGAAATAATTAATATAATTAATAATTAATTAATTAATATATTATGTATATTTAAGTATACTTTCTTAAGTTATACTTTAAGAATCGTTTATAATAATATTACTAGCTGTTGCACGCGACTTCATCCGCGTAACTTTATAAAATATAGCCTATGTTAATCGCTGATAATATAATGTATGTGAAAGAATTTTTAATATTGGTGTAGTAGTTTTTGAGTTTATTCATTAAAAAAAAAATACAAAAATACAATTATTTTCTCTTCATAATCTTTACATACTTATATAAAAATTACTTGTTACATTTTTGTGCGCGATGAATTCCTAAACTACTGAATCGGTTTTGATAAAACTTCGTAACTATCTGTAATTTGATCCAACTTAAAAGATAGGATATATAAATTGCACCCCGGCCGAAGCCGAAGCCGGCCGAAGCGAATCACTAGTATTAGTGTAGATTATAATATATTTATTGATCGACATTTTGTTATTAATGTGATTTTAGGTATATTTCAATACTTATTAGCTTAATAGTGTATAAGTAAAATAAATACTTATTAGCTTATCTAGTCTTTCTACAAGAATAAATAACGTACGTAATTAGTATGCAGCATCGAATATTATAAGCTCCGGAGACCTGCAAGAGGTTAAACGATTTTTTGATAATATAGAACTAACTTAATACGACACACATTGTTTGTTATGAGAACATTGAGAACTAGACGGCACGTGCAGATTTAAAGGCCTCGTTATTCTAAATTCAAAATATTTTATTCCGAGACGTGTTATTTGTTGAAAAATTTTTTAAGAGAATAAATTTACTTATTACACTTACATATAGTTATGATTGTAAGATTGGATTGTTTGGAACACCACGGTTGTTTGCACTAACTCCCGAGATACAGGCGCCCAGCCTAGTTCGGGAGTTTTTTTTTTATAAGAGATGGGTTTGCTCTTGGCCAACCATGTGGCAAGGATGAGACCTAAGATGGAGCGAGCTCATCCAGAAGATGCCTATTCACTCGAACCTTGAAAAGATTAGGTTTTTTATTTTTATTATTTTTTATTAATTATTATTATTAAAAAAAAAGTTAGAGAACTAAGTACAATTATGTTAAAATTCAAAAATTTTGTGTTATTAAGTTAGTGTAAAAATGTGTTTTTTGTACAAATAAATATTATTATTATTATTATTTTTAGCTAAATTCTACAATATAATAATAGTTTACCCGATAAGACTAACACACAATATTGAAGTAATTAAAAAAAGACTAAGTAAAGAAATATAAACGAGTAATTAGTCGTAGTCTACGCTCCCACTCCAATGAAAGTTCATTATCGATGTAAACGCGAAAATAGGTGCTTGAAAATACTTCAAAAATTCAAGAAGCTTTTCCTACTTTGTAATTTGTAATAGACACTTTCTGTGTGAAAAAAGTTTAGCTTAGTAACGCAGTCAATCTAATTATTACATTAATTTAAGCATGGGCATATAAAACAAAACATGCCTATTTTTGAGACATATTTTTTTGCCTATTTAAAAAAAACGGTGACTCCTTAAAAAATCCTAAATATAAATATTTTAATTTTGGTTTTCACTTATGGCAAGAGGGATAAACGAGGAAGATTTATGCATATAAAAATTGCTTCCCGAACAAAACCGGGAGCAGATTACTAATAAGTCTATTATGTAAATAAAAATAAATTGCCACAAAATGTGCCATAAATCTGCCACAAATTGTCATAAATATGACAGACACCGATTTTCTTGTATTTTTTGTTGCAGAGGTAATTGTCGGGACAAGGTTTGTGTTTGTGTCAACGGAGGAAAAATTGAAATTTTTTATAGAATTTTTATAATGACATTGACAGGACAACCGCTGTCGAGTAATAAAAAAAAAGTAGGTAATCCAATATTCTTCGTGTTTTCAATTTTCATCATATAGCACCCACGCAACTACTAAAATCAACATTAATACTTGTTCACTTTGAGTAAAATAAATTATTTAAGCTGTAAGGTGTAAAATGAAATAATATTTTCATTTCCAATAGAAAAATATCAACTACGAGCCACCGCCGTTATAAATCGATGGAGTCAATTTGTACAGCTGACGTCACTCGTCGCACCGTACCGTACAGCTGAGTGTTTGTACAGTGAATGCAAAAAAAAATCGAAACGCGGAAACATTTTTCATTGCATCGCAGAGAAATATTTCACTTTAACTGCACTCCAGTTGATACGAATATTAGAAGGTGAACGGGACGAACTAATACATTCGATATTGGAACGTACGAGTACCTACCTTGTAACGCAAAGGATCTATTTTCAAATATTCCTGCGAAACAATTTATTAGTTTTTTTTATTACTAGCTGGTGCCCGCGACTTCGTCCGCGTTGAAAAAGCAATATATCGCCTGGCATCGTTGTTAGCCAGGAGTAAATTTCCTTAATTTTAGGTAATTCCTCGGGAGCAGTACTTTTTTTCTGGATGAAAGGTCTTTTCTGGTGTCCCAGACAACGTGTATGCAAAATTTCATGGTGATCGGTTCAGTAGTTTTTGCGTGAAAGAGTTACAAACATTCATACATCCAACTTTCGCATTTATAATATTAGTAGGATAGGATAGTAGGATAGCGTATATGTAACGTATTATAAGGTATTGATTATTTACTACTAGTATTTTCCCGCGACTTCGTCCGCGTCCGATCACTACCAAACTTCACAGGAACATCCGTTTGACTAATCTGAAGATAGTGTATAAGTTTCATCAAAATCGGTTCAGCAGTTTTGGAGTCTATAGAGGACATACATACATACATACACACATCGCCTTTTGTTTGTTAATATTAAGAGGAAAAAATATATTTAACAACTATTTCTACCTATACTACATAAGCAGTGGGAATCTCGCTGAAGTTAATGATGGTATTAATTAATGATGGTTTATAATTTACGATTTATTATTTTATTAAAGGAGGCAACTAAATTTTAAAACGATGAATTTAATAACGGTTTAATTTTGCCAAAAACGCCAAAAACATATTCTAATACTTCACCTAAAACTTACACGCCCCGCATAATGCAACATATCTACTCAAATATTTGCGTTGTCATAATAATAACCAATCATATTAATCGTAAATCCCAAATTGCAGGCTTATTTCCTGATAGCCAGTATAAGCCTACAATTTGTGTTGTAACTGAACTGGATTAATTTGTCCATTCATTTCATTATATTCGTATTAAACAACATCGCATATTTATTATTTTAAATTGTGTATATTAGCACAGCATACTTACCTATTTCCTACAGTAGGCCGACGCCTTTGATGTTGGGCGATACCGCCGCTTGTGTAGGTATTTAAAAATTACGGAAGGGTTGACATAAATTAAGTAATATTTTTTTTATTTTATTTTTTATGTAAGTCAAGGCAGCGCTTGGCCGCGATCTCACTTGATGTAAGGTGCAGATGCGGCCGAAGGTGGACCACGCTTACCTAGTAGATGCCCATTTACCCTACGTTTGAAGACCCCGAGATTGTAATTTTGGGGAAACACAGACGCAGGCAGTGAGTACAGACACAGACACAGGCAATATAAAATGTGATTAAGTACCTTTCTTCATCGTGCGGAAATTCATGAAAGCTTAGTTCTTTATTTATGCGAGATAAAGATTTGCACGCACTTACAACACATGCCGTATGCACCATTTTGATTTATATAATAAATTAAAATCTGAAAGACGCGATAGCCCTAGAATATTTATCCCAAGCTACTAAGAACGACAAAGTATGCAGCTTGGGCACGTCCCACTCGCGCCTCACCCCTCACGCCCCGCACGATTGCCCTGTCTAGACGTCTCCGTCGGCCTACTGTGTGAAATAAGTATGCTGTGATATTAGGTTAGGTTATACGAACCTAGTCTCTTATTACTCCATATTTTATAAGGATCGCTTGAAGGATGCTGCTTGTAGTTTATAGGTGATAACTGGACTGTCAACAATGTCTTCCACACTTTTTTAAAAAAGAATTAAAATAAAAGTAATTAAATAGAAAGTAGACAAAAATACTCATAACCCCATTACAACGTCACGTGAAAGAATGAATTATATATTAAAGTGGCAGTAGAAACATAACCAGTCAACTTCGTGTGTGTAATACGAAGTAAATGTTTTGAGTATATACAGCGTGATTATCTTTTTAACTGCGACGGCGTTATGTGAAATACTAAAGTATTATACTATATAGGCTCCACTGTTATTTTTTATGAAAAATACAAACGAAACGCAATCGTACTTACTAAGCGAAAAATAGTTGTTTAATTAATTCTGCCTGCCCCCGGCTTCAGAGTTGATATTTTCAAAAATCCTTTCTTAACGGATGCTTACGTAATAAAATAATTTCAGCTCTTTATCCTTAGTAGGTTTGTCTGTGCGTTGATAGTCAGTCGAAACAAACATTTTTTTAAATATAGATAGAGAATACTAAAATAATTTTTTTCCTAATACTCGTAAAATCGGTAATGTCATTATTCCACTGTAATATTGTCCCAACAAAAAACATACTGTGTTTGTCTACTACGCACGTAGCGTCTGCGTACCCCGAATGTCCTACACGCCTACACCGCTACGTCGTAGCACTTTACGTAGCTGTACTACGGACAAGCGTAGACAGCGTTTTACTTATCTTTTATCAGCATATTTGAAACTCAGTAGTGAATGTAGACAAAATACGAAAATTACATACATTTCTACACATACACTTCATACACAGCTACTGTCTTTTCAATACAGTGTTACGTTATGATGGATATAATTTATTTTCCGTCACACACGTGTTTCGTGTCAGATTTGTTCCTTGAAACGTGCATTATGTTCAAATTATCTGTAGTATTGTAAGGCGGTTATTTGTATTTACTTTACCACTTCCGTCTCTTTATATATTGATAATAAACACATGAATGTTCAACCAAATTAGCAGTAAAATAGGTTGTGATAATTTTCTTATAAATGGGCGTTCACGTTGAAAGACTATGACTGGTTACAATATTTAATTTGAGATTTGGTTTCACAAGTAGAATTCTACTGTGGTCCTTATAAGTAGTAGTAGTCATATAGTAGTCTATAGTAGTCTACACAGCAAATTAAATAGAAGAACATTATTGATGAACTATCGCAATAGTAAGAATGATTCTACTCTTTAACTTGGAAAAAATATGATTATGAAAAACATTTTTAACGTTGTTAAAAACTAACTTATGAACTATTAACAACAACTATTAACTATAGTTAACAACAACAATGTTAATTTTGTTTAAAAATATTTTTAAAAAGTTTTTAACATCCATTTTTTAATATTTGTTTCAAATTGGCGCGATTTTCAAATTGGCGATAAAGGGCAATTTTTATCTAATGCTTATGAATTTAATCAAATTTCGCTTCTATTGGTAAGACCGTAAGACTTTGGTTTATATAAAGCCGAGTCAAGATTTATTTTTTAAATGATGAATTTTCCTTATTTTGAATTACACGTGAGATTTTTTAAGGTAGCACTCAAATAACACGTGGGTTTGCCGAGAGCCGAACCTATACTGTTAGTAATCAGATCCTCTTGTGTATCTGCATACTTGAAGACACCCCACAACGACCTTGACCTTACAATATACTCTGAAGTAGCTCCCATCGTCTCTAACTGGAATATTAAAACAGTATTGTATCTTGATGTTTTAAAAATATTCTTGCAGAAACTAACTTTTGTATTTAACTTTTAGTATGAATGATATCTTTATATATAATATATAAAAATCACGTGTCACATGGTTTGTTCTTGATGAACTCCAAAACTGCTGAATCGATTTTGATAAAACTTCGTAACTATCCTCATTTTGGTCCAACTTAAAAGATAGGATATATAAATTGCACCCCGGTCTCGGCTGGGAGCGGGTAGTATTTATATAAACGTATGTATATATTTCTGTCTATATCATCTATATTATCTTCTATTCTCTATCTATATTGTCTGTGTATTTCTCCGCTAACTTCTTCTAAACTAACTCTCCACTACTAGAGTGTGTGTTCTGACAATCATGAAAATGATTATAGATAATTATGACAATAAATTACTTTGAAACTTTACCATCATTTACCAAGGTGGCCAGAATTATTTTCCACAGTATCAAATTATTTATAACTAGCCATTGCACGCGGCTTCGTCCACGTATCTTAATAAAATATAGCCTATGTTTCTCGTTGATAATGTTGATAGCTTTCTATAGGTGATTTCTTTTTAAATCGGACCAGCTTTTAAGTTTATTCATTACAAATATACAAATCTTTTCTCTTTATAATATTAGTGTAGATATAAAAGACATATGTTACTGTTTATCTGCAATACTGTTTGTCTGAAGCCTCAATATGTTTTCAGCGAAAACACTCTTTACGAAAGAATTCTCGTATATAAGAAGCTAAACGTCAAAATCTCCCGTTAAGGCGGTGTTAAAGCAAATTGAATTTTCTTTGGTACATTTTTTCCCTGTGAACTGAGATATGATCTTCAGAACGAGGTCAGGAAGTGTCAATGTATTAGAGAAGAAAATTTAGACGCTAAGTCAAGGATCAACTCGCTCACATTCCACCTCACGTACGTACTCATGCAGATTATTATTTTTTATACTATAAAGGGACACATCAATACCAAAAAAACTCACGACGAATTGAAGGAGATCTGTGTGAAAATAATGCAGTTTTACATTTTTGATCAACTGTCGGTTACAAAGTAAGTGTACTGAACATCAATTTAGATGTTTCAGTACAACATATACACATTTGCGCACATAAATTCCGTTAAAATGTTATTTCTGTCGCCGTAAGCGTACCATTTATTTATTTTTCGTCTCTTTCCGCCCTTTCATCAGCGTCCGACGCAGTTCTATTTTTTTTGTTCAAACAACATCGTTGCCAACAAGCGTTTGTTTTTAACGTTTTTTTTAACCGAATACCGTTTTAAACAATGGCCTGTGTTCATAATCAAACCGAATAGTATGTTTAAAAAATTAGTAGGGTACCAGAACAATTTTCATACAATTTCCTTTTTTTCTTTTTTTTAACAATTAAAAGCTTATTTTGTAATTGTGCACAATTGAAACGTATGCTAAACAGTCACACATAAGCATTCAGAACAGAAATAACAGAATGTATGCTGTTAATTATGTTCGATGAATCAGTAAGTGATGCCAGAGTCCATTTACCTATCCCGATAGATAGATTTTACATATCCCGATAGATAGATATTTACATATCCTTACTGCTACCACAGCATACTTATTTAAAGTAGGCTGTGCTGCTACTATCGGCGACGCACTTGCAGGGTCAAGCCAAGACTGCTGAGAAAATTATTCTGCTAAGCAGCAGTACTACCATCTCTAAAGAGTGTCACTTGTACTACCAGTAGTACCTTCTTGGTTGTACTACTGTAACAGAGCGAACTAAACCCAACGTTTCGTTGCGTTCTTACGAAACGAAAGAAACAAAGCCAGGTGATTGGTCAAAATTTTGTGTGGGCGTTACAACAACCAATCACCGGGCTTTATTTCGTTGCGTTCTTACGAACGGTAAGAATTGGTTTGGTTCTTGGCTAGGGCCCCTGCACCTGTGGCGTTACTTGTGTTATATTGGCTTCATTAGCCTCCTACCATCAAATGGACCTTCAGTCTGTCTAACAACCTTAACATAGAAAAACATAAATAAAAGGGAAAAAGCTGCAAAGAGTATAAGCGTATATACGCGACTTCTGAACACAATGATGTTGCCTCATTTGCAATCGTGTAGTCGGAAACGAGGACGTGCTTAGCAACCAATTTTCAACCAAGGTGACCTTTGTCGGAGCGCCGCGCCAGTTAATCGCCCTGTGACATGGATACAAGTCACACGATTATGATAAACTACCGCCCAGTCCCTGGCTTCGCACGGAGTTAAAATTTGCAAAAATTGCTCTCTTAGCGAATGCTTACATTAAATAATAATGTATCAAAAGGCTTTCAAAAGGCTTTGAGACATCTTCGAGTCCAAAATCCCTCAATGCCTTGAAAAATGTTTTCGACTAATGTGTGATGATGACATACAGCGCTGAAACTTAGTCTTTAACTATAAACTGATGATTGAAAATTATTATTTATTACAAAATATTATTTCAAAAATGAAAAATATATTATAGCACATAATACTCATTCATAATATACAATTGATAATGATAATCTCATTGATAATAATGATAATTGATAAAATATATTACATTAAAACGTACAAACTTTATTTTATAATTTAAGTAAAGATGAACAAGCTTTAGTGATGGACAATACGCTGAAGATATAGTTAGTAACTTATTAGTAATCTGTGTTATAGTATTGTGTACTAAATCTAAGCGCACTAAAGCTGAATGATATTTCTATCATTCATAGTCGCATGTCCAGTGTACATGTTGGCTTTGCTTAGTAGGGATTGCTTGCAGCACATGTTTGTGCGAGAGGCTTTAGGCTTAAGGTAACATTCTGGAATTGCTGTGATTTTATATCTGACCAATTACTATTGTCAATGTATCCAAGGATCATCCTGCAAATATATGTATGCCCAAATAAAGGTTTTTATTTATTTATTTTTTATTATATTTAAATTATTGTCAATCAATTTGCCTAAAAATCATGAACAAATATTTTCTTTTTATAACTATATAATTTTATTTATTATAAATTCTCTATACTAATTCCAATAATATTTTTCTAAGGTTTTTCTTTTTTATTATGATAGGTACTAATAAATAGTGTTAATTCCTAAGAACTTTTAAAATCTTTTTAATTTTTAAGGCTTCTTTCTTGACCTTAATTAACCTTAATTTTTCAGTTATGAAACGGATATTTTTTTAAAAAAATTAGCAATCGCCTTTGAACGCCTTTGACATGTTACATTCGATGTTGAAGTTATTTCACTTAAGAAAATATAAAGTTACGAGCCAAGTTAATGAGATGCCGACTACCAAATTGAGTTGGTCTCAGGGCTCATGGCTGAGCGAAAAAATTAATTCTGTTACAAAGTAATCTAGTGCGAATAAACATAGAAAAGTTTTTCTAAGTACTTCTCTGTCATAATGAAAAAAGTGAAAATTAAATTAAAAGGATAATTTCGTTACAACCTTCGAATCTATACTATCTATACTAATATTATAAAGAGAAAGATTTGTATGTTCGTATATACCTATGTTTGTAATGAATAAACTCGAAAAGTATAAGACCGATTTTAAAAATTCTTTCACATATAGAAAGCCATCAGCGAATATCACATATCAGCGAATAACATATAATATATTCTATTAAGTTACCCGAGCGAAGTCGCGTCCAACCGCTAGTGTAATATTTTTTTAATATCGTTCCCGTGTTGCCATGTCCATGTAAAAATACAAATCTCTCTTTATAATATTAGTAATGGGTGAGAAATTCTCTGTCACGGAAAGTTCGTATTGCACGAAAGGTAATGAAATATACAATAAAAAGTGGCCATTTTGTGATCATTAAGGTCCTTAGGTGAAGCACAAATTAACGTGCCTGAGGTCTGAACTCTAAAGTATTTCAATTAAGCAAATTCCAACAAACAGGCTCCAACAGTCTGCGAAGTTTCCGCAAATATAAATTTATAAATTGGACCATCGTTATCATTATAATATTTTCATACTAAATATTGGGTATTTTTATTACCTTTTGATGAGCTCGTCGGATATCCGTGTGGTTATATTAGAGTGTTAGAATGCTTGTCTTAACGCTCTGTGTCAGGAGTCTTAACCCGAGGATTCGATTCTCGTCTGGGTCAACTTTGGAAATGAACTTATTAAAGTTAGCTCTAGTCTGCATTTGGAAAATAGTGGTATGGCCAGATAGGGCACACTAGTTGTCAAATAAACACATTTAGTGTCTGGAAATAATATACATGGATAGAGGATGCTTTAATAAGTTGATGATTTTATGATAACTAAAGGCATAAATGAATCATTTACTCTTAGATTAATAATTGGTCTCGCTACGCTCGACTAGATACCGCCGTCGTACTTGTGAAATGCGGCAAACTGTTTGTGATGTGTACATGAAGAATGTTTTATTAAATTTTTGGCATAATAAAATGTCAATTTGCGTAGTGAAACTGTGTAAAAATATAATGAAACTGTGTAAAATGTGATAAAAAGTGACGATTTTTTACACACACTACAATAAAAGTTGCCGCATTCACGGAGCTATTGTTTTTGTATAGCGCTCTATCTAGTCGCGCGCAGCCAGACCAATCATTTATCTATGCATTTACTAAATAATCGTAAGTATGAATAAACGTATGATTCTTTAGATTAACTGCTCTATAAAAAGGTCGTAACGCGCAATAAAAATGTTTCAGAATAATCAAATATTTCTTTGGTTTCAGGTACAGTCAGCCATAGATTTGACGATTGAAGTAGATGACGGTACTGTAAAAATTTTTTTATTACTTGCTTAATAAATGGTTATAAAAAAATTTAAGTGTTAAAACTAAATATTTTTAAGTTGAGACCTAAATTACCAAATAGCTTTTAAAGTGACAGATTCAATTATTTAAAAGTGTCTATAGCTATAGAAAACATATAATCACACTTTCTACATACCAGATTTCATTTCCTCTTTTGCAGGCTCAATCTAGATCCAAATTAATACAAAGCCTCCTATCTATCTACACGTTTTAAATTGAATCCTAGAACAAGTTAAGGACTAATCTCCTCTTTCAATGAAACATCTTGCGCTCAAAGCAAAATTCAATCTTGGCATACTAAGCTGCATTTCCTAAGCCAAAACAAGTTTCATCCATTTTGCATGACGGAGGCGTTCGTCAAATTTACTAGGTTAGATAAAGAGAACATTCCTTTCTGAGGCTCCTTCTATATCTTGTAACTGCACTGCATATATTTAACGGTTAATTATTTAAAAATATGTTTTGATGAAATTTTAAAACCTAGCTTGAGTTATGAGGTATGGTTATTCTTAAAAACCACTTTAAGAGTATTGAGATGGATGTTATTTATTTAAAAACGATAACAATAATTCGTAAGCTTTTTCTAATATTTTTCATATTCTTAAAGTTCATTCGCTCCAGTTCTAATTATAAAATTATGACAAGATTGACTTGACAACTTGATATGATTGCTGTAACAAATGGAATATTAATAATATATTCCCATCTCGGCACCTTCCCATCTAATGGAACCACACCCTATAGATCTTTGGTTGGTTGGTTAAGCTTATCCACGTACAATTTCTTAGTAAGATTTATTTTGATTCAGTAATTCTTTCAGAAGGATCACCATCCTTCTGAAGAGATAAAGAAATGGGCTCTGTCTCTAGGCTCATTTTAAAATTTTAGATTTTTGGAAGCTTAGGATGTCTAGTTTAAGTTTGTGGAACGCATCATGCTCATCACTAACATTACTACTGATTGAGTTCGTTAATTGGTGTCGTAGTATTTTACTATTTATTAAAAACTAGCTGATGCCCGCGACTTCGACCGCGGTGAAAAAACAATATTTCGCCTGACATCGTTATTGCTATTATACTTAGCCAGGAGTTAGTTTCCTTAATTTTAGATAATCCTTCAAGAGCAGTACTTTTTTTTCTGGATAAAAGGTACCCTATGTCCTTTCTGGTATCCCAGATAACGTGTATGCAAAATTTCATGATGATCGGTTCAGTAGTTTTTGCGTGAAAGAGTTACAAACATCCATACATACATCCATACATCCAAACAAACTTTCACATTTACAATATTAGTACGGATTTTAATCCACGTCCTTAAATCTACGACAAAAGGAACAGATTAAAATCCATTAATATTTTAGTTGATAAACCGCAATGTGCACTCGTGCAGCAGATGTAGTGAATATCAAATAAACATAGTTTTTGTTTGCCAACATGCTGAGAACGCGATCCTTGCAGAACGCAGTGCAGTCGGTTTACTTGCGGGAACATTTGCTTGCACTATGAAATATTCGGGTTAAGCCGAACAAGAGATAACGTACATATAGGACAAAGTTTCTGTGTCACCATTGTTAGTAACTATATGCTCAAAATTTTTAAAATATTAGACAGACATTTAATAATTTAATTATGTATTCACGTCAAAACATTGAATAAAATATTTTAGGGACGCGGACGAAGTCGTGTGCAAAAGCTAGTTAAAGTATTACAAACTATGTGTCTTAAATGGCAAATCATATTTATCCTTGTCTCAACGTTGAAAACTAAAATTATGCTAAGTTTGATAAGTAACACCATAATTTTGGTCGTGTTCAAGTTTATTCCCAGGAAAAATATGTCCTGTTAAGTTAATTTTTGTCTAAAAATTCGAAAAAAATAATACACAAAGAACCATAGAAATATAACCTAACCTAGAAGCCTAGTACAAGCACTATCAGTGATGTATTTTACACCAAACCGTATCAGCTTGGTAAACGAACGAACATTTTTTGTATACTTGTGTGCGTGTCGCAGAGCGTCATTTTACGTGTGGCTTACGCACACATCAATTATATTTGTGCTTCATTTTCGCCAGTCTTTTGATATGAAACTATCGTTCTATGATTATAATTCTATGCTAAGAACTATTTTTGTGTCCCACAAAGAGTGTGTTAATGAGAATCATCCATTTACTGCAAAGGCCGTTAGCAGTTTTGAAAGTTCTGGTCTTCGCAACCAAATCGTTGTACAACTTTTTACATTGGCACGTTTCAGATAGCACCGATTCCACCTCGCATGCAGATATGTAGTGAACAATTTTACATAATGTGGTGAGTGCAGTAAATGCTCTAAACTCGGCAACTCAGTACCGCATTAGGGTTAAACGACTTTTTGATCGCAACACTTTGAATTCCTAACGACGAACTTCTCAAAGTTTGTATTTGAGAAAATATAAGTGATCTCACAGACAACTTGGTTGCAAACTTTGTGTTTTAGAGATATGAAACACGAAAATAAATTTAAATTTATTTTAAAGAAAAATGCGCGTTTTGGCTTATATTGTAATGACTTTTATGAGAAACTAGCTACTGCAAGCGACTTCGCCCGCATAACTTTATAAAATATAGCCTAAAGCCTTCCTTGATAAATGATCTATCCAACACAAAAAGAATTTTTCAATTCGAACCAGTAGTTCCTGAGATTAGCGCGTTCAAACAAACAAACAAACTCTTCAGCTTTATAATATTAGTATAGATGACTGCAGGCAGGCTGATGTCCGCTTGATGGTAGGTTGCTATCCTTTTTTTAACGTTGAGAAATCCTCTTGGATGTAGGGACACTGCGGGGTTAAGCCGTCTGCACGGATCGGCGGTGTCGCGTGGACGTTATAACACAACATTGGTGCCCCGCCACTTAGGTAGCTATCCTGGCCTGCAATAAAGAGGTCGGATATTATTAGATAATGAGATAGTGGAGGAATAAATAGGCTTCGGCTGTCCTTATCCCTTCAAACATAACAGCACACTTTTTGTTATTTCAGATATTTTAAAATTGACGGCCCACTAGATGGTAGGTAGATACCGTCGCCTAAATCACAGGAAATATCAGAGAGATATGAGAAGAAAAGGAAATCGTTGTTTCTTAATAAGTTTATTCAAAAGGTTAATTTAAGATCTCGCTTAAAATTTTATATCTTCCCTACTTTTTCAATTATCTTTGACATGTTACATGGTTTCTCAGTTAAGCCTACCGAAATGTTCACCGAAGATTTCCAACTTTATTCAAGTTCATTTGTGAATAAATATTATATTAACACGAGCCCAACTGAGTCGTATCGCGGTCGGTTACTTTTCGGACTAAAGGTTTGGTGCCAGTGTACCATTCCAAAAGTAGGAAAAACATGTTATATTAATGGATCAAAAAAAATTTTGTTCGAAAATAATATTTGTTTAGTTATAATAGTTTATTTTAAATGACTATTAAAATTAAAACGCAGTATAAATATGAATTATTAAAAAAAAATTTGTAACAAACATTATTACATTAAACATAATCGAATCAAACTCTTCTCGTAGTTACTCTTCTTGAGTTTTTCAATCAGATTCTGAGAAGTTCAGGGCCCTGATTCTGTATGGCAAATTATGATTTCACGCTTTTGTGACCTTGACAAAACACATCAATGTCTTATCTAGGATATTTTATCATTGTATTTATATATGTAAGAGAATAACTTTTTAGCAGAATCAAGTAGATATCGTAACAATTTACGAAGATTAAGCTATTAAGACAGTGATCTAAAAATAAATGATTGGTTTCAATTCATCATCACCTTAGCCGTCCACTGATGGACATAGGCCTCCTCCATAATTTACCAATAAAACCTCTCAGAAGCAGCACTAGACTAAATTGATTTCGGTTTTCACTAATGAAAAAAGCAGTAAACGAAATAATAATAATAATGAATTTTTCACAATAATTATGCAGAAAAAATGGGTCCATGCGAAGCAGGAAACGGGTCGCTAGTAAATTATAAGAAGATTGCGAGATGGTTTCTCTATTTCCTCACTACTAAATACGACTATTGGCTATTAACCCTGCTAGCACTTGGACCCTAACTTTATGCCCATAATGGAATTTGTAATGTTAATACTCGGCTGCTTTGGCATTTTGTGGCATTGAGTTTCATTAATATTTTCAGATATCTTCTGAATATTATATGAAAACTAGCTGCTGCCCGCGACTTCGCCCGCGTAACTTAGGTACTTATAAACCTTCCTCGAGAACCACTCTACCCATTAGTGAAAACCGCATTAAAATCCGTTGCGTAGTTTTAAAGATCTAAGCATACAAAGGGACATAGGGACAGAAAAAGCGACTTTGTTTTATACTATGTAAAGATGATCTCACGCAACGCAACCGCTGTGGTTGTTATCTGCGCTGCTTCAATATAAATCCTGCATCTCAGAACGCGCTATTTCTTGTCTTAATTATTTATTTACAGTTATAAATCTCAGCCTATAACCCGATACACTTTTACTTAAATTATTTTGAAATATATATATCACTAGTTGGCGCCCGCGACTTTGTCCACGTTGAAAAATAAAAGAAATAATGCCTGACAAAATGTAAAGGCTTGATATACATTGATGGCTGACGTTACAATTTTGTCTTATTTTAGATTTAGATTTAGCCTGAAATCCTGGTAGTGCCTATTCTAGCTATTTATATTATTTTTTAAATTTATTTATTTAATTTAATTAAATATAAATTTAAATAATTAATATAATGCGTAGTTTTGATTATTAGGTACCTCCTATATACATACTCGTACATACTTTACCTCTTTATAATATCAGTGTTCGTATAGATATATCTATATTCGTTGGCGTTCTTATTTTAGCTTTCATGGAAGAATAAGCATAAAACTTTATTTACACATAAAAAAATATTACCTATACTCATACTTAATAAAGTGTGTTTATTAAGTAAACAGAATCCGATTTCTTGTATAAATATAGGGTGAAATATTTTTCATAATGAAATTCAGTGCTCACAATTCGCACTTTTAGTAAGTAACTCCTTACACCTCCCCAGTATTTATATCATCTCATCAACACGCGTTTTATCGCGAAGCCTCCACGAAAAACTTCTCTTTACGGGATGAACATTATAATGTTCATCTCTTTTGTAAGTCCATAAATAAATTTGTTCGAACGCGTGCCGGCTTAGAAATTCGATAGCACGTTTTCCATCTAAGACACAGTGTTTGTTCGTTTTATGTTTCGTGCCTTTATTTAAGTTAAAAAGGATACGGTTCTTTATTTTGTATTTTTGTGCGGTGTGACATGCTGACTGGCCTTTTGATAAGATATCGCCCATCAAATCAAATTATTTAGGGAACAGTTATAATGAAGAGTAAGTTGCAAATGTGGTGATGTTAAGTTAGTGAGTTTTTAACTTTTTATTTTAAGTAACAATCTTGAATCATAAATATTTCTCTCATCCACCAAAGGGACTTTATATATAATATAACTAGCGTCCCGCATCCGGCTTTCTCGATAAAGAAAGGAAGAACGATCTAATTGTAGATACTTACATACAGAAAGACAACGGGAAACGAGTTTGTTTTATACTATGTAAAGAAGATGTCTGGAAAATGTAACTCGGTTGAAAAGATACTTGAAACTTGCATTGATAAATTTTAATATTCAAAATTATGTATTTCAAATATTATGTAAGGATTATAAATAATTATAAAAGCTCTCTAACGATGAAGAAAAATATTGTGAGTAAACTCAAAACACTAGCAGATATTCGCAGCGGATGAAGTCCTAGCAATCAATAAGTGGCTTTCTAACTGGCTAGCCCTTGCTATGGTTGATTTGTAACCGGGAGTTATGTAATGGTCTAATTCAGGCAGCTCTGAAATGCGTTGTGCAATCAATTTAACGTTAATATTTTCAGCAATATTGTTAATATAGAGGCAAATTTTATACAAGGTCAGGCTAAATGGTGTATGTAACAAAACTAATTTATTTTGTTGTTATTTAACTTGTTTATGTAATAACTCAAAGCACCCAATGCGTAACATTGAACTTGGTCACGCGGCGCGGCGTCATTGCATCGAACAACCGACCATGAGAAAAACATGGATAAGATTTTTGAAAATTTCTTTAAGCATATTATGCATTTCTTGTTAAGGGAAATTAAACTCAACTAGCGTGACCAATATGCTTTGATATGTGTGTGTTTAGGCGATAGGCTAGGTTATACCAGCTCTGGAAAAATAAGAAAAGAATCCAGGTCACTCGGTTAAAATGTAATACAGATATGTTTGAAAATAAGGAAATCGACCCCTGGACGACATTCGTTGTGTCTGTATTGTGATCATAAATTTTGCAATTTCGCAGTTATTTATTTTTTGATTAACTAAATAACTGATCCAATTGGGAACAATTTATGACTGCGAAACACACTTTATGGATGTATAACTAAACTATATATTGTATCTAAACTAAAAGGAAATGTCGTTCTATTGCATGTATGCAGACATTGATACGATGGCTATAATTACACAAATAGCGTAGCCTTCTTTTACTTATTACTAGATAGAGTCGTCATCTTCACTTCTGAAGGGCGTGCCTTCAAATTGTGAAATGTCCTGGCGAACAAATTTACTTGTAATGACTCCGTTGAAGACACATTTACTTATAACATATAAGGTAAATTATAACTGTCTTGTCCGTCCTAATCCAATGTTTGTCGTCAGCCATTACAAGACTCCGTCGTCATGGCAACCGAACCACGACGCGACTCTCTCCCTTCGATACGCATTCAAATGGAACGGACCTTCCTGTGTCCTTTTCGAATTTTGTGTTTATAAAATTTATAAACACATGTCTTTCTTGCCTCTGTGTTATTACTCGTAAAATTAGTTTCCAGCTATTCATAGATTTTATTGCGTGTCGAAGAGTTTTCGGGGTATATTGACGGTTTCATATTCACAAAGTGTGTGTCATATACATAGTCGACCGACCGTCATAAATCCACTTGACTTCTATTCTATTCTTATATTCTATATGTACTTTGTAAAGATAAAGATTATGACAATAT
Organism: Synanthedon tipuliformis; assembly: GCA_947623395.1. NCBI lineage: Eukaryota > Metazoa > Arthropoda > Insecta > Lepidoptera > Sesiidae > Synanthedon > Synanthedon tipuliformis. Next base: position 3,715,646 of record OX392428.1, on the reverse strand, counting down.
TACCAATTTTACTGTACCTACTCGAGTCCAACAAAATTGATGTGAATTTTGTGCGTCTAGCTCGTATTTTATTTGCACATATTTCCGTTAAAAATTGTATAAAGTGCATCAGGCAAGTGCGTCCATTCGAAAAGTTCGCCCGCATAGCTCAATGATTTCATGTGTATTCGCCCCTGGACGCGCCCAGCCGTCATATGCGACGGCCGTGTCTCTTTTTTTACCTTTTATCGTGTAAATTCGCTTTGATTCTTCATGTGTGAACATCTTTTCTATGTAAATTTTCATTCCGTTGCTTAAACATGTGAAGATATTTTTCTTATCTTTTGTTTGCAACGAGAATTATTCATTTTAAAGTAAAAAAAAAAATAAGTAAAAAATTTAGTCTTGTTTCTGGCACAAATAATATTTCCACCAAAACGCAAAACTTAGTTTTTCATCCCATTCCTGTTAAAAATAACAAGTATTTTGGTATTTCGTGTTCTGAAATCCTTCGATGTCGAGGTTCAATCCGACGGTTAGTCCCAATTAAAGTTAAATTAACATTTTACATTTAACATATACAAAATAATTTGGTTTGTCACGATATACGAAATAAAATGATTTCAGAGTACGATATGCTCGAATATTCGGCCGAAATAACGGCCCGTTGACGTTCAGAATAGACCCCCTGTTTCTGCCGTGGGCTGTGACAGTCGTCCAACATTGGTCACATGTTGGACATGTCACATGTCCAACATTGGTCATAACAACATAACAATCAACGATTAATTGTTATATGTCAAATTTCCAAAACCTTTCTAACTAACACCTGCAACATGTTTCGTATAGGTTTGTCCTTTACAGCACGTGACATTAATTTTTCAAGTTTTTCAAGAAGTGCACTTGTATGAAACAGAAATTTCGTTTGAAATATCATTCGGATAACATCAGCATGGAGGGCTCGTAGTCTGGTGGGATCAAAAAGCGAACAAACAACACGAGCCCGTATTTATGCAAATCGTGATGCATTCACAGTATTTTTTGTGTAACCAGTATTCGGTTTGATAAAATTTTAATATAACAAGAAAAACATTGATAACTTGAGAAGGCAGAATCCTCTCTGGAAGGAGATATATTCGAGGTTTCTGTATATGTATGAGTAGCTGTTACACGCGACTTCATCCGCGTGACTTTCTAAAGTATAGCCTATATGTTACCCGCTGATAATGTAGCTTTTTATATGTAAAATAATTTTTAAAATCGATCTAGTAGTTTTTAGTTTATTAATTACAATTATAGAATTCTTCAATTATATAAAAACATTATTTTTAATTTCTTTATGCATTGTAGTTTTACTCAATGAGAAACAAAATATTTCTAGTTTCCACATTGAATCTTTTGCATACTCTGCGAGTCACATGCCCGCGGTCCACTACACAAAAAAAAACCAATTGTTGCATGAAAGAGGAAAACGGTAAAAGTACGTGTTACGAAAACGATATAATATTTAAAAACGGAGTAAATGTAATGAAATGTACAAATTTCATTTGTACTGGATGCAACCGATAGCCAAGATAAATCGAAACAGCTTAATAGTATATTACTAGCGGCCTTCCCCCGGCTTTGTATGGAGTTGAAATTTTCAAAAATTCTTTCTTAGCATATGCTTACGTTATACAATAAACCTATGTTCCAAAAATTACTAAGTCTAAGTTTTGGCTGTGCGTTGATAGTCAGGCTGGACAAACGATTTTAGAATTATGGATTACAGAAGTGTTAATTACAAATAATAATAAATTACAAATAAATATATAACACAAATAATAAAATATTCCATATTTTATTTATAAGATGTTGCTCTAGTAATTTATAGGGTAACTAAGTTCAAGCTTTGGTACAAGTAGGTACACGCTTTTCAGACTATTCTTCAGAAACTTCTTGCACCAATTTATCTTTTAATAAACAGAAAATCTTCGTAATAAAGGTGATGAACAAGTCAGTAGATGTTGAAATTTATACCGATTATCAATACCTATATATATCTTTTCAAGGTTCGAGTAAATAGGTATCTTCTGGGTGAGCTCGCTCCATCTTAGGCCTCATGGCTGGTTGTTGTCCAAGAGCTAACCCATCTCTTATAAAAAATAAAATAAAAAAAATATAGGAGTTCTTAACTTTTTGCTTATCTATAGAATGGTATAGAAAGCTATACATTATCAATAATTTATAAAGTTACTCGGACGAAGTCGCGTGCAACATGTAGTTCAAAATAAATGTATATTATATACGGTTATATATATACTAATACTTATTATAAAGAAGAAAGATTTGCTTGTTTGTTTGTTTGAATTGAATAGGCTCTGAAACTACTGGGCCGGTTTGAAAAATTCTTTTAGATTATGTAATGTGTAGCCTATGTAATGTTTCTGTAAGTAACATTACATAGGCTATATTTTATAAAGTTACGCGGACGAAGTCGCGTGCAAAAGCTAGTATAGAAATATTGAAATACACAAGACAATATTTGAAACAATACCGCCTTACATTAGTTGTTTTCTTTTCTGGTGTAATAGAAGCCCATCTGTGTCGGGGTGGTAAAGTATATTTATATTTTTATGCGGGCACCAAGATAATGGCGGCATTGTTTAGTTGTGTCGACTAAGTGAATGGGGAGCATTAATAGCATCCAGTTATAAAACCATCCGGCCAGTGATGTGCGGTGTCGATATCAGAATATTCTTTGTTCGATATCGACCTAATTAAATTTGTGAAGCGCTGTAATTAAGCCCGAAATATAGGTACTTTAATCTTCAATCTAGAAATGGTATTTTAACATGTAATTCGAATTATCCTAATGGAGATAATTGAAAATTTATCGGTTTGTAACGTAGATGGAAGCAGAATGGAAGATTAGTGACTCACTATCCGTGCAAGGACTTTATATACTGAGCCCATTGAACTCGGTATCATTCGCTCAAAGAACAGGCTTTTACATACACGTGATACATTAAAAACGCAGACACAGTTTTTGTGGAAAAATTTAAATTCATCTGTCAACTCTTTCTTATTACAAGTAATTGATTGGTATTGGAATTGTAGTTGTGGGGACGAGTATTTAAATATACAGTTTTTTGACATCCATTTGTCGATTACATAATGTAAGAACGTATCTTTGTTTTTGCTTCCATCTACGGTTTGTAGATATTAAAATTTCAACAATTCAAATATTTTATTTGAAATTATGTCGATGTTGTACTTTTAATATTTAGTAGGTATATTAGACACCGGCGGAGTTGCGCAAGAGTGTTCGTCCGACCTCGCACCTCCGTGGCGTCCTCCTTGCGTCCGCTATGAGGCGGACGCGGAGGACGCCAAGAGGTTTAGTCGGTAGGTTTTCCCCAATACCATCTCGGGGCAGGAGTCCGACATAACCCACGATCATCCATCCATGATGGATTCCTCTTGTAAAAAAAGGTATATTAAGTAAACACATTCACAACCCTAAGAGTTTTACTTATCTACAACGACTAACGTAAACTCAACAACGTTCGACGGATTAAATTGTAAACATTAATCCAAATTTTACCTACGCAATAAAGAGCCCCTGTTACTTTTACAATCCACCGTAATTTAAGTCAAGTTAAAGCAATTTAAACAACGCTACGAATTGTCACAAACGTTGTAACAAGACATAAAATTAATCACGAAATTCAAGAAAATTATTGAAAAAATTGCATGTCTCTGTGTCGTGAACACGGCCGTGTGTGTGAGGTTATAAATAATATCTTCTTTGAGCGTATTATGTGCATATAAAAATTAATCATTTATTTTAGATATTACATCCACATTAGCTAGCTACAAAAAATATTTCATTCATCCATTTAGGTTCAAAAAATTACAAAAATATTTATTGCGATGATATTTATAACAAAAAATCCTGTGTTATAGGTGTGTGGCGACGGTAGCCACCTAACCACAAGTTGACCATCAGTCTATATGAAATTTTCATAAAAAGATATTCAATTTTTTTTTATATAATGTAACCGAAAGCAATATCATAATTATGGTGGACCTATGTAGTTAGTGTCGCCAGTCATTCAGCTCAGTTCATCACTGCGGTCCACATACTAATAATTATCATTGGGTTGGTTTGATATACTTATAAAACCTTTTTAGACAACTACCTACTTGAATGTGCGTCAACATTAAGGTCTTTACAGGTGTCATCTGAATTTTTAATTAGTTATACGTTTTCAGCGTCACATGGCCTTAATATCGTGCCGTTTTCATTTAAAATTTCATTTGTAATGTAGATGAGTATGCAGTACACTGCAGCTTTGGACGTTAACATATTAAGTGTACATACGACAGAACGGTAATTCATGTCATTCATCTCGAGTCGAGGGTGCTTTCACACTTGCTAAATAAAACTGAGTTTATACCAACACAACTGTGATGAATTTCCTATTTCAAGTAGAAATGCTGTTTAGGGTAGTGTGAACGAAACGAAGTTTCTGACCTTACATATTCAAAGAACCCATATATTCTAGTAAATCTAAAGTACCTTATACACTTTCAATAATTTTACTGGGTTTAGTTTTTTTAGTACATAACATACGATAGTTGAAGCTTTGATAGTATTTAAGTACAGCAGACAAGAAAAGTGCTTTATCAGTTTCGATTACAAATTCCATTCATTTCAAAATTCGCTACCGAATACTATACTATGGCCACCGAGTACTATGGTGCTAGGCTTGATTTGTAGCTAGATTTGAAATAGGTATTGATTACTGATTGACATAATTTGTCATCGCTAATAAATAAGCAATAGAAATTGTCACTTTGAATTTCCAAAGGAAAACAGACCTATCATTCTACAATACTACATAGTATAAAACAAAGTCGCTTTTTCTGTCCCTATGTCCCTTTGTATGCTTAGATCTTTAAAACTACGCAACGGATTTTAATGCGGTTTTCACTAATGGGTAGAGTGGTTCTCGAGGAAGGTTTAAGTACATAATTTACTAAGTTACGCGGGCGAAGTCGCGGGCAGCAGCTTTAATTTTATTAACACGTAATTTTATAAACTATAACTAACATGTAGTGCCATCTGTTAACTTTTAGATGAATTAGAGTACTACATTGCTTCAAACAGAATTCCCTAGATGGCGTTGTAAATTTTGCATACACGTTGTCTGGGACTCCAAAAAGGACATAGGTTACCTTTCATCCAGAACGCGGACGAAGTCGCGGGCACCAGCTAGTTCTACAATATAAAAAGAATGTTCAATCTTAGGGTGATAATAAAGCACTTTATTTGTCGAGTTTACTTAACAGGTTTGATCTTGAGACTTCTGTAAAACTATTGAGTAATATCTTTTTTTTTTATTAAATATCCAACTCGACAATGAAATTTCAAGCTATTGTCTTTCGTTAGCAATTTGTAATTATAACGGACAATCCAAAGGTTAAAGAGGATAGGTCTGCCCAGTAAATCTTGCCGAGCTCCGTCTAGGCACTATATCCTGGTGATCTATTGTGTCTGAGGAAGGAAGTTACTATACGGGTGCGGTGTGAATAACGACTTCGGTTTGTCGAGTTGCGCGTGAAAAAAAAGTGCTGCATTTTTTTACTCTTCCATATATGTATCGGCAATAATTAGGTATATTGCTGTGAGAAAGTAAAGCGTCACGCTATCCAGGTTCACATGTACTGTAGGGAAATCTATAAGTAAATCTATAATAAAGATATAAAAGCTGAAGGGTTTGTTTGTTATATATATATAAATATACTAGCTGACCCGACAAACGTTGTTTTGCAAAAAAATAAAAATAAAAATTTTTGGGTGGACCACTCTTAAAATTCAGTTTAGGGGTATGAAAAGTAGATGTTGGCCGATTCTCAGACCTACCCGATAAGCACACAAAATTTCATCAAAATCAGTCCAGCCGTTTAGGAGGAGTTTGGCAACACTGCGACACGAGAATTTTATATTCTAGATATATAGGTATACCTATATATGTTAAACTCATTAATCTCTGGAACTATCAGAGGAAATCACTTGTCAAAGATCTTACTTCTTCTCACTAGTATTCTTCAGTGCTGAAGTGAAGATAGTGTCTCTTGAAGTCTTCGTGGCTTTTTGCACTATACCCCTCTACTCTGCCCGGTCCTTAACTTATCTCAGAGCACAGTGAAGGCGCGGTGAAACCCCTGAAGGGGTGGACGAAATCTAAATTTCGTTGCGGCGGGATTACGACAGAATCACGCCATGAATCCCTATTAGCGGTTTAGTGGACTGTATATCTGGTTGCGGCTGTAAGCGAACAGTATGACCTTATACCGGTGCTCTGGTGCGCTCTCCTGAAGGAATCTCTAAACGTCCAACTGGCAGACACTGTTCACATTTATTTAAATGTTCAGCGATAAGATGCGGATGAATTCACTTCACTTCCGAGAACGAGTTAAGGCGCGGATTAGGGATAAACCCATATATGCTTGGAAACACAGCTCAAGCGCGGGCGCGTTCCTTCTTCGACCTCTCACGCGGCGGTCATCCATAGTAGTGCATTATTTTGATAAGAGGGTAAAGAGGAAAAATGTGAGGGCCATAATTATTAGGAAGGTGGGTATACGTGAAAGAAAGAAAGGTACTTGACAGCCAACTATTCGATCACGGCGCAACCACACAGTATTTCGGGGAGCAATATAACATAAAAATTATATTTAACTTACTCCAAAATCCACTTATATTTCTATAACCTAAATCAACTATTTTGGTGATAAATTTGGAATTAATAAAGTTTTGACCTAAATTTTCTTTATGCAAAACGCAAATATCTTCTATTTACCTAATATCACACAACTGCTCTATGACATAATTCTATAGCGTTCCTAATTAGTAACGTAGCAATCCCTTTCCGAAATAACTCAATATTCACTCTAGTTTCCGTTCTATTTTTATGAGCGACAACTTCGTTACGTATATGGTTTTCAACAGTCACTAGTTTTATATAACATAATAATTTCACACTTCCAAGAACCTACTTCAGAAGCTTTTATGTCCATTTCACACACCTAACGACGTGGGCGTTACATGGAAAGAATTTATTTGTTCGAATCGACTAAGTACTTAAATATTCTTCTAGAACAATATCCTCAAATGTTTTTTATAAAATTGAGCCAGACAATAATCGGTTCTCATGTCATAGTTGCACCAACAACAATTTTTATTATTATTATTTATTTATATTATATGAATATACAGAATTCCGATCTACACATTACTCTGTGATCTTGCAAATTTAAATTACTAAGTACTTGGTTTATTAATTCATTACTTTATAGGACTTAAGACTTAAGACTGTCTGCCAGAGTAAAAATGTATCTAAAGTTTCAAGTATCAAAGACGAGACATTATTTTCCATTATAACAATTCCTTAACTGTTACGCTTTAGTGACCATGTACGGTAGGGCGATTGTGCGACGGACAGGCTAAGGGCCCTTTAGAAGGGAAGTCACCTATGATTAAACTTAGAATTGTCATGGGGGTCATAGTGCAGTCGTCTGTCAGGCATAACCATTCATTACTTACTGGCTGTTGCCAGCGACTTCGTCCACGTTGCAAAATTAAAAATATACAACCTAAGAAAATATCTGACATGTTTATCGCTCTAACGACGGTAACGCCCAATCTATACTATAAAGAGAGATAATTTATATCTTTGTATGTTTTTAATGTTTAATGAATAAACTCAAAAACTACTGTACCTATCTATAGAAAGCTACGTTATCAACGAGTAACATAGGCTATATTTTATAAAGTTACGCAGGCGAAGTCGCGTGTAGCGGCTACTTTTAATTATTTTTTAATTATCCCTTAGGAACCAAACATTTTTCCAGGATAAAAGGTATCCTATATATTAATCCAGATAATAAACTATCTGTGTGCCAAATTCCATTCAAATCCGTTGAGCCGTTTTGCTTGAAAGGGTAACAAACACCCATCCATACATCCATAACTTCAAGATGGACAAACTTTAGCATTTCATCATATTTAGTAGGATTCACTTGCATAAATGTGCCTTCTATGTTTTCACATCGGAAACGGCTATAGAAACTATCTATAAGTGTATTAAAATGGAGTGGTTGTGATTTCATTAACAGACCACAGTGCCACCCTGTCTCGACGTCTAGCCGTCTACTAGCATACATAATGGTGCATATAACCAGAACCAGTGTTAATATACGAGCAGGAAGGGCGTTGCTATGCGATGCATTAGTTTTGTTATGATTTAATGTTTCAAAGTACTTTGCAATGAACAACCTATTGTCCGCGACTTCGTCCGCACCCCGTTTTCATTTTGTGTTAAAATATTTTTGTTCCTGTTTATTCAATTTTTATTGATCATATATATATATTAATTTTTTTGTGAACAATACTTTTTCTTTCGAGAAGAGGTATGTCCTTTTCTGTATGGATGTACTGTTTTTTCACAGTGGTTTTGAGTTTATACGTGTGACTGCGGAACCCAGTGGCATACTGCCACTACTGCTTACGAATAATAACTGGTCACTCAACCATTTTACTGCCTGAAAGTAATATCACTATATACCTACTTATGTAATTTATTGCTTAGGCGCCACCTCCACGAATGACTTTAACGCCACGAGTACGCCCATCTATCGTTGGGTAATTAATCTTATCGAGGAGTAATCCGCTTACAGATTCCCTACCGCTGGCTAGGCGGAAGGGATATGTGGGGGTCGCCCAGCACCTGATCATAGCGGCACTGGAAATACCCACTAAAACTCCCCGGCGCATCCTTGCCCTGTGAGCGGGGTGAACCTGGCTCTGCGGCCAGACGGCCTGCCCAAATGACTGCGAAAAGCAGTATGCCACTACATTCTAGATTCAGACCAGATCCAACTTTGAAAAGTTCATCCTACTTAGATTCAGTTTAGATTTAGATTCGTCAGAACTAGATTCGAACTAATCTAAACTTCACAAAAATTAAATTTTCAGAATGTTGTTGTTCTGGAATGTTCTAATTATACAAAAGAAAATGAACCAGAACGAACCAGCTCCAATAATTATGGTAGAGGAGCTCAAGAAGGGATTTTGGGATTTACTCGAGCGCGTCAGATATATATTCCCCACGTGTCTCCGATAACGGATATTTTAGACGCTCACCCCTCCGCTGAAAAGAAAAACATCATATAACCTTTTTTCTTCCAACCATCTAATCTTCAAAATCCAAAATCCAATAGGACGAAACGTTTGGTCTAGCTAGTGGCAAGTAACCCTAGCTGTTAACCAAATGGTCGCGGGTTCGAATCCCGCTAGGGGCAAATGTTTATGTGTTAACATTTTACTTTACCTAAGTCATGGATGTTTTGTATTTATAATATGTATATAATTTACAAAAAAAAAGTAATTTATGTAACATATCAACTAGACAGTTATCCATAGAAAAGCATTAGTTGCTTACTATGGAACTAGACGGTGCTGTGTGGAATGTGTTAAGATATTTATATTTATTTATTATTATTTTTATTTAGCATCGTGGGCTCCCCTAATATTATAGACCGATTTTAAATTATGTTAATACGCGATCGGTATGCAAGGTCGTTTATATCGTGTCATGGTGTAATGTGGATGGATGTGCTTAACGGTATATGGGTCTCTTGGTATTTAAGCCTAATGACTCAAGGGTACTTCATATGTAAAACTCATTTCAAAAATATAATGATGATTTGAAATTTGATGATAATTTTTTAAAAAGGCGACAAGCAGACTAACTATCCTCTTGGATGATAGATGATTACCCCCGTCGCTTAGAAATACAACCAACTTCTGGATGCAAGTCTGCTGCCGAATAGTTATATAAATTAATTTATAATATTAAGTAGTCTTAACTAAGAATTAATTTTATCCTATGCTAGCGACCTGCACCCGGTTTTGCGCGGAGTTATACTTTTCTTCTTTTCTTCTAAAATCTTTTCTTACCGGATGCTCAAATCAATACCAATTTCAAACTTATAATAGTTTATTTAGTCTGTGCGTTACGTCAGTCTAGAATCTGGACAAACGATTTTATAAAGTATAATACATGTATAGTCAGGGCTTTTTTGTGGAGGCACGTCGGGTCACGCAATGCCCCCAAAGGAGTTACTTTTTTATATTGTTACTCACCTAAATATAAGTTCACGTTTTATTTCCAAAGATATTACTTATGTTTTAAAAATAAAAAAAATATTTACTTCTATTTTTTCCTCTAAACACAGTGGCAGTAATGGGGATTATGGATTATGGACTTACTACTTTCGAGTATATATAAGGACAAAGAGGTATTTAATTAACAAATAAAAAAGGCTTTATTAATCTTAAGGTTTCATCAATAATAAATTAAAAAGTATAGCTGTAAACTCTGTTTAAATATGTGGTTGAACTGGCCAGAGTTGATCTCACGTATGGCAACTTAAAGCATTTGCTGTTTGAATTCTTGATTAGCCAACTATCACAGGTATTACGTACTAGTTTAATCCGTGATTTAAGCCCAGTTGCAGACGTACTTATAGTAGTAAAGATGTGATGTTAAAAATTTATAGCCCATTTTAGCCGGTAGTTTCTTATCTGTCCCATTTATTTTCGACTAGCTGAACCCGACCACGCTTCGCTGCTGCGTGCGCTTGAGGTACGCGCCTTCTTTGACAAAAAGTGAGATAACTCAGCAAATATAAATAAGATATTAGTGAATTTTACACATAAACGATCCTCAGAAATTACTCTTTATATCGACACAATCAGGAAAAAAAATCCGAGATTGGCCCATACACACAGAGAGACAAAGAAAAGGAAGCCTTTAATTCATACTACATACTGATGTGTATGTGTGGCCAGCCTCAGTCCTTAGGTGTAGTGCAATGACTCAAAGGTTATTGGTATCGGCCATTTAAAGTTCGTGCCCTTTAGAGCAAAGAACTTTCTTAAAATTATGCTCGAGTGTACTCCTAATTTTATTGAGCGGTTTGTCTAGTCGCCTTTACGACTTATGCCAACATCTCCCACAACTTTTTATAATAACTCCAAACTATTGTACGTGGGATTTGAAATTTCTTTCATAACAATAAGATTGGAACTGAGATATTCATTTAATTATCCACGCTTGAATAAATGTTATCAACGTCTTATTTGTACTATTCTTATACTTATACTATTCTGGGACCAAAAGTGGACAATATTTAGAATATTTTTAAATTTCAATTTAAAAATAAAATTTAAACTAATTAAGTAAATTAGATTAAAAAGTTTCATTGTCCGATTGTCTATTGACAAATAAATAATTAGCTACCGAAAAACGTAATAGATAATAATTTTTTAAACTAACTAGAAGGCTACTTTGACATTAAATTTTCTTGTTACTGGCCGTTGTTGCTTTAGCGGGAATGCGTAGGCAGCATAAGGAAGTAAGGAACGTACCCGTAGGTGTTTCTTTGATCGAATAGGTCAAATGTCATTAATTAAGTTTTCTTAGAAATTTAGTTCTAGCAACATCCGTTGAAAGGGCGGATGTTGTATCGATAACCCACAAGGTTTATATCAGAGAAATAAAATCAGTAGAGATAATAATTATTAGGAAAACTATATTATTGTTACAAGAAAAAAAAAGTAAAAATCAGACTACATTAAAAATTCACAAAACAGCTTTATAATAATTTTATCCCATTTTAACAATCAATGAACAAGAATTTAATCTATCTATACATACTTATATTAAAATCGTACACGAAACGGCCAAACCGATTTGGATGCGGTTTTCATTGATATATTGATGATTACTTGGATTTAACTATAGGATATTTTTTATGGGATTTTCAACAATCGAACTACAGTTAGCGTTAGCGTGTAAAGAACTATCTAAGATATTAAATCAAGGTACGTATGGATATGAAGCTTTCATTAAGGCACGTTCACAACGTAGTATTTAATCTTATAAATTCATAGGTAACAAAAATTTTATAATGGATCAGAGAAAATATTGTAGACAACACTAAAAAAAATAAGGTTTTCATGGAAGACAATACCTTATTTCGTTATGATTAGAGACAAATTTTGTACGAACCTTACAGTAAACGGTTGAGGTAGGCTCGCATCGATCAACTTGAGTCGGTCACGCATTAAACGCAACAAAGATGGCTCTAGGTTGAGGGACAAAATGGAATTGCTTCGTAATAATTTGTACAGTCAGCTTAAAAAATTACTACATAATATTTTCAAACAAGTATCTATTGCTTATTAAATATACTTATGTTAAGTAAGTGTTTTAGTATATTAAAAAGTTAATAATGTTTATGGAGATAATAATGTCTATGGACTTGGACCAATGTAAACAAAGAGGCTAACTCACAGAATAACTGCCTTATTTAAAAATTATAATAAGGCGAATCGCTACACAGGGAGATAGGTTCATAGGAGTTACTCCTTATGAACGATTATAAAATTTAAATTTTCACAATTCGAACACGCCGAAAGAACAACATTGTTTTTTTTTTAAATAATATTGTGTAGATCTGAAATCTCTGTAAATATCTCTGAAACTTCAGATATTCTAAAATATTCAAAAAAATAGAACATAACTTTAACGCATTCGTGTAACATTTTTGATTTTACTCCCATAAATTTTCATACCACGGGCTTATATAATATTCTATATATAAATTGATTTTTAAGGAGTAAACTCCAAAAAGCAGTTAAGATTCATATTCTAACACGTTTTATTATTTAAACACAGAATAAATATTTGTTAGAATAAAACCTAGGAAAATTGTTAATTCACTTCTAACACGTCGCCGACTGTACAAGGCGTCTTATAAAATGTACAGGATTGAAGTTTTAAATGTATGTTATCATTCATCTTCACTCACACTCCCACGCGTGGCCACGTCATGGGACCGTGACACGAGTTTTTTTTTTTACAAATTCACTACAACACTCCTACAGGTTGATACATTATGCAAAGAAAGTTATTCAATGAGAAGTTTCAATATTACTAGATTATTTCATGGGAACACAATAGGGAATTTATAATTAAATTACTAGCTAGTGCCCGCGACTTCGTCCGCGTTGATAAAAGAAAATACTTATATTATTAGTAATAACGCCTGACAACATTATCGCTGTGACGACGGTGGCGCCGCCAAGCGACAGTGGCGCCCAATTCTTCTTGACATATATATTCCTTATATGAAAGGTACCCTATTGCCCCTACTTGTATCCCTGACAACGTGTATAATACAAAATTTCATGATGATCGGTTGAGTAGTAAGGTGTGAAAAGGTAGCAGACAGACAGACAGAGTTATGGATTTGGCTGTAAGTATAATTAAGCATTTTTAATTACGCCTAATCCTTTAATCGAATTATGATCGGCAAATCACTTTACAGCACTTGGCATTTCTTATATTATAGACGACGATGGTAGCCAGTAGCCACCAACCATCAAGTGCATTGTCAGCCTGTCTGTCGACCTTGACATAAAAAATTAAGGAAGTTATTCAGTGTAAAGGCTCTTGAACACCAAAAATTGTTATTTGTCTTCTTCATAATAAGATGAATTTAATTATAATGTTTCATAACATGGCGGAAAGAGAATGTTTACCAGCAGATTACAGTTCAACGAACGTTGGCCATTCAACAAATATTCAACCTAGTTTTGTATTATTACAAAATATTAACTGAGCTTTGAACTGGTAAAAAATATTATCCTATCTCAGATCGTGCATAAAACTTATCCCGAAGAGTCTCTCAATGATAGTTAAAACCATATCAAATTCTGCTAAACCAGGCAACGTGTTTTGAATATCACCTCACTGGTTTTGATACGGTTTTCACGCCAATGCAAAGAACAATCAACGAAGAAGACTTCTCTGTATATCTAACTAAATTGCTGCGAAGCAGGGACGGGTCGCTAATCTCCTTACTACTTCTAAACCACACAATGAATTTCCATAAGGTTTTCACCTATGGAAAGAGCGATAAACGAAGAAGACTTGTGTATATGAAAATGGATCTGTGCGAAGCCAGTGTGGGCCGCTAGTCTTTTTTGTCCGCTACTTCTTCTAAACTTCGCAACGGATTTTGATACGGTTTTTACTAATGAGAAATAGCGACAAAAGAAAAAGAGTTGTGATATATGAAATTGTATTCGTTAAAACTTTTAGGTTAAGTGTTAGTGGTATACGATGAATTATTAATATGTAAATTAATATTTATTTATTTATATAAATATGTATGTATGTTCATTGACTGTACGTTCATTTATTCGTACGTTGGTTTAATTTAAATACGTAAGTAATTAAATATATATCTATTTAATGTGCCCTTAACAAGGAATCAGAGGGCAAACTTCAACATAGAACTTAATTCAGTACAGATAACATAAAAATGCCTATTTTGTAAAGAAAACAAAGCGGGTTTTTTTAATAAAAAATTACTGATATAGGTTTTATTGTACGAGTATGTTACAACTAAAACTAGATTTAAAAGACCCAGGAAAAACGAGTAAGGAAATCGGTAATTTACAAGCAATGAATGACTTTCAAAAACATCAACACATTTGTCGTCAACCGGCCTTGTTTGACACAAATAGATAGTACTTTTACAATGCATTCGTCTGTTTGTGTTCAGAAATAGTCCAAGCGCTACACCCGCTACGGTATGACATTTTTAAACATGTCCGACCTATGTTTGTCACTGTCAACTTCAACGAGAGTTTAAAACACAAAATTATTGTAAAACCGTATGAAAACGCCAAGCGTAACAGATGTGTCGGTTTGAGGCGAATATTTTTATCAATGTCCATGGCAATGACCGCGGCTGACGTGCGGGTTCATGGTCGTTTAAAGAAACGACTTTTTACGCTTTATCCTTGTATATACTCTATGTGCTAATATTTTCAATTTGCGCCGCGACGTAGCGTGGATCGGAACGCTTCTATTCAGTTGGGTGCCGGTAGGCGCTAGACTCATAATATCTGACGAATGCACCCGACTTTATCCACCCTATAGTCGAAAATAAATAAAACGGTTGTCGAGGCGCAGGGCGGCACGCACACAGACGCAATTCTTGCGCGCATGTAAACGCGCACTCAAACACACACATGTACCGGGGCGGATGAGGGCCGAGAGGGCGCTAGCCTCGCCCAGTCTCGCGCCGACCACCGAACAGGTCGCACGTGTGTACGTTGCTTCATACGACGCGGTCGAAAAAAACAATATAACTAGTTTTGTCCTGCCGCTACAGAAGATCGCCCTCCTGAGAGCGTTCTTACTTTTTTTTTTCATTGTGGACTAAAAACCGAAGTGATCGTGCATATTTTGTTACTGTGAACGGTTGGTACATCCTTTATCTCGCCCGGCGACTTCACATGTCTTTGTTTACGTCTGTAGTTATATTAATGGTGGCAGGCATGTGTTTCGTTTTTGTTTTCTCCCCGCACACGTATATGGATATTATTAATACGCGCGTTGTATTTTCCGTTGCATGAATCACGGGGCGTGTACATTAATAAGTCCTTTCTATTTTCAGATTAAAACTGTTTGGATTGATTTGAAGCCGTTGACTTGTGAAACAAAGGCTTTGGTTAGTTTGTCGTAAAGGTGAACGCGCTTCGAATATTATAACTGCATACTATATCAGGTGAGTCTTTAATTTATTCATAAACTAACCAGTGTCCGCGACTTCGTCCGCGTGGAATATTTTGGGTACATCCATCATGAAATTCTAATATCTTAGAATGATTTTTTTAAATCTAATTACTAGTTTCGAAGATTACCTCCTATATACAAACAAACCTCTTTACAATATTATACCTAGATCTAAACCGAAGCTGTTTATTCACAGATCTCTTTCGGCATTCGCTCTATTCATTGAGATTTTAATTTCGTATTTAAATTCTATGTAAATTCGTTTGCGATTTAATAAGTTTTGGGTCAGCAGCCTCGTTTATTTACTAAGTAGGTAGGTAGGGTGGATTTTTTTTAATTGCGTATACCAGTCAGGTAGTCTTGCGTAACTAGGTACTCTGGTGTGTGTGTAATTAGCTATTGTATTGTATCAAGCTGTAGGTGTATTGTGGAGACCTTGTTCAACTGTCATTATATAACCTATGGCATTTGATACAGCCTTTCAGGCTAAAATTTATCGGTTCTACTTGTTGCTTCGGCTTATAATGTTGCATTTTATTATGCAAACTTCGTGCGTGAATTGGTTTCGTGAAAATGCAATTTTCCGCTAAAGTGTTACCTTGTAGGTGAGATTTTCTTTATTAAAAAAAAACGGTTGATATAATCTGTCAAAACAAATGTCTGACCAAGGAATAGCAATTAATTACGAGAAATACCTACCTACTTGGACATACAAGTTAATTTTTAAATTACAATAGGTTGTAAAAGCAGATTTTTTTATACCTACCTATATACTTATTTGATTATTTTGCTTTCCTATGTTAAAAAGCTGCCAACGATCTGTCAATTCACTAGCTAGGTACCTATTAGGTAACTGATATTTTGAATTAAGAATTGCGCGCTTCTTTTACGTTACAAATTACACAGATCATATTTCGTTGTCTTTGTCTTACAATTGATTGTCAGCATTTCACAGAAATTATTTTACTTAAGTAGGTACCTATTATGATTCATCTAACTAAGAAATTGACTTGCATTATTATTTTCTTATTTAACTTAACTAAAATATGTCAGTGAGGATGGATGTTTGTTATTCTTTCACGCAAAATTTTTTTAACAGATTTGGATGAAATTTGGCACCAGTTTATTACCTGGATTAACATATAAGATACTTTTTATCCTAAAAACATATTAGGTTACCTAATATGTTTTTAGGATAAAAAGTGCTGTAAGATAAAGAACTCAGAAGTCGCTGGCATCAGCTAATATAATATAGGTATTTATTCTATCTATTTGATTTCTTTGTTTAAATTTTTATTAATATTAATTTAATGTACCTACCTAACTGAATAATAATTAAGTAGGTAAATATTTTATTACAAAGTGTGTAAACGGTAACATATAAAGGTCGTATATAAAAATTTCGTAACGTGAGATCAGTCATTGTTCAGACGCTAGCAACTGTTGCATAAGATTTTGTTGTGTGTCCGCGATCGGCCTCAAGCGACCTCAATAAAATGCAACTCTATAACAAAAATGTGCACTCGCAGCTATCACGCATCACTTTCGTTATGTAAAATTTGCATTAGTTGAGAAGGAATTTTCATGTGGAAAGTATGACGTTACTTACTACTAGGTATTTACTGAGACATTGAGACATTTCGTAAGCGTAGCGAAGTATAGGTAGGTAAGTAGGTAGGTACCCATTTATTACACGGGTATTTAGAATCTATTGACGTGTGTATACCTATGCAGAATGCAGAGATCATTTTGTACCTATCGTGTAATTAGTAGCTAGCTATTTCGTTGATCAATGGCGACAAATAGGTACCTAAGTCAAAGGTTTTTTTTTAATTCCTAGGTAGGTGTGCATAATTTAATTTTTTTCGCTTATTTTTGTGTTAAAAATGTATAATATTGTTGTGATTTTACTACTACTACTACGATAGTAACTATTATACTATTATATGTATGATTTAGATGTTTTTTCAAAAGTTTTGACTGTTTGGATCATTAATTTTAATGTGACTGGTTTTAATTTTACTGTAAATAAATGCATAAATATATATTTATAGTTAGTTTAACAGTAAAAATGCATACGTATACCTACCTACCTAGTTTTTTATTTGTCTTCCTTCATTCAAAAAGTATTGCACAACAATTGCCTAAAAATGCACAGCGGTTGTTTCCGCTATATTAATTTTAAAAAAATATTATAATATGAGTTTTTAGCATACACCTATCAAATTTTTATACAAAAACTTTCGTTCACTAGCGCCATCTAGAGGTGGATAGCAAAAAAGTCATCGATGTTTAAAAGTATTGAAACGCATTGAAAGGTAGACATTTCATAACGAGATTTGCACTGGATTTGCAACATCGTGATACGCTAATCTGCGTATTAGCAACGCAAAAAGTTTTAGAATGTGAAATTGTATTTATTTAAATTAAAAATTGGGACAAATCGTGTTTCGCTCAATCTCTCCTTCAGAACCCTCTTTATTGCCTTTGTTGATGGTACAAATACATAGATCTATTCGGTATGTTTTTACATTACATAATCAAAAAACGGTCCTTATAAAACTAAATTCATTGTCAATGGACTAAAAGAGGATGTAATACCGGTTATCCGGTTTTAATTTTTACCGATTTTTTTCTATATTAAATTCGGCAAGAGACTGAAGAGAATGGGCTCTGGCTTCTCTCTGACCTAACAATTTCACGAGTTGTTATTTAATGATAGCCTTACCCGAAATTACCCACAATTTATCCTTACCAGAAAGGCCTGTAATTACCTATGTCTTTTAATTGCTTAACATCTGTCACTGGTCAGAAAGTCAGAATTGACTACCATAATGGCTACCCTGACCTTGGAAGCTGGTGCGCGAAAAAGAGAGCTCTCACTCTCTTAAATTCTTCAACCAAAATGTCTTTCTCCCGCCTATGCTACGCTTTCCCTCTATTTTCCCCTGCATCACTAAAACACATAAAGTGCATAAAGTTGACTAAGTCATATCAAAAACTTAATTAATATTAAACAAACTGTAAACGATTATAACTCCTGGCTGATGAAATGCAAAGCCGTTGTCAAGTTGTTCCTGATTGATTATCTCGATGAAAGGGAGAAGGGTGGTTTCGGGTGGCAGTGGGAGGCAGGGGTGGAGTGACTTATCTGATGGATAATGATCAAGTTTAATTCGCTCTAGTTTTGGCCTAAGAAACTTTAACAAATTCATTTGAAACGTGAATCGGGGATATTGTGCAGCTATAGAGCTAAGTGTTAAGTTAAAACTACCTATACCAAGTGGGACATTTCCACTTTATTATAAATTTGGGGTATAAAAAAAAATACGAGTCAAGTCAACTTCTACAAAACCAAGCGGATAAACTTTTAAATGGTTAAAATATTAAACAATATCGGTCTTACTACAAAAACATTAAACACACTTTAATCAGGCTTAAAACACGTGTTAAAAAAAAACTTTACTACAAAAGAGTGTCTAGGCATTGTTTAGGGTTTAACAATGCTTGAGCATTATTTAAATTTAACCACCGCCATATGCTAGTTTAACGAGAGTCTATCCAGTTAACGGCCTCTTCCTCTGACGTATTGTGTCAAATTTCGTTTTGCGTATACTTAATAGTTAATATTAAAGATTTCTTTTGATTTTATAAATGAGTATGGATATTTTAAATTTAATTGACATGGAGGATATGGATTACATGGATAATTTTTGAGATAGAATACATCGTGAGAGAATTAATCCATTCGAATATATAACTTTGGTAACAAGATTATTTATTTAATAAAGGATGATCTACCATGTGATGCTAGAGGTGGATCCTCAAATAAAAATTTTATTTAACAATTTTAATAAATCAAACTTTACATTTGACCACATTTGACAATTACGTCAGTGTTAGTTACGTTCCATTATGCTCAATATTTTTTGGTATTACGAAATTTTATAAATAATCTAACGTATTTGTTGTAATTTATTACTTATTCCAATCTTATAATTTGCTGATATCATTAATATAGTCCGTAATAATAGCTTGTGAAAACCAAAATTCATCATTATACGCCTATCAGATCTGCGTAAAATGAAAACGACATGAATGCAGACGAGCGTCTCGCGACAGTAACGTTTTGGCACCCGACATAAGGCGCGAAATTTTGAATTTGTCGGCTGTGGCTGGCAATAAAGCTGTGGGAGAATATTCTTTATTGTTATGTATTTATTAAATAAAATAAAATATGTATTACCAAACTTAAGTAAGTAAGTATTGAAATTCAAGAATGTAGTATAAAAACTTAGTTCTAGAAATATTAATAAGCACCTATCTAAGTAATTAAGGCTAATAAATAAATCATGAGAATAATAATAATGTTTTATTAATCAGACAACAAACTTATGTACATTGATTGTTTTGCCATAGGATTATTCAATCCAGTTCTTAATTGTAGAAAGTAGGACTACTTGTAGTCCAGTAAAGTAAGATAATACCAAACAACTATAATAAGTTCTGCGAACGTCAGTTCGCGCAAGTATGTACCTACAGTCAAAAGAATATTAAATTTATTTTTATATGTTGTCTGTTGTCATATTATGATCAATTAATGTTTTATTCTATAAATAAAATTAATATAGTGTTATGTGAATATATTGATTAGTGGATGACATTCTCCTGGAAAAGACATTTAAACAAAAGAAAAGTATAAAAACATCTACGAAATATTCACTTGCGTTGCTTGGATTGGTAAATCGGAGTGGCGGCGGGCGCACAGATTATAAAGTTATAATTTGGCGGGTGCCAAAACGTTACTGTCGCGAGACGCTCGTGAATGCAGGGCGAGTGACTGAATGAATGTTTGCCAAGGTTGCCATAATTCAATAACATTCACGTACTTTAACACTGTCTACCGAAGCAAGCGCTAAATAAGGTTTTGTGGTAGGGGCATTTTAAACGCTCGCTGACCAATGCTTAAATGCTTAATGCTTGTCTAACTAAGCATGTGTTTGAACAGTGTTTACTGAATCTTTTGTAGTAAGACCGTATGAGTATATATAAGAGTAAATATATATAGTCAGTAAACATCTTTCAAGAGCAGCGTCGCGAATACACTTACAGCACAGCTTAAAGAGAATTAAATGGAACCACACACACACACACACACACACACACACACACACACACACACACACACACACACACACACACACACACACACACACACACACACAAATCCATCCCCCATTGTTTAGAATTAATAATTAGTACTCAATTAACTTAGGTACTATAATTGTAATTTTTTTTAACGTCTTACACAACTGGCAATGTAGCAGTAATACGGTATCTAGTTATTGTATATTATTTTGTTTTGCTGTAAGGTTTATGTTCAGAATAAAATAAATAAATAAATAAATATGAGAATAATTAAAAATAGAGAGTGAACATCGACGTTTATTAAAATAAATTGTTCCCCCATGAACAGTGCTGCCCCGACATTGTGTTTTCGTGGAAGTGTCACTCTGTAAAGTCGAGTCGAGGCCTAATGCGTCGTTTAATTGAATGATTGAAGCTAATTACAGTAACATGGCTCTTGTGTAAAACGACCGAGGATGTGGTTTAACGGTTACACACAATACCTATATTCTTGTAACGCATTTTCGACCCTCTTATAGTATCGACCCCGCTTGTAGTTTTGCATGCTGTAAATTTTTAACCATTTTTTTCTGTACTTTTGGTACTAAAAATTACTTCAGATGCAATGATGGACAAATAGCTTTTTTTTGGATATGAAGGATGAACACTCATAAAAATAAACGAATCTACATCATTTTTGTGAACTATTATGTAAATGTAAACATTCTTTATAATAGTTTCATTGAGTCATGTAACTAAGTAGGTATGTAGGTACTATCCGTACTATCATTGTATGTACTTAACTTTATATTATATTCGATTCGAAGTTATATTCGATATAATAATATAATAATATGTAAAAATATAAAATGTCTTGCATTACATTAAAATGTTATCTCTAAGTTAATGGTGTCGTTTTTTTTTTTATAATAAAATAAAATAAAAAGAAACAGAAAATGAGATTTGGCTGAATACATAAGTCCAACCGAATTATGACAAAACTTATAGTTAAACTAGCTGGTGCCCGCGACTTCGCCCGTATGGAATATTTAGTTAGCCTGTGTCCATCCTGAAATTCTATTCTATTGGCGAGTGAATTTTTTAAATAGGATGAATTTTTTAACAAACATACAAACTTTACGTTTTTAATAAATAATAACACTTAATAAACTCTTGAAACAAAAGTACGTCGATTATATAGGTACGTGTTTTCATTCGACTACTCGGTCAGATTAAGTCGGTACTTCGCACCGATGACGTCACTTGCAGCGCTCCAATCTCACATTCCACAAGACGAATGCGGAGAGGTGTTCAAGTAAGGGGAAGGAGTCACCTGACCTCTTGTATAAAAATATGATGTCCTAATGTCCTCTCAAATACAAATAGGTGTATAGATACTGGCTACATTTTATTCCGTTCCCACTGAGCTTAATTCTTTTAACATTCTATCACAAAACCCTTTGTCCGACTCGACTCGAACTGGCTATAACCTCGTCAAATTTACAACGTAACTTAATTATAATAAGTTCAAATGCGAGAAATGCAATAAAACAATACGCATAATAACAAAAAATAAATGATAATAAAAATAAATGATAATAAAAAAAAATGATACATTTTGAATGTGAGTCATTGTGCCAGTAGATGTAACACTAATCAATTTGTTTCCTGCTAATGTAAACATAAAAATTGCTTAGTTCATTAACTAATTATAAACAAAAGTGATTCGTGTTTGATAACATACAGAAAAAGACACGTTCCTTTATAGGTTAAGTAAAGTCGGGGTACGAAAACCTTCGTCAGTTTTCAAATTCATTCTCTGATCAAAGTCGTGGACTCTTAGTTCCTTTTAAAACTAAAGCACTTAGCAGACAACTGACAGACATTTGAAATGAAGTTTTATCATGACTAATAATTGCCCTGGTGCAAGTAAATGTCGACTATAAGGTGACGAACCTTTTCTAACCCCGACTGTACAATGTAACAGTGTACTGATTTGTACACGTCTGGTAACGTGTACAAATCGACGTTCTTTAAATTAACCCTTTGGACTAGTCCAGTACAATTATGATTATTTTGCACAACACAATAAACTGTAAAACTATTTTTGTATTGAAAGTAAAGTATTATTACAAACTCAATTACTCACTAATCAGAGACCTAACACTGTGGGAATCGTATTACCTCTCGCCTACGCACCTTTTTTGTACACTTTCTATCTTCCCTTTCGATTTGTTATGTAACGGGGCCATGTAACAGAGGCCTCTGTACGCAACTTTATGTTCCTCCCTCGAAGCAATTAGTGTGCACAGCACGAAGACCGGGGTAGGTCAAGTTATATTGGTAGACTGATTCTCAGAGTTCTCATATAGTCATTGGCCGTGTCTACATCCCCTTTTTTTCTTTGTTCAAGAAGCGTATCGCCACGCAAGTAAGTTCTCAGGCCGATGCCTCGTTTGGACTGATTTAGTAGCTTGACTCATTAGTTCCAAGGAATTATTACTCACAGGTTCTTTTAGGTCGCGTAAAGGTTTTTGTTGTGCTTTTTATGGTCATTAATGTTGTCGATTTGATGATTTGTTTAAATATAAATACATAAATTGTATCATACCAGCAGAAAATAGATTGGGATTTTTTTTTCAAGTTTGTATTTCACGGCCATTGTAGACATATCATATAGGTGTCATAATATTATATAGTTATATTTTTTTATGAATACAACTAAATGAATTTTTATTTAGTAAGATTTCATTTCATTCTTGCGATATTTACGTAAACATAATGAAATACTTAATAAAATAATTATTAAGTTAAGTATAAATAATTATTAAGTATTTCATTATGACTAAAATTAATTTTGTGGACTGACGTTGTCGTGTTTGTGCTCAGTAATTCCGTAGACTGTTGCCAAAATTAAGTTTTTTTTCTACGCCTTTCCGTAAAGGTTAGAAGAAGTAAACAAAATATATAAATAGTATAGGATTTATATTACTTTTGTTCGTAATTTGATGACAAATAATTTTAACAAACAATTATATATTTTTTCGTTTGAGCACAACTCGCTCTGTTTTCGTACTAATCAGATTAGCTCTATTCTCATAACTAGTTTACCGTGTACGACGAATTCCTTCATATAATTTATCTACAATGTATTTATGAGTGAGTATATATATATGCTTAATTAGAAAAGAAAGTAAATGAGGATTGACGATTAAACTAATTTTCGTTTATATTTACAATAATATTTATATGTAATGAAGTAAGTTTATACATCAGAGTAATAAATGGGCGATAATTTATAATGATACACGGATGACGGCCCGAGCAAAAGCTAGTTGCAATGTAAATATTTAGCTTTAAATGATTGATGTAGTCTTCTTCTTTGCGGTTACATAAGAAGACAATTTGACATTTTAATTTGCGAAACACGCTCAAGTGAATTAGTTGTTGTAAAGCGAGCACAGTAATGAGAGATATTTCTCAACTATGCAACCCACCTTCACTGGTAACCTTGTTCATACTTACGTGTATTGCACCACGTTTCCTTGTGAATAGTTCCGTGAATTCATATTTTAAACAATTTCTTTGTGTGCGTTATTTCTTCGTTGCGACAGTATTAGATTACGCTTACAGCCTATAATTATGTGCATGGGAGACTTTGGTGCTGACTAAGCTACGACTCATTGTTAACATAATGATTTAAAATATTTGTGTATATATGAGTCTATATCTATATAAGGACTGTGTATATGTATATCTATATTCTTACATATTATAAAACAAAATCTCTCGCCGCGTCCGTCTGTATATTAGCGATAATCTCAAAAACTACTGAAGGGATTTTCATGCGATTTTCACCAATGAAAAGAGCGATAAAAGAATAAGGTGCATATTTTTTCAAATGGTTGTAGCGGTTTCAAATTATCTCCACATAGAAGGAAACTTACAAAAGTTATAATATTCAGTATAGATAATAGCTCTTGGACAATTCACCGAAATTGTTTTTAGAACAAAGAAAAAACTTTTTGCTTTGTATTGTAATTATTTGTTTTATCGTTGATCGGAATACATTTTTGTATCATTGAATATTTCCTGTGTATTCATGATACTAGCTTAACAGTCGGCTCAAACAGACATATTTTACATCTTTTTTTAATATGGACGTTCATTCGAAATTTTAAATTACAGTTTTTTTTTGTATAAGAAAAACATCTATCCAATCTTATTTCGCATTTATGATATTTTTTATTTTGGGACTAAAAGCTTTTGTAAATTATTTTAAATAACGAAAAGGCTACCCTAATTCAACTATATTTAAAACGTGTAATTGCTTTCTTGCCATGCTCTTGCTTGTTCAAGAACACGAAATATGTATAGCACGTCAGTAGTTGCTACCAGTAGGTAAATGATAAGGGATGTAAGCAACATTAGGCGAATTTTCAGTCATTAGTGGATTATGTTTGATAATACACAAAATAACTTTATGAAATGGTTTGAATGCCATAAAATTTGCTAGTAAGAATATCTATGAAGAAGTTTTTCATTTGTTCTCTGTATCGATTTCATCTTACGTAAAAATTTATTATCTTGAAACTAAGACACCCCAAGGCGTGTTTATAATGCGATTACAGCCAGATGTGCGAGCGAGACTGGTATAAGAATCAAGTGAAAATATACCATAAGGTACGATGTTAAGCGCACGAGTGTTGATGACCGCCAGCGAAGGCCATACAATCGGTCAGACAACCAAATGTCATGGCCGTACGCAGCGCGGCGACAGGAACACTGCGTCACAGATGAAAAAACGTGACTCACAGACACGCCGACAAACCAAATTAGATTGACCTCCCCACCTTGTTGCCTCGCTGTGACGCGTAAGTCGAAATGAAGGCCAAATAAAATTCGGCTAATTAGACATTACAACTTCGCCAGTACAATGTGGTGTCAACCTTGTAAAAGAGAACGGCATTGACATTGGCTTGAATTCAACGCGGAAAACGGAAAACGCACAGTGACCCGAAACCAAACAGCGGCGCCCAAAAAAATCATTTCATTATTATTTCTCACTAGCCCTGACTTCGAAAAAATTCAAATGAGCAATGATGGATTGCCCAAAAAGTGTTTGCGGATTTTGCTATTCAGAGTACTTTTAGCAATTTTTTGTTTAAAATGTTATCTTGCGTGTTATCTACTTATACTTATATATCCTAACTGACTATCAACGCTCAACCAAAACTACATAATTATTCAATCTTTGAACGAAGACATTGATTTTTTTAATTTTACGTCTCAGGAACAGTGCTTATTCTGGATGAAATGTACCTACCCATTAATGAAAAATGAAATTGGTAGGATCATCATCTCAGCCGTAGGTCGTCTGCTGCTGGACATAGGCCTCCCCCAAATTCCCCTAAAGAACTAGCCTGAATTAATTAGGATAGATTTACAAAAATGAATTATAAAATATCCAAAGAGAAATATTCGTAGACTAACTTGACCAATACATGATTGGGTTTTTACAAAATATTATAGGTAGTCTATATCCTTCCTCATTCCTCATGGCCAAATTCAAGCCTTCTCCATACCAAATTTCATCGGAATAGCTTCAGTGGTTTAGCCGTGACTACGTGACAGACATACATACATACAGAGTTAATTTCGATTAGCGTGTTCGAGTCTTTGAACCGCGTCGGACCTACGAGTTGTAAAATGTTACTCGTAAAGTATAATAACTGAGATCGTGCGTCTGTTTACGACTGTCAAAATTGTATTTCTAATAATAAAGCGTCTCTATTCAGGAGGCAAATGTTTTATCGCGCGATGTAAAGGAGGCGGTACTAAACTGTGTTATGGTTTGATCAGGTATCATTTCTTTGGGTTTCTTTTTTATAATTAGGGATAGTAGGCACTCTCGTGACAAAGTATGATGATGATACGTGATGATTAATGTCGCCAGACAGACAGGCAATTTTCCATATAAATGCAACTTCCAATCCAACTCTTGATAGAGATACAGATTACAAATGTAGAAAACAGTGTGAGATTAAATCAACTGAACTTAGGTGCAGTGCATTGCTATTGGTATGTAAATAAATTTTAATACCTAACTAATCTATACCTATATAAAGAGAAAAAAAATGTATTTTTGTTTGTAATGAATAAACTATTAAGCCGATTTTAAAAATTCTTTCACCTATAGAAAGCTACATTTTCAGTTGTAGCTTTCTATAGGTGAATATAAAGTTCAGTACATATAAAGTTACGCGAACGAAGTCGCATGCAACAGCTAGTTACTAATAAATTTTGTAAATTTTTTCGGTTTTTGCTGTCTGAACTTGTTATAAAACAATTGTGTTGCGATAATGAAATTGTGCTTAAAACAAGTGCTTTCGTTATGACGTAAAAAAACACCATATTAAATTCTGCATAATATATATGGCATACACACCATTGTTGTAATTTAATATTATATACATACACATGTCACAAACATATTTTTGTTTGTTATTATTTGGTTCACTTATGAATAATAAAATAAAGTCTTTGTCCGCCTCTGTTTTTTTTCCGCTACTTCCCACCCAACGAGTTTCAGTAATGGAAAAAGTGATAAATGATGTTGGCTTGTGTTTGTAATTTGCAAAAAAAATGCATTCGCGCAAAGCCGCCTGGGGCGGATCGCTAGTAGATATAATATCAAAATAAAATAGTTCATTTAACCCTCTGTAATTTAACTCTCTGTATATGTTGATAAAGAACGTTTAGATTCGGTTCAGTAATTTAGGAAAATAACCCCCCCTCCCCACTTTACATCTGAGATGTATTATTATTTAACTAAGTAATTATTACTCTCTATAATATTAGCAGACATTCCATCCTCATTCCTTATCCTTAATACTACGGTTGCCAAATACCATCAAGAGGACTGTCAGCCTGTCTGCGGACCTTAACATGAAAAAACTATTTATAGTCCATGGCTTCACACGCTTAGCTATTTTTAACTCGCTTTATTCGTCGTGAGCCGGTAATAATAAAATACCATCAAGAGGACTGTCAGCCTGTCCGCGGACCTTAACATAAAGAAGCCTAGATATAGTCCATGGCTTCACACGCTTAGGTATTTTTAACTCGCTTTATTCGTCGTGAGCCGGTAATAATAATTCATCTTATCTATCCGGAGGCACGGCGGACGCGAACATACCCGTCACGTCGCGCCGGGTTCCGTTTTTATACGCATTATAAATAATCCTTTATTTGTTAACCTTCTTTGGCTGTGTTAGTGACTGAGTGGATTAGTCGCACACACCCGTGTTTCGAACGTTACAATGGTTATGTAACATTAAAAACTGCCTAGAAACACCACTGGTTGTTAACCATAAAGAAGTCAACTTTTTTTTTATTGGCTCAGTTTTATTATTCTATTTAAATCGACATTAAAATTTCGTGTACGAGTACATTCAATGCTAACAAAATATTGTATATATTAAGAATTTAGTTTAATTTTAAAAGCTTTGGTTGTTTTTGATTTTTTAAATCAAACTTTTTGTAACAGTTTTTTTTAATTATATAATTTAGATCATTTTTTCGTTTGTTATTCTGACGATGTTTAGTGGCTCTCTCGATGGTAAGTGGCTATAAAACAAGCACCACAGTCCAAGACAATGGTAGGATTAAGGATAAAAAAATGTGGAAAATGGGCTCTTTTAACTCGTAAGCTTAAATAGATAAAAAAATTAATTGTCTTAAGTAATATAAGAGCGCCCGAGCGTTTTGGTCATATAAGAAAATTATTTAGTATCTTACTCAGCATTCCGAAAATATTTTTTAAAATGAAATAAAAATTCTATTTATAAACAATTGCATAAAAACGTTGCCAAGCCGGACATTTTTTTAATAATTTAAGAAATATATTTTTTTAAATTAAATTACCTACCTACTCTAGAACACTTTATTGTCAAGGACATTGCTTTTTTTTTTTACTCGTGTATTTCATAAAAAATAATTGATAAAAATTGGTGTCTATCGTCTAAACGTGCAAAGGCAATAATACTTTAATCACAGTAGGACCGAAGGTTCCTTTTTAATTTTCAGTAATTTGTTATTTCCAGTTACCTAATTGATAAACTGTCTAACCAAACTCTATTTTCAACACACTCGACTAAGGCTTTTTTTTCTAGTCTATGTTACATCCGCCCCGCTGTTTGCATATAGAATATCAATGCGCATGACACCTGTATTGCAGGAAGTGTTATTAGCGCTGTAATTAATTCTCTATAAAAGTTTATTATTACATATTTATTATATACCAACATAATTCCTTAATAGGAAAGAATAAATAGTAAACAAGTATATTAAAAAGTTTCCACTGTGACGTTTTATATATTAATTGTCTTTGTTTAGGTATGTTAATAAAAATCGCAAAACTTTGTATGGTGACAGATTATTTATTATTGTACTAGTTGGTGCCCGCGACTTCGTCCGCGTTGGAAAAGCAATATATCGCCTGACATCGTTATTGCTATTATACTTAGACAAGGAGTTAGTTTTCTTAATTTTAGATAATAAATACCTCGGGAGCAGTACTTTTTTCTGGATAAAAGGTACCCTTGGTATGTCCTTTCTGGTATCCCAGACAACGTGTATGCAAAATTTCATGGTGATCGGTTCAGTAGTTTTTGCGTGAAAGAGATACAAACATCCACACATCCATACAAACTTTCGCATTTTTAAAATTAGTAATTTAAAGAAATGCATTATATAGTTATTATGTTGTTTTAACGACATAGGTTTTTTTAGTTTTAAGAAATTGATATCCTGCGTAGTTCAACAAACACACCGTCTGCGGTTCAAACTACAAAGAAACACGAGAACGTCTGAAAGACATTCCTTTCGTAGTCTATTTTAACTCTCATGTAAATTAAGGAGTTATTACCATTTCGACAGATTTTAGTTTCGTCAGTAATAACAGCTCAGAACATTTTTGTTACTGTTTTTTTTTATTATTAAAATCTCTGTTTCTTCGTCCGCGTGACTTTATAAATATGTTACTCGCTGATAATGCTTTTATAAGAGAAAGAATTTTCAAAATCGGTTCAGTAGTTTTTGAGTTTATTCATTACAAACATACAAATCTTCTCTTTTTTTAATATTAGTGTAGACATTAATTCAAATAATGTGTTCAGTAACTATTAAAAATAGCTATTTATCTAGTGTATTTACGAGTAGATCCAGGGTTCGAATCCTTCCAAGGTCAATTGTGAATACAATCTTTGCAAACTTGACCTCGGTATGGATGTATTGAATTTCGTCTACTGTCTTTTTAGTGGTTTCTATAATATATTTTTATATTATAAAATGTGCTAGACAGCTTCTTGATTACTTCTGTTGATTTTTGTTTACTAATCACTACATATTATAAAACAAAGTCCTCCGCCGCGTCTGTCTGTCGGTCTGTCCCTATGTATGCTGGGATCTTTAAAACTACGTAACGGATTTTAATGCGGTTTTCACTAATGGATAGAGTTGTTCTCGAGGAAGGTTTTAGTATATAATTTACAAAGTTACGCGGGCGAAGTCGTAAGTATTAAACAACTATTAAATTAAATATGAAGGCGACATCTGGTAAGATTTTTAGGAACAAAAGGCTGCAGAGTTCGACATCTGGTAAGAACTTACGTAATGTTATTAATTTAAATTAACAGATGTCTCTGACGCGAGGGCGACATATGGAGTTACGCGGGCGAACTCGCGGGTAGTAGCTAGTGTTGCATTATACATAATCAATAAAAGGATGCAAGTGGAATTCTGATTCTTATTGAATTAAGGGTTAGGGGAATAAATAGGCTCTGGGGTTAAAAATTATTTATGACAATTTAATATTTATAATAATTCGGTGTGTGTGTTTGTTTGGGGCATATACTATCACTATATTATAACTTATAGTAAATAAGTTTTATTGAAATTTTTTCATTGTCATTAAAATAATATTCGCCCTACATGACGCCATGCTACTTTAAATTTATACCAATATCAGTCTGCAATGCAAGTTCCAATCTAATTTAATGTTTCGGTATCACCTTTCCTAGTCTACCAAAGGTTCGCTTCCAGCTCCAGCTAAGCAGTTATCATATAGGCTATGATATTCATATAAATTATAATGTTGTCTTTCATTTATAGCACAGCATACTTATTTCCTACAGTAGGCCGACGCCTTTGATGTGGGCGATACTGCCGCCTGTGTAGGTATTTAAAAATTACGGAAGGGTTGACACAAATTAAGTAATATAAAATGTACCTTTCTTCATCGTGCGGAAATTGATGAAAGCTTAGTTCTTTATTTATGCGAGATAAAGATTTGCACGCACTTACAGCACATGCCGTATGCACCATTTTGATTTATATAATAAATTAAAATCTGAAAGACGCGATAGCCCTAGAATATTTATCCCAAGCTACTAATAACGACGAAGTATGCAGCTTGGGCACGTCCCACTCGCGCCTCACACCTCACGCCCCGCACGATTGCCCTGTCTAGACGTCTCCGTCGGCCTACTGTATGAAATAAGTATGCTGTGTTTATAGTTAATAAACGCACTAGGAAGCAAATCCAAGTTGCCTACGATTATTGTAATCCTTCGTCTACACAAAGCCAATATCACTTCGTCGTTTATTTCCATATAAGATCATATTAATCATCATGAAACTGTTGTGCATTTACGCGTTAAATATAAACGTTTGGATTTCTTTTCCTTATTATTGTGGTTAAATGTATGTAATGTCATTTGTTTTGTTTTTTTTGAACGTAGTAACCTTTCAGACCGAACTGTTTCTTTCAATATTTTACGTTCGGACTGTCGCTACTTGTGAGCGACTCACACCTACAGTGGGGATACGAAAACCTTTCAATTTTCAAATTCATTCCTTTACCAAGTCGCAGATGAAATTTTGATTATTTTGATTACCTACTGCAAGCAAATTAATGTAGACTTTAAGGTGACGAATGTTTTCTTACCTCGCCTTTATTTAAATAGTAAGTATATCGTCGTCGGCTTTCTAGAGGACTTTTATCATAATCTATAGGTAAGTACATACATATAAAAAAATTGTAAACGACCCGTAAATTCGGCTCCGTGCGAAGCCCGGGGCGGGTCGCTATATTTTTAAATAATTGTAATAGGTATAGGTACTAAGAAAATCGAGATTAATATTTTTTTAGAAAAAAAAAACTAGTTTTTATACAAACAAGTCCACAGGAAATACCTATTCCAAATGTTTTATATTAGTAGGTAACGTGATTCACAACGTTACCTACCTACTAATATAAACATTTCTCAAGGAAAAAAATTGCCTCGAATTAAAATTTATTTTACAATGGGACACAGTCATGATTATTTTCTTAGGAAGTTCTTCATGGTTCCGGATTGTTCGTGCAAATCGACACTATACTTATATACCTACATTTAGTATTTAGAAATTCATCTTCGCCTTTGCTGTTTGTAATCGAGTTAGTCTTTTTTAGTTTTTTTTTTTAGCTAAATAAAATTTAGCCCACACTAAATTTTAGTTAGTGTAGGCTCCAATTAATGCAGTGACGGGCAGGAGCGTAATGTGGCCAGCAAAATCAGAATCGATTTTCACGCGTCCAAGTAAACAGCGCTTTTATTGAAAACGGTCATCACACCCAGCTCATATAGCACTGACATTAACGCGAGCGGGGCGCAGCCGGGTGGCAAAGTTAGCGGCCGTTGACCTTGTGTCCGTGTTATTGTGCGGGGTTCTTGGTAAAATCATAATTTCGTTACATTCGCCTGCACTGCGCCGTGTGTGTTTGTTTCACAATGTTTTGCAACAGCCTACAACTACAACTATCAATGGGGGGTCTGTCTTCATACCAGATGTTTTTGGCTTGAATATAAAAAAAAAACCTGAGACAAACACAACAGAAGGCATGTTCTAGTTGTACTTTGATCAAAAGTAAGATTGCATTATTTAAAACTAGCCGCTGCCCGAAGCCCGCGTAACTTTGTAAATTGTATACTAAAACCTTCCTCGAGAAACACTCTATGCATTGATGAAAACAGCATGAAAATCGGTGCAGTAGTTTTGAGCTTATCGCGAATAGACAGACAGACAGACGCGGCAAAGGACTTTGTTTTATAACATCTAAGGACTAGCGGGCCTCCCCCGTCTTCACTCAGATTAATTCTGTAAATCTATACTAATATTATAAAGCTGAAGAGTTTGTTTGTTTGTTTGAACGCGCTAATCTCAGGAACTACTGGTTCGAATTGAAAAATTCTTTTTGTGTTGGATAGATCATTTATCGAGGAAGGCTTTAGGCTATATAACATCACGTTGCGACTAGTAGGAGCGAAGAAAGAGTCGAAAATGTGGAAAAACCGGGGAAAATTATTCATCTTTGAGGGCTTCCGTTGCGTGCGCTTTGAAAACCGTTCGAGATACCCAAATGATTCCCAAAATAACTATTCCACGCGGACGAAGTCGCGAGCACCAGCTAGTTATATATAAAACCTTCATCGTTTAACTCTCTTTTTATTAACAAACATTTCCTCTTTATAATAGTATGGATAGATATAAAATTAGTTAAAAGAATAGCTAATAGCTATGTATATATATAGTTGACAAGGTAGTTTAAATATACGATATTCAATTTCATACAATTTCTTCGCAAATCTAGTTTTATTTTTCACCAACGCAAGGCTCACAATTCACAGATACAATTGCTAAGTAGGTACGTGTTTCGTATAAGAGTCAGTGTTTTTTTTTTCTATATCATTTTGATAGCAATGATCAAAAGAAAAAGGGCAGAAATAAAGTGAGTTTAATGTTACTGTGATGTTTTATTCCGGTCTTATTCTGTTACATTAAAATTGTTTTTGCGTGTTATTTGATAGGTATATATTTACATTTATTTCGTCCTTTTTATGATCATTTTATAGCAATTGAAATTTTTATTTATTAACAACTAGCTGATGCACGCGACTTTGTCCGCGTAACTTTCTGCTGTGATATTAATATAGATAAAAATTATGCACTTATTTTTATGTCTAATTTCTGTAGGTATATCTATAGGTAATATATTTTATTACTATATTAACGCCACGCGCAACAATGTCTTGAGAGATGTCTATATCCTTTGTAGTGTTAATAAAGCTTTCCTAGTTTTATAAAACAAAAGCGCCCTCTTGTTCGCTATTTTCTTTCCTATGTGAAGCTATTTGCGAGAAAATTGACTTCCAACAGAATGAAAAATTTATCCACACTTGTACATTACATACAATCGCTTACATATATCTAAGTATTTTCATAACCTATGCTTAAAATATATATTAAAAGTATTTTTAATTATAAATACTTAAAGCCTTAAAGCAAGAATTAATTTTTCAAGATGTAGGTACAAACTGGAATTAACATTCTAATGAGACATAAAATATACGTTAAATCTGCTGAGAGTCGGGGGCTAAAAATTAATGTATTTCTATATCTTAATGTCTTCTCATCTTCTGCGTGCCAAATTTCATGTTCTAAATCCACTATCTATATTCTATAATTATGATCTACTAGCTGCTCCACGCGACTTCGCCCGCGTAACTTTATAATATATTTATGTCCTTTCTGGTGTCCCAGACAACGTCCTATGCAAAATTTCATTGAAATCCATTCAGTAGTTTTTGCGTAAAAGAGTTACAAACATCCATACATAGATCCATACATCCAAAAAAACTTTCGCATTTATAATATTAGTAGGATTAGTAGGATATATTAGCAGTTTGCCTTTGTTTGAGTATTAAAACAAACCTCACAAATTTACCAAAATTATCTCGAAAAAAGTTGCACTAATAATGTGACCTGCCTGTGACTCACGTAACGTAAAATTTTCATTTACAAACTTTTAGCTTAAATATGCTTCCTGTTATTATAAGTCCATATTTAAAAATATTTAAAAAGTCTAAAGTATATTTTAAACACACAGTCACGTGACTGAAAAACAGTTATACGTGAAAAACAGCCTTAGTAAATTACAAATTAAACTATGTACATTACCACCTTACGACCCACGTAATAAAGTCTATAATTATTCGTTAGTGATTATAGTGAAGTTTGTGTGCAGTGAACTGTACCAGGAACAACGAGGGTAGGGTGCTTAATATTTCATCAACTCGCTTCTAGGGTCAGCCGGGGGATTACTACAAACACGTACATTATTCAGTAGATTTAGTAATACCTGCATGTAACATTATACGAAGGTGTTCACTAGCTTATTTGTGTTTCGTTCACGGGATGCTACCTTATTCTATGGAATGCCTACCTACTGTAACACAGAGTATTTTTGCTTTATTTTTATCGTACGATGAGCAGCAGATTTTCGACGCGAATACATGTCATGAATTTGTCTTTAAATTTTAATTTGCAATTTTAAATCCTTAAAATTTGGTGATTAAGTATGTCTTTAAATTGCATTATAAATTGTTAAATTTATAAAATTTAATGTTAATTCAGAAAAGTAATGATAACAAATTCAGGTGATATAATTTGATGCTATAGCTACCATATCTATCATATCTACATTAAAAATTTAATTATTTTAATAGAGTGTGTGTGTGTGTGTGTGACAGGATCGGCTACTTTATTCACGCGGGCGAAGTCGCGTTTATTATTAGTATTGATATTATTATTGATTACTTAAAGAAATATTATCTCATATTGGATTCTTAAAAAAGAAGTTTAAGCAGGTTCACCGCTTAACTCCATCGACATAAAGTACATTTTCTTATGGCTCAAGATTTGGAGGATCTTGAGCCATCTTAACAATACAAATTCTTTTAAATGCGGGGCTGATTAAAATAAGATTTGATAAAGAAACTTACAAAGCCTACCAGAGTACGTGATACATCTTGCGTCCGCCGGTGATTCGTCTTACGGCTTAATTATGCAGGCGGAAAGGAGACGCCAACATATTCCGTCTCCACACGCTATACCTGCTTTTTTTTGTTATTTCTACCTGAGTAACATCCCTATGTGTAACCAGGGTGAATCATTGTGGTCTTGGTTTTACAATCGAGCGCACAAGTGCTTTCGAACAACCTTTCGACGTAACAGGTTGCCGATTGTTCTAGAGATAATGTCAGTAGGGAGAAATGTTCTAGATCCTTCTTGAGCGCGCGGAATTTTGCTCTGAAATTAGATTTTTAGTCGGGTTAGTTAGTTGATTTGTTTACGAAGTTACTGCATTGACTGCATTCCTTTATATAAAAAAATTAAAAAAATATATTAAAGTTTAAACGTTTTTTAAACTTTCGTGCGTAACTTTGCCGTTAATTTACTGATAGAAAAGCGCCTTAAAAGATGATATTATATAGTTATAGGAATTAAGCAAATACTTTTGTTACGTTTTCATTAAATTTAATATTTTAATACTTTTTGTATAGCAATGACAATTCTTAATTATTTTTTTTATGTATTTAGAAGTACCTATATCTTGAAGAAAATTATTTTGTAGTTCTATGACATTTGGCACATATGCAACCAAGCCTTAAAATAAATTTTGAAAATTTTTTTCCTTGAATAATTTAGCTATCGTAAGCCATAAATCAACCATAAATGTTTACCATTCATTCCATTTCTGATTGTGTATT
Organism: Synanthedon tipuliformis; assembly: GCA_947623395.1. Classification (NCBI taxonomy): domain Eukaryota; kingdom Metazoa; phylum Arthropoda; class Insecta; order Lepidoptera; family Sesiidae; genus Synanthedon; species Synanthedon tipuliformis. The sequence continues at coordinate 3,679,180 of OX392428.1, read as the reverse complement.
GTATTTTATACACTTACTAAATTGTAGTCTAATCAAAGAAGTACCTATAATAGGTAGGTATGAGAAGGATATTGAAAGTATTTTTATTCAATCAAATTTAATATAGTTTAAATATTTTATATTTGTCCAGGGTTCATAATTTTTTAATAATTTTTTCTAAACAAAGTTTTTAACCCTGGTTTGTATGGTTAATACAGTTCACAATTTATTGGCTTTAAATAAATCTTCATTTACTAAGAACTATAAAGCTGAGATGTTTGTAGTTTTTAAGGCACGTTTTTCAACATTCGAATGTTCAAATTTAAAATTATAACCGGTGATTTATTATTTGCTAGATTGATTTTTTTTAAGTTTCTGCTGGCGTAATCGCGTCTAAAACAAGTTATTTAAAACTCACTCCGTGCAGGTCACTGATGTCTAGTGATGTCATCATAACCTGTGTTAAGTTACATAAACGGTAACAAAAATTCGTTTTGCGATGTGATTCAAGTAATGAAATTAAAGTTTTAACATTTTCAAAAAATATGGGTGTTTTATTTGATTTTCTTGTTTACAACACACTTAAGTCCGGATACAAAAAAGGTATCCAGACTTGGATCCTAAGGTATCCGACTTAGGTATACATGTTAGGTATAGTATAAAAAAATATTTAAAACTTATACTTTATACATAAAGTATAATTATATTATTATGTAGTTTCATTTTTTATCTAATATATAAAATTCTCGTGTCGCGGTGAAACGGTTGGACCGATTTTGATGAAATTTTGTGTGCTTATCGGGTAGGTCTGAGAATCGGCCAACATCTATTTTTTATACCCCTAAATGTTAAGGGTGGTCCACCCCAAAAATTTATTTTTATTTTTTTCGCAAAACAACGTTTGCCAGGTGAGTTAGTTGATCATAAATATTATTAACAATGTTATTAATCATAAATGTACTTCATCTGATTTAAATTTAATGAAACAAAATTCGTTTGTATATTTTAATAAAATCAGTTTTCGCTTCGAAAACTTTTTGTACAGCATTTCAAATTGCTGCCAGTATTATTTATGTACACCCTCGGTTAGTAAATAAATGTAGAAACTTGTGCACTCGTCTGTTCAATATTATTAAGGTAGGTATAAATTGTGAGTGTTTCGACCTCACGGTGGATGCACGGATAAATTATACCATGTCGATATGCGAGGTATTTGTTGAAAATAAAATAAAAACAATATAAATGTATTTCGCAAACATGAGCTCGGATTTTTTTTCGGGTTCACCGACCCGGACGAAATTTAAGGAAAAGTGTTTTTGACTCGCATTGAATCTCGTTTGTTTCTTTTGTGCTTACAAAGGATTAAAATATTAGAATTTTTTTTTTCAATAAAATATGAGTTTTTCGGGATTTTTTTTAAATTTAGAGTTTACCCACAAAATTATTTACTTTACTTATAAATCCAGATTTTCACTTTATTAAGTCATTTAGCGCTGTCACTCGCATCTATGTCAAATACTAACAGAGTATGGTGAAATCGCGCCTTAAACCATTCTGCATGCACGTCGCGTAATTGAATTTAGTGTGTGATTTGTATTACAAAAGATCTTTTTACAAGCAGCCGTAGGTCACATTACGGATTTCGGTGAAACTCAACAGTATAGTATACTCTTAAACTGATTTCAATTGAACTCTCGATAATTACATATTACCTTGCGCTTAATGTAAAGCTAATTTGTTCGTCAAAATGTTGCAATTTAAAACTTTTTTAGTTCAAAACAGCAACTCTTAACTTATTACACCGCCATCTAGACGATGGTGGAAGTCGCAAACATCAATTTGACTCAAGTCTCAATAAATAACGTTATATCTGTTGAAATTACCGGCTGCATTATTAGCTAGGGAATTATCTTGTACCTGCCTAATATATCCGGGCCATAGCGGATGTTTCGGGCAATTTATTCGCATAGCAGGTGTCGGGCAACTATGCCTACACATTGTTTCAAACTGGACGATAAATCACAAGGCACGCCTCCTTTTGTTTGCGATAGCGTGTAGTGTTTTCGGAAATAGAAATTAAAAAGTATATCTTACCTTAGTCTCACTTATTTGGGGATTATTTTCGATAATAGGCTTTTTCCCGCACTTTGCAAAATTTATTGCTCGTTTATTTTTGTCAGGTATTTGTTTTTTTTTTATTTTTAGATGATCCCTCCGGAACATTGTTTTTTAAGGTACCCTTATGTCCTTTTCTGTATGCAAAATTTTATGATGATCGGCCGAGTAGTTAAAGCGTGAAAGCGTAACAAACAAACTCATGTTCGTGTTTATAATATTGTACTTAGGATATTCTATTTCTCATTACGACGTGTATTGCTTTGACATCAGTCGTATCCTCCTTCAGATGTCTGTATAACTATAAATAGTTATATCTTTCTCTCTCTTTTAACCTTTTTCATATCAATTTACGGTGGTAATACGTTTTCATCTCAATTTGTTCCGTTATTAATTTCTCCTTGCTTTTTGGATAACATATAATTCTTTGTTATTCTTTTTTTATCAACCCAATTTACATAACAATAACAAAAGTGATTATTAGGTTAACTACTTCTGTAATTAAAAAAAAATACACTATTCCTTCAAATTTCCTTGTAGCTTACTTAACTCGTGCACATTGCAAATTTTAATAAATTTATTATTAGATACTAAACTTTTCTGTCTTAATAATTCCTTTAAAGATAATTTTAACATTTTATATAAGAATGTATTTGAACACAATATAAATTTGAAATAAAAAAACTTGCCTTTTAAATTTTTTTTTTTACGAAAAGCGCTTTATTTATCTTAGCAACATTGTAAATTGCAAGTTTGGTATGCGACGGGGTTCCTTTTCGCAGACGTCCATTCTTTTTCATTAGTCAAGGCGCCTGTCTGTCAACCTCGTAAAAAGCACACTAAAATATATCCATTTTTCACTCTAAAGCTTTCTATGAAATGGACAAACGGGGTCATGTTTCGTAATAAATATCAATAAAGGCAGCAAAGTGCACCGGTGTTTGTATATTGCACCGATGAATTATTTATTTAGTGGAAAAAAATTGTATATCGGAAGGTTTTTAGATCGCACCGTCCCCGGGTTTGCCCGGGTGCAACTGTTTGACTTCAGTCTGCATAAAATATAGCTTTTGTCTATCAGAAATGTGATACCTTTCGAATAGTGAAAGAATATTTTGAACAAAAAACTTTCAACTTGTCACTTTTGTCGTATTTTATACAAAAACTCAAAATGTCTACGAAAATATATGGTATCTTACTGTAAATAGTACTAAACCCATACCAACCCATATAACCAAACGTTCCATCAAAATTAGGTAGAATGAACAAAGAAGAAAGATATAAAGAGGAAAAATTTATATACCTACATGTCTAAATTTCTGTTACGTAAAAATACCAACATTTGTAAGAATTAACGAAAAGATAATTTTTATAGCTATTATACTTATATATAGTCTTTGGCTTGTAACATTTCAAGATTATTTAGTTCAAAATTATTCGATGCACTAAATTCGATATTTGTGCATTTCGCGTGCTCTGACAAGCTTTGACTCTGAACAGAGATTTACTATTGTAATAAAACTATATACAATGACAATGTTGTCTCTATGGAAAGCACGAATGATCAAATCCCTTTGTCAACAAGTTACAACACGAAAGCAAATTTGTCTTGAAACACATGTAATTTGTGCTAACGCATTGTCAGTACATGGACAAGTTCTCGATGTTGTACGAGTAGAAAACTTAGGCTGGATTTCTCTCGCACGCTTTGTCCCCGAACTTGCAGACCCTGTGCATTGCAAATCACTGACAACCATTAGAACTCCGCCTTAACTATCACGGTCAGAACGAACTTATTTGTCGTGTGAACCCCGTTTTGAGGCCTGAGTATGAATGCGGCTTGTACATTCGGCAATTTCGAACCCGAAATTGTGCTAGGCTTTTAAACCTTTCAGTTTGGCTTCGTTGTATTATTTCTTTTAGAAGAAATGAAATTTTTTCTTTTTGCCAAAAATGTAGATCGCTTTTCGCAGCTTGTTCGAGATTACCTGTACTTTATCTTTTTTTGGTACACCGACCACAGAGTAACCAGAGAAACAACTTCAACAAGCGCCCGGCGGACGGTACTTCACTACATGCGCAGCTATGTGTGCGTGACTTTTCACCGACGGGTTCACGAACGTGAGCCGAGAGGTTGTTCGGGCGGCCTCGGCAAAGCCGAGCGGACTAAGTCAAGGGGCGTCGGACGCGCGCGAGCGATGCAGAGGCAATAGTTTTCTGGTTTTGTGTTTTATTTATTAAGTAAAAATTTTATGAGAAAAATAAATGTTTCGTTCTTCACATACCCAAAAGATCGTGAGAGGTAAGTACCAGAGTACAGTTTTATAGAAATGACACGTCGTTATTATTATTACGTTGACCTGTAATTATGTAGTAAGTATTTATAACGAAACTAAGTAGATAAGTACCTAATAAAATAAATAAAAAATACAAAATAATTTATTAACAAAACTTAAGTTTAGGTACAAAAAGGATGTAGGGGGCCTCCTATTAAGTATAAGAATACTTGTATCAGGAGACCCCCGCTCCTCCAACGCCGTACTTAAAACTAAGGCTAATTTAGAATATCCACACATATATATATTTTTAAAGAATTCAATATGAAATGTACTTATAATGTTTTAAAATTTCCTAACGCAATCCATACAAAATCTAGTAAATATATTTTGAAGCTACCTACCAATTCCATACTAAAATTTATTAATTTCTTCCGTAAATAAGCAAACAGTCCACAATAAACCAATAAACCTAGACACAGTCACACAGTCATATTTTAATTTACTAGATTCAAAATTAATTTAGATCCATCATACAACAACAATATATAACATATACATACATACATATATTAACATAAACATACATACACCGTCGGTTATTTTTCGATCTCCAGCAAGATGCGTTTTTGAAATGTTTTGAGGACTGGTTTACTCGAATGCATAAGTGCATAGGGGTTGGAGGGGAATATTTTTAAAAACTGTAAATAAACTTTTTTGATATTCGAACCATTATTCATTTCACTAAAAACTTTTGGAACACCCCTCGTATCCATTTGTATAATAGACTTAAATTTTCCAAAAAAAACATTTTTTTATTTTCCCTGTGTGACAGCCCTACAAGAATAGGCTAATAAAATTTACGCTTCTAGGGAGCTGTCTCTCTGTATAGATATATGCCCCATGCACCGACACCGACTTTATTGATAACATTCTAGCGTTTCTTTGTAATTTTTTGTTAAAGCTTCTAATTATATTTCAGCAAACAGTAAAAGGAATTAAGGTCACTTAAACTCTGACTAGATCCGCAATCGATTCCCTACAAGCCTAATTTTGGAATGTCTAACAAATAACGTTTTAACATTGTATTCTTATGCATTGTAATCTATTGGTGTTCTTTGCTAATAGTCACGACAATAGATGGCGCTAGACTTCATTAAAAAGTGTAGCGTTAGACTTCATTAAGAAAAATCTAAAAATATTACTTCAACAACCACTAATTGCCGTTAAATGAATTATGTCTTTGACATAAACGGATCAACAATGACGCATAATTTATTACCTAGACACTGTTAAACAAAATTTGGCAACAATCCGACACCAATCTTTAACTTTGCGTCAATCAAATGACGGTAGGTATTTTTGGTAAATTTTTTTGCAAGTAATATTTTTCCATAAAATTAAAAATAATAAAAACTAAACAAATAATAGAATAACTAAAAAAAGTCGCCGTCACCAGCGAGTGTTACATATATATGCTAAACTCCTAGTGCTTTAGCATATTGGACATCCTCGTGGAATGAAATGAGGTGATATTATTAAATAAGTTTGCTTTCCACTTCGTTATATGTATTTGTTTTCAGCTCTCTCCAAACAACTGTTCCCCAGTATTTCCAAGAACCCGCAGCAATCACTTTGACGAGCCACTGTATCTATTTATGGCTACTTTTGATCTACAAGATGCTTTTGCATTTTCAAAATTGCTCTCTCGAGGTTTTAAACTTAATCGAATTTTTATTTATATCTACATACTTTCTTAAATCTTATTTTTACCCGTGACGCTCGACGCAAATACAGGTTATTATAAGTTTGTGTACTGTGTGTCGTAGCTTCCAAACGAATAGATTTTGTCTGGTTTTTTTTTTGAAACCTGTGATCGGGATCGTTTTTAGCCGTAATTTATGAAGATCTGGTTCAAGCGTTTGAAGATCGTGGCTCACATCCAAATTAAAGAAGGGATTTCAGTAACTTCATCTTCGGTGGTATTTCCATAACATGGTAACCTTGGCCTGATGCTGCAGCATCAAGTAGTCTGCAGGATACCCAACTCCTTAGCAACTTACAGCACATACACCCTTCCAGTCCGGCGCTTCAATCAGGATTCTGAAGGATCCTGAAGGATTGTTAAGTCACATTCACACTTAAATCGCCGGCTTAAGTATCAGTTATGTGTTCCCCAACTCTAGTTCAGACTTATCAGTCACTTAACAGACTGTTGGTGAAAACGGGAAAACCTATTGTAGAACTGGTTGACGTTAGTCTGGACCGATAGTCCTAGATACTCTCCATTTCTTTGCAGACAATTTCTTAAATTTCTGTCTCGAAGCAAAACAAATGCTTCACGTTTTGTTTTAATACCGGTCAACTCTCTGATGTTACGTAATCATGACAATGACTTAATGCTTACATTACTCATAAGCAACTTTTTAACTATTCACGTTGCCGGCAAAATCTAGTAAATAATAAACACGAAATATGAAAACATGACGTTTAATTGGTGCGGCAGAAAACGGAAGAATCAATAATAAATACATGTGGGCACATAAACACGATTCTCTTTCGGAACTTGCTAGAAACGTTCAATTTATTTTAACTAACCAAAATAGCCGGGTGTTTCCGTTACTGTTTAACTGAGGGGTTAAGGGCGAGACGTTTACAAGCTGTGAATAACGACGTACAGGCGGACAGAATAAAGAATTTTATAGTTAATTCGTTTCTCAGCTCTGTTAAAAGTTATGGTCGCGCATAAATAAAATTGCGTTCCGAACGGCAAATTAACGATAAAACTGGACTTCTTTTTCTCTTAATTCCAATGTCATTACAAGTGAGTTAGTCATTTCTTTTTCTTATTCTGTGCTTACTACAATTAATATATAAAATTCTCGTGTCGCGGTGTTTGTTGCCAAACTCCTCCGAATAAAATATATTTCAAGGGAGTATGAAAAGTATAAAGATTCTTAAGAAGCGACAACTTAATCATAGTATGTATAGAAATAGATGTTGGTATAATAAAATTATATAAAATCGCTGAACTCCAACATCATTTGACCTTCACAATTAAATTTGAAAACTTGCGAATCTGTGTTTGTTGCCAAACTCCTCCGAAACGTCTGGACCGATTTTGAAGAAATTTTGTGTGCTTATCGGGTAGGTCTGAGAATCGGCCAACATCAATTTTTCATACCCCTAAATGTCACCTCATTTTTTTTTAATTTTTTTGGAAAAACGTTTGTCCTACATATTATTATTAATATTATTTTAATAAACAAGATTGTATGTTTTTACGCTCCTTGATTTTGCGTCGCATCGACTTTAAGATTTTGTTGCAAGATCTCCATTTGAAATAAATGTATAAATTTCGAAAATGTCTTGCGACAAATATAATAAAGTGCTAAATTGCGAGGTAGAATATTTATTAGTCTTTTCTTTAAAAACTATTGAAAGTGAGCTTAACAGTAATAAAGTATATATTATAGAATAAAAAAAACTGTCATTTACATTTGTCATGCCATTGTCATTTGACAAGTAATTTTTTTTATGAGAAAGCAATTATTTAAAAATAAACATTACACATGTAGAGTATATACATAGAGGAATGTATACGGCTCGACAAGAAAATAGTTGTCGGATAAATCCGACTGGCGGCTAAAGGACTAACGGGTAGAACACTAACAAAAAAATAAACATTAAACTCATATAATAAAACCAACACTGTATTGTAATCACATTGTAATAGAAAAAAAATTTTCATCCCTATTCTGCGTAAAAACTTCAATCAACAAACCTGTCTCACACACTCCCCGCATTACCATACCATATCTACAATGCTAACCCTAAAATTTCTCTCTAAATTCAACATGGAAGGATTGAAGATTTAAATTACAATGGGTAGTCAGGTCAAGCACTTTAATGTCGTATTAATAAGGTCCAATGTTGAGTGACTCGTGTTGTAATGTGACGAAGGCCTTCCGTGTTCGTGACAGAGTCCTTTATCGTTATAGATAGAATGTAACTCAATGATAGGACGAATATTCATGCCGTTTATCTTGTGACCGATTTTTAAGCTCTGTACAGCTTTTTTCGACTGTATCTCTTATTTTTTTTGTAATTTTTTTCAAATTAAACCACTCACCGAGTATTGTAACGATAACTAATTTAGATCTTTGATATAAACATAACATATTTTTGTATTTTTTTATTATTTAATACTTGATTTAATTTTATATTTTATAGAAATATTATAAAAATCAATAAAGAATTTAAAAATAAATGATAATTTGAAGTACTCTGATATTATTAAAAATATATCGATTTTTGAAAAATTAGTTGCATAGCCAAGTTCGATTTTTTAATTTTTTTATAAGAGATCGGTTTGCTTTTGGCCAACAACCAGCCATGTGGCAAGGATGAGGCCTAAGATGGAGCAAGCTCACCCAGAAGATGCCTATTCACTCGAACCTTGAAAAGATATATATATAGACATTTTACTTGAGCTATTTTTCGGCCAACCTCAGGTGCATATATATGTCCTTTTTCAAATATTATTACATTACATTAGGAATCAATGCTATTACAGGTGATGGTGTAGGTATTACACAAGTTGTTTGAACATACCTGAAGCTTATTTTGGCAAACAAACGTTTTGCGCTAATTTAGAATACAACAACACGTTGGAATTATAATTGGAAATTGAATACAGTTAGCTCTCCATGTTTATACTCGAACAAGTTTCGCCAGTGTTTAATGTAAATACACACAGGAACACCTGTTTGAATAGAAATCAAAAACATTTGCTAACAATTACATATATAATATTGTCTGTTTAATATTTACTCTGTTATTTAAATAGTAATCGTGTACTTCTTGTGGTAATTGTGGTAATTGTTCCATCCCACTTGCGAAAACCGAGGCGCGGAGGGGTTTCATCCCTTCGTGGTTGAAGTTCCTCGGTAACGCACGAAGCGTTACAGTTCCACCTTCCTTGTCCGAACTGCTAAGGAGTGGAACTCATTCCTGCGTCTCTGTTTCCCCAAAATTACAATCTCGGGGTCTTCAAACGTAGGGTAAATGGGCATCTACTAGGTAAGCGTGGTCCACCTTCGGCCGCATCTGCACCTAACATCAAGTGAGATCGCGGCCAAGCGCTGCCTTGACTTATATAAAAAATAAATGAGAAATAACTAGTTTTATGATGCGACCAAATTATCACAATTTTTACTTTAGTTACATTGAGCGCAATGTTATTTAAAAACATATAACATTCTAACACTATAGAATTAGTGCTTGGTGCATACACAGTCTTTATAAAATAATGCATAATTTGTACCTATATTGATTTTTGTAATATTTAGTACAATTCTTTGTTAATATTATCCATTAGATTATTTCGTTGTCACGCGATAATAGCGCTGAACACTGAATTTTCCATTAAGTGAATCGCTGGATTGCCGGCCTTTCATTATGATATAAAAAAGTAAATGTATACTCATTTAAACTAAATAGAAAATATAGAAATTTGACTAAAACAAAAAAAAACGAAATAAACAAAAGTATGTGAGTCATTACGACATATTATTATAACTGTTAACTCTTCGTGTTTCATAAAGGAAAATAAATTGAAGCACGTGTCACAAGCTCACAGCTCTTTTGTATAAGATCAATATATTATTATCTGCCAAGAAACAATGGCGACGATCACAAGTTGCTTTTATTACGACTTAAAAGTGGTGGGAATGAAATCGATAGTTTTAAGTATATCGATTAAATTTAATAGTGAACTGCTAACCCATTTTAATTTATATATATTATTACAGAAAATGTCAAGTTAAGATTGTAAGTAATAACTTGCATAGAAAGAATGATTTTTTTGTATTTGTATTATTTAAAAACAAAGAATACTAAAAAACTGATTTTTAAAAAATAATAATAATATTATTGTAAAGAAAACACTTTTTTGTTCTATATATAAAAAAATAATTCTCAATAAGTTTAAGTAAAATTTTATTTATTGATTTCAAAATTTTCGCACACTTGAAACAAAAATCCTACATACTTTTTCAAATAGTCCGTGCCGGTTTGTTCCTACCTACAGAGAGTCAGATTTCGTATAAAAAGATGCAAAAAAAGTCGCACAGCAACGCAGTCGCGTCTCGGAACACAAATGTCTGGCTTTAAACAATGGTTGATGACAGACCAACCCTTTTCTTTGTTATGCTAAAATTAAGGCTTGAATTTTTAATGTTGATCCGTGTAAAAAATATTTTTGTATGAGATACGCACAGGATATACTGTAAACAATATTTTTTTACTATAAATAATTTTATTTTTGTTATTATGTAACTTTCCAAAACTTTTAACAGCTCTGCTCGACGGATGTATAATACAATCTGTTGATAAGTAGGCAGAATGTGGTCCACCTTCAAATTTAATATGATACTGTTTAAATAAAACGTGAAATAATTTTTTTCTTGTTGCCTGAGATATTTGTGGATTATGCTGGCCATATATGTGGTCTATGCTTTTGATATTGAGAACTGGGTGGTACTCCAGCAGGTTCTCCAATGGTGTCGAATCACGATCAGTAATGTTTAGCTTTTAGTAATCCTAAAGTTGAACATCCTTATCAAAGATTTGAGTACAGAGCTCATCCATCTCTCCGATTCAGAGAGAGGGACAAAGAGTTATCTCTCCGGAATTGTTTACTGTGTTATCCTTTGATTTGTGCTCGACGATGTGGTTGCCATGGCAGAACCTTTGAAAGATCGCCGGAAAATGATAACAATTTCTTATGACAACTATCTAGAGATCAAAAACTTCAAAAGAAAGACTTGAAAACTTAGTCAAAGTTTAAACGTAACATTTTCAAGAATTGCTTCCTTGATTAGCCCTTTTTCCAAACCGTTACAAAGAATTTCTTACTTAATAAATATTAATAGGAACGTGTGGACATCGTTGTGTACCTACTCTTATCGGTTCACAATTTTTTGGGTAACCATGAAATGAAAGTTAATATTTTTGGAAGCGTTTAAGACTTTATATTTTCTATCGTAGACAGTACCAAAATAACACACAACTTACTTTATATTTTACCCTCTGGCCACGTTTAAAGCTATTTATGTCAATTTAAGGTATCACTTTTAAACCCATATTTTTTTAATTATCGATATATTAGGCACATCTATAATATCCGTCTTAATGAATTCAATAAGGAAATTCTCGTGCAAGTAATTAATCATTTCGCTAATGTTGTACTTGCTAGTATTTACAACGCCGACTTAAATGTAGGTGTGAAGTTCCGCAATAGTTCGCGTGAACTAAAAGCTTTTAAGTACATCTTGTTTATGTATGTAATACATATAAGATTGAAAATTAATTATTTTTTTATAAATTTCATACTTAGATACTTGCTTTATTGTGAGCCAAAATGCTAATTTTGGTCTTATGTTTTACTGGTTTTCTGTGAGCTGATGGTTTCAGCTTCAGTTATGAAAAAAATCTACCTTTTATAAAACCTTTTCCATATATTTTGTACATTGATTTTTTTCTTTTATAACAAACTTTTATTACAATACTTCTTTAATAACAATTTAGGTCATTTCTCGGGAACAGTACTTTTTCTGGAAGTAAGTACCCTGAGTCCTTTTCTGTATCCCTCTGACTATGTATGCAAAACTTCATGATGATCGTTTGTTTTATTTAGTAAGAACGAGATTACTTTAAGTTTCATCTGTAACTGCTAATCACTATGTGAAGATTTTTTTATTTTATTTTTTTATAAAAATAAAGGCAGAGCTTGGCCGCGATCTCACTTGATTTAAGGTGCAGATGCGGACTACGCTTACCTAGTAAGTGCCCATTTAACCTACATTTGAAGACCCCGAAGTTGTATTTTGGGGAAACACAGGCGCAGGCAATGGGTTCCACTCCTTAGCAGTTCGGACAAGGAAGGTGGAACTGTAACGCTTCGTGCGTGACCGAGGAACATCAACTACGAAGGGATGAATATGGAAATATTGCCGCTATAGCACCTTAAACAGGTATAGTGCGATTGCTCAACACACGATAGGTGACGTAGCTGAGGATAGTAATAATCTTAAATGGCATTTTATCGCCGCGTTAACTCAGGATATGTGCGGTTTTCCCAAACCCAACGAAAGGAAGGGTGTTAGGACATTAACATAAGCTTGTATAATTCCGACAATGTGGGCGGTCTATGAACAATGTCGGATGTTGCTACGTGTGTAATACGAAGTTATAGAAATATGTGCTTTAATAGCGTGGCTTGTGGAACTAATATCGTATGATTAATGCGCCGTTCTGACAACATGACTTAGACTTTAGGAGCAGTTTCTCATTGAAGCCATTTCATCGAATCATAGTATCTAAATATTAATTTCAGTTCGTTAATAACACCAAAAAAAAAAACATAACGACGAGCCTTGGATATTATGGTTGGGGTGCTTGTCTTAACGTTCTTTCTCACGCGTCACGGGTTCAATTCCCGACAGAGTCCACATTGAAAATGACCTTTTCAAAGTTGCCTCTTGTCTAGAATTGGAAAATAGTGGCAAGGCACTCTGCGTTTCTGCACTCTCAATCAAATAAAATAAAATATATAATAAGAAAACAATAAAATAAAATATAAATACATAAAACTGCTTTATAATTTGATAAGTTTGCCAGATTTTTTTTATTGCTCCGTCATATGGCTTTAGATAATCCGATTGAAATCATTTTCATAGTCTTGTTCAAATGAAAAGGTTCGGTTAACACTGAAATTTAATATTGTTGTTATTTTGTGATGCTGACTGTACTACTTAAACTGGCTTATATTCGTAACACAACGCTGCTGTAGGTCTGTCGGTCTACCGAACGAGCCTTTATTTGTTTAGGACCACACGTTTGACAATAACAAAAGGCTCTTACTCTGTCAATAACAAGGTCTAATTTAGAATGTACTTACCTACCTGCACAATACATAGTGACTTATTAACACATAAGTTTAGGTAATACTAACGACGTATTGCATATTTTAAAACGATTTCATTCGAGAACTCGTCTACCCCATCGGTTCAAAAATAAGTATAACTCAGCCTCTGTTTCTTTCTACTCTTGATGTTAATTTAAAGTTAATCATACAAACACTAATATTGTATTTCTCCCTAATTATGTAGGGATCCCTAATTCCTAATACGCCAATGAGAAAATAGGATACAGAAGTAGGGAAATTTACTTCTGTATCCTATTTTCTCATTGGCGAGATCTTATTGGTAATCCTGCTGGAACATTTATCTGCTAATCATTTGCATAATATTCATTTGAAAAATACTAATGTAATGCTTCTTTTTATTTTCAGGTAAATATTTTTCAAACATACTCAGCACAATACGAAGACTGTGAAGGCAGGCGACTTTAGAAATTTGTAAGTCGCATTATAATTATTATAGTATAATTTGTTTCAATAAAACAGATTTACCTAAAATGTTTACAAATTTAAAATTAATTTTATAAATTTAATTAAAATAATCTACTTAAGCTTTCTTTTGTTAGAATTAATATTTTTACAGCAGATGACTTGGCCTTAGGTAGGATATCAGAAAATTTATACCTAAGTATTATAATTTCTCATATAATACTAGCATTTTTTTTATATAGCTTCGCTGTGGCTCGTTATTTAATTTTTAGGTGCCATTGGAAATTCGGAATAAAAAATTTGTGTGTATCAGCCCCGACACACGACTGGAGTTTACTCCTTACGAATGATTTAATTTAAATTTTCAGAATTCGATCATAAGAACAACATTGTTCTTTTTTAAATAATATTGTTTAGATGGCACAATATCTCTGAAACTTCAGATATTCTAAAATATTGTAAAAAATAAAACGTACTATAACTTGACTATATGACGCATTAACATAACGTTTTTGTTATGTTTATGTAATTCGTTGTGTAACAATTTTGATTTTACTCCCATAAATTTTCATACCACGGGCTTATGATATTATGAAAATCGATTCCTCCAAAAAGCTGATAAAAACACTCTTCTGTTGTGTAAAAATTTGAAATCAATCAATCGGCTAGTTTTCGAATTTTGTGGACACTGACATACGGAATAATTAGAATTAAGGGGTGTCTCTAGGGTGTGTCTGAATAAAATTCAATCTACAAGTCTTCGTATTACCCCTGTTTCATCTTTACCACTCTCCTTTTGTCCATATAAAGAAGATCTTCGACCGCCCACAACCTTTCAACCGTGATTTTTTATAACCCATCCTTACCCTGTCTATCCACCATATTAGAATTCCTTTGCCGTAACGATTACAAACCAATACAGTCCTTAATAGGCTTCACATAGAGATGAAAACTAACTGAAAAATGCTTATAAAAATACTCACGACAAAATGAACTTTAACTCTATTGAAATATAGATTATTTGACACACCATTGATTGTGGAGTCCTTTTTGTCACGGTGAATAGGTTCTGATTCGGGTCCTGGCATGTGACGAGACGATTTTTTAAATTTTTTTCAAACCTGTCACTGAGTAAACCCCGAGGGATATTAATCAAGCGGTTTTGAGGGAGATTTTGTTGATTGTTTTGTGTTCGAAGACTTTGTGATCAGTGTTGGTTTTTTAACATTCAATTAATATTCAAGAAAGTGTTCCTTGTTTTTTTTAAAAAAGTCAATAGGTACAGCAATTTAAACATGGTTTAAAAAATAGAAAGACGAAAATGTAAACTGTGTTTCGCTTTTTATACAATAAATTACTATTTCATATATATTTGTAAAGCTCAAGTTAAGTCATAAAATATTATCAAGTCGATGTTAAATCATATGATCCAACCACTTATTAAGGATTCGTAGTATTTGTTGCTTAATTTTAAAGTAATTATATAAATAATGAATTATCATTAATATACTTTACTATTCCTTCATGATTCTAAAATCCAGCTAGGACTTTGCTACATTTCAGGACAGAACTACATATTTTTATTTTTATTTTGAAAATCGAATTCTGAAGAGGTAAGTAGATCATTTCAAGGTTGAGGATATAAAAGACACTTATTAAGTAAAAGTTTTTCTTCTAATGTTCTAAGATTACATTATATTAAATCATGTGTTTTTGTTAGATAAATTATGAAATTAATTTTTGTCTCACGACTGCCTACTTAACATACATTACAGATTACAGAGCATATCAGGTGAAACAAAACAGCCCGAAAACGCTTTATAGTGGGTTACATTATTGAACTTTAGCTGGATTAAAGCCTTGTATAAAGGCTCCAAGCTTGGAGCGCATTCATTTTCAAACAAGACGTTTACTGATTTAATATTAAAAGCCAAGGATTTAGATTTTCGAGGCACCAGAGGTATCGCTCAAGAATTTATAAAATGATTTTAAAATGCTCTTAAATTATTCAGTGGACGAATTGTTGGGAGATTAACTTTACGAAATCGCCCACAACAATTTTTAAGGGAAATATTTCTCGAGAAAAGGTTTTTTAATAGGTACGCAGAACCTTCGAGGCGTAATAATGTTCGTTTGATTCCAAGATTTACATGTTACAATAGAATACTGTTCAATACTTGTCCTTGTATGGAGATGTACCTTTTAATACGCCGAAAATACCCCACTCGATATAGGAAATTCTATATGCCCTTTGTCAGGGGCTTTCTGTAAAATCGTTCCAGTGCATTTTTTGCTGTTTAAGACGAGGACTAACACTAACCTCAGACCGAACACAATTTTTACCAAATAAGCGCAACCTTATATCCTATGAAGGTGTAAATTTGCAGAACAAATTTTGTAGCTTCTCGGAGACAACCGAAAAAATTTAAAATTTGTGTAAAATATCTTAAATATTGTGTAAAATATGAAAAAAAAAAGTAGCCGATTCAAACTTTTGTGTAGAACTTAAGTTAAATTAATAAGCCTAAAAACAAAAATTAAATTTTTTAATTTCTGTGAACAGTAAGTTTTTATATATTTTTTTCTCAGAAAAGCGATTTTTTTTTATAAATCTGTCCCGATTCAAACTTTTTTCGATATAGTCTATTATGCACTGTATTTATATCTGACTTGTAATTTTACTCTAAGAAGTCAAACTAGGCGACGAAAAAAACGCTTTTCAGCTAAGTCCTCGCCTTAAGCTTAAAAATATACAAATAAACTCCATTTTCTGAAACATTAGTGGTGGATTTTTTTCAATTATTTCTATATTATAAAAACAGAGAGACAGCAAATCTTGTAAGTTTGTTTATAAATTTTATCTATTATTTAATTAGTAGAAGTTAGAAAAATCCTTACAGAACCCTCTAAAATTACGTACTAACTCAATTTGATTTACCAAAAGCGACCTCAGGCGTATTTGAATTTCAAAAAGTCAAAGTTAAACCTACGTTTTGAGTTTTAATTGAATTTACATATACAAATGATTCATCTAAATTGTAGCTGCGGGGTCTGGGTTGCGACCTGGTTGCGACTTGTTTTACAATATAGCAGTCCGTTCCTAGATTGCTATTTTAATTCCTAAACAATTTTTTTTATTACCGAAATATTCACCCATATTTTCATCATTTTGGTAACCAATTTAACTGATAAAATAATCAGGATGGATATTTTCCCATTGCTTATTAGTCTCACTAATACAAATATAATTTAATGAATTAATTAGTTTTTGTCTGCTGCTTAGTCCACTAAGTTCAAAAATAGATTTCATTCTTTCCTAGAGTTTAACGCGAATTTTGTTGTCATACTGAAACTTCACCGGATGACGTATTTTTTATTTTATTCAAATGTTTAATTAATTGTACGTAGATATAATCAATTGCTGTTCAACAGATTTAGATTTTGTTATTTCGACGAAATAATAAAATAAAAAAAACAACATTACTCGTACAATAAAGATTAGTTAATTTACATATAAACATAATCAGATGATTCATAATGGACGGAAATCATTATTTAGTACAATAGAATTCTCGGTAACAACGAAATCGTTCCTATGCTCAGTTCATTGTCTGGCTGATTTGAAAATTTGACATTTGATTTGCACGATTTATCTACACCTACAGATATACAATATCTGTTAACACCGAAATGTGTAATAAAATATCATTTTTAAACAGGTTATTTCTTATTCAAAGGCTTTCAACTTTTTCTGTTGTGGGCGACAAGGCCACATTTACTTATACTGGGAGTATTATTTATTCGTTGCTTACTGGTTCATTTTATTTTCTATCTCACAAATTTAAAGAAAGTAAAGGCCTTAACAGAACGCTAAATTTAAATATTCTGTTAATATCAGCCTTAAACAATATTTGAATTCATGGTTTTATTCGTATCTGATGAAAAACTAGGTAAAGCCAATGAACAGAAAAACTAAGTAAATTTATGTTTAAAGTTATTTTAAAGTTAAAGCTAGGTTAAGTCTCAGTAAGTTTTACCAACAGTAAATGTAGGTTCGTATTTCGGGAAGACATTCCACTCTTGTGTTTTTATGTTTAATGTTTAATGGATTTGAAATAATTGCTACTGTGTCCAATGGTGAAGGAAAAGATTGATAAACCAAATTTGTCTAGCGTTTTGGACAACTGTTCATATCTGCTCACATTGACGAAATGTCTATCATAAATATACAGAAAGAACTATATACTATGTACTTGTACTAAGAAACTATGTACTTCTTTTCTATTTCTTTGGCTTTAAAACCGATATTGTTATCAGACCAACATAGCATCTCGATCGTAATATAAAATTCGATTTACACCTTAAAGTTAATATTGTAGGACCATAAATTCCAAACGAGACGTAAATGGGATGAACTCTGGTTGACACTATTGCCTTGCGAAGTTTCACTTTTCATATACACATACCTCGTATGTCCTAGGGAAGCATAAGTTTACGTGTAGTGAAATGCAGTATATTGTATTCCTCATAGCCTGAGGCGTTCGATTGTTGACTGTCACTTCTTCTATGTATTTTGTGTTACTTTCTGTTAAGACTTGCACGCTCTTTAATCAACTCCCTGTAGACTGGCTATACCTAACTATTTCTTAACTAAAATATTGAGTCGTGCATTCTTAGTAATCTTTACTCAGAATAATCTTATATGACTATCTTATAAATATGAAATTAACATGTTTTGTGTAGTTTATTTTAAATATTCATTTTTGTTGTATTTAATTTATTTTTAAAGGTTCACTTAACTTAACACAACCACTGACAATTTAACTTAGTTTATTTATTATAGAGTCACTAGACTACTATCTTGAACCAGCGAGTTCAATCATGTTTGTTTCTACCTATTATTTCACTACAAAACTCGCTCATGATATATTTACAAATATGTAGGGTTAACGTAATGTCAAAAAAGATTCTATTTTCTTTGTATTTAAGAGGTAATTATAGTCATATATATTTAACATAGTATTATATTAAATTACCTTTGTATTTTGTTGATTCTTCAGATTTCTTATTCAAACGTTGTTCCAAAAACAAAGACACATTTCAAGTTCATGAACCTCTCGTCCCACAATTCGAGCACGACGTTATGACGTCATCGTACAGGCTGTACAGAAGTACCTGCAGGTACTCGCTCTATTCTTGTCCATGGTCATCGACCACACGGAACCTTTTGCTGGGGTGACTGTACCTCCAGTGTAACTTGACCTGTCCTGCCCTTCCCCGCCTATACACTTTATAAGCGAGTCGATGAAATTAGTACTTTAAGAATAGGTCACATTAAATTGGATCTCGATGTTTTAAAGCCAGCGAAACCAGGCCTGTCTCGATTGTTAATTTGTGTTCTTAATAAACGGATCAGTATAACTCATGGAGGTCTTAGTAAATTGGTAACATTGTTGAATGTTACCTTTTTTAAAGCCATATGTTTTCTGGTTGTTTTGTTTGCCTTGGTTTAAGAATGTGGTTACTGCGCAGCGGGTTGATGCCTGCTGCTGAGTGTTATTAATAGGTAAGAACTTGCCCTTAAGTTATCTCGTATCATTGAAACAACTGTAAGTCTATATTATTTAAATATATATATATATTAATGAGAGGTCTTTTTTAACACCCAAAAAGAAGTTCTTTCGTAGTATAAAGTACCAAGTTGTTATAATTTACCAAGTTGTCGATAGAGTAAAGATAATTAAGTTGTAAATAAATAATTGTAAACATAATTTGATGTAAACTGTTAAATTTTTTGGAAGGTTAAGGCGCGATTTCACCATACTCTGTTAGTATTTGACATCGCTGTTAAGTCATTTAACAGACGTTTACAGTATGCGAGTGACAGCGCTAAATGAGTTAACAGCGATGTCAAATAATAACAGAGTATGGTGAAATCGCGCCTGAAGGGGTAAGTAACCTAACTTGGAAAATAAAGCTACCTTATAAAAACCTTTACTTTCAGACACATAAATAACAAATAAAATTAATTATTTGTTATATACCTATATATTAAAAAACACCTAATATTGTATATAGTTATAATTTTTTTTAATTACTAGCACTATTTTTTGTACTTATAAATTTTAAGATGTAACCTAACCTTGTAATATATAAAAATTTAATCTATTTTATGTATTTGCTAAATGTTACATGCTGTAAGGTTAGCTATTAAATAAATAAATAAATAAATAAAAATGAAAAATTACAGATTAAAGACGATAGATGTCACCACAGACATGATTAAGACAAAAACTTATGACTTAACTATACACTATACCCATTATTTTTTATTCTCAAAAGATGCTAAGCAAATGATGGAGTTACCTACTTTTAAATTTACTTAGAAAATATAAAACACTTTAATCTTTCATGAGAAGCAATTTGTTAAAAAAGTTTTTGAAGTGTTAAAAAATACATAATTTAAGAGAATCTCTCGACTTGGTAAAGATTCTTTTACTTAAGTTTCTCTTTTGCTTAAATTTGAATTTCACACTCTGAGATGGCTCTTAAATACTGTAAAAGTAAATTTAAGTTGATACATAAAAAGTTTAATGGAGTATTATATGGAATTTATGTCAAAAGGTCTTAAGTACAGTCGCCTACAACTATGTCGACAGCAACCAAACTGTGCCCGAATTCCTAAAGAAATCGAAACGCTCTTAAATCATAGCCCAACTTTATTGAACAATTTTAAAAAAGTTTCACAACTTTAATTGTATACGACTTTAGTCCTTAAGACTGTGTTAGTAAAGAACGATTTGCGTTGAGACAAATGTAAAGTTAAAATGGTGAATCAAAAGACCGGGATCGGAAAAGTGGTCAAACTCGTTCGAGCAAGCCGACCTGTTTCGTCCCGTTTGTTTTATCTTATTTTTGTTTTGCACAAGGCACTGACCACCACAACAAAGGTCCGTGGGCTGGCTGGGCTTGTTTTTTTTTTTTTTTTCGTTCCGAGGGAGCAACGGCTTTAAGTCATTCTGCCTCTGAATAAAGTTTCGTCTCGAAAAGGCTCCTACTTTTAAACAGTTTCTTTTTCTAGTAATAAATCGTGGAATGTTATTTAAGTGACACGATCGAGATTTTTTTCGAGTTGAGGTTGTTTTTAAATTAAAATTGTACGTTGTCTTTATAAAGAAAAGTCTATTACGAATGTGCTTCATAAAAAATGAAATTTTTTGATATTTTTCCCATCGCCCTCTCCCTTCATACTTTGCATTTGCAACGCCTATGGCATTGCTTGCTTATGTTATGGCGGTAGCCACCTACCTCTAGAGTCTAGACGATCCCTCGGGAACCTACCATTTTTCCAGGATAAAAAGTAACCTATATGTTAAATCTAGGTAATAAACTATCTGTCTACAAAATTACATCCAAATCCGTTTAGCCGTTTTTGCCTTATTAAGTCGACAATACAAACTTTAGCATTTACAATATTACTAGCTGACCCCGCAAACGTTGTTTTGGGGTGGACCACCTTCACATTTAGGGGTATGAAAAATAGATGTTGGCCGATTCTCAGACCTACCCGACGATAAGCACACAAAATTTCATCAAAATCGGTCCAGCCGTTTCGGAGGAGTTTGGCAACAAACGCCGCGACACGAGAATTTTATATATTAGATATTAGGATTCCTTAGGATCTGTACATAATTCGCATGTTGATGGAAGATTAGATTCTTAAATCGAATCGCGAGTACATTGACACGAAGTACCCGTATTTACATCATTAGGCTGACATCTCTACCCTTCGGTCCCTCAGACCTCGCCAGTAAAATGCTGAATTTATTCATTCTCGCGTACATTTCAGGGTTATACCGGGATCAATGTCAAACGCACTGCTCGGGGATTTCGGTTTGAATTACAGATTTGTGGGACTTAATTATTTTGATGCCACATTAAATAATTTCTCTTATCAGAAATTGATAACTCTCAGTTGGAAGAAGCAGGTTCAGTGAGCATGCTAACAGGATGAGAGTTCTACCTTATTAACATGATGACAATATTCTTTTCACTCAAGGCATTACTTGATCATACTATGATTTAATATGAATTTGTTGATTTTCAGAACATAGAATTTTTCACGTATCTTTGTCTATATATAACTTATTTTAAAGTTATTCTTATTTTAGTTAGGACTACAAAAGTGTGCTTTTGTTTTCAGGCACATCTCTTTATTAATTGATTTTTAAAGAATGGAGACGAGGTTCATATTTCTTATTTTTATTTTTACCGTTACACATAGCGAAAAAAAAATGTTTATTGTTTCAAGCAGACACCGGCATGGGGTCGACCTTACACTGTTCAAAACAAACAATCTGTGTCAAACATCCAAGTTCATCCTTTTATAGAGCCATACAAAAAGTCCTAAAAAGCAACGGACAGACGAACCGTGTTTATTTATCTATTTATAGATCTGGCCAAGTGTTCGGTTCATTACTTGTGAACATATTGCGGTGTTTACATTGTATATTTCTGGAGCTAGCCGTGTGTCGGAACACGTGAGCCACAGTGGCACTCGCTGCATTGGAATTATAATAATAACATGCCTTTGCCTACACATATTCTAAAGGTACTTTAAAAAAGTACCCAATAAGTCATTATATTAATACTGGTTGGGATCAATTAATAGATTCTAACTCATCCGCGAATGTATTTTGATAGCGATAGCAGAAACAAGTTCAATAGTTATCCAGACAAAAAAATTACTTCATAACATTGAAGCTCGTCAATAAAAAAAAGAAAATCTATTTACAAATCAATAAAAACTACCTTACTCTTTATAATATTAGTAAGATTAGATTTTAGATCATTATATAGTTGTAACATATATTTTTTCTTAAACTTTTTTTTTAGAATAATTTTGTTATATTATCATTTTCATCCAAAGCATAATTTTCCCTAATTACTTTACAACTGTGATTGATTAGTTTAAAAATCCGGTTTAAACTAACTGACTAGTTTAAAACTAACTACATAATTTAAGTAAGAAATATTATTTTTTAAACAATATAATATCAAGACAAAGAAGAAACCTCGAGATTTACGACATAAATCTCATCTCAAAACGTCTTAAGAACGGATATAAATATATGTTCTACCATTTTACAGCGTAACATACTGTGTTCTTTATTACATATACCTAGGGGGTAGCATAGAGGTAATTTATGAGTGTATTACATGGCTTGTGAGGAACGTTTCCTTCTTTGAAAACATGAGTCTTGCAGAACATAAAGTGGTGGTCACAGTTTAAGCGAGATGACTTTCATTATCTAGAAGACTATAGAACAAAGCGGTAACAAATTTGTTTACAACAGTAAACAAGCACTCGTGTTAACGAACACGAGGCGCGGGCGGGGGTTTCATCCCTTCGTGGGTGAAGTTCCTCGGTCACGCACGAAGCGTTACAGTTCCACCTTCCTTGTCTGAACTGCTAAGGAGTGGAACTCATTGCCTGCGTCTGTGTTTCCCCTAAATTACAACCTCAGGATCTTCAAACGCAAGGTAAATGGCCATCTACTAGGTAAGCGTGGTCCACCTTCGGCCGCATCTGCACCTTACATCAAGTGAGATCGCGGCCAAGCGCTGCCTTGACTTATATATTTAAAAAAAAAGTATATGTGGATAAGTCTAGGTCATACATGCAACATACCTGAGGTTGTGTGGGATTTTTACCCAATAAAAATCTCGTACACAGGAATGGTTCTAGTCTTGTGGGAATTTTGGAACCGGTCATTACTTGAGACGTTTATTGACCGTCATTGAAACATAAAGATTGTTACGAGTTACTTTCGGTTGCTGCTATCTTGTAAATTATTCTTGAATTAGCTGGTGCTCGGTCTTCTTCCGCGTTGAAAAATAAAAGACTGATGTTATACTTATTTGCCAAGCGTTATTACTAATTTTTTGTTTTAATAAAATTAAAAAGAATATTCTTTTAATTTTCTCTTTTAATTTTAAATGTAGATACAAATAGGATGTTTACTGTTATTTAATTTCTGCGTGTATATGTAATTTAATTGTGTAATACTTACTCGTGAACTTGAAAAAGAATAGATTAGTAATTTTTTGTAACAATTAGTAAGGAAATTAGCTAATAATATTAAGACAATAATTTCGCCGTTAATGTCACCGTACCCTTACCGTTTGTATTTGGGACTCTATCAGTGCACCTTCCTCCTGGTTCTGCCTTATAAATTACAATGTGCTCCGTCTTATCAAAGTAAAGGATTCTAATTCAAGCTCCAAGTCAGAATTGTTTATTACACTCAATTTTCTTTGAATAAAACATTTCAATATACACAAGTAGAGAGTTATTTAAGTCGAGTAAATATTTTGAAAACTTTGGAAATTTTAATAGATTAGTTTTAAAACTTACCTCTTTTGAAAATATTATTTGTTTCGAGGTTTGATGAAGGATTCAACCTTCTTATTATCTACCTATTCGAGAATTATATTTTGCGTTTTTATATTTTACAAATATTTTACAACAAGGCCAAATTTTTAGCTAAATAATCTTAATTAAACGTCTAAACGCAATGATTTTTTAAAATGCCTTTCTGTTTTACTTTATTGTCAGGTGATTTCACACAATACAGTTAGGTAGGTATAGGTATTTCTCTATTGCATAGAATAGAATAGAATAGATTAAAAATTTATTTGCAACAAAGGACATAGATACAAAAAAAACTTAAAGACACACACAAACGTCCTCTGCAACAAACCAGCTCCAACTCGGCATAATGCAGATTCTAGAAACCTGCGCTGGTCTTCCATTAGAGTCGATGGTTATTGTGTATTTTCTTTGACCATCGAAAATACTGATAATTATAATATAGACCAATTCTTGAGTTATATTAAGTACAACAGTTAATTATACATTAATGTATCGAATGTATAACATATAAACAATATTATATGTTTCAGGTAAACGTTTGGGGCGTGTTACTAAACCGAGTGAGTGAACACATTTATTGGTTTATTCTGGTCTGCTGTTTACCCAACTCTCACAGGAGAACTATAAGTACCTACCTGCCCACGTATTTATTGATTTTATTTTGTACTTACATAATCTGTTCAGATACTTTCATGATTGAGCAATATATTTATAGTACCTATATTAGGACGCGTTCAAGTATTACGTAACACAATTTTTGAAGATTATTGATTATTATTTATTTATTATAACCTATACCTACTTATAATAGGTATAAATTTATTTCGAATATTACCAATAAAATTCTCGTGTCGCTGTGTTTGTTGCCAAACTCCTCCGAAACGGCTGGACCGATTTTGATGAAATTTTATGTGCTTATCGGGTAGGTCTTAAAATCAGCCAACATCTATTTTTCATACCCGTAAATGTTAAGGGTGGTCCCCCCAATTTTTTTTTTTGCTAAACAGCATTTGTCGGGTCAGCTAGTATTTTTCTAAAATTGTTTTATTATGAAAAATATAATTGTAAAGCGAATCTTATGTTTCTACCCGGTTTTTACCTATTAAGTTGTCATACGTTTCTTATGTAATTGAATTTTGTGATTCTCTGTGAGAATAAATATATTATTCTAAACTTAAAAATACTTGTTAACAAACAAACCATATCTCATATCTGCA
Source organism: Synanthedon tipuliformis (assembly GCA_947623395.1). NCBI lineage: Eukaryota > Metazoa > Arthropoda > Insecta > Lepidoptera > Sesiidae > Synanthedon > Synanthedon tipuliformis. Next base: position 3,653,746 of record OX392428.1, on the reverse strand, counting down.
TAGATTGTCATCGATTGTCATACTTTTCATTGTGCAGTTCGTCGCGACTGATAGCCGAGTGACTCCGGTTCTTAAGTACCCGATAAGTTCAAAACTCCCCACAACTTTTGCGTCCTCGCGTATAGGAGGTATACTATGACAGAAAATTACGTTCAAAACTTCGACATTGGGAAATTTGTCGAGTGCCTCAACAAGCCGGCGAGGTTTTGAAGGTTGATATCAAATAAGTGATTCAAACGTAAGTGTACTACACACACCACACACAAGCATTATACTTGATAGGTATAGTTACTGAAAATATTAGAATTATTTTTCATACAATCACACTTGACTAAGGTATTTTATATCACTTTATATAAAAGATTATGACTTATATAACCCGCATGTAAAAAATCTTCGTGTATAGGTAGCCTTATATGCAAAGCGATTTTATATAAAAGCTTAAGGGCCTCTTTCACCATCTGTCACGTAGGCTAACCGTAATTTAAAGTCACCTGTCACCGGGAATAATTTAGCTGGTATACCTTTGTTTGTACGGTAAAAGTCTCAAACATTAAAAATAAAATAATAAAAAAATGGATGCACTAAACTGAGTGCATAATTTAATAAAACATAAAACATTTCTAAAAGTAACTAATCAACTCTTTAGTTGTAGTTTGTGAAACAGGCCTTTAGATTTATATAATCTGCATGTAAAAAACTTCATGTATAGGTAGCCTTACATTCAAAGCGATTTTATATAAAAGCTTACGATTTATATATATGTAAAAAACTTCGTGTATAGGTAGCCTTACATTCAAAGCGATAAATTTTATGCATCGTTGGATTCCTTTTGGGCAATAGGTTAAACGGGGAAATAGTTTGCACTGCATTTTAAAATGTGGACAACTTTAAAGATGGTTTCTAGTTTGGTTGTAAATCATAAATCGTTAAATAAATCGACTCTAATGAGTTAGTAGGTACCTAACTTAAGTTATTTATTACTATCTGGCCCGCGCTGATATTATTCTGCCCTTTCCTGTATTGTAGTCTTAGCGGCTAGGCCGATTGTTACCATAATTTATAGTATTTTTTCTTTCTGCTTTCTTTCCAAAGGATTATGATAACACACAATTCGAAGATTCTTCTATGACATACAGATTTTCTTATAATATTTTGAAATAAAAAAATATTTCATGTCGAGACCGAAGACAGAGATTTGAGACCGCGACAAGACATATCTCATTTTATTTGCTCATTGGAACCACTCGTATTCTGGAAATTTATTACTACGCAGTGTAATAGAAAACATAGTTTATAATTCACTATTGGAAGAAGAAGACTTTGATTTGCCGTTATATTATTATTATAAAAAGAGGCCAAGAATATCAACCCAATCACCAAGAATAAGGCCAAGGCATTATAAAAACTTAATGCCAAGAAAAAACTTTGAGGAAAACATGTTCAGAACTGAATAAAATAAATTTTCAAAACATTTTGACTGAGTAAAATATGTATTGAATCTTTTGCAAAATACTTAACGTATATAAGTTCAATTAATTGACAATACTTTGTGTCTTCGTCAGTAAACGACATCATACAAGAAAATATTGTAGAAAAAACAATATTTGACGTTTTACGGAAAATTTTACACATGTGTCTCGAGCAAGACGCGAGACTTTTTCAATTTTTAATGCTCATATATATTTCTGGATTTGTATCCCTGACCACGTGTTTGCAAAATTAAAAATTCTTTCACCTATACAAAGCTACATTAACAGCGATTAATATAGGTTATCTATACTAATATTATAAAGCTGAAGAGTTTGTTTGTTTGTTTGTTTGAACGCGCTAATCTCAGGAACTACTGGTTCGAATTGAAAAATTCTTTTTGTATTGGATAGATCATTTATCGAGGAAGGCTTTAGGCTATCGAGGAAGGCGAAGTAACAGTCTAAAATGTGGAAAATACGGGGAAAATTATTCATCTTTGAGGGCTTCCGTTGCGTGCGCTGCGAAAACCGTTCGAGATACCCAAATGATTCCCAAAATAACTATTCCACGCGGACGAAGTCGCGAGCACCAGCTCTAGCATTAGAAAATTTCTTTATACAAATTCTCGTTTACAGTTTAATGAAAAAAAATATGGCTATATCTGAACGAAGTCAGGCACGTTGCATGTACAAGATAATTAACCCACGCTCTGTCTAAGGGAGGCAACCTCTCAAATATTTGCCCAAGTCGAGATTGCCGCGGAAGCAGATGGCCTAAGTCAAATTTTTATGAAAAAATTTCTCCATCTTTGTTTATTTTAGCCCAGGGCGCGGTAATGAACGTTTGTCCTCCACGTTTTGCGTAGTAAAAGTTTTATTTTACTTTAAAATTACATCTTTTATTGAATGTTGCATTAAACATTCAAACCAATTACTTTGGTTGGACGAAACTAGATTGTTAAACAAAAGCTGTTATTACATCATTTTCTAGGAATTTCGAGTAATTATAATTTAAGTAAAGGCGAGATATTATTAAATATTAAATATTTTTTTATGTCTGGTAGGTATATCTCAAAATGTTTTACAAACTTAATAGTTACGGTTGGTTATTAACAGACATTGTTTTATACTTTTAATTGATAAAAAAATACTTAATAAAATACCTAAAAATATTAAAATACTTTAAAAATATTAAAATACTTAATTATTTGATCGTAGATCAATAGATCAATTTTTTTATTTGTAAAATGTGTTTCTAATAGAACTTACGCTAAGAAATATTTTACTGTTCTTGACTATTCCCTAATTTGGAGAATTAAATTTTTAATGTATTTAAAAACGCAATTGTTCACAAAAGCAACTATTTTTTAGTCTACGTTGAGATAAGATTTGTATTTCTAACAAAAGCAGAAGTTCAGGGTCCTGTTTTTATATGGCAACTACTCTTGACAAGAAAAGGCAAGATACGTTAATGTCTTGCCTTGTCTTGTCCTGAAATTCTTATGTCTTATGCCCCCAGCTGAGATAACATAATATTATCTGTGTTGTCAGTGGAATTGTCAAATAAATACAATAGTATACTGTGGTTTCTGTGAAATCATATCGTGCCATAGATAATTGTCTTGGGGCATAAGACATAAGAATTTCATGACAAGACAAGGCAAGACATTAACGAATCTTGCCTTGTCTTGTCAAGAGTAGTTGCCATACAGAATCAGGGCCCTGCTGGACTAAACGGCATCACATTAACAATGGAAAAGTATTAGGTAATAAATAGATAATATCTCTTTATCATATAGCTTAATAAAAATATACATTTATAAAAGAAGGTTGCCACTACCAGATGTTTACAGCAATTAGTAGCTTTCAATCCAGGATTCGCCTCACATGTTATTTTTCTCTTTAAAAAAAAATATACCGGCTTTTTTGTGCCACTTCAAAAACTTTCTTGTGAAGAACGAACTCGAAATAAGAATTCATTCATTACTAACCGTATCGACCCAGAAAAAAAAACAGGTGAAACATATGGCTTAACTGATCGAAGCAAGACTTCTTGAATTTCACTTAGAGACTCCTAAAATTTCGTTTCAGTGGGCGCATAGACGATTGTGTCGTAAAAACATTTTAGACCTCCTCCTACCACCGACTTACGGGATTACGAATGAATTATTAATGTGTACATTCCCATAAAACTTGAGCCTTTTTTATCCTCATCCCCTTATTTTGTTTCTTAAGGGTATCCGCTGACGCCTGCGGCGGTTTTAGAGTCAACCTTTTTTTGCGGATATGGAATTGCACATTTGGGATACGTTAGCCGTTGGCCATAAAATGTTGAGATACGGATATCGGCACTTAGCCATAAATTTGAGGCAAGTTTAATATTATATGCTAAGAGTTAATTTAAATTCAGTATGCGTTTTTGAAAGTATGTTTTAGTAATATAAAATACAGGAAAGAATTATCTTTTTTTAATGTAAAGAACGGAAGACAGGCTAAATAATATTAGTAAGTATTAGTATAGATAGTATACTATAGTATATTAACTAATACTTATTCCGCTAGTATGTACATATGTAGTTTGTGGTAATAGAATACTTATTTTAGTTTAGAAAATTATTGTTATTCGTTAAAATTAATTCATTATTAAACTTATAAGGTAAAATAATTTTCCTAAATTTACAATTAATTACGTGTCAACATAATTATAACCTTTTATCATTATTAAATTTATAGTGTAAAATAATTTACCTAAATTTACATAAAATTACGTGTCAACATAATTATGACCGTTTAATTTGTAAATACCGTTCCGTCTCAATACTCTCAACTAATCCGTTCAGTGAAACCCAACCCTCACATTCCCAACAAAATTATCACATCAAAATAAACTCAACTTGTCCCTTTATTTTCATAATGAATTCGCCTCGTTCCAATTCGGTCCTTTTATCAGAGACATCTGTTGATATCCTTTGTTAACTCCCACCCCTTTTGTTCTAACATAGATTAGACAAGTTTCAGACTTATTACTTGAAAGATAACGTTTGTTGTCGCTTATTAACGAGCGAGCATAATGAAGGCATTGTTTGGGATAGAGGGCGCCCGTATCGCTACACGTGCACTACTCGTTAGGGCTTCATAAGCATTTGTGAGCCCGTATGTACTTGACAGAGATAGCTCTGCTATTTAGAATCAGTGTCAAATGATTTTGCGCTTTATGCTTCCGTAATAGAGCTACGGAGAAACACTAACATTGTACAAGTGAACAAAGTTTTGTATCTCAACTCCATTTTAAATTTTAAAATGAATGCATCTCTCTATAGTGCAAAAACCTAAATGAGTTTGTTTATGCTAGATGCTTACGCAGCATAGTATGCTCTTGCTAAATTGTAAGATACTACGTACTTATTTCTTGTAATGTAAATGTCGTCAGACAGGCTGACCGTCCACTTAACGGTAGTAAATAATAACAAAATGAACAATTATTATCTCAATACTTATACAAATATAGAATCGATTTACAAATAGAAATATTTTTTATTACTAATAAATCGTCAGACAGGCTGACGGTCATCTGACCTTAGTCATCTTTCAGTCAATTAAAAATGCGACATCTCATATCGACATAAAATTATGCTAATTATATTTTCATATGCTACGCTGTGTTAAAGGGAATTATTTAACACATAAAATTGGAGCCACATTTCATTGAAATAAACAATAAATTCAGGTTGGAACTCGCAATATTTTAAAACAGAAATTAATTATACATACGTATTCGTGAATTGGAACGCAAGCAATGCGCAAAAATATTTCTGGAATTTCCCGCAGCGCATGCCTGTGGTGCCAATTAATCTAGATCCGCCGCCCCTCTTCACCTAAATACAAACACTGGTCGGAAACGGGTCAAGTGATGAACATTTAGGGGTCACCAGAAATTGGTTACAGGTTAAACCCGCCACCAAAGTGACTAGCCTCACGCGACGCATTCTTTTATTTAAATTTCGAATGCGGTACCAATAATTTATCTTTTTAAATTCCCCGCTGTCGTGACGGAGTTAGCGATTTTCCGTTTGGAAAATGTTCTTCCAATAATGAAAATCTTTTGTGCTTCGTCGTCCTTTCTGCTAACCTATATCATAATTTAGGTTAATTCACTATCAAATTACCATACAGTTTTCTCCAATTGTCTTTTTTCCCCCTCATAACTTTTAATAACTCTTATTGTTTTAATATAGGTATTTATATTATATTGTGAATATAAATTATGTTTAAATTATACTCCTTACTAATATTATCAATTTAGAAGTGAGTTTGTTTGTTTCTTTGTTACATTTTTGCATACACGTTGTCAAGGATACAGAAAAGGACTTAGGACATTTAATCCAAATAATATTATGTTTCCGACAGATTATCAAGTTGATCTTGTTAGGAATTGAACCTTTGCGTCCCTGAGTCTGAACATCTTTTACCAATCGAATAAGCGGGGTCGTGATTGTCCCTTATGAAGTTATAATAAAGTTTATTTCACATTAACGTCTTTGTGTTTAACTATAAGTAAACAAATAACATTCTTAAGAGATCCTTGTTGGCTTAACAGTAAATGCTTATGTGAAGTGATGCAGGGCCCGCATGCATATGTAGGTACCCTTATCTACCCTTCTGACATCTGTCTTCTATAAGTTTAAGAGTATTAAATTACCCGTACATATTTTGATGACTATGTTTAATTGTATTACCTACACAGTCCTCACAGCAGATTTCTGTGAACTTGATACTATTAAAATAACTAGAATTTACACTAGCCTGTGTCTCGCGTCTTTGATCGTATTAAAATTGGATAGCTCTTAAAATTCTTTACGAAAGGTCTGCTAAATTACAATAAGGTTTTGCTAAATTACAATACATAGTCATAGTATACATACATAGTCTGTCGATGCTATACTCTATGTTTGTATGTGGTATCTCACAAATTTGTATTTATACATATGTCTTTCTGAGTTAAAAATAGGTCACCTTGTGACTATTTCTGGGTAGGTATATCCATTCCATAGGTAGGTACTCAAGTACGTGACTTATTTAAGTAAGAAAGCGCCCAAGAACCTTAATTTCCTTTATACGAAGAGTTAAGACATCAAAGTCACCATTAGTCAAAGACGGCCTGGATATGTCAAAAGCATTTTGATCATCCATCTATGAATATAATTGGCCGTTAGCAGATCCTTTTGGATTTTAGTGGAAAAGTTTAGCTTTGATGTAGATATCGCCTTGTAATAAACACACAATTAGAAGGCACGAAGTTATCCTATTGTTAATTTACTTAACTATATGTTACGTACATATTTAGTTTAACTGTTGACCTCTACTTAATAATATGATGGACTGCTTTGAGTCCCATACATTTTTTCTATTCAGTTTCTAATAGATTAAATTACATTTTAAGTACAATTATAATACACTAGCTGTTACCCGCGAATTCGTCCGCGTTCTGGATGAAAGGTATCCTATGTCCTTTCTGGTGTCCCAGACAACGTGTATGCAAAATTTTGCAGCAAAATACTGCAAGTTCAGTAGTTTTTGCGTGAAAGAGTTACAAACATCCATACATACATCCATACAAACTTTCGCATTTACAATATTAGTACGGATTTTAAGTATAATCTCAATTTTAATGTAACTTCTTTGTGTAAAAAAATCTGGCTTTTATTCCACGTATATATTATAAGACAGACCAATAAGCCTATTTGCTTATTAGCAGCAGCATTTCATATGGTGATTTTCTCAAGGTTTTCTAATTCACATACGAGATCGAAAATAGTCCGAAAATAATATATTATATAGTCAACATATTTAAAGAACTACTGTACACTATATTATAGTGTACAATTTTTCTTTATGTACTGTCAAACTGACAATAATTTACTTGTGTGCAGCTTGTGTGTCGTCGTAGCTTATAGATGTTCGTAGAATTGCTACGGCATCAAGTCATTTCGTAGGCCTTGCTACGAAGAAAAGTCCTCGTAGTTTAGTAGAAAATAGTTTTTCCCTTGTTATTATGTAGATGTTACACATTTTTGTCTCTTTTTATCTTATCTATGTAGATTTATAAAAATTACAATAAAGTCTAAAATATACGACTTTTTTTTTATAAAATATACAATGAAAAATTTGTGACCCAGACTAAAAATTTTATAAGATTTATTAATTTAAATGTCCCATCGTTCATCCTATTTCACTGTGACATTATTTAAAAGCTAAGAAACTTCGCCGACGTCCATTAAATCCGTGGAAGTTCGCCGCAAAGTTCTGAAATCAGAAAAGGAAATAACATTCGTATCAATTACGCGAATCATGCATATTATTAAGATTTCTTTGTTTCAAACTTTCATGAATTTCAAAAGAGCGCTCATTTGTATTTGTTTTAGAATTTTTTTTCTGTAATATTATATTGCAATATTTGGTACTAGCTGGCGCCCGCGACTTCGTTCGCGTGATAAAAGTAGCCTATCCTGTGTCCCGCACGTCGAAATGTTTATCTACCAAGTTTCATGAAAATCAGTTAATTCGGTTATGAGTTATGGAAGAACATACGTACATACAATACCTACACTTACAGATTTATTATTAGTAACTATTGATTAACATTGTAGGTTGCCACATCTGTGGCGTCACTTTTGTTACAGGCGACGGTAGCCACCTACATCAAATGGACCTGTCTATCGGCCTTGACATGTAAAAAAGACAAAACTACACAACACCATTATTAATTCAAGTGAAACATACCATACTTCATGCTAAATGAGGAAACTATTCAAAAATAACAGCAGTTTCTGTTTACGCGCAATCGCATCTTCTAGTTACTTCAACAATCTGAAGTCCAACAGTATGTTTTCAATAATTAATTGGTGTTAGTCGACCGTCGTCGTCTGTTGTAGGAAGTTGCCTTCCGCCATGTTGACGCAACCTGTTAGACCAACTCTGGTGTTTGTTTATTTTACGTTATCTCCGTAACTCGGTTAGCTCTATCACGACAAGGCGAATTTTCTACGTGCTGTGGCACCCCTTTATCTGCTAGTAGACCGACCACAAACGCATTATAAAGCTGTCTCGGTAAAACTAATTATAAAAATAATTCTACTTATGTTCCCCAAGGGACTAAGCGTTAAATTAATTAAGTCCACCTCTCGGAACACTGTTTTCTAACCTAAGTTGTTGTTACTGAAGTGGGTTTTATTTTCCCTCTCTACGACTTAGTTAAACAGGCAAAAATAGCATGAAACTGGTCGCTAAAAATACCTTTGTAAAAGTTAAAAGTAGTGGGAGAAAAAAAGGTATTAATTAATAAATTAAAATGAACGATGGTTTATTTTGCTTCGCCCTCATTATCTCCTTCCCCAGGGTTCAATTTGTCTTGGTACCAAATGTTGTAACCAAAAATCTGTTTAAATATTAATGTAAATCTTTTCTCTTATTTATTTATTATTATTATTTTATTTAAACACAGTCACACAGCACTCAAACGATAATAATATAGGAATAAATACATATGTATACTTAAAAACTACTGCCAATATCGGACTTCATTATTTTACCATAAAAAAAGCAAACAACATAATATGAAATAGAAAAAATATGAAATAAGACAATATGAAATTCTGTGTGTGTGTGTGTGTGTGTGTGAACAAAAACAAAATAGTGAACCAAAATCTCCAAAATTGTTGTGGTTCAAAATACTTTTGATTGATCGTATAGTTCATCGTGCAAGTCGTCTTGTTCTCATTGCTTTTACAAATGTAAAACTATAATCAGTATTACTCAGTGACTATTTTTAAATATTATTTTTAAAATGGGCGGAGAGTGCTTAGCTAAAAACTCATATGAATTATAAAGAAATAAAATTTCACCGCTTCATAATATTATCTCGTAGATTAACCCTGTTTGTTATACAACGACACTTGCCTTAATTGCGATTGTCAAGTTTTACATACAGTCGATTCAATCTAAATGAAACGGGACATCATCACAAGCAAATAAACCCTCGACCCTCGTCAACGCCTACGTCCATTTGTGTTTTGAATTACGCATACTGGATTACGATGTAGCTTGTTTGTTGTTCTCACTCTTGTTCGTGGCTACTATCGTTTTTAGTGTTTAACATTAGCCACGTCACCAAGCGAAATCAATATGATTTCCGATAGACTTAAACTCCACGAAGATATTTACTCACTCTAACCGGCCGTTATACATTAAACCAATATAACCTTTGGATAAAAAGCAGCCGTGTAACGCAATGGTCGCTTTTATAATTTGCCGTAGCACGGCACGGCACGGCACGTTTTTACCGTCACGGTAAGATAGGAAAGCAAAATGTATGTAATTGTATGCAGACGCTTTTAATTTATCATCCACGGCAACGGCATGCCGTGGATGATACTTGATGCAAAATACTTGAGACGCCCACGGTATTACCGTGCCGTGCCACGGCAAATTATAAAAGCGACCAATGGATGAGGGCTGCGTATCCACTGTCTATTAATTATGCGCTTTGGTGATCTATAGGCGGAGACCTATGTTCAGAGATATATCGGTTTATTATTATTATTATTTTTAAGAATGTCAAGGCAGCGCTTGGCCGCGATCTCACTTGATGTAAGGTGCAGATGCGTCCGAAGGTGGACCACGCTTGCCTAGTAAATGCCCATTTATCCTACGTTTGAAGACCCCGAGGTTGCAATTTTGGGGAAACACAGACGCAGGCAATGAGTTCCACTCCTTAGCCGCCCTTATTATTATGTTATGCCTTCCTTATTATGTTTATAAATCGTGATTACTTCGCTAGGTATAATTTTTATTAATATAAAGTAAACGTATTCTTTATGTGACGCCTCCATTTATTGAAAGTTAAGTTGAAACATTCGGAGTTTATGGCGAAGCGTAAATACTGCATTGTTCACTCGTTAACATTTTACACAAGATTTTTTCCTACAAATTCCTGCAAACTATATTTTCAAAAAAAATACAGTATATTCTTAGTTACATTGCCATGTATAATAAAGTAATATTTCCGCTGCCATTTTGTCTTGAGGGCGAATGAAATTTTACGCAGATTTTTTGGCCACGAACCATAGTAGATATATCTACTGCGACGGGCATTACCTTGACTTTTATCAAATTATAACAACTCTTTAGGTAGACTTCTGCATGAATGTTGGTACTCATTTCGTTAGTGCCAGTTGCTGTGTGAGCCAAATAAAGGCATTGTGGTTCGTTAGACCTTAATGAGACTCTGACTCATTTGCGTAGTCGATTACAAACTTGACTGTGGCTGAATAACTGAAAGTTGTTAAAACTTCTCCATAATGAAATGAAAGCATCGATACAAGTCTGTTAATTTATCTAAAGAACCAAATTAAGGCAATATCAGAACGTCCATTTTGATTATGAAAGGAATCGTTTCGTATTAATTACTTATTAATCTATCAAAGGGCGTTTTATTCGCAGTATTTTGAAAATCCATCCCCTTTGTGTTTAGAAATGGTTTTGGCGTGTTCCACGGTGTACTGATCAAAGACTATCGGCTCTGCTACTGATATTCCTTTGCCTTAGTTCACAATTTGTGTGAAGTTGGATTCGAAAAGGGTTTGTCCGTTGTCGGAACTGTTTTTGATAACCACTATAATTGCTATGTATTTAAGCATTCAAGTGAAAGATTTGTAAACATTCTGTTGTGTGAATCTGTAAGTACCTAATATTTTCTTTATTATTTTTAATAGCTGATACAAAGATAATTAATTGGTCTCGCTGTGTTCGACTAGATAGAGCACTATACAAAAGCAATAGCTCCGAAAACGTGGCAACTTTTTATTGTAGTGTGTGTAAAAAACCGTCACTTTTTATCAATTTTTATCCCAGTTTTATTATATTTTTACACAGTTTCACTACGCAAACTGGTATTTCATTATGCCTAAAATTTAATAAAACATTCGGCACGTACACATCACAGACAGTTAGCAGTGTGACTGGCTCGGGTACGCCGAATTCGGCGTTTTATGCCGCATTTTACAAGTACGACGGAGTTATCTATTCGAGCGCAGCGAGACCAATCATTCATCTATGAGCCGATAATTCTCATAATAGCGTCGAAAAAGACGATTTTTTTAAACAGTCTATTTCTGCAATATTACCTACATATTATTTTACGTAGGGTAAACAAAACTAATTGTCTCAAAAAACAGCGCGAAAGTGTATTAGGTTAGGTAACAATAAGGTGATCGATACAAATGTATTCTTAATGTGTAAAAGAATAATGAATAATGTAAATCCGTTAATGAATTTGTCTTTACTAATTTATTCGAAAGCATTTCGTTAATAGAATTGTATCCAATTTGAATAATGAAGTTGACGTGGGGTTGGTGTTTGAGTAATATTTGGGACATGTAGGTATTAAAACCATGTCTCACAAACTGTTAATTGTCGAAAATGTATTAATTTTATTTATAAATTCAAAAGTTATAAGCATTATTTGAAACTCTATCGTCACGATTTCAATTACTTGCTGGATCAATCAAGAACTTCAATATTTGAGGACAAATCATCTAGTCTTTGGGTCTACATAATATTTCTGTGCTTTTCCTCCATACAAACTTAGAAAGATTATTACTCCGCTGTTTTATGTTTAATTTACAAAAATAAGTATGATTTCGATTTATCTTGTCGTTAACTAGTTTCGTTGCTGTAGAAACTAGTAAAAAAGTATTAATTTAAAAATATTATCCTTGAAGAATCCATATTTTAACACATATTTTAATGCAACTTTGAGGGTGAATAGTGTACAAAAACTCCAAAATACTTTAGCAGGCATTGATTAATTATTCAAGAGTTTAAATAATTTTACACGAAATAGATACCAGTAGTTTCGTCAAAAAAGTATTTTCCAAAGGGTCTGTTTATGTTTTTTTCAGTGTTCATTTTTGTTATAGATGCATTTCACTCGACTGCTCTTACCGCGCTTTGTGCTGTGTGAGACAGGACGCATTTTAGCCACACCCACCGATGAGTTCGAGCCGCCGACTAGTTTAACCTTAAGTCTGTTTTTTAAAGGTCAGTCAGTCAGACTGGCCGTCGTTAGTGTCGCTTGATGGTAGATCACTACCGCCGCCTATTAGCTCAAGAAATGTCACGTGCGTTGCAAGTGCGCCGATGACCTCAGTAGGATTAAGAAAAGGGATTAGGAAGTTATATCACGCCGCCAGAAAGACTGTCCAAATTACCATGAAACGCCGAGTGCTCTGTTACGATTAGTCAGATCCAGATCAGAGCCAGCTTTCAAAACTTTTTTCCACAATTGAGCCTGCCGGTAAGCTTAAATACATAGCGTTAAAGCAAGCACCTTAATTACTCGACGAATGGGCTCTTTATATTAGTATTTTTGGTATTTCTAATCGTTTGGGCAATAACTTACTATAAAAGCGACAATGACTACATGGATACCTAGATGGTATTAAAATTCTTTGGCTAACATCCTTTAAACACAAGTTCTAGAACTTAATAGAATTATTTATAACAAAATGAATCAGCTGAATTTTGGGAATTACCAGACGTTTAAACAAAACAAATGAACTCTTTTAACCTGTCATTGCTCTGAATACTGTTTTTGTGCATCTAAAAAAATCCAACATCCTTCTCAAAAAAATCCTTAGTATTAAATTCATGTCGAATCATGTACGTTCTGTTTCTACCTGCGACTGCTTCGCGGACGTGTTATATACTTACTTAATATGTTTTTTTTTACATCAAGGCCAAGGCATTGGCTTATAAAGCCAACTGTCTCGAACGTGCTCAGCCCGTTTCATACCAATTCGAATGGAATAACTCTGTTTTATTATCACATCGAAAGTAAATACATTTCATTGAATTCTCTGTTACAAGGTGAAGGCAGTACAGTTTGCAGAAAGCTTTGCAACGATATTGAAGCAATTTTTTACGTCTTTAAATTTGCATCTATGGCATGAGATAATTTGCTTGATCAATCCAGTTGGACGGTGACTCTCATTTGGCATAACAAATCTAGAATATGCTTAGCTATATTCTTTTTATATGTTAAAGAAAAGGATGCAAACTGTTTTGTGTCTGCTAGTGTATACAATATGTCGGCGAATATCTAATTACTGTGCGTGATATACAGTAATGGAATTATTGAGTTGTGCCACAAAATACAAAATAAATATATTTTTATTTCTATTTTTACAGACGTCGCGTGACGGCGTCTAAGGAGCACTTGGCAAACTGGCATCCCACCATGCATTAGATATCGCTCCAACGATATCGAAACGTAAGTAAATCTTTTTTTCTATCTAGTCTAGTACCTAAGAAAATAATCCTACATTGAAACTACTGTACTGACTGATGCGTGTAAATACGAAAAAAAGCAACCTTCGGTTCTGTGTGTTTTAGAGTGTTTTCCCCTTGGCAGTACGGTTGAACGCGAACGAAGGTGCGGGCGCCAGCTAGTTTAGTATAAAGCTAACTTTACATTAAAATGAACTTGCAAAGTACTTGAGAATACGCAAAACATGTTTTCTCAATTTAACAAATCTTATGAAATAATAACAACAGAATCACTGGCGCCTACATTTTGCGCCACAAAAGCGTGAACGCAATCTAGTAATTAGATTTCTTAGTCTTAAGAGCTCAGTCTATCGGTGCAAAACTACGAAATAGAGTCGAAAAAAACCGTGCGCGTGGGGAGCACCTCCGCTGACATCCTGCGTTATAATACTCGTAATTTATCAATAGAATCTTGCTCTACTTATTGCTTTTAATATTTTACTAGAATTTTTTAATTTCATGTTATTGAAAATACCCAATTTTCAACAATTCTAAATATATTATACATGGATTTGTTATGCTATAATAGTTAATCCAATAAATAGATACAGTCGGCGCGCTAGCTCCAAGAAATTTTAGAAATGTTAGAAATTTTAGAATGTTAGAAATGTTAGAAATTTTAGAAGTTTTAGAAATTTTAGAAAGAGACTTAGAAAGAGAAATTTTTTAATTTCATGTTATTGAAAATACTCAATTTTCAACATCTCTAAATATATTATACATGCATTGTTATGCTATAATAGTTAATCCAATAAATAGATACAGTCGGCGCGCTAGCTCCAAAAAATTTTAGAAATGTTAGAAATTTTAGAATGTTAGAAATGTAGAAATTTTAGAAGTTTTAGAAATTTTAGAAAGAGACATTTTTTAATTTCATGTTATTGAAAATACCCAATTTTCAACAATTCTAAATATATTATACATGGATTTGTTATGCTATAATAGTTAATCCAATAAATAGATACAGTCGGCGCGCTAGCTCCAAGAAATTTTAGAAATGTTAGAAATTTTAGAATGTTAGAAATGTTAGAAATTTTAGAAGTTTTAGAAATTTTAGAAAGAGACTTAGAAAGAGAAATTTTTTAATTTCATGTTATTGAAAATACTCAATTTTCAACATCTCTAAATATATTATACATGCATTGTTATGCTATAATAGTTAATCCAATAAATAGATACAGTCGGCGCGCTAGCTCCAAAAAATTTTAGAAATGTTAGAAATTTTAGAATGTTAGAAATGTAGAAATTTTAGAAGTTTTAGAAATTTTAGAAAGAGACATTTTTTAATTTCATGTTATTGAAAATACCCAATTTTCAACAATTCTAAATATATTATACATGGATTTGTTATGCTATAATAGTAATAGATACAGTCGGCGCGCTAGCTCCAAGAAATTTTAGAAATGTTAGAAATTTTAGAATGTTAGAAATGTAGAAATTTTAGAAGTTTTAGAAATTTTAGAAAGAGACTTAGAAAGAGAATTTTTTTAATTTCATGTTATTGAAAATACCCAATTTTCAACATTTCTAAATATATTATACATGCATTGTTATGCTATAATAGTTAATCCAATAAATAGATACAGTCGGCGCGCTAGCTCCAAGAAATTTTAGAAATTTTAGAATGTTAGAAATGTAGAAATTTTAGAAGTTTTAGAAATTTTAGATATTTTAGAAATTTTAGAAACAGACTTGTTTTTTAGAATTAGTTTTAGTTAATTTAGAATATAGAAAAGTTGCTAGCAGATTATCGATATTATTATTGTGAATAAGGTTGTGTTCATTTCATTATTAGAAATTGAGATGATATTACATGATTGAAGACTTTTTTTGAGCGGAAGCCTGTGCCAGGAGCCTTCACTCTTCCATAAAAGCTAGTAATAATATATATACCTAATTTTTTTTATAATGATTATAACATATAATATAATATAATATAATATAATATAATATAATATAATATAATATAATATAATATAATATAATATAATATAATATAATATAATATAATATAATATAATATAATATAATATAATATAATATAATATAATATAATATAATATAATATAATATAATATAATATAATATAATATAATATAATATAATATAATATAATATAATATAATATAATATAATATAATATAATATAATATAATATAATATAATATAATATAATATAATATAATATAATATAATATAATATAATATAATATAATATAATATAATATAATATAATATAATATAATATAATATAATATAATATAATATAATATAATATAATATAGTATAATATAATATAATACAATATAACATATACGAATATAATATATAATGCTTATGATATTTGACTTGCATTTCCTTTTTTTAGACAAGCATATCTTTTTCCATTATGACCCAATAATAATATATATAACAAAAACAAAAACTACCAAAAAGTTCGAAAATAATGTTGAAAATAAATAAAGTAAAGCAACTTTCGATATGCTAACAGAAGCGCAAAATCTCTGAGAGTGAGCGAGACAAAGATATTTGTTCGATCGCAAAAAACATGTAAAAATTTAACACGGAGCACACGTCTGAACGCAACGACCGTTCACCGGTCACTGAGGAGTTTGATTGCCGATATTTTCTTATCAATAAAATAATTACTTTTCTTAATTTTTATAAAGAAACCATAGCTTTTTATTGTACCTAAACACTTGTCCTTTATGATAATAAATGTTAATTTCTAATTGTTGTTACGTAACTATGTTAAAAATGAAAAAAAAAATTAGTGAAAAATTTGATAAAAGACAATATTTAACGTTCTTACTTAAGAACATGAATTAGTTTTGCAAAAAAATAATCAGATCAATTTAAGGACGACCACATAAGAAAACTTCACATCTGAATAGATTTTCTAATTTATCATTAGTTGTTATGTCATTGGTCCGTGAACATAGCTCAACATACTGCAGGGCTTGGCAGAGCTGTGTTTAACTCCATTTTTACCTAATATATACCCTATAAACAAACGCTTAAAAAATACTTAACTATTAACCATATTATAAATTTTTCTTGGTTATAAAAATATTTCTAAGTTTTTCCTAAATCAGTTTGAAAACAATGTTATAAGCAGCGCCAAAAATTCGATGAGAGTCAATTTTTAACGGTCCGCAGCCTTAAACAAGAGTTTTCCATTTCCAAGGCATCTCGTGGTGTGTTTGGTAACCGTCATTGTAATTATTCAAACATAAAGCAGACGAAGTTTCCATGTTTGAAAGCCTCTTCAAGGGAACTCGACAAAGGATATTTACGAGACATATAATGTTAATCAAAATTTCACACAAATGCTTTCCATTATTGTAATAATTATATCTGGAAGCGTTTAAAATGAATCTGATACTTACTCGTACAAATAGGCGTACGAGTGTGAGACGTTTCAGAGAAATCTCGTACATGAAAGGTGCGACCGGTAATGTTTTCAATGAAAAAGTTAAGCGTGGTTAGCGTCCTGCCCCCGGCTTCGCTCGAATGCAATTTTCTTCTGCAAATTATATACATAAACCTTCCTCGTTTATCTCTTTTTTCATTAGTGAAAACCGTATCTAATGCGTTGAGTGATTTAAAAGAAGTTAACGGAGAAACAGAGGCATCGGCCGCATCTGTCTGAATGTATACATTGCTTCGTGGCTCGCTCGCCTTACAAAAACCTTCAAAAACTCTCAAATTTAACTTAGATTAAACCTATCGTCCAGTCGACGTGATACCGAGATTTGTTGCAAAGAAATCCTTAGTAAGAACTAGTCACCGGCATAGCCCCTAGAATTAACAAGCTATGTCATAGCTCACAGAACCGATAATCGCTAGCATCTTAAAGCCACAGGGTCATTACAGACCCCATACACATCTGTGTCCAGTTGTGAACGTAATCATCTTTTATTCTGTACAAAGTGTTCATTTAATGTATCATCTCTAAAGCCTTAATGGTTAGAAAATCGGAGGCACGAAAGTAACCTTTTCAACTCATTTGAAAACCAATTTGCGTGCGAGTCAATCGCGTGTTTAACATTCGCACAATCATGTCACGCATGTGTTTGAGATAGCTCTCATTACTTTAAAAAAAAAAACAAATGCTTAATAGTTATTATCGTCTTATCGTCATACTTGGAAGGAATCGCAGCTAACATTAATGTCTCAAATAGTGTGAAGAGTTTTGTGTATAGAGTTCGCTTACCAGTTTTCATAAGTTTGTCAGCTCTTGTCATAAGTACGGCCAGCTCTTTTTGAGGAACCCAAAGCGTTGACCTACAGACTAGACAATCTTTCTTCAAAAGAAGATGTTTCTGACAAAGATCTTAACATCAATTATATAAAACAAAATCATCTATATATTTGACTAATTAACAGACGACTAGATCCCCTAGAAGGTAATCTTACACTTACTAAGAAAGCACTTATACAAGAAGCTTACATAAGTGCTTCCGTTACCGCCCCAGTGAACTGGCAGCATTATACAAAATGTAGATATAGGTAGGTATGTATTAACTACTAGCTGTTGAACGCGACTTCTTCCACGTTACTTTATTTATTAAATATAACCTAACTAGCTGTTGCCCGCCCCTAGCTATCCATTTGTGAAAACAGTATGAAAAGTTTATCGCGAACAGACATACAGACAGACGCGGCGGAGGACTTTGTTTTATAATATGTAGTGATATGTAAGGATGTTACTCGCTAATAATGTAGCTTTGTATAAGTATGTGAAAGATTTATTAATATAAATTCGGTCCCGCAGTTTTGAGTTTATTCCTTACAAACAAAATTTTTTTTTTCTCTTTATAATATTAATATAGATTTATTTTATAAATTAAAATAAATTTGTGCTTTGTCTGCAAGTCAAAATTGAACACCAATTTCTGTAAAACTTAATTCTCTCGTGAAACAAATGAAATGTGATGAATATTTTTTAGCGTTTCTGTAAATGGAAAACACAATTTTTTATGATATTAATATACCGTGGAAAATGTGCAGATTAATTTTGCATGTTTGCAAATGAAAAAGTTATAAATAAAATTCCGGATTTATTGACACTGGAACCGTGAGTATTCAAGGTGGTTAAGTTATGCATTTCAAAATATTTTACAATTTGGCTTCACACACACTAATTCTATTAGTAATGAGTTTTCGGGCTTCTTTTTTATTTTATTTTTTATTTATTTGTTATGTATTATTATTTCTTTTAATTATAATTTAAAGAAACATGTATTAAAATCCTTTTAACTTTTAAAACATTGAGAATATAAAACTAAGTAAGCATATTTTTAATTTAATATCTTACTATTTCTAATTACTTTTTGAAGTTATAGTAAACTAGCTTTTTTCCGAGATTTTCTCCGCGTATCTTAATATAACCTATGTATTTTACTTTGACGATCTGATCTGATCTCTGATCAAATTTTATATAAGTTATAAATTATTTTAGAAATAGAAAACCGTTGATACACTGATTGGAAATGCAAACATAAAACAAGGAATGATAGAGTATTTGAAATTTAAGTTAATACGCCCCTAAAAGAATCAAGTGGCCGGTAGCCAAAAGCGATCTTTGGGTGTACTTTATAAAATTGTCTATATTCAAATGCGAAGTTTTATAGAAGAGGAGACAGGATACGGAGATCGTATAAATCGCTCGCGGGCAACGTACGTACTTCCGACACAGGAAGCACTTGGATTTATTCTCAACAGCCAATCCCGTTCGATATTCAGTTTTGAAGCCGCGCTTTTCGTCCGCTTTAATTACGTGCCCGCCAACTGAATTGAATATTTGTTGGGTAAATACAAATTTGACGCAGAACGTGCGGGTAATTTTATTTTCCGAGGTGCAAATGCGGTGCCCGTATTGTATATATTGTATTTTTCTACATGTTATTGTTTATTTTATTGTTTAAATCGTTTTTATATTAATCCGTGTTATTCTTTCCAATCGGATTCGATATTGTTGATAGTAATTTATTTTTAATACTCCGTTCAAACCCGTATTTGTAGGTTATTTTTCTACATTTTATTGTTTTTTCTTTATTGTTTAAATCGTTTATATATTGTTTCAAATATAAATTCGATATTGTTGAGAATATTTATTTTTAAAATGCCGTTTGAAATAACAAAAAAATATTTTGCGTTATATTTATAACCCAAACTATAAACTTATAATATATCCTTTGTCCTAACTGACGATAACGCACAGCCATAGATAAATGATTGGTCTCGCTGCGCTCGACTAGATACCGCCGTCGTACTTGTAAAATGCGGCATAAAATAGTACGCCGAATTCGGCGTACCCGAGCAAGTCACACTGCAAACTGTCTGTGATGTGTACGCGCTGAATGTTTTATTATTTTAGACATAATAAAATACCAGTTTGCGTAGTCAAACTGTGTAAAAATATAATAAAACTGGGTAAAAAGTGATATAAAGTGACGATTTTTTACACACACTACAATAAAAAGTCGCCACATTTTTGGAGCTATTGCTTTTATATAGCGCTGTATCTAGTCGAGCGCAGTGAGACCAATCTATTTTCTTTGCGCTCTGTATAGGAAGCAGAAACTTGGAATGGAAGTTTTTTTATAACGTAAGCACGGGGCGGGTTCGCTACTCGCTAGCGACCGAGTTGAAACTCAAAATTTTCGTCTGCGTACGCGCTTTAAGCTGAATGGACGCGTAGTCGCGTACGCATAGCTTTATAAAAAAATGTGTTTTCTATAGACAAAAGTTAAATTTAGTTGATTCTATGTAGTAACTCCCTTACATGTCTTATTATTTTATATTAATAGTAAAAATACGCGTCTGATAAAAGCGGAACTGTAGGTACAAGTGTAACAACCAAAATCGTCCAGCGAAACGCGTATAGAGCTTAGTAAGTGTTGTACCAGAAGACTCCATCATTACCTAATTGACTTTGATTCTTATTCGGAATTAATATTGAAAACTCATTCTTCGTTATAAAGCTTTTTTTAGCTTTAATCCTCTTTATAAAATGTTACTTAAAAATTATGACGTATGCCAAAAATGGCATATATAACAATTCTACCCTTAACTTTCCATGTTGATTTAACGTTTGTATTCGTTTACCAAAAGCATCCTACACTGGTGCGGCTGCGGTTTTCTCTCGTCAAGCACAAAACCAGCATTCGGTTTCTGCAAATGACATCACGCTCGTTCGTTTCGCAAAATACAATTATCTGAAAATTACCAATCATTTACCCCATAAAATTATTTGGAATAAATTCATTTGGATTTACTTTGTTGATAGCGAAATAATATTTAACAAATATTACAAACATTCATTCCAACTTTAGAAGCAATCTGAGAATAGAAAACTGAACACAAAAAACTGATTAACACATAACAACAAAATTAATCTAGTTTTTATTTACGATTATATGTAGAATACAGTTTTTCGTGGTTTTTAAGAGATTTGCGAAAATATGTCTTTACTAGCTGGTGCCCGCGACTTCGTCCGCGTTCTGGATGAAAGGTACCCTATGTCCTTTCTGGTGTCCCAGACAACGTGTATGCAAAATTTCATGGTGATCGGTTCAGTAGTTTTTGCATGAAAGAGTTACAAACATCCATACATACATCCATACAAACTTTCGCATTTATAATATTAGTACGGAAGTACGGATTTTAATGTTTTTAAAAGTGTAAACTATTTTGATACGCAAGCGATATCAATACTAATAATAAATCTGTAAGTGTAGGTATTCTATATATGTATGTTGTATGTTCCTCCATAATTCTTAAACGAATTAACTGATTTTCATGAAACTTGGTAGATAAACATTTAGACGTACGGGAAACAGGATAGGCTACTTTTTTCACGCGGACGAATTCGCGGATGCCAGCTAGTTTCAATACAGCTTCGACTGAAATGAAGTTGAAGCCTTAATAATGATCACTTTCTTATGTCATATCAATGAATTCGTTATGCAAGATTATGCATCCGTTGCACTCGAAGTCTCGAGTGTTTTTTTACACAACATAAAGTGAGCTATTGTAACAGTAGCTTAGTTCGTTAGCACTTGAACTACTTGAAGTTGTCGAGTAGTTTAAAGACGGTTTTTACAAAAACATACATCTATTTTGAAAAAACTCATTAACTCATTTAAGTGTGGTAACATTCGTACGTAAGAATACACGTGTATGTCATGTCACTTGACGATTAAAAAAAATAGTAATTGCTAATATGTAAAATTCAATATAACAATTCAATCAATATTTTTTCCCGAAGATCATCTTACTACAAATAACGAAGACAATGAAATCCACACATAAGCAAATAAAAGTATTTTTTTTTTAGTTAGTTTTTTTGCCCGGACTAATTTGTGAAAACGTTAAACCGATTTTGACAAAACTTTCCCCCTTAGTTTGACGATGTTACTCTGATGACGGTGCACTTGTTGGTCAGTGTTAGATAATTTCTAAAAATATCTAGATTATAAATACACATAATTAACCAATATATAGAAACACCATACTAATATTATAAATGTTAAACTAACTGTCTGTCTGTTACCCTATCACGCCTACTACACTTACAATTATGAAATTTTGTACAGGGATACAGGAAAGAACATAGGAAGGTACTACCTTTCATCCAGAAAAAAGTACTGCTCCCGAGGGATCATCTACAATAAAATAATAAACTAACGTCTAGCCAAAGTTTTATAGCAACAAGAGGTCAATCAGGTTATATTGCTGAAATATATATTTTTTAATTTTTCAACGCGGCTGAAGTCGCGGGCACCAGCTAGTGTTATAAAATAATAAAAGCATATAAGTAAGTAATATAGAACTTGAGCACAAGGCAAGTTAATACTCGGAGTTAAGAATGTAAATATAGGTAACGTTGATTAATATCCATAATTAGGATTCGCGTAGTGTGTACGAAACATTTACATACGTAAGTGCTTCGTCAAAGTTTTGACGTTACATTTGCATTTTAAGATGTATTCGGTCGTCAATTTGAAATCTCACGTACCTACCTATTGTACGTAATGAAACAATAATTTTGACTAATAATTTAAGTAAGATACCTGCAAAAATTCAGTCGGCTAAGTTTTCAGTCGTAAATTCAATATCAACAATTGTATATCGACGCACCATTTTTTTATAATTTAAATATTATTTTGTATTAATTTACATAAGTTGGTCTACATTTAATAAGACATAAAGACAGTTATTTTATGAAATATTAGATTAATGGTTAATGTACATGAACTTTCTAATCATACTAATATTATAAATGCGACAGTTTGTGAGAATGTATGTTTGTTACTCTTATCACCTAAACAATATTGATAGAATATTGAATCCAAATCGGATGAAATTGTTCACACACTACACAATTCATTTATTACATGGATTTGCATATATTATTCTTTTTATTCTGGAAGAAATGTTTGATTCAGGAGGGATCGTCTAAAAATATAAATAAAATGGGTGCCACCGTGGTCACAGCGGTAAAGATGTCAATCTCAGGTGTTAACATTTTTGATTTTTGATAAAGTATCTTAACTTCTTGAAGCAAGTGTGCCGCAAAACACAGTAGATATGCATATATACAGTATGAGATGGTAATAAGATAATATGTTAAGAGCATCAGTAAACAGTCAGAAAGAGCAGGGTTTTAAAATTAATAACTGCACCCGAATTGTGACAATTGAGTTAATGTACAAAATTAAAAGCGGGTTGGATCGCTGGGGAAATCATACGAGTGTACAGCATTGTACTGTACTTAACTTACGGAGTGACCGCATTCATTTTGTATTTGAAGGTCTATTTTAATTGTGAAGCTAATGGAAAAAATATATACTAACGTATTTGCTGATTGCAAAGCGAATTTGAAAGCAAAAATTTAG
Organism: Synanthedon tipuliformis; assembly: GCA_947623395.1. Classification (NCBI taxonomy): domain Eukaryota; kingdom Metazoa; phylum Arthropoda; class Insecta; order Lepidoptera; family Sesiidae; genus Synanthedon; species Synanthedon tipuliformis. The sequence continues at coordinate 3,629,985 of OX392428.1, read as the reverse complement.
AAACAACGATTATGTCCCGTTGGAGTGATAATGGTTTAGAATTCAGGTACTGCTAAGCTGCTAAGCTTTCATGAATGACTTTTTTATGCTATTGAAAACTTATGCCTTCTATTGAAATAACATCGTTTAGGTCAAACTATAGGACACCTTAGTGGTGAGGATTCTTAGTTTAGTTAATTAATTAAGTTAAATGATAAACAACACATTAATTATGCCCTAATATCTTGAATAACTCCTGAATGTATTTTAACTGCGGTAACAGCCAAACGTATTATCCAATTTGTTGATAGTGTATTTAATTATATACTCGTAATGCAATTATTTAGTAAAATAAATTGTATACATAATGTTTGTATATTACATCAATAATATAATTTTGTAAACAAGCTTGGAGGGTATTCTAAAAATGTCCCACGGCAGGTGTCTGCAATTACCTTTTAGCAAATTCTTCGTACGCTTTTCGTAAACAAAATTGTGGCGTATTCAGCCTTAACCCGGCACAATAAAACTTTAAATCCTCCGCTCGGCGTTATGGAGCATCAAATTTAAACTTGTTTCACTCCATATTATGCAAAAGCCTCTAAAAGAGACTGTTGCGACGGTTTTGTGTCAAAAACTTAATTAAAAAACTGTGGCAACGTATCATAAAATGCAGTACTAGGTTTTACTACTGTATTGAGGCTCATGAGAGTGTTGTAAAGTTCATTGTTAGTGTAGGAACCAACGTCAAAAGTTTGATTATTTAATCAACTTTAAATTATTTAGTCCTAATTTGAGTTCAACGGTTGATTATAATCAAATACTGACTTTCTACATCCTTTTCTATCTAGTTTAATGCTGAATTCGCTTATGAAGAGTTGTTGCATAGTTTCTGTATACAAAAAGAAGCACTTTGTTCTCATAACATACCGATAATAAATTGCACTTTATTTTAACCTCTCGTAATTAAATTTGTGAGTACTTGAACATACAATACAATTAGCATTTCGAACCTCTCATTTCGTATATTGCAAATAATTATGTGCCCAATCGAAAATGTTTAGTGTGGTTTAAAACAAATTTGACAATAGACAATAAAAACCTAAGAAGCTTGGTGTTTACCAATTCAATCACAAAGGCACTGTCATAATCTCTTCTGTCACCTGACAAGGATATTAACAGCGAATAGAGACGCGTATTAAAAATAATATCAATAATCGCTTAATTTATAACATACGCCGCTTTTTATAATTCAGCACTTTTATCGTTCTGTCTCTGGGAATTGAATCTTACTTAAATTATGATTCTTAATAACAGACATTTAAGGTGAGATCTATAAGATAGGTGTAGGTTACACATGTTATACTTAAGACCTATGTCTAAGTATAATATGTGTGAGTCTATTGATAACCTTTGACACAAGATTTGGTGTCTGGTCAAGATACCAAATCTGATCAAATCTGACCAAATCAGATAAGATAAGTTTCCCAACTGCCAGAGCCCATTCAGTCTTTTATAAAATTTATTCCCTGTACCTGTTTATTTTCTATTTGATCAACATCATAATAAAAAGAGGTCTGCATGTATTAAAAACATGAACGTTATACAATATTGCTACTTTATCTTTAATATTGTTCATGTTCAATCATTACTATTAGTTAGTTATAATACATTCGAAACATTAATATTGTGAAACATTATTACATACATAATACAATTATTCAAACATCATTACCAAGCGACATTGATTTAACCTCATCTCTATTCAAATTATGTTAAATTGACAACTTTACCCATCCCGTGGGAGGAGATTGATTATACACCGTGGTTATGTAGATACAATTGTAGGATTAGTAGAGATTCCTCTGAGAACATCTTTGTAATTATAGTTGCTAATACTGGACGACTTAATTTTAAAATTCTGCTTTATATTCTCATAATCTGTTGTTATACTGTGTCTCTTAGCACCTTATTATTATTATCTTCTAAATCTTATCGTGTTAAATTTTTCTTTGCTAGCTTCTTAGGGTGGAACATAAGTTTCTTAGGCTTCATCCAATATGTAATAAGATTTTGAATTGTTTGCTTATACTAAAATTTTTCTTACTTTTAAGATATCCAGATATCCAAAATAGTTAAATAGTTCTTTCTGCTGATCTCTTACCTCGCTTTCTAAGCTCGTCTAGTTGAGTAGTTATTTCTTATATCTAATTAATTAATTAATGATAATTGGTTAATAATTAATTACTTAATTAATAATAATAGTTTTTAATTCATGCTGAGTTTTAAGTGGGGTATACAATATTATAAAAGATTGTTTAAATGTGAATAAGTGTATGGATTGTTGTATACTGTGTTGGCTTCCTAATAAAGAAAATAAATATCATCGGTGTATTTTTTTCAATATATTTTAACTATAATATAATAACTATTTTCATAATGTTCCTCTAAAAGGTCATACCCAAATCTCTGCTTATAAATTAAATGGTTTCTCTAATTAATGTAATTTTTGGACAAAACCGTCATCAAAATTATAACGTCTCACAGGGACAGTGTTTCACAATATTGTCCCACAGCCTATTACATAAGATCAATATGAAACCCTTTTGATTATTAATGTTGGTACAGTTGAATTGGTCCAAGTAACAGAGTAGAATTCAATTAATGTCTCATCTATAATTTAGCTGTTTTCAAATCAATCCGTACTTTAAAGGGATTCAATATTCATTTGAGATTTGATAATTAACGTTTGTTATCGCGTTTTTTGTCATTTAAAAATGTGCTTTTAATTGCCCATAATTTTTTAGATACCCTGTTGATAGTGTAATTATGTTCAAAATCTCGAATTGTTAAAATTTATAGGTGTTTAATTAATTAAGATTGTATCAGATAATAATTTAGGTTGATCCTTCAAAGTCATTTATAAATAACGTACCATTCTGCCAAATTCTAAGAATTGAGAATATACAATATAAAATAATTGACTGGCTTCTTGGAAGTGATTGTTGTGTTGAAATCTTTCATGGAATATTTTTTAGATTAATACCTAAAGTTCTAACTAGGACATTTTGTACTTATTTTTTATTTTTAATTTGTTTTAATCACAAAATAGTGGAGTAATTAAAAAAAAAATATCATTAAATTATTTATTTATTGTAAAAAAAGCATTTCATGATCTATGCAAAAAAATTTTTTTGCAAATTATTTCTATGCAAAAAAGAACTGAATCCGCTCAGGCGTAAAGCTCACAGTTGAGTGGCAAATATCCAAACATTTTCAGCAAAAGTTCAGCTTGAAGTGGAACTTGAATAGAATTGGATTAAACTTGATACGGAGAAAGATTACAAGTGCTCGATTAAATCTAAGATACTTATTTTCATAGGATTGAATTTAGTTCTATTATTCATTGAAAGATGGCGCAATAAGAATAATTGCAAACAGTTTTTGTTTATCACACTGTGATAATGGATTGAATTTAGTTCTATTATTCATTGAAAGATGGCGCAATAGGAATCGTTGCAAACAGTTTTTTGTTTATCACACTGTGTTCCGCAGTCATATAGAGCAGCTCGTCTGGCCATGTACTGTTGTGTCGGTGAGTTGAGTACGGAATGCCTTGATCCTACTAATGTCCGCACAGCAGTGCGTCTCTATATTTTTTATGGCGGTACTTGTTAATAAACGGTAGGTACTTACCATCAAGTAGGCTGTCAGCCTGTCTATCGAACTCTGTATCTCTCTCTCAGTGGCTTTTCAGTCTTGAAGGTAAGCCGTCAACTTCCTGAACCGGCCTCTGTCAAGAGCCAACTGGAACTGTAGCTCGACCATGACTTTCTCCTTTGTCCAGAGCATCTCTTCCTTTCTATCTTATTATGGTTTCACAATAAATATTTGAATTGAATTGAATTGAATTGTATCTTACCCTTCATAATTAACCGGAGCAGACATCTGTCGTGCCCAAGCACATTGACAAGATAATCTTGTATAGAATATAAAATACTATTGGTCACTTTTATAATTTGCCGTGGCACGGCACGGTACGATAATACCGTGGGCGTCTCAAGTATTTTCGTGGCCGTCGACGCCGTGCCGTGCCGTAGGTCGCTTTTATAATTCCTCGTAAAATCATTATACTTGTACCACTTACGCAAAACTGGCGCCACCCCTCGCCCGCGCCGCCCGACTACGCACGCACACAACTACAAATTCCTTGTACGTACACACTACACTCTCAACTCTGCCGCGACGATATGATGGGTAGCGCAGTGTGCTACGGCGACGGCACGGTAGACCACGGCATGCGTTGCCGTGGATAATAAATTAAAAGCGTCTGCATATAATTACATACATTTTGCTTTCCTGTCTTACCGTGACGGTAAAAAGGTGCCGTGCCGTGCCGTGCCGTGCTACGGCAAATTATAAAAGCGACCATCGAATGGTATTAAAAATAACATTTACAAATGGTTGTTAATTCGAACTTAAAACCTTAACCCTTACTCACATTACTGACAAGGCTAACAATATATTTAGGTACAGATCAACATATTCACACTCGATATGTATTTGTATGTACTAACTGTACTTACGCGTATGTTTATTTAAACATGCTTTTAACAATCATTAGCAATTCCTCTGTATTTGTGTTGTAATACATTTGAATATTTAAGGCAGGTACGTTTGCGAATGTGTAATGTGTAACACTCGCTTTTATTCATGACTTTGTTCGCTTTGCTTGCTTTTCTTTTCCGTCTCATTTTTAATCCCCGACGCCCGACGCCAAAATAGGGTATTATAAGTTTGACGTGTTCCCCTGTGTGCCTGTCTATCTGTGGAATCTTAGCTCCCAAACGGATGGACGTTTTTTTTGTTTTGACTTAATCGGGATGCCCTTTACTCCATAGCTTAAGCTTAAATCATTAAGATCTTAAGCTTAATTCATTAAGGCGTTTGAAGACCATCAGCCCATTTCCTAGTTAACGAAGGATTTCACTAACATATATAGGTACCATTTTAAAGTTATTATTAAATCTTTACATAGTATAAAACAAAGTCGCTTTTTCTGTCCCTATGTCCCTTTGTATGCTTAGATCTTTAAAACTACGCAACGGATTTTAATGCGGTTTTCACTAATGGGTAGAGTGGTTCTCGAGGAAGGTTTATAAGTACATAATTTACTAAGTTACGCGGGCGAAGTCGCGGGCAGCAGCTAGTATTTAATAAAAACGGAAAACCACCGCTACGTGTGGATTTATTGTCAGAGACAATGCTTTTGTCATTCGAACTCAGTTGCGCCTCAGTAGGCGAATATATAACCTGACTTTTATTTTCTCAATATACAGCCGAGTTTTCATTGCGAAATTCGGTCTATTAATTTTTAAAATATTTTATATTTTCATGAACGTTTTCACAGCTATTTTTCAATGTAAATAACAGAATAACCCCTAAAAGGAGCATAATAATATGTATGGGTGGAACCCACATACCACTCTTTTTTAAGCACAAAGCAGTGGGACATATAGACACCGGAAAGCGAATAGGTTTTATGTTTATGTGAAGATAAATAATATAGGTATTTAAATAATAATAATATCGATATAACTACACGAATACAGAGTTAAATTGGCACCTGCATTCCTAGCTGGTGCCCGCGACTTCGTCCGCGTTCTGGGTGAAAGGTACCCAAAGAAAGGGATTGCTCGGAGACACCCAGGCCCAGGCAATACCCACGCGAAGGGGGGGCAGGCGCACACAGCTAGCCAATCATGTGCGCAAAGTCCCCCTAGGCCATCTACAGAAGACGGGCTTGATATGCCCGCCTTCTCCGCCTTGAAAGGTACCCTATGTACTTTGTGTTCCAGACAACGTGTATGCAAAATTTCATGGAGATCGGTTCAGTAGTTTTTGCGTGAAAGAGTTACAAACATCCATACAAACTTTCGCATTTATAATATTAGTACGGATTTATAAATAATATATTTATAATAATAATAATAATAGTATCGATACAACTACACGAAAACAGTTAATTACATCTCTAGTTGGTGGGGCAGCGCCCTCAATGGACGCCGTGAGGGTGCGGAAGCGGAGCGGGGCGCGGAAGTGACGAAATCTCCCGCCTCGTTGCCATGCCAACCGCCATGTTTACCGCGCCATATCGATCTGAGCGGTTGCACGTTATATGCAAGACGAGCGGAGATTCGATTCCTGCTGAAGCGACAAAACGATCTACAGATTTGTTGCTCGATTTCACCAAATATTTAGAGCTATTTAAAGTCAATTCTGAGGACTAAATTTGCACTTTTCTCATAGTAATATAAACCCAAAAATTGGTACAAAGAAAACTACGGAAAAATTATTTACGGTGCAGCACTACACAATCCAAACATCGCCATTCACTACGTGGTATTCTGCTGGGTTCTGGACACTATATGAAGTAATAGACCACCACGCCAACCTACTGTGACTAGATTTTACTTCACGTTCAAGTTTTCAAAAATTTCTAGTTTTCTCGGATATCCCAGGTTTCCTCTCATGATTTCCTTCGCAGGAATTAATTCACACATTGAATGAATGTATTAAATTTAACTATTTCCCTCCTATGTGGTAATTAAAGAAAAATTGTACATATAAATGAGAACAGAAACGAACACATCAATTCATCTGCTAAGAACACCTCCCATGTCTAGAACAATCCCTTTAATGTGACCACTAGACTGTGTTGAGTATACAAACGAATCATTCGGTTTATTTATTGAAAATCATGTCCTGTGAAAAGTTACTAATGAATAACTCTGATTAAATAATGAATTGCGTTTCAGAATAAATTAACCTACAGTATTCGCAATAAAACATAATCGAAACTCAGATCAAAAACATCGAAACAATTTCATTTTGTTTGTCCTCGCTCTCAGCAATTTGTATTCTTATATTAAAATTCGATTGAGTACAATTTCGGCCGATTGTTAAAGGAATAAATTACGTTTGACGTAAACGTAACTCGATTTGTGTTTGCTTATTCGATTCATTTAAAAAAATATATAAGTCTTATTGAAAATTTTATCGACAACATGCGAAATATTGGAAAAAATTATACATTATTGTCAATCTCAACAAAAGAAAAGACTGATTCACATTATTCTTGACTTTCTCCAAATTGACTTGTTCGTAGTTCGATGACCGAGGCTCAGCTTCTAAACTCGGTGTTAAAAATACTTCATATAAAATGTTTAGAATTTTTAAACTCACTTATAAAAGCCTTTTGACTCACTTATAAAAGCCTCTTGTGTCTGACACGAAGATAATTATGACAACGATTAGTCCTACATTTAATAATTGGTTGGTAAGGTCATTTGTTTAGCCTTAATTTTTATTGATTATTGTGGTAAAATACCAGAAATATTTTTTTATTTATTTATGCCAATACACCTACCACTCTGCAGTGGTTTCAAGGTTTTAATGATTATTATTGTTTAATTAAGTTTCCTAATAATAACGTAATATAAAAAGAGTACTTACCTAACATTAATATTACGTCTAACAGCTTTCCGCATTGTTTACCTTCTGAATACCCGATTCTCGAATTGATGCTCGACCGAAACGGTGTAAATCACATTGTTTAAAAAAAATTCAGGAAAAAATATGGTCGATCAGTACTCTGTACCATTGTACAGCAGCACCAAATTCTAAAGAGCAAGTGTACTTAGTTCGTTACTCTACTACATAGGGCACACTGAAATGATCGGTAATAGAATATTTCGGATTGAGTTACAATAAAACCTTTTTTAGAATTTGAAAACTGGCCTCTTAGAATCTTAATGACATTCAAACAATTAATTTTTTTTTATTAAAAACAAAAACTATGTTTGTTTTTGTACAGGCCTGACCTGAGCCCAAGCGATTTCTTTACATTCCCTAGAATGAAAGATTTATTACGCGGTCAACGGTTTGAAGACCCCGAAGCAGCTGTGGAAGCGTAAAAATCAGCCATTTTGTCAACATCAACTTTAAACTGGAATTACTGTTTTAATGATTGGTTTGCACGAATGGTAAAGTGTATTAAGTTGAACGGAGAATACTTCGAAAAACAATAAAATACAATTTAGCTGTACCGTGCATGTGGTTTTTCTTATTCCCGATCATTTCAGTGTGCCCCTCGTAGCTACATGAGGTCTCTAACCCATGTCAGAGGAACCCTCTAGCCGGTAAAAAACAGTGTAAATCGTGCTTAATGTTGCCATATTTATCAAATTAATTTCTCAAATCATAATAAAACATAAACAGTTCCCAAAATACCATACGTTATCACATTTACCATAGTCTTTGGGTAAAAGACTTCTTCGTTGGTATTAAAAGCACAATTTATGGAATGACAAGGCAAAACTGTAACGGCGTCCTTGAAATAGCTGAAGATCTTTGTTTAATGGCGCAGTTATAATTAAAAAAGGGGCTTCTAATTATTTATTAACCACGTTTTTAACTAAGAGGCCTTGCAGTTGTTTGTCGTTAACAATACCCACAATGAGGAAACTTCTAACCACAAAAGTTTTATAAAATCTTTTGATCTCACTGTAAAATTAAAGGTCTGAATATTGAGGAAGCAGAAATAAATTCTGGTTTCTTCTTAAATACTAAAGTGTATTTAAGAAGAAAATAGAATTTCTGCTAAACACCCCTCGTGTTTCAATCATTTTTCATACAGTTCATTAGAAGTTTAATTTTATTGATAAAATCGGTTTAGATGAGCGATACGTTCGTCTAACTAAGATAATAACATTAATAATTATAAATGTGCGATAATTAGGTCTAAATAATACTTTTTTTAGAAATATTAAAGATTTTGATATTTGTTCTGTTTTAATATGTTATATTGTTTAAAAAATAATCCATTATACATATAACAAAAAAATTAGGTTATTACGAAATGGAATCAACAAATATACATATCATATTAAAGCCCGTATAAAAATAAAAACTATCGTGAAATTATTAGTTTTCACACTATAATTTTCATATAATAATTGGCCTTTTTCTAGAGCACAACCTCGACATCTTTAATGGCCGAGCGGAAATCGATACGTTGTCGTATCGAAATATAGAATTACCGATATCGATATAGATGCGGTGAAACTCAACCCTAAACGGAAGGACTGCAACTGTTGACCGCCGACTGCGTTACATAATTCGATTTTGCAACAGTTAAAAAGTTTAATTATATATTTTTATATTCACAAAGAGGCGACGGTTTAAAGCAGCTGTTGTTACTGAGAATACTGAGTGCGGTGCGGTAAGCAGTGGATTTTCATTGAATTTATACAAAGCTAAACTAAAGATAACTATATTAAAAAAAATGATAAAAAATAATTTACAAATCTAATATATAAAATTCTCGTGTCGCTGTGTTTGTTGCCAAACTCCTCCGAAACGGCTGGACCGATATTGATGAAATTTTGTGTGCTTATCGGGTAGGTCTGAGAATCGGCCAACATCTATTTTTTATACCCCTAAATGTTAAGGGTGGTCCACCCCAAAAAAATATTTTTTATTTTTTCGCAAAACAACGTTTGCCGGATCAGCTAGTTATAATACAAATTTAACGTTCTCAGAATAGATTTGTATTTTTTTTATTAAAAAAGAGGACATTATGATAAAAATTTAATGCCTTTCCATTGTAGAATCGACAATATAAGGATTTTCATTCAATATATAATTTTAATAAACATGTGGGTAGAAGATACATGTTCTTATCGTTAGTATACCTACCATGTTTGATCGAGGGTAGGTACCACAATTTCCAATATTAGAAGGAAATAGGTTTCGCGATGGAGCTCTTGAGAAATGCATTTTAGATGAGCGTTGATTTGAACATTCAAGTTCGTTCCACTGTTACTTATGAAGACTATTTTTCAAGAATTCGTGTTTTAGAAAAGAAATATGAATATTTTTCTACTATTAAATGACATCATAGATGAATGATTGGTCTCGCTGCGCTCGACTAGATACCCCCGTCGTACTTGTAAAATGCGGCATAAAATAGTACGCCGAATTCGGCGTACCCGAGCCAGTCACACTGCAAACTGTCTGTGATGTGTACGTGCCGAATGTTTTATCAAAGTTTAGGCATAATAAAATACCAGTTTGCGTAGTGAAACTGTGTAAAAATATAATAAAACTGGGTTAAAAGTGATAAAAAGTGACGGGTTTTTTATACACACTACAATAAAAAGTTGCCACGTTTTCGGAGCTATTGCTTTTGTATAGCGCTCTATCTAGTCGAGCGCAGCGAGACCAATCAATTATCTTTGAAATGACATATTGTTGCTATAAATTAAATTTTCTACTGAAGCTGAATTTTTATTATACTTTTATGTAAGTAAATATACTCAGATGTTTCTTTTAAAAAAATCGTTATATTGTTTACTAGCTGGTGCCCGCGACTTCGTACGCGTTGAAAAAGCAATATATCGCCTAACATCGTTATTGCTATTACACTTAAGCCAGGAGTTAGTTTCCTTAATTTTAGATGATCCCTCGGGAGCAGTACTTTCTGTCTGGATGAAAGGTGCCCTATGTCCTTTCTGGTGTCCCTGACCACGTATATGCAAAATTTTATTGAAATCCATTCAGTAGTTTTTGCGTGAAAGAGTTACAAACAGCCATACATACATTCATCCATACATCCATACAAACTTTCGCATTTATAATATTAGTACGGATATTTGAACTAACTAATCACATTAACATAAGGTGCAGCAAAAAATCAACCTGTTTCTGCACATGCAAAATATTACAAAAATTTTAGGAAACGATTAAGATAATCAGTTCGTTTTGCATTTAATTGAAGATCGTTTTTGCATTATACTCGTATTATACTGAAGTTTCTCTGATCCCAATGTTTAAACATTTTGACTCATTGCCATAACTTCTACAGGGTCACTTTATAAATAGTTTTATACAGTTAAGGTCACGTTGCATTACAATTTTTATTTGTCATGATTTATATTATTACTAGTTGGTGCCCGCGACTTCGTCCGCGTTCTGGATGAAAGGTATGTCCCTATGTCCTTTCTGGTGTCCCAGACAACGTGTATGCAAAATTTCATGGTGATCAGTTCAGTAGTTTTTGCGTAAGAGTTACAAACATCCATACATCCATACAAACGCATTTATAATATTAGTACGGATTATTATTATTATTTATATTTTATCGATTTATCTATTATAACGTCGAATATCGATCGATAACGTATCGAATACATCGAATAACGTAAATAGTTCCAATTTGTAAAGTAGACTTCATGTATAATAAGAATATCCATTTATAGTTATGCAAAAAATTGTACCTTTATCTAGTTATAGCCAATTAGTAACTTATCCATTGTAGATATAAATTCCCCATGTATTATTGTATTATCTAACTAAAGTAACTATTTGTAGTTATTCCAAGCACTGTATAATTTTTTATTATGGTTTTGGGCGTTATCTAGTTATCAGCTATTATAGTACCATGATTATAGTATATTTTTGTCATGTAAACATAAAAATATCGATCTTTGGTTATCTGTAATTTTTACAGTTATCTATTAGTTGTTGAATGAAACCATTTATATCGAAACTATTTTGGCATTTCACTAAATTGAAGGACATTATGTTTGCCGAATTGTTTTGAAGTTTTGAATTAACGACAAACATGTCCTGTGTCCTGTATCATGATGATTGGTTGAATTTTTTAATAACACTGTCTGTCTGTCTGTTACCTTTTCACGCCTAAGCTACTCGACCAATCATCGTGAAATTTTGCATACACGTTGTCAGAGATACAGGAAAGGACATAGGGTGGGTACCTTTAATCCAGAAAAAGAGGACCGTTCCCGAAAGACTCAAAAAAAAAAAAAAAAAAAAAAAAAAAACTGCTAAAATGTTATAGCAACAAGGGTCAAGCGTTATATTATTGCTTATATATATATATATATATATATATTATTATTCCACGGACCTAGTACTCTAAATAAAGTAAGCAATTTAAATATTTTAAATTGAAGTAGGTAGGTAGGTATTTAGTTTGTTTATTTTCATTGACATTTATTCCACACTTTTCTGGAATATTCGATAGGTTCCAATAAAGAAAAGCTTCTCTCATTGTGCCAACTATTCGCTTAACCTCAACAACAACATATCTACATTACAGAGCTGTAAAAATATATTAATCCGATTCAGTGATAGAATGAAGACCTTGCTTACTGTGTCAATGATCAGTCATCGCTGTCATCTTGCCGAGGTGGTTGACCCGGCCGATGACCCGCGCCTCACTACCTAGGTATGCGTGTGTATTTATAGATGATAGCTATAGCATCCGGCGTGATCCGGCCTACCTCAACATGCACGCTGCCTGCATTTTATTTTGCATTCGGAACGCGTACACTCGCGTACGTAGGTAAGTATTGTTTGTACACACGATTGGAAATGAAATCGGCCCGTGTAGCGAAATAACCTTAAAACTTTTTAAACTACACTAGCTGCTGCCCGCGACTTTGCCCGTGTAACTTTGTAAATTATAAATTAAAACCTTCCTCGAGAACCACTCTTTCCATTGGTGAAAAAAGTATGAAATCGGTGCAGTAGTTTTTGAGTTTATCGCGAACAGACAGACAGACAGACGCGCCGGAGGAGTTTGTTTTATAATATGTAGGATTACTTGTAGTCTGTGTTCGAGCGAATCTCATCGATTATTGCCTTTACATTTGATTCCATAGTGGCAGGCAATTCAGAAAACTCTTGATAACAAAAACGGGGGCTAAAGTTTGATGCCTACAATATTATCTGTCGTCTACATCCAAAATTCAATTACACCACTCGATAGCTAAAGGATCAAAGTTTTATTTGGTATATATAGCTGGATTCGTTGGATATTTAAATATAAAATACTAACTGGTGCCCACGACTTCTTCAGCGTTGATTGATTGAATTAGGTGAAGCAGCGACATCTATCGGATTTGGGTAGAACTGCTTGGTGTTACACCTGTGCATAGTATGCACATGTTGCACGGGCTAACCTAACCTAACATTTTTCCAGGATAAACCTTAACGAAAAACTTCCTCAGGAATCACTCCGTTGATACATGAAAACCACATGGAAATCCGTTTAGTTTTTGAGAATATCGCGAACATACATAATATATAACGCGATGGGCTACCAATATATAATATTGGTAGCCCACGATGCTAAATGTGTAGTTACTCGAGCGTCGTGAAGACCTATTGGATTTTGAAGATTGGATGGTAAGAAAAAAAGGTTATATGAAGTTTTTCATTGCAACGGTGGGGTTCAACGGTCAACGGTCTACAAGCTTAAAAAATCTGTCACATGGACATACTCGAGCGCGTCAGATATGATATGGTATATTCCCTACATGTCCCTGATGTTATTTGGATGGTGGGATCTCCCGTACGGGGAAGCGTTAAAAATGGTAAATAAATGTACTTACTCAGTTATTCAGAGATGATGTTAAAGTGAACCCAAACTAAGCTCCCATTCCCACTAAAGTCGTCAGACAGGCTGACAGTTCCTTGATGGTAAGTGACTATCATCGCCTATACTCACTTTGTCACTTTGTCGTTTACTCATACTTCTTCGAAAACTACGCATAAAAATTTGATGCGGTTTTAACTACAATTTTACCGAAGTACAAATAAACAAAAAATATATACCTACCTATTTATGGTCTGACAACTGAATTGACTTTTCGACATTAACAATTATTAATACCGAAAAGTCAACAAAGACCATATATTTTTTGTAACAACATTATTGTTTAATGAATGTCAAACATTTCTAAAGAATTCCAAAAAAATATGGAAAACTATAAATACTTAGCTGTTTTTTTCTCTATTTCTAGGATTCTATTATTTTTATTTCGTTTTTCTACAATAATGTAGCGCAAAATTAATTATTTATTAATAATGGGTTCGCTCTTGGCTAGCATTTAATATATAAATTAGTTTTAAACTTTTAATTAAAAATTCGATATAATGTTAAAAAAGAAAAATAAAGGTTTCATATTCATTTTACGCTTCCTCGTAACGCTTATTCATTACAATATTAAATAAAATGTGGCAACACCATAGCACAATAAAGGCACATAAACACATAAATAAAATAATCAACCCCAAAGCATTAAATGTACAACAACGCACACACGTGACCCAATAATACACATGTGTGCGTGGCCGTCGGGACGGCAGCTGCAGAACTTGAAATCCCACTGCCAGCGGTTCCCAAAGTTTTTGTTGCGAGTACACAAGCGAAACGCTCTGACCGTCTCTCGAATTAAATCATTTAAATAAGCTATTGGCCTTTGTGTTACTTAAAATTGTGTTTTTTTTTGTTTCGAAAATGGGTTACTCTTTTGTTTAATGTGCTTTATCGCTTACTTGTATTTAGAAGTTTAAAAACATTAGAATCAAAGTCCAGAAGTCACCTAAGAATATGAAATAGTTGTGGTACTTATATATTTATATAAATAAAATAAAAATATAAATATACATTTAAATCTGCGTGTATGGTCACTATAAAAATACGTTGCTATAATAAATATATTATAGCTACGTCTGTGCTAGGCTTTAACTTCATCTCCGTGGCTCAAGGTTACAGTTTATTTGGAAAAGTTTGAGAATCGCATGTTTTCGAACGATAATATAACTATGTATTAGGGTTCTTTTTTGTTGTAGTCATCTCGGTCGTGGGTGCGTTTGCCTGCAGCACATTTTTTTTTCCGAAAACTTGACCCCCTCTATATCAGTTCAGTTATGACTCGGTCGTTGACGCGAACAGTTGTGCTCGTGCGCTCATTCTAAATTCTAGTCATTGTGTCCAAATTTTAGTATTATTCCTGTTTTAGTGAACGTAGTTTTATTTATTAGTTTAGAATTTTCCTACGTGTCATTTGCATAGAATAATTCTGAGGATTTTATTGTCTCAGGTAAGTGTTTATTTTTTATTTATTTATTATCCCTTTTGTTCAATTAATGCTGGAAAAAATGTTTTTTATACTTTCTTAACCAGTTTGTAAGTTACTTGATTTGTGAATTGAAATATTACTATAAACTCTGGAAAGTTGGGATCTCATTGAACTCTCTTTCGGCCATAAAACGGTCTGAGAATAAAGGATATTTTAAAAAAATTACCTACCTGTTTTCATATAAAAAAATTTACTGTATTCATAGTTTGAATTCAAGATGATCGTGGCAGTCGCCCTTTAAAAGTTTTGGTGATCTTTGGCTACAGAGATGTGTGGATATTTTTAAATATATTTATTATTTTCCGTAATTATTGTGTCTCTAAACGTACCAAAATGTTTGCAACCGTAAATATAACAACCGTTTTAACTTTATGAGTAATTTATCAAAATTATTTTTCCAAAATCAAGAAACACTTGTTGTAATTTCAAGTTATAATTTGAATGAATACAATGTGAACTAATTTCCATTCACTAATATAATATTCTCAATTGAATATCATAGAAATAGTTACAAGGATAGATCATCATAAATACTAATAATAAATCTGTAAGTGTTGGTATTGTATGTATGTATGTTCCTCCATAACTCTTAAACGAATTAACTGATTTTCATGAAACTTGGTAGATAAACGTTTAGACGTACGGGGCACAGGATAGGCTACTTTTTTCACGCGGACGAAGTCGCGGGCGCCAGCTAGTATTATCTATGTTCTTAAGCGTTCACTTAAATGACTTGTTGATTTGAACACAATGAAAGTGAATTTAGCTCTAATTTCGTAATGATTCTAAATCCATAATTTATTTACAATGGTAGTAACATTTAGTTACCATGGTGCTTCGAGGAACAGTATGTCTCATCAATGAGTATAATAAAATTTGAGTTAGTTGAATTTACGTGATTTTATTGAACAGCTGACTAGCCCAATCATATACGTTCCAGTAATCTTTCACAGCGAACGCTTGCGAGAGTCTTCAGACGAATTCAGACGTATTGTCCAATCTTTTCTATACGATTGCTTCTATGTAAGTACCTGAATGTTGTTTCTGAAGATTCTTTCTTTTGTTAGTACCTTTCTTCAGCGAGATTGGGTTTTTGGGTTTAAGAGTTTGTTGATCTGATACAAATAGCTTCTAAGCGCGTTGTCGATAGGCAATATGATTTTAACTTGTATCGTCGGAAAGATTTTTATTTAAACTGGTTTCCACATGTGAGCAACGTGTAAATTGATTTTTATGTCATGTTAATTAAAAAATTTCACTTCACTGCTATCACGAATATCAGTATATCACAAATATCACGATATCTTTTAATTTAAAAGAAACTGTCTAATGATGCTTTACCTACCTGTTGCGCGTTTTTGAAGAAGTAAACAGACAGAGCTCACTACATAGTTTCATTTCTTTCTTATTTTGTAACAATCCTAGGATTTTTCTTAACTTTCATTAAAGTAGGTAGGTATTATATGTTAGAAATTATAATAGTGTGTGTGAGTTAATAAATGACTTAACAATGTCATGTTTTCTGAGCTATGAACTATGTATTAGTTTTCTAATATACCTACGCTATGAAAATATTTTTTATTTAGAACTTTTTTATATTATTATATTATAGTTCTTGTATCTAAAACTATGTTATATTTAATTTAAAAAATAATAAAGTATATTTTATTACTGCTTCTATTGTTGCACCCTTTAAAAATTGTTGTAAAAGTTTGAAATAAAGCTTCAATTGTACATGTATAAAATATATGTAATACCAAGTAATGAATTCATGCCCGTTTCGCAGTAGTATCTAAATATTCTGTTTATAAAACAGTCTAGTCTAGTCTTTTATAAAACGAAACAGTATTCTTTTTTTTTTCTAAGTTGCTATATTTCTGCTTATTAATTCTCAAACTCAACTAGTTTTTAAACAAATATTCAGATCAGTGATCCTAAAATGTTCATAAGCAACTTTACTTATCTTTCAGTACAAATAAACAGAGTAGATTTTGCTTGAAACAAAAGTTGGTAACGAGTCGAACGTGGTTCGTATTGAATCCCGGATTAGGCGCTGGGAGTATTCTATCACGTGATAGTAAACTCAAATAGTTATTAGTGAGCTTTCCCGATAAGACTTGGAATATATTGCAGAGAAGGCGCGATAAGCTGAGCGGGGATGCAAGTAATTCTAAGAAACCAACAGACAAAAACATAAACTCAACATGTAGCTAACATAAAGATATAAAGATGAAAGATAAAATTAAAATAATTAAAAAAATAACATAGTATAATTTTATATTTATAAAAATTAGTATAAGTTTATATAAAGTTGCAAGTTAATATTTTGTTGCAAAATAAAAAAAAATCTATAGTAGATTAGGTACATAATAATTGCAAACAATTGCACTTTGACGCCTCATTTTGTCACATTTTTTTTTATCATTTCACTAAATTCCTATACTTGGACCCTGTTTAATTTCTATGGAGTTTGTCTCGTAAACATTGTAAACATTATTTTATTTTTTTCAAAAACTTGCACACGTTAGTAGTACCTATTTATGTTACCGAGATCAAAAAAATATTTTTTTAGAATTTTTGTAAGTTTGTCTATGCGTTTGAGCACGCTTATTTCAGAAACAGCTTAACCGATTTTAATGCGATTTTCACCAATGTATTTGTGGGCATCATCAGCAGTAGGTACAAAATATTTTAGTACAGATAGCTTCACCCTTTGTCATTGCTATTATATAATTACGCAATTTCTTTACTACTATTTAAATTATAGCATTAATTTATTAACTACACTCTAATCTATTTGCAATGACGTGTTACATAATTAAATGGCACTAGTTATTTGTAATCATTGTACTTATTAATACGCTAAAGTATTTTAATGTGATTTGGTAAATAAAGTTTATGTCCTTGCTCTAGTTATATGACAAGAAAAAGAAGGTCAACTGTCTCTATTTCGCTATCAAATGATTACTTTCGGTAGTTGCTATGTCAGTAGAGCAGACGCTAATAAATAACATTAAAATTAAAATTTTCTTTGGTATTTTCGAAAAATATATTCAAACGTGATATTTTATAAATTTAAAGTATCGTTATAAATAATCCCGCTTGTCTATGTTACAGGGTCACTATATAAAACCGTTGCTAAGCGCCTCCAGTTAGCTATGTGACCTGATTTGATTAATGGCTTTCGTAACTTATACGGAACACGTTTAAAAAATCACATTTTTCTGCTATTTTTATACCACTCATAAGCAAGAACCCACTTTCTCATCAAGAGCTTATAGTTATCAATTATTGGATTAATTTATCCAATCGCAAAATTCACTTGACTATCTCAATGAAATCGAAGAAAATTTCATTTGTCAGAAAAAAAAAACAAAACAATAAAATTTTAAAAAATAATTCTCGTTCTCATTGACTCAGTATTAACTGATAAAAATATTCATGACCAAAGACATTTAAATATGTATATATATATCAGTGATAAAAATAAATCTTCTTTCACTTAGAGACACAAATTGGCAGCTAATAAATATATTTTGATTCATTACGACTTCCATTCATAACCCGCGGTCATTGGGGACATATCATTCAGATACGCAACGAAGTTATATCTAAGGAGAAGTTACCTGGTTCCAAGAATTTTGTAAATTGTTATAAATGAGTTTTCGATGGTTAATTAGAACATAGCTATGTGGTATGTGCAAAAAGTAAATTTTACTCTTACAAGGATATAACTTAACTTTTCAAAATTTTCCAAGGAAAAAGTATCCTACATGTTAATCCAGTTAATAAACTGTCTTTGTGCCAAATTATATCCAAATTCGTTCAACCGTTTTCGTTTGAAAGAGTAACAAAAATACAACATACATCCATCCTCACAAACATTCGCATTAAAATTTATAATTTTTTTTTTTATATTTCTCAAAAAGTATAGTTCACTCCAAAATAGTCTATGGATTTTTTTATTAGGTACCGTTGGATGTTTCTTAGAAATTTTTACCTGTCGTTGAGTTGTATCAACATCGAATGCATTAAGGGTGAGACTCCATTGTCCCATTCCAGCCCGGAGAACCCTTTTGTCCAGGTAAAGCCTTTAAGTGTTGTTAAACGCTTTGCCCGGGAACAAAGCTTATAACTAGGTAAATACTTTTTGAATTTTTACAATATCTTTATCAAAGGAAAGTTTTTAATTTTTAAAACCCATTTAGGTATAGCACATTTTCTTTGGTGTAGATTGTAGATTTTACCTCAATTGACTTGTATTATTATTATTTATTAGTACCTACTACAGTTATAATGTAGGTGTCCAATTTAGATGTATAAACTTCAAGGTCGAATTTCGTTTGACAATTTACACTATTAATAACTTAAAATATTTATTTTGTTTTAGAGCTCTCTTTCTATTTCTCACTATCTATCTCTGACTACTGACATGCGTTCATTAATGTAAAATACACAATTTATTAATTTAATTTTTAAAGCAATTATGTTTTTTGTTGTCCCATGTATTTTTTTGCAAATTTATTAACTGATAGAAATAATCGAGATGCTTAAAACTAACTTTTGTCTGTGACTTCGCCCCCTAAAAGTTCAAAGAAGCTTATGTGCTATCCCATCGTTTGTGATAAGCGTAAGAATAAATATTTTTTCAATTTTTTTGGTTTTGCCGCGACGTCTATAAAAACTAATGTAGGTAATCAATATTTAATTGATTAGATCCTTAATAAAATTAGACTACAATTTACTCTATAAATTGACTCGAGCCTCAGCCTCTCACATTAGTGAGGCAAGCTGTATTGTGTCGTTCCTTTGCCTCGCTATGAATCATCTACGAAAAAAAGGCAGCGAGTTCGCTGCCATTACTCATCGCTGTGCCTTCGAGACGATATTAATCAAATTAATTACCACCATCGCGCCTAGTTCAGAAGGGCCCAAGTCACTGTCCGCCCGTTTTGCGATAATATAACTTTCATTTCGTTAATTTGTTATATCTCATATTTAATTTAAGTATTAACACCTTTTATTTAATTGACTTAGATTAAATTCGTATTTCAAATCGATTTCAAACCTTCAATTGATTCCTTAAATTCTTAGTAACTTTTGAAACTAAATCACAGCAGACAACTGTTTGAAATGTAATCTTGGCATGACTAATAAAAGTGCCTTGATGCAAGCAAATGTCAACTTTAAGGTGACGAACCTTAGCCAGATCTTACAAGTACATAAATAGTTTTTTTATCCTTAACAATTGAACCAGTCTCGGTAGACTGTCTTAAATCATTAAAATGTCGAAAACTAATACAGTTACTTTGAATAGGAATGTCTTATTCAACAAAACAATATAATAATATCATGTTTTTTATTTAAAAAAAAGAACAATTTGTACACGTTGTACAAACTTATGTTACCGAGGTGAGATATCTTTAGATCCCATGGGATTCTAGACGTGGGAGCCAAGTGGAGGGAGGCAGAGAAATGATTTTTAGAATTTTTGTCTGTTTGTGTACGCTAATGTCAAAAACGGCTTAATCGATTTGATTGCGGTTTTCACTATTGTATATTGTAGTAAGCTTCCCATAACATTTAGCTTTTCATTTGGCTTCGTTCCAATCGGTTAAGAAACAAAATATTAAGTTGAAATAATACGCGCTATTCTTGAAACTTGCTTAGGCCGTGAGCACAGCTGAGATACTATAGCGTTTGAGTAATGTAATAGCTAAATTGTGCAAAGTAACATAAATAGGAGAGGCTGGCTTTAATTCCCTTAGATTTTAATTTGATATCAATATAGATAGAGCTCTTGATACAGAAGCTGTGAGGACGCTGGTAGAACTAAATTTCATTACTGAACATGCGTCAGCCTTTAGTGTAAGCATATATGTAGTTACCAACTCTGAGCTAAATCACATTACAAGCGTCGAAGCCTTGAACACTATTCGATAAATGCCACGAGGGAATGGGTGAGGAGATAGAAGTTATTAACGTTTGTGGTGCCTTTTAGATGTCAATCTTGACAGCGACATGTAGTTTTTTTATAGGTTTTGTCTATGAATATTGAGAGAGAGTAACGCACGTATCTTCTGATGTGTTTAAAAATATAATATCTGTGGCAGGCATTAAACAAAGAAGCTCATCTGTAGCGACAATAACCCCTTAAAAACCCCTTAGAAGACCATATTGTTTCTTATTCCTTAATCTGAGCTGAGCATATCTCGAGGTTGTTAAAATGTAGGTATATTTCTAGTTACCGATATTCCCCTATAGTTAACTGCATAAAAAACTTAGTCATTTCTCATAAAACCATATTAAAAAAATTGAAATATTTGACGATTAAAAAATATCCAGTAAATAAAAATTTGATAGATGTTTTTATAGTACTAACTAATAAAAAACTTCGTTGACTTTAAAAAAAATTAACACATAAAAATGTCTCCAGTGATTCTCACGTGAGAACGAAACGCAAGTAGCACACACAAATTAGTATACATTACAATAGAGCAACTTAAATTATGCGCAGTAAAAAAAAATTGTGAACGTTTAATCCCAAGTATCCATGTCTGTAGACCGTTAAAACCATTAACTTATTCTTCCCTTATATTCCCGACCCCAAGATATACGTATGAATAGGGTTTTCTATGTGCCCACATACTCTCACGATCAGGTGCCTTTTTACTATTTTGAAAATCGAACAATGCACCCCGGGGTCACACACGACCTGTCTACAAAATAGTCGAATTCAAGATGGCGCCCAACGGTTTTTGATTTAAATTTTCACTTTTGTTCTCTTTTGTGTTATTTTTTTTATTTAGTAAATAAATGTTGATTTAGGTAATTTTAGAATTTTATTACATAATATTAAGGGCCTCTTTCACCAATACCTACAAGTAAAGTTTTGATTAGTTACTTTTAGAAATAATTTTGTTTTATTAAATTATGCACTCGGTAATGCACCCATATTTTTTATTATTTTCTTTTTAATGTTTGGGACTTTTACCCTACAAACAAAGCTAAATTATGCCGGTGACAGATGACTTTAAATGACGGTTAGCCTACCTGACAGATGGTGAAAGAGGCCCTAAGTTATTTTCTTTATTTTTGTGTTTAGGTAGTTACTGTTTTGGTCTGCTGTAGATCTTCGAATTCTTCGCCCCTACAAACAAAAACTTACAGCTAATTAGAACTATTTACAAACAACTTACTTGGCTAACGGAACCTAGAACTACCTCGAGTAGCAACCCTCCGGAAACAAAAGCGATCCCAGTGGGAGGAGGTTACTGGGAGGACCCGTCTTGAGGGAGAAGTATTTAATTTGTACAATATTTTATCTTTAAAGAATTTCGAAAATCCAGTTTGCTGCTAACGTTGACTTGAAGCGTATAACTAAACGAAAAATGAAAACAAACCTATCGTGCGCCATTAGAGTAATAATTCTTTGGCACGAGTAAAGAAATTTTCACATAATTACTTTTATTTAATGAAATAGTTTTAAAATTAAAAAATAATAGTTAAATAATAATTTATGAGTTCAATTTGTTTAATGGAATATAGCGAAATTTTTCATAATATTTACTTAGTTATCTCAACTCAACTAGACTACAACTCTTTTTCATTAAAAATTATGTGAATATTTTACTATTTTTAAATTATTAATATTACTAACTGTTACTAATATTTAGTAGTAGGACACACTACACAACCATCTTCGATCTTCTACTTTTACAAGCCATATACCATAGATAAATGATTGTTCTCACTGCGCTCGACTAGATATCGCCGTTGTACTTGTAAAATGCGGCATAAAATAGTACGCCGAATTAGGCGTACCCGAGCCAGTCACACTGCACTCTGTATGTGATGTGTACGTTCCGAATGTTTTATTAAATTTTAGGCATAATAAAATAACAGTTTGCGTAGTGAAAATGTGTAAAAATATAATGAAACTCCGTAAAAAGTGGTAAAAAGTGACGATTTTTTAAACACACTACAGTAAAAAGTTGCCACATTTTCGGAGCTATTGCTTTTGTATAGCGTTCTATCTAGTCGAGCGCAGCGAGACCGATCAATTATCTTTGCCACATACATACATACAAGATAACAGTGTGGCAAGGGTGCTAAGGGCATTTCTAAATTCAATTTACTCCAGTAATTAAACTATAACACGAACTTTAATCCCTTAATGCCTCTAGTATCGCATGCATATAATATTACCTTTGTTTGCGGGCTTCGAAGCGAACTACCTTAGGAATAATGTATGAGAAATGACACTAGGCTTACAATAATCGATGCGTTTTAATGTGGCGCTTTGCGACATGACATGACTCCAAAAAGCTTTTTAATTCACAACGAAAAATATTCACGATTGACTGACTGATTGTGCTTTATTTTTAGGGTTATGTCGTCGCTTTATTAAGCTATTAAAATAGTTTGATGTGTGTTTTTAAATATAACGTTTATATGGCGGTAGAAGTAAATAACAATTACACGAAATTCCTTGAATTATACGACCTTTCTTTTTTCTTTAATTGACACGAACACTTAAGTGTTTTTTAATTATTTAATAAGTCACTTGTTTAGATATATATTTGTTTTAATTTCTCAGTGCCAACATATTCTATTTGTTGTACAGTCGGGGTAAGAAAAGGTTCGTCACATAAAGTCTACATTTGCTTGCACCAGAGAAATTTATCAGTCATGCCAAAATTTAATTGCAAACGTTTGTCAGTTGCTTTAACATCAAAACAAAAGGTACTATGAGTGACTTGATGAAGGAATGATTTTGAAAATTGACGAGTCTTACGTAACAGTAGGTACTAAATCCGGCTCGAAGGACCATTTACAATCGCCGTTATAATTTACGTCGGATTTAACACGGTACTATTCAAGTATTTAAAAAATATATTAAATGTTGAGTGTACCAGAAGCGGTATTGGAACGAAATGAGAATTTATCGCATCGTTAAAGTGAAATGCATTAGGTTTGTTAAATGCGTGACTTCGCATGTCTAGCACCCCATAAGACCCAATCTTATGTACGAATAAACAAGGCCAGTTTTAATAATAATACAGTTTACGTGTTTAGGAGCTGTAAAATTAGGCAGTTAGAACGGCCTGGCCGGAACGAAGGGTTGTGTGAATGTTTGCAGAGGCCAGACGATAGTCCGGGAGCTTGCAGTACAGATTTAACAATAACAGTCACAATAAAAAACAGAACTTAATAGTAATTAATTTGTGTAGTACTCGTATTTTAGCGTCGATGATGATTCATTCAACTGATAATGTTAATAGTCCTAATAACTATTAGTTAAAGAGGCGATTATAATTTTTTATAAATTTGAATTTTGACTTTTCATATTTTAATTCCTTATCTTTATATAACTATTAATATTAGAGGACTTTTACATGTGACAATAAATAATTGAAGCATATAAGGGTTCTATAAAGTTCTGTAAAGTTCTATAATGACGTAAAAATCTCCTTTACAGATTTAATCTTCTATACTTATAAAATCGATATTCAGTAGGTACTCAGCACACTAAATGTAAAATTGATTTCAAAATTGGTTTTTAAAATTAAACAATAGATTTTAATGAGCAATTACAAATTCAAATATCCCTTAAATACTTGAAACGTTTCGAGAAGGATAATGTTTCAATCAAAGAACACAATATTCCTTAATGACACAGAAGCTGTAAGTTTGAATCGCGGTGTGCGTGAGCGAACTTTAAATACGATCCCGTCTCCCGGACCATCCGCAAAGTAATTGTAATCAAAATGTAGATGAATTTGGCTGAATTGTTCCGAGCTTAATTTCAGCGGTGCAGGGTCGATTCGGCTGACTTATTTAGATTTTAATTGAGGCTCTTTAAAATTCCTTCAGCGTCCACGCGGCCAAGTATTCCGAATATTCTTTACTTTTTTAATCTCTAATATTTTTTCAATATTTATTTTTATGTGGGAAATCTGTCGTTAGTCAAAGACTGACGGTAGTGACCCACCGTCACTTATAAACACAATTAAAGCTAGTAGGGGGAAGGCCATAGGATGGAAGTGACCAGTAAAATAAGCTGGTTGTATCCTTTATCACGCATCGAACTTTCTGCCACTATTTATTTTATTTATTGTTAAAAATGTCACATTTCAGTACATTCAATGCATTTCTGGTGGTAGAAGTTGAACTCTAGAAAAAACCAGAAAAGCCATACCATATTTGTTTTCATATGAAAGTATGATTAACATATAAACAGCCACTCCAACACCCAATTATTTAACTTGGACCAACAATTTTGTCAATTTTCAACGCAAAACATAAGATAACTCGAAGATACAACTTTTGCTCTAAAAGGTTGCACAAGTAGTTTAAATATTCATATAATTCAACCGTATCTTAAACTTCAACATATAGATACTATAAATTCTGTTTAAACTTCCCGCAGGATATGGTACAGAAACTTAGTCCATTAACGGCGGAAATGTTTTTAATTTCGACGAAATGCCGCCACCCCAGTAGAATTAATGGAGTAATGCCGGCCCGGATCGTGATCAAAACATTAAATACAAACATGTTCTTACCAACTCTTTTATTTTTATCGCTCATTTAAATGGTCTTGGTAATAATTTTAACGCGTATTGTATGAAACTCAACACAGCATTCTTGTAGATTACTGTCGCCCTCTGTCGGTTCCTTGAACAAGTTTATTGTATAATGCATTGATAGATTGTATAAGTTTTAAGGTTTACTCACTAGATGGCGATATAAGACTTCTTTTAGACATTTTAATGGTAATCACTTTTTCATTTTCTACTTGCTGGTCAACTTGCCTGCTAGCGAGATTTTCCCCGTTTCCTCATGATTTTCCTACAAACCCCAATTAAAACGAATCTTTGACGACAGACAACGATGTTCTGTGGTTATTTGGTTCGGTGAGACTACGAAACTTTGTTGTACTATGACTTTGTCAATAATTTTATTATTTGTGTTTGGAATACTTGCTAATTAACTTTTTGAAAGAAAGGAAAATGTTTATTTGGTACTTATAAATTAAATTATACATTATATTGGTATAAAAAACTGTATGTTTTGTTGTTCTATTATGTGGAGTTAAATATATTTCAAGATATTTTTAGCCTATTAATAATTTATCTCTAAACGATGTGGATGGCAAGTGCCTACCATTGGCACAAGCAAAGCCACTGGTGCTGTAATGCGCTGCCGGCCATAGTAGGATTGAGGATAGAGATTAGGAAGAGATGTTGGCTGTAGCATTTCCTAGAAATGCTATGATTTCACGGTGGTGTTCTATAAGGGAGTGACTACTGCTGCCTAACGGGCTTCCGAAATGACTGGAAAATGCAATGTCGACTGGCACTACCATAATCTGATAGTGCAATGACGTGTTTAGTATTGTTAAAACTTTAAAAATATGCTAAATTGCATTTAATTTAATATGCATTAAATTCATTCCTTAAAAATTAAATGATGCGCTCAATGGTTCACGATAAGAACTGAGAAATTCCTACTTATAGTTTACTCATAGACTCGGAAAAGTGTCTGCTATTTATTTGTGTTCTCTTTCTTTGTTTTTTAATTATGCTGAGAGGCAGAAGTGTACCGCAGACCGTTTAGAATTGAAAGAGGAAAAATCCATGCACACTCGGCGTTAATTTAAATTTCAGATTCGTCGTGCCGATGCATTTCTAGTATTTGAATTTTTCACATTTAAATTTTCTTGTCGTGACTACAAACAAGTCCAGGCCAATTTAATAAACGAAACATTTTCATGTGTGCCTGTCAAATTAGAATTTTTCCGTTGAAACTTTCATGTTTTCAAAAGCATATTTTTGCGTTTAATTACGTCGACATGCATGTGTTTACGAAATACGAACCAAATAGCAATATTGCTTTTCTCCTCATGTTTTATAATACTTATGTATTTTTTTTAATAAATTGCGAGGAATCCAATTTGAATTATTAATGTGAATTGCTTATTTAAAAAATTCAAAATAAAAGTTATTTTTTCTTGTGTGCTGCTGTGTTTCTGTGAGCAAGTCAACTCGCGACCGGGCGCGATTTGCTCTATTTGTATAATTAATGTTTTCGTTAATTGGCTTCCGATATAGTGTACAGTCTGTTAGAAAAGTAATTTACCACATTTTTAAAATATAAAAAAGTTGAGAATTTTTTTTATATTACCCTTTCGCTACGTTTAAATTTTTGTTGAAGCACTCTCTGGTGTTGCTCAGGTCTATAGGAGACATCCTATAGACTACTGAGGTACTCAAGTTGGTATATCTATATATAAAAGTGGCTTTTGCATGCGACTTAATAACAATAACAATAACAATAAAGAATAACATAGCAAATGTTATTCGCTGATAATATAGCTTCCTAACAGTGAAAGAATTTTTCAAATCGGTCCTGTAGTTTCGGAGCCTATTCAATGCAAACAAACAATCAAAGCTTTATAATATTAGTATAGATGAAAGCGCTTCCCGCCGTCTGTCCCTCTGTATGTACGCTTAGATCTACCTAACGGATTTTAATTCGGTTTTCACTAATAGAAAAAGAGTTAAACGAAGACCGTTTTTATATATATTTTGCAGAAAAATATTGCACCCGCGCGAAGCTGGGAGCAGTCCGCTAGTTTTCAAATAACAGTTTGATTTATACTACAGGAATATAAGTTTTTCAATTCTACCTAAGATCATTTGAAGATAAGTGACCGAGAATTCGATTTTGCACAATATATTATCGAGTTAGGCCGTTTTCTGCGCCATTTGCGAACACCCGACTCGAACGAGTGAGCATCGATTTTAATTTGTACTCGCTTGAGATGATATCACGATCAAATCGCATTCTAAGGTGAATACGCTCCGATAGTACTGTTCAGTTCTCTTCACAGTACCTCCTAATTTGTTAATCCCTTGTTAATTTGTTAATTATGTGCCTAAACTACGCTGTTAATTAATTGTTTAATTGTCTATAAGCAAAATTGAAATTTCACAATAACGTTGTAGATTAATTATATTATCAACATAAAATAACACGAACTTACGGACGTTAAATTAACCATAACGAAATACATACCTAAATTGCAAAATTATCTAACGTTTTAATTTCATTACAACTTTAAAATTATCATTTATGATAACATAGAAGTTGCAGTTAAAAATATTAGATCCCGGTTACACCAAAATACGCGAAAATCGATCTTACACTCATTGAAATAAAAAAGTCAATTTCTCAAAAAATGTGAGAGTATTAGCACTCAATTTTACTCAAAAATATATGTGTGTACTTACTTACAGTATCTTCAATTTGAAATTGGATTTGGACGCTCTCTTTGTGTAATACCAGTTTTACGTCACATCCAACAATGTAATATTTTGAAGTTCCATCACTTAACCGTTGCAATTTCTGAAAATGCTTTCTATTCTTTGTTCGGAAGGCCTCATTCCGCAGATGGATCAAGATAGTCAGTCACATGTTCGCTTTTTAAAATTGCTAACATCTGTCGGGTTTTCTGTTGATGTTTTTGCTTCCATAATGAAGACGAACGCCTAGTTCATTAGTCAGAACCCTGTAACGAGTGTAGAAAACTTTTTTTACACTTGGAGAATGTTCGTTATGTAAATCAGTGATGTCCGGTAAAAAAAAAAAGCATACAGCAAGTTAGATTTAAAATTAATCAAACCACTAAATACATTACTTAAATACTTTAATTATTTACTTAAAGTTAGGAAGCCAGGATGACGGTCCACATACTCCTATTAATTGAAGGAAGCAACGCCTTAGAAGCTGTCCCTAAAGGAATAGGGATACTGAAACGGGCTCTGGTATCAATTACTTTTTTGCCGAAACTAAACTGCACATATTCTATTATTTTTAATTTGCTAAATCGATCAGTTTAGAATTTTGCCCACAATTTTATAAAGCTCCGTAAGTTATTCGCCACCTTAATGCTGTGCTTTTTCGCGTCTAAGGAAATAAAAGAACCGTGCTGGCACTCCGCCAGAGGCGAGCCTCTCGTTTCTTAATACGGGAAATTTTTCACAAAGTGTTTTTAAGGTATCTTTTTACTTCAATACGACGTTAAAGCCATTAAGTTTTTAAGACTCTTTGAGTGAAGTTGTATTGTAGTTTATACTTATCATCATTAGGAAGACATTATTATTAAAAAAGTTTATAACTTAACTGCTCATCTTACGGGCTCGTCAAGGCGGCTTTGTGACTTGTGATTCCTTAATATGTATCTACTATTTTCTTTGACATACAAATATATTCTTTGGGTAATTAATTGTTCTATTACTTTATTCGCTTAATATTGCAGCAATGTTAATAATGAACCATACTTATACTTCAATTTACGGATTAACAAAGAATTTAATGTGATTGGTAATATTAACTGTATTATTTTTCTTTTACAGGTAAGTAGCTGTGTGAACCAACATGTTATATGGCTGTGAGACGTATGTATTTTTAACATAAATTAAAGGACGATTTCTGTGTATGATTTTTAAAATCACAATCGAAAACGTCGGAGCAATAGGTAGGTATACTAATATAAATCTAATACTAACAAAGCGCTGGAATGAATTCAGCAAAACGTACCTCAAGGCATATCCAATTAGGAAAAACTCGATTCGTCTGTTTTTTTTTTCCTTATTATATCGTTTCCAAATTTGAAATTGAAGAATAACTTCGCCAAGGAATCCAGATAAAATACACCCTTGAAAATGTTCACAGTAGAAATCAGTGGATTGCTTAATTAAATTTCGAATTATGTAACTTTTCTGTTCGGAAGATATTTAAAATTCTTTGAACACTAAACTTTTTTAATTTAGCACCGCGCGCCGCAAAATGATGATTGAACGGCTTATTTCATTATTAAATTACAAATTTATATTAGGCTTAGGGCCTCTTTCACCGTCTGTCAAGAAGGCTAACCGTCATTTAAAGTCACCCACTGTCACCGCGAATATAGCTGATATATTATATGCCTTTGTTTGTACGGTAAATCCCAAACATTAAAAAAATAATAAAAAAAAATTCGCCTATCGAAGGATGCACTAAACCGAGTGCACAATTTAATAAAACATAAAATTATTTCTTAAAGTAACTATTCAACACTTTACTTGTAGTTGGTGAAAGAGGTCCTTAATACGAAATAAAATTTACTTTTTTCTTAAATTAGTAAGACCTATCGTAACATCTTATCTGTAGTGGAACTCATGAAACACGAGAGGTTTTCTCTCTTTTGAATTCAACTTTACTTCTGACAAAGTTTATCGACGCTAATTTAAAGCAGAATTGTGTCTAAATAATTATTCTCACCCACACAGTAATTTTCGAAATCGGTTATCCCTTGTTAATGAGGGTAGAAACACGATAGTTACAACAAAGAGAAAATGAGTTTATTCAATATTTTGATTAATTTTCTAACGAGGCATCTCTACGGAGGCCTATTTACCTCGCCGGCTCCTTCATTTAACAAACTTTCTATAGGTAATTTTTGTCGTAAAAGTTACACACCTTTTTGCAAATATCCTCGAGATTCAATATGTTAAAGACAGGTTAAGCGGAAGGGTCTCTAAATCCCATGCGTTGGACTTTGTCATGTCAGTTGGCGGAAAACTATGTAACTATTTAAACTCCTTTAAATATCTTTTGATTCAAACTGTACACCTCGGTGTAGTTGTCATCTTTGTTTTTATCTCTTTTCTGTCTCACAAATTCTATGAATTCGGGTCGTAGTTGTGAAAAGGGTCATTAAAATCGTAGTCATTAAAATCAAAATTTCCATCTAGTTTGAACTTGAAAACTTTATCTTTTCACAGGTTAAAAAGCATCATGTCTTAATCCAACTAAAATCGGTTTATTGAGTATCTGTAGTAACATTGGAAACTCCAACCATATTACCAAACTTTCGTATTTATATTAGTACTCGTAAGATTGCAGCATTTTCGCAGACGAACTACTTATAGAACAAATTAACTTTGGTATACTCAAAGATTTCAGTTCTCAAGTTAAGCCACCCCGGTTGGTACTTGACTTTTTGACGGTTGTATCCGGAATCCATAAAACTGAGCTCGCCCGTCTTGGCATATAAATGCACCCCTATTGCAGAAGTCTGTACAAAAAACACAACAGGCGCGATTCGTTTTATTTTTCAAAAGTTAAGTCGAGAGTAATATAAAGCCATAAGTTTGTTATATGCACATACATAATATTTGCAGATATATCTTATAGATATTGCTTCACATTGCGAAGCAATATCTATAAGATATAGATATAAGATATCCTATAGATATTGCTTCACATTGCGATATTCAAAATTGTCAAAACACTTGCTACCTTCCCAAAAAAGCGATTCTTCTCATCCACAAAAATCAGCCATCTTTCTGTCCATCACACATCACATCAAATATATCAGTTCCTGTGCATCCTTTATTGAATTGACTGAAAATTTAATAATTTTAAAATTATAAACAGCTTTCTTGTCTTCACTTATACCACATTCGACAATTTGAGCAGGCAGAAAATTAATGTCCCTTCCGATACAGACGAAGCGAAATCCATTTTATCCTTTTTTATTCCCCGTGCCTCAAGTTCAGCCCCGGTTTCTTTATGGTCAAGCAAGTTATTTGCAATCCCATTATCGTCCATGTCGCGTATATTTCCTTCTGTAGCCATGCCAACTAGACCCTTGTTTTATTAATTCTCGTGCCACACTCACTTGGGAATTATTTTGTGAAATAAAAATCTGACCTTTATGTGATTCGTTTGTCCTTCATTCTCTTTTGTACTCTAGCGAAATAAAATCTTATTTACATTAACGTATCTTTATTTAATATTCAGTATTTGTATATTTTGTGTGTTTATTTATATAAAAAAAGTTTTAAAATGTTTAATGTATAGCAGACAAGAAAAGTGCTCTATCAGTTTCGATTACAAATTCCATTCATTTCTAAATTCGCTAAAGCTTAGATTTGAAATAGGTATTGATTACTGATATAATTTGTCATCGCTAATAAAGATAGCAATAGAAATGTCACTTTGAATTTTCAAAGGAAAACAGACCTTATCATTTTACAACATACAAAGAATGTTGAATCTTAGGGTGATAAAGCACTTTATTTGTCGAGTTTACAATCGATATTTCAATTGATTTACTTAACACTCTAACGCAAACTCTTTTATAATGAGAAAGAACTCTTTACTTGTGTCTACTCTTGTCAATAATTATTGAATGCAACTTGATGTTCAATAACGTTTAAAGCACTTCGTGTCCATTACATACAAAGTGGTCAATGCGTGTACAGTACTAAACCTAACCAGTAACCACCCTCCGTAACATTCTCATTTCGTCCAGAAATTATCCCTTAAAACTGCCACGTGTCGTACAAATCCAAGGGTGCGTTACCAGGGGGCGCCCGGCGAAACCAATTTGCTTTGTATTATACCCATCTCTTTCTCGCACGCTAGATGTCACACAGTACCAGAGCGAGACAGAGACATGCATGATAGACTACGGTCTACACCGAGGGTCGGAATGTGTAATAAAGTTATGTTCTGCTCTTTGTACTGTAAAAACATAGAGATGCAACCCATATGAACTGTATCGTGGACGTTTTAAAGCCTATTTTGCTGTAATACTTTACTTCGGATTAAATTAGATCCTCTGGATTAAAAGGTAAAAAAACTTTTAAGAGGGGTGCAACCTATTATTATGCAAATCAACGCTGCTTAATTAAAAATTATGACTTCTATATTGAAAATTACTATTAATATTTTTATATATTCCCAATCACTAAACCTAACTCTAACTAAGTTTGTACTTAGTTATGCGTTATTATATATGCGTTATCTTGAATCAATATATGCAAAGATATTATAGGTGTTATAGGATTACGTTGTTCTAGGTTGTACACTTTTGACATGAGTACTAAATCGGTACTAGTAACTCGCAAAGATCTAATTTTCTGTAAGTCAAGTTAAATAATACTAGATTTAACTTACCCCCGTTAAAAACATTAATTATGCTAAAAAGCGCATTTAAATCTAATTAACATAATATGATAAAGATTTTGTTAATACATTATTTACTCGTAGTAGAATTAGAGCTCGGTAATGGAATTTGTAAAGAAAAATCACTAAAATTCTTTACATATGCGTTTTCTCTTTGAATAGTTAAATCGAATGAAAAGCTTTTAAAAGCTTTCTTCA
The DNA here is from genome assembly GCA_947623395.1 of Synanthedon tipuliformis. Taxonomy (NCBI): domain Eukaryota; kingdom Metazoa; phylum Arthropoda; class Insecta; order Lepidoptera; family Sesiidae; genus Synanthedon; species Synanthedon tipuliformis. The sequence continues at coordinate 3,596,770 of OX392428.1, read as the reverse complement.
TTCCATTTTCATATTACCAATTAAGTGTGTAAACACAAAAACGATATCGGATCCGCATTAATTATTTAATATGAGGGATACTCTGGCACCGATGCGATCAATTTCGTGTTTTAATACAAAGTGATGAGTAAGATTAATTAATTGAATATTTAAACTGTGTCGTTAATATAGTACACGTCTGTAGTAATTTTAATTTTATTTTAATTTTATTTTAATTTTATTGTGGTATAAAAAAGTCTGAAAATTGTTTCCGTCAAAACCAAGTAAAAGTGTGTAAAAACCAGTTTTCAAAAAATCTTCTGTTTATAAAACCATCTTCACTATGTTGTCCGCAAAATGCTGTCTATAATGCTTATTTAGTCTGAGTATTTATACATAAAAAGCCCTTTATACAAAACGTATTTGAAACCAGAACCATGTTTCCTAAATCGATTTTTATAATCATGAATAAGTCCGGACTAGTTAGATAACAGTATCATAAACAAATAATAACCTCGCAATATAACCAGTACTGAATAAAGAGGGTTTATCGCGTAGATAAAAGCATGACAGACTAATTAAAATTCCTACTAACTTATCTATTCACTTCGAACATGTATGTTTCATACATACTCATTAACTTGTTCTGGACTCATTTTATATTATTGAGATATTAAATCGCAATTCTCGTGATTTTTAAAATAACTGGTTGGTTAACTACACTTTTGTTGTCAAAATTTATTGGTGTACTAGCCGGTGCCCGTGACTCCGTCCGCGTTCTGGATGAAAAAAATATCTTTTCTGGTGTCCCAGACAACGTGTATACAAAATTTCATGGTGATCGGTTCAATAGTTTTTGCGTGAGAGTTACAAACATCCATCCATACATCCATAAAAACTTTCGCATTTATAATATTTGTACGGATAGTACGGATTGAAGTTGATAATGTTTCCACATTTCAATCCATCAATTAGGTTAAAATTTGCTACAAGGTTAATGTCCATGACAGTTTTTTGATTATTATAATTGAATAATTGATTGATATGGATAGGAGTTCCTATCAATATCAATCACTACTCATTACTCAATACTCTCATGCTCTAGGCGTCCTCCTAACTGTATTTTCCCTATCTACCAAAGGTGAGAGCTTTATGATCAATCCGAATTCTGTCACATAGTAGATAATGTAACATAAAGAAAAGCTACATTTTAAATAAGTTCACAAATGGAATGGAAATCGAACTTAATCTATTTTTAACAACACCAATAAACACGTCATTCATAAATAAATAAATCACGACAAAAATCAAACTGTGTTGTTACAATGTAAAAACTTATGAGCTTTGTCGTGAATTGTGACCTTAATGATCTATTTCGATATAATTCGGCGTCTAATGGATTTTTATTTACACTCGGTAGTTATTTCCAATATTTATGTTTCACTCAGGGTGCGTTTGCTTCATGTAACTCATGATAAGTTAACTTTTGTCATGTTGTACTAACACACTAAGTTAGAAGTAGCATACTTACTAGAAGTTTACTCTGGTGTGTAGCACTAGATTTTTTTGTCTCCGTTAACACAATCCCTACATTTCTACGCAGGAACATTGCTCCTTACTTGTTTGATATATATGACTACATGTTTAGCCACTTACGTACATATTTCTCTAAATTACATTACACACATATGTAATGTGTGTATGTGTGAATAATATACAATATATTCTCATAAAAGTAAACAAGAACCTCTGAGAAGATGGGGCCATTTTTCAAAGCTTGTTGTGGAAATAGACTCGTAGGAGGTTGGCTCCGTTAATTTTAGAGAGAGACAGCGAATGTGGAAGTGTATAAGTGAAATAGAGTAGGAACATTAGCAAAATTTATTTGTTGCGTTACATTCGCAAAGTTTATTCAGAAACTTTGTAACATAAATGTTATAGCATATTCAAACGGCTAACAATGTAAGAGTGATCTAAGCAATGTGTTGCGGGAATAGATCCATATAAATGAATGAAAATTAAAGATACCTTCTCAGACCAAATAGGAACTATGGCTACACGACTGGATGCTGGTCAAGAGTAAACTCATTTCTAATAAAAAAAAGTTTAATTTAATTTTACATTGCATTTAGAAAGAACCAAGAGCGGTACCTATTGTGAATGTAAAAAAGTCTCCGACTTAACTTATTTCCCTCACACAAGTTTCTAACCGCGGAAACTTTCGGAAAATTTTCTAGTAAAAAACCGGAATATTTACTCTTCCGTGTTGAAGGATGCGCGCGGCTTTTAAATGTAAAAGTTTTTTTTTATTTTTCACCGCATTCCGACTCTGACCTTCTTCTAAGCTTTTCGCTTGATTTGAAAACTGGGAATGGTTCATTCATTCATTCATGATTTTCATTAATTTTGTTTTTATTTCTACTTTTATTTCACTTAGTGTAAAATTTTCATAATATTTTTGAATATACGCGAAGGAAACCGTTTACCTAATTTGGATGTAACCTTGCACACACACATATCAAGATATGTTATGTTCTAAGTGTACATATAGGATAACCATATTAATGTACAGTTAATACGATAGTAAAAATATTATTTCTATAAGCTGAACTACTCTATAATTCACCGACACAGAAAAGTATTTCCTCATTAAGGTTGCTACAATAAAGTGACAAGAATCAATTAGGGATGAATCATGTACCCTCTAGGCGTACACGATCGAAGCGGCAACGTTGCACAACAAGCGACCTGACAACAGTAAAATAAAAAACAATCGAGTAATAATAATAAGCCAAAAAAGCGTCAGTAATAATAAAGTATAATTTCGTGAAAGCACGGCGCGTGCGCGTGCTGTACTTACGGCACTTTGCAGCTTGGGGGAGAAAATGTGGACAGCTGCGTGCGAACGGCACATCTGTCAGCCCTAGCACGCACACAAGTCTAAACCAGACACGCTGCACGCACACAAACAAAGCGGTTCGATCGTTTGCCGTGCACACATACGCACCGTCTCCCCCCGCCGCTCATTCAGTAGGGTGTTCCCCCATTGTATAAAACACTGGCCGCGTTCAGGGTTGCCTGCACAACAGTTTTATTTTTACTTGTTGAATATATTTGATGGATGATCGCCGATGATTGATTGAACAAGTCCTTCACAAGTTGTGTGCAATTGTAATAGGTTTTTACAGAAGGAAAACCGTTTGCATTAAAATCGTAATCGTTTGTTTAATTTCTTCATGAATCAATTCCAATCAATGTTTTTGATACAGTATAGGTTTAAAATTAACGTTTACTTCAATGCAAGAAATTAAAATTATTCTGGAAAAGACTTCCATAAAAATTAGTCATGACGTTTTTACATTTTAGATATTCCCAACAACATTAAATTAAATATTGTTTTATTTAAAACCTCTTCTACCGTGGTTATTATAAAATATAAATATATTTTTAAAATAATTTTCGAATTACAGCTGTAATTAACCTCTATTGCAAATTGATAATTTTTAAAAAGGTAACCATGAAAAATGAAAATTTATCTGCTTTTTGACATGAATATGTCTTTTCTCTGGGGTCTATTCGAAAGAATGTGTGTCACGAAAATCGTTACCATGACGTAAATGAATTAATTATAATTTGTTCGTTTGTTTATATATATATTTTATCCCTGTTGACCATAGAAGGATTAAGGATAAGGGGAAAGAATAAGGATAAGGATAAGGATAGGGATAGGGATAGGGATAGGGATAGGGATAGGGATGGGGATGGGGATAGGGATAGGGATAGTTTGTTCGTTTGTTTATATATATATTATCCCTGTTGACCATAGAAGGATTAAGGATAAGGGGAAAGAATAAGGATAAGGATAGGGATGGGGATAGGGATAGGGATAGGGACCATTTAAATCTTTCTTTTCATTTATGATATGAGACATATTCATGTCTACTGTGCCATCGAGAAGCCATGGCACTTTTTTTTCTTTTTTCTTATAGAAATGACATCAACTTTTGGTAATCACTGTAACAGAAAAATAATGATACTTAAATGTTTTTTAACAACGTTCTTGATTAATTGGCATTGGCAATATATTATACATTAACGATTTCATTTAGAATCAATTAATTATTTGGGAAATTCTAAAAGCAGATACATACACAAATAAATCTGTATTATCTTCTGACGTGACACCCCTTGCTATAACCACCTCATGTATCATTCTACTCTTGGAACTTTCGGTTTTATAACTCTACTTTTTAAAGGCTATCTTCGTCTTCGAGGACATTCGTGTGGAGTTTATGACCGAACGTAAACTGGTTCAGGTATCTGATGTCTTTCTAAACACGACTAGCGCTGGGTCAGAAGTTATTTTGCCTAACTTTGTATTGTTTGTATAGTAAAAGTTTCGGGTAGATTGCTTCAAAGCAATTGAATCGCGTAGGATACGGCCGTCCGTGTTTCACGAAAATGTAGTCAGTACGTTTAAGTAACAGTTCCAAAGTTACAACAATGTAAAACTCCGCCGCGTTTGCCGCACTAAATGAAACGCCACATTTCAACAGTCGATCTATCTATTTATCCTCGATCTATATATCTTTTGGAAAATACCAAATTCTTCAAAAATCCTCGACTGTTACTCGACATTTTTGTTAACTGTTTTTTTTGTTATCTACAACGCGGTCAACAGTATCTGCTAGGATCACTTAAGATTACAGTCACGTAAAGTGCAAGCTTTTGTTCGCATCCGGTAACTAAATCTATTAAAGTATCATTATGAGAGGAATAAAATGCGCCATAAAAATATAGCATTTCAAGGAAATTTTATTGCTTCAACGTTTTTTTTTATATCGCGTTTAATGGATGATATTTCGTTAGAACTGTGCATTTGTACTAAGAGAGATAGCGATGGAATAAAAAAACCACGCTAATAAAGCTTTGAAAGGATTCCATCATCCAAGTTCTCAATTAACAATTAATTATGCAGATAAATGAGTGCGCTTAAGAGTTCGCTTTCAATTCAATTGCCTTCAGTTGCAAGAGCGCTTCTATTTGATTGGCGTATTAACGCTATCTTTTCTTTATCTCTTCTTTCTTTTTAGAAAAAGTAAAAACGTACGGTTCCAGATCAAGTAATGGTTTTATATTTCCTAGCTTCACTGCTTTTCTAAGCCGTATTTACTTTGATTACGACATTTCTATTTTACTTTTTCATTTTAAATTAAAAACACTCTCACAAGACACACAAGTCTTGCACAAGTCTAAATCTAATATTTAGATTAGTAGTATAGTATTTTGGTATAGAACTTTTGTGTGTCAATCTGTAATTTATTTTACCTATTTATTCAGTCAAATATCATTTCTGGTGTTGGTTTAGAAAATATTATTTTGAAACAAAACTTTTCTAATAGTGTTCATCAGTAAACTAAGCAATCAAAGTTTGAGTGCAAAGGCTGAAATTGTATTACTTCCGCACAAAGTTGAAATACTAGTGTGACTAAACGTTAGAATTTAATGAGGAAATTTAATTACACAAAAATGAAAAAACTTCCACCCACCGAGTACTGAAAAAAAAAGTCTCACTAGTTCGGTTAACCGAACTGTCAACCGAACTACTGGGAATACACCATATTTTTTAGTGCCTACCCATTGTGATTGAATTTGGTACGATTTATATAATAGCCGTTAGTCTTTTTGGAACTCAAATTATAATTGGGTGTTTAAAATATAATTTCAGCAGGTGAATTATTAAATTTAAAAAAATCATCGGTAGATTTTTTTTTATTATATTCACTTGTAATGAAATAGCATTTAGAATCATTTTCTTATCTGTCATGCTTCTGCTCGTCTATCCTAACTTTTTCTCCGTAAAATTAAATTAAGATCTAGTAGTACAAAAATACATTTGATAACTGAATTTGACTCAAGAGACTTCGGTCAGATATAAAGCACGGCCTATATAAACTGAGTGAGTATATACTTATACTGAGTCCATTTTGCTGTTCGCATGTCGTGTGTTTGTGAGGCTATTAAGTAAAACGGCACCGTCACAACATGTTCATGAAATTCATAGAAAGTAATTTCGATAAGTATCCTAAATTACTTATATTATGGTCACCCCATGTACAGTATGTGCTCGCCCCATCTGCTGGCTCTCACGTTCACTACACAGTACGTGACGTATTTAACGTTAATTGTCATTTATTTTGGATAATAAAGCTATAATGGGTTTCTGGGAGGCTGCACGTTTCGCGTTAAGCACACCTATTAGTTACATATATACTCAACTTTATATATTTTAAGTAAATAATTGGATATTTTAAATTTGACCATTTGACACACTTGTGTTTTTAATATCGAACAAAAAATCAAAGTCATGCAGGTTTTTCACGAAAACATACGACATGTTAAGTATTCTATTTGAATTAAATTATTATGTTTGCTTCAGCTTACTTTAAAAAAAAGACGACGACGTTCTCAAAACTAAAAAATATTTGATTTGTTTGAGGTGCGTGGCATGCCACGCTTGCCTTAGTCACATCTTATATTTATTATTATTTTATTGCGTAGCGTAGTTCTCTATACATTGGATAGTATTTTCTCGGTTTCCCATTTCGGATGTACCTAAAACCTAATAACCTTGATTTTATGACCTCTAAAAGTTTCGATATGGGGAACAAATACTGCTACGCTTTATAAGCCTTTAATCGCAATCGTTACCTAATTCGAATATCCATGGAATAATGGCTATATTTAAACATAAAAACACATTAGCGAACCATAAAAAAAGCCATAAAAGTCATATAACCCGGTGAAAATTCACGTTCAATTACCATGTTCGTCACATAATGCCTGTGGCAACGGAAGCAAATTTTAATTTATACGGTCCCCTTAATTTGCAAGTTGGTCCCCGCAAAAAACAAGAGATCAAATGTAGCGGATTAGGCCGCTACATGAAAAGTTAATGTGGGCAGATTTGTTGACAGCCTTTATCATGATATATTCGAGTATTCTGTTTTTAGGAAATGGTGCTTCGTTTTAAACCCTAGTCATGTTGTGAAAGAAAAGATTATGACTGCAATACAAATACAAAAAAAGATTTCCTGTCAGGACTGAACTGCACCTACATCTTCTTCTGTGTAAATATATAAATTATCATCGGTGCGCTGCCATAGTTTTTTATATAGGCATATTTTTTTCGATTTTGGGGCGCTCGTCGCAATTCTATTATTTAATCGAATACGCATACATTTCATGAATTCTTTGTGTATTTGACAGTCTACTTCTTGAGCCAGGTTATATTGGACGCTGCGACCTTTAGGAGTAGAACAAAAAGGAAAAACAAATGAAAATGAAATAATAGCCCGGGCGGGCGTTACGTTGCGATCAAGCGATGGATCGGTGACCGGATTCGTTCGACGAAATCCGAACGTCATTGATAGATAGATAAGATAGAGAAGAGAGTAACAATCTTATTTCTTTTGAGGTTGAGCTTGTTAGAAGTAATACTTGATCTGAATTAAAAAAATCTAAACTTGCTGAATAACAAGTTATGTATTTCGAAGACAGTTTTGCCAATTTGCAATGAACTAGCACGTTAGAACATCCTTACGTAAAGGAAGAGATGCCTCTGTCGGAATGAAATATATTAAATAGGTTACGAAGAGTATACATTAATTAATATTAAGTACCCACTTCAACTGACCCAGGTATTCCCATGTCCAAACAAACGGCTGGCTGCAATGCGGTTGTGTTGCCGACACGCCATTCACTCTTCAACTCGTTGCAAGTGTAAGTGAATATTATAATTTAATACAGTTTTTATGCAAGTAACATATTTACTAATTGGTCTTAAGGCAAAACGTTACCTACATACGATACTTTTTTTTTTGTAAATACATACAAATTATAAATACAAAACATCCATGACTCAGGTACAAAGGTAAATGTTAACACATAAACATTTCATAACACATAACAATAGCGGGATTCGAACCCGCGACCGCTTGATTAACAGCTAGGGTTACTCGCCACTAGACCAAACACGTGTCGTCAAAAGTTTCGAAAAAAATTCAAACGTGTCGTCAAGTTTTATCAAAAGTTTTGCGTGAAAGAGTAACAGACATTTATTCTCAAAAACTTTCAGAATTATAATATTAATCGGTTTGGCGGGATTTCCTGAAGTTAACATATTATACGATTTATCCCGGTTATGAATTCCCGTGAGATAGTAGATAACACTTATTGAGTGAGTAGCGCAAGCAAAGCTTCTCGGAACAGTTAAGTTGAAGAGGTTTTTACTTAATTGACTTATATATGTCGTCGGCACATCTTAGAATTGGGCAGATCGTAAAGTATGAAATCAAAAATCTTTTACCAAATGTCAAAAATAGGTGCGACGAGGAGCGGAGCGAAGCAAAGCAAAGGTTTACATGGAAATAAATTTGGGGAGCCGAGCGAAGCGGAGCAGAGTGAGGCGACCCTCTCAGTTTTAACAGAAATATGATCTGCCCAGGCATATCATGATATGCCCAATTCTACGATGTGCCGACGACATATATAAGTAGTCTGACTTGACTTGCGATAAGACAAATAAATCTGTATGCCAGTTTATACAAAAGGTTCTAACTCGTAACACACTAACTGTAAAGCTGTAAAACTTAACACAGAATGCACATAACATTGATTTATGTCAAAGTGTATTTCAGAGCTGTATCACCTCCGAGCAATTTCCTTTAATCATCAAACTGTCCCAGGTTTTCCAAGTTCCATTGCTCTGTGTCAAATCATTCAAACTTGCATTTGAATATTACACTGTGTTTCACTGTGTCCGTTGTGTTTGAATCGACCAAATAAAAGAGAATACACGCGATTTAAAACCAACTATTCGCTGTAGCCCAATTTCTACTTTGTGTCGGAAAATATAAGGTTTAATTTTCAACTTTTGTGCAAATTTTAAAATTTGTTTCAATACTGCATGTTCTTGGGACATGAAATGTTCTGTTTTGTATTTCATATGAAATTTGGTTTAATTTTCTACAGCCATTGAAGTAAATTATGTTTATTGGTTATTGGTATATTTTTTCATTTTTTAAAGAGATTGTAAGAGTAACCATAACCAACAACGTTATGAATATTTACCTAAAGAGTGTTAGTATGATTTCTAATTCTTGTTATAAAACCTCTATGGCGATGTTGTCTTGTGTATTTGTAAATACAAAAAGGACATAGGAAAATTAGGAATAGTAAAAAAAACATTTAGTAGTGGTAGGACATAATCCTACTATGCTCGGCAGCCCACTTGCAGAACCTATGGTATTGTGTTTTGTATTGTAGGTAACGTAGCCCCACCTACTACCATCAAATAGATCATCTGCTTGACGACATAAAAAGCTGTTAATAATGTAATTTTTACTTTATACACTTTTTATAAAATATATATTGCTTATAAGTTTGCTTTAAGTAACAAAAAACGAAACGAAAATATAAAGAAGTATGTATATTGAATCTCCGACGAAGGCGCGAACAAAAACTTGTTTTAACAATACAACACACAAGACAAATTCTAATAAACCTACAGTCTCTTTAACATATTTAAACAAAACAAAACATTACGTAAATTCTCGTACATTTTATGAAGTTCATGTAGCAACTTCAGCGCTTAACAAATGGACGTTTGTAACCGCATCGCATTCATATGCCCGCAACCGTCAAAACTTCCCTCTTTAAAATCCTTGTATTCCGAGTTTATCCAACTCACTGCACCGAAAATTGTTTCCTATTATGACTATTTTACAGCTAAAAGTTGCCAAGCAGAGCCAAACCTGCAAACGTTACCCGGCTATAGTTCTTCCATTTCACGAAGGCGAGTGGGATTTACTTGTAGTAAACACTTGTCTGTATATGTGTCACTGTGTGCGTGAGATCGAAAGAGGGTATGGTTAGTATAAAAAAAAATAGAATCCTACAATGCTAAGTGACTGCTCCGTCAGACACGCACACTATCGCAATGTGCGTGTACACGTTCAACACAAGCAAAACTCACTCGCCTTCGTGAAATGCAGACTTAAAAAGGAAATAATATTAAGGCTGGGTTGCACCATCTTACTTTAACTATAACCAACGCCGCAACTTCAGTTAAAATAATGGTTAGGCCGAAAATGAGTTGCACCAGTTAACAAATAATCATAACTGGTTAACTGGTGCAACTCATTTTCGGCCGAAAATGAGTGCGAATTAACTGAAGTTGCAACGTTGGTTATAGTTAAAGTAAGATGGTGCAACCCAGCCTTAATGTTACTCAAAGTAAAGTTAGTACTCTCGAATTTCTTACAATGATAAATTAGGATTACTTACATACTTAATGAACAATATTTTTTTAAAAATTTAAAGCCCGCATTAAAATCGCGTGCTTGTAACTTTTTTTTATTGCAACACAAGATTTGAAGCACGGGACCTATTATATCCGGCCAACTTCGAATGTTTTTCGTTGTTTCAACTTCCTCATCACGCGAAGAAAATTATTTATTTTCATAAGGTGCAAGTTGAGTTACGAAATTTAAAGTTACATTTGTTTAAAAATTAGTTTTTCTCTTTTGGCACAAGCAGAGTATATTTTATGTAGGAAATTTTTTAATTTCCCTATTAGTAATTTTATTGCAAAATACTGCACTTGTGAACTTTTGAGAGTTTATTTACTGTACGACTACATTGTCTCGTCATTTGCTTTTTTGGTGTTTGATGTTGATGTTTTTCTCTTTTGGCACAAACAGAGTATATTTTATGTAGGTAATTTCACATAGGAAAATTCTTAATTTCCCTATTAGTAATTTTATTGCAAATTTTTTGCACTTGTGTACTTTTGAGAGTTTATTTACTGTACGACTATATTGTCTCATCAATTTGCTTTGTCTGGTGTTTGATGTTTTAACTGTCTATCTGTCTACCCATCGGGATGTAAAAGCATCGTAGTATATTTTTATTGAGAACATTAACCGTCTATCTGCCGAGTTTAATCCAAATCTATTGAGCGGAGAGTAATGAAAATGTAACGTATTCTTGAACTCTCCTATTTTTTATATTCAAAATCATCCAGACGATTCTCGACAACATAAAAGGGGTTCAGTAATGACATACAATGTAATACAATCGCGAATCACATGTCGATTTATTGTAAAATATTGTAACCGTTTTCAGAGAATTTTTGAATGAAAGAGAAAGAAGTAGTTTCTGTAACAGCCAATATCCGGTCGATCAGCTGACGGAAACAGCTGGCTCAAGTGAGCGTAAGAGCCATCCATTCTCGACAGCTTTTTTGAGGTTTTTTTTGCGTTGACGAATTCCTAGCAATTTATTATTGTAACATCACCTCGCGTCGGCTGGCTTAAATTGCGTGCCATTGCACTTTTAAACCACCAGATTGTTTTAATATACCACTTCCCAACCAGTTAGTTTGAAGTTGAGTTTACATTTATTATTATTAGTATGGATTTTATGCTTTGTCTAAAGTAGATGAAGGGATGCCAGAGCCCATTTTCCTATCCCCAATCTTTCTTATCCTTTTCTTTCCCCTGCCTTACCTTTCCTTATCCTTAATCTTAATATAGTCGGCAGCATACTTGCAGCACCTGTAGTGTTATAGGCGACGGTGGCTATCTACTATCAAGTGCACCGTCAACCAGTCTGCCGACCTAAAGAATAAAAAAATGCTACTGAAACTGTCTTATGCAACATACGTGCAGAGACTACTAAACACTTGTAAATCAATTTTGTTTTGACCGAGAGTGGTTTGAGGTCTGGTTATAGTTCTAATTTTATCTAATTAATATAATTATTAATTTAATTAATTAATTAATTATAGAAATTTCTAGCTAATTCTAAATTACTATACTAATTGGATCAGTAAAAACAAAGTTTTATTTGTCACAACGGTAAACGTGCACTAACTATTCGATAAGCCTCATTTTACATAACTTAAACTAAACGTCAGAGAGAGTGTTCCGATGCGGAATTATGGAGCGCTTCACTTTGATTAATATGTTAATCTAGGGCGTCATACTGTCACTGCATAGTTTCGCTTTTAGTTCCTCACCTTCCTCTCATTTATTCGTATGTGAATAATGTATATTGATACATTATTCAAATATCCATTATGAATCTCAGTCTGCTAGTTTTGTTCGAGTGTCAAAATTCGTGTTTCCCTATAACGTGATGCAATTATCTTTTGCATTTCAATATGTTCAGTTACCATCCATAAAGTATCATAATTTATTTTAAATTGTAAAATTCTAATAGTGTAATTCTAATCTATTTCTAATAGTGACGAGTGGCGATCCAACCCAGGCTTCGTACGGAGTTGAAATATTAAAAAATCATTTCTTATTATATGCTTACGTTGTAAAATGAACCTGTGTTAAAATTTTCAGTTTTCTAGATTGTTTTGGGTTGTGCGTTGTTAGTCGATTTTAGAAGTGTAGATTATTTATGCTATACCTACTATATTATCAAATGATACTGTTACACATATTTTAGGTATACTATAATTATATTTACTATGACTTACTTATATTATAAATTAGAGGGCGAGAGGATTTTATAAGTTATTTTACATGTGGAGCGTAATCTCCTTATTATACCAGATCAGATCCAGCTGCTCTTTCTGGCCAATCTTACTAGAAAATTATTAGGTAACTAGGCCTAATGTTCTGGGTTTTTGATAAAATGTGTAATACAAAAAAAAGTTATGATTTTCATCTTATATCATAGACCTATTTATAAATAATAGAAACAGGTCATTTAACGGTTCTGTAAGTTACATAAAACAGGATTGATTTGTACACAATGTCCCTTAATTGGAAAGTTGAGACAAGGGACGATTGTCAACAAAATGTTTCGTAACAGCTGTGTTCGAAACAAAAGTATCTGCATGGAACACTGAATACAGAGCGGGTGGTGAATTCAGCGATCATTTTATCAATATATAAAATACTGTGAATTTGATGCCTCCTTTTTACATGATGTAAACATGGGAAAAACCGTACGGCAATAGAACAGTAGTAAGAGACTTTTCCCGATTGGATAACTTAAAGTCGATGAAAATGTTATATTAACTACGGTCACATGTTTATGTACGGTCGATATTTCAGTATAACTTTTGTCTCATTTTTTTTAAATATGAAGAAGTCCCAATGTATAAAAGATGTAGTCTATGCGTCATCAGTTATACGTTTGAAGCCAAAAATATATTGTAGTGAAATCTGTGCGTGTTATTTGAGCGTTATTTCTTTAAAAAGTATAATTATGTCAAAAGTAATAACAAAAAATAAAGTGCCAAAAAATAAAGTCTATACTTACTTTGTCCCTAGTTCACGAAATCCGCAAAAAAAAACGCTAAACCTCGATTTTTTAAAACATTTTTACGTCCTGAATTAAGTACACATAAAAAAGACTCCATGTAATATCTTTAATAACTCTCTTTACTATCGCTACAGACTTCTGCGTAAGGTTCTGAGGGTTAACAGTAAAAAAACATAATTTTATTATATTATGTAGTCACAGAGTAATTTTTTCATAAAAATGTTTTTTCTTTGTCCACAGGTAAGTTCGCAGAAAACCAACTTACGAAACGTGTAGAGCTACACAACCGGATAAGGTGACGCGGTCCTAAAGAAATTCCTATTGATTTTATCTTATCTTTTATTTGACGTGTAGAATATATTTTTGTTGTAAGACTTTTCACAATACAAAACATTTTTACACGGTGGGTAAATATCGTCCTCTCGAAAATTAATGTGTTGACAATTATGTATTGAATACTAGAATATCGCTGAAAGATTTACTAAACAAGAAGTCAATCGAAGACTAGAGTAGCTCGAATCTATTTTTTTATTTTTTTTTTGAAATGAATTGTAAAATTCTTTGATGATCGGTTGAGTAGTTAAGGCTTGAAAGCGTAACAAAATACATACATTTTTTGAGCGTATTACCATATGTATAAATACCAAAAAATTCTTTGATCCTTTAGCTATCGAGTGGTGTAAATAAAATTTGCATGTATATTATACACATGTAGAGCTACAGCATCACACTGTATCCTCCGAGTTTGTTGTCATAACTTTTCTGAATTGTCTCCCACTATGGAAGCAAATTTAAAGACGTAAACACCTGAAAAATGCACTCAACTGTTCTGTCTTTATCCATTCAAGAGTCTCACTCAACCTATGATGGATATGACGTTACTGGCCAGTGATACAATAAAACACGCAAATTCTTAGCCGCTCTTATGATAGTTTGCGGTCTACTCTACTGTGTCTCTAATATGTACTTATAAATGCGTTTTACAAATGTCTTAACTAAACATTACCTTACCTGTTCAGGCCGCAACATTAAACGATTTGAAGGCATGTGAATAAGATATATATAGGGGGTTTATCTTGAGCGTGCCTCCGCACGCTTACGCCGACTGTCCCAACTCAAATTTAATTGCCTTTCATTAATACCATCATTCGCCAACACGTGGCGTTGCCACAGAAAGTACCGAGAGCAGTGAGTAATATCAAAATTACTCAAGTACTTTTTCGGTTATATTTATATTTAATCATCAACAATTTAATTATTATTAAATCAGGAAAACCATTGAATACACCTCCACTCTTTTTAAGATCTACTATTAAATATATTGTGAGCTCACCTGCTAACAATAGTCAATGATAATAAAATAAATGCTAATCTTGACGTTTTTGTATACTCACAAGTATTTCAGCTAGTTGTGCTCTACGGTTATCCGCCGCTTATTACTTCGTTTTCGTTTAACATAGGTATAAAGTTTTAAAAAAAAAACAATGCAAAAAATATTTCTTTAAGTTTTGGTAGTACCAGAGATAAGCACGCTCAAATAAACAACTCGTAACATAAACAATTATCTCGTCCTCTTTATTTTAAAAAAAATTAAAGGCTTTTAAAATTGTGTTTAATGCTCGAGAAGAATTCCAAGTACATAAGTCAAAGTTCGTATACTTATTAGTTGTGAATGTGTGGTAGCTGCGGTACTTTCCGCCATTTGCAATCCGAATATTCTAGGGAATTTGGAAGTGTTTGTTATATCCAATTAAATACTATTAATGTATGCGACTATATTTACGTATACAAAAGTTCTACGTGTACAAAAGTTGTCGTGGTTTCATTAATAACTAACAGTTGATGAGCAAACTAATTTATTTTTATATAAATAGGGAATAGTATAAAAAATATTTAAAATATTTGTTTAAGTATAAGATAAATCGTGTTATAGTGTGTTTAGAAGTATAAACTAAAAAAAAATATATACATAATTTTGTTATTTACTGTACGTATGTGTGCACATGGTGCACATACTTAAATTGTCCCCACTCTTAGTTGCACTTTAGTTTAGTTTGGGCCCCTTAGTCCCCACTCTTAGTTGCACTTTAGTTTAGTTTGGGCCCCTTAGTCCCCAATGTTTAGTTGAACTTTAGTTTAGTTTGGGCCATTTAGTCCCCAATGTTTAGTTGCACTTTAGTTTAGTTTGGGCCCTTTAGTCCCCAGTCTTTAGGTCATTTTCGAAGCGAGTAGCCTTCAAAAACCAGCGGCTTTGAAGGCTATGTGTTCACACAGGATGCTCAACGTTTTGTTAGATTGAGAAGATTACTTTCACAATGTACTCGCTATCACATCGAATTAACGCCATACCCGTAAATTCGATTTCCAACATTCATTACAATTTCTGCCGTAGCTCCTCAGAATTTTAATGAAGGCAATTTACGACGGCGTGACGTCATCGCGTCGGCGTAATCGCCTTACACCCGCGACAATAATTGTCCTAAAGCTATAATTAATATTACTTGAGAGATTCTTAACGAAGGAGCGATTTGGGTGTCACTCACGAGCGCTTTTCGGCTCAGAGCGGCTAGAGCGTTGTTTGCTCAGCGCTGATTGTACGAGCATCACACGGCTGCGACGTCACGACAGTTTGCGGTTCACAGACGTGTCATACTTTACGGTATTATACGTTAGACATGTATGTATACCTAACGCAGATTTACTGACTGAAATACATAAGCACATAGTTGAATTTCAATTTTCATGTTTTTGCAATAGTTGTATCTTACAATACTAGGTGATTCTTAAAAATTAATTAACAAATACAGGACTTTTTGAGACTGAAAAGCTTCAAGTGCTATCGAATTTTTCTTGTAAAATAGAATCGAATAAATATCAATATGGTGATATGCTATATTATGATTCTTACATTGTTACACATTTATCTGTTAATGTTAATTATTGTCTTAATTATTCCTAATAATGTGCATGAAAGCATCATCCATTATTATCCTCCTATACTATAAACAAGATTAGTGATTTAATATCCAAAAAAAGCATACGTAAGTACATTTACTGACGCTATGTTTACTTACTGTCTTATTTAATTAAACGATTATGTTAAATTACATAATGATCCATTAGTTACGAATTCCATTAGTTCCACTGTAAACACAGTTACTATATTGTCGAATACCTTCAATAATACCACATAGTAAACATAAAAAACGTGTGTCATCCGTACTAATATTATAAATGCGAAAGTATGTATGGATGTTTGTAACTCTTTCACGCAAAAACTACTGAACCGATCACCATGAAATTTTGCATACACGTTGTCTGGAACACCAGAAAGGACATAGGGTACGTTTCATCCAGAACGCGGACGAAGTCGCGGGCACCGGCTAGTTTTAATCATAAATTTATGTTAGACTAACTGGTGCCCGTGACTACGTCCGACTTGAAAAATGAGAAAATATATGAGTAATACAACACTTAACATCTTTATCACTGTGACGACGGTGGCGCAGTCACTCGAATTTCTTATGTTTTTAAACGATCCTGGGTAACCTATCATTATTTCACTTATATCAGGATAAAAATTATCATATATATAATATGTTAATCCTGTGCTGACATTGAATTGTGAAATATTATTTCATGAAAACATATAAGGATAAAAAGGATCCTATGTTTTAATTTAGACAATTTTGTGTGTTGAGTGTAGGTAGTTAAAATTTATCAGCGGTTTGTTTACGCCTGAAGGAGTTAAAAACATTCGAAAAATTTCATAAACTGCGATCTACTATTAGGAAGTTTAATATTGGTCACATTATCATCTAGCCTGAATCTCTTTGTAGATAATTTGCAATCTTATTATTTTTTCACGCAAAAAAAATCCGAAAAGAAGACATAATGCACAAAGCGTTAACTTAAAACGTGACGTAATAAACGTGGCCGGTAGCGATGTTGCCAGCCGTGAAAAATATGTGTCGGCTCACCGGGCGACTTGTTCTCATGAATTTTTAACGTTTACAAGATCGTTGGATGTCTTGAATAATGCACGTGTGGCAACACTTAGATCGATCAATTATGTTCTTCTAATGAGAATTCAATTTGTTGTGTGATAATTAAAATTACAACCTAATACGCATCTGCATCTAACATCAAGTGAGATCGCGGCCAAGCGCTGCCTTGACTTAAATAAAAAAAAATACAATTTGAAAAATATTGAAATAGATATTTTATAAAATTTATTTATCTATAAAAATATTTTTCTTGCGGAGAAAATAAATTTATGAAGAGCAAAAATTAATTATAATTATTAACAATAAAAGCATGATAACCTAATCGTAAACACGCCAAAATATTTATAAAGAATTTCTTATCAAGGCATAGAGAATTTCGTAATTTTATAATATCAAGGAGTCAACTCCTGGACCCTGCATAATTTTGTCTCAACATAAACTGAGCCTAATTCTTTCAAATTTCCCTACAAAATGCCCTCCAGTCAGCGCGTAATCTTTAATATTCAATGACAAAACACAAAAGTTGTCCAATAAGGTGGGTAATGTAAATTTTTCCCAAGTACGTACCTAATCTACTTTATTAATAATATGTATGAAGTTAAATATTAGCATTAGCAGCAAAGTTCTTTTGATTACGGACGGAGTTTTTTGTTCGACAGACTTTGTTGAAGGAACCTGTATATTATTATGTACAATGTACATTAGATTCACTAAGTGAGGCCGCACATTGGCTATTATTGCTTAAGCGATAGTAGCTAAATTTCGGTTGCTGAAGCGAAATTGAGTCCACACACTGTAGCCAAGAGCAAACGTACAGTCATATGAACGCTACGCTCAGGCTACGCTGCGCTTGGGAGAAAGCTTTGTGATTGGTCAAAATTTTATGTGGGCGTTACAACAGCCAATCACCGGGCTTTATTTTTAAACGTTTCGTAAGTACGCAAAGGGAGCGTTTGCATTGGTATTATCTTGGCTAGGGCCCCTGTTCTTAGGCCTCATCCTTGCCACATGGCTGGTTGTTGGTCAAGAGCTAACCAACCCATCACTTATAAAAAAAATAAAAAAACGTATGTGCTGTCTGTGCAGGCCAATGTGAGGCCTTCCTAAAGATATTATATTTGTATTATCCACGTGGATTTCTTTGGTCTGTTAGGGACGCTGCTCAATAGACATTGTTGATTAAAAAATATGTTTACCATCATAATAATATGACAAAATATACCTTCAAAAATATATTTGTTATTAAACAAAAATCCATCGTGTATCTTTTTAATTTAGTTTTAATCCCTTAAAAAAATAATGTCTCACGTGCAGTGAAATAATCGCGTGAAATTTATTTTGCACATAACAAACAAAATCCATGTTTGCTAGACTGAATATCAACAATAAATCGAGCATCGATTTCAAATAAATCTATATTCAAATAGTGCTGCATTACTATTCACTCACAGGAGAGCGACCATAAAGAGAATTCAATTCTAAATAAACAAAAAATGGTTCTCTACTTTTACACATGATCAAAAAAAACTACAAAAATGAATTATTGTAATTTATTTAGCTATTGGGGATAACCTGTTCACCTATTTTTATATATTAAAAGCCCTGGTTGGGTTGAAGCTCAAACAACAACTTGCATTTCCTTTACTATGACATAATGAAAAATAACTTAATTTATTAAGCTCTCGAGAATTTATCTTCGCACACTAACTTTTAATAAGTTTGATTAATTACTTTAATTACTTACTTTAATGTAATATCATACTTGAGGCATTCGCCCGTTTGAGTATTTTCTCATTTTCATTGGCTTCAATGAGATAAAAGTAAATATTTGGAGAGAATTAAGAAGTATTGTCCAATACTTAGAAAATACCTGACAATGGTTTCATTTTTATATTGGTCTGAAACATTAGCTACTGTTAGATTTGTTATCTTTTTATTTATTTTTATATTTTGTGTTTTATACTGAGACTAGCTTTCAACCGCAACTTCATCCGCACCCCCTTTTCTTAAAACATTTATTCAATATGTACCATTGTTACAATTATCATTATTACCAGCAGAGTACTCCATAGCCATTTTAGTCATTATCTACATTTGTTATTAAATTAAATCATAATTAAATTTTATAATTAATTTTAGATAGGTATATTATATGAAGCAAACTTTAGTATTGGATACTTAATAACATCTTTGTAATTTCCCAGAAAAAGTGTATTTCCCGCGTAAATCTAAATGACGTCCCTTCCCGGTAAGCACAAACTAAAATGTCGTCACGTGTGTGAAATATGGCGAGTGAAAATAAATATATTTTTAGACTTGACTGAAATTAATGGAGTTGGAACATTGTAAATATATATTCTTTACTCGGTACTGATGGAATACAGTATTTAGTTTACCTATATAAGGTTTTATTCTTAACTAGCTGGTGCCCGTGACTTCGTCCGCGTTCTGGATGAAAAGTAGGTGCCCTATGTCCTTTCTGGTGTCCCAGACAACGTGTATGCAAAACTTCATGGTGATCGGTTCAGTAGTTTTTGCGTGAAAGAGTTACAAACATCCATAATACATCCATACAAACTTTCGCATTTATAATATTAGTACTGATTAGTACTGATAGTACTGATTTGGGTTTATGCAATTTGGTTTAGTGTCTAAACATGAAAACGAAACTTAGGAAATGACTATGACTGAAAATCAGTCTACAATAAAGGCTTTCGTTTTTTTTTTTTTCGTTTAAGTCAATATATACTTTTAAATTTATAAAATAAAAAAATATATCCTTCAAGTCAAAGATGGAAAAGAATTAAGAAATACATTCATTTAAATAATGCAAAGAATCTCAAAGTTCTTGATCTTTTGCTCAAGTCAATATTCATGTTGGCGTTCCAATTCTCAAAACTATTTCGCAAACCAATTTAAGCTTTAGTTTCCTAAGATTTGTGTCTGTTTTTGTTTTGCAACTTTAAGTGATTTATGGTATGTGGTAAAACCTTTCGGGTTCTGTAATCTAGACCGACCCAATCGCAATTAATGTTGCCCTCAGCACACCATTGGTCTGTAACGAGGATGTTGCGCAACTAGATGGGGCCTTGACAACATAAATCATGACTGGCTTATAGGTACATCTTTTTATTGATATTTAAAACTTATTTTAGAGAATAACGGAATACTAATAAAAAAAGTTTAAAATAATAACCAGACCATTTTAAGGGTACTATGGCCCCCTAAAGACGCAACAGTACCGCTAGATTTGTAAAACTCGACAAATAAAGTGCTTTATCAACCTAAGATTGAACATTCTTTGTATGTTGTAGAATGATAAGGTCTGTTTTCCTTTGAAAATTCAAAGTGACAATTTCTATTGCTATCTTTATTAGCGATGACAAATTATGTCAATCAGTAATCAATACCTATTTCAAATCTAAGCCTTAGTAAATTTTGAAATGAATGATAAAGCTGATAAAGCACTTTTCTGCTTTACTATCGTGAAATTAACACCATACTGTGGACTGTGGTGAAAGCCAATACAACCAGAGCAAGATTTATTTTAAGAAGTCTATTCCATAGTTGATCTTCCAAGAAGCCCCTCCAGGCGCAAGTATCCATACTTGCGTCAGACAGCTAACACTTCGACAAATGTGTTTGTCATATAGATCAATATGTTCTTCAAACAATTGTTGATATTGGTGACCAAGACTCTTCTAGAATCTATCGACTGTAACTAAGGTCCCACCTTCCCCCGAGATTTGTCGGTACAATAGCATACAATTTTCAACTATTGTGGCGACCGGGAGCCACGATTCTGATACGAATGTTCAACTTAGATTGGGTTTCCTTTACAAATTTACCAATTTTGATTACATTATTGTGGAAATAACCTTCACCTGTTTTTTTATTAAGGCAAAATGGGTTAAAGGACTTTCTCCAAAAAAAAATAATTTACAGATGAATGGAATAAAGTAGGTAAATATAAATAACCATTTACTCGTAATGTAATATTTCTTCAATTATTTCCAACTCAATTTTCGAATGATGAATGTGTTTTTTTTAAAAAAAACCTTGCTTGTTGGTTCGATTAGTGCTTCTAAATTTCACCATAAATTTAGGCTGTTACTATCACAGAGTAAACTAAAAACCCAGCAAAACGAGCAGAGAAAAGTCTACTTCTCGTAATTTTGTAAAAATATTTGATTTACGAGTGCTTAAAATTTTATTTAGGCGTATATGTTTTGATGTAGATTAAAGTTGTCTTTAATCAAAAGCAGCACATATGCGAATTGTAAAGTTACATGAATCGCTGATATAATTTATGCTTTTTTAATGCACGAATAACATTGCATGCATAAATTTTGTAACGCCAGCCTCGCTCCAAATACCTTCATTGTCTTTATTAATCCATATTCTCCCAACGTAGTCATTTCGTATGCGCCGATGCATTGCCGATGCAATAGAACTGACGTCGCCGCTTGGGAGTAAGCCGGACTCTGATAATGTATTGCGCACTGAGCCATACAACCACTAAATTTCTACATAGCTCCAAGCCCGCACAGCCAAGCGATGTATCGAGAATGAGACAGATAGGCTCTCAGTTGATGAACGTCGCATCAATGGCGGAATCAATTCGGCTCAGCTATTCATGTTGCAGAATAAAATGACGCAGTACACCTACTATGGGTGTTGACACTCTAGTTGGCGTGCTCTGTATCTATAAATTTATTTAAAATTATAAAACATTTTCGTTACTGAATAATTTATTTCTTACAATATTATTTAGGAAAATATAAGTATTTTATGTACAAATTGTTTATAATACTCGTAATTTTAAATGTCCTATTCAAAAACAAGGGCCATTCACCTCGCATAAATCCCTTAGGTAGCTCTAAGCGTGAGGGAGTCCAAAATAAATTTTCCACCCTCACCCTAACACGTGAACTTGTAGGTATCCCCATCACAATTCCCTATCAGTTGCCATAGTAACCGTCGCCCTTTGTGGGGAGTGCACCCCGATGTAAACATTCCACGGATGCTTCTAGAATGCATTTTCGGTCGAGCTGTGCTATCGTCGTTATTGATGTTTTCGGTACAGCTCCTTGTTTCTTCCGGTATTTGGTCGGTTGCTCGTTTTACCGAAAATGTTGAGCGAGATTCGACCATTTATCAACTTTTATGGTACTTTTAAAGCTAAATATTATGATTATCAATTTTATACGATTAAGTTATACTTATTGTATACTTTTAAAAAATGTCTAACAGAATTTATTTCTTTTGTTACAGGGATGCCGGTTTCCTGAAGATGGCCTCACGCACCCCGTCCCTTGAGTCGCTGCCCGGTGCTAACTCTATAGGTTCGCTGGAGCGTGGCTCCATATCTCCATTGACCTTGAGCGGATCCTCGCCCCCAGCGAGTGACTCTGCCGTATGTGACCTACGCGAGTTTGACGGCCTTGATACCACCTGTGCCATCTGTCGTGAGACTTTCGTGGACCCTAAAGTTTTAAACTGCTTCCATACTTTTTGTCGAGGCTGCCTGGAGAGAGAACAGACGCACCCTGAAAGAGTTACTTGCGTCACTTGTCGCGTAGAAAGTCATCTACCTAAAGCAGGTGTTCCAGGTCTGCTCACGAATCTCGTGATCGCCGCAGCCGTAGAGCAAGACGCTGATCTCTTGCCAACCGCTCGCCAAACTAGTTCTCCTTCAGCCCGTTGCACCGGCTGTAAATCAAAGGAGTCAGACGCTATCGCGCGTTGTGTTGACTGTGCTAACTTTCTCTGTCCCAATTGCGTAATGGCGCATCAATTTATGCATTGCTTTGAAGGCCATCGCGTCCTAACATTTAACGATGACAAGGGTATGCTTGGATCTACTCTTTCGGCTAGTGGGGAGAAGACCGCTTTTTGCCCTCGACACAAAAACGACATTCTTAAATACTTCTGCCGCACATGTTCAGTGCCAGTCTGTAAAGAATGCACTATAATCGAACATCCTGCTGCTCTTCACGATTGTGAACATCTGTCAGATGCCGGGCCTAAACAATTAGAATTAATGCAACAAGCTGTCAATGAAGCAAAGACCCGAGCAACAGAAATAAGGCATGTTGTCAAAACTGTAGAACATGCCGCAGGAAAACTACAAGTTCAGTATCACAAGGCACAAAATGAAATTAATGAAACGTTCCAATTCTATCGCTCTATGCTGGAAGAGAGGAAACAAGAATTACTGAAGGAACTCGAAAGTGTTTTCTCTGCGAAACAAATTGCTTTATCAGTCGTTGGTCAGAAAGCACAGGAAACTGTCGATAAGATATATCAAACTTGTGATTTTGTTGAACGATTGAATAAGTGTGCAAATCTCGCTGAGATATTAATGTTCCGAAAACTGTTAGATACTAAATTACAATCATTAATGAGTTCCAATCCGGAACAGAGTATGCAGACTGCTTGTGAGCTGGAATTTGTCTCGAATTATCAAGCAATTCAAGTGGGCGTGAGAAACACTTTTGGTTACGTGCGATCCAGTTCTGAAGCTAACATCGGTCCCAGTAAGCAACCACCTATTGCTAGACCGACTAATGGAGTTCACTTAAACGGCGGCGGCTCATCGTCTAGTAGCAGCAGCGTGAATGGAAGCTCAGGAAGTCTAAATGGTGGTATCCATCTGTCAACTGGATTAAACGGCGTATTAGATCGCCCATTCACAAATGGACTCCTCGGTCATACCAGTCAATCAACATCACCATTTGAATCGAACATTATAACAAAACGATTCAATAGCGCCAATAGTCTTGGACCGTTCTCTACCGCGATTTCTGACATCAACTTAAACGGAATTAACCCATATGAAAAATGGTCTAATGGTGGTTGCGACGCCTTGTTTCCGCCTTCATCTGACCCATATTCACTTTCAGCTGTTACACATGCTGATCCTATAATTGATCTTACCAGCAAACTAATGACTACTGCAATTTTCCCACCGAAATCCCAAATTAAACGACAAAAGATGATATATCATTGTAAATTTGGCGAATTTGGAGTTATGGAAGGCCAATTCACAGAACCGAGTGGTGTAGCGGTTAATGCCCAAAATGACATAATCGTCGCCGACACCAATAACCATCGAATTCAGATATTTGACAAGGAAGGTCGCTTCAAGTTTCAATTTGGCGAATGTGGAAAACGTGACGGTCAACTTTTGTACCCCAATAGAGTCGCCGTAGTTCGTACGTCTGGTGATATTATAGTTACTGAAAGGTCACCGACACACCAGATTCAGATTTACAACCAATATGGTCAATTTGTCCGTAAATTTGGCGCTAACATTCTTCAACATCCCCGCGGGGTTACAGTGGATAACAAAGGACGCATCGTCGTAGTCGAGTGCAAGGTCATGCGTGTTATCATTTTTGATCAGATCGGAAATGTGTTGCAGAAGTTTGGATGTTCGAAACACTTAGAATTCCCCAATGGAGTTGTCGTAAATGACAAGCAAGAAATTTTCATTAGCGACAACCGCGCACATTGCGTCAAAGTGTTTAATTATGAGGGAATTTACTTACGGCAAATTGGTGGCGAGGGTGTCACCAATTACCCGATCGGTGTGGGCATTAACGCAGCGGGAGAGATCTTAATCGCCGACAATCACAACAACTTCAACCTAACGATATTCACTCAAGAAGGTCAATTGGTTTCTGCTCTCGAAAGCAAAGTGAAGCACGCTCAATGTTTCGACGTCGCTCTAATGGATGACGGTTCTGTAGTGCTTGCGAGCAAAGACTACAGATTGTACATCTATCGCTACGTGCAAGTCCCACCTATAGGCATGTGAACCTCACGCTCGTGTTATCGGAGGTCCGAATGACCGATGAACCGCAAGCCGAGACACAATAAGTAAAAATGCAGTGATTGGAAATGACTATGCGCTGGTCCGATGTGTCAATTTGTAAACAATAAAAATTGAATCGTGGTTTAAAGTGAAACGAACAGAATTGCAGTTTTGTAAAGTGCAAGTTTACGATTGCGGCTGTACTAATATTTGGCATAAGATCTCTACATATGCATTATTTTTAAAGAAAACAGTATGAGATTAGTTATAGTATTGACTGTCAATGACATTGTTGTTCGAGTAGGTACCTATTTAATGAATAGAGATTATTTTGTTGGTTCGACCCGAAACCGAAACATTGCGAATGGCGTTCTCAAACCTTTATCATTTTTTTAACTATTGAATAATATTTTTCATATCCCGTCATCGTTAAATTAGGGATGAATATTAAGGGCATTTGTATTATTTAGCCCATTTGTTGGACCAATATTTTAACTATTATTACTTAAAAATTGTTAGGCGTTAAGCGTGTGATTTTATCGTAATAAGTGATCATCGAGCGGTATTGTTGTTAGTTTGTAATTTTAAAATTCTTCGGCACAATGGCACTTCCTGTTTTTGATTAGCACTCATTCTGTGTCGATGGAACTATGATTATGAAAGTTGTTATATTATTATTAGATAAGTGTTAAATTAATGACTCCGATATGGACAATTTTCAGTTACTATCCTCTTAATGTAGTAGTTACAAAATTAAAAAATGACATGTTAGGGGTTTTATCAATGATAAAGTTGACTGCGGTGATTTTTAGACGTTTGTCTTAATATATTTACCATAGCGAACATATTGAAGCATTGAATTAAAAAAAAATCTATCTTCAACATGGCGACGTGGTTCAACACAACGTGGCGAGTGATCGAATTTTTTTCTATATTATGTCTCAAATTCATCTTTTTTGCTTTTTGTTGATAAATTATGAATAATTTTTGCTTTTTGTTTTTTATTTAATAATGATCTTATTTTGACTCAACAATTCTTTACCGCCTAGTCACTGGTATCCTATGGATCTAATGAAGCTCTTTGTTTTTCTTTCAGTTAGTGGAAATTCTGATCGTAGATGTTCATTACTTTTAATTTAAGTATTTTGTTATAATGTAACCAGTGTATGTTGTAACTACTAGTAGAGCACTTTAGGAAATGGTCATCCCGCTAGACTTATAGTATAATTATGAAACACGATGACAGTTTATTAAAATTTAGCTGGTGTGAGAGCATTCGCAATTTTTTACTCGGCATCAATGCTGATTTTCGCTTCGTTAATTAAAGAAGTAAATAATTTTGTTTTTGTGGTAAGATTTTTTTATAAACATTTTGTAGACATATAGCCAAGATGGTGCATGATTTAACTTTTTTCTACTTTATCAATATTATCAATATTTGCTATATTTTTATTTTTTCTTTATTACTGTGTGAGTGTGTTAGAAGAATTATAATTTTAGTTTTTTTTTTTATAAATTTGGTTTATTTAGATATTAGTGGTTTTTTTTAGTATTTTTTCCCGAATCTACAATGACAATGGAGATCTGAGTTGATTCTTAGTTTTTGATCTGCGTAGTGTTTAGGGTTTGATGTTTTTCGTGTTAAGTAATGTTTTTAAAGCTTAAACGTTTATATTGAAGCCACGTCAACAGGGTAATGAAAGCGTAGTGCACTTTGATTGATTTGCAATACCTGCGTGCATGTGCCATACGATCATGTGATTTTTTGAGTGATATTTAATAATTGTTTGTAAATATGTACCATAATCTACTTATTGACTTAAAGAATCTAATCATAAGGTTCTCTGATTCAGGATCATCTTGTTAAACATACTATTTAGTGCAAGACTTAGTTTAATGATTATTATCTTCAGTTGAAACTGATCCGCCTTCAAATTTCCAATAGATTCCATTTTGTTTTACATTATTTTACACTTATTAAGTTAATTCTTGCACTAACTACAGAACTTTCGAGAACAAGTTTAGTTACATTTTTTTTATTCACAATATGCAAGTTACCGTGCTCTAAGCTTCTTAATACTCTGTTTTGAC
The DNA here is from genome assembly GCA_947623395.1 of Synanthedon tipuliformis. Classification (NCBI taxonomy): domain Eukaryota; kingdom Metazoa; phylum Arthropoda; class Insecta; order Lepidoptera; family Sesiidae; genus Synanthedon; species Synanthedon tipuliformis. The sequence goes on along the minus strand of OX392428.1, from coordinate 3,569,527 downwards.
GTGTCTTCGATTGTTTAGTTAAAATAATTTCAAGCCCACTGGATTAGGTGAAATGGAATGGAATGAAGGGTAGTTTTACATGAAACAACTCAATGGACTCATGTTATCTAATAGTCACGTACCATTTCAACATTTAAATGCTCATACAAACCGAAAGCTTTCCATTATTTTATTTGGTTTCACTTAAATCCACTGCGATAATACTTAATTGATGTAAGCTTTACAATATATATTGAATTTTCTTTTGCCGTCTCCTGCACCTTATTTGATTTGGGACGAATTTAATTTAAAATTAATATTTAGACGTCACAAAAATTGAACAATTTTGACATACTTGAAAATTGCGTCTCAAAATATCAAAGGTCAAATTTGGAGGCTTATTATTATGGGTATATTTTTAGATTTACGATGATTTTCTTTGCTTAAATTACAACTATTTGTACGCTATTTGTAGTTCAAATTATTGTAATTTATCAAAAGAAAATCTGATTTCGGTAACAACATACGCTTCTACTTAATTGACAATGGTTACAATATTTATATATAACTATGTATAGTATAGTATCAATATCCTGTTAAATAAGACTACAAAATACAGACAAATACCCTCATTGTTTCGTTATAAAAACTTATTATTTCCATGACATTTTTTTTCGGTACGCGATTAAGATTCTTAATTTAGATTTAAATGATATAATTTTTATGAAATTAACGATTTGTAGTACTGCATAATATTGTTAAGTAAACGGGAACTGATAAACGTTTCATTCTTAAATTGCATTTCTAAAGCTTGAGGACTGATTAAAAATTGATACATGTTTTTCTCTTATAATTATATTTTGTAGATGTTTGTTGTTATGATAATTATATTTTTTTAATTATTTGTATAAGCTGTTCTTTAAATTAATGTCATCGTTTTGTTTTGAATTATTTTTGTTGTAATATTGCTTTTTTTTTAATAATACCAATTAAATTTCGGTTTTATTGTGTGTTTTATTTTTGTTTCGCCCAAATACCGCTTCAGTAGTTAATTAGTGATATCTCCTTTAGTAGCAAAATTGGCAAACGAAAGTAGATGTGACTGAAAATTGCAACGCATGTTTGTGCTAATGAATCGCCCTCACAACATAAATTACAATAAGACGTCTGTGCCTTACTATTCCAACTGAAATCTTAAATTATGCAATTTCTAGGATTACCTAAACAATAAATCTAGGTAGACTCTCAAAAAATGACTCCTTTTACTTCATGAACACATACTCAAAACGATTCTATAGCATAAACTTTCAAATATGATGTAGTTTTAGAAATGTGTGTGTGGTGTGGCATTTTATACTTCATTAGTGTATGCGAAGGTTTTGTAAGATTTTTTTGAAACAGTTGGTGATGGGGAACAAATGTTGGCATGATAAAATTTCGTAAGTATTGCTTTAGAGTTAAGTAAAAAGATCACTTGCATCGATAGATAGAACACCCTTGCCCAATCCGTGAATGTAGATATGGCACACAATTTTACTTTATAGAATTTTCATAATATTAAATTTTAACCCATCCGCTGCCGACTCATACAAACACAGTATTTCCTGTTGCGACAACTAACGAATTTGCTTACATCGGAGCTGTCAAATGTAAAATATTTAGAGAAGCCGATCATTCAGCTCAAAACATTTTTTTAAGTTTTAAACTACTTTGCTTACAGTGAAAAACCACGCTTATTCATTGAGAATAACCAAAAAGAAAAAGATGAAAGTAGTACAAACATTAATCGATAAAATAGACATTGGTTGCCCCTACATTAAACTAGACATTTAATTTAGATATCATTTAAAATAAAAAATAACTCAATTTTTTTATGTGAATTTTATTTGTCATCAATTGGTTTATCAAGTGCCCAATGACATGCAATCAAGGGGTGCATATTTATTTTGTTTAGAAATTAAAATAAATTAATCAAATTAATTAATTAATTTTTATTATTATTATTATTATTTATTTTATTTAGAATTAATTAATATCTCACTTAAAATAAAAATCAAACAGGTAACATTTTAAAACTTAGAGACCCTTTCTGTCATCAATTTTAAATTAATACATATTTGACCTCATTTGACTAGTTCGAATGACTATTTTAAACCAAATGCAGTACAGAAATTTCATATCAGAGAAATTCGCGGCTTCGAGTGGGTTAAAATTGATAAAAGCCAAATTAATATTCAATAATATTAACTCTTAATTTGGTCCATTTAGTACTTAGCCAATCCACCATTTTAAAATCGGAGGATACCATTTCGTCTTGTGCTCAATGAGTTTTTAGTGACTATAGGCGGTAAAGTATGTCCCTTGAACGATCATTCTCATAATTCTTACTTAAATGACATGAAATACATATTCTTATGACTATAGGCTATAAATCGTATTAAGGACTAATATATACTAAGAATAAGTAATCCTAATATCCCAACTAGCTTTACTTTTCTACGATAATATAATTATTATAACCTAACTCATTAGTTTTTCCCCTTTCTCTCGGCACCAGCTTCAAAGGATAAAGATGCGCTATGGCCACTATTTCCAAGTCAATTACTATAGGGAACATTTTACTATAAACTTTAGCACCTATTTATTAAAGTAAGCACATGCTAGGCTTACTAAAATGTTTATAATTTTATACTCAGCAATTTTCTTAAGACTAAAATTAAGATTCAAAAATACCTAAGCTCATTTTTTAAACAACAGTTTACTTTTAAATGAATTTTATACATACCTATTTCAATCGCCAGCCATGTTTGATAGTAAATTATCTAGAACAATGCAACTTGTAGGCTCAGTTCATAATCCCTTCTGATCTTTGTTGATCACTGATTTTGAACTGAGTACTTATTAATTAATATTAATATTATTATTCACAAACATTGTGGTCCACGCTGATCGCTGATACTAAGTACTTAGTTTGGTAGTTCATCGTCCATACCGAACATCGTGGTCCACGCTGATCACTGATGTTGAACTGAGTACTTAGTAGTTCGTCGTCCATACGAATATTGTGGTCCGCGCTGATCACCGATGTTGAACCGAGTACCTTAGTTCATTCATACGAATATTATGGTTCGTTCTGATCACTGACTACTTAATATTTCATCGTCCATACAAACATTGTGGTCTTCGCTGATTATTGATGTTGAACTTAGTCCTTAGTAGTTCATCATCTTACACGAGCAAGTAAGGTCTACGCTGATCATTGATGAAATTTCAAGCTTTGTCTGTTCCTTTTTTAATCATTATTTTTTATCGAAAAAAAAACTCAAATCGTTACTTATAGAGACAGGAAGTGTATGAAGAGTTGTATATAACTAGTTTTATAAAATACGTAGCTTATAACCTGTTAGACTTAAGGAATGCCGGGATCAGTACAAGACGGACGCGATGGGAAGCGAATTGGACATAGGAAGTAGTTCAGAGTGTGTATTTTTTTAATGAAAAAAAAAATGAGTCAACGATAGGTAGTATTTGTAAGATGTTACGTAGAAATGCAAATGTTATTAAGGTGAGAATACATTATTGCGGAAATGGAATCCGAAATTGACAGGTTAAGGATATTTCGAATTATCTATAAGGGTTAAATGAACCATATCGGTAGCTGTACGTACTACTCTTAAAATTTGTGAGTTAATAATTACACCTGTTAATGTACTCATGCTAAATATAATGTATCAATGTTAGCTTGTCAGATTGTATGTGGTTAACAGTTTTGTCACTTATTATTAATGTAGAATTGCGTCGTTGAATTTTATAGTACTTAAAAACGATATACGTTGACGATGTGCTAAGCGAATTTGTATATAGAAAGTGTCGCTTGTACATTTGTTTTGATGTCATCCGAAATCGCGCGAACATTTGCTCAGGAATTGTATTAATTTTCAACTATATATTTTGATATAAATGAAATACTTTTTTTACATCAACTTTTGTTGCGAGGCCGCAGTTTTGCGTCATTGTTGAATTTTCCATCATTAATTAAAAACTGTATAATTTTAGTGAATTGCACGGAATGTTGGAGTTTCACTTAATTTTTGAGGATTTTTTTCAAATATGAAACTTTTTTATAATTTTCTCTTTGACTGATTATAATGAATATAGTGTTGTCGGGAAGAAGAATGGCGATATTATGGTCTCTAATCAGTACAGAAAGATTTTTTAGCTAAAATTTAAACTAAATACGAAATAACAACAGTTTATCAATTATCTTTTATAAAAATTCAACACATATGTAAGTAGGTAGTGAAATTTGGAAGTGAAATCTTGCTATATCTTCCCTTTCACCAAAAGAAAACTTGATGCAAACAAAGAGAGACTCATATTGCTACGACTTCCTATTAAATTTATCCTTGAAAATTAGATTTTAAGGACTTTTGTCCTTATTATGAAGTTCTTAAACTTTCATATTAATAAACGAATTACTTAATTAATGAAATAAATAATTAACATTATTAACTTATACCCCTTTTTTTCACTGTATCATTAAATTAAGAAAAATTAAAACAGTTCATTTACCATACAGGATTAAAATAAAAAGTTTTTCATTATTTTGTATCAAATCTCGCCATTCTTCTTCAACAGGAGGTTTGTATTTGCGATTAACTCGATTGCAAAACTAATTAGTAACAACCTCCATAATATGAAGACATGTTTTACTTCGATGTAGCGTAATGAAGTCATCGATGGGCTCATTTGTTTTTTTAAGTAAAACATGTGTTTTATATCTACGAATATTGAAAATTATCGAAATTGTGATTGTTGTAAGTTAAGAATGCACACATTAGCACAAACCATCCATCCTCAAATGAAATTATGCTGAATGTTTTAAACTCACGTTTGAATTTATGATGACATTTTATTGTAAAAAAAAAATAATGATAATATTTTACTATCGCTTAAGTTAGTTGAAAATGTTTGCAAATAATAGAATTTATTTTCTTACGGTAAATACTTTTTTTTAGTGACGATTCTAGGTGTCAGTCATATCGAGATCTATTCGGTGTGGATCTCCACTATCGAACTACGAAAGTAGACAAGTTATCCTAAACGCTAAGTAAAGGTATTTTGTAGTTTCTTTGCTCGTTAAAGTAATCTGCTTTAAAAACGATTGACTTAAATATCGGATTAGGCGAGTTGTATTTCTTCTGCGAACGTAGCTTGATTTCTCTATTGATTTCAACATATTATTATTAGAAAGTTTAAATGGAAATCGCAACCATTTGCAGAGTACATAATTATGTGTATTTTAAAAATAGGTATTCTTTTAAAAAATGTTTTAGATAAATTATCATAAATCTTAAGGTGTGTGATTTTAGTTTTTAAATGTTTTTTGTACGTGGAAAGATTCCAAATGTGGTGTTAACGTGATGTAGCTAATTACATATCAAGTAATGTTTCTAATTATTAAAATTGATGACGACTTCGGTGGGCAGGGATGGTTAGTGAAGTTTAAAATGCGATGTTTTGTTTGAACTTTATGACAATATGGAGGCAGTTTTTGGGAATATTCACATGTTGAGAGAGTGATAAAAGTTTAATAGTGAAATTATGCATTCGTTGCATCGGCATATCGTCCACAAGGTGGCAGCAATGAAGTAAAGCAAGGCAAACGAGACAATGCAAAAGTAAACAAACTTTCAAGTGTTTTCAAGATGGCTTCCAATACCATGAAACAGATAGCGCCGGCAACTTCGTGTGAGGGAAAAGGAGAGAGGGCCGGATTTGTTTATGTTGTTTGCGTTGTCTCCTTGGCCTTAATATAGATGAATTCTATCGCCAAATAATACAATTTATGGTCTAAGATCCGGCATTTGAAATATATACTCTCATATGTTATTTAATGATGACAAAGATTATCTGGTAGATGATACTTACATACATTGATAAACTTCAAATGGATTGCTTAGCTAAATCGCGTACCGATACTACTAAACAATAACTCTCGTATCATCTATCAGATAATCTTTGTCATAATTAAATACCAGATGAGGGTATATTATATTTTATGCCGATACTCGCACCATTAGTAGGTAGTGATGAAGAGGCAAAAGAACATTGTTTTCTTGCGAGTGGAGTTTGGTTAGCGAAAGTTTGGTAGGACACGAGTCGGTTTAGATAATTTGGAATCTTTCTTTATGAAGCTAGTCGTCAAAGAGTTTGCTTTTAGGTAACTAAATAATTATGTAATATTAGAGCTATGTGTATTCACGTAATTTTAAGCCTAAATTAATTGTATGATGCTTATAAATTTTGTCCACACACAAATCGATTGTACACACTTAATTAATGCCATCCTGCCAGAATTAAAAACACAATGCTTATGACAAACTAAATTTATAATAATTATCCTACGTAGGTGTACGGAGTAGCGTGTATTTTTAGATATCGCATTGTCTATGTTAGTTTATAAATATTTAAGGCACACTTTGAGCTTTTGAACAGTGCGTGTCTGTCAATATTTTTTACACGTAGAATTTGGAAAGTGCTTTCCTCGACTATAGGTCCTAACCACCTTAGTATTAAGTAGACACACTGTTACGCATTCAACGGTAACATATGCTTAAGCATATTTGCTATTTAGGATGTGTGCTTGCAACAAAACCTTGGCATTTTCGTCAGTTACAGCACCACCACTGTATATAAGGCCAGTTAGTGTAATGACATCCTAAAAGTATAAATGTTAAAATTCAATAAATCTAACTTTATAAACTACTGAAACACCATTTGGAGCCGTGGCCTTAAACTTGAAGGAATGTGTTAATCCTTTTTATAAAAAAACTTCTTGAATTTAAATTTGTACAGACTAAATACCTGTGTCTACAGGATTTCAGACTAAGCATGATAAACGTATTGATGTATTTATGTAATCTTCATAATACCGCCATAGTAATCCTTAATTTAGGCTAGATGTGTAGGTTTCGCTATAACTGCGTCCCTATTGTAGTGACATTGGTGTTGTTTTTCAATTCGTGCATATCCCCATTTTAACATGTTTGATATCTTGTTACCTACTCATTAGTTACTTTGAGACTGTTCAATACTCTATCGAGTTTCTCTAAGGGAAAGGGCTGTTTTAGCAGATATTTTTGATACTCTGAGGATAATCGAAGGGAAACGATCAAGATGGGAAAGTGTTCGGTGCCGGGTGCTTCACAAACATCGGCCTTTGTGGGGAAAATTTGTGATTTTAACGAGGAACTCTCTGAATCCTCAAGGACCTGAGACGCGTTACTACCCATTTAGTAATCGTACAATTAAATGTTACGAAGACAATGTTGTTTCTTATTAGTAATGCGGTGATTCGCTGACTTGTTGTTTTTCATATATTCATAAATATTTCCTTTATTTTTTGTACTCTTTAGTCATTAAGGTTAATATTAAAATAAAAATTAAAAAAAACTATTCAATGTTGATAACTCTTAAAACCAATAATAATGTATGTGTTAAGTATGGTGTAAATTAGTTTCCCCGAGAGCCTTACTAGTGGAAAAACCTTTTCCTTAGACAGTTGAAGTTTTCTCCAATTTTATTACAATATTACCTGTTCGGGTAATGTGGGTAGGACGAAATTAGCAATGAGAGGGAATTCAAAAAAAAAAAAACAACGGCAAGAACAACATAAATATTAAAAAGTAATGTTATATCGTCTCCTACTATAATATCTTTTCAATTCTCCCTACATAATCTATAAACTCATATTTCCTCTATTATACAATAATAATTAATTAATCTTACAGCAGATTTCATACAACTTTCCAATGTTAGTTGAGGCCTAGAAATGGTTTAAGGTAAACTTTAAGAATTCATCATTTCTTAGTTAGACGGTACGACTCAATTTTAAGACTGATGATCACATGAAACTAAAAATATTTAAAAAATGTTGAAAAAAAAGTTCTGGATTTTTTTTTTGTTTAATTAGGTAGACTGTGAATCTCTTCTGTGGCCATCAAGGTCAGTTGTCGAGTTCGTGAGGGTATGATGAAATAATTTTTACGCAAAATAGGGTAGTCTGAATTTTTCGATGGACGACCGCGACAACTGATGTTGAAAGCAATATCGATCGTCACTGTCGGTACTATATTCTTATGTCTTCTACTAAAATGACGATAACGAAATTAATAAAACGATTGGTAAAAACCAAGGTGATGTTGACGTTACTATTGAAAATTGACGGAAAATTAAAAAAAAAATTGAAAATACTATTTGTTGCCAAAGTGTTATTAGGGAATACGTGTAGTTATAAAAATCGGTTGTCACATGCATAAAGTTGTTCTGGGTGGTTTGAAATTAGGGAGAGTAGTTGAAAAATATTTCCAATGAATGATAAGTATATTTTTTCATAATGATCTTGATTGCTAATCGATAACTTAAGGTTTATATTTGTGTAGGAATTTAAATTTAACGTGTGGTAATTAATGTCTTTGCCACAATTTGTACTCTGTATTGTTTATTAGAAAAACTCAATTGATTATTGTACTATGATAGTATGATAGTACATGGTAGTACTATGATAGTATGATAACTTAAACATCAACATCAGAAGTCTAGAAGTCATGCGGCCTCCAATTTAAGAAGGTTGCACATGAATCTAAGTCAGAGAAGTCATATATATGGCTTCCAGGCTTCCAGAACATTTTAAAGGAAGATTTTAAAATTAGTTTCATCAATCAGTCAGAGGATTTTCGTAAACATTACACAGTGGAAATGTGGACAAAAGATTTAGTTGTTTAGAAATTCATGTTACCTTAAATTGTATTTCAGACAATTTTAATGATCTGTAATTTTTCCAGTCTTAAATGTAACAACAAATTTACGACAACCCATTTGTATCGTTTATTCTGTGCACTTGTGTTATTTTTGCACTTTTTCTCACTGGCAACATTTCAAGTGTCATCAATACTAATAATAAATCTGTAAGGGTTGGTCATGGAGTAAGATATCGTGTTTATACGCTCTATACATGATAACTAAATAACGAATTAACTAAATTTTCATGAAACATGGTAGATAAACATTTAGACGTAAGGGACACAGGATAGGCTACTTTTTTCACGCGGACGAAGTCGCGGGCGCCAGCTAGTAGTAAAATAAATACGATGGTTTCAATGCATTTTAATTCACACTATTTGAGAACATCGAAATTTGTCATAGTAAATCTAAAAGTCAAACCCATATCTAGACCTCAATCATGTCAAGTTGCACTACAAATCGCTAGACTAGTTGTGCAACATGTTTGAGATAAGTCAAATCTAGTGTGGCTACATAAATTTGTGGGTCGAATTGTGATTAGGGATTTGCACAATCCAATTTAGGCAAATGCTGCATCTAGGAAGCATGACTGAACCAAATTTATGTTGAATGAAATCACAATAAATCAAGAACATTTTGTATTTCTATACATTTCATATTACTTATGTCAAACTTGGTTTTTTCTCTTAAGGATTACATAGATATATATTATATCTCTCACTCGCTCCCGACTTCGCTCGGTGTGCAATTTTTATATATTAAATATAATTTATAAACCTTCCATGTTTAACCCTCTTTTCATAAGTGAAAAAGTGAAGTGAGATTAACGTACGGCGATTAATTTTTTTTTTTATATATAAAGATTATCTATACCAATGTAATAAGAAGAGAGGGTAGATTTAGTATGTTTGTTTATATGTGGAGGGTAATCTCCGGAACTATTGCATCGCATCATCATCTCAGCTGCAGGACGTCCACTGCTGGACATGGGCCATCCTTATAATTCTCAGAAGCAGCCTGGATACATAGTCGACCCGTGGCCATTATTAGGTCGCCTGTAACTTTCAAACAGTGAAAAAATATTTCACTGTTTGAAAGTTACATAATTCCAGATGGACATAGGTCGAAGCCGGGACGCGTTTGTCTAGTTATAATATAATAAAAAAAAATTGTGCCCGTACATTATTTCTATTCAATTTTTCATATTTCTATTTCCATGTTAATGAGTTTATTAACATGAAAAAAAGCTACGAGAAAATTTTAAAAATAACTTGAAATGTTGTCAAAGAAGTTGTTAAAACTAACTTATTCTTATTTATTGTATTTTATTTATTGAGGCTAGTCAGTGAAGTTTCGGTTAAGTTAGTTTCTAAGTTACTTGGTAGTTTCATGAGTTAAGTTAAATGAGTTTTTGTGAGACTTATGTATTTTATTTGCTTGTATAACGACTACGCTGTAGTTCTAGTCAATTATGACTTAAATTTTGTATGAAAACAGGATACGCAAGATTTCATCCCGTGGCGCGCAGGTTACAAAAATCCATTTGAAACACTTTAACAAATAAAATCGACTACAGATTTTAAAAAAAGAGGAAAATTGTTAGCTTTTCTGATGGACACTTTTAAGGGAAATTGGTTTTTCCAGGCAGAGGCTGTTCGCGCTGCTTTTATTCATAGACGAATCGAAAGCTATCTATAGCTATCTATAGTAAATACATATGTACAGATACGTAGTATCTATAGTCTTATCTACATGAAATCATCTCTTTCGAGCCCTGATGCGTTGTTTTGATCTGTTTATTGTTTTAATACGTCAAAATTATAAATTAGTTATCGCTAATTGTTACTTTCAATAGTGGCTAATTCCAACTAGAAAATTTTGCATGGTGTCATCTTAGCCTGAGTTTTACCGACACTGCTTTAGCCGCATAGCTTGAAGGATATTATATTTTCTATAAATAGTGATTCGCGACGATTAATTTCAAGTTTGACCATTTTAAATAGTGAACGGTGTAAAGACTCAAACATCTTGATGCCGATAGAAAAATAATAGAATTCCCTTAGAAAAAAAAAACATATAATTTTTTGCAGTTCAAAAAAACGTTCTTCTATGAATCTGTACTTTTCTATTAGAATTAGCATTATGTGTCTCTGCCTATCCTGTTTTTTGTCAAATATAAGCGCTTAGGAATTACGTTCTTCCTTGAGTTTCTTTCGCTTCTTAGACCCTTACTAACCTTCTGACTTTGTGAGGATTTCCTTGAATACTATTTAATTATAAATAAAAAAAATAACTTATAAAATAACGTAGAATCTGTGTTAGTTGATGGTTGTCTAAATAAGAAATAAACTGACTGTGCGTCTATTGTTTAGTTTATATGGAGAATATATATTATATTTAACATTTTGCAGTTGGAAATTCTGATGTTTTCAGTAACTTGTCTGATGCTGAATTAACTTGAGAAATGGTTGAATATTTCGTTTTAAAAAGTTGCATTAAACTTTCATCTTCCAGATCAGTTACGTTTTCTTTAGTGTGTTTGTGTTTTTAATTTTATTATACTTAATTTATACTGTGTGTTCGATCGGTGACATTTGACTGCTATAATATAACATTGGTAATAGAAATTTTGTTGGATTTTGATCTCTAAAATTATGTTTTATCGTGATCAATTTATTGTTTTGTTGTATGAAAACAATGTTTTTTTTAATATGTTTTATTGTAGTGTCTAAAGTCGGAAGATATATCTTCAATCAAACTTCCTTATCATTTATCCTACTAAGGTAGGCATAGTATTGTATCACCTGACTTGTGTATAAAATCGACAGCAGTCGTCTAATATCCAATTTTCCTATCTCTTCCATATCCTTAATCCCACTCTAGTCGGCAGGTGGACCAGTGGCAGGTGGCAGGTGGAATAGTAATTTGCTATAGATTCATCCCCTTCATCCATTCGTGGTATTAATGTAAAGAAAACTTCTTAATGTAAGAAAAGCATATTTCTTGAGATATAATACAACAAAGATTGTATATGCCGATTCGCATTTCCTTTTTAACAAATTTATGTTTTGTTTTCGAAGCAAAATTATTAAAATAAATCATAATAATCAACAGCGGAAGCTTAAAATTTTTTTTTTTTTCACTTATTGTTTTTTTTTTAACACAGCAGTCAAGTGTTACCATTATTTTAAATTTAATTTGTTTTCTCTTGGGACTGTCAAAAAAATAATTGTGTTTGACATTTTTTTTTAAATTACTCAAAACCTGAACATTCCAGTATTGAAGGGTTAAAAGTTTGTTATTGGATTATTAAAAGTGTTTTATACTTTTGTGTGGGTTGATCAATGTGTAATATCAGTAATGATTTACGATTTTTTTTTAATACTTTAACGATATTTCGTATTGTGAGTCAACTTAAACTCATAATCACTTGTTACTCATGTCATAATTAAGTTAGTCTGTAAGAATTAATAAATAATATCTGATGAATAAATTTACTTGTATGTTGTATTAAAAACGATGAACATGAAATAAAGAAACTGGTTTGATATTTGTGTTTTATTTCGTACATAAACTATACATATACATACTATACCGTCAAACTATTGGATCTGGGGTTTATTCCCATTTCGGCACCCACAAATTTATATAATACTAGCTGGTGCCTGCTACTTCGTCCGCGTTGAAAAAGCCATATATCGCCTGACATCGTTATTGCTATTACACTTAGCCAGGAGTTAGTTTCCTTAATTTTAGATAATCCCTCGGGAGCAGTACTTTTCTCTGGATGAAAGGTACCCTATGTCCTTTCTGGTGTCCCAGACAACGTGTATGCAAAATTTCATGGTGATCGGTTCAGTAGTTTTTGCGTGAAAGAGTTACAAACATCCATACATTCATTTATACAAACTTTCGCATTTATAATATTATTAAATAATTAATTAATTAATAATTATATTTTTGACCTATTTTTGACTTTTGGGGAAAGATTTTTGATTTCATACTTTACGATCTGCCCACGGCATATACAAAGATTATATAAATAGATATAGAAGATTAATGTGAACAAAATCTTTTACCATAAATTTAAAAAAAAATATCTCATATTTTATTCAGATACAAATAGAAAGATTCACAGAAATCCTTGCATTCTCCGTAAAAACATTTATTTACATCAGATTAAAATACTTGGCACAGTCTCCACATATTGCAGTGTCATGAAATTGTTTCATATCTCAAGGATCTCTTATTTGTCTTGCTTATGAATTCTAGATCTCATATCATTTTCTTCGCAGTCTATTTAATGTTTTATTAACGGCTCGTTCCACCTCCAAACTCCATGTTCCAAAACGTAATTTTGTTCAAAATTAATTGCTACTAGCTGTTGCACGCGACTTCGTCCGCGTAACTTTATTAAATATAGCCTATGTTACTCGCTGATAATGTAACTTTCTATAGATAAAAGAATTTTCAAAACTGATCCAGTGTTTTTGGACTTTTTCATTACAAACATACAAAAATCTTCTCTCTTTATAATATTACTAGATAATGGCCGCGACTTTGTCCGCGTTGTCCCAGACAAAGTGTATGCAAAATTTCATGGTGATCGGTTCAGTAGTTTTTGCGTAAATGCGCAACAGACAAACAAATAAACTCACATTCACATTTATAATAATAGTAAGGATGTCATTAAGTTATTTATTGACATCATTATCTCAACCGCTATACGCAGATCCAGACACCAGCTACTTAGTATAATATAACCATATAATGCAGTACAGAGATCCCGGAAGCATTATAGGCTCGTGACAATAGTTTACGTACGGAAAGTAAAAAGAAAAAGCAATAAAAACTCTGTTGTAGAATATTATTTGGAAACAAAAACAGCGGCATGAAATATTAGTCAAGAATTGTGCGCGACGTAAGCTACCTTGCCATTCGGAAAGTAATACCCGAGAGTCGAAACACTTGGAAACGATTGTTTTATTTCCCCAACAAAACAACATTCTGTATGCTCTTATGATTTATCATACTTTTTCCTCACCAATCCCCCGACTGTGCATTTAGATTCCTCTTTATATTAACGAGCCCGTTGGATGTGTGGTTAGGGTGCTTGCCTTAACGCCTTGATCCCCGGGTTCGACTACCGCCAGAGTCAACTTTGTAAATATCTAAATAAATATCTTCACACATTCCACACAGCACCATCTAGTTCCACATTAAGCAACTATTGCTTGTATTATAGATACCAGACAGTTGATATACTACATACATTACTTTTTTTTTGTAAATACATACATATTATAAATACAAAACATCCATGACTCAGGTACAAAGGTAAATTTTAACACATAAAAACATTTGCTCCTAGCGGAATTCGAACCCGCGACTGTTTGGTTAACAGCTGGGGTTACTAGCCACTAGACCAAACGTGTCGTCAAACTTGGCTCTGGTTTGGATCTGTAAAGTAGTAGCAGTGCACACTGCGTTTCAGTCATTTGGGTAGTTTGTGAAAAAACAGCACGTTGTGTTTCGCTGAGTAAGGAATAAGGAGTAAGGAGCCCCCTATCCCTTCCCGATCCCTTATCCTTAACCTTAATGTAGTTGGCAGCGCACTTGGAGCACCTGTGGCGTTGCTTGTGTTACAGGTGATGGCCAGATGGCCACCTACCATCAATCGAACCGTCAGCCTGTTTGTCGACTTTAACATAAAAGAAAACACAAATCTACCTGAAAAGTATAATGTAATAGCTGGTGCCCGCGACTTCGTCCGCGTTCTGGGTGAAAGGTGGGTGGGTGTGTCCTTTCTGGTGTCCCAGACAACGTGTATGCAAAATTTCATGGTGATCGGTTCAGTAGTTTTTGCGTGAAAGTGTAACAAACAAACATTCACGTTTATAATATTAGTAAGGATTTAAATATAATGTGATTTGAAATGAACCAAATAAACATTTTTCTTTCTTTCTTTCTTTCTTTCAATTCTCAGCGCAACAAGGTTTATTTATATCGTTAAGCGAACTGTAAGATTAGCGCCGCTTATTGATTATCGTTGTGATAAGCAATAAATAAATGATTATGATTAGTTGTTTGTCCGTGGTAATCCCCGGATAAATAGCTTAACGAAGTTTGACAAGCCCTTCATTAGTAGGTCCTTATCCAATTTAGACTAATTTGCATTTAGAAAATATTTAGGATTGAAAAATAATTGAAATTTGAAACAGCAGAGAGGCTTACTTTCCGAAATGTCTTTAAACGAGAAGACATTTGCAGATAAACTCTCGACTCTAAATATTCAGTTCTGAGATGAATGCAGGTAAATGTATTATTATAATGCATATTATATACATATTTGATTTAATTCTTAGTTTTAAATTAGTTTAATATTCAATAATACAATAAATATTATAAAAAATTTAAACCTGAGAGTCGCAAATAGCTTGGCAAGGGCTAAGCTACTGGTGGTTAGGGCTGCAGAGTGAGGAACCTCCTGACAATTTGTGCCCTTGTATCTGTCTCTTGACTCAGCCATCTAGTGAAAGCTTTATTGCAGGTTGTTGAATATTGCTGGTTCTCTCAACTGATAAGGTTACTAATAAAAAAGTTCAAGAGTGCAATTCCGACCCGGATTCGAACCTGGGGTCTACTGTCCTACTGTGTCAATGAAAAACTATTCTTCTTACTTTCTTTCGATTCTGTATTAAATAAAGCGTTCCATAACATTTCTTAAATTATTATGTAGTTTGCAATGCCTGAAAATATTGCTGCATGAGTTCGCAACTCCCAATTTACTAAAACGCGTCGTGTTTTCCCAAAAAATATACGAGTAAATAATTCATAAGCTATTTCACAGTTGCAATGGAAGCATCTCAAAAATCAAATCACTCAGCCTCCGTAGCGCTGCTACGTTGCTACGCTGCTACGGCGTAGCTCCTACGCCCTGCAAAATTCATGATCTCCCTTTTGAAGTGGAAACTCCTGTACACCTGTCAAGTAAGCATGTTTGTGGTTGTTTAAAATGTTGCCAGATGCGAAATATTTCCTTTTAGAACATAGAATTTGAATTTGACCTACTTTCGCAGCGAAATACGTTTCGGTTAATAAATTAAAAAAAAAACAACTAAAGAAATTCTAAAAATGTTAGAATAGGAATACCAATAACATACGAGTAAGTAAGTAAATAACTACTGATTTTCTACCTTCCGGACTCTAGTTGTGCACACTACATTTAAGAAATAAGAATATTTCTTATGTGTCTTCAACTTATGTGTCTTAAACAAAGCGGCTAAAGTTTATCAATCGAGAAATATGCGAAGTTTACACTGTTGATTGACTAACAGAACGTTAATGTGTCAGAATTAGATTAAAAAAATTTATTTTGAAGATTTTTCATGAAAGATAACCAATGTCCTGGTTGACCTTCTGAAGTTGACGATAATAAAATGAAAGCCATAGAATTGAATCGAATAATTACATAACTGTGCGAGAGATTGTAACACAGTGAAATGTATCGTACACAATAATTAATTAAAATTATATATTTTTTTTATAGAAAAAATCGAGTTTTATTTCATAGTAAGTAAAAACCGAAATTACTTTCTTGCCAACTCCAATATGACGTCAAAGAAAATGTGGCCTGTGGCTGTAACCGGTCTTTTTATGCGCCTACCGGTGACCATCCACAGCGTCATAGTAAACACTATGATGTTACTAGTAGCACTGGATGAATGTATGAATGTTTGTAACTCTTTCACGCAAAAACTACTGAACCGATCACCATGAAATTTTGCATACCCGTTGTCTGGGACACCAGAAAGGACATAGGGTACCTTTCATCCAGAACGCAGACGAAGTCGCGGGCACCAGCTAGTGTTTTCATAAAACAATATACTCGTAACGTTTGCGCCCGAGTCACCTTATCACGTGTACCAACCGAGACTCATGACGCGACCGAGACAATTGTAGACATGTTAGATAACATTGTTATTTTAATGTGAACAGTCGTGTTTTATTTTAGGTTACAATATTTATATTCCAATCTTAAATAAACTGAACGTGTTATTCAACAAAAAATGTGTTATTTAATTTAGACGTATCTTTATGCGCTAGGTATCTGTGGACCAAGTCCGTGTCTCAGCACTACGGTGGTATCGTTGGGAAAAATAATTACCCACCGTACCACTGGTATGGTCGGTGGTACGGTGAGTCAGAAGCGAACTCGATCACACAACTAGTTGTGCTATCGGGACCTCCTTGGATGGATTTGTCCCCGTGATAGACCTTATAAACTTAGGGCTTGGTTTCAAAAACAAAACCATGGGGAATTTACCATAGATAATAATGGGTAGAGAGCGGTCGTTGTGTACAAAATATTGATCTCGTTTGTTCTCACGTAGTTCCCAAGGGGAAAAGTATCGATCTGGATAACCCCAGGGAGGGGTGAGTACAACGCACTTTGTGTGTAGCATTTCACCGATTATAATTATAACGGTATGCAAACTTAGCAGTACCTTCGACAGTAAGTTGCAAATTTATACGTGCAAGAAAGGCCAGAGCTCATTATAGGAAAACCAGCGAGGCCATCCCGGCTTCGCTCAGGCAACATTTTTTTTAATATATACCAACCTTCCTCGTTTATCCCTCTTTCCATAAATGAAAACCGAATTAAAATCCATTGGGTTATTTAGAAGTAATTAGCGAAGAAACGCGGTATTCCCTGCGACTACGCATCTTGGTTTTAATTTCAATTAAATAATCCTCATCCTAATAAAGTGTCCAGTACCTCTGATAGATTATATTATATTTAATTTCTTTGGCTTGGATGTCAAAAAATTTTGACTAAATAAACAAATATTTATAATTATATTGTTCTCGTTACTTTATTATTATTCTTTAGAATTTCTTGAATTTTAGAGTACAATGTATTGTTATAAATTTTATTATATGGATGTCCTTTAACAGTAGGGTTTCCTTGTGACAGATCTCTTTAAACAAACCTTACTGAAAAGATTCAAAATTAATCAATGAAATTGCCTACTGCTGTATATAATAAGTACTGTGGGCACGAGTTAGTAAGTTTGTAATGTGTGCGTGAATGACGCTTTATCTTTGCTTGTGTGGGTGTGATTACAGTACAAATAAATGAAGTTGTATTGTGTTAATGTTAGTGCAGCACTTGTTAAAACATTTCTCTTGTTCCATACTTATGTTTCTAGATCTAAATAATCTTATATGCATATCATGGCTATCTAACTTCCTATATTTAACTTTTTTTTTTTTTTTGTAGAATCCTAAATTTTGTCGTCGTGATTTTGAGTTGAATAAGCCATAAGAAAAAGGGATGCGGACAAAGTAGCGTACAACAGCTAGTATATTTTCAAATGTATTGTAATTTGCATTAATGTAATATGTATATTATATAATTGAATGGCAAGGAAACTATAATAAAGTCTTATAATGATGAAGTTCCACAGAAACCACTGGTCCTTGAAATCTTAGCCTGATTAAATCATAAGCAGTCGCTCGCCCATGCCGACGGAAGCCTTTAATGCGATTACCATCCGAAGACACCGAATATCTATTGCCCCTTCGTGTACCTTTAATGTCATACATATTTGTAATAATATTGTTACAGTATAGCTATATAATGAAATAAAAAATGTACGTTATATAAGTATGTACATTACTACCGATATGCGATACCAAGTAATATTATTAATGGTACAATCCAATGGTACTAGAGCAACTACATAGAAGATCAGACATGACATATTTATAAGTTTATAAGTAGTTAGCAGAGAAAAAGACGTGACGGATTTATATGTTACTGTGAGTCAGTTCTTGAAATTAACTGTTTAGTTTACTTTAGTTAGATGATTAAATATAGATCTTGAATACTTTTGAATACTTCAAATAGGTACTTAATATTAATACTTACTTTATATACTTCATAATCAATAATACTTTGAAGTCTTGGTATTAGGACGACTGTACAAAAAGTACATTTCATAACTCGTAGCTAGTGGAGTGCAGAGATGGCTGCGTCCGCTGGTCATCCAGCTAATTGGTTGCATCGGACATTGACACGTGAAGTTAGCAGCCGCCCGTTGTAGGGGGAATCCCCCGCTGGGAGAATTAATTGGCGAAAAAAAATCGTTTGAAGTCCGTACTAGGCTCACGGGAATGTGATATTGGTGAAATATACCCCATGAAATATAATAGTAGCACCGTGTCCCTTATTCCGTATCATTCACTTTATGGATAACGCGTTATAGACATATTAGGTAACCTTTAAATTCAAAGCGATATGTCATTTTAATGTCTATAACGGTTGCGTTATCCATAAAGTGATATATAAGGAATAAGAGGGAATGTCTACAATTTTTGAGGAATATTTAATTTTTAATATTACGTAATTAATTATTTTAATTTGAATCTTCAAAGTTCGAGTGAATAGGCATTTTCTGGGTGAGCTCGTTCCATCATAGGCCTCCTCTTTGCTTCACAGCTGGGCCCTGATTCTGTATGACAATTATGATTTCACGCTTTTGTCTTACCTTGTCAAAACCCGTCAATGTCTTTTTATGGCATTTATATATATGTAAGAGAATAACTTTTTTAGCAGATATCGTTACAGCATTTGAGGAATTGACGTGGTTTTGAAGTAAGAAATAAGAACTAAGTGGCGTTAGTGAATTAGGCCCCTGGATGTTGGCCAAGAGCAAACCCATATCTATTAAAAAAACGTAAAACTTTTTTAATAGTGTCACCGGCTCCCGACTTTGCACAGGAAAAACTTTATTAGGTTTTTTATAAAATTGTGTGAAAAATTATCTAACTGATGATGAAAACCTCAACAAAATCCGTTGCGTACTTTAGAGGTTAGTGGGTTAGGAGGAATTAGCGGTTCAGTTATACTAGCGATTTCAAATTATACTATGTAAATAAGATAAATCCTATCCCCCATAATGATTTCAATAAAACTATTCATAAACCACATATCAAACAGGTTATTGTTGCCGATTAATGTTAAGCACACAAAACACAGTAAATTAACAATCTAAAACAATTATTATAAATCCAATTTCGGACTTATACTCGATAATAATATTTACTTGCATTATTGTCACAAAATCAACATTGGAATTGGAATTAGCTTATTTATAATTATTATTTTAATGTGACATCATTAAATTTTCCTGATGATTTGTGTAATACTGTAGACAGGCTGTACGGAAGGCAGAAGCAAAGTGTGAAAGGAATTGTGACTAAAAACACGCTGTATATAGGTATGTACGAGCGAGTGAAGTTAATATGGTATCTCAACTTTATTTTATTTTAAAACTACCTGGTGCCCGCGACTTCGTCCGCATTCTGGATGAAAGGTACCCTATGTCCTTTCTGGTGTCCCAGACAACGTGTATGCAAAATTTCTTGGTGATCGGTTCAGTAGTTTTTGCGTGAAAGAGTTACAAACATCCATACATACATCCATACAAACTTTTGCATTTATAATATTAATAGGATAAAATAAAATAAAAATATCCTAGGATCCTATGGGATCCTAGACGTGGGAGCCAAGTGGAGGAAGGGAAAATACTTACTATAATGCGAATAACCGAAGACAGAATGCAACATTAAACGCACGACGATGGTAGGTACTTAGCTATTGACATTCCAATTTTAAAATGTACGTTATGGATCTCTTCAGGTAAAAACATTTTTGGCTTTTAACAAAGAAAATATAATGGTCTTTTAGTCAGTACATAATTACAAAAATTCATAAATTCTGCACATTTTTAAAATTATTTATACTAAATATGAAATTAATTTCAGTTTTTTGTTTCCATCTAAACCTATAATTATGATAATTATCTCAGAAATGTGATATTTTTTAATTCTAGAGCCAAATTTGAAAAGTTCGTTTCCAAAGTTGCCCAGCCGGGAATCTAACCTGGGACCTCTGAGTCAGCAAGGCGCTAAGGCAAGCATTTTAACTACTTGACCAATAAACTCGTCAAAAAGGGGGAAAAACTTTGGTAGCATTGGTAGCTTTAATTTGATAATTAATAAAATAAAATAGCATTAATCAAATAAAAGAAAATAACACACTGTTTCCTCTATGACGCTGAAATGCTATTGAATTTCTAACCCAGTATTTGAATGGTGTCTTTAATTTCCTATCCCATTAGCTAACAAGGTTTTACTCTCAAATGGTAGTGCAGTATAAAATTGTTTCAGCCGGCAACGTTTCGAAGTAAGTAAGTGCTCTCTTGTAGCAGTTCTCAGCAAGTTCTCCAGATTACTACCGATATTTACTGCGCACCAAATGCAATTAGCCTTCAGATAAACTGGCCGAGTTAATTTTGAAAGTAACTTACTTTTGCAAGCCTTGCCAGCTTCGTTTAGAGATGCTAGAAAGTCTAAAATAAAACTTAGTATCATATATCTCAATTTCTTATACGACATACCTCAATGCTAAACTCTTATTTAGCTCAATTCGCGTTTCGCTGGACGATTTTGGTTACATTTATCCTGTTCCTATCAGCTGTGTACGGCCGTAATAGCGTGCATTATCTGCTGAATTACTTCTATCGGTTGAGTAGGTACAGTGCTGAATGACTAAAAATCTGTCCACGTCGCAACTACTCAACTCCTTGTCGAGTCGAATTTCAGAGAATGGTTATGTTTATGGTTATCACGGTTTTTCTCAAAGAAGGCGGGCGCCCACTCCGCAGCAAAGCTTGGCTTTCCTATGCTTGGCTTGGCTGCTTGGCAGCAGCTTCAGCTATAGGAAAATGTAAATTTAGGAATAATATTCATGTATCTTAAAAAATGATAAACTAAATATTGAAATTATATTACTTTACTTACTATACATAAATTAATAAACCAATTAAAAAGTATAAATTTAATTTTTGTGCACTATTTTTTAACGTTCTACGAAATTGAGTTAAATCTTAACGTACACCTACAAGCTATATAAATCCATTTATATATCTATAACGGGACATTTTAATAATACAGCCGCTCGTCTCATTCATAAATATTCATAATTTTAGACATTGCAATTAGACAAACGGACTTCCGAGTATTATGATAATGTTGCTTTCCTTTTCCCCTTGACTGCACCTAAAAGGTTTATCATTTTAATATCACGAGGATCTGTAAATCTTACATTTGGGAGAAAGAAGAAGCCAAAAAAAGATAGCAGCATCGTTTTGTGTGCCATAAAAAGCAGAGTTTAGTGGGTAGTGGCTCTAAATATTACTATAGTGTGTCCGCTCTTACACCTTTTTTAACGTAGGGTACGCTGCGGGTTATTCTGGACTCCTACCGGCTAGAACCCAACGACTTTCTTGAGAGGCCGTAGGTTAGGGTTTTATTAGGGTTCGCGGGAACACTTGACACGACATCCGCTCCCCACCACGTCTGTCCAACGCGGAGTAAGTTACGCTCCCATATCGACATCACGGCGTACCCAAAAGTGAAGGTACATTAAGCTTTATAATATCTATACTAATATTATAAAGCTGAAGAGTTTGTTTCTTTGTTTGAACGCGCTAATCTCAGGAACTATTGGTTCGAATTGTAAAATTCTTTTTGTGTTGGATAGATCATTTATCGAGGAAGGCTTTAGGCTATATAACATCACGTTGCGACTAATAGGAGCGAAGAAACAGTCGAAAATGTAGAAAAAACGGGGAAAATTATTCAACTTTGAGGGCTTCCGTTGCGTGCGCTGCGAAAACCGTTCGAGATACCCAAATGATTCCCAAAATAATTATGCCACGCGGACGAAGTCGCGAGCACCAGCTAGTTACAATCCTACACATCCATCTAATACAACAGGATGCAAGGGCAATTTGAAATATGCTAATCCAGCGTTTGAACAATAGCACATACAACACTCGACAGGATATCAATAACTTAAACATAATCTCTAATTACACTGTCAATACGTTTGCTATAATCTATCATAGAACAATTGAGGACCACTACACTGGACTGAATCAGCATCACGTTCCCATTATAAATGGAACTAGCACTACATCTGTATAACCACGGCATTGAAACCATCGAATAATTCCATAATCGAGTTGGCATTCAGGAACACGGGTGAATATTCATACTACTCGATGCAGTAATTGGATACGCGAGTGGACGCTTGATCACTACCTATACATGGGAAATAACAAGTATAAACTGTTATACGCAATCTTAATAACTGCAAAATAGAGTTCAAATTCGTTTAGAAAATCCGAATCGCAACGGCAAATGCGATTTTGTAATATCTCTGAATGCGTCTGAGGTATCAGCAATGTTATGCTTACAAGTCGTTGTTATGTAAAAAAATATATGTAAATTTATACTTTTAAAGTGCGATCTGTAAATAAAATAAAAAATGTTATAAGTAGGTATGTTATGCATGTCAACATATCATAAAAAAAGCGAATTGTTAACGGAGGTTCTGCCATAGATAGAAAACTGGGATTGTTGTGAACAACAATCTCAGTCAACAAAACAGAGGGCAAAAATAATTTTGACAAAAATAATTTGTTTTTACCATCTACTTAATTATAAAATATTATTTAAACTAGTGAAAAAGTAAGGTTTTCTTTTTGTAAAAATCAAGGCAGCGCTTGGCCGCGATCTCACTTGATGTAAGGTGCAGATGCGGCCGAAGGTGGACCACGCTTACCTAGTAAGTGCCCATTTACCCTACATTTGAAGACCCCGAATTTTGGGAAACACAGGCGCAGGCAATGACTTCCACTCCTTAGCAGTTCGGACAAGGAAGGTGGAACTGTAACGCTTCGTGTCACGCACGACCGAGAAACTTCAACCACGAAGGGATGAAACTCCCGCCCGCGCCTCGTGGTCCGCAAGTGGCACGGTTATATTTAAATTAAAACAACGCAATGATTATTATCTTAAAAATATTCTAAGACTAGCTGGTGCCCGCGATTTTGTCCGCGTTCTGGATAAAAGGTACCCTATGTCTTTTCTGGTGTCCCAGACAACGTGTATGCAAAATTTCATTGTGATCGGTTCAGTAGTTTTAGCGTGAATGAGTTACAAACATCCATACATACATCCATACATCCATACAAACTTTCGCATTTATAATATTAGTACGGAAGTACGGATAAATATTTAAAAAAATCTATAGGTTCCTGAGCAATTTTCTTGGTTGAATTTCTGAATTACAACTAACTTTCAACATACAATAACGTGACATTTCAAATCAATTCGAATAATAGCCACTTTGTTGGCATTTATATTTAATAATACCAACTCACAAACCCGGGGGGTTTACAGGGAACACAAAAATCAATACATCTGTCTGGGAGGGTGTATCCCTCTGAAATCCCCTCTGCCCTTGCATTCGCGTCAAAATATCTGCATTTGAATCGTCCAAAAACTTCACTGTCACTGCAACGTGCCAGTGAATGTTATTATTATGAATGTTGTGTTTATATTGGTTATGTAGCCGCATTTGAATTTATTCCAAATGTACCTTTTTTCTTACATAACCATGTAATTATGCAAAGATAATTGATTGGTCTCGCTGCGCTCGACTAGATAGAGCAATAGCAAAAGCAATAGCTCCGAAAATGTGGCAACTTTTTACTGTAGTGTGTGTAAAAAATCGTCACTTTTTACCCAGTTTTATTATATTTTTACACAGTTTCATTAAGCAAACTGGTATTTTATTATGCCTAAAATTTAATAAAACATTCGGCACGTACACATCACAGACAGTTTTCAGTGTGACTGGCTCGTGTACACCGAAATAGACGTACTATTTTATGCCGCATTTTACAAGTACGAGGGCGGTATCTAGTCGAGCGCAGCGAGACCAATCATTTATGTATGTAATTATGATTAATTCCTTAATCCATCCGTACTAATATTATAAATGCGAAAGTTTGTATGGATGTATGGATGTTTGTAATTCTTTCACGCAATAACTACTGAACCGATCACCATGAAATTTTGCGTACACGTTGTCTGGGACACCAGAAAGGACATAGGTACCTTTCATCCAGAACGCGGACGAAGTCGCGGGCACCAGCTGCTAGTGGTAATATAATATCCTTACTTTTACTAACTAATATTATAAATGTAAAAGTAAATCAATCTCTGTACTTACGTTTTCACACCTTAATTGTACAACAGATCATCATGAAATTTTGAAAAAAAAAACGATGAAAAATATTTGAAAAATTTGAATAAATCTAAATTTTTGAGAAGAGAACATGACTACGAATTTACGAATCTAGGCTACTAATTAGACTATTTTATTTATGACCTCGTCTATTCCTAACCGACAAACAATGCTGTCCACCTGGCTAGTGACCCAGCTTCGCACTATGTTACATATTTTTTCTGATGCAAATTACAAACACAAACCGATCACTAACACAAATATACATACTTACACAGTATAATTAACCATAAAACAGTAGCTACGTGTAAAAACATCCTAAGAAAATGATATTTGACAGACAACATTACATTCGGTTAGCGAATATGGGTTTTTTAATCTGCTTACGCAATCGCAATCTGTGTTGAGTGTAAATTACTGTGGATCTTCTCTGCGTCGAATACGATTTACAGATGAAACGATGCGTCAGCTGCTATTACGTATAAAAGCATGTATTATATGTACTACTCGTATATCATGTACAACTAGTGTGTTTATCTTATTAGAAGAGCATTTGCATTAACTTGGAGTTTCTCGTCTTCCTAGAAGACCATCATGGTGGCATATCTCCAAATATAGCGTCAACTTTGAACCTTAAGAAAAAGAGCTTCTTCTGATTGAAAGATTTTATTGATTCAAAATTCATTGCAGCCCAAACTGAATTTTATACTCCATCTAAAATGTGTGTGTTATACACACGAAAAATGTGAAGTCAAAACCAATATATATGCAAATTTAAAATGTGCCGGTATAGGTGCTCTCCGTTACTTAGAAGCGAGTTCAGTTAATTTCGTTCAAGAGTCGCGAGCTGATTTATTGGGGCTTATCTTGACAAATTTATTCGGCAGACTTGTTTGATAAGATCTTCAGCGAGGTATCGAAACGCTTCGACAACTTGTGCTACGCTAACTTCCAACTCATTGGATTCTAATCTCTATGTTAACAACGATAAGAGACACAATAACATCTTATTGACGATGAAATTGTGAAGAGGAATCACGTGCAAACTGCCTGTTACACGTATTCAACGTTTTTCACGGAGCTACGGCGTAGCCAAGGCGTAGAATTTCGTAGTTTATTCGTAGATGTCCTACGCCAAGTGTATTTCTGTCACGTACTATGAATATTTTGTAAAAATTTACAATATTTTCTTTGGATATTCGATCGAGGTTGTTAATAATTATCAATTATTAACAAAGTGTAACAAACAAACTAAGTTTTGATTTTATCTATCACTATCACACGCAACTTTGCTCGCGTAACTTTATAAAATATAGCCTATCTTACTCGCTGATAATTATGTAGTTTTCTATAGCTGAAAGAATTTTCAAAATCAGTTCAGTAGTTTTTGAGTTTATTCATTACAAACAAATCTTCTCTCTTTATGTTACTATAGATAGAAAGAGATAAGTGCCTTGTTAAAGCCGTATAAAGCCTTGTAGTTTTTCATACAAAATTTGCAAGATTCTGTCTCATTCCAATTCATATTACAATTTTTTTGTTTAAATATTTTAGCACATTGAGTAATGAGATGAAAGGCGTCCGTGTGACACAAATTCTTCGCCGGCCACCTTAATTGCATTAAATATACATCTTTCGCTCATTCACAACTCTAGCGAGCTATTTCTGGGACAAATCTCTTTTTTTTGTTCGACGTTCATTTGAGAGCGAGCTTCCCTTTTGTGAAGAATTTTCAAGGAATATAATACAAAATAAATTACACAATAATAAGGTTGTTTTGAAATAAAAAAAAAGCGTAATCATTTATTATTTCTTATATTATTCGTGAATAGAATGTTTAAAGAAATGAAATAATCTATATTATATATTATATCAAAGAGTTCTCAAATACTTTGGGCACATAGCCTGTAGAGAACCAGAAAACTTGGAGAAGCTGGTGGTGGTTGGAAAAGTAGATGGCAAGAGGTCTAGAAGTCGATCTCCTAGCAGATGGACAGACCAAGTTGTGCAACTCACAGGACTTACAGTCGCGAAGGCTCTGCGAAAGGCTGAGGACAGGGTGGAGTGGAGGCAGCTGGTGGTTGATGCCACCAAGATAATTCAGAGTGGGCACGACCTTCAGCAATGAAGAATCCGACTGTTTTGCAAGTTGCTGTTTTGCTGTTAGCAAGTAAGTATATATATATACTTGCTGTTTTGTTTCGGTAAGTAAGTAAGGCATGCCAGACCAGAGCCCGTTACCTTATCACCTTTTAATCCCTTACCCTTAATAGTACTTAACAGCACATGTGGTGTTTCTTGTGCTTGTATAGGCGACGGTAGCCACTTACCTGGACATAATAAAAGGTGTTATGTAGACAAAAATTATGAAGACAGAAAGCCTTATTCTAGCCTATCCTATGCCTTATTTCATATGCTAATAACTAAAACCTTACCTTCTAAATTGTGGGAAGATTTGTCAAACTAAAACAGTGGCATAAATTCAATGAAATATTTGAAGTGAACGATTTAACTATTAGGAGACAGACAATTCTCTTTGTTTGTTAATCAAATGGTTGGTAAACAGTTTAATTACTTTGAGTTGATTGACAAATAAAACTGTTAATTAGTTTATTTTAAAGGGAATGTTAATCAGTCAGAAATCTTACACAAATACACATTACTTAATACTTACGCCACCATTCAAACATATCACAATTTTTTAACTGAAAACCTTAAATATGGAAGATTTTTTTAAAGTTTTTTCTATGTTAAGGATGGCAGACAGGCTGACAATGGCAACCGTCCCCTATAACAAAAACAAAACCACAGGTGCTACAAGTGCGCTACTGACTACAGTAGGATTAAGGATAAGGAAATAGGAAAAAATAGGAAAAATAGGAAAAATCCACACAACGGCTTTAAAACGTAGGAGATTTTTATATTATAATTCAACGCGGAAGAAATCGTGAGCACCACCAGCAGTTTTATATAAAATCCTTCTTCGATTGACGCACTTTAAATTAGTGAAAACTGCATGAAAATCCGTTCAGTAGTTTTTGAAATGATGACCACGACCACTCTGTCAAGAGTAATACCGAAGAAGAAGAAGAAGAAGTTTTTGATATAATTTTTTTTATTAGAGATGGGTTTGCTCTTGGCCTACAACCAGCCATATGGCAAGGATGAGGCCTAAGATGGAGCGAGCTCACCCAGAAGATGCCTATTCACTCGAACCTTGAAAAGATAGGGCTATATGTGTTCGGAAATACAGACGCCGGCAGATCATCGCGAGCACATATACAGACATACAAACGAAGTGTTTTATAATATTATTATGTAAAGACCATCTAACGCACTTTGAATTAAGTAAACCCCGAAAAGCATTAAAAGCCTAATTTGATGTCCATCAAATAAGATCGTTTGTCCGCAAACGGACTCGGCCATTGTTTCAACATGCAAATTAAATTTTAATAATTCAACATCACTATTTTATTCGCCCGCGTTTCAATTATTCGCGTAGGCTGTTTTAGGGATGTAATGCTTAAGGGATGTATTTTGATTATCTAAACTAATATTATTGTCTTTTAATCCTTCTTTGACGATATACGTTTGTTTGGTCTAGTGGCTAGTAAGCCTAGCTGTTAACCAAACGGTCGCGGGTTCGAATCCCGCTAGGGGCAAATATTTATGTGTTAACATTTTACCTTTGTACCTGAGTCATGGATGTTTTTTATTTATAATATGTATGTATTTACAAAAAAAGTAATGTATGTAGTATATCAACTGTCTGGTATTTATAATACAAGCATTAATTGCTTACTGTGGAACTAGATGGTGCTGTGTGGAATGTGTGATGATATTTATTTATTTATTTATAAACATATTTTATAGTATATATAAAAAAAGTTTATTTATATAAATTTTTTTCATGGGGAGACCAATAAACCTAAATATATTAAACAAAGATACTGAGCATGTAAGTATTTTTTTTATATATGTTAAGGTCGTCGACAGACACGCTGGCGGTCCACTTGATGGTATATGGCTACCGTCGCCAACAGCACGCCACAGGTGCTGCAAGACAGCTGTAGGTTTCAGGATAACTATTTTGATACTCTAGTCCTACTATACCTTTACGCAATAATACCTATCAGAAAATATTGTGAGTCAAAATAAATATTATTTTTTTTTATAATCAATAATAATCACATTTTGTAATTGAGAATGCAAAACGAGAGCCTTTTTTAATCCCTTTCTTTAATTGACTGGATACCATTAAGAATCATTAAGGGTGAGTTGCACCGTAGCACGGTTAAAGTAAAATTTGACGTCAAATTATCACTAACAATAACCCTGACTTTTAACAGTTTCTGCGAAACGCGATGCACCACCATATTCGTAAGCTTAGTTAAAGTCATGTTAAAGTTACGACGCGTTCATTTCATTTGACAGTTTTGACACTTGACGTTATAGTTAACAATAACAATAACCCTTAACCAGCGAAGAATGTGCGGTTACGGGTACGGTCAAAGTTATGACGTCATTTTATTATTTGTTAAGGGTGGGTTGCATCATCTTACTTTAACTATAACAAACGTCGCAACTTCAGTTAAAGTAACGGTTAGGCCGAAAATGAGTTGCACCAGTTAACAAATAATAAAATGACGTCATAACTTTGACCGTACCCGTAACCGCACATTCTTCGCTGGTTAAGGGTTATTGTTATTGTTAACTATAACGTCAAGTGTCAAAACTGTCAAATGAAATGAACGCGTCGTAACTTTAATTAAGCTTACGAATATGGCGGTGCAACGCGTTTCGCAGAAACTGTTAAAGTCAGGGTTATTGTTAGTGACAATTTGACGTCAACTTTTACTTTAACCGTGCTACGGTGCAACTCACCCTAACTGGTGCAACTCATTTTCGGCCTAACCGCTACTTTAACTGAAGTTGCGAGGTTTGTTATAGTTAAAGTAAGATGGTGCAACCCACCCTAAGCAGTGAAGATTACTTTAATTTAAACATGAAATCGAATGACTAGCGTCCACATATAGTGGCAGTCTAATCCTTGTTCTCATAAAAGCTACAATGTTGACGAATGACGACATGTAATGTTTGTGGAACAATATCACACAAATTACGAATTGAACAGGTCACACTCGCCTCACCTGTTTTGTGTTGATTTTATTGTAGTGGTGGGATGTAAAATGAGGCAACTCTTACGGTTTTTTTTAAAAAAAAGGATGGATGACCATCCTGTTACACATGACAGATGACTGTTAGAACTAGAAGTTTCAACCGATTACTGACCTAAGTACAAGAAAAATAAAAACAAATTTCAATTCAGCGTCATTTGAATGATATTCACTTAACACATATTTCTATTTTTATATCGTTTTAAATAAAAAAATAAAAATAAATAACAAGTAGGTAAATATTTCACATCCTTTGCGTTTCGCTTAATCCATAAACCTTACATTGACTACATCACATCCTGGAAAAACCTTATATAAATATACAGAAGCTACTGTTATCTTATTGAGCGAAAAAATCTCACAACGCATTGTGGCTAAAGAAGTCAAGAAAAAATTGATAGTTAAAATTTAAATTCCAAATTCAAACAAATAGGTATATTTTCGACTCGTCGACTCAACCTGGCTTTTCCCCTTTAAAGTTAGTTTCACATTATATCGGTACTATACAGTACCTACGTGTAGACACAACGTTAGTTGTTCAAACAATATATTTTACCTTGCCCCACTGTACCTCATACAGTTTCGTGGGCATTAATAATACTGAGTGGTTTACGTAGTTTCGGTGTCTTCTTACATTTATTTATTTATTATACATTTATGTATATGTGTTGTGAAATTCAAATGAAGTTCTACTATAAGTACCTACCGTATCTTTACATAGTCTATACTAATATTATAAAGAGAGATTTGTATGTTTGTAATGAATTAACTCAAAAACGACTGGACCAATTTTGAAAATTCTTTCAGCTATAGAAAGCTACATTATCAGCGAGTAACATATTAGGCTATATTTTATAGTTACGCGGGCGAAGTCGCGTGAAACAGCTAGTATAAAATAAATTGTACATTAAATGTGTACCTCATTAAATAATTATTTTTGAGCCATGTTTAATTAAGTATCTACGTTGCTTCTCTCAGACTTATTGCAAAACACCCCGATCGGGGTATTATTAAATCTTTCGTGAGAAACTCGATAATATACCTATTTTCCGTTACATAATACTACCACAGCATACTTATTTCATACAGTAGGCCGACGGAGACGTCTAGACAGGGCAATCGTGCGGGGCGTGAGGGGTGAGGCGCAAGTGGGACGTGCCCAAGCTGCATACTTCGTCGTTCTTAGTAGCTTGGGATAAATATTCCAGGGCTATCGTGTCTTTCAGATTTTAATTTATTATATAAATCAAAATGGTGCATACGGCATGTGCTGTAAGTGCGTGCAAATCTTTATCTCGCATAAATAAAGAACTAAGCTTTTATCAATTTCTGCACGATGAAGAAAGGTACTTAAGCACATTTTATATAACTTAATTTGCGTCAACCCTTCCGTAATTTTTAAATACCTACACAGGCGGCGGTATCGCCCAACATCAAAGGCGTCGGCCTACTGTAGGAAATAAGTATGCTGTGATACGAGTACTACTTAATGAAATGTTACATACTGTGAAATGTAATTTGTTTTGCTACATTAGTTCATGACCTGTGACATTTGGCTGCAACACGAGCTCATGTTCAATATAATTAGTAGAGCAAGTATATCTTGCAAACAGCTACATTCTGGTTTGCATGAAGCCCTTGTTAGCGTTGCACTGCATGTCATGTTATCATGTAACTAGTGAAGTCAGCAAAATTCGTATTATAGAGTTAGTAGGTAAGTATATATATGCAATTTCCCCGACCAATACCGCAACGTTATCCCAGAGGCTTGAAGTTATTCGAAATATTTGTTACCGTAGGGACGTTAGATATTATTGTATGAATCATCTATGCAAATTAAATTGCATTCCAAAGACCAATTATAGGAAAACAGCAATCGGTCAATTGGTCGTCATCTCAACTGCAGACCGTTAGCTGTTGGACATATGAGGCCTCATAATTTTCTAATAGGACCTTTCAGTAGCAGCTTGGATCCAACGTCGACCCGAGGCCCTTAACAAATCGTCTGTCCACCTTGTGCCTCCTTCCACTTGGATCCACAGTTTGGCTCCACATGTGGATCCGCGGATACATTTATCTCCTCTTAAATACCCGTGTGGATCCATGGATTTTATTTTTTGTTTAAAACTTTTCATGATTTTTGTCATTGTGAGGTTTGTACAGATTTTTAGTGCAAAAATATATCAAAATGGGTGACCTTTAAAAAATGAGCCACTTTTAAAATCTTTATGCAAGCAATACCGAGGCCCAAAGGTAGTTCTCCTTAAAATTTTATAAAACATTATTTCGGTTCGTGACATTTCAATATTTTTAAAACTTGAAACTGCGCAAAACAGTCGTCTTCTAGAAAATGTAGAAATTATTAAATGCGATATTGTTTCATAAATGAAAAGAAACGTTTTCCTAACAATGAGTTTTCAAAGGATACACTAATAATTTGCCATTTTCATAGAAATTTTCATACAAAGTGCGAGAGCAAAAAAAAACAATTAAAAAGTGCACTAGCACGTAAATTGCGCGTCTGAGAAATTTCCGCGCCTGAAACGTTTCGAACGAAGCGAAGGATCGGTAACGTAATAAAATGTAGACAGCCATGCGATAGAAGGTAAATTGTTAGGTTTCAATTAATATTTTATTTTTTATTTTATCTTGTTATTCATCTGATTATTATTTTACTGATGGTACTTCTTGGAATTGATGGCTGAACATTTGTTTAATAACTAGCTGTGCCCGCGACTTCGTACGCACTGTAGTTCTTTTTTTGAAAAACCCACAAGAATTCCCTATATGTTAATCCAGGTAATAAGCTATCTGTGTGACAAATTTCATCCAAATCCGTTAAGCCGTTTCTGACATTAGTATGCACAGACAAACAGGCAGACAGACAAAAATCTAAAAACTTTTTTTTGCCTCGTTAACATAAGTACCTACAACTTGTTTATTTCTACACCATAAAATATGACCATAAATCCAACGGCTTATTTCAATAAAAACAAATCTCATCTATACATCTAAATTGACCCTATTCGATATTATCGTTTTGCGATACTGCGATATAATCTATAATATCTTCTGTCGTGTGTTTTGTCCGCCTTGGGTATGGCAACATTATTTTGTATTGAAAATAAAATATTAGATACCTACCTACAAAATGTCTTACTTGTAGTATTCAATAAATCCCCTTCTTTGGGGGAGTATCTAATATTGTAGGTGGACTCTTATTTCGCGTTAGTTTACATTCTAAATCGTTTAGGGAAGTTTGCCGCCACAAAGGCTGCCACAGGTGTCGATCGATGCGGCGCGACGGCTACATAGGTACGTATTCCTATAACTGCGAACTATACGACTACTATACGACCACTTCAGAGCAATGGACGACAACATTTCGATTTGAAAGCATTCCTGTTCGATAAAGGGATATTTTTAATGAAATATGTAACGTCTCATTTCAAATGGTCTGTAATTGAGTTGGAAATGGAAATAAGTTATGAGACAATTTCATTTCGCTCTTATAGTCTAGATTTTCAGTTTTCACTGGAACAACATTTTTATTGTAAATGTGTGACAGACAGTTAGACAAGGTAGTCAGTGCATTAAATGGGATAACGCGCGTGCAGATTGTTAGGCGACTACAAAAATAAAAGATAAGTACTTAATAGATCTTTGGGAGGATATTTGGGAAGATTATTATTATCTACATAGTATACATTGAATTCGTTTTCCTCGTCTGTCTGTCTGTAGGGCCGCTAACGCCTCCTAAACCACGCAACAGATTTTGATGCGGTTTACATCAACAGTTAAAAAAATTCACGAAATCTATAGGTCTGTATATAAAAAAAAAATTAATATTTTTCCTGGCCGAAACCGGAAGCGGGTTGCTAGCATCTAATATAACTCAAAGGATTTTATATTATATTTCCCCATACAATTCCAATTCTCCAAACAAAACCGCTTTTTTTTTCTATGTAAAAAAATCCGAACTGACCTGGGCCCTGATTCTGTATGCTAAAACTCTTGTCTTGACAAGGCAAGATACGTTAATGTCATTCCTTGTCTTGTCATGAAACTCTTATGTCTTATGCCCCCAGCTGAGATAACATAATATTATCTATGTTTTCAGTGGAATAGTCAAATAAATACAATAGTATACTGTAGTTTTTGTGAAATCATATCGTGCCATAGATAATTGTCTTGGGGCATAAGATATAAGAATTTCATGACAAGCCAAGGAATGACATTAACGTATCTTGCCTTGTCAAGACAAGAGTATTTGCCATACAGAATCAGGGCCCTGAATGAATGCAGTTTACTCCCTTGAAGTGAATTTAATCACACATCTAAATAAGACCATAATTTTATCCAACGCATACAAAGTGACGCATCGATCGTGCCACACACATAAACACGGACGCGTCAGGGACACGGGGCAAATAAAACAAAATGCAGCCCCCGCCCTTCCAGTCTAGTCAGCAGACAACAAAGACCGCCCATACAAACTTATCCCACGCGATGCACATTCAAAAATAGCATCAAAACCAATACGCATAAGGTCTCATGGAAGTGCACCACAAACTATGTTTTTGTACAGGAAGAGATGTGTTAACGGAAATTTAAAGTTAATTGTGTTTACAGATTTAACGGTAGAAATGGTCGGGACCTAACGCGGTCTAATGGAAACTCTGCTTTCTAGGTTTACCTATAGGCACAAAAGTACCATCTGAGCGGACATAATTGTTACTACTTAGCTGGAGTTTTTTTAACTTTTTTTAATGTTAAGGACTGCAGTCAAGCTCAAGCTGCCGCTCCGCTTGATGGTAAGTGGCTACCGTCGTCTAAAATAAAACACAAGCAACACCACAAAGTGCTACTACGGTAGGATTAAGGATAAGGCATAGGAAAGGGATGAGGAAATATAGGCTTTGGCATCCCTTACTCACTTACCGAAACACAAAAGCACATATGCTTTTATTTCACGGTGGTCTTCTATAAGTGTATGGTTACAACCGCCAGACGGGCCGCCCAAAATGATTGCTAAACACAGTGTGCTACTTTCCAAATCTAGACCTGACGAGAATCGTACCATTTTTTTTACAAGAGGAATCATGGATACCTCCGCCTGGGGACAGACCGGTGGGTTATGTCGGACTCCTGCCCCGAGATGGTATTGGGGAAGACCTACCGACTAAACCTCTTGGCGTCCTCCGTCCGCTCTAAGGCGAAGTTGCGAGGTCGGACGAACACTCTTTCGCAACGGCGCCGCGGGGGTCCGTAACCGGACTTTGTTCATTGGGACAGCGCACCCGAACTGCCAAAGTGCGCCGTGCCTCTCATCGAGGGAACAGGAACCGAGAATCGAACCTAGGACCCTGGGATGGAGCGTTAAGGCAAGCACCCTTAACGCCTTGCATTTGGCACGGCGTACCCGAGTCCTAGGTTCGATTCTCGGCAGGGTCAACTTTGGAAATGACCCACTCATCCTAGCGGCTTATCTCGGCTTATCTGGGCACAAAAATACCTACCATCTAAGCGGACAAAATTATTGGTCGCTCAAGTTGGCTAAACTAAAACAAAATGAAGAGTTTCAAAGGAGAATTTGCATTTATTTAAACTTCTTAGGTGAGAACGGTTAAAGAAATTTACTTCAATTGCTAAATGACTTTCGCAACAGGACTTTCTCGTCGTGGAGAACTTAATTCGTTAGCTGCAATCAACTAAAGGTACCTTTGAACGAACGCTTGCCGCATAATATGAGCAAGTCGACACGGAAATGTCACGTGAGGATAAATTAAAAGGAGACAGAGGTACACTGAGTTTCGTTAAATAAACGACAGTCAACATTTATAATATCTGCTTCAGTCAATTTGAATTACTTTATATGTTACTAGCTGGTGCCCGCGACTTCGTCCGCGTTCTGGATGAAAGGTACCCTATGTCCTTTTTGGAGTCCCAGACAACGTGTATGCAAAATTTACAACGCCATCTAGGGAATTCTGTTTGAAGCAATGTAGTACTCTAATTCATCTAATCTCACTTCGAATAATGGAATAAGTCTGTTAACAGATGGCACTACATGTTAGTTATAGTTTATAAAATTACGTGTTAATAAAATTAAAGCTGCTGCCCGCGACTTCGCCCGCGTAATTTAGTAAATTATGTACTTAAACCTTCCTCGAGAACCACTCTACCCATTAGTGAAAACCGCATTAAAATCCGTTGC
This sequence comes from Synanthedon tipuliformis, assembly GCA_947623395.1. NCBI lineage: Eukaryota > Metazoa > Arthropoda > Insecta > Lepidoptera > Sesiidae > Synanthedon > Synanthedon tipuliformis. The sequence goes on along the minus strand of OX392428.1, from coordinate 3,533,181 downwards.
GTAGTTTTAAAGATCTAAGCATACAAAGGGACATAGGGACAGAAAAAGCGACTTTGTTTTATACTATGTAGTGATATACTAGCTAGGGAATCGCTCCCAGATTCGTGCGGTTACAATTTTTTTCAGCAATTAAAAAACTTGCTCGTTCCATTAGTGAAACCCGCATTAAAATGTGTTGCGCAGTTCGTACGTACATACATACAGAGGGACACACGACGAGAAGAGACTATTTATATTGATATATCAATTTATACAAACGTTTTCAATAAAATCACATCTTCTAGGCCGCCCAATGGATTTTAATAGATTTTTTACTAATTTGGACTCGTTTGGTAAGGGTTTATTAAATATTGGAAACTTTGCTGATTTATGTTTTTCTTATATGTATGTGTAATATGTATCGAGGTATTGTTTGTTTCTCAGGTTTATTCCCATCTCGGCACCCTCGATGTGCTGAGTAAAATTTATAAATAAAATAAAATATGTTAGTTGGTTGGTATCGTTGGTAATATAACTAGCAGGTGCCACCGATTTCGTTCGCGTTGAAAAATCCGTTCTAATATTATAAATGCAAAAGTTTGTATAGATGTTTGTAACTATTTCATGCAAAAACTATTGTACCGATCACGATGAAATTTTGCATACACGTTCTCTGGGACACCAGAAAGGACATAGAGCCGGGAGCCGGTCGCTAGATATCCAAAAAAAAAACGTGGTTAAGAACTTCAAATTATATTTTTAGTACGGAATCCTAAAATACCATAAGTTAGGTACTGGAACATAGATTATATTTTTCTCATTATTAACCGAGACCTTACTTACTGACCGCGTTCACTTCCACTGTAGGTAGATAAGTATATCTTTGCCGAAGTTTCTAATTAAAAATGTTGAAAGTCAATTAAACTTGGTCGCGAAGCAAGGACTCTGCAGTTTCAATCGTTCAAAATTAAACTTTCATATTCCGATTTTATTGTTTGCGTTAAGTGTTTCACAATTGACTTAGGTTTACGGGCTCAAATTGATTTTCGACTTATTAAAATCACCTGAATTTCTCCCTCAATTAATAAACCTTTTATGTTAATTCAAATAAATCTTAATTCGATTCCAATCGCTTAATAGAAATTGATGTCTGCAAAAGAATCGATTAGCAAATGTCTCGAATTTCTATTCAAATTATTTTTTTAAGGGCCAACTTAATGCGAACATTTCAGTCGAAAGAGAGTGCTGGCGTTTGCGATATGCTCTTATTATACTGTGTAACGCATTTAATTTATTTAACTACTAGAGAAAAATGTACACTCATGACCTCTCGCTAGAGAGTATATATGTTCCTTGCTCATGACTTACAATAAAATTCTTACTAGCCACTGATATTCTAATTTCCTACCTGCTTACTAAAAATATGTAGTTTGACGAGTCCCTTAGTCGAGAGGTTAAGGTGCTTGCTTTGACCGGGTTCGATTCTCGGCAGGGCCAACTTTTGAAATGAACTTTTCTTAGTTGGCATGGCACACTGCGACATTGCACTTACCATCAAGTAGACCGTCAGCATGTCTGTCTGACATTTTTACAATATAATTATAATTATCTTAACTAACACCTAAAGCAAAGCTAACAGCTGGACTGCAGTCCGCCCCCCCCCCCCCTTCTTTTTCATAAGACTACCGTGAATTAGCACCTATGCTGTTGTGTTCGGTGCGAGTGAATAAGGGATGGCAGAGCCATTTCCTTATCTTCTATTTTGTTTTTAACTGATCTTGCATCATAATTCCACTATACTAAGGGCCTCTTTCACCAACTACAAGTAAAGTGTTGATTAGTTATTTTTGGAAATAATTTCATGTTTTATTAAATTGTGCACTCAGTTTAGTGCATCCTTCGATGGGCGAATATTTTTAATTAGTTTATTTTTAATGTTTGGGACTTTCACCGTACAAACAAAGGTATATCAGCTAAATTATTCCCGGTGACAGGTGACTTTAAATGACGGTTAGCCTACTTGACAGATGGTGAAAGAGGCCCTAAGAAATACATGGCGCAGATTTAAGTAAATAAAACGATAGAATATAGGTAACATTACAAAAGCATTTAATTGGTGCAACAATAATAAATATTTCACTTATGACAATGTTTTGTTTATTAACAAGGTGTAAAAATAACAATTGTAAGATATATCACAGCATTTTAGCTATAATGCCCACACTAAATAATTTATCTATATATCTTTTAAGATTTTACATTCATATGGGCAGCCTTTCTGGCTGCAGACACCAATCACCACCCTTTTATAACTCATGACAAATAAAAGCATGTGTGCTTTTGTGTTTCGGTCTGTCAGAGCAAGCAAATGACTAAAATGACGAAAACTATTCTATTCTATTTCTAAAAACCAAATGACTGTTTATGCGATGTGCCGAAACATCACGTGGTATGACTAATCTCTTGTGTATTGAAACAAAGGAATATAAGTGCTAAGACCACTGCAATAAGGTTAAAAATAAAGTTAGTAAAAATTTTTTTTTGACATCCAACTGAAAAAAAAAAAATGACTCGTATGAGACAATCGAACTGATAAAATGATCCTCTTCTATAATAAAATAAGGGTTCTAGAAGTGGCCAGAATGGCGCTAGTGTAGCATATCTTCTGTCTATCTATCTTTGTCTAATTTACTCCTCAATACACTAGCGCCATCTTAATTCTAGGACCATTTTTAATATATGGAGTCACGGTCCTCCTTACTTCTCTACCCTCCATAGTCCGGAAAATGCCGCTAACAGACGGCACGACATAGTAAAGGAATTTTTTCACCAAACCGTTTTTAAACCTTATTGCATTGGTCTTAGCACTCATATTCCTTTGTTTCAATACACAGGAGGTCGGTCATTCACACCACGTGATGCTTCGACACATTGCATAAATCAGTGTTTTGGTTTTCGTCATTTTCGTCATTTGGTGTGGGGAACAAATTAGGGCATGTATTAAGGAGTTCCAGAATTTTGCAATTCCGAAATCAGACAGATTTTTCCCATATTTCAAATCCGGAATTTTAAGACTTCAATATCGTTATTCCTATATCTATATTTTGACTATTAACTTCTTTCTGAACGCAACCATGACGCATAGACACAAAATTATTCTTTTAATTGTTCTTTTTTATTTATGATTAAAGTATCGATAAATATAATAAAACTTGTTTGATTAATAAAATTGAATTTTTTCCTAGTCCAAATATTTTTTCCAATTTCGTAACAGTTCCGCAATTCCGATATTGGGTATCCAGTATAGTAAGTCAGTTCCGGAATTGAAAATCTTCCGATATTACATGCCCTGGACTGGAACAAATTTACAAATTGCTGAGAGTATCCAGTATGGTAAGTCAGTTCCGGAATTGAAAATCTTCCGATATTACATGCCGTGGACTGGAACAAATTTACAAATTGCTTTGGAGCTCCTTGTTGTGCAAAGTCCTGAACTTGTGGTTGTCGTTGAGGTAGGTGGTGATGAACTCTGGCGGGCTCCGAGCCAGGAACAGCTCCATACTCATGAAACGGGCCGCGGTGAGCCTCTTGCGCTCCGCGTTGGACCTGCAAAGGTTCTTGTGCGCGTGGACGCCGAAACTTGCGGCCGTTTTATCCACCATTTTTGCAGTTACTTTCTTCGTTGCGTCGTCCTCTAGGACTGGCTGCGTAAAATAAGACATTTATTTATCCTTACTTAATATTATAAAATGTGAATGTGAGTTTGTTTGTTTGTTTGTTGTTGAACCGATCACCATGAAATTTTGCATACACGTTGTCTGGGACACCACAAAAAACATATGGTACCTTTCATGCACAACGCGGACGAAGTCGCGGGCACCAGCTAGTTTACTTATAAGGTGACACATAAATAGATGTTGGGAAGACGATGCTTATGATGGAGCGAGCTAATACCCAAAAGATGCTTATTGACGACACGTTTGGTCTAGTGGCTAGTAACCCTAGCTGTTAACCAAGCGGTCGCGGGTTCGAATCCCGCTAGGGGCAAATGTTTAAAATGTGTTAACATTTACCTTTGTACCTGAGTCATGGATGTTTAGTATTTATAATATTTAAGTATTTACAAAAAAAAAAGTAATGTACATATGTAGTATATCAACCGACTGGTATCCATAATACGAGCATTAAGTTGCTTACTTTGGTTGGAACTAGATGGTGCTGCGTGAATATATATTTATTTATTTATTCACTCCAACTTAGAAAACATTTGAATTAAGTAAGTATATGGAAATGGATTGGACATACACTGAGGAGTAAGAAAAACAAATGGTCGAAAGATGTGAACCACATGATACCCTCGTGATGGAAAGAGAAGAAAGGGAAAACAAAGAAAAAGATGGGAGGACGATATCAGGGAAACAGCAGGTTCACTATGGAGAAGGAAAGCTATGGACAAGGGATTGTGGCGAATTCTAGAAGCTGACACGGAAAAGGAAAACTAAATAGATAGCTTCAAAAAAAAAAAATAAAAAAAAAATGTAACTAACAAAAAACCAGAAATATTTTTAAAATTGTCAGAAATAAAGGCTTCATTTATTTATTTATTTAGATTTGTGAATAAATAAAAAAAATATTATTATTATTATCTCACCGCAAACCGAATCCACTGCCATATCTGTGTTCTCGATATCTCCGCAGTGGCCGAGTCTTCGACGTTACCGTTGTAGAAGAAGTGGCCGATGCCAGCCAGCCAGTGGTAAATGAACAGGATGGTCACCGCCACGTTGTGCTTCAGGCCTTGGACGGTCACCCCGCCGCTGGGTATGGTCAACAGGTCTTCGGCCGTTATGTTAACCGTCAACCGTCGGCTCAATTGGTTCGGTGTGTCTCCATTTTTCTTCCACAACTGCAAAAATCAAGTGACCGTGGTTATTGTCTAATGGTTATCCGTGATCGGTATAATACTAGCCGCGGAATAATAGTGCCCGCATAGATGAATGATTGGTCTCGCTGCGCTTGACTAGATACCGCCGTTGTACTTGTAAAATGCGGCAAAAAATACTACGCCGAATTCGGCGTACCCGAGCCAGTCACACTGCAAACTGTCTGTGATGTGTACGTGCCGAATGTTTTATTAAATTTTGAGCATAATAAAATGCCAGTTTGGCTGCTTAAAGTTAGGTTTAAAATAGTGCGCTACATATAATATCTAAAAACCAGGCATTCCAAAATTAGGTAACTTAATAATTTTTTTGGCTAACTTTGAAGAGTCTGGCTAAAGATATATCTGCAAAGGATAAATCGCTCATACGCACCTCGTTCACGTAAGGCACAATCCTCGTGTCGTAAACCATGAAACCGTCGACACCACATTCTATTTCCTTCCATTTTGCTTCCAATACTCTGTTTATTACCACCTTCGATCTGAACAACAAAACTATATTTTATTTTAAAACTAAACAATCAATCCATACTAAGTAATAATCCTTACTAACATTATAAATGTGAATGTGAGTTTGTTTGTATGTTTGTTTGTTACGCTTTCACGCAAAAACTACTGAACCGATTTGAAAAATTCTTTCACTGTTGAAAAGCTATATTATCAGCGAGTAATATAGGCTATATTTTATAAATTTACGCGGACAAAGTCGCGGGCACAAGCTATAGTATTATTATAAATGTGAAAGTAACTCTGTTTGTATGTCTGTTAACTTTTCAAGCCTTAACTACTCAACCAACTAGGTATATCGATCGTTTATTATCACAACTATGTTTTAAATTAAACACTCACTAAGACATCAACAAGATGGAATAAAAATACGAAAACGCTTCACGGTTGTTTGATGTACAACGGCAGCCATTTACCGTTATATCACAGCATACTTATTTCCTACAGTAGGCCGACGCCTTTGATGTTGGGCGATACCGCCGCCTGTGTAGGTATTTAAAAATTACGGAAGGTTTGACACAAATTAAGTAATATAAAATGTGCTTAAGTACCTTTCTTCATCGAGCGGAAATTGATGAAAGATTAGTTCTTTATTTATGCGAGATAAAGATTTGCACGCACTTACAGCACATGCCGTATGCACCATTTTGATTTATATAATAAATTAAAATCTGAAAGACGCGATAGCCCTGGAATATTTATTCCAAGCTACTAAGAACTACGAAGTATGCAGCTTGGGCACGTCCCACTCGCGCCTCACCCCTCACGCCCCGCACGATTGCCCTGTCTAGACGTCTTCGTCGGCCTGCTGTATGAAATAAGTAGGTCTCGGGACACTCGTAGATGGCGTTTCAAATCGGCACAAAAAATTAACTGTCATTTGTATGGGACAGCCTGTCCAATGGTAAATCCAGTGAGTTAAAAAGTTTACCATTAACTTATATATTACTAGCGTAAGGACCGAGTCAACGGCGCGGCAAAATGGCACCAGTTCATTGGCCTTAAAAATCTCAATTTAGGACCAACTAACGGCAGTCGTCGTCCGTCGTCCGCGCAAGATTGTGGTAGAGAGAACTTTTTTATTAAATTATTATAAAGTCAATCTCTAAGTGATGCCGGCTTTAATTAGGCTCATCTGCTTATAGTTGACAGACGGATTGCAGATTTAATGGATAAAAAAAAATTAAAAATTAAAAAATAGCGCAACTAGGCATTTTTATAAGCGCTTTCTGTGGTGATCGTACGAGTTCTAATGTTTTCTTACAGATGGCGCTACTGGTTGTCTACGATAGGAAGTAAGTTTGTGTGAAATGTTCCGTGGGGTGTATCCTTACTTTGAAATTATTGGAGTTTACTTTACATACGCTTCAGAATTCCCATCGGCGCCAGGTTTCAACATGGCAGCGGCCATTCCGCCCGTGGCCATAGCTCCGCGCTCGTGGCAAGTCGCGACCACCAACTTCATGTAACTGTCTAGAAAGTGACGGCTCATGTTCACATATTTATTCCTATCCGGCAACAGAAACTCCTTGCGGTCACCTGGAATTTTGAAGAAATGCTATTGGAAAATAGGGGATTTATACAGTGGGGCTTATAATAAGCTAATAATATATATATATACACTAGCTGGTGCCCGCTACTTCGTCCGCGTTGAAAATGCAATATATCGCCTGACATCGTTATTGCTATTACACTTAGCCAGGAGTTAGTTTCCTTAATTTTAGATGATCCCTCGGGAACAGTATTTTTTTTTTCTGGATGAAAGGTACCCTATGTCCTTTCTGGTGTACCAGACGTGTATGCAAAATTTCATTGTGATCGGTTCAGTAGTTTTTGCGTGAAAGAGTTACATACATCCATACAAACTTTCGCATTTATAATATAGTAATATGGATAAGGGCCTCTTTCACCATCTGTCAAGTAGGCTAACCGGAAAGAAAAATTTATCCAGGATAAAATTAGTATGTATCCTATAATGTTAATCCAGATAATAAACCATCTGTGTTATATATGCATATGCAATCCTAACAAACTTACACATTTACAATATTACAGTAATGTATTTTTTTTAAATATGATATGAATCTATAGTTTACAGGTACTTACCAAATTTAGATATAAGAGATGCACAATAATCCCATATTCCACAATTCAATCCAAGCGAGTGTTCCTTCAGGGCGTACAATATCTCGTGCAATTCAAAGGAAGAAAGTATATTTTCTATTAAAACACAAGCCTTAATAGTTCCCTGAGGTAACCCCAATTCATTTTGGGCCCAAACGAATATTTCGTTCCAGAGTTTCGCTTCGGAGGCCCCTTCCAACTTGGAAAGGTAGAAGTACGGCCCGCTCTTTGCTTCGTACAATTTTCTAGCATTATGATACATTATTATTGCAAAATCAACAAGGGGTCCTATCGCTTCCTTTCCATCAATCTGCAAAAAAAAAACATCCAACTAATATAATAAATGTATAAAAAGTCTGTGGGGATTGTGAACGGAATTAGTTGAAATTTGGTTTGGCACACATATAATTTACTAGCTTTTGCACGCGACTTCGTTTGCGTAACTTTATAAATTATAAGCTATTTTACTAGCTGATATAGCTTTCTATAAGTAGGTGAAAGAAGTTTTTAATTTGGTCCAGTTGTTTTCAAATTTATTCATTACAAACAAAAATACAAATCTTTTCTCTTTATAATAAGTATAGATTACCTGGATTAACATATAAGATACTTTTTGTCCAAGGGATTGCCTAAAAATATAAAAATTTGGGCGCCATCGTCGTCACAGCGATAAAGATGTCAGATTATTTTCTCAGATTTTAATTTTCATTATTCAATGCAAACTAAGTCTGGGTTTTTTTATATTTTTAGATGTACCCTCGGGAACCTAAAATTTCCCAAAATGAAAAGTATTCTATCCTGTTAACCTGAATAATAAACTATTATGTATAATTTTTGGTAAATAAATTATTTGTATTTGTATTTGTATTTGTATTTGTATTTGTATTTGTATTTGTATCAGTGTGCCAAATTTAATCCAAATCCGTTTAGAAATTTTTACATGAGAGAGTAACAAACAGAGAGACAGGGCAACAACCATTGGGTCAGCAAGTTTAGAATAATACTTACCAATATGTTATGTTCAGTGATGTTCCATGCCCTTGGTCTTAACATTAAAATGGGACATGTTTTTATACTGATTGGTGCACCAGACAGTTTTCCATTGACTACAAGATTTATGTTGTTATATGCAATCAGCTGATTCTTCCATGTGGGGCAGTGGCCATCATCAAAGTCCACTTGAATGCCTTGCACGTCACAATTAAGTGCGGCCACAAAGTGGGCTGTGTTCGAAGCTGATACATCTCCCAAGTCAAGATGACGATTCCTGAAAGACAGTAGAAAATACAATATGTAGTTATAGTAAGATTCGTATTATTAAGGCCGGTGCTGACCGACGGTATGGCACGACACGACAAAGAAAAGGATATTTTATTGCTTAGCTTAGCTTAGCTTATGATTTTAGCACTCTTTCCTTTGCATGCAGCGATGTGCCGAAGCATCACGCTATGTTACGCTTCGCTACACTTGGTATTGTTGGAAATAAAGAAGTGTGTACTAAGTTCATTGCAATAAGGTTAAAAATGACATATTATAACTTTTTATGTTGTCTTATTGACACAACACAGAAGTCCACTTTCTATGTGAAAATAGTAAATAACATTTTTTTAAGTAAAAGACAGGCTGACAGTCTACTTGATGGTAGGTGGCTACCATTGCCTATAACACAAGTAGGCTTGCCCAGGCCTAGAATTGAACACAATTCAATTCTCCAATAAAACTATAGGTAAGTAAGTACTTTTATAAGAGTAGCATCGCCATTACAAAGTATATTAACGTAAACAAAAAATTTAAGTAGTCTTACTGGAGTCTGGATGTAAGGGGCGCAACTTTCCATGTCAAATCGTTTCTTTCTGGTGATTTTTTGAATTGTAAATTGGTAAGGGTCAATAAATCGGCATTACGTTGTTGCCTGTTTTTATAGAGTTCTTCTATTTTTGAATTAAACTTTACATGTAAATCAGACAGAAATTCTATAGCGCCTTTGTTGAAAATTGACTTTTGTATGTCTTCGAATCTCGGCGGTGGCGATTGTAAAAATAAAGTTTTATCCATTGTGCACTGGTTTTGATAAGAACAGAGGTGTAAAGTTTAAAAACAGAACACAAAACTTAATATTGCGGCAGTTGTCGCTAGATAGAACGCAGCGATTGCCGCGATAATGTCAAGGAGAATCGAACTTTGAACTATTTATTATCAACGTAAATCCTTGAACCCTAGCCGTAATCATGTTTGTTTCTTTCCTTTTACGTTTCCTTACAAAAAAATATTTTGATTACATAATACTAACACATTCGTTGCTACACCAAAAATTTCAAGTCACATATGAATGAATGGCCAGCGTATAATATGTTGAAAAGAATAGACTCGCAACGCGGCTTTTGAATTGCATATCTCAACATTTCAAGGTGGTTTTTGAATGAATAAGTTGTGTTTTACATTTAATTCCTAGTATTTTTAAAAAAACTTGGACTCGCGTAGCATATTCTAACTCGAGTTCGATCCGAGCACTTTATAATCTGTGCGGGCAATGAATGGGTTAAGTTAACTAAACAAAACACTTCAGTCAGCTGACATACGAGTCTTTAGGAATAAAAATTGACATTTCAATCTTATTGCTTTACAATACAATACAAATTACAATAGTAGAAACAGCAGAGAAAGTGAGATGAACTGATGAACATAGAATAATAACTAAAGTGACATATATATTAACATACACAGAGCAAAAAGTATTATCCAAAAAAAGCCATAGAAATGCCTTGTGCTATATTTGGCGGAGTAAATAAAAAATGTGGATAAGCAAATTCAGGTTTACCAATCATCATAAACAGCCCGCGTCTGCGCACGGTCATCTGCGCTTCGTCTTTAGACATATAACTTTATAATCTGTAGCGCTTCGCGTCTAGTCGCTTCCCGCAAAGCTTTTTGGCTCCTTTGTCCACCTGGCACTCCTGGCAGCGGCAGGGCCACGATACATTTTCCAATTCGTGGCCTCCATTCGAGAACTTGCTTACCCCACCAGTTCTTTAGTTAAAATGTTTGTATAAGGTAGGTATATTATCTCATTATTATAATAATGAGTTGTATATTATGACTATTTTTATTTTTAGAATACCTTTTTATATTCTAAAAATATGATTAGGTTGTTTTAATACATATACGAAATAGAAAATATAGGATTGGTGTTAGTTTAATGTTGTTATTTTCTTCTTCTTCTTAGATTTAAATGGCAATGCGGCTTATTACAATTATTATTACAATTGGAGCGCTCCGCTACGGACTCCCGCTTGGGAGCCCGCTCGGAACACTCCGTTGTTATTTTATTTATTACCATACCTTCTGTGATCACCTGTGGCTTTCAGTGTCAACGTCAAGACATTGATTATTTTATAAATTATTCTGTGGCGACTTGAGTACACTGTACAGTACTTTTTTATTCTGTGACATACTTATTTATCTATTGCTTAAATGCTTATTATTTTATTTACTTTCGTCCTTTCTTCTATAATAAAATAAAAATCATAAAAATATTGTAAACAACAAACAAAACGTGAATAGTTAATTATAAACTTTTGATTTCTACGGTCCTATTTTATATATTTGTTTATTAACTTTGTAACTATCGTCTACTGTTTTATTCTTTGAAATGAGCGACTCTGATGGAAAAAATGAAAACTTTAAATTATTAAAAAAGAAAAAACCACGAAATCTTCGTCAAAGGGTAAAAAATGAAGACGATTCCGGAGATGAGGAACAAATACTCGCCAGGTTGCACGAAACCAAAGAAATACAAAAACTTCGAGAGCGACCTAACGGCGTGAACATCATAGCTTTGGCAACAGGTGAGAAAGTGACTATCGAAGAAGAGATCACGTGCAAAGACCCCTTTAAAGTAAAATCGGGGGGCATGATAAACATGCAGGCATTGAAAAGCGGGACCGTTAAGCAAGTAGACGACGCTTACGACACTGGCATAGGAACTCAGTTTTCTGCAGAGACAAATAAACGCGATGAAGATGAAGAGATGATGAAGTACATAGAGGATCAATTATCAAAAAGAAAAGGTAACTGCCTATCAATGTATTTATTCACTATAACCCCATAATAGATATTTCTTTCTCACATGTTTTGTAGCATAAGAGACCATCACAAATTGTTCTTAATTGATGTACTGGTTTTCCATTCAAAAGTACAAATAGAATGTATACAATCCTGTTTTAAGTCACATTAGGACTAAGTATACCTTGTGCTGCGGTAAAGTGCTAGTATTTTATCCAAGTCCTATTTAAGTAGTGGCAGGACACATTGCATTCAACAGTAATTTGGGCCGCCCGTCTGGTGGCAGTAACCACCCCCTTACAGAAGACCAATAGTGAAATAACAGCATAGGGGCTGGCTTCGGACGCTTTTGTGAGTAAGTAAGGGATGCCAAGCCCATTACTCCATCTCTTCCTTATCCTTTATCCTTATATGGTTATCAGTGCACTATTGTGTACTGAATTTGCTAAATGTGACAGGATAATTTGCTTCCGATATACAGAAATGTTCGTAATCATAAAATTATAGAAATGAGTTTTTCATTTATTATTTTAGTTCTACGTTACTGTGTACAATAAATTACTTTTCCTATATTTTAATTTATTTACAAAAAAAAATATTTTGTTCATCTTCACAGAAGGCCACAAAGACAACAAGGATTCTGAACATGCTGACTCTTTAAAATATCTTTCACCGGAGGAAGCGGCTCTACTATCGCTTCCGGAACATTTGAGGGTGTCCTCCACACACAAGTCTGAAGAAATGTTATCTAATCAAATGCTCAGTGGTATTCCCGAAGTGGACCTTGGTATTGATGCAAAAATTAAAAACATTGAAGCCACAGAGGAAGCAAAAATGAAACTTTTATGGGAAAGGCGGAACAAAAAAGATGGACCTTCACAATTTGTTCCAACTAATATGGCAGTAAATTTTGTTCAGCACAATAGGTTTAATATAGACGGTGATAATGTAAAAAAGAGAAAAATAGAAAAGCCAGTAGTGGCAAAGAGTGAAACTAGTACAATTGATGAGAGTGTTGATAAAATAGTGAAAAAAGCGAAAGGTGAAAGAGCCACAGATGATTATCATTATGAAAGGTTTAAAAAACAATTTAGAAGATACTGAAGTAGAATTCTTTCAATATAGATGCGAGATCACATCAGTAAATGCAGATATCAAGATTTTTTTTTCAATTTAACATTATAATTAGAACATTGAATGCTTTTTACACACACTTAAATGAATAATTAAATCTTGATTTAGCCTATGGAGCACATAATTATGTGTAGAATTTCTAATGATTTGATAACATTAGCTACTGCATATTTTATATTTTGGCATTATTAAGATAATCAAATATATAACTATAAGCAACAGTGATCATGCATTTTCTTTTAAATCTTTCCAGCAAGTCACATATTAATTTGCTTAGATTAAAGTGTAAGAAAGTTATTGTAACAAGCCATCTTGCTTTTGTTATTTTAATTTGGAACCTACAGCCAGCACCTTTTAATATTTTCCTAACTTCTCGATAAAACTAATTTATATCGTTAATTGAATTTTAAGACAAATAACAGTTGTTGAGATAAAAAGGGTTATACTAATAATAAAACAGGCTTTGTTTAAAACAATTTCATCATTATTATTTCAGCCAGAGGACATACACTGTTTCAGTCACACACCGTTCAATAAGTTATCATTTTCTTTAGAGGTTGCTTCCACCTTTCAAACACCGAGTATATTGTCTTTATTTTTTTGTGACCATTCAGACCACATAATTAAAGGCCCTTTCTAGACGAAACGATACTTTCACTAACGCTACTCTGTATCGGTACATTTTCGGCTAATATTGTGTACAATATGCTAAAGCATATCACTTATCATATATCATATTATCACGGAGTTAAAACTCCGTGATAAAATGTCTTCTCACTGTCAAAGTTATTAGAAATTTCGCACTCGAAGCATTATCGTTATCACTATTATCGTCAGAAGAACTAGATATCCCATAGTGTATCAAGAACTAAAGACTTTTTGAGTGGTATTTTCAAATAAAACAATAGTTTTTCACACACACATCGGTTGACATTAACCGACCGAAATCGAGATTTGACGTCATTTTAACCCTTGTTAAAATGTTGCAACTCGTAACCACTTAACCAGATATGTGCGAATCTAAACAAAACAATATTTATAAACTCGATAGATAAATGATAGGTCTCGCTGCGCTAGACTAGATACCGCCGTCGTACTTGTCAAATGCGGTAACAAATACTCGCCAAATTCGGCGTACCCGAGCCAGTCACACTGCAACTCGTTTGTGATGTGTACGTGTCGAATGTTTTATTAAATTTTGGGCATAATAAAATGCCAGTTTGCGTTGTAAAACTGTGTAAAAAGTGATAAAAAGTGACGATATTTTACACACACTACAATAAAAAGTTGACGCATTCACGGAGCTATTGTTTTTTTTTATAGCGCTCTATCTATTCGAGCGCAGAGATACCAATCATTTATCTAAGATAAACTCATACCAGAGCCACCGAGCAGAGATCGTAACCAAAGGAAGAAAACTTTGAAATATAGGCGCTTTGTAAGCTTTCGGTACCACGTATACCGAATGTACCGATCAATCAAGAAAGGACCTTTATAATTTTTCATACAATTTAATACATTATTGAATAATTCCAAAATAAATTAATCAACTGTCCATCGAGTACAGAACACTCCCCTAACTAAAAATAGTAAGTTACGATTTTTAATATAAAAAAAAATAAGTTCATTATTAATTTAATAATGTGCTAATTCTCGACACGTTCACTTGTAGTTTTATTTGTAGTGATTGAAAATTAACGGGTGTCACTGTTTTCCACGCTTTCCGGGTGGTTTTTGCAAATTGAAACTTGAGTTGTCTATGGATTGCGAAACGGAGCTCGACATCACACCACCTGCCGCAGCCGGCTGCCAGCCTGAACCTTCAAAAAAAAAAACAATATCTTCAATAAATAATATACAATAATGATTAATATTTCAATTAGTTTAATGTAGTAAATTTAGTAAACTTTCTAATGCATTTATTTATTAAAGAATCACCTGAAATATCTGTACTTGTGAACGGAGACATTGTGCTTCCTCCTATGTAAGTAAAAGGCGTAGGTCCTGCCAACTGCTGTAGATTGCCTGAAATGTAACAATATCAATATTCAATCAAAACAATGTAACCATAGATGAATGATTGTTATTGCTACGCTCGATTAGATACCGTCGTCGTACTTGTCAAATGCGGCAAAAAATAGTACGCCGAATTCGGCGTACCCGAGCCAGTCACACTGCAAACTATCTGTGATGTGTATGTGCCGAATGTTTTATTAAATTTTAGGCATAATAAAATTCCAGTTTGCGTAGTGAAATTGTGTAAAAATATAATAAAACTGGGTAAAAAGTGATAAAAAGAGACGATTTTTTACACACACTACAATAGAAAGTTGCCACATTTTCGGAGCTATTGCTTTTGTATAGAGCTCTATCTAGTCGAGCGCACCGAGACCAATCAATTATCTTTGTGCACAAAGTTGGCCTTTAAGGTGAACAAGTGTTACGATTTGAACCATTATTACTAAATGTTAAGGTTCAAATCAATCGTGCAACATTTACATTATTCATCTTTTTATCAGAAATTAACGAGAGAAACTTATAGCATGTTTAAAAAAAACCAGTGATACACTTTTTCACAGTTATTTTGAGTTTGAGACCCTGAATCTAGTGTATCCTTTATCAAAGTATAAATATAATATAGTATATATAATATATATTTTTTGGTGTATTATTGTTATATATATTATTGTAATGTAGTTGTAATTGTTAGGTAACATATACCTTTATGTATTATAATTATATATGTAAAATATCTAGAAAAACCATTAATGGTTTACAGATATTGTTATCATCTTGGGTTGAAATATGTGTTGGATAGTAATGAAATAAAATAGATAAATAAATAAAGTCTAGATTAGACTAATCGATTGATCACTTACTCAATGCCGCTCTAGGATCGGAGAGAACAGCGCTGCCGAGTGTCGAGTCTGTTATGCTATTATTGCCTTTCGTCTTTTTCCGAGCACTCTCAGCATCACGCAGTATATGGTCTAGGCTGTTACTGGCTGCGAAGAAAGCAAATTTATATAAATAAATAAATAAAATCTATACTAATATTATAAAGCTGAAGAGTTTGTTTGTTTGTTTGAACGCGCTAATCTCAGGAACTACTGGTTCGAATTGAAAAATTATTTTTGTGTTGGATAGATCATTTATCGAGGAAGGCTTTAGGCTATATAACATCACGTTGCGACTAATAGGAGCCTAGAAACAGTCGAAAATGTGGAAAAATCGGGGAAAATTATTCATATCTTTGAGGGCTTCCGTTGCGTGCGCTGCGAAAACCGTTCGAGATACCCAAATGATTCCCAAAATAACTATTCCACGCGGACGAAGTCGCGTGCACCAGCTAGTATTATATAATAAGTTGGGGAGAATATGTAGAAAATAATGCAAACACTCACGCGACGGCGTGTCGAACACGTCTACGGGATCCTTGAAGACGTACTTCCTCAGATTGAGGTACTGCTCCTTCTGAGCGTCCACTTGGGCGTGCACAGCTTGAAGCCGTCCAGCCAGAGCCACTAGTGACTCGTGCATCCGTCGAATGCCGACAGTCAACTCTGCGCCCAAGAAAATAAAGTTCATTTTACACTGAACGACACCTCTCTCGCAGTTCACTTGATAGTATCGAACTGCATTTAATATCGAGCATTAATCGAATATTTAACAAAAAAAAACTATACTTAATTTATTTATTAATTTTTCTCTCTTTTTATGTTTTGTTTCTTATCTTATATTATGTTTTCTCCTTGCTCCAGTTATATTCAATAATTAGTGGAAACTTTGCTGGTTTCTGTTTTTGTATAATGGTGTATGTAACAAGATATTGTATGTTTCCCAAATAATAATAAAATAGCCATTCAACTCACCCTGTTCTGTCAGTAACTTTGGTGAGGCTTGCATTTGTTTGTCTGCGACATCCATCTGTCTTCTGAAAATTATCAACAGCTGTTCCAACTCCGATATCAGTTCTTTTACGTATAGAGGTGGCGTCGAAAAGTCCATTTCAGATCCTGTGAAATATAATATATTTATCATAATACTTATGAACAAAATCATCGTGCTGAGTAATTGTATAAAATAATGAGAGAATAATTATGTGTAATCAATCATACCGGCTGTGTCGCGAGCAGCGCCATCTGCCGCGGCGAGAGCGGAGGCTGCCGCCGACCGCACGCGTTTTGAATGCGCCCGCGCACGCGACACTTCGCCGCTCAGCGACAGAGTCAAGCGCAGCATGCGCTCGGCGTCGCAAGTCACCTGCCCAACAAAGACATACTTCTCACTTCATTGCACACTAAGGCGCGCCGCCTCTAGGTTTTCTTATGAATGGCAGGTATAGTCTTTGCATTTCACGAAGGCGAATGAGTTTTGCTTGTGGTTGAACGTGTACACGCACATTGCGATAGTGTGCGTGTCTGACGGAGCGGTAAGTTGCGTTTTTTTTATACAAACCATAGCCTCTTTCGATCTCACGCACACTGTGACACATATACTGACAAGTGTTTACTACAAGTAAATCCCACTCGCCTTCGTGAAATGCAAGAACTATACTCCCATATATCTGCGCCGCCATTTTGTCCTTGCATTTCGGTCGTGGCTGTCTTTAGACGTGTACGCGTATCTATTAAATCTCAAGTAAAATGTCTGACGATCCAGTAGATCTAAATATAAAAATCCTTGAACTTGTTTGATGTGACCCGTGTCTTTATGATCAGACACGTTCCGACTATAGCAGTAGAAACAAATAGGACCAAAATGGTTAGGACAGCGCCTAAAGGATGCAACATAATATTATAGTACTTTAACGAATACGAATATCAAATTAATATTCGTCAAATTTATACTAATAATAAACAATTTTGAATAAAAAATATATTTATTTATAGTAGACTAATTGATTTAATAATTAAAATTAATGACATGCGAGTTTTTTTTAAAAACAAATTAAGCATTTGAGAATCTTTTGAGAATATAGATTACTATACAATACATATTCTAAAAAAAATATCACATATAATGTGGTCTAGGAAAAGCTATTTAGACGGATACAGTATTAATCTATATCACATTAAATATCCCTTTACAACATACAATTCAAATTAAAATCTTAGGAGTTATCGTAGTTTACAAACTATGCGCGAGAAAATAAATTCAAGCGGTCTCGCACTAACGCGACGCGACGACCGCTCGTTGTCATTCAAAATTGCACATGTGCGAAGCCGGGAGCGGGTCGCTAGTGTATTATATTGTGTACTGACCTTTTGAAGTGGTTTGATAGAGACTCGCATCAAGTCTGAACTTAAACTCTTCTGTTTCTTAACAAACTCCTTAAACGAGTCGACGGTTGTGGATATTTCATTCGGTAACTTTGTCTGTTTTGGTGGTTCACCTGAAAATTTTATTAATTTATTAAATTTACAATTAAATTATTAATTAATTAAATTAATTATTAATTATTAAAAAGCTTAGACAGAGTGTCACAATACTAGACAGAGAACATACATAGAATTTCGACCAATCTATACATATAATAAAATCGTAAACGTAATTCTTTTTTTTTCCGAAACAACTTGTAGGTATGTACTTATGTTACCGGCGGTGTCCAAAAAAAAATTTTTAGACTTTTGTCTGTTCGTTTGTGGACGCTAAGATCAGAAACGGCTTAACGGATTTGTATGAAATTTGGCACACATATAGTTTATTACAGAATTAACATATAGGATACTTTTTATCCTGAAAAAATATCAATTTCAAAATTGTATTATCAAAAAACGAACTGTTTCTGCTCACTTTTTCCATCGGCCGTTGAGGTTGCATTGGGTCCAATACCGCCGACTGCTGGCGTAGTTCCACCAACACCGCCCAAGCCGACACTCGGCGTTACTGAAATTCAATCAGAAGTTTTAATTTTATACCTAATAATTAGAATTGAAACGTCTGTTTGTAACGTCAAAATAACTGGCTTTGCTAAATGTAATATCAAACTATAAACGGTACTCATAAAGCCGGCGCCACGCGTTGACGCAAACGTTTGCCCCAATACTATTCGACAAACGTGTGTATGTATAGTTCTTGCATTTCACGAAGGCGAGTGGGATTTACTTGTAGTAAACACTTGTCTGTATATGTGTCACAGTGTGCGTGAGATCGAAAGAGGGTATCTTTAGTATAAAAAAAAATAGAATCCTACAATGCTCGCTCGCAACTGACTGCTCCGTCAGACACGCACACTATCGCAATGTGCGTGTACACGTTCAACCACAAGCAAAACTCACTCGCCTTCGTGAAATGCAAAGACTATAACTAGAAAATAGGATTGGCCCCAACATTGGCCGCTGCGTATCGGTTTCATCAAAGAAATTTTTTAACATATTTGGATAAAACTTGGCCCACAGATTAGACAGTGTCCTTCATTGATTAATAAAAGCTACATCTTCAATCTATTATTATGATCAAAATAAAAACAAAAATCGTTTAAAAAAAAATTAAAAAATACCTGAAGTAGACAACAGTGTACCTGTGGCACTGGTTGTTCCCAATTTTGTACCTGTAATTAAAAAGAAACACATAATAATACTTAATGTACTTAATGAAAATGGATGTCATTTATTATACGAGTCATTTATTATACAAGATTTTTATTTTTGTTTGTATTGAATAAATTCAAAAACTACTCGACCTATTTCAAAAATTCTTTTTAACAGACAACAGCTAAAAAAAGTAAAGAAAACAACAATAGGTAGGAATAAAATTGACTAAGTTCTGCCTATAATCAAAACAAAAATAACAAAACACGCAAAAAAAAACCCACAAACTAAAAACGAAACTTTCTGTAATTATTTGCTTAGATGTTTGCTTGATAACCGAAATTACTTTGGTCTGATGTAAGATGTACTAATGGAATAAAAAATTCAAATTTCATACATGTACAATTTTTTTTAAATTAATTATTTACTAAGCATAAAAATAATATCTATCTTCTTATAAAAAATTTATTTTTGAATTGAAATTTCACATTTAATGTTAGTGTAAGTTAGTAATAAACATTTGCGTCAAATTAAAACGGTCTTTTCTTTATTTAATACTAGCTGGTGCCCGCGACTTTGTCCGCGTTCTGGATGAAAGGTACCCTATGTCCTTTCTGGTGTCCCAGACAATGTGTATGCAAAATTTCATGATAATAGGTTCAGTAGTTTTTGCGTGAAAGAGTTACAAACATCCATACAAACTTTCGCATTTATAATATTAGTAGGATTTTCTCTAACGTACCATTTTGCCACCATTTCTTTGCTACTTATTAAAATATCAAATTTAAATTCTCACCGCACGAAGGAGTCATAATACGATAACAATCCCTTGTGGCGTTTTTAATTTCATAATATGGCTTATTATTTCTTATATTATTATCGCATATTGTACTATTCAGGTTCAGAGGCGGGAACAGATCCGATGGGATTATGGAGATTTTGGGATTAGTTCCATGGGGAATCATGATACTGAAAATAATTATTAATATTAAGCGTCTGCTTGGTGGCGACGCTGCGACCATAGTAGGGTTAAAGAAAAGGGATTAGGGAGGTATAGGGAAAATGGAATCTTTTATTCCTTGCTCACTCACTGAAACACAACAGCATAATTATGTGATGTTATTTCACAAAGGTCTTCTATGTGGGGGGTTACTACCATTAGACAGACGACAGCAGTGTGCCCTGCCACTTACTATAAAGTAATCTGAAGTAATTTCCCTTAATTTAATATTCCTAGGCCAAGAGGATTTCCCAACATTAAAAAAAAAGGCTATAATACAGAAAGTTGTATAGAAACTATTTAGATGATCAGTAGACATCACACATTCTTTTTTTAAATACTTTATGGAGTGAAAGACTTACCGAACAAACTATTGTTTGTAGCAGCGGTTGTTGTCGCTCCGAAAAGTCCAATACCAAGTCCCTGACCTTCAGTCTTAGGTGCTGCTGGACCAAAATTCAAACCTGAAAATTCATTCAATAACAATACAATAAAACATCACCAATAATTCTTACTTAAAATGAAAATATAATTTGTTAAATACTGTCTATAATTCTTATTTAGTCTGAGGAATAAACTATAAACACACAAAATTTTCGTTGTTCTGTTTAAATTTACTATTAAATTTTGTTTTATTGCTATTTTGAAAATACTTGTTGAAAGCAATACTTCGACAGGTATCGAAGTGTGCAATTCACCATACAAATGTATGTGAGATACTCTTGAGGAGACTCAACCTCGAGACCGTAGGATACTAGTCCTCTTTGAGTATTTGTGAATGATATTTAACATTTTCCATCTATACAATTACATAGACTACTCTTATTATTATTTTTTCAATTTCGTTTTCTGTTTTTATAAAATAGAAAGACCCCAAGTGCTTCTTGATCACTAGTTACTTGACAAAAGATGAAAAGACATCAAAATGTTGTGTTGTGTATATGGAAATTTTAAAATTAGGAGTCGCAAACAAGTATGCAACTGGTATCCTACTGAAGTATTGTACCTAATGAGTATTGTAATGTGCAAAGAGCGATAATATGTTAAAACAGTACCTCCGCCAAGTGTGCTTGTGTTGGCAGCACCGCCAAAATTAATCCCACCAGTGCCAAGTCCTCCCCCAAATGACGTGTTTGTTGTACCAAAAGCAGATGCCCCTGTTGTACCTGGAATTAACAAGGTCATTATTATTTTTATAAACAACTAGCTGGTGCTCGCGACTTCGTCCGCGTGGAATAGTTATTTTGGGAATCATTTGGGTATCTCGAACGGTTTTCGCAGCGCACGCAACGGAAGCCCTCAAAGATGAATAATTTTCCCCGTTTTTTTCCACATTTTTGACTGTTTTTTCGTTCCTATTAGTCGCAACGTGATGTTATATAGCCTAAAGCCTTCCTCGATAAATGATCTATCCAATACAAAAAGAATTTTTTAATTCGAACCAGTAGTTCCTGAGATTAGCGCGTTCAAACAAACAAACAAACAAACACTCTTCAGCTTTATAATATTAGTATAGATGGAAACCTGATTATTGTTGTTGTAAATCATTGAATGTATGATGATAAAATATTACAAATACAGTAGAAATCAGTTACAACAATTAAACGGCAACATCGCTGTGGAATCGCTATAACAAATTAATCCATTTATTACTACCACTTTTTGTAGTCTCTTGAAGGTCGCTACAATCGATTTTCACTGTATATTAAATAACTTTTATACAAATGCAACAATTTTTTTTATTAAATCTATTAATATCAACCACTTATATATGTATGTATACTCTGTGGCAGATTTGAAATTTCAAAAATAATACTAGTGATTTTTAAAGGAGAGGATGTTTAAAAACTTATTCTTATTTATCAGTTAATAAACATTTTGACACTTCTATTTGAGAGTAGTTTATGCTTCTCTCAAATAATATAATAATAATAATAATATGTTATAATATAATAATAATAATAATAATATGTTATAATATAATAATAACATGTGGATGAATGTCCAATTGTGATATGTTTTTTCAAGATTTACTTACCAAATGCAGGTGTTGTAGAACCAAAAGCAGGGGTAGCTGCTGCCGTCCCAAATGTAGGAGCTGTCGAAGTAGCGCCAAAGGCGGAGCCACCTGTCGCACCGAACGCAGGAGTTCCAGAAGTCGAACCAAAGCCGGGAGTGGCACTCCCAAAACCAGTAGTACTACCAAAGGCTGGGGTGGACGTAGTTACAGTGCCTCCAAAAAGACTCGTGGACGCCTGTGGAGTAGCCGATAGACCAAAACTGCCGGTAGCTGGCCTGAAATTATTTAATAACCAATACTAACATTATAACACTAGCTGCAACCTCTGCCTGCAACTTCGTACATGTTTAAAACTGAAAAATATAACACCTGGGAAAACATCTGCCCTGTATATACAGGGCAGGGCAACTAATATCGGGTCAGCTAGTAATCTATATTATGTATAAATTTAGCTTCCAAATGTTTGTCTAGTTTAGACTAAAATTTTTACACAACATTGCATTTGAACAGAAGTGTTTTATTATATTTTTATTCCAAAGTTGCAACAAAAATGAGAAAAAAAGGGCCACAGTTAAGTGTGGCCGGGTTCATTCAGGTAGTTAATTTTAATAATGGGAGTCATAACTGTCCGTTACATTTTCACAGCTAAACAACTGACCGATTTTGATACAATTTCGTATAGAATACCTTAAACTATGAGGAAAGCCATATATAGTTTTTTTATGTTGTGTTTATTTGTCAAATATGAATAATAACGGGTCAGTGTCAGCCACATTTAAGGTTATAAAAAATTATTGTTCGATAACAACCAACTGACAAATTGGTATACATACTTTTTATTGGAGGTAAAATTTCAAAAAAGGTTCAAAAATACTTGCTGAAAATATTCATGGCATACTTCGTATTCGTAAATTAATAAATTTGTATACGCACTTATTAGCAAAGTTAAATCCAGTGAGTCCAGCAGTAGTGGCAGGAGCGCTAGATGGTGTACCAAAAGAAAACGACATTTTGATACTAATATAAAATGTCAATTAAAATCATGAATAAAAGCTGCGAGTGAGTAAAAATTATTATAACAAATATGAAAAATTCGGTTGCATTTGTGAAACTGTCGCGAACGGTCGACGGTCCGTAGCGTAGACCACAGAATAGAATTGCCACAGAATAATGATTCTCGTCGATCGAACCTTCGTCGAACAATGAATATAGAGCTGCCTCTTATCCTCCACCTCGTATTGACAATAAACAAGAAAAAAAAATGTTTTTGACATGTCTTTGGAAGAAATTCGTCTTATAATAACAATTTCAATTTGACTATATTCGTACGTGTTTTTTTTCAATAAATATTTTCTCAGTACAAATAATATATAGAAAAAATGAATTACTTAGCTAACGGTGGTCGTTTGATGGAGTCATGTGTAATAACCTTTAAAACAACTCCGATTCGTGCTGGAATTCCTTTTATTCCCAGAATTTACTCGGAGAAGCCACCAAAACCTGTATACCAGCCTGCAAAGATTTCTCACGAACTGCATTCAGAGTTGGTAAAGTGTAACCTTCTTGCAAGCGCTGGGCTTTGTAAGCGTGTGGACTATGATACGAATACTATGTTTTAATGTGCAATAATATTAAATATAAACTAGATAGAAATAAAATAAAGTAAAATTAGCTTTCGTCCTTTGTTGTTGCTTCATTACCGCTTTCGTATACCGCGTATACGTACAACCTTTTGGGTAATGTAAATACAAAAATCATTCCACAAAATCATCCCCAAAAACAATCATTATCGTATCTAATATTAAGGTAATCTTAATTTAAGTGTTTTTAGCAATCTTAATTTAAGTTTTTTATTCGATACAATCGAATGAAACAATCGAATGGTTTGATTGTTCATCGATTAATAACTAATTAATATGTGCTATGGCTTTGACATTTAGACATTTAGTCAATGACGTAATTCCAATTTTCTTCGGATATGTACAGCTGAGATGTACAGAAAATGACATTGACAGTAACGACCTTTTATTCGATTCGGGGTTAGGTAGGATAAGACAATAAAGTGCAATAAAGTTTTAAATTTTTGTTTAATTTAAAAAAGTGGTCCTAGTAACTGGGATCACAATTTAAATCTGGGCATTATCGAACGAATATTACAAAACATGAGCAAAATATTTCCTTCAGCTGTTAAATTATTGACGGGGACTACAGTTACGGTTGGTATAAATACGGTTTTCTAGTTCTCTTGTTAATTATTTCTTAGTTTGTTTTTATTGTATTATATTTGTTAAAATACAATTATTATTTTTATTGTTTTCAGAAAGCCGCTACCCCAGTTGCCACTGCGTCAAATGCAAAGTATAGTACAAAAAATGAAGCTACTTTTGATATTAAGGTAAGATATTTTTCCTACAGTATTTTAGTGTAAATAATTTTTATTTAATTTAGTATTAAGCACTGTAGTTTATATTAGAATACTAATTTTGAATTTAACATGCGTTCATACAAAGTTAACTTTACGTTATTGTTTTCGAAAATTATGTAATCTAACCTTCAAATGTCAAGAGTAAATAAATCAGTAGATACTACGTACGTTGTGTTGCTTATACACACGCACACACACTTACATTTGTAATTAATTCGAAAGAACATTGGTCTATTTTAAGTGACTATCAATGTTCTCTGTGACATGAGAAAACTTGTATTAACATATAATTTGTTGTATTTTCAGCCATATAAACTACACAAATTGGACAAAGGTCCAGCGACGAAAGCGACGCTAACAGCTGAGGATGCATTAAAGTTATATGAACAGTTGGCTGTACTGAGGAGAATCGAGACTGCAGCGGGCAACTTGTACAAAGAAAAAATTATTCGTGGCTTCTGTCACTTGTACTCGGGTAAGAAACATTCTAATTAACGAGACTATTTAGTATTAGGCCTTCCTAATAATATTACAAATGCGAAAGTTGTTTGTTACTTTTTCATGCAAAAATAGCTCAATGTCAAAATGTCAGTGTCAATAATGCCGCATGATGAAAACCAAAAATATCAACAACTTGACCTGATTGACTGAAGCTCTTTCTCACTTGTGTCCATTGGGTTCTAATTAAAGGTCAGGAGGCAGTGGCAGTGGGCATGTCCGCTGCTATGCGTGACGTGGATAGCGTGATCACAGCGTACCGTTGCCACGGCTGGACCCACCTCATGGGGGTGAGCGTAGAAGGGGTACTGGCGGAACTGACAGGTCGCAGAACCGGCTGCTCTCGTGGTAAGGGTGGATCCATGCATCTGTACGGAAGAAACTTCTATGGTGGCAACGGTATTGTTGGTGCACAGGTAATTCTACTTGGTTATTTGATTTTGACCTTTGTAGAGTCCACACTAAACAACTATTGACTAAAATACCTAAAAACAGGTCAGACTAAAATAGATAAAAACCTCCGATTAGTTCAGAGCACTGAGGCAAAAATCTGAGGACCCCGCAGGTCCCGATTTTGATTTCCAGCAGGACCAAATTTGTAAATTAATTTTTCTAGGTAGACACTGGTGTGGGTGTGGGTGTGTGTGGTTTCGTCCCCTGTCGCAACATGAGCCCAGCCATAACTTGTATGGTTATCCCACAACACGAGCCTAATAGTTGTCAATTTGTAGTATTTGGGACATTTTCTCAGGTTAAAAAACTTTAAATTATTAACAACTAGCTGGTGCCCGCGACTTCGTCCGCGTTCTGGATGAAAGGTACCCTATGTCCTTTTTGGAGTCCCAGACAACGTGTATGCAAAATTTACAACGCCATCTAGGGAATTCTGTTTGAAGCAATGTAGTACTCTAATTCATCTAAAAGTTAACAGATGACACTACATGTTAGTTATAGTTTATAAAATTACGTGTTAATAAAATTAAAGCTGCTGCCCGCGACTTCGCCCGCGTAACTTAGTAAATTATGTACTTAAACCTTCCTCGAGAACCACTCTACCCATTAGTGAAAACCGCATTAAAATCCGTTGCGTAGTTTTAAAGATCTAAGCATACAAAGGGACATAGGGACAGAAAAAGCGACTTTGTTTTATACTATGTAGTGACAAGCCAATAAAGTACTCTCATGAAGCTAGGATAGCTAATCCTATAATATAAATTATAATATCCTATAATAGAGCTACTACTATAATATAAATTTAAAAATGGGTCAACTTAGATGATAGGAGAAAGGAACTGTTTTCTTAGGTGCCCCTCGGAGCGGGTATAGCGTTCGCTCACAAGTACCGGGGCGACGGAGGCGTGGCCTTCGCGCTGTACGGCGACGGAGCCGCCAATCAGGGACAGCTGTTCGAGGCCTACAACATGGCCAAGCTTTGGGACTTGCCTTGTGTCTTTGTCTGCGAGAACAATGGCTACGGTGAGTCATGCAACCGTCCTGATTTTACTCAAAACTCAATACTACTACTCATTACTCATTACTCAATGAATATGGAAAAAAAAATAGTTGTATTTCGTATTATTAACCTCGTCTTGATAAAGTTTTTATTTCTGTTGTGTGTGTCTTGTTAAAATGCAATGTTGTTTAAAAATTTCAAGTCAATCCATTGGCCAGTTTTCGAGTTTTGTGCATTAAATATGGATCATATCGAAGTTAAATTTATGAATTATTAAAAAAATAATACTTGGTCAGGAATGGGAACAAGCGTGGACCGCTCGTCCGCAAGCACAGACTACTATTCGCGGGGCGACTACGTGCCCGGCATTTGGGTGGACGGTATGGACGTGATGGCAAGTCGCGAGGCCACTAAGTTTGCCATCGAATACTGCACCAGTGGCAAAGGTATTCATTCCTACTTCATTCATTCTTTGTGCAGATTTCTGCTCTAAATCAGAAAGACTCATTCACCAAATGACTTTCTTGGAAAGAATTATGTTCTGAGGGATGTTGACTTTATTAAAAACCGTACTTTCCATAATATAAATACTTAAAAAACACAATATTTTTCTTTGTTTTTAAGCAATTTAAATTTTATTTAATAAATCAAAGCGTAATTAAATCATTCCAAGTCACTTGTTCGCAATCATCACCTCTGGACAAAGAACTGCCTGAAATGGATGCAGGCTAGCCATAAAATATATTTTGGGCTATATTAAGTACACTTACTGATTAAATACTTTGTCAAAAATAGTCAACGTCCCTATTTCCAGTTCTGTATAATGATGGTTCAGGGAAACAGGATTCTCTGATTGTCTATGCTCAAGTATAGAGGACAATATACTGCATTATTTTTGACTTGAACTGTGCTAAGTTGAGCGTTGATGATTGTTGGTCAGGTCCGTTGGTGATGGAAATGGAGACGTACCGGTACTCGGGCCATTCGATGTCTGATCCCGGCACCTCTTACCGCACCCGCGACGAGGTTCAGGAGGTGCGTCAGACCAGGGACCCGATCACCTCCTTCAAGGAGAAGATCATCACGAGCGAGCTGGCAACACCCGATCAACTCAAGGTATGATGAGTTTCATAGCCACACATATAGTTACACATGAAGTGTAAGTAGTAGAAAAAGTAATGAAGTAGTGGCATGGCAGTCATTTGGGTGGACCGTCTGGCGGCAGTAACCACTCCCTCACAGAAGACCTGTAGTGTTTCGGTGAGCGAGTAAGGGGTGCCAGAGCCAGATGCCGTTTGTGGTCTTCTCTAGGTCATCTGTCCGTCTGAGATAGGGTCTTCCTCTTTTCCGTAATGATCCTCTCGGGTACCATTCCACGATGTCTTTTGTCCATTTACTCCAACGCCATTTTTGCCGTTTTACGATATCATTTATTCTTTTTGTTTTTGATTTTTCAGTTAGTTTTTGAAATTAATGTCACTATATACTAAACTAGCTGGTGCTCGCGACTTCGTCCGCGTGGAATAGTTATTTTGGGAATCATTTCTCGAACGGTTTTCGCAGCGCACGCAACGAAAGCCCTCAAAGATGAATAGTTTTCCCCGTTTTTTTCCACATTTTCGACTGTTTCTTCGCTCCTATTAGTCGCAACGTGATGCCTAAAGCCTTCCTCGATAAATGATCTATCCAATACAAAAAGAATTTTTCAATTCGAACCAGTAGTTCCTGAGATTAGCGCGTTCATACAAACAAACAAACAAACTCTTCAGCTTTATAATATTAGTATAGATTACTCGTCAATATACTAAATTACTCATCACCATACAAAATTACTAAAGTAGTACGAACGAACAAGCCTCTTTAACTCGTGCAATGTTTTGCAGGAGATCGATGCCAAGGTACGCAAGGAAGTTGACGAGGCCACGAAAAACGCGAAAGCGGAACCCGAAATTGGCGTGGAAGAGTTGGCGGGCGACATCTATTATAACAATTTGGAATCGCCCATACGAGGAATCCACCCGGGAGCGCCACTCCAACATATAGAGGTCGCTGCTCGCAACTAGTTTGAGATTTTCTCTGTTTTTTTTTTTTTATTATTAATTTTTAATGTCTCACGAACCTGATATTAAGAGGATAAGTTGATTTTCGAGTGTTGATCCATTGATTGATTTTTTTTAAGTAATAACGAAGGCTATACATATGTAAATTATTTGGTAAATTATTTCTTGAAAATTTATAGTCCCTTTAATTTAGTCTCCTTAACTTTTACCCTTAAAGGTAAATTAAGCAATATTTTTCAAGGTTACCTCTTTAACTGAAGAGGTAACTGCATATAGTGTGAAATATAATTTTTAACTTAATGATTTTTACCTTTAAGGTGACGATATTATTTAAATAAATTCTAACCAGAAACACACATTCTCAAACTTTTTTTATTCAATAAATAATTTTTTATAAAGTTGACCGGTTGACCCATTTAAAAGTAGTTTTATCTCCGTAACTAGAAAAATTATACTTTTACTGTGTATATAAATTTTAAATAGTTTTTGGTTATATTTATTAGTTTAGAAATAAATTGAGATGTTTTATTTACTCAGCCCACTCGTAAAATACACATAATATCTTCTTAATTCAAGTGTTTGGTTACGAACCGATATATTAGGAAGACTAATTTGTAACTATTTTTGATTTTTAGTGTCATTATATTATATTTTTTTTAAATAAATATTTTAGCAAAATGTACAAAAGTAACAGAAATCGATGTTAGAATGTAGTTTGTAAAGATGGTAGACGTTTGTTGGGGTAATCACGTTTTTATGATTCCTATTTTGTTTACAATTATTATTATATATTATTATTAAAATATAAATAAATATGTATATAATATTACTTTAGCAATAAGCAATAAATAATAATTAATATGCACTGAACCAAAATCATTCGCATACTGTTATAAAATAAAAATCTGAATCTTGTGATTTGTTTTATTCTGTTTACCTGACATTAATGGTAGGGGAGCCCACGATACTAAATGTGGAGTCACTCGAGCGTCGTGGGGACCTATTGGATTTTGAAGATTAGATTGTAGGAAGACGAAAAGGTTATATGAAGTTTTTCATTTCAACGGTGGGTTGAGCGTGTACAGGCGTTCAAAATTTTCGGGTAGTGCCCGTGGTCCACCTCATTAATAATGTCACTAAAATCTAAAAGTCTTAGTGCCCGTGGTCCACCTATACTTTTTTTTAAATTTGCTGTCGTTTTCGCGTCGAATAAAAAATACTTTCATAATTGAAGGGATTATCATCACTATCAGCCTGCAAGTAATGGAATTCTCGCTGTTAAATGCATCCTTAAACTTGCCGAAATTGTTCGCCTGGTTCTGTTTCCTATTAACGGATTTTGATAGTGTTTTCACTAAATGGGAAGAGTATTACGAAAGTATACGAGGAAGATTTTTGTATAAAAACAAAATATTATATAATTTTTATTGAATTATTTTACTTACAAAAAAAGTTAAACAAAAACCTAGGTGATTTGCATGGGTTATGAGCATAATATTATATTCGCAAATAATTATATTCTCAAAATATATTTGACTACGGATTAATACAGTATGCTAGGTAGATCATAAGATATTTTGTATTTTCTTTCATCAGATTTTAATTAATTTTTACTAGCTGGTGCCCGCGACTTCGTCCGCGTTCTGGATGAAAAGTACCCTATGTTATTTTTGGTGTCCCGGACAACGTGTATGCAAATCATGGTGATCGGTTTAGTAGTTTTTGCGTGATTTTACTCTCATGAGGTCATTATACTGATAGGTGGACCACGGGCACAAAAAAGTGCCTATGTTCACCTAGGTGTACTACGTGCACTTTTTTGTGCCCGTGGTCCACCCAGGTGTACAAACTAGGTGGACCACGGGCACTACCCGAAAATTTTGTAGGCGCTACAGCGCCTACAAAATTAATATAATCTGACGATTATATGGAGGATTTTTTTTAAATACATTTAAAAAAAATCCTCCATATAATCGTCAGATTAAGAATCAGCACGATTAGGAATTCAGGCTGAACCGTCTGTATGAAAATCTGACGCGCTCGAGTATTACAAAATGGCAATCGCCAAAAATCTTTTTTGCATTTTCAAAAGGCTGCCACGAGCTTGCGTTACATCCGAATCGTCTGAATTTTAAATGGGAGCTTAGTATAGGTTCACTTAACATCCCCTCTGAAAATTTGACGCGCTCGAGTTGTATTTAAAATTTTACCCCCACCCCCACCAACCCCACCAACCAAACCGTCAGATTAATACATATCCGTTATTGGAGACACATGGGGAATATACATTGGCAATATCTGACGCGCTCTAGTAAATCCAAAAATCCTCTCTTGGGCTCCCCTACCATAAATAATTAAGTACCTTAAATTAAATTAAGATTTTAATTCGAGTTTCACTGAAACGCAAAAATTACTTTTGATTGAAGAAAATAATCAAATTAAATAAAACTAATATGTTTTCCTTATTTCCTTAGTAGTAGTCAACAAGAGTTATTTCAATTTTGACGAGCCCGTTGGATGAGTGGTTGAGACTGTTCCTTAACGTATTCTAGGGTTCTCTGCTTCGATTCCCGGAGTAGTCAAGAGTTATTTCAATTTTGACGAGCCCGTTGGATGAGTGGTTGGGACTGTTCCTTAACGCTCTGTTCTAGGGTTCTCTGCTTCGATTCCCGGAGTAGTCAAGAGTTATTTCAATTTTGAAGAGCCCGTTGAATGAGTGGTTGGGACTGTTCCTTAACGCTCTGTTCTAGTTCTCTGCTTCGATTCCCGGAGTAGTCAAGAGTTATTTCAATTTTGAAGAGCCCGTTGAATGAGTGGTTGGGACTGTTCCTTAACGCTCTGTTCTAGGGTTCTCTGCTTCGATTCCCGGAGTAGTCAAGAGTTATTTCAATTTTGAAGAGCCCGTTGAATGAGTGGTTGGGACTGTTCCTTAACGCTCTGTTCTAGGGTTCCCTGCTTCGATTCCCGGAGTAGTCAACAAGAGTTATTTCAATTTTGAAGAGCCCGTTGGCTGAGTGGTTGGGACAGTTCCTTAAACGCTCTGTTCAGGGTTCCCGGGTTCGATTCCCACAGCGGGGTCAAGTTTGCAAAGATTGCTTTTGTCTGGATTTGGAGAGTAGTGGCAAGCCACACTGCATTTCTCAGTTAGGGCAGCCTGTATGGCGGTAGTAACCGCCTTGCCAAATAAAAAAAGCACGTGTGCTGTTGTTTCGGTAAGAAAGGGATGTCAGGGACCTTAATACTACTTAAGTGAAACATTAAGCCAGCTACTACTACTGAGTGGACCGTCAGCCTGTCTGCCGACCTTAACATTAAAAAATATTGGAAGTCTATGAATTCCGATGAAACGATTGATATTATTTTGTTGACTCTTCGAGTTTATTTTTTTCAAGTTAAAAAAAACAAAATAGTTTCTAAATATTCAATCATTTTATTATAATAATTATATTTATATACAATTCCAGCAAAACACCAGTCTACTTATAAAAAAAAACCATCATAAATATTATTTTGTCATTGAGCACATTCAGAAATACTCCTATTAATTGTCTTTGGTCTATGTGTATCTAGAAAAAAAATGCTATTTAGGGCCTGTTTCACCAACTACAAGTAAAGTGTTGATTAGTTACTTTTAGAAATAATTTTATGTTTTATTAAATTTTGCACTCGGTTTAGTGCATCCTTCGATAAGCGAATTTTTTTCATTATTTTCTCTTTAATTTTTGGGACTTTTACCGTACAAACAAAGGTATATCAGGTAAATTATTCCCGGTGCCAGGTTAGCCTACTTGACAGATGGTGAAAGAGGCCCTTAGTATTATTAAATAAGGGTTCAAAATTGTCGTATGCTATAAATGGTTTGATGTCGATGATTTTAGGTAAATAAATAAAATTTTGATTTTGACTACATTTTGGATTCTTAAAAAGCACGACGGTCGCTGCCATTGGTCACGCATAGCAGTTAGATTCGCAACTAGGCGCCTTAGCCGAGATGCAAACGCTTCGTTGCGTACTTCGGAAACGAAGAGAGAACGCTAAGAGAAAGCTTGGTGATTGGTGATTGTAACTTCGCGTGGTTCAAGAATTGCGCGTATTATTTTAATTAATAAAAACTTTTTTGTTTCTAAACCGATCGGAATGAAACAAACATTAAATGTTACGGAAAGGTTGCAACAATATATCAGTGAAAACCGTATTCAAATCGGTTAAGCTGTTTCTGAATGCTGCCAATTTATAATGGATACCTATTGTCCTTTAGAATATAAGCGTCAATGCCTTTATAGATAAATTAAAAACATATAAGTAGTCATAAATTTACATATAACAATAATAATATGTGATTAATGTAATGTAACTATTTATAACTATATAACCTATATAATTTAGTATCAAATACAAAGGCCAAGCGTAACAAAAATATTTTATACATTTTAAATGTATTTATATACCATATCTATAATGTTATATAAGTTAAATATGTAAGTTATATAGGTAGGACTACGGACTAGATATTTCGAAAAAAAAAAATAAGAACTATAAAAATATATTCTTCCGTTTATTTTTAAAAATGATCTGATTGGTCTGAGTTCTGGGCCTTTTCGCTCCGTAGCGATCCGAAAATTTCGAAAGAATAAAATGTATGGGATGTGTCATGTGATTTAGCGACGACGTATATCAATTCCATACATTTTATTGTTTTCGAACTTCGTTATCGTTTCGTTATCGTTTTAAATTGTTACTTTGACTAAGGCCCCAGATGTAGGTACTTAGTATAGGTACTAGGCCTAACCAATTACTTTACTTTTGACATTGCACGCCTGTCAAATTTAAATTCTTGACAGATAGGCTCGTTGTACACCTATCTATACTATAATAATAAGTCTATAATAATTAGAGGGCCTGAAATATAATTTAACATAATTAGGTATATTATAATTATTACTAAATCGATAAAAATAACAAAGGATTAAAGAGTTAGAATTAAAACTTATCTGTATTTTATTAAGTAATCACATTGCACTGCGTTTTTAAGCAAAAAGGAATACAACAATATTACCATACAAAAATATTTATGTAGCTTCCTATTAGCTAACTTTCTATAGGCAAATAAATAACACAACTTACTCAATGCTCCGCATACAAATAAATATTATTGTCAAATAAATAAATATCCTTAATTAATGCGTCAAATAAAATTTGACATATTTTAAACAAATTCGAGTCGTGGGTCAGAGCATGGTCATAGGAATATGTAGGTACCATCTTCCTAGTAAACAATAGGTACCTACCTACCTAATGCCCAGCCATACACTATCAAGCTAGTGTACAGCTTTCATTTTGTATGACGAGTTTGGCTGTCATGCCAAATGACATATGTAGCTTGATTAAACCAATCGTATCATGCCGATTGGACGATAGGTTTGATCGTGTATGGCTCGCATAAGTATTTACTAAGGGCACAACTACTTACCGTAGGTACATACAGTTGTCTTATAAGGGAATGTCGAGGAAAGGTTTAAAAAACTCTAGGGAATGTTTGGATAAAATGTCTTTTGGGTAGGTATAACTATTTAACCTAAATGGCACACAGATTAATTTGTAAAAATTGTAAAATGTTGAAATAATAGTAAAAAAAAAAGTGTTGAAAATCTTAACTCGGCAAAGACCATTGTAAATAGAAGCGTCGTTTGGCGCGATTTCACTTGTCAAGGGATATTTTCACAGGGCAGGGTCTCCAGACCAGCCCTAATACTATTATTTTGCAAGTGGGCCTAGACTGCCTCGGAGTTCTCTTCCGCCTCCTCAATGAATCCGCACTGTAGTTCGTACAACCGAGCGTATATTCCCTTGAGGTCAATCAGCTCACGATGCGTCCCCTTCTCGGCAACCACTCCGCGGTCGACGACGCAAATAATATCCGCGTTTTGTATGGTGGCCAGGCGATGCGCGATTATGAGACATGTCCTCCCTTCGCTGGCTCGGTCGAGGGCTTCTTGGACTACCTGATGATCAGTACATATAAACCATTTAGTGAGTACATTTGTTACATTACATTTATTCAGCTCAATTCAGGTTTCTCAATTCTATCAAACAGAGTTTCAAAGCTATTCTTTTCTGAATTTTGTTTCCTTTTGTGTGAGAACTAAAAAATCGTTTCATATTGAAATATGTATATATCGCATAGTTCTTTCGAAAGACTTGCATATTTTAAAATGTAACCTAATTATACAGCAAAGAGAGACTTTCTGATTAGATATGTATAACTTTATTTATCAAGACAATTTAAAAAAGTCAGAAAGTAGTAGGTATATTTCTATTACCTTCTCGCTGTGAGTATCGAGTGCAGAAGTAGCTTCGTCTAGCAGCAAAACGCGAGGATTGCGGACTAGAGCTCGAGCAATGGCGATACGTTGCTTCTGTCCGCCGGACAACTGAGATGCGCGGGCGCCGATACGTGTTGAATAACCCTGTCATAAATATAAGTGTTTAACGAGCAAATCTCCTTCAAAACGATTTCTTCATTTTGTTACCCTTAGCATGCCTATAGCCACCTTTTGAATAATTTCAAAATATTAATTTTTAAATTATTTAATTAACGCAGCAAGCGCAGCGTAGGACGTCCACCCACAAGGTGGACAGACGACCTAATAAAGGCCGCGGGTCAGCGGTGGATCCAGGCTGCTTCTGACCAGTCCTATTGGAAAATTATGGGGGAGGCCTATGTCCAGCAGTGGACGTCCTTCGGCTGAAATGATGACGAATTTTAACGATTTTAACAAAAGTCATCAACACTTACGGCGGGTAATGCAGCAATGAAGGAATGCACGTTGGCCTCCTTGGCGGCCCTCACGATCTCCTCGATGGGAATGTCGCGCGTGTTGTCCCCGTAAGCGATATTCTCGGCGATGGTGCGATCAAATAGGACCGGCTCTTGCGATACGATGCCGAGGTTACGACGCAACGTTGTTAAGCGCATGTCGCTGTGGATGTTGAAGTCATCCAAGTACTGGATACAACAATATTTATGTTTAAGCGCCCGACATTATCAAGCATCAACAATTCTGAAAGACTACTAAATAACAAAATAATAATTAATGTTTAAACAATCATGTCAGTGGACTACTGCAATAAATATACATTATAATTTACAGTGTCATACATAGCTGGCTAGAAAAATGGTTACCTACATGTAATATATCAGTTAAAAAAATAGGTTTTAGATATAGCATAGTTTTGGTATGTACCTAACGTATGCGATTATTTCTTAAA
The DNA here is from genome assembly GCA_947623395.1 of Synanthedon tipuliformis. Classification (NCBI taxonomy): domain Eukaryota; kingdom Metazoa; phylum Arthropoda; class Insecta; order Lepidoptera; family Sesiidae; genus Synanthedon; species Synanthedon tipuliformis. The sequence continues at coordinate 3,497,175 of OX392428.1, read as the reverse complement.
AAGATAAAATAAAATAAATACTCGGTGACCAATATATTATTATAAATCTTTTCATCCGCAATGTTCTACAACTTTTGGGAATAATAAATTTTCTTTAAGGATTTTCAGGTAAGTACAGAACAACCACCGGTATGACCGGTATTTACCGGTATGACGTCATGGCCATAGAGAAGATTAGGAGCCTAATATTACGTATAAATGCTAATAGAGAGATGGAAAGGTCACCGACCACATTGCCGTCGTCCGGGTCGTAGAGCCTCTGCAGCAACTGGATGAGGGTGGACTTCCCACAGCCGCTGGGCCCAACGAGAGCGATCCGCTTCCCGCAGGGAATGTCCAGTGACAGGCCTCTCAGCACTTCCACCTCCGGTCGCGTGGGGTAGCGGAACTTCACTTTCTTGTACTGAATCTTGCCTTTCGCGACCTTAACAACATTACTCTTATTCATTTACTGTCTTATGGAACTGGCATTAAAAACGTTTTTATATTTTAATGCAAGACATTTTAAATACAAAACTTGGGATGCTTTTCGTGAGTTGATCAAAAACATCCTATATGCTTAAAAGGCTTTAAAAGGCGACGGTAGCTACCCCATCAAGTGGACCGTTATCAGCTTGTCTGACGATCTTGACATAAAAAAAATTGGTGATAGAGTACTTTATTGAAATTGTCTAAAAAGGTTATGCATACGAAGGTTTCCGCTACGGCTGGTGCGTTGGTGCTGGTGACGAGAGGTTTCCTCGCCAGCAAAGTCATGACGCGTCCTGCCGCCGACATAGCGGCGCCGAAGTTTGGCGCAAACGATAATGCCTGTCCCATCATCCACGCGCCAAAGATCAACGCTTCCGATACCCTGCACATATTCATCACTGTTTTGCAATCCACACAATGATTTGAGAATTAAATTAAAATTTAAAAAAGCTTATTTAATTTTATTAAACCGAAGCTATGCAAAGAACAGCTGCGTCTCTTTGTGTGTGTGTGTGTGTGTGTGTGTGTGGTTTTTTTTTTTTTTTTTTTTTTTTTTTTTTTTTGTTTGTTTTTGTTTTAATGCCCGACGAAAAAACAGGGTGTTATAAGATTGACGTGTGTGTCTGTGGAATCGTAGCTCCCAAACGGATAGACTTATTTTGATCGTTTTTTATTCGTTTGAAATGTGACGTGATCGGGATCGCTCTTAAGTTATAATTTATGAACATCTATGTATTCATAATTCATCTAGGTAACATGAACATAAACTTTAAGTGTACTAACTTGATGACAGATTTGTAGTGCACCTCCTTGTTGGCGACTAGCACGCCGCCGTACCACAGCGAGAGCGCATAGCCGCCCACCGGCGCCGTCTGGCCGAAGGAGAAGACGCAGCCCCGCCACCGCATGCTCTTGCGCTGCACCAAGAACGCGCGCCGGCTAGCGTCTCTGTACCGGCCGATCACTCCCTCCTCGCCACCTGCGAGAAGCCAAGCCTATCTCAAGAGAGGTTTTGACAGCGAGCGGAACGGACCCATTACGGAATTCGTTCAACTCGTAAGTGTAAATTGCATAGACTCATTCGGGGAAAAAAGTCGGCTCGGGCAAAAGTTCGCAGTGGGGTGAGCGGGGTGGGTAATCTTTGAGAGGGGTGAGCGATCGTGGGAGCTTGGTAGACGAGAACGCGTCGTCTTCAAGATGACTTGAATCAACACTTGTTGAGCGGTGCTCATCGGCCTTGTAGATTTACAGACAGAAAAAATACCCCTGAACCTCATAAGAAAAAATAGAGAAAGCAAAATAGAGAAGTTGCCTCTCATTTCATGATGGCAGTCTCAGGTGCGCTACATACGTCTAATAAATCGGAATGCATAAAGCAATGCTGCCTGCATGGCGACCTTAACATAAAAGAAAAAACTAGACATAATGAAGCCCTTAACCTACAAGGTAACTCAGCCACAAAACTGAATAGGTAGGTACGAGTATATACTAACAGAAAGCCGTGACTGTTCTTATATTGGTGATAGCTTCGGTGGCTATTGTTGTTGCTTTGTCCGAAGCCTCTCTCTGCTGCACGATGCCTTCGGCGAGTACACGGCTCTCGAGTACGACTGCCCCGATCACGAGTGGCACCGACACCAGAGACACCAACGTCATCTTCCACGTGAAGAACAACGATACGATGACTCCGATCGTGATTGTCGCCGACGCTTGCATCAGTGCTCCGATTCGTGTGCCGGTCGCCTGAAATGTCACATGAAAATGTGCCATAAATTATAAAGAGTTATCTACATATTTGAATTTTTTATGTATACATATTTAAATTACCATTAAATATAATGAAATCATTACAAGGTCTCCAATGTATACTGACCCCTTGCACGGCAGCTGCATCGGCTGCGAGTCTGGCGCAGAGAGCACCGATTCCGTTCACCGGACGATCAAACCAACCGATCTCTTGCTTCAACATTGCTCGAAATGCGGCAACTCTGAAAAAGAATTGATATGCAAATTTGATTCTTAAGGCCTGTTCAAACCGCAGAGTTAACCGCTTTAGTATGGGATTTCCGCAGCTGCCGGGATTCGCTCTGCGGTTTGAACAGGCCTTTAGTAATACCGGTGATATCAGTTTTGATGAGGCCGTTGGATGAGTGTTTAGTGTGCATGCTTCTTTAACTCTCTGTTCCCGGGTTCGATTCCCGGCAAGGTCTACTTTGAAAACGTTTCGAAGTTGGCTCTGGTCTGGATCTGATCTGGAAGAATTTGGGCAGCCTGTTGGTGGCAGTAAACACCCTCTTAATACACTGTAAAATAACAGCACGTGTGCTTTTGTGTTTCGATGCAACCGGAAAGATTTTCTTTCACCATTCTTTCACCAATCATAAGACCTTTCAGATAAGTAGAAGCTATAAATAAAACAATACCTTAATCTAGCTGTAAGTTTGACACCTGTCCAGTTGAATATGAAAATTTGGAAAAATATTCCAACTCCCGTAAGAACGCCTACGCCTAGGAATAGAATCGCCATTACGTTGACTTCTCCCCGAATCCAGTCATCATTACTGCTCTCGAACAACTATAACATTTTACAATAATAGGAGGCTTTAAAAACATAACATTTAACTATAGCTTCATATGTTAACCAGTGTTTAACATGTTATGTTATATATTAAATGTTATTATGTTTAACATATAATATATGTTAAACACTGGTTAAACAGAAGTAGAAATATATTAAGGTATTGTTCTTAAAAAGCGTCGATTTTCAGTGTTTGATAAAACTCAATCAATTTTATGAAAATATTTTATATTACTAATAGCTGACCCGACAAACGTTGTTTTGCCAGAAAATAAAAAAAAAATTGGGGTGGACACCCTTAAAATTTAGAGGTACATATGAAGAATAGATGTTGGCTGATTCTCAGACCTACCCGATAAGCACACAACATTTCATCAAAATCGGCCCAGCCGTTTCGGAGGAGTTTGGCAACAAACACCGCGACACGAGAATTTTATATATTAGATGTTGAACTTAAATTTCATGACCATTTTAATGGGAATCCGTTACCTTTGATTCTATAAAGAAAATTACCGACTTGCTTTATTCTTATTGTTGTGTACCCAACAAAGATATTTATTTTAACATTTAAAATGTTAAGGATTTCATGCAGGGTGTAATCAAACATTAGATACCTATTGATATGTTGAAAAGACAACACTTACACCGTAAACTTCACCGAACAAGATGGCGAAGAGTGGAAAAGAACAGCCAACAGCTATGGCCGCTACGACACCGCCCAGCATCAACCACCTCTCCGGTTCACACAGCTTCAAGATTTGCCACGTAGTCGGCTCTATCTAGTGGCAATATTGGAATACTTAATACCTTAAGGGTCCCCGAGACGGTCAAACGGTTTGATTCAAACATGTAGATCTTAGATTAATAATTGGTATCGCTGCGCTCGACTAGGTACCGCCGTCGTACTTGTCAAATGCGGCAACAGATACTACGCCGAATTCGGCGTACCCGAGCCAGTCACACTGCAAGCTGTCTGTGATGTGTACGTGCCGAATGTTTTATTAAATTTCGGGCATAATAAAATGCCAGTTTACATAATGAAACTGTGTAAAAATATAATGATACTGTGTAAAAAGTGATAAAAAGTGACGATGTTTTACACACACTACGATAAAAAGTTGCCGCATTCACGGAGCTATTGTTTTTAGATAGCGCGGTATTTAGTCGAGCGCAGTGAGACCAATCATTAATCTAATACGTAGATTTTGGTTTGAGTCAAACTAATATGATCGTTTGCGCGGTTGGTTTGACAAACATTTACGTGTTTGAAGCTCGTTTGATGGAAATTTATATTTTGGTTTTGCTTGAAGCGTTTGAAGCGCCGTTTGAACGTATTCGCAATACTTATGTTTTGTAAAACCTCATCAGTTTTGTGTTGTGTGTGTGTGTAGTTTTCAAACTGACCGACGAAATAGAAACGCTTCTGTTTGACGCTATTTCAAAGCGACTTCAAACGGTATGATCAAATACGTAAGGTTTGAATCAAACATTACATCTCGGCTGACCGTCTCGGATATGCTTTAGATAGAAGCAAAAAAGAAGATACGGTACCTACGTTCTTTACGGACACGATTAGATATTTTTTGTTTCACAAGCGCAAGATGATGTAAGAAACGTACCGGTGGTGGTTCCTTGTCGTCTATGGCGACAGAGTCTTCTGAGCCCGATTCGCTACTTTCGCTTTTCACACTGTCAGCGGACAGCATCTTCTGTAGCTTCGGTTTGCGGAGTCTAGCGTCTGCACAATGATTTATTTTACGATTAACTTTTACGCACAAAAACAATCTTTACACAAAAATTGAACTTTTTTTAGATATTTCATCAATTTACCTATACATTTAATAATTTAAGGTATTTATATATATTTATTTATTGATACTTTAACCATTTTATTTATGACTATAGATTTCTCTTTATGGAGAAAATTTTAGTCATTAAGTATAACTGCGTTAATAATGGGTAATTATTATAGTTAAGTAGATACATGCATAATACTTTTATATAATAATAAAAAACTCATTGTCATTTTTATAATTACACTGTTTTTTTACTACATCACGAAGAATTGTCACCAAAGGAAACAAATTTTTTGAAAATTTTTTAATGATTTTTTTTCTCGAAGCGAGAAAAAAAAAACTGAGAGCCGCCTTCTCAGTGCAGGCAGTTTAGTTTCCTACACTGCCTAATTTAATATCCAGCCCTGATATTGCCTACTGCGGCACTGACCTACTGGCTAAGGAAGCTAATAAAAATAAGAATAAGATAAGTTATTGCGTAACTTTTAGGTACCAAAAAATATATTATAAGTACAATAAGACAATTTTAACTTAATATAATATTAAATATAATATTTATATACAACATAAAATTAAGTATCAACAACACATGAAACACAGTTATCACAAGCTTATACAGGGTGTTTCCTCGCTTATATAACATGCATTAAAGAAATTGGCTACTTTAAATTTAATAATATCATCTTAAGAAAAATAAAATTTCACTTAACATGACACATTATTTTGGTACTTAAACCATCAACAATTTTATTTTTAATCTTCGTATTATTGCAATTTATTTCTGCAAATTTTTATTGCAATATAATCTTCGGAAGCGGTAGCTATATGTTAAGTATATTGTTAGTTTTCATATAAAATTTATTAAGTAAACCTTTGTAAACTTTAATATTATGATTTAAAAACCTACCGAGTGCTAATATGCTAACTATGTACAATTATGTACAAAATGCAAAATACAAAATTATTTTTTCTGAAAACATCAAATATTTTATATAATTTTTTTTTTAATCTAAACTAAGTAAGTATGTAGTTGAGCGACATCTAATTCAAACATTTTAAAGTAGGTATTCTCTCTCCATGTTGTATAAGCGTGGAATGTTTATACATTACGGTCTTACTACAAAAGATTCAGTAAGCACTGTTCAAACACATGCTTAGTTAGAAAAGCATTAAGCATTTAAGCATTGGTCAGCGAGCGTTTAAAATGTCCCTACCACAAAACCTTATTTAGCGCTTGTTTCGGTAGACAGTGTTAAAGTACGTGAATGTTATTGAATTATGGCAACCTTGGCAAACATTCGTTCAGTCACTCACCCTGCATTCATGTCGTTTTCATTTTACGCAGATCTGATAGGCGTATAATGATGAATTTTGGTTTTCACAAGCTATTACTACGGACTATATTAATGATATCAGCAAATTATAAGATTGGAATAAGTAATAAATTACAACAAATACGTTAGATTATTTATAAAATTTCGTAATACCAAAAAATATTGAGCATAATGGAACGTAACTAACACTGACGTAATTGTCAAATGTGGTCAAATGTAAAGTTTGATTTGTTAAAATTGTTAAATAAAATTTTTATTTGAGGATCCACCTCTAGCATCACATGGTAGATCATCCTTTATTAAATAAATAATCTTGTTACCAAAGTTATATATTCGAATGGATGAATTCTCTCACGATGTATTCTATCTCAAAAATTATCCATGTAATCCATATCCTCAATTAAATTTAAAATATCCATACTCATTTATAAAATCAAAAGAAATCTTTAATATTAACTATTAAGTATATGCAAAACGAAATTTGACACAATACGTCAGAGGAAGAGAGGCCGTTAACTAGATATACACTCGTTAAACTAGCATATGGCGGTGGTTAAATTTAAATAATGCTCAAGCATTGTTAAACCCTAAACAATGCATAAACACTCTTTTGTAGTAAAGTTTTTTTTTAACACGTGTTTTATGCCTGATTAAAGTGTGTTTAATGTTTTTGTAGTAAGACCGTATGTTGTTAAAGTTAAGTGAGCACACGAAGTTACAATACAACATGAAACACAAAAATCACAAGTAGAATAAAATTCTAGACCTTTTTTCGATTTCTTTTCCTCTTCGGCGACTAAAAATAAAGAAAGACGATTTAATAGCCTTGTACCTATACTTTTTAATATTTTTATACATACGTTTGACTAAACATCGAAAGTGCTAATTGTGAGATGGTTATTAAAATGTATAACATATAGCCTAGGCAAGCGATGAACTTAGATGCTGGACTTAGTGGCGTAGCTTGCCACTATTGATTGCATCAACGGTCCCCTGTACCTGTCTCTCCTTACTTACTTGGAACTTTGGAACAATCTCTGAAGTGTTTCCGCCTTAGATTAATAATTGGACTCGCTGCACTCGACTAGATACCGCTGTCGTACTTGTCAAATGCGGCAACAAATACTACGCTGAAATCGGCGTACCCGAGTCAGCAGTCACACTGCAAGCTGTCTGTGATGTGTACGTGCCGATTGTTTTATTAAATTTTGGGCATAATAAAATGCCACTTTGCTTTGTGAAACTGTGTAAAAATATAATGAAACTGTGTAAAAAGTGATAAAGTGACGATGTTTTACACCAATATTACACACACTACAATAAAAAGTTGCCGCATTCACGGAGCTATTGTTTTTAGATAGCGCGGTATCTAGTAAAGCGCAGCGAGACCAATCATTTATCTAAGGTTTTCGCCTAGCTAAAATATGGGCTTCTTTAAACGAGCTTGCTGTAAATAAATTCCTGCTGGCTCAGCAGCGCACCTGTATCCTGGTCTTGCTTTTGTCCTTAGACTATAGTAACCATCAGCTACCAACAAGTGGATCGTCGGCTTGCCTGCCAACCTTCTTTAACATATTATAAAAAGAGCTGATAGTGTATGCACGTGATGGGTGGAGGACCAAGCGTAGAATACTAATCGAACTCTTCTTATCTGGCTTTTGTTTTTTTGCTGAGGATTCAATAAATATTATAAAGCTTACGTTTGACTGGATCGGTCGTCGCACCCGGCGCGATGCTCGGCTCGTTCTCCAAAACGAGCTGATAGTATCGACCCTTATGGGCGAGCAGCTCTTCGTGAGTGCCTTGTTCGACTACCTCGCCTTTGTCAATAAATATAATACGGTTCGCGTTCAATACTGTTGCCAGTCTGAAACACAAGTACATACATGTTAAGCTCGACAGACAGGCTATGGAGAGACCAGTAATGACGAGATATCCTCCTCATTACTGATCTCTCCATAGCTCGTTGAGCGACATTGAGTTTTCTTACAAGGCTCATAGTTTAAAAAATTACTACAAGAGAGAAATCACAAAGATAACATTAATACCTATGGCTGACCATGACGGTTGTTCTCCCATGAGAAGCAGCGTCCAGAGCTCGCTGTACTTTGGCTTCGCTGTGAGAGTCCAAAGCGGATGTCGCTTCGTCCAATATCAAAATAGTGGGCTTTCGGACCAATGCCCTGGCGATGGCTATTCTCTGCTTCTGACCACCAGACAACTGGGCGCCTCTCTCTCCTATCAATGTTTCGTAACCCTGAAATATCGTAGTCAAGCTGGATAAAGCAACTTAACATATTTAACATTTCAACTATCGAAAAAATTAATGGTCACTAAAACCGAAAGATAGGCGGGTAGGCCAATAATAAATAACAAACGAAATATAGCAAGTGAAAAAAAAGTTATTTTGACAGTTGGACGTTGAATGATTTTTAAAAACGTAAAATAGGCAAATTACCTATATGACCATATTCTGCCTTTTAGTCGCGTTAAAGGAAATTTTAAAAAATATTTAAAATTTTGTACTCACATTGGGTAAGTTCTTAATGAAATTATGACAATAGGCTTCTTTAGATGCGGCAACAATTTCTTCGTCAGTACAACGAGGATTACTCAATCTGAAATGTAGTCACAAAGTTCGGAGTTACTTAAGTCACTGTTTCTTGAACTTTTCAGGTGTCATGACAACCTACCTGTGGTTACCAGGTAACCACTGGTATCTGGTAACCACAGGTAGGTGTGTTTTTGGATACCTGAGGCAAAATTTTGCCTTGAGTTTTAATATGACATTAAATTTTCTCCATGGGGTTTATGTTAGGCGAATTCCCTGACAAAGGCCCTTATATTTCTTTTAGAATACAGTCGACATCCCTTTATCGGCGTGTAAATGAAATATGTGTTATTGCTACTTACTTTAAGTATACACTTGACTTGACTGCCTTTTGCAAGTGACGACCAACGGTTACAAAATTATACCTATAAAGCTTACATACTTACCGTATGTTCTCTCTGATGGTTCCGGCGAAGAGCACCGGCTCCTGTCCAACCACTGCGATGTGAGCGCGCAAATGGCTCACATTTAAGTTCCGCAAGTCGTGTCCGGAAGTTGTCACCGAACCGGATTCCGGATCATACAATCGCTGGATCAGCTGCAACACCGTCGACTTTCCGCATCCACTCGGACCCACTAGGGCTACTATTTCGTTGCGTGGAAGCTTCAACGACAATCCGTTTAGAACCTGAAACAAAAATTAGTTGGATGCGAGCGATTCTTAAAACACTTGAAAGACTTGTCTTAGTTAATTTACATTACTGATATTAAGGGCCTCTTTCACCGACTACTAGTGATGATTAGTTACTTTTAGAAATAGTTTTAGGTTTTATTAAATTATGCACTCGGTTTAGTGCATCCTTCGGTAGGCAATTTTTTTTTATTATTTATTTAATTTTATTATTTTTTAATAAAGGTATATCAGCTAAATTATTCCCGGTGACAGGTGACTTTAAATGACGGTTAGCCTACTTGACAGATGGTGAAAGAGGCCCTTAGTCTAGTAAATTAGGCAAAAAAAAAATAAAGATTCTCACTATCCGCGCATGGACGTCAATTAATTAATTTAAGTATACTCAATTAATTTTTTCACAACTAACTTTATAGATTCAATATTTATTTATTTATTTATTTGAAAGGCTTACCAACTAAAGACATACTTAATCACAATATAGAACACTCACAGAAAGGAACATTACAAGTATGAATTTAAATTAAGTATAGAAAAGCATAAAATTATTTGAGTCACCTTGACGTCGGGTCTAGCTGGATATCTAAAATGAACATCGCGTAGTTCAATGTCTCCATGCAGTTTAGGTTTTTCGCCTTCATCGGACAGGGCGTCGATTGGCGATTTTCTATCTAACACCTCGAAGATGGCGCCAGCCGACGCCCGAGCGCAGGAGATTGCCTCCAGATGTGGCGAAGTCAATCCTATATTCTGAGCGCCCTGAAGAACGCTGAAGAATACCTGAAAAATTTATTCAGACCTCTGTTGTATTTGTTAATAAGATAAAATTGTTAATAGTGCTCAACAAAGTTGTATTGTGTCGTGCGGTTTTTTTTTGTTAAGGTCAACAAACAGGCTGACGATCCACTTGATAGTAAGTGGCTCCCCCTCAGGGTGACAACGACAACTTCCTAAAATGACAACTTCCGAAAACGATAATTTCCGTTATTGACAACTTACTTATATAAGCTAAGGGGTGTCAATTTCGGCCCTTACTTGTGAAATGTCCAAAATGTCAAATTTATGCGTAGTAAAAATGCTTTGCTCAATTAAATTTAAGAATTTGTCGATTTAAAAAGTTGTCGTTTTAGGACGTTGACATTTTAGAAAGTTGTTGTTTTAGGAAGTTGGAATTTTAGGAAGTTGTAGTTGTCACCCTTAGTGGCTCCGTCACCTATAACACAAACAACTCGATAGGTATTGCAAGTGCGCTTTGAAAAGTTCATTAGCAAACAAAGTTAACCTTGCCCCAAAACCAAGACCCCCTTAACGCGACGTCGCGTGAAGCGACCTATTGTTGTGTGACAGATAACGCGACGTCGCGTGGTGTTGGCTTACAATAACCACTCATCCAAGAGGTTCGGAAAAGTAATGCTTAAGGTAACTAAGAATGTTACTTACAATGACCAGTACGGCCGGTGTGTAAGTCGGGTTGACTTCATGCCTGCTCTCCAGTATCAAGCCCACGCCGTACCAGAAGGAGACCGCGTACGTGGCATAAATGATGAACCACATGAAACCGCTACCCAGTCCGGAGTACAGGCCTTTCATCAGTCCCGTCTTTTTGGCTGGATCCAATCGAACGCTGTATCTAAAGCACAGATGTTGAGAGTTAATTGAACCCTAGCCTCTTTCCACACCAGACGACGGTATCCACCTACCATCAAGTCGACCGTCAGCCTGTCTGTTGAGCTTAACATAAAAAACATGAAGTTAACAAATGGGGAGAAAATGTATAGTGACAGAATACGAGAGAAGAGACACTTTATGAAAAAAATCATAGAAATCATATAATATTCCCTCAAGACCCCAAGGAAGAAAGTGAAACTTACACAACACGTCGTTTTGTGCTCTAAATTATTCAGACAAAGAATAGATATTAATCCTAAGCTTTAGTTAAATTTAAAATGAACTTAATTACGAGTTCAAGAACACTGTCAGAATGACCAATCTCTAAAATTTTAATGCCTATTAATATCTAACCAACAATTTAAATAAATAAAAACCTATCTATCTCCTTTTCTTCTCCGCCAAATGCTACAACAGTCCGTATTGAAGAGAGAACTTCCTCCGCTATGACTCCAGCGACGCTGTACGCTGATAACTCTTGTGTGGTTAACGAAGATTGTATCTGAAGTGTAAAATATATAATAATAATGTGGGAAAACTCCTCCATTTTTATAAGAAAAATTAATTGTAATTTATTTAAAAATTTATTAGCAACAGTGAAAAAGTTACAAGCTGTCAACTAAAAGTACAAGAGCGCGCGATAAATGGTCGCAGTTCTTAAGACAAGGAGTAGCCTCAGACCGAACACAATTTTTAAGTTAAGGTGCAATAGTGCATAAATAAATTTGTAGCATCTCTGAGAAAACCGAACATAAATTAAATTTCAATTTAATTTAATTAATTAAAAATTAATTACTTAATTAATTATTAAGAAAAAAGTAGCCCATTAAAACTTTTACGAACTTAATTGTCACTGAAGTTTTTTATTATTGTGACACTACAGGTTTTTTTGTGCAGTAATTTATTATATTTTCCTAGAATATAGAAACAACTTTCAACTTTTTAAATAAGTAGGTAGATATAGTTTATTATGAACTGTATTTTAAATTAAGTTTTGATTTTACTCTAAGAAGTCAAATTAGGCGACAAAAATAACTAAAGTCCTCGCTTTAATACGAGTAGTTAATTTAGTATGATTTACCTTAGCAACAATAGCGGTAGTAGCAATGACAACGGGTATTATTGACAAGATGACCAATGTCAACTCCCAGCCGTAACAGAAGGATATGATGACCGCCGACACGAAAGACATCACGAGGTAGATCAGCATTGGCACCTTCTCGCCAATGCCTTCGCGGTACTTCTCAACGTCACTGAAACCAAGGGGAAAGAAAGCATTAACAATAAATAACAATAGAGCTTGGCAAAAAGTTGGCATACAATGTAGCAATACTGTATAGTGTTGTCCCTTTCTAACCATCTGGTTGATAAGAAAGGGACGACACACTAATATAGTATTGCCACTTTTAAATTTCTTAACTTTTTTGGCAAACTATACATCCACAAGTGATAAGGCCAATGAAAAAATTAATGAAGACGTTATACAAACACGAAGCTTACAATATCTTCTTTTTCTTTACATGTAAAAGACAAAGTAGCTTCCTGCCGTCTGTTTCCCTACTACTGTATGTATGTCGCTTAGATCTTTCAATCTTTAACAGATTTTAATGCGGTTTTCACTAATTAAAAAAGAATTAAACGAGGAAGATTTTTATTTATAAATTACAGTAAAAAATTGCAACTATAAAACTAAATAAAATCACGATAAACTGAAATTCTACTTGCGGTCGAGGTTATTTTAGGCTGTACAGTCCAGCAGTGGACGCCCTTCTGTATGATAATAGTATCATAGGGCGTCCACTGCTGGACATAGGCCTGCTTCATAATTTTGCGTCGGACTTGTCAGAAGCAGCCTGACAAAAAATAATATTTCAGTAATAATATCATAACAATTGTTATGAAAAGCAAAGATACACGGTTACTTACTCGGACACTTTTGTAGCGAAATTCATGGAAGTGTTCATATCGTACCAGGATATGTCTTGTCTAAGAACAGAGCGTAGAAACTTTTCCTTTACCCTGGATATCTGTGGAAATTTAAAAATTTATTGTTTACTTGCTGGTGATTGCGTCTTCGTCCGCGTTGATAATAAAAGATATATATAACGCCTGACAAAATCTGTTTGTCTGTGCACGTTAATCTCATAAAAGGCTCAATCGATTTGTCAATCCGTACTAATATTATAAATGCGAAAGTTTGTATGGATGTATGTATGGATGTTTGTAACTCTTTCACGCAAAAACTACTGAACCGATCACCGTGAAATTTTGCATACACGTTGTCTGGGACACCAGAAAGGACATAGGGTACCTTTAATCTAGAAAAAAAGTACTGCTCCCGAGGGATTATCTAAAAATAAGGAAAGTAAGTCTCTGGCTAAGTATAATAGCAATAACGATGTCAGGCGATATATTGCTTTTTCAACGCGGACGAAGTCGGCGGGCACCAGCTAGTGATATAATATGGCAAGCTTCCCGTAACATTTAGTTTTTGTTTCATTCCAATCGGTTTTCACACACAAAAGTTATACCGAATAGAGAAATACCAAGCGTACGAATACCGCGCGTACCAAGTTGCGGGCACAGCTAAGTAAGTACTTAGTTTGGTTATAAAACCACGCTACAAACCTGAGCGATTGCAGTGTAGTTGAAAAGGTCCACACTGATGGCTCCTACGATGAATTGTAAGACCGAGAAGATGGTACATCCGATACCAAACGCCTGCGAGTCCTCTATCAGTGCGCGTTTGTTCTCTGCTTCTGTTGCGTTCGTTCTGATTGATACATATGAAAATTATTAATATTATTAACTGCATTAATATTATCAACTCAGATAAAATAAGAACCTAAAGATAGAGATAAAATAAGGCCTAAAATAAGAGCCCTGTGGATGGCAGAGTGAACAGTGTAACTAATACGCCTCGCCGAGTACACACATGGTTACATGCACACAAATGCAATCAAACTATGCCTCGCCTTATTAGAATATTTACTAGTGAAAATGCCAAATTGCGTAGTAATAAAGATTGTAAAAACTAGTTAAAAAAAAAGCAGGATCGAATCAAATTTCACATGTAAAATAACTTGGAAAAAAATATTTTCAATAAAAAAAATAAAAAAATTACAGTGGTGATCTATAAGGCTGTGCTTATAGTCTGCCGACAGACGGGCTGCTGGCTAAATAATAAACAAATTTAGAATAAAAACATTAAGAAATGTGCGGCTTACATTAAGTAGTAATTAAAAATTAAGTCAATTTGGAATGCCAAATGCCTGAATGCAGGCGAATTAGGATTTAGTCTATTTGGGATTTAGTCGATTTAAGATTCAGTCAATTTAGGATTCAGGCTAATTAGGATTTAGCCGATTTAGGATTCAGTCGATTTAAAATTCATTCTATTTGGGATTCAGGCGTATTCACATTTCAGCCAATTTGGGATTTGGTTGTAAGTAATGGACCGGAAGCGTAAGAATAATCCGCCAAGAAAATATTTTTGAAAATTTCAACTCAATGCGAAGCCGCGCGGACGGGTCTCTACTCTAGCACAGCATACTTATTTCGTATACTTAAGTATGCTTTTTTTTTATTTCCCCCCAGGGGTTACACCTTCCCCCACGGGACGTATATTTTCAATTAATAAAAATTTTAACAAATGATGACTTAATTAATTACAATTACAATAATTAAATAATAGCAATTTAACAATGATATTCTCTTTTAAGTATAAGTATGCTGTGACTAGTATGAATGTGAAGTAAGTAAGTACTTACAATATTCTGCCGCCACCGAACATCGCTATGGTGATAGTTTGTGTGGAGGTCCCAGTCATGACGGTGCGGTCGATCAGCAGCGACGTGAACTCCCCGTAGATTATAACACCGATCGGCACGAACACACCATTCAGACATGCGAATATCACACCCGCTAAAATCATCAGCAGCTCCCATGATGTCGCGAATCTGTACTATGTATCAGAAACAATTTCAAAAAAATTAATATTAAATTTCTTAGTTTAACACAATAATTAATCAAATATAGGTTATATAGGCATAATAAAACTGCATAAAAACACAACTTTTTGAATTTTTAACATTGACAGCATTATTTCAAAACGTGAGGATGAGGAATGAGGAATTAAAATAAATGTACTCACTAGTTTGCACCAAGAAACTGCACTTTTCTTGTCTTCCTCTTCTTGTTCTCTAAAAGAATTTAAAAAAGGCTTAAATTCGATACTAACAAAATTACTCGTTGCGAAATCTAAAAGTACCTATTACTAAAAACTGTACGCGGTATGCTAAAGGAATTACGCCTACGTGGACTGGGCCCGCAGGCGTATTTCCATTTCCACGTTCAATAGGAGGACGCGCAAGATGGTATTATTAATCTGTGGCGCAAGCTTGAAATCAGCAAGGGTTTGTATTCACATTTCAATATACAAACCCTTGTTGATTTCAAGCCACTGCACAGAACTGAACAAAGAAACGAGTTCGAGCGAGTACCTACAATATGTTTACAAACCCTTGTTAATTTCAAGTTCAAAGGGAGCGTTTGCATTGGTTTGCTCTTGGCTAGGACCCCAGTAGGTCTAGACCACGGGCGGCGTGGACTGTATTCTCTCGTTATATACTTACTCTTTGTTCTCTCGCGGTAGGGACTAGGGCTAGTAAAGACAAGACGTACATATGGTACGAGTATACGGGGATGAAAGAGTGGGATGTGATTATCTCGTTGGCTGAAATCGTTGGATGAAGTCACTGGCACCAGCTATATTTATATTTATTGTTTAGCATAATAATTTATTATATTAGGTACCTACATACTGGGGTTTATTATGCTAAAAATGCTTACGTGCTCTTGTGATAAGCTTTCTCGGTCAAATAGGCAGAGTGCTGCGCAAGAGTGCTGATAGTAAGCGAGTTCTGCCGCCAAGAAAGAGATGGCGCTGGCCGTTGCTCGCTAGTACGGCGCGTCTGCAATCTATTGACGCTCTTCAACGACTCATCGCGTTTCATTCTCAGCAAAACCGATCTGGAAACAATATAAACAAGCTCATGTTATAATAGAAGCACAAAGACATACAGTAAGCCGCCAGTCATTAGACTTCAGTCGTCAGTTGCTTGTGTTAAAAGGCACAATATACTAGTTTTTCAATTTTTTAACGTAAATGTCATCAGAATGATTGAAAGCCGTCGCCTATAACACAAGCAATACCACAGATGTTGTAAGTGTGCCGCCCAGGATAAGGGATTAGGAAGGGATGGAAAAGTGGACTAGAAAGAAGAGAGAAAGAAAGAAAGAAAGAGTTTTATTCACGCAACACAAAGACACAAACATAATACAAAAACAACAAAACAGAAATTAATAATCAGGTAAAAGATATGTGTGTCCTCGCGGCAGTGAAACGGATACTGGCTCAGCATTGTCACTGAGATGCAAGCACCTGCAGCGCTGATTTTCAGCTAGTACCGTTTGCCGACCTACTATGGCATTCCTTTGCTCAATCACCGAAACAAAAGATCAACATAATTATCATAATCAGCATAATCATAATAACATAAAAACAGCTATTTCACGGTGATCCTTTGTAAGGAAGTGGTTACTGGCACCAGATGGGCTGCACAAATGACTGTGCTTCGCTATAGTCACAAAAAGGATCTAGGACTTTTTCTACGAATCGTCAAGTTAAGGAATATTTCTAACTAGCGACTCGTCCTCAGGTTTTACATGAAATTTTCCTCGTTTATCGATTTCCTCTCCTTTTCATTAGTGAGGACCGTATCAAAATCCGTATAAAAAATGTTGTAAAAAGTGGTTTTCAAAATCTTACACTTACTTGTTACAGGCTCTTTAAACCTAGTGCTAAAATTCAGATTTTTCCTGTATTAAACCAGCATTATTCTGTAATTTCTCTGACTCCATGGTGTTTTTGTGGAAATCTAATTTCACAATAATACATTCGAATAGCATAAAGTTGTGATGTCATGATGTTTTTCACATGATATTGTCAAAATTGTCAATGTGACACGGGGGTTGGAATTTAAAAAAAAAATTTATGAAAAAATATTTATGGAGTTGAATTTGACCTCTAATATTTGCTAGCATCAAATGTTAAATTTTTGTAAAATGTGTGTTCAACTTGAAAAACTTCTCCTGAGACGTCATCCAACAAGCTATTTGGTAATTTTATCGGCGACTATAATAATACTATAAATGTGAAAGTAACTCTGTCTGTCTGTTACCTTTTCACGCCTTAACTACTCAACCGATCATCGTGAAATTTTGCATACACGTTGTGAAAAGATAAAGAGTTTCTTTCATCCAGAAAAGGATTATCTAAAATTAAAATAAAAAAACTGACGCCTGGCCAAAGTGTTATAGCATAAATAGCAACAAGAGGTCCAACGTTAGCGGGCACCAGCTAGTAGGCTATTTGTACTTTATAAAGTTAGGATGCCGAAGTCGCGTGCAACAGCTAATTTTAACATTAACATTTGAGTAGATTAATACACATGCAGCGTCGATTTAATGCGTGCACCATTGATTGGTGTAAAGCTCGGTTTACCGCACTGCGGTTGTTCACTTAGCAAGTGAACAACCGCAGAAACTCCCGTTGGTTAAAAACAACATAATATCTACTGCAAGTGACTGATATGCCTAGATATGGTCTAGCTAGAAAGCCGACAAGATCGAGATGGTTATAAGCTAATAAATTTATAAAGATATGTTCAGGCGTTTTTTTTTTTTTTTTTTTTTTTTTTTAAGTTATTCAATAAACCTTTCATTAATCACTACATTACATTAATTAACCAACTAACATTAATTTTTATTTCTATCTATCACTTTTTTTGCTATACTTAAACAATATTCCAAAAATTCTTTCCTATTTTTTCCAATCATTATATCCTTAAATTTTTCTGTACTTATGTTGCTATCTATTTTATATTCTACGTTGTTCAGGCGTTTGAAGTTCATCAGTCCATTACCTAGTTGACGAAGGGATCACAGGGGGGCGTTCAAGTATTACATAAAGCGATTTTTGAAGATTTTTGATGGCCCTCCTATGTAATGCGCCGAACGTTTTTTATACCCTCACTTAACGTTACGTTTAGGACCAAGTTTACCAAGTGACCATTTTTACCAACGAAAAGGGTTGCCAACTTGGGTCAACCAAATAAAAATGAGTTACAATACACTCGAGGGATTCCCCTCCTACCCCTATAAAGCATCGTAACGTTTTACAAGAAAAAAATGCGTTACGTTACGTAATACTTGAACGTCACTCACTAACTTTCACAGTTTTGATTGATGTGTAGGTAACTTTGTATATGGCCATCTTGCTCTCTTGCCACCACTGCGGTAGCTTGGAAGATACCGCCCAGCACACGCTGGCAAAATGTCCGGCATGGGACCAGCAGCGGAGGCGCCTAGTCTCCACAGTCGGAGGAGACCTCTCGCTGCCGGCCGTGGTTCTGTCCATTGTCGGCAGCACAGAAGCCTGGCAGGCTGTGATCTCCTTCAGCGAGGACGTCCTCTCGCTGACGACATCCGTCGCAAACGATCCGGGAGGCGGAGGAGGTTGTACGGCCAACTCCAAGCGCCCCCGTGAATAGCCGGAGGGTGAGCGGATATGGGGATCCGCTCACCTACCAACCCGGTCTCGGTGAAAGACGTGTCTGTGTTCCGGCACGTCTTCCCACACTTTTGTCATCCGGGAGGAGGGAGACTACCATCCCCCCTCTACCGATGAACCTGTGAAGGCGCTCGGTTTCGGACTAACGCGGTCCTTTTGCTGCAGCATCAAGTAGTTTGAATGATACCCAACTCCTCAGCAACTTACAGCAATTATAGCGTGTTTAGGCTCAATAGAAAGTCGGAGGTTAGTTTAATAGAAAGTTATGTTTGTAAATAAAACAGCAATCATACAAAATTTACAATCTCCGCATACACTGCATTGTTTTTCGCCTACAGAAGTAGGTACAGGTATCTCCTAGTTGTATATTGTAGAAATGTTTTTCCCTGTTCTAACGTTGAAATAAAATATACAGCTACTCATAACAAGTCCTGATGTGATAGTCTTATACAAATATTGGTTATAATAATACGAGTGACCATTAAGAATGTATAGCAAACACTTAGTTATCTTTTGAACGATATTGCTTTTTTCAGTAGGTATATTACCTTTAGCAAGCAAATATAATTATCGGATATTTTACCAATTCAGTAAAATCTTTGTTGAATTTCTTCTGATGGAATTTTCAGTTAAGTAATAGTTTTTAAATGAATGCAATTATTAAAAAAAATTTGACTAGCTGTTCCCACGACTTCGTAGGCGTTACACCCAGACCAGAGCCAACTTTGAAAAGTTAATTTACAAAGTTGACTCTGCCCAACTTGTAAGTATAAAGTTGAAGGGAATTGAACCCGGAACCCCTGAAACATATTGTTAAAGTAAGCCACCTTAATCACTCATCCAATCGTAATTTAAGTTATATTATTTTGCTTGGTATTTACTTTAGGTTGTCGTTCTTTCGACATTCAAAATAGATCTTGGTAAGGTGTGTATGTTAGCAAGATCAAGTCTAAGGTTACCAAGTCTAATGAGGTTTAGATCAATCAAAACATTTTTAATCAATCTAATGTAGCTTATTATTCAAATCAATCTGAATCTTGTATGAGCAATCACAATTATCCGCTCACTTCTTTAATTTCCTGCTCATCATGACCGAACACTTGTCCCGGAGACTTCAATAGGATTTCTACTTTAATGCGGATAGACACAAGGTCATTTATCGCTTGTGTAAAAATTGATTAGTATCGACTTATTATAATGTTTGCCAAAACGTGTCCAGACTGTGATACACGCTTTATTTCGGTTTACCGATTTGATTTAGATCAAGGGCCGGCCAATGTGAACCGAATAGTACCAGTTAAAATGGGATATTGTCACAAGCCAAGTACTCTTGCCAGTGATGCTATTATTATAAATACTTAATATTAATTTGAACTTTATCCGGTTGTAATAGAGACTGTGCTATAAGTGCATTCATTAAGACACGCAGACGTCTGTGCATTTGTGTGATAACAGTCGTGTTATAAAACGGCAGGTGTAGATGTTATGTAATTGTCGTTGCACGCTGCTCATTTTTTTTTCTAGTTTCCGTTGTGACGTAATTCGTGACTGTGACGTCATACTGTACAAAAGTTACTGTAAGATAAGTAAGTTAAACTTTTTCAGCATATTTATGTTTTTCTTTTATGTTAAACTCGAGTTGTTTTATTAAATGAGCTGCATTATACACTAAATATTATGAGTCAAATAACTAGCGACCCGCTCCCGGCTTCGCTTAGTGTGCAAATTTAATATAAATAAAAATCTTCCTCGTTCCATAATTATGTGAAAGAAAACCAAATTAAAATTATGGAGATTTCCACCCATTATCGAGTTTTTGAAGCGTACACAGACCGAATTAACATTTTTTTTTTAATTTATATAAAATGTCGACAACAAAAACATAAGCTAAGCTAACATTAAGCTAACAAAAATTTTCGGCTTACGTCATACCAGCCACTGTTTCAACTTCAATTGATAGTATAGTAGTAGATAGAATTTCTTCGCTCTGGTTGCAAGAACTTTTCAGCCAGTAGTTATTAACTTTCATAATGTTGCCAGATAGCCGACTCTGAGAAATTTCGTTTAATCCTCATACGTATAGTATAGTAAAGCCAAGAAGACAATGCAAACAATGTAAACAAACCCGGCCCTCTGTCCTTTTCCTTCAGACGAAGTGGCCGGCGCTATCTGTTTCATGTTATAGGCAGCCATCTTGACAACCCTTCAAAGTTTGTTTACATTGAGTTGTCTCGTTGGCCTTGCTTTAGTACTAATTTTTTTAATCGACGCCTACACCGTCACTGCTGCTGACAAACAAAATGGTCGTGTACCAGACAGCAAGACATGACAATTTTCCAAAACTTATCATTATCGTCTCAGCCACAGGACGTCCACTGTTTGAGAGAGTGTGCGTCCATACTTTTCGATTTGATCCAACCAGAACCGTTCCACTTGCGAAACACGAAGGGCGGGCGGAGGTTTCATCCCTTCGTGGTTGAAGTTCCTCGGTCACGCACGAAGCGTTACAGTTCCACCTTCCTTGTCCGAACTGCTAAGGAGTGGAACTCATAGCCTGCGTCAAAATTGATCATTGTCAATTTGTGTTTCCCCAAAATTACAACCTCGGGGTCTTCAAACGTAGGGTAAATGGGCATCTACTCGGTAAGCGTGGTCCATCTTCGGCCGCATCCTAACCTAACATCAAGTGAGATCGCGGCCTTGACTTATATATATACATAGCCCCATAACTTGCCAATAGGACCGGACAGAACAGAATTAACCTGGATCGATCACCGTCGACCCACGTGCCCCACGGCCCTTGACAGGCCCTTACTCAATTACCAAAACACAACTACACAGTCAGCACAAATGCTGTTATTTCACATTGGTAAAATTCATTTTATATTTTAAACTCGCTTATGAAAATTCACGCATAATCATGGCATGTTAACGGAATAAACCCTTATTAATATAGTCGTAAATCTAAACAGGCGCCTTGGCGTCGCTTCGCTGCCTATGGCGATTGGCGACGACTTGGCGTCGCGCCTTGCGATTCAGTGTCTCACAGAACTTTAACCCCTATCTTACCCTATTCGTGGAAAAATCATTGCAAAATTATACCTAAAGTTTGCACGAATATTCACTTTTAACTTTATTTACTAAATTTTAATGAGATTGTTTGTTTTGTATGTTAATTATCTCGTTCGCATTGCAGACAACGAGAGAGCTTTCGTTAGGTGAAGATTCGGAATAATTAAATTTAAAAGTATGTAGTGTAAAAGTAATTAATATATATAACACTAGCTGACCCCGCAAACGTTGTTTTGCCAAAAAATAAAAAATAAATTTTGGGGTGGACCACCATTAACATTTAGGGGTATGAAAAATAGATGTTGGCCGATTCTCAGACCTACCCGATAAGCACACAAAATTTCATCAAAATCGGTCCAGCCGTTTCGGAGGAGTTTGGCAACAAACACTGCAACACGAGAATTTTATATATTAGATAATATAAACCTATATAATTTGATATAATTTGAGCCCTAAGCCCTAACCACCGGAAGCTTGACCGGTTGCATTACCGGTTGCGGACCACCGACCGCCCCGGACTACTAGTTTTAAGTGTTTTTATTATATTTATATATTTTATTTGTTTTAATCACTATCGCTTCCGTTGGCATTGATCGGAACCCCTTCTTGGGTATAGGCCTCCTCCAGATTGTTCCAGACCTCTCTGTCCAATGCTCTCTCTGTCCATTCTCTTCCTGCTATCGCTTTTATATCTTCAATCCATCTCTTATTAGGACGCCCTCTACTCCTTTTTCCTGTTGGTCCTTCCTATATAGTCGTCACCAGTGTCCATCTCTTGTCTGTACATCTTGCCATAATATGTCCCATCCACCTCCACTTTTGGTTTAGAGAATAGTGTAAGGCATCTATAGCTTTCGTTTTAAGACTTATCTGTACCTTTACCATGAGTTCTATCTAATGACCGCACTCGCTAACGAGAGTAAAATATTTATATGGAAAATTGTCAATTTGACATTGACAGTTGAGATTTCATATAAATGTTTTACGCTCTCGCTAGCGAGTGCGGTCATTGTAAACTCATGGTAAAGGTACTGTTCGCTTTTTACTTTTTGTATTCTTCTTATCTTTAATACGCTCCTTTCCATTGCTTTCTGGCATGTTACGATTTTAGATTATATTTTTGTATTATATATATGTCCACGTTTGGCATCCGTACCTGAGGGTAGGTAGAACAAAGGTATCCAGGACGGTTTTTTTTGGGTGATGGGGAAATTCCCCTTTTAGGACTTCCTTCAAGGACCAAAACTTTTTCCAGCTCATGTTAATACGGCGCTCGACCTCTTGTTCTTCATTTTTATCTTCCAAAGATATTTGCTTTCCTAAGTATATGTAAATGTTCTTCACATATTCAATAAACAGTAAATCGTAAATGGTAATCGTAATCCTACTTAAGTATAATTATTTCTTTATCCATACTAATATTATTATAAATGTGAGTAAAGGTAATAAGTATGTATCTGTATACAAAATTTCATGATGATCGGTTTAATCGGTCAGTTAAAGCGTGAAAAGGTAACAGACAGACATTAATAGTTACTTTCATAATGTAATATTTATACATTCAACTAGACTACAGATTTCCACCAATAGGGTTTACCGCGTGACTGGAAAATACCTATTCTAGATTGGAAAGTGGCCAAAAAGCACCCCTAACGTTTTGGCTTATTCTACTCTAGACTTTGGTAACGATTGTGCATTACCTAATTCTGACCAATGTTCAAGTTAAAATACTTAACAATAATGTAAGTAGTCATTGCTGTAAAAGATTTTTTTATAGTGCTTAAGCAAAATATCAATCTTAATATAGAAAAAAATAATTCTCACTAAAGATGAGCTCTTAATTCCAATATTAAGTAAATAAAGACCCCGACTAAGTTAGGTGTTAGGGATACAGAGCTTAGGTATATACTTTTTTATGTAGGTAAAGTTGATTCACCAGAAGGATAGTAATGGTTGTATTTTTTATATAAATTCATTTTTTTATTATTTTTAGACACTTTTTTTATTAAGGATATAAAAATATTTGACATTGGAATTAATAAAAAATATTTCCAAAATTTTATAATTATCTTATTTAAGCTTACAAATCGCCCTCTCATAGGCAGGGTTCCAAGCATGTTGGCTGCAATACCTCGTTGTATTGTAAGGCTAATTTGCTGACCGAGGTAGGTAATAGCCAGTTTTGGAGTCGTCAATTATTTATGTAATATGAATAATAAACATTATTTTAATTTTTAATCCCCGACGCAAAAACGAGATGTTATATGTTTGACGTGTGTGCCAATGTCTGTATTATCGTAGCTCCCAAACAGATAGAAGGATTTTGATCTGGGGGCCTAGACAAAGTGACATTGTAAAAACGATAACGAAGTTCGTTAACAAAAAAATGTATTGGATTGACATATGCCGTCGGTAAATCACGTGACACATCCCATACATTTTATTCTTTCGAATCGAATCGCTCCGGAGCGAATGCAACTTGTCTAGGCCCCCTGGTTTGTTTTTGTTTGAAAGCTGCCACGATCGGAGTGGTTCTTAGTTATAGCTTATGAAGATCTTAAAGTTCAAGCGTTTTAAGACCATCAGATCATTTCCTAGTTGACGAAGGGATTTCACTAACTTCCACATGTTCGATTGATGTGAAATTTAGTTCACTGTTACTTCGGTAGTATTTCCATGGCATGGTGACCTTGACCCGAAGCTGCAGAATAAGTTCGTAGTCTGCGCAGTACCCAACTGCTTAGCAACTTACAGCAGATACTTATATAGCATGTTTTGGCTCAATAGAAAGTCGCGGGGTTAGTTTACATTTTTAATTAAATAGGTAGATACTTGTTTTAATTTTTCCCTAAAGGGACTAAAGGGACTTTTGGTAATATATTTTAGTTAAGTATTATAATTTTTTTAAGGTTTTTAGTTTTAAGTAGGTTATAAATTATAAATTTGTTTGTATATATTATTAATTAATTGTCAAATAAATACTCTTTACTACATATACCTATGTAAAAAAAATACTTTTTAATGCTTCAAATCTCAACCTAAAAATCTGATGTTGAAAAAAAAGCTTGAAGAAGCACATCTACTTAGTTAACGTATTCGTTTGTTATTTTTCCTTGATATTAATTTTGTTATTTGTTTTTAACGTTTAGTCTTATCTTAGTTTTTTTTTTGTCTTAGTTTCTGCTCAAACTCGTTTTTTGGATACGCCTGTGGAATGTGTTATTTTAACTTTCCTGTATTTTTTATTAAATTTCTCAAAAATTAATAACATAAAATAAATTTAAAAAAGCCTCCACTTACCAGTAACTTTGTTATTATTCTGTAAAAATTACTATTACGGTAACACGTCAAACTGATTAATCCACAGCGTAGCTCATAAATTAAACTCGTCATATGGACACTTTTTGAAGAGTTTCCCGGCGCGAAAAGGCGCGGGAAATTAAGTGTTTATTGTATCGCGTGATACGTCCTCACAGCGTAGCACTTGGCAGAACACTGGCCCGTTTTTGGCATAAGATGGTATCGTTATTCAACTGCATTTTACAATTTTATGTGACGTTCATATAGCTATATCGGGGGTGTTGATCAGATAACAGGAAATCAAGTCACTTGACTTGAATACCTACCTACTGGTTGTCTCATTCATGTTGGATATGCAGTGATAAATTAATAACAGCCATAACAGGGAAGATGGTGTCAGTTTCAGATAACTAATAGGTACTATATAGGTAGGTATATTTTACGAGCCCGTTGGATGAGTGGTAAAGATGCTGGGGTCTTGGGTTCGATTCCCAGCAGGGTCAACTTGCCCGCTGCAAGAGAGGTGAATGGCGGGGGCGGCAGACATGGGGTTGTCTGTCCCATGTTCATTCAAAAAGTATGAACATTAGAAAAAAAAGTTTTCAATAAAAATTGTGGGGAATAGATTGATCTTTAATAATGGAGAGAAGCATTTTATTGATTAATCCAATATTATAAGAGTTATCGGCCGAGATAGAAGAAAGTGTTCATTAAATGAGCTATAAATCGTTAACGGTAAATTTTACAAAAAAAAATTACAAGAAAAAAGATGCGAAATTTAATTCCCTACAATAATGATTTGTATGACTTTTGTCCTCAAGTGCATAGTTTCCGAGATATAGGGCAAAAACGTTTTTTCAGGATTGCGCCTGAAACTCCACCGGAATCTGTCAGCATTTTGTGATTTCATACTCAGTAAGTGATCCTAAACCTTATAAAAAAAGACATTGGATCGGTAGGATAGTGCAAAGATAAAATGCTTTATTTACTGGGGTAAAATTGGATCGGTGGGATAGTGCAAAGTTAAAATGCTTTATTTACTGGGGTAAAATTGGATCGGTGGGATAGTGCAAAGTTAAAATGCTTTATTTACTGGGGTAAAATTGGATCGTTGGGATAGTGCAAAGTTGAGCAAAAAAAGTCTTTATTTACTGGGGTACTGGCTACTGCCACTACTAACTACATATTAAAGAATTAGTACTAATATTATAAATGTGAGTTTGTTTGTTTGTTACGCTTTCACGCAAAAATTACTGAACCGATCACCATGAAATTTTGCATACACGTTGTCTGGGATACTAGAAAGAATAATAATCATTCAGAACGCGGACGAAGTCGCGGGCACTAGCTAGTATTAAATAAAGAAAAGACCGTTTTAATTTGACGCAAATGTTTATTACTAACTTACACTAACATTAAATGTGAAATTTCAATTCTACAATATTTATAAATCATAAAACTTTTTTAATACAATTTTCAACTAGATATTTATTGCACTTAAATAAAAATATTTGCACATTTTAACAAATATACAATTACTTACTTAACACTAAATTTAATTTTGGTGCAAATTAAAATTACATTGTTTATTTTTTTTTTAACAAAGATAAAATTCGTAACATTATTTATTTCAAATCAATAGAGCATTTTGACAAAATAAATTGTTTGTAACACTTAAACAAAGATTTTAAGTCCTATAAAGATAATAAACTTATCTGGAATAAGTTAACTTTTTTTTTCAAGTTCATGTTGACAGGCAGGCTGACGGTCAACTTGATGGTAGGTAGGTGGCTACAGTCGCCATTATAACACAGCAACGCTATAGGTGCTGCAAGTGTGACCATAGTGGGATTGAGGATGAGGGATAAGGAAGGCATGGTGTAAGAGGCTCTGACGTACCTTACAAAAATCCATTTTTTTTAAATAAAATAAAAAAAATCGCAATAACCTCACCCTGATAAGTTTATCAGTTACAAACTCAGATCTAAGCCAACAAAGTAAAAACCTTTAGCAGATTTATCAATATTATTTTCGTAAGTATATGATTTATTACATTTAACTGAGATTTTTCATTTTATTTCATTTGAGATAGTTTTAAAGAAATTTAGAAACCTCAGACCAAATAAAAACTATAGACAGAATTTGGCGGACAACTTATGCCTGGTTTCTGAAGTTCCCATCAGTTAAACTCTCACTTACTATTGATTCGATAAAGTTTTTATTATAAATTACTATAATCCGTTATTTATCGTAAATGACATCGCTGTCAAGGAAGTGTCAAATGCGCTAGCATCTTGTAAACGTCAAATAAAGTTATGGAACCGATAAACGTTTATCTTACATTTTCAAAAGTTATCGAACCGATAGCGCTAACGAATAAAATAAACCACCAATAAAAGTAACTCTTCTGAGTTACTTTTATTGGTGGTTTCTTTTATTCCCGGTTTCTACCGGGCATTAGTGAAACTGATTTAATAAACATGTGTGTGCTTTTTATTTATTTTTTAAAGCTAGTTTCTTTACTATGAAATTTCAGAATAATTTAAAAAGGCGAGGCGTAGTTTCACCAGCTTCACTCTGCCGTCAAAAGGGCTTTATCTTTAGTTCTTATTTTATCTGAGGCAAAAACCTGAAAAATGTCTTAAACGAATTGCAGATTTTTTAAAACGATTTTTTTTAAAATATGATTATCAAATAAAATATACATTATTATGCCAATATTTGTCGACACTGATATAATTGTATTTTACATTTTAATTATTTTTTTTCACCTTTACAATAATTTTTATCTAAACAAATGTACCTATAACCTAAAAATTGATTTTCATAATGACGTTAAAACTAAAAATTATCATTTCAGGAATATTATATTATTTTCTACAAAGTATCAAAAAAAAAATAGTCATGATTTTTTTTATGTACTTATGCAAAAAAAACCTTTTTTTTTTTAAATATATTGTGCATTATGTTACACCGTTTCCCTATATTATATTGTATATATATTATATTGTATTAATTTAAATTAAATCACGCAACAGCGTGACAGAGTTTGAAAATGTTTAAAAAATAAAAAAATAAATAAATAATAATACCTTAAAAAAAAAAACGCGGTTTTTGAGATAATATAATAATACGTTGAGACAATTATAATATTTTAACCTTTAAAAATAACCCTATGTTTTTTAAAAATAAAGTATAACAAAGAAAACGTGTTTTATAAGTATATATTATAATATAATATAATATTTTATTATAAATGCAAAAGTTTGTTTGGATGTATGGATGTATGTATGGATGTTTGTAACTCTTTCACGCAAAAACTGCTGAATGGATTTCAATGAAATTTTGCATACACGTTGTCAGGGACACCAGAAAGGACATAGGGTACCTTTCATCCAGAAAAAAGTACTGCTCCCGATGGATCATCTAAAATTAAGGAAACTAACTCCTGGCTAAGTGTAATAGCAATAACGATGTCGGGCGATATATTGCTTTTTCAACGCGGATGAAGTCGCGGGCACCAGCTAGTATAAGTATATAAAAAAAAATATAACCGTGATAGTACATATAATATTATGACTTCCCTTTCTTGACATATAGAACATTTTCGTAACCCTTAAAAAAAATATCATTCCGGTCTCTAATAAACTCTTAATAATAATGGAATGAGTGTACAATCATAACACAAAAAAATTACAAAAATATTACTTATACCCTTTACAAAATTTTACATACAAGTACAGTCGCGGTGTGAAAACCTTCGTCAGTTTTCAAAATTCATTCCTACACCAAGTCGTAGACGCTTAGTGCCTTTTGAAACTAAAGCACTACATAATTAAATTGACACGACGTTTAAAATGAAATTTCAGCAGGACCGATAAAAGACAGGCAAATGTCGAACTTTTTCTTACCTCGACTGTACCTATATTATAGTTAGATATTATTATACTGCTATTTATAAAATTAGATTTTCATAGACAGTTTAAGTTTAAACAATAATAGTAATTAATAATATACTGCTATTAATAATGTGTGTTGCACGATAAAAATATTTACAAATGCGATAAAAATTTTATTGAATGCTTTCAGGCGATATCTATTCTTGGATTTCTTTTTTATTTAAGTAGTATTTTAAATAATGCCTTAACTGTAACGCTTTTATTTTAACTGTAACGCTTTTATTTTAAAACTCTTAACGACCTTGAAATAGGCGATTTAAAAAAAAAATTGTCAGTTGTAAGACAGAAGTGAAAACTTAGCTTCAGAAATATAAAATTTCTTCGCTTTCTCCCAAACCCAAAAATTGCCCAACCTTTTTAAAATAAACTGTCAGTCATAGGACTGCACAGCACACTTTATTGCCATCTGTTAAAATCTTAACAAACCATTGACACCGCCGTGAAGCTTATTATGAACCAAGAAGTACGTACTAATTCGGGTAGATGGCGCTTATTTCATACATTCAAACGTCACTGAGTGTGTTCACTGTTAACTACGGCGCGAGTTCACTGTTTAATCCCTACACCAAAAGTGCTCACCGCAAAGAAGGTTTCACCTCAAATAATTATAAAATTAATTTGTCTTTTTTGACGTCGAGGAAAGAGCTCGCATTAAATGGAAAAATGTCTTTGTACAAAACCTATAATATAATTATAGAGATGTAAATAAATTCCAGTAACAAAGCACACACCTACGACATCCTTGGCTAATTTAACATCTAAGAACACGAAAGAACAGACGTGTACTCCATAGCATAGACTATAGACTTTTGAACAGTGGCATATTTTATGCGACCATTTTAATATAATAATATATAATTATAGTGCACATTGCCTTAATGAGACTGTTAAGTGTGACAGTGTTTCACAACAATAGAGTTTCAGAGAAATTACATTCAATTACTTTGAGTAGTTCGTCTGTAAAGTGTGCGATGTTGCCGTCCCTCTCGCACAGACATTCGACAGCGCGAACGCCAGAGTGAGACAGAGAGTGCGGTGCGTTCAGTGCGTTAGTAGAAGAACAGCAGTCGCTCTTGAGCCGTCCCGGAGAGCAGACGCCAGCCGCGCTTGATATTCAAATATTGAATTATAGCACGAACGCAGATCAAAATACCTGCAACATATATAAGACATTGATTATAAGCAAACACATATTATTATTTAGTTTTCTTTTGCACTGCGTTTCGCAGTCACATTTTGAGCATCTGTCTGGCGTAATTAGCCATACACATACATTAGACCACCCGTGAAATCCGTACAATCATTTTAAATGCGAAAGTTTGTATGGATGTATGGATGTTTGTAACTCTTTCACGCAAAAACTACTGAGCCGATCACCAGGAAATTTTGCATACACGTTGTCTGGGACACCAGAAAGGACATAGGGAACCTTTCATTCAGAAAGCGGACGAAGTACTCCTGAGGATAGCGTAATAAATGTGAATGTCAGTTTGTTTGTTTGTTACGCATTTACGCAAAAACTACTGAACCTATCAGGATGAAATTTTGCATACACATTGTCTGGAACACCAGAAAGAACCGAGGGTACCTTTCATCCAGAACGCGGAAGAAGTCGCGGGCACCAGCTAGATGTATACATAATATATAAATAAATCTCACCGAACGCCATGATAAGCCACCACAGCCAAGAGTTCTCATGGGAAGCGAGCTCGGTGGAGTGTTTCACGATGAGGGTCCACTTGGCCAGGGAGAGACCGAAGCCAGCCAAGGCGCCGTAGCGACTGGCGACCGTATGACAGAAACACATCAGCAGCAGGAAGCCAATCCAGTTGAACAGGAATGCAACTGTAATAAAATCAGTCATACATAATTAATTTATTTTCTTGGCTATTAAATAAATAAACATTCATAACATATATATTATATTATAAATAATAATAAATGTAGTGTATTACATCAATTGTTAAAATATTGTTAAAACTGTTAAAATAGAGAGAGAGAGAGAGAGAGAGAGAGAAATAGAGAAGGACGTAGCATAGCAGCTAGTTTTTTATTTTTTATTAAGGATATCTATGAGCATTATTTTAAAAGGCAACATAATCACAATTATTTTCTCATAGATAATTGATAGAATATATACCTTTTGCCTGTTAAATACAAATGAACAACCTCAAATCGGATCCATATAAGTTTGTGATCATTTTTCAACTCACTTTGAAGCGTCTAATGGACTTTAAAAAGACAAATTAACGAAATAAATTCCAAAAGAATGTTATACACACCAAAGAATGATGTTAGGAACATGATATCAGTGCCCAGAAGACTGTTTTCCGGGTCCAATTGTTCTGCTGTCACTTCCGTAGGCTCCACTGTGACTAGAGCAGCGAATGTTGGATGTGGTGGAACGCCGGACACCTGTAAAGCACAATTTTTTATATTAAACATCTTTTGCGGTGGGTGAGAACGGCTATTGTGGCGTAGCAATGCCAACATTTGGTCACAAATTGTCCAAACTTTGGCCAACATTTTAACGGAACTAACATCATGTATTTTTTAAACAAAACATTTGGCCAAACTTTCGCCACGACTTTAGTGGAACTAATACTTATAAAGATTTTTTTAAAGATATGTTGCAATGGTTATTTTTTTTATACTGTTCGGCAGGGAAGGCTAACAAGCAAACATGATGAAGATGTAATGATAAGGAAGGTGCAAGTGTAAATATGTATATAAATATGCCACCTACCATCAAGTAGGTAGACAGTCTTACTGTCTGTGGAACTTATCAGAAAAAAAACCCTAAGCATGCTACATATTTTTTTTACAAATGATAAATACCTATTACAACATGCATGAATATTGTCTAAAATATTTTTACCTGTAGAGGTCCATCACCTTCCATCTGTTTTTCTCTCTGGACCTCTTCATAAGTTGGCAGTTTTGAATTAGCTGCCACCTCGTACGGAGGAGGGGCAGAAAAATCTGCCTGCGGTGGGGGTATATCATGGATATTTCCTGTAATGTGTATAAAGAAACTATTTAAATAAATAAATAAATAATTTGACAAGAAATTATGCAGTGCCTTAGACTGAAATAAAAACAATGTGTGAAAAAGGATCTATCTATAATCGGGTGACGAGTCTTGGATGAGTGGTTGGGGGTGCTTGCCTTAATTCTCCATTCCAGGGTTTTATTCACGGCAGGGTCAACTTTGGAAATCAACCTTTAAAAGTTGACTCACATCTGGATGTGGAAATTAGTGGCAGGGCAAACAGAGTTTTGCAGTTATTTCGGCAGCCCATTTGGTGGCACTGCTTTACTCTATTTTAAAGACAATTAAGTTTACATACAACAATTATAAGATTCAAATAAAAAACTCTTTTTTTAATATAAACGCTTTTGTAGGTTTTTTTGTCAATATCTCAATGGTATACTTTCTGCATATAGCATATTTTGGTTGGATAACAATGATATTTTAATGTGAATATTAACAATAATTAACATTTACACATCTTCTACATTATCTGCGCACACCACTCTCATATTAAGAATTAAATGATATGGTTTTATATTATAATAATAAATATTAATGATTAAATTACCTATATCTATATAGGGTGGAGACATGTTAATCGTCGCGTCTGGAGCAGGCAACATCACTCTAAGATTAGTTGTATTTAAATTATCATTCCGATTGTAGTTCTGTAATAAGAAAAATAACTTTCACAATTCACATACTTACTTATACACAAGCTGTTACATAAATAAACAATTAATATTTAACATCACCACAAAAGGTTAAACGAACCATTTTTGAAGGATTTTAAAGGGTTTTCATTCACTGAAAACTGAAGCCTTTGTTCACTTTTGATAAAATGTTCTATACGTATTCTTTCGAACTTTACAAACAAAACATAAAAATCACTCGTTAAACGAGAATGCCATGCAAAAACGTAAATCAGACGATCGCAAATTCACAAAACACTAAACAGACAGGAGACAAACCAAACCAATGATGTGATGAGGTAAATTAAGGATTTTTTTTAAAACTGCGTTCAAATTGTGCAAATGATGAATAATCTGTATGAAATACTAATTACACAATTTGTTAAATTCATTAGTCGCACGTTCATAATGCTAATAAATGAAATGATTGATTATATTATTATAAGAAAATGTATTATAACATATATTTAGGTTTTAAACTAAATTGTTAAAGCTTGCTTAGGAGAATTAAGAAATCCAAAATAAAAAACCAGATTTCAGAACGCACAAGCTGGTGCACAGTGTATATTGAATTCATGATATTCATGATTTTATTACTTTGACATTTTTTTTTAACTTATTGACATTTTTTTTCTTATTTATAATGCATTTTATTTGGATTTTATTTTTAAATTTTTGAAGTTTGTTTTTTGATTGTCGAAATTATGTACCATAAGCTAACCTAAAGTGAAATATATGTTCAGCTCTAATTGGCTTGCACACTAGACCAAAATGTTGAGCGATGCGATTGGAGTGTTGAGTGAAGTGTCTTAATATAAATAAATAAATCAAATCAATGTTTTGTACAATATAGTTGTCCTTTGTCATTGTCAACATCTTGTCAAAGATACTCAACACAGACAATATACCGAACATGAGATTAACCATGGAAATAGTAGGAGGAGTTGTAGTAGCATTTTTAAGTGGTGCTGAAGAACATTTTTTTAAGGTTAAGGTTGGCGGACAGGCTGATAGTCCAATTGATGGTAGGTGGCAACCATTGCCTATACACAAGCAACACCAATAGTATGTGCTTGCTCTGTGGCAAAAATACAGAATTTATTTGGACTGATGATGTGATGTTATTCTTATTCACAGATTATAAAGTTATATATGTTCTTATTTATTTACTGAACTGTACGTACGTCAAGTATGTACGTGGGTTGTATTGTTCTATAATAAAATGTTTATTTCGTAATTAAAACAAATTAAGGGAATTAAACCAGGAGAAAAGGAATTAATAATCATGAAGACAGCTTTGATGGTGGCAGAAAAGCCGTCCCTGGCCCAGAATTTAGCTAACATACTTAGTAATGGCAAATGTAATACCAACAAGGGTGTGTATTTTTAATTTTTAGGTTGTGATCGGGAAAGTTTCATTTAATAACTCCTACTTACTTATTAAAATTATTATTTTTTAATAGGAAATTCAGCATGTGCGGTTCACGAATGGAATGGAACATTTAAAAATGAAGCGGTTCATTATAAAATGACTTCTGTGTGCGGTCATGTAATGAGTTTGGACTTCACTGGTAAATATAACAATTGGGATAAGGTCGATCCTGTGGAACTTTTCAGTTGTCCAACAGAAAAAAAAGAAGCGATGCCTCGTTTGAGAATACCGGCCTTTTTGGCGCAAGAAGCAAGAGGCTGTGATTATCTTATCCTCTGGTTGGATTGTGATAAGGAAGGAGAAAACATATGTTTTGAGGTACCTGCCTATTTATTTTTTGTTTACACATGTCTAATTGCCTCTGAATCGTGTAACAAATTAACATTTCGTTTATATACAGTTAATCAAGTTAGGTTTGACTTGCCTTTTGGAGAAATGGTTGAGTGGTTGCCTTAACGCTCCATCTGAGGGGTCGCGGGTCCGAATCCCGGCTGGGTCACCTTTGGAAAATGAACATTTCAAAGTTGGCTAAGTTGGATCTGGAAAGTAGTGGCAAGGTACGCTGTGTTTCGCAGTTATTTGGGCAGCCCTCTGGAGGCAGTAAACAGCTCCTTAAAGAAGAGCACCATGAAATAATAATAAAATATTTTTGTTGCAAGAAAATTGTAAAATAAAATTAGTTATAGGCCAATATGTTATTTACAAAAAAAAAATAATCTATGTAGTATAGCAACTTAATACAAACAAGTTGCTTAGGTGTGGAACTAAAATGTGGAATGTGTGAAGATATTATAATAATATTAATAAGATATCATTCTGCCGCTAGAAACCTGATAATACCTGCTCAAATTTCCAGGTGATGAACTGCGTACAACCATACATGAAAGGTGACGTGTTGTCCCCTTTAGTGACTTACCGTGCGAGGTTTTCTGCTATCACGGAGAAAGATATTAAGGCAGCAATGTTGAATCTTGTGCAGCCAAATGAGAATGAGTCTCGGAGTGTTGACGCACGTCAGGAACTTGATCTCCGTATAGGATGTGCTTTTACAAGATTTCAAACTAAATATTTTCAAGGTATTTATATAAAATATTTTTTTAAATATTAACTTTGAGTTATCCCAGTAACAGATATATTTTTTTAAATTTTCAAATAGAATCTGTAAATGTCAGGAATATTATGATATTCAAATTGATAAGTATTCTACATATTAATATAATATTGTTAGATGTACGAATAGTTACTAATTTGTAGATAGTGCATTATTCGTACGTTTCGGAGAGTTTTATATATTTTAGATAAAAACTACATACTGTATATTATTTTTGGAGCTGCCGATAATATAAAACTGATTAATATTTGTAGCAATAATATATGAATGTCCAAGAACATCTTTATAGCCTAACAATTTTGATACTATTAGCTTTTTTTTGTTTAAATATTTAGCTTTTTGAAATTTTCTGGAACACTCCTACCAGTTAGTTCTTTCTTAATGTAAAGCCATGTTGTAAATAGTAATGCAATCGATTACAGGACGGTATGGCGATTTAGATGCTTCATTAATATCATACGGCCCATGTCAAACACCTACATTGGGCTTTTGCGTGCAAAGGCATGATGAGATTCAGACATTTAAACCGGAAACATACTGGGTTTTGAGAGTGACTGCAAGCACAAGCGAAGGTAGAGAGCTGCCCTTAGAGTGGAAAAGGGTCAGAAGTTTCGAGAAGGATGTAGCCAATATGTTTCTTGCTGGTATCAAGGAAATAAAGGAGGCTATGTGAGTTTTAAATATATTTTTAACAAGCTGGTGAAGACCATCAGACCATTTCCTAGTTGACAAAGGGATTTCACTAACTTCCTAGTTGACTAAGGTTTGATTGATGTGAAATCTTTACTAATATTATAAAGCTGATTATA
Organism: Synanthedon tipuliformis; assembly: GCA_947623395.1. Taxonomy (NCBI): domain Eukaryota; kingdom Metazoa; phylum Arthropoda; class Insecta; order Lepidoptera; family Sesiidae; genus Synanthedon; species Synanthedon tipuliformis. Next base: position 3,461,044 of record OX392428.1, on the reverse strand, counting down.
TTGTTTGTTTGTTTGTTCCCAAAATAACTATTCCACGCGGACGAAGTCGCGAGCACCAGCTAGTTCTGTATATACAGTTACTTTGGTTGTATTTTCATGACATGATAACCTTGATTTGATGCTGCAGCATCGAGTAGTCTGCGGTGCAGTCAACTCCTCAGCAACTTACACTAGATATAGCGTGTTTGGGCTCAACAGGAAGTCGAGGAGTTAGTTTGTAATTTTTAATTATACCATTTTTTTTAACGATGGATTCTCATTTTTAGCGTGACGAATGTCCAAGCAAAAGAGAAAGTGAAACCTCGGCCTGTGGCTTTGAACACAGTCGAGTTGATGAGAGTTGCCAGCGCTGGATTGGGTATGGGACCTCATCATGCTATGTCGGTGAGTCGGTGACCTTTAGTTAGAACAAGTTACTTATGGCCTCTTTCAATGAAAAGCTCTGATTGGTTCTGTGAGATCGAAGCTTCGTTGGCGACAACGCAGACGCTGGTTCGAATCCTGTCCAAGCTCTCGATTTTAATTTTTAAATTTTATATGTATTTCGATTTTAGATTGCGGAACGTTTGTACACCCAGGGATACATTTCCTATCCGCGTACAGAGACGACTAGTTATCCAGAAAATTTTGATCTCGTGTAAGTAAGACTACTAATTAAATAAGTTAAATAAATTACACTTTTCAAGTCTAGTTAAGTTTTCTGAATTTTTAAGTTTAATCTTAATTTGAATATTTTTTTTGTGATTGATAATTTTGCAGTACGAAAAAATATTTATTAATCCGAAGTACTCATTCGTTACTGTAAACTGAATTTTCAAAATAATGTATTATAACTTTTTTATTTTAATTTTTAATTTTTTTTTCATAATTATATAAAATAATTTTTTCAGTGGTACGTTAAGACAACAGCAGAACTCGTCAAAGTGGGGCAACGATGTTCGAGCCCTCATCGCTTCCGGTATCAACAAGCCAAAGAAAGGTCACGACGCGGGAGATCATCCCCCCATAACTCCCATGAAGCCTGCATGTGAGTAACATCATTTTAAACCCTCGACGCCCAATGCAAAAACGGGGTGTTATAAGTTTGACGCGTGTGTGTGTGTCTGCGCATCTGGCATCCCTTACTCATTCACCTAAATACAATGGCACTTTTCACGTTAAGACGAGGACTAACCTCAGAGCGAACACAATTTTTACCAAATGAGCGAAACCTTATATCCTATGAATAAGGTGTAAATTTGCACAACAAATTATGTAGCTTCTCGGAGACAACCGAACAAATTTAAAATTGGAAGGTTTTTCTTAAATATTGTGTAAAATATGAAAAAGGAAATAAAAGTAGGCGATTCAAACTTTAGTGTAGAACTTAAGTTAATTAATAAGCCTAAAAGCAAAAAGTAGTTGTCACGGAATTTTTTTATTTCTGTGAACAGTAAGTTTTTTTTAGCAGTATATTACTAATTTTTTTTCTCAGAAAATGGATTTTTTTTTATAAATCTGTCCGATTCAAACCTTTTTTCAATATAGTCTATTATGCACTGTATTTTTATCTGACTTGTGATTTTACTCTAAGAAGTCAAACTAGGTGACGAAAAAAACGCTTTTCAGCTAAGTTAAGCGTACTCGTTTTCCAGCCGAGAACGAGCTAGAGGGCGACATGTGGCGAATCTACGACTACGTGACGCGACATTTCATAGCGTCGTTGTCGCGCGACTGCAAGTACCTCGCGACAACGATCACGTTCACGGTCGGCACCGAGACATTCAACTACACGGGCAACGCTCTGCTCGACGCCGGATACACGGAGATCATGCACTGGCAGGTCAGCGGACTGTGACAATACATATAGCCTTCACTTACTATAGTTTTTTCCCGCGACTTCGTCCGAACATAAAACATCCAAGCCATAATTTGATGTTTATATATTAAAAGCCTTAATTTTATGATTTTTGTTATAATATAATTTATTCTTTCATTCATGTGAAAATGGCATCCTTGCACTTGCATATACAGCTTGGCTCCACATGTGGTCCCGCAGATACCTTTATCTCCTCTTAAATATACCGTTGAGGGGACTCAATAATAAACATATCTTTATATGCCACTTCGATCCACTAACGAAGGGATCCAAAAATAATAATATTTTTCTATGCCACTTAAATCTACAATCCACTAACTGTGGATCCAAGTGGAAGGAGGCACTATGGATCCACCTGGTTTATAGAAGAGGAAAAAGAATTATCCATGGATCCACACGGAGATTTAAGAGGAGATAAAGGTATCCGCGGATCCACATGTGGAGCCAAGCTGTGGATCCAAGTGGAAGGTCGATACTCTAAAAACGCTATTTATCTGTGTTTGAACAGGCGTTCGGCAAAGACGAATTCGTTCCGACTTTGAATGTGGATGACGTTTTGCGAGCTCACGATCACAGACTGGTCGAGTGTCAAACCTCACCACCGGACTATCTCACCGAATCGGAGGTGAGTTAACCTACCAGCTGTTATTTAACGATGAAAAAGATTATGTGGTAGATGATATGATATTTACATGTTTTTTTTTGTGTTAAGGTCAGACAGGCTGACGGTCCACTTGATAGTCGGTGGCTACCGTCGCTTGTAACACGAGCAACGCCATAAGTGGTTAGTGGCTAGTAACCCTAGCTGTTAACCAAACGGTCGCGGGTTCGAATCCCGCCAGGGGCAAATATTTATGTGTTAACATTTTACCCTTTTGTATACTTGGGTCATGGATGTTTTGTATTTATAATATTGTATGTATTTACAAAAACAAAAGTAATGTATGTAGTATAGTATATCAACTGTCTGGTATCCATAATACAAGCATTAAGTTCCTTACTGTGGAACTAGATGGTGCTGTGTAGAATGTTTGAAGATATTTATTTATTTTTTATAAGGAAGGGTTGGGCTGATGGGCTCTGGCATCCCCTGTTCACTCACGTGAACACATCAGGGGCCTGATTCTGTATCGCCATTTTGCGATTCCTTACCATCAATTCCTTAAATTGTTACGAAATCTGCTAAAAACCAATTCTCTATGGCATGTTGCACGAAATGGACGTGGAACGGCGCGGTGTGAACTGTCAAAAATACCACGCTTTAAAACTTCGGTGAATCGTGCGTGAAATGAGTGCATTGCATAGTTATTTATCTGTTATTTATCTGTTTGTCTGCAAACATGACAAGACAAAGCGAGACATTGACGTGTCTTGAAAAAGTAAGACAAGAGTAGTTGCGATACAGAATCAGGCCCCTGTACATAATTATGCTCTGCGTTACGCAAGACATAATCAAGGTTTCGTGTCGCACAGGTGATTACGTTGATGGAAAAGCACGGCATAGGCACGGACGCGTCCATCCCCGTCCACATCAACAACATATGCCAACGCAACTACGTCACGGTCGGCAACGGACGCCGACTTGTGCCCACTAATCTGGGTATTGTGCTCGTTCACGGATATCAAAAGGTATGACATAATAATTTAAGCAATTTGCTTTAAATAATGTTGTCTCGTATAACACTCATCCCCCTTGATAATTGCTTAGATTCTTTACTTATCGTTATTTATACTTATCGTTATTTACGTTATACTGCGGCTTATATTTTCGCATTATTTCTTTCAAAACTTTTGTTCACACAAGTAAATTTTTACAATCATCGTCGCTATTTATTATACACAGCAATAAAACGTCGCAAATTAATTAATTACTAGTTTTACTTTTACCAAAACTTTTACTTTTTTTTATTATTTTTTTGTACTCTAAAAAAATTCTAGGTTCTATTCTATGGGATTCTAGGTTAAAAGTAGTGTAGTCAGGTTATTATGACACTTACTATGGTCGGCAGCGTGCTTTCAGTACCTGTGCCGTTGCTTGTGTTATTATAGGCGACGGTAGACTCCCCCATCAAGTGGACCGTCAGCCTGTCTGACGACCTTAACATTTGAAAGAAAAATGCTACAGATCGATCCGGAGCTGGTGTTGCCGACGATGCGTTCGGCTCTGGAGGAACAACTGACCATGATTGCCCGCGGCCAAGCGGACTTCGTGGCGGTACTGTCGCACACGACCGAGATATTCCGCCGCAAGTTCCAGTACTTTGTTCGCTCGGTGGACGCGATGGATCAGCTGTTCGAAGTCAGCTTTTCCTCGCTCAAAGCTAGCGGTAAAGCTCTGTCGCGGTGCGGCAAGTGTCGCCGCTACATGCGCTACATACAGGTCAGTAGTTTTCTTTTAACGAGGTCATCCTTATGTCATTACTAGCTGGTGCTCGTGACTTCGTCCGCGTGGAATAGTTATTTTGGGAATCATTTGAGTATCTCGGAACGGTTTTCGCAGCGCATGCAACGGAAGCCCTCAAAGATGAATAATTTTCCACGTTTTTTCGACATTTTCGACTGTTTCTTCGCTCCTATTAGTCGCAACGTGATGTTATATAGCCTAAAGCCTTCCTTGATAAATGATTTATCCAACACAAAAAAGAATTTTTCAATTCGAACCAGTAGTTCCTTCAGCTTTATAATATATTAGTATAGATAACATCATTATAAATAGTTGTTGTCAAAACAAAATGAGCCTATATGCAAGAAGTATAAAAGAGATAATTATTTAGTTGTAAGGTGCAAATCCTGGCGGGGTCAATTTTGGAAATGAACTTTTCCAAGTTGACTGGTCTGGATTTAAAAAGTAGTGGCAGGGCAACACTGCACTGTCTGGCGGCAGTGACCATTTACAGAATACTTTTTGTGTTGCACCTATCGTCTATAACACAACTATAACTTAACTAACCATAACTTATAATTTAACTATGTCTTGTATTTATATTTATTTCGGACCGTCAGCCTGTCTGTCTGTTGAAAAAAATCACATTAGTTTCATTCGCATGGCACGTTTGTTTCCAGGCGAAGCCCGCAAGACTCCATTGTTCCCACTGCGACGACACTTACTCTCTACCCCAGCACGGAACAGTGCGCATTTACCGCGAGCTCAAGTGTCCTCTAGATGACTTCGAGCTGCTCTCGTGGTCATCGGGCAGCAAGGGCAAGAGTTTTCCCCTGTGCCCCTATTGCTACAACCATCCCCCGTTCAGGGATATGCGAAAGGGTTTCGGGTGCAATTCGTGCACGCACCCCACGTGCCCGTACGGGGTGAACTCGACCGGCGTGTCCGGGTGCGTCGAGTGCGAAGCCGGCGTGCTCGTTCTCGACCCGTCGGCGCCCAAATGGAAGCTCGCGTGCAATAGGTAAGTTTTGAGTTTTATTAAAAAATTTCAAGTCCCCACTGGCTTACCTTCGAAATATGCGGCACGAATTTTTTTTTCTAATACCAATAATAACAAAATTCGATCTAAAAAAGCAGCCATATTCCTTCCTCTAGCTAGATCGTATTTTGTTACTTAGTGTCTCAATATGAAACTTAATAACAAGTATAAAAATGTTATTATGTACATATATGTAAACTCAACAAATAAAGTGCTTTATCACCCTAAGATTAAACATTCTTTGTATGTTGTAGAATGATAAGGTCTGTTTTCCTTTGAAAATTGAAAGTGACAATTTCTATTGCTAACTTTATTAGCGATGACAAATTATGTCAATCAGTAATCAATACCTATTTCAAATCTTTTTTTTTTTTTTTGTCGAGGAGAAATCCGCTTACAGATTCCCTACCGCTGGCTAGGCGATAGGGATATGTGGGGGTCGCCCAGCACTTGATGTTAGGATGTTAGCGGCGCTGGGAATACCCACTAAAACTCCCCGATGCCTCCTTGCCCTGTGAGCGGGGTGAACCGGGTTCTGCCGAGGCACCTAACTCCGATCCACCCCCAGGGCAGCCTAGCCATTACTGGCTAGGCTATCGCCAAAGAAAGGGATTGCCCGGAGACACCCAGGCAATACCCACGCGAAGGGGGGGACCTTGTGCAGGCACACACAGCTAGCCAACCATGTGCGCAAGGTCCCCCTAGACCATCTGCAGAAGTCGGGCAGCCTTCTCCAGACAGCCAGGCTCTCAAGAAAAGTCCGCACTCCAGTGCAAGCACTCGAGTGCGGAGAACACCAATGACGGGAGGGAGCCCGCCACTCATAATCCGCACACATACCTCGTGTGCGGAACAAACAATAACATTAGGCCGCACTCAATGAGTGCGGCCGAGCTCCAACTGGGAGACCCGTGAAGGTACTTCCCGCGAGCGCTCCGCTACGGACTCCCGCTTGGGAGCCCGCTCGGAACGCTCGGATGTACGCCTCCTTAGCACCCGAGGCCGGCCCAAGGCCAAGGCACTTTTCTTGTCTGCTTTACTAGTATGTATTATTAATAATATTGTGTATTATTATTAATGGTTATTTATGTAGTATAATTTTGTGTGTGTGTGTCAGGTGCGACGTGATAATAAACATCTTCGAGGAGGCGGTGCGCGTGGCGGTGAGCGAGAAGGCGTGCGAGGGGTGCGGGGCGCAGCTCGTGTCCGTGGAGTACCGCGGTGACCGCACGCGTCTGCCCGCCGCCCTCACCGAGATGACCGCCTGTCTCTACTGCGAGCCCACCTTCAGCGCACTAGTAAGTATCCTGTGCCTATGAACGCCATACGCCGCTCGCAAAGTCACGTCGTACACAGCTTCACAATGCTCGCTCACTATAGAAATGTACTGTTGCCGTCTCTTTCACACCTTGATATCGGCATAGCATGAAGTTAAACTTCATGTTGAATGTGTTTTTGCCCAGTGATACATGTGACCCTAAAACGTGAAACGAGCCCTCGTAAAAGAGCTCAACCTCGCTCAACGAGCCATGGGAAAAAGAGCTATGCTCGGATCAGTACCTTTACCATGAGTTTACAGTGACCGCACTCGCTAGCGAGAGCGTAAAACATTTATATGAAAAACTGTCAACTGTCAATGTCAAATTGACAATTTTCCATATAAATATTTTACGCTCTCGCTAGCGAGTGCGGTCATTGTAACTCATAGTAGAGATACAGGAATGAGGAGATCCGTACACGAACCTAAGTTACCGCGGCCGGATGGTTCTCGAGTGGAGGTCACTTGTCTTGAAGACCCGATAAGATCCAGGCCGTCCTGGATTAGAAAATGGGGGAGGCCTATGTCCAGCAGTGGACGTCCTGCGGCTGAGATGATGATGATGATGATGCACCGCGAATGTGCCACATATAAAATAATAAATTATATAAAAAGAGGCAAAAATTTTTTTTTTTTATAAAGTATAAAATATGTTATAAAACATATAAAATATAAGTATGGCTTGGTGATTGTGCTTAGGTGGAGAAGCACCGAGCGGTTGCCTCTCGTGCGCCCTCGTCGCGAGGTCGCGGGGGCAGGGCTCGTGGGAATAAGCACCGCAACAAGCAGCCCAAGGACAAAATGGCTCAGCTGGCCGCCTACTTCGTCTAACTGTTTTTTAATAAAAACATAATTAAGTATGTCTTTTAATAGCTTATATAATAACAACTAATCCTAAACAAACACTCAGGCTCTAGGGCCGTCTATAAATTAAAGTCACCTGTCTGCAAATTGTCACCTGAAGCTGAGTAGCACAGCCAAAAAAAAAAAAACAATATATAAAACATTATAATAATTTTAGTCTAAAAATAGGATTTAAAAAAAAAATTATAACAGTTTAAGTTTCGTGTTTGAATGCTTTAGATTTTGACATATTGTGACGTCACGAAAGTTACGACCCCCTTGATGTGTGACGTAATTTATTGTGATGGCCCTTTATATGTATGTATGTAGGTAACAAATCGTAAAGTGTCAAAGGTGAAAAAGTTTTTTTTTTAATATAATTTAAAAAAAAAATTTGAAAATTGAATATTGTGGCCATCGTCAATTTTTTAACTTTCATACTTTACTACATTATTATTTTTTCGTGTTTGCTGCTAACATTGAATTTAAAGCGTGTGAAACTTACTTGATTTTAATTCAAGTATTCGTTAACAAGTAGTTGAATTAAGAAAAAATAACAATATTAGATCAGTTTTTTTGAAGCTGTTACTTGTGCGTTCTAAAATATAACTTCAAATCAGGTCTGCATAAAACGTCCGATTGATCTTTACAAGATTTAAAAAAAAAAAAAAATTAAGTATATAATTAAACATTGTAACATGTTTATAAATTTATGAATATATAGGCGGGTAATTTCAAGCGTAGTAATGTAATAAGATAATTTATTTGTATATGTATATGTACGATTATTTGAATCGAACTATTCTTGTTTGTATGTATTGTAACAATACTATTGTTGCTTGAAATATTTTATTTGTATACAGAAACTATGTATAATTTATTTGTAACAAACTAAATGTGCTCAGTATCTAATAGTATTGTTTTATTTAAATATACCTTATAAAATAAAATGCTTGTAACATTAAAAAATATTGACAATTGTTTTCATTGGGAAGTAATTGATTGAGAAAAAGAAATAAACATATAGCTTACATTAACTCTAAAAATAATAGAAAAAAGTGTGTATCAGCTCCGAGGCACGACTGGAGTTACTCTTTACGAACGATAAATAAATAATTTAATAAATACAATTAATAGTACACTGTTCAACTAGAGAGAAAAATCGTTTTTGCTGCGAGTGCAGACTTTAAATGAGTGATTCTAATATAGACTACTGAGCGAAGTGAGTGATTTAAAGGCACGCACGAGACATAAAAAATTTGCTCTCGTGTTAAACATACAACTTTTCACCTCAACAGCGAGTTTTTTCAAATCGCTCCAGTAGTTTCTGAGCCCAAACAAACAAACAAATCTTTCCTCTTTATCATATTATTATAGATTTATATAGGAGAAATTGGGATACCTACAACAAGAATGAAATAAAACATCAAAATATTTGAAGTCTTCATTTTATTGTGAAGGTTGTCACCTATTTTAATGTATACGATACAAGCTTACAACGTATTACTGTATTTTCATTTTTTTTTTCTTTTAAATTACTTATGTATAAGGGTAGCGGAACATATCAGTAAAACATTGTAGGTATATTTTGATTGACCGGATTGAAGGTATCTGATTGATATGATAGGATCAGAAATGTGTAAGTTAACAAAATTTTAAATTCCGTTATATTGCCTTGCCTAGACTAACATGCGTTGTTTATTTACTTATATTAATTACAAAGTCAAAATAATTTAAAAAAAAATCACTAAAATATCAAGCGAATATTTTTTATAGCGAATACAGTGAACGTAGCGATATTAAGTATGTACTTAACCATTCTCTGAAAATGAAATTTCGGATCTTGATACGTGTAAAGGGTTGTAAATAAGAGTGTAAACTCGTCGAGACGACAGAGGAAAAAAGGAAACTAAGCAACCAGGAAAAACAAGGCAGTAACTTTAGAAAGTGTATATTATTATAATTATGTTAAAGTGTAAAAAGCAGTAGGTGATAAGTGAAAATGCAAAAGTTAAGGTGTCATCTGACACTAGTCCTGTTGACAATTAAGGACATTAAGATGATACGCTAGGACTTATCCCTAAAATTGTTATCATGTCATATATTTAAGAAAACATTTTAGATGCATATTAAGTTGTCAATTAGTATTTGTTATTATGTTACATTTTTAACAAATTGTTCGTTTCCATGTTTTGTATAATTGTTGATAAAAGTTACTTTTCTCTGGCGGCAGTATGTACGAGCTTTCGTACATTTTATTAACAAGAAAAGCCAGGATGAAATGTATGTTAAGAAAAAGAGTTTACTAAGCAGATGGAACCATTCCACTAGGAAGTAATATAAAGACACGTAGGAGTGTTTCTTTCATTTTTACTTGATAAATAAGGAAATTCTATTTAAAAGAGAGCACGTCTATACCTTTTCTACGTGCTAACAAATAAGTTAAGAATATGTAAACTGTTTTTATAAAATTCATGGTCGAAACGTGGAAACGTGACAATAAGAAAGCAAATCATATGTATATTAAGGAAATTTATGTGAAACACAGTTAGTGTTCTCATATCAGTCAAGTTGATTATAACTACCCATAGTTGTATTCGTCTTAGACAAGTGTCAAGTCAACTCTTGATACTCGGGATCACTCAGTTTATCATGTAAGGGATTTACAACCCTTTACAATACGTGTAAAGGATAATATACCGGTTTCAGATACAGTTACGGACATGAAATTGTTTCGGATTATCTCCTAGTTTCGGGTAGTTTCGGTTACGGATATTAGATTTTTAAATAATTGTAAACGTAAAATACAAATAGTAACATAAATAATTTGACCTATATTGCATAATAATATCTCATTTAGAGTCCACCACTATTAGAAATTAGGTCCGATGCGGTTACGGTTACGGATAGATTTTTGTTTCTAATATCCGTTAGTTTCGGCATAGTTTTTATAGATTGTAAAACTATGGTTTCGGTCAAGGTTACGGAGCCCCATAACATGATCGATATCAGTGAAATATTTGAAAATATCGTGAAGAACCAAATTTAAGACAGGCAAAGCCGTTTAAAACGATTAGTTATTGATCAATCAATTAACTTAATTAAAAAAATATCGATTGATAAAGTTAAATTTATTACCTATACTAAAGAAATCCGAATAGCACTATTTTAATTTTCATAATTTTAACTTTCAAAATGCGCTTTCAAAAAGTTTGCCACTACCAAACAATTTGATTTTGTACGATTTGTGGCTATTTTTGTACGTTTTCATTTCCACTTACTGTTATTTAACTATTATTTTCTTAAGTAAAGGCCGAGTGGTCTCAAAAGTCAGTCATAAATAAGACTTAATTTTAAAATTAAAAGTCCTATTTATGACTGACTTTTAACTTTACTTAATTGTTACTTACTATTAAGTACAGTTAAAGTAAGTTAAATTTTACTTTACTACGCTCACCGTAAGGCTATTTTAAAGTAAATTTTGCTAAATATCACACAGTCCTTTCTTTGAAAATAATATTTCGTAACATTTTACAGAAAATTAGGAAAATTTTTACTAAGCAAATGTCAATAATAAAAACACAATGTACAAGGTATACAAGGACTGTGTCAGATTGTTAATTTTTTTTATCACAGATTAAGCCAACACGAAATTTCAGCAATATAAAATGTTATTAAATATTTATTTGATAATACAATATGTACAAGAGTTAGTACTGTAATAATTAATAATATTTTCTCTAGAATACAAGATATAAAGCACTTTTCCTTCATAATATAATATTTTTCATAACTTTGTGTTTTTCAATAAGTATTTGATGGTTGAATATTTGTAAAATTTTATATTTAACAGATATCTTCTTTAACTTCAATGGCATGTTGCATTAGCCTCTTATTTATATAAATTAAGAAAAAACTTCTTAATACAGTAGCATTTTGGTTTTTCTTTCAAATTTAGTCCTTTACGCACTTGATGCTTAATAAAATTGATATCAAGCCGCGATGTTTAAATAAAACTGAAGATTTAAAGTACTCTGAAAATGTGTAAGGAAGTTTCCTTTCAGTTAGGGTTAAATAAAAAGATATATTATTTAAATTTGGAACAAAACCATAATATAGAACATTGTATAGAAAAAACGGCATACCTAAGTGAAGGATATACAAAAACATAGGTCCCAATAATGCTTCGTATCTTGTAGCGGAGAGACTTGGAGATAACCTAAACGTATAGAAGGCTTTTTTACAATAATATACACAAATTATTTTCTTTAAAGCATAAAACTGAACTATTATTTATCCGGTGAATAGGTGATAGTTATAGATATAGATATCCTATTCGAATTTTAAAAATGCCCATATATATAGGTATAGCTATATAGACATTATATTAGATAGGTAGGTACTGCTTTTTTTAGAATTATAGTAGTTATTAAATTATAAATTATATGGTGAAATTAATATTACTTGATTATTATTAAATATTATTAATGATTAATATTATTAAATTAATTAAAAGATGAAAAAAGAATTTTTCCGAATCCTGATAAATATAACCGAATTTGCGATTTGAAAACTTTGTTTTACTTATCGCAACATTGGTGCCTCTAACGACTTCAACAACAAATTAGTCTGTGTAAAGGATATGACTGTCTATTATTTTAAACGAGGGCAGAATATAAGTCACGCAAACTGATATTGCGCCTGGCCGCCATTTTGATGACGTAATCTCCTGACACACTCAGTACATTTAGCAACATTGGTCGGCGAGTTTTTAGTTGCGGGTGACGTCACAGTCATGTAGTACGTTAATGTGACAAGGTTCCTCCAGAGCGTTAGCAATTTGCGTGGATTTTTATCTCGAACATTCACAGAAACAGTTGATCAAGTACAGTTTTATGCTTTCAAGATAAACTTTTGAATAATGACGTCATTTGGTCACATTGAGAATAAAGTCTAACAGTCAGTTGCACAAAGCTTCTTTAAAATTGGCATTAACTAACGAGTCCTTATCCCTAATGTGTACATTAAGTTTAAAGACGTTTCACAAAACGATTTACAGCCTCTTTAAAAGTTCCTTTAAAGGCGCTAATGTCGCTTTGTGCAACGCTTTTTCTCTTAAAGATTAAAGATAAGGTCTTGTTTGACACTTCTTTAGTTAAATTTTAAAGGAGCATTAATGTTGACGTTAATGTAGCTTTGTGCAACACTTTAATGATCCCTTAGGGTTTAAAGGCGACTATAATTTAAAGAAAGTTTCTGCAACTGGCTGTAAGTCACGTGCAAAGTTGATTTCCCGTGACTTTGACGCCAGAGGGCGGATGAATCGATAAAGTATCATTTGAAAGAAATTATACTAATTTATGATATAAAAATAGGAAAATAATTGCTACAATTAAAGGGCACGTGATATGCTTAGAAAATTTCACAACTTCCAATAAGTTTTAATAAATAATTTGTTTTAACGCCTCGCGGGCCAGTAAAACAATAGAAAAACTCTTAAAAAATTTAATTGATTGCGGATATGGAATGTCTCAACTTGAAGTTACTAGTACGGATTTACTTAAATATTATATTAAATAAGCTATTACAATTACTCAATGGTGAGGGTAGTTATTTATTTAAAAAAGACGGCTATTTAAGGGGTAGCTGTGATATAGATACAAATATAACTGGACCAAATTTCTAGAAACGCCATGTTCTTACACATAAATTTCACTAGAAAACTAGCTGACCCGGCAAACGTTGTTTTGCGAAAAAATAAAAAATAAATTTTTGTTGTGGACCACCCTTAACATTTAGGGGTAAAAAAATAGATTTTGGCCGATTCTCAGACCTACCCGATAAGCACACAAATTTTCATCAAAATCGATCCAGCCGTTTCGGAGGAGTTTGGCAACAAAATTCTCGTGTCGCGGAATTTTATATAATAGATGTCAATAAAATTCACTCAATAAATATAAAATTGATTTTAATTATTATTTTATTTATTTAATTTTTATATTAACAATTTATTGTAAAATTTTAGGTGCCTTTTTTTAGGTGAAAGCTAATGAAAAACTTATTTTTATTTATGTAAGTATAACTTTAAACTTTCAAGACCGATTTAAAAGGTTCTACTAATTATATTATTGATTCACTTTAATTATAGATAACATAGCATTATAAATATGAGAGTTTGGGTGAAATTTGGTCTGGTAAAATTTGTACCTACATTTTACAACAGGACACCCTTAACATTAATTATCAAATCAAACACATAACTTGTACCAAACTAGATTTTTGATTTTTGATGTTTTTAAGCCTTGAGTCTTAAAAACAAAATGGCGTTGTCACGCTTTTGCTGAAGTCTCCGTACTGAAGTTACTTTATTGTTTTTAACAAAAAAATGCATTACTTACTTGTAATTTAAATGCATTTATAAAGATTATATAATACAAATTAAATAATAGTGAGATTGTGCATTTAATTTATATTATAGGTATCCTATGACACTACGATATCAGTAGGTATATAATTACTAAATAAATACATACGTTCCTAAGATAACTCTACACAAGAACTACGCGATGTGTGGCCGTTTTCAAATCTGAGATTCCGTTTAGCTACATATCCTTTAAAAAACATTAAACAACGATTCTTCGTTAATGTTCTATACTAAATATTAACTTTAATCTCACTGATTCATTTTGATAATAAGTATTAATTAATTACTATCAGCTTTATACTTGGTAGCAGTTATTTACATTTGATATTACCGCGTAAGCATTGTCGCGTTTTATTGTTCATTGAGATCTATCAAATAAGTAATGTTTTATTATATTTACAATGAATGGACAATAATTTCTCTATACTTTGTAAAATATGTAATGCTGTGAAACTCTGAGAAAATGTGGTTGCACTAAACCGTGGTAAGTATTTCGAGATATAGTAGACATTACCGAGACATACAGAACTACAGACCTGTACTGGTCGGGGAGTAGTGAATCCCTTAAGATTGAACGCTCTGTGTCTAAAACAAATGTATTTCTTAATGAAAAAGACATTTCATTCAGAAAAAATAACAGTTCTGAAATAAATAAAAGTATTCTGTTATTAAATATAATTATTGTGACATAAATTCCTCATACAATCATAAGAATCATAAGACATAAAATCTCAAGGAACATCGCATATTTTACAAAGCACAGTACTATAGTAAAGCCAAGGAAACAACGCAAACAATCTAAACAAATTCGGCCCTCTGTCCTTTTCCCTCACACGAAGCGGCCGGCGCTATCTGTTCCATGTCTTGGTAGGAAGCCATCTTGATATGAATGAAGCCATCTTGACCACACTTGGAAGTTTGTTTACATTCTTTGCGTTATTTCGTTGGCTTTGCTTTTTTAGATAGATATAGCTTCAGAGTTGCCAGTGTAAAACATTAGTAATTAAATTAATTATTTATTTATTCCCTTACCGAGATAAAAATTGAATAAAGAAATTTATTCATATTATATAAGTATTATGTGTAGACGTCTATGGGATGTGTAGTCTTTGGCAATATTCCTCGTCATATTTTATGTTATTATTTGGTAATACACTTTACCTAATTGAGAACTTATGTAAGTTCTGTAAATTATTCCACAGAATTTCTCCAACGTAAGTAACGTTGGAGAAATTCTCAAGAAATATATTATATTTACACATAACCAAAATACAATGTAATCTCCAAGTCATTGTGATACCTACCTACTTATATATAATTTTTTTCTTGTATACAGCAATTTGGCTGATAAGCCATTACTATTGAGTAAGCATGAAATTTTTAAAAATTAAACCAAAAACGCAACGAAATAATGTATTTATTTGCGAGACTGACTTTTTATCATACTTTTTATAAGACGAAGTAAAGTTATAATCAATTTGAAATTTTTTACTACGCGTTTGATAAAAAATATAAAAATCTGTATGATCTGTATGAAGTTATTTGAGTTGAGGTGTACTCGTATAGATTTGAACACTTCGCCAAATAAGTTTTGTACTGGCAACTCTGAGCTTTATTAATTTGTGTAAGTACGTTAATTAAGTATCTTATCTAAACTATTTTATTTATTAACTAATACTTAGAAAAGAAAATTTAAAATTCGTTTATTTTCACTTACAATAATCAACGTAGCGCATGTAAAAAATTTCGTAGTGTTTCTCGGTCGAAATGCAACTTATTTTTGTAATAATTTAAACCACTGACCCGCCTACTGTCTTGAGCGAAATGGTCGCAACTGATTTTCGCAACAGAATACTAATACTGATTCTGAATTTTTTGCATTTTAAATTTCAGCTACGCCTTTGTCCTCAAGGCACCGGATACATGAATACGCATAAGACATGTATACTGTATATTGTATCTATATTATTTCTTTCTTCTTCTTTCGACTTCCATCCACCGGGATGACACATTTTTCTGTTAATACTTTAAAAAATACACCACCAATGAGGTTATATATGGCGGTAATAAGAATAAACAAATTTTTAAATTAAGAACAAATTGAGTATGTTTACTGATGTGGATAGTTTGTACTCTCAAGTATTATCAAATAGTCTAAGATCCGAATAGAAATCGTCCTTCGCCCATCTGTTTAACAGATGAAAAATATATGTTATCAATTGTTATCTATGGGAAAATAAATGGCAATTATATTGCCTATTAAAATATGCTCATGGGTATCGTTACTATGCTGCATGCTTTGCTATGCTGCGTCCTCTATTACACTGCACAGCATTTTAAGCGTACTGTATAGTATAATAGAGAAACCTATGCACCATAGCAGCTAGTTTTTTTTTGGCCGTGGTATGAAAATTTATGGGACTAAAAAAAAACTTCCATTTTTTTTTAATATTTTAGAATATATCTGAAGTTTCAGAGATATTGCGCCATCTACACAAATATTATTTAAAAAAAGAACAATGTGGTTCTTTCGGCGTGTTCGAATTGTAAAAATTTAAATTTTATAATCGTTCGTAAGGAGTAAATTACTTATGTTATATGGAGCTGACACACAATTTTTTTTTCTTTTTAGATATTAAAGCATATTAATAAATAAATAAATAAATAAATATTCACACATTCCACACAGCACCATCTAGTTCCAAAGTAAGCAACTTAATGCTTGTATTATGGATACCAAACAGTTATACTACATAGATTTTTTTTTTTTTGTAAATACATACATATTATAAATACAAAACATCCATGATTCAGGTATAAAGGTAAAAATGTTAACACATAAACATTTGCCCCTAGCGGGATTCGAACCCGCGACCGCTTGGTTAACAGCTAGGGTTACTAGCCACGACCAAACGTGTCGTCAAAATTTTAATAGGTCACAATTTTAATAGGCAACACAGTCGGGATTTATTTTTTCATGGATAACAATTGTTAAAATAAATTTTACCAAACAGATGAGTGAAGGACGACAATTCTGTCTTAGGATCCTGTACTAAAAGTAGGCATAGGGCACGTTCATAATGTCACTACGATCACTAAAACATCTAATCTTACTAAATGGTCCGAATTTGTTTTAAGAACTTTTAATATCTATAAGTAGATATATATCATAATAGCGCAGCAACTTGGGGGGCGAAATTTTGAATTAATATTTAATTTTACAATACTTAAATTCATTTACACGAAGAGGCCAGCTCGATCATAATTATTTTATGAATACTGAAAAAAAAAAGTAATTTTTTTTTGAATATCATAAAAGTTCGCGTTACCTAATCTTAAGAAAACGAATTCTATATCATAATCCAATACCGAAAATTAATAATTAGGTATATATTTTTAGAACCATTAAATATTAAATTATTTAATTATACATATAATTTCTATTCATGTTATTGTCATAGAAAAATTTATTAATATACAGTACAATTAATAGCAATTATATTTTGGCATTAAATTTTGGTATTAGACTGTGGTATAAAATAGAGTTTACTATAATTTGTGATTAACTTTACATAATATGTACGATATTTGTAGGTAAGTATACATAAGTGGTATATTTATATATAAGCTATAAATAGCCTATATTCTTAATATTTGAGCTGCTGAAGTATATAATGTTATAATTTATATTAATTTTTCACTATTTAAAGCTCTTAGTTTTCATTTGATGCCTTTAATTTATGCAACCAATTCTAACGCCCTTTATAAAACGCAGTTAAAAAACTGCCTTAAGACTTGGGCAGTAAAGATGAATTTTACAATAGAGTTTACAGCTAGTAAATCAGGGACTAGAACATTATTTGAAACAAAAGCTTCGCTTTTGGCAATTTGCAGGGTTAATAATAATATTTATATAGTCCAATACTTAAACCGTTCGGTCCGTAACACTCGCAGAGTTCGTTAGGAAGGACACTTAAAACACTGCACTTATTTTGTCCGATTATTGGACAAAGAGTCATTATTTAATACGTTATTCGATCGAGCATCAAATAACGACAGAACTGAGGACGCACAAAAGAAACGCAGAGACATTAAATAGTCCAGACTTGAACTTTTTCAGCAATCACGCACCAACTGGCTTGATCGTAATAAGAGGAGACGACATGAAGACTTTCGACGTATTTTTCTATGAGCTGATCCAATTCGCCTCTCTTGAAGACGTGGTAGTATCGGTGGTAAGTTACAGCACCACCCTCAGAAGGCAAACTGTCTGAGCCATCGCTCAGAGAAGGGAGTAAAGGCGCGTGAGGTATCGCTCTGGACGTCGACGCCAGAACAGGCGCCGTGTCCTCTGAAGATGAACGAGTTTCGAGTAGTTTTCTCTCTTTGGAACATTCGCTACAAGACGGCAAAGATGCCAAACTGACGCAGCCCAGTGACGCAGTGCTTCCGGTCTTGTCTCGTCGGCTCCAATCGCTTCCAGCAGAAGTATCGCTCGATTCTATGGAGAAACCCGATTTCAAAGGCGCAGTACTTGCGCTCGAACGCGACGTTAAAGACTCAGGACTGATCTCCATTTTGTCTAAGTCACTTGAATCCGTTGATTGTCCAACTTTGAGTGATGATCTTTTGTCTGTACTAGTGCACAATGAATCCACACTTATTTCAGATTCCAACGAATATCCGGTTTCGAGTGACTGACTGGTGTCGTAAGCGCCAGAGTCAATTGTGATTTCTGGATTGCCATTGCTAGAACATATAGCACTATCTTCATCGGGATTCTTAGCGTCAATATCGGGTAATTTTTCATCGGAGGTTACTTTTGTAACACCGTATTGAATATTGGCACAATTGTTTAGATAAATATCTTCGTCGCTAGTAACTTTCATACTCTTCTTTAATTCGCGATATTTGTTTATAATTGGATCTACATCTTTCGATCTCTTTTTGCTTTTCAATTTTGAGTTGCATTTGGGGAAGAGTTTATTGATATCAGTCTCTTGTATGTCGTTCAAAGCTGCGATATATTTCATGCGTTCTTGATTCTCTGCGCTTAGCTTGCTTAAACTGTGTACGTCGGCTGCGATTTTATTTACGTATGGCTCGTCCAAATGTTGTAAGCTGCTAGAGAGTTCATCTAGTATTTTCTGTGTATGTCTATCTTCCTCTTCTCTCTTAAGTCTTAGAGAGATACTCTTTTCGCTGCTACTGCTGCTCGGTAGATCGAAGTCTTCTTCGTTTATTCTTTTCGAGTACTGATCTATTTCTTGTAATAACTTTTCACTGAGTTTTTCAGCGAATTCCGTTAACTGTTGACTTCTTTCTTGATGGTCACAGATCCATTCCTCCTCTTTTGCTATCATATCTGATTTGCAAGTGATCAAAGGTTCGTTTTGTATTCTATTAAAACTTTCAGATTTCGAAATAGATTTTTCAGAATCTGTGCTCGACATTGACACAGAGTCATAGGGCAATCTTGTTGGACTTCTATGGCTTTTACTTAAGTTTTCCTCGAGAGAACGTCCCTCAGGTCTATTTGGAGATAATCGATTCAAGCTCCAGGTGGAATTACTGGTACTGCCTAGTTTGGGAGACCGATCTTTTGATCTTCTTCCTGGCGATAGTCGTTCGAGACTCGATGAACTCCCACTTGAGCTAGTATGAGATCTTGATCTGTCTTCTAAAATTCTCAAATCTCCCGGCGATAATTTATTTAAACTCCAATTGCTACTACTGCTACTGTCGGATGTACCCTGAATAATGGCCATTGTATCAGTACTTTCAAGCTTTTCTAAATGTTTCCTTTTGGATCTTGGACTAGATTGTATTACGGTTTCACAAGTTTCGTCCAATGAATGTGCCACTTCTACTACAGCTTCAATAAGACTTTGCGGAGCTAAACCAGAGGAAGGAGACTTTTCTACTATAATCGTTGTTTCTTCTTTGTTTTTAGTGTCTGTCACTGGATTAGGCAAATCTGTGAAGGAAAAACTCTTAGTTATTTTATATTATTACTTACTTACTTTATAAGAGGACATTACTTTGCGTAATGTCCTCTTTGACATTAATTCTAAAAATCCATAAATAAAGCTGGTCCGAGCAGTATTCGAACCTGCGTCTACCGTACCGTCTTTTTGCCGAAAAAAGGTTTTCTCGCCTAATAACCGTCACTCAAAAGAATTATTCTTTGAAACTTTATGTAACTTTTTAAGATTTTCTTCTATAAAAGCTTACGTTGTGTATGAGCTATGAAAGTATGATTTTAATTTACAAGAATTTTTACCTTTTTCCATTGCCACTTTTCGGAGTTCATCGGGCACGACGCTTATGACGCTATCGACAGAGTCTGGAGATGACACGCCGCTAGAATCACTATCCATGTCATCAGTGGCTGGATTGAATAATTCTAAAGACATTAATTTAGGTTGAGGTTTTGCTATAGGGTCAGTTTTGTTGGTACCACGAACTATTGGAAAATGTGGTCTTCTGGTGACGTTTGCTCCTGGAATACCTTTGTTCAACATTTCTTTAATTTGACGAATTCTTTCTTTCCGTTTTCTTTCTGCAGCTCTAGAATCTAAGGTATCTGTTGTAGGCGACTTATTCACTTCTCTCGGCTTAAATTGAGGTATTTCTGGCAACTCTGCAACTGTTTGTAAAGTTATTTTCGGATATGGTTTAATATCTTGTAGAATAACACGCGGTTTCAGTTGATTGGTTTCAGCTGTGAGTTTATGAATTTCTTCTATGTCCTTATTAATCTCATCGATCAGTTCTTTTGTTACTTCTGTTGGTGTTTCTTCTTCTTCTTTTATGGGTGGTATAGGATCAACATCATCAAATATTTCTATAGAGGCTTTTCTACTATTTATAAATTGAGGTTGGGGCTCCAGTTTTAATACACTGTAATCTGATTCTGGTTTTGGTGGCGAGTTGGGCTGGCTTTTAGATTGCGGTTTCATCGTTGACGTACAAACTGAAGTAGTTGTGGAATAATTTTTTAAACTGTATTGAGCTACTAATATCTTGTTAACTGGGGCTTGAACGGCACTTGGAGACGCTGGTGGTCGAATGAGGGGAAAGGCTTGTTTTATTCTTGGAGATGGCAAGCCTGGGGAGCTTTTCATACGAGGAGATGTAGGCACTGAGGAAACTTTTAGACGTGGCGATGTTGGACCAGGGGATAATGGCGTAGGTGACAATGGATCACCTGAACCGTCCGCCTTCGGTACGTATATAACAGATGCAAAACTGTCTTCTGAATCGACACTAGTGTCGCTTTGTAGGCTGCTATCTTTAGACGAGTCCGATCCATCTTCCCTAGAATGTCGCCTTTCTGGATAACTTTTATCACTACCAACATTATTGTCACTTGGAGTAGGAACTTCCGGTACTGGTCCGTGATTTTTCCAACCTTGAAGCATTCTCACGAACACAGTGACCTTATCTATATTCGTTGTAGACGTTTTGAATTTACTAGTGAGGCCGTTTTTCAGCGACTGAAACTTTTTCGCAGTCGTCGCTGATGTGGAGAATATTGAGTCGCGTATCGAGTCCAAGGCACCCGGCTGGCGAAACAGATACTCTTCGTTTAATGACGCTTGTTTTTGTATATTTTTTCTTAACCGCTCCTTCTCTCGTAACCTCTCAACAGACATCAATTCCTCGTTTAGAGACGTCTGTTTGAAAACACCCGGTTTCTTTGTTTGTAACCTGTGCGTGTGAATTTTAAAATTCGGCATTTCTTCTACTAAACTCTTCATGTCGGTAGGTTTATCGAGATCCTCGTCTGCGTCGTCTTCGTTGATTGATTTTTTCTGTTTCACAAGTTTCGGTTTCTTACGGGGTTCACTGTTTTCGAGTGGGGGCATTTCGCGTGCAGGCATCTCACGATCATCGCCACCTAGACTCGGTAAACTGGATCTAGATCTGACAAGAGCACGTCTTTCTATATCCGCTATGTCAGTTAAACTTCGCGATTTAGTCGTGGACGCGTCCGATGGTTGTGAAATAAGTCTAGGAGGTAATGATTCGTCTAAACGTCTCAGTTCGATTGGAAGGTCTCCTGCCGGTGGTTCTAATCGTGTGCAAGGTCTGGGCGGTACTCGCGCTGTTATACCCCATGATGGTAGGAACGAACGACGTCCGGCCAGCCTTTGAAGCGCTCGCCTCACAAATGAGTAGCAGGTTTCATTCGGTGATGAGAGAGACGACGATCCCGGAGAGCCTTCTCGGCTTTTCCATGGTTCATTGTGCCTGTAACAATAGTAATTAAAATGTGTTATTGTAAACTACAATAAAATAAAAATATCTTAAAAATAAAAATTAAAAATTCTTTATAGTTAAATTTATCTGATTTATTTAATCGGATTATATCAACCTTTATACATAGATCACCTATTATGTTTTTTATTTCTGCATACAATCCTCTCTCTTCTGTATTAAGAGATATTAGGTTAATTTAAATTTAGTTTACTTAAAAAAGAAGAAATGTTGGACTGTATGTAATCAAATCAGTTTTACACAGTTTTAGATTTTATTAACTTCTAGGAAGGTATCTAAAACAATGACGCTGTATTTGTTACCTTCTACCCACGCAAACGCAATAAGTGCTCTCTTATCTTTATTTACTGTAGTATCTATGTTTTTAAAAATATGTATATTATTAGATATACTACCAATACCTAATCAGGTTTTCCTAGATTAAAAATATTCTGACTTTGTTACCCCACGATTTTGTGTATTTTTACGAAACTTTAAACGCACAAAATGAGGTTTATACATTAATACTTTAAAAAGATTTCAGTGAAATACCTAAATATATTTTGCGTTCCAGTTAAGATATTACTTATATGCATATTTGTACACGTGAATTATTATCACTTATTAGAATGAAGTTGTATGAGTTCAAATGAAATTATGATGTACTAGCCCGCGACTTCGTTGAAAGGTACCCATGTCCTTTCTGGTGTCCCAGACAACGTGTATGCAAAATTTCACGGTGATCGGTTCAGTAGTTTTTGCGTGAAAGAGCTACAAACATCCATACATCCATACAAACTTTTGCATTTTTAATATTAAGTACGGATTGGTACTGATGTTTCTGAATGTTGCATACTAAAATACATGAAAAAGAAATCAATAGTTTGAGATAAAAAGAGACTTACTGGTCATTGTCGACTGAGAGGAATCGGCGCGGTGCTGGTGTTGGTGGGCAGAGCGTCGCTGGCCTATGCCAAGGGATCAGCACATCCTGTAGTACAAAATACTAATTCGTCAGGAACTTCTAATTAAAAGTTAAGCATATTTTTCTTATATAACAAGGAATAAAATTTTCCTAAAAATTTACCTGTGAATGAAAATTTCTTCCCTCATGCTCCATCGCCCAAACTGTGAGGAGGAGTCGCCCTCCGATCCTGGTGACTCTGGCCAGTTCTCGTAATGCCATAGCGCGCCTTTCCACCGTCGCGAAGTGGTGGACCACCGCGATGGACAGCACGGCGTCGAACGCCTCATCGCGGAAAGGAAGGCACAGGTTGTCGCACACTACTACCTGAAAATTTGTTTAAAAGCAAATGTTCTTTTAGATCTTTTAAGAGAATAAAGAGGCGTGCGCCAAAAGACCTTATAGAGTCGTAATATTACTTCATAATATTTGGGCAAATCATTGGATTTTGCTCCAAAAACGTTCACGTATTTCTAATACTTAACATCCAGTTGAATGTCCTTATATATGGACAGTTTGCGGGAATAAAGGAGCTAAACAAAAAAAATGGAAACGTTATTATTAATAGTAGATATTTATATAGTATAAATATATACTATTATTAATATATAGTAGGAATCCACGAGGAAGGCCATCAGAGAGGAAATGCGGCGTGTTGTTAAGCTTGCCACCACAACACCTGAAATGATGACCACGACCACTTGGTCAAGAGTGAGACCGAAGAAGAAGAAGATTTATATAGTGTCGGCCGCTGGAGGAGCAGAGTATTCTGGTAGGACGTCTTCCCACAAGTGATGCTAGCGGTTCGGTTGTAACACTTGTATTTCGGTGAGTGAATACCTTTACTGCCTATCTGGCGACCTTAACACGAAGAAAACCTAGTAACCACCAAGTAGAAAAAAAACAAAACAAAGGAATATCTGAGCTGATATGAAAATGTCTGTACAGTGTAGGTACACCATTAAAGTAAACGAATTACGAATGAAAAGTTCTTTTATTATTTATGTTAAGGTCGACAGACAGGCTGACTGTTTACTTAACACAAGCATAAGCAACGCCATAGGTGCTGCAAGTGCGGATATACGGAAGGTATGGGGCAATAGGCTCTAGCATCCTTTACATGCACATATAGGCTTTTGTTTCACGGTGATATTCTGTAAAAATAAGTGGAAACAGTAAAATAATTCCGAAAAGTAAACACTGACCTCGTTGTTGTGGTGGTGTGCGTGAGTCGCAAGCCGGGTGCACCGATCGCCGCCTACCGCGAAAACGGACGGATTCACGTTCAGGTATTTTCCGTTACCACACCCTGGAATAGTGGCATGTGTACGATGAATACTCGTAGCGAGAACAATCAAAAAGCATCGAGGGTACGTCACGCGTCGTCACGTGACGACCGCGATGATTTTTATTAGCGTGTAAAACAATTTTTATAATCGTCGTACTCTAGGAGCAGTATGTACATATAATAGGGAAATAAAGCCAAAAAAATACAGTTTGATTGCCATTTTTTTAAATGTAGAAGTTTTGGTGATACGAAAATAAAATATTGTACTAAATGTCTAAACTTTTAAGGTTTTTGGTCTAGCCATAAACGAGGTGTAGGCTTAAGAAAGTACCCATATTTGACGGCACTAAGTCTTTCAGAAGAGGCAGAGATAATCGTGACCTAACCTCCCAAACACATACGACTGTTGGTCTAAATCTGTACCTACTTTTATTATTTAAAGAACAATTATTTAGATGAGATTAGTATCTGAGCAAGAGTTCAGAAGCCGCAGGCGGTCCGCCCACGCCTTGACATTTGCCATATAAACAAATGGAAGGTATGGTTTAATGAATAACTAATTATCTGTTTACGTTACATCCAGTGATCAGTGTGGGCAGTACACGACTGAAGCCGCCCCCATAATATTTTTCAAGTTATTGTTTTCATAAGTAAAATATTTTTGTTAAATACAGTTTATTATTCATATCCTCCCACACGTGAGATTTAGCTAGTAACATTTTAAATATAAAGGTTTAGTATAAGGTTTATTTTTAATATAAGTATACTAGCTGGTGCCCGCGACTTCGTCCGCGTTGAAAAAGCAATATATCGCCCGACATCGTTATTGCTATTACACTTAGCCAGGAGTTAGTTTCCTTTTTTTATATTTTTATATATAACTTGCAGAAAAAAATTGCACCCGTGCGAAGCCAAGAGCGGTTCGCTAGTAGTTGGAAATAATTAAGAAAACCTACCGACATCGCAAACGAGACTGCCGGGTTCGAGATCAGAAAGGAACGCCCGCACGCCTGGGGCCGGCGCCCGCGGAGTCTCGTCCGCTTCCTCTCCCGCTTGCTCGTATACATCGTGCACATAGGCGCGCTCGAGCGCCGCACCCCTTGCTGCGGACTCACCCGCGCCCACCTCCGCCTCTGCTAACGCTGTCGCGCCCGCGCCTCCATCCGCCATCACCGCACCGCCATTGCGCTGCCCTGAAACAATAACACATGTGGCTTGATTCATATTCCTTTTCCTAGAATTTAATAAATCTTTTCAATCAGTTATCTTGTTTAATGAACAGATTGTTCAATTATTTCGATGGTTCAGTTGCTTCTGGAACACTAAGGCCGGCCATACACGGGCAGCTTGAAGCAGTCAGGACCGACCGCTTCAAGCTGCGTATACTACTGCGATAAGTAATAGTTATTGAAATAAAATTGTACAGATTGCAGGGGGGCTTGCTGCTGCTGATTACTTTTACTATTTTTTTAACTATACCAGATGGTGATGGTAAGTAGCTACCGTCGCCTATTGCACATGCAACACCACCAGTTACGAAGTGCGATGTGGCAATGGCGATAGGACATGCTTTTATTTCAGAAAAGTCCCATTTGGAACATTTTGGGAATTGCAAAATAATTATTTTTTAAGGACCATGCGGCATGGTTATTGCCGCCAGACGGCTCAAATGTTTCCAATTTCAACCAATAAATCTCGGCTTTCTATTAATTGTGATTTAAAAAAAAATTAAAAAATCTACTCCCTCAAAATGACATTCGCTTGCGTAGCTAATTGCACTCGTCTCCTGACATATAATGGAGTTATACAGTAATCGAATGGTACAGTTTGAGGGAGGCATCTCGTCCCCATGGCAACGCATCTAGGACGAGACCTACTTGTAACTGCCAGCGTACTCCGAGAATATATCAATATTTTATAATAGGAACAGTGATTCTTAATTGAGAATCCTAAGGGATTACGCTCACTCTAGTAGGTACTGTTCTCGGTGGGATTACGATAAAAAATTAACTTTATTTTTATTTGTTTTTAAAGTTTCCACTAAACAATAAATAATGCACACTATTTAAATAAATTATACATATAACCCTAATCTTTTCAAGGTTCGAGTGAATAGGCATCTTCTGGGTGAGCTCGCTCCATCTTAGGCCTCATCCTTGCCACATGGCTGGTTATTGGCCAAGAGCAAACCCATCTCTTATATAAAAAAAATACTATCGTTTAATATTAATATTTAAAACATATTTAATACTAACTTTTGCTATTTGCAAATCTCACAGGATCGTATATTTATAGGCAATTTGTGCTTGCTTTATTAACTAACCGACTTAAAAAAAAGCGAAGGCTGGAGCGGGTCGCTAGTATAAAAATAAAATACGAGAGAAAGAAAATAAATATCTTTAAAGTGCGGAGAATGTTTTCTGTAAAACAAAACACTGTTCCAATATGTATTGGAATTTTTCAATACCTTTTGCTGAAATAGTTTCCAATGCAGGTCTGTGTTTTAGCAAAAATCGTAGCGGAATTGAATTTAAGAGGAGGTGTAGTCGTTTTAGGCGACATTAGTCATTAATCTTTGAACAAATGTGTTGCTTTAGCTTTTCCCTACAAATTATTGTTTTATGCAAAATATTTTATACTAGCTGGTGCCCACGACTTCGTCCGCGTTGAAAAAGCAATACATCGCCTTACATCGTTATTGCTACTATACTTAGCCAGGTGTTAGTTTCCTTAATTTTAGATAATACCTTCGGGAGAAGTACTTTTTTCTGGATTTAAGGTACCCTATGTTCTTTCTGGTGTCCCAGACAACGTGTTAGCAATATTTCATGGTGATCGGTTCAGTAGTTTTTGTATGAAAGAGTTACAAACATCCATACATACATCCATACAAACTTTCGCATTTATAATATTAGTACAGAAGTAAGTGGTTTATGTATTAAGTGTATGAATAAATGATTGCGTATAGCCCTATAGGTTCTTTTGAATTTTTTTTAGGAGGGGAAATGACATTACTATCCCAGGACATGAGGGAAGTGTGGGACTCGCCCGGTGATAAAGTCATTCTACCATCAGCGGTGATGTGTGGGTCCGAGATCACAGCGAAGGCTTATCCTCGGATCCCCACTCACCGCTACAGTTCTAAGTACTATTAGTTCTACGATAGAACTGTTTGGACAAAAATCCAACTACAAGTTCTTCGGACTCATGTCGTAGCGAGTGTTCGCGAATTTTTTGAACCTTCTGCAAGTTAAAGCGTACCCTTAGAAGTCTACTTAAAATACTCTGTAATACTATGACTATCTTTTTCATACCAAGTATTACAACGATAGAGTTCCCGATTATGATTCCTAAAAAGTCTTAGGTACAGCTGATTTTGTTATGTTAAGGTTGGCAGTCAGGCTGACGTTCCACTTGATGGTAGGTGGCTACCGTCGGCTTTTCAAAGTGCGCTGCTACCATAGTAGGATTAAGAATGAGGGATTGAAAGGGATAGGGAAATGAGCTGTTTGCAGACATTTACATAAAATAAGTGATCTAATAACTTATTTCTTAAAACTCAATTTTCACAAGCTTACTGGATTTTGTTCTGAAGAAAATATATTTTCCATGTGTACCTACAGTGTAAATACGCGTTCGTACCTAAAAAGGTACGGAGTACTAAAAAATATATAGGATATCAATTTTATCAGGCGACTTTAATGTCAAGATAAACGATTGGGGGTGTGCGATAGGGGATTGTCCCGTGATTGCGCGCGAATCTTTCCCGGGATACGGGGACGGCCCCTGCTAACGGGTCAGCGGGTCATGCCAGAGCACTCCGCGTCTTACCTACAAACGCTGGTTTTATACATTGAAATTCGCCTTTATAGAAATGTTCTGATGTTATCGCGTTTTCGTTATGCAGTCTTACATAACCGAAATGCCGAATCAGTGATAAAATAACTTGTCTAACACCGTTATTAGTATATTTTCTCTTTATAATATAATAATATTAGTAGATATCTACTTTATATAATAATTATTTACATCTATACTAATATTATAAAGAGAAAAGATTTGTATTTTTGTTTGTAATGAATAAACTCAAAAACCACTAAACCGATTTTAAAAATTCTTTCCCCTAAGTACATACATATACACTATATAAAGCTACATTATCAGCGAGTATTAAGCTATATATTTTTAATTTACGTGCTATTGAACGCAAATTCGTTAGCGTAGTTTTGTTAACTATTTCTACGATTTTTGTATTTTAATAATTTCTTTGATCTCTTAACTAGGATATTACCGGTACTAGATATAGTTTCAATAAGTTTTTTTAAGAAAATAGTTATTTTATGTATAGGCATGGCTCGTTTACGATTTTATTACGATAGGTACATCTTCATATTCGTTCTAAAGCCCTTTACGTAGTTGGCCACATCGCAATTATTTCACCGTGCTATTAGAAGTTTACACAAATGTAGGCCACATAATGATGCCAGTTGAAAACGATCAATCGATACAACTATATCTACCCCGGTTACATGTTCCGATAACGAATACTCGTAACGCACCTGTTCGCAAAACGATTACATTTTGTTTACATTATTTCATTTCTTTATTTTTTATGTTAAGGTCGACAGACAGGCAGACGGACTAAGTGGCAACCGTCGTCTATGAATTGCAGTAGGTACCTGCGTTGCTTGTGTTATAGAGTCTATAACACAAGCAACGCCATAGGTAACGTTGGCGTTATTCTAGCCAGCAATGACTAGGCTGCCCTGTTCACCCCGCTCACAGGCCAAGGAGGCACCGGGGAGTTTTAGAGGGTATTCCCAGTGCCGCTATGATCAGGTGCTGGGCGACCCCCACATATCCCTTCCGCCTAGCCAGCGGTAGGGAATCTGTAAGCGGATTACTCTGAGTCAAAAAAAAAAAGTACCTACTGCAAGTAAGTGCAATTACCGTACGCCAGTTAGGATAACCATTCACCGAAACATCAACAGTAGGTATTATACTAACAAATATTATTTGTAGGTTTTGTTTAGGTATATTTTAACAATGAAAAAAAAATTGCTGTTATTGACGAAAAACACTAAATCGGTTTTTAAGAAAATTTGATTTCTGTTGTAATCCTAAAATTTCAATGCAACCTTACTTTTAACACTTAAATTTAATAACTTTGTGTAAATACATCTAAATACATCATGTAATGTCTTGATACATCATGATGTAAATGTATTCGTATCCACGTGTGAGGTCGGTTTATGACGAATTGAGGGCAAACGTGTATTTTAATTTTCATTTGATTTAAATTTTTTTACATCTCATTATAGCGTTATTTATTTATTGATTTCCATATAGTTTCCATACTCACCCAATACTCACCTATCTTTGCAGGTTAGTAACTGAACGAACATTATCAAAACTTCAAAAGTTGCCTATTAGTACAAGCAATGTCTTAGAACATGCGCTGGAGAGGATTAAGGCTGGTATTCGTGTCACGCTGACCGTTAGCGCTGACGAGCGTCCGCGCCGAGGCCTCGGTGCTGCTGATCAGCGTGACACGAAAACCAGCCTATGGGATAAGGGATAAAACTACTTGACCAATTTAAAAAGATCTTTCAGCTCATTATAGCTTCTTAAACTTTATAAATCAGCGACAGAATCATCTGAATGTCTGGTGAAACTGGAAAAATACTCGTAAGATTCGTAACTTATTGACTGCCATCGGGACGGCTAAAGAACCGTTTATAGAAATTGGCAACGGGTTGCAATTTAACATTTTATATTTTTACTTTTCAGAGTAAAATATAGCTTTCAAATATCAAAGGCAAAGAAAGTTACTTTATTTCGACAAAAAACACAATTCAACATGCGATACACTGGTTCCCAACACGAAAGTCAATTTATATTTAAGAAAATAGGAAAAGAAAAATAATATTCTAAGCTGGTGACAACCATTTTACAATGCATCATTGTATAAAAAATAAATGCCTACATTTCTTCCAAACTCTTTGTAGTAATGTAATATTACATTAAAAATGGATTAAGTCAAAGACAATATCGATTTTGGCAGCCTTTCGAATTGACGAGCAATCCATTCGAACGCGAGATCGAATTATTGCGATTCGATTCTGATTGTTGGGGGTTTATCGAATCACTAGCTGGTGCTCGCGACTTCGTCCGCGTGGAATAGTTATTTTGAGAATCATTTGGGTATCTCGAACGGTTTTCGCAGCGCACGCAACGGAAGCCCTCAAAGATGAATAATTTTCCCCGTTTTTTCCACATTTTCGACTGTTTCTTCGCTCCTATTAGTCGCAACGTGATGTTATATAGCTAAAGCCTTCCTCGATAAATGATCTATCCAACACAAAAAGAATTTTTCAATTCGAACCAGTAGTTCCTGAGATTAGCGCGTTCAAACAAACAAACAAACAAACAAACTCTTCAGCTTTATAATATTAGTCTAGATGACAAATTATGTCAAACAGTAATCAATACCTATTTCAAATCTAAGCCTAAGCGATTTTTGAAATGAATGGAATTTGTAATCGAAACTGATAAAGCACTTTTCTTGTCTGCTTTATGTACTTTCCTGAAGATTCAAAAAATACACACGTACCTAAGTAATTGTTCAAGTTTTCACTTCTATCGGCACTCCCCGAGTGCTACTGTTTTTTTTTATCTATCTGGTTCGATTCCCGGGTGAGGCAAGCGAAATTTAAAAAATCTTTGAATGCAGTTTGGTTTCTTTTTAAACATAAAATAATTTGTCTTAAGAATTTATAATGGTTTCCTTCAGGACTTATTGATTTTTTCCACCTTGTATAAAAAGTACCTACCTCTGACGTTCTGTTCATTGTGTTCACACATCCATTATGCAGTAATGTATGTGTGAAGAGTGTGTGCATGGTAATACATAAAATGGCATCCTTTAAAACCATTTTTTATTATCTTGTAAAGAGTGCTATGGGTGTACAGCATGAAAGTATGAAAGTAGACACCGGCCGGGGATTTAAAAATGAATAAATATAATATTGAAAGGCATTTGTGGTTGCCAGGTCGTTGGCCGGGTGACCTACTTGTGCTGGGATATAGGATCTAACGCAAAGTCGAAATTCGAAATTGCGTATCGAATAATGTCAATTTTTATAAACAACTAGCGGCACACTCCCGGCTTCACCCAGGTTTTATATATACATAGCCGGTTTTTATATTATATATAAAAGATCTTACCTATTTATCACTCTTTCATATATGAAAATCGAATTAAAATAAATATAACCATAATTTTGTCTTCGGACAAATATTATAAAGGGAAAATAAATTGTATTTTTGTATGACTGTTTGTAATGAATAAACTCAAAAACTACTAGACCGATTTTGAAGATTCTTTCACCTATAGAAAGCTACATTATCAGCGAGTAATGTAGGATATATTTTATAAAATTACGCAAGCGAAGTAGCTTGCAACAGCTAGTTATATTATAAAACAAAGTAACTGTCCACCTACTCGTATATTATCTATTTCTCCGCTAATTTCTTCTAAACCTCACAACGGATTTCGATATTGTTTTCATTAATGTAAGTATAAAGCGATAAACTAGGAAGTTCTACAATTAGTATATCTAATTTGTAGAAAACTAATTGCACCATGTACGAAGCCGGTCGATGGTAAATATTAATTTAAAAATTGCTTCTTTTAAAAGAATGAAAAGGTAACTATCGCTTTGAATTGATAAATTGAATATTTTCTGTAGATGTTATTGGAAAACAAATTAGCAATTTATACAAACGTCACCAGGACTAAAGGGAATGAAAATTCGAAATTGCAAATCGCGGTTTAGCCTTGCGTCGTCAGACTACAATACACGATACAAAGGCTGCCTGCCCTATCTTTTGTATTAAAAAACTATAAAGCCTTTTTATTATGAAATTGAAATTGCTTTTGAAGTACTGTAGTTGTTTTCGTATACGACTTATAACACTGAACTGTAAAATTAATAACTTTTTGTCATTAATTTTACAGTTCTCTTGATGGCTAGTGGCTACCGTCGTTTATAATCACAAGCAACACTAGAATACACTAGAATAACACTAGACGTACTTATACACACATAAGTACGTCAAACTTATAAGCCACTAGACGCGGCCACTAGACGCGGCCACTAGTGAGCCACTAATTATTATTTTACACTATATGGACGTGTGTTGGTGGGGACGCCGGGAAGAAGCCGGCTACTGTGCTGGGCCGAGTGTGCGTGCGATGCGAGCGACAAAACGCGGCCACAAGTAGCGAACTCGAGCGACTCCCGCAGCTTTTGTGTCTCGATCGCGGTCATTCGAACGCTACGTTTGCGCCGATACCAGGGGCCTTAGTCAAAGTAACAATTTAAAACGATAACGAAATTTGAAAACAATAAAATGCATGGTATTGACATATGCCGTCGCTAAATCACGTGACACATCCCATACATTTTATTCTTTCGATAGTCCGTAGCGTAGAGATTAATCCGTAGCGATTGCCGATACCACACCGACACTATACAAAATGTTATGAAAAATCTCGTCCGCAGCTTGTGGTCGCGTTTAGTGGCCGCGACTCAATGTGCGGGCGGCCTTACTCCGCGTTTTTTTCGTCTGGGGTTAAAAAAATACATAATTTATTAGACTACACTAGCTCGAATAAAACTGCGCGGCGTAAGAAAAACTCAATATCGGCCTATTGTTTATAGTTTTGAAAACAAAAATGCCTGTAAAAAACGTTTTGCAAATTAGAAGAGCGTGTAAAAAGAAAAGTTGGAGACGATTCTCCGTCGTGTAATGCCTGCAGCATTTTGCAGATTCAAAGTTGAACGAACTTGTGCAAGTTAGCGGGCAGTGAGTTGGCCGTACGCGCAATGCGACGACCTCATTGGCGGGCGGCCGGTGGTTGAATAGTGTAGTCAAATTTCTTTCACATATTTCACCATTTTGACAAGCTCTAAATAATAGTCCGTACTAAATTATAAAAGCGAAAGTTTGTGCGGATGGATGGATGTTTGTAACTCTTTCGCGCAAAAACTATTGAACCGATCACAATGAAATTTTGCATACACGTTGTCTGGGACACTAGAAAGGACATAGGGTACCTTTCATCCAGAACGCGGACGAAGTCGCAGGCACCAGCTAGTATTAAATATATTTTCTTTTGTCTTCTGTTTAAAATACAAACAATTGTTAATAACGAATTTTAACAACTAAACTTTAAATTGGAAGTTATTTCACGAATTGGAAGTTATTACACGAATTTCCGTGTTATTAAGCCGATGCGTTCCAAAAATATTTAACTACACACAACCAATGCAAATCTCGAAGTTATTATTATAAGCACGACCGTGCTTTTCGTTTTGTAATTTAATGTAAATTATTGCACTACGATTTTGGATGCCGCCCAGAAATTTGAATAAGTCTAAGTTTATGCAAGCGATGCCATGTCATATTTAGGTCAATCTTGTTCCTTGTTTCATTACATTGTTGTTTATTTTGTATACACTTTTCGCAGTTTACTGATTACCTACTGCAGTATTGATGTTATTGCTGAACTGACAGCAGCAGCAGTTTTACTCTACGACGCAATAGCGAATTCGCTGCTTAAGTATACTCGACGAATTTCTTTCTATGGTAAATACAACTTAGCTGGCTTTACAAGTTGGTAAATATTTTCGGAAAAGTTTACTTAAGTAATTTTATTATGCTCAAACTTAGCATAATGAGGACGTGTGGACGGTTTAGTAGTTTTTGTGAGAAAAACTACTGAATCGATTTTGTTCCATTTTTCCCTAATTATTTACTAGCTGTTGCACGCGACTTCGTCCGCGTAACTTTATAAAGTATAGCCTAGTTACTCGTTAATAATATACCTTGCCAACAGTAAAAGAATTTTTCAAATCGGTCCTGTGGTTTCGGAGCCTGTTCAATTCAAACAAACAAACAAATCTTTCCTCTTTATAATATTAGTAATATATAGACAATCGGATCTCTTGATACTTGAACAAATAAACAACTTACTAAAAATTTCATATGTTCATGATCATGTTAATACAGAAGTAGCGGTTGACGAATACGAGTCGAATTATAACGAATTACAAGTCAGACCCGTCTAAACCATACCACTAACTTGTCTAACCCTAGAAATGTCTGTACAAAGGAGGCAGAATGTAATACATTACTTGCCGCCGTATTCTAAACTACGGCCACCTACGGCGGAGTTGCGGAAGAGTGTTCGTCCGACCTCCCACCTCCGTGGCGTCCTCCTTGCGTCCGCTATGAGGCGGACGCGGAGGACGCCAAGAGGTTTAGTCGGTAGGTCTTCCCCAATACCATATCAGGGCAGGAGTCCGACATAACTCCCCGGTCTGTCCCCAGGCCGGTGGGTATCCATGATGGAATTCTCTTATAAAAAAAAGGTATTCTAAACTACACTCTGGTGCAATGAAATCGCACATGTAAAGATTTTTTGAAAAATATTGTTTATTTTTTTTATTTGAAAAGACATATATTTTTTTTTTAAGTGGGATGAAAGGCTATTTCAATACCTATTCAATGATACCATATAAGCGGTAATAAGTTTACCTTACTGCCGAAAAGAGAAGCAAAAACAACAAATACATTTTTATCAGCGGATTTATGCTTAACTAAAAAGTTCGAAAATTGGGGATTATTAAAAAAAATCACAAAATGTAGTGAAAAAACATTTATTAATAAGAAGTGTTACCCCCTCTTGCCCGAATAACCGCTTGACACCGGTTTTCCATAGACTCTATTAAGTGT
This sequence comes from Synanthedon tipuliformis, assembly GCA_947623395.1. Taxonomy (NCBI): domain Eukaryota; kingdom Metazoa; phylum Arthropoda; class Insecta; order Lepidoptera; family Sesiidae; genus Synanthedon; species Synanthedon tipuliformis. Next base: position 3,425,862 of record OX392428.1, on the reverse strand, counting down.
TTGACAAAGTCTTGTGGTATGGCTTCCCATTCCTCCTTTAGCGCATTTTGTAGCTCCAGAAGATTGGCTGGAGCAATATTTCTGCCTCTTATTTTTCTTTTTAACTCGTCCCATAAGTGCTCGATCGGATTAAGGTCCGGGCTTCGAGCTGGCCACTCCATCACGGGGATATTTACCTCTTGCAAGTATTGTTGTACTATAGCAGCTGTATGGGGTCTTGCATTGTCATGCATAAAGAGAAAGTTCTCTCCAACAAAACCGCTAAATGGTACGACATGTTCCTGGAGAACTTCCTCAATGTACCGCTGAGATGTCTATCCTCTTGTTTGTCGCCTGATATTGGCCCCCGTGATGAAGACAAGCTCAGTTTTCGCTTCGAGTGAAATGCCTCCCCAGAACATACACGAACCACCGCCGTATGCCACACGTTCTGTGATGCAACACTGGGAGAATCTCTCTGTAGGCCTTCTATAGACCCTTCCTCGACCATCATTGCCGTGAAGACACATCCTGGACTCATCTGAGAACAGGACTGCTCTCCATTGGTCGAGTGTCCAGTGCACATGTTCTTGTGCAAATTGAAGACGGTCGCGGCGGTGAGCTGGTGTTAGATTAGGAGCATTTACTGACCTACGCGCAGTCAGGCCACCTTCGGCAAGTCTTCTTCTAACTGTCCACCGGCTGACTTCCACTTCACTTACCTCTTGAAGGTGTTGTGCAAGATCAACGGCAGTCAGTCGTCGATTTCGCAATGACGTCGTTACGAGAAATCGGTTGTCCCGTTGAGTTGTAGCTCTGGCGCGACCAGATCCTCGTCGCCGTTCATAGCCACCAGTCTCCCGATAGCGCTGGTATACACGACGAACTGAATATCGGCTGATATTCAACTGTCTAGCTACTGCACTCTGGTTCTGGCCTGCTTCAATTAGAGCAACGACTTGAGCGGCTTTTTCCGGAGTAGTATCCATTTTCTTCAGAATGTTGCAACTGTAGTCACTAGGCGTCCTTTCACGTAGAGCGTTGAAATGCAAATGATGACGTTTTACTCAAAACAGGCCTTTTTATACCTGCAATTGCTATCGCAAACTGCAGTGCGCTAAGTAAGCAATTTTGGGGTTTGTTGTTTTTGCTTTCCTTTTCGGCAGTAAGGTAAACTTATCACCGCTTATATGGTATCATTGAATAGGTATTGAAATAACCTTTCATCCTATTGTAAAAAATATGTGACTTTTTAAATAAAAAAAAAATAACACCATATTTTTCAAAAAAATGTTCACATGTGCGATTTCATTGCACCAGAGTGTATGTTTAGACTTTATAAATGAATTGTAATCTTATGTTCATAACAATAGGTACTTTTTTCAAATGATAGGTATATTATCTATCATGTGTATGATGAACCTGGTAGGTACCCACCAGGATCATCCTCCTTTAATATACTTTCACAGAGATCAAATCAGTTTACGGTAATTACCTACGTATAGGTAGGTATATAGGTATTGAATTGAAATTAAAATTAATTATCACAAATGGATTTAGGTCATAGCGGAGTATCTAAATTCGCATTTCGCTGAATAAAATATCATTGAATGTGAAACGGGTCACAGGGGACGGCTTGTGAAAATCATGTGAAAATAGAACGGACATTTTCCTCTTTATGTCTGGATATACTTCTCTTTATGCTCGCATTATTAGGCAATCATTTTGGAAACGTTGAAATAACAACACTGCTATGTAAACTAATATATTTGCTCACTAACAAGTGCAGTTTTGAATATTGGTTGGTTATAAGACGATTAAGATTTGGGTGACTGCCTCAAGAAACTGTGCGCGCTCCTTATTTTCCCGTCCTGCTGTTCCGTGTTAACGAGTTTTTGGAAATTCTAAGCAATAATTATCTATAATATCGTGAAAAAATTCATTTCAGGAGTTTAGATGTTGGAAGAGATTTCTTGCAAAAAAGAATATGGCTCCAAAGAAAAATGAACTATGATACAAAAATTTACCTTTTTTTCTTATAAATATACGAAGTATCTTTCGTTGTTATGACCTATTCTCAGACCTAACGTATATACACAAAAAATATCATAAAAATTGGTCAAGCCGTTTCGGAGGAGTTTGGTTACAAACACTGTGACACGAGAATTTTATACATATAATACTAGCTGACCCGGCAAACGTTGTTTTGCGAAAAAATAAAAAAATATTTTTTTTTAGGGGTATGAATGGATATGAAAAATAAAGTAAATAGATACAATGACAGTTAAATACAGTCCTAACACACTCCGTCGCAACCACGACGTACAATTTTTTTTAGTTATATTTTAGGTGCTTTTGACCTTAATCAAACAAAATGAAATTTTAATATAATTTATTTTATAGATGTTGTCTCAGACCTACCCGATAAGCACACAAAATTTCATCAAAATCGGTCCAGCCGTTTCGGAGGAGTTTGGCAACCAATGACAATAAAGGCAACAAACACTGCAACAAACATGAGAATTTTATATATTAGAAGAAGATAGAGATAGATCTACAAAACGCCTTGCAATACTCGTATAATGTCTCAGTTGTAGACAAAGGATAATAATGTAAGTAGATAATTTCAGTAATTGATTTGTTTTCTAACAAAAATCGGTATGTGGATTAGTGTAAAGACTCGTCAGAGCTGTATCAGATTGTATTGTCAAAGTTCCAACACGGATCGGAAGTGGGACGTGTTTGGCAAGTGGGCCACGGAGACTTATGTAGCCGGCTTATGTTTAACTTATAAACACATAATATATTTATTTATTTTAATATTTGTTAACATATTTTTGTTATTAAAACTTAAAAACTTGACCCTTGACCGTAAAGGGTTCAAAGTATTGCTTAACTGTAATATCACTACATTGTATAAAACAAAGTCACTTCCCGCTGTCTGTCTGTCTGTCCCTATGTATGCTTAGATCTTTAAAACTACGCAACCGATTTTAATGTGGTTTTCACTAATGGATAGAGTTGTTCTTGAGGAAGGTTTTAGTATATAATTTACAAAGTTATGCGGGCGAAGTCGCGGGCAGCAGCTAGTACATATAATATATTACATTTAAGCATTTCTACCTATTAAGTTAAGTTTAAGGCAGAGTAAATTTTTCTGGAACAAAAATAATCAGTCATTTTCTATTTTCAACTGAGACAATAAGGTTTATTCATTCACAAAACCATGTAACACGTCGAGTCGAGGGTCAAGGATAAGTCAAGAGTATAAATAAAGACTTCTGTAAGTCTGTAAGTATGTGTCAATATCTACTGCCTCCGTCACATGAAAGGGCGTATTAGTCAGTTTACAGCTAGATATGACCCCGTTTCATTTTATTTATTGTAAATTTTTTTACAGTTGCTTTTTTACAGGCGTTATATCTTTTATTTTACAAGGCGCACGAAGTTGCGGTCACCAGCCAATATTCATATAAAATAAAAACGCTACGAAGTGACTACCTCACCATCAGAGGCGAAGGCGATATTTGTATGCTATGCCTTAAGTTAAGGCACTTAAGCGTTCAAAACACTATGTATAATTCGACAGAATCATTAAAATGTTCTCACGATGCATTCTCAGATTTTTTTTTTAATTTAAGCCCTCAATTCGCCAAAAACAAGGCATCGTTCGGGCCTCATCTGGCTCTGCCGACGTGCGCCGTTGGCCGCCCGCCCAACCGACAGCGTCGACCCAATTGCTGAGAGTTATGGCAAACCACTTAGCCATACTCGCGCGACGCCATTTATTATTTAAACTCATTATTGCGCATACTCAACAACCACAAGAAACTAGCGAATCAAGGCCGAACACTAATTCAAAAATGGAACTCTATTTCATTTTTCAATCTAAAATGAAATTTAAAATCAAAAAAGGAATTGTTTGTGATTACTATGGCCGCAGTTTCTTTGTTTTTTTTTTGGTAGTTTACTGTTACGAAATTATGGTTAATGAAATACGTGCCATTCCATAACACACACATATTTTTTTATATCTATGTCTATCTATGCCTATAACACACAAATAATACAATATAAATTAATACACAAACACATTTTAGCGTTCACTATAATGTTGAGCGCTAAAATTAAAATTGTGAATTGTGCTAAGATGTTACTGAATTAAATCTATACTAAGATTATAAAGCTGAAGAGTTTGTTTGTTTGTTTGAACGCGCTAATCTCAGGAACTACTGGTTCGAATTGAAAAATTTATCGAGGATTGGATAGATCATTTATCGAGGAAGGCTTTAGGCTATATTTTATAAAGTTACGCGGGCGAAGTCGCGTGCAGCAGCTAGTAAATAAATAAACAGTCCAGGCTGACGAAGTAATGGGACATCGGTTAATAATAAAATATAGAATGATTAAATAAAATAAATTTAGCCAACCGCCCAATGTAGTATAGGAGGAGACAAATGGAGTAATTAGCTGCCGCTTGCTTTCATTGAAGGCCAACGATCATCACGCGGTGACGTCACGACACCCCCCCCCCTCCCCCTCCCCAAACCCTAGGACATGTCCGAAACGCAGAAAGGTCGGACACGGAACGGTACACAGATAATATAATAAACCAGTGGTCACTGTTTATTAAGGATTATGTGTTGAGTCGATCGCCGAATTAAATTTCATGTTGCGTAAACAGACTTCAACTATCATTATCCTACTGATTGGATGGATAAAGATTTTATCCATCCATCCACACTAATATTGAAAATGTTAAAGTAACTCTGTCTGTCTGTCTGTTACCTTCTCTAAGGGCCTCTTTCACCAACTACAAGTAAAGTGCTGATTAGTTACTTTTAGAAATAATTTTATGTTTTATTAAATTATGCACTCTGTGTAGTGCATCCTTCGATGGGCGAATATTTTTTATTATTTTCTTTTTAATGTTTGGGACTTTGACCATACAAACAAAGGTATATCAGCTAAATTATTCCCGGTGACAGGTGACTTTAAATGACGGTTAGCCTACTTGACAGATGGTGAACAGAGGCGTAGTTACGTTTCCACTTTCCCTGCAGAACTTTTATTTCTAACTAGCTGGTGCTCGCGACTTCGTCCGCGTGGAATAGTTATTTTGGGAATCATTTGGGTATCTCGAACGGTTTTCGCAGCGCACGCAACGGAAACCCAAAAAGATGAATAATTTTCCCCGTTTTTTACACATTTTCGACTGTTTCTTCGCTACTATTAGTCGCAACGTGATGTTATATAGCCTAAAGCATTCCTCGATAAATAATCTATCCAACACAAAAACAATTTTTCAATTCGAACCAGTAGTTCCTGAGATTAGCGCGTTCAAACAAACAAACAAACAAACTCTTCAGCTTTATAATATTAGTATAGATTGTTAGTTTTATTGCTCATTATAACTTATGATGGCGAGAGACAATTTTGTGCAGAGGTTGGATAGGCCATTCACAAATCTGGTGAGAAGTTGGCACCCATCCCAGACTAAGGGGGGATGGGGGAACAGTTACATCATATCAGTTATGCATAGACACTGATTTACGTTGAAAAATATTCTATTAGCTTTGCTAAACCAAGTAGTGGAAATATTAGTTAAAGGTCCACAGACAGTTGGACGTTCTGCTTGATGGTATTTTGATCCGTAGACTTTTAACAGAAGCAACTTCATGGGGGTTTCAAATGCGATGCCTACCTTGATTAGGGAGGCTCTGGCAAGCCACATTCACTGACATAGTCAGTGTCGTTACTTCCACTATAATATTTTTCACATAGCGGAAATAAACTATACGGAATGTCACAAAATAATCACGACAATTAACATTAAGATATTTTAAATAAGGTATTTAAAAAAGTTCGTATTTAATTCAATAAAAAAATTAATAATTTTTTTAACATAGACGGTGTATTTTTATTGAGTTAAATATTAAAAAAAAAAAAAACAAAAAAAACAAATTGTATTATTCTACGTATATTACCGAGGTCAAAAAATAATTTTTAGATTTTATTTCTTTTCGTGTTAGCGTTTGTGCAAGCTAATCTCAGAAACGGCTTAACCTATTTTGGATGCGGTTCTCACTGATGTATTGATTGACTGGATTTAAATATAGGATACTTTTTTTCCTGGAAAAATGTTAGCTGGGGGATTTTTAAAAATCGAACGGCAGCGCGTACGCAAAGTGTACATTTTGAGACTTGCACATAATGCCACAGCATACTTATTTCCTACAGTAGGACGCCTTTGATGTTGGGCGATACCGCCGACTGTGTAGGTATTTAAAAATTACGAAAGGGTTGACACAAATTAAGTAATATAAAATGTGCCTTTCTTCATCGTGCAGAAATTGATGAAAGCTTAGTTCTTTATTTATGCGAGATAAAGATTTGCACGCACTTACAGCACATGCCGTATGCACCATTTTGATTTATATATTAAATTAAAATCTGAAAGACGCGATAGCCCTGGAATATTTATCCCAAGCTACTAAGAACGACGAAGTATGCAGCTTGGGCACGTCCCACTCGCGCCTCACCCCTCACGCACCGCACGATTGCCCTGTCTAGACGTCTCCGTCGGCCTACTGTACGAAATAAGTATGCTGTGATAATGCTATCTTTCCATCTGTAAGAGATTTTATTGCAAGAAGAAAAATATAGCTAAGTAACTGACTAACCTTTATCATACTGGTCGTGCAGCTTGCTGGTTATACTTCGACACAGTCATAGTCGCCTGCTGCTGCGTCGATCTATTCTGCGGTTCATATCGAAGCTATTGGTTAGTTCAAGTGTAACACTCGCGGCTAATTCACCAATCACGTTTTAGCGTTCCCTTTTCAATTTCATTTCACTACAATTTATAAATCACCAATTCTTCAGAAGACCGTTATACCTGGGGAAGACAAAAATAAAAAGGTCAATACATCATTATTCATTACTAATACTAATATTATTACTGCGCAAGAGAGTTTGTTTAATTGTTTCGATTTCACGCCTTAAATACTCAAGCAACAATTTGCATACACACTGTCAGAGAAACAAAAAAGGACAATATTTTCAAGAAAAAAATATATTTGCATACACACTGTCAGAGATGTTTCTCTGGACAATATTTTCAAAAGTTCTGTTATAAATAACATAAAAAAATTTAATTATGTATGAGCAATAGAGATTGATAAATTAAAAGTGGGGTGCGAATTTAAAAATTGTAAACGAACGACTTATCTATTGAGCCTATACTCGTACATGTCATATCTGCTGTAAGTTGCTAAGGAATTTGGTATACCACAGGGCATTAGGTATCCCTGACAACGTGTTATAGTAAATCATAATAATGTGAGATACTCGTGTTTGATAGGGTTGAAAATTTTAGGTTTTGATTATTGATGCAAAATTTTATGATGATCGGTTGATTAGTTGAGGCGTGAAAAGATAACAGACAGACATACAGACAAACAGACAGAGTTACTTTCACATAAATACGTATAAATAGTATGGAAGTATGGATTAATGTTAAATAAAAATCTATAAATAAATATCTAAATAGGCTTTGTTTTGATTATTGCTACAAAATTTTATGATGATTGGTTGATTAGTTGAGGCGTGAAAAGGTAACAGATAGACAGACAGAGTTACTTTCACATATATACTTATAAATAGAAATAGTATGGAAGTATGGATTAATGTTAAACAATAATCTATAAATAAATATCTAAAAAGGCTTTGTGTTGTATCTAAACTAAAACTATGACGTAAACATATGTTACCCCGCAGATTGAATAGGGATCTAAAAATAATAGTTTACTTCGATGTGCGTCCGTGCTCCCTTATTGGACGATAGGAGAGCTATCAAACAGACATTAGCTACGGACGCCTACGTAAAAGTCATTCAATGTTTCGATCGCTACACACACACACGTCTGACCACGCACACAACTCGTCACAGCTAGAACATAACTCGTCCGCCCATCGACTATTAGAAACTCGAAGGAGTATCGAAAAAAAAAAAACTTAAAACCTTTTTACACAACAAAAAAAAAACCACAAAATCACCAGTCAAACTCTCGCATGCTGGGTAGCCACCATCTTTATTTCATTCACAAAAGTCGTACAGGCGTACAGTATATTTTTCTACAGTTACACACTTAATGAGGCGTTGGAGCGCGCATAAATAAGTCGTGTGTACCTCAAATGGGTTTCTCTGGTCGCTTTTGGGTTCTTTTCGTGACAGATTACGCGATATTTGTTAGTTTTTTTGTTGGCAATACGGTGTACCGTTTGTCGCGAGGCATGACGTCACTGCGTCGTAGCTTTCTAGGAGCAACTGAAGAATGGCTGTGGTGGTTGGACTGCGGAAGGTTGACGGCGCATGCGTGGTCACTGCCCGCCAAAAACACCTACGCGCATGTTATGTGACGAGAGCTACGAAACTTGAAGATATTGCTTTCTAGTATTAAAAAAAAAAAACAAATAAAATATCTCTAAGAACACTAAGAACTCTAAGATCGAAAAAAAATTAAAGAATAGAGAATTAATTTCTAATAATAGATGATTAAACGGAAAATAGAATATAGACACGATTTAATAATATACTTTTTTTATGAAACTATTATTTCAATAAAATAATAAGTTCGTATTAAAAAAAATTTTTTTTTATTATTTTATCGCTCGCCCTAGCTTTGGTCGCTTCGTAGGCGCGGTACTCTTATTGGTAATATACGCAAAATTACGAGCCACGTCTATTATTAGATAGGTATTTTGTTGTTTTCCCTTTTACTTAAAACAAATAATATTGTTTACATATCGGATAACATCTTAAGTTGAAGCGAAGTACGGAAATAACTTTCTGATTGATAGATTTCTATAGACGGTCCTCTATATTTAACCGAATATATTTATAGTAACTGCTTTTGCGTGTTTTGATTTTGTGATAAATAATTACACCGAGCAATGTTTAATTATATCCGTTATAATTAATGTCTCACTACTTGTATGAATGTTAGTTGAATCGCTAACAAAACGGAAACTACTGCTATCATTTTTTTATGACTAGCCTATTTCCCGCGACTTCGTCCGCGTTCAAAATGTTATATAACCTTTCTCGATAAATGGACTATCGAACACAAAAAGAGTTTTCCAATTCGAACCAGTAGATATCTAGTTCTTGAGATTAACGCGTTCAACCAAACAAACAAACAAAGAAACTCTTCAGCTTTATAATATTAGTAAGTATAGATTTTATTATTCACGTATTTATTTTATTACTTAATGTTATTTTTTTTAATAAAATATAATTATATAAAATAGTAAATATTATAAAAAACTTAAAATTAGCTTAATTAGCTGTCCGCTAGTAGCAAGGCAAGACCCAAGCTGCCGGTGGTCTTTCGCTGTGACCACGGTAGCGCCGCCATTGTTGACGACAGAGTGGCGCCAAATTTTTTTATCTTTTAGAGGATCCCTCGGAAACCTAAAATTTTTTCAGAATAAAAAGTGTTCTATATATTAATCCTAATAATAAATTCTCTGTGTGCCAAATTTCATCCAAAACCGTTGAGTCGTTTTTGCGTGGAGGCGTAACAAACATCCTTACAAACTTTTGTATTTATAATACTAGTAGGATATTTTATATTATAATGTCAGTAGGTAATAACCTAGAGAATAAGTAGGCTGAATTAAAGAAATAGGGGGAGTATTACTGTAGCACTACATAGCGGTTGCATAGCAAACTAGGAGCGGCAATATCAGCAGAAGTAGTAGCAGTAGTAACAGTAAATACTATTACTAGTAGTAGTTTTTTTTTTTACTTTTTATAATATAGTATGGCTTTAGCACCTAGGTAAGACAATTGTATCGTTTTGTGAGTGTGTACTAAAAGTCGGTCCAGTAGTTTCGGAACCTATTCAATTCACACAAACAAACAATCAAATCTTCTTCTTTATAATATTAGTATAGATAATGAAGATTAAATAAGTTAATGTATTTTGTCGGTCTTATTTTTTTTTTCAACGCGAACAAAGTCGCGGTCATCATTCAGAAGAAAATAACTCTCGGTTTAGTTACGTGGGAGTTGGTGATGTAATATCTGGCTCAGCCATGCCGAAGGCGTAGACTCTCTGGCGTCTCTGTGGCTAGACTTGGCTTTACTACTGTAGCCAAAAAAAGACATCTAGACAATTTATCTAGAATCTCGACACGCGGCCACAAATCATTTCCTTCTTATAATACCGCCTTTTACGCAACGGAGTTACGCAATGTGTCTGGTACAGTATTTTTCGTGGTATTATGTAAATGGCTGACAATGGATACTACGTTAGCTGGTAACATAAGGGTGACGATTTTTTTTAATGGAACTTTCCATAAAAAAAAATAAAAAAAAGCTACGTGAGCCGATGGTAAAATTAAGGGTAAGGGACAAGAAGAGGGTAAGGGTAATAGGCACTCGCCTTCCTTTCTCTCAATGAAACACAAAAAAGAAAAAGAAAAATTATTAAGGGATTCACAAAGGCGAATGACATTGACGGTTTGACCTTCACCAATATGACCTTTAGAGTGTTTATATATATCATACTAATTCCGCACGAAAAACACAAACGTAATCCACACCTCAACACAGTCACTGAGACACTGTAGCTCCATATATTTAGTTCCGAGGCGGCGGAAACAATTCAACAGGCCTGATAAATGTGGTTTTTTGTACTGTTCATTAAAATTACATTAAGTAAAAAAAAAAAAAAATCAATAAATTTTTTAAAAATTATATTTACTTATTATTCGGTGTAGGAATCATTTGCGCGCAATAAACCGTTTTCGCAACAAATTTCAATATAAGTCAAATTCTTCTTATGTTCCAACTTTTATTGTGGGGTTTCTACTACTTTGATGGAATTTCTAAACAATATAATTTGTTCTTCATTTGTTTTAAAAATGCAAATTTTTAGGATTGGCGTGTGTTTACACCTTAAGTTTCTTACGTAGCAATACAACTGGCTACGACGTAGCTCGTAGAACCGCCGACCGCCGTAGAGGTAGAAGAAATCTTGAACGCCGCTACTTTACAGCAATCAGACAATTTTCAGAAACTTTTATGATACTAACCATAGATAAATGATTGGTCTCGCTGCGCTCGACTAGATACCGCCGTCGTACTCGTAAAATGCGGCATAAAATAGTACGCCGAATTCGGCGTACCCGAGCCAGTCACACTGCAAACTGTCTGTGATGTGTACATGCCGAATATTTTATTAAATTTTAGGCATGTCGTCCACCCAGGTGTACAAAGTAGGTGGACCACGGGTACTACCCGAATAAAATACCAGTTTGCGTAGTAAAACTGTGTAAAAATATAATAAAACTGGGTAAAAAGTGATAAAAAGTGACCATTTCTTACACACACTATAATAAAAAGTTGCCACATTTTCGGAGCTATCGCTTTTGTATAGCGCTCTATCTAGTCGAGCGCAGCGAGTTGTACAAAATATCGCTTTTGTATAGCGCTCTACTTGATTAATACTAACCTTATAATATTAATAATACAACCGATTTTTCACAGACATTTTCATCTTTGCGACTTTTATTTTTATTATTTTTATATCAAACTCACGCGTTTCAAAATTTAAATACTACATAATTTGATATTTAAAAAATAGAAAACCAGGTGTGAAATAAAAAAAAAATGATAATTTTTAATTGAAAATATATTTGAAGCTATATGTACCTATTCAAAAGAGTTTTTTAATAAAACTGCCAATTAAATTTATTTTTAAATAAATATATTTTGGTATCCACTTATGGAGTGATCATTTGATACATTAATCGATTAAGATTCTACAGTTTTTTTTTAATACAACATATTGATGACATTTTCCTGTTATAAAGGTATTCTATTTTATTATTTTATTATTTTATTGTTATTATTATTATATTTTATTATATTTTATTATTTATTGTTATTATTTTATTTATAATTTTAACAATTATAAGACTAATAATATAAAATAATAACACTAACAACCACTGAGTAGTTTTTATTTGTTTTTAGTTTAATCTCGTGCTACTATTTGTATAATAATTCTTACTCTAACTATAGAAAACTTAAATTTTATATTTTTAATACTTATATTGTTACATTAACATGATCTGAAGGTCTGTTGATAAGGTGTGGGACAATGTAAGCGGTTGTGTGTGTGTGTGTGTGTGTGTGTGTTCTACTGGCTGAAGGTACAATTAGTGAGTGCTCTGATGAGTTTACTCCAATTCGGAGTCCAAGTTTAGATGACGAGTTCGTCCTCATCACTTTGATAAGTAAAGGTGCCGCTGCGCACACTCCGAATGAGTTAGAAACTTAAAGCTTTAGGTATCCTTCGGACGCGCACTTTGGAACAACATTTTATTATTATTATTATTTTAAAAGATGTGTACCCTATATCCTGATCGGTTTATTAGTTAAGTTATAACAAACAAACAAACTCATTTTTGCAACTATAACATTATTTACTAGCAGCCCGCCTCCGGCTTTGCGCGGTTACGATTTTTTTCTGCAAATTATAAGTATAAAAAAGACTCGGAGGAGTTAGCGGATCAGACAGACAGACGCGGAAAGCAACTTCAATTTATACTTAGGTAAGTACTTAGTAAGTATCTGAGGATTAGTAAACTATACTTCGTATACTTAGTACTGCTAAATCATTTGTCTCCGTAAAATTTGGAAACTGACCAGTCCTCATGGTGTAATATTTTCATAATGACTTTCAGCATTCTTTGTAACAAAAAAAAGAACACTTCAAGAAAATAGGTTTATAGCAAAAAGGTCAAACTATTAGAGCTTGTTTAAGGGTAAGTATTTTTAGTTAACTATTTAAGTACCTACTATTATTAGACTGTTTTTTTTTTTAGTTTATTTGAGTCTCTCGATTAGTCTCGTTTGACGTCTAAGCACCTGTTTGTCCCAAAGAACATTATTTACAAAACAACACGCTCTAAAGTCTAACAATGTAGGTACGGCAATAATATTGCTACAGTGCCACATTGATACCGGTGCGATGGCGCTCTTTGGCTCTACGCACGAGACGCCTACGTTTAGATTGCGAAGCATTCATACAAGCAAGAGTGAGACGGAGTATATTAATTTGGAACCAACGCGGCAAGAGCGAGAGAGACAGAGCTACTTATCGATCGGTTTGCGTCACTGAACCCGCGTGGGCGCGATGACGTCACCGGCCAAACGACCAATCAGATTCTTTCAGAGAAAAGGCGCCACAACTGACGAAAATGGAGGAATACTTAGGTGAATTCATGGAGAATTTTAATAAATATCGTCCTAGTTTCAGTTGCGTTAACTTCTTGAGTTTAATTTAAGTTTTATATAGTTATGAAGGACAAGACTGGTAGGTGTTACATGACTGGTATTCATATGAAAATTGAAACATGTCAGAGAAATGTTGCGTCACAGAAATGTCCTGTTTATTGTTTTTTCAAAATTGTACCTACCTAATGTTTAAAATAATATCTTTAATTGTATGTAGGTACTATATTTAACTACTAATTTCATGGTTTGCCTACCGCTTTTAACTTGAAAAGCTGTTCTTTATTTGTTTGTTTAAATATAAGGTAAATATTATTTCCATGCGAAAAGCGACCTAAAATATGGCCACGAAATTGTAGTTTGCTGAAAAGAAGTTCTAAATTTGGTAGTCTTATTTTATTTTTAAGAAAAATATCATTTATACAAAATAATACAACCCACTTTATTTTGTCACAACCAGCAACCAGTAGTATTTCGCTCATTTCGCATATTATAAATTGTTTGAACAACCTTACTTACGAGGAATGCTAGCGACATCTAACGGAAACAATTAAAACTACAAAACTATTTAAATCTCTACTTACTTTGAGATTTAAATTTATAACAAAATAATATTTTGTCGCTGCTGTCAAAAACACGTTATTATTTTACTCTCTGCAATAGAAATAGAATTGTTTGTGTTAAATTCAAATCTAGTTTGCGGCGACATCTATGCAACCTTATCTAAAACTAAACATAAGATTATGACTGGAACTGTTAGTATTACCTAATGTGCTTTACAGGTGGCGCTCAAACAATTTATTTACTATACTGTCGGAGAAGGTCGAATGTAATTTAAGTACTATTTACTCTATGGTAATTGGTAATACTAATCTATACTAATCTTAGATTAATAATTGGTGTCGCTGCGCTCGTCTAGATACCGCCGTCGTACTTGTCAAATGCGGCAACAATAACTACGTCGAAGTCGGCGTACCCGAGCCAGTCTCACTGCAAGCTGTCTGTGATGTGTCTGTTACTATAAATTTCGGGCATAATAAAAATGCGTAGTGAAACTGTATAAAAATATAATGAAACTGTATAAAAAGTTATAAAAAGTGACTGTTTTACACACACTACAATGAAATGTTGCCGCATTCACGGAGCATAGATGTTTTTAGATAGCGCGGTATCTAGTCGAGCGTAGGTACAATCGGGGTACAACAACGTTCGTCAGTTTTCAAATTCAGTCCTTTATGACTGATAATTGCCCAGTCTACTTTAAACAAATGTCTACTTTTGTCGAACCTTTTCTTACCCCGACTGTCCATCACACATCAATATAAATTTCTAATAAAAACTTAATTAGCACCAGATTGTTGGGGTAAATGTACCGAAAATGACCGTGACCTTCCCACATGAATACATAAGGTCAAGTGCCTAGGTATGTTGAAAATATTTTTATTATTTTTATTATCAACTCGAGATATTAAAGGCGATGTTATTGACATCACTTTTTACATATTATCATATTCCTCTTCGGTTTATGACTAAAAAGATTTATTGTGCAATATTAATTCTAAAGTTTAGAATTAATGATGCACAATTAGAATCTAAACTATAATATTTTGTGCATTCTAATAGTGTTATTGCACAATTGCACCATCCACTTTTTCTTGTTTGAACAAAATATATAAAAAAATGTTTGAACCAAGATAATGGGCAGTGGTGTCATTATTGGTTTTCCACATTCGTCATTTATGACCTGTCATTTATGATTTATGACGAAAGTGGAATCTGAAGAATATGTACTAAATCGTAGTAAGTAATATGGGAAATAAAAATGTCCCGTGTTACTTACCAGAGCAGTTAGTGATAACAGGGGCAAAAAAATATCCGTGTTACAACTGGTAGTAAGATTGGTAGTAACACGGGTAACGAAGGATAAAGAGAAAATATTTGTATATTTGTAATGAACTACTGGATAGATTTTAAAAATTCATAGCAGCTACATTATCAGCGAGTAACATATCGGCCATATTTTATAAAGTTACACGAACGAAGTCGCGTGCAACAGTTAGTTTAAAATAATTTGTTTTGATAAGATAATCACACATATATATAACTCTTGAATAATAAAACTTTAAGTGCTTGATTTTCTTTGTAATAACAAATAAAATAACAATTTTTTTTATCATTATAAAATGTAAATTTAAAGTTGAAAGAACTCGTAAGTATAGAATTTCTTATAGAATCTATACTTACCTTGATTGGTTAGCGAAATATAATTCGAGTGTGATCCGTTTTTATGTTAATGACCCCATTTTATGTCTTAGAAAAACAAGCAATAATATCCTCTAAGCCTTTAGAGGATATTATCGCTTGTTTTTCGACGGTTTTTTTTTTCACCGCAATTGAATAGGTTTTTCGTCTGATGTGCACAGAGTAAAAAAATTAGTAAGGTCATGATCATGACAATTAGAATAGATGGTAATCAAGCATTATTGAGAATTGGTTTTTGTCGGTGGTTATAGGAAACAGCGAAATAAAATACTAAAAAATTCATTTCGTTTGTAATTAAGTAAGTATAGATGTGAAAAAAAGTATTTGACTTGAAAATGCAAATGCTTGTTTATTTTAATATTTGTTTATCATATTATATAACATTATAGGTATACGCGCGTCCGCCGCCGCGTAAGTATGTCTGTCTGTTCGCGTCGTCATTATCCCTTGTGTTATTTATCTTGTGTCTATAACCTTATCAAAGGTTATAGGCGACGGTAGCCACCTATCACCTATCCTGTATTCGTTTTTGAGTTTATTCATTACAAACAAAAAAAAAACAAATCTCCTCGCTTTATAATATTAGTATGGATGAATTAAAAAAATTAAATGCAAAAAAAATAGTTTTGCATTTGTAAAATGAATATTTCTTTACTGTGAAGGTTCACTTATAAACAAAGCAATGCCTACACAGGACAAATGCTTCTAAAAGTTACAAACATGGCTCTGTAATTTGTTTCCCATGTCATCTGACTCTGTTACACAACACAGCGATGTTCTCTATGGAGCAACACCTGCTATGCGTTATACCATAAAACGTTCTTGTATCATTAGCTTGTACTTTCATGTCAAGTAACGGTCCATTCTTATTAAAAAATCTACCAGTTATTAAGGACAGTTTTTAGTATGGCATTCTGACACCGTTTATGCTTCTTTGCAGCAATCCACCAAAAAGATTAAAAAGGCCACATATCTTGGAGCTGGATAAAAAATTTTCATCCAGCTAATTTAACTGAAGGAGTATTAAAAAAAACTAATTATTATTAAGAGTGGTATTCTTGTTGGAGGATACTCTCACAACTTAAAAAACATAAATAACAGATCCGAATATAGTTGTTTTGACTGATTGCGGAAAAAAAAAGTTATTAAGGACTGCAATCTACCACCTGATATGCACATGAAAACAACCTTGATGTTTTTCGCATTTAGGCTATTATTTCCTTGACACATACTACAAATCTTAACTAAGAATATGAATACAAAAGTAAGTTTGTTTCTATGTTACGATTTCACGCTTTAATTACTCAAGCAATCGTATTAGTGAAATCCATAATATAATTTTAATATAATTTCGATTTGCGTCAACTCTACCGCCATCTGTCGATGAATAGTGATATTAAATATAATACTAAAGTTTTTGCGATATCTCACTGTAAGTATAATAATTACTCATATATTTTCTTTTTCAACGCGGAAAAGAAAATATATGAGTTGGAAAAGAAAATATACGAGCGAAGTCGCGGGCATCCGCTTGTTAATCTTGTTATCAATAAAGATTGAATAGGTAAACGATTTAACACCTAAGAAAAAGGAGCGCGGACGAAGTGCCTTATTGTTTTTTTAGAATTCAATAGTTCGTACTATTCAATAGCTCTTTCATTTCTTGTCACTCTGTAGTTAGGTGTTGCTTGGTCAAACAATAGATTGCTAAACTAAAATTGTTACTTTAAATACCTTATGGGAAATTTAGTAATTAACTTGTTGTATTATTGGAAGTTACGTTAGCAATTGAATGAAATGAAGACAGTCCAAGACAGTCTAAGACTCCAAGTCCAAAACTTTAGTCGTCGAGAGGTCCAGATAACTAATTTTGAAGGACCTAAGTACCCTCGAGTTTTACTCTAGAGTAAAATGCTTATCAACAATAAAAATCTTCATCATCACTACACTATAATAATTAATACATATTATTATAAAACAAAGTCCTCCGCCGCGACTGTCTGTCTGTCTGTCTGTCTCTATGTATTTTAATGCGGTGCGTAAAAGAGATGCGTACGATATCACGGGAAAAATATTTTTGTATTATATTATAAATAGTTAGCAAATTAAAAATAGCGCTAGTCGCTATCTGTGCCTCCTTTGGCCTAACTTTACAGTGGCCACGCTGATTGCTGACTGTTTACACATTATTTGTATTTAGCCCATTTTTTGATTGCAGAATAATACGGTATCTACGGAAATCTACGGTAAATGCCATGCAAACTTTGATTAATCTTTAACGATCTAAGTATAAGATATTTTTAATGACATTATCTGAATCAACAAGGATATAGGTAAAGTACCAAATGTTTGAGGAAGTGAATGGTGCATAGTACCATTAATATTATGTTTCGTGTTGTACGAGCACTATCGTATCTTGGGCATGGTTTGTTCTAGTTTCAAAGAAAAGGTGAAGGCAACAAAAAGGTTAGCGTAGGAAATAATTAATATTGCATAATAGGTATAGATAGGGTCAGGAGTCGCAAACGGGTTACTGGAAATTGAAATCAAGTTTCAGAGTTTGATTTGAAAGTATTTTACTTACATTTAATTTTGATACAATATAATTGAGTAGGTATATAGTATAAACACTAATATATAATATAGTTAATATAAGTTAAGTATAAAGGGAGAAATTTTTGTAGTTTTGTATGTTTGTAATGAAATTCAAAAACTATCAGTAGATAGTGAAAGGTGAAGGTTCTTAGTAAAGAAGACAGATTTTAAAAATTCTTTCACCTATAAAAAGCTATATTATCAGCGAATTAACATCTGCCAGAGCTAATTTTATTCGGACCAAGCGCTTTGAAACATCCTTTATAATGCGCACTGCCTGGGTTTGGAACTCCCTGCCGGCGTCTGTATTTCCGAGCACATATAACCCTAATCTTTTCAAGGTTCGAGTGAATAGGCATCTTCTGGGTCAGCTCGCTCCATCATCATAGGCCTCTTCCTTGCTACATAGCTGGTTGTTAGCCAAGAGCAAACCCATTCTCTAATAAAAAAAAGATAATTTTATGTGGACCTCTCATCTAGAAAAATTCGAAATTCGAAACCATGTAGGTACCTACTTATTTACCTACTTTGATAAATTAACGGCGTCCTAAGCCTTGGGGTCAAGAGTCAAAGAAATCACGATTTGGTGATAACTTTAACGATATATTTGGTATTTGATTTTTTTATGCAAATTAAAGCAAACAATTGTTTTTAAATTATTCAAACAACCTTCTCTGTGACAATTAATTTATTGTAGTTATTTAATTTATTGTTATTTATATTACGATATAACGAAATATTTAAATAAATTTTGAAAATAATTAATCAGGGTAATGATATAATCAATTTTATAAGAACACATTAAAAGCAAAAAGTATAACCTGTATAATACAAATAATGCGTAAATATTTCATTCATTATAAATTTATTAAATTATATTCAAAATTAATGCCTGTCTGCTTTTCTTGCTATACCTACTTATTTAGCATGGTTAATAAGACCACATACACATTTTTTTTATAAACACAACCCGTTCTCGTTTATCCTTCTTTCTGTTAGTGAAAACCGTATCAAAATCCATGGGATGGTATAGAGTGGTTAGGTGAGAACAATACGCGGAAGGTTTCGGTGACATGGTTGCAAAATATTGTTTTATTTTTCTAAATCTAAATGAAACTCCACTAATAACAGTAATATAATGTCTCATTACAATCGGTTTAAAAATTAAAAATACGCATCACACGTACCAAGTGGTGTCGAATAACCTTTGGTACATTGCGAATTTCCAATATGCAATGACAAAGAAATAAAAGGAGTCAGTCATTTTGGGAAGAGTTTTGTTAACTGATCATTGTTCATTTATGATATTCATCAGACCACAAACAAACTAATAAACATAATTCAGAATATATAGGAATTTACGAAGTAAGTGATGCTATATTTCGGCTGTATGAATGCCTGCCTCCGTGGCGCAATTGGCTAGCGCGTTCGGCTGTTAACCGAAAGGTTGGTGGTTCGAGCCCACCCGGGGGCGAATCCTTTTTTACATTATCTTTTTTTTTATATAAAGAACAAACAGAAGACTGTATAAAATACTAGCTGGTGCTCGCGACTTCGTCCGCGTGGAATAGTTATTTTGGGAATTATTTGGGTATCTCGAACGGTTTTCACAGCGCACGCAACGGAAGCCCTCAAAGATGAATAATTTTCCCCGTTTTTTTTCCACATTTTCGACTGTTTCTTCGCTCCTATTAGTCGCAACGTGATGTTATATAGCCTAAAGCCTTCCTCGATAAATGATCTATCCAATACAAAAAGAATTTTTCAATTCGAACCAGTAGTTCCTGAGATTAGCGCGTTCAAACAAACAAACTCTTCAGCTTTATAATATTAGTATAGATTTAATTTACAAAGATGCTAGAGTCTGTGCGGAAAGATAAGCGACGTAATAATTAAGAGCGCTACTGTGCTTAATTATCGTATTTGTTATGTTAACAACACCAAAACAACACTGTTGCGTTATTACTTATAGTTAGAATAGTTAGACTGTAAACATCTTGATACTAAAAAAACATTGTTCAAGTTACGAAAGAATATATACATTGTATTCGTAGAAACTCATAATACCTTCGATAGCTCAGTTGGTAGAGCGGTGGACTGTAGAGGAGTATCCAATTGGCATCCATAGGTCGCTGGTTCAAATCCGGCTCGAAGGAGAATGTATCACAGATGGATATGACTTTTTAAATTAAAAATAAGCGGTCTTACTACAAAAGATTCAGTAAGCACTGTTCAAACACATGCTTAGTTAGACAAGCATTAAGCATTTAAGCATTGGTCAGCGAGCGTTTAAAATGTCCTACCACAAAACCTTATTTAGCGCTTGTTTCGGTAGACAGTGTTAAAGTACGTGAATGTTATTGAATTATGGCAACCTTGGCAAACATTCATTCAGTCACTCGCCCTGCATTCATGTCGTTTTCATTTTACGCAGATCTGATAGGCGTATAATGATGAATTTTGGTTTTCACAAGCTATTATTACGGACTATATTAATGATATCAGCAAATTATAAGATTGGAATAAGTAATAAATTACAACAAATACGTTAGATTATTTATAAAATTTCGTAATACCAAAAAATATTGAGCATAATGGAACGTAACTAACACTGACGTAATTGTCAAATGTTGTCAAATGTAAAGTTTGATTTGTTAAAATTGTTAAATAAAATTTTTATTTGAGGATCCACCTCTAGCATCACATGGTAGATCATCCTTTATTAAATAAATAATCTTGTTACCAAAGTTATATATTCGAATGGATTAATTCTCTCACGATGTATTCCATCTCAAAAATTATCCATGTAATCCATATCCTCCATGTCAATTAAATTTAAAATATCCATACTCATTTATAAAATCAAAATAAATCTTTAATATTAGTATACGCAAAACGAAATTTGACACAATACGTCAGAGGAAGAGAGGCCGTTAACTAGATAGACACTCGTTAAACTAGCATATGGCGGTGGTTAAATTTAAATAATGCTCAAGCATTGTTAAACCCTAAACAATGCCTAGACACTCTTTTGTAGTAAAGTATTTTTTTAACACGTGTTTTAAGCCTGATTAAAGTGAGTTTAATGTTTTTGTAGTAAGACCGGTAGAATTTACTTATTAGTACATACCTATTGGGTTATATAAATCATTTTTTTGCGGTCCATCATACGTTTTTAAATTTTTTTTAGCAGTACATAATTATAAAAATTATGTCTTGCAAAAACAAATTTTTCCAGTTAGTAATTTATTGTTAAATTATAATGAAAGCTTTTGAACTCAACTTGATCTGCTTATATAGGTAACTAATAGCGATCCGCCCCCGGCTTAGCACTCAGTTGAAATTTTTCGAATAAACCAATATTCCAAATTTTAGCTTTCTAGACATAGTATACTAGCTTTGGTTGTAGGTGTTTGCGAGATTTTGTTTTATTTTGGAATTTTAAAAGTTTTATCTGTTTTAAAAGTTTAAAAATTAAAAAAAAGTCATACGCAACACTAAAAAATTAAAAAAAAATTGTATTCAAAATAATCTCAAAAGAAAAATAAGTATTTTTTGTATAAGGTGTAGAAAACTGATTCTAGGTACCATAGTAAGTATGTAATGAGAAAAACCAGGAAAAAAAACAGTCTCAAGAGTTTCACCACATATTCGATAGATGGCGCCACAGACATATTAACAATAATGACCACAAACAAAACCCTGTATTATTTAATAAAATGTTGATTTTTAGTTAATTTCTGTCAATTTACATTTTAATTTGAACCGAACTCTACCTACTAATGGTTTGATAAGACCACATAGTTATTATAAAGAGCCTACATTATTCCAGAATTCCAGATGGACATTCTATGTAACTAATATTACAAATGCGAAAGAGAGTTTGAGTGCGAACTCAGATGAAAAAGAGGACTCCTGTGGACGGCAGAATGAAGTCGGTAAAACTACGCCTTATCATGTAGGTTTGACAAACACAGAACGCCATCAAAGGCAACGAGTTTTGAATAAAACCTTCAAAAGTTAATTCTAATCCTAACCTAATACTTAAAGAACAACCTTCACATATTTCTAACGTGCCTCCTTGTTAACGTTTTAGTTATTAAGGTTTGAATATAGTATCTAATCTCTGAGAAAAAATATTGAGTTTTATGCTGGCGCCACCTGTCGTCAACATATGTAAAAATGTTAAAAAAATATTATTTCTCTGTGGAAATTTATTTTTAAAGAAGTTTAATTTGTTTTGTTATATATAAACCAATGTAAAAAGTGCGAATAATAAATATTCTGGTGTAACGAAGTAGGTAAGTAAGTACATAATTTATTTGTCATGTTTATTTTTAATGTTAAGGTTCACAGACAAACTGACGGTCCACTTGATGGATCGGAAATGTATGTGGCCTCCCTTACTCACTCTCCGAAACACAAAAGAACACATGCTGTTCTTTCAATGTGATCTTCTGTAAAGGGGTGATTATTGCACTCAGACGAGCTGCCCAAATGACTCCGAAACGCAGTGTGCCCTGCCACCACTTTCCAGATTCAGAGGAGCCTGTCGAGACTCGAACCCGGGATCATTTACGCACTATCGGCTGTCCCACTAAAACCCCCTCGGATTGATCCACCATTAGCGGTGATGTGTGGGTCCGCGATGACAGTCGAGGCCCTATACTCGGATCCCCACACACCGCTACATTCTCTTCGAAACCCAAAACCAGAAACCCTGAGACGGAGCGTTAAGGCAAGCACTCTAACCACTCATCCAATGAGCTCAACAAAATTATTTTTCATCGCTTTTTAATAAAAAAAATATATTATTTTCTAATCGCTTAAGAAAAAGGGGTCACGGACGAAGTAGCGGGCAAAAGCTAATCAATATAATATAAACAAATAGCTGCTGACAAAAATAAGGTATTTCAAGCGTTATAGATTGTCCACAAGTTCGCCTATAATATCTAAATTAGGCAGGTCTCAAAATGATATTAATATGCACACCGGACAGAGTTGTTTCGTAAGCTAACGGGCACAGATAACCAGTGGAACAGTAAGGTAACATATTACATCCGTTCCCGATGCAACTAGTATTACCACTAGTTATTTCATCACAGGTCGTGTAATATCATAGGACATAACATAGGACATCGACGTTTTGTTCGTCGCCGTCCAGTTTTAATATAATTGACGGTTCATAATGAAAACCTACCTGAATGAAGTTTTTTATATCTGAAGGTTTTTATGTCTTCAACATATAATATGTAAAAAATCTAACGTGTGCCAAACGTTTGTGAAGGTGTCGTGTCGCACGCAAGGAAAAACTATGTGTGCGAGATGACTACTAAAAC
Source organism: Synanthedon tipuliformis (assembly GCA_947623395.1). NCBI lineage: Eukaryota > Metazoa > Arthropoda > Insecta > Lepidoptera > Sesiidae > Synanthedon > Synanthedon tipuliformis. Next base: position 3,402,378 of record OX392428.1, on the reverse strand, counting down.
AATTTATCATATAATGAATAGATATAATTAAGTCATTCGACATTTATCTTAAATAATGATAAGATAAATCACGTGCCAATCAAATTATTGCAACATAAAACAAACATAAATAAATATCATAAAACAAGTCTGTTCGCTTAAATGAATGTTATATGTATAATGTACACGCATACCACACGACATATTATAAGTATAAGTTTTAGTATATATATATACTAAAACCTTCCTCGAGAACCACTCTATCAATTAGTTAAAACAGCATGAAAATCGGTGCAGTAGTTTTTGAGTTTATAGCGAAGGGATCAAAATGGCCAGTTAGGTACCTACCTAGTACAAACTTATTGTAGGTAATAATTAACATTTAAACAAAACTCGTACTTGTTTTTAGTTGTTAGTTAAATATAAAAAAGATAAGTTACTTACTTACCTATAGTATCCTTTAATTTTAATTAAATTTTTATGCGAACTACTGCAACTTTAAAAGTGTCATTTGTTCGGTGATTTTTATCAACCGTACTACTGATACTAAAAAGTTTCATTAGTTCGGTCAACCGAACAAACAACCGTACTACTGATACTACACGGTATTTTTTTGTGTGATCATAGAATCAGATTACATCAGATCATAGAATCAAGGGAGATATGGCGGACGAACACAATTTGTGGCGCTTCAATATGCTCAAATATATGCAGCGAAACGCCCAAATCACATCAGAAACCGGATTACACCGCCGTACTTGTAAATAGATCAAAATTCCAGTGCGCAGGGTAAAAAATAGAAGTGCAAATAAAAACTTTAAGAAAAATACTTAAGATCAAACTTATCATTGGTAACTCTAAAATTAAGCTAAGTATTTAAAAATATTCATATTGTATGTTATCTTTCATTTCACATTGCTTAAAAACGCCGAGTAAACGCACATAATATATCGCCGTGTGTTTACGAGACGCAAAGTGGAGAATTACTAGAGTGGTGTTGCGAACAGAATTATATTAAATTTGTATCAAGGTTGCACTCCATTGATTCTCATCGGACTGCCACACCATTATATCTTGGACACACAGTAAACTGTTTTATCAAATTTTTCTAATAATTTAAGAATAACATTCTGAATATGCATCGCTCCTGTAAATTTTATAACGAACTTTTGCTAGATCTGGATAATTTCAGTTGTCCTATAGGACCCTAGATATAAAAGAAGTCTTAAACAAGCTCTCGAAAATATAGTTGTCTAGTCTACTTTTTGTAGCGGCCAGTTTATAAGTATTTTATTTATTTTGTAAGTTACTGTTGTTTGTTTTTTAACTAATAAACTAATTTGTTAATTAGTTTATTTGTATTTCTCAATAACTGTGTATGATGTATGTATGGATGTTTGTAACTCTTTCACGCAAAAACTACTGAACCGATCACCATGAAATTTTTCATACACGTTGTCTGGGACACCAGAAAGGACATAGGGTACCTTTCATCCAGAAAAAAGTACTGCTCCCGAGGGATTATCTAAAATTAAGGAAACTAACTCCTGGCTAAGTATAACAGCAATAACGATGTCAGTCGATATATTGCTTTTTCAACGCGGACGAAGTCGCGGGCACCAGCTAGTATTGTCATAACTTGTAAACCATTATAGACGGCAATTCTATTTTAATGCTTAACATCTGCGTATTTTAAATGAAAGACACGTATGCATTTCGAAATTTTTAGACATTTATGTATCTAGAATCAAGACAGGCAAGGCCAGACGGTTTATATTATTGGATATAGCTTGCGGTTGCGTGTTTTGAAAGTGTAACACAAGTTTCTGACAGCTCAGTATAAAAGCCAGTGTTAAGTTCCAACGGATTTCTTCGGCTTCAAATTCTTAGTGAATATAATTTACAAATTTTATAATTTGTGTTTGTACTTTACACACATTATATACGACTAGCCGCTGCACGCGACTGCGCCCGTGTAACTTTATAAAATGTAGCTTAAAGCTCTTCTCTATAAATGGATTATCAACACAAAAATAATTCTTCAATTAAAGTATAGATACGATTCATTCTATGCTTCTTTCTTAAAGTTTCGCCGGGTTAATATTACATAGTACAATACAAAAATACAAAATACAAAATAATTATTTTTGTATTATAGTAGCATAGTTGACTATTAATTAAATAAAATTATAACAAAAGAGAGACAAAAGAGAGAAAAAAGAGAGAAAAAAATTAATAATATCAAAATAAAATAAATAGGATAAGATTCATCAAAAAACAAAGAGAATGTCTCTAATAAAGGAGCGCGGACGAAGTCGCATACGCAAGTTAGTACGCTATATTTATCAATGCCAAGACTTGTTTCATTAGAAATTAACATATATCTAACATTTGAGCACTCTGTGTTCTCTCTGTTTGCCAATTATCTAACGGTTTCACGTGCGTTTAAAAAATGCGAATCGCATGACCATTCGGCGGTTTGTTTATTATTCATTATTTCCCGAAACTATTCTGCTTAACGTCTCCGAACTGCATTCATTACAATATTGCTTACATTGTGTGAGCGCTTGTATTAATTTTCAGTGCAAAATACCTAAATGGATGGTATACATTTCTGCCAATAGACAAGATACTCTTGTTGGTTTTAAAAGCTTGTTGTTAATTATGTACCCTCATATTCACAGTTTTTCATAACGTACACGTTTTTTTTAATATAAGTATATTAAATATGGGTTTGCTCTTGACTTGTTTATGTAGAAAATTTTAATACAGTTTTAAATCCGCCTTAAAGTACTATAAGTACCTAGCACTAATCTAGACTAGACGAATACTAGTAATCATTGTAGATACTATATTCATGCATTCATGCAAAAAAAACTTTATAACTTCTCTGGTGAAAAATGTGAAAATTTGTGTGAATTCATTGTACATACCAATTAAAACAAAGTAACGGAAAGGAAGAATTTTTTTTACAAAACGATATACCTACCTATACAATCTATAAAATGCTGGTAAGTCAAGTCAAGTAAGTCTTTCCACATCTCTTTAAAGGCAACAGAGACGAAGCGACAACGCGATAAAAAAAACCTATACACTGGTTATTCTTGATTCTCAGGAACCGAACTGTTCCCACTTCGACATAAGTATTAACGGGGAGTCTTAAGAAGGCGATGGATATGGAACAAGTGTTTGGCGTCGCTGTGGCAACAGCGCGACCTGCGTTGACCGATGCGCGGGGGAACGAACGTTCGCCTGAACGCAGTTTTTCGCTAACACGTTGCAGTAGATCGTTCGCACAGTCCGCTGCCGCCCGCCTCGAATCGCTTCCAAGGAGCGATCGAAATCGCACGTCCGCATACGGTCATTCTCATTCGGTCGTGCCCAAGTAAAAGTGTATTTTATAAGTAACCGGTGCACTGCGAATCGAAAGTTGGATTTTTGTACGGTCCTATACGTAGTCTCCCTTTACGGTAAGTTTTTTCTGAAACATCTAAGTATAACAACAAACGTTTTAAGACATACAAATGTAATTTGGGTGCAATTTTTAGAGGAAATTGTTTTGCGACTTTAAAATTTTTAAGTATAACTTGAAACTTGGTCCACAATATTTCATGTTTACATTTTTGAAAAAATAAAATATTAATAATAACTGCATTACACTATAACGCTTCCTAAATATCTGAACGATCAAGTTTGTGGCGATATTTAGAAATCGCCACGAAAATTTATGCGAATACCATAGTTTTTACATGTTATGTTAACATAAAATAATAGGTAAATATAAATAAAAACCGTAAACTTTTACGTCTGTCTAACTTAAATATAAAAAAATACAATGACTTCTAGGTCTGCTAACAAAACCAATTACCTACAACTAAATAAGTAATCTTAAAAAAAAGTTTTCAACACAATAATGTCTCGTCAGCTGAAAATATTTAATTTAAAAAAAAAACCGTTATAATATATTGTACAGTTATATAGAAATAACTGTAATAATACTCACACTAACCATTTTTAGCTAAATAATAAAAAATATTATTAAGTCAGCACAAAAAGTCTAATAATCTGAAAATCATTAATTAAAAATAACTAAGTAAGTATTTAGTTATGTTAATTTAACTTAACCAAGTTTTAAGTTAAACAAATCAAAAATTCGAAATTACTGTGCTTAATACGCACCAACACTTTCTCTCTTTGTTGTTTGAAACAAAGTTTTCTTTGTTAATTGTGATCTAATACAACGACATCACGAGATGTCGTGCATTGGCTGTAATTGTGGCCAGTTTCGTTTTCTTTCTGCCTTAGATTGAGTAATTTCTGTAATAATGTATCAAATAACCGTTAAAGATAACAAGATGTTGCACCTGTCAGCGGTTTGTTGACTTCTCCAACATATTTATTGTTGCAAGTTCTCTCTTCAGCAACATGGCAATCTGTGTTCCACACAATGAGCCATTCCTGTGTTGTATTCTCATATCGATTTTAAATTTTTAAGAATCAGAAGGGGGCTCCAATGAACAACCCTCCCATCACGTACCGCAACCCAACCACCACAGTGCCTGGTCAATCAAACCTACTCATAAGAGAGCAGACGCTATGTCTTCTAAGTCTGATGTGCCTCACACTTCCCTCGCCCTCCAATTGTTGCAAGTGAATATTTATTTATTTATACATATTTATTTACATGTTAATTACATTAATTATTATCTAAATAAAATACAATAATTAATTGTAAATAAAACTAAATTAAACTAAAATCTAAATTATTTATTAATTATTATGTTAGGGAAACTTATAAGTATTATTACAATATATAGAGCAGTTTAAATATTGTTATTTTAAATATTATTAATATTATAATAAAATAATTAAAGTATTTAATAGAATATTGTATTATCAATAGTAATAATAAATCTGTAAGTGTAGGTATTGTATGAAGTATTATGAACTATCTTTTCATATGGCTAAAATAAATAAAAAAACTTTTATTAGTAATTGTTGATATAATAACAAATACTAGCTTTAATATATCAAAATTATTTATATGGCGTATATAATCCGATAAAAATGGATCTGAAATGGAAAAATATAGAAATCTAGAATAAATCAGCGTTTATTCATGGAGCACATTTTTATGCAGTAAATTTTAAGACGCGTACAGCGCCGAGCAACAAAAAGATACTATGCAGTTTATATCCTTCTTAACTCCTGACGCCCGACGGAAAAAGGGGTATTATAAGTTTGACCTTTGTGTATGTCTGTATGTGGAATCATAGCTCCCAAACGGATAGACCGATTTTATTTCGGTTTTTTGTTTGAAATCTGTTTTGTTGAAATTTTAGAAGATTATATTTATTAATTATACTACCTTCCTCTTTTAACGGTCTTTCCATTAGTGAAAACCGCATTAAAATCCGTTGCGTAGTTTAAAAGATCTAAGGGTACATACATACATACAGACTATGTAAAGATAAAACCTAATTTTTTTTTTATTTAAGTAGAGAAATAAACAATATTTTGCAACTACGTCACCGATACTATCCGCGGGGTTGGTCTCAGATGGCCTAGAACGCAATTTGAATAGCGTCTGTCTGTTTCTGTGCGGTTTTCACTATTGGAAAGATTTTTATATATTAAATGTAGGGTAAGAAGGGTGAATGGCGCTCACTTAAGGAAAACATGTTGTATTTTTTAAATTATTTATTATAAATCAAAATTAAGAAAAATAACGAAGTCTTTAACTATCGAGTAATAAACAATTCAACAAGAAAAGCATATATCTTTGTCCTACTAGTAGTAGGAAAACATTTAAAAAAAAACGCGTTTGAGCGGCATTCCCCCTGACATTGGGTAATACCGCTCAGGGTACGGGGTAATGACGCTCAAACATGTTTTTTGGAATATAATGAGTAAGATACGTTTTAATTAAAGAAATATTAATGAGATTAACTTTATACAATAAAAGTAAAGTCTACAATCACAAATTAGCATCAATTATCCCCATTTGTACGTAAGATTTGCCTTTTTCAATTTAACAAATATAGTAAAGTCTTCGATGTCAAATCAACTTCAATTATTATTATATAATATAAAATAATAATTATTATTATTATAGGTAGAAATATGTACATAGTAATATTTTATTTTTGGACACATAAATCACAGATGTATCCATCTGGCGAATACCATTCTGAACATATAGCATGAGCCTACAGTCCACATATGGTACAGCGATACCACAACCCGTTATTTTTTCCAAATTCTTCGCAAATAATACATTTGTTATAATTTTCATCATCCACATTCATTTTGTCATCACTGTCATCTTCGCAAAGGTGCTCTTCATCTTCGTTCTCTGAAGTACTTTCTTCTAAAATAAATTATAATCTTGTAAATTTCTCAGCATATTTATAAACAATTTTAAGCAAATCTGCGACATTGAGTCCATAGTATATAGAGAACCCAGTAACTTAACTTGTTCAGCAATTTCAGTTTCTTGCTGTTGGATGAAAACGGCCTTCTGACCCACTAGTCTTGGATTGCTCATGTTTTAATTTTTCTAAAGTAAATGGTATATTCTTTTGCAGCTTTTCTTTTGGACAAACCTTCAATCGCAGTTTTAGCAGATTGAAGGTCTTCTTCGGTCCAAGCCGCTTTAGCGGTTGTCCTTTGACGATTTCTTAGCATATCTACAACAATAAAAAAATAAGTCAGTAAGGGGCAATGGCGCTCAGATGAGCGGTATAACCCCAAACCGTCGTTTTGTAATTAATTTGAAATTAAAAAAAAATCGTACACAATTGTGGAAAATTGATAGCATCATCACAAAATAGAATAGTTTTTTTTAGAAAAGTAAAATTAATAATTAAATAAGCATTAAAATTTTAGACTTACCGACAAAAAACACCCAACCAAAAATTAGATCAGTACGGCCGCAAATGAAGAAACGCACTTCACGGTCACATGACGCGAGCCGACTGTCCGTTTGCATCCCTATCTGTTAGAGGCCCTCTCCCCTCACGCTTCACGCGACGTGGCGTGTTGCTACGTTCCATTTTGACAGAGTTACAGTGGTGAGCGCCATTACCCAGTGAGCGTTATTCCCCCTGCTTCCCCTATCGCTAGTAGTGTATATGTATAAAAAAGTATATAATTATATATGTGTGTCATGCATCAAAATGATATATACATCAGTGCTCGCATAATAAACATAGTATCAAACAATTAGCATCAGTAAACTTTCACATTTGTAAATATTAGCAGAAGTATGTGTCAATTGAATTATATTTGGATTGCGAGGGTATTTTTAAGCAAACATGCTATACATACAACAACACTCAAGTTATGTTCAATTGACATAACATATTACAAGTAATACGGTAACATACATTCTGTATCAAGTCAGAGTTATTGCACAACTTGAACTTATCGCGGGTTGATGTCTTAACTGAAGTTATGTGATCGATATTTAATAGACTAGCGAAATGTCTCCGGCTTCGCATGGATTAGCAATTTTTGAAGTGAAAATTTCTTTAGGCGCGTTGGGTATTTTTAAGATGGAAAAAAAACTAATGAAATCGGTACCAGTACCAGTACCTTTACCATGAGTTTACAATGACCGCACTCGCTAACGAGAGCGTAAAAATGTATATGAAAAACTGTCAACTGTCAATGTCAAATTGACAATTTTCCATATAAATATTTTACGCTCTCGCTAGCGAGTGCAGTCATTACAACTCATGTAAAGGTACTGTGCCCGTGTAACGTAACCCACACCTATGTTGACAATTATAAAGAACACAGTAATTTCAAATAAAAATAGAAAACGGCCAGTGATATTCCAAAAAGGTCGTTTTTAACAGTACTAACAGGTTCAATGAGTACTAACTAATACTCTTTTTACTAGTAGTGGGTAGTATAAGTTTGGTAGTAGTAGTCTAATAATAATGAATAAAAAAACACGTCATTTAAAAATATTTCCTGCACAATAAAATATTTCCTTACGATTCAAACAATAAATACGTAATTATTATTGTTCAAGTTTTCACTTCTGTTGTTTTTTTTTTTTTAAATTATATAGGTACGCAAACTTTCCTCATTTATCATTCTTTCGATTAGTGAAAACCACATCAAAATCCGATGGGTAATACAATATATATGTAATGTATCTATGTAATTTACGTATCTATGTATATATGTAATGTGTCTATTTAGGTAAATAGTACCTATGTAAATTTTACTCACCACACTGACATCAATTATAGGCAAAAATGTTTTTTTTAAGTGCAGGGAAAAATATAATTTATTGTCCATTGTATATTTACTATGGATTTCTTTGAATACAATTGTTCGCAATAATTGTGTAAAACAAAACACACTTTTTTCTAATAAGTAATCTCTACATCACAGTTCAGTGGACATACACTAACTAGGCTGTCGTAATAAAGGTAGATCAAATTATGTTCAGGAGTGCCTCTGATTTTATCCCATACATGTGTGCTTCGGAAGTTATGAGGAAGAAAACATTATGATATGATTATGTCAATATTAAACTAATCTAGAAGTCTAGCATTATTTGTCCTTTTTACTAGCTTTTGTACGTCTACGAATTCGTCCGCGCCTCTTTTTCTTAAGTGCTTTTAAACATTTATTGCTTAGATATATATTTTTTTAAGTTGAGTTTTAATTTTTATTTTCAAATGATCCCCTGGAAAAAGTAAGTTTTTTCTGGATTAAAAATTACCATGTCCTTTTTTTATGACAAAGTGTATTCAAAATTTCGTAATAATCAGGGTTAGGGGTTGTAGTGTATGCATCTTGGATTTGTTCACCAGCAACATTACAAACACAGTCTAAAACGTGCCACGTGACTGATGCCAGCGATCCACGTGGGATAAGTTAGTTGGTGTTGTTATGCGCAACCTTTTTTATGTGATTCACCGATGTATGTTTTGTCTATTGCTTTTTAAAAAGAATATTATCTGTCTGTTCAATGAAAAAATATATGAAAATTTTACGTTACTGTTATAACATCGTTTTATTTTATTTTAATTATTTGGGTAAATACATATAGTATTAACATTGGTTATGGGCATTCAATCCCAGTGATTAAAAGTAATAATATAATTATTGTGTGTGACGTAATAGTAACGACATTTTTTGAATAAAAATATAATTTTACGAAATGATGGATGATTCGAATATTTCTACAAATAACATTGTTATTAGTACTGGTTCCAGCATGATCATAGAAAAACTGGAAGGAGTATCGAATTATGGAACATGGAAATTTCAAATGAAATTATTGCTGATTGACAATGGACTGTGGGATTATGCAACCGGGTTAGTAAAACCATCTAATGATCCTGTAAAAGATCAAAAAGCATATGCAAAAATTTGTTTAAATATAAAACAAATTTGCTATCCACATGTAAAAAATGCAAAAACTGCTGCAGACGCCTGGAATCAATTAAAGGCTGCTTATGAAAATGCAGGCATAAGTCGTAGACTTTTATTGAAAAGAAAGTTAGCGCAAATGAAGTACAATGATTACAATGGCATGGACCATTATTTAGGGAACATAATTTCTGCAACGCAAGAATTAGCCGATATAGGCTGTGTCATCGATGACGAGGAATTAGCTGAATTAATGCTAATTGGTTTGCCAGCTGAATTTGATCCTTTAATTATGGCAATGGAAGCCACGAAAGCCAAACTGACATCTGAATTTGTTAAATGCCAGCTCATTCAAAATGAATTCAAAAGGGAGATAGGCAAATCAAATTTGGAACCATCTGACAAGATTCTTATTGCGAAAAATAAATTTGTTCCAATATGTCACAACTGTCATGTAAAAGGACACATTAAACCAAAATGTCCTAAGTTGAAGAAGAAGATTTTCAATAATGATTCGACTCATGATGCATCATCTTCAAAGAAGGGAAATACTAATTTATTTTCTACTGAAACTGTTTTAGTTAGTAGTGCTTTTAGTAAAGATAACTGGATTTTAGATTCAGGATGCTCTAGTCATATGACTAATAGGAAAGACTGGATAGTTAATTACACTCCTAATATTAAATCCGAAATAACTACTGCCAATAATGATGTAATATATAGCGAAGGTGTAGGTAATGTAAATATGACTTTGAATAATAATGTAGAAAAAGTTATTACTGATGCTTTGTATGTACCAAAAGTAGCAGCTAATCTTTTGTCTGTTAGTAAAATCGCAGCCAAAGGTTATGTTTTAATATTTGATGTTAATAAATGTAATGTTTACAGGAAGGACAGTGTATGTGTGACTGGTTCCTGTGATCTGACAGCTACTAATGTGGACGGTATTTATAAAATTGATCAGAAATTTCATTCCGCATTAAACCAAGAGCCTAGTACTAGTACTTTCATGTCCAAAACTGATTCATTACAGCTATGGCATCGCCGACTTGGACATTTAAGTTTGAAAGGTATGTTAATCCTTCGTGATTCATTGGCACATGGTATAGTTTTTTCAAATGGAGATTTGACTCCTTGTCCTCCTTGCATTGAAGGAAAACAAAAGTGTAAATCTTTTCCTCGTGGGCAGGCACATAGAAGCGTGACTAAATTAGATTTAATCCATACGGATATCTGTGGACCTATGTCGATTGATAGTTGGGGTGGTTGTAGATACTTCATTACTTTCACTGATGATTTTACGCGAAAATCTTTCATTTATTTTCTTCATCGTAAAGATCAAACAACAGTTTTGAATACGTTTATTGAATTTAAAACGTTAGTTGAAAATCAAACCGATTTGAAGATTAAGCGTGTTAGAAGTGATAACGGTACGGAGTATTGTAATAAAAGTTTTCAGAATTATTTTAAGCAATGCGGTATAATTCATGAAACTACTGTTCCATACACACCACAGCAAAATGGCGCGGCTGAACGTCTTAACAGAACTTTAATGGAGAAAGCTAGAGCCATGTTACAAGATGCTGATTTGGAGAGAAAATATTGGGCAGAAGCGGTTAACACTGCTTGTTATTTGAAAAATCGTAGTCCAACTGCTGCTTTGAATGAAGCAACTCCTGAAGAGTTATGGACTGGATTCAAAGTGAACCTCAGTCATCTTCGAGTTTTTGGTAGTACAGCATATGCTCTCACTCCTCAATCTCAGCGTAATAAGCTTGACCCTAAATCAAAACCCTACATTATGTTAGGATACTGTGCTCATACCAAAGGATACAGACTTGGTGATCCAGATGATTGCACAAAAATGATTAAAGCACGTTCTGTTGAATTCCTTGAAAATGTGAATGGAATTAATTTTAAAAATGGAAATTCTTATGATAGTTTCAAAGATTTATTGAATAATATTGAAGTTTCAGTATATAATTCGAATACTTCTGATAAAAATGTCAATGATCTTGACAGCGATGTGTATGCTACACCTGATAATTTATCTAACAATTCTGATATTGTTGAAGTTGTTGCAGATAAAGAAATTATTGAGAATTCCAGACCAGTTCGTGATCGGAAACTTCCTATAAGGTTCAATGATTACGAAATGAATTATTTCACTGAACTGGGTAATGGACAAGATGAACCTATCACATATAGCCAAGCTATGAAATGTGTAAATGCTAACGATTGGTTGAAAGCTATGCAAGAGGAATATAATTCACTCATGTTACATCGTGTCTGGGAACTTGTAGATAGACCAAAGGATAGAAATGTCATTAAATGTAAATGGGTTTTCAAAAGAAAGGTAGATCCAAGTGGTAATTTTGAAAAATTTAAAGCCCGTTTAGTTGCTAAAGGTTTCACTCAGCAATATGGAACTGACTATGAAGAAACTTTTGCACCTGTTGTAAGACATAGCACTTTACGTTTACTTTTTGCAATAGGAATTGAAAATGACATGGATATCGAACATGTTGACGTAAGTACGGCATTCCTGAATGGAAACCTAAGTGAACGTATTTATATGGAACAACCTATTGGATTTGCAATTGAGGAACAAAACAAAGTTTGTTTACTGAAAAAGAGTCTATATGGTCTCAAACAAGCCAGTAGAGCTTGGAATGAAAAAGTTCACAAAGTTCTCATTAAGGATGGATATACGCAATTAAAAACTGAAAAATGTGTCTACTTCAAAGACAAGGTAATAATAGCGTTATATGTTGATGATTTTTTCGTATTTAGTTCCGATGAATGTCAAAAGAAAATGCTATATAAGTTGCTCAGTTCTAACTTTATAATAAAACTGCTTGGACCAGTGAAACATGCGCTGGGCATGAAAGTTGAAAGGGACAGAGAGCAAGGAACTTTAAAATTGACACAGTCAGAATATGTGAAAAACCTTTTAATCAAGTTTGGCATGGAAGATTGTCACAAGATAGCGACTCCTATGGAGGTCAATTTCAATCTGCCGAAAGCAGAAACAATCGATCAAAGGTTTCCATACCAGAAACTTATTGGAAGCTTAATGTATCTTGCTGTATGTACACGTCCGGATATAGCTTTTGCGTGCAGTAAGCTTAGTCAATATAACACTTGTTATAATGAATCGCATTGGCTCGCTGCTAAACGTGTACTGCGATATTTATCAGGTACAATTAGCTACGGACTCAATTTTAAGATGGGTAGTAAAAAGGTTAAAATTTCATCCGACGCAGATTGGGCGGGGGATATAACCGATAGAAAATCTTATTCAGGTTTCGTGAGTAGGTTTGGTAATTGTGTTATAAACTGGCATAGTCATAAGCAACAAAATATTGCATGCTCTAGTACAGAAGCTGAATACTACGCTCTTGGTAATGCTACTAAAGAGGCAAAATTTTTAAGAAATTTCTTATTAGAGTTGAATTGCAAGAATGAGTCACATGATTTGATTACTATTTATAATGATAATCAAAGTACACTCAAAATGGTAGAGAATGAATGTTTTCGTAGAACAAAACATATAGATGTTTTACATCATTTTATACAGGAATGTGTCGAACGCAAAGTAATCTGTTTAGCTTACAAGCCCTCAGGTGAATTAGAGGCAGATCTTTTTACAAAAGCCTTATCTAAGGTGAAACATGATTTCTTTGTAAAGTGCTTAGATTTAGTTTAAACTTTGTATCTTTTATATTTTGTAATCTCGCACATAGTTTATACTTTCTGTTAAATTTGTTTGTAAAACATATGATTGCTAGATTAAGGGGCAGTGTTATGCGCAACCTTTTTTATGTGATTCACCGATGTATGTTTTGTCTATTGCTTTTTAAAAAGAATATTATCTGTCTGTTCAATGAAAAAATATATGAAAATTTTACGTTACTGTTATAACATCGTTTTATTTTATTTTAATTATTTGGGTAAATACATATAGTATTAACAGGTGTCGGGGTCTGTCCGTGGAGAGCGTGCGTGAGCCTCTGAGAGCATAAGGAAGGGCACTACAGGGGTGATTACTGCCGCCAGACGCGCTACATGCGAAACGCGGTGTGCAATGCCACTACAATAAGATTCGTAGACTACAAGTTAATTGTTAACAATAGGATTAAATTAAAAACTTGGCAAATAAAATTTCCGTAACAAAAAAACAAATAAAAGTTCAAGACTGCACCAAGGTTTTTAAATAAAAAAAATTATTGAAATGATAAATTAATATGAATTTCCATCACTGTTCGTTATCGATATATTGTATTTTATAGCTAATAATAAATATTGTGCCTAGATGTTGCCAATAATTTTTTTAAACACGAAACACAAGTATTATAATTTATCTATTTTATTAAATAATATTTATGGGCGACCGTGAAAACTAGAAAGGATTGTTTTTTGGAAATGTCAGTTGCAAAGGTGTGGTCTATCAATATAAAGATTAGATATGAGTATTGAGTATGTGTGAATCAAATATATCTGATTTTTTTTAATGTTAAGGTCGACAGACAGGCTGACGATCCACTTGATGGTAGGTGGCTACCGTCGCCTATGACACAAGCGACGCCATAGGTTCTGCAAGTGAGCTGCCGACTGTAGAAGGATGAGAATAATCTCTTAAGTATTTTCTTATCATCAATAGTCTATCAAATTTTACTAAAAATAACATATTTTACGATTTTTTTTACAAACTTGATCATTGCTGATAATCGTGATGATTGGATTCATGCAATATTTTTCCATGTTCTAATTGATGACCTATTTTCAGACCTAGTGTACAGTCAGGCTTGTATGGGAAACGGGGTTCTTCTTTACTAATCCGTACTAATATTATAAATGCGAAAGTTTGTATGGATGTATGAATATGTTTGTAACTCTTTCACGCAAAAACTACTTAACTTAACATGAAATTTTGCATACACGTAGTCTGGGACACCAGAAAGGACATAGGGTACCTTTCATCCAGAACGCAGGCGAAGTCGCGAGCACCAGCTAGTATTGAAATATTTTAGATTATTAACTATTATTACAAAAATCTAAAGGTTTAAATAAATAAATATGAAATATCTTCAACGTGTGTTTATTTATCCAAACGCAATCTACATTTATATGGAACGATTGAATGGTCTTACACATGCGAGACCGAGTCCACTCATTAAGCGTATACATGTCATTAACGCTTAGCACACTAACCATTGATGAGTCAAATGGACTAATTACAACGTTACACCATACCGACAACGCTTATGTACTCGTAACACTGTGTGATATTAGCACAATTATCATATCTCTTTTACGTCATCTTATAATGTAACTTTCTCGATGCAAAAAAACACGAGGTTTCGCGCGGAACCGGACAACCGGAAACTTCGACTCTTTCATAAATGTATCGGTACGTTTCGCTTCGAAATGATTTATATTAGTGAATTCGCTATCTTGCGTAAATGCCTTACATTTTTACTTAGGAAAGTTTTATGTTACACTGCACTACAGGCGACACGCCCTCAGCTTCATAAAGAGTTTAATTTTTTTTAAAGCATTTCTAAACTTATGCTTATCTACGTTTAAAACTAAATCATTGTTCCAAATTTCAGCTTTTTACATTTGGTAGTTTTACCAAATGCCTTACATTTTTCCTTAGGAAAGTTTTATGTTACACTGCACTACAGGCGACACGCCCTCAGCTTCATAAAGAGTTTAATTTTTTTTAAAGCATTTCTAAACTTATGCTTATCTACGTTTAAAAATAAATCATTGTTCCAAATTTTAGCTTTTTACACTTGGTAGTTTTTAGCTAAGTATGCGTTGATACTCAGCCAGTAAAAACAATTTTAGATTTAAACGAAAAATAGCTATTTTTATAAGGGGTTATTTGCACGGAATTAAAATGTCTAAAAAGGCTTTCTTAGCAGTTGGTTAACAGTTGGTTACGCGGGCGAAGTCGCGGACAGCAGCTAGTATTATTTAAAAAATATAAAAATAATAATATAACAACAATTGTTGTTATTGGATATGTGTTGCCTTGAGTCTTTTTTAGAACAAGGATACGGCGCGCCAATTACAATAATCTAATGTCTTACGTGTCTAATTTTTATACTTCGTGCAAGGGAATTAAGTATTAGGTATGTTTATATAAATAAATAATATCTAAAAACCTTAGAGGTATATTTTTATTAAAAATGGAGAAGCTTAAAAAATACTTTCTTCACGCAAAAACTAGTGAACCGATCACAATGAAATTTTGCATACACGTTGTCTGGGACACTAGAAAGGACATAGGGTACCTTTCATACAGAACGGGGACGAAGTCGCGGGCACCAGCTAGTAATATCTAATGTTTCAAAATCTATAATAAGAAACGGCATTGATATAGAGGCGCTGTCGTGTATCAGACTAAGCGGGTTCTACCAGAATTGAAATTTTTGCCTGGAAATTCATTGAAGTATTTCGAGTTAATGGACTACTCGCCCTCTATCTCGCGAATTGTCATGTTTGATTTGGGCGAGAATAACTAAATAAATAAATATATTCACACATTCCACACAGCACCATCTAGTTCCAAAGTAAGCAACTTAATGCTTGTATTATGGTATTATACGTTGATATACTACATACATTACTTTTTTTTTGTAAATACATACATATTATAAATATAAAACATCCATGACTCCGGTACAAAGGTAAATGTTAACACATAAACTAATTGCCCCTAGTGGGATTCGAACCCGCGACCGTTTGGTTAACAGCTAGCCATTAGACCAAACGTGTCGCTCGTCATTAAGTCCATTAACTCTTATTTTCGGTGCGTAGTAGGTAATAGATACAAATTAAATCAATTTATTACGCTTTCTACCTATTTCACGGGACAATGCCAAGGCAAATGTGGTACAGTAGCGAAAAGCGATTCTCTATTTGTAGCGCATTTGGGCGGTTATTAATGAGTTTACGATAAAGAAAGAGAGAATGTGATGACAACGGAGACGTGAATTATTTGAAAACCCAATTAATCATAAATGCGAAAGTATAAAAAATAGTAATAAGTATGTTTGTTTGTTACTCTTTTATGCAGAAATTTACATTTACATCCAAAAAATAAATTTTCCTGAAGGATTAACATAAAAAAATTAACACTTGCCAAAAATACCTATATTGAGCAATAATTTTTTTTTTTTTTTTTCCAAATGTAAACGATTTTTGTTCAACAAATCGTGTCTCGGTGCAACAATACTTACAATAATAAGTTTAAGAAACTCTAATGAGTTTATTATTTCACCGATGTTAATCTAATTGTAACATTATGTAATATATTAATACATAAATAAAAAAGATATAAAAATTATTAAACAACAGTATTAAAGATATATAAACAACAGAATGCAATGGTACAGTTAAATAAAACAAAATATTTCAGAACGCGATATCGAGGACATACTATTTTAATAGCTGATCTTACAACACATGAGTCTATGAGTTTTATTAGCATGTGAAATGATGCATGCCTTTCGTTACCAATAGTAGAGTAGCTAATAACTGGCAACATTTCGTAAAATAATTAAAAGCTGTCTTAAAAGCTAAATAGGAGGTGTTATAGTAGCATTGGCGTGTGGCATAGTAGCATAGCATTTTGCAGAATATAATATGTCCTATTGTTCTAGAAATTATTGCCGTATCTTATATCGTTTTGGAAGTGTTTTAATAAAAAAAAGGTTTGTATTTTTGTTTGTATTGTCGACTCAGTCGTGACTCAGTCAACCACTGACATACTAAAGTCAAGTTAAGTTTGTTAAGTAATATACGAGTTCTTGTTTAACAATTATGACCTTTATTGCAGTGCTTTAAGGATGAGCATGACTGTAATCTTTTACGATTCATTTAGGCAATATCCTGAATTTTACGAAGTATTAAATTAATTAAAATGTAAAGGGCAGAGTTTATTTTTTAGTTTTGTAATTTAAAAGGAATGTCCTCATATTATATTTAACTAACTATCCTCTCCCGGATGCAACATTTTCTACAAATTAGATATACACACACACACACACACACACACACATATATATACATATATATATATATATGTACAGGTAGTGGCTAACGTGCAGCGCTGCTTCATTCCCATAAATTTACGTTTACGCGTTCGACGCGTTTGATCGAGTAACACTCGCACTAAGCCCTCGAGTTAGCATTATATTTAGTAGTCGCAGGGCACATTGCGTTTTGCAGTATTTTTTTGTATTGGCTGTAACTCAGTAAGCATCGCCTTAAGCCCGGTTTCCACCGCGAGCGAGGCGGACTCCGTTTAACTCGCACGACTAAACGGCATACTTGTGTTTCCACCAACAAATAGGCGAGCGAAAGGACTTAGCGAGCAAAAATAGTCGTGCGAGTTAAACGGAGTCCGCTCCGCTAGCGGTGGAGACCGAGCTTTACAGAAAATCTACATTGAAGTAGTGGCGTTTCTTGTGATGATCGAGTGGACTGTCAGCCTGTCTGACGACCTTAATATAGAAATAATATTTATATATGTAAGTATAATTATGTACTTATGTTTTAGACATTCAAGTGTAGCATGACTAACATAATTAAGTATATTATGTTCACATGAAGCAACCTTGTCGATTCAATAATAAAGGAAACAACCATTAGACATAGTGTGGGATGTGGAGAGTGGGCAGCTGTCAGATTAATTTTTAAAAATTACTCCGCAGATATCGTTGCAGAATTAATGCTTTTAATGTTTACGCAACTGTAAGACAATTGTTTATGCAATATTTTTTTTAATACCAAGGACCATGATCTTTAACGTGATTCTTCTAGTTTTTTATCGTTCCTTCATAGGTTTTTTCTATCGTATAAAAAAGCGAAAAAATGGGTTTGATTTTATATATTTAAGGAAATAATAATTTCAAAGGCTTTTAAATGAGGCTCTACTGCTCCTACACTAGACTTTTCCGTGACATACACTTTAACGTAATGGCTAATTCAGATTTTACTACAGATTCAGATGTGACTAAATTTAAAAATGCACAAAATGCAATCGTTAAAAAAAATGTTGTTCACATAATGTAATATCCTGTTGTTCCACTAACGATAATGGTACAATTACCGTTTGGCATGATTTAATGGATCGCATGCAAATTATAACTATTAGATCCGCATTATCATTTACATGAACAAATTTAGCTACGCGGTCTGTATTCGCTTTAGAAAAGCCTACTAATTAATTCCATAGATTATATTTTTAAGCTTCTAAAGTTACACAGTAAGAAAAAATGTTCGGAGCTACGCAACAGAACAGCGTCGCGCGACCATTTTCATGCTTTTCTTGCATTTTTAAGTTAATGCTATTTAAACGCGTTCGGCTACCATATTAGCAATCACTACGATAACCAATTTTAACTCCATTTTTTGGCGCTTACTCACATACCATTAACCACACCATATACAATATACCAAAAGACCATGCAATCACTTATAAATAAAGTGTAATAAACAAGTGTTTATGATATAATTTAAAAAAAAATTCTACCTCTCCCCCCCCCCTCTCGAACCAAACGGTAAACTAGCACCATCATAGCGTGTACACCGTTTCATGGTTTTCGAACCAAACGGTAAACCAGCACCACCATAGCGTGTACACCGTTTCATTGCCCTTCGAATCAAACGGTTTACCAGCACCACCATAGCGTGCACACCGTTTCATGGCCCTTCGAACCAAACGGTAAACCAGCACCATCATAGCGTGTACACCGTTTCATGGCCCTTCGAACCAAACGGTAAACCACCTTCACATAGCGTGCAAACAGTTGTTTCATGGCCCTTCGAACCAAAAGGTAAACCTACACCACCATAGCGTGTACACCGTTTCATGGCCCTTCGAACCAAACGGTAAGCCAACAAATAATATACATAGACATCCGTGCGAAACCAGGGACGGCTCTAGTAATATAAATGAAATATAATTAATTATTGTGTAATTAACAAAATAATGTCTAATTAAATTAAAAAAAAATACAGAATTTAAAACCGAATAAGTTAGAATTATTCATGAAAATTAAAAGTTTCTCGTTACCCATAATAATTTGCGTAATTTTTTGCTGTAGGTAATAAGTTGTTAACGCAAAAATCACCTAAGTAATGGTATAATAAAATATGCATAAAAAGATTCGCGCGCTTGGCGCTTTCATTAGCGATTTCAGAAGTGTTTGCCGTTTTATCTCAACTATATAATCCGTTTAAGTATTCATAAAATTGAAACAAGAAACTTTAGTGAAATCTGATTTTATTTGGAAAATCAGATATAATCAATTATAATTATAATCAATTATAATTGTAAATATAAAAGATACGAGATAATGTCGGTATAATTATATATTTATCACGTTACAAATCAATGTCAACGAAGGGCTGGCTGCTGTGGGTCGACGATTGGTCCAGGCTGCTTCTGACAGGTCCTGTAGGAAAAAAATGACCGGTCTATGTCCAGCAGTGGACGTCTTACGGCTGAAACAATGATGATGAAATCAGTGTCATCGCAGTATAATGTAAAACTGCAATAAGTTTTCTCTTGTTAATTTGCATACAATATTATTCAAATACCAACAATTACTATGCTTACTAGAAGTGGAAAACATTGCTTATTTACTTTATAAGCAAATTTTTCAACATTATAAAGTTGTCTAACTTGTTTCCATTACAGGCTAAATCATAAATTGATCAATTCATTTCTGTGAGTATAAGTACACTATGTAATTTATGTCTTCAATAGACAATGAAGTCATTTATAATTCCGGCTGCTCTATGGTCCGATTATCTTTGCGCCACCGATCGGACGCCATAAAAAAGCTCATGGCGTATATCGGACTATTGAAACTTTCGAAGATTAACTAATCGGACTATAGCATTGAAATAATATATCTTTGTAAGACTATAGAGACTAGGTATCGTTTTTTTATACCACGTGATCGGACGACCCGTTCTAGTCATGAGTAACCCGACTAGCATACTGTTTATTAGGTAACCTTCTTAGTAAATAATATAAAGACAATTAAATACGCTTTGCTCATTTTTTTAGAAACGCTTTAAGTGAGTGAATAGGTGAGAAAAATATTTGTCAAAATCAAAAATATCACAAATGTCTCTTTCTTATGGAACATATTTTTACCTGTTGATTAAAGGGCAGAAAAACTTCTAATGGACTAGCTAGTATTAACAAATACCATTGAATTATTTGAATCTTCGATATCACAGCACAGAACTGGATTTAAAACAAAAAGTACGTCGTACTAATTCGAGTTATAGATGGCGCTTATTTCATACAATTAAATGTTACTGAGGGTGTCGCTCACTGAGCGTGATGGTCAAGATCAGTGTTTTCCATCAATTTTTCATTTCAAAAATTACTTCCTTATCAAGAAATTTCACGTTTTGCGTGTTGCGCTTTCACTGCGACTCTACCCTTATTGGGACAGTTACATTGCGGTGCTACTTTTTTTCATCTAAAACTATGATTGAATAAAATTATTCGCGGTCACGGAGAGTAATAAGTTCCGCGGTGCATGTAGCGTGCGTTCATAGAATGGTGGCCTTGAGATCATGTCGGCGATTACGCATGTATCTGTAACATTGGACGAGCGTTGCTATGCTCGTGAGAAAATTCGTAAGGCAGCCATGATGAATTGTGAAATTTTTACATATCTATGAGTGTAAACTAGCACGCTTTTAGCAATGTAAGTAAATTCATAAGAATGCTCAAGTAAAAATGTGTAGGAAAATTATTAAAATGATATTAGAAAGCATAATTGTGCTGACTGTGCTGTCGTGTTTTAGTGAGTGAGTAAGGGATCTATTAGTCTATACTAAAGATAAGGGATAAGGAACGAATGGGGCAGCATACTTGCAGCACCTATGGCGTTGCTTGTGTTATATAGGCGACCGTAGCCACCTACAATCAAGTGGACCGTTAGCCTGTCTGTCGACCTTAACAAAATAAGTAAGGAAAAAAGTCATCTGTAAATTGTAATTGACTAGCGACTCGACTGTCGAAGACGAGGCCGAGATACCTCATTGTCGACCCGACAGCGATGGTAACGCTTACAACCACAAGACGGCTATCGGGCGATGGCGCATACCAAGGACAACAAAAGGGCCACTGACAAGCCTAGTCACCGCAGCCCCACAACTACCTGGGCTACGCCAAGCAAGGATGCTCTGCCATCCTGTGGGAGGCTGATCTTACGCCCTTCGCAGAACTCAGCAGTCAAACTCGATTTTCTACAAGAGTGGGCCGAACACCGAGCCTTGGAACACCGACATAATCTTACTATCCCACGAGTTGTCTCGAGTGGAGTACGTAACCGTCCGATCGGTGGGTTACCCTATAACGATCCATGTTTCTTTTAAGGTAAACAGGATTTCTTAGACATGTTTCCAATTAAACATGGAGATTTAAGGAATGTCCCGGATTTCAGTAATAACGCTCATGTATCAATAATAAAACCATTTACTTGTTTTCCTGTTTTGTTTATAAGAGCAATGTATATTACTGTTGGAATTACGTTTCGCAATTCATGTACAGAGAGTTATTTCTGTTGGTTTGTGTTCGCGTCGACCTCGGTGTCAAAAATATCCAGGGGCCGTACCATGAACTTTTAGTAAACTATCATGTTTTAAGGAAGTTTTGTTTTAAGCTTAAAGTAACATTACTCAAATTCGTACCATGACGTCCACAAAACAATATTGTTTTATTCCCGCCGTGAACGAATGATATTTGCATGATTGTCTATTCCCTGCTAAATAATGCCACAGAGCCCTAAGTATGAAGCCATATGGTATTTGGTATGTTCTGAAACATTTTATTTCTGCGCTACGAAAGCAAGATATCATAACGAAATAGCGAATGACGTCACAAAACTGCTTATAGAAACAACATTAAAGTAAGCTTACTTTTAAGGGGTCATGGTACGAAATTTGAAAGTAAGACTAAAATAATAATGCTATAAGAGGTGGTGGTAAGGCCCCAGGGCCCCTTTTCATCATAAATGTCGGAGTTATGTTCTGTACATAAATATCCCTAGTACCTACAGAAATAGGTATTTATTGCTTTGGAAATATTGTGTCAAAATTCCATCGGGCAAACGTGATTATAATCCTAGAATATATAAATATATTAATATTATAAGATAATCTAGACAACAGGTCTAAATGGTACCAAACTTAGTCGACTCAATGAAGCTATGATCTTGAAAGTCCTCAAGAGCAGGTCCTTATGATATGTGCAGTGGCGTAGCTAGGCGTGGGCGGAGTGGGCGCAAGTCCAACGGCCACGCACTTAAAGGGGCCTCGCGAGGCCTCTTTAAATGCGATGCCACCACCCCGTGTATTTTTAAATTAAATAAGAACCTAAAAAATTCGTTGGCCACACTCATCACTTTCCTGAACCTTAAATAACAACAAAACATAACTCCCAGTTTTACGCTTTATATATAGAACGGTAGCGTCGCTCGCTTATTTGAACATCATAAGTTAGCTATGTCGTGTCCATGTCTGTTAAAGCATATTTGGTAAGATAGTTTTATTGGGTAGATCTTGGAAATGAAACAAAAGGGGCCTCGCTGATGCGACTTTGCCCACGTCTATATTAGACCACGCTACGCCACTGGATATGTGCTCTAGAAGTTTTTTTAGCCTAGTCAATTTATTTACTCCGTTAGATGCACAGACATAATTAATTACGCACTTGGAGTTTCACAATTTTTCAGAGCTGGAGTTACAAAGCAAGGTCGCTCTATTATAATGTTATGATAATGTTAATATCTTATTGTTTCTGTCAAACAATTTACGATTGCAACTATGAAGGTAAGCGGGCGTGAAAATCTTACAACATCTTGATCTTCGTGCTCATATTATTATTATTTTTTTATTTTATTTTTAGCATCAGCATCTAACCTGTCATTCGAATGACAGAATTAGAGTGAACCCTGGAGAACTACGCCTCGCCGAGTACAGTCGGGGTACGAAAACCTTCATTAAATTTCAAATTCATTCTTTTATCAAGTCTCAAGACTCTTAGTGCCTTATGAAACTAAAGCACTAAACCATAAGCAGACAAATTGACACACGTTTGAAATAAAATTTTGGAGCCATAGTGCAAGCAAAAATCGAATTCAAGGTGACGATCCCTTACTAAATTATTTACTAATGAAAATGGCGAATTGCGTAGTGAAAAATTCTATATTTAGTTCTTATTTGGGCTGAGAGCATTACTTACTAACAAAATTTCACACTTTCCTAAATACACTGGACCGCAAAGAAATCTAATACTCATTCATACTAGTCTCGCATTCATGCTTGTCGTACTTTTATTCTTCATACTATTTCTTTCTTTCATTAAAATTTAAGACTAATTTAAAGCTAAACTAAATAAATTTAGTTTTTATTTAGGCACATTTAAATATTCTTTAATTTAGTCTTTATTTCATAAAGCTAGGTCAAGTACTTTTGAAGATATTGAAGATTTTCTCACTGACCCTTTTTCTTTGCGGTCCAGTGTACTAGCATATAATTATATTACTGCTAACTCTGATCCGATTGTTTAAATTCATTTGTTACCTACATATATCATTGAATCAAATATAAATAACATCTGTCAAAATGATAATATATTACTTTAAGCATTTTAATCGTGCAACACGTAATAAATGTATTGTATGAGTGAGTGATGTTAAACGAGCAGTCATTCAATTAAAAAAAAACCAAAAGCTAGTCACTAATTATACAATTCTTTTGTTTCTTAACCGCTCTAATTTATTATTTTGATTGCGGTGTCATGGCAGGCGTGTTGTAATTTCGGAGCACGAACTAGTATTATCATTTTTGTGGAGTAAAACTTTGTACCAGCTATATATTAAGTTTTACAGGATTTGCACCTTTAATCCTATCCTATCCTATTTCCTATTTAATATTATAAATGCGAAAGTTTGTATGGATGTATGTATGGATGTTTGTAACTCTTTCACGCAAAAACTACTGAACCGATCACCTTGAAATTTTGCATACACGTTGTCTGGAACATCAGAAAGGACATAGGGTACCTTTCACCCAGAACGCGGACGAAGTCGCGGGCACCAACTAGTGTAGCAATAAACGCGTGCTTACGGTCAAGCGAACTCGGTAACATACTCTACATGTTCAATTGAAAAATTTCTTTCAACCGTCTTTATTATATTCTAGAAACTTATATAAAAAAATCCCTTAAATATCTAAAATTTTGATTTGTAAGTAAATTTTTCTGGACTCAGTAAGTATCTTTTATTTTTCAACGCGGCGCTAGAATACAAAAAATATTTTTAAAATTCTAAAAATTTCTAAATAGGTTTTACTCATTCACCTGTTATAACTAATATCTCTTTTTCGTTTATTTTACTTATTACCAGTTCTTGTAACCTTTTACTAAGCAGCAACTTGGCATTTTGCTGATTGATCCAGTAATAATAAGTACCGCTCTATGAATTTATAAACACAAAGGCAGAAATGCCACTAAGGGAGGGCACACCCAGTTAAATAGCTGGTTGCACTTACCTTTACAATTTACTTCAAAATGCCGCGAGCATTAATTATATTCAATTATATTAAAATTGTAAGTTGTTCAGTGTCTAAAAAAAATTATGTCATTTATGTTCTTAAAGTGTTATTGTATAACAGTTTGTTAGTTCCTATTTTGACGTGGAAAAAGTCACCCGCACCAGCTAGTCTATATGTCGTGGGCAGATCGTAGAATTGGGCAGATCGTAAAGTATGAAATCAAAAGTATGAAGCAAAGCGAGGAGGAGCATGTTAGGTTTACAAGAAATAAATTTGGGGAGCCGAGCGAAGCGGAGCGGAGTGAGGCGACCCTCTCAGTTTTAACAGAAATATGATCTACCCAGGAATATCATGATATGCCCAATTCTACGATGTGCCGACGACATATACAATGTATAATAAAATCGTAAATATAATTAAAAAAAATTGTACACTACGTTACGTGACGTTACCGAGTATTATTTTTAGAATTTTTGTCTGTGAATTTGTGCACGTTAATCTCAGAAACGGCTTACCGGATTTGGATGTTATTTGGCACACATATAGTTTATTAACTAGATTAACTTATAAAATCAACAATCATAGAATACTTTTTTTTTAGGAAAAAATGTTAGATTCCAGCGCGCTACAGCGCTTACGAAATCTAATACAACATAATATATTATGTTTTCAAATGAAATTTTAATCCAAATACTAACATTCAACATCCAAGCCTTAACATAAAACAATGTAACAATCGCTGTCTCCTATCACTTAAACCACAGCCGAAGTGTCGCAACCTATGAATAATCGCTTACAAGTTCTCATATTCACACTTTTTGTGTGTGTGTGTGTGTGTGTGTGCCTTTATGTTACGTGTTTTTGCCTCATTTACACCTCGATTCATGTACAGCAAGCAGTCCTTGTATCATCGTGTCACGTTGTGAAAGTGGTGCGTATAGAAAGAGTGTACAGAAGACATTTGTTCGGGGCTTACGTTTGCAAATCGCGCATGCGATAGAATGTGTGACGCATAATAAATTGGTGCCGGCCTTGCGAATGCGAAGATCGCTTTGAGTAAACAATCTAGCTATGTCTAGCTGTTGTTTATTGTAGATTTCGCTTTATACTGTACTAGCTGGTGCTCGCGACTTCGTCCGCGTGGAATCGTTACTTTGGGAATCATTTGGGTATCTCGAACGGTTTTCGCAGCGTAAGCAACGGAAACCCTCATAATTTTCCCCGTTTTTTCCACATTTTCGACAGTTTCTTCGCTCCTATTAGTAGTAACGTGATGTTATATATTAAAGCCTTCCTCGATAAATGATCTATCCAACACAAAAAGAATTTTTCAATTCGAACCAGTAGTTCCTGAGATTAGCGCATTCAAACAAACAAACAAACTCTTCAGCTTTATAATATTAGTATAGATAACTAGCTGACCCGGAAAACGTTGTTTTGGCTAAAGCCAAAAAAATTTTTGAGGGGGCCACCCTTATCACTTAGGGGTATAAAAATTATGTAGGATTAGGTTAGGATTAATGATTAAGACCTGGGTCTAGTACCAGTACAGTAGATAGTTAGTGTGGCTGGCTTTTAGACCAGATTTTAGGTGACAGTAGCCACCTAATTACAATATAAATGGGCCGTCAACCTGTTACATAAAAGTAACATGGCTTAAGACCTTGTTATGGATGTCTTAGATAGATTATTGGTGCATATATAGGCAACTTATAATTACTTATCTTGTGTCATAATCATGACAATCGCCTGACATGATATATAATGAGTTTTTTTTTTAAGTAGTAGCACAGAGTAGGTACAGTCGGGGTAAGAAAAGGTTCGTCACCTTAAAGTCGCCATTTGCTTGCACTTGCATCAGGGTCAATTTATCAGGCATGCCAAAATTTCTTTTCAAAGTTAGTTATTACTTAGTGCTTAAGTATCAAAAAGTTTCAAAATCAAAATCAAAAAGTTCAAAAGAGTTTACGTCTTAATAAAGGAATGAATTTGCACACTGACAAAGTTTTTCGAACCCCGACTGTACATCAAGTTGTAATGTCAAGTGAAATGTTTATACTTAAAATTTAATTAAGTTTAATAATATATATTGTACGTATATACATATTGCGCGTTACGTATTAGTTATTTATTCGTAGGCGTTACATAAATAAAATTGTAAGAAGTTATTTCATATTTCACTAATTGCCTTCTTTAAGTCTAGTTTCCTTAAACATTCCTATACCCCGAGTAGGTATTACATTATTAATTTATTCATTAAGCAGTTAAAAACCGTTTCATATTTTAAGGATTATTAATTATGTGGGTCAGTAGAAGCATTTCATATAATTTAGCAATTTTATTTTTATAATATAATATATTGTAATAACTATACTTAAAACTATTTTGCATCTGTGCAGAAATAATAACATGGCAACATTGCTATATTTTTTTATTTATTTTTCTTAACATCAATATCAAGTTAAATATCTGTTCTCATCTAGTCTGCCTTAAAAAGAGTTACATAAATATACAAATAATAGTTAATATTATAATTAGTGCTTTTAGAACATAAATTTATTATCTACTAGCTG
Organism: Synanthedon tipuliformis; assembly: GCA_947623395.1. Lineage (NCBI taxonomy): Eukaryota > Metazoa > Arthropoda > Insecta > Lepidoptera > Sesiidae > Synanthedon > Synanthedon tipuliformis. The sequence goes on along the minus strand of OX392428.1, from coordinate 3,374,827 downwards.
GTGCCCGCGACTTCGTCTGCGTTCTGGATTAAAGGTACCCTATGTACTTTCTGGTGTGCCAGACAACGTGTATGTAAAATTTCATGGTGATCGGTTCGGTAGTTTTTTTGCGTGAAAGAGTTACAAAGATCCATAAAATCATCCATCCATACATCCATACAATCTTTCGCATTTATAATATTAGTACGGACTAATGAAGATATTTAATTTTTATTTTATTTATATTCCAATAACTTACATAAAATGCATTTTTACAAAACAACTTCATAAATTGTACCACACACATGGTGGTCGGTCACGTAAAAGTAATCCAGTACGACTCATTCGGATGGTGAAAAATTGTTGCTTCTCCTAATAAGGAACTTCTGCCCTTTAGAAAAATTACATTCATTCGAGACCAGTCCTTAAAGACGATAAAACGAAATTTTTCATTGCACAAGTAAAAAAATTTACAATTCTGTACGGGCACTTTTATTCAGCGGGTCAAAACTTGCGGGTCCAAAGGGTCCGAAGCCCACTAAGGCTTACCGTTTTGTAACATTTTATTACTCCCATTTCAGCGATTAAAATAAATATGTTATAATTTATCATAACTATTTTTTGATTTTATATACCAACAAGAAATTTAACAAAACTAAAAACCTTAAAAAATCTTAAAAAATAATAACATAATAACTAAAACATATTACCTAAAAAATTAATTAATACACTATAATTAAATCATAGCGATTAAAATAACTAGTTGATTACTTGCTTTTGTTTCGTAATGATAAGTAACTTCACTTGTATTAAAGTGTAGTCGCATCACTTCGATTTACAATTTACAAGCCTAGTACCAACACCGATTGTAATTATAGTAGTCTACGTGTCGATAGGTAATGTTGATGAGCGCAAAAATACTCGCGTCACTATAAGAAAGAAGTGTCATGAATCTAATCTGATACAAAGTTCAATTCTAAACGTAACATGAACAATGTACAATTGTACACTGCAAGGTGTAATGGTGTACCAAAGAGGTTGCGTCACTTTTTCTTTTCACCGCACTTTCGATTTCATTTGCCGGCTTCTCTAGTAGGGTTGCCACCCATATAACTAAGTATATTATAGGTAGCTAGTTTTTTAATTTTAATTTTTAATGACTTAACATTTTTGCTCCATGATAAATTTGCTGCGTTTCAAATTGAAATACGAGAACGCAGGTTTAGTAGTAGTGTAACGTTAGTAGTAGTGTAGTGTAGTAACTTAGTAGAAGTGTAAGTGTTAGTAGTATCGCTGCACTTAATAATTTAAATACAAATGACTAGATTCTCGCTCCCGCCTTCGTCCAGGAAGAAACTTAGTTAGGTTTTAATATATTATAAAAGGAGTTAGCGACCATAAAGACAGACGCGGAAAGCGACATCAAATTATACTATTTAAAAAAGACTATATAACAGTGACTAATTAGTAATTATGTAAAAATAATTAACGAACAGTAAGTACAATGTGTTCAGGCGGGATCGTGGCTCGCGTAGCGCTGGTGGCGGTCTTTTGCTGCTGTGTAGCGAACGTCTGGCCGCTCGTGCACGACCCGAATGGCAGCGTGACGACCTTGACGTGGAATGTCTGTGGCTCACAATCGATGGACGTTCTCTAGGCACTCGCTGCGAGCTTCATATTGGATTGGCTTATGTGCCGCCTGATAAAAGGTTGGCACAGCGCCTTGACAGGCTTGGCTCGTGGGTCTCTGATGTGGTCGGTTCGAGCGAGGGTGACGACTTTCTGATTGCCGGAGATTTCAACCTGAGTTGTTTGGACTGGCGTGCGGATGAACCAATTTTTCTAAAAAAGGGCAGTCTTGACGTACAGTGCTCGGCTTTCGATCTTGTTAACGCGTTCAATCTTCTGGGTTTTACTCAGCATAATAGGCTTGCTAACGTGGCTGGGAACACATTAGACCTAATTTTTTCCACTTTTGCCTTAAGTGTCACAGCTTGTCTTGATCCCTTGGTTAAGGAGGATCCTGCTCACACAACTTTAAATATTGATGCTACGGATATTTTCGCCGTACCCCTCGCGAGGCCGCCGCGGCTTAAATACCTCTTCCGGAAAGCAAATTACACAGAAATTAATAAAACACTTGGAGCCGTCGATTGGGATCGTACTCTGGACACGAAAACGCTGGACGACGCGGTGGACGCTTTTTATGGCGTCCTGTACGCAGTTATAGACAAATACGTTCCACAAATAACGGTCAATCATTCCACACGTTTTCCCTTGTGGTACAGTCGCGCTCTGATTGCCGTCATCAAGGAGAAGAAAAAGGTCCATACTTTATGGAAAAAATACAAGAACCCCATGGACTACGACACCTTTGCACTCCTCAGATCTCGTCAAAAGCTGTTACAGAAGCGTTGTCGGGCTGCTTTTTTGTCTAGATCTCAGGAACTTATAAAGAAGAATCCAAAATATTTGTGGTCCTACATTGCTGCTAAACGTAAATGTCGTGCCGGGTATCCGAGTACTATGTTTGCCGAAACGCTCAAGCTTCAGAGTGAAGGGGAGATATGCGACGCGTTTAACAACTATTTCCACAACATGTTCTCAAAACCCGCTAAAAGCTACCCATCCGTGAGGTTGAAAAACAATTATGCTGATGGCATGCACACCCTTTCATTCAGTACGGGCGGGGTACTTGCGTCGCTCAGGAAGTTGGACGTTGACAAAGGAGCAGGTTGTGACAGAGTTCCTCCCTTGTTCATATCTCACTGCGCTAAACTACTGGCCGTGCCCTTAACATCAATCTTTAACCGATCCCTGCTGGAAGGTGTTTTTCCTAAGGCTTGGAAGGATGCCTTGGTTGTGCCCATTCATAAGAAAGGTGACAAAACTCAAATTAAAAATTACAGACCAATATCGCTTTTGTCTACTTTCAGTAAGGTTCTGGAGCGTTCTGTTTATGGCTACATTTATCAGATCATTATGCAAGGCGTGCCTCTGGAGCAACACGGATTCGTTAGGGGGAGATCCACCACAACCAATCTCGCTGAGTTCGTTGGTGATGTTCTTCGTGGCATGGCTGAGAGCGGACAAGTGGACGTGATTTATACCGACTTTGAAAAGGCATTTGATCGAGTGGACCATGTTATCTTGCTTCGTAAGCTGAACGAACTAGGCATCCACGGTGACTTGCTAAGATGGGTTGAGTCCTACCTGACTAATCGAAGGCAGGCGGTGGTGCTTGGTGGTCATAGGTCCGACTTCATAGGCGTGCCTTCGGGAGTGCCTCAGGGATCTTTGCTGGGACCCCTCCTGTATATAGCCTTTATTTACGACATAAAGAGCTGCTTCATGCACTCTAAGTTTCTCTTATATGCAGACGATAAAAAGATTTATCGCAACATTGATAATCTCGGAGACGCTCTTGGGTTGCAGGAGGACCTCGACAGACTTCAGGAGTACTACATTGCTAACAGAATTAATGTCAACGTATCAAAGTGTACGCATATCACCTTCACAAGGAAGCATAAGCCCCATGATCACACATATAAAATAGGCAACACATGCATTCCTAGAGATAGCGTGGTAAGGGACCTTGGCATAACACTGGATGCAAAACTCACTTTTAATTTTCACCTAGATAACATTATGAGCAGAGCTTTTAGAAATCTGGGCTTCGTGTTCCGAGTCAGTAAAGATCTGACTGACTTGTCTTGCGTGAGGTTATTATACAATGCCTATGTGCGTAGTGTCCTTGAATTTGGTAGTCCGATTTGGAACCCGCAGTATGTCACGAAAAGTAATCAAATAGAGCGTATACAAAGAAGGTTCGTGAGATGGCTCAACCTCCGCTCGCACCACACTTCCCTAAGCTACGCCGACTCTTGCAAGCGTCACGACTTGATGACTTTGGAGGACAGACGCACAGTCTCTGATATGTCGCTCCTCCACGACATCTGTTCTGGGGCGCTCAACTGTCCGGCACTCCTATCTCAAATGTTGCGGCTTCGGGCCGGGCCCAAGCGTGGTAGAAGGAGAAAACTGTTCCACGTTCCGCTATCACGAACAAATTACGACCTTGGCTCTGTATACCATAGATTGCCCTCAACTTATAACGATAAGTTCACGCACCTAGATATTTTCCACCTCCCCAAAACATCTTTCAAGCGCAGCGTCGCGAATACACTTAAAGATAATTAAATGGAACTACACACAAACACACACACACACACACACACACACACACACACACACACGCACGCACGCACGCATCCCTTCCCCGTTGTTTAGAATTATTAATTAGGTTAGGCTTAGGTAATATAACTGTAATTTTCTCTTTTTTTTTTTACGTCTTACACAGTAGAGCCCTGTAACTGGCAATGAAGCAGTAATATGATATCTATTGTATATTATTTTGTTTTGCTGTAGGGTTGTTGTTCAGAATAAAAATAAAAAAAAAAATAAAATAAAATAAAATAAATAAAAAATTAAAACATACATAAGTGATACAACGACCAAATTCTTTTCAACTTTGACTTCATTGCCAAAAATAATGATTTTTCCAATTATGGTTTTAATGTTAATTATTATGAAAAACCGGAAGTTTTTAATAGGCAACCCTGTACTTATACCTAAGTGGAAATAACTGCTTTACTGATATAGTGCTTGCATTTCACGAAGGCGAGTGGGATTTACTTGTAGTAAACACTTGTCTGTATATGTGTCACAGTGTGCGTGAGATCGAAAGAGGGTATGGTTAGTATAAAAAAAATAGAATCCTACAATGCTAACTGACTGCTCCGTCAGACATGCACACTATCGCAATGTGCGTGTACACGTTCAACACAAGCAAAACTAACTCGCCTTCGTGAAATGCAAAGACTATAACTGATATTAGTTCATTGTACAGTGAACGTGCAAATAATGGGATTGTTTGGTCAAATTGTTTACGGGGTTCGTTACGATTCTTTGACATGTGGACATTCGTTTCCGTTAGGTGCTTCCGCTGTGAAATTGATTTAAAAATTTAAAAACTCTAAACTTCATGAACTCCAACACTCGAGAACCTTCCGGCCCCAATAGCAATCGACTCTCCTTTATGTCGGTAACTTTCGTTCGTCTACGGATATCATTCCTGATTCGATCTCGTAGTGCAACCCTAGTTCTTTGAGCGAGTGAAGCCATTTTGAAGTCCGTCACACACGTAGCTATAATATACATTAATATAAATAAATAGCAAGGCATATTACGATATATTTTATATACAAATATTGGAGTAACCACACACGCACCTATAACGTCACCAATGTATACCGTAATATATATTATTATTATAGCACGCACGATATACGATAGCTACGTTTGTGACAGGCTTTAGAAACTTAGTTTCAGCGCCATATGTCATCACATTTTTTTTTTTTTGACGAGGAGAAATCCGCTTACAGAATCCCTACCGCTGGCTAGGCGATAGGGATATGTGGGGGTCGCCCAGCACCTGATGTTAGCGGCACTGGGAATACCACATGCCCTGTGAGCGGGGTGAACCGGGCTCTGCCGAGGCACCTAACTCCGATCCACCCCCATTACTGGCCATTACTGGCTAGGCTATCGCCAAAGAAAGCCGGAGACACCCAGGCAATACCCAAGCGAAAGGGGGGACCTTGTGCAGGCACACACAGCTAGCCAACCATGTGCGCAAGGTCCCCCTAGACCATCTGCAGAAGGCGGGCAGCCTTCTCTAGACAGCCAGGCTCTCAAGAAAAGTCCGCACTCGAGTGCGGAGAACACCAATGACGGGAGCCCGCCACTCATAATCCGCACACATACCTCGTGTGCGGAACAAACAATAACATTAGCCATCAAACATTAGATAGAGATCTTATCATTCAAACCTCCTTAGTGCGTCGAGCTTAGTTCAACGATTGTCCTTTTTACTTCTCTATCTAAAGTTGGCTCTATTTAATTGTACTCAATTGTATTGATCCGTGCAAGTGTACTAGTGATAGAAACAAGTTACATCGATCTTCATAATAACTGTCTCCAAGTTGATACTTTATCATTGCGTGATAGAATGTTTTAATTGTCCACATTTTTGTATCATTTTTAACATTTTATGTAACGCGATAACACCGATATAAATCTGTAACGCGTTATGAACAATTGTTAAGGCTGCGGACCGTTAAAAATTGACTCTCATCGAATTTTTGGCGCTGCTTATAACATTGTTTTCAAACTGATTTAGGAAAAAACTTAGAAATATTTTTATAACCAAGAAAAATTTATAATATGGTTAATAGTTAAGTATTTTTTAAGCGTTTGTTTATAGGGTATATATTAGGTAAAAATGGAGTTAAACACAGCTCTGCCAAGCCCTACAGTATGTTGAGCTATGTTCACGGACCAATGACATAACAACTAATGATAAATTAGAAAATCTATTCAGTTGTGAAGTTTTCTTATGTAGTCGTCCTTAAATTGATCTGATTATTTTTTTGCAAAACTAATTCATGTTCTTAAGTAAGAACGTTAAATATTGTCTTTTATCAAATTTTTCACTAATTTTTTTTTTCATTTTTAACATAGTTACGTAACAACAATTAGAAATTAACATTTATTATCATAAAGGACAAGTGTTTAGGTACAATAAAAAGCTATGGTTTCTGTATAAAAATTAAGAAAAGTAATTATTTTATTGATAAGAAAATATCGGCAATCAAACTCCTCAGTGACCGGTGAGCGGTCGTTGCGTTCAGACGTGTGCTCCGTGTTAAATTTTTACATGTTTTTTGCGATCGAACAAATATCTTTGTCTCGCTCACTCTCAGAGATTTTGCGCTTCTGTTAGCATATCGAAAGTTGCTTTACTTTATTTATTTTCAACATTATTTTCGAACTTTTTGGTAGTTAGTTAGTTTTTGTTTTTGTTATATATATTATTATTGGGTCATAATGGAAAAAGATATGCTTGTCTAAAAAAAGGAAATGCAAGTCAAATATCATAAGCATTATATATTATATTCGTATATGTTATATTATATTATATTATATTATATTATATTATATTATATTATATTATATTATATTATATTATATTATATGTTATAATAATTATAAAAAAAATTAGTATATATATTATTACTAGCTTTTATGGAAGAGTGAAGGCTCCTGGCACAGGCTCAAAAAAAGTCTTCAATCATGTAATATCATCTCAATTTCTAATAATGAAATGAACACAACCTTATTCACAATAATAATATCGATAATCTGCTAGCAACTTTTCTATATTCTAAATTAACTAAAACTAATTCTAAAAAACAAGTCTGTTTCTAATATTTCTAAAATATCTAAAATTTCTAAAACTTCTAAAATTTCTACATTTCTAACATTCTAAAATTTCTAACATTTCTAAAATTTCTTGGAGCTAGCGCGCCGACTGTATCTATTTATTGGATTAACTATTATAGCATAACAATGCATGTATAATATATTTAGAAATGTTGAAAATTGGGTATTTTCAATAACATGAAATTAAAAAATTTCTCTTTCTAAGTCTCTTTCTAAAATTTCTAAAATTTCTAAAACTTCTAAAAATTTCTACATTCCTAACATTCTAAAATTTCTAACATTCTAAAATTTCTAACATTCTAAAATTTCTAACATTTCTAAAATTTCTTGGAGTTAGCGCGACGACTGTATCTATTTATTGGATTAACTATTATAGCATAACAAATGCATGTATAATATATTTAGAAATGTTGAAAATTGGGTATTTTCAATAACATGAAATTAAAAAATTTCTCTTTCTAAAATTTCTAAAACTTCTAAAATTTCTACATTTCTAACATTTCTAAAATTTCTTGGAGCTAGCGCGCCGACTGTATCTATTTATTGGATTAACTATTATAGCATAACAATATATTTAGAGATGTTGAAAATTGGGTATTTTCAATAACATGAAATTAAAAAATTTCTCTTTCTAAGTCTCTTTCTAAAATTTCTAAAACTTCTAAAATTTCTAAAATTTCTAACATTCTAAAATTTCTAACATTTCTAAAATTTCTTGGAGCTAGCGCGCCGACTGTATCTATTTATTGGATTAACTATTATAGCATAACAATATATTTAGAGATGTTGAAAATTGGGTATTTTCAATAACATGAAATTAAAAAATTTCTCTTTCTAAGTCTCTTTCTAAAATTTCTAAAACTTCTAAAATTTCTAACATTCTAAAATTTCTAACATTTCTAAAATTTCTTGGAGCTAGCGCGCCGACTGTATCTATTTATTGGATTAACTATTATAGCATAACAATGCATGTATAATATATTTAGAGATGTTGAAAATTGGGTATTTTCAATAACATGAAATTAAAAAAATTCTCTTTCTAAGTCTCTTTCTAAAATTTCTAAAACTTCTAAAATTTCTAACATTCTAAAATTTCTAACATTTCTAAAATTTCTTGGAGCTAGCGCGCCGACTGTATCTATTTATTGGATTAACTATTATAGCATAACAATGCATGTATAATATATTTAGAGATGTTGAAAATTGGGTATTTTCAATAACATGAAATTAAAAAATTTCTCTTTCTAAGTCTCTTTCTAAAATTTCTAAAATTTCTAAAACTTCTAAAATTTCTAAAATTTCTAACATTCTAAAATTTCTAACATTTCTAAAATTTCTTGGAGCTAGCGCGCCGACTGTATCTATTTATTAAATTAACTATTATAGCATAACAATGCATGTATAATATATTTAGAAATGTTGAAAATTGGGTATTTTCAATAACATAAAATTAAAAAATTCTAGTAAAATATTAAAAGCAATAAGTAGAGCAAGATTCTATTGATAAATTACGAGTATTATAACGCAGGATGTCAGCGGAGGTGCTCCCCACGCGCACGGTTTTTTTCGACTCTGATTCGTAGTTTTGCACCGATAGACAGACGCCTTAACGTAAACAAACATAATTACTATATTAATTATCTAATTTAGTTGTAGGTATACTTTAATTAAAGCAGATTAAAATGTTGTGTGAAATCTCCGTATAGATCAAAGTATTTAAGCACTTTCTATACTATGATTATTATTACTTATATCTACTGCTTCTACATATAAATAGTTTAATTAAAACAAAGTGACTAGAAATTCTGAAACAACCAGAATGTAGATTAGAGGCGTACACAACTATGATCATTGTACTAAGATAAAAGATACAGATAAAATAAAATATAAATAAATTTAAAAAAGATAAAACTAAAACAGTTGACGTCTTTATTGAAGTGATTCAGTATTTTATATCTAAATCGCAAAAATATCAATCTTTGCGATTTTTTTCCAGTAATTTCGTTATAATCTAAAACGTTTTTGAGGATGGATGTATGAATGGATATTTAATTTTGTTACTCTTTTACGCAAAAACAGCTCAACGGATTTGGATAAAATTTGGTACACAGATAGTTTATTACCTGGATTGACATATAGAATACTTATTATCCTGGAAAGTTTTTTAGGTTCCCGAGAGATTTTCTTAAAATATAAAAAAGAGGGCGTCCCACCTTCGTGATACACCACGCAGCGACAAAGATGTCGGGCGGGCGTTAAAATATGGTTATAAATCCTACCAATATTATAAATGCGAAGGTTTGTTTGGATGTATGGATGTATGTATGGATGTTTGTAACCCTTTCACGCAAAAACTACTGAATGGATTTTAATAAAATTTTGCATGTATACACGTTTTCTGGGATACCAGAAAGGACATAGGGTATATTTTATAAAGTTACGCGGGCGAAGTCGCGTGCAGCAGCTAGTATTACTATAATATTTTCTCAGGTTTTATATTTTTCATTTTCCAACGCGGAGGAAGTCGCGGACACAAGCTAGTATTTAATGGCGTACTCCCATAAACTTTCAACACTTAATATCACACGACTAGGCCTGCGTCCGGCGGCGCAGGCTCAAGACGTTGGCATCCACGTTTTACGTAATTTTGTATTTATGTAACAAACCGGACCAAAATGTAACATGCTCGATTCGTTACGTGCAGTAACACAAATGTGTATTTTGTACAGGCGAATACAAATTATAGAGTGAACACATAAATTATTCAAGTCCGTTAGAAAAGAGTCAAACTATAGTTACCATTAATTGGATAAGGTGCTGTTATACGCATTTTTTAAACAACTGTGGTAATTCGTATAGTTATGTAATCACTACCTTTCGACCGTGACTTCGAAAGATTATTTTCATTATACACTACTAGCTGTCGACTTCGACTGTTGCTTAACTTTATAAAATATAGCCTATGTTACTCCCTGATAGTGTAGCTGTCTATGTGTGAAAGAATTTTTAAAATTTTTGAGTTTATTCATTACAAATATTTTCTCTTATTTTCTTCAATATTCAATATTGTAATATTTCTTCAAGAAGCGTTTAGAAATTTTTGCTCGAGTGAATAACAAACATTCATACGTCCACCTCAGACCAAATAAGAAATATAGACAGAATTCTGCGGTAATAGTAATAGGTAAATTGAGATTTTTTATTCCAAGCTATAACCACAATTTTGGTTTATTTTTATTGAAAATGTTGGTTTCCAAGTTTACTTACATGTACGCAGTTCGATGTTTCTACTACTAAATATTTTAATAAGGCGAGGCGTGGTTTGATTGCATTTGTGTGCGTGTAAAACCGTGTATGTATACGGCGTAGTTTTTTCTGCTTCATTCGGCAGTCCACAAAGCTCTATCTTTAGTTCTTATTTTATCTAAGTACATTCACACAAACTTTAAACCTAATAATTAATTTGATTAATTAATTAGTTAAGTTAAGGATTAAGTTTAAATGTCAATGATTTAGTCAAGACATTTATATTAATTACCAATCACATTTACTAGAATTCAAGCGTATTACATAGTATTGCCACAGCTTACTTATTTCGTACAGTAGGCCGACGGAGACGTCTAGACAGGGCAATCGTGCGGGGCGTGAGGGGTGAGGCGCGAGTGGGACGTGCCCAAGCTGCATACTTCGTCGTTCTTAGTAGCTTGGGATAAATATTCTAGGGCTATCGCGTCTTTCAGATTTTCATTTATTATATAAATCAAAATGGTGCATACGGCATGTGCTGTAAGTGCGCGCAAATCTTTATCTCTCATAAATAAAGAACTAAGCTTTCATCAATTTCTGCACGATGAAGAAATATTACTTAATTTGTGTCAACCCTTCCGTAATTTTTAAATACCTACACACGTGGCGGTATCGCCCAACATCAAAGGCGTAGGCCTACTGTAGGAAATAAGTATGTTGTGGTATTGCTAATATAAATAAAATTAACATGAAGAGGACAGCTATTGAACATTCTTACGTCCTGGTTTCCACACGAGTTTATGCAGAGTCTGCTTTCACAAAGCCTGATGTGCATTCAAATGATCACAATACATTCCACCGAGCGTTCCAAGTGCGTTCTTGACCGCAAACCTTTTGCATTAAATCGAGTACCGGAGACGGATGCATTCGTAATGTTGCTTTATACTTGTAATGCATTAAGCGTAATTGATCCATTGATTGATAGATCAATCAATGGATCTTAAAGGGCCTCTTTCACCAACTACAAGTAAAGTATTGATTGGTTACTTTTAGGAATAATTTTATGTTTTATTAAATTATGCGTCCTTCGATAGGCGAATTTTTATTATTATTTTCTTTTTAATGTTTGGGACTTTTACCGTACAAACAAAGGTATATCAGCTTCATCATCTCCGGTGACCGATGACTTTAAAAGATGGTTAGCCTACTTGACAGATGGTGAAAGAGGCCCTTAGTCCTTAGTGTGTTTACCTTCATGTTTACCTGTATACCTTCCATCAAGTAATAGGTACTTGCCTTAGGGCCTCTTTCAATAACTACAAGTAAAGTGTTGATTAGTTACTTTTAGACATAATTTTATTTTTTATTAAATTATTATCATTTTAATCTTTGGGACTTTTACCGTATAAACAAAGGAATATCAGCTCAATCATCCCCGGTGACCGCTGACTTTAAAAGACGGTTAGCCTACTTGACAGATCGTGAAAGAGGTCTTTAGTGGGTACATTTTGTATTTATTAGTATTAGTGTTTATTTATTAGTAAGTATATTCAGAAAAGAATCTTAGAAGTTCAAATTTCTGTTATACGATTTTTCTAACTTCTGTTAGACGAAAATAGGTGTTGTTAATCTATACTAATATTATAAATCTGAAGAGTTTGTTTGTTTGTTTGTTTGTTTGAACGCGCTAATCTCAGGAACTACTGGTTCTAATTTAAAAATTCTTTTTGTATTTAGATAGATCATTTATCGAGGAAGGCTTTAGGCTATATAACATCACGTTGCGACTAATAGGAGCGAAGAAACAGTCGAAAATGTGGAAAAAACGGGTAAAATTATTCATCTTTGAGGGCTTCCGTTGCGTGCGCTGCGAAAACCGTTCGAGATACCCAAATGATTCCCAAAATAACTATTTCACGCGGACGAAGTCGCGAGCACCAGCTAGTTAAAAATATGGATCAAAACAAAAATAAAGAAGTTCAATGGATTTGTGAATGTGACTGTACCTGCTGTACCGCTTTGTGCTGACGAGATATAAAGCGAGCAGATTTTGTGCTGGTTTCTTGTTATTTGTATATGGGTTAACTGCGACCGGTTCAATTGCATATTTTGTCCAAGTGTGTTTCAAATATGGCAAAATTTGTATGTGTTAATGGCATTGATTATATCAGACGTGTTACGGTTAAATGCTGTTGTTATTATTAAAAAAGCTAAATGTATTGTGTTAAATGCTAAATAAGAAAAGAAAGAAAATAAATTTAAGGAAATCCGAACTCGTACGTCTAGTAATTAAGAAGCTAATAATTAAGAAAACATGAAAATATATGAAAAACTGACAAATTATAAAAAAGAACACTACTTAATTTAAATAAAAATATGAAAACGGCCAGTGGTGCTTCAAAAAGGACGCCAACATATTGTAAAACGCAAAACTCGAGAACAGCTGAATCAACTCAGCTATTTGATCTTATTATTAAAATATGTATGCGTTTAAGTCTGAGGAAAGTTCTTATGAAGAGAAAAATTGAAAATGTGCAATTTTTCTTTATTGACTTCAAATAATAATACGTCTGTTAAAGGTTTGAACTTCAATGGTACTGGCTGAAATGTAGGTAATGATTTTCAAATATAGAAAAGAAAATATTAGATGTGGTAATTGACAGAAAAAATTGAAGTCAGTTTTGTTAGAGGGTTTAGTGATATTTTATAGTTATTAAAATATTATTTATATTGTATGTGTTGTTGAAATGAAGATAAGAAACTAAATATATGGGATAATGTGCACATTAGAATTTGGATGTTTCATTTAATTACACACTGCTACCAGATGAATACAAAAGAGAATCTTCACCATCATGTAAGAGGTGATATGAGTAGAAATAAAACCAACAATAACGTCTGCTGTCGCAGTTAAATAGATTTTGATTCTGCTAGTGCTAGCAAGGGAAATGACTACAAAAAATTATATGTATTCTCTAAAAAACAGTTTTCAATTCACATCGATATTTAATAAACGTCAACATACCCGCTGCTGGTTAGATGTTTTAGGAAAAGATTTATGTGTTTCTAAATGGTAGGTGAACACAAAAAAGGAAATTATACCATTTAAACCAGTAAACTAAGTAAAGACTGGAGCGCAGTTAGTAAAGTAATAACATGTGTTGCAACGCTGCGCCGCGTTGAGTTGGGTGCAATTTGCTTGCGATTATGTAGATGTACCTACCTACTTACCTAAGTCTAGTAATTTTATGTAGCATTCGTGCACGCTGCTAAGTCACAAGTAAGGAATTCCCTATTACTTGAACTTAAAAATTTCTTTGCACTTAATTTCGAAAAATACAGTTGTAGTGGCAGGGCACACTGCGCTCTGGCCTATGACCGCCACCTCCCCTCTTAATCTGAACCCGTAGTGAGGTACCCTGAGATGGCCGGCGTACCTTCGCTATCGGGTACGCAGGTTCCGACAGCCCTTACCGCGCTGGACAGCCGTGGTGGGTAACGGATAGCCGTGGTGGGTAACGCGCCCGTTGGGTTTCAGCAATCTGCTCCTGACTATACTGACATTACTTTACCCCTGAGATGACACCGAGGTTTTGATAAAGCGTAGCCAACCCACGCTGGGTAAGCTGTGGCGGGGCACCGATGTCGTGTCATAACGTACCCGCGCCCGTTGGGTTTCAGCAATCTGCTCTGACTTTACTGACTTTACTTTACCCCTGAGATGTCACAGAGGTTCCGATAAAGCGTAGCCCTCCCCGCGCTGGATAACTGTGACGGGGCACCGATGTCGTGTCATAACCCATTACACTATCCCTTCCTTATCCTGTATCGTACTTATGTCAGCAGCGCACTTACTGCATCTGTGTTGTTAACGTAATAATTATATTACTAAATAAACGAATTATATCCTATTAATATTATAAATGCGAAAGTTTGTATGGATGTATGGATGTATGTATGGATGTTGGTAACTCTTTCACGCAAAAACTAGTTATTAAATAATTAGTCTGATTTAAATTATTATGCAAAGGACTTTAATTAGACTTTGTTTGTGACCTTTTTAAAATTACACAAGTGGGTCACAAAAAGGAATGCAATCGTCGTTAATGAAATTAACCTGATATAATGAACTTGACTTTAACCTGATATAAGATCGTATTAATTTAAGACAGGACGTGTGTTAATTAAAATTTCATTGTAAATATACTCGGAAACATTATACCTATAAATATATGTTCTGGTCTACAAATTTTATGTAACTAATATAGTAACTAATATTAGTAATTTGAGTTCGCTTACAGATTATGAATTTCATAGAAGAAAAAAAAACAACCCATAATTATAGCTTGAGTCAACGAGCATCTAATTATATAACGATGTTAATAACGAACCTAGCCTAGTGTTCTAACTACAGAAATTTAAAAAAAAATTTGTGTATTCTTGACATGACACAAAGTGTGATTGCATATACCTACGAGTATTTTTATTTGAAATTACTGTGTTATTTTATAATTGTCAACAGAGGTGTCGGTAACGGTAACGTGTCGCGAGTTCAATGGTTTTTTCCCATCTCAAAAAATGCCCAACGCGCCTAAAGAAGTTTTCACTTCAAATATACAACAACGTGTAAAAACATTTGTTTGTTGCCATTTGTTGCCATTTGTTGCAACAACAAACACTAATATAAGGAGTCCGCAATATACTCCTGTATGTTGTAAGAACTAGTTTATTATCAGAGATGACACAAGCAATTAAAGTTAAGATGTAAGGGCACGAATCAATTATAAATGTCAATACATAAGTAACTAATAACCATTTTAATTACAACAAATGGGATTTAATTACAGCTTATTAAGCTGAATTATTTGCTAGGCTTCAGCGTCGTGTTGCACTTTATAACACGACATGATTCGATGCTCAGTGAAGTATTTTTTCCCGCTTGATTCAGCTCTACTTTGTATAGGGTTCAGTAATTTGCTTTTGATCATTGCTGAGAGCGTTTTAAATCTGTGGAGCCCTCCTTTTAATGACCTATTTGGAATTTCCGTGTCATTCTTCATTTAAAAGAAGAGGCACGGAAACCAGACAGTCGGCCTGCAGAACAGCTACAGAAAGCACGCGCTTTCTCGCCACTCGTCATCAGCATTTGTTTAATTGTAAATATGTGATTATGTGTAATATGTACCTACCATTATAAATATGTATATAATAAATGTGGAGTTTCTAATAATATTTCTCCACAAATCTATTAAGTTATGTGCCGCTTGACATATGAAATGAAACGCTGTTAGACCGTCCTATTATTGAATACTGCTATGGACGAAAACCAACCTGAAACAGACCTATGTCTGCAAGATACATTTCACTATGCGGTGCTCGTGTGACTTAGAGATCTTCTTGTATGTTTTGGTCCAAAAAAAGTACATTTGAGAGTACTTTTTTCTGAATCTGTATATTAATATTAGATTTACTACTTCATAAATTTTCGCCAGTCTATAAACGTCTTTACATAAATGCCATCAAACTTGGTTCAAACTAATATTTTTAAAACTAAAAAAACTTTAGTCCAGCATCTAGCCATGCAGCGAAGATGAGGCCTACAACGGAGAGAGCAAATAGTGAAAGAATTTTTCAAAATATGATTCTGGAGATTATTTTTTTTATATAAGTCAAGGCAGCGCTTGGCCGCGATCTCACTTGATGTTAGGTGCAGATGCGGCTGAAGGTGGACCACGCTTACTTAGTAGATGCCCAATGAAGACCCCGAGGTTGTAATCTGCTTTCTCTGCGAGTAGGTATATTAATAAAAAATATTAAATTATAACAGCTACGATGTCATTTAGCTTTTTATCATTCATTATAAGCAATTATTTAAGTAAAAAGAAATAATTACCTACCAAGGATTTATGGCAGGATGACCTCTTAGATCTCTACTGGATATAACTACGCGTAATTACTACATCGTGAATGATGTGTTGGTGCTATAAACTACATCTCTTGTAGATGTAAGATTAGCTACTTCCATAAGCGTGATTGTGGAATTATTGGATAATGTAGCTGTAGGTAGCAGAGATTGAAACCACAGCATACGTTTGAATTGTTAACGAAAAAATTATCACACAGTGTGTGTTCTACGGTTGCGTATTCTCATTGTATTCTACAGTCTGTACATGGTGAGTTCTCCGATGAGATGCTCGTTAAATAAATCTCCCGTGGTACTAACAGACAGGTTAGTATTACCATGGGCAAAAAATATTACCCGTGGCACTACTAGTATTGTAAGTACCACGGTTAAGTACCGGTTCCAATTAATTCCTACCCCAAATTTGATGCACTAGTGCATGCATTGGCAAATATGACACTATGGCAAGTATTGCCAATATGATTAAGCATTTTTTTTTTGTTTTCTCTTGTTCTTGTGTGCATGTGCTATTTTTATTGGCTCAATAAAATTTCTTTTCTTTCTTTCTTTCTTTCTTTCAAATTTTATACCACCGTACTGGGCGCCCTAGATGCGAAGTTCATCCGCATTTATTCGGATAAGTGTTTCCATCTTTCCAGTAAGGTCTTGAAAGTATAATTGGTCACTTGTAAGCACCCCCCTCTCCCCACCACCCCCTTTTTTTACAAAAGGAATCCATCATGGATACCCGCCAGCCGGGGTACAGACCAATGGGTTATGTCGGACTCCTGCCCCGAGATGATTTAGTACACATTCATCAGATTCCGCTTTCTTCAGATCATTTTATTTTTCCGTATATACCTAGGTCAGAATTTTAAAACTGATAACGAAACCGCACTTATGGTAATTCCACATTCGACAGATTCCGCTTTCGTCAGATAACTAGTTGGACGAACCTGTCATAATAATTAATCTCGCATTCAACAGCCCTCATTGGAGTAGACCTACCGACTAAACCTCTTGGCGTCCCCCGCGTCCGCTATAAGGCGAAGTTGCGGGGTCGGACGAACACTCTTCCGCAACTCTGCCGACTTATTAATTATGCTCGTTCGAAATTTTCTCCAATATACGAGCAAAATATCTTGGGGAAAATCTCACATGTTTATTATTCCATCTCAAACAAAAAAGAGACTTGTGTCCTATATATATATAAGAACTAGTTCTTTACTCGTTTTAATTTTTATTTTATCCTTTCAGAATGTGCTATCTTAAATATTTAAGTACTAATAACATAACTTTTGTAAATCATAACGAATTGCTTTTAAGTAAACAACAGTTTGCAGTGTTGACATTTGACATTAATATAATTAATTAGCTTTATCTGCATTTATAATATAAACAATTTAACGGAATCGTCTTACTCGTACGCTCGTACGTGACTTAAAATAAATTTCTTGACATACTTTATTTTCCCACTGCAAAAATGAAAAATTGCAAGCATTTCAATATTTTAGTAAGCCGAAATGCAAGTAGTCAATAAGTAGGTACTAATATTATAAACGGAGAAGATTTATGTTTGTATGATTTTTTTTTAATGAATACAAACACTACTGCAACGATTTAAAAAATTCTTTTACCTATAGAAAGCAATTAGCTATTAGCGAGTAACATAGGGATATATTATATTTTAGATAGTATAAAATAAAATCGTTATCCGCCTTTGTCTGTTTCTCAATTTTGGTTTTGAGACTCAAATTTTGATTTGTTAGTTAATTTTCCTGCACTATAATGTTATAGTCAAGACCTGACTAAGAGCAAAACTCGAGTTGGACAATTCGATATTTTATTTTTGTTCAAATATTCGCAGCCGGCTCGCTAGTTTAATATAATAATACATTTTTACATACTTAGATAAATGATTGATCTCGCTGCGCTCGACTAGATACTCCCTGTCGTACTTGTAAAATGTGGCATAAAATAGTACGCCGAATTTGGCGTACCCGAGCCAGTCACACTGCAAACTGTGTGTGATGTGTACGTGCCGAATGTTTTATTAAATTTTAGCCATAATAAAATACCAGTTTGCGTAGTGAAACTGTGTAAAAATATAATAAAACTGGGTAAAAAGTGATAAAAAGTAACGATTTTTTACACACACTACAATAAAAAGTTGCCACATTTTCGGAGCTATTGCTTTTGTATAGCGCTCTATCTAGTCGAGCGCAGCGAGACCAATCAATTATCTTTGCATTTTTTAAAACTAATCCTGATTTTGATGATATTTTAAAAAAATACATTATAACTAAGTAGTGATAATTTAAAAAAAAATCAATTTTTCATTTCTTCTCTCTCTTTGTTTCAGATACCTTAAGCTATAGCTGCATCTCAACTCCGTCATCGGTGACCTTATTATTAGTGATAACCACAATCTTGTTGAAATGTCACTTTCATTCTGACACTCGGCTCGATTGCTCGTGTTGTTTTGCGAATAAAAACATAAAATCCAATCCAATTTTGGTACAAAATTGAATGAGTACATGGTGAAAAATATGAGGATAATATCCCATAAGAGATAGCATCTGTTTCTTATACCTCAAGACTGTGATAATATTAGTGATGGCGTCGTGGAAATGTAGTGTGGGTGTTTGGACATTGTGTGTAGTGCTGTGCTTCCTTGGCAAGATATCCGGGTTGGACAATGGATTGGCCCTAACGCCCCCTATGGGCTGGCTGGCGTGGGAGCGGTTTAGATGTAATACGGACTGTAAAAATGATCCTGATAACTGTATAAGGTGAGATACTGTTTTATATTTATGTAAGAAGAATTATCTTAATAATAATATTGTATATAATATAATATTTTTTATATAATATATATTGTAAAAAAATAATAGAGGTACATTTGAAATTGGGGAAACTCAACAACCTGGACATTTCTGTGTGCTGTAATGACAAATTTTTCGTTATTGTAATTATTAATTTTTATTGTAATCTTAAATACTTAACTATGCTCCTGTTTGCAGTCATAAATTTAATAATTGATTCTGTAAGTTTTGTATAAAAATTAAGTTATAATTAAAAAAAAAATTCAGCCAACTTTGAGACACTTTGTCTTAAAAAAGTGCTATAACCTAGCTATAACCCTCTTGGCAGGTAACTTTAAGAAATGGCCTATTTAATATATGTATTTTTTATTTTTCTATTGTAAAAAAAAAAAAAAAATTTTTTTAAGTAGAACTTTTTCAATTTAATTTTTTTTTTTGCAGTGACCGACTCTTCAGAACAATGACCGATATTCTAGTAACGGAAGGTTACGCGGCAGTTGGTTACGAGTATATCAACGTCGACGACTGTTGGCCAGAAAGAGAAAGAGACGCAAGAGGTCGTTTGGTGCCTGACAGAGAACGTTTCCCCTATGGCATGAAGAGCCTGGCGGATTACGTGAGTACTTTTGTAATTACTGATAAACTTGGCACAATTTGTGACGGAAAGTTGAAAGACCTCTTAAGGGGTCCCTAGACAATCATGCAGCATGACATGCGTTACATGCTGGCATGCATGCATGACCGTTTAATTGTATTGATCGATGTGAATGACATGCAACTACGTGCTGGCAGTTGATTGATAGTTCCTTTTATTTTTCATCCTGCAAGCTATGACTTACTTCACGCATGATCGTATAGAGATCTGTAGACGATCATTCGGCATGACATGCAGCGTGATAATTCACGTAACCGCATGTCATGCCGCATGATCGTCTAGGGACCGCTTTACAAATAAATGTTGACTTGCAATATATGTAAGCTTTAATTATTGCAAAAAGTATGAATATACAAGTAACCGAAAAAAAATCAAAATATGTGCTGAATATGTGAGAATTTATTTTTGAAAAAGGTAAACTCGAAACTCTACTTTTCTATTTTCACTTATGGAAAAAGGGATACCTACTCAAATGGGGAAGATTTGCATATTATATATAAAAATTGCAACTCGGCCGAAGCCGGGATTCGGTCACTAGTATTTAATAAAATACTATAAAAACGAGATGAAAATTATTGAAGTATTTTATACGTTCAGAAAATTATATTATTTTTTTTTTTTTACAAAATACTCGCACGTAATTACCTACCTACCTACTAATACTATTATCGCGCTCATATTATCTGAAGTTAGCCTTTATTAAATATGTATTTTTCTCGCTTTAATGAACCGATTGAATTCACTATGTATTTTCAAAGGGTATAGCGAATCTTTGATTCGTTCAAGTGGTCATGAAAGATTTTTAATTTTTAGTTTTTTTTTTATATTTAGATTTTTAGAAGCCAAAAATGAAGGAATTAATATTATAAATGCGAAAGTTTGTATGGATGTATGTATGGATGTTTGTAACTCTTTCACGCAAAAACTACTGAACCGATCACCGTGAAATTTTGCATAGGTACACGTTGTCTGGTACACCAGAAAGGACGGAAGCGAAAGCCGGAAGCGTGTAAGTAGTAATTTATAGATTGAAACTTTTGTATAAGTAGCATAATATACGAGTATACCTACTGTTCGGAACTATAGATAAAACTTGCTTAATAAAAGTCAAGATACAATGATATTTCAAACGAACTACACACATACATTATTATGAAAGTCTTGTGATTGTGATTGAACTTAACAGCTGCGAATTCGTCCATAAATTGAATTCGGTATTAGTTGCAAAACGTTTAATAATTCATACACAGAATCTTGTACTTGATAATTACTAAAATTAACCGCGAGCCGGTGAACGAATGTGATTTGCTGTGCGCACGCTTCGATGATTCTCTCTTACACTGTCATTAATCTTATTATCCTCTACAATATAATATGTTTGAACACGAATAGTCAAGCTCGTCTTGCGCACATGGTTGGCTAGCTGTGTGTGCCTGCACAAGGTCCCCCCCCCCCCTTCGCGTGGGTATTACCTGGGTGTCTCCGGACAATCCCTTTCTTTGGCGATGGCTGCCCTGGGGCTGGATCGGAGTTAGTTGCCTCGGCAGAGCCCGGTTCGCCCCGCTCACAGGGCAAGGAGGCAACGGGGAATTTAGTGGGTATTCCCAGTGCCGCTAACATCAGGTGCTGGGTGACCCCCACATATCCCTACCGCCTAGCCAGCGGTAGGGAATCTGTAAGCGGATTTCTCCTCGTCAAAAAAAAAAGATATGTATGTTGAAAAAATAATTCGAAACATTTTACGACATGAGAAGCGATGGGAGTAGAACAATCGTAGCAGCTTTTGCGACTCATGTCTTGCAAGTAAAAGCGCCTTAAAATCGTTGCCAATATCGGAGCAGTAGTGGTCCCTTGATCGCCTCATAACCATAATATTATGTGCAGGCAAATCGTAATCATTTAAAGGCGATCTAGGAAGCTAGATTCTTCCGCCCGGCTATGCCGCAACCCATAGGCGACATTAGCCACCTACTTACAAGTGGACCATCAACCAGTCTGATGATTTAAAAAAAAATTATTACGACTGACTATGACTACGACTATTAGAGTGACGTTAAAAATAAAAATATAGATAATATCATTCAATCCACTCTCTATACATACACTCGTAGTAATATTGCGAACATTTCATTCCATATCGAGTATCGCAATGTTTGTAAATATTCATTTTTTAATGCGCAGCCGGTCTTTAACCTCTCATTGTACGCTATCTACGATTCTTTATATGATTTACATTGTTTGTTTTTGTAGTTGTGAGTAACACTTATAATACTGCTTATTACGTAGATAGCTACTTACTTAATTTTTGCCCGCGGCTTTACATTTTGCATGAAAATTTGACAATTTCATTAACTAAAGCTTTAATGGTTCAGTCGTGAAATGAAAATAATAATATATCACACAGACACAGAATTAGTTTGCATTTATTTAATAGCCAAATAGTCATAAACTAAACAGCATACCTATCTGGTTTGAAACCAGATATTAGGTATGCTGTTTAGTGTTTCAGTAACCACACCCTTAAAGAAGACCACTTAATAAGTCTTTCAGTACATAATGTGCATCACTTGTACCATGTAACTTGAAAAAAGATGGCGCCCGTAGCCATCATTAACCGTTGTAAACCATCTAACCAAGTCATTAATAGGTAAGTAAACCGTCAGACCGCCTGCCGCAGTTTATCGCGAAAAATAGTTAAGCCATATATTGAATATGGCAGTGTCTTTATTAGTCAAAAGATTATTAGTAATTCGCAGAAAAAATAATCCAGTTTAAGTATACCTAATTCCAATTCCCATTATTTAAGTTGGACACTTAAATTTTGAAAAAATATTTATATTATAATTCTATACCTAACAATTTTGTTATTTCTAAGTTTTATGCGGCTATTATGCGGGAAATTAATGTTTTTTAAATGCTAATAAACCAGTAATAAACAAACTGGCTGGTTGGTGGCGACCAATTTAAAAAACCGTTAGCGGCCAGGTCGTTAGCTGTTACATCAATATATCTTCTCAAATAGGTTAACGAACTTTGTGTAGAAATAGTTTATAAACGTCAATTTGCATTTTAAAACACGTATAATGTCACTGGTGTCTGAATATTCAAATGCCACAACTCCAATGTCTCTCTGTAGGACAGTGGATGCGTAAGTATTCAACACAGTAATCATAGATAAATGACTGGTCTCGCTGCGCTCGACTAGATACCGCGTCGTACTTGTAAAATGCGGCATAAAATAGTACGCCGAATTCGGCATACCCGAGCCAGTCACACTGCAAACTGTCTGTGATGTGTACGTGCTGAATGTTTTATTAAATTTTAAGCATAATAAAATGCCAGTTTGCGTAGTGAAACTGTGTAAAAATATAATAAAACTGGGTAAAAAGTGATAAAAAGTGACGATTTTTACACACACACTACAATAAAAAGTTGCCACATTTTCGGAGCTATTGCTTTTGTATAGCGCTCTATCTAGTCGAGCGCAGAGAGACCAATCAATTATCTTTGACAAATGACTATGCTTAAGACTAGTTGAAGTGTGACTGGTTCGGGTACGCCGAATTCGACGTACTACTTTATGCCACATTTTACAAGTACGACGGCGGTATCTAGTCGAGCGCAGCTAGACCAATCATTTATCTATGGTCATAGGCATTAATTAAAAATATTAACCTATCCGCCATTATTATTTCGATTTGTGATATTTTCATACAGAAATACACCTTGGTCTAAATTAAGGTAGAAGCAACGAAATAGTATATCTCCGGGTAGAAGACTTCTATATAGATTTCAAATAGAATTTCGTGTCTGTAAACAACACGTAAACAAGGTAGGTGGTACACAAGGATGCCGGCGAACAAGACAAGTGTCTTTGTTCCCACAATTTGTTAAGGCCCACATCCGCCTACATTACACTAACTAAGTCGACATGAAATTCATTAAACGTTTATGGGATAAGTAGACACTACACTATATGTACTCGGTTAGTGTACAATGATTGTCTAACTTTATTATGGAGACAAGACTTGTTTATGTTATTTGGCAAGGTTAATATGGTTAATGCTGTTTAACAAGGAGAGGTCTTTGCACTAACAAAATATTAAAACCACTTGAATTTTTCGCCATCTTAAAACTTTTGTTTTTTTTTAATACTTAAGTACATAAAGGAACAAACGTATATTTTAAGAATTTAATTCTGAAATTCTAATTTTGTTTAAATATCAAAGGTGACTTAAAATATGACACCAAAAAAAAAACTGATTAAGATTAAGATATGTAATTATGATCATTTTAGCCAAAACTTGATTAGGATAATGTATGTGTATGTGTGTGTGTGTGTGTCCAGGCTAACCTTTGAAACAGCGGATTAAATTGTCTCCGAACTTTGAAGGGTGTAGAGACTTAAGACACTTTAGATATCTATCCCAAAAGTGTTGAGTATAATCTGAAAAAATATTTAAAAACGCTACGCAAATGAAATCGGTAACGATCACTTGGTAAGTATTTATTTTGTGCTTTTCATCTTATTTTTGACCCCCAAACCAGTTCCAGTTCCAAAGGAGGCTTTAATTCTTACGTAAACATAAAAAGGCACCACAACTCGTCAATTGATTGGTTGGATAATGTCCTTAAAAGTTCACATTAACCGGATAATGGTTAATGCCGTTAATGTAAACTTTCTTGGCTCTTGCTAACCAAAATCGCACATTTTCAGTTCTTTGATGTCTTTTGAAAGCGCCTCAGCTCGACAAAACGTGTAAGTTACCTGTAATAATACGACTTGTGTTGCGTCTCGGTCGACAATTAAACACTTTTACTTTAATTCAACGACACCATTGTTCGCCGAAGGTTAACTTCGACATTGTGTAACGGAGAAATTATCGGGCGCCATCGTACTTGGTTAACTTTCTTGTGAGTACATAGGTCGACACTCTGATTTAAAAATGTTTAACGCTGCGTTTTTGTAGAGATAGTATTGATGGATTAAAACTATAAGCGCTAGTTCAGACACGGCGGGAACCGCGCGATTTCCATGCGATTCTGAAATCGCGCGGGGTCTTATTTATATGAGTTGTTTTGTAATCGTTCACACATAACCGCGCGGAAATCGCACGGTTCCCGCCGTGTCTGAACTAGTGCTAAGTGAAATGTGCATTTCGTCCGTGCCTCTTTTTCTCAATATTAAGAACATTTATTTATTGATCATATTTTTTTGTCAATACTTTTTTATGAATGAATTGAATAGTATATATATTTATGTATGTTTCACATGTATTTTATGTATTCCTGACAAAATTTATGCAAAATTTCATGATGATCAGGTGAGTAGTTAATAAGGCGTGAAAGTGTAACCAAACAAACAAACCGACTCACTTTCGCTTTTATAATATTAGTAGGTACTAATATAATATAAATATTACTATTATAATTAAATAACTAAATACATACATCGCATATATGTACTTAATCGTAAATTATAGTTAATAAATAAAATAAATTAATAAATAAATTTCACTTTGTATTTATTTTGTAATAATTCCGTTAAGTTAATACAAGGAAATAATATTTGAATGTAATGTAATGTCACGTTGCTTTAACCACAAGTTAAATAGAATTTTAACCGCAGATTAAACAGTTTTAACTGTGTGTGGTGGCAACGAGCGAATGCTGTGAAAGTGTTGGGGTCGGTGCGCGGCAGAACACAGAATAAATACTTATGATCTCAATGCAAGCTAATTACTTACTCTAAAAAAAACTTTTAAAATAGTAATTAATTATGGTTTTTGTTAATAATAAAATAGTAATTAATTATTTGGTTTTGTAGTCGTCTCGCACAATTTTATTTCGCACGAATTGTGCGAAGAGCCATCTATAAATTTAAATATATTGTAACAACTAAGCTGTCATACTCTACTTTAAAAATGGTCGTTGTTGGCGGGCCGGATTAAAGCTCCTCGCGGGCCGGAGGCAAAGCATTGCCCACTACTATGCTAAATAGTAGGAGATACTTAATTTAAACTTTGTAACTAGACAGTTTTGGTGTGAACGGTGTACTTACTTACCCATCCTTGAATTTTATTGCTATTCATTGTAGTGTTCGTAAATAAATAAACAGTCCGATGATTTATCACCTCTCGAGCGACATAACAAATCATTATTCAATGTTCGTAAACACACAATAAAGCAAGTTGTCGCATAATCGCATTGTTACACGTTAATTTGAAGTCTTCTTTGGCGTATCGGTGTGATTTATCGCGAGATGTAATCTAATAGTCGTGTATGATTTTAATCGAATTAAAACCATAATTGGAACTAAGAGAAATTGCGTGCAATCATGATACACACATAATTTGTGGTTAAGTACCTAATAGGCTAAACGAAACATTTTAATGATTTATTCGGTTTAGTTTTTAAATATAATTTCATAGATAAATGATTGGTCTCGCTGCGTTCGACTAGATAGAGCACTATACAAAAACAATAGCTCCGTGAATGCGGCAACTTTTTATTGTAGTGTGTGTTAAAAAATCGTCACTTTTTATCACTTTTTACACAGTTTCATAATATTTTTACACAGATTCACTACGCAAACTGACATTTTATTATGCCCAAAATTTAATAAAACATTCGGCACGTACACATCACAGACAGTTTGCAGTGTGACTGGCTCGGGTACGCCAAATTCGGCGTAGTATTTGTTGCCGCATTTTACAATATGCCGACGGCGGTATCTAGTCAAGCGTAGCGAGACCTATGTGCAGGAGATAAGTATTAATAAAGGTACTTACGTAAGTGCGTTAGTAATAAGTGAAGGTTAGTAGGTTATAAGTTTTTCACAAAAGAATAAGTAGGTACCTTTAGGTACCTACTAAAAAGTTATCGACTAAAACCTTTAAGTACCTACCTGCTTGCCACTTAAACGGACACTAAAGTACCGTAGGTACAAGCTTAATGTCACTTAGGTCAACGACTTAGAAAACAATGTGTGAACTTTCAATAATAAAGTTCACACTTTGTATTGTTTAAGTATTACTTAGGTTGACATGGAAAACTTACTTTATTCTTCTTCTTCTTCCTTTTTAATGTCTTGGCTCCATCAGATCTTCTCCGATGATTTTGCCAGTGTCATTACATTAGTGAAAATAGCAATTTGTAATAACCTTTTTTTTAAAAAAAAAGTAAAAAAAATATTTTTTTAAAAAAAAGGCAAAATTGAAATTAAAATCAATAGTAGCAGATCCCGAGACTAGTCAGTCAAGTCAAGTCCAGTCAAGTCATAATTTTTTTAGTTTTCCAAAACAGGTCCGTCAAGTCCAAAGCAGTCGAGTCCTACTTTATTCAATACAATATACGAACATTAACCATGTACTAGCTTGTGACTGCGACTTCGTTCGGGTTGAAAAATAATCCATACTAATTTCAATACTACCCATACTTACTAATATTATAAATGTGAAAGTAATTTTGTCTGTCTGTCTATATGACTTTCTGTCTGTTACCTTTTCACACGTTAATTACTAAACCGATCATCAGACAAGAGACAAGAAGCTAATCCGACAAGAGTGATATTATTATTGCATCTTTATCCTGATCTTTATCACACTTGTCTTAAGTATAGGTAATTCATACCCTCTACTCATTCAAAAAATTCGAACGAAATAGCCTGGATTTTTATTGCAAATGAAATCGGAACCGGCTGTCAGGTAAGTTATCTATACTAATAATATTATAAAGCTGAAGAGTTTGTTTGTTTATTTGTTTGCTTGTTTGTTTGTTTGTTTGAACGCGCTAATCTCAGGAACTACTGGTTCGAATTGAAAAATTATTTTAATGTTGTATAGATCATTTATCGAGGAAGGCTTTAGGCTATATAACATCACGTTGCGACTAATAGGAGCGAATAAACAGTCGAAAATGTGGGAAAAAAACGGGGAAATTTATACTTTCTTGAGGAATCTTTGAGGGCTTCCGTTGCGTGCGCTGCGAAAACCATTCGAGATACCCAAATGATTCCCAAAATAACTATTCCACGCGGACGAAGCCGCGAGCACCAGCTAGTTACTTATACTTAGTTTGAAGACAATACCTGTATCTCATTATCCACTTGTTTTCTGTTGACGATTTGACAACAGAAAACAAGTGGATAATCGCGATCGTTCCAAATCAAGTATCATCCGTGGAGTTACGCTTCGAGAACGGCAAATTGCATTTTGCGGTTCGCAACTTTCTTTTGAATGTCTCTAAAGTGGGTCGTCATCATTGAATCGGGCCATCTGAACGCAAGATTTATGCCTCGTTCGTCCCGATATTTTGTCCAACATTTTAAAAAAAATCCTGGCTCGTCCCAAAAACTTAACAAGCTTAGGACACATTTAACAAAAATAAAACTACCTTTATTTTTGTCAATTTAATATTTTATTTACTAATTCTGTCCTTCAAGACATAGATCGGGGGTGACTTAAGTATGTCAAAGAATGTTGAGGTGATTTTACGAGAGGAAAAATCTTCAAAAGATGCCGGTATAGAGATAAACATAGCACCACAGCATACTTATTTCATACAGTAGGCCGACGGAGACGTCTAGACAGGGCAATCGTGCGGGGCGTGAGGGGTGAGGCGCGAGTGGGACGTGCCCAAGCTGCATACTTCGTCGTTCTTAGTAGCTTGGGATAAATATTCTAGGGCTATCGCGTCTTTCAGATTTTAATTTATTAAATAAATCAAAATGGTGCTGTAAGTGCGTTCAAATCTTTATCTCACATAAATAAAGAACTAAGCTTTCATCAATTTCTGCACGATAAAGAAAGGTACTTAAGCACGTCATTTTAAATTACTTAAATTGTGTGAACCCTTCCGTAATTTTTAAATACCTACACAGGCGGCGGTATCGCCCAACATCAAAGGCGTCGGCCTACTGTAGGAAAAAAGTATGCTGTGGCACTATTATGGCACACCATACTAATTTTGTATGCTGTTCGTATACGAAATTAGTTTGCTGTGACTGGACCGGACACACGGGTATTATATTTCTTTATTATAAACGTAACCAGATCATATATACAAGAACTGACATAATACCGCCTTGAACTATAAACAAAAATAAAATATTAACATAAATATTATAATTTGATAAGTATGCAAATTTCTCATAAATATTCAGATATTATTATTTTTTTCGCACACTAACTAGTGCACATATTATGCAAAATCGTAACACTCATTAACACTAGAAAGACGGAAGGGGTCATTTGACCCCAATTTAAACTTTCATGGTTGATTATTTTATCACTATTAGTTTATATGACTTCGTGTCTCGTGACTTTTAATAAAATACAATTAATTTCAAAACAAAAGTGTTTACATAGAAATATGATCCTCCAAACATTAGTAAAAACAGCTTTTACCTACAAAGACGGCTAGGGTCATTTGACCCATTCAACAGATATTGTTAGTAACTGAATATTTTTTTATTGACTGGTCTTGTTACACACACCCTAATTATCATAGTTTCATTATTTCATTACACTAAGTACTTTCGTTGAAAGATTATAATTTTTTTCTGGTTATTATTCTGGAAAATGGCTCGGCTTCACAGTGAAGAAACTTTAGCATATTTGCAGTTTTTTGCCAGAAGATGAATTGGAAAGTGAAGGTGAAAATGTAGCAGTACTACTACAAGTTGAAGATACATATACTCCTATACTCCTGCATATACTCCTGCATCAAGTTCTACTGATGGCTCAGACAGCAATCTACCATTAGCTGAAATCCAACGTCACCAAGTAATAGAGGAAGACCATCTCAGATTCAAGTAATTCAGTTCAGATCTGTATTCATTCGTTTTGTGGAAATAAACCTCATAATAATAAAATATCACCTTGGTGATATTATATTAGTGGAATATTATGGAAAAACCTCGAAACTGAATGTTTTACAATGCTACTAAGTATGGTGTTGATGTTATGGACCAAACGGCAAGATACAGTACCAAAGCTGCTTCTAGAAGATGACTTTTGCAAGTTTTTCATAACATTAGATTTATCTGCAACAAATGCCTGTAAGTAAGTAATAAAAGATTGCATAGAAGGAATTTTATTCTGAAATTGGCGCTCGAAGCGAGTAACATATCAGAAGAATCTGCTCCTGAGACCTGGTTGCAACGTGATATTTCGTTAAAACTACAGCTTCTGGGCCACGAAATAGGCGTTACTGCTACCAAACTCACCGTAAAAATAAAACTAATAAAGTGTTTGACCAATGTAAAAAAAACTGTTATGTGGAACTTGCAATCAATCGAAAATGTTTGTACGTCGTGAATGTACGACATCAGTACATAGCGAATAAATTCTTTTTTTCTGAAATAAACACAAATTTGTTGTAATGAAAACCTATATATTTCTATATACATCGTTTTCCATATGGCTAACTATATACATATTTATATATGTGAAGAATATATAAGACAAAATGTGTTAGGTCAAATGACCCCTGGCCGTCTTTGGAGGTTAGTTGTTTTTTCCGTCTTTCTAGTGTTAATGATTCGGATTCGGTTCAATGTCGCCGCTCTACTACGGTGAGTGGACGTTGTTCGCCGTGAGAAAAACGTTGTCCGTTCAAACGCGAAATGCACCGAAGGTCGCGGTAAAAGTGTGAAAAAACTGGATACGCCCCGGTCCGCTTACGGATAACTGGGTCAAGTTTAACCGTGCACGGATAAATCAATCGGCCGCGGTGCGTCAAAAACGAGATGATTAATAATACTCTTTGTTGTAAACTCTTCCTACAAATGTTAACCCTTAACTCTTACTTTTGTAATGTATTCCGGCTAGGAGGCTGATGTCATTTTGATAGTAGCTGATTAAAACATCAAACATCCACGCAACGGATTTTCATGTGGTTACACAATGGGAAGATCGATAAACGAGAAAGATTGTTTGTATATAATTTGCTAAAAAAGTTGCACAGTCGGAGGCGGGAGTTTACTTTAATACAAACTCTCAAAGATCGTAACATCGAACAATGAACAGTAATTGTAGGCCAATGAATGAACATGAACAGTATAGTCCACGAATAATCAAACAACGGCTACAACGAACACCAATAATGGTAATCATGTTACGCTTCGCTCCTTTTTTGATTGAATACAGAGGACATTGAAAAAAAAAGTTAAACAATAACAAAGTATCAAAACTTTTTGTTCCGTGCCTACTTCACGTTTCATGGTTTACCCATCAATCATGCGTTGACACAATGACAGTTGACACAGCGACCTTGACATTGAAAGATGAATGCGCGGCCGCAACTCGCATCACGCTGAATCATCCGCGTAGCAGGCAAAACCCGAATTTACTATTTTCTTTGTTTTACAGTGACGTTAAAAAGTCACGTTTTTAGTGTGAACATATTAAAGAAGCTTTCGCGTTGAGACATCTATACTACTGTAATATTGTAATATTGTACTATCTATTGTAATATTCTAGAGAGAAAAAGCCCGGGTTTTGTAAGTTGGTTTAAGTGTGTTAAGATGATATTCTCCAAAACCAAATACATATTATCGTAAGATTATTTCAGTGTTTGAAAGATACATAACCATGATTTCAGGCCAGCTTTTTCTCGCGAGGTTGTCCGCACCCCTTCTTCAGCATTTAAACTCACTTCCGTATTTAAACTTCCGTATATTAAGTTAAAATTGTATAATCTCTGCAACACTTATGTGTTTCAAATACACAATAATATATAACATTATAACCTTTCATAAGTGAGCCAATGATTTTTTAATAACGCCTCCATTACAAAGCGCAGAGGTCAATATAATTTTCACGTCAGCTCGATGACGACGAGTACTGTGAAACATTTGCGTGAATGATATGAAGCAAGCCTTGTAAACACGTGAAAGTCAGTCGCTGGTTTCAAAACAGTAATAGCGCTGTAATAAGTTACACTAATGATTTTATACTTATACTACAAGTGAGTAGGAAAATATATTTGTCAGTCTAATGGAGCATTGAAGAACGAATAAAAGAAAGAACGAGAAAAGTGCAATTATTATAACAGAAAAAAAATTATCTTTCTCTAGTCTTGCAACGACAAGTGGCCGAAAACTGCTACTTTTAAAATATCCGAATTTCTCAATCGTTTGTGTAACGATCCTTAAAAGTTTTCGACCATTGTAAATTGCCAGTGATGACATATGACGCTGAAACATGGCTCTCGAATGGCTATGCTCGGGGACACACTGCGAAATTGAATCAGGAATGAGGAGTTTCGTAGACGAACAAAAGTCGCCATAAAACGAAACGGATCAATAAGTTGAAGTGGTAATGGGCAGGACAGCCGACGGCTGATGAGGTCGAGAAATTCTCGAATGGAGGCCACACACCGAAAAGCGCAGAGATGGTGCGGCTCTATGGTGGATCCAGGCTGCTTCTGATCTGTTCTATTGGAAAACTATGGGAAGATCTATATCCAGGATTGGACTTACTGCGTCTGAGATGATGATGATGATGATGATAAATCAGACTATATGCCATCATTTCTTTAATATCGTTCGCACCTCTAAATACAATTTCATGCAAGGCGCTAATTTTGCCCTTTCGTCGTCTCAGGCTTAGATTGTCGTGACCAATGCATTTTGTAAACTTTTTTCCAGTCTAGCCTCGTGTAGCAATCTCATTAGACTACAATTGTAATGAATTGTAATTTCGAAACGGCCCTTACATTACAGTTATGTGAACGAGCCAACAATTGTTATATAAAATACAATAAGTGATACACGCGTACTTTTATCTGATAGTTATCAGCCAACCTTCGCGGTAAGGATCGCGGGTGTGGTTCTCACGCCTTCGCCCGGTGTCTCTTGTAACAAAGGATTGCGTTCATACAATGTTGACCTTTTAGTAAACCATTTTGTAAATTGTGCTGTTATAGTTTTTACTTTAATATTAGTTTTGCATCCGGTCAACATTCCAAAGTTGCTTAAGGTCGCGCGTGTTAGAATTTTATGTACATTTTGGTCCAGAGTTCGAATAAACTTTGAGATTAACTATGTATGAAATTATATATATTAGATTCAAATGAGCGGACTCTATTTTCAATCTATAAGTCTATCTACCAATATAGAAAGTGCTAATTCACTCAATCTGGTTGTAGGACTGGCCAGATCCAGTTAATCATTGTAGAACTGAATATAAACTGGAGAAAATAGCAGTAAATAATATATGATTCAAAAGATGATTAATATTCATATTCAATATTCAAAAGATGATAAGTAAAAGAATTTACTTTTTACCGTGATGTTTTTGTATTCTGTGTAGCTCTGAATTGCCTTGGTGTCCTCAGCCTTTCTCAGAGCCTTTGCAACTTTAAGGCCTGTGAGCTTGGTCACAACTTGGTCTTACCATCGGCCAAGAGATCGGCCACGAGACTTCTTGCCATCCACTTTTGCAACCACCACCAGCTTCTCTAAGATTTCTGGTTCTCTGCGGGCTATGTGCCCAAAGTAATTGAGAACTCTTTGATAGCAGGTGGCGAATAGTCTTGTCCGAATCGCAAGCTCTTTGAGGATCGAGCTATTTGTCCTCTTGGCTGTCCATGGAATGCGCAACATTCTGTGTAGCAAGTGATCGTTTTAATATGGTTTTGATTTTATGACATTCGCCATTTAATTCTCTTTAGTCTGTGACAGAAAAAAAGAGAACTGTGGGATCGTATGGTGATCTTTATATGTGTGTGTGTTTTTTTTTTTAATTTCTGTCTAACAAAACAACTTGAGTAACTAATTGCAAATTTTCGGAAGTTTTCTATTTGCTAAAATAATTTTTATACCAAACCAGAAACTAGCTGAACCGGCCACGCTTTGCAGTAGCTTCAATCAGCAACGCAACGTTCCACGGTTGCCATGACAAATTCAAAAAATACGTATCGTTTCGTTGTATTATATTTATTTAATATATTATTTATTATTTTGGTTGCATTTTACTTTTGTTACAATTGAACTAATATAGAAAAAAAATTTTTTTAAGTATATGAAGCTCAATAACCTCAATAAACCAATAATAATATTAAAACCTCAATCAGTAACTCTTCAAACTATAAAACCTTCTTAGTGTGCAGCCCTGATTCATGTCTGGCTAGATTAGAAACGATTATAATATAAATAGGCTTTATTTCAAAATAACTTTCCAAGAAGCGAAAACCGTTTGCAACACCCGAACAGGTTTGATCGCGTCCGCGGAATGCTACAGTTATCAGTTTTAGGTAGATATTATTAGCTGTTGCAAGGGACTTTGTCCGCGTAACTTTATAAAATATAGCCTATCTAACTCGCTGATAATGTAACTTTCCATAGATGAAAAAAATTTCAAAATCGGCCCATAAACAATCATACAAAAATACAAATCTTCTCGGCCAATAAATATTTGTATATCTCTCTTTACGTTTAGTATACGTGGCGATCACAATATTTCAGTAATAGATGAAGTGATATTGGTACTCTAGCAAACAGAAATAACCACTTATTTATTTACTAGCTGGTGCTCGCGACTTCGTCCGCGTGGAATAGTTATTTTGGGAATCATTTGGGTATTATCTATGTCTGTGTTTGGGTATCTCGAACGGTTTTCGCAGCGCACGCAACGGAAGCCCTCAAAGATGAATAATTTTCCCCGTTTTTTCCACATTTTCGACTGTTTCTTCGCTCCTATTAGTCGCAACGTGATGTTATATAGCCTAAAGCCTTCCTCGATAAATGATCTATCCAACACAAAAATAATTTTTCAATTCGAACCAGTAGTTCCTGAGATTAGCGCGTTTAAACAAACAAACAAACAAACAAACTCTTCAGCTTTATAATATTATATATATACTTAGTATAGATTATTTAATTAAAGATTAGATTAGATCGGTGATTAGTTTGGACGCTCACTGAATCTTACCTAATCTTTCATTGGCTAATCTACCTTTTCTTTTTTCTAACGTTTGGAAACCCTCTTGGTACCCGGCAGTGAAGGGGACACTGCGGGGTTATGCCGGATTCTTATACCGGCTAAAACCCTCTCTATCTACCCTGCAAACCCCCCCCCCCTCCTCCTCCTGCGTCGGTAAAGTGACCTGAACTCTATGGGGTTAATGGAGGAAGCCATCGAGTCTCATTAAGGTGGCACATCGTCGGGCTTGTGACGAAACACCACCGCAATAGTTTCCCACGAGTTAGCGCAATACGCTCACGACTTCTGTCTTCTATAGATACATATTATAGGCGAAGCTCTTATATAGCCAGTATACAATTGGTCAATTTCAATTGGCATATAAAAAGCCACCAGTAAATTGCTTTTATAGACAAAGTGGCTTTGCTAATTGTTTTGTAATGGTATATATATATATTCTGATTGTAATCTTTGATTGATATAAAGACGTCTCTAGCAAACGCTATATAGTACGTCGCTAAATAGAATTAAAAAAAAAGAGGGAATGTGGCTGTGTCGTGTGATATTTTTTTTGAGCGTATTATATGTAGGGACATATAATAGTTATACCCAAATATACCATATATATATACAAAAAAAAATAATAGATCCTTTAGCTAATATATTATGTATTATGAAAAAGTAATATTATAATTTAAAAAAAACTAGCTACATATTTGTAGTCAAATATTTTGATCTGTAGAAAAAGTCAATCCCACCATTGATTTCATAGACCACAGGAAAATGGAAAGAAAATGATTGCGAAAAAGTTATCGTCGTTGTAAAATTTTCTTATCTATATTATAGATTATTATTAGATTACAATGTGCCTTGCAATATTAGACAATGTGAATGCGCCTTTATCTCGCCTTTATTTTGAAACTCCCCATATAAAGACTAAATTATATGGATTATTATTGGATTAATATACTCTGATAATTTAGATAGAAAAAAGTTTAGATCATAAATTCTTTTAACACGACGAAAAAAGAAAAATAAACATAATTTTGACCTTGCTTGTACCTCGCACGAGTGAATGACTCCGTTTACGATACCCACAAGCAATAATCAAAGATACAATCTTTTTTGCTATAAAAATTGTAATATTTTATCTAAAATAGATCTAATTATATGGATCGATCGTAATTTATGTTTCACAAAAATTGCTTAAGACTTTTTGCTTCAAACTCAATTAAACTTTTGTAGATCTACACGTGATATTGCTTTATTTAAAACTACCTAGGACTTATCCCGGCGTCACTCAGGCGCAATTGGGGTTAGTTTTAGATTGAAGTTTTAAGTTTAGTTAAAGTTTAAGTTAGTTTAAAAAGTAGGTACTTATATTGCCTATGTTCATATATGGAAAAGGGATGCTTAAACGGTTGATTGTGAGAGCTTTTTTTAGTCTATCTCGGAAAATACTGGCCGATAACAGTCTATTAAAAATATATAAATACTAGCTGGTGCTCGCGACTTCGTCCGCGTGGAATAGTTATTTTGGGAATCATTTGGGTATCTCGAACGGTTTTCGCAGCGCACGCAACGGAAGCCCTCAAAGATGAATAATTTTCCCCGTTTTTTCCACATTTTCGACTGTTTCTTCGCTCCTATTAGTCGCAACGTGATGTTATATAGCCTAAAGCCTTTCTAGATAAATGATCTATCCAACACAAAAAGAATTTTTCAATTCGAACCAGTAGTTCCTGAGATTAGCGCGTTCAAACAAACAAACACAAACAAATAAACAAACAAACTCTTCAGCTTTATAATATTAGTATAGATAAAGTAGGTATAAATGCTATGTTAATTTTATATAAACTTAATTTGTATATATTTTTTTGTTCTAGGTCCACAGTAAAGGCTTAAAGTTCGGCATTTACGAAGATTACGGCAATTTCACGTGCGCTGGATATCCGGGCGTTGTTGGACATCTCGCTGGAGGTAATTACATGCTTGTGGAATATTATGTGTTAATTTTTTTGTGTTTTTTTTTCTATATTATTGTTTTTATTTCTGTTTGTTGCCCAAAAATTAATAAAATAAATTATTCATTTTTCGTAATACACGAATGGAGATTCGTATAGATATTGATCTGTTTCTACTTATCACACAACCGATCAGTAATGCGTACTGAAATGCAATTGAGAAACGCGATAGACAATGGGCCAATGATGTTAACTATAAAGGCATGTTCAAACCGCAAAGTTATCCCCTACCACCGGCGGTAGCGAAATCGCGATGGGTATGCGGATACCGCGGTGTTCAAACCAGTTTCGCGGCAGCTGCGGTTATCCCATACTTAATACCGCGCAGGATATCGCCTAAGCGGTTATTACACTATAAGCTATAAGCGGTACAATTTTTAGGAAGCTAATTTAGGAAATCGGAAGGTGTAATCGCAGTTAGAACAGATTGGATCCAATTTAGATTTTAGATTCTATTATCTATTTTCAACTCTATGTCTTCGACTTAGAAATCAATTTAGTGTAGTGTGATCACTACGTTCACTACTTAGGTTCCTAATAATGGTTTCTTACAAATTAAAATAGTGTAATGCGTCCATTAGGTATTACCGCTACCCACGGCGGTAGCGGATAAATCTGCGGTTTGAACAGGCCTTTATATATAATATAGCAGTTGCGTTCCTTTACAAACGACATGGTAATGTTTTATTGAGTGTCCAAAGAGAATTATGTAAGGCCATAATGTCGCAATCGGCGAATATACTTAAAGAACGCATAGTTTATTTAAAAATGTGTTGTTTTCAAAATTCAAAATTCAAAACTATTATATTATATATACTAGCTGACCCGGCAAACGTTGTTGTGCCATACAAAGAAAAATCTGGGCTGGACCACTCTCATCACTTGCGGATATAAAAACAAAAAAATTCATGAAAATCGGTCAAGCCGTTTCGGAGAAGTTTGGTTACAAACACTGCGACACGAGAATTTTATATTTAGCTACGTTCATGATGTAAATGTAACACTAAGATGTAAATGCGTAAGCAAGTAACTCGCGTGTAATGTAATAATCGGTTGATTGCTCTTTATTTCCTGACCTAGTATGTCAGCGGAGTTATTATCCTACACGCAACTTCCTCGGGGAGTCTTATAAAGCACCGTTCACACTAATTTTCTTCCCTGGATGATTTATGTACAAGATACTCATAAAAAGTATCCGGAATACAAGATACTTTTAAGTAAAATATTTAAGACTAGCTGGTGCCCGCGATTTCGTCCGCGTTCTGGATGAAAGGTAATAACCTATGTCCTTTCTGGTGTCCCAGACGACGTGTATGCAAAATTTCATGGTGATCGGTTCAGTAGTTTTTCCGTGAAAGAGTTACTAACATCCATACATCCATCCATACATATACATATAAGGTACGCGTACCTTTATAAAATATTTAAAGCTATTTCTAAATATTTTAATGAATTTAATATATTGTCAAAAACAATATATTAAATTTTTACAAGTTTTGAAACATACTAGTCAATCTGTGTTCCAATTGAATAACTTAATCTCATTTGGTTTATGTATGCATAACATATTAACTGGTTTGTTGGTGTTGGTAATATCGGACAGTGGAGTAATGGCCTAATAGCGTTCTGTGATTGGTGTGATGGATTGCCTAATTAATTGGGGCATCATGTGTGGGCAATTTTCATGATCGTTAATTAGCAGTGGAGCATTTCCTCACTATATAAACGTGACGACGTAATTACAATGTTGTGCCATCCACTCGACATAGATGGAGGATAAAGTAAACTGTTTTTGTGTTATTGTTTGATAAAGTTGTAATTGGGATTAAAGTGATTAATAAAATAAAATCTATCGACTTCGAAAAAAAGTCTTATAAGTACTGTTAAGCTAAAAAGACGATTGACTAAATTAAGAAAAAAATGTTAGCACCCAAATATCCCCTAGATAGAGCACTATACAAAACCAATAGCTCCGAAAATGTGGCAACTTTTTATTGTAGTTTGTGTAAAAAATCGTCACTTTTTATCACTTTTCACCCAGTTTTATAATATTTTTACACAGTTTCACTACGCAAACTGGTATTTTATTATGCCCAAAATTTAATAAAACATTCGGCACGTACACATCACAGACAGTTTGCAGTATGACTGGCTCGGGTACGCCGAATTCGGCGTACTGTTTTATGCCGCATTTTACAAGTACGACGGCGGTATCTAGTCGAGCGCAACGAGACCAATAATTCATCTATGTTAGCACCTTTAGAGAGGTGTAGTAGTATGCTAGTTGAAATGGAATTGTCCATTAAAATCTTCTAGAAATAATATTACTTAATTAATTGTTTGAAGTACCCACCCCACGGAAAGAAAATAAATTATAATTTTCCTATATTAAATAATTTCCAGACGCTGCAACGTTTGCGTCATGGGGTGTGGATTATGTGAAGTTGGACGGTTGCTACGCTCTGCCGGCGGACATGGACCAGGGTTATCCGGACTTCGGAACTCAGTTGAACTTGACTGGCCGTCAAATGGTCTACTCCTGCAGTTGGCCTGTTTATCAAATATACGCTGGAATACAGGTATTTGGTTAAATTAGTTATAGGGATTATTAAATAAGATGATGCCTTTTTTTTGTATAACAATTGTATATTATTGTGTATTTACTAACATAGTTTTAAGTTAATTCTTACTAACCAATATGGATTTCTGTCATCTGAAAATAAATTTATTTAATTTAATTTAATTTATTTACGGGCAATCTAAAGTTAATTTTCAAATAATATTTTTTTTTTATAAATTTACTAGCTGACCCGGCAAACGTTGTTTTGCGAAAAAATAAAAAATATTTTTTTGGGGTGGACTACCCTTAACATTTAGGGGTATAAAAATAGATATTGGCCGATTCTCAGACCTACCCGATAAGCACACAAAATTTCATCAAAATCGGTCCAGCCGTTTCGGAGGAGTTTGGCAACAAACACCGCGACACGAGAATTTTATTGTTTATTCGCTGAGTGCAGGTTTACAGAGCTTATATTATTATAAAGCGTACAAATGTAGATATAACTTAAAACATGATGAAATCATAAAATTAAATACAGAATAAATAAATAAATAAATAAATATCTTCACACATTCCACACAGCACCATTTAGTTCCACAGTAATTAGTTAATTCTTGTATTATGGATACCAGACAGTTGATATAGGTAGGTACTACGTAGATTTTTTTGTAATACATACATAACTATAAATACAAAACATTTATGACTCAGGTACAATGGTAAAATTTTAACACATATAAACATTTGCCCCTAGCGGGATTCGAACCCGCGAACGTTTGGTTAACAGCTAGGGTTACTAGCGTCAAAGACCAGACGTGGCGTCAAAGAAGATATTAAATTATCACAGATTAATCACATTTGTTTGTAATGAATAAACTCAAAAACTACTGATACAATTTTTTTATTTATTTTTTATTTTTTTATTATATATTGTAGAAAGTTACATTATCAGCGAGAGTAACATTGGCTTTATTTCATAAAGTTACGCGTACGAAGTCGCGTGCATCAGCTAGTATATTATAAAATATAAGGCGCTCAATCGTCGCTTTTAATTTCCAGCCAAATTTCTCATCGATCATCGAGCACTGCAACCTGTGGCGCAACTTCGACGACATCCAAGACTCGTGGGCCTCCGTCGAGTCTATCATAGACTATTACGGAAACCACCAGGACGTCATCGTGCCCAACGCCGGACCTGGACACTGGAACGACCCTGACATGGTGAGTTATAACTATTATCAGTAATTATTATCACTATACACGCTCCTTAAGCCTCGTATTCATGGTAAACCAAAGATAATTGAATAGTCTCGCTGCGCTCGACTAGATAGAGCGCTATACAAAAGCAATAGCTCCGAAAACGTGGCAACTTTTTATTGTAGTGTGTGTAAAAAACCGTCACTTTTTATCACTTTTTACCCAGTTTTATTATATTTTTACACAGTTTCACTACGCAAACTGGTATTTTATCATGCCTAAAATTTAATAAAACATTCGGCACGTACACATCACAGACAGTTTGCAGTGTGACTGGCTCGGGTACGCCGAATTCGGCGTACTATTTTCTGCCGCATTTTACAAGTACGACGGGGGTCTAGTCGAGCGCAGCGAGACCAATCATTCATTTATGTGGTAAACATTTGTTTAGCAACAAAGTTGAATCAACGCGTTGCGGAGTTGCTGTCAACATGTTGCAGAGTTGACAACTGCATGTTGACAAGATCTCGCCCGACGCGAGTAAACATCAGTTTAGCAACATATGTTGACGTGTGTGAACGTGTTTGCAACCGTTTATAAACATCATCAGATCATCAGATCAACAATGTTGATAAACTGTTGCTAAACAAATGTTTACCATGAATACGAGGCTTTACCATTTTTTAAGTGAAAACTTCTTTAGGCACTCTAAATATCAGATATCTCTAGATTGATATAATTTGAAAATATCAAATATACCTATTATCTGGTGCCCGCCACTTCATCCGCGTTGAAAAATAAAAATATATATAAGTAAATGATAACGCTTGA
Source organism: Synanthedon tipuliformis (assembly GCA_947623395.1). NCBI lineage: Eukaryota > Metazoa > Arthropoda > Insecta > Lepidoptera > Sesiidae > Synanthedon > Synanthedon tipuliformis. The sequence goes on along the minus strand of OX392428.1, from coordinate 3,333,334 downwards.
TGCCTTGTTGCTATAACCCCTTGGTCAGGCGTTAGATTTTTATTTCATTTTAGAGTTCCCTAAGTATCTCCTTTCTTGTACTCCTGACAACGCGTATGCAAAATTAAATGATGATCGGTAGAGTATAGAGTACTTAGTTAATGCGTGAAAAGGTAACAGACAGACATACAGACGGACAGAGTTACTTTCACATTTATAATATTAAGTATGGATTAATTTAAATATCAATGTGAAAACTGTTGTGTTTTGTTGAGACTATAAAAAAGTTTTATTACTTTGTTAACGTTGACGACATAGCGTTTTATTGACTATATTATGTCATTCTTAGACATGTCGTAATATAGATATTTATTACGACATTGAATAATAATATAATTAAAATTATTTATACTTACATACTTAATATATCTATTTATTAAATTGCGTTGTTTCAAACTTTCTTTCCAGTTGATCATTGGCAATTTCGGACTGTCATACGAACAGAGTAAAACTCAATTCGCGATATGGGCCATTTTGGCCGCACCTCTTTTGATGAGCGTGGACCTTCGCACCATCAGGCCAGAGTACAAGGCGATATTGCAGAACAGGAAGATAATCGAAGTGGACCAAGACCCTCTCGGAATACAAGGGAGAAGAATATACAAGGTAAGTTTTTAAATTATATGAGCACAGTTTATGTTAAATGAAATAATCCTGTTAATCGGCCCCCGTCTATTTTATCGCCCCTGTCCAACATTCAGAACAGAAGAGGCATTGGGAGAAAGAGAGCGAGAGAGCGGGAGAGAGAGATACAGAGAGAGTGAGAGAATGTGAGAGATATCTTCTGTTTAACTTAAATCCCTCTTAATACTGTGGGCACAGATTAAAAAATAGTTACTATTGCTGTGGGGCCCAAACAGGCCCCTGTCTATTTTATCGCCCTTGCCCAACATTCAGGACCGAAGAGGTATTGAGAGAGAGAGTGAGAGTGAGAGATATCATCTGTTTAACTTAAATCCTTCTAAAACTGTGGGCCACTGTAAACCGGCCCCTGTCTATTTTATCGCCCCTGCCCAACATTCAGGACCGAAGAGGTATTGAGAGAGAGAGAGAGATATATATATATATATATATATATAGCGAGAAAGAGAGAGTGAGAGAGATTGAGAGGTATCTTCTGTTTAACTTAAATCCCTCTAAAACTGTGGGCTTTGTAAACCGGCCTCCGTCTATTTTACCGCACCAGCCCAACATTCAGCACTGAAGAGGCATTGAGAGAGAGAGAGAGTGAGAGAGAGAGAGAGAGAGAGAGAGAGAGAGATATTTTATGTAACTTAACTAAAGTGATATAAACATTGTAATTTTTACAGCACCGAGGCATTGAGATTTGGTCGCGACCAATTCTCCCCATCGAAGGCCAATATTACTCGTACGCGGTGGCTTTCGTCAACAGACGGACGGACGGTACGCCCTCTGACGTCGCTGTCACGCTGCGCGAACTAGGCCTCAACAACCCTACTGGTTACAGGGTCGAGGTAAGCTATTACTCCAAATTTGCCCCATATTTGCTATACATTACAATGCAATAGACATAATAACTAATACCTACTTGTTAGTTTGTTTATATTATATAATGAAAAATTCTTTCACTCGTTTATGTATAGGATGAATTGTCTGGATAAATATAGACTATATATTATTTCTATAAAAATATGTTTTAATTAGATATGGTATAGATAATGTAACATTACTATCAATATAGTTCTTTAGTATATCGTAACTAAATAAAGAGGAACAAGTACGAGTACTACACATAAGTGGTATCTATCATAAGACATAAGACCACACATAAGTGGTATAGTAAGAAGCTGTAATATGTATTTTAATATGTAATATGTAAAATAATTTGATCGTTGTTATTTTTTGCAGGACCTATACGAAGATGTGGACTATGGGGTGTTGTCGCCGCAAACCAAGATAAAAGTGAAAGTCAACCCCTCAGGTAGAAAGTGTCTTATTTGTTAATAACAATTCATTCGCTTATCAAATATTTATTTTACTGCCAAATTATTACAATAATAATTCTAAAAATTATTAAAATTTTAAGTACAACTCGAGCGCGTCAGATTTTCAGAGGGGATATGAAGTGAACGTTAAATTAAGCTCCCATTTAAAATTCAGACGATTCGAAGCTCGTGGCAGCTTTTTGAAAATGCAAAAAAGATTTTTGGCGATTGCCATTTTGTAATACTCGAGCGAGTCAGATTTTCATACAGACGGTTCAGCCTGAATTCCTAATCGTGCTGATTCTTAATCTGACGATTATATGGAGGATTCTTTTAAATACAGCGCCTACAAATTTTTGAACTCCTGTAGACGCTCAACCCACCGTTGAAATGAAAAACTTCATATAACCTTTTCGTCTTCCTACAATCTAATCTACAAAATCCAATAGGTCCCAACGACGCTCGAGTGACTGCACATTTAGCATCGTGGGCTCCCCTACCATAAGTGAAAGCACAACAGCACAAGAGTGTAGCTTTTCTATAAGTTGATAGTTACCTACTGCTGGCAGATGGTCTTCCGTCTTCCAAGATTATGACTGCAGACCGCAGTATGCTCGACCACTACATAAGATTTAATTGTATGAAACAAGATACATAAAAAAATAATTTTTGAGTTTTATAATTTTTTTTTTACAGGCGTAGTAATCTTGCGAGCGGATACACAGCGGTCGTACGCTTACAACGCGATCCCCACGCGGTCGACGTACACTCCGCTCAACGATGTCTTCGGTTTGAAATAGCGCCATCTCTCTGTCGGCTTAAGTAAACTCGCGAACTAATCCAATTTCACAATACGCCATAGAGACTGACAAGGGCATGGTCTAATACCTATAAACTCGTCACACCTCTTAGGAGTTCTTTTAGACATCTTTAGACTCGTTGGGCACTTTTAGGACGGGGAAAAAAACAATGAACTTGCGCTGTCACGCTTTGTGCGCGACACCCTCAGTGCTGCTTAATGGTATGAAATAAGCGCCATCTATCTAATAAACATAACTTCGTTAATAGTTTGTTAAGTTATTATATAACAGATGACGTCGTTTTCACTTCTGACGTGCAGTCCTACGACTACCAGTTTTTTTTGAAGAGGGCATTATGGGATGGCAACTCATTCCCTGGGCCCTGATTCTGTATGGCAAATACTCTTGTCTTGACAAGGCAAGATACGTTAATGTCATTCCTTGGCTTGTCATGAAATTCTTATATCTTATGCCCCAAGACAATTATCTATGGCACGATATGATTTCACAAAAACTACAGTATACTATTGTATTTATTTGACTATTCCACTGAAAACACAGATAATATTATGTTATCTCAGCTGGGAGCATAAGACATAAGAATTTCATGACAAGACAAGGCAAGATACGTTATTGTCTTGCCTTGTCTTGTCACGAAATTCTTATGTCTATGCCCCAAGATAATTATCTATGGCACGATATGATTTCATAGAAACCACAGTATACTATTGTATTTATTTGACAATTCCACTGACAACATGTCATAGATAGAGAATAGGTTTTTAGCCTGTCGTAACAATTTAAGGAAATAATGTGGTTTGGGCATACAGAATCAGGGCCCTGGTAAGGTTTTACAATAAATTTATTTTATGTTTATCAGTAGATACATAACTACATCTTTTTTACGTCTTTTTCTTTTCTCTTAAGAAAAAGAAGTCTTGAGGGGTCTTGAGAAAAGGGAAAAATCTTTTCTCAATAACAAATTTTAATGAAAATATGCTCATGTCAGTCTTTTTATGGCTCTAACTTGTAATAGAGAACGCGAATTTCTGTACGTATATTCGTATTCAGATAGATACCTTGGTAAGATCTGTCTTAAAGTCATCCTTGTCTTAATTCTAGCGTTAGATAATATTGTAAAATCAATGTACAATTTTATTACCAAGGCACTGTGCGCTAATTATATTTGACAATTATGTATACTGAGGGCCTACCTAACACTCTTAAAACGATGCAAAAACGAGTGAGTAAACGAGATGGCGCCATACATGATGTAAGGCGACATCTCCCTCACTCAATCGTCTTTGCATCGCTTTAAGAGGTGATATAGTACGGCCTCTGAGAGCCTACTATCACTCTTAAAACGATGCAAAAACGAGTGAGTAAACGAGATGGCGCCATACATGATGTAAGGCGACATCTCCCTCACTCAATCGTCTGCATCACTTTAAGAGGTGATATAGTACGGCCTCTGAGGGCCTACTATCACTCTTAAAACGATGCAAAAACGAGTGAGTAAACGAGATGGCGCCATACATGATGTAAGGCGACATCTCCCTCACTCAATCGTCTTTGCATCGCTTTAACAGGTGATAGTACAGGCCCAGTAAGTACTTCTTACTTTATTAAATTCTAGTTTTCATTGGTGTGAAATGTATAGTTACCAGCCGGTATGTTTTCAGTCTTGCCCTTAGGTTACATGATATTTATGTCTCGTTCTCAAAATTTCGTTTAGGGAAACATAGATGGAGTTTGTAACAAAATAATGCGGATAATTGATTTTTTGCCATTACATCGTACCTAGGATAAGTGTGTACATTTTTAGGTGCCCGTTTAATATAAGATTTTTTGTAGAAACTCAGTAAATAAAACTTGTATAGTAATGTATGTGTTTTTAATAGCCTATTCTTTTCTTTTGACACCTATCAAAATGGTAACTCCTATTTTTTAGGAAAAAATCCAAAAAAAATTACCTGAATACTTACTTAGTTTGAGCTACATCTAATTATGTATGTTGTTACATATGTCAACTTTGGGAATGAACTTTTAAATGCAGACTCTGGTTGTCAGATCATTAGGGCACCCCAAATGGCAGCAGTAACCACCATGTTAAAAAAGCAGGTGTGCTGTTGTGTTCCTGTAAGTGAGAGTGAGTAAAGAATGATAGAGCCAGTGCTATCTTTTTCTAACAACAATATTCTTACATCTATTATGTTCGGCAGCACACAGCAGCCTATTTGACGATCTTCATATTAAAAAAAAATCTAAGTATAAATGCATTTGACGACACGTTTGGTCTAGCTAGTGGTTAGTAACCCTAACTATTAACCAAACGGTCGCGGGCTCGAATCCCGCTAGGGGCAAATGTTTATGTGTTAACATTTTACCTTTGTACCTGAGTCATGGATGTTTGTATTTATAATATGTATGTATTTACAAAAAAAAAGTAATCTATGTAGTATATCAACTGTCTGGTATCCATAATACAAGCATTAGTTGCTTACTGTGGAACTAGATGGTGCTGTGTGGAATGTGTGAAGATGTTTATTTATTTATGTGTATGTTTCCAATTTCAAGCCTGAATATTTTTAAATAACAAATCGCTGCTAAGCTGAGAACTTCGGCCAGTGTACTTAAACTCGGAGACTGTCGTTGCCAAATTCTCTTCCTCAATAATGTTGACACTCCTGCAACAGAAATTGTTCGCTTACAACTACTACATACTTATATTATATTATTAAGCCTATCTTAAACACTCACTTAATTAATTTAACATAGGTAATTATCTTAATGTACAGTCGGGGTAAGAAAAGATTCTCTTGCACCAGGGCAACTGTCATTTATGCCAAAATTTCATTTCAAACGTAGGTATGTCATTTGTCGTTTCAAAAGGTACTAAGAGGTACTACGATTATGATAAAGGAATGAATTTGAAAACTGACGAAGGTTTTCGTACCCCAACTTTACCCAAAAGTTTCGTCAATAGAACATTTTGACACAATAATAGACGAATCCTACCTTTTTGATCTGCTGATTGCTGAAGAAGAAATTATTTCTATTATTTCATTATCATTTTCTATGATTTCACTAGTATGGTCCGTTTTCTTCGTGTTAACGTCGTCGACTTTACTCACGATAAAGTAAAGTAGAATCTGAAAAGGAATTTTCCAAATTTTATTTAATTTTTTTTTTTTATTAGAGATGGGTTTGCTCTTGGCCAACATCCAGCTGTGAAGCGAAGATGAGACCTATGATGGAGCGAGCTCACAAATTATAGTTTTTAAATTACAAAAGCGTCATTTAGTCAACTGCTATAAGAATCTTATAGATTTATTTCATAAGAACGCGACACTGTATTTATTAGGAAAATAGGTACTAGATTTTGAATTAGCAATTTAGCACAATGCCGAACAAAAAAATAATTCTAAAACAAATTTTCACATACAACAAATATGAAAACTTACAATTAAATACTTCATTATTTATTTGACTATATCATAATACACTTCAACGCGGTGATCGGTGATACGTCGAGTAAGTATCTTATGATGTACAATAATGCATAAAGGAGATAATTATTGACATCATGTTTGTTTGTTAACAATTAAGTCATCAGGAAGTAACATATATTTAAATGTTATATTGTAAATAAATAAATAAAAATAAAATATAAAATATTGACGATTTATATTGTAGTGCTCATTGATTTATACTTAGTCTTTGGTAGTGCTGCGTGGTGTCAGCGACTTCGTCCTCGGTTGAAAAATAAAAATAAAGCACCTGAGAAAATATAACGATATATTTTTAAATGATCCCTCGAGAACAGTATTTTTTTTATTTATCCTAGGATATTTTTTTTTATTTTATCTAGAAATGATCCTTCTATAAGTATGTACTCATTTCTAGATGAAATATGAAGTATAGTGTCGGGGACTCGTTATTTTTTAACGTTCTCATTGCTCACTAGCTGTTGCACGCGATTTCGTCTGCGTAACTTTATAGGTTTCTATATGTTAAAGAATTTTTAAAATCATCCCAGTAGTTTTTGAGTTTATTCATTACAAACATACAAAAATACAAATCTCCTCTCTTTATAATATTAGCATAGATATATTATCTACTTGTATTTGTCAAGTATTTTTGAAGTGAAACTTCTTTACGCACGCTTGACTTGGGGAGTAAGCTGGCGAACGCGTGACGTAAGCGTTACGAAAAGTGTGATCGGGCAAGGCGAACGGAAGTTATGTGGGGGATATAAGCAAGAGACAGCAGTGCGCGCGCACATTTTCTTTCTCTCTTCCTCTCATAGCCAAATACGTTCTTATTTAATTGTGATATTAAATTTAAATATTTGTGGAAAATTAATATATGTATATGTGTATACATGTATATATTGTACACACATATATATATATATATATACATACAGATGGAGCGAAAGAAGTTTCACTTCAGTCGTGTGGTCATAAGCACACTCGTTTTTTATTTAATTTTTATTTGATCTGGAAATTTAATTTTTATTATAACTGACATTAAATTGTTAAATGCAAGTGGTCCATTTGACGAGCTCGTTGCTCGAGATCTCAGCACTCTGACTCAGGGCTCACGGGTTCAATTCCTGGCAGTGCCAACTTCTGGTTCTGGTCTATGCATGATTTCGCAAACTTGTACTTCATATGGTTATACCATTGGCACACAGTAGGCCGACGGAGACGTCTAGACAGGGCAATCGTGCGGGGCGTGAGGCGCGAGGCGAGAGTGGGACGTGCCCAAGCTGCATACTTCGTGGTTCTTAGTAACTTGGGATAAATATTCTAGGGCTATCGCGTCTTTCAGATTTTAATTTATTATATAAATCAAAATGGTGCATACGGCTTGTGCTGTAAGTGCGTGCAAATCTTTATCTCACATAAATAAAGAACTAAGCTTTCATCAATTTCTGCACGATGAAGAAAGGTACTTAAGCACATTTTATATTACTTAATTTGTGTCAACCCTTCCGTAATTTTTAAATACCTACACAGGCGGCGGTATCGCCCAACATCAAAGGCGTCGGCCTACTGTAGGAAATAAGTATGCTGTGCCATTGGTAGGTATGTATAGTCTTGGCGATTTATTTACACATTTATTTTATTTTATTGGTCACCATAACGTGGCTGTGCATATAATTGTATACCTAACATTAAGTATATAGGTACTTGCTCATGCAAATAAGTAGTTCGCGGTCGTGGCCCAAGAGTTCAAGCAATGCGGAATGTTCCTCACCAAAGCTGATAACATAATTGTATATAAATATATAAACACCAGAGTACGTTCACCCGAAACAACGGAAAAAATAACAAAGTTTATTTAAAAACTACACAATTTCAATATAAAATAAAAGTTTCATTATATAAAAGGTATTTTGGTAAAAAAACAACAGAACAATAAAAGAATCCAAAAAATTTACAAAAAAATTCAATTTCATTTGAATTTTCATAAAGTAAAATTACATGGACGAACCTTTAAAAATTAAGACAGAATATCATTAAAAATCAACTGAGACAATGACGGAAAGAAATTCTGTTAAATTGAATACAAGTGGTAGGTATATGTGATAAAAACTCTACTTTTGGTTATAAGGCTCATATTGTAATTGACTTACTCATACTTAGTGCGTTTTACATAAAATCCTAGATCGTATAAATTACTATGCGTGTCAAATAAGAATAGGATCGCACTTGCTGCAAACTTCACATGATCCGAATCATCATAGTACCGTCGTCAAAAAAATCTGAATTACAAAAATTTAAATATTTATTTATTTTTATCTAATAAAATTATATATATATAAATATATATAAAATTGTTATATATAATTATACATTGCATAACTATTTTGATTTATATCGATTTCAATACCATAACTATTAAATAATAATAATTGTGTTATTCCTGTTTTCGAACATCTCTGCTGTTTTTGTACCTACCTGAATAAATAAATCACATTACATAAATAATAAAAACTAATAAAAATAATAATTAAAAAGAATAACTAAATTATTGGATTGTTTTTTTTTTGCACACCATACACATCACTACTGAACTTCGTGAGAAATGCGGAGCAACATGGCTGATTTCCACTTAACTCCTATTATTATTTGACACGCATAGTACTACCGTTAATCAAATATATATACCTACTTACATCACATTTTTTCGGTCAAAGTATCAATACAAAAGACCAACAACTTCAAACTGTGGTAGATGTCTTATAGTATTTCTGAAATCTTGCACTGTACAACAGAACGTGTAACCTTCTATACGATTGTCAGGATGCCAAGTCAACCACGAGAAGTTTCTATTGTATCTACACAAATCTTCACAGAAGAATAGATCGCGTGCCTCTTGCTGGGAATAATAGGGGTTGTTAATGCCTACAAAAGCTGTCCCGAGTCTTGTACTTGGTTCGTACACAACCTTGTAATAATACTGCGGCACAGGAATTACTGGGTTATTGTTTTGATCGGTCGTCAAGTAAATGTCAACACGGTCTCTGAATTGATTACGAAGTTGCGTTACACCATAAGTGCCCGTGTACATTACGGTGTCATAGCCGGCCACGTGAATGTGATGTCTTAGATCTACTTCTAGAGTATTCCAATTGCCACCATTAAATTCTTTCCATTGGGGAGCACAATTCACGTAATGGAATGTGCCTCGCTGTCCAAAAGCAAAAACGAAGTCAGTCTTCGCTGCTAAATGTCCTCTGGACAGTTCTTGTTTACTAATTATGTCATCATCAATTACCCGACCAACTGATCGAGTTACGGCGTCAGACAGACCTCTCGGAGAAAATAAGGACTCGACTGGTAAATAATTGTAAACGTCTCCAGCAATGAAGTATGGTCTATCAACTCTGGTTTGGAAGTTGAAATTATATGATTTCTGTGTATATTTAGTGTACAACGGGTTCAAAGAGTATTGGTTGAAGCAGGATTCGTATAAGGGGTAGAAGTTATTTTGAACTCTGTACCCAACTTCGTAAACAGGGTTTCCTTCGTAGCAAGTCCGGTTTGTGCGTTGGATGATGTGATCTGGCGGGGTGAAACATCTGAACTGCGGAAAGTAAGATGGAGCGTTCAGCCAGTCGTCATTTCTAAAGATCTCGCCTCCTTCGCATGTTACGGTAGCTGTGGTGAGCTCTTGTATCGCATTTGGATGATTTATGTAGCCGGAACCTTCACAACTAAGTGTCAATGTATCCCCGTGATCCAATTCAATCGTTCCATATTTATCAGTAGGTTCTAAAAGCTGCTGATCTCTTATGATGATTGGTAATGGTTCACCGAAATGTGTACGGGAATGTAAACTGCATCTTTGTCCGCGTTGAGGGTTGAAAACACATAATATTAACATGAAAAATTTTTGAAACATAATTTTTTATTGTTAGACAAATTTTTTTAAATTTTCATATTTACTTGAGAATTTCCACTGTGCAATTTTGATTTGTACAATAAGAAATGTCAGTGTCATGCAAACTGATAAAAATTGCGAACAGAGTATAATGTCCTTTTATGCATATCTATTAGGTTAGCCAATAAGGTTCTATATCATTACCATAAATACCTCGTCTGGCGGGTGTAACCATGCCCTTACAGAATACCATTGTGAAATAACAGAACTTTTAGTTTAGTGTTTTAGATTGCTTGAGTAAAGAATGCCCGAGACCATTTATTATATTGGATGTATGGATATATGTATCACCATGAAATTTTGCATACACGTTGTCTGGGACACCAGAAAGGACATAGGGTACCTTTCATCCAGAACGCGGACGAAGTCGCGGGCACCAGCTAGTAAGATTATAAATCCATCATTTGAGAATGTTTACACAATGGATTTTTTTCCTTTATTTTAAATGGCTAGCCTATTTAACCATATAATAGATACTTAAAACCACAACAGCGTAGCTTATACCTATAATCATTAATCACCATAATTCGTTTGCGCCATGAGTTCAATAACCAAGGACACGTATCTTCGGGTCTGATAGCGTCATAGGTATTTCGCATTTTTTTTTCTACTTATTTACGAGTGCTAGCGAAGTCATGTTCATATGTTGAGGTCAATGACTATCAACTCAATCATTATCTACAGAGTTGGGTGTGTTCTGAAGAGTTCGTATAATAAAATAATCTATTGGAATTTGTAACTGAATTTTCTTCTTTTTCTAAGTTAAAATAAAGTTAATTAAAAGTACCGTCCTCGCATATAATACATGCTATGCCAGGGGGCATGAAAGCCCACTTCCTTCCTTAAATAATAAAAGATTTGGAGAGGGTACTTATCCATACAAACTTTCGCATTTATTATATTAGTACGGATACTCGAACTTAATACACTTTCTATCCAGTTGCTAATCTACCCAGTAGAGAATCTGTCCAGTTGAGAATTTGTCCAGTAGAGAATCTGTCCAGTTATGAATCTGTTTACTTGAGAATCTGTCTACCTAACAATCTGTCTACCTGAGAATCTGTCCACTTTAGAATCTGTTAAATTGAGAATCTGTCCACTTTAGAATCTGTTAAATTGAGAATCTGTCCAGTTGCTATACTTAAGTATATGGAAGGGCCCAAGCCTGACTAGTGCTCCTCACATAAAAATTACCTACACTTTTATCGTGATTTTATCATGAAAAATATTTGTAAACGCTGGCGTTTGTGAATGGTGTTTAGTTATGTGCCTACATAATTAACACCGTCCCAGTAAGTACGTATCTTGTGAACTAAGGACAAATATAAGTATTTAATGTTCTAACACGCGTATGTTAGAATGGTCAATTGAAAACACATTCGACTAAGATCTGTGCGTAGATCAATTTGTACATTAATAACTGCAATATTTGGCGCGATATCATATTTTGCCATAACAAAATAAATATTATTTTATTAATACTTACGCCTGAGTTGAGTCCCCAGTGAATCTGTCATTCCGTGAATCGTAATCATTCCCGTTCCGGCTACAGGGGCAAAGGACGTGTTTCTAATTATATCAATGTGGTATTGTTTCTGTTCATCGGAATAAACAAGCGTTGTGTTCAAACACAAAGTGTTGTGTTCAAAATGGAACGAAAAATGGTCAGTATTAATTTTTTATATTTTTAGTATGTAATTCATAAAAAAATTATCATTGCGATTTTTGTAAAATAATTAGTAGTTTGAGTCAAAATTTAAGTAGGTAGGAGCCAAAGATATGTATTAAGTATTAAGATATGTAAGATATGTTTAAGTATGTAAGTGCCAAAGATATGTATATATTTAATATTTTTAGTAAGAGCTATTGTTGTCATGCAGAAGTAGGTACCAGTACTACTTCTGCATGTTTCAAAAATAATTATATTTTAATAAATCTAGAATAATGTATTAAGTCTATGTTGAAGGAAATACATTTTCACTTAATAATTAAATCCCAACTATCAATGATTTGAATGATTTGAATATTAAAAATGCAAACTTTTCTTACGAGCTATCTATATGCTCTATCTCTATTAGCTATTTGTTCTTTTCAAAAAATATATTAAGTACCTACAAAAGGTATAATAATTTATCAAGTGTCATAATCGTATAAATATTTAGTATTATTTTTCTAAACGAAAGGTTGACTAATTTGAATACTAACCTTTGTTTGCAATTTGAAACTTTGCCATTGAAAATCACCTGAGTTTAGTCTTCATATAATTCACTAGGTGTGCTCGCGACATCGTCCGCGTGGAATAGTTATTTTGGGAATCATAATCATGAATAATTTTCCCCGTTTTTTCCATATTTTCGACTGTTTCTTCGCTCCTATTAGTCGCAACGTGATGTTATATAGCTTAAAGCCTTCCTCGATAAATGATCTATCCAACACAAAAAGAATTTTTCAATTCGAACCAGTAGTTCCTGAGATTAGCGCGTTCAAACAAACAAACAAACTCTTCAGCTTTATAATATTAAGTATAGATAATAGAGTCACACTGTTGTCGAAATTCCAAAGTGAGTCAGAATTAAAATGGACTCTTGTACCTACGTACTACGTAGGTATTTGTATACGGAAACAACTAATAAAAACAGCTCGCGAGTTTATTTGTTTAAATTTCTAACAGTAATTCGGGAGTTAAAATAAGACTGGGACGAAGTGGAATATAAAATAAATTATTTTTTGCAGTCGCCTTGGTCCCCGCTAATTTGGGGACCACGGACACTTTAAATGCCAAATTAGGCGACTTCGTCCCCGCCGAGGACGATCTGGCAGGGACGAAGTGGAGTAACTCGACCAAGACCCAAATGAATTAAAATTATAATACAAATTTAATAAAAAGATTATGACTTTACTCTTTTTTAATTACTTACAGAATCTTTAATCAATTAACCGTTCAAACAATCACTAAATATATGTAGTATGTACTGTTTAAGATTTTACTCTGAAATGCGAAAGTTTATGCGCTTATTCGCTAAATGGCAGATTCTGGAAAAGGCAGATTCTGAGAACGGCAGATTCTGGGAATGGCAGATTCTTGAAACGGCAGATGTACAGTCAAGTAATTAATTGCATTTCGTTCAAACCTTTTGACAATTTATTTCTGACGCTAGGTCTACGCTGTGGCCAACCGTCGTTGTCGTTTGAGCTTGCATGAATCACTCGATAACTAGCCGCAAAGCATAATACTCCTGAAGGGGTTCAACGAAACTTTTTGCGAAGTGGCTCCAGATACAGATGAATTTATTAATTTATGTATATGCAATGTAGATAAATAAGTTGGGCCCAGGAGGGAAGCTACCTTAAATCCTTAAGTTGGCTCATTTTACATAAAGGAGACATTCCTTTATTTTTAAAAAGAAACAAAACTGCATTCAAAGATTTTCTAAAACTCGCTTGACTCGCCCGGGACTAAACTCGCAAGACTCGACCAACTAAAATAAAAAAAAAAACAAACACTCGCTATTTTATTATACTAATCGATAGGATTATTATTTAGTACACATACACAAGTTCTTTAATGAACATTACCTACTACTACTGTTCACTTTCAACAAGTAAAAGATACGTAACAGTTCTCTTATCTCTCCAACATTCAAAGACTTTGTATGAAGTACACGCTTGCTAATTTATCTCTAAGTACTAAATAGGTATACTTCATGGTTATCTTGTACGACAGACGAGAGTAAGACCAAATGTTTGTTAGAGAAATTTTATCCTGAATAACAATCCTATCGATTAGTATAATAAAATAGCGAGTGTTAGTTTTTTTAATTTTAGTTGGTTCGAGTCCCGGGCGAGCCAAGCGAGTTTTAGAAAATCTTTGAAGCAAGTTTTGTTTCTTTTTAAAAATAAAGTTGGCTCCTTTATGTAAAATGAGCCAACTTAAGGATTTATAGTAGTTTCCCTCCAGGGCCCAACTTATTTTTCCACACTGTATAATAAAAGATAAATAATGAACATTAAGTAATTTATTAAACGGACTGTACAATTTCTGCCATTTACAGAATCTGCCATTTCCAGAATCTGCCATTCCCAGAATCTGCCTTTTCCAGAATCTGCCATTTAGCGAATAAGCGAGTTTATGTTTGTTACTTTTTAACGTAAAAACTACCGAACGGATTTGGATGAAATTTGCCACACATATAGTTTATTACCTGGATTTACATATAGGATACTTTTGTCCAGGTAAAATGTTAGATTCCCGAGGGAACGACCAAAATATAAAAAAATTGAGCGCCGTTGTAGCGTGCCCCGCCACGGTTATAACAGTGATAACAATGTCAGGCGTTACATCCTATCTTACTATCTTACTTAATATAATATTATAAATGCGAAAGTTTGTTTGGATGTATGGATGTTTGTAACTGTTTCACGTAAAAACTACTGAACCGATAACCATGAAATTTTGCATACACGTTCTCTGGGACACCAGAAAGGACATAGGGTACCTTTCATCCAGAAAGCGGATGAAGTCGCGGGCACCAGCTAGTATTATAAATGCGAAAGTTTGTATGGATGTTTGTAACTCTTTCACGCAAAAACTACTGAACCGATCACCATGAAATTTTGCATACACGTTGTATGGGACACCAGAAAGCACATAGGGTACCTTTCATCCAGAAAAAAGCACTGCTCCCGAGGGATTATCTAAAATTAAGGAAACTAACTCCCGGCTAAGTATAATAGCAATAACGATGTCAGGCGATATATTGCTTTTTCAACGAACGAAGTCGCGGGCACCAGCTAGTTACTCATATATTTTCTTTACCAACGCGAACGTAGTTGGGGGCACTCGGGCACTATAAAAATATTTAAATCTAGACTAAGTATTGCTAGTTACTGGGCAAATCCTATGCTATCGTTGGATAGGGCTGTAAAGTGAACCTCCTGACAATAGCTACGTAAATCAAAATTGCCTCACTGCTAAAAAGTATTCATCGTATCCTTTGTTTCAATTTTCAGATGCTCGTGGCTCTATGTTTGATATTTTTAGCCAGCCACGTCTCTGGATTTATATTACCCTCACCCCAAGACGCGACAGCGTACTCCTTCGCCAACACTGACAAGTTGCCACAAAAAATACCGCACAATATTTCCGAAGATTATAAGAACTACAGTTTCATCATCACAACTTATTTATGACGATAAATAAGACAGTATAGAAACTAATCTTTAAATACAGGATACAGGGTGATTACGGGAATATTTCCATGTTATCAGGAAGTTAATAACAAAGGTGTATGTCATAGATGAATAATTGGTCTCGCTGCGCTCGACTAGATACCGCCGTCGTACTTGTAAAATGCGGCAAAAAATACTACGCCGAATTCGGCGTACCCGAGCCTGTCACACTGCAAACTCTCTGTGATGTTTACGTGCCGAATGTTTTATTAAATTTTGAGCATAATAAAATGCCAATTTGCGTAGTGAAACTGTGTAAAAATATAATAAAACTGTGTAAAAAGTGATAAAAGGTGACGATGTTTTACACACACTATAATAAAAAGTTGCCGCATTCACGGAGCTATCGCTTTTGTATATCGCTCTATCTAGTCGAGCACAGCGAGACCAATCAAATATCTTTGGTGTATGTGATATATGAGGTAAAAAATTTATGACGAAAAATTACCTTACCTGCGCATTTCTTGCTAATTAATTGCTAATATTTAAAAATATTTTTAAAGAAATATTATTGTAATATTTATTCAAATACCACTAAACAACTTTTGGTTCTGGAATATTACAATATTATATGTAAATTTATATTTAAACCAAAATTGCGTAGGTACTTACTTGTTTCGTTTTTTTATCATATATTTTATTATAGGAATAAAATTCAATTACTCAGATAATGTTGCTCATGTCATTTTGTGCCTTAAAATAATGTATTAATTATTATTATTAATTATAATAATTAATTTTTATATAATGACATCACATTACTGCTCACATAAATAAAACAAGTTACAAAACGCATTCATATTTTAAGATTAATGTTACCAAGTTATTCATAATCATAATTGTAATATATCTACTATATTATATGAGATAATATATATATTGTATTATATGAGTATATCTATATTATATATAAATATTGTAAAATAAAGTCGCTGTCCGCTTGTGTACGTTTCTCCGCCCAACCACCCAACCTATTTCAATCTTATTTCGATACAGTTTTCGCTAATTGAAAATGCGATAAACGATAAAGATTTGTGTAAGTATATTATAACCAAGGAACATATCATAGATGAATGATTGGTCTCGCTGCGCTCGACTTGATACCGCCGTTGTACTTGTAAAATGCGGAAAAGAACTTGTACTATTCGGCGTACCCGAGCCAGTCACACTGTAAACTGTCTGTGATGTGTACGTGCCGAATGTTTTATCAAATGAACATAATAAAATGCCAGTTTGCGTAGAGAAACTGTGTAAAAATATAATAAAACTGTGTAAAAAATGATAAAAAGTGACGATGTTTTACACACACTACAATAAAAAGTTGCCGCATTCACGGAGCTATCGCTTTTGTATAGCGCTCTATCTAGTCGAGCGCAGCGAGACCAATCAATTATCTTTGGAATATATTATGAATTATGACTTACCTACACGAAAAAGTTTTATAGCTAGGGGTGAATCAAATTAATTTTAAGTGACTTTTTTTTTATATTTAATATATATCAGAAGAATATGGTATATAATAGTTTATATTGAATTACAATATAATATTTTACTTGTTGTGTACATAAAAAAATAAATTTTAGATTCACATAAAAAATACCGAAGTGTTTCTTTCAAAGTCCATCTGTAGTATTTAAAATAGGACATTTATTTGTAAAATCTTTTACAAAGAATGTTAGAACAAAAAGGAACTCAGTTGTCACGTGTCGACACGTTGTCACGTGACGACCGCATAGCTTTTTTTTGTTAATTTGGTTTAGAAGGAAACCTAATGTGAACATTTATATGTTCGTGTTCCAAATCCGTGACTATTTTTAAAATAACTTATGCTTTCTTAAAATAGATACACGTGGATTTTGTTCATGTCGCAAACATGTCGCCATATTTTATGTCGCTTCGTTAATCATAAAGTTCGTCGTGTATAAGTACAGTTAATTTAATTATTTTCAGACACTTAACTAGCATTTGTAACTGATTGTAAACAGTTAGTAGGTATTCTTCTGCTGGTGGAATTTTAAGCAATTATTCTTGCGACCTTTGTGTGCGCTTCGTTTATAAGTGGCAGATGGACTTCATCTGCGTAACTTTATAAAATATAGCTTATGTTACTCGCCTTTTACTCGTTCATAATATAGCTTCCCAAGAGTGAAAGAATTTTTCAAATCGGTCCAGTTTTTCAAATTTTTCAGAGCCTATTCACTCCAAACAAACAAACAATCAAATCTTTCCTCTTTATAATATATTAGCACAGCATACTTATTTATTAGTATATAGATGATCGAGAGTTTTTAATGTGTTAATAAAAGAGCGTTGTCATTAGTTGAGTGTAGGTATTAGGTTGAGCTACACGATAAAGAATTGCATACCGGTGATAAAAAAAGCCGTTACAACCACAGTTATAAGGCGAGTACGAACGAAACTTGATTCACACCCAGAGCTGATAGGAAAACGAAACAAACCAGTACATGTATATTTGAAAAATGCTCTACAACACTCGTCTTCTCTAGCAAAGCATATCTCAAATGCGTTAAATTCATAAGTAGCACCAGAGGCGATGTAAAATCTCCGGCGGGTAAGAAGTGCGGTGGCTAGTAGTAATAATAATAGGGCAAAAAATCCTTTACTTTCAAAGGGTCAAATTTTCAAAAGGTCAGACTTAATCCCCGTAGTACAATCGCGGTACCTAGTACCACGGGTAAACACTGACAAAATGGTGCCTATCCTATCACTGCAGCTTTATTCATATCTTTGTTCACATTAATTTAATTCTTGGTTACATGACATAAAAATTATTGGAAAAACGAGAAGTTCCACATACAAAACCCTAACAGCTGTCAACAACAGCTGATATTTGTAACAGTTTTGTGTCTGTTTACAAATATTATCTATCAGCTGTTTGTCTGTGCGATTGTGCACGATAATCTCAAAACGGCTTAACCGATTTTAATGCGGTTTTTACTCAAGTATTCTAGCAAGTTTCCCGTAACTTTTATTCTTTGTTTCATTCCAATCGACTTACAAGCAAAAAAGTTACGGGCTATTTTTAAAACACTTACGAAATCGGGCGGTGCTGGTTAGAAATAAACTATTTTTTTGAATAAAACTAATTTCCATCTTCCCTTATTTTTATTACCGTGTGACATTAGACAAAATTATTATCCACTTTTTTTTTTAAATTTCTATCCGAATATCAAACACAAACACATTATACTTACTGTCAATTTAACACCTATCATCTGCTCTTCTCCTGGTCGAGGGCATGGGCTCTTTGAACCTTTGCATCGATCTCCAACAGGCTTTAGCCGAAGCACTGTACGTGTCCATATATTCTGTTCTGCCTGGGTAATCATTGAACCAAATTTCCACACTCTTCGGCGTCACGCCGGTATGAACATCTCTGGGCGGATTGATTGTTGGTCTGACGATTGGCGGGTTCTCAGAGAAATGTGTTGGATCCTTGTAGCATCTGAGCACGCCGAGCCGGTTACTTTCCATTGGTATGGGCGCGTTGGATTGGGCCGCCGCCATTATAGCTCTGTAGTCTGACACGGGGAAAGCTGTAAAGATTAGTTTTACTTAATTTAGTTCTAAATTTTTTTTTTTTTAATATTTTTTTATATCATATTACATAGGTATGTATATATTTACATATCTAAAACCTAAAACCAAAAACCTTGAAAAATATATATAATATAATACCTCATCCTTGCCACATGGCTGGTTAAAAAAAAACTAAAATATATTTCCAAAAGTAGTCTTAGGATTTTTTCTTACATTAATAGTTGAACGGTGCGCGTTCCACAGTGATAAATAAATAAAAATAAAAATAATAAATAAATATCTTCACACATTCTACACAGCACCATCTAGTTCCACAGTAAGCAACTAATGCTTGTATTATGGATACCAGACAGTTGATACACTACTTACATAGATTACTTTTTTTTTGTAAATACATACATATTACAAAACATCCATGACTCAGGTACAAAGGTAAAATGTTAACACATAAACATTTGCCCATAGCGGGATTCGAACTCGCAATCGTTTGGTTAACAGCTAGGGTTACTACTTACTAGCCACTAGACTAGCGTTTGATCGCACTAGGCCCTCAGCACCTGTGGCGTTGCTTGCGATGTAGTTGTAGGCGACGGTCATGTTAGCCTGTCTGTCAACCTTAACATTAAAAATATAGACGGTATGACCTTTTTCTTGCAGTACGCACATACTACTATTTGTAATTACATATATAGAGATATATGTGCATTGTGTAATAACGTACAAGATTAGGAAGTCTATTGACTCTGAAAAAGTTTCACCATATCCGAAACTAGACAACTAACTTTTTTTTTATTTTTGAAACATATTAAAACTTTTTCTATGAAACTGAATATACTTACATACATCTAGGTATGTAAGTTTTTCTATGAAACTGAATATGCTGCATACCTAGACCTAGATGTATTGTAAGTAACATATATCTAGATATGTAGCTAGGCTGCTACACGAAATCGACGTTTGAGCTCTATTCAGTACAATATGTGAGAGACTGTGATCACAGTCTCTAATAGTAATAGTAGAAAGTCTAATAGTAATAGTCTGTAATACTTAGATTTAAAATTCACATTAAAAAATTTTACTAACATCGTTTCTTGTATGTAGCTTGATACATGGTTGTCATTTTCCCATCCAGATCATCACACGGGTGGTCCAGAATATCGTTGGTTACGTCAACCATCTAAACGATACAAGTTAAAATTCATAATGTAAGTATTATGTACCTTGTATTGTAGCAATAATTAAGGCTAAATATAGCGGCTGATTTTAGGTTCGATCCAGTGTCAGAAATTATTGTTTCATTGGTTTCATGTCAAGCTTTTCATTGGTATAAAAGCTTGACAATATAAGGCCTTCTTGTTAAAAATTTTGGTAAGGTTACATTATAGAGTAGGTCTGTACTAGATGTTGCACGCGACTTCGACCGCGTAACTTTATAAAATATAGCCTATGTTACTCGCTGATAACGTAGCTCTCTATAGGGTGAAAGAATTCTCAAAATCGGTCCAGTACTTTTTCAATTTATTCATTACAGACACAAATATTCTGTTTATAATATCTAATATATAAAATTCTCGTGTCGCGGTGTTTGTTGCCAAACTCCTCAGAAACGGCTGGACCGATTTTGATGAAATTTTGTGTGCTTATCGGGTAGGTCTGAGAATCGGGCAACATCTATTTTTTATACACCTAAATGTTAAGGGTGGTCCACCACAAAAAAATATTATTTATTTTTTCGCAAAACAACGTTTGCCTGGTCAACTAGTAATATAGGTAATCATCGAAATAATACTTAAATATAATATAGCATAGAAATTATAATTAAATAATGTGGAGATAAAATAAAACTAAATTTTCAAATTTATTTACATGTAGGTAATTATTATTATTTATAGTTTAAATCATTAAAATTGGCAAAAACCCAACTAAGGCATCGTAGGTACTCGTATGTACAATCGCGGAAAGGGAATGTTTACTGGTTCAGAGTTCAAAGAGGTCAGCTTGTATTTGTCAAATGCACGATGTGTTTGTTGTTGTTGAATTTCGTTAGTTGGCATTCAATGTAAGTATATTTCAAATGCAAACTGCATATAAATTGGTAACATTCTCTTTCTAACATGGCAACATTATCAAGTTCTTTTGTGTCGTATAGTCACTTATATGTCTTACATACAGCCCGGGTTAATCACATTTATCAACATTAATTAAAATAGTTCGCTCTGTATGCTTCGTGAGTCAGACTGCAGAAGTAAATTCTTAATTAAGTCTTTATTGTATCGTTATGTCCGAAGAATAAGGTTTATTATCAGTAATGACGTATGGTGAAGAAACATGGCCTCTCAGCGGCAGAACTGGTCGACAAGTTTAAAGACACTCAGCGAGCTACCTATGATCCGGGGCCCTAGCCAAGTTGCAAACGCTTCGTTGCGTACTTCGGAAACGAAGAGAGAACGCCAAGAGAAAGCTAGGTGATTGGTTGTTGTTAGCGTTAGCGTTCTCTCTTTGCGTTTGCATCTTGGCTAGGGGCCCAGGTACCTAACCAAAGTTGTCGGTATAGCCAAGAGAATTAGCAAACTGAAGTGTTAATGGGCAAGGCAACGCTGAAGTTGGCAGGTGGACAAACGACCTGAAAGGCATCGTAGGAAGCCTACCGTGCTTGGTGTCGGTTGGGCCTACAGCAAGTATAGTAACAACACATGCTGATGATGATTTTGTATCATCATCTTGTGCTGGAGCTATAGAACTTTACCTGTTTAAGTACCTGAATCAAATAAATGTTGAATCTAAGCCTTTAATCCCTTAAAATCTTAAGTCATTTAAGGGCTTCAATTTAACATCTACGAATCTAATGTTGCACCGATTCTATGTTTAGATTAGTCTAAGCGTCCATTATTTCAATGAAATGATCATGGACGCTTACAGAATCCACACTGCAGAATTTGAAATTATGTACCTGTTTTCGGAGCTGTTCGTAGTCCTGACATAATTTCTGCTCTTTATCCAACAATTGCTTGTATTGTTCCACTCTAGGCGAGTAAGAGTGGGCATCGCAATGGCAATACGGTGCAACAGGAGCTGGTCGTATGGTTGGAGCTGCATTAGGCTTCGGTGGTTCGCATGGTCTACAAAAAGACATCTTAATAAACATACATAGTCATCATATTTGAGATTAGTATATATTTAGAATTGATCGCGGCTCACATTTAAGAAACTATTTAAATTTCGATAGCATAAAAATATACCAAAAATATAAAATATACTTTCAAATTTAGTTGCTTCAAATTAGCATTCTAATGCTAATTTATTTTAGAAAATAAATCAGCGCTGTGTGTCTCATCATTTTTAGAATTTAGTAGAGTGGGGTTAAGAATGAGCATTCGCTCGTTTAATCTAAATCGGCCTTTAAAGGTCTTTAAGCGTTAGAAAGCTGTCAATATGATAATGGGTTAAAGACATAGATGATTGGTCTCGCTGCGCTCGACTAGATACCGCCGTCGTATTTGTAAAATGCGGCATAAAATAGTATGCCGAATTCGGCGTACCCGAGCCAGTCACACTGCAAACTGTCTGTGATGTGTACGTTCCGAATGTTTTATTAAATTTTAGGCATAACCAGTTTGCGTAGTGAAACTGTAAAAATTTAATAAAACTGGGTAAAAAGTGATAAAAAGTGACGATTTTTTACACACACTACAATAAAAAGTTGCCACATTTTCACAGCTATTGTTTTTGTATAGGGCTCTATCTAGTCGAGCGCAGCAAGACCAATCAATTATCTTATGGTTAAAAACTTACTTTCCGACGATCGGTTTCGGGAATGGCCACTGGTACTCTTTGGTGACTGTGGTGCTGAAATCCATTTTTCAAAATACTTGTCTCTCTGTGGATAATTAATTTTTTTGTTTATTTTTGTTTATAATTGGATTGTAATATAGATGGCGCTGATATTTAGCTTGTACCAATAGTTTAATAGATAAGTAAAGAAAAAATCTGTAGAAAATATGAAGACAATTTTCTTTAATGTTCAAGTATGTATGTATAATATGTGAGTAAGTATCTATGTACTGAATATTAATACAATTATCTACATTATTAATTAAGACAGATTATTTAAAAAAAAATAACAAACCTTTTTCGCTTGTCCAAGTTTCTTACTCAACTAATTATATTGATGTTTTTGAGATTTACCACAACTATTTTCGCTAATTGACACCCGACATAATTTAGAATCGCTTTGGAGGCCAAAAATTTAATTTGTAATAGTATTTCCTCAATGAGGGAAGACGAAAAGGGAAACATTTTTGTTTTTTTTTTTTATTTCAATTTGATTGACATATTTATGTGCCACAGTTCTAAGTATGTTTACCTACTGACGTTTTATATGTTATACCTACTTTGTGAAGTCAATTTATAATAAATTTAAAGAAAGTTTCGTTTTATTTTATATTAGCTGGCGCCTGCTACTTCGTTCTCGTTAAAAAAATAAAATGCCCTGATTGCCGTATTTCAATGTATGACCAGCGCTCTACGGTATTGCCTTTAAATACCATACATACAATATGTCTTTTATTTGCTGCCTAGGTTGTTGTCAATTGGCAATTGCCGTAGGTCTGGCAATTGGCTGGCAAAGTGGCAACAGTGAAGTGAAGTGATGCATTTCATGCATTTGTTACAATCAAGATTACAATGCTAATCACTATTATCCACCAAATTTGAATATGGCTTTATGGGTTTAGCAGGCCTTTATTGTCATCGGCCAAATGAAAACGCCGTGTTTACAAATAGGTATTGTATTGTAATGGAGTCTTACAAGAAGTAATAATTAAGTCAACTTAAATTAGGTGTACAGAAGAAGAAGAGTGACGGACGACAATATAATACTGACAGTTGCTGCGCACAGAGTACTAATCGCCGCCACACCACCCCCCCACGGAGAATTGAAGATCAAAGATCGAAAGGACGGGCAAATTTTACCCTACGACCCGATCGCGTTGTATACTTGGGTGAAGGTGGAGAAGGTGTAGTATGATGTGAGGTCTGTGAGTGTGATGTATGTGTGTCTGGATGTGAATGAAGAGTCTTAGATGGCGAAATGTCTGAAGGTTGAGGAGCGAATGATGAATCAGGAGTGTTGGTAAAGGTGAAATTGTCAGTGTAGGCAGGTTTTACTCGGTCTACACTCACGACAACTTCTCTGTTCCCGACGATGATGGTAAATGTCTTGTCAGTTCTGCTAACCACTGGAAAAGGTCCTGAATAAGGAGATTCCAGTGGTGGCTTCACGTGATCAGCTCGCAAGAATATATGTGAAGCTGAATTGAGCTCTTTAGACACAAAGCAGTTTTTTTTACCATGACGGGAGGCAGGAACGGGCCGTAACTCTGACATCATCCTTCTAAGCTGAGCGACAAACTCGGAAGAATTAGCGGTCTGCCAGTTAGGATGAGGAACTATCATCTCACCAGGAAGACGAAGAGGTTCTCCATAGAGTAATTCAGCTGGTGAAGCCTTTAAATCTTCCTTCACGGCTGAACGCAATCCTAGAAGCACGATAGGTAGAGCTTTAATCCACGGTTCTGCACGACACATCAGAGAGGCTTTAAGCTGCCTATGGAGGCGTTCTACCATCCCGTTGGCACATGGATGGTAGCTCGTGGTGCGTAGCTTATTGGTACCGAGAAACGCCATGAGTCTACGGAATAGGTCTGACTCAAATTGCCGTCCCTGATCTGTTGTGATGCAAAAAGGAACACCAAACCTCGCGATCCATCCTTGTAAAAGTGTATCCGCGGTTTCTTCAGCGGTGATACTACGCATAGGCCAAGCTTCTGCCCATCGTGTGAATCTGTCTACAGCCGTAAGAAGATAACGATAGTCTTCGCACACGGGTAATGGGCCAACGATGTCGACGTGTATATGGCTGAAGCGGCCAGACGGTGAATCGAAGTTGCCTAATGGGGAAACTGTGTGTCGCGTGATTTTATTTTTCTGGCAAAGTGTGCACGATCTAGTCCACTGTCGCAAGTCTTTGCGAATCGAGGGCCAGACGAATCTATCTGCGATAAGTCGAGATGTAACACGAATGCCAGGATGACTGAGGTTGTGAAGTTTTTCAAAGTATTTCCTACGAAAGGGTAAGGTAAGAAAAGGCCGTGGCTTGCCGGTGGAAGTATCGCAGATGACTTTGATGTCCGTATCGGGTAAGTAAATATTTTTGAGTTTCAGGGAAGAGCCGTTTTGAAGAAGTTCTTGTAGCTCTTGATCACCTTTTTGGGATTCAGCAAGAGCTGCGTAGTCGTCTTCAAGTGATATGGCCTCGATTCTTGACAAAGCGTCTGCTACGACGTTATCTACGCCTTTTATATGTATGATATCCGTTGTAAATTGCGATATAAAATTCAACTGGTTCAATTGTACTGGGGGCAGTTTCTCACGTCGCTGTGTGAAGGCGTAAAGGAGAGGCTTATGGTCTGTGTATATGGTGCAATGTTGAGCTTCCAATATATGTCGGAAGTGTTGCACGGCCTCGTACACAGCTAGAAGCTCTCTATAGTAAGCGGGCCAGAGTGTTTGACGATTGGTTAACTTCTTGCTGAAGAATGCTAAGGGCTGCCAATGTGTGTCAACGCGTTGTTGAAGACAGGCTCCCACCTGGGTACTTGATGCGTCAGTGAAAAGACCTAGTGGGACATCTGGAAGTGGATGAGCTAGCATAGTAGCCTGGCTAAGGCTCTCTTTGCAAGCGTTGAAAGCACTTTTTAATTCGGTTGTCCAAGGCACAGGTTTGGTACCCTTGAGCTTGGAATCGGTTAAAATATTTATTAATGGTGTTTGCATTTCAGCAGCATGTGGTAAAAAACGTCTATAATAATTGATCATGCCCAGGAACCGACGTAGGCCCTGGACAGTTTTTGGAAGGTCATACTCCTGTAGAGCGGATATTCGCTCTGGAGGAGGAGCTGATCCATCTTTCGAGATCCGGTATCCCAGAAAAGTAACTTCTTTTGCTCCTAAAACGCATTTTGCAGGATTTACAACAACGCCGTAATCAGACAACCTTTGAAATAGGATGCGCAGATGGCGTTTATGGCTATCTTCGTCTGGAGAATATACTAAAATATCGTCAACATACGGAAAACAAAAGTCTAAATCTCTAACAACCTCGTCCATAAAGCGTTGGAAGGTTTGTCCAGCGTTACGCAACCCGAACGTCATGTATGGGAATTCAAAAAGCCCGAATGGGGTGATAATCGCGGTTTTGCACACATCCTCGTTAAAAATAGGAATTTGTTGGTAAGCTTTTATTAAATCAAGGGTGCTAAAGATGGTAGAACCAGCGATGTTGTGACTGAAATCCCCAATATGACGAACAGGGTAGCGATCTGGAATAGTTCGAGCGTTGAGTGAACGGTAATCGCCACATGGTCGCCAAGTGGAATCCTTTTTGGGAACTAAGTGAAAGGGGGATGACCATGGACTCTCAGAGGGTCTTGCTGTACCATTTTTGATCATCTCATGAAATTCCTTTTGAGCAACCTTGAGTTTTTGTGGAGCAAGACGACGTGGACGACACGAAACTGGTGGACCGTCCGTCGTTTTAATATAGTGTACAGTATTATGCTTTATTGTTCTATGAAGTCCGGGAGGTCGTGTGACTGTAGGGAATTCTGAAAGTATTTTACTAAAAGGTGATGCTGTGAAAACTGAAATGGTCTTAATGCTTGGTTGATCAAGTGAGGCAACGGAAGTTGGTGTAGACAGACCGGTAACGCCGTCCAAAAGGCGCTTTTTACGGCAGTCAGGTAGCAAATGGTAGTGAGCCAGAAAGTCTGAGCCTATTATGGGAGTGCTGACATCAGCTACAACGAATTGCCAACGGAATTCGCGACGTAACCCGAAGTTAAGGTTTAAAGATATGCACCCGTAGGTTTTTATCGTGCTGCCGTTCGCTGCGTTGAGTTCGTAACTACTAGCGGGAGTTTTAGTAGATAAAATTTTTCGTGGGTAGCAACAAAGGTCAGATCCTGTATCAATAAGGAATCTGACTTTTGAGCTTTTGTCTGTGATAAATAGGCGGCGACTTGAAGGTGTGCAATCAGTTGCCGCCGCTACTGATTGAGCTTGGAGTTTTCCTGCGTCCAGCTGCATGGTCTAATGCACTTAATTGCTTTGGATTTAAAGTTCCTATGATACCAGCAGATTTGAACTGTAGGTGATTGAGTGCGGCTGCGTTGTTGAATTTGGCTTCGGCTGTTGGATCGGTTTCGGCTGCGACTAGGAAGCTGTTGGGATGTGATTGCAGCGATACAAGCTGTCAACTCTTTCATCTGTAATGCAAAAGCATGCAGTCCCATAGGATCCTTAGCGGTTGCAAACGATGCAGTGGTTGAAAAACCGGAGGCTGTGCTATCAGAAGCTGTAGTGGGAGACCCAATATTTGGAGCAAAAGTAGTGTGCACGAAGTTGTGCGCTGTTGTTGCAATTCCAGGAACAACTTCCAAAATTTTATCAGCATCTGCCGCAATGTTGTCAAGTGAGTCAACCCGGGCTGCCAGCAGTGCCTGAAGATTCTGTGGTAAGCGCCGCATAAAAAGTTGTCGAAGGATACCATCGTCTGTAAGAGTATTACCTGCTAAAGAACGAAGATGTCTGAGAAATTGTGAGGGTTTTTGATCCCCTAACTCTGAATCTGTTAAAAGTTTTCGAACGCGTTGTTCCTCCGACTGAGATAAACGTCTTATAATTTCGCTCTTTAAAAATTCGTATTTGTCAGTGGCCGGTGGATTTGTAATTATGTCTTCAATTTCATCGGTGATTTTAAAATCTAATTTTTCTATAACGTGGTCATATTTTGTAAGGTCCTGTGTAATGCCTGCTCTTCGAAAATGTGATTCGATGTGTGCAAACCACATAGCCGGTTTTTGGTACCAAAATGGTGGGATTTTTGGTGCGATTGCGGAAATGCCGGACTCTGTTTTAATGACTGGTGGGTTTGTGTCGGTAAGTTTAAGGTTAGCTCTAAGTGTGGCATTTTCTGTTAATGCAGTTTGCAGTTGTGCCGAGAGGGCGTCCAACTGAAGTATGAGTTGAGGATCCGTTTCACTGTGAGACATAGCGGTGGCAGTGTGGCGGTGCTCAGTACCCACTAAAAATTACAATTATACAAAATAATTTACAAAATTAACAAAACAATTATACACAAAAAAAACTATTATAAAAAGCAAAATATTCAAATTTGTTATGTAATGCAATTATATAAAAAAAAAATGTATATACGTGTTAACCTTATTTGTGCGAACACAGTATGAAAATAGTGATCAAATTTTGTTAGTACAAACACAGATAAAAATATTGTTCATATTTGATCAGTCACACACAAAAGGTTGTAAGATGATCACCAATTCACCAATTCACCAAAAAAAATCACCACCATTTGAAATTTATGTCTATTGGCACAACTTGAGTTGCGTGCAGTGCAGTGTGTGTCGAAGTTACCCAGCGACTAACGTCGACTAACAAAATGAGATGAATGACATGCTTACGCAGCTCCAAACCAGCAATGTAGTGTGAGTTGATTGAAGTGCACTTAGCCCAGTGTGTCCAGATGCACTTGTCAATTGCGGTTGCTGTGGTTATCAATACCGATGTGACAACATGCGGAATAAAAAACTTCGTTGTTGAGAGACAGGCCGAGGAATAAATCGATGATCTCAAACTCCTTGCGGTGTTCTGTCGGGGTCACCAATATGGGTTTAGCAGGCCTTTATTGTCATCGGCCAAATGAAAACGCCGTGTTTACAAATAGGTATTGTATTGTAATGGAGTCTTACAAGAAGTAATAATTAAGTTAGGCATGGGCGTTATTTCACGTCACTATTTACAGTAACTGGCTACGAGACATGTAACCGATTCACTAGTTTCAAGTCAAACGACAAACTAGTGATTTTTGTAAACATGTGATTTTTGTCACTACAACTACACCATAGAGTAACTTATAATATATACGGAAAACTACACTCAATGACAGAGTGTCGAACAAATACAAGTGATTTTTGTCACTACAATATAGTGATTTTTTTGATGTTGAACCACAGAACACTAATATCCTGACGGAGCGTCGAACGACAAACTAGTGATTTTCGTAATATTTTGCGACAGCTCTGTGTATTTTGTTTCTTTTGCCACTTCTAATTTCAAAGTTTTTTAATTCTGAACACGACTTTATTCGTTATATAACGAACAAAAGAAGGGCTGAGAATATTTACTTTGGGTGGGATTGTCCAAATACGGTTACCAAATAAAAAAAATCAATTTGCCATTTACTTGTCCATTTTTACTGACTAGTGACTACCACTATTTTAGTATATTAAATTTGCAGCGCTTATTGACTTTAAAACTCCGAAAGCGCCAAGATGTCAGCATTATTTTGTTATACGCTAGCATATCTGTGTAACCTACTGGCCGCGAGCTGCCCAGCGAACAGACCTCTTTCTGAGTATGTAGTGTTCTGTGGTTCTGTAAGTCGGCTTCCTAAGTGAGTGAATAATCCGAACGCAGATTATTCTCTCGAGAAAAATCCGAACGCGCATTTGCTCGTCTCAAAACCAAAATAGAGTAAGAGTTATTATAATTCATATAATTTTGATAGGTATTGCTGAAGGCTTAGAGACTAAAGACTGGTTTTTGTGTTTAAATTATCTCAATAGTTCGTGGGAAGAATTACAAATTCAAATACTTATTGTTTTAGTTCGTTGACGAATTTAATTTCATAATAATTGTGAAATTTGCAGACTACGTGTATATATTTTTTTGTAATTTGAATTAAAAATTACAGAATATAAGTGTAAATAAAGTGGGTTTCTTAAATAAGTAAATAAAAACTTAATTATTAAAGTATTAAAAAACTCAAAATAATATAAGTGGTAAGTATGTACAGTAACGTAGCCATAGCCACAGTATTTTGGTCTCGTAAATGACTGTTACACACACTTGGTAGAATATATTAATCTAGACAATATCACTGTAACTAATAACAAACAAAACGATACTTAAAAAATAACTAGTTACTAAAATCACTAGTTTTCAAAACTGGTGACGGCGTATTCATAACTAGTTACGTTACGTTTCGCCAAAATCACGTAACGACTCACGCCTAAATTAAGTCAACTTAAATTAGGTGTACAGAAGAAGAAGAGTGACGGACGACAATATAATACTGACAGTTGCTGCGCACAGAGTACTAATCGCCGCCACAGCTTCAAGAACTAAATAAAACAGGACTTCCTTGTCTAGCGTATAGAAAGAGCCCAGTGTGGCGTGGCTTTGAGTGGCGTCGTACAGTGTATACGACTATTTTTATTTTAGTCGGGTAACATCTGTGTTGCTGCCAACTAAAAGTACTCCCGACTTCCTCAAGATCCACAAAAACATGTCAATTTGATATGAAATTGCTAATTATAAAAACAGACGAAAAATATTTATGTTTTAAAAAATATTTCAAATTTAGAATCATCACTATCACATCACTACATAGTATAAAAATTCGCTTCCCGCTGTCTGTCTCTATGTATGCTTAGATCTTTAAAACTACGCAACGGATTTTAATGCGGTTTTCCCTAATGGATAGAGTGGTTCTCGATGATGGTTTTAATACATAATTTACAAAGGTACGCGGGCGAAGTCGTAAGTATTAAACAACCATTTAATTAAATATGAAGTTAAGATCTGGGCCTTTAGACAAGTGGCATTTCGCTCCGTAGCGATTCGATTCGAAAGAATAAAATGTATGGGATGTGTCACGTGATTTAGCGACGGCATATGTCAATCCCATACATTTTATTGTTTTCGAACTTCGTTATCGTTTTTGTAATGTCACTTTGTCTAAGGCCCCTGGTAAGATTTTTAGGAATAAACAAGGCTGCAGAAAAGAGTCTTACTTACGTAATGTTATTAATTTAAATTAACAGGTGTCTCTGACGCGAGATATTTTTTATAATTATCCATTATTCGTGGAATTATCCTAACTAATACGTTACAAATTTTTATAATAAAATTTAATTGAAACGACGTGGAAAATTTTAAATTGCTGCTGGCAACACTGGGCTTTTATTTTTTGCAACATCAACATTGGCCATCATCGGTAATGTTTTTCTGTCATTCGATTCGCAGTCATATCAGCTGTGTTTCATACACAGAGAACATGAACACAACAATAAATGTGCGTATTAAATTTTTCATGTGAAAATGTCCACAATCGATAAACAGGCAGCAGGCAAATGTTTATGATAAACTCACGGTCAAAGAAATATGGCGGGCCAGGGAAACAATGGGATCACGAGCCTAGGATTTAACCAGGATCAAGGTTTGTATGCACTTCCTAGTTCGTCAACCCGAGTTCTTTGTTCTCGGGTGGCTCACATATTATTCATGAATTACAATGATTTTTAATGTTTTTTCGTCCGTTGCTGTGTAAATTTGAATAGTTTATAGTGTCAAGACACGCGTGCTATGCCCGTTCAGATTATCTCGTGAGCACGTTACATTTCGCGTCGTACCAATTCTCTTGCTCGCGCTCTAAACTTCACCACGTGTTGTTTATATTTTTAGTATAGCGCCCACGCACTTTATTCGTACTTTTCTATCGCGTACTTAACATTTATTTGTCGGGCGTTGTTTTGTTTACACCCATAGTTTATTGTATATAGTTCTTTTGTTTGGGTCCCGGGACTTCTCGCGTCTCAAAATACTGGTACTTTTTCAAAATTTTATTGTCTCGAGTCCCGGGACTCTAGGGTCGAGAATCGAGACGAGACACTGCTAAAATTGTATGATTGTATGATTATTTTCAAAATTACACACAATATGTACTCATAATAAACTTTATTTCATCCTCTGTAAGGTCTTATTTTTTTAAAGTCTTTTATTAAATCACCAAAGAAGTGTAATTGTTAGTTCAATATATCATATTATTAAAAGAGACTAGGTGATGATTATTAATTTTTATATGTTGGTATATGATTCTTAGTATTTTTTAAGTATATTTATAACATTTTAATCATAAATACAAAAATTAATGTATTATGATTCTTAATAAAAGTATAATGACAAATTATAAGTAATATAGGTATACATATTGATTTATTATTAATATTATTGACTGTCTTTGTAAAATTAACAAGTTTATATTATAGTTATACAAGAATTTACTGCCACAAATTAAACCCACATTTATTCAACATAAGTACAAGTTTTTTAGACTATTAACTAACTTAATAAATAACTTATAACTTTTAATTGACAATATCCTGCCAAAAATAAACTTAATTATAAATTTATTCATTAAAGTTTCTATGTCCTGGGATAACCCGGGACTTGGGTCCTGGGATCATGAGCTGTTTCGTGTCCTGTTACTATGAAACTGTCTAAAATTACCCAATTTTTATAGTTCAATTTTGAGTTTGTTTTTATAGTTAGTTGATAAGAGTTTGATTGTCTAATTACAAAAAAAATATTTTGTCATTTATTAATTATATCTTACTTACAATTTAATAGACATCACTAATATACTTTACTGATACAAGTCAATAAAGATATAGTTAATAGAATTAATTCTCTTAATTTGCTTTTAAGTTACTCGATAAATTTCGTTATGCCAATAATTGAACCTGAGACCCCTGAGACAGAATGTTAAGACAATCACCCTAATTGCGAAAATCTAAATAAAACTATATTTTGTTTAAACCAATTTAATGAGATATATGTGATGGTCTCACAGAATGTCTCCAAAGATGAAGTATAACTATTATAATAAAGACTCGATAAACTTTAGAAGGCTTGCTAAATCTATTTTATCATATCAATAAATAATAAAAATTTCATGTTTAAAAGACAAATAGGTTTACGTGAAACAACTTTACAACAGTAAGGTCCACTTGGAAACCACGAGGCGCGGGCGGGGGTTTCAACCCTTCGTGGTTGAAGTCCCTCGGTCACGCACGAAGCGTTACAGTTCCACCTTCCTTGTCCGAACTGCTAACGAGTGGAACTCTTTGCCTGCATCTGTGTTTCCCCAAAATTACAACCTCGGGGTCTTCAAATGTAGGGTAAATGGGCACTTACTAGACAAGCGTGGTCGTGAGATCGCGGCCAAACGCTCCCTTGACATTCATAAAAAAAGATATAAATAAGGTATAAAATATAAAATACTTTTTGTAAGATTTTTCAGAAAATTATTTTTTGTCAATATTATTATCTTAAAAGTAAACTTTTTGCATAAAATATATAAGACTTTAATTTGACAAAAATGATACTATTTATTAATGATTATGTATTTTTAAAGATTGCTTCACGTGCTGTTTAAAATCCGGACTGCGCGTGTACAATGTGGAACCACTGGTTGAAAAATCACATTACAGTAAGTGCTGTCTATATATTCAATACTAGCTGTTGCACGCCGACTTTGACTCGTTGACTTTGTCCGCGTGACTTTATAAAATACTAGCTGGTGCCCGCGACT
This sequence comes from Synanthedon tipuliformis, assembly GCA_947623395.1. NCBI lineage: Eukaryota > Metazoa > Arthropoda > Insecta > Lepidoptera > Sesiidae > Synanthedon > Synanthedon tipuliformis. Next base: position 3,299,792 of record OX392428.1, on the reverse strand, counting down.
TCGTCTGCGTTAAAGAAGCAATATATCGCCTGACATCGTTATTGCTATTACACTTAGCCAGGAGTTAGTTTCCTTAATTTTAGATGATCCCTCGGGAGCAGTACTTTTTTCTGGATGAAAGGTGCCCTATGTCCTTTCTGGTGTCCCCAGACAACGTGTGTGCAAAATTTCATGGTGATCGGTTCAGTAGTTTTTGCGTGAAAGAGTTACAAACATCCATACATACATCCATACAAACTTTCGCATTTATAATATTAGTACGGATAGCCTATGTTACTCGTTGATAATATAGCTTCCCAACAGTGCGAGAATTTTTCAAATCGGTCCAGCAGTTCTGGAGCATATTCAATTCAAACAAACAATCAAATCTTTCCTCTTTATAATATTAGTATAGATTGACTCTTTATCATTATACTCATTTGTTCTGATTTAATATTATTCAGTTGATTCTGTTTATTTGTTTTTGTTTTAAAGATAGAGAAATTTGTGTGAGGTTGTCATCCATACAGATAATTTAAAATCTTAACATTGAAATGTATAAGTACTAATTTTTATTTTATTAAATTAAAAGTAGCTTAAGTTACTTCTTATAACATCAGCTATCTGCCATTAGAAGTCCCGTCAAAATCGGTCCAGCCGTTTCGGAGATTAGCCGGAACAAACAGACAGACAGACAGACAAAAATTAACAAAAAAATTCTTGTTATAAGGTTATAATAATAATTATGTACTTGATATACATTGTAAAAGCAGTTATTTTCACATAACAAAAAGCAATTCAATTTTATTTATTTGTGTTGCATTCTATTTTTAAATAAGCAACATTTATTTTTATATTTAAAACATTTTAAATGCATCATTTAATAGACAGTTAACACTGATGTATAATAAGTACAGGCCATAAATACAACTAACAAGGAAACAAAAATCTAACCTTGCGCATGAAAGAATTTTAACGGTCTTACTACAAAAGATTCAATAAGCACTGTTCAAACATGTGCTTAGTTAGACAAGCATTAAGCATTTAAGCATTGGTCAGCGAGCGTTTAAAATATCCCTACCACAAAACCTTATTTAGCGCTTGTATTTGTAGACAGTGTTAAAGTACGTGAATGTTATTGAATTATGGCAACCTTGGCAAACATTCATTCAGTCACTCGCCCTGCATTCATGTCGTTTTCATTTTACGCAAATCTGATAGGCGTATAATGATGAATTTTGGTTTTCACAACCTATTATTACGGACTATATTAATGATATCAGCAAATTATAAGATTTGAATAAGTAATAAATTACAAAAAATACGTTAGATTATTTATAAAATTTCGTAATACCAAAAAATTTTGCGCATAATGGAACGTAACTGACACTGACGTAATTGTCTAATGTGGTCAAATGTAAAGTTTGATTTGTTAAAATTGTTAAAAGTTTGATTTGAGGATCCACCTCTAGCATCACATGGTAGATCATCATTTATTAAATCAGTAATCTTGTTACCAAAGTTATATATTCGAATGGATTAATTCTCTCACGATGTATCATATCTCGAAAATTATCCATGTAATCCATATCCTCCATGACGATATAATCGACATTAAATTTAAAATATCCATACTCATTTATAAAATCAAAAGAAATCTTTAATATTAAGTATACGCAAAACGAAATTTGACTGAACACGTCAGAGGAAGAGAGGCCGTTAACTAGATAGATACTCGTTAAACTAGCATATGGCCGTGGTTAAATATAAATAATGCTCGAGCATTATCTAACCCTAAACAATGCCTAGACACTCTTTTGTAGTAAAGTTTTTTCTAAACTCGTGTTTTAAGCCTGATTAAAGTGTGTTTAATGTTTTTGTGGTAAGACCGTAATTGTTTAATAAATCAATTGTTTTAACATACAATTAAACTACTGTTTAATTCACTGACTCGTGGCCCAGTTCACGTTTTATAACAGGTAATACAATACAATTACCTGTATTACGCCTTTGCCCGTGGCCAATACAATATGGCCACATTTGAAAAAAAATGTCTCAACTTATCTCCTCTCCTCAACGGTGGCAGCTGCCTATGCGGTCCCTTTAAGGGATACCAGTTTCTCCCCGAGGCCCATCCTCCTCCCATCGCCCCCTCTACATACAACATTAAATTGAATGGCGATTTTGCACATTTAGAGAAGGGCGGTCGACCCGCCGCGGTCGGGGGGGGGATAGGGGAGCGCGCAGCCCGCGACCTCGTTCGCGCCCGTTTTTCTTGCATTGACACATTTTTTTCAATCTTTATCCTTACATCATAGATATAATATGATATATTCACACATTCCACACAGCACCACCTAGCTCCAAAGTAAGCAACTTAATGCTTGTATTATGGATACCGGATATGAATATATAAAACTGAAGAGTTTGTTTGTTTGTTTGAACGCGTTAATCTCAGGTACTACTGGTTCGAATTGAAAAATTCTTTTTGTGTTCAATAGTCCATTTATCGAGGAAGGCTTTAGGCTATATAACATTTTGAACGCGAACGAAGTCGCGGGCAGCAGCTAGTATTTAATAGCATGCGTCATTTGATATCGTATTCAACAAAATGTTTTTAGGCAAGGAAGAGCTTGGTGAGGTGTCGCTATGTGAAATGGTGTTCCGTACAAACTGGCTGCTTGTGGTGAAGGCGAGGCGACCCTGCACCCTAATGGTGCTGGATGACGCAGCGCGCGCCTTCAAAGCCGAGGTGTTGTTCAAGACTCCCATCAGAGCCCTACGCGCCAGACAAGATAAGTAAGTCTTTAACAGCCAGTTGCAGAAACGTTCTTTAAATTATAAAGTCGCCATTAAAACCTAAGGAATAATTAAAGTGTTGCATAAAGCTACATTAACATCAACTTTAATGCTCCATTAAAATTTAACTAAAGAAGTGTCAAACAAGACCTTATCTTTATGTTGAAGAGAAAAAGCGTGGCATAAAGCGACATTAGCGCCTTTAAAGGGGCCGTCAATAGTTTTGTGAAACGTATTTAAAGTTAATGTAACCCATTAGGGATAAGGACTCGTTAGTTAATGCCAATTTTAAAGAAGCTTTGTGCAACTGACTGAAAGTAAGTCTTTCATAGTATAGTCCCTTCGTGTGCAACTTAACGACTCGTTCTTATCGCTTACCGGTGTGAACTGACCCTAACTATATACTGATTTTGAAGGAAGTCGATTTTTTTTATGTTAAATTCGTCAGACAGGTTGACAGTCCACTACTTGGTGGTAGATGGTTACCGTCTCCTTAGATAACACAACGCCACAAGATAGGATAGGATAGGAATAATAATAACGCCATAGGATACGCTCCTCACTCAAGTTCGACAGACAGGCTGACGGTCCACTACTTGGTGGTGGATGGCTACCGTCTCCTTAGATAACACAACGCCACAGGATAGGATAGGAATAACAATAACGCCATAGGATACGCTCCTCACTCAAGTTCGACAGACAGGCTGACGGTCCACTACTTGGTGGTGTATGGCTACCGTCTCCTTAGATAACACAACAACGCCACAGGATAGGATAGGAGTAATAATAATGCTATAGGATAGGCTCCTCACTCGCAGAAACACAACAAAACATTCTGGTATTCTATAATGGTGTGGTTACAGCCTCCAAAAGGGTTGCCAAAATAACTGCCACATCTGAGTGCCTACTAAACTCATATAAGTATTTATTTCCTTCACGACGCGTTCAGGCCGCTGTTGGGGTGTTGGAACATTCCAAACATCAAACCAGCCAGTTGTGTCTGTATTATCTAGTAAAGTTTAGACTCTAAACTAAATAGCCCAAAATGAATTGGAAAAAAAATATGGAAATATAAATATTTCTCAAGGAAGTTTTTGCCATGTCTATGTTCTTTGTTCTATGTAGGTACTATGTTTCTTTTTAAAAAGAATAATTCTGAAACATTTCTTCGAAATAATATAATAATAGTAAAATTTTTACCTTCCTTTATTATACAAGAAACAATTGTTTATGACAAAAATGTATGTACAAAGTTAATTCCATCTCATTGGTCACACCGAAAAGCTGTCCTATCCAAGACCCATCCAAGTTTGTTTAAACTTGGATGGGTCTAGGCTCAAGCAAAAGCCGACAGCTTTGTATTGAAATGCCAAATGCGAAAATTATTACTTACCACTTATTTACACAAAAAGAGTATTGGTCTTAATTGTCGTTTTAAAAGAATTGGTGACAAAAGTGCTTTAACAAAAACCATGAAATTTGTACCTATGCACCCTTTTTTGGGGCATTTCAAACCAAAAAAAAATCATTTGTAATCTCATTTGATTCGCAAAATATAAACCTTTTAAAAGAAATTTAAAAATATTCTTACCCTAAAATTTTATGAGTGGGCCCTTATCCTTTAGAAAAGAAAGTCTTACCTTTCATTTCCTTACCTTTAATTTCTAAAGAATATTTTGTTTTTATTCATTTATTTAAATTTATTCAAATTTAAAGTCATTCAATTATTTAAATTTACCAACAACGATAGGATTATGTTACTTAAATCTTAACGCTCTACGCTATCTTAAATGTATCCGAATAAATTTAGCTTTGCTTTTTAGTTATTAAAGCAAATTCATAAAACAATTGTCTATAAATACTTATATATGTAATTCATAAATAAAACTATCTCCAAGTATTATTGCACTAATATTTAAATACCGCTATTAACTGATTTCTTTAGATTTTTATTTTTAGATTTTAATTTGATTTATTCTTTATAATAATATAAATTTATCTTAACGATATTATTAAAAAATGCTTAACTTCCATATTAACACAGAGAAGTAATACAGTTTATGTACAATGATAACAAAATTAATAAATCATCATAATAGTCTTACTTCCTGCCTCAGTTGTCTGATAAAAATATGTACTTACTAAAATCTGTATAAATAAATACCTAAGTAGGTATATTTTTCTTGTGCACAATAGTAGAGATTACAATAGTACGTTTCGGAGAAGAGTTTGATAAGGTTATGTAACATTCGATAGATTGTATTGTAAAATAAAATTAAAAACATCTAAGTTTACATACAGAGGGACAGACGGCGGAAAGCAATTTTATTTTATGCTAGCTGTTGCACGCGACTTCGTCCACGTAACTTTTAAAAATTATAAAATATAGCCTATGTTACTCTCTGGATAATATAGCTTCCCAACAGTGAAAGAATTTTTCAAATCGGTCCAGTAGTTTGGAGCCTATTCAATGCAAACACACAATCAAATCTTTGCTCTTTATAATATTAGTAAGTATAGACAATGTAAAGAAGTCTAAGTATAGATTTCTTATTCGATATTATCCTATTTCCTATTATAATATTTAATATTATAAATGCGAAAGTTTGTATGGATGTATGGATGTTTGTAACTCTTTCACGCAAAAACTACTGAACCGATCACCATGAAATTTTACATACACGTTGTCTGGGGACACCAGAAAGGACATACATTCAGAACGCGGACGAAGTCGCAGGCACCCAGCTAGTTGGTCATAATTACACGTCGACTCAAAGTTTTATCAAAAATTCTAAATCAAAATTAAAATTCTGTCACAGTATTGAATTAATTCATTGTAAAAAGTTAACCTAAGTATCTGGTATTAAAATATATGCACCGGTTGACCTTAACAATCTATAAATATGGCAAAACATCACAAACCAATTTGTTTAATTAGGTAATCGTGTGAACATTCAGATAATATTTTTGGGATATATCGATAAAACTAAGTTTATAAATATGCAAATGTCTTCCTTCCAAAATTGTCCTGGGGCGTTTTTCCAGAATATCCAATAACAAAGATCCGAAAGGTTATGCTCATATTAAATTTCAATGACTGTCTTCAAATACAGTCTGTGATCAGAATAGAAGTACCTATCCAAAGATAATTGATTGGTCTCGCTGCGCTCGACTAGATAGAGCGCTATACAAAAGCAATAGCTCCGAAAATGTGGCAACTTTTTACTGTAGTGTGTGTAAAAAATCGTCACTTTTTACTGAGTTGTATTATATTTTTACACAGTTTCACTATGCAAACTGGTATTTTATTATGCCTAAAATTTAATAAAACATTCGGCACGTACACATCGCAGACAGTTTGCAATGTGACTGGTTCGGGTACGCCTAATTCGGCGTACTATTTTATGCCGCATTTTACAAGTACGACGGGGGTATCTAATCGAGCGCAGCGAGACCAATCGTTCATCTATGCCTATCCTATTAAAATTAAAAAAAAACCACACGATTGATATGGATTTTAATGAATTTGTTACATTTTCACGGCTAACCACAAATAGATTATAATAACATGTGGTAAAAAAGTTTATTTATTTAACAAAATTAAAGGATTTGTGATTCTGTTAATAAATTGTTATTTTTTATCAAGTATTTGGGATACTTGTTGCAATTAAGTTAAGTTATTGCAAAAAGGTAAAGCAATCATAGTCGCCTATTTTAAATCATGTCCATGTAAACCATTGATACGCAAAACGGTCTATCTATATCAGCACAAGGGAACCGCATTGTTGCAAAGTATATACCGACATATTTCGAAAACTTTTATTAGAGATGGGTTTGCTCTTGGCAAACAACCAGCCATGTGGCAAGGATGAGGCCTAAGATGGAACGAGCTCACCCAGAAGATGCCTATTCACTCGAACCTTGAAAAGATTAGGGTTATATGTGCTCGGAAATACAGACGCCAGCAGGGAGTTCCAAACCCGGGCAGTGCGCATTATAAAGGATGTTTCAAAGCGCTTGGTCCGGGTGGAGGGATTTCGACAAGATGAGGATGGTAGCCATGCCATAGGATAGATCAAGATGGTTATATGTTTGTGAGTCTCCGAAATTTGATTGGGGAAAGTGTGCTGAGGCAGAGTGTCGTCAATTTCAGAGTGGCAGTGGTCCTGACGTCGAGTATTCAGGTGCTGCTACTGCCGTCTCTGGTTCGCGTCGCACTGCTTCGCACGCCCGTCACCGGCCGGCCCCTTTGCGCGATCGCCACCAAAAAGAACGTGCCGCATATACTCGTTGCGGCTGCGCATCGCATTGGAGCCTTGCAGATTCTCGTGAGTACATTGTGCCAGTACAGTATGCCACCGCTGTCCGAATAAGGTGCGTTTATTTTAGTCTTCTCAATAGGAGGCCGTAGCCTTAATAGAGTGCCTGCCGCCTGCCCACTTCATGACCATAGAATGTGATGTATAGCAGACAAGAAAAGTGCTTTATCAGTTTCGATTACAAATTCCATTCATTTCAAAATTCGCTAAGGCTTAGATTTGAAATAGGTATTGATTACTGATTGACATAATTTGTCATCGCTAATAAAGATAGCAATAAAAATTGTCACTTTGAATTTTCAAAGGAAAACAGACCTTATCATTCTAAAACATACAAAGAATGTTTAATCTTAGGGTGATGAAGCACTTTATTTATCACAGTGATTTCAAATAAAAACAGAAAACGGCCAGTGATATTCCAAAAAGGTCGTCAACATTTTCAATATAGAGGAGATATACTGTACTGAGCGCTGACATTTAAAAAAAAAAAATTTTTGAGATGGGAGGTTTTTTTTTTTTGGTCGATGTCAGATTGTCAAATATACTGAGTAGGGACCTTTTTGTAACTAGTAACTTTTACTTCTCACCGTCACTAAATTTATTTTTTTCTCTTTTGTTATTCGCACTTTACAAACACAAATAAATAAATGATTTGATTTGATTTTTTTATTTTTTTTATTTATTTACAATATAACACACATGGTACATAATTACAGGATTGTTCTTAATTGGATGTATCTGTTCATTTTGAATAATCATATATACATAAGTTAAAATAAACACAACAAAATAATTACCTACATAAATTATAAAAATTGCAAAAATTTCGAAAATATTGATTTGATTACAATGTATTTTCAGGATGTAACTCATGCGGCGAGAGGTGCCCACTCGAGTTCGCCTGCAGTGGTGACGTGTCACCGCAACCCGTTGGTTTGCTTGGCCATTTCGAGTAATGGCTCAAAAATCGCCACCGCCTCCGAAAGGGGCACCATCATTCGCGTATACGACTCCGTCACCAAATTCCTTCTGAAGGAATTGAGACGGGGCTCCGACTACGCCAATGTATACTGGTGAGTGTGTCAAGAAACTAGCACAGCATACTTATTTCCTACAGTAGGCCGACGCCTTTGATGTTGGGCGATACCGCCGCCTGTGTAGGTATTTAAAAATTACGGAAGGGTTGACACAAATTAAGTAATATAAAATGTGCTTCTTCATCGTGCGGAAATTAATGAAAGCTTAGTTCTTATTTATTGTTATAGAAAATCTCAATAATTATTATCTCCAATAACTGCTTGCCATTTAGTTTTTTGCATAAATTTAAAATATCTAATTGTTATTTTTCTTTAAAAAAAGGTCCTCGTACAGGCTGTAGGAAGAGACGGGGAAATGAATTATCTTAAGTTACCCTTTACTCACTCACCGAAACACAACAGCAAAAATGCGGTTATTTCACAGTGGTCAGTGGTCACAGTATTTCAAACTGTTGATTTATGAATAATTGTTGAACTCAATATTAATTTATTTAAGAAGAAAATGAAAGAATTACTAGTTGATAAATGTTACTACGATTTTGAAGATTATATGTCTGATAACTTAGTGGATAGTTGTGATTAATTACTCATTTTGTTGTGTAGTAAAAAAAAAAAAAGAATTGCACACCCCAAGGGGTTGAATGTAGCGAGCCTAATCTATACTAATATTATAAAGCTAAAGAGTTTGTTTGTTTGTTTGAACGCGCTAATCTAAGGAACTACTGGTTCGAATTGAAAAATTATTTTTGTGTTGGATAGATCATTTATCGAGGAAGGCTTTAGGCTATATAACATCACGTAGCGACCAATAGTAGCGAAGAAACAGTCGAAAATGTGGAAAAAACGGGGAAAATTATTCATCTTTGAGGGCTTCCGTTGCGTGCGCTGCGAAAACCGTTCGAGATACCCAAATGATTCCCAAAATAACTATTCCACGCGGACGAAGTCGCGAGCACCAGCTAGTTCATTATAAAACTATATTCAGCAAATAAATTATTGTTATTATTGTTATGTTTGGCAGCATCCGGTTCAACACGGAGGCGTCGCTGGTGTGCTGCGTGTCGGACAAGGGAACTCTGCACGTGTGGGGCTTCGGTGGGCACAAGCACGTCGCGGCGAGGCCCGATCGCATTGCGCGCGCGCACCTCCTCCCCCGCGCCCTCTGCGCCTTCGGCGGCCAAAACAACGCCATAGGTCAGTTCAACCTCCGCTCGCCTTTTGATTACTTACGCTTCTTTATACAGTAGCACCCCAATAGCGCCCCAACTGATATTGCTTACCGATGTATCTCCATAATACAAGTACGCTGGACAGTATCGATGTGAAAATGAAGCTATTTGATTTTCGCCTTTTTGGCGCCGTTAGCAGCGTGAGCGTCCATGGAACTAATTTTAGATGTGGGAATGTTCAAACCATAGATAAATGATTGGTATCGCTGCGCTCGACTAGATACCGCCGTCGTACTTGTAAAATGCGGCATAAAATAGTACGCCGAATTCGGCGTACCCGAGCCAGTCACACTGCAAACTGTCTGTGATGTGTATGTGCCGAATGTTTTATTAAATTTTAGGCATAATAAAATACCAGTTTGAGTAGTGAAACTGGGTAAAAAGTGATAAAAAGTGACGATTTTTTACACACACTACAATAAAAAGTTGCCACGTTTTCGGAGCTATTGCTTTTGTATAGCGCTCTATCTAGTCGAGCGCAGCGAGACCAATCAATTATGTATCTTTGGTTCAAAATCGTAATATTAAGTAACTTGTGGAAAGTCATTCGGCTGCCTTTTTCGTTTCATAGCCGGTTTTACAAAATAAAGTAGTAAGTATTCCACCGTTTTCCAACTGAGACGTAATCATATTCGCTAAAATAACAAAACACGACGGTCACTTGCAAACAAAACAATGTCAAATTTAGTACGTGGGACGCTCGTACGGGCAAGCGGGGGGCGCTTTGATTCGGCACAAGATACTACTGTCATTTCGTATGGAACATTTTGTCCAGAGTACTTTTATAGTTAATAGTTAGACGTCAGTAACCTGCGCAGAAGAGGAATTTTTAAAGCGTAGGAAATGCTATCGACCAATCCGCACACTTCGCGGCTTCCCCACTACCGCTATTGGTCGCCATGTTATAGTCTTTGCATTTCACGAAGGCGAGTGAGTTTTGCTTGTGGTTGAATGTGTACACGCACATTGCGATAGTGTGCGTGTCTGACGGAGCGGTAAGCATTGTAGGATTCCATTTTTTTTTTACTAACCATACCCTCTTTCGATCTCACACACAGTGACACATATACAGACAAGTGTTTACTACAAGTAAATCTCGCTCGCCTTCGTGAAATGCAAGAACTATACGCTCGTGCGAGTAAAACAAAACTAACAGCCGCATTGCAATGTGAACTTTATAGATATTGTATCTAAGGTTGATTGTAAGTTTTAAGCTTTCTTCGTTAATAGTCTGAGCCGACTTTCTTTTCACGACGCGCCTTATCGAGCGTGTACAGTTCCGCTTCTAATTTTATAAAAAAAAATATATTATTTTTATAAAGATACATATAACACTAACTAAAGACATTTAAGGGAGTAACGCCTTTTATATTTTATAATATTAATATAAAATATATATATTATATTTAAATGTATAAAATATATATGTATTTTAATATTTTTCTTTTATTTTAATATTTTTTTTATATTTGTGCTGAAATGTAGCAACATATAAATGGGTAATCATATATATATATTTATATATTTGCAGTGATATGTGAAGACGGCACCTTCAACAAGTACACATTTTCCGCGGAGGGTAATTGTTATCGCAGCGACTTCGATTATTTTCTTCAGGTGCGTATTCTGTTTTTTTTTTTACTAAATTTAATAATATTTTAATATTATTGAAACAATATTGAGTCGTATAATATCAATACAAAAAAAAATACTTAAACTGACCAGTTTAGTTAAAATTTGAATTTCTCTTTTCTAATAATATTTATTCAAATTAATTCATTTAATTTGTAACAATGTAAAATGTAACTTAATTTTGAGAGTAAAGCATTAATAAACCCACAGATGTCCTTAATTGGAATTCCTTTAAAAAAAGAGTATTTCCTTTAAAAGAGAAAAAGTCTCAGGATTCTATAAAAATTAACCTTCAAAGTTAGCTGGATCTGGAAAGTAGTGACATAGCGTTTCACAATCATTTGGGCAGTCCGTCTGGCGACAGTAACCAACCCCTTTACCGTGAAACTACAGCGTGTATGCTATTATTTGTTTCGATGAGTGGATGCCAGAGCCCATTTTCCTATGCCTTATCCTTGATGATACTATGGCCGACAGCGTATTTTCAGCACCTGTGCTGTTTCTAATATAGGCGACGGTAGCCATCTAACATCAAGTGGACCGTCAGCCTGTATGTCGACCCTAACATAAAAAAACGTACTTGGCGAATACTTGGCAACGCTTACTATGCCAGAATGCTTAGAAGGGAGTGTATGTACAGTCAAGTGTAAAAATAATGTATCTGCTAACTAAACCATTACAATGACATGTATGTACTATGTACCTTCTGTAACCTCTAATGTAACCACTGTAGTAATAGTATTTACTGTAGTAATTAATGAAACCTCTACTTCGGGTACATTAATTAAACCACTTTATGTTTAGTCCAAATACTTTTATCGTCTGACCGATACATCAGAACTACAATTTCCTTCGCGAACGCGTTCGTTCAACAAAATGGATACACTCTTTCAATATCATTCAATATCATACCTCTTCAATCTCACCGAATGAATCTGAATGAATGAGCAACTCTTTTTGCAATGTTACAGAGCACTTTTTACTATACTTTCCGCTTTAATCAATCAACTTCAGTACAGTCGACATAAATAGCAGATGCTAACATTAGTGTTAAGAATTAGTTCTTAATCCCTAATCCTTGACTCTGCTATGGTCGACAGTGAATTTTTAGTACTTAGGTACCTCTGGCTTTGCTTGTGTCACAGGCGACGGTTACCACATACCATCAAGTGGATCATTTGTTAATGTTTTCATGCATAGATGAATGATTGGTCACGCTGCGCTCGACTAGATAACCCCGTCGTACTTGTAAAATGCGGCATAAAATAGTACGCCGAATTCGGCGTACCCGAGCCAATCACACTGCAAACTGTCTGTGATGTGTACGTGCCGAATGTTTACCAGTTTTTACCCAGTTTAATATAATAAAACTGGGTAAAAAGTGACGATATTTTACACACACTACAATAAAAAGTTGCCACGTTTTCGGAGCTATTGTTTTTTTATAGCGCTCTATCTAGTCTAGCGCAGCGAGACCAATCATTTATCTATGGTTTCCTCTTTAATCAATCAACTTCCAGTCCAATTCTTAATCCCTTATCCTTGACTCTGCTATGGTCGACAGTGAATTTTCAGTACTTACCTCTGGCTTCGCTTGTGTCACAGGCGACGGTTACCACATACCATCAAGTGGATCATTTGTTAATGTTTTTATGTTTGAAAAAAACGAATTGCTTACTCGTTTTCAGGTAGGGGAAGATGATGAATTTTTGCAGTGACGTGTAAAGTGGAGTGATTGTGACAACTGCCTCACCCCGGTGATACAAATCGATTAGTTTAGTTTTTTTTTTTTTTTAGAAATAAAGACGATGATATCCAACGCATATTACATTGTGATCGTTAGTTTTTTCTTTTTTTTTTTAAGTATTCGTTTGCTTGGAAACGAGTCGATTTGAGTCACATCGACTAAATTGAACTCCGATTGTGAAATGTCTGACCGAAGGTCGAGGAAATTTGTGGTTGACTATTCGACTGAAATATTTACTGAAAAATTACTTATACGTACAAATATTAAAACACTATAAATTATAATATAAATTTGAAAAGTAACTCTTTTCTGTCTGTCTGTCTGTTGTAAAATGTCGCATAGACATAGTCAGGTATACAGGATTTTTTTTTTATTATTTAAAAATATTAATCTACAATAAAAAAAAGCTCGTCTAGATCGTCCACGGTATTCCTCGACCATACCTGTCATTCTAACGTAAATTTGCCTATATATATATATATATATATATATATAATGAAATCCATTTTTATGTACAGTTACCATAAAAATTTAGTAAATTTTTAGTTTTCGCACATAATTATGTGACATTATTCTATATATGTATTACTATATCGTCGTTGTCAAACAAAAATCTGCTGTGCATTTTTTTTTTTTTTAGATCCCAAAAATTTTGACCTTAGTGAATAGTAGAACAGTGACCTTATTTATCGTATAAAAAAATTTCTAAGTGATTATGAGCACTATTTTTCGAAGTACGACATCTTAATAAAATATACTATTATAAAATCTGTTACGTGCAAAATTTACTCTATTATTAAAATAATAAATACGATTTATTTTTTTTAATTTTTACCTTTAAACATTTTTAGGATTATTTTTTTTGTCAAAATCTCAAAAGTATACCTACTATTTGCACATAGCAAAAAAGTTGACAACGACGATATATATTATATCTGTATATCGAAAGCAAACTATCCTAAGTCACATTTAGCAAATTATTCATCAAGTATATGCACTTGTAACTTAAATAATCTAAGGGTATTTAAGTTACAAGTTTTGTTTTCTTTGAATAGGACTTACAAATTAAATACTTATTAAAATACTTATTGTAATGACATTACAAAGTGATTTTTTTTTAAAAATGGACTTAGGATAGTATACCTCCGGTATGCGGATATATTATTTTTTTCTGCATCACAAAACCATTTTTAGTGCATCACAGTATCAAAATCACAAAATATTTTTTTACTGCACAGTAGCAACGTTTTGTGGGACGAATTTTGAGTGAGAACGGCAAAATTATAATATAATAATTTTGACTAATTTAAGTCCCATTATGACAGGCTGTCAATTTCAGTTTGTAGCTGTTATGCGATTTTTTTTTACATGACTGTCATTTAACCGGAATTTTCTAAAAATTAAATATCCAATGTTCACAGACAGCAAAATAAATAAAAATTAGTAAAAATTGAAAAAAAATTAAATAAAAATTGAAAAAAAAAGAAGTGTCTAGACTGCCACAAGCGGTTGCTTAGTAAAAAACACTATCCTGCCACTAGTGGCAAATTACATAATATTGCAAAATATACTTTGTTAGTCTTTGCAAGGTACAATTTGAAATCCGTAGTGGCTGGTGGCTGAATAACAAAAAAAATCTATCCTGCCGTGATGTGCTTGCCATTCAAATTTATTCTTTATTAAAATAATATAAAGTATTATTTTGCTTGCTAACTCTGTTATGTTTGTGACCTCAACTCAAAAATATAACCTCAAACTTTGTTTTGTTTACTTCATGACTGTGTTAATTTTGTGGTGTTAACGAGCTGGGTCATCTACGAGTGTATAAATTTGCTTTTAATAGTTTTTAAAGTTAAAAATAAATGATAATAATCATCCGGAATTCTCATCTCTAGAACATCTCGAAAGATATATGAGTGAATATGAGAAGAAAAACTGCGTCCAGAGGCCGTACTATCGCCTCTTAAAGCGATGCAAAGACGATTGAGTGAGGGAGATGTCGCCTTACGTCATGTATTGCGCCATCTCTTTTACTCACTCGTTTTAAGAGGTGATAAAGCGATGCAAAGATGATTGAGTGAGGGAGATGTCGCCTTACATCATGTATTGCGCCATCTCGTTTACTCACTCGTTTTAAGAGGTGATAAAGCGATGCAAAGACGATTGAGTGAGGGAGATGTCGCCTTACATCATGGTATTGCGCCATCTCGTTTACTCACTCGTTTTTGCATCGTTTTAAGAGGTGATAAAGCGATGCAAAGACGATTGAGTAAGGGAGATGTCGCCTTACATCATGGTATTGCGCCATCTCGTTTACTCACTCGTTTTTGCATCGTTTTAAGAGTAATAGTAGAGTAGGCCCTCAGATGTGGAAACGTGATAGTCGCACCCTCGAAAAAATGAAGGCTGTAATCCATGTCCGAAAAAGATAAGTGGCTGTAATCCAGAACTTAAATATGTACTATCGAATCACAATATGCCATCACACAGCCACCAGCGGCAGGATACTGTTTTTGTGCTACACAGCCACTAGTGGCAGGATACTGTTTTTTACTAAGCAGCCGCTTGTGGCAGTCTAGACACATCCAAAAAAAAATCCATTCAAAAATTGGGAAAAATATATTTTTTGAAATATAAAGATTTTTTTAAAAAAATGCTGTTTCTGAAATTGTGTATGTACATATTCAATTTTACTAAAAAATAAAAATTTATATTATTAATTTTTGTTTTTAAAAATTTTGATTTTGTATGCATGCTCGTATATTGAGATGATTTTTTAAATTGATTTAAAAAAAATTTGACCCATAATATATTATTATGCTTATTTACAAATAATTACCGTACGGTATGTATAAATATATATAATTATAAGTACTTTATTTTAAAGTACAACGTATATTTTTTATTGACAAATAATAATTTTAATGATTTCGTGGAAAAATGTGTATAAATTAAAAAAAAACTACAAACACCTTGTTTTTTATACCTTTTCCCAATAATATTAGTAAAAGATGAATTTTATGAATATAAAAATCATTTATCTATGGTTCCAATGTATATAATGTCGATGCTTTTTTTCTAACTTAAAATATATAAATAACATATTAATTTTCTTACATAGGATTTTCTAATTTGATATAACACATACTACTAAAGTCAAGCCACGGAGACAACGCAAATATTGTAACCAAACCCGACCCCAATGACTTATATAATTAACTAAAATTTAGTTACGGGTAATGCGCAATTACTAAAATTTAGTTACGGATATTTCCCCGTAACTCATTTGCAAGCGAGCGAAAAAACGCGTAAACGCCGCATTTTCCATGGCGCTTTAGACCTTTTGGACGCGAACTTTGGCGTAAATACTTACTGTATTTGAGAAACAATTTTGTTCCCAAGTCTAGTATAAAACAATATAGAATAATATAGTTCATATTGATTTTGACATAATCAAGTGATTGTGTATCTCTGTCCCTTTCCCTCGCACGTAAAATGTCGGAAGCGACCGGCGCTATCTGTTTCGTGGTATAGTCTTTGCATTTCACGAAGGCGAGTGAGTTTTGCTTGTGGTTGAACGTGTACACGCACATTGCGATAGTGTGCGTGTCTGACGGAGCGGTAAGTTGCGAGCGAGAATTGTAGGATTCTATTTTTTTATACTAACCATAGCCTCTTTCGATCTCACGCACACTGTGACACATATACAGACAAGTGTTTACTACAAGTAAATCCCACTCGCCTTCGTGAAATGCAAGAACTATACAGGCAAGCGACTGACAAAACTTGTTCATCTTTTAACTCTTTAACCGCTTGGATTTGTAGGAGTTGTCGCTTGACTCGAAATTTTTTTTAAGCAATGAATGTTTTAATAATAAACATTATACAAGTAGAGGCATATTTGTTGTATATATACGGCTCTGGTGAAATGGACACGAAAATAATTGTCGGATAAATCCGACTCATGCAGTTAAAGGGTTAATGACTTCTTAAGTTTAATTATTGCATAACTAGATATACTCACGTACAGTTCTATAGTAGGGACAAAATCTCGCTGCAGGTCGAGTCATAAATTATTTTTTGCATAGTAATGTGCACGTGCATCGATGAATTGGTCGGGGTCCCCAACAGTAGGTAAAAATACGTACACATTCCCATAAAGCCTATAAGAGTAAGGGAGCGCGCCTGTTCTTCGCTCTACTCGCACGTTTTATTGCCGCGCCTGCAACGAGATTTTGTCCCTACTATAGTACAAATACGTGTTAACTATTGGTTTGAAAAATAATATTTACGAAGTTTGTTTATAATACATTTTTTGCGTTGTCTCCGTGGGCTTGCTTTAGAAGTTTTTTAATAACGCAATTTGCTTCCATAGTGAAAGGCACTTCAGAAAAGTGATTATAATTAAATTACATTCAAAAATTTTTACACCACTCGATATAGCTAAATTATCAAAGATTTATTTGTATATATTATGGTATATTCAAATTCATTGGATCTATATAATATAATACGCTCAAATAATATTTTCCATATTACTCGTAACGTACACTTCGTCACGACCACAGAGTGAGTATGTCAGTGGTCACGACACAGCTATAGGTACTCCATTTTTTTAAAGATATTTTATTGTTGACAGTTTGTTTATAGTCTCATTATATTGATACACAAAATATGTTTTTATGATAGTTTGATCAACTGATAATATGTTTTGATGTTTGAATAAAATAAGCTCTGTGACCAAATTGGGGCCTTAGTGAAAGTAACATTCTAAAAACGATAACGAAATTCGAAAGAACAAAACTTTTCGAAATTCGTTATCGTTTTTATTGTTATTATTGTTACTTTGACTAGGGCTCTAGGCCTAATATCGTTGTGTTATAGCTCAATGCTTAGGTATTTGCTCAGTTTTTTTTATTTTTATTTAGTGACCTTATAGTTCTTTATATAAATAATTTTGCATGCGAATGTCCTGTAAATGCGTATTTTATCCAGATTTATTAGACTAATTTTCCTATAAATTGAAACGTATATCTTTATATATGTATAACTTAGGGTTACTATAACAAGTTATCTTGAATAAATAAATGTTGCCGATTGCAATGATGTTGTGAAGGTAAAATTAAAATTATCTTATGTCTTATAAGAAATGTTAGTCATTGAGGGTAGTTTTTTAAACATTTTAATGTAAGATATTTTTTTGTGATTTCGGCCAGATGTTGAGGACGTGTGTGTCCTTGGCTATGATTTTTGATGGCCACGAGAAATATTTTGTTTAACGGTGAGTATACACAAAAAAATAACTCGAGGGTAGAATGTAAAATTTTTGTGTGCACGTGTAATTATGTAAATATTTATATTTTAGTTTTTATACAATTGACGTTAGGATGAATCTAGATAAACGCATAATAGCTTGAAGAATTGTTAGATTTTAACACTTATTATTAATAAATATATTGGCTACTTTGAAACAATATGAAACTACTGTAAATAAAAATGTTTTCAGAAGAAAAAAATTATTTTTCTACAAAATTGTAAGAACAGCCTCCAGCTGTTTTGTAAAAAGTGATTATATTGTAACTATGATTATTTGTAAATTTTATCAATAAATTTTTTTTTTATAAATACTCGGGCTTATTTTTTTAGAAATAAATAATAAATAAAAAAATTTGTGATCAAATCTTATTAATCTCCGTAATTGATGACAAACCAAAGTTGAAGAAATATTCTATATGTTGTTTCGATAAGTGAGTAAGGTATGTAAAAGTAGGGGATAAATTCCTCTATTTATGCTTAAATAGAGGAATTTATCCTTAAATGCTTAAAGCTTATTAAATTTAAAAAAAAACAATGAAAATAATTTATACCGTTATATATAAATATAACAAATATATTAAACTTTCCATAGGGAGAGAGACCCATGTCCACTTGTTTTTATTCTTTTTGAATATATTGAATTTGAATGATTATATATTACTGAGCATGTCTCGGTCACGCACGAAGCGTTACAGTTCCACCTTCCTTGTCCGAACTGCTAAGGAGTGGAACTCACTGCCTGCGTCTGTGTTTCCCCAAAATTACAATCTCGGGGTCTTCAAACGTAGGGTAAATGGGCATCTACTAGGTAAGCGTGGTCCACCTTCGGCCGCATCTGCACCTAACATCAAGTGAGATCGCGGCCAAGCGCTGCCTTGACTTATATAAAAAAAAAAAAAAAAAAAAATGTTTTTTTAAATTAACAGATACAAATAAAACTAAATTTATACGAAAACAGACATATATTTACAATAATAACATTATTAATCTACATTAAGTCTACAAAAGTAAAATTTACATTTAAATTATTCAGCTGCAGGTTTTTTTCGATCAAATGGGTCTGACCACACTTTCATATCTGAAATAAACATTATTTGTAAGCAAGATAAATATTCAGAGACAAACTAAAACCATTTTTTTCGCCTCCTATCTTATATACCTATTGGATTAAAGCTACAGTAGAGCGTCGATTAACCGCACGACCGCTTAACCGAACTGCTTGTTCTCGCTCGCTCGCGATCCCTAACTAATGTGATGCTCAGATCCAGGTTACCACACCAGGGCCCTGATTCTGTATGCCCAAACCACATTATTTCCTTAAATTGTTACGACAGGCTAAAAACCTATTCTCTATCTATGATATGTTGTCAGTGGAATTGTCAAATAAATACAATAGTATACTGTGGTTTCTGTGAAATCCGGTGAAATCATATCGTGCCATAGATAATTGTCTTGGGGCATAGACATAAGAATTTCGTGACAAGACAAGGCAAGACATTAACGTATCTTGCCTTGTCTTGTCAAGAGTAGTTGTCATACAGAATCAGGGCCCTGGTTCAAAGCAACAGTCGAAGACTGGTCCTTGTCTAGTCTAGATCTGAACCCCTTACACTACAAATTATGGTCAGTTTTAGAGGACACGGGGTGCTCTAAATGACGCCGACATTGAGTCTCTTAATAATTCTCTGTAGCAAGCAATGGCTAAGTTTCCCATGGAAACAGTGCGTGAATCAGATTTGTGGCCAAACAGAATAAAGGCTTGTATCAATATCAAAGCTAAAGGTGGCCATTTTGAATAGAATTATTTATTATTATTTTTGCTGACTTCAATAAATATGTATAAGTTTTATTAAGATTACTTTATGTATTTCATAAAAAAAATAGGAGAACTTATGGCTGGACTATTTGATTTATACAACCTATCTCTCTCTCGCATAAAGTACTAAACGAGACTTATATTGTAAATTTGGTTTTATTGGTACATAAATGCATAAAAGTAAAGACATAATTATATAAATCGATTATCCGAATAAATCGGTTTTCCGAACACCTATTAGTTCGGATAATTGACTCTACTGTACAATTTTTTTTTTATTATTGAAAGAATATTAATGTTTCTTTACCTTACTGGCCTTTTAAGATTAAAAGCTAAAAATGTTCATTCCTATGCTATTTATTATCGTCATTCACATTACAAACATATAAAAAAATTTGACAATAATTTCGCATATCTTATGAGCTTACAAATATTTAAAAATATTTATTAGAGACCATTATTTTCTTCAATAAATCAAAATTAAGATATACTTAAACTTTACTTATGATCTTTGGCTTAAGTACTCAAACAGCTTAAAGATATAAGACTAATTTATCATGTGTGGTGAATTACCTACATTGAGAAATGTTTGGATCAAAGATAATTGATTGGTCTCGCTGCGAGCGCAGCAAGACCAATCATTCATCTATGGTTTGGATACAATAACAATATTATATTGCTTACACATACAATTTATGACGCTAAAACATAATAAGTTTCAACACCATCTGTTATGTATATTTTATAATTTTTCTTGTTTTATGTTTTAAAGAAAATAACATGCTCTAGGTAGGGCATCATTTTACAAGGGGCATCATGTGCAAAGAAAACAACTTACTTCCTGGCTGGATATCTTCTTGTTTAATATTTTTCCGTGTCTCCTTTTGGATCTCTTCTAAAAAAAGCATAAATTTCAATCAGTTTAAAGGTAATATACATTTTTTTTAACAATATTTGTTAAATATTCTAAACGCAAAAATAGGTACAGAATATATTATGACCAATTTTGGTGATTTTGGTGTAGTGTTCGTACACCAAAATTTGCAAGACAAGGTTTTGTATGAAAGATTTTTTTTTAAATAAAATCTATGGAAACATTTGGATTTTTCTATTGTATCTGTGCCATGTGCCACCACAAAAAGGCGAAGTTCCTTAAAAACTCGGCAACTCCCTGAGTGAGGAGTGCGACCAACAAGTTAAAAATATTACAACAGATCAGATTATATTTTTTGCGATTAGAGAATTCTGCAAGCAAAAGTACATTTGTGTTGAGGGATGATTAACTAGATAATTAAATGGATAACTAACTTAGATTAGTAGCATTTTAAATAACAATATAAAATATATTCTTACTGTAATATGAAGGGTCGATCATTGGACTGATAGCTATTGGATAAAGAGTAAGTCCTACTGCTCCAACAAATCCGCCAATTAAGGCAGCATAACGGATACCAGTCCACTTTGACATTATTTTCAAATGGAATTCCAGTCATGGACAAAATTTCTAGTAATATTATTTACTATCTAACCAAAATCATATTCTTAGGTTATCTATCATAATTCCGTGTTTGACAGTCTTTTTGACTGAGGGCCGACCGTCACTTAACTGTCATCTGTCATGTATGTCAACTAACAAAGTCAATGTCAAATTAATTGTCAGTGCCAGTATTGCCAGACCCAGGATTTTCGAATATTCGTAGGCAAATTCGTGACTCAGTTTAAGTTCTGTGTAGATTGGGTATAAAATTATAATGTAGCAGTAACCATAACCACCCGCGACAAGGTCTCGGCGTACCTAGGGAGGGAAACATAACCACCGTAAAATTTTTTTTTTTTTTTTTTTGCAACACTGCAATGCATCGAAACAACGGCAATAACAACATATTGCCGTTGTTTCGTTGTGTGAGTAAGGGATGCCAGAGCCCATTATCCTCTTATCCTTAAGGGTCGGCAGCGCCGTTGCAGTCCTACGTGTGGTCACAGGTATGGCGTTGCTTGTGTTATAGGCGACGGTAGCCACCCACCAGTGGAACGTCAGCCTGTCTGTCGACCCTAACATAAAAAAAATAGTGACCAAGACTGTAGAGCTACGTAAATAAGTAAAAGTATTTTACTTATGTAAGTGTACCTACGTAAAAAATGATTCATTCCATTGCTCAAGTTGAGCATTAGATAAGTATAACTACGCATTTATTTCTATTAAATTGAAGTTCCGTTTAAGAATGTTTGTAAACAGATAACATTTTGTGAATCACCAAACATAGGTATTATCACTTGACGCAAAAACTGGGTGTTATAAATTTGACGTGTGTATGTAGGTAAAGAAGGGAAGAAAGAAAAAATTTTTATTTGGTATATTGTAACGTATTGGTATCACTACGCGGCCACAGTATAAACCAGTCACTACCCGCTGTCTGTCTGTCTGTCTGTCCCTATGTATGCTTAGATCTTTAAAACTACGCAACGGATTTTAATGCGGTTTTCACTAATGAATAGAGTGGTTCTCGAGGAAGGTTTTAGTATATAGTACAAAGTTACGCGGGCGAAGTCGGGGGCAGTAGCTAGTAATTTATAAAACAGTGTAACAAAATTGTCTCCGCTCAGCACGTAAGTAGTCTCTTGATGATTTTAATTATGGTACGTGTGTATCTAATAGCTATGTATGTAGATAATATGTTCTAGTGAAGATCCATAGATTTAGTATTGCTACCGTTCCGTAGATCTATTCAGTCATTTGAAGATCATCAGCCCATTTCCTATATGACGTAGGGAAACCCCACTAACTTCTACACGTGATTGGTAGGCCTACTATTACTTCGGACGAAGTCGCGGGCAAGAGCTTGTAATTTAATAAAGAAATAAAAATTATTCCTTTCTAAAAATATTTATATTTGGCACACACATTTGTAAGTAGTTTTTCGATGAGGTAATATTATTGAAGTTAATATGTTGTTAGTAAGAAACATAGGTAGGTACTATTCATTTATTTACCTACACGAAAAGCAGACATTAATTAATTTATAATGTTATAAGTATTTCACACCTTTTTTATATAACACTAATAATGTTCATTTCGTCAAAATCCGTTTTTGTATCAACATTTAAATTTGAATCATATTTAGCGCCATCTTCTAGAAGTTCCAGCAGTTTAGCGTACAAAAGTGTTGGAGCATCGATGGCCCACAGGAAATCTAAATGATTAAATTCTTTATAAGGCACCACGTAATGTTCTATAGGATTCGCAAGCTGAATGTACAAATTATTCACATCTATTTGGCTAGCCAACCAATCATTTTCAGAGCTAAATAATGCTATAGGGAGTGTGATTTTGTGGAGAGGATACTCCGGTGGCGTAGCCACACCGTACTCATTCATATTTCCTTCAGATCCGTAATCAAACATTTGAAAATGACCTTTATGCTTGATCTCTTGCGCGTAATGTATAAGTGTCTTAGTCGAGGCACCGGCTGGATTATGTCCCAGTATTAACGGCAGTAATGTTTTGTTGAATTGTCCCTCGTCGTGACCGCATATTACAAATAAAGAATTCTCGCATATAGCTTCTTCCCAGTTATTGATTTCACAGGCATGTTTCGATAGCCATCTGAGGACTGCGTTTTGTGGTAAAAACTCATTTGCACCGAGCAACTTCAATAAGTATTCAATGTTATCAGCGAACCTTGCCAGTATTCGTAACGGGCTTTTAATATCCGTCATAAAAGCGACCGGTGCCAAAGCGAATCCTGCTCTGAGTATTTTATTGTATTGTATTTGGGTAGACAGCAAAGCGAAGAGGACAGTTGTTCCCATTGAATGACCGATATAATTGATTTTTGTGTCCGGATCTTTTAACTCCACAATATAATCAATGACCGCTGGCAAGTCGTGTTGACTCATATCGTGGAATGTGAAGTTCCAAAATGCAAACGTGTCGATATTGCGCGAAACATGTGCCCTGGAATAAGTGTTACCTCTCGCATTCGCAAACCACACGTCGTAGCCGGCGTCAGACAGAATATATCCCAACCCCTTATCAGGTCCAGGTATGATCCAATCGGCCGAGCTTCCCAGCAAGCCGTGATGGAGCAAAACCGTTTTTCGTGGCGGAGAATTGCTCGTAGCTTTCTTAGAGTAAGGTATTCTATGGATTGTGAGGATGTATCCATCATCTGTGACGACCGTATGCGATTCAGCCGGGTAACCATTCATAGCTATTAGCTGCGGAGTAGCCATGCGATTAGTTGGATCATCTCCCAGACATTTATTATTATTATCATCTGGTGCAATATTATCGAATACTTTATTGTTATTCTCTTGAGCGTTGCGGATGTAACTATTGAATTTATTTCTCACTTTGACCTGTTTATCAGTGTTGCATTCTTCGATTGTTTTGTTTACGCCAAAATATGGTATCTTGTTGCGCACTTTATTAATGTAGAAATTCTTCAAAGATCTCCCCTTTTCTTTAACATAACTGGTCAACTGTGTGGTCTTGTTTGAAACAACATTAACAATGTTTTGTGGAAACCACGTATTCGGTCGACATTCACCATTTTGTAATTGTAAAACCATAAATAAGAGTAACACACCACAAGTTAACTTCATTGTATCCGGTTGCAATGTCTGAGCGATACTGACGATACGATGAACTCAGACCGACAACCGACAAAACTGATTAGCTCTAAAGTATTTCATTTCAACCCGCGTCAGTGTCAGGGGAGGTCAAGAGGGGAAGAGAGGGTGATATAGTTTACATTACAAGTTCTTTGTAAGTATAAACTTGAATGACTCATGTAACTTGTAAGGATAAAGGTCAATGTTATACGTAAGTAGGTTTGTTTAGGTACATTGCTAATTATTATGAATAATAAAATTTCAATTGCCTACTCATATCATAATACACTACTAGTAACCCGCTTCCGGCTTTGGCCGGGATACATTTTTTTTATATACTTACACAAAGCTTACTCTTTTATCCCTCTTTCCATAAATGAAATCTGTTGAGTGGTTTAGAAGTACCTAGCTACCTAGTTAGAGGAGAAACAGACAAACACGGACAATTTTTGTTTGATAAATAATTGGTTTAGTACAAATTTTGTCTTTTTTCACTTACATAAAAACCTAGGTAATTAGGTTTTATTATATACTAGCTGGTGCCCGCGACATCGTCTGTATCGTTTGATATTTATTTAGATATATACCAATTAATATTTTACTGTCTTCTGAACTAGAAATTTAGCAGATTATTTATCTAATGTTTACTGGCAAAACTTAGTAAAAAAACTACAATAGAGAAGTTGCATGTAATAAGTTTATAATCAATTTTAATGAAAAAAGAAGAAGCAAATATTAAAACCAATAATATCTACTTACTGACTGCAAACATATTATCTGTTACAAAAATAATATAGGTACAAAGTACCTAAGTGCATTATATACACATTATTTAAATAAATTCACTATTAATAAAGTAATTTAACTTCTTCGCATATATTTTCAAAATCATCTAATCCCCATTTTGTTAATTCGTCATCGAGATCTTCTGTCTGTATACTATCAAAGTGTTCTTTACCTGAAATTTAAAAAAAAATATGTTGTAAATAATTTAAAACAGAGTGAGACTCCATATTATCAGCTAGTAACACAGGCTATCCTTACTAATATTATAAATGTGAATGTGAGTTTGTTTGTTTGTTTTTTTGTTACGCTTTCACGCAAAATCTACTGAACCGATCACCATGAAATTTTGCATACACGTTGTCTGGGACACCAGAAAGGACATAGGGTAACTTTCATCCAGAACGCGAACGAAGTCGCGGGCACCAGCTAGTATTTTATAAAGTTACGCGGGCGAAGACGCATGCAACAGCTAGTTAAATATAAAAGGAACTCACTATATATTGAAATATGGTTCTCGAGGAAGGTTTTAGTATGTAAATTACAAAGTTACGCGGGCGAAGACGCATGCAACAGCTAGTTAAACATAAAAGCAACTCACTATATATTGAAATATGGTTCTCGAGGAAGGTTTTAGTATGTAAATTACAAAGTTACGCGGGCGAAGACGCATGCAACAGCTAGTTAAATATAAAAGGAACTCACTATATATTGAAATATGGTTCTCGAGGAAGGTTTTAGTATGTAAATTACAAAGTTACGCGGGCGAAGACGCATGCAACAGCTAGTTAAATATAAAAGGAACTCACTATATATTGAAATATGGTTCTCGAGGAAGGTTTTAGTATGTAAATTACAAAGTTACGCGGGCGAAGACGCATGCAACAGCTAGTTAAACATAAAAGCAACTCACTATATATTGAAATATGGTTCTCGAGGAAGGTTTTAGTATGTAAATTACAAAGTTACGCGGGCGAAGACGCATGCAACAGCTAGTTAAATATAAAAGGAACTCACTATATATTGAAATATGGTTCTCGAGGAAGGTTTTAGTATGTAAATTACAAAGTTACGCGGGCGAAGACGCATGCAACAGCTAGTTAAACATAAAAGCAACTCACTATATATTGAAATATGGTTCTCGAGGAAGGTTTTAGTATGTAAATTACAAAGTTACGCGGGCGAAGACGCATGCAACAGCTAGTTAAATATAAAAGGAACTCACTATATATTGAAATATGGTTCTCGAGGAAGGTTTTAGTATGTAAATTACAAAGTTACGCGGGCGAAGACGCATGCAACAGCTAGTTAAACATAAAAGCAACTCACTATATATTGAAATATGGTTCTCGAGGAAGGTTTTAGTATGTAAATTACAAAGTTACGCGGGCGAAGACGCATGCAACAGCTAGTTAAATATAAAAGGAACTCACTATATATTGAAATATGGTTCTCGAGGAAGGTTTTAGTATGTAAATTACAAAGTTACGCGGGCGAAGTCGCATGCAATAGCTAGCTAGTTAACTAAACATAAAAGGAACTCACTGTATATTGGGAACCACCCGCTTAGCTCCAAGATGGCAACATTGAACGCTGCATGCTGCTTCGCGCCCGAGCAACTCTTTCTAGGCCAAACTATGACTCTTACTGTCTCTCCTTCGGCACTCGACAAACTTTCACCTTTCGTTATGAAAACATTGTGAGCAATCGATTTCTTCAGACAATATTGAACGAGCCTAGATACGTTTTGAACTGCTTCATCTACTGTGCAGTTTGATACGTCAAAACAAAACGCTGGTACCGGGTAATCTTTCAAACAAAACAAGGCGCCTTTAATGTGTTGACATTTCTAAAAAATATATTTTTTTGTGTAATTTGATTGAAGTTAAACTTTAAATAAATAAATATTTTCACACCATAGATAAATGATTGGTCTCGCTGCGCTCGACTAGATACCGCCGTCGTATTTGTAAAATGCGGCATAGTCACACTGCAAACTGTCTGTGATGTGTACGTGTCGAATGTTTTATTAAATTTTGAGCATAATAAAATGCAAGTTTGCGTAGTGAAACCGTGTAAAAATATAATAAAATTGTGTAAAAAATGACGATGTTTTACACACACTACAATAAAAAACTGCCGCATTTACGGAGCTATCGTTTTTGTATAAGTACTCTATCTAGTCGAGCGTAGCGAGAACAATGTAATAATCATTGTAAATAAATATAAATAAATATCTTCACACATTCCACACAGCACCATCTACTTCCACAGTAACCAACTAATGCTTGTATTATGGATACCAAACAGTTGATATACTACATACATTACTTTCTTAATATCCATGACTCATATACAAAGGTAAAATATTAACAAATAAACATTTGCCCCTAGCGGGATTCGAACCCGCGACCGTTTGGTTAACGGCTAGGGTTGCTAGCCACTGGACTGTGTTATAGGTATAGGCTACGGTAGCCACCAACATTGAGTGGACTGGACAGTCAGAAGGTCTGTCGCCTTTAACATTAAAAAAATATATTATTCTTCTGACCCAAGCCGGGAACTTTCACCTTACAAACCGCTCTGTTACAGTAGTACAACCAAGAAGTACTACTGGTAGTACAAATGCTACAACGTTGTATAAACAATAAGGGTAAACTTACTGCAAATTCTATTGGCAATATATTTTTTTCCACAAATAAATGCCAATGTAAATGATTTACAGATGCCATTGCGCACAGACTGTTGAATCCAAATCTCAATTTGCTGCAAATAATAATTAGCTTAGTTAGGAATCTTCATACAACACTAGCTGTTCACGCGACTTCGTCCGTGTAACTTTTTATAATAATATAGTCTTACTCGCCGTTTACGCAGCTTTCTATATATGAAAGAATCTTTAAATTCGGTCCAGTGCATAGTTTTCGAATTTATCCATTACTAGCTGGTGCCCGCGACTTCGTCCGCGTTCTGGATGAAAGGTACCCTATGTCCTTTTTGGAGTCCCAGACAACGTGTATGCAAAATTTACAACGCCATCTAGGGAATTCTGTTTGAAGCAATGTAGTACTCTAATTTATTCATCTAAAAGTTAACAGATGACACTACATGTTAGTTATAGTTTATAAAATTACGTGTTAATAAAATTAAAGCTGCTGCCCGCGACTTCGCCCGCGTAACTTAGTAAATTATGTACTTAAACCTTCCTCGAGAACCACTCTACCCATTAGTGAAAACCGCATTAAAATCCGTTGCGTAGTTTTAAAGATCTAAGCATACTGGTTACGCGCGTTTTGTATCCCTCGCCCCTCTCCCTTTCCTACCCCCTCGGCACTCGCGGAGAAAGGCAATTACCTACACACGACCACAGTCCACTAAAAATCGCACAAGTGCACGCAACACGCTTTTTGAGACGTCTCACTTTAATCCGCTTCGAAGGACATAATCGCAGTTTTAATATCGCGAGTGAAGTGAACAACAGTGTAGGCACCAGCCAAGGACTGGAAGGTCAAAGTATCGCAGTTCCGCAGTGAGTTTTGATTTTGATTCCTTTCCATTTACCCCCCATCTATCCGGTCCATCCGCACCGGGTGGTATTTGCGCCACCATCTTTCTGGTCCAATCGAGCCGGATGGTTACCAGCTACCATCCTTCTTGTCACTTAATTATTCTAACGGAATCATACTATTAGCTCAGACGTCCTATAGGACATAACCGACCTTCCGCCCTTATAAGAGTTGCCTTACAATAGTTATATAGGTATTTATATTTTATCGCTGTTATTATCGCTGTTATTAACGTTATTATCGCTGTAAAAAAAATCATTCAAAATATTGTAAAATTAATTATATATATATATAGTTTTTAAATTCATAGTACGCCGTAATCGCATTAAATTCAATTAAAATATTGTTAAGTTAAATTCGCAGTATATAATAAAATAATATTTATTTTATTATAATATAATAAAAATAATATATGTGGGTACCTGACTCATTTCTTAGAATAATTTACATATTTACATACCGCAGTTGTTTCGCGAATGAATGAGTTACCCTCATGCTTAAAATATTGTAACTAGCTGTATAGGTATTTCATGGTTATTCAATTATTTAGCCAAACATACCTACATATTGTAAATAATTGTATATTGGTTCTATTGTATAAGTTATCTGATTTAGTTTTTAATAAATATGTCTCAACAAGGGGATGCGTCGGACGATAGTGCAAAGGTCAAACGCGAAATAAGAAGATTAGAAGCAAAACGAAATATCCTATTTGAACGGGTGCAAACTAGCTATCAATACGCAACAAAGGCTCATCAGGACGATGAGGCAAAACATAAATTTCTTAGATCGCTAGCTACTATTGATGAAACCCGCTCGAGTTTTCAAAATATTTTAGACGAATGGGTTGATAAACAACTCACTATCGACCCGAACGCAGCTCCTAATTATCAATCTTTAAATTCAATGGACGAACTCATTTGTCATATCAAAAGTGTGCAATCTGAACTGTCAATCCAAAAACCAATGGTGGAAACCGCATCAAAAAGGGTCGTCACTTTGCCTCCGATAGAAATAATGTCATTCGATGGAGACATACGAAACTGGTCCTTATTCTATTCTAGTTTTAAGTCTATAGTTCATGACAACCCATCGCTGACAGATTCAGAGAAGCTTTATTATCTTCTTGGTAAGCTCTCCTCTAGGGCTCAAGCAGTCTTCGCAGGTATTACGCCATCCGCTGATAATTATAAAATTATAATAGACTCATTAATCGATAGATATCAAGATACGCGCTCGCTCGCATCTACATACCTAGATCAGATATTAAACTTTAAATCTCAAGGTCCAGCTTCTTCGCTAAAGTTCCAATTATTTATTGACAATTTCATAACCGCTGCAAACGGTCTTCGTAATCTTAAACTTAATAATTTGGAAGATTTTATTCTGTTGCATATTGGATTAAAGAAGTTAGACGAAGAGACCATTCGCGCATTTGAAGCGCATTCGCGAGATGTCAAAATGCCCGCCTTTCAGAATCTCATTGATTTCATTAGAAGTCAGAGTAGAATATATAAAAGCACGCAATCAAGTAGTGATAACAATATTTACAATAGACCGAAGAAACCGGTTAGTGGTCGCATCGATCCCCTCCCGAACGCTTATGTTGCTAGTACATCGCCGTGCAAAACGTCTCGTAAATGCCTCTGTGATAACGCTTATCATATGCATCTATTTAAGTGCAGTTCGTTTCATAACTTATCGCCCGCTGATCGATTTAACTGTGTAAAGAATAGAAACGGGTGTATTAATTGTCTCAGCCTAGAACATAAGCTGCAATTCTGTAATTCTAAAGGGAGTTGTCGTATATGTAATAACAAGCATCATAGTTTGTTGCATTTCGATAAACCAATTAAATATAATCGGGATGCGCGTGAGTCGCAAGATCCGCAAGTATCTTCCGTCCCTGTCACGCAAACAGAGACACCGCTGTGTACAATATCGCTTGCGTCCTCACGTTCACTTCAAACGAAACGCGACTTTAATTATATGAGTAATAGTACCGTTCTGCTTTCTACTGCACAAGTTATAGTTTTTGATATTAAAGGGAAACAACACATTGTACGTTGTTTGTTGGATAGCGCATCTCAAACTAATTTTATTACTGCCGCATGCAGCAAACGTTTAGGTTTAATTAGCAATAAGAATACGCATTTAGTAGTTAAGGGCATTGGAGGTGCAGAAAAGAAAAGCACCGGTTCAGTAAATTTTCGCTTTTATTCTAGATTTAATTTAAATATATTTTTCGACGTGTCGTCGTTAGTCGTCGATCGCATAACGGACAACTTGCCATCCGCTCCAGTCGACTTGTCCGCTCTTTCGCATTTACATAATTTGCCGTTAGCTGATAGTGAATTTTATACGCCTGGTCCTATAGACATATTATTAGGCGCTTCGATATTCCCGCATTTATTATTACCGAATATGGTACATAGCAATAATATTAATATACCGCCCGCTGTACAAACTATTTTAGGCTATGTTATCATGGGAGATGTGCCCGCACTCCCGCGCGCTCGCAGTAGTAATAGTATCGCCTGCTGCTCAGCAGTAGTAGACGATTCTGTAAACGACCTTCTTAAACGCTTTTGGGAGCTCGAAGAAGTCTCCGCCCCGCTCGCCCACACTCAAGAAGACAATGAGTGTGAGAACCACTTTCGCGCCACCACTGTTCGGGAGGACAGTGGTAGGTATACTGTGGCGTTACCGTTTCGTAAAGACGTCTGTTCTTTAGGAGACTCCTATAATGTCGCACACAGACGTTTCCTGTGTTTAGAACGTAAGCAACAAGCGTCGCCCAATATGCGTGTAGCTTATAACGCTGTTATTCGCGAGTATGTCGACCAGGGCTACTTGTCTCCAGTCACATATACTGACGCTGTAGATACTCCCACTTACCATATCCCGCATCACGGCGTCATCCGCGAGGATAAGTCCTCAACAAAACTCCGCGTTGTTCTCGACGCAAGCTGTAAGACCAGTACGGGTCTTTCGCTAAATGACATCCTACATACAGGACCCAATCTACAGGGTGATCTTTTTAATATAATTTTAAACTTTAGATTATTCGCTACCGCTGTATCCGCCGATTGCCGCCAAATGTTTCTTCAAATCGGCATGCGTAAAGAAGACCGCAGATTTCAACGCATATTGTATAGATTCCATCCGCAAGAACCAATTCGTGTCTACGAATTTAATCGCGTTTGTTTCGGACTACGGTCAAGTCCCTATCACGCGCTCCGCGTTGTACAGCAACTTATCACAGATGAGGGACTTAAGTATCCAGCTGCTGCTACAGTCGCTTCCGCAATTTATATGGATGACATTGTATTCAGCATCATGGACGAGAGCCATGCTATCGTCACTTGCAAAGAGTTAATTCCGCTGTTTAAATCTGGACAACTCGAGCTAGTAAAGTGGACCAGTAACTCGACAAAGGTCCTATCCGCCATTGCCGCTTCTCATCGCGCTGCTCCCGACATCGAATTCGATAAAACCATACCGCAGAAGATCTTGGGATTACGATGGGATATATCTAGGGATTGTTTCTACTTTCAAGTTTCTATCTCTAATGAAACTTGTTCTAAGCGTCTTATGCTTTCTACAGTAGCACGCCTGTGGGACATGATGGGCTTTGTGGCTCCCACCGTTTTGTACGCTAAACTTCTTATCAAAGAACTTTGGCTGCTAAAGTGTGACTGGGATGACACACCCCCATCGCATATAGTCGAGAGCTGGAAGAAGCTGTGCTGCGAACTCCCTAAGCTTAACTCCATTCGCATACCGCGTCACCTGGGTGTAGTGCAAGGTAGTATTGTCAACCTTCTAGGTTTCGCTGACGCCAGTGAGCGTGCCTATGGAGGCGTCGTCTATTTACACGTTAGTAACGAGAGCAGTAGCCTAGTCCGGTTGGTGTGCGCCAAGTCCAAGGTCTCGCCGGTGAAGCCTCTTTCTATAGCGAGACTGGAGTTATGTGCTACCGTGCTACTCTCTAAGTTGCTTCGTTTAGTATACGACAACTATTCCGTTCGCTGTAAAATTAATAAGACTTACGCCTTCACTGACTCCAAAATAGTGCTTTGTTGGATTCGCGGCTCTCCAACTCGTTGGCAAACATTTGTCGCAAATCGCGTTGTCAAAATAACTGACAACATACCAGCCACCTGTTTCCATCACGTGGCAGGTGTCGATAATCCCGCTGACTGTTTATCGCGAGGCTTAACCCCAAATAAACCAGTCGATCATCCGCTATGGTTCCATGGACCACCATGGGCATCGCTCAGTCCCGCAGAATGGCCTATCGAAGAATTCGATCATCACTCGTATAGTGACGTGCCAGAACAGAAGGTTTTCGCGCACCCCGTGTGCACGCCTGTAAGGCATTGCGCCTTATATGAGCTTGCTCTCCGCACCTCCTCATGGAGTAGGCTTCTACGAATCACTACATACGTATATAAGTTCGCAAAATTATTGCCTCGCCGCAGCACTATTACAGTGACCGCCGATGATATTCAGTTCGCTGAAAATAATATGCT
Source organism: Synanthedon tipuliformis (assembly GCA_947623395.1). NCBI lineage: Eukaryota > Metazoa > Arthropoda > Insecta > Lepidoptera > Sesiidae > Synanthedon > Synanthedon tipuliformis. The sequence continues at coordinate 3,266,420 of OX392428.1, read as the reverse complement.
GCGCGCTCTGCAAAGCCAGCACTTTGCAGAAGAATGTCACAAAATTAAAAATAATGAACCGTGCTCGCCAGTCTTTAACCGTTTGAGGCCTTTCGTTGACAACGGACTGATCCGCGTAGGCGGTCGCTTCGTCAACTCCGCGCTGTACTATTCACACATGCATCCAGCTATTTTACCGCGCAGTGATCATGTAGTGAACATGATCATTGATTACTATCACGTAAAATACCTACATGCCGGGCCAGAACTATTAATGTCACTACTGCGTCAAAGGTTCTGGATCTTATCCGCACGCCGCATTGTGTGACAAATGTGTAAGTCCACATGTGCAATAGATGTAAGTTAGTTTATAAGGTAATCTATTTTTAAGTTAGATTATAAGTCAGACTATAAGTTAGATCATAAGTTTCATGTATATTCTCTTTTCGCAACTATCGCATTGTTCATTTTTCTCAGTTAATTTTAAGTTAATGTCAATATATTTTCGCAGTAAATATAAGTGAATGTGTAGGTCGCTGTATCTCGCTGATTTCCGCGCTAGGGAATATCATTTGTTAAAGGCAACCCTTTAAGGCCGGGAGGATGGTTACGCGCGTTTTGTATCCCTCGCCCCTCTCCCTTTCCTACCCCCTCGGCACTCGCGGAGAAAGGCAATTACCTACACACGACCACAGTCCACTAAAAATCGCACAAGTGCACGCAACACGCTTTTTGAGACGTCTCACTTTAATCCGCTTCGAAGGACATAATCGCAGTTTTAATATCGCGAGTGAAGTGAACAACAGTGTAGGCACCAGCCAAGGACTGGAAGGTCAAAGTATCGCAGTTCCGCAGTGAGTTTTGATTTTGATTCCTTTCCATTTACCCCCCATCTATCCGGTCCATCCGCACCGGGTGGTATTTGCGCCACCACATACAAAGGGACATAGGGACAGAAAAAGCGACTTTGTTTTATACTATGTAGTGACAAACAAAATACAAAAATACAAATTATGTGATAAGTTGGTGATAAGTATATAGTGAAGTTAGTACCTATCACTTATAAAAAATTTTCTTTTTTAACAATATATATTGTGTAGATGGCGCAATATCTCTCGAACTTCAGATATTCTAAAATATTCAAAAAATAGGACGTAACTCTACTTAACGCATAACATAGCACATTCGTTTGGCAATTTTTATTTTACTCCCATAAATTTTCATACCACGGGCTTATATATGAAAATCGATTCTTAATGAGTAAAACCAAAAGAAATAGTAACTATATTATTTTAATTTTTTTTTTCTAGGACTAATCCTAGTACAAGAGTAACTACCTAAGTACAAGTCTCTTAAGAAATTCCTTGAAGAATAAATAAATAAACTTAATCAGAACCAATAAAACATTCTACTTACCGATCAATCACTTCCATCATAATTTTTAGCACCAATTTAATACTTTCAGAAGTTATAACTTGCGGTAAACATTTGTCCACGGACGGACACAGAAGGCTGTGGTATCGCGACACAGGACTGACATTAACCAATAAGGAATGTTTATCAGTTTCCAAGGTACCTATTAAAATATGACAAAATTTGTATAATAAAACAACACACTATAATTATATAAGAAAAAGAAACATTGTGTTATGAAAAAACTGAGAAACTTCTGAACTATTAAAATAGTTATAAAATTTTTATTTTTAGGAAATCTTAACACATTAAAAATATTATTAAATTACACTGAGTTAGTGCAATATTTATTGTGTAGGTACATTTCCTCGGCTGTCTCTCGAGTCTCAACCCTAAAGTCCCTAGGTAACGGAGACGACAAAACACGACCAAAACCCTAGTGAAATATTATGATAGATCTCACCTTCATCACATGTAGTTAAATTAAATAATAATTCATTGGGTGACACTTTTGTAAAATTGAATTTATTTGGATCAAACGTTTGATAAATATTATCGATGAATTCTGGTGGCCTTCTTTTCACATTGCGATCTGGATTCAGCTAAAAACAAATTTACCTAATTTAATAGTAATAATTCATTCTAATTACGTTTACTCATTAATAACGTAATTAAATAATAATAAAAAAGCAAAAGGAATTAAAAACTTAGTAATTCAAAAAATATCAAAATTATAAACTTTCATATCTACATTATTTAATATTATAAAGAGTAAAGTAAATAAGTAATGTAAAACTGGATGCTGTGGTAGTCCCTTCTGATTTTTTTTTATAATTATACTGCATCTTTTTATACTGTATTACAAAATATCAAATACACTTAAATGTATCAAATACTAACCTGTATCAAATATTTGTCAACTTTTTTCTCTTGCAAATGATTAATTTTATATCGAAAAACATCTGAACGCTCGTGTAGTTCATCCCATTTTGTTTTTAATGCATCTAAAAAATTGGTTTCGTTGCGTAGTTGTTTAAAATTATATGTATTTATCATTATCTTTTCATTACTCTTATTATAAATACTCATAATCTAGGAAAAAATTAAATAACTCATGAAAATTTTAGTTTAGTACAAAGTTAACACAAACAAATACAAAATAAATGTCAACGTCAATCAGGATGTAAATAAATCATTGTCAAAGTGACTTTTCCGGGGTGGTCAACATCACAATTAACATTTCCCTTGATTTTGAAAAAATCATAATGAAAAATACTATTATTTCTATACTTATGAGCAAGTTGCTCATGTTTATTTAATTGAAATTTTTCAAATTTACGTTACGGAAATATAAGTATTCCGTAAAAAATCATAAATATAATACAAGCACAGCTGTCACTTTACTTAGTGAAGTCCACATGAAAATTAATATTACAATAATTATAATTGTCACACTTTATTTTTGCGGGTAAAATAAAAGTGACTCTCTGTGAAACATCTATGCACAAATATCGAAATAAAATTGCTAAGTTACCTATATGTAAAACAGAATTATGTATACATATACGTAGCACATAAAACTACATAAATCTTCATTCTAGATAAAGATGATTATGTATGTATACTTTTGCTATGCGCTTAATTTTTATTTGATCCCTTTCTTTTTTTAGGGAATGGAGAGAGACGGGTGATGGTGATGTATTTAAGGTTGCAAATGCAATGAAAAAATATAACAATTATTGTGTAAGTATAAGTTTTATTGCCAAGTAATATAATTATGTAGGTATTACCTAACATAGATTTGTTTAAAAAATGATGGTTAGGTATATTTTGAACAATCAGAATAGCTTGCTACTTTTAGAATAAAATAATATTAAATAAAAAAATAACGGTCATTTTACAAATAATATTAACATTTATGAAGTGCACTTTACAAATAATATATACAATTTAGTAGTTAACTAACATTATTGTTATTCAAAAAAATGATAAATTAAATTAAAGGTATCCCTTCCTATGAGAACACAACAGGAAGTAACATTTATTTGTTTTAGTAGAGCGCCAGCGACCAGCCGCTCGGTTTCGCGTGCATTTTTTTTTGCAAATGATGAACACAAACCTTCTTTGTCTATATTTGTCTATTGATCTTTCCATTAGTGAAAACCGTATCAAATTGTGTAGTTTAGAAGAAGTTAACGGAAAAACAGACAGAGCCAGAGTAAGTATCTATTATTATTGTGTCGTTTGTCCGTATTATCTATTATACATGAGACGTATTAGGTATATTAAAACCAGAAAACGAATGAAAACAATGTCATGCTCTAGCTAGAATTATGTGTGGAGCCTTGAATTACGAAAATATTTAAATTTAAATCTAAGTATCAAATGTATTCTATTATTAGGGGGACCGAAAAGTACCGAATCTATTTGATTGCTTACAATAACATTGATTTCAAAGATAATTGATTGGTCTCGTTGCGCTCGACTAGATAGAGCGCTATACAAAAGCAATAGCTCCGAAAATGTTGCAACTTTGTATTGTAGTATGTGTAAAAAAATCGTCACTTTTTACCCAGTTTTATTATATTTTTACACAGTTTTACTACGACAACTAGTATTTTATTATGCCTAAAATTTAATAAAACATTCGGCACGTAACGTACACAGTCATCACAGTTTGCAGTGTGACTGGCTCGGGTACGCCGAATTCGGCGTACTATTTTATGCCGCATTTTACAAGTACGACGGCGGTATCTAGTCGAGCGCAGCGAGACCCATCATTTATCTATGATTGATTTATTAAAAACTTTTGTGTGAAAATTAAAATTTACAAAAAAGCTTGAACATGGCTTGAACGTAAGTAAGTAGCTAATACAAAAAACATAATTATAGCTGCGGGAGCGCTTCTTGAAACAAACTACAAGGAGGTACTTATCTGTGAATTAAAGGAAAGTTATTTTTTCGGTCCACCTATTACATTAATTAATATTTAATCTCAGGTACGCAGTAAGAGATTCTCAGCAATTAGAGTCTCAGCAATCAGAAGTTTCGGCGTTGGTTAATTTGAACAACGTATTATCAACGGTGAAAAGAATATTGTTACCATTGTCAAATGTAACTGCTCCAATTTTGCGAATTTCCGCTATTTTCACTAGTCTAGAACCTGATAAACTATCGCCTATAGAAACCCTATATAAATCGTCTATCCACCAAGTGTACACAGCACCTTCCAAATCCATAGCCATACCCCGGAAGTATGCGTTTTTTGATAATTGAACAATTTCCCCGTCTTTTGTCACAAACAAACCTCTGTTACTTAAAAATATTAAATGTCCGTATTTAGTTATGACGAAATTCTTCACTGGTCTATATTCTAGGAGCGGTATGAAGTTGTCTCCATTTTTCCGCATTATCATATCCTCTCCCATGACTGTGAAATAAACGCTATTACTAAACACCATGCTGTGAATTGTGTCACCTCGCGAACTGTAAGAAACTAAACGATTTTCTTTAGTATCCAGTAAATAAATGCCGTCGCTTCCACCTAAATATATCAATTGATTTTCCTGATCTATGTCGAACGTGCCAAAGTTAAAAACCGATTTTTGCATAGAAGATAGAATGCCAGAATTGTTCGGATTGTCGAGATGCACGAAACCGACCTTGTAGTATTCGTCATCAGTGATATTTGGTTCGAACGAATAGAAGAGCACATTCTTGGAACGCAGGATTCCCATTTTAGGGATGACCACTTTACTTCTAAAAGGCGCTCGCAATTTAAGGAGATTCGTCACATTGTGGCACGTGTTGTTTATTTTAATGTAGTCTGTGCCTATTTCGTCGGCTGCAACTGCTACTGTGTAAACCAGGAGTATTGTCAGCAGCATATTTGTTCCTGTAACAAATTCAATGTTTTTTGGTTTCAATTGGTGTTAGAAAGCAACAAATATTGCTTAATGATTAGCATAGACTAGTTTTAAATACAAACAAGTATAATGTTAATATAGAGGCAACACTTGCATACTATACGAAAATAAATGGTCGTCGCGTTAAAAGTACAATATAAAAACTCTTTTATTTAAAACAACACAAAAATTATACAAGTAATCCAACAATTGGTCAGTCAACAGACAAATGGCTGCTTAAGATATGCATGTCTATCTTTGTGAAATAGTAGGTAAAAAGATAAAAAAACAATTAAATATTTTTATTTTTATATTTGGATTATTGTGAGACTACAGCTCGCATACCTGATACCTATAAATAAATTTCTGTTACCGGACATTTTAAATATTAATGGCACTTTTCATATCATAGGTAGTCAATATAGCGTAATTGCATACGCCTAAGCTACGGTGACCGTTGCCTTGTAAAATCAGTTTGTCGGCAAAAGTAAGGTAAGTACACTCCCTGTCATCACAAGCGCTCAAGATGGATTAGGTACCATTAATGATAATAGAGATGACGAGATATCCGGGTATACAGGAAAATGTGGGTAGTGCAAAGTAGTGAGAAGCCGACCTTACTATTTAGGGCGAGGATACCGATGACCGCATTACTTACTTGTAAGTACCACATGCGGCTATCATTCCATCAATCTGTGATTAACAAACAGAAACAACTATGCCGGAGTAATTCGCACTACCTCTACTTTAAGTTTATCTGCAATGAGTGTCTGCTCAAATAATTGAAAATTATAAACTAACCGCCTATTGAGGCCAAACACACTAGGTATATCTGCTGTAAGTTGCTGAGGAGTTAGCTGGAGACTAATAATTGATGCTGTAACATCTGGTCAAGGTTACCCCAAATCATGGAAATACCACCGAAGTATTAGTCCAGTGGTAGTTAGTGAAATTCCTTCGTTAACTAGAAAATGAGACGAAAGTCTTCGCCTAAACAGATCTTAATAAATTATAGCTATAAACAATCCCGATTACGTCAGCTTTCAGACACAAAAAACATATCAAAATCGGTCTTTCCATTTAGCAGCAATGATTTTACAGCAGGCACAAAAACACACACGTCAAAATAGAACCTAATTTTTACGTCGGACGTCTGTGGTTAAAAAAAAGTCTTTCTTCGGAAATGTTCAACAATTATTAGTCACCAAAGATTATTTTTGATTCGAATGGATGATTTTTTTATCTGCCAGTTACACAGGCTGATCAATCCAAATGGGTCAGTGAGTGCAAATCTGAAATCATAAGATACCTATACGAAAATTTGTTCTTAGGAACAAAGGCTTCGATTTTTTTACGCCTGAGAAGGCATTATAATAAAGACATATGAATGAAGAAGAATAATTTCTATAAAATATATGAGTAATATACCTAGCTAGGTACAGCCTAGCTAGGTAATATACCTAGCTAGGTACAGCAGACAAACATACAAAACGAATAAGTACTTAGTAGGTTCAATATTTGTTGTTGTTACAGAGTGCAGACCCGAAACATAGCTCGGAGAAACAGTGGATTTACTGCTAATAACATATTCTTAGGCAATATCATCTAATACTAGCTGCTGCCCGCGACTTCGCCCGCGTAACTTTGTAAATTATATACTAAAACCTTCCTCTAGAACCACTCTATCCATTTGTCAAAACAGCATAAAAATAAGTGCAGTAGTTTTTGAGTTTATCGCGAACAGACAGACAGACAGACGCGGCGGAGGACTTTGTTTTATAATATTATTCTAACATGATTTGAAATATTAGAATCATACGTTTTCTAAGTTATTTATGTTATATTAAACATCGCGTTGTGCGCCATATTAATAGCCCTTATGACTGGGAATTAAATATTGAACGATCGCGTGACTTTCTATTGATCTACGTGCCCTACTTACTTGTACAATTCAAGTTCTTTTGTGCGGGTATATAAACATTCATTTGTTTTAACTTAACACTTATCTTAATCCTAATCCCTAACACATACTATATAGCAACACCATATTTATATGCACTTGCAGCATCTATATGTCGTGGGCAGATCGTAGAATTGGGCAGATCCCTCCTTTGCGTTTGGTCCGCTTTAAAACATCCTTTATAATGCGCGCTGCCAGGGTTTGGAACTCCCTGCCGGCGTCTGTGTTTCCGAGCACATACAACCCTAATCTTTTCAAGGTTCGAGTGAATAGGCATCTTCTGGGTGAGCTCGCTCCATCTTAGGCCTCATCCTTGCCACATGGCTGGTTGTTGGCTATGAGCAAACCCATCTCTTATAAAAAAAGATCGTAAAGTATGAAATCAAAAATCTTTCAACAAAAGTCAAAAAGACGTGCGACGAGGAGCGGAGCAAAGCAAATCAAATCGAGGTGCCTGTTAGGTTTACATGGAAACAAATTTGGGGAGCCGAGCGAAGCGGAGCGGAGTGAGGCGACCCTCTCAGTTTTAACAGAAATATGATCTGCCCAGGAATATCATGATATGCCCAATTCTACGATGTGCCGACGACATAATATATAGTGTTGCTTATGAGTTACAGGTGACAAATCTGGTGGGCTTGACCCAAATCGTTTAGAAAAACGACTCGATCGATTTTGATACGGGTTTCACTAATGCAAAGAGCGACATACGAGGAAGATTTGCGTAGGAAACATATAAGTATAGCACAAAAAATTGCATCCTTGTGAAGCCGTGGGCAACTCAGATGTATGCATGTTCATCGTGTTGACTCAAAGACATTCCAATTGGAGTGGCAGCCTGTCTGTCGAGTTTAAAATTAAAAAAAAAGCCCAACTGGAAATTTACTTTTCATATTCACTTTTGATAACATTGGCTGGCTTAAAACGTATATGTATTTCGAGTACTTCATACTTCAAAGTAGTGGCGTTACGCAGTCATAGTGAGTCTGCATCATGTGTGTTTGGATAAGGGATGCCAGAGCCCATTGTCCTTTTTAGAAGCCTCCGGCTAAAACCCAACGACTTTCTAATGACACGACTTCGGTGCCCCGTGAAGACCCCATTGGGCAATGGGCTGTTGACGGGCTATCTCTTCATAATCTCTTATCCTGAGTCCTGCTGTGGTCTGCGGAGCACTTATAGCACCTGAGGTTGTATAGGGTTTGTATAGGGTTATAGGGTATATAGGGTTTGTATAAGTCATCGAATTCACGTCATAAGTCATTGAAGTCAAATCAAGAGAAGATGATATCGAGACAGCAAAATTGTAAACTACTTAGTTATAAAAGAAGTTTAGATATAAAAGCTTGACAATATAAGGTCTTCTTGTTTAAAATTTTGGTAAGGTTACATTATAGAGTAGGTACTAGCTGTTGCACGCGACTTCGCCCGCGTAACTTTATAAAATATAGCCTATGTTTCTTCCTGATAACGTGGCTTTTTATAGGTGAAAGAATTTTTCAAATCGGTCCAGTAGTTTCGGAGCCTATTTAATTCAAACAAACAAACAAAAAAACAAATCTTTCGTCTTTATTATATTAGTATTTAGTAATAGATAAAAAGTATAACGATACTCATTAATTATTTAAAGACTAAATTTAAGACTACAAGACTTCCCGGAAAAGCAGTGTAGCAAGCTTAGTCTAAAAAATAAATAAAATAATTATAAATTCAAATAATTTGTAACTCACCATCAGAATGCAACGATTACAACGGTCAGGAGAAATCGGTCATAACCTTCACCTGCCAGTATTATATCGTTGAACGTCTGAAAATCGACTCGTCTGATGGTAAATGGTATCAAATTGGTAATTGTGAAAACGTGTGTTCACTACCGCAGAGCACATAACAATATAATGTTGGTCGCGCGGCGCTATTATTGTTAAACACCATGAATGAATGTGTGGACAAGGGTGGTGTGGAGATGACTTATAACTATATTTTTTTGCTGAAAAAATTTAGGAGAAGAAATTTTTACAGCATTTATTATCACATTTTTTTAGATAAAAGTACATACTTACTCTATATTCTTTTCCGTATCATTGACAACGTGTATGCAAATTTGTTGAGTAGTTGAGGTGTGAAGTGAAAGCGTTACAAACCAACAAAGAAACACACGCTTTTGCAATAATTTTATTATAATATTATTAAAGTTAGGATTTAAAAAAAAATTACCAAATTTGACGGCTTATGAATCCGATCTAATCAAATTAATCCCATATCCTATTATCCTATTAATATTATAAATGCGAAAGTTTGTTTGGATGTATGGATGTATGTATGGATGTTTGTAACTCTTTCACGCAAAAACTACTGAACCGATCAGCATGAAATTTTGCATACACGTTGTCTGGGACACCAGAAAGGACATAGGGTACCTTTCATCCAGAACGCGGACGAAGTCGCGAGCACCAGCTAGTATTATAAATGCGAAAGTTTATATGGATGTATGTATGGATGTTTGTAACTCTTTCACACAAAACTACTGAACCAATCACCATGAAATTTTGCATACCTACACGTTGTCTGGGACACCAGAAAGGACATAGGGTACCTTTCATCCAGAACGCGGACGAAGTCGCGGGCACCAGCTAGTTCTACATATTTTTAAATTACAATAAGGTAGAAGAAAGCAGTTTAAAAAAAAATGGGAAAAAAATAAAGAGTGATGCTACTCTATGTATTTATGTCCCAGTTGACACCCTCCGATCCAGCGCGTGGCTTCATATAAAGGTAACGATAATGGACGATACGGCATACGATCAACCACTCGTGTCGTCCAGCAAACAAACCCGTCGACATTATAAATGCTAATCAGCTAATTGTAAATACACTAATTTATGAGTATGGTTTTGTTGTACAGTGAAATACCTAGCATAATAGATACTGACACATGATCAGGCTTATAGCATTTTTTTTATTATGAAAGGTAGCAGACAGGCTGACGGTCCACTTGATGGTAGGTGGTTATCGTTACCAACACAAGCAACACCGAGGGAGGGTACAAGTGCGTTGCCTACCCTGTAGCAGCCCGATCTTGAACCCGCTTGGCGCTTGAGGTATAAACTCGTCCTTAGTTCGTCGTCTTCATTCGTTCTTATAGTTATAAACTAAGCTACATCAATAAGCTATTCCACTGCGGATTTACAGAACTTCACAGATCTTCAAAAATTACCAGTCTGGTGGTAGGGGAGCCCACGATGACTAAATGTGGAGTCACTCGAGCGTTGTGGGGACCTATTGGATTTTGAAGATTAGGTTGTAGGAAGACGAAAAGGTTTTATGAAGTTTTTCATTTCAACGGTGGGTTGAGCGTGTACAGGCGTTCAAAATTTTGTAAGCGCTGTATTTTAAAAAATCCTCCATATAATCGTCAGATTAAGAATCAGCACGATTAGAAATTCAGGCTGAACCGTCTGTATGAAAATCTGACGCGCTCAAGTACATCCGAATCGTCTGAATTTTAAATGGGAGCGTACCTACGTAATCGCGGACATAGACTCTATTAATTAAACAGCCTACATAAATATAAGTATAGTATACACAAAATTTAATATAATAGAGAGACTAATAGACTGGAATACTTTGAATTCATTTCCAAAGTTGACCCCTCCGGGAATCGAACCCCGAAACTTAAGAACAGAGCGTTAATGCAAGTAGGTATACTACTTACTACTCTGTGTGATTTTAGATTTCATGTAGGTATGGATTTAGAGTAGATAATTATGGCTTGCTCAATTCAAAGAGAGGCTTTTTCCCAGAAGTACTTACTTAGATATAGTTTTTCCGTCAAAGTCCAGATCGAAATAGGTCGATATCGAAAGTAAGAACTTTATTGTCGCGTGTCAAAGTCTACAATTGTCCAGCAATTATTTTGTAGTGTGTGCCCGTACATCCGTACACAACATCAAGGCCGGTCTGATTAGCTTGACACTGACCACGGTGAACTTGTCTCTGGATTACATGGCTGAATTAGTTAACTGATGTATGGTGTAAAAGATACGAAATAGGAGTATTCTTACTATAACTAAAGTCAGAATATACGTAGACAGAAAAGTTTAAATTCTTTATAATCTGTGGTTTAAATCTTCAGAGTTGCATTTTTATATTTAAAGTAGAAAGTATAGGTTCTCGAGTGTTTTCGTTGCTTTTAAAATATTATATTCCTATATACTTACCCATATAAAATTTCAAATGAATCAATTGAGTTCTCCAAATTTTATTTCACCCCTTTTAAAAAAAGATAAACATCTGTTTAACTAGCGGCCAGTCCTCGGCTTCACACGGATGCAATTTTTTTCTGAAAATTATAATACAACTTGCTCGTTTATCTCCGCTCTGTTACAGTAGTACATCCAAGAAGTACTACTGGTAGTACAAATGCCACAATATTGTATTCTAGTACTACTACAAACAATATCATCACTCGGGTTTACAAAAAATAAATTAAATTCACATTTTTTTGTCTTTTATTTTCTTTGCAATTTTATTTTTAAATTCTCTTTCCATTGCCTTCCGGTTTAAGTCAGCGGATATACCATAGTTTTAGTATTATTACCGTTCCGTTAATCTATGGGATATATCTACAGACAGAAAGACACGGAAAGCGACTTGAATTTATAAGGATGACTTATAAATTATTTATATATTAATTATATTTTTATATGTAAGGACATACAAAGAGTGGAGGGATCATGTTACACTGGTATTTTGTACCTTAATCAAATGAAACGCCGAATAGTATGTTTTAATACGCACTTCCACTTACACATGAATTGAAAAATTCAACTCATTGTTGTTGAAAACATTTTAAACGAACACGCAACTCTTTAATCGGTTCCTTTTATTCACAACTAGCCGGCGCACGCGAATACGTCCGCTTTAAAAAATACAAAAAATAAGTAACATAAGAAAATATCTGACATCTTTATCGTTGTGACGACGATGGCGCCATTTTTTTTATATTTTAAGACGATCCCTCGAGAGCCTAATGTCTTTTCAGGATAAATAAAAATATCCTATATGTTAATCCAGATTAATAGGTAATTTCATCCAATTCCGTTGGTTTGTTTTTGAGTGAAAGAGTAACAAACATCCATACCTACATTAATTTTTCAACGCGGACGAAATTGCGGGCACCAGCAAGTATTTAAATATCACTTTAGTTATTATAAGTAGTATAGTAACTTAAAGTTAAATCTAGGGGTTAACGCTCAGGCTACGCTTAACGCTGCGAGAAAGCTTTGTGATTGGTCCAAATTTTATGTGGGCGTTACAACAACCAATCACCGGGCTTTATTTCTTTCGTTTCGTAAGTACGCAAAGGAAGCGTTTGCCTTGGTTTGCTCTTGGCTATGGCCCCATCAGGGGCCAGGGCCTTTAGACAAGTAGCATTCGCTCCGTAGCGATTCGATTCGAAAGAATAAAATGTATGAGATGTGTCACGTGATTTAGCGACGGCATATGTCAATCCCATACATTTTATTGTTTTCGCACTTCGTTATCGTTTTAAATTGTTACTTTGACTAAGGCCCCAGGGGTGACACTATAGTAAAATGAAAAACACATATAATTTAGCATGAGTTTAATAAAAAACTGCAAAATAATAAAATACCTCCAAATATTGAGCCTTAACACTAGAGTATCTGTAGGTTTTACAACATCCAAAAATACGAAAAATATAGTTACACGCATTTCACACACTATGAGGATTAGTTTGTTTGTGGTCGACTTCTTACGTAGGTATATCTACCATACCATTAAAAAAACACAATTATTGGGGGAACACTATTGGATTGGATTAAAAAGATGTTAGATCTGAGCCAATAATTAAAACATCCTTTTTTTTGAGAAAAACTATTGCATATAGTTTTAACATTATAAAACGACTTAAATGTGATCACATTTTACACCCCACACAGACTACTTTTTCCATTAATATTGCCAACGTCAAGTGAAAATCTTACAATACTTTATATAAAGCGAAGAAGTTTGAATTAAAAAAAAACACATCACAAAAAGAACATTGTAAATAAAAATTGTTTAAGCAGTTGCATTTTTTTTTTTTTCATTTTTCAATTTTTTTTTACAAGGATTTAAAAAAGCTCACTTTTTTTATATGGCAAAGGGACAAACAATTTCCGCCAGTAACTCTTAAAATTATTACAATAGAATTTAATACATAAACGATGTAGGTATTTATTGGCACTAAATTACAGAATTGTAGCATTACTTAATACAGGTATTGTAAGACAATTTTTTTTATATTATAAAAAAATACTGGACTAAAAACAAATACCTACATTTCAATGAAAGTTGGAAGCTTTATTGTCGTTTCACAACTTGGGTAAAAAATTGCACGGAAGTATTAAACTAATATGTAGATTTAATCAAAAATGCTAATTCATAGATAAATGATTGGTCTCGCTGCGCTCGACTAGATACCGCCGTCGTACTTGTAAAATGCGGCATAAAATAGTACGCCGATTTCGGCGTACCCGAGCCAGTCACAGTGCAGTTTTATTAAATTTTAGGCATAATAAAATACCAGTTTGCGTAGTGAAACTGTGTAAAAATATAATAAAACTGGGTAAATATTACACACACTACAATAAAAAGTTGCCACATTTTCGGAGCTATCGTTTTTGTATAGTACTCTATCTAGTCGAGCGTAGCGAGACCAATGCAATAATCATTGGCTAAATTAGATTTAATATCAATTTCATAACACAACACTTCTTGTTGGTAAAACCTTTAAAGATCTCTACGCGACCCTAGATCGTTCGAAAAATTGTGTGTACAATCGTAGATGGAAGCAAAAAGAAAGATTAATGTGACTGCCTATTATATACGCGCATGGGGCCTTGTATACTGAGTCCAATGAACTCAGTATCATTCAGTCGCTCAAAGTCTTGCATACACGTGATACGTTGAGAATGCGGACACATTTTTTGTGGAAAATTTTTTCAAGTATTTAGAAATTCAAGAATCTTTCTCTATGTAGGTACCGTATCTTTCTTTTTGCTTCCATCTACGTGTATAACCGAAAGAAAGAAAAAAAAAACAAACATTTTGTGCGTAATAATCTCCTTAGGTATGGAATTAAAAAATATAAAAATTTATTAAATAAAAATTCCCGCAAAATATTTGCATAGCACATTTGAAAAAAAAATTGCTAAAATTCTTGCGCGACAGCATTTAAAGGCTCAAAAGTTATTGTGCAAAATTATAGTGTTAAACTAAAATCGACTTTATATCAAACGACCAAACTTCATTTTTACATTGACGCTTTTAGCATTGCAACTCATATGTATCTTATTCAGTATGTATACAATAAAATAATAAAGTATATAAACTTAAAATACTTAAAAAATACATACTTACTTAATTCATTAAATTTATATATAATGTATATGTATGTATGTATAAAACTAAGATGTATGCAGTTAATATCAAGATTTCCTTTAAAGTATATAGTTTTTTGACTAGTGAATAAAATTAAAACTACACCCTAACTAAGTTACCATAGACAGACTTGTTAAGTAAATACAAAAGCGTAAGTATGACGGTCCCCATATACTATTTCTGTCCCGCTCACACCTACACGCGTAGAACGAGAGATCATTGAAAATTTTCAAAATGTTTTTCCAAAAAAAAAAAAAATTCAAAAAAATTCATTTTCAAAAAAAAAATTAAAAACGTCTATTTTATTCACAGACTTATTCGTAGAGTTTAAGATTCCATCTAACACTAGTTCTAAATACGGAATCGATAAAAAAATACAGTTCTAAATTCAGACTAATAAAAAAAAAATATTTCAATTTTGAGCGATTTTTTAACCTCTTTACGAGTTTGATTTTCCGAAAATGTATTGATTTTATCTATTTAAAAAAAAATTAAAATTAAAATCTCTCAATTTCAACTTTTAAATAAATAATTGTGAAATTATTAAAAAAAAAAAACTTCTTTGGCGATTTGAGCAAAACAGCGATGTTTTATGGCATCAACTAGCGATACTAGACGCTTTCATTTACGTATGTATGTATTTAATTTACATTTTTGCATTGCAAAGACATTTTATATTGCACAACAAAAACATCCATGCATCGAGTTTAGAGATTTTATATTATAATTATATGGTTTTTATCTTACTCGTATCCCGCGTAAGGTATAGTGTGTCTCAACATACTTATCTGCCGGCGCCACACATTGGGTATATTGGCCACAAGTTACATTCTTGGATCCAATTCACCAATGTGTAGATCGGTCTTGGACAGATATTGGAAACTAGCTGGTGCTCGCGACTTCGCCCGCGTGGAATAGTTATTTTGGGAATCATTTGGGTATCTCGAACGGTTTTCGCAGCGCACGCAACGGAAGCCCTCAAAGATTAATGTAGATGTAGATAAATTGTTTTGACTAAATGCTTTTGATAGTAACTACAAAATATATTTGTCTAATACTAGAAATGTCTTTTATTGTATGTGGTCTTGTCTTGTAAATGTCTTTTATTTATTGTTGTATGGCATCACCATTACATTTAAAATAAGAAAACAATAGGATTTTTAGGATTTTTATGAGTTTTGGAAGAAAATGGACATTATTTAAAAATATTGTTCTATTTTTTTTTTATAAAGAGTTCAATAAAGTAAGCAACTAAATCATTGCTTTTTTTGACTCCATTAGTGCAGAAAAATCATTTTATTTTAAACTAGCTGGAGCTCGCGACTTCGTCCACGTGGAATAGTTATTTTGGGAATCATTTGGGTATCTCGAACTGTTTTCGCAGTGCACGCAACGGAAGCCCTCAAAGATGAATAATTTTCCCCGTTTTTTCCACATTTTCGACTGTTTCTTCGTTCCTATTAGTCGCACTGTGATGTTATATATAGCCTAAAGCCTTCCTCGATAAATGATCTATCCAACACAAAAAGAATTTTTCAATTCGAACCAGTAGTTCCTGAGGTTAGCGCGTTCAAACAAACAAACTCTTCAGCTTTATAACATTAGTATAGATATCGAGTAGAAGAAGCACTATGGAATCCAGCCAATAAATATCATAAAATCCAGAATCGCATTTTCGAACCTTCCAACGGTCCAACTTTCCAATGCTATTTGGCTAGTGTGTTGGCCAAAAGATATTGGAGCCAATGTGTGGCCGCATTCCTTGGTTACAATTATTGGTCATTCAATTCGGATCCAAGCTTGGATCCAACTCAGAAGCCAATGTGTGGCGCCGGCATTAGACACACTATAGATACAATTTAAATACTTAACATTGTTATGTAATAATTCGTGTTAAATGTATATTGTATATGTATTCATATGATACCTAAACTACTTACCTAAATCATTAGCTAGGTAGTGAAAAATCTCGTATAGAGTAAATAGTGTACTCTTTATTATTATTACATCAATAATACATATATTATAGATATCGTGGAAATAAATGCAATCAGTCATGGCGTCAAATGGGAATGTATTTTTTTAGGACTTTTAAAATTTGCAAATGCATGTCCATGTTAATGAATGAATGGGATACTTTGGAAAAATCACGAGATGAAAAATATTAAAATTTGCAAATGCATGTCCATGTTAACGAATGAATGGGATACTTTAGAAAAATCACGAGATAAAAAATATTAAAATTTGCAAATGCATGTCCACGTTAATGAATGTGGGAAACTTTGGAAAATTCACGAGATAAAAAATATCTACGAGTAGGTACTTACGTATCTTACGTAGGTTAGAAGAAAAAAAAACGTGTAAAAATAGAATGAACATCAATTATCAAGAATAGAATTAACATCAATTATTATTGGAGCGTTGCTTAAATGAATTTGTCCTTTACAGTGAATAAATACGCCTCAACAATTTGTAAATAAGACTTCTAATTGTTACGTTACAAGCCAATTGCTTCATTGATACTGGAATTGATTCGTTACATGGGATTACTGGTGACGATTTAAATTTGTTTTCAAAAACTTAGATGAAAATAAAAAGAAAGATTAGTGACTCTACCTGCTGCTACCTACTCTACTGAGTCCAATGGACTCAGTATCATTCAGTCGCTCGAAGGACACTGTCCTTCATAGACGTGATACATACAGAGAGAGTTTTTGTGGAAAAATTTGAATATACTGACTCGAAGTATATTTACACACACACATAATTATTTCTACACGTGTTCGATATTTGAATTGTAGTTGTAGGGACAAGCCTTTAGTGTTGTAGTTTTATGTAGACCATTTATCGATTATATAATGTAAGAAGAAAAAACGTATCGTATCTTTCTTTTTGCTTCCATCTATGTTCAAAAAAATTGTATTTTTACAATTTTAAAAAGAAGTTTTCAGTTTCCAGATAAAGTCACTGAAAGGCACTTTCAGTGACTTTATCTGGAATCCAATTTTTGGTCATAGCTAGCTGTTTATCAAGACGTAAAAAATATATTGGGCTACGGCGACAAGGCTTAAAAGCCTTGTGTGAGCAAAAATTCATACAATGTAACGTACCTAATCAAACTTGAATTTTTTGGCCAACGAGTTTAGAAAAATCTTTTGTAGAAAAATCTTGACCTTTCTTTTGAGCTTAGACAAAATTTAATACATATTTATGGGATACAAGATTTGTTTTAGGTGAAGAGAACAGAATTAGGATAAATGGGTATTTTTTTGTAGCATTCGTGTGGGTAGATTTTGAAAAACGTAGGCCATGCTGTATGGCAACCTGAAAACTACCCTACAGTTTATAACTCAATCGACCAATCAAAGTTGAAAAACACTAGCAATTGCTTGTACAAAAAATATTTTTGTACAAGCCTTCGGTACAAAATGAATAAGAACTATACATAACTATAGAGGCCTTATTTAAACATTCATATATCATATATATATGTAGTGTTATAGGTGATACCTAATTAAATAAATTAAGCTACAATAAACTGTAGAAATTTAAAAAAAATTAAGTGAAACAAATTTTTTTTTGTCTTTTTTCGTTAATTTAAAAACTTTTTTAAACTTGTAATAAGTCGACTTTTTAAAATTACCACAGTTTACGCAGGCGTCATTTATTTATATAAAAATGGCGATCAACCTATTAAATATTATGTATCTACATTGGGTCCGATTTTTTTTATATATATGTATATAATATATAAAATTCGTAGTGATACAAAAACTAGTCTAATTTTATTTTTATTAAATCGCTAAAGCAATTCATAATCAATTTCATGTTAAACCGCTTTTTGACTTAATTTGTAATTTGTATACAAAATTTGTAAGGTTTTAAAAAAAGTTACAAATAAAAAAAAACGATTCACACAAATTGTACATAATACGTGAACTGTGCTTTATATAAAATTCGATATTAAAAAAATATTACTTAAAAAGTACTTACAAGTAAAAAAATTATTAAATACATAATTTTTTAAATACTGACCAACAATCTACAATTGAGATTAAGACGAGGAATAAAAACAAAATGTTCTATATTCAAATAAATATACATACTACACTTTTTTTAAAACATCAAGAATTGAAAAAATCTTGTCACGTTTTATTTATAAAAAAAATGTATCCACACATAAAGACACAATTTCTTTCTTGTAGATCGTTAGAGAATATTTTCATTTTTATTCATAAATATTGAAATGCACCAATAATATTAAAAAACTCGGCCTGCTTGGGTAAGGGTAAGTTTACGCAACCGTATTATACCCTACGAATAAATTATACCAGCCACACACTCGATCAACCCTATCGTCCAATCAGCATGATAAGACATGCCGATTGGACCGTGTATATGTGTCATTTTGCATGACAGCCATTCTTGTCATGCGAAATGACACCTATGCACCGTCCCATAGACTTCATCTCGGATGGGTGTCATTTTGTTTGACATCTTTTCATGTTATGCAAACCAGACCAAAACCAAAATGGATGCAAACCAATTCGATACACCGTCCAATTGGTTTGATCAAGGCAATCGACATTATGCGACTTGTCAATTTGACGGTGTATGGGTGTCATTTTGATTGACAGCTTTTCATGTCATGCAAACCAGACCAAAACCAAAATGGATGCAAACCAATTCGATACACCGTCCAATTGGTTTGATCAAGGCAATCGACATTATGCGACTTGTCAATTTGACGGTGTATGGGTGTCATTTTGATTGACAGCTTTTCATGTCATGCAAACCAGACCAAAACCAAAATGGATGCAAACCAATTCGATACACCGTCCAATTGGTTTGATCAAGGGGCATTCGGCATGATATGACATGCCAATTTGGTTAAATTGTCATTTTGCATGGCTGTCAATTCGCATGACAGCCATTTTAAGAATGGTTGTCATGTAAAATGACACTGAACACCGTCCAATGGCTTGATCAAATCAATAGCATCATGCCAATTGGACAACGGAATCGATCATGTGTACGGCTGGCATTAAATAGAATAAGGGACTATTTATCCAATCGAGTTAAAGTAAAGAGATTAATTTACCCAATCGTGTTAGAATAGAAGACTATATTACTCAATCAATGTTAGAACCTGTAGATGTACTACTCTACAGTTTTTGCGTTATCTGATCCAGCAGTTGATAGGTTGAAAGTTCTTTTTATTGCTGTTTGCCCATTTTTCAATAGTTAAATTTAAAGTTTTTAAACTTAATTATTGATAAATTTTAGGCTACATTTTTTTTGTTTTGCATAAAAAATATCGATGATAACAATGATGAAATACAAAAAAAAATTAATTAAAATTTTGGTGTCGTCGCGTGATCTGTATGACATTATATTACTCTAACAAAACAAGCATTTAGTCAATATTAATATTAAATATACCGTCACTTCAAGAGGAGAACAAATGTACTTAACAATATATGTATATACTCATATCGAAATTATCTTTACAAAAGCACATTGGTGTATTTGGTGATGTTTTTTTTTTCAGTCTCTGGTCAGTCCTTGTTTGAGTAAATGACACAGACCTTGTGACGGCGTATCGTTTAGGCAACATTTGAACGTGATTTTTTTTTGTGTTTTGTCACTGTTATCCAGTTATTATTTATGAAAAACAATATATATATAATATAGCTTAAAATTAATCAATAAAATTAAATTTAAATACTTTTTTGAAAAATTTCTTGCTCGGGTTTAACCATCATATACATATATAGATTACATTGAACGGTTATTTATCTAACTTGATGGTTGTTATTACTTTTATCCAATATTTAATAATATTGAATGACTAACTTTGACCAACATCTGTCCGATTGTTGAGCCAATCAATTACCTTAATTACTATAAGAATAGAGAGCTAGCACGAGCTAGTACTAATTTGGAGACTAGCACGAACCCACGATTGTCGAAACTTACTGTTCCCATTCAGATTCGTCAACACCCTCCATGTTGTCTTGTTCCAGCTTTAAGTTCATTTGCACCTTGGCGCTCATAGACTTCAAAATCTGAAACAATTTATTGGTATTGAAATGATAACTTATTTAGGCGCGTTGGGCACTTTTAGTATGAAAAAAAAATCAGCAAGTGACACCCTCAGTGACGTTTATTTGTGTGAAATAAGCGCCATCTACCAGAATTAGTACGTACTTTTTGGTACATAATAAGCTGAACTTCGTAAACTCAATACAAGAATTGTATTTAGATTTTTTTTTATGTCAAGGTCGACAGACATGCTGACGGTTCACTTGATGGTAAGTGGCGGCAATCCGTCGTGTACCGACCAGGTGCAAGTATAAGTAGTATTAGGGATAAGGGACAGGACTTGCCCTGCCCTACAAGTAACTACTTTTCAAATGTTAATTTCCAAAGTTCATTTACCCTGGTCGGGAATCTAACCCTGGACCCCTGAGACGGAGCTTCAAGGCAAGCACTCTGACTTTGACCACTCATTCAATGGGCACGTCAACATTTCATATCAATTTTGAACGTAACATACCAAATATTTGGTAGAAAGGTCAAAAATATGCCAAAAAATGGTCGAAATTGAAAAATGGAGAATACACTCACGGTGTCCTGTTTGTCCTTGACGTCACTTGGCACGTGAGACTTGATGAGATCGGGCTTCGGTTTTTGCGGAGGTTTGTCTCGTGTCGCTTGAACCGCGCCGGCAGATGGCGCTGTGTGTGCTGACACTGGGACGAGACATTTCCATTATGTAAAGTGTATTTAAACACATGCGCGCGTTGAGATTTCTAGTAATTCAATCGACAGAATTCAATTGGCTATCAGTTGGCTATAATCATCAAGTGGTTCGCGACGTTTGCGTTTGGTAGCATTATAAATAGTACATGTTTCCTTTCTCGCTCGCACATACAGTATTCGTGTTTCCTGTCTCTCTCTTAAGACGAGCGAAAAAATTGAATGGCCGATAAATGGCGAATCTTCTTTGAGATTTATCCCTGTATTTATCAAAACCATTAAAAATGTACATAAATGAAACCGTGCTTATTCAATTTTAATGAATAAAACATGACAATTTTAGTGTTAAGGTTCAATTTAAGAAAAAAAAACAAATTTAATTTAAAATGTTTTGGCATTTTGAACGAACCTACAATCCTCATTATATGTGGCGGTACCAGTACACCATTTTTTTAAAATTCTTTCACCATTTGAAAGTTATTTTATTCCTGTTGGATTTGGGTCTTAAGGTGGTTACTCACACGGCTCCATGCCCGGCGGCTGGAGGCTGAGCGTGCGTGGGACGGCTCTGTCCCCGCGCGCCCACTCCTTGGCGGTCAACCATGGCGACCATCGGACCAGCGTCGGCGGAAACAGGTCGTCTTGGAACAGCTCGCTCTGTGGCACACATAACATGACATAGCGTTAACATAGCGTTTAACTTATGTTTATTCTACTATGCCACTTTCATTGCGAAAATGTGTCCACTGGATTTTTTTATACATGCTATCAGCTCCTCTCGTTAATTTCTGATAAAAAGATGAATAATGTAAATGTTGCACGATTGATTTGAACCTTAACATTTAGTAATAATGGTTCAAGTCGCAACACGTGTTATATCACCCCCATGCTGTCTGTGGGTGCGGTGATATTCTACTATGCCACTTTTAGTGAAGAAACCCAGAATCTAGTGTATCCTTTATCTAGTGATATTGGAATATACAACAACTTTATCAAAGCGTTAAGCGCGTTGCTTCACTAAAAGTAGCATAGTAGAATATCACCGCACTCACAGCTTGGGGTGATATTTCAAATTAGTTGCACAAAGTTACTAAATGTTAAGGTTCAAATCAGTCGTGCAACATTTACACTATTCATCTTTTTAACAGAAATTAACGAAAGAATAAATAATAATATAGCATGTATAAAAAAATTCAGTGGACACTTTTTCGCAGTAATTTTGTTTGAGACCCTGAATCTAGTGTATCATTTGTCAAAATCTAAACGTGTCTACTTAAACAATAGCAACCTTAGTCGGAAGTGGAATTTGAATGCAAAAATGTAAACAAATCAATATCATTGTCAAAATGGCGTTTCAGGCGTAGTCAACATTTTGCTAGACATTCTAATTAATTAGATTTTATTATGTATCGTGTTTTTGAAAGCATCAAAATGAAAAATATATTTATGAGCAAGCAAGTTGCTTATGTTTTTATTTATTTGACTTGAAAATTATATAATGGATTACCTTTATCCTCGGCACAGTGAAGGAAAGGGGTTCAATGTTGCCATTAGTCAGCCGTAGAGCGCGTGCAAATTCCACCTAAATAAATAAAATTAAATAAAGCCTAATTTCATTTTTGAAACTCTGATTATACTCAGAATTCTCAATTGTTAGTAAAACACTCAAAAGTGTAAATAAGAAAAAAAAACACAAATTTCTTGTAATACATATTTTTTGAGTACATTAGACATATGACTATAAAGACTATAAAGATTAAGTAAAACTCATCATTTCTGTATTATCTAATTCAAATACAAAATTTTCATTTATTAACCAAACGGTCGCGGGTTCGAATCCCGCTAGGGACAAATGTTTATGTGTTGACATTTTACCTTTGTACCTGAGTGATGGATGTTTTGTATTTATAATATGTATGTATTTACAAAAAAAAATTAATGTATGTAGTATATCAACTGTCTGATATCCATAATACAAGCATTAGTTGCTTACTGTGGAACTAGATGGTGCTGTGTGAAATGTGTGAAAATATTTATTTATTATTTATTTATTCATGTGATTTACAATTTTGATGTGATCTAAGATAGGTATACCTTCTCGATTGCGAGCAGGTTCTTCGGTAGGAAGGCGATGCCCTGATGAAGAGTCTGCGCTCGGTGGTGCGAAAGAGCGCACAAGTGAGGAGCCTCGCTTGTCACCTCGTAGCAATAGATCGTCGAGTCGCCCTAGGGGTGAATACAATTACATGAAACAAACTTCATGGTGTCTTGTGTAGTCTTAGTAACGGAATGCTATTACTATGTTATAGTTCCGTTACTCTGAAGTCGGTTGTGGATACATACATAATTTTGTCAAAATTATTAAAATAAGTGATAAATAGCACTTGCTGCTGAAGGGATGCTACGGATCACTAAGGCCTCTTGGTATTGGAACAGAGGTCAGTCGAACAGGAACAGAGGTACACATCACAGACAATTTGCAGTATGACTGGCTCGGGTACACCGAATTCGGCGTAGTATTTTTTGTCGCATTTTACAGTTACATCGGCAGTATCTAGTCGAGCGCAGCGAGACCAATCATTCATCTATGATCGCCGCTATTATTTTCTAACACTTAATGCCATCTGTTGACGAAGTCAAACTTATTATGAACCAATAAGTAGACACTAAATCGGGTAGATGGCGTTTATTTCATACAAATAAACGTCACTGAGGGTGTCGAGATTGTTTTCCCCCATCCTAAAAGTGCCCAACGCTAGAAGCGTTTTCACTTAAAAAATAGTAAATTTTACCCGTCCGGTGAGGAAAAGAGTCCCGGAATCGTGATCGATGTGAATCTGCAGAATGGCAGGCGACACATCCAACCCGACAGTGCAGAGAGGCGCCGACAGGTCCTGAGACAGATACACGAGGATCTGCCGTTCTGACACCCTGTCAACATTCATCATACAGTTTAAATACTCGGAAAACAGGCTCAAACTCAATATAAATATAAATTTTGACTCCTCTTTAAAGTCTGTCACAAAAGCCAACCGACGCGACCTACCTTCTCCCTTTTTAGGGGGTAACCCTAAGCTGTTAAAGCGATACAAAGTGTATAATTACTTGTCAAACCCAGTGAGTACGAGGTGTGTGTCGCTAAGGGCCCACACGATCCTTGCGCCGCGACTGCCGACTGGTCCGGGACCGCTACGTATCGCTTCGCTACTCGATCGCGGTTTATATATCTGCAATTGCAATTTAGATAAATTACACCTAAGGGCTCATTTCCATTGGTTGATAACTTGGTCGAAATAATTCAACACAAACTAACCCGTATGAGCCCATCCTTGCAAACGGTGGCCAAATAGTCTCCGCACTGTGACCAGTCTAGAGAGAAGATTTGGTCGGTGTGACCCGTGAGGGTTATGAAGGCTTCAGGTGTCTCCTGACTGAGGTCCCACAGCTTGATGGTGAGATCGTGGGCGGCCGTCGTGAGAACGTCGCTAGCGCAAGGGTGGAACCGAATTATGTATATCTTATCCGGATGTGCTGAGAATGTCCGGGCCGGTTCATTGGTCGACTCCGTAAGACCTTAGGCAAAATTAAATATAATAATAATTAATTAATATTCCCTATAATAACTATCCGTAATTCCAGTCTGTCAATGGACCAAAATTGGGGTATATTTGCGGTCCATTGACGGAATAAGTACTCTAGTGATGATCCTACGCGTTTAGTGTGCGATTCACCATACAAATGTATGTGAGATACTCCGCGGAAACTTAACTTCGATACTTGCGTAGGATACTTAGTCACTTTTGAGTATCCTAATGTGCGAAGGGCCTAGGATTGAAAATGAAAATACCTTGTTCGGGAATGATCCACTCGCGGACTAAGCCGTCGTCACACGCGACCAGCAGCCGGTCGTCGCGGAACGGATCCCACGCCCAGTCCTGCAGCGGTGCGGGGTGCAAGAGCGCCGCGGGGTGCGCTCGCGCACCGCCTGCACCCCCGCACGACACCCGCGTTGCACCCCACGGCAGCTCTACCACCGCCACGCGCCCTCCACCGCCGCCCACCGGCACCGCGCAACGCAATCCGTTTGCTGGATTAACCAAGTATTGCATGTACAGTCGGGGTCAGAAAAGTTTCGTCCCTTAGGTGATTCCATTAGAAAAACTAAAAAGGTTCACTATAAAACTCACCATAAAACCCATTACACTCTCCGGATATCTGTCTGCTGACATTCTTGATATTTTCCACGTGCGTTGATTTGTGACCAGGCGTCCCTTTCAAATGGCGAAACTTCGACACTTTGCCTGAAAAATCAGTACATAGTAATGAAGTAATGTCCTCCTTTTTTTGTCTGTATGCTCCAATCTGGAGAAGTTGTGAACGGATTTCGATGGTTTATGTATTTAATCTTTTTCACATTTTCCGAGTTATCATGGTTTTTGTCGAAGAAGGATAAATAATAAAACATTTCCAAGCAAATATGAGAAAAATAATTACTCACCAAATACAGTGGACGTCCTTTTCGTGGTGACGTTGGGTACGGACGAACGTTTCTCTTCGCGATCCGGACTTTTGCGTGACTTCAGGGAGTCTCTACGTCTGAAACGAAACCAAACACAACCTCATCTTCATAATCGGAAACACATTTTGTTAAAAATAAACTAATGAAAAGTATGATCAAAAAATGTATTCTTACGTGCGGGGTGATTAAAAATACCGTGTTAGGGTGAAATAAATCAATTTATTATTGCAGACCAAGATTTATTCCAAACATTACAAGCCTTCTCCGTTTAAAGTGTTAAACTAGCCAATGTCGTCGCTAATTCATTCATTTCCCATTTAACCCATCTCGTCCCAATCCCTTTACCTTTAAACCTACTATCCATTCATATGCCTAATGCCTAACTATAGAGGGTAGAGGTAAGGAGTACCGACTCATATGAAAATCAAATTGAAAAAATGGTCCTCTCTAAATTTTCTATTGCCCAGAATGGCGCTAGTGTAGCATATTATCTATCTTTGTCAATTTACTCGTCATGTCGTCAATGCAAGACTAGCGCCATCATAATTTACTAGTATTCTGGGACCACTTTTATATAGAATCGGTCCTCCTTACCTCTACTATATTGTGCCTCTAACCTCCTTATGCCTAACCTATTAAACACTGAACGAACGAACGAACGAACGAACGAACGAATGAATGAATGAATGAATGAATATAAATACCTGAGCGGCGCGGGCGATGGAGGCGTATCGGATTCAACAGCTACGCTCACCGAACGCATTTCGTAGGCGCGACGTCGGTCAGCGATCGACTGGTTACCGCTGAAAAAACAAATACAAGTCATTTACATATTTAATGTAAACTAAACTAGACTGACAGAATTCGGGAAGCTCTTGAGATATCTTCTCGTCCAAAATTCAATACAAAAGTTTTCGACCAGTGTTTGTTGTACGTCAGTGATTTTATTTATTTATTTATTTTTAAGGAAAACTTACAGTGATATTTACAATAATTTACTTAATAACTAAATAACAGATTATTTTACAACTTTAACAAGTTTCCGCATATTGAATGTATATAAAAAATAAAATAAAATCTTTTCAAACCAGTATCAGTACGTAAAAACAAACTACGACATATGGCGCTGAAACGTAGAATAAAAATCGGTCTAGACATTCTTGAGTTTTTTTGCGAGATTTTTATAACACAAAAAAGACGTTAATATAATTCCATAAAGGTCGACAAAATTGGTCCCACGTATGCAACGTATGCAGTGCGACTTTGGAGAGATGTGTGTGCGCACTTATCCCGCGTTTTAAACTTAAAAACGCACTTGAAAATCTAGACTAAGTATAATAAATCAACTCACTCTGTGCTTTCAAACATTTTCCTCCTCTCCGCTGTGCTTGGCGTTTTTGGTCTGTAGCCGGAATCCGAAGAATTCATTTCTTCCTCCAAACTAGTGTCCGACTTTCCGTTTGTGTATTCCTCTGGAAAATGCATTATGAAATTGTAACACACAGAAAAGGTTTTAATTATTATTAGTTACTTTTTATAGCCGAATTGGTCCAGCCGTTCCAGTCCATAAATACTACTTTATAATTATGTTGATTCCTTTGTTGGACAGGATTGGCTAGGAATCGAACCTATAAATATAGCGTATGACTATATGACTCACCTTTATGTGGAGCTATTTCTACGTCGCTGGTTGGCGACAGTGACTTGTCTTTGTCGTCGACGTTGTCTTTGGCCAGAGGCGTCGAAGTGAGAGGAGTCCCCGCGGCTGTGGACACTGGCGACGAGGCTGAAGATAAAATTACATATAGTACATCTTTGAGGACTTTGACTCTCGACAACTAGAATAGAATCATCTTTGAGGACTTCGACTCTTGACAACTAGAATAGAATCATCTTTGAGGACTTTGTCTCTTGACAGCTAGAATAGAATCATCTTTGAGGACTTTGTCTCTTGACAGCTAGAATAGAATCATCTTTGAGGACTTCGACTCTTGACTAGAATAGAATCATCTTTGAGGACTTTGACTCTTGATAACTAAAATAGAATCATCTTTGAGGACTTTGACTCTTGACAACTAGAATAGAATCATCTTTGAGGACTTTGACTCTTGACAACTGACTCGTAAAAAACAATTATGAATGAGTGGGCGTTGCTTGAGTTTATATAAGCTATAGCAGTAAACAAGTGTCAGCATTTTCGCTTATCTTTATCAGAAAAAAGGTCTTTATACACCTTTAATATTTCATTAATAAATAATTAGAGATAATCGAAATGTTGGAACAAATATTCGTGTTCGATATATTCAGCTTGTGGAGTATTGAATCATTCGTATTAATTGTCATTTTGTAGATTATGAGCCAATAAATCAATGTTGCATTACCTACTAACTAATCTTTTACATAATCTCCACCGTCTTTTCCCACTTTGATTTCATATTTATCAAACAACCGCCACCATAAACAAGAATAGCCAGTGGAAAACGTAGCAGCTCTTACCTGAGTCGGATTTGGTCATTCCGGGAACCGCCGGAACCGAGAATACCTTGTCGAAGGAGAACTCTTCGCTGCCGGTGGACGCCGAGAAAGGCTTCGGGCCCAATCGAGGCTACGATTGCAAAGAACATACATATATTAACATAAAAAAGCCAGTCCTTGCATTAAGTATAAACAAAATAATATCTTTAAGTGGATATCCAAGTGAGAACTCTTTAAAATCTTTAAGTTTTTATCACGCAGTTGATCCGTTAGTCATGCAAAAATAGTTGTAACGCGTAAGGCAAGTTTTTCAGGTATTTTTTAAATTCCCAACTGAAGGGTTTCCCAATTGATTGGCGAATTGGTCCGTGGGCTAGAAACCGGCTAAGCATATAACAAAAGCGTTTTTGGATTCGACATAAAGGGACTATATCATAGGCATGCGTGGGTACTACTAAAAGTAAAAGTGCCTTGGAAAGCAAAACTAGGTCAAAAGTAATTCAAAAGAAAAAGTACACCTTGTAGTCAAATAACCATGGAGCTATGGACCACTGTAGAAAAGGGACAAAGATGTTCTTAAGCTTTCAAACAGCCATTATTGACCAGCAATGGATTAAGTGATTCACAAAAAAAAACTAATAAAAACTTCAAACCAAATTCAATAATAAATAATAATAAAAAATATAAATAAATACTTAATAATAAATACAATAATATATTTTCATATTCGATATTATAATTAATAATTTTTATAGACATTTTTTATCATGTTTTGTTACAAAAAAAAACACTAAATGTAACTTAATCATTGCATACAATGATTAAGTTGCAGGAATTATTCGACGTGGCATTTCATAGTCGCACGAATTTGAAAAAAAATATATACAAAATAAAAAATAATATACACTATATTTCAAAAATCAATGAATCACAGAAAAACAATACCCTAACTGAGCAATTTCAATCGGTACAATATATTACTTAACAATATAGTAAAAGTTAAAAAAAAAATACAAAATAATTTCACCCATATTATATCATTAATAAAATATAATATAATAACCACAAAGCATTTCTGTACTCAAGTCTGAAAAGGCTCTTATCTTATGATAATAAATAATCTTATGATGATAATCATTATTGATTATACCTTATAGCCGGATACGGGTACCGTCGTTGTCCTGGGTTTTGGTTTTGGCGCTTCCTGCTGCTCCTCACCAGCACCTGGCTCCGAAATCGAAGACCTTGGCAAAGGTTTCGGCGCTTGTACTGGCATGCCGTTAATAAGACTGCTACTTCTCGAAAGTGAAGACTCGTTAGAATCCAAACTCTCTGTCTTCTCCAATACATTCTGCTCAGACTTTTCTTCTTCTCTCGATTCCACTGTGTCTAGAATTATTTCACTTTTTACAATTTCTTCTTCAGTTTTATCGTGTCCGTTGTCCGTGATCTTCTTGCAGAAACCGTTGGTATCTTTTTGTTGATGTTCAACTTTCGGTTCTTTCGTTTGCCTCTCCATTCCTTTTATGAGATCTTTAACATTCACAAAATCAATGCGATCTTCATCTTTTTCCTCGGCGATTTGAGGTTTCTGTATTGGCTTTTGTTCTTCCCTTTGTATTGGAGTTGTTGCTTTCTTTATGTCCACCTTTTTAGGCGGAGACATTGCCAATACAGCTTTCACAACCTCTTCGAGGTTACCTCGATGCACCTACAATTAAAATTGTGACTCGTCATTGAAAAGACAAATATTTTGACCAAAATCACAACAACCCAAAATAAAAAGAGTACTTACTTTAAACAACAAGCGCTAGTCCCGCAACAACAACAAAAAACTACAACACTACGCAATGTCTACCCGCAAAAATAACCACTCTAAAAACACCAACTACAAAAGAAAACACATCAAACAAAAAACACATCTAAAAGTAGGCCAAAATTCCCTAAAACTGTCGTAAATCTCTAAATACTATTTAACAGTTGGTCTTGCCTTAGTAGCCAACTTTTCGTTGTTAGTTTGTTACTAATTAATTGCTGATATACATATATATATATGGTATTAACAAAATTATGTAAAATCTATATATTTAATTTTACATTATTTATTATTTAATTATCTATCTATATAATCTATAATATTTGGTATTTGTACAAAAAATAGTTATTTAATTTGGGGTTCATAAATGACATCGGTAACATGTAAACCAACATGCAAATCTTTGACACTAGAATAACAAATCAAGTAACGAAATAGATGACTAGAATTATACGTTACCCATAATTTACGCATTAGTTGAACCGTTTTCGTGTTGTTTCACGAACAAATTACTAAACTCCTAAGCAGGCAACAAAACACATGCAAAAATTAAACAAATCTCTCAATAAAATAGACTAACCTGCGTGCAATTATTGGCGTCCGGGTGTAAGGAGATATTGGGAACGGGATGATCTTGGCGTTCCAACCACATAGGGGCACTCAAATACGTCACCGCTCCTGTAGTATCGGGATACAAATCCGCGTGATAATCGCGATAACTCTAAAAAGAAAAATAAAATAAAAATCCGCATAATTTTCTTTCAAAACATGCTATAGCTTTTGATTGAACCAGATTGACCAAGATAAATGAAACAAGACATGTTTTTATCTAAAAAAATTAGTATATTGTTAAATTTAGCTAAAACTACTTAATTCACATAAGCTTCTCATACGTATTTTAATATTTATTAATTGTGTAAAAATGGCATCTCTCCAGGCACCATTCTGGGGTCACTCGTGTATGGAAGATTAGTTTTTGAGTATACTCCCAAAATTTTAATATGACATAAAAATATTTTCCTATAAGTATATTTTTAAATTTAGTTAAAACTACTTAATTCACATAAGCTTATCATATGAATTTAAAAAATTTATTACTTTTGTAAAAATGGCATCTCTCCAGGCACCATTCTGGGGTCACTCGTGTATGGAAGATTACTTTTTGAGTATACTCCCGACATTTTAATATGACATAAAATTATTTTCCTAGTACAAATAATTTATTTCTAAATACCTAGTACTAAATTCAATTGTCATTCATATTAAAAAGTGACACAACTCACCTTCCTGGGCACTTGGTACATAATGGGAACAACAGAAGATCCGGTCAACTGAAGTACTCTGTTCACCTCACCCTCCATCACACGCATGGCACGCTTCGGTACTAAGCAAGCACCTTTCGTTTGTTCACCTGTTCAAAAAATTCAATACCCCAATTAACACATACACACATTTTGAAACACATAAAAATTTCAAAAATAAGAAAAACAAAAACCGAAAATAAATAAGTTTCTTGGCTATTGCTATTTGTAACTACCGACGCAAAAGAGGGGTGTAGTAAGTTTGACCTGTGTGTCTGACTGTGGCATCACAGATTCCAAACGAATGGACTGACATGATTGAGATTGTTCTTAGCTATAATTTATGAAGAACTTTTCCTAATTGATGAAGGGGTCTTACTAACTTTTACAGATTCGTTTGATGTGATGTTTGCACTGTTATATCAGTGGTATTTCCATGACATGGTAACTTTTGACTTTTAGTGTGCAGAATACCTAACTCCTCGGCAACTTACAACATTTAAAAAACTGTAGAAACAATCCAAGACGAGGATTGGAATGAATGAATGAATGAATACTCACCAGAATGCCTCAGACCCTCGATCAAATAAGGCTCCCGGTCGGTGAGCTCCATATACAATATGGTTGTATCACCCTTTCCGGCCAAGAACAACATATTGGTGTCGGCGTCAAAGAGCGGCATAAGAATTCCGGTTGAGCAATCCAGTTCCAAGGTCTTCTGTGTCTGGGAGAGGTTCCGGACATCGCGTATCATTATTTGACGCAAGCGAGCCGAGTCGAAACCTAAAATGCATTAAACAGATAATAACAATATGCAAATTTATAGTGATACGTTATCACACAAATTGTCAGCTAGTTATGAAAAAAAAAAAATACCTGAAAACTTTTTTGGTTTTGTTGTTTTTGGATTTAAATATTGAACTATTTCATTACATTTCTCAAATTATTTTATATCTTTGACATTAAGGTTAATTTGGGCGAGCCCATTTTAGCCAAAATATTTATACACATACCGGTTGTCAGTATTCTATCCTGCTCCCCGAGCCAAACGATCCGACTATCCTTAATATTTTGATGGCTATTCGCCACTTCCAGGACAGCGTCGGGCGCCCTGGGGTCCATTATACGGACCTTCTTATCCTTGCACGAGGTCGCAAGCAACTTGCCATCCTTCTTCCACGACGTGGATTGAATGACTTCCGTGTGATCCTTGTTCACTGCAAACAATTTTCACTTTTCTCTTAGAAGTAATTAAACCATTTTAGAATAAAACTAATATATTTTTTATATTAAGCCGAAAATTGC
Source organism: Synanthedon tipuliformis (assembly GCA_947623395.1). Lineage (NCBI taxonomy): Eukaryota > Metazoa > Arthropoda > Insecta > Lepidoptera > Sesiidae > Synanthedon > Synanthedon tipuliformis. Next base: position 3,233,542 of record OX392428.1, on the reverse strand, counting down.
GTGTCCTTGAAGTGCAAAAATATTGATTTAATTGTGTGAAACAGTAAACATTTCCTGCACAAGTTTTTCATTACTGTTGGAAATGTATGATTAAAGATTTAGCTGATTTCTATTATAACATAGATTAGGGAAGCATTATTAGGAAAGGAATTAGGAAAGGGAAAATTGTAGTGTATTATTTGTAACAATTACTTCCTGAGGGGGGCTGTTATTTTATTTTTATTTTTGGGTCTTCTTACCAAAAGCTTCCTTTTGTTTAGTCAAATCCCACAAAGCCAGCTCGTGGCCAGACGCAACATGGATGAGGCCATCCGCTACGGGATGAAACCCTACATTCTCGACTCTTCTCTGCTTTTGAGATAAAGTGCACTCTGGAGTCGAGAGTGATTCCTTTAGACCTTCAGGAGGAATGTGCCAAACTTTAACCTGGAAGATAAAAATTACTTTTTTTAATTTTATTTAAAAAAAAAATTAAGTTCCCCCAAAGTGTTGGCCAAAATGTGGCCAAATGTTGGCATCGCCAAGTCAACTGGCGGTTTCGGAAATTTTTAGTGTGATTTGTGTAGACTTGAATTAAAAACAAAAAAAAATTGCAACAAAGAGCCGACATCCCCTCTATCCATTATATTGTAACAGGAAGGAAGTGCTTTGTATTAATTACATTGCCTACTTGACAAGATATCACTTGCAGTTTCCCTATCTATACTGTGGCAAGCACTATAAATTACAGGAAACAGTGTATTGATTGCATAGTGGTTTCACAGCTCATTGGTGGTTATATAAGTGCAGCCCGTTTTTCTATACATACTTGTTTGATTTGTAACACATCTTTTAATTAAAATGAGAAAATCTATACTAATATTATAAAGCTGAAGAGTTTGTTTGTTTGAACGGCTAATCTCAGGAACTACTGGTTCGAATTGAAAAATTCTTTTTGTGTTGGATAGATCATTTATCGAGGAAGGCTTTAGGCTATATAACATCACGTTGCGACTAATAGGAGCGAAGAAACAGTCGAAAATGTGGAAAAAACGGGGAAAATTATTCATCTTTGAGGGCTTCCGTTGCGTGCACTGCGAATACAGTTCGAGATACCCAAATGATTCCCAAAATAACTATTCCACGTGGACGAAGTCGCGAGCACCAGCTAGTTTAAAATAAAATGGTTTTTCTGCACTAATGGAGTCAAAAAAAGCAATGATTTAGTTGCTTACTTTATTGAACTCTTTATAAAAAAAAATTAGAAAAATATTTTTAAATAATGTCCATTTTCTTCAAAAACTCATAAAAATCCTAAAAATACTATTGTTTTCTTATTTTAAATGTAATGGCATCACCACATACAATAAAAGACATTTCTAGTATTAGACAAATATATTTTGTAGTTACTATCAAAAGCATCAATATCAAAAGTCAAAACAATTTATCTACATTTTATTCCAATATATAGTTTTTAGAAGATACTTTGAAGACCTAAAGAATACACCTTAGACTTAGAATCATTAAAAAAAATGACATTAAGGCCCACCATGACACAAGTAGTTATTACAATATATTTTCCATACAAATATTGGAGTGAGCATACATACATAATATAATACACTATATTACAACTATATTACACACAATAAAGATAAAAAAATAAAAAAAAAATCGAAAAAAAATTAACTCGTTTGACACAAATAGCAAATATTCACCTTAATATATATGTATAATATATATTTCTATGATGTCACCAATGTATACTGTAATATATATATAGCACAGTATAACAATATAATTATATTATAGCTACATTTGTGACAGACTTTAATAAAAAAACGCCAAAAAATTCATATAAATATTGTAGAGTTAGGCAGTCAAAAAATATATGTAGATAAGTCTTACCAAAGAATCTTGTGACCCTGTTAGCAGCAACCCGTCATGGAATGGTGAAAAATCCATATCAGTTATGGTGTCGGAATGAGCATGAAGCAACGGCATTATCTTACTCTTTCTCCCGCAGTCGTCCAGAGGCAAAACTGCCATACTTGATCCGACATGTTCCCAGTTAAACGCCATAAAGGCAGCAGAAGCGCAAATATTGTTCCCATATGTTTGATATGATCCAACGCATATATCCCTGATACATGCTTCGGGTTTCGGTACAATGGGTGCTGCATTTTTGTATTTGGAGGCTTTAAAACGCCAAGCCATTGCTACCCACTTTTTTTTAGTTTCTTAAAAAAATCTCAGTCTTATTACTTGGAATGTATGAAGCCTCAAAGAGGCAATGACCTGAAAATGGAAATATTATTAAACACTTCTCTCGAAAAAAAAAACCGAAACTTTAAATACAAATTAATGAAAATTATTTGGTTTTATTGTATTTGAATTCTCTATAGGTACTCTTCTCATTGAAATTCCTTCAGTTTGCGCAAAAGTAACTTTAAATATAAAAGTCTAAATATAACAATCACAACAATCCTTAATTTTTTGTTAAATGAAGAAACATTTAATTAACTGTTTATGTTCAATTCACAAAGAATATTACAATTTAAACAAAAACAATGATTTGTTTTGAACACGACCGGCTGTAAGACCGGAAACCGCTGTGCTACTTCGATTAATTTATATATTTTAATTAATTAAACCTAACAAAAAAAGTTCTTCTGTAAGTGTATTATCACAATTTTTAAGATTAACGAAAAATACTCACTGTATCACGTGTAAATGATAACAATTATGAAATCAAGACACACTCCCCCTATAATACGTCGGCCATTTCAAGCGAAATTACTCGGACAAGTCGGAATCGGAAATCGATCGATACGATAATATATTCAATCACAGACTCACAACACAACACAGCACACAGTACACAACAAATTGTACATAGAGAATACGATACGATACATAATCGAAGGAAGAAAACGGAAGCCCGACCGAAGGCAGGATGCTACATTATAATAGGTCATATAAAATAAAATCAGAAATAATTATTGTAGCAGTCTTTACGACAAAGTAAATATCTAGAATAACCGCACTTTTTTGCTGTGAATTGAATAGAAAAACCATAGATATAAAGTATATAGATCGGCGATGCAATTATTTGAGCGAGACCAAAAACGAAATACATTAGTGTGCATGTGATATACATGTGTGCGAGACAAATAGTGCTTCGCCTTGCTGCCTTTACTTCGATTTATCGATAAGTACAGATTGCAATGTCTTTTTTCGTCTCTTGTGATTTGACGCAGATGTATTATATAGAATAACTTAATATTAATTAATAAATTAATAAATAAATAAAAAAAATTTAGAAAGCAATAAAAATATTTTTTAATTTTTTATTTTATTTGAGAAAACAAACAATAACACATAACAATTTTATATTTAAATCAGACTTACTTTTAAAAATTAAATTACAGTTCACACTTTTTTAGCAGAAATTACCTTACGTGTCTTATTAAAATTTATAAAACTTAATAATGTCTAATAAACCTTATAATAATCAACCTAAGGCACCAATTCTCACAATTTACGCACAATCTAGGCAAACTTTCTAAGCATATTGAAGACAAATTATGTTTTTTACATAAATATATAAAAAATTCAAAGGAAATAATGTTTTCCTTTGAAGCCCCTGAAACTTCAGACATTGTTTTGGATCTTAGATCTTCAAGTAGCAGCGTACGCGTCGCGTGCAGGAGAGGAGTAATTAACTTGTAATTATTACTTCAACAGTTAAAGGTTAATAACAAACAAAACAAACAAACAACTATTTCAGAATAACATAACAACTTTAGTTTTATCATATTTCTGTCCCCCACACTAGGCTTTGCCTGTCCTATAGGGGAAGTAAACAATTATGTAAAATTAAATTAAATACTATCTACCTTAATTACAAAAAAAAATCAAAACAATAATTATAATATGTACAATATAAACAAGCAAAGATACAGTAGTGGGTTTTTTCATATAATCTTTGATATAATCTTTTTTTGAATTAAATAGATAAATTTAAATATATAATTTTTATGATTCTTTAGGCCTATTTGTATATAATCTTTAATATATATATTTTAATTTATGCAGATAAAAATGCAGTAAATGACATGAAGTAATTGATTAGTACATAGTTCAAAGGCATGCGTAAATTTACGTATTTACACTAAAATATATTATGATTAAGAAATAACATACCGGCATGAATAATGTGGGTATCGAACCAGAACGTAACTTTACTCTTTGTACGCCTGTAGGAGAAAAACATTTTGGTTCAAAGTGCTTACTGCATATACTCGAATATTTTTTGGGAACCCATTCTTCTCTATTTATCATTTTTAGCCATTTTTGTCGGACTTCAATATTTTGAGGCAATCTGAAACATTAGAGTTTAAATTATTCTAGAAGAATATTTACAACAGTTTAATTTGGCTACGGAACTCAAGAAAAAAAACAAATTTAGATTTAATATTACGAAGTTGAATAAGGCTGCATACAAGTCATACCTTTGCCGGTTAGGGAGATATTTATAATATATTCAGTATATACTACTACTCTATGGCAATATCGATAAGAAGTTATCGATAGTGTCAATCTCTACAAAAATTTGGTAAATAATAACAAGAATTCACGTATTTGTTATCTTTTTAAATCAAATTTCTATGCATTTACAGCAATAGTGAAATAAAGTGTGATAATGTTGTACATCCATTTGTGTACAAAACTTTTGTAACAGTTCTAAAACATAGCAACTAGAGAGCAAAATATTTCAATCGTACTTACCTGTGAAATGTACAATTTTGTGGGTTTTCTTGCTTAGATGAGTTACATCCAGGTACTGAACACTTAACCATAATGAATCTCGTCTGCTAAACACTAATTTGCACTTTAAAACACGAGATTTTGCGAAAAATATACGAATTTGTTTCGTTAACAACTGACCCTAAGACACTATTAGACACTAGCGTGTACGTGAATGGTCTTGCCTATCTGTCTCACTCTAACATACACGTATACTATGCTCTTTCTCTTTTGCATTGCCGATCTACTAACGGAACGGTAGCAATACTAAATCTATGAGAAAAACATATTGTAAAATGTACTCTTTGTTGTTTTAATTCTTGTTGCGAGTTTACAATACAAGATTCTGTGGTATTCCACGAAAATGACATTTGCGATTAATCAATTTAATTTAATCATTTGTCAGTTGTCATTGTCACTCGTTGACTCGTTGCGTCATCACATCCGTCATTACATTATATGATTATACCTATAATTTTATCTAATTTCATTAAAATTTATTTTCTTTTTAAAATTATAATGCATGTATGTACTTATTGAAAATGTTTAGTATTATTTTTATTACTAACTAACCAAATACAGCTTTCTTGAATTGAAATACAATAGATGTAAGTATTGTGAATGTATATTTTTCACACGTCAATAGCATCAAATTCGCTTTTTGGCAAGAATCGACAGAAAAATCAATTTTTTTCAGTGTCAAGATGTCATCGTCTGCATTGTATATTCTGGACGTGAAGGGTAAAGTTCTTATTTCAAGAAATTACCGCGGCGATGTTGACTTGGGTGTCATAGACAAGTTCATGCCGCTCCTAATGGAGAAGGAAGAAGAAGGCATGCTTACACCTTTACTACAAACAACCGAGTGCACATTTGCGTATATAAAAACTAATAATCTGTACATAGTCTCCACCACAAAGAAGAATGCGAACATTGCTCTTGTATTTGTTTTCCTATACAAAATAGTTGAAGTGATGACGGAATACTTCAAAGAGTTGGAAGAGGAAAGTATTCGGGACAATTTTGTCGTTATATACGAGTTACTCGATGAATTGATTGACTTTGGATATCCACAAACAACTGATAGTAAGATTCTTCAGGAATATATTACACAGGAGGGCCATAAGCTTGAGATGCAGCCAAGAATTCCCATGGCTGTTACTAATGCAGTATCTTGGAGATCGGAGGGCATCAAGTATAGGAAGAACGAAGTATTCTTAGATGTAATTGAGTCTGTAAATCTATTGGCCAACTCTAACGGCAATGTATTGAGAAGTGAGATTGTAGGTGCGATCAAGATGAGAGTATATCTATCTGGAATGCCTGAGCTGCGACTTGGTTTAAACGATAAAGTTCTATTTGAAAGTACTGGCAGAGGGAAGTCCAAGTCTGTCGAGTTGGAGGATGTGAAATTTCACCAGTGTGTGAGATTGTCTCGTTTTGAGAATGATAGAACTATCTCATTTATACCTCCCGATGGCGAGTTTGAATTGATGTCGTACAGACTCAACACCCATGTCAAACCACTGATTTGGATTGAGTCTGTTATTGAGCGCCACGCTCATTCTAGAGTTGAGTATATGATAAAAGCAAAGTCACAGTTCAAAAGACGTTCCACAGCAAATAATGTTGAAATAATAATACCAGTTCCGGCCGATGCAGATTCTCCTAAGTTTAAAACTACTATTGGCAGTGTTAAGTACACACCGGAGCAGAATGCTATAACTTGGTCCATTAAATCATTCCCAGGGGGCAAAGAATATTTGATGAGAGCACACTTTGGGTTGCCGTCTGTGGAATGCGAGGATGTTGATGGTAAACCACCAATACAAGTCAAATTTGAAATACCATATTTCACAACATCTGGCATCCAAGTGAGATATTTAAAAATTATTGAGAAGAGTGGTTATCAAGCTTTGCCTTGGGTGCGGTACATCACACAAAATGGTGATTACCAATTGAGAACAAACTGAATTATTTAAAGAAGAGGCATCTATTTATCACATTCCCCTTAGTTGTTAAGCTGACACTACTACAGTGCCTTTATGTTGTCTATTTTGTTTGTGTATTATTAACAGTCATTATTACTTGTATTTGTAAGTTTTATCAATTAACCATTTTAGATTAATAAATTGTATTAAAAAAACTTTATTTTATTATTCCATCAAAAATGTGGCCCAAATTAACTTAAGACTATGTCTTCAACTTAAAAATCAATTTAGTGTAGTGTGATCAGATCACTGAGTTCACTACTTAGGGTCCTAAATTGATTTCAAATTGAAAAGTGTATAGTTTCATTTCATCAATATGTGTAGCTATGTCGAGATAGGGACAAAGCAGATATACCTATCTAACTCATTAAAATTTAAAAATAATATACATTTGTTTCTTTCTAAATTGTATAATTATAAGCCTTAAGTTCATTCATATATAGACTATAGAGAGAAAAAGACAACTTTTTAAATATGGATTAGTAAAGTAGATTTGAAGTATGTAGCATGTATAGCGCTTATTACACTATTCAATTTAAGGAATTCGATTTAGAGACCATGGTAGAGAGAGACGCAACTACACACGTTTCAATTTGATTTCTAAATCGTAGTATTTAGAAATCAAATTTGAAGGACCTTCAATTTCTCCAAATCGAATCCGATTGCGATCACACTATTCGATTTCCTTAATTGAATAGTGTAATAGCTGCTTATGTCACGATTCATTATGTTATGTATATGTATAGTCAATTTCTAATCTATAACATAATAATATTTTGTTTGGTGTAGTATCAGTAGTACGGTTGTTTGTTCGGTTGACCGAACTAATGAAACTTTTTAGTATCAGTAGTACGGTTGATAAAAATCACCGAACAAATGACACTTTTAAAGTTGCAGTAGTTTGCATAAAAATTTAATTAAAATTAAAGGATACTATAGGTAAGTAAGTAACTTATCTTTTTATATTTAACTAACAACTAAAAACAAGTACGAGTTTTGTTTAAATATTAATTATTACCTACATATGTTATCACCTTTTTAATACATACGAGTATAATACAGGTGACTTTTTTATTTTTAAGTAAACAAAGTCGCACTTTCTCATCCGATTGCGACCTTTCCGGAGTAGAAATTCCATTAGTTTTTACTTATATTTTACCCAACTACGTTAAAAAATGTTTTAGGTGAACAATAACGAAAAAAAAAAACAAGTTTACAAATTCTAATGTAAAAAGAAACCTTCGGGTTTTTCGATTTTTTATCTATACTTTTTATTATTAACTAGCTTCTGACCGCTACTCCGCCCGCGTAACTTTGTAAATTATATACTAAAACCTTCCTCGAGAACTACTCTATCCATTAGTTAAAACAGCATGAAAATCGGTGCAGTAGTTTTTGAGTTTATAGCGAAGGGATCAAAATGGCCAGTTAGGTACACCTAGGACAAACTTATTGTAGGTAATAATTAATATTTAAACAAAACTTGTACTTGTATTTAGTTGTTAGTTAAATATAAAAAAGATAAGTCACTTACTTACCTGTATCCTTTAATTTTAATTAAATTTTTATGCGAACTACTGCAACTTTAAAAGTGTCATTTGTTCGGTGATTTTTATCAACCGTACTACTGATACTAAAAAGTTTCATTAGTTCGGTCAACCGAACAAACAACCGTACTACTGATACTACACGTTTTGTTTTCTTCTTCTTCTTCTTCTTCTTAGATTTAAATGGCAATGCGGCTCATTTTAAAATGGCCATTATCTGCCAGTGTTTTGTTTTTCTATCCAAGCAAACTATCAGCTGTCATGGCATGTCAATGTCATTTATATTTAAATGCGTTTTTTTTTGTCTTGTTATTCTGTAATCTGTATATTATTTTATTTATAGTAGATAAACAAACTTTGTTTATGTACCAGTACATAAGCAAAGCTCATCATTTAATTGAGTAATTAAATAAGTTTCTGTGAAGTTTCTTGCAAAATAAACTGAATTCTATCGGTACTAATGTACTAGAAGTGTTTATTACGAAATATTTACTTAATTTCTATTCAATATGTTCAGCATTCATAGCACTACTCGTACTGAAGGTCAGACGAAGATAAACACGATAATGTGGACAATACCCAATTTCGCACATCTGCTGGAAAATAAGACACGAGAGTTTCGTACAGAAAACATAAACAGTCAAAACGGTGTTCTAAAAGACTCGAATTTCCAATTAAAAATACAATTTCTCGGCAGGGACAATGATATGATCGAAATATATTTCCTCTCGCGCAATCCAGTGTTTCTGAAGTCCGTATTGACAATATGTCTAAAGCATTTTGAAGAGCGCTCTATCGTTATCAAAGAGTACCATACAGTGCAAGCAAATAAATGGCAATACTTGGCTACTTTATTTAAACGGGATATTGCTAGTTTTGAAGGTAGAGATGTGTTTTTGCTGAGCGATGGCAGTTTGCGGTTAAAATTTCAATTTATGGTAACAAATGACATAAAAGTTGATAGGCCTTTAGTGCCGGAATCACAGTTGAGTAACGATTTTGAGAATCTGCTTAGTGTTGGTCTCTTTTCGGATGCTATAATGAGATCTGCAGATGGTAACGAGTATAAAGTGCACAAGGCCTTCTTAGCTAGCCGTAGTGCTGTGCTAAAGGCTCATTTTGAGCACAATACAACCGAGAGTATTACAAACATATTGGAATCTCCGTTAGAGTCTGAAGTGGTACACGAAATATTGACTTTCATTTATACGGATAAAGCTCCAAAAGTCGATGAGATGCCTGAAAAGTTATTGGCCGCAGCCGATTTCTATCAACTCGACAGACTCAAGAGGCTGTGTGAGGAGGCTTTGCATAAGAAATTGACTGTTGAAAATGCTATACAAACTTTACAATTGGCTGATTTACATTCTGCTAGAAATTTGAAGCAATTAACCCTGGAGTTCATCAAAGATGGTCAAGCTCAACTGATTACAAAAACAGAAGGCTGGACCAAGGTTAAGTCGGTTGAGCTGATTAAGAGCATTTACGAGTACATAATGGCTAACGATGGGGAGTCGGAATTGACATGATGTATTGATCGTGGTAGCTGTAAAGACACCACTGAATATGTAGTTTATTCAATGTTGTATTGTTAATATAAATGAAATATTTGATATTTATTAATTTTTCAAAGAATCTAATTTTTAATTAGTCTAGCTTTATATAATGTGTATCCCAATGGTCCATTCTAAATGGCGCCAATTGGTGAAATAAATTTTGAAACTTGATAAGTAGTTTCAAGCTAATCTCTGTCTATTGTATAATAATTGTATAACTCATTAACAAATATGTAAATATCCAAAGGTAATATAATGTAATATGTATTTACCAAGAGAAATTTACATGGCCACATTAAAAGAGGATTTTTGGGTAATGATGTAGAACTCATTAACAAATATGAAAATATCCAAAGGTAATAATGTAATATTATGTATAATTAACACGTGAAATTTACAGGGCTACATTAAAAGAGGATTTTTGGCATTTCAATGTTAATTTTTATTATTTAATTTATCAATAATGTATTCATTTCAAATAATGTACTTACTACAAACAGTTTTTAAATACTTAAAATAAGTAAGAAATAATATGTATGTGTATTATTTGTATATTTTTTTATATCTTCACCTTATATATATTTATATAAAATATCTTTACTTACTTTTTGGTGATAAAAGTACGTTAAAATATATTCTGAATAAATATGAAATATCTATTTTATAAGTAGCATTAATTAAATTTAAGGATTTAAAAAGAAATTTAATGAAGTCTAATTTAATGAAATTTAATAACTTTTCAGGCATCTCGTCGACTTTTGGAGCTTTATCTGTATAAATTATTCATTTTTGAAGTCATCTCTTTAATTAACTTGAATATATAGTTTGTACAAAAAAATATTGTAATGTGATTTTTTTCCTTGCACAGTTTTCAAAATAGCTTAGCAGCTTATTAACAAAGCATTGTAATTAGGTTTTGTCATTATAATATTAAGTGATATTATATACTTATAGAATCATTGTCCTGACTGACTATCAACACACATTCAAAACTAGTAAGTCTAGAGAGCTGAAATTTGAAACATAGCTTTATTTTAATAACTTAGCATCTGCTAAGAATGATTTATCCTCTCACTCCCAGGTGGACTTTTATAAAATAATCATCCTCAACCTACACGCCTTTTAAAATTACTTTAACCATACCTGCCACTAAGTCAGGACAAGACTGGTTGAAATAAAATGTGGTACATTTTTAGAATCAGCTCATGGATTTAAAAATAACTTTTATTTGATATTAATCTTGATAAATTTCTGAAAAGAAAAGATGTATACCAGTTATACCATAACTGAAAAATATACCAGGTATATATCCACACACGGCTAATCGCTGCATAAAACAGTGTACACTGTACTTATATTGTAAAAAGAAAAGGTTGATTATGTAAATTTTCCTTTAAATTTTTGCAACTGGACAAAGCGTTTAGAAGTTATTAACGGCATAAAAATGTAGATGTGTGAGAAACCATCCCTACGCTCAACGAAATAGTATATCTCTTTCAAAGGTCGCTGCCCTACACTTAGTTTATTAGTTACCTACACATTTTATTGTTTGTTTAATATATGATATTGTTTATAAAATTAAAATTAAAAAGTTATAAGGTAAAAAATTAAAATCAAATAAAATACTTTTCAATTTTTATTATTATCACTATCGCTACTATACTCGTTATCACTACTGTCTTCACTATCATTAGTATCACTAGAGCCACTTTCTAAGACACTTTTAATCCTGTTTGGATTAACGAAAAGTTCATCATCAGAAGAGGAATTCGTCGCTAGTTTATTTGCTTCTTTAGAATCTGCCACTTCAAACTCCTTTGGCCACAAATTATTCTGTTTGTAAAACTTTATCGATTCTTTGTTCATGATTTTAACAATTTCCGCTTTGACTTTATCTCCTTCCGGTATAGGTTCTACCAATATATAACTTCCCCGTTTTACCCATATGTTTTTTCTGAATTTGTTTGGCATTGAAACCAGATATTCTTCTCCAGTGGGACACACGACCTGAAAAAAATTATAATAGGTATTAGCATGAAACGTTTTTGAATCCTTTAAAAATCAAGGAATGTTAGTGCTTGAAATCGATTAAGTTGTTACTCTTTTTTATTGTCAAAATAATAGTTAAGTGTAAACATCTACTTGCTGCTCTACTCAAGTTATGTGTTAAGTTACTACTCAAGAGTAACACCCTACTCTTTTGGCAAAATAGAAATTTGCTCTCACAACTATACTCGGTACATGTGATTGAGCCCTAAGTAGTTACTTACCGACTCACTAGACCTTATGAGACAACTGAAGCCTATAAACATGTATGAAACATAGTATATCTAACATGTAATGAAACAACTCTCACATTACTATTTACTAGCAGCATGTGACATACTTATAAAATATAGCCTATGTTACTTGCTGATAATAGTGATAATGTAGCTTTCTATAGGTAAAAAAATTTTCAAAATAGGTCCACTAGTTTTTGAGTTTATTCATTACAAACATACAAATCTTCTATCTTTATAACAGAAGCAAGCATAATAGAAGTGACATCTTCAATGTCTTGTGTGACCGCCAGTAATCAAACATTTACTTGTTTAACTTGGACCCAAAAGGATGAGACTTGGTTATAAAACTCACTTTATTTTGTTACAATAAAAGACAAGTTAGTATATAACTTGACATGACTAACATAACAATAAGCAATCACATTTTTTCATATACTTAAATTTTAAGGGAAACGGAAACTTGAGTACCTACAACATAAATTTAAAGGTTGCAAGTGCTGCAAAGCAAACTGCTCCTTGGACGAAATGTAAATACTTTTTACTTAACACATGAAAAACTTACCGCGTGTAGATTGTTTCCGCGACATTTCAAAACCTTGACAATATACTGATTTTCTTGTGGTAACGCATCATCGTTCCACATCTCTTCGTTCATGACATGTTTCCTTCTACAAACTTTAGACATGTTTTCAGTTGCAAGATATTTGTTACTTAAAACTTGAAAATTAAATTTGCTTAGGCCTAGGCAAAAATGAAATTCAGCTAGACTGCTTGCTTTGATTTTAGAATGCAATTTCTAGAATAAACAAACGATTTGTTCAAAGAGAATAATATACACGTCACTTTGTATGTATCACTGGTTGGATTTGTTTTGTTTGTGCATGTGCTTTGCTTTTGGCTTGCTTGGCTTGTGCAGACTGTGCCAGTGCAAAAAAATGCAGTATGAAGTGCACCGAGAATTGACGTATGACATTGACAGTTGAATTTATTCATAATAAACCATCAACAAAACACAGGCAACAGCAGGGTTGCCACCTCTATTAAGGAATTGCAGGAAATAACAAACATAGGTAACTTATTAGGTTCATTGATCTGGGACCCTGACAAATATAGTAAAATCATGGATCTATTATAAAAGGATTTATTACTTGAATCTAAAAAGCGAGCCGAGCAGGATAGATTTTTGTTGAGACAAATTAAATGTTGTAATATACTTGCATATAGTAGTAGTTTATTACAAATATTTTTTAAAATTGAAATATGAATTAAACAACACTTAACAATTGTAATTTTCGCATTGTTCATTGTATTGCTTGTAATAGTTTTGCACAAATTGTAGATAATCATATCCACTAACGCTACCAATTTATGGACATTTACCGTATTTTGTCGCTTTAAAGGGATACCAGTAGAAAATAAAATAAAAAATAGTCCTGAAACTATAAATATTATCTTTTTGTAATTTAGGAATATATCACGAACTTTATATGATTATAATAAATTGATTTAAAAATTATTAAAACAATTGAAGTACAATTAATTTACATCTAAGATTTTAATGAAATATAATTATATAGTCTGACAAGCTGAAGGAAAGGGACACAAGGCCTCAGTTTGCCTATCTCTCTCTTCTCGGATTAGCCCCTGTGTAAGGCGCAATGAAAAATATACTTTAACTATTGGTAATACAGATCATTTTTTAAAGTAAGCAATCCTGATATATTAAACGTCCTTGAGTAAAATAGCTGGTTGGCTTAAAGGTATTATTACCAGGCCATATAATTTAATAAAAATAAAATAAACTTGCTGGTGCCCGCGAAAAAAACCGTACTAATATTATAAATGCGAACGTTTGTTTGGATGTTTGTAACTCTTTCACGCAAAAACTACTGAACCAATCATCATGAAATTTTGCATACACGTTGTCAGGGATACAAGAAAGGACATAGGGTATCTTTCATCAAAAAAAAAAGTAATGCTAAGAATGGATATTTAGTATATTTGTTAATGAGTTATACAATGCCGAAAATCCTCTTTTAATGTGGCCATGTAAATTTCACTTGTTAATTATACATAATTATTACATTATTACCTTTGGATATTTTCATATTTGTTAATGAGTTATACCTACAATTTTTACACAATAGACAGAGATTAGCTTGAAACTATTTATCAAATTTCAAAAATTATTTCACCAATGGACTTTCATTTAGAATAATTAAAAAATAGATTCTTTGAAAAAAATAAATTTCTTTTAGTATATCGGCCAATTGTAAAGTTTGTACTATGCCATTTTCAACAGTCAATTTCTTATGCAAAGCTTGTGTAAAGCCTCCTCGCACAGCCTCTCGAGTTTGTCGAGTTGATAGAAATCGGCTGCGGCCAATAACTTTTCAGGCATCTCGTCGACTTTTGGAGCTTTATCCGTATAAATTATTCATTTTTGAAGTCATAATAATTAACTTTAATATATAAAGTTTGTACAAAAAAATTATGTAATGATATGATTGTTTTTAGGTTGCAACAAAGCATTGTAATTAGGTTTTGTCATTATAATATTAAGTAATATTATATACTTATAGAGTCGTTTGTCCTGACTGACTATCAACACACAGTCAAAACTAGTAAGTCTAGACTTAGGATCTGATAAGAATGATTTGACTCCATGTGTGGAGTGGTGATACCACTCCCAGGTGGATTTTCATAAAATAATCATCCTCATACCTCATTTCTGAAAAGAAAAGATGTCATAACTGAAAAATATACCAGTTATATATCCACACACGGCTAATCACTGCATAAAACAGTGTACACTGTACTTATATTGAAAAAAGAAAAGGTTGATTATGTAAATTTTCCTTTAAATTTTTGCAACTGGACAAAGCGTTTAGAAGTTATAACGGCATAAAAATGTTAAAAGTTAAAAAAATGCAGTGGTGTGAGAAAACATTCCCATACATTACTTTATTAGTTACCTACACATTTTATTGTTTGTTTAATTTATGATATTAATTCCTTATAAAATTATATATTATATTCATTTTCTAAGATGAAGTTCTCAGATAGTTCTTAAAGCATCTGTTTGATTGTATCATTATTCCTACATCTCTCCTGGACAAATGCTGTGTCCTTAACTTAAAAAATACTTTTAATTTAAGGGTATAATTATCAACCCCAATACAATATAACAATATAGTAAGTAAAGCATTGTATATACAAATGCAATTATAACTAAGTGATTTGTTGAAATGTTATAAGGTAAAAAATTAAACTCAAATAAAATAATTTTCAAATTTTATTATTATCGCTATCACTACTATACTCGTTATCACTACTGTCTTCACTATCACTATCATTAGTATCACTGGAGCCACTTTCTATGACACTTATAATCCTGTTTGGATTTACGAAAAGTTCATCATCAGAAGAGGAATTCGTCGCTAGTTTATTTGCTTCTTTAGAATCTGCCACTTCAAACTCCTTTGGCCACAAATTATTCTGTTTGTAAAACTTTATTGATTCTTTGTTCATGATTTTAACTATTTCCGCTTTGACTTTAACTCCTTCCGGTATAGGTTCTACCAATATATAACTTCCCCGTTTTACCCATATGTTTTTTCTGAATTTGTTTGGCATTGAAACCAGATATTCTTCTCCAGTGGGACACACGACCTGAAAAAAATTATAATAGGTATTAGCATGAAACGTTTTTGAATCCTTTAAAAATCAAGGAATGTTAGTGCTTGAAATCAATTAAGTTGTTACTCTTTTATATTGTCAAAATAATAGTTAAGTGTAAACATCTACTTGCTGCTCTACTCAAGTTATGTGTTAAGTTATTACTCAAGAGTAACACCCTACTCTTTTGGCAAAATAGAAATTTGCTCTCACAACTATACTCGGTACATGTGATTGAGCCCTAAGTAGTTACTTACCGACTCACTAGACCTTATGAGACAACTGAAGCCTATAAACATGTATGAAACATAGTATATCTAACATGTAATGAAACAACTCTCACATTACTATTTACTAGCAGCATGTGACATACTTATAAAATATAGCCTATGTTACTTGCTGATAATAGTGATAATGTAGCTTTCTATAGGTAAAAAAATTTTCAAAATAGGTCCACTAGTTTTTGAGTTTATTCATTACAAACATACAAATCTTCTATCTTTATAACAGAAGCAAGCATAATAGAAGTGACATCTTCAATGTCTTGTGTGACCGCCAGTAATCAAACATTTACTTGTTTAACTTGGACCCAAAAGGATGAGACTTGGTTATAAAACTCACTTTATTTTGTTACAATAAAAGACAAGTTAGTATATAACTTGACATGACTAACATAACAATAAGCAATCACATTTTTTCATATACTTAAATTTTAAGGGAAACGGAAACTTGAGTACCTACAACATAAATTTAAAGGTTGCAAGTGCTGCAAAGCAAACTGCTCCTTGGACGAAATGTAAATACTTTTTACTTAACACATGAAAAACTTACCGCGTGTAGATTGTTTCCGCGACATTTCAAAACCTTGACAATATACTGATTTTCTTGTGGTAACGCATCATCGTTCCACATCTCTTCGTTCATGACATGTTTCCTTCTACAAACTTTAGACATGTTTTCAGTTGCAAGATATTTGTTACTTAAAACTTGAAAATTAAATTTGCTTAGGCCTAGGCAAAAATGAAATTCAGCTAGACTGCTTGCTTTGATTTTAGAATGCAATTTCTAGAATAAACAAACGATTTGTTCAAAGAGAATAATATACACGTCACTTTGTATGTATCACTGGTTGGATTTGTTTTGTTTGTGCATGTGCTTTTTAGGGATGGGCGATACAAATCGTATATAGATACAATATCTATATATTGAGTCCAATACCCAATATCTGATATTGAACGGCACACAAACTATATATCAGATATTTGGATATCGCCGATACGCTCTCGCATCGATATCTCGATACTCGATATCTGATTCTATGAAATGAGTCACACAACTTCACGAAGCAACGAACGAACGAACAACGAAAATCAGATATGAGTGCGAAAGAATATGCGCTAGATGTCTTTAGACATATAACTTTATAATCTGTGGCTAGATGTTTGAGTCAAATAGCTACACGAAAAAGCAAAGGAACACCTTGTATGAATTTTAAAAATTCTTCGTAGTATCATAATAAGGTTTAATATAGAATAAATTACCTATTTTCTAAACACTTGACTTTTTGTTAATAAGCGTCGATACAGGTACGAAAGTAAGTGTTTCTACATTATAGTATATTAAGATTATAAATCTTATGTTATTGTTTTTTTAACCTTAAAGGATAGCGAGGGTCATATTCAATGTTATTTATTTTACAATTTTATTTTTAATTTATTTTTAATAACTGTATAATTTTATTAATGCAGTCAGTCCTAAGCTTGAGAAAATTATGAAAGAAAAATCAAATCACACGATTTAAGTATACCTACAAATTATAAATAAATTAAAACGTACCTAATACAACCCAAATACATATTATATCAAATATGAAACGAAAACGAAACCCTAAAAAAAACTGAGTTTGAGTACATAGATATATCTGATAAGTATAATACAATACGTCTAAATCAAGCAAAACCGCAACGTTAAAAATCGCAATACCATCTACGATACTCTGTACCGTATCGTATCGTAGTATCGAGAGTATCATAGATTCTGACCGATACATAGATATCAAAATATATAGTTTCGATATCTGATATTCAAAACGAATACATAGATACGATTTGATATCGTGTAAAAGCGATATTACACACCTCTAGTGCTTTTGGCTTGCTTGGCTTGTGCAGACTGTGCCAGTGCAAAAAAATGCAGTATGAAGTGCACCGAGAATTGACGTATGACATTGACAGTTGAATTTATTCATAATAAACCATCAACAAAACACAGGCAACAGCAGGGTTGCCACCTCTATTAAGGAATTGCAGGAAATAACAAACATAGGTAACTTATTAGGTTCATTGATCTGGGACCCTGACAAATATAGTAAAATCATGGATCTATTATAAAAGGATTTATTACTTGAATCTAAAAAGCGAGCCGAGCAGGATAGATTTTTGTTGAGACAAATTAAATGTTGTAATATACTTGCATATAGTAGTAGTTTATTACAAATATTTTTTAAAATTGAAATATGAATTAAACAACACTTTTAACAATTGTAATTTTCGCATTGTTCATTGTATTGCTTGTAATAGTTTTGCACAAATTGTAGATAATCATATCCACTAACGCTCACAAATTTATGGACATTTACCGTATTTTGTCACTTTAAAGGGATACCAGTAGAAAATAAAATAAAAAATAGTCCTGAAACTATAAATATTATCTTTTTGTAATTTAGGAATATATCTCGAACTTTATATGATAATAATAATTATTATATTTTATTTCCAAAAGTTTTTACAATTTTTATGAAACAAAACCCCGGTCCCCACACTAGGCAAACCTGTATCGTGAGGTCCCGTACTTTGAATTACAATTTGAAATATGGAACTTAACTATGCAACAGTATCTGGATCGTAAAGTGCTTTTTGTGTCTTTTGTGCCAGTGTGCGTGCGTATGAAGTATGTTATGTATGTAAATTAATTGTAATAAATACAATTAATTTACATAGTGTTTGATCTAAGATTTTTAATGAAATATATTTTTGTAGTCTTGTGTTCCTTTCATCTTGAAATATATTTGCAAGATGAAAGGAACACAAGGCCTCAGTTTGGCTATCTCTCTCTTCTCGGATTAGCCCCTGTGTAAGGCGCAATGAAAACTAAGATTTTAGGGTGGCCTTAGGGTACACTCTAAGATTTTAGGATACACTAAGATTTTAGGATGCCCTTAGGGGCCAACCTTTAGGTTTAAGGAATTAAGGAAAGGTATAGCATAAACTTCAATATCAAAGCCCAAAAAAGTTCACATTGCAAACAATTTTTATTTGATACTACACTTTTCTATGACATCAAAAATTGTGAGCGATTCCCCATTGGGCACACCATATCCCTTTTCCATTCCATGGGGATTCGATGGGGTGACACAATTCAGATTCGACTCCTTTCTCAACACTTGATCCACTTCAACGGACGTGAAGAATGCCACGGATAAAGGCAAATCTTTTATTCCAACCCTGAAAACGAAGCATCATTAAGTTTGTGAGCATAGATAAATGATTACTCTCGCTGCGCTCGACTAGATACCGCCGTCGTACTTGTAAAATGCGGCATAAAATAGTACGCCAAATTCGGCGTACCCGAACCAGTCACACTGCAAACTGTCTGTGATGTGTGTGCCGAACGTTTTATTAAATTTTAGGCATAATAAAATACCAGTTTGCGTATGTAGTGAAACTGTGTAAAAATATAACAAAACTGGGTAAAAAGTGATAAAAAGTGACGATTTCTTACACACACTACAATATAAAGTTGCCACATTTTTGGAGCTATTGCTTTTGTATAGCACTCTAGTCGAGCGCAGCGAGACCAATCAATTATCTTTGCTTGTGAGGTTTAAAACTAATTAAAATACTATGATTGTATTTGAAACTAGCTGTTGCACGCTACTTCGTCCGCGTAACTTTATAAAATATAGTATGTGTTACTCGCTGATAATATAGCTTCCCAACAGTTAAAAAAAAAAATTCAAATCGCACCATTAGTTTCGGAGACTATTCAATTCAAACACACAAACAAACAAATATTTCCTCTTTATATCATTAATAAGTATAATTGATCACTGATGTAATGACAAATCTTTCGTCTTTATAACATTAGTAAATAAGTATAAATTGATCACTGATGTAATGTATAAATAATAATAAAATAAAAATATATTATTAACATTCCGACGACACGTTTGGTCTAGTGGCTAGTAACCCTAGCTGTTAACCAGGCGGTCGCGGGTTCGAATCCCGCTAGGGGCAAATGTTTATGTGTTAACATTTTACCTTTGTACCTGAGTCATGGATGTTTTGTATTTATAATATGTATGTATTTACAAAAAAAAAGTATTGTATGTAATATATCAACTGTATGGCATCCTTAAGTTGCTTACTTTGGAACTAGATGGTGCTGTGTGGAATGTGTGAATATATATTTATTCATAAAAATCATTCTAATGCTTATGTTCATATATAAAAATTATAAAATTAAATGTGAAACTACTTTAATTAACCAAACAAAAAATGAATTAATTTTCAAAAGTGTAGGTACTAAATTAATAAATAAATACCTTTGCGAACAAAAAGCTCTAGTGAAGAGATTGGTGATTTGCATGGCCATTGCTGTTTCATACTTGTACTCGTCGGGAACCAAATATCTTACTTCGTCGTGGAAACTTAGACA
The DNA here is from genome assembly GCA_947623395.1 of Synanthedon tipuliformis. NCBI lineage: Eukaryota > Metazoa > Arthropoda > Insecta > Lepidoptera > Sesiidae > Synanthedon > Synanthedon tipuliformis. The sequence goes on along the minus strand of OX392428.1, from coordinate 3,212,984 downwards.
GAATCTAGAAAAAATAAAAAAATAAACTCATTTCGGTAATCTTTATTTTTATATTCTCTCTAGCTTTTATCGCATAAATAGGACATTTCTTTATATAAGAATCTCAAGTAATCGACAATTCAGCTAAATTTAGCATGCTAACTGATTTAGATAGGCAGTCGCGTCTCTGATTGCCTAATTAGTGTGTCTAACAGTCTGACTGAATGTCTTTACACTTGTCTAAATTCAGAGTCTAATTCATTTACATAGTTAACTGAATTTAGACAAATGTAAAGGCCGCTTAATCCGCTATTTGACTAATTGAATTAATTAATTAATTCAAAAGTTTTTGGTATTTGATATTTTTTTCGTGACAACATTTATTTGCTCTATGGCGCATAGGCACGGCGGCCATTGTTGTTTCATTTATATAATTATATACTTTTTAACAATAAAAAAAGGGAACTACGCACAATATATGTACGTTTTTTTATAATAAAAAATATCGACTATCTATCGTAGCAGTACAGACGGGGTACGAAAACCTTCGCCAGTTTTCAAATTCATTCCTTTATCAAGTCGTAGACTCTTAATACATTTTGAAACTAAAGAACTGCAAGCAAATGTCGACTTTAAGGTGACGAACCTTTTCTTACCCCGACTGTACATCCCATCACTAAATACATATTTGGCGTTACGTTATACGCATAACATAACACTTTACGAATTCGAATGTGGTGCAGTTGAAATACTAAGTCATAATTGTTAATCGCGACAAGTTTCAAGAGTGAAACGAAACTAGTTAGTTTTACTTAACTGTCATCAGCACGAACAAAGCTACAGCGCAAATAGTATAATCCACCAGAGGGCCTAGTGCGAGTTTTACTCTATCAAACGCGTCGAACCAAACGCGTTTAAATGTCAATTTTTATGAGAATGAAGCAGGTGGCGCCACCTGGTGGCTAATGTGTAGCACTGCTTCAGTCCCATACAAATTGACGTTTACGTTTACGCGTTCGACGAGTTTGATAGTGTAAAACTCGCACTAGGCCCTCAGGCTAAGTGAACGTAAGTCTACGGAGGATCTCCTCATGTACACGAGACTGGTAAAGCAGACAAGAAAAGTGCTTTATCAGTTTCGATTACAAATTCCATTCATTTCGAAATTCGCTAAGGCTTAGTTTTGAAATAGGTATTGATCACTGATTGACATAATTTGTCATCGCTAATAAAGATGGCAATAGAAATTGTCACTTTGAATTTTCAAAGGAAAACAGACCTTATCATTCTACAACATACAAACAATGTTCAATCTTAGGGTGATAAAGCACTTTATTTGTCGAGTTTACAAATGTAATAATGTGTGGGCACCTTGCGTTGGGGGAGAGATGGGCCATGCTGACCACCATCAGGTGCAGGAAATCGGCTGCGGCGCTCTGCACGGCCCAGTTCAGCCGAGTTCCCCCCCAGCGTCCCCTCGCCTGTTCCAGCGCTCGCGACAATCTCCCCTCGAGGAACGCGGTCTTTGGGGCTTCGCCATCTATCGCAGTTTCAATCAGAAAGAAGCTGTCATTAAAATTGTAAACTAACCGTCGACTTTCTATTTAAAATCAAAATCAAAATATTTATTTATCAATTCTTATGATAGTCATTATAAATTTAAATTTACCAGGGTTTTTGGAAAAAAAGGCCTAGATGACGATCCTGAGAAGAAACCCCGAAAGAAACTCAGGATACTGTTCTTCTTGTCATCTTTGAAATATAAAATAAATATTGAGCCCAAACACGCTATATTTGCTGTAAGTTACTGTAAGGAGTTGGGTGTCCTGCAGACTAGTTGACGCTGCAGCATCAGGTCACAGGTCAAGGTTACCGTGTCATAGAATCACCATACAAGTAAATGCAAACAAAATTTCACATAAATCGAACACGACGTGAAAGTTACTGAACTCCCATAAATTATAAGTAAGAACGATTTCGATCATGTCAGCTTTCAAACAAAAAAAAACCGGATCAAAATCGCTCGATTTACACACACACACACACACACACACACACACACACACACACACACTCAACTCAACGTCAAACTTGTAACACCCCGTTTTAGCGTCGTGTGTCGAGAGCTAATAAATAGCTCTCGCCAAACATACCGGCAATTTCCTCCAACTTGTTGAACATGTCCGATTCGGTTCCGCCAATCCATTTCGGTCGCTCGAACATCTCCTCCAGAGTCTTTCCGCTAACTTTTGCCAATTTCGTCGCCTCGTACGCCGACATCTCTACAACCTACAATAAGTACGTATACGTACATAAATCAATAAATCTATACTAATATTATAAAGCTGAAGAGTTTGTTTGTTTGTTTGTTTGAACGCGCTAATCTCAGGAACTACTGGTTGGAATTGAAAAATTCTTTTTGTGTTGGATAGATCATTTATCGAGGAAGGCTTTAAGCTATATAACATCACGTTGTGACTAATAAGAGCGAAGAAACAGTCGAAGATGTGGAAAAAACGGGGAAAATTATTCATTTTTGAGGGCATCCGTTGCGTGCGCTGCGAAAAACGTTCGAGATACCCAAATGATTCCCAAAATAACTATTAAACGCGGACGAAGTCGCGAGCACCAGCTAGTAAATAATAAATATCTACGCACACAGCATGTGGAAAAAGCTATGTAAAACACCCACTTGTTCGTCCAAATCTTCATCTAGGAACCCCTCCATGTACTTTTTCTTGAGTGTATAAACCCTCTTGCCTTTGGTTGTGAGGAACATTTTTGTTGCTTTGTTCTTTGCCTCGGATACGGTCATTGTTGGGTTGAATTGCTTTAGCAAACGTTCTGCGAAGTTTTGTCCGGCACCTGGAAATAATAGTGATCCAATCCAATCAAAACAGTCGTTCCACGAAAGCTATTAAAAATGTTAAAATACATAAATGTTCGTTTGTTCAATTCAATTTAGCAAAGCTTAGATTATTTATAATTATTTAAGTTTTGAGTCAGGTGGTCTGTGGGGCACAATTTTTTTGAATAAGGCGAGTTTTTTTTTTTTATTTTAACTACGTATTCATTTATATTTTTATGACCTACTACTGGTGCCCGCGACTTCGTCCGTATCGATAAATGAAAAACATAACAACATAACACCGTTACATCGTTTATATAATTGCGCGCTAACGCGCAAAAAAGCACGTTTTGTTTCGTTATATGAGCGTTGAAGGCGCGTTAACAAGTAGTCATCTGCATAGCTACTACAATTTATGAAAGTATGCATGCATATCGATAATATCGCGTTCGCTTCGATTGCGTGAAACGCGAGTCGAAGAAAGCCTGAAAAAAAAAAAAAAAAAAAAAAAAAAAAAAAACGTAGTGTGCACGAGCCCTTATGCCTGGGGCCACTAAACCAACGTTTAAAAGTGTCTATGCAATTTACAGCGCCGCCTTGCGGCCACTTACATGAACAACAATCATTTGTTATTGACGCGCTCGACGCTTAGCAGCGTGAAGCGAATTCGCTTCGAGGGTTGTTTTCGTGGCCCAGTACAGTTGTTAAGGTGGAGGAGTTTCAAGTACGGCGTTCCTACCGTATATGCGGGCGTAGTTGATGATTTTGGCGTGATCGCGCGATATGTCCGCAGCGGTGGCAGTGAGCGAGTGCAAATCGGTCCGCTGCCTCTTGTCCCCCGCCACCACGGCCCATCCGAACGGAGTCCCGCCCACCCCAACACCCCCGCTTTCGCCCAAAAGAGCCGCGATCCATAACTCCTATATGTGTAAAAGTATTAATGTGTTTAGAATAGAGATGCTTGCACGCGACTTCGTCCGCGTTCTGGATGAAAGGTACCCTATGTCCTTTCTGGTGTCCCAGACAACGTGTATACAAAATTTCATGATGATTGGTTCAGTAGTTTCTGCGTGAAAGAGTTACAAACATTCATACAAACTTTCACATTTATAATACTAGCTGATGCCCACGACTTTGTCCGCGTTCTGGATGAAAGGTACCCTATGTCCTTTCTGGTGTCTCAGACAACGTGTATGCAAAATTTCATGGTGATCGGTTCAGTAGTTTTGCGTGAAAGAGTTACAAACATCCATACATATATCCAAACAAACTTTCGCATTTATAATATTAGTTAGTACAGATGTTACTTGCTGATAATGTAGCTTTCTATAGGTTAAAAAGAATTATTAAAAATCAGTCTAGCACTTTTTGAGTTCATTCATTACAAACAAAAATACAAATAATTTTCTCTTAATTATAATATTACTAGCTGCTGCACGCGACTTCGCCCGCGTAGCTTTATAAAATATAGCCTAAAGCCTTCCTCGATAAATGATCTATCCAACACAAAAAGAATTTTTCAATTCGAACCACTAGTTCCTGAGATTAGCGCGTTCAAACAAACAAACAAACTCTTCAGATTTATAATATTAGTATAGATTATACCTGCGAATCCACGTCGGCTCCCACGAATTTGTATCCGGGCGGGGCTTGAACCATCGCCCTCAGTTCGGAGCCGATTCTATCTTTGTTGGCGTTGCTGGCTGTCATCCAGGTTGGTTCACTTGCCCTAAGGACAACCACAACCACACCAATCAATAAATAGTCAAATTAAATTAAATTCATTAACTAACCTATGAGACCGTCCCTCGACGGCTCAATTTTTTAAATTATTTATTTATTTCAAAAGGCTTACCAACTAAAGACATACTTAATCACAATATACAACACTTGCAGAAAGGACCATTACAAGTATGAATTTAAATTATAGGAAAGCACAACATTATTATAGAATAATTAAATTATATTACATTATAATATTATGTTATAAAAACGAATCAACAAATTTTACACATGATTATAAATCAAAACCAGCAATAAGCAAAAGAAAAAATCAAATCAAATAAAGTCAAAACAAGAAAATAAGAAAAAACACAATAAAAAACAACATAATAAAATTACGATTTAATGTTTCAAAAAAAAAGGATACCGTCTAGTGAGAGTTCCGCAGACTACTACTCGAGGCAAGATGGCGGCGTACCCGCGCGGGGACGGAACCCAGACCACCTGTTGTCCCATTATCCGCTCGCGATTGTTGCGCCAGTAGGACATCTGACGTCCCGAAGACACTACCTACAAATAAATTAGTATCAAGAACTAACAGCAAAGTAATTTCTTGTAAAGACTAGACTCTTCATCATCATCTCAGCCGTACTATTATATGTACTTATTAAGTAGGTACTCTATCAAGTACTCTATTTACTCTATGATAGAGTATATTTTACTTAATAAGAGTTTTACTCGATCAAGGCGTTTCGGTCGCAGATAAAATTTCGAAATTCTTTTTTTTTATATAATTTGCAAAAAATATACATAATTTGGCTTAAAATAAAGTGACATATGTTTTTTTACGCTATTTTCTGATAGGATAACAACAATTTGTAGTATATTTTAAATCTTGTCAAATAGCCAATTCTGCTCAAAATGTGCCTTGCTTTAGATGGTTCACTTTTTTAAAAAAAATTAAAACACTTTAAAAAAATTAAAACACTAAGAAAATTAAAACACTTTTTAAAAAGTCCTTTTAGAAGACAGTCGGTGGCAAAATGATAAATTACCGTTTGGGCTTCATCCCCCTGCGCAGTGAGAACATTTTGACTGAACATGTCCAAAAAGTCCTTGGACAATGGGTTGCCAACTTTATATTTCGGACCGTCCTTGTGAGGTAGTCTGAAGAAATGGCAGCAACCTGAAACCGTTGACTATTTTACATATTTTTTTTTTTACTAAATCTGATCTCTCTCCAACAATAAATTACAAATATTATAATATTGAATAATATTAATAAGTTAGGAGTAAGTTAGGAATAAGCTGATTCACTTTATTATATTGAAATATAAAAATACTAGCTGCTGCCCGCGACTTCGCCCGCGTAACTTAGTAAATTATGTACTTATAAACCTTCCTCGAGAACCACTCTACCCATTAGTGAAAACCGCATTAAAATCCGTTGCGTAGTTTTAAAGATCTAAGCATACAAAGGGACATAGGGACAGAAAAAGCGACTTTGTTTTATACTATGTAAAGATGCAAATTATATATGAAAAACTTTTTTCGTTTAACGCTTTTTTCATCAGTGATAACGGCATGAAAATCAGTTCAATATTTTTTTTTTAAATTATCACGAACATTAACAAACAGTAATAATATGCAACGAAACAAAGTTATTAGTAAACATTTTAAAAACCTTGTATTTGTATTCCACACCATACGCCAAGTCCATGGTAATGATTGGCCTTCGCTTTATCTTGCAAATTTTTTCTAGCGTAGTAAGCTCTCTTGCTTAAATCTTCCTGAAATTTAACTTAACTTAGATAATATAGCTTAGATAAGCTGTTGAGACAGCCATACAAATACGACATTAGCAGTTTATATAGATATACTCACCTCAACTGTTAACGGAAGAATATAAGAGTCCGAGTCCACCGGTCCCCTTTCGTGTACAAGAGGGCAAGCTGTTAAAAGTTGCTCTAAAGGGATAAAAGGTTCCTCCGCACTCTCATCCCTCGTGCGACTGTATGGGACTAGGAATCCCCATCCCTCACCCTGTATGTAATGTAGGGGATAACCTTCCCACGAAAGGTTGAGGAGTTTTGGTGTTATCTGGAAAAATACACACAAAATAATCGAAATTTTCGCACTTATTTGGGCAGCATGTATGGCGGCAGTAACGACACGCTTAGAGAAGATGAAATAACACTATGAAATAACATGTGTACCAAAGATAAATGATTGGTCTCGGTGCGCTCGACTAGATAGAGCACTATACAAAAGCAATAGCTCCGAAAATGTGGCAACTTTTTATTGTAGTGTGTGTAAAAAATCGTCACTTTTTATCACTTTTTTACACAGTTTTATTATATTTTCACACAGTTTCACTACGCAAACTGGTATTCTATTATGCCTAAAATTTAATAAAACATTCGGCACGTACACATCACAGACAGTTTACAGTGTGACTGGCTCGGGTACGCCGAATTCGGCGTACTATTTTATGCCGCATTTTACAAGTACGACGGCGGTATCTAGTCGAGCGCAGCGAGACTAATCATTTATCTATGATGTGTACTGTTGTATTTCGGTGAGTGAGTAAGGGATGCCAGTGTCCATTTCCTTATCCTTAATCCTCTGTAGTCGGCAACGCACTTACTGCAGCACCTTTTGACGTTGCTTCTGTTAAAGGCGACGGTAACCACCTACCCGTCAGCCTGTCTGTCGACCTTAACATGAGTAAAAAGTCAGCAAACTCCCACCTGCATACTTGTGGTGATGTGATTCGCTCCAGGAGTCCATTCTGAATCTTTATCGGGTTTTGTGCACAATTTACGATACCAAGCAGGATATCCTGGCAAATGTGGTCTTCTTGCGGGCAAAGATTGCCCTAAATCGTACAAATACTCAAATTTCTTGCTTAAACCTTCACCGTCTATTCTTTGGTCTACTTGTTCCGTTTCAAACTTAACGCTTTCAATATATTCTTCGCACAAAGTGTCGAAATTTCCCATTTTATCTCGCTTCTTTTCGTCTTCTACGCTGACGTTCGGAACGGGGGTAGAATTCTTCTTCTTTTTCGGAACGGATTTCTTCAACTTCAACTTCTGCGTAGACCAATCCTGATCCCACATCCACAGATCACTTTTGTACTTTTCTTCGTGCATCAATCTGCATGCCTGATCGGCCTTCAATGACAACAACTGTCTGGATTCTAACTTTAGATCTTCGAACACGGTCTCGGCCGATTCTATGTATCGATCCCAGTTCGAATTCACCGGAAGATATGCTGTTCCTGAACAATTTATTGAGAAATGGTTTTAGTATTAAGGAACAGACAATTGTGTACGTTATGTAAACTCGACAAGTTCCTCCAGGGGAGATTGTCGCGAGCGCTGGAACAGGCGAGGGGACGCTGGGGGGGAACTCGGCTGAACTGGGCCGTGCAGAGCGCCGCAGCCGATTTCCTACACCTGATGGTGGTCAGCATGGCCCATCTCTCCCCCAACGCAAGGTGCCCACACATTCTTACATTTGTAAACTCGACAAATAAAGTGCTTTATCATCCTAAGATTGAACATTGTTTGTATGTTGTTGAATTATAAGGTCTGTTTTCCTTTGAAAATTCAAAGTGACAATTTCTATTGCTATCTTTATTAGCGATGACAAATTATGTCAATCAGTAATCAATACCTATTTCAAAACTAAGCCTTGGCGAATTTTAAAATGAATGGAATTTGTAATCGAAACTGATAAAGCACTTATCTTGTCTGCTTTACGTAGCACATCTAATATATATGCCCACCATGTGCCGGAAATCGGCGCGGGGCGTGAGGGGTGAGGCGGAAGTGGGACGTGCCCAAGCTGCATACTTCCGTCGTTCTTAGTAGCTTGGGATAAATATTCCAGGGCTATCGCGTCTTTCAGATTTTAATTTATTATATAAATCAAAACGGTGCATACGGCATGTGCTGTAAGTGCTTGCAAATCTTTATCTCGCATAAATAAAGAACTAATCTTTCATCAATTTCCGCACGATGAAGAAAGGTACTTAAGCACATTTTATATTACTTAATTTGTGTCAACCCTTCCGTAATTTCTAAATACCTACACAGGCGGCGGTATCGCCCAACATCAAAGGCGTCGGCCTACTGTAGGAAATAAGTATGCTGTGCTAATGCAATGAACTTTTTGAATGGAATAAAATAAAACAGAAAACGTCTCACCCAATTCAAGCATCCCGGCCAAGGTCACTGGATGCGGAAACCTTTCCAGGAACAAAGGCAACAGTCGCTTGAGGACGTTGAAGGTGGCTATTACATCGCCGGAGCAGTACTTCATCAGGTCTTGGAAGTTCGCGTGAACATCCTCCATAGATCCCTTGACGAATATATCGCGTGTATCCTTGTCTATTGGAGATCCGCAGTACAATTTGTGTACCTAACAAAATCAAAAATAAAGTCAAAATTTGCAAATAGTATGTACTACTATTTTTTTTACATCTAATAATTATATAAAATTCTCGTGTCGCGGTGTTTGTTGCCAAACACCTCCGCAACGGCTGGAGACAATGAGAGAATCTTTAATATTAATAAGCTTTATTATTAATAATAAAGATTCTCATAATTTTGTAGAAATAAAAAATAAAGAAACAAACAAAAAAACTGATAGGAAATAAACAAAAAGGAAGTGGTGTGTGTGTGTGTTTATACATTAATATGAGAATCTTTATTATTAATAAGCTTTATTATTAATAATAAAGATTCTCATAAATCTGTAGTTTTTTTTTTTTTTCTAGAATTTAGATCCACGTTACGACCTATGGGACGGAGATATGTACTGACTGCAAGATCGCTTTATCTCTTTTTAGATAGTGGTCAATTTCATGCGGGTATCGCTTAAAGGCTTACGCTCTTATTCATAAAAATCCCTTATTAGAGGCTTAAAACGTTCAATAGTTAAAACGCTCATAAGACCTTAATAAGCTTATTATAAAATTGCTATTCATAAACGTTCCATAAGCCTGTCATAACTAATATGTCGCTATTAGTTAGTTTATCATTGTTATGTTGCCGTTCTGATGAATTCATAGACAAATAAGCTAAAATCTCTGTATCCACGCCCCAAATGACAGTAAAGTGATTTTTTTTATGTGATATTTTGACATTTCTTATGAAAATTGAAAATATAACCCAATTTACTTGTGTGATAAATAAGTGATTTTGTTAATTTTGTCAAATTTTTGATTCGCAATTAACTATGGAATCCAAAAGTGGATAAAAAACGGCAAAGAAGCCTAAATTGGTCAGAGGAAGATAAAGTGAGTGTTTTTTTTTTAATATTTATTTGCCATTAGTTGTGTTTATGTAGTATTTTCTGTTTATTAATTTCTTACGTTTACTTCCGTAGCATCTATTGTTGGAATTGGTGAGGGAGAGAGTTGAAGCGATCGAAAATAAAAATACGGACACTAATTGCAATTACAAAATACAAGCAGCGTGGGCGGATTTACAAGTCAGGTATGTATAGCTTAGTTTGGCAATTGCTAAGACATGAACTAACACATATTTAATGCGTACGTTATTGTTATATTAGATGTTTGTTAAAGTTGTTCATTATTTCCAGCTTCAATAGTAGGTATGTGCAATGGTACCACACGTACCATTACTCAGCTGAAACCCCAGTGGGGCATTTTAAAGATGACCCAAAAACGACAAAAAGTAGAAGAAAGAAAACAAACTGTTGTGACTGGTGGTGGTCCACCGCCGCCAAGGAAGCCAGACAACGCTTAAGATATAAGTTCGTCGCTCCCAAACGAATTCATTATAGATACAAACGAGTTTGATTCAGACCAAATAAATCAGGTAATTTCATGTTTAGCTTTCAAATATTCCCTAACCTAAACAAATTATTTTATTAAATATTTTTTGTTATAAATATATTTATTTTATTATTTTTAAAACACCTTTAACAAATCTGCTCATATTCTTTGGACTGATCGCATGATGCAAATTTAAAACAAAAAATTATTATTATTATTTTATTAGAAATTGTAAGCATTGCTGTCATGAGGGAACCACTTTTATTTTTCTCAAAGTTTTCTAACTGTGAATTTTGAAAATCGGTGCAGTAGTTTTTGAGTTTATCACAAACAGACAGACAGATGGGGCGGAGGACTTTGTATTATAATATGTAGTGGAGAAATAATAAATAATTATGTGTGGACAATATCACATAACACCATGACAATGCAAAGTTGATAGTGTGTTATTGCACCACAGCCTTCGGGCTCACATAGCTCTAATATGCTCATATCTATAAAATATTGTATGCCAAATAAACATCCCACATAATATTTCACCACCACACATAATATGTGCTATTTTTATTTCAGCCAGAAAACTATGCTGCAAATATTGCGAATCATGAAATGGAGTGTCGGAAGGAGCTTCATGAAGCCAAAATTAAAAATGAAGAGAAGAAAGGGAGAATATTGGACCTAAAAGAAATTTTAGTGCAAAAGAAAATTGCTTATTATGAGAAAAAATAAATTACTTGAAAAATATATTGTATTTTTACTACATATATCACTTATTATGTTATATCTTACATAAGTATGTAATTTAAACTATTATTTGCTAATTCCTTTACAAACAAACATCAATCAAAATTCAAACTCCACATCAAACGTCAACAGAAATCACAGTCGGTCAGCTGTTTTAAGTCGGCCATCTTGAATTGTTCCCTTATTAGAGGCTTATAGTAGGGTCCATGCTTCAATAACTTTATGAAACACTTATTAAGCGGTTTGCTGCTATTGAACGTTTATGAATAACACTTTTTGGTAAATTTCTTATAACAAGCTAATAAGCCTTCTATAACTTTTTATGAATAAGGCCGTTAAAAGATACCTCAGCGAGGCTATTCAACGAGCTGATCTCCTTCCAATCGTCGTCCATGGGGTCTGGTTCTTCATTCTTCGCCTTAAGCACGGTTCGCTGGTAACTGGTGACTCCGCTCACGCAGACGTGCATTGACATAGTGTCCATGAAGCGTACACCTTAAGTAAAAATCGTGAATTATCATATTTATATAACACTAGCTGGTGCTCGCGACTTCGTCCGCGTGGAATAGTTATTTTGGGAATCATTTGGGTATCTCGAACGGTTTTCAAAGTAGAATAATTGTCCCCGTTCCACATTTTCGACTGTTTCTTCGCTCCTATTAGTCGCAACGTGATGTTATATAGCCTAAAGCCTTCCTCGATAAATGATCTATCCAACACAAAAAGAATTTTTCAATTCGAACCAGTAGTTCCTGAGATTAGCGCGTTCAAACAAACAAACTTTTTAGCTTTATAATATTAAGTATAGATAAGAACGCACTCTTTCAGGGATAGAAAATCGTTCTTAGCACTAAGCCCTAGATTTTAGTTAGACGTTAGTTTGAATGTATACTCTACAAGTTACCATCAAGCGACGAGATGGTAGCCACCTACCGTTAACATATAAAAGACGAACCTAACATAAAAAATAATAATGTACTAGCTGGTGCCTGCGACATTATCCGCCTTAAAGAAAAAAAGAATAAAGCCTGATTATTATCATGAATATATGTTAGGTTAGGTTAACAGTTATTCATGATAAACAGAAGTATCCTGTATGTTAATCCAGGTAATAAACTATACAAAGATAATTGATTGGTCTCGCTGCGCTCGACTAGATAGAGCGCCATACAAAAGCAATAGCTCCGAAAACGTGGCAACTTTTTATTGTAGTGTGTGTAAAAGCCGTCACTTTTTATCACTTTTTACCCAGTTTTATTATATTTTTACACAGTTTCACTACTCAAACTAGTATTTTATTATGCCTAAAATTTAATAAAACATTCGGCACGTACACATCACAGACAGTTTGCAGTGTGATTGGCTCGGGTACGCCGAATTCGCCGGCAATATTTTATGCCGCATTTTACAAGTACGACGGGGGTATCTAGTCGAGTGCAACGAGGCCAATCATTCATCTATGAAACTATATTATGTGTGACAAATTTTATCCAAATCCATTCCATCCAATAGTTTTTACGTGAAAGAGTAACAAACATACATCCTTCAGCCTGTCTGTCGAACTTCATATACATTTAAAAAAAAAAAATTACCTGTCCTATCTAACCAGTATTGCTCCTTAATTTTACTTCTGTCATAAGACACATTGTGACCCACAATAATTCGCGGTCTTTTGATATCACCCACCGGATCCTCTCCGTCGGTCTCGAAGGGTATCAGATGTTCATAAGCCACTTTATCATAATGTTCGTGCTTTTCACCATTTGCAACTGGGTCACTTACCCAACTGTACCTGAAATTTTTAATTAATATTTTTTTTTATATAAGTCAAAGTAGCGCTTGGCCGCGATCTCACTTGATGTTAGGTGCAGATGCAGCCAAAGATGGACCACACTTACCTAGTAGATGCCCATTCACCCTACTTTTGAAGACCCCGAGGTTATAATTTTGGGGAAACACAGACGCAGGCAATGAGTTCCACTCCTTAGCAGTTCGGACAATGAAGGTGGAACTGTAACGCTTCGTGCGTGACCGAGGAACTTCAACCACGAAGGGATGAATTATCAACTAACTTCCTACTTTTTATTGAGCCCAAACAAGCAAGTCTGCTGTATGTTGCTGAGTAACAGTATACCAAAGTTCATATCAATCGAACCTGTGGAAATTAGTGAAGTTCCTTCGTCAACTCGGAAATGGCCTGATGCTCTTCAAATGTCTGAATAGATCTTCATAAACTATAGCTAAGAACCATTTTGATTTTTTTTTTTTTTGAAACAAAAAAAAACTGATCAATATCGGTTCATCTCTTTGCGAGCTACGATTCCATAGACCGAGCTAGGATTCCATATTCCGAGGGTTAATAATTTTTTTTTTTTCTTAAATCTGCAATCAGTCTGTCAACTATAAGCAGATGAGCCTAATTAATGCCGGAATCACTCCAGTGAGGGTCACTCTATCTTGTTGATTCAATTTTCTACTTAGACAGGTCCATAAATTCCTGCCTTTTTAATAAAAATCATGTATTAGAAATTTGTGTTGAATGTATTATCGAAAAATCTTAAATTAAATTCTAAATTTGTAAATGATAGGATACCATGCGTCAGAAGATACTGCAGTAGCCAAAGTGGGACTTTGACCGCTCCTCATGAGGACCTCCACGTCAAATATGACTGCATCGTCAGGTGGACATGGTATGGGATGTATTTCATCGCCTTTGTATTTGCTCCAACCTGCGGCCTTGGACCATTTCTAAATTTATAATAAAAAAAAAACATTCAAATTGAGAATACAGGCTGACAATCCACTTGCTACCTTAATCCTTAATCCTGGCTGGCGACAGTAACCACCTCCTTTGAGAAGACTACAGTGAAATAAAATGTGTGTGCGGTGAGTGAGTGACAGATGTCAGAACCTATTGTACTATTCCTTCCAAAAATATCTTATCATTCCTTTATCCTATTATGGTCGTCAGTTCACTTACTGCGCCTGTGGCAGTGCTTATGTTACAGTTATAAAGATGACGGTGACCACCTATCATCAAGTGGACCGTCAGCTTGTCTATCGACCTCTAGAGAAGAAATTATTTTATTAGTAGAAAAAAAAAAACTAAAATATTAGACCTTTGGTAATGCTGGTAATTGTCCAAATGCTAATTTTCTAAGCAATTCTCTATATGGTGCACATTGGATTTCTCCTATATTGTAAAAATGTTCTATGAGATCCTTTCCATGGAGCTTTGGCAACTTTAATTTCACATCTGGCATTGGTGTGAACTGTTTGTAGTCTATACCATGTTTAATTAGATTTTCTTGACACCTATAATGAAGAGTTACATTGCATGAAGTATGATGAAGAAGAATTTGTTTTTTCTTTAAGGTTGAGACAGGCTGACAGTCCTCTTTATGGTCTACCTTCTTGGTACCACTTGATGGTACTTGATGGTTACTGTCGCCTGTAACAAAGGTAATGCCACAAATGTGCTGCCCACTATAGTAGGATTAAGCAATTTGAATCCATAACCCCTTATAGATTAGGGTGTGATAAGAAAATGTTCTCTGGCATTGTGGCATCCCTTACTCACTTATTGAAGCACAATGAAGGTTACAGCACACATATCAACTTGGAAAGAGATCGTCACCGTATCGCCTTTCGCCTCGCCGTCAACATTAAGGCTCGCCGACCGCTGGCCGCTGGCTTTTCATCAATATTTTGTGTTTGAATCTAACCTAAAAATTCAATAAAACATGCATGCGCAACACGAATGGAAGTTGCCTTGCGAATGGCAGGCAAGTCGCGGAAGGGGACAGGGGCAAGGGTGGACGAAGAGATGTGAGCTCAGGTACGGAGAGACGTAAGCGCAGGGACGACGAGCCGTAAGCGCGGGAACTGCAAGTTGACCACACACTGCATCGCGTTTCGGAGCCTATTCCGAGGCGAGGCGATTACGTTACGATTCCGATTAGTGTGCGTTGCAGTATGAAGTTTCATACAAACAATACTGAACGGCTCGAGGCGATACAGTGACGATCCCTTTCCGAGTTGATATGTGTGCTGTGACCTTGAGACGGTTTGCTCAAATGACTGTGAAATGCAGTATGTCCTCACATTAAATTTATGCACTATTGATATGTACTTCTTGTTATATTAGTTTTCAACGATAATAATAAGGCTGATATATAAGTAAGTTAAGGTTGACTTGATTTATGAGAGAAAATTGCATGTTCCAACCCAATTGATCTCCACTTTCTCTTTATTAAGACAGCTAATATCTCTGAAAAGTATTTTCAGAAATGCCAAGACTGGAAGACGTATCGGCGCAAACTTTAAGCCAACTTACAAATAGGTAGGTATTTAAAATTGCAAGATAATTATAATTAGATACCTTTTAATAATATGTGGATCAATATCCTGACTAGGAGCCTTAAATAACTGTTCGTAAATATTTCTAGATATCATCTGTATATTTACATCATTAACTCTAAATTCTTCGGAACTTTCATTCTTAGTAAAACTTTCATCTTTTGAATTATCCTTCACTTCTGTGTCTTTCTGGCGGATAATTATACATTGGCTGGAAGGAAATATTTCACTGTAATATCTGTTATTACTTATTGTTTTAAATCTTCTAAGTAATGTTTTATTTCTTGAATATTTCATTTTTAAAAATTAAGAAGACAATTTCAAACTATAAAATAATAACAAACTTTCCGCTTTTCATTTTTTTTTTGACATTTCAATATATATAGAGCATAATTATGATACACAAAGCATATAAACTCGTTGATGGTATATAGTGTTCTGTGTAACAAATTACATATTTAAACTAGCACACGCTAGCGAGAACGTAAAAATTTTATATGTAAAATTATCAATTTGACATTAACAATTATTGTCAATTTTCCGTTTACGCTCTCGCTAGCGATTGCGTTTATTATAATCTCACACTAGAGCCCCTTATCAATATGCTTCTTGATGTAGTCAATGGTCTTTGACCATCTTGACAAATGTCTGTAGTCTGTACAACTAATATTTTATTATTTGTAATTTGCCTTCGTTCGTGAAGAAGTGAAGTGAGTGAAGTGAAGACGTATTGGATTTGAGAATGCAGTCGCTGACATCGTAGTTTTGTTTTATTTTTATTGGCTAATTAGTATCTATCTGGGATTAATAGTGATATCACAACGTAATCTTAGTACTATGTGTACTGCGTATATAACTACATAAATGATAATTATGTACAATTTAGTAAAGTTGAGTTGAATGAATGCCAATCATCAAAGCGTAACAGTGTGAACGTCAGTTAATTTATTATTTCTCATTCCGCTGGAAACTCGACCAATGTCTATTGTTATTCGAAATGGAAGATTATAAGTTTCTCTTCAAAGTTGTGCTGGTTGGTAACGCTGGAGTGGGCAAAACATGCCTTGTGAGACGATTTACGCAAGGACTGTTTCCGCCCGGACAAGGTGCTACGATCGGTGTCGATTTCATGATCAAAACGGTGGAAGTGGACGGTGAGAAAGTGAAGGTTTGTTTCTAACGTATCTACTTTTGATATGTTTTTATCACCCTTTTGGGGTGGTTGATGGTATTAGTTTAAAATTTCACAAATTTTTGAAACCGTACAGTGAAAAATCGGCTATAGCAACCCTCAAGGGACCACAAAAATAGATCGTAATAAACGGATAGTCGTTACATGCAATATTAATTTGTTGTAGGGATTCTGCAGGGACCTTGCCATTTCAATGTCTATGTAAATCTTGTGTTATTATTTATATTTATTTATTTAGAACATAAACCCTACAGCAAAACAAAATAACATACAATAGATATAGTATTACTACTACATTGCCAATTACAGGGCTTTATTTTGTAAGACTTGTAATATTTTACAATAATATTATCTGTTAATTATGTACCTACTAATTATTAATTCTAAACAATGGGGGAGAGATTTGTGGTAGGGTATGAGTATTTGTGTGTGTATAAAAAATTTCATAGTGATTGGTGTAGTAGTTCTTGTGTGAATGCGTAACAAACACACAAACTCGCATTCGCATTTATAATATTAAATTTTTATTTTTTCGTATTTTTTAAGTCATTGCTTATTTGTCTAAAATATTAAAATTACAGTTACAAATATGGGACACTGCAGGCCAAGAGAGATTTCGTTCAATAACTCAAAGCTACTACAGATCTGCACACGCTCTCATCCTGGTGTATGACATATCATGCCAGCCCACATTCGATTGTCTGCCCGATTGGCTGAGGGAAATCGAAGAGTACGCTAACAATAAGGTGCTCAGGATATTAGTTGGTGAGTATTTTGTTGTTTTAATCCAGTAACACAAAATAAGTTTCTTTGTATATTTTATTTAAATTTTTTGTAATAAATAAGTTTAGTACTACTCCTAGTTTAAGTACTAAAAGCAGCAGCTTAATGTCGTGCATGTTGGACGAGTAGTTAGGGTTTTTGCCTAAAAATATAAATAACTAGCTGTCTGTGAGACTTTGCCTAATAGCCTATGCTACTCGCTGATAATGTATGTAGTTTTCTATAGATTAAGGAGTTTTCAAAATCGTTCCACTAGTTTTTGAATTTATTCGTTACAAACATACAAAAAACAAATCTCCCTATAATATTAGTGGCGCTTTAGATTATCCCTCGAGTACCTGTCATTATAATGTCTCCATTTTTTAAATTGAGCAGTTAATAAAATATTGAAGTAATAAGTTGTGTAAATAGAGAGTGATGATAGAGAAATAATTTACAGGTAATAAAACCGATAGAGAAGATAGAGAAATACCAAGACACATTGGTGAGGATTTTGCACAGCGTCATGGAATGTACTTTCTGGAGACGTCAGCAAAGGAGGCAGAGAATGTTGAGAGGTTGTTCATGGAGATTGCTGTTGAATTAATGGAGGTCAGTTCTGTTAATCTATATACAAACACTGGGACACGAGAATTTTATATATATAAAATTCTCATGTCAGAGTGTTTGTAACCAAACTCCTCCGAAATGGCTTGACCAATTTTTATAATTTTTTTTGTATAATCTGTAGGTCTGAAAATAGGTCATAAACTAATTTTTTATTTTTATTTTTTGACAAAATAACGTTTGCCGGGTCAGCTAGTATTTTTGTAAGATTTTTTTCTATGAGTATATTCATAAACCAAATAAGTAATAGTCAAAATCTAAATAAAATGTCATCACGATTAAACAGTACAAAGTGTGTTGATCTGTTTATAGGTAGTCCAGAAATTCCAACTGCAAACTTATTAATAATTTTCTTTAACTTTTAGTAGTCTATAAACTTTTAATTTAATTATTTTTTCATGGTTACACAGATTTAGCCTAAACACCTTTTAACAGATCTGCTTATAGTCTTGAGACTGATCGCATGATGCAAATTGGAAACAAAATAAAAAAAAACAGATTTAGCACAGCATACTTATTTCATACAGTAGGCCGACGCCTGTGGATAGTTATAATCTGACATTCTCTTACTGTATTTTGAATGTGTTTCAGCAAGCGAAATGTAAGGAGTTGCCAAAGTACGATGGCAGTTTAGGTCCCATCAACGGCAAGACCACATCCGTCGGTGACGGCTCCTGTTGTCTTCGTTGATAAACGAATTTATCTCATCGATATATTATTAGCGTTTACGTACGTAGGTAAGGTGGCTTTTTTGTGTGCGTGATTTTATCCCGGGGATGGCATAGGTACACCTATGCCTGTACTGTACCATTTTACAAAAAAAATATATTTTATTTTATTTTTAAGAGCTAACCCATCTCTAATAAAAAAATAAAAAAAAAGATCTAGAGTGCAATGTATACAAAATAACTATTAAGTATAGTTTGTATACTTATAGTTACTTATTGTGGAAGTAATGAAAAAACTTCAATGGGGTTACTATAAATAAGGGCTGTCTCAATTGGAAAGTAATTAATTTTTTTCATAGAATTTTGAACCTTAAGACCATTTAGTACGATTCAAATTTACTTAATAAGTTATGCTTAATATAAGATAATGCATTAATCAATTGAATGTCGCTTTGAAGCTTGTTGAATTGTTACCTTTTGCTTTTGCTGTGGCTTCGTCTGTGTATATTTATAAATAATATCCTATCCTTTAAGCCAGAGCCGACCATATTATCATCATTATCTCAGCCGTGGAACGTCCACTGCTGGACATAGGCCTCCCCCATAATTTTCCAATAGGACTGGTCAGAAACTGCCTGGATCAACTGCTGGCCCGCGGCTTTTATTGGGTCGTCTGTCCACTTTATGGGTGGACGTCCTACGCTGCGCTTTGTGGTCTGTGGCCCCCACTCGAGAACCTTCCGTGCCTCAGTGGCCGATGGCTCTCCATACTATATGCCCTGCCCACTGCCACTTCAACTTACTAATGTCGGTAACTTTCGTACGTCTGCGGATCTCCTCATTTCTGATTCGATCTCGCAATGTAACCCCGAGCATAGCCCTTTCCATAGCACGCTGAGCGACATTGAGCTTCCTTACGAGCCGACCATATACCATCACAAAATGGCATTATGTTGCTGAAGAGTTGGTTATTCCGCAGACTGCTTGATGCTGCAGCATCAGATGAAGGTCATGGAACTACCACCTTAGCAACAGTATACCAAATTTGACATCAATCGAACCTGTTGAAGTCAGTCGAATCCCTTCGTCAACTAGGAAATGGATTGATGGTCTTCAAACGCCTAGAACAGACAGCTTCTTTATAAACTAAATTCAAAAACGTCGAACTTGTAAAATCCCGTTTTTGCGTCGGGCATCGATGATTAAAAAATATATATCTGTTTGGAGGTTAGCGTGAAGTGAACAAACATACACGATGTTTTAAGATAAATATGGTTGCATTATGAAAACATAAATTGAATAAAATCACGCACACAATAATAATAACTTTATAAATATTATACACGTAAAAAAGTGATAATCTTGTAAAGATTTCATTTTGTTGACTGTTAGAGTTGTAATTTAATTTTAAAAGAGCCATAGAGTGTTTTAATATTTATTTGCAGTTAATGTTTTTCTTTACGCGAATAAACCACCATTTGGTTTCGATTTTTCGAATAGTAATGAAACGTGACATAATTTTTCTGTCCTCATTCTGTCTATAAAAATGTAGGTAGTGAGAAATATTTAATAAATATTTAAAAAAATTTGGAGTCTTTACAAGTGTTATTAGCTGTTAATTATACTTAATTTTTTTTTTGTAATAATTATGTATACGGATATAACGGATCATTACATTCCTTTTCGCTTTTATGTAAGTACATAATTTATGGTATGCAAATTTCTTTTTTCGGCTCCATTGTTACAATTTCTAAAATTAAAAAAGACAAAAGTCAATTTTCTATTGTTAGTTCAAGAAAATTTACTAATATGTAAATCAAAATTTGAGTCCCTCAGGAGCAATTTTTTATATAGAGAAATTTTTGTTTCCACTCTCGAGAAGGGGTGAGAAAAAATAAAAACAGGCTTTTTTTTTCTCCAATTAATACGAAAATGGTAAGAGTAGAAAAAAAAGTTTCAGGTAAATATTGTAGAGAAATATAATTTTACATAAAAATGGTCATACTTACAACTTTATTTTTCCTAAAATTAAAATTAACGAAGGTTGGAAGATAAGGGTTTTGGCTCACTAATTTTTTTTAAATATTTCTAACTGATTTATTAACTCTTATCTTCTAACCTCCTAACTCTGTTAATTTTAGCAAAAATCGTTATATTATAATCATTTATATGTAAAATTCACTACAATATTTATATGAAACTTACCACTTTTGAAAAAAAAATTTGAAAAAAAAAAAAAAAAAAACACCTTATTGTACAGGGTGAAATCAAAAAATTATTTCACCCTGTCGATATTATACATAACATCTACTAGCACTTTATATCAAAAAATGGCCCGAGGGACTCGAAATTTTGATTTGTTAGTAAATTTCCCTGAACTATGTAGGTTTAGTGATTTGATTAGGACTGGTTCTGCATATCAGAATTAACCCAATCGCGGTTAGAAACGATCGAATTTCATAGGATTAGCGACCACATTAGAAGTAATCTTTGAATTTTTAAACTCGCTACGAAAGAGTGAGATTTAATATGCAGAAAAGATGAATATCTTCTTTACTAATATTTCATAATTTCTAACCTATTAGCCAACTATTATTAATATATTGTATAGTATTTAAGGGCCATTGCTTTTTTTAACTTAAACTTTGGAGTATTTGGTAATAAAAGTATTTCTTAATTCCAATAATTCTGGGGATTTTTAGAAATCCCATTTGCCAAAATACACGATAATATGATGCAGAGCCTGGCACATAGACGGAAAATTGCCAGTTTATGTGTCTTTTATAAGGTGTACTTCGGAGAGTGTGCTCAGGAGCTGCATGAGCTTATACCGCCTTCCCAACTTCCCATTTCTTCCATCGGACATACAGACGTACGGCTGGCTACCATCCTCATCTTGTCGAAATCCCTCCCTTTCGGACCAAGTGCTTTGAAACATCCTTTATAATGAGCACTGCCAGGGTTTGGAACTCCCTGCCGGCCGTCTGTGTTTCCGAGCACATATAACCCTAATCTTTTCAAGGTTCCAGTGAATAGGCATCTTCTGGGTGAGCTCGCTCCATCTTAGGCCTCATCCTTGCCACATGGCTGGTTGTTGGCCAAGAGCAAACCCAACTCTTATAAAAAAAATTAAAAAAAAATTTCAACGTGGACGGTATATATACCCTTATTAAGAAGTCATTAGTATTAGTAATCTTTGATCCATATTGATAATATAAAATATGAATATTGTAACAATGGGGCCGAATTAAGTTCATCGCTATTATTACAGGTTTTTTTTATTATTAATAGTAAATTATTATTTATAAATTTTAGCAATGATTAGGTCGCTTTGTGGGGTGTTTTATTATAACGTAGATATTATTTAGATAATTTTAGATTTATATTATAATGGTGGATTATTTTATTTTTAATGTATGTAGATACAATATGCAGGCTATGTACTTGCCCCCTTAGCGTGTTAGCGTGGAGTTTAATTAATCTATCGTAATAATTATTCGATTTTGTATAAATTTGAAAAAAAAAAATACAATAAAATTTAAATGTATGCAGTACATACATAGTTACATACTTCTCAAAAGTAGTTTATATTATGTACTTTGTCTTTTTCAAAAATATCCAAAAATTTTGAAGCACTTCATATATGTTACTGTTATTGAAAGTTAAATAATTTCTTTGGGACTGGGAATAATTTTTCGATTAAAAATAAAATTTGAACTTTACATTTTTTATTATTATTATTTTATAAACTTCTATTATCACTTTATTGTCTGTTAAAATATATTTTTAGGACAACGAATCTAATATTGTTACTGTAAGTGTTGTGATTTTTTTTAAATACATATAATCTTATTTCTACATAGTTCGGTCGCTAGTGATCTTTCCAATGATGTGTTTAGATTTTTCGTTTCTACCCCACCCGATTGTGTTTGTTTTTTAGCACCCAAATTATAATTTAATAAAAAAAACTACTAAGAATAAGAAGAAGAACTACTAAGAATCTGGGCTTTTTTTAAAGTACCTTTTTTATTGTTACGATATATTTATTGGTGTTTAATATCTGCCACATGCCACATAGTCTATTTAGGGGATGACGATTCTAGCAAAAGATATATCAAATTTATGTTTTTTTTTTAAATCAAGAATTAATATTTTTGTTTAGTAAATATTTTGTTTATTCACCATTTAGTTAGTCCATTCCATTCCAAATTTAGTTAGACAGTAACGGTCTTACTACAAAAACATTAAACACACTTTAATCAGGCTTAAAACACGTGTTAAAAAAAAACTTTACTACAAAAGAGTGTCTAGGCATTGTTTAGGGTTTAACAATGCTTGAGCATTATTTAAATTTAACTGTCTAACTAAATTTATTAAAACGGTCATTCTTTTAAACTCAGAATTTAACAAATTTTATAATTTAGATTTTAGACTTAATTTGGAATTGGAGACTTTAATTTGAAGGATATAATTATCTTTGTGCAGTTCAACCGCTACCTTAGAAAGACCATCGTGAAATAATATAGCATGTGTGCTGTCGACCATAGAGGGATTAGGAAGGTATAGGGTAAAGGGCTCTGGCATCCCTTGGCCTGCCAATTAATGGAATGGTTACTGCCACCAAACACCAGTGTGTCCTACCACTAATAACGCTGACTGACGGTACGGCACGTTTCGGCATGCTTCGGCACGTCATACTATCACACAGTACGGAATTATTGATTAGGATTTACTTAGTAATAATAGCACTTGTTGCTGAAGGAATGCCGTGGCCCAGCGGCCTCTTGGTATCGAAATAGAGGAATGTGAGCGTTAAAATCATTGGAATAAGGTTAAAAATAATATGTTCCTTTGCCATTCCGTGCCATACCGCCAGTTAGTGCCAGCTCTTAACCAGTATTTATATTAGTTATTATTCACGAATGGGTCAAACGAAGTATAAATATAATTTTTTGCATAATAAATAATCGCTAGGAACCTGTTAAAATTGTCGAACAAAAAGTAAAAGCTGTCGTGTTGTGAATTATTTTATTTATAGCTAATATTAATTTTATTATTAAAATAATAGCTGTACTCGCTACATAGGTATTTGGTATAACTCGATCAATTAAAGGAAATGATTGAAAATGGCGGCTCTGAACTGTTTGCAAGTAGTTCTTTGAAACTACTTGGGCACGTTGGGCACTTTTGGTATGGGAAAAAAACATACCAAAAGTGCCAACGTGCCCCAGTGACGTTTAATGTTGAAATATTTTTTAAGCACGTCGGCAAAAATAACCGAACATAGGCACCATTTTCAATTTCTTTCTTTAATTGATTTGGTTATAGTGTTTTAAATATATTGTTATCATTACTCTAGCATAATTCAATTAAAATGATTTATTTATGTGACCTAGATGTATATTTTGTATTTTTTTTAACTTTTTTTATCTTAATCTTAACATTACCTACATCACTTGAAAATATTAATGCACATCTATGAGAATTTATTTTAAATAAATATTTTTACTGTTGACACACTAATGTTATTAATATGCAATACAGTTCGTTTTTGCGTTGGCAACACTTGTTATGTCCTGTTGTGTATGCGGTTGTAGTCTATGTTGTATTTGGTACCAATAAAGGCTGAGCGATGACAACATTAAATGTTGGGAACAAATTATCTGAAGAGAAAAGATTGGGATTGTTACAACTTGTTAACAAAAGGCTATTTATACATATTTAGAGTGAGTAGCAAGCAGTGGAGAATGTATCCGCCATAGATCTTTTTTGGTAAATTTGAATTCAAGTTTTAGAATTCGAATTTAGAATTCAACATTTCAAGTCAATAACGTTGAAAAATATGATATTTATACATACTAGTATTATGGTAGTGCCATATCAAGCTACGGTCTCTTGATCACAACGCACAGCGCTGCCGTAGCTATTCGCGGCACGTAAATTGAACCAAAATTAACCAGAAAGAAAACCGTGATATCGTCGTATTTAAATACCTAGATTTTAGAAAATTGTGAAAAGTTAGTGACGTAGGTAATTTAATTAACGGAAAATCAAATGTCATAAAATTAATCTCGGATAATAATCTGAAAATACTGAAGAAATTTGATTAACTATTAAATTAAATTATTTTTAAGAAAAAGTTGCGAGAGGAAACAAGGTTTATGGCAGATGAAAACTTCTCTACGTCCAGTTTTTGTATGCCTTTTCTGTTAAGTGTAAAATATTGTACATTATGATAGGAATGTATAATTGTAAAAAATACATATTTTGATATCATTAGAGTACTTATATCATCAATGTATGCAATCTCAGAACCATGATTTGTCCATAAATTAATTACACTCCTATTTAAAGATAGGTGAGTAATTATTATAATCTGGTCTAAGTTATTTTTAAAGAACCCCAAACGGTCTTGTAATAAAATTCTGGCGCTTGCTCAGTGTTTCGATAATTTGCTCCCAACAGATTTAGTTGATAATTTCTAATTATTTTTTTTACGTTACCTTCTATAAATGTTTTCTAAAAATGAAAAGCCCCGCTCGCTATCAGCCTCAATCGCTAACATTTACTATTTCAGGAATTGTTAGTGTTATGATACAGATCTGAATTGCTCGATGTTCCCTGAAATACATATATTTGAATACCTAATGGAATAAATTGTCACCAAAGAAATTGAATTGTTTTAATACTCGCAATGATTAATAAAGATCACTGATTATTTGTGTTTCTTTTATTTTTTCTACCACAGCTTCCTCAGGTACCGCCAATAGAAAAATTATCTGTTTTGATTTTGTTTTTACCATAGATTTAGTATTGCTACCGTCTCGGTTTAAACTCTATATATATACTTTTTAAAAACGACTTTAAAATGGTCTTAAAAATTCTTTAAAATTCAAATTTCTCAACAGTTTGGTTGGATCCAAGGAACATATTATATACTCTAGGTTGGATCACTTTGTATCAAGACGTATTATTTAGTTTGTGGTATCAAGCAAATTTTTAGTGTTTTTTAGTCTGTATTTTTATAAAGTCATAAAAATAAGTATTTTTATAAAAGCAGTTGAGGAATTTTGTTGGTGTGTCTACGATTTTCCGTATATATTATAAGTTACTCTATGCGCCGATCGGTTGTAATAATTTGTCCTCTATAAGGGGCATAGACACTGTTGACGCCGTTTTACGTATACACACGCATACATATCACACACGCAAGCAAACGCAACTCACACATAATATACCCACATTTTTATATATTTTTTATTCCTCTTTTTTCAAGTGGTCAATATCCGCAAAATTATATATACTCAAAACGCGTGTGTGGTATGTGAAACATCTAAAAATCGAACGCTAATAATTAATAAAAAACTCGTGAAGTGTGGTGGAGACGAACTAGCGCGAAGGAGCAGGCGAGCCTGTTTATTGGGTAAGTCTGATTTGGTCCCATCTTTCATCCACCAGACACTATTATACTTACAGACGTAAAGTTCGGTCAACCGAACTACTGGGAATGCACCGTCAGGGCCTTGGGCCTTGACGTTAACGCAATTTTATGTGCTATGCCCTCGTGACATATTACTTCACTTACTCTATCTCTATGTATTGTATGTACTATGTTCGTTCATTCGTTCAATCAATCAATGTAATTTTTTGCTTTTGCCGACTTTGCCGTCGGTTTCCTTCTTCGATACCGAGTTTTCTTTCTTTTAATTTATTCCACCGCAATTACATATTGTAAAGCCCTTTGTTTATTTATAAATTAAAACAAATGATATAATCTTTTCCGTAATAATGTTTTCTCTTTTATTTAATTTGTGAGGCTTTTGTATTTTTTATTTTACTTATAGTAAACAAATGATGACTTCAGAAGGAAAACAAAGGAATCCTATAGTTTATTTAGATGTTTCGATCGATGGTGAGAACGGTACGTAGTTTTAATTGTAATTTTCTTTATCAATCAAACCTTTCCATTCCGTATCGAAAACATATTAACGTATTATACCTAGTATGTAATATTATATATAATATTATGTGGACGCAAGGACATTGCAACAATGTAAGGCTGTTTACTGTATAAATGTTTAATTTAACAACCTACCATAATAACTGTATTTTCGTATACATTATCATTATGGTAGGTTGTGTTGTATCCTTCAGTAGATGTGAGTTCCGATTTGACTAATAAGTACATAGTTATTGGGTATATTTTATACCTTTTTTTAGACATCTGTTTTAAGGTGTAAACACACGCCAATCTTAAAAATTTGCAGTTTTAAAAAAATATGTTAAAAGAAACTGTCATTGCAATTGGTTTGAATAAAATATATGTTATACTTAAACATGTGAAGAACAAAATGTATTGTTTAGAATTTCCATCGAAGTGTAGAAATCCCACGATAAAATTTAGAACATAAGAAGAATTTGACTTATATTGAAATTTGTTTCGAAAACGGTTTATTGCGCGAAAATGATTCCTGCACCGAATAATAAGTCAATGTCATTTAAAAAAAATGTATTGATTTTTTTTAATGTTGTTTTAATGAAAAGTACAAAAAACCACATTTGTCGGGCCTGTTGAATTGTTTCCGCCGCCTCGGAAATCTAAATATATGGAGCTACAGTGTCTCAGTGACTGCGTTGAGGTGTGGACTACGTTCGTGTTTTTCGTGCGGAATTAGTTTGATATATATAAACATTCTAAAGGTCATATTGGTGAAGGTCAAATGGTCAATGTCATTGGCCTTTGTGAATCCCTTAAAGAAGCGCATTAAGTAAAAGTAATTCACTTCATTAGGTAAACTTTGTATGTAGGATCTAATCTTCGAAACTTCTCATGCAATTTAAAAAATCTTTCACCGGTCACCACCGAAGAGAGGTCGGCAACTTAAGAGATGAAGGACTGCTGGACCTCTATGGATGAGATTGGCTCGGAACAGAATAGACTAGACTTATATAAAAAAAATAGTCAATAGTCTTGTCAACATTAATACTCCCTTTAATTGAACTCAAGCATATATTAGAAACAAAATTTTTATTTCAATTTATTTTTCAGTTATAGATTTCTCTTTTCAGCTGGTCGTATAGTAATAGAATTAAGAAGTGATATAGTGCCTAAAACCGCAGAGAACTTCAGAGCACTATGTACAGGACAATTTGGCATCGGGACCAGCGGGAAACCTCTACATTACAAGGGATGTAAATTTCATAAAGGTACAAAGTTCGAGTTTACATAATAAAAATAATAGTACAGTATAGGCGACGGTAGCCACCTACCATCACGTGGACAGTAAGCCTGTCTGTCAAATTTAACATTGAAATCATGTCACATTTTTATTTCCAGCTGTAAGTCTGTTTATGGTGCAAGGTGGGGATATTGTCAATGGTGATGGCACAGGCGGTGAAAGTATTTATGGCACGAACTTTGAAGATGAAAACTTTGAACTGAAGGTAACATTTATTATCAAAAAAAAAAAAAAAAAAAAAAAACATCAGCCCTTTATAATGTTAGCAGTGTATTTAAATAAATAAAAAATAATAATTACTGTAAATGATACCTCTTTCAGCATACAGCCGGGGTATTGAGTATGGCGAATAGAGGCCGGCCGCATACAAATGGATCTCAATTTTGTATTACAACCGTGGAATGCCTTCACTTGGACGGGACCAATGTCGTTTTCGGGAAAGTGTTAGCGGGATTAGGAATCGTTGAGGAGATACAAAGGTTTGGAAACGGAGATGACTCTAAGCCGAGTGTGGTACGTAAATTTTTCGAAATAGAGGAAGAATGTAACACATTCCAGCCATTGCTATATTATGTAAAAACTAGCTGGTGCCCGCGACTTCGTCCGCGTTGAAAAAGGCAATATATCGCCTGACATCGTTATTGCTATTATACTTAGCCAGGAGTTAGTTTCCTAAATTGTGGATAATCCCTCGGGAGCAGTACTTTTTTTCTGGATGAAAGGTATCCTATGTCCTTTTTGGTGTCCCAGAAAACGTGTATGCAAAATTTCTTGGTTATCGGTTCAGTAGTTTTTGCGTGAAAGAGTTACAAACATCCATACATACATACATCCATACAAACTTTCGCATTTATAATATTAGTACGGAAGTATGGATGTTGATTGATAATATGTGGTAACCATTGACTATTAACATGAGCAAATCTAAACCTGATAGGTCTTTAATTTAATCCGTACTAATATTATAAATGTGAAAGTAACTCTGTCTGTCTGTCCGTCTGTCTATTACCTTTTCACGCCTTAACTACTCGACCGATCATCATGAGATTTTGCATACACGTTGTCAGGGATACATGAAAGGACATAGGGTAGGGTACATACCTTTCATTCAGAAAAATAAAATAAATAAATAAATATCTTCACACATTCCACACAGCACCATCTAATTCCACACTAAGCAACTTAATGCTTGTATTATGGATACCAGACAGTTGATATACTACATACATTACTTTTTCTTGTAAATACATACATATTATAAATACAAAACATCCAAGACTCAGGTACAAAGGTAAAATGTTAACACATAAACATTTGCTCCTAGCGGGATTCGAACCCGCGACCGTTTGGTTAACAGCTAGGGTTACTAGCCACTAGACCAAACGTGTCGTCAAAAAGTGCTGATAGTTGCAATAGTTGGATGAGTCATTAGGGTGCTTGCCTATCTCTCTGTCTGAGGGATTCTGGATTCGATACCCGAGGCGTATAGCTGATGTTATAAGGATATTGGCTACTTTTAATAATACTACATGTACTCGTAGATAAAATAGCACTTAACTATTTTATAATAGGTATCAAGTACTATTTTATCTGTGTTAATTTGTTGTTAATTAATAAGTAATACTATTATCTATACGGGTTATTACCATTTGGACCTATTTTCGTTTCGTCAGATTTTTGTTTTGACAGAAAAAGTACAATCACATAATATACAAACATTAGACAATGAACAAATTATTTTGTTTGTCCTGACTGACGATCAACACACAGCTTAAACTAATTATTATTATCTATACTAATATTATAAAGCTGAAGAGTTTGTTTGTTTGAACGCGCTAATCTCAGGAACTACTTGTTCGAATTGAAAAATTCTTTTTGTGTTGGATAGATCATTTATCGAGGAAGGCTTTAGGCTATATAACATCACGTTGTGACTAATAGGAGCGAAGAAACGGTCGAAAATGTGGAAAAAACGGGGAAAATTATTCATCTTTGAGGACTTCTGTTGCGTGCGCTGCGAAAACCGTTCGAGATACCCAAATGATTCCCAAAATAACTATTCCACGCGGACGAAGTCGGGAGCACCAGCTAGTTATTTATATAATAATAATTACAGGAATGTATAATAGAGGACTGTGGCGAGATATTAGAAGCAGAATGGGACGTTTGCTGTCGCGACGGCACAGCGGATGTGTATCCGGAGCATCCGATAGACAATTCATGCCTCGACAATACAACTGTGAGTCGGTACATATTTTTCAGTATCAAGTTTAGTTCATACTTTTCTGTATCGAGTTTAGTTCATACTTTTCTGTATCAAGTTTAGTTCATACTTTTCTGTATCAAGTTTAGTTCATACTTTTCTGTATCAAGTTTAGTTCATATTTTTCTATCATGTTTAGTTCATACTTTTCTGTATCAAGTTTAACTGCCCCCCTACTGACCCCTACAATTCGATACCCTTGTTCACAATCATAATATTTTAAAAAAACTGATGTAATAAGGTACTGCAATTTAGTCACAGTATCGGCTCCCAAGAGGAATGCGAGCAATTTCTGAGTCACTTGTATCATAATTATTTTTTTTATTTCTGTAAGACAAACATAATTTTTTGGCCAAATTTACTTCCAGCCTACTCAGCCTTCAGGTAAATCCGCCACCGAAGCACACGGTAGCAAAGAAATGCAGATTTGATCTAAAATATATCGATGTTTGCAGATAGATGAATTACTTAATAAGATAAGAGACATAAAGGACAGTGGCAATCATTATTTCGGCAAAAACAGGAGTAAGACCGCCATAAGGAAATACCTCAAGTGTTTACGGTATGCGGAGTGCGCTACGCAGAAAATACAAGAGTCGAGTGACAGACAAAAGGATAGTTGTAAGTATGTTTCTGTCCTTTTCCTTTACTAGGGATTATTTTTACCAAGAGACCTTTTGACTTCAATAATTACATTTTTTTCAACCCCCGAAGCCTGACGCAAAAACTGAATGTTGTAAGTTTAAAATGTGAGTCTGTCTGTGGAATTGTAGCTTCCAAAGAGGTGGACCGATTTCGATCTTTTTTTTTGTTTTGTTTGAAAGCTGATCGTTCTTAGTTATGAAACTAGCTGCCGCCCGCGACTTCCTCGAGAACCACTCTATCCATTGGTGAAAACAGCATGAAAATCGGTGCAGTAGTTTTTCGCGAACAGACAGACAGACAGGCGCGGCGGAGGACTTTGTTTTATAATTATGTAGTGATTTATGAAAATTTGTTCGGACGTTTGAAGAATATCAGCCCATTTCCTAGTTGACGAAGGGATTGTCTTATATAGGGAGGGGTGGGGGAGTCTTAGAAATCTTATGTACTCTTACATGAGAATCAAAAATGGCCAAAATTTTTCCATAGGTAATTAACGAATGGCCCCTTAGTTTTCGCAGCGCACGCAACGGAAGCCCTCAAAAATGAATAATTTTCCCCGTTTTTTCCACATTTTCGACTGTTTCTTCGCTCCTATTAGTCGCAACGTGATGTTATATAGCCTAATAAAGCCTTCCTCGATAAATGATCTATCCAACACAAAAAGAATTTTTCAATTCGAACCAGTAGTTCCTGAGATTAGCGCCTTCAAACAAACAAACAAACTCTTCAGCTTTATAATATTAGTATAGATTAGAATCAATTGTCTGAGGTTTGTTTTTATCATTATAAAAATGTATATCGGGTGAAATAATATAACATTGTGTGTATGTGCCGTGTTTTATTTATCTTATTTGGACAGGCTTTCACCCAAAAATTTCGAACAGTAGCTGTCACCGTCGCCTAAGCAATCCTCACTCACTCTAAACTTGAAATTTCTTTCCAGTATTAGATAATGTGAAGAAATTCGCTCAGCAGTGCCATTTGAACTTAGCGGCGTCCTATTTGAAAACGGAACAATATGCGTCGTGTATTAAATACTGTACTGAGGTAAATAGACTCTATGAAAATAAAGGAATATTGATCATTACCCTTCCTTATTCACTATCAAAAATAAATATAAAAGTACCCACCAAGTACTTATACGTACACCACCAATTTTTACATTAAAGTTCCCGACACTGCTCAACAAATTATAGGATATTTTTTTTCCCAGATCCACTAATCCTTTCGTTAATCTGATCGGACTTTTCAGGGCTTGTATTTTTTTTAAAACATCAGTCAAAGAATTATTTAAATTTTATCGCTTGCAATGATGTAATGATTTTTCCTTATATTTATTGAGAGTTTAATTTAACTATTCTGTTAATTTTTTTATATTATACAAAGATAATAATAAATAATAATATCTTCACACATTCTACAAACATCCGTGACTCAGGCACAAAGGTAAAATGTTAACACATGAACATTTACCCCTAGCGGGATTCGAACCCGCGACCGTTTGGTTAGTTAACAACCAGAGTTACTAGCCACTAGACGAAACGCGTCGTCAAAGATAATGTAAAAAATAAAATAAAATAAAAAAAAAAACAAATAAAATAAGTATGTAATCATAATCATAATAAAATAATAATAATCGACAAATAAAGTGCTTTATCACCCTAAGATTGAACATTCTTTGTGTGTTTTACAATGATAAGGTCTGTTTTCCTTTGAAAATTCAAAGTGATAATTTCTATTTGCTATCTTTATTAGCGATGACAAATTATGTCAATCAGTAATCAATACCTATTTCAAATCTAAGCCTTAGCGAATTTTGAAATGAATGGAATTTGTAATCGAAACTGATGAAGCACTTTTCTTGTTTGCTTTACATAGTTACATATGACGACACGTTTGGTCTAGTGGCTAGTAACCCTATAGCTGTTAACCAAGCGGTCGCGGGTTCGAATCTCGCTAGGGGCAAATGTGTATGTGTTAACATTTTTACCTTTGTACCCGAGTCATGGATGTTTTGTATTTATAATATGTATGTATTTACAAAAAAAAAAAAGTAATGTATGTAATATATCAACCGTCTGGTATCCATAATACAAGCATTAAGTTGCTTACTTTGGAACTAGATGGTGCTGTGTGGAATGTGTGAATATATTTATTTATTTATATTTATAGTTGATTTGTCGCTTGCAGGTGTTGAGGGATTCGCCTAAAAATGAGAAGGCGCTATACAGGCGAGGTCAAGCGCATTTCGCCCTCAAGAACTACGAAGCGGCGATGGAAGACTTGAAGGAAGCTAAAAGCTGCGCGCCGGGAAACAGCGCTATACAAGAGCTACAAGAGCGAGTGAGACAGTCGAACAAGAGCTACAACGACGTACAGAAGCAGAGGCTCTCAAAGTTTTTTTGTGACCACCAAGAAAAGGAAACCGCCGTCGTTATCGGACATAACTGAGTTAAGACTGAAAGTTATTATATATACGTTGGATTAGTTGTGTTTATTTACCGTTTTGGTAAGCATTTTTTTTAAAATGGTAAATTGTTTTTTTGGCGCGTTTCACCGGAGAAGTGAACGCAAGTAAACCGTCACGGTTACTCGAGTCAATGACGGTTTTTATTACTTAATTTATATTATACATCACTAGCTAATGCCCGCGACTTCGTCCGCGTTCTGGATGAAAGGTGTGGATATTTCTGATGTCCCAGACAACGTGTATGCAAAATTTCATGGTGATCGGTTCAGTAGTTTTTGTATGAAAGCGGTATGTAACAAAGAAAATTTTTAAATTGGATATTTAAATGAGTTTCACTATTACTATCGTGTAATCATAAGCACACATCAATTTTTTTTATTATCTTTTATTAAATTATCTTCTCTGTTTCGTTAATGGTTGTACTTATATTTTTTTTGTTCACGAAAAAGTTATTAAATGTCTTTTTTTTTATATAACCTAATAAGTATTTCTTCATTGCAACGATAATGAAGTGGTAAAATTTTTTTATAAAAATATTCTACTTCAAAAACTTCTACTACAAAGAACTGCTTGTGAACCGAGATGGAATAATTCCTTTTCCATTACTGGTTACGAAAAATGGTTACGAATATGAACTAAAGGATAATGTATTGTGTGATGACGTTTTAAAGTCAAACAAAGAAGCAAATATTGTTTGAAAATTCCACCTTGAAAATATTATACTACAGGTCAACTTGTTACCTATTTCAGCAATCATATTATATTGGGATTTGGGACAAGAAGAGTTACTCTTGTAAATTTTACTATTCTCGTTCACTGTCAAGGGTTTCATTATTCTTTTAACTCTAATACTTTTCTCTTGGATCGATTATTTTTTAAATAATAAAGACTATATTGCTTCGTATCTTCAATATATTCACTATTGAATTTCCGGTTACATAGCTATGTATAAACATATTATAACGGGTGATTTTTTAAGCGTAGTTTTTTAAAAAAAAATCGAATAATACACTCAAATTTGCATCATATATTCAAAGTTTTTATTGGAATCGATAAATTGGCCTTTGCCATTTACGTTTCAAAGATAACTTCATGTAAATGTTGTCCGCGGCTCCGTTTCAAATGGTCCATTCGGAAGATCCAATTTTGCATCACTTTTTTTCGACCATTTCGGCCTGTATTCCACGAATTACGCGTCTTATGTTAACCTGTAAGGTTTCAATCGTGTTCGGCTTGTTCACATAGACTAACGACATTACGTAACCCCGCAAGAAATAATCAAGAGGCGTTAAATCGCATGATCTTGGCGGCCACAGAGTTGGCCGCCATTTCGCAAGGGTTCACAAGTTCACAAGGGCCATTTCGAGAGATAAGCTGCTCACCAAATTCATCCTTCAACATGTCCATTGTTTCACGAGCTGTGTGGCATGTGGCACAGTCTTGATGAAAGCACATGTCAACCAAGTTCAACTCAGCCAACTGGGGTAAAAAAAAGTCGCATATCATGGCTCGATATCGTTCGCCGTTGACGGTACCGTGTTTTCCACGGTCGTCTTTGAAGAAAAATGTCGTTTTTTCGGGATGCATCGGTAATTCTTGTATGGCATGTACCTGTTCATCACTCCAGATGCGACAGTTTTGCTTATTTACGTATCCGTTGAGCCAGAAATGAGCCTCATCGTTGAACACAATTTTTCGATAAAATAGCGGATTTACATTTGGTCGTTTGTGTTACTGTATTCGTCAGATTCGTTTTTGGACATATTCGTAATTCGTCAGAATCTTTAACTAGACTAATTAGATGAGTACTTTGTCGAAACTTCCGGTTTCTAGCAATAAGTGCAGTTGGTGTTCCCGAGGATTTATTCTGTTTGTTTAATGCATAGTTACGAGAATTTATTTAATTTTTTGCAAACGCTTTCTACATGTGTGTCACTGCGGACACAGAGGTTGAAAGGTCGCTGGTTTTGCTCGTAAGAAAAGTCGTTTGGTCTTCGGCTTCGCCAATAGTTTATTTGAATTTTGTATAAAATTATTACAATGCGTATCTTCGTTGTGTAATTTTTCGTTGCAGAGTATAGGGTAATTGGAAGATTTTATTCTCCCTGTTAAATTTGTATATGTGACGTTCCGTGCCGCGACAATGTGTGACTTCCATGTAAGTTTGCTGTGTGTTTGCAGGCCCAAAAACTTTACTTCTTTTCAGTCGTATTGAAATTTATTTTGAGGTTACTGTGATGTCCACTCTCTTGGGGTTTAATATTGGCTATTTGACAAGATTTAAAGAAAATAGCGTAAAAAAACATATGTCACTTTGTTTTAAGCTAAATCATAATTTTTGAAACTTTTTCTGCCAAAACGCCCTGTGATTGGTTGCCGAAACTCTGATGACGTCATACGCTAGTAAACTCCTGATCGGTTTCATCGTTTCTTAATATTTATATTGCTTCCTTCAGCACTAAATCACAGTGTTAGGTGTTGGATTTAAATTCTGGAACTAATTAATTTTCTTTAGTCATATTCTTCACGTATACTTTTTTGCCGATTCCTAATTCTCTATGCGCAGCTTTCCTCTTTTTGTCTTCGTGTAATTTTTTTTTCTTTCTCTGTCTATTTCTGGATCGTCGTAACAATTTTCGAGATCTGCTAAAAAAGGTCTCTAAATTGTCTTCCGTAGAAGAGTTCAGCTGGAGGTTTTCCTGTAGGTGTAGAGGGATGAGGTGTACTGTAATACCGCTACGTGTCCGTGGACCATTTCATGATTCGAAAATGAGGGAACCTGTGGCACAACCAGTTGTGTCATGAAAAATTATGCTAAGCATCTTCAGCGCTCAGTACCATCTTTATGTTGGAATCACATGTAGAGCCCCACAGTTGGATTCCATAGGTCCATATAGGTTTTAAAATAGTGTTGTATATATGAGCAGCTTATTGTCTATTGACAGCTTTGATTTTCTACCCAGTAACCAAGTACACTTAAAATATTTATAAAATTAGACTTTTTCAAAAATGAATTCATGTAATTCATGAAAGAAATCATGTTAAGATTAGCCACCTCGTGTTCCTCTTTTTATATATTCCCAACCCTGTAAAATTTTAATTTCTGGCAACAAAGATAAAACCACGCACATCCCCACGATACGTTTCTCATCTTTAGTTTCATGTTTTAATGTGGTTTTGCCCTTTACCATAAATTTTTCATCTTTTCCATAACAATTTGTGAAAATTGTTCCGGAATGGTAGGTGTCAATACAGAACCAACTACTCGGACGTGTTACGGGGACAAATCCATCCAAGCAGGTCCCGATAGCACAACTAGTTGTGTGATCGTGTTGGTCCACGGATACCTAGCGTGTAATACATCATTAAATATTTTAATGTCATCTTTCCAGTCAGATTCCTCGCATTGGCTGATTCACAGTCGTTTAAGGATATCCCTATTTTGCCAGTAAGGAATTGTATTGAAATTCCTTACTCGCTAATAATGCATTACGCATTTACGCAGTTTTGCGAAAAACTACTGCAAGGACCTTGGCATCCAGCTCTCAGGGGAGTGTTCCGGCTAATGCGCACGCCACCTCCCACGAGACAGTTCGATACGCCTTGATGACTGGCCGTCAAGAGGAAGCTTTCCTCTTGTCTGAATTTTTTTTTATTTCTCTGTCTATTTCTGATTCGTCGTAACAATTTTCGAGATCTGCTAAAAATGGTAACTTGTCTCTAAATTGTCTTCCGTAGAAGAGTTCAGCTGGAGGTTTTCCTGTAGAGGGATGAGGTGTACTATAATACCGCTAGGTGTCTGTGGACTACCAAAATTAGTTATAAATTATTACTCAATTTTAAGAGTTAAAATAAATTATAATTAAATTATAAACGAAAACACACGTTTGAAATGTTATACCATCTTTAGTGTAACTTGAATTTGTAGTACCCTTTCCACACCATTTCACACAACATTTCACACGCAACGTACGCCGCGGCGTATGCCCAGGCACGTTGCCCGACTCTACGGCGCCTGATTGGATCGGCCTGAGGGTCAACCTCGCCTGCTCGTCCACTGAGGACAGGCGCGATTGCAGCTATTGTGCTATGACCTGCACTTGGCTCCAGCACCATTTCGCGTCATTTGTCCAAGGCTTTGTCGTAGGCCTTTTTCCGCCATCTAGAAATTGTTCCTGGGAGTGGAGCCGCATTTCGGGACCTTGCATTCGCAGTTTTGCGAAAAACTTCTGCAAGGTCCTTGGCATCCAGCTCCCAGGGGAGTGGTACCGGCTAATGCGCACGCCGCCTCCCACGAGGCAGTTCGATACGCCCTGATGACTCTGGCCGCCACGACCCGTTGCGGTCGCCGCAGCAGGATCGCGTTACGAGTGGACAAGGAGTCCGCCCATATGGGCGCTCCATACAGGGCCATCGAGCGTACCACCCCCGTCCCTTAGGTCCTCCTAAATTTGGCATTATTCTGGCCAACGCCAGAGAAGTTTACACCAATTTGGGTGTCATTCTTGCGAAGTGCTCCCTGAAGTTCTATCGGCTATCGAGAACGACGCCGAGATATTTCAGCGTCGACTCGATGGCAATGTTAACTCCGCTCACAATAATAAGAGCGTTTGGCGGTGGCGCCTTGCGAAGCCCGTGGAAGCGAATTGCTTCTGACTTCAAGGGCCACCGTCAAGCCCAAGCGTCTGATGCGCGCCACCACTTGATGTTTGTTTGTCACCTGCGGTTTCTCCATTGGTTACCTACTCCGTGTATCACAGCCATCAATTCATTTAACCAAGTTTTAGCATCGCCTTTTAAACTAGATGCCACTCGTGATAAGCATTCACCTGAATCACTCCAGAGATTACTTTCCCTAGCGCGATCAACTTCGTTGCACTATTCATATCATGTATACTAGGATCGAAGTTCGAAACATAATACTGTGAGTGAGAATGATTTAATAAATTTAACACGCCGGCTAGTGCTTTGGCACTTGCTTGGCACTCACTCGTATTACATTCTTCGGGTAACGTTTGAGATACCTACTTGTGAGTCTCGGAGAGTATAAATTCCAACAAGTGGGTATTGAGAGTTGACTGTCATTGTTTACGTTTTCTACGCCCAATAAGAGATGTGAAGAAAGTATTTAATTCACTTGTTTAATTTACAGTCGAGGGGCCCGGGGGGACTGAGTTTTCTTTATTTGCAGGTTGGAGCATGTGGGTTGTGTTTGGGGGTAGAGAATACAAAATTGCCAAGCTTCTCGCACATGGCACTCAAGACCAATGACAAATGCGACTTGTGACCCGATGGTCACAGTCGATATCAACAGTAATAAGGGATTTTTATACGGTTGCTGTCCACCCAATTATTAAAATCGTTGGTAATATATTCAAAAAATTCATCTGAACGCATCCACCCACCTTCCGATTTGCCAAGACACCATTCTTCAGGCATGCTCTCTACAACAGCTCGTGGTGGGCGTATGTAGGGAAAAACAACAAGCGGCGGAATGACTTGACTACTGGCGTTGAAGGTGATCAGAACTGTCAAGTTATCCTTTTCATTTCCCGCTTTAACTTGGTACAAATTTCGGAATCCCTTCGGCGCTAAAACTTTTCCCGTTTTAGGACACATAGAGAAGCCGCTTGATCTCCATTCAACTTGCGCTCTGGGCATTCTAACATGCCTTGATTATTAGTCACTTTCAAGAACTCTTCCAAATTATTGAACCAAGCTCTCATAGATTACTCTCGCTCTAGCTTTATTAATCCCTTCGGCTGAACGGCATGATATGTCGGGATGGCGCTTTAGAAAATTTAAGTACCAGGTTGAACCAGGACGATAATCTTTGAAGGGATTCTTTGTTCCACGGTCTTTAACAATTTTCTAGACTGTATCCAACAGCTCCTGTTTCTTGACCATAGCAAAACGCACATTTTGGTATGGCCAAAAGTCACTCTTACCTAATTTTCGCCTTTTATACCTAGTACAGGAGCTGGTCCTCTTGTCTCGATATCACAATTTTTACGGATAAATTATTTTTTATTCATAGACAATTATTATTAGACATTACACAATATATGAGTCTTCTTCTTACAGTTACATTATTAAACTTAACCCTCAAATCACAGTCTTCGTTTCTCACCTGGCAATCTTCTTCTCTGTCTTCTTCATCTTCAAAATTATTGGAACTTCTATAATAAAACGTTTGCACTGTGAAATTTTTAAATGAAACTGTGTAGTTGTTTTGATATGTTTGAAATGTCGTATATGGATATGTTCGAAAGTTCTGGCAAATATGCTATATTTGCCAATAATGCAAGTCTGCAAGCAACGTGGAGACGTTGTCTTGCAGACTGAATTATTGGAATGTAGTCTGCGGGTGTATAAACTTATCTCCGATTGCGTAATTTCTTTACTGCCTTGTTAAAATGCTGAAAGAATCTTTTCACTTTAGCGTCTGTATATACCTTCCTAATTTCGTTTATTTGATCTTGTTCGTAATTGCAATACGGACTCCAAGCTCATTCTTAATTAATTGAAATGAAAAAAATAGTAAGTTTTCTTTGCTTTATTTGGCAAAAAAGCGTAAATTACCGCATAAATATTTATCCGGTAATTAGCATAAACACCAAGGTGTATTGTGTAATGTCACGGTATTAAAAGGTTCGTCACTTGTTGATGGCGGTAAGATCCGGCTCGAAGTGACCAGCTTTGTGGGTGGCGGGGCTGGTTTGATGCTTCGCAAATAAAATGCGCAGAGATGGTGGCGATAACTGATTTAATTTCCGAAAGTACACGAAAAAGTGAGAAAGTGTGCGTGAGAGTGGTACGTGCGTCGTCGCGCGCTGATAGACATAGGGCACTGAAACTTATAAAAAAATGCAAACGGTTTTATTGCAGCGTCGCGTCGCACGAACCTACCCTCACCTTTTAATAAAAATACAGTTCAAATCTATACAGATTTCTTATGAAACACAAAGCTACCTACACATTTAAATTAATAGTATAAATTTACCAAGTAGGTACCCTATAAATACAAAAGGCAAATTAACATGACTAAATATGAGCACGTCGCTAACAGTCACCTTAAAGTCGACATTTGCTTGCATAAACGAGTGGTCAAATGCGTAGCATTTTTTGCTTTGCACTATGTGTCTCGGGTTTTCTCTGAATGGGTACTTGGAGTACTTTCCCATTACTGAGAAACAAATCCAGGGCATCATAAGCAAACCATATTGGTTGTCATTTTCCCCAGCACCTGATTTACGTGAATCTTTTACCAATTCTCTATACTTGCGGTAGCTAGCAAAAAGAGATTCCTTCTTCTTTTTAGTTCAGCTATTGGAATTCCCATCAACTCCAATTCGATGCCATGCATCATGATTAAGACTTTTGTCCTTATAATTTAGTTGTTGGTGCATCATACAAAACTTTAACTCCAATTCGTTATTCCACATTGTATGATGGCACAAACCACCCATCTTTTAATAGCTTGGGGACACAATAATAATAAAAATAAGATAACGAAACTTTTACTACACGATAAAAGGACCAAGGCCGAACACTCGGGGATGTTTCGATAAATAGCATAAGTTCTAGAAAACACTTTCTGAGTGATAATACCAGCTGATTGGGTGAAAACTGGCAATGTAACAGCGCACTTCTAAATTGAAAATTCTTGTTTAGCTTGCGCTTCTTCTGCTTCTTTAAATCCAAAGAATAAATTCTTGTTGATAAGATCCTTTATCTCTTGTTCTTTCTTCTTAATGGGCTCTCCATTTAATCTAAACTCGTCTCTTCTCTTCTGATCACGTTCACGGTTCTTAACTGAACGTTGGGGAGGACGACGGTTGGAAGATGGATATGAAGGTCCTGCTTCCTCATCAAAATGTTGATTTTGATATTGACGTGGAGGATAGGAAGGTCTTCCTTGTCCACGCGGAAAATAGCGTCCACGATTCATAATGGGTTGGGTCTCTGCGGAATGCCAGCAGAAATTGCAGCAGAACTAGCACAGACAGTAGCCGAATTTTTTTACACGACACGACAACACACAATTAAATCAAAGAACAAGAATGTGAGACCGTTCTCTTTTCTCACCCGAGAAACCTTTTGAAGCAAAAAAAAAACCGCCACCGAAGCGAGAACAGGCGAGCGCGAGAACGAGACGGCGAGAAACCGATCACATTCACGCTTCTCGGGTGT
Organism: Synanthedon tipuliformis; assembly: GCA_947623395.1. NCBI lineage: Eukaryota > Metazoa > Arthropoda > Insecta > Lepidoptera > Sesiidae > Synanthedon > Synanthedon tipuliformis. The sequence goes on along the minus strand of OX392428.1, from coordinate 3,171,464 downwards.
TCTCGGCGTGAATTTATAGGCGCCTATGGAGGGAGAGCAGAAGAACTTTTTGTCGGCGGTTTTGAATGCCTCCATGACGCTCTTTTGTTTGTATTTACTTTCAAAAATCAAAAGGTGTATCTTGCCTGCTTTTCCTAGCGGTTTTATTATCCTATCTGTTATTTCTTCTGCAATTGTATTGGTGTCCTCACCGTATGTTTCATTTTTAACCACAACTTTTGTTGCCGGTTGTCTGTCAGCTTTCGGTTTCTTGATGGTTCATATACGCTTGGATTTTCGTGAGAATGTCTGCCCGGGCTGTTTAATTTCCCGGGTTGATTCTTATTTGTCCGTACGCTATTCTGAGTGTTGTGTTGTTTGTTGATCCCGTATGAGTCTGAGGGCGTGTTGGTCTTTCATAATTTTTTCGTCCCTTATTATTGCTAGGGATATGTGTATTCTGAACAGACGTGGTGTACTTATTCGGTGTTCCGGTACGTTGTCTTTTTATCCCTCTATTTTCGTTTTGTAGCGTTTCAAATCTGTTCGCTACTGGTATATTGTAGATTGTTTCCGCGCTGGCCTCTATTTGGCTTCCCGCACGCTGGGTGTAACATGTTGCGGTCGAACTCTGAGTTGTTTCGGTCGCCTAGGTACGCGCCGTGGTCATGTGGTCTACGGCAGTGGTATTGTTTTTTTTTGTTCGCTAACGTGGACGCTTGCTTGAGCTTGCTTGCGCTTGCTTGCGCTTGCCCGGGTGTGAAGCAGGGGGTGGCGAGTGTAGACCGGGCTCTAGAGGTAAGTGAGTATGCATAATGTGAGTAACGAATTCCGCCAACGGATTTGAGTTAAGAAAAGGTCTGAGATTAAAAATGTGGATCTTTCCGGTCAATTTTTTGGTCCATTTTTTTTACCCCCTCTACTCTTATTCGTAAAGGGAATGTATTGAGTACCCGATATAAAATCATTTTAATGATTATTTCCGTAATGATTTGTAGTTTGTTCTAATGATAAGTGAGGATGAATTCTTAAATAATAAAAAAACTAATATTTTTATTAATAAAAAAATAGATATACATAAATGAATTGTGCGACAATTTGCAGTACATTTAATGGTGGAATTAATGACTGGTAAAGGCGGCTTCCTCATTTGTCGTGGACGTAAGTCACCGTTCAACTTTTCATAACCAAATGAACAATAATCAATGTGTTGTAATTGTGTTGATTTGGTATTTAGAGCGTTTGGTGCACTCCAGCATGCTCCAGATGTTACGACGGTGTTGTTCGTTGTTCTGTTTTTGCGGTTTCGTTTTTTCTTTACAGTTTCATCCGGCCGATAATAAATTATAGATACATAATTTGTAATCGCAATCCGTGTCTCAGCACACCGGTGGTATCGTAGGGAAAAATAATTAGCCACCGTACCACCCGGGGTATGTATGGTCGGTGGCACGGTTAGAAGCGAAATAAATTCACCCATCGAAGGATGCACTAAACAGAGTGCATAATTTAATAAAACATAAATTATTTCTAAAAATAACTAATCAACAGTTTACTTGTAATTGGTGAAAGAGCCCTAAGTGTATATAATAGTAATATACATAATATTATTGTTAAATCGTCTTAAATTGTTATCTTAACACGAGCTGTTTTGAAGTATCTACGTTTAAAAAAAAACTTGTGATTAATAAATAAATAATTATATATATATATATCTCCGCGATGAAGGTTTAAGACGAGGACCAAGCTCAAAACGAAATCAATTTTCACGTACACACTAACAAAATGGGCGGAACGTAACAACCAATCATATCCATTCCCGAACAAATGACGCTTGCACAGTGTAATGTCGAGATCAGAGGCCGTACTATCACCTCTTAAAGCGATGCAAAGACGATTGAGTGAGGGAGATGTCGCCTTACTTCATGTATTGCGCCATCTCGTTTACTCACTCGTTTTTGCATCGTTTTAAGAGGTGATAGTAGGCCCTCAGAGATGTTTTAGTACAGTTTAAATTTAGACTAAGTTTACAACTTCAAAGACTATCTGCTTTGTTTTTTATTAGGGAATTACAAAATTGGGGTTTCATCACACTGTTTAGCCATTTTTTAAATTCGAGGGACTTCTGTGGCTTAAAGAAACAACATATATGAACTCTTTTCAATAAATTTTATTTATAAACGACGGCTGCTTCCGTTTCATATAATATAATAAGGTAAGGGAAGATGATTTAGAATTTAGAAAAATCTATTTTCCTTACAATCTTCATGTGAATGGCCCGGCAATTGTCATTATCAATTTCTATGTTTTCTTATAAGGAGCCAGGCTGTAAGTCGGACATTGTATTACCAGTCGAGGTAGCTCCTTTGCTTATTTCGCCATTAATTGAATCTCGTATAGGCAAGCCGCGAGAATACCTTGAATTCACAATTTCTGGTAAAAGGCAGTCCATATAAAAGTTTTTTTCCATTTTATCAAACCAAACTTGGTCATCTCTTGTGATAAACTTATCTCCGATTGCGTAATTTCTTTACTGCCTTGTTAAAATGCTGAAAGAATCTTTTCACTTTAGCGTCTGTATATACCTTCCTAATTTCGTTTATTTGATCTTGTTCGTAATTGCAATACGGACTCCAAGCTCATTCTTAATTAATTGAAATGAAAAAAATAGTAAGTTTTCTTTGCTTTATTTGGCAAAAAAGCGTAAATTACCGCATAAATATTTATCCGGTAATTAGCATAAACACCAAGGTGTATTGTGTAATGTCACGGTATTAAAAGGTTCGTCACTTGTTGATGGCGGTAAGATCCGGCTCGAAGTGACCAGCTTTGTGGGTGGCGGGGCTGGTTTGATGCTTCGCAAATAAAATGCGCAGAGATGGTGGCGATAACTGATTTAATTTCCGAAAGTACACGAAAAAGTGAGAAAGTGTGCGTGAGAGTGGTACGTGCGTCGTCGCGCGCTGATAGACATAGGGCACTGAAACTTATAAAAAAATGCAAACGGTTTTATTGCAGCGTCGCGTCGCACGAACCTACCCTCACCTTTTAATAAAAATACAGTTCAAATCTATACAGATTTCTTATGAAACACAAAGCTACCTACACATTTAAATTAATAGTATAAATTTACCAAGTAGGTACCCTATAAATACAAAAGGCAAATTAACATGACTAAATATGAGCACGTCGCTAACAGTCACCTTAAAGTCGACATTTGCTTGCATAAACGAGTGGTCAAATGCGTAGCATTTTTTGCTTTGCACTATGTGTCTCGGGTTTTCTCTGAATGGGTACTTGGAGTACTTTCCCATTACTGAGAAACAAATCCAGGGCATCATAAGCAAACCATATTGGTTGTCATTTTCCCCAGCACCTGATTTACGTGAATCTTTTACCAATTCTCTATACTTGCGGTAGCTAGCAAAAAGAGATTCCTTCTTCTTTTTAGTTCAGCTATTGGAATTCCCATCAACTCCAATTCGATGCCATGCATCATGATTAAGACTTTTGTCCTTATAATTTAGTTGTTGGTGCATCATACAAAACTTTAACTCCAATTCGTTATTCCACATTGTATGATGGCACAAACCACCCATCTTTTAATAGCTTGGGGACACAATAATAATAAAAATAAGATAACGAAACTTTTACTACACGATAAAAGGACCAAGGCCGAACACTCGGGGATGTTTCGATAAATAGCATAAGTTCTAGAAAACACTTTCTGAGTGATAATACCAGCTGATTGGGTGAAAACTGGCAATGTAACAGCGCACTTCTAAATTGAAAATTCTTGTTTAGCTTGCGCTTCTTCTGCTTCTTTAAATCCAAAGAATAAATTCTTGTTGATAAGATCCTTTATCTCTTGTTCTTTCTTCTTAATGGGCTCTCCATTTAATCTAAACTCGTCTCTTCTCTTCTGATCACGTTCACGGTTCTTAACTGAACGTTGGGGAGGACGACGGTTGGAAGATGGATATGAAGGTCCTGCTTCCTCATCAAAATGTTGATTTTGATATTGACGTGGAGGATAGGAAGGTCTTCCTTGTCCACGCGGAAAATAGCGTCCACGATTCATAATGGGTTGGGTCTCTGCGGAATGCCAGCAGAAATTGCAGCAGAACTAGCACAGACAGTAGCCGAATTTTTTTACACGACACGACAACACACAATTAAATCAAAGAACAAGAATGTGAGACCGTTCTCTTTTCTCACCCGAGAAACCTTTTGAAGCAAAAAAAAAACCGCCACCGAAGCGAGAACAGGCGAGCGCGAGAACGAGACGGCGAGAAACCGATCACATTCACGCTTCTCGGGTGTTCTCGGCGTGAATTTATAGGCGCCTATGGAGGGAGAGCAGAAGAACTTTTTGTCGGCGGTTTTGAATGCCTCCATGACGCTCTTTTGTTTGTATTTACTTTCAAAAATCAAAAGGTGTATCTTGCCTGCTTTTCCTAGCGGTTTTATTATCCTATCTGTTATTTCTTCTGCAATTGTATTGGTGTCCTCACCGTATGTTTCATTTTTAACCACAACTTTTGTTGCCGGTTGTCTGTCAGCTTTCGGTTTCTTGATGGTTCATATACGCTTGGATTTTCGTGAGAATGTCTGCCCGGGCTGTTTAATTTCCCGGGTTGATTCTTATTTGTCCGTACGCTATTCTGAGTGTTGTGTTGTTTGTTGATCCCGTATGAGTCTGAGGGCGTGTTGGTCTTTCATAATTTTTTCGTCCCTTATTATTGCTAGGGATATGTGTATTCTGAACAGACGTGGTGTACTTATTCGGTGTTCCGGTACGTTGTCTTTTTATCCCTCTATTTTCGTTTTGTAGCGTTTCAAATCTGTTCGCTACTGGTATATTGTAGATTGTTTCCGCGCTGGCCTCTATTTGGCTTCCCGCACGCTGGGTGTAACATGTTGCGGTCGAACTCTGAGTTGTTTCGGTCGCCTAGGTACGCGCCGTGGTCATGTGGTCTACGGCAGTGGTATTGTTTTTTTTTGTTCGCTAACGTGGACGCTTGCTTGAGCTTGCTTGCGCTTGCTTGCGCTTGCCCGGGTGTGAAGCAGGGGGTGGCGAGTGTAGACCGGGCTCTAGAGGTAAGTGAGTATGCATAATGTGAGTAACGAATTCCGCCAACGGATTTGAGTTAAGAAAAGGTCTGAGATTAAAAATGTGGATCTTTCCGGTCAATTTTTTGGTCCATTTTTTTTACCCCCTCTACTCTTATTCGTAAAGGGAATGTATTGAGTACCCGATATAAAATCATTTTAATGATTATTTCCGTAATGATTTGTAGTTTGTTCTAATGATAAGTGAGGATGAATTCTTAAATAATAAAAAAACTAATATTTTTATTAATAAAAAAATAGATATACATAAATGAATTGTGCGACAATTTGCAGTACATTTAATGGTGGAATTAATGACTGGTAAAGGCGGCTTCCTCATTTGTCGTGGACGTAAGTCACCGTTCAACTTTTCATAACCAAATGAACAATAATCAATGTGTTGTAATTGTGTTGATTTGGTATTTAGAGCGTTTGGTGCACTCCAGCATGCTCCAGATGTTACGACGGTGTTGTTCGTTGTTCTGTTTTTGCGGTTTCGTTTTTTCTTTACAGTTTCATCCGGCCGATAATAAATTATAGATACATAATTTGTAATCGCAATCCGTGTCTCAGCACACCGGTGGTATCGTAGGGAAAAATAATTAGCCACCGTACCACCCGGGGTATGTATGGTCGGTGGCACGGTTAGAAGCGAAATAAATTCACCCATCGAAGGATGCACTAAACAGAGTGCATAATTTAATAAAACATAAATTATTTCTAAAAATAACTAATCAACAGTTTACTTGTAATTGGTGAAAGAGCCCTAAGTGTATATAATAGTAATATACATAATATTATTGTTAAATCGTCTTAAATTGTTATCTTAACACGAGCTGTTTTGAAGTATCTACGTTTAAAAAAAAACTTGTGATTAATAAATAAATAATTATATATATATATATCTCCGCGATGAAGGTTTAAGACGAGGACCAAGCTCAAAACGAAATCAATTTTCACGTACACACTAACAAAATGGGCGGAACGTAACAACCAATCATATCCATTCCCGAACAAATGACGCTTGCACAGTGTAATGTCGAGATCAGAGGCCGTACTATCACCTCTTAAAGCGATGCAAAGACGATTGAGTGAGGGAGATGTCGCCTTACTTCATGTATTGCGCCATCTCGTTTACTCACTCGTTTTTGCATCGTTTTAAGAGGTGATAGTAGGCCCTCAGAGATGTTTTAGTACAGTTTAAATTTAGACTAAGTTTACAACTTCAAAGACTATCTGCTTTGTTTTTTATTAGGGAATTACAAAATTGGGGTTTCATCACACTGTTTAGCCATTTTTTAAATTCGAGGGACTTCTGTGGCTTAAAGAAACAACATATATGAACTCTTTTCAATAAATTTTATTTATAAACGACGGCTGCTTCCGTTTCATATAATATAATAAGGTAAGGGAAGATGATTTAGAATTTAGAAAAATCTATTTTCCTTACAATCTTCATGTGAATGGCCCGGCAATTGTCATTATCAATTTCTATGTTTTCTTATAAGGAGCCAGGCTGTAAGTCGGACATTGTATTACCAGTCGAGGTAGCTCCTTTGCTTATTTCGCCATTAATTGAATCTCGTATAGGCAAGCCGCGAGAATACCTTGAATTCACAATTTCTGGTAAAAGGCAGTCCATATAAAAGTTTTTTTCCATTTTATCAAACCAAACTTGGTCATCTCTTGTGATATATTCGACTTTTACAGGTTGGTTTTCACCATTCCAAATAGACATTTTTTTCTTTGGGTCACATGAAGTTGTTCTTGCACTTGGTAGAACCAATTACTATTGCGATTAATGCAAGAAGTTTTATTTCTTTTGTTATATTTATAGATTTGTATTTTATTGTTCATAATAGCATTATCAATTCCTTTTTTATATGCTGTTATGGGACATTTCACCTCCACTATTATGTCATTGCCTATAATACCATCAGGTGTTGCACCGATAAATGGATATTTGTTATCAATAAATAATCCACAAGCATCAATGACAACACCTTCTTGTTTTGCCAATTGCTCTATTGCAAGCTTTTCATTTTCAATCCCGTGTGCTATTGAAGCTATATAAGATAAATTTTCTTTGTATAACAAAGTCTTTACCAAATTGGAGCAGTTCGTGCTTTTTCTTCTTTTTATAATTCTTCTGAAATTTGATGCAGTAACCATATTCTTTCTCAGCTCTAGCCAATCACTGCAATCTCTCTGTAAAACAGTTTACTTTTGTATACGAGCTCTATCATTTGTCAATATTTTTAAATCTTGGAGGAAAATGTCTTTTGCAATCGTAATTTCATCCTCTGTCATATAGGGAGCTACACTGTTTATTCCATAATCGTTTTGAGAAGCCTTTGGGGTCTTCTGGTGAATTCTATTTTTTTAAAAGGATTTCTCCGATTCCATTCAAGTTTTAAATTGCGCCTTTAAACTGTTTCTTGGACTTCTTCCAAGACATCGTTTCTGCAAGGTATATTTGGGAAGTTTATTATTATATGAAACGACAGCAGCCGTACATCTTCCTTGGTAGGCACGTCTTCCAGTAAAGCAAATTCTTTTCCCACCAACCATCTTGGCAACAACACTATTGAATCTTTCAGCCGCGTTGGTATCCACGTCTTCAATCAAACTTCGGCATTTTGTAGCTACGGTACCAATAATTACTTTTAGCCGAAACCAAAAAGTTGAATGGGTCAGTTCCATGGCACTCATCAAAACCTTTTCTTTATTACAATAGTAATCCTTGCAGTTGCAATGATTGCCGAAAACGTGTAAAATAGAATTTTGGATATCAGCATGTAAATATTGTATCGCTTGTGCATTTGCATTAGGGCCGTCCAGTAGTAGTTTTTTATGTTCTTTGATTGATTGTACTACTACTTTTCTTATACCCATTATTTTTTTGGTCCGTAAGTAGTTTTCTGTAAGCTAAAGGATACTTAACTTCCTTTGTCATTGCGCGTAATTTGTTACACAAATTACGAAGCATATGATTTCTACATTCCACTTTGGCAACTGTTAAGTTAGGGTATGGATTAGCTGCCAGAATTTTGGCATATGTAGCAGAGTCTCCATCTGCAATAAATCTACCGTATATGATGTCATACATCTCTACAGAATTTTTAAACCCCTCACAAATGATTTCAGCTTCCATGCCCGTCGAAGATCCATCATAATTTTTATAACAGAGGTGTTGTTTTGGAGTTAAACCTTTCTTATGAGCCTGAGCACAAATAATGCAGTACTTGTTTATAACAGCCATGTTCAAGACTTCCCCGAATCTTCGTCCAATTATTGCAGCGGCACCAGAAAGAGCTCTATAATTATTTCCGTAAGATCTAGTTGACCAAGTTTAATTATAGCATAAATATGTTGGACACCCCATTTTAAGTAATCTTTGGTAACAGAACATTCCGTCATGTGGTCGTATTTTTTTTCTTTTCCTTGTCATTTCTTTGCGTAATACTTTATACTTCTTGTTAACCATTCTCTTCTTCACCAAAACAGTCACTTATAACACCAAATTATAGTACCAAAACGTCCACAAATTTCACTACACAGAGCGTCCGGTAACAACCTCACTGCTCAAACGGCCGACGCCGACTGACAGCGGGTACCTATAATCTACCATTCGTCACTGTTTACAAGTAATTTTCCGACAACGGATTGTAACAAAGCGTTCCACAAGTTTTCTACAAGTAGATGAATATAGGAACGCGTCACCCTTACGACTCGTGGCTATAAGTACCGTTTGTAGGCAAAAACGATTCGTTGTTGGGATATAGGAACCGGCCCTGAATGCAATTTGTAAAACGATAACTAAACGTGTACGCTGTGTATTTAGGTGCAATATTGCAAAGCAAATTTTTATGGCTTCTCGGAGACAACCGAACAGATTTTAAATTGGAAGGTTTTTCTTAAATATTGTGTAAAATATGAAAAAAGAAATAAAAGTAGCCGATTCAAACTTTAGTGTAGAACGTAAGTTAATTAATAAGCCTAAAAACAAAAGTAGTTGTCACGGAAAAAATTCATTACTGTGAACAGTAAGTTTTTTTTTAGCAGTATTTTACTAATTTTTTTTCTCAGAAAATGGTTTTTTTTTTATAAATTTGTCCGATTCAACTTTTTTTCAATATAGTCTATTATGCACTGTATTTTTATCTAACTCGTGATTTTACTCTAAGAAGTCAAACTAGGCGACGAAAAAAACGCTTTTCTGCATGTTTCCTGCTAAGTCCTCGCCTGACCATTGACAGTGGACAGAAATTTGCTTGAATAACAGATACCGAAATGGGCATACCTATTTTATGAAATTAGGATATTAAGTTGTTCGCTTATAGTTTACAATAAGATTGAAGGCTTATTCTGTATTTAAATTAAATTGTGATTCAAATTTGTATTGTTGAAATGAATTACCATGTAACGAATATAATAAAAAATTATAGCTTTAATGTGATTGTCACAATTATGAAATGCCGTAATATTTAAGTAGAATAATTTTATACAGAACACGAAATACAGACTTTTTCATATGTGTGGTGTTTTTTTTATGAGTTATAATAATTAGTACCTACCCAATGATTTTGTATTGGTCTCGCTCGCTACGCTCGACTAGATAGAGGACTATACAACAACGACAGCTCCGTAAATGCGGCCGTTTTTTATTCTAGTGTGTTTAAGCAACAATTGTCAGTTGACATTGTGTACTAGTGTGCGTGAAGAATTGTGTTACCAGCTGCTAACTGTTACCCGAGTTAATGGGAAAAATATTTTATGCTGTGGTCTATTAGTTAATTAAGTTATAAATATAGCTCAGAAAATACTTAAAAATGAACAATAAATTAAAACGGAATGTATAAATATATTTATATATAGAAAAATGGAAAATATGTATTATATCAATGATTAGGCCTCATTTTTAATAGTTTTTTTTTATTTACATGTAATATTTACAAGTTATTATTAAAAATAAGGGTTAATAAGGGTTGGCTTTAGAATCGTGTGGGAAGATTTTAGGGTATTGGAAGGTTAAATTAGTTAGAAATGGATGTTAATTTCATAAAAATATAGTTTTTATGGAAAGGAAATCAGTCTACAATTAATTTATAGTACAGTGAATATAGTCGTTTTTTTTTGGTCAACTTTGCACTATCCTACCGATCCAATTTTTTTTTCTATAAGGTTTAGGATTACTTACAGAGTGTAAAATCACAAAATGCTGACAGATTCCGGTGACAGCATAGGCGCCATCTTGAAAAAACGTTTCTGGCCGATATCTCGGAAACTATGCACTTTAGGGCAAAAGTGATAGAGACCATTATTGTAGAGAATACTATTTCGCATCTTTTATTTCTTACGCATTTTTTTGTAAAACTCACCGCTTACGTTTTATGGCTCATTTAATTAACACATTTTTCTATCTCGGCCGATAACTCTTATAATATTGGATTAATCAATAAAATGCATCAATCCATTTTTAAAGATCAATCTATTCCCCACAACTTTTATTTGAAACTTTTTTTTTTAATGTCCATAGTTTTCAAGCTATCGGACGTTGAATGTAGAAATGCCGACGAGAAGAGGAACCATCGGATACAATTGGATTTCCGCCGCCTCCAAAACGCTCGAAACTTTGATATAATTTTTAATTTCTTTTTGTATTATTGTTTTCCTGACAATAAATTTTGAAAATATTTGTAAAAATAGTCCCCTTTCCGTTTCTTCCATTTTATTATGACATCTGAACGTAACATAATCAATAATAATTACTCACCACACCAGTTTTAAATGAAAGCACTAAATATAATAAAAAATAATAAAATAATAAAAAAATTAAAAAAATTCGTTACTATCTCAGGTAAGGAGATGAACTTTTCATTGTACATCAACATTCGGGATATTTTTTCAAATGTATTTGTTGAATTTTTACCATTGTACTCTATGCATACCTTGAAAATTCAAACCTTGCACCTGGTAGTCCAACATTTAACGTCTTATAGCTCGAAAACTATGGACATTAAAAAAAAAAGTTTTAAATAAAAGTTGTGGGGAATAGATTGATCTTTAAAAATGGATTGATGCATTTTATTGATTAATCCAATATTATAAGAGTTATCGGCAGAGATAGAAAAATGTGTTAATTAAATGAGCCATAAAACGTAAGCGGTGAGTTTTACAAAAAAATGCGTAACAAATAAAAGATGCGAAATAGTATTCTCTACAATAATGGTCTCTATCACTTTTGCCCTAAAGTACATAGTTTCCGAGATATCGGCCAGAAACGTTTTTTCAAGATGGCGCCTGTGCTGTCACCGGAATCTGTCACCATTTTGTGATTTTATATTCAGTAAGTGATCCTAAACCATATAGAAAAAAAAAATGAATCGGTAGGATAGTGCAAAGTTAAATGTCTATATTCACTGGCCTATTTAATAAGATTTTAGAACATAACCTAAAATTGTTTACAATACAAAGAAATATGTACATACCAGTAATATAGAAGGCTTATAAAGTGTTTGGAAGTGAGATTATTTAACAATAGATGTTAGTTTTATAAAAATATTGTTTTTATGGTGAGGAAATTCATTAACAATTAATTTTATATAGATTTTAAAACATGACCTCAAATTGTTTGTATAGTACATCAATATTTACATACATGTTGTAGGTACAAGACATTTGTACTGGATGAAAACAAATAGGTTAGGTTCCGTAATGTTTATGACTCTGTGGCTCATTGGCTCTGTGGTTGAAGATTAAACTTGAAGTAAACACGTATGTAAAAAGTAGATACAACAAAATTAAATAAATGAAAACAGTTTTAAACAGTGAAAATTTATGTGTTGTACTGAATATGTGTGTTGTAATAATGTTTTTAAGTGATGCTGATGCTGATAGTTGCAACAAACCTGGTATGTACCTACATATTTATTTGTATTGTAAACAATTTTAGGTTATGTTCTAAAATATTATTAAATTAATTGTACTCATTTCCTTTCCATAAAAACTATATTTTTATAAAATTAACATCCATTTCTAACTAATTTAACCTTTAAATACCCTAAAATCTTCCCACACGATTCTAAATAATTCCCAATAACTAGGTTAGATAAATGAAATATGTTATATAATAAAATAAAATAAAAACAATAAATTCACATTATAAAAATCTCAAACATGGGGAAATTGATTCTTGTATACGCGGCAACACTGAATGGCGTTTTGGGTTCATATTATTTTATGTTGAAATTTCGAAATTATACGATACTTACTGATGGTATGTGATCCCAGTGTTCTTCTTATTTTTTGTGGTATTATTTTTACACAGTTTCACTACGCACCCGGCATTTTAGTTTGAATTATGCCCAAAATTTAATAAAACATTCGGCATGTACACATGACAGACAGCTTGCAGTGTGACTGGGTGGTGACTAGCTCCGGTACGCCAAATTTGGCGTATCATTTTTTTCGCGTTTGACAATTACGACTGCTTTGTCTTGTCGAGTGAAGCGAGACCAATTTTTAGTCTATGTACCTACCTATATACACTAAACGCAACAATTAAAGGATATAAAAAAGTTCCAAACTGTGGCGACCTCCTTCAAATGAGACCTATTTGGAATTTCCGTCTGTTTCCGTGTGATTCTTTATTTAAAAGAAGAAGGCACGGAAATCAGTCAGTCGTAGTCAGTTGGCGTTCAACTCGGCTTAAGAAAGCACGCGCTTTCTACCTTCTCGCCACTCACCGATTGTCAATATGTTAATAGTACATGTAATATGTATAATTGTTATAAATATAAATATGTGGAGTTATTCCTCTTCGCCCCACATATAATTGGTGACCCGCGACATAAACGAATATTGAATATTAAGTTTCCATAGTTACCGACCGTGTTGTTGACAAAGTGACATTCGAAACAAAAGTTTTTTCATCGTAATTGCAAAACGAACTACGACGTCACTGAAGATTTCGTGCCTGAAAAAGTCGACGCGACCGCGCGCTCCTAGCAGCGTTATACAGGCTGGCGCACACTGCACACGGATACATGTCAGCAGCCGGTACATCGACTCAGATAATGGACACTGCTGGTGCCATTACGCAGCAACGTGCCACCAAGTGCTATCCACTTCTTCGAGTCTACTTTTCGTTACGACCTACGGTCTCCGGGAGGGCTGATGTGGCGACCTCCTTCAAATGAGACCTATTTGGAATTTCCGTCTGTTTCCGTGTCATTCTTTATTTAAAAGAAGAAGGCACGGAAATCAGTCAGTCGTAGTCAGTTGGCGTTCAACTCGGCTTAAGAAAGCACGCGCTTTCTCGCTCTCGCCACTCACCGTTTGTCAATATGTTAATAGTGTAATATGTATAATTGTTATAAATATAAATATGTGGAGTTATTCCTCTTCGCCCCACAAAACCTTTAGGTGATTTTCAAAAAGTTGTAACTTCGAAGAAAATGATGGTGCGGTGCTCATTAAAAAGGAAATTGTAGCTTCAAGTCTCTAGTTTTTGAATCCGAGCTTCAAATATTTTTCTCGTTAGCGGTTTATGAATAATCGTCAGAAAACCAACGAAAAAAAATTAAAATTTTTGCTCGTTTGAAATCGTATTTTTTTTTGTAATGTCTGTACTTAGCCTTATAGTGATAAGGCTAAGTTCAGATGACCGCACGGTACAAGAAGTTTAATTTGCAATAATCCATTTTTTTTTCATTAGAAATCATTGAAAAATAAAATTATCCTTAGATCCTTAAATTTGCAGTTTTTTTACCATTTTTTCGGTCAACGTCATGAGTCATGAGAATTTCGAATAAAAATAATTCGTAGCTTTGAACATAGGATTTCGATAAAATATTCCACACAGTGACATTATAATGTTGAATAAAAGAAATTAATTTATTTGGTATAGTTTTATTAAAACATAATTTATAAATACAGGCTCCAACATAACATAATTATAAGGTGGGTATGTGAATTGTGATTAATTAATTATAAGGACGGCAAGTGTCTTTGGAATCTTGTTTATTGTGTGCATCGATTATATTCATTAAACAACTAATACCTTTGTCAGTTTTAAAGTGAATCAAAGACAAGTTTTGCCTATATGCAATTTATTCTTAAGGTAACCCCCCTCTACGAGTCAATTTCATATAAAGAATTCTAAAATTCGACGCGTTCGGCTGAGATAAGGCTGCGTTCACATTTAATATAATTAATTTATTATTAAACTGACAAAGAATTCTTTATGTTTCCCTAATGGTTTATGTAGGTAACCATTTTTCACAACCAATTAACGAAAAGCTATATATTCATAACCAGTCACTTAAAGCAAACTTTTAAACAGATTCCTTATTCGTTCTTTAACAGCTGGTTACGAATCTTGTTAAAATTTCCTAAATAAATGATTGGTTATCAAGAAAAACAAAATAAAAATATATGGTTACCTGCCAATGGACCGAAGGAAATTTTCTACGTAACAAAATTTCTTTTTATTATCAATGTATTATTAAAAAAAATTAAACGCAATATCGATGCACACACATTTAACAAGAACTTCTACATAATAATATTGAATTAAACTTACAACAACTGTACGTGTATAACTTTTGGTTTAAAATATACAAAAAACTAGGTCAAAAAACCGCGTTTCCTATACATACGTATTATCGAGTCAACATAATTATAGAGTTAATTAATAATTAATTAGTGGTTAATTAATTAATTATAATTAACATTATTATTAATTACACGCTTGCTTCAATTTCCCTACTAAACACAACACGTCATACACTAAACAGACTCCAATATACTCTTAATTCCTAATTGGGTAGTTTGAAAAAAAAATATAGTTGCGGAAACGCGATTACACAAAAAAAAATACTTTTCTCAAGCTTATCGTAGACAAAACAAACCATTTGTGAGTAAAAAAATTTTATTTTTTTTAGAAAAACAAACAGGTACAGTATAGGTAAAAAAAGTTTCGTTTTGAATCTGGAGCAAATTTTTGGATACGGGTGCATTTAGGTAATTTCATAAAGATTCCAGAATCTAATCTATTTTATTTATTTCGAGTACAAATACGGTACAGTACATAAACTAAACACAATACAGTACAAAAGTCTTTTTGTCAAAACCAGTATTCCAGATGCTCTCCCAAGATTCAAAACAGAACCCAATAATAAAAAATCAAAAAAATCAAAAAATATTCTGACTTAGACGCATTGTGATGCAACTTTATCTCTCTTTTTTCAATTCAAGAAAACTTCTTTCAATATCCTTAACACTTCCGACACTCCAAATGATTGTACACACAAGTTTAAAAATGAAATATTGTTAAAAATGACTAGTTAAAAAGCAGTTTAGTCAAAGATAATTGATTGGTCTCGCTGCGCTCGACTAGATAGAGTGCTATACAAACAAAAGCAATAGCTCCGAAAATGTGGCAACTTTTTATTGCTGCGCTCGACTAGATACGACGGCGGTATCTAGTCGAGTGCGGCGAGACCAATCATTTATCTATGCAGTTTAGTGTTTAAAATTAGAGATTATACCAAAAATAAGATAAGCGTATAGAGAGGAGATTCGCGGTGAACTTTATTTGGCAATCGAGACATTCCTCATTCATTCGATTGACCTTGGTAAGTAATGGTTGAGATAAATTTCAGTTTGGGTGGAAAATAGCTATTTAGCTAAGGCGACGGTCACACATACGGTATTTACTGTGATCCGTCAAGAATTAATAAATGATGTATCGTGGCGTGGTCGTGTAGTCTAGCCTTTAATAAAAGGATACACTAGATTCAGGGTCTTAAACAAAATCACTGAGAAAATGTGTCCACTGGATTTTTTTTATACACACTATCACTTTCTTTCGTTAATTTATATACGCTACCCTTAGATTAATGATTGGTCTCGCTGCGCTCGACTAGATACCGCGCTATCTAAAAACAATAGCTCCGTGAATGCGGCAACTTTTTATTGTAGTGTGTGTAAATTATCGTCACTTTTTATCACTTTACACAGTTTCACTATGCAAACTGGTATTTTACTATGCCCAAAATTTAATAAAACATTCGGAACGTACACATCACAGACAGCTTGCAGTATGACTTGGCTCGGGTACGCCGAATTCGGCGTACTATTTGTTGCCGCATTTGACATGTACGACGGCGGTATCTAGTATCTAGTCGAACGCAACGAGACCAATTATTATTAATCTACGAAATTATCGCATTTCGTAGACAAATCTCATCGTTTCATAATGCAAACAATTCTTAAGTTTTAAATTAAATTAATACCTATTTTAGGTGACATAATAATAGTATAATTAATAATCGCATTATTCGTAACAATAAATTAATGTAAAATTTGTGAGATTATTAAAGCATCTTGGAAAGGCGTGATTATAATTAAAAATTACTTAAAAGATACACTATTACATACAATACAATACATTTAAAAATAAATAAATTTCCCTTATACAACAAAACAAAATTGGTCAACGATTACTGAGACGAAATGCTGGCTTTTAAGAATTTAAGAAAAGTAGTCTAATGATTGGACGTCATTATTGACCTCGATTTATCTGGTTTGTCAAAATTTGCCTTTCTAACAGCCAGTTGCAGAAACGTTCTTTAAATTATAAAGTCGCCTTTAAAACCTAAGGAATCATTAGTGTTGCAAAAAGCTACATTAACGTCAACTTTAATGCTCCATTAAAATTTAACTAAAGAAGTGTCAAACAAGACCGTATCTTTATCTTTAAGAGAAAAAGCGTTGCACAAAGCGACATTAGCGCCTTTAAAGGGGCCGTCAATCGTTTTATGAAACGTCTTTAAAGTTAATGTACCCATTATAGGGATAAGGACTCGTTAGTTAATGCCAATTTTAAAGAAGCTTTGTGCAACTGACTGTAAATCACCGATGAGTTATTTCGCCTAACAAAAATATGAAATAAACCAACCCGAAATACAGATCTAGGTCTGTGGTTGAAACTATGAGAGGCTTAAGCAAGTGTGCATCCTGCCTGAGTGACGTCGTATCGCGGATGCAGAATCCAACGCACACACAACAAATCCATTCTATAAATATGAAAGTAACTCTATCTGTCTGTTAGAGTTTGGGAATACTTTAAAATTTTTATGCACGCGCCCTAATGTATTATTTTATCAACCATTGTATAAATTTTCGCATTTATCTTTATTTATCAAATAATAATACTTATAAAAGTGATGAAACGTCAGTACTCTCGTCAGTAAAGTGATCGCGAACTAACGCGAACAAAACTAACATATTTACAAAAGTGTCCCGGCAGTGTTAGTGCATTTAAATTAAAGTATTCATCTAATATATAAAATTCTCGTGTCGCGGTGTTTGTTGCCAAACTCGTCCGAAACGGCTGGACTGATTTTGATAAAATTTTGTGTGCTTATTGTGTAGATCTGAGAATCGGCCAACATCTATTTTTCATACCCCTAATAAATGTTAAGGGTGGTCCACCCCAAATAATTTTTTTTATTTTTTGGCTAAACAACGTTTGTCGGGTCAGCTAGTATTCTTGTAAAAACTTATATAAAAAGAGACTTTTATCAATTTCGTTTTAAGGCTTTTCGGACAGATAGCTTTTTAACTACAAACTAAAAGATTGTAAACATTTAAGTGTCGCCGTTCGTCGTCAAATTGCTAACTAAGCGAAGATATGCGCACGCGCACACATTAAGCTTTTAAAACCAAAGCTGTAAGTTGGTAAGCTCCATCTATTGTATACGATCCGTACAAAAATTTAACGGGCGTAAATTTAGCATAGCATAATATCTTCGGATTGTATAAAACAAAAATCAATAACGAATTCAGATAAGGTCTTTTTCACCGAGAAAAACTTAATAAACATTCTTCTAAAGACAATTTGCAGATTTCACTTAAACACTACTTTCACAGAAAAAAACATCCAAAAATAAATTTTAAAGTGATACTTACTTGAAAAAAATTGTCTTTTAGTTTCGAACAGCGAAATAATATACAATCGCTTGAACATCATTCAAAGTAATAAAGAATGTTCACGCATATAAGGACGCGATTTCAAATATTAAATATAAAAAAATTGTGCTCTTAAAAAAAAAACTAAAAACTAACTAACTTAGCAATATAACAACAGAATTCAATTGACTGTTACTTAAGAATTAGTTTTACTTTCGTCTCGTTAGAACCACAGTTTATGACTGTTTGACCATTACTGGTACTATGCATGTCAAATAAGAATAGGATCGCATCGCACTTGCTGCAAACTTCTGTACCGTCGTCAAAAAAATCCGAATAACAAAAATATAAATATTTTTTATTTAATTTTATCTTATAAAATTATATAAATAACTATTTTGATACATTGCATAACTATTAAATAATTAAACTATAATTGTGTTATTCCCGTTTTCGAACATCTCTGCTATTTTTGTACCTACCTGAATAAATAAATCACATTACAAAAATAATAAAAATAAATAAATAAATTCTTGGTTTGTTTTTTTTTGCACACCATACCCATAACTACTGAACTTCGTGAGAAATACGGAGCAACATGGCTGATTTCCAGTCCTATTTTTATTTGACACACATACAAAAACAATATTTTTGTTTAAAATTACAACCATTTAGTAGTTGTGATACTAGATATCAACGTTTTTTTTTGCATCTTGTTTTAGCCAGCGATATTTTTAAATTTAATGAAAAAATCTGATATTAAAATACAGTTGCCTCGTTGAAGAAAATTGAAGTATTGATATTTAGTTAAAGATTTTTGTAGAGGTTTGTTAGTAACATCTACCCACATGTTTAAGCAAAAAATTAAGTTAATTTTTAACCGTGGTCCTAAACCGAAGAAATTAAAAAAGTAATATTCTTATTTCACACCAAGGCCCTTAATATATCAAAAAAAAAAACTGTAAAATACGCTTCGCGATAATATTGTGACTTCAATTAATTAATGTCTTTCTGATGTCTTTATAATTTGTCCAATTACCCTCCCTATATCTATTTAACATTTTCTACTTAAAATTAACAACATTCGCGTCGTACATGAGCCGAAAGCCAAAATTGACGGTGTTATGCAAAACAGATATTCGGATTGAGACAAGTTTACCCCCAAATTTTTTAAATATTAGTAATTTTATAGTTTCCTAACTAAACCATGTTTCTTTGAAAGCAGCGATCGTTAAAATTTCGCTTATGGACGTTTTTAACTGCAATTTTTTTCTCCAACTATTTTAATATTTAACTTGAATTCATTTCATTATTGAAGTAAATCTGACCCAGAGATAATATACATAGTAGAAGTATTTACAGATATTATTACCATCATAAGGCAAATAAATTTTAGTTTCTTACAATAGTCAATTCTGTTAAATTTTCCATCAGTTCAGAATACAATAATTTATATTCTATGAGGAAGAAAAGTCAAGAAACTTTTCAGTTGAGAGAGGGATAAACTATACGAGAATTTTTGTATATGAAAAAATTGGGGACGGGGGTCACTACAGTCACTAGTAATAAATAAATGACATTTATTATAATCATAGTATTTTTGTATAAATTTATAAATGTATCTCATCTCCTTGGTCTTTGACAAAAAGAATACTATCCTGAGTTTCTTTTAGGGTTTCTTGTCAGGATCGTCATCTTGGCCTTTTTTTTCCGAAACGCTGCTAAATTTAACATAAGAGTTTCTTGTAGAAACCCAATTGATAAATAAATATTTTGATTTGAAATAAAAAACTTGTCGCAATCGATTAGAGCTAAAAGACTCATTGGCGACCGTACGCTTTTAAAAACTAATATGCAAAGCCTGGCTGACGCAAAATTGCCACAGCCAGTTGCAGAAACGTTCTTTAAATTATAAAGTCGCCTTTAAACCCTAAGGAATCATTAAAGTGTTGCACAAAGCTATATTAACGTCAACTTTAATGCTCCATTAAAATTCAACTAAAGAAGTGTCAAAAAGACCTTATCTTTAATCCTTAAGAGAAAAAGCGTTGCACAAAGCGACGTTAGCGCCTTTAAAGGGCCCGTCAATCGTTTTGTGAAACGTCTTTAAAGTTAATGTGCCCATTAGGGATAAGGACTCGTTAGTTAATGCCAATTTTAAAGAACCTTTGTGCAACTGACTAACAGTTAGTCGCTTTGTGCAACGCTATTTCTCTTAAAGATAAAGTCTTGTTTGACACTTCTTTAGTTAAATTTTTAAGGGAGCATTAAAGTTGACGTTAATGTAGCTTTGTGCAACACTTTAATGATTCCTTAGGTTTTAAAGGTGACTTTATAATTTAAAGAACGTTTCTGCAATTGGTTGTATGTGTCTTTTATAAGATGAGTGTGCTAAGGAGCTGCTATAGACATTCAGACGTACGGCTTAACCATCCTCATCTTGTCGAAACCCTCTTTATCAGACCAAGCGCTTTAAAACAACCTTTATAAAACTTATTTTTATTACAAACGTGGACAGTGACATTCATTTTCTCTTACATTTTGTATGAAACGGGGCGGCACGAAGTTCGCCGGGCCTGGTAGTAAATAAATAAATAAATAAATTCTTAGCAGCTATAAAATTAAGCCTATTCTCTAATTGCAATGTGTATGTAAATCTGTTTCGCATAACACCATCAAAATATCACAAAAGCCTTACGATACAAATTGGTGAAAGCATGAACCATAGAGTAAAATTGTAGTCATCAGTCGACGAGGACACTGCGCTCCTTGTGCAACTCGTTGTCTATGGTGCAGCCGTCGTTGTCTATGGTGCATTCGGTCCGCTCTATGTCTAACGCTTCTACTTCGTTGGGTTTTTCTCTGAAAATTCACGCTAATATTATAGATGTGAAAATAACTCTTTTATGTCTGTCTGTTTGTTACTTTCTCGCGCCCTAACTAACTCGACCGATCATCATGAAATTTTGCATACACGTTGTCAGGGATACAAGAAAAGGACATCCCTTTCGTTGAGAGAAAAAGGACTGTTCCCGAGGGCTCATCTAAAATAAAATAAAAAAGCAAACGCCTGGTCAAATAATTATAGCAACAAGAGGTTTGTAGCGTTATATTGATTATATATTTTTATATTTTTACGCGTGAAAACCAAACGTTATAATTTTTTCTTTGTCTTGCCATATTTTAACTCATTTTGGACAAAAAAATACAGAATGAAACTAATCATGAGTTGATGCCTTAGATTTATTGTAGTGTGTGTAAAACATCGTCACTTTTCATCACTTTTACACAGTTTAATTATATTTTTACACAGTTTCACTACGCAAATTGGCATTTTATTATGCCCAAAATTTAATAAAACATTCGACACGTACACATCACAGACAGCTTGAAGCGTGACTGGCTCGGGTACGCCGAATTTCGGCGTAGTATTTGTTGCCGCATTTGACAATTACGACGGCGGTCTCAGCGAGATCAATAATTATATTCATCTAAGCCAAACGCATTCATACTTACTTTTCGATGAGCGGCGAAGGGGAAGTGTCGTTTAGCGATGAGGGAGGCGCTCGCGAGTCGTTTGAGGGAGGCGAGTGAGGCGAATGAGGCACTGGCACGCTCGCCGCCGTCAACGGAAGCGACTGAGGCCTCTTCAACCACGTACACCTCTCCTCCTATAATTATATCCACACCTTTACATAGTATAATAATAATAATAATTTATTTACTTAGTGAATTACAGATAGATTTTATTTTGACCCCTACACTAAGCACAGCTTGTATCGTAGGGGTCAATTTGCAATTGAAATTAGTAATTAGCACCGACAATAGTAATTAGTAATAGCATTAGACAATAGTAATTGGATTAAGTGCTTTCGCATGACCCCGCGCAGTTCTGCGAGCTGGTGTGGGGTGGCCATGCATGTCGTGTGTGTGTGTGTGTGTGTGTGTGTGTGTGTGTGTGTGTGTGTGTGTGTGTGTGTATAAAACAAACTTCACGCCGTCTGTCAGTCAGTTGCACAAAGCTTCTTTAAAATTGGCATTAACTACGAGTCCATATCCCTAATGGGTACATTAACTTTAAAGACGTTTCACAAAACGATTGACGGCCCCTTTAAAGGCGTTAATGTCGCCTTGTGCAACGCTTTTTCTCTTAAAGATAAAGATAAGGTCTTGTTTGACACTTCTTTAGTTAAATTTTAATTGAACATTAAAGTTGACGTTTATGTAGCTTTGTGCAACACTTTAATGATTCCTTAGGTTTTAAAGGCGACTTTATAATTTAAAGAACGTTTCTGCAACTGGCTGACAGTCATGGAGCAACGCCGGCAGATTATAACGCGCTATCGTTTCGTTTCTCATCACGAACATACACTTTACATACAAGATTTCCATTATTTCCCCTTTAAATCCTCTGGTTGCTAATAGCTTAGGTTTTTTTGTATACATTACCATTTTTTCACTTAAAAAAAAAGACAAAAGCAGACCTGTGGGGTGGCGACTGCAGTGATGTCCGTCTGCGTGGCCACAGGCTCCAGATGTCCCCGGGAATCTTTGGATACCGCTCGCAGCACTTCCTGCATGCTACCCTGAAGTTCCACCACCTGCCAATCAGTAGGAAGTAGCATTAAATTCGATCCGATTGCGGATCACAATGTGAAGAGAGCACTGGGCTAGTAGTAAAAATTCATTATATTTTAAGACTAAATCTGTACATATATATCATATATCTCTACTAATATTATAAAGAGGAAAGATTAGTTTGTGTGTTTGCTTGTTTGCATTGAAAAGGCTTCGAAACTACTGGACCGATTTGAAAAATTCTTTCACTGTAGGGAAGGTATATTATCAGCGAGTAACATAGGCTATATTTTATAAAGTTACGCGGGCAAAGAAGCGTGCAACAGCTAGTATATAATAAAATCGTAAAAAAATCATAACGTGGCTGTACCGTGTAATTTTATTTTTTTGAAAAAAAATAAAGTTAAAAAAAATAGTTTTTAAAATTTTTGTCTGTTTGTCTGTGTACGTTAATCTCAGAAACGAATTTGTATGAAATTTGTGGCACACAGATAGTTCATTATCTGGGTTAACATATAAGACTTTTTATCATAGAAAAGGTACAGCGTCGGCCCCGCTGATATTCAATTGTGAAACTATTATGTACGGTCCGCAAAAAAAGTACTGATGTACTGATAAATGAATACCTGGGCCTGAAGACTGATGAAATTCTCCGTCAAATGTCTCAACACTTCAGTGTAATCGTCCGACTCCGATAGCCTCTGCTTTTGTGTGTCTGAAACATAGATGAATGATTGGTCTCGCTGCGCTCGACTAGATACCGCCGTTGTACTTGTAAAATGCGGCAAAATATACTACGCCGAATTCGGCGTACCCGAGCCAGTCACACTGCAAACTGTCTGTGATGTGTATGTACCGAATGTTTTATTAAATTTTGAGCATAATAAAATGCCAGTTTGCATAGTGAAACTGTGTAAAAGTGATGAAAAGTGACGATGTTTTACACACACTACAATTTGGGTTGATTAGTTTCAAAGTTTTAAAGGTTCAGGGAATTCTGTATTTTTTGGCTAAATTAGTTGTAAGCAAACTCGGCTACTTGACAAAAAAATTTACAGAGTATAGTTTTCTACGTAGCACTTCTCCTTAGCAATGAAAGTTGGCCAGTCATCTCCTTAATATTCCTGTTAACTCCCTGATATTCCAGAAGCAAAAGCAATACAAGCACGTGTGCTGTTGCGTTAAATATTATCTGTAACTATTTTTTTTTTAAATCTTTTAAAAATTGTTACCCCAACTTTAAGTTGGGATATTAATCCTAACTTTGACATAAGTTCATTTATGTCGAATTGAAATAAAAAAAATAATAAAAAAAGAGCAATATAATATATGCTATAATATATGTACCAGTGGCCTGAAGAGTGGAGACCTTCTTCCAGAGTGCATTGATGGCTTGCATTTGCAACTGTTGTATTTTTCTTTCGCTTTCCAGTGCTGCCTTAGTCGCTTCCATATCGCAAGTCAACCTCCTGAAAATGTATGTGGATCGAATAATAATATCTAGATCTCTTGACTGGTTTCTGAAACCATGAGACATTCATTTTGACAATATTATTAAATACTAGCTGGTGTCTGCGAATTCGTCAACGTTGATAAATCCGTACTAATATTATAAATGCGAAAGTTTGTATGAAAGTATGGATGTTTGTAACTCTTTCACGCAAAAACTACTGAACCGATCATCATGAAATTTTACATACACGTTGTCTGGGGACACCAGAAAGGACATAGGGTACTTTTCGTCCAGAACGCGGACGAAGTCGCGGGCGCCGGCTAGTAATAAATATAACAAGTGAAGAGTGTAGAGTCAGTCGTAAAAGTCAACCGACGCGTGCGAGGGCGCTGTAGTGCCTTTCACTTAAGGCGAACTTTTATCACATTAAATATTCTGGCTATAGACAATGTTGTCCTTTTCATTGACATGTTTAAGAACTGAATTTAATGAAATATTTGACTTTGAAAACTTGAAAAAGGCCACGTTTGACGTCTTAAAAGCTTTCAGGTTGAGGCCGCTTCGATTGACTTTTCCGACAGACTCTTAACTAATGGAATAGTACTGACTGTATATGCTGTCTCGCTCTCGCCGCTTGTATGGCATGAAGTATCCTCAGTGTATCCTTATTGAGATTCCTGCTGCGATATCCTCTCCACATTTTCTGTATAGTCACAGCGGCCATAGATTCCGCGGTCATCATCTTCTGACGCCTCTGATTCGACGCGAGCTTTATCATTTCCAGCTTATCCATGTCTATTTGATCCTCCCTTTGTATACCGTTCACTTTCTCTTCTCTCTTCTCGATCTTCGTTAGACTTCCCTTCCTTTGAATCTTAGATTGCGATTTAGGAGAGGATGTCGCGCTCTTAGTCAGCTTTGGAGACCCGATCCTCTTGCTGATACTTTGGTTTTTCTTTGGTGTGTCCTCGTGTTTGCTGCTATTGCTTGACTGCGAAGAATTGTTGGCGTTCGCTTGGTGGTTCGCCGGCTTTGGTATTGTTCTGTGTATATCGTAAATCGGATCTTGATAGTCTGGACTCATGAGAGATTCGGGCACGGGTACCATTTTAGAGGCGGCCTCTAGCGAATGGTTGACCGGTTTTGGTGATTGCTCTGTGGATTAATTGATTCGGCACTTTATATTTACTCTTTGCATAGGCCTATATACATTCCGAAGTCCGACCGACTGGAGGGTAGAAGTAAGGAGGACTGACTCTGGACATGAAAAAGTGTAAGGGACACTTTTTCATGTCCAGAGTCAGTCCTAAACCATAAATAAAATGCTAATACAGCACCTTCTATTTATAATGGATAAGCAATATAAGCTGTAGTAGCATTTTATTTATGGTTTCATCAACTACGCCAAAAATACTTACTATGATATAAATAATTCCTATTACCCTACCCTTAACTTCGTTTATTTATACAAATTGTAAAAAGCGCCATTGTGATAAATTTATGAACCTCTATTTAATGGCTGTAGCTAGCTATAGTTTTGTACAGTTTAAAACACACATGTAAGGGGTCCCAACACTCCCAATGTTGGACATAGATCTCTCCTATGTGTGAGAGGAGGTATTTTTATTTTATTTTTAGGTACATATATTAACTCTGAATCACCAAAGATAAAAATTAAAGGCTTAGTCAAAGATAATGGAATGGTCTCGCTGCGCTAGACTAGATAGAGCGCTATACAAAAGCAATAGCTCCGAAAATGTGGCAACTTTTATTGTAGTGTGTGTAAAAAATCGTCACTTTTTATCACCTTTTACCTAGTTTTATTATATTTTCACACAGTTTCACTACGCTAACTGGTATTTTATTATGCCTAAAATTTAATAAAACATTCGGCACGTACACATCACAGACAGTTTGCAGTGTGACTGGCTCGGGTACGCCGAAATCGGCGTACTATTTTATGCCGCATTTTACAAGTACGACGGCGGTATCTAGTCGAGCGCAGCGAGACCAATCATTTATTTATGGGCTTAGTGAAAATCTTCATCCAAATGAGTGAACATCCCAACGAAGACTAAATCGGATTGAATGTCGAAGCCGTTCAAATAGAAAGTATGCATTCTGTTTGACTAAGCCTTAAAACTGACCTAAATCTCGCTAGGAAGATAAATAGAACATCTGATCAATATTTGATCTAGTTGTATGCATACCTTTATTCTTGTCTTTGGCCAGTTTGTCCGCTGAGTAGCTGAGTCCGGCTGAGTCGTAGCTCTGTGACATTGCATGAGGAATGTCTCCCGAGTACGAGGTCGACATTTGCTGATTGGATGGAGAACAACTGGTCTTGGAGAGAGCCGAGTGATAGCTGGACGTCAACCGGTCCGGGGACCTGCCCATCGGACGACCCCCAATACGACCTGTAAATTTTTTGAGGCGACACTTAGCTTGACTTATTAAAACTTAGAGAAAAATACAGTGCATACTTAATAAAAGACTATATTTAAAAAAGGTTGAATTAGGCAGATTTAAGAAAAAAATATACTTTTTGAGAAAAAATAGTAAATTATTGCAAAAAAAAAAACAGTTATAAAAATTTAACAACTATATTAATTTGTTTTTAAGTTTATTTATCATACTTTTGTCATATTTCATAAAATATTTAGGAAAATTTTTCCAAATTTTAAATCTCCGAGAAGCTACAAAAATTTGTTGTGCAATATTGCACCTTAAATTCATAGGTTATAAAAATTGTGTTCGGATCTGATGTTAGCGCTTGTCATCGATGCAATAGGTATGTAAATATTATATTTTCGTAAGCCAATTTAAAAATTAAAAATTAAATAAGTTACATTATTTCATTACTTTATTTACATTTTAGTGACTTTTAACCCTAACAGACTCACATTGCATTCTTGGCGACTGTAACTTTGGCTTGCTGAGCGGACTGTGGTTCTGATCTTTCAACTGTTGCTGATGATGTTGAGCCTGTAATTAAATTAAATTACTGAACTAGTGAAACTGTGTAAAAATATAACAAAACTGTGTAAAAAGTGATAAACTACAATAAAAAGTTGCCACATTCACGGAGCTATCGCTTTTGTATAGCGCTCTATCTAGTCGAGCGTAGCGAGACCAATCAATTATCTTTGTGAAGAAGTTTCATTGTGAATGTGAAAGCTTGTATATGTTTGTTACTCTTTCACGTAAAAAACTACTGAACGGATTTGAATTAAATTTGGTACACAGATACTTTATTATCTTGATTAATATGTGGAAATACTAATAAGTTTGATTAAGTGAAATGTAGCCTTACCTTGCTGAGAATCAGTCTCAGTTTCCTCTGCTCCTCTGTTTCTAGTGCGTCAGCAGTCAAGGGGCAGGTAGAAGACAAGTATTCGCACAACTCTTGCTGCTGGCCCTCGTGGAACTGGCGACCCTTCCCTTGGCTATACAACCATTCCGCTTTTAAACTGAAAAATTATAAACTTATCATTACTTTTATCATCCGCAGTCCTAAACCTGGCAACCCAACTGGTGACAGGAACTGGCAACCCTTACAACCCACCCTTATCTCTAATCTAATCTCCCCATATCTCTCTCACATATAAAAAAAAATGTTACCCACACTTTCTGATTTTTTTTTGTGAAAAAAAAAATTGAAATAATGTAGAAAATATCAATATTTTTCAAATTGATTTTCAGATTATTTATCCCTTTTAAGAGTTTAGCTATAGAATACAATCAGCATTTCTTTTATAGTGCTTTTAATAATAAAAAAAAAAAAAAAATAACAAATATTTAATCAGGCTCTCATTATGTATGAGGAAAAATTAGCTTTTTTGAATATAAATTATCACATTAATTCTACTTCATCAGGTGAGAAATAGACAAGTTATAATGTCAGCATATTATATTATATCCTGTAAAGCGTTGGTATAATCACAGCATACTTATTTCCTACAGTAGGCCGACGCCTTTGATGTTGGGCGATACCGCCGCCTGTGTAGGTATTTAAAAATTACGGAAGGGTTGACACAAATTAAGTAATATAAAATGTGCTTAAGTACCTTTCTTCATCGTGCGGAAATTGATGAAAGCTTAGTTCTTTATTTATGCGAGATAAAGATTTGCACGCACTTACAGCACATGCCGTATGCACCATTTTGATTTATATAATAAATTAAAATCTGAAAGACGCGATAGCCCTGGAATATTTATCCCAAGCTACTAAGAACGACGAAGTATGCAGCTTGGGCACGTCCCACTTGCGCCTCACGCCCCGCACGATTGCACTGTCTAGACGTCTCCGTCAGCCTACTGTACGAAATAAGTATTCTGTGGTATAATCATAAGTCATAACATATCTACTAGTTTAACTCTTACCTCTCAATGGCGCTGACCACAAAACCATCGATGGACTTGACACTCATAATCCAGTTAAGTACAAACGGTCTATAGTCGAATCCTCTGATACTAACTGCTAAGGAAATTACTAATGACTTTTGGAACATCACCACAGAACTGACACAGTACTTTAACATCTGAGGTCAACAGTTCTGGGTAATCTGAGTAAATCAGTTTCGATTACCTTCCTTACCCACTTTACCTTTAACCAGCAGGTTTACCAAACCTGTCTCAAATATGATGGGGTAAAGTCAACAATCTTAGCGAATATTATTAAGGATACAGTTTGTCTTTCCCGGCCATAGCCACACAGGGATTGCCCTGTATCGTGAAGCTGTCCATTCTGTTCAGGTGTACTAAATGGGAGACCTCGTTCAGGTCTTGAATGTTGTTGTGAGCGAGGCCCAAGTGTTCGAGACTTGTGGGCAAATAACGATCGCATTGTCTCAAATCAGTTATTTTGTTTCTTTCCAAATTCAGATGCTGAAAATAACGAAATTGATCGTTTTGACGAAATTTATCGTACTGTAATTGATCCTGACATCTTGACAAGTCCACAATATAATTTACAGTACAAAAAGACTACAAAGTCAACATAAACGTACAAATTTATTGAAAACATGCTGGCAAGAAATACAAATTTATTATAACTTCTAAGAGAGTTAAAAGGCTAAGAAAATAAATAAATATTTAATAATATCATAAGGTCTATTTTATATGATTTTTAAACAAAATACTAAAGACAATTGATTGGTCTCGCCGCGCTCGACTAGATAGAGCGCTATACAGAAGCAATAGCTCCGAAAACAGTCACTTTTTATCACTTTTTACCCAGTTTTATTATATTTTTACACAGTTTCACTACGCTAACTGGTATTTTATTATGCCTAAAATTTAATAAAACATTCGGCACGTACACATCACAGACAGTTTGCAGTGTGACTAGCTCGGGTACGCCGAATTCGGCGTACTATTTTATGCCGCATTTTACAAGTACGACGGCGGTATCTAGTCAAGCGCAGCGAGACCAATCGTTTATCTATGCAAAATACTTTATTTAACGCTCGGGACAAATACTGGTGTTAAGCTCACTTTAATTAATAATGAAATAAGGTTTACCTTTAAACTTTTCAAGTATGAAATGTCAGCTATAAATGATATCTGATTGTTAGAGAGGTCAAGGTATTCTAAATGCATGTTGTGGTTCAGATGCTCGATGGACTTGATGTTGTTGCCTAGAAACCAAAAATAATAATAACTATTCATTTTTAATTCGTGCATTTCTAAGCTACATACTACAAAATCTATATCTACATACCGGAAAATAACTAAATACGGGAGTTTTCTTTATTTAAATGATAATGATTATTTGCTTAGGACTGATGGTATATGTCGTCGGCACATCATAGAATTGGGCATATCATGATATTCCTGGGCAGATCATATTTCTGTTAAAACTGAGAGGGTCGCCTCACTCCGCTCCGCTTCGCTCAGCTCCCCAAATTTATTTCCATGTAAACCTAACACGCTCCTCCTCTTTGCTTCGCTCCACTCCACGTCGCACCTATTTTTGACTTTTGATGCAAGATTTTTGATTTCATACTTTACGATCTGCCCACGACATATACACTGGTATCACAAATTTATGTTGAAACTAGCTGGTGCCCGCGACTTCGTCTGATAAAAAATGTAACGCTTGACCTCTTGTTGCTATAACACTTTGACCAGGCATTAGTTTTTTTTATTTTACTTTAGATGATCCTTTGGGAATAGTACTTTTTTCTAGATGAAAGGTACCCCATGTCCTTTTTTGTATCCCTGACAAGTAGTTAAGGCGTGAAAAGGTAACAGCCAGACAGACAGACATAGTTACTTCAAACTTTTTACATATTTTAATTAAAAATGCTATTTACTTTCGTCTATTTACTGAGATTAATTTTCTTAGTAAATAGACTTCAATTCTTAGTAAATATTCTTCTATAACAAAACCAATCCCAGCCTTTTGTTTCTTTATATAAATATAACTAGTTACATCAATATACATATTATATTGTAAATAAATAAAATAAAAATAAAAACTTGAATGTAATTGCTAAGTACAGCCACAGTAACTTAAATCCTCACCAGCCAGTTTTAATACTTTTAAATAAAGCATATCTTTGAGACCTTCTATTTGCAATATGCCATTGTTATTTAGAGCGAGAACTCTAATGTTTGTCAATCGTGTTACATTGTGCATCCGAAGTAAGAAATTGTTACATATTGACAGCTGAAACAAAAAAGTATATATTTAATATTAATATCACTGCGTTTTTAACCCCCGACGCCCGATGCCATAATGGGGTTATCTATACTAATGATCCATACTAATATTATAAAGAGAGAAAAAATTGTATATTTGTATTTTTGTAATTAATAAACTCAAAACTACTGGACTGATATTAAAAATAGAAAGTTACATTATCAGCGGTTCCATGACATGGTAACCTTCATAGCTGGGCACAAGACCGTTAATCTGTTAATTATTGTTAGTTAACAAAGTCAACATTTGCTCTAACTTTCAAGTTGATTTTTAAAAATGTTGTGTTTAAGGTAAAACAGATTTTGTTTTTTGGTGTGTAAATATTTCCAATTGCTGTACCTGCTTTGGGTCGGTAGAGAAATCAAGTCAAGAACCACTTTGGTTAACATTTTATTTTAAACTAGCTGTTGCACGTGACTTCTCCGCATAACTTTATAAAATATAGCTTATGTTACTCGCTGATAATATAGCTTCCGTGAAAGAAATTTTCAAATTGGTCCAGTAGTTTCGGAACCGTTTCAATGCAAACAAACAAACAAACTTCTTCTCATTATAATATTAGTATAGATATAGAGGTTCTGATGATATGAAATAAAATATGTACCAAATTTTGTCTATATAATTTTTTTTCAAGCTTTATGATCTAGCCATAAACGATGAAAGGGCTTAAGAAGGTACCCATTTGACGGAAATAAGCGCTTAACAGTGTAATTCTATTTTCAAAATAAGAATCATGTATGAAAATGTATTTAAAAAAAAAAAATGTGTCTTACGTTTTCAACGCGGATATACGTGTCGATATTGTCTAAACGCTGCAACTCATTCTGATCTAGTATCAAATTAATAATTGTCTTAGATTCCTCAGCAGGCGCTTTCTCTATTTTCTTGAGCCCACGCCTAGAGAGGTCCAGGGTCTCTTGTTTGGTTTGTTCCGCTACAAAAAAAATAATTAAATATCCAATAATCACAATAAATCTCATAAATATCAATTAAACTAATCATTGTACACTGCTCACCCATTTTAATGTTATTATTTACGCATTTTTAATTTTTCGTTTCGACTAGTTTTTTTTAGTTTATCACGCAAAGCAGTCGCTAATCAAAATCAACATCGTAAATTCCAGAGTATATAGCAATTGAATATAGTGTTCTGTGTTCATAAATCCCAACATTCTGAATATTTATATTGTAGTGTTATACAAATTTGAATTTTTATATTTAATTTAAAATTATTTTTTTACTTAAATATTATACTTGTAATATCTTAACATGACATAAAATTAAAATGGAGACTAACTATACAGTGGCTCTAGTATGAATTTATACTGCACTCGCTACGCTAGCGATATTGAAAATTGGCAATGTCAAATTTATGAAAATCGTAATACCATTGAGGCCGATTTGTTTGTGGTGGACCATTAAGGCCATTCGGGCCATTATTTAAATCATAAATGAATGAAATAAGTAAATTATTTGTAGTATAAAAATAGTGAAGTTTATTTATACTCAGTTTACAAGTTAGATAAGAATATTGTAAAATAAAGACTTGGCTTAAAGATCTAGTTATCAGGCAATAAAGTTTCAAAAAAATAGAAAGGAAAATAACAAAAAGAAAAGAATTTAAAGAAGTGGCAACTGGCAACACTGTACGGCCGCGGGCTTGTTGAGTGAGGTTAGTATATTTTATGCAAAATATTATTTTGATAAGATTTGCTGAAAAATATACGTGTAAATTAATTTGAAATAACACAAACAAATAATATTACGTTTTAAAATGCTCCTAAAAACACACCATTCATTCAATAATTGCGATAATTAAAAGGACGCGTTAGTTGACACTAGAGTCGATAAGTTTGTTTCGGTTCCCTAAAACTCCTCTAACTGTTAATTTCTTATAATGTTTGTATGTTTTTATATTAGGAACATTTAGAAATGCATGATAAATTAATAAAATCGTATTTAAAATTAATATGCGAGCACATTTGAAGCTATCTATTTTTAGATACCTATACTTGTAACCTCTTTTAGGCGGGAGAATGGCGTTGGAAAAAGTTCTAAGCCCACTGAAGGTGGTCGCTCTAATTTTACTCGTGAGGATCCTATCCGTGTTTCTGGTTCAGACATGGTACGTTCCCGATGAGTATTGGCAGACTTTAGAGGTGGCCCACAAACAGGCTTTTGGCTATGGAGAGTTGACTTGGGAATGGCAGAAAGGCATTAGGAGTTATTTGTATCCTAGCGTCATAGCCGGGTTTTATTGGATACTTAAGATCACACAGCTGGACTATCCTGAAGTTGTGGTAAGTGTTTTTGCTATAAAATTTAGTAGATTTGTTATATTTTGATTTATTTATTTAATTTAAGCACCCACTGTGCTTATGTTATGGCAACGAGGTGATGGCAAATGGCTACCGTCACCTATAACACAAGCGCGTAGCTTAGGTGCTACACGTACGCTGCTAACCATAGGATTAAGAAGGGGATGGCTCTGGCATCCCTCTGACATCCCCTCGCTCACTTAAAGACAACAATTTTGTAATAATTAATATTTTTTGCTGATATTTTGTAAAAGAAACATAACCAGTCATGCAAAATTAAAGCAATGAGTGACTGTTAGTTAAAATTATTATCTTCAAAGGATTACAGGATAAACATTTTATTTGCAGGTTCTTTTACCGAGAATTCTTCAAGCTCTCCTCAGCACAGCGGCCGATTACAGTTTCTACAAATGGTGCGGACAGAGAAAGTGGGCTTTGTTTCTGATACTGACCTCCTGGTTCTGGTTCTACACTTCCGGCCGAACACTGCTGCAGACCTTGGAGACTGTGTTAGTGTCTATAGGCCTGTCCGTATTCCCTTTCAAGAACAATCGAAGGAGTTATTATGAAAAAGGTATTTTTTTTTAGTTTTTTTGTTTTGTTGTATAGTAATAGATCAGCTATCATGGCTTCCCATGTCAAGTATTCCATGGGATTCTAGGTAAATTCTTTTGCCTTTTAGTTTCCACTCCCATGGGATCCTAGAGTATTTTTTACTACTCTTGACTCCCATGGGATTGTGAATGACATGCAGGATTAACATGGAGAAAAGCACAGGATAGAAAACTATGTCGAGGATGCCTATGTCGTTTGACAAGCTAGGGAATTTTTTATTTTATTTAGTATACTTTAGTATGAGTTATGTAATCATGATTCCTAGAAATAATGGCTAGCTTTCTCTCTCTCTATTTAAAAGACCAGAGGGCCTACTATCACTCTTAAAACGATTCAAAAACGAGTGAGTAAACGAGATGGCGCAATACATGATGTAAGGCGACATCTCCCTCACTCAATCGTCTTTGCATCGCTTTAAGAGGTGATAGTACAGGCCCAGGTAATGTTCTAGACCAGAGATCCCCAAACTTCTTTATCTCGCATACCACTTGTCATCTATATTAAATTTGGTTCTAAAAAAGTTTTTTTTTTGTTTTTAGAGGACAACAAATGGCTTTTGGCCGCTGTTATAAGCGTTTTTATTCGACCGACGTCCGCTCCTTTGTGGCTCGCTCTATCCATTTACAACATATACACGACCAATCAAGGAAGATCCAAGTTGATACTCCACAACTATTTGCCTATTGGGTAAAAATTCAGTTATTTTTTTTATTAACCACATACTGTTCATGTTATTCATATTACAATATCTCGTTTTATCCTTACTAATATTATAAATGTGAATGTGTGTTTGTTTGTTTGTTACACTTTCACGCATAAACTACTGAATCGATCACCATGAAATTTTGCATACACGTTGTCTGGGACACCAGAAATAACATAGGGTACCTTTCATCCAGAAAGCGGACGAAGTCGCGGGCACCAGCTAGTGGTATTATTTTAAATAATAGTCATAATTTTTTAAATTACAAAAGTCGATTTATTTTTTTGTTTTATATACATATAAAAGATATTTGTTCAAAATATTTTCTTGTAACTTTACAGACTCATAGTGGGTGGTGGCTTAGTTGCCCTGGACTCTTTCTTCTACGGGAGACTGATTGTTACGCCATGGGAGTTCTTCAGATTCAATGTACTGCACGACGTCGCCTCATTTTACGGAACACATCCGTGGTAAGTTTACCCCATTAATGAAATAGTAAATGTATGGTTTGTTGTTTATATATCTTTATATAGTGTAATATGTGTAAAGAAGGGTTAACATATTTCACCATATAAAGATGTCAGATTGGATGATACGGTTTTCACTTGGATGGATATGGATTGGATGATACGGAAAGAGGGATAAACGAGGAAGGCAAAGATAATTGATTGGTCTCGCTACGCTCGACTAGATAGAGCGCTATACAGAAGCGATAGCTCCGTGAATCCGGCAACTTTTTATAGTAGTGTGTGTAAAACATCCTCACATTTTATCACTTTTTACACAGTTTCACTACGCAAACTGGCATTTTATTATGCTCAAAATTTAATAAAACATTCGGCACGTACACATCACAGACAGTTTGCAATGTGATTGGCTCGGGTACGCCGAATTCGGCGTACTATTTTTTGCCGCATTTTACAAGTACAACGGCGGTATCTAATCGAGTGCAGCGAGACCAATCATTCATCTATGGGTTTGTTATTTATATCTTTATATAGTTTAATATATGTAAAGAAGTGTTTACATATTACACTATAAGTATAAAGATGGTAAGTTTGGATGATACGGTTTTCACTTGGATGGATACGGATTGGATGATACGGAAAGAGGGATAAACGAGAAAGGAAAATTTTTTTTACACACAACTGTATATACAATTTTTTTAAGCTTCAAGTTTCACTTAAATAATTTTGAGCTAATTCGAAAGGTGTAATTTTATTCCAGGCACTGGTACTTGACTCAAGGTCTACCGGCGGTCCTGGGCGTCCACCTAATTCCTGTTTTGTGGGCGATTTACAACGTTCTCCGAAGACCCAAAGAGAATCCCGTCTGCCTGCTTCTGCTGATTGCTGCGACCGTGCACATCTTCCTTTACAGGTGAGCTACTTTATTAAAAACCCCTAAGCCCGACGCAAAAACGGGGTGTTATAAGTATGACCTGTGTGTCCTGTCTATGGAATCGTAGCTCCCAAACGGATGGACCGATTTCATGTTATTTTAGAAGAAATAATTTATATAAAATTATATAAAATTTATCTGTATGTTATAATTATAACAGCTTGTGTGCTGTTTTGTCACTCTCACTCAGTATAAGGGATGTCTTTACAATAAAAAAAATAGGTCTGTCAGCCTGTCTGGCGAGCTAAAAAATAAAAAAAATAGTCAAGCAATTATTGTAGATCGGTTCGGGGAGTTGACGGCTAACCTTCAAGACTTAAAAGTCACTTAGAGAGAGTTAATATAAAATATAAATATTCTCAAAATATGTATTTTTGAATTTCCAGCTTTATAGCCCACAAAGAGTTCAGATTTGTCCTGCCTCTGCTACCGATTCTGTTGTATTTGGCGCAAGATGTCATCGTACCGTGGAGTAGAAAGGCCAACAAGTAAGTATACGCTTAAATTTATATTTATACTAGCTAGTGTCCACGACTTCGTCCGCGTTGGAAAAAAAATGAGTAATATAACGCTTGGCCAGGCGTTATTGGTTTCATTTTAGATGATCCCTTGAGAACTTGAGTATTTTTTTCTGGATGAATGTCCTTTCCACACAATTTCATGATGACTGGAATGGTTGAGTAGTTAAGGCGTGAAAAGGTATCACCTAAAATCTTTTAAGTTTCATAAGTTCTGCGAAATGCAGTGTCCTCTGCTACTACTTTTATTTTAATAATTAATTAATTTTAATGTGTATTTTTTCAACTTCAGATTGCTTTTCAAGCTTCGATAAAGGATGCACTAGATTCAGAATCTCAAACAAAATCACTGCGAAAAAGTGTCCACTGGATTTTTTTATACATGCTATCACTTTCTCTCGTTAATTTCTGATAAAAAGATGAATAATGTAAATGTTGCACGAGTGATTTGAACCTTAACATTTAGTAATAATGGTTCAAGTCGTAACACGTGTTCACCTTAAGGACAACTTTGTGCAACTAATTTGAAATGTCACCCCAAGCTCTGTGAGTGCGGTGATATTCTACTATGCCACTTTTAGGCTGGGTTGCATCATCTTACTTTAACAATAACAAACGCCGCAACTTCAGTTAATTCGCACTCATTTTCGGCCTAACCGTTATTTTAACTGAAGTTGCGGCGTTGTTAAAGTAAGATGTTGCAACCCAGCCTTAGTAAAGCAACCCAGGATCTAGTATATCCTTTATAAAAGTTTTCAAGTCATTTGGTAGACTACACTATGTCTACCTCAGTTGTATTTTGTAATAGAAGTATTTGGTCGAAATAGTAAATTTCTTTTGGCAGATGGAGTCTGTATTCGATGGCAACGCTGATATTGGCCGGCAGTGTGATACCGTCTGCTTACTTTGGTCTGGTGCATCAAGCGGGAACCCTCAAACTAATGCCACACCTCAGGGAATCTCTGCCCTCGAATAGGTCAACGGTGTTATTCCTCATGCCATGTCACTCTACACCGCTGTATAGGTAAAGTTTCCTTCGCATAATTTTAATATCTATATTGTTATTTAAATTTGAATCATAATTTGCGCAATAATCTTCCCAAACGCGTTGCTGTATACTTGTGCAAGTCTATACTTGCGCAAGTATATAGTTAGGCGTATTGTTTACATTCTATTTATTAGCGCAATAAACTTCCCGCACGCGGTATTGTATACTTGTGCAAGTCTATACTTGCGCAAGTATATACTTAGGCGTATTGTTTACATTTTATTTATTAGTGCAATAAACTTTCCGCACGCGGTATTGTATACTTGTGCAAGTCTATACTTGCGTAAGTATATAGTTAGGCGTATTGTTTACATTTTATTTATTAGTGCAATAAACTTCCCACAGGCGTTATTGTATACTTGTGCAACGGTGCAATTTTAGTTATATGTAATTAGAGCAAAAAAAACTTCCCACACGCGTACTTGCACAAGTATATAGTTACGTGTGTTATTTACAATTTGAATCATATGAAATTTGCGCAATAACTTCCCACACGCGTTACTGTATACTTGTGCAAGTATGTGGCTTCCATAACGCGATCCAAACCGTCCCGTGCCGTGCAGCCACATACACGTGAACGTGACGGCGCGTTACTTGCACTGCGAGCCAGTCGGTGCCGGCGCGCCGACAGAGGCGGACGTGTTCTACAACAACCCGCAGCGATGGTGGCGCACCCAGCACGCCGCTCGGCAGACGCCCGACCTGCTAGTGCTGTTCGACGTGCTCAAGGGCAGACTCGACTCTCTCTTGGCAGACTATAGGCAACTGGTCGTCTTGCCTCATACGCAGGTACCTACTAAATATTGTACTCGTGGCGTTCGCTATACACGTACCACTCAACACCCAAAGCAATTCACAGACACACATTACAACTTGGCGGTCAAATAGAGAATGCTCCTTTTATACGCGCGCGCCATCTAGTGTGCGTATCTATATTTATGACATATACACTACAGTACTCTATGGTATTTTCCTGTATGGAGATGAAACATGGACGATCCATCGAAAAAGATAACATGCGCTTGAAATGTGGTGCTGAAGGTGAAAAATGTGAAAAGCCTCACATTGATGTATACATTTTGTATACATAATATGTACTATATTCGTCTTTTTGATGTATTCCAGTTCCCCGAAGGCGAAGTCGGCGAAAATGTGCTTGTGTACAAGAAAGTCGATAAGAGACAAACGAGTGACGACGCACTTTAACAACTACCCGACGAATTTTCGCACGCGTTAGTAGAAAATACAATAATTATCCCACGGTAACAAACTATCCAGTTCTATGTGAACTTCTGTTTTATGAATCAATAAGACTGAGGGTACTTCCGTTAATTAAAGTAAATAATATATAAACGACATATAATTATGTAATATATTATATAATATTATAGACGGAAACGAAAGCTCATTTCGTTCGACTTTTTACTCAATACATTAAAAAAAATTTGGCTTTTTTGCGGCTACCCTCTTTAAAAATAAAATTTTCCGGATGAGGTTTTATTGACACAGAAACTTCTCTACTGGGATAAACTTGCAATAGATTTTTTTTTTAAATTTCTACTTCTCGTAAACAGTGTGAGTGAACGATGATTTTTTTTAAAACACTCTAAATAAAATATATTTTGTTTTAGTATTTTTAATGTTAATTATCAGAATTTTATTGTGACTTATTTTGTGTTTGTGAAATGAAATTAGTTATAATATTTTTTTTTCTAGAGGAGTATGTTCGTACTCTGTACTAGTTAGGTATATAAGTTTCTTGAATCTTCCATGAATTTTTATCCTTCAAAAACTAATTTGGAATATTTTTGGAAGGTACGAATGTACTAGACTAGACACGCTGAGCGGAATCCAGAAGTTGCGCATTACCCAATTAGTTACGGGTAACTAAACTTTAGTTACGGGTTCTCCGAATTCTCCGTAGTTACGGGTAATTTGCAAGTGAGCGAAAGAAGGAAACGAAGAACGCGTAAGCGCCCTATTTTCCATGGCGCTTTCGACCTTTGGGTCGTGAACTTTAGCGTTAACTGAAGTCGTGATGGATGAAGGTGATATGTCGCATTTTTTGGTTTTTTTTTTCGTTTTTTTTTTTTGCGTTGATGAAGGTAATGTGTCCATATAAATGACTAGCTGCTGCACGCGACTTCGCCCGCGTGAAATAGTTATTTTGGGAATCATTTGGGTATCTCGAACGGTTTTCGCAGCGCACCCAACAGAAGCCCTCAAAGATGAATCATTTTCCCCGTTTTTTCCACATTTTCGACTGTTTCTTCGCTACTATTAGTCGCAACGTGATGTTATATAGCCTAAAGCCTTCCTCGATAAATGATCTATCCAACACAAAAAGAATTTTTCAATTCGAACCAGTAGTTCCTGAGATTAGCGCGTTCAAACAAACAAACAAACTCTTCAGCTTTATAATATTAGTATAGATTACAGACCTTAAGATCGTAGATTTAAGACATATTTAAAAAAATAGAAGGTTGAAAATGGTGCTATGTATATCTACAGTTAATTTTAAAAAGCAAAAAGTGCAGTAAAGTTTACTTCTGTTAATGCAAGAGGGAGCTATGTTCACTTTTTTTTTTCTAATTAAATAATGCAAGTGTTTAAATGCTATCATACCATTAATATTTTAGGTTGTTTACATAAATTTGCATCATAATTTAATATGTACAAAAATTAGTTCCTTGGCGACTTATTTTAAAAATTCAAAGCAAAACTTTCACCTCGGTTTACTCAAAATTGGAATTATGCGACATATCACCTTCATCCACTCACGTCTTTAACTCTTATCGTATTTTACAAGCAATTTTGCTCCGATCACCAAGTCTAGTAGAATAACATAATTATAGGTCTATTGAGCTTTTATTGAGTGATTTTTCTTCTACTACATTGGTAGGTACGACTCATTTCGTGCCTCATTTGCTCTAAATGTGCGAGGGAGGCGACTCATCCATGACTCGTCCTGCTAGTACAAATCCTATGATTTTTTTACTGCCAAAGTTATTCTTCACTATATAAGTACTCGTAGGTAAGCGTTGCTGACTGAATGTCCCAGTGATTTCCTTTAAGACATTTCATGCTTGAATTAAATGCACAGTTGGGCCCAGAGAAAAATAGCCATAAAAAGTGTATAGAAACTAATGAATGAAACTAATTAAAAATTTTAAGAAAACGGTTTTATTATCTAGCTAG
This sequence comes from Synanthedon tipuliformis, assembly GCA_947623395.1. NCBI lineage: Eukaryota > Metazoa > Arthropoda > Insecta > Lepidoptera > Sesiidae > Synanthedon > Synanthedon tipuliformis. Next base: position 3,130,857 of record OX392428.1, on the reverse strand, counting down.
ATTTTTTAAATATTATAAAGGTTAAGCAGTCCAACTAATGATAGATGGTAGTTATTTTCTCTTCAAAAGTATCTTTCTCGGACTATTAGTGAAAAAAGCGAATTAGTCTGAGTTTTGCACGTTCAAATGCCCAACTATGCACTTAAACTGTACTTTAAAACTAAACATTTTTTCTGCATTTCGTACCTTAGGCTTAGGCTAATAAATGTCATTAACAACGCGATCGAAATGCTATACCACCGACACCTTTTTTTTATATTTCATAGATTTATTATGTATAACCCCCCCTCTTAAGGTGCGTTTTCAACGGTGGTTATTATTTAATGCGTGCCACGTGAAAGCACCTTAATATTTCGTTAGATCCATCGATGTTTATGGATGGGATGGGCCTTTCAAACAAAAAAATCACTCCCTCAAAATTAAAATTCCGTTAAAATCGGCCGTCATGTAGGTAGGACTCGTTGGTTGGTCGTGTTGCTCGACTGGATTAACGAAATTAGTAGAGTCGCAAAGATAATGATTGGTCTCGCTGTGCTCGACTAGATAGAGCGCTATACAAAAGCAATAGCTCCAAAAATGTGGCAACTTTTTACTGTAGTGTGTGTAAAAAGTCGTCACTTTTTACACAGTTTCACTACGCAAACTGGTATTTTATTATGCCTAAAATTTAATAAAACATTCGGCACGTACGCATCACAGACAGTTTGCAGTGTGACTGGCTCGGGTACGCCGAATTCGGCGTACTATTTTATGCCACATTTTACAAGTACGACGGCGGCATCTAGTTGAGCGCAGCGAGACCAATCATTAATCTATGGTAGAGTCGGTTGTTTACTATAGTAATTTAATGCTTTTGGTTGCTACTTTCGAACAAAAATGAAACCAATGTATTTACTATGGAAAAGGGCCACGGCCCACCCATAAACATCTATGGTTAGATCTAATTCTATATTGCAATACACATTTAGATTAAATTTTTTAATGTTAGGCTTTAAGGATTGCTCAAAGTGTTAAGACAAAGATTTGTTTTAAGATCTTTCTAAGTGTTGTCTTGATATTGTGGATATGGTGCCGCCAATGGTGAACCATAAGACGAATTTGTGTCGAAACATTAATTCAAGTTTTTCCAAGAAAATCTACAATTTCTTCATCCCTAAAGGCCTGGCCGTTAAATCGATGGCCTTATTTATAAACTGATGGCCTGAACTCCATACAAAACTTATATAAAATCAATTCTCTCTACATTTCTTTTTCGCAATATTTTTTTCTAAATTGTATTTAATAAATGAAAATATGGAACTTAACTAACTTATAAATAAAGAACAATATAAAATTCAAATTAAATTGTATTGTAAATATATTTGAATTATGGTTTAGCATTGAGTTGAGAGTGAAATGTGTTTCACATAATTAATTTAGTAAAAAATAATTCGCATTGATTAATTTTCGCATTTCTAACTTCATTCAAAATAAAGAAAAATAAATAAATGTAAAGTTACTCAAAGAGTTAATGAAACATAAAAATAATAATAATGAACATGAAATGAAGCTGAAGTTTTTGTAGTAATATTGTAATGGTACAAAATTTATAGAAATAAGACAAATACAAATGAAATATTTTGAGCAATTGTTTAGATAGTATATAGTATATGTATTTAGTAAGTAAAGTGTGAACTTTTAATAAAGAATTTTATTTTTAATATTTCCTTTTCATGTGTTTTATTTTTTTATAAGTATGGCTCTCAACTTCATATGGATGATTTTTTTTTCAAAATATTTATACTACTTATATCAATATCCAAAAAGTTTAGTGGCCCACAAGTCAGCGGAGAAACAGACAGAAATTATACACTAAAACCTTCCTCTTTAATCACTCTATCTCTTTAAAAAAACCGCATCAAAATCCGTTGCGTAGTTTTAAAGATCTGAGCATACATAGGGACAGACAGACAGCGGGAAGCGTCTTTGTTTTACTGCCTGCTGTCCGCTACTTACTTTTTTCATTTCTTCTGAGAATTTTTTTTTGGACGTATATTTCACTTAGATTAAACTTTCTAATCTAATACATATGCATCGGGAATATATTGTCTTTTTTTTACAAAAACCAGATAAGATTTCTAATAATTCTTATTTTATATTTTAATAATGGAATCGATAGCATTTTTTTTTTCAATTTTTGGCAGGAATTTTACAATTTCAAATTAAACTTCGTATCGAAAAAAAAACTAAGTACACGAAGAAAATAAACACTGAACATTCGCATCTGTTAAAAAAAATTGTTGACAAATCGGACCCAGGAAATATTAAGTCCTAAATAACTGATAAATAGTATACTATCTATCTTACAAATACTTAGGTCATAGGTTAAGACAGATATGGACCATTGGTGAGCAGTTTTAGCGTCATCACTAACAAAGCATGACAGAATGTGTTTTAAACTGGTTTTTTTAATATTTTTCATTTTTAACTCTTTACACGTGAGTCGAATGGAAGACTATGTAGAAAAGAAGAGAATCAAAGAAGACGATTACGGAGATAAAAGCAGTATAGTGTTCGTCTTTGATACCACTGGTTCTATGTACAATGATTTGGTGCAACTGAAAGATGGTGCTGGTATGATATTGAAGACGGCTTTAGATGAGGGAAATTTTATTGCAGATTTCGTGTTCGTGCCTTTTCATGACCCTGGTAAGTGATATTTGTAATATCTTAAAACTACTTAGCTGGTGCCCGCGACGAAGTCCGCGTTCTGGATGAAAGGTAACCCTATGTCCTTTCCGGTGTCCCAGACAACGTATATGCAAAATTTCATGGTGATCGGTTCAGTAGTTTTTTCGTGAATGCGTAACAAACAAACACATTCACATTTATAATATTAGTATGTAAGGATATATCTACTTATAGAAGATTATAACTGTATTCAAGGCTACGAAGAAATGGAACATATTTTAATTTTATCGTTTTATCGTTCATATATTTTTAACCACAAACGCAAAACCGGAATGTTATAGTTTTCATTTTTTTTATTAGAGATGGGTTTGCTCTTGGCCAACAACCAGTCGTGTGGCAAGGATGAGGCCTAAGGAGCGAGCTCACCCAGAAGATGCCTATTCACTCGAACCTTGAAAAGATTAGGGTTATATGTGCTCGGAAATACAGACGCCGGCAGGGAGTTCCAAACCCTGGCAGTGCTCATTATAAAGGATGTTTCAAAGCGCTTGGTCCGAAAAGAAGGGATTTCGACAAGATGAGGATGGTAGCCAGCCGTACGTCTGTATGTCCGATGCTGTAAGAAGTTTGATGGTTACAGCCGTAGGTCCGGCGACCGTGACCCGCGATATAGGAGTCTTCAAAACAGCCCTTAACCAAGTAAGGGTATACGGCGGAGGGGACTGTCCCGAGAAGTCTTTGGGGGGCATACAACTGGCCCTGAATGTGAGCAGGCCGAGGTCCTATATCTACGTTTTTACCGATGCAACCGCTTCAGACCATAAACTTGTAGGAAAAGTCCTGGATTCAATACAGAGGAAACAAAGTCAGGTTAGTTAGGTACACGTTCCTTAATTTATTTTTAAACTAGCTGCTTCCCGCGACATAGCCCGCATAACTTTGTAAACCTTCCCCGAGAACCACTCTATCCATTAGTGAAAACCGCATTAAAATCCGTTGCGTAGTTTTAAAGATCTAAGCATACATAGGGACAGACAGACAGCGGGAAAGACTTTGTTTTATACTTGCAGTGAAGAGGTCAAGCGTTATATTGATTATATACCTATATTTTTTCATTTTTCTACGCGGACGAAGTAGCGGGCACCAGCTAGTTATATATAAAAAACTACCTCGTTTAACAATTATTAAACTTATTAGATCTCTGACTTCTCTGAGACCTTGTTATCTTCGATTGCAGGTAGTATTCGTCTTAACCGGCCATTGCAATGACTTGAACAAACCCTCGTACAAGGTGTACCCTCAAATTGCCGCTGCTAGTTCTGGACAAGTATTCAATTTGAATAAAACCAGTGTTCATAAAGTAAGTGGGTAGTTGCAAATGTTTCAATATTTTTATTTTTAAAATAGGCTAGATACATGTAAATAATTAGCATAATTTTAATAAAATCACAATATATGTTTTCGTCATTTTGTATACACGATGAAACAAAAATATCGTGAGATCTGGCTGAGGCTCTCGAGAGTATATATGTTCCTTGGACTAAGGTATATCAAAACAAAATCAAAATGTTTATTGCCATAGATGAATGATTGTTCTCGCTGCGCTCGACTAGATACCGCCGTTGTATTTGTAAAATGCGGCTAAAATACTACGCCGAATTAGGCGTACCCGAGCCAGTCACACTGCAAACTGTCAGATGTGTACGTGCCGAATGTTTTATTAAATTTTGAGCATAATAAAATGCCAGTTTGCGTAGTGAAACTGTGTAAAAATATAGGTAATAAAACTGTGTAAAAAGTGATAAAAAGTGACGATTTTTTACATTCACTACAATAAAAAATTGCCACATTTTCGGAGCTGTTACTTTTTTATAGCGCTCTATATCTAGTCGAGCGCAGCGAGACCAATCAATTATCTTTGATCAAAATGTTTAAGTATTGCTTTATAAAGTTTATTAAATTAACACAGAGTTGAAATCTTCAGTTTAATGTAAAACACCTGTGCTAGAAGACTTTGTAGCCATAGTCATATCCATTTCTCAGATAAGCGACGAGTAATTAGTAGAAAACAGTCACGAATTGATCGTTGAGGAAATTCTTCTTAGAAATTTATTATTGATTGCAGGTCTTAGATTTCGTAAAAACGTCAATGAAGAGTCGCGCTGTCAACCTGGGATCCTTAGTCAATCCAGCTGGATATAATCACACACAAGAGGTAATATCTAATGGCTAGTAACCCTAGCTGTTAACCAAATGGTCGCGGGTTCGAATCCCGCTAGGGACAAATATTTATGTGTTAACATTTTACCTTTGTACCTGAGTCAGTGATGTTTTGTATTTATAATAATACTAGCTGGTGCTCGCGACTTCGTCCGCGTGGAATAGTTATTTTGGGAATCATTTGGGTATCTCGAACGGTTTTCGCAGCGCACGCATCGGAAGCCCTCAAAGATGAATAATTTTCCCCGTTTTTTTCCACATTTTCGACTGTTTCTTCGCTCCTATTAGTCGCAACGTGATGTTATATAGCCTAAAGCCTTCCTCGATAAATGATCTATCCAACACAAAAAGAATTTTTCAATTCGAACCACTAGTTCCTGAGATTAGCGCGTTCAAACAAACAAACAAACTCTTCAGCTTTATAATATTAGTATAGATGTATTGTATGTATTAACAAAAAAAAGTAATTTAGTAGTAGGTATATCTGATATCCATAATACAAGCGTTAGTTGTTTACTGTGGAACTAGATGGTGTCGTGTGGAATGTGTGAACATATATTTAGTATTTTTATTTAATAATTACAGATACCTGTAGACAGCACTTTGGGCGAAGTGACAGTTTCGGTGTCCGGGGCAAAGCCACAACTGAAAGTGGTCAATCCAAGTGGCGTAGAAATTACTGGACCACCACAACTCGTCACCACGCTCGATTTGTCAGAAATTGTGGTAAGAAATGTTACCTATCGTTTGCTATTCGTGTCAAATTATGAAGTTAGTTATTATTTGTATAATGTGCCCATAGACATAGAGAGGTGGACTGAGTCTTCCCTATCCACCTGTAAAGTAAAAATACTGGCTGAAAAGTGTGAGAGAGACGAAGCGATTTTGTGCCCAGTAGGTTTTTTTTTGCTTCCAGTACTTTTTGCTTCCATATTATGGTTGTAATGGACCGGAAGCAAAGCAAACCGGGGATATTATCCCAAATAGCCTGTTTTTTTTTATATATAAGAGATTGGTTTAGTTCTTGGCCAACAACCTGCCATGTGGCAAGAAGCTAGCCTAAGATGGAGCGAGCTCACCCAGAAGATCCCTATTCACTCGAACCTTGAAAAGATTAGGGTTATATTTTATGTGCTCGGAAATACACACGCCGGCAGGGAGTTCCAAGCCTTGGCAGTGCGCATTATAAAGGATGTTTCAAAGCGCTTGGTTTCAAGCGCTGTTTCCCATTTCGCCTGACATGCAAATTACCTTTCACATTACAACCAAATCCCAAATTTCCCGATTCTGATTGGTCCTCGAAGTTACTACAGACACAGCGACAGATCTACAGGAGAGAGGATAGAGATAAGTATTGGCCGCACGATAACTTTCTCTCTCTCTAAGAGGTTTCAGTTTCATGCAAGTATTGCTCAGTAACATTCTTCTAATGGATTAAAGATAAGAGACTAGGAAAGGACCAGGAAATAGGCTGTGTCTTCACTGTGGTCTTCTGTGAGGGAGTGGTTACTGCCGCCAGACGGGCTGTCCAAATGACTGCGAAATTGGTGCCCTGTCACTAGTTGCCAGATCCAGACCAGAGCCCACTTAAAGTTGACGAACTATGACGACACGTTTGGTGTAGTGGCTAGTAGGTAGCTGTTAAACAAACGGTCGCGGGTTCGAATCCCGCTAACATTTGCCTAGCGCATTTGCTAGACAAATGTTTGTGTGTTAACATTTTACCTTTGTACCTGAGTCATGGATGTTTGTATCTATAATATTTATATGTATTTAGAAAAAAAAAAGTAATCTATCTATGTAGTATATCAACTGTCTGGTATCCATAATACAAGCATTAGTTGCTTAATTTGGAACTAGATGGTGCTGTGTGGAATATGTTAGCCCTGCCGCGAATCGTATCCATAACCCCAGAGTCATTGCACTAAAGCAATCATCTTAACTATACGACCATTGGACTCGTACCTGGTTAAAGTAAGATTGATTTCTTTCAGGTAGTTAAAGTATTGAACCCCGAGCCTGGCTCCTGGTCTATTACAGTGGGAAGCGAAGACGATTACTCCGTAAAAGTTGTTGGCTTGTCCAACTTGACATTCAACCATGGGTTTTCGGTTGAAAAGCCCAAATCCATGGTAGATACAAGCTACAGGCCTTTACAAGGTAGTATGCTTTTTCATATCTTAATTAACCATTTTTTTAAAAGTTGGGAAAGCCTTATATATAAAATTTACGTGTCACGTTGTTTGACGCCAATGAACTAAACTACTGAACCGATTTTGATAAAACTTCGTAACTATGTGTAATTTGAAATTTGGTCCAACTTAAAAGATTGGATAGTTTTATTTTGAACCTGGGTGAAACCGACAGCGTATAACTAGTACCTAGTATATGTATAAAAATATAAAATAGTATAAATAATATCTATTAAAATAAACAGAAAAGTCCTACCTTGCCTTTTTTACATTTTGATAATAGTTGCTCTATACAAAGAATTTGTTTTATACTAGCGACTCGCTCCCGGATTCGTACGGATCAAAGTTTATCTCTTATCATAAGATAATTTTGCTACATAGATAAATGATTGGTCTCGCTGCGCTCGACTAGATACCGCCGTCGTACTTGTAAAATGCGTCATAAAATAGTCAGTCACACTGCAAACTGTCTGTGATGTGTACTTGCCGAATGTTTTATTAAATTTTAGGCATAATAAAATACAAGTTTGCGTAGTGAAACTGTGTAAATATATAATAAAACTGGGTAAAAAGTGATAAAAAGTGACGATTTTTTACACACGCTACAATAAAAAGGTGCCACATTTTCGGAGCTATTGCTTTTGTATAGCGCTCTATCTAGTCAAGCGCAGCGAGACCAATCAATTATCTTTGTTTTACTACATTTTAATAAAAAATAATTTTTTTTATACAGGTACCTACAATTACATGGTGATATCTTTAACTGAAATCAGCGTCCCTGTTGACATAGAGACGGCAGAAATATTAAATTTGGACGGAAAGCCGCTATTTGAAATTCCCCTACAAAAAATCGAAGGCAACAAGCAATTATATATGACGAAATTTTTACCGCCCGATGAAATGTTCTATATTGCTGTGAGTATTGTAGATCTATATTTTTTTATAGAGATTAACTTTGCCTAAGTATTCGCTGGCATGACAATTTTAGTCTACATAGTAGGTAGCGTAAGTTACCCCAGATGGGAATTTTGTCAAAATAAATGTAGGAAATGTAAATTAAAATAAATGAATTATTAACAATTAAAAAAAGGAAAAAAGTGATAAATTTCACGATTTTAGTCTATCGTATTTACCAAGTCATGAGATAACTAAGAAATCTGAACTGGTTATTATTAATATTACAAGTAATATTTAATAATAAAAAAAAATTACTTTTATTTAAACAGGAGTTTTAAATGTAGTCCCTTATTACGGATCTCTGTAAAAACAATATTTAAAGATCATGTTTACAAAATACGAATACAAAATAATATGCAGAATAAATAAATTCCAAATTTCTTGTTATACAAAGTGTACAATACAATAATTTATCTGGGCGACATCTGTTAAGGAATTTTTAAACTAATTTAAAACAAAAAAGCATATTCATTAGAAGTTTTTTCGTTTTTCGTCAGAATGTGAGGATAAATGGAACTTCTTACACTTCGAGATCAAATTAGTGTCATTGAAGTCCTATAGATGTCGCTTATTTGGTAATAAATGTAATGTGTACAGTTTCAAATTTTGCTTAACAGATGTCGCTGCACCTGGAGGTTATATCGCGCTATCGTTTCGTTACCGAGTTTCGGTGACTACCGTGCCTTTTTAAATGACCGTTATCGCTTCTCGGCCTTTTGGCTAAGATCAAAGTGTAGTATCTGTTCTTTTCAGCTTAATATCTGAAAGTTCCCTCATCGAGGGACCAGTATATTAAACTGATTTTTGTAACCAGATGGGATGTTCGGGGCTCGCTCCACTTCCGTCACGGGTCGGCCCGGCATTGCAGTGCCGCCGGGATTGGCCCACATAAATCCATAAAACAAAATCCGGAACGGAAACGGTTCTCGGAATAAGTTACGGCGGCGACGGAAGGCCATGATCCATGACCATGAATGAATAAAATTTTTTGAAGAAACTCGATTAGTGTTTAGTGTTCATCAATTAATCATCGCTCCCAGACTCACAATCAGTTCATCGTTCACGTTCTGTTCTGTTCTGTCATTCTGTCTGTACTCTGTAATTCCGTAACCGTATTTCTGTAATTAAATTATAAATAAATTCCCAGTTCCCTCCGTCACCGTCCCTTTCCCATTTCCCATCCCATCCGTACTTAGTATACCATAACTATTATTTAATCTGTGGTACTACTAACTAACATACTTTTTCTAGCTACGAGTGATATTTTTTAAGTTCTAATCTAATTCAAAGTTAATTTTATATGTGGACCAGTGCGATGCGAGTAATTCTTATAATTTATTACGAGACATCTGCTGAGCTGAGTGTAGTGTAAAGTGAAACATTTAAAAATCCTCTATTACTAATGAGATTGATAACTATAAATTTTCAGATAAAAGGACACGACGAACAAAATTTGGAGCTGAAAAGAATTGGTGCTACAGCAGTCCAAGTTAAATTGCCAGGTCAGAAATAGCTTGAAAACACTTATTTCCGCGGTCATAAACTGAGCAGCCCGTCTGGCTGCAGTCGTCACACCTATTTTTTAATGTTAAGGTTGGCAGACAGGCTGACGGTTCACTTTATAGTGGATTTTGCTACGTCGCTTATAAGTAATACAAGGAACGTCACAGGTGCTGCAAGTGAGCTGGGCTCTAGCATCCTCCACAGAAACACAACAGCACGTGTGCTGTTATTTCACGGTGGTCTTCTCTAAGAGGGTGATTACTGCCGTCGAAGATTCTCACATTTTTTCTAATTTTTTTCTCTTATATTTCTCGGAAATTTCTCTTCTCTTTAAATTTTTATGATAAATTTAATTTGATTCTTTTAAAAATGTAGAATTTAATAAATGGCATTTCCAATTAATAAAAGGAGTTAATAAATGATTTACAATTATTATAATGTAAAATGTCAAAAATAAGTAGGAATAATGTAGGTATTTTCTTTTTGCAGATGTACCGTACCTGACTGCCCCTAAAAAGGTAAGTATAAAAAATTATAAGTATAAAAAAATCTAAAAACTATTTATAGATAATTTTTTGTTCTTAATTCTTCTTATTTATACAGTTAAACAATTCAGTGTAAATATAGAAATGCTTGCATTTGTGGTTAGGAGAAATACTCTTTTTTTTTTGCATTTTTTTTTTATTAATACGTAACACAATTGCTACTAAAAAATGGAATTAAATAATTTTACAAACTTTTTAATTCCATTTTTAAAATAAAAAAAAATACAATTCCTATTTTTAAAATTAGCTCGGAACTACAAGTCTACAACTATGGAATATGTGGTTGTTAAATTAAATTTTCTTTAATAAATATTGAAAATTAAAAAAAAATAACCTTTCACGCTTATATTCTATACAAAATATAATTTTGATATTTCACATCTGTCCAGCTCATTTTTTTTTAATATAGAAAACTGAAAGTGATAAAACTTTTCCTCTTTTAATGATGAAGGTGGAAGCGAAAACTCACGAAGAGGTGGTTCTAAGATGTGACGTCGAAAGCCTTGTGCCGATAAGGTCTATGTGGCTGAAAGACAACAGCCTGGTACAAGGCCCTATACACAGTTTGTGAGTAAAGATTTTTTTATTTTATATTTATTTAAAGGGCAACTAACTCAAAGAGATTAATACTTTACGAAGGAAAACAAATTTGATCGTCTAGTGTTGTAGTGCATGGAGAAATAACGACTAGTCATAGGTGAATGATTGGTCTCGCTGCGCTCGACTAGATACCGCCGTCGTACTTTTAAAATGCGGCATAAAATAGTACCATAACCCGAGCCAGTCACACTGCAAACTGTCTGTGATGTGTATATACGTGCCAAATGTTTTATTAAATTTTAGGCATAATAAAATACCAGTTTGCGTAGTGATACTGTGTAAAAATATAATAAAACTGTGTAATAAGTGATAAAAAGTGATGATTTTTTACACACACTACAATAAAAAGTTGCCACGTTTTCGGAGCTATTGCTTTTGTATAGCGCTCTATCTAATCGAGCGCAGCGGACTAAAGTGTTTGTTTACTTACATTATCGACAATTTCTAAACCAAAAAGCTATATCTATATAGGTTATAGGTACCATCATAAATATTAATATTCTAGTGTACTAGATGAATTCTAGTGGCATAACTAATTCTTGTTAATGCAATAGTTAAGGACCTCTTATCCGATTAGTCTGTTTATTAATTATAATTGTTACATATACTGTGTTGACTCGGTAGCATTTCCATGACATGGTAACTTTGATCTGATCTTGATGTCGCATCAAGTAGTCTGCTGGACATCCAACTCCTCAGCAACTTACAGCAGATATAGTGCATTTAGGCTCAATAGGCTCAAATCTTACATTTTTTTAACAAGTTTTGAAATTACACGCTTCAGACAAACAACGTCAATAGAGTATAGAATAGAAGATATGGGAGAGCACCACGTCGGGATGTACCGTTGCGTCTCTAAGAACTCAGCTGGCATAAGCGACGCTTACACAGAACTCATTATGACAGGTAACAGTAATTTTTGGAGGAATCAACTGGCGTATATATGTCGTCCGCACATCGTAGAATTGGGCATATCATGATATTCCTGGGCAGGTCATATTTCTGTTAAAACTGAGAGGGTCGCCGCACTCTGCTCCGCTTCGCTCGGCTCCCCAAATTTATTTCCATGTAAACCTAACACGCTCCTTCTCGCTTTGCTTCGCTCCGCTCCTCATCGCACCTCGTTTTGACTTTTGGTGAAATATGTTTGATTTCATACTTTACGATCTGCCCACGACATATACATCCTTACTAATATTATAAATGTGAATGTTATTTGTTTGTTTGTTACGCTTTCACACAAAAACTACTGAACCGATCACAATTAAATTTTGCATACACGTTGTCTGGGACACCAGAAATAACACAGGGTACCTTTCACCCAGAACGCGGACGAAGTCGCGGGCACCAGCTAGTAAAAGAATAAACGCCTGAACGCGACGGAGTCACGTGAACACGCGGCCGAAGTCGCGAGCTAAAGCTAGTTACTAATAAATTCTAAACTCTAGTTGCATTGTGCAATTTCAGTGGATCCACCGCAAGTCAATATATCGATTGTGTATGATGAATACCCAACTGTATCATGCACAGCCTTTAGCGATGTACTGCTTGAGGAATTCAAATTATTGTTCAACAGATCCCATGTAAATAATAGTTATTGTGAGTATTTTTCAGTTATTTTTATTTTCATATAAACGTTGATAGGCAGGCTTCTTTGAGCGTCCACTCAATATTTAAAAATACACTGGACCGCAAAGAAAAATGGTCGGTTAGAAAATCTACAATATCTTCAAAAGTACATGACCTAGCTTTTATGAAATGAAGACTAAATTAAATAAATTTGATTTTTATTTAAGCACATTAAAATATTCTTTAATTTAGTCTTTATTTCATAAATCTAGGTCAGGTACTTTTGAAGATATTAAAGATTTTCTAACTGACCCTTTTTCTTTGCCGTCCAGTGTAATTAAATTCGAAATATTTTTATTTTCATTAAAGATTCGAAATTCGAGTTAAACAAAATATTTTATGGCCAGTATTCTAAATTCAAAAGTCTCAATTAGGAATGTGACCAGAAATTATGACCTGACTAGGTAGATGTAAAGTCGGGGTACGAAAACCTTCGTCAGTTTTCAAATTCACTCCTTTATCAAAATCGTAGACTTAGTACCTTTTGAAACTAAAGCACTAAGCAGACAATTGCACTCGTGCAAGCAAATGTCGACTTAAAGGTGACGAACCTTTTCTTACCCCGACTGTACCTACGAGTTCTACCCTTGTATATTCTCGGGCAAGTTCTTTATACCATAAATTATTAGTTATATTTATCATTTTTTTTTTTTAAATTTTAGCAACCGACATTGAAATAGAACCAAGTGTTGATGGATTTTACACCTACAACAGAACGTTACCTGCGAACGAGACAGAAAATGGAGTGTATGTCTGTCTCGCTTCTAACAGAGGTAGGTAGTGTAGGTACACTTGTCTTTCTTAACTTCGTACTACAGCAAGGAAGCCAGTTCAAAATTAAAAATGACTTAGATTAATAATTGTTCTCGCTACGCTCGACTAGATACCGCCGTCGTACTTGTAAAATGCGGCAACAAATACTACGCCGAATTTGGCGTACCCGAGCCAGTCACACTGCAAACTGTCTGTGATATGTACGTGCCGAATGTTTTATTAAATTTTGGGCATAATAAGATATTATTTTGCGTAGTGAAACTGTGTAAAAATATAATAAAACTGGGTAAAAAGTGATAAAAAGTGACGATTTTTTTACACACACTACAATAAAAAGTTGCCACATTTTCGGAGCTGTTGATTTTGTATAGCGCTCTATCTAGTCGAGCGCAGCGAGATCAATCAATTATCTTTGATGACAGGGTTTCTTTTAGGGTTCACATTGACAATCGTAAACCCAACTATTCAATTTACAGGCGGACAAAGAAACGCCACAGCACACATAAATACGACACCGATTGCCCAAATCATCGGACCACACACGATCAACAAACGCATGGGCACTGACTTACAGCTCGTGTGTAGTACGGAACATGCCCTCTCTGCGCACTGGGTTACGCCCAGAGGCGTTATTCTTACTGAAAAACCGGATGAAACTGGTTCTAACCGGTTCAGAGTCAGTAGATATCCAGTCGAAACCGGCTTCAATGTAGTGTTGGACGTGAGGAACGTTACTGAAGGTGGAAATTTCACTTGTGTGGCTTCAAAAGGCAAGCGTAGTGGTAAGTTGAACATCATTTATGAATGTACTAGCTGGTGCCCGCGACTTCGTCCGCGTTGAAAAAGCAATATATCGCCTGACATTGTTATTGCTATTATACTTAGTCAGGAGTTAGTTTCCTTAATTTTAGATAATCCCTCGAGAGCAGTACTTTTTTCTGGATGAAAGGTATCATATGTCCTTTCTGGTGTCCCAGACACCGTGTATGCAAAATTTCATGGCGATCGGCTCAGTAGTTTTTGCGTGAAAGAAGTACAAACATCCATACATACATCCATACAAACGTTCGCATTTATAATATTTATAGGATATAGTACGGATTAGTACTGAATTAGAACTGACTAGTACTGATAGTATCAAACAGTACCTACATAGAGTTTCATATAATATATTTTCAGTTACAGATTTCGTACATATAAATGTAGTAATGAAACCAGAAGTGAGGATCGAGGGTGCAAAAAACTTGACCATTGTGTACGGAAATGTGCACAGAGTAGTTTGTAAGGTCAGAGCAAACCCCGCACCGAGGATCGTGTGGCACAGAGAAACAGAGAGATTCTTGAATAATCTCGTTAGTATTATTTCAATTGTCTGTTTCTTTACAACTTTTTTATTTTATTATACTGTGGAGATTCGCCCCCAGTTTCATATGGATTTTCTGAAGATTATATTATGCCTAAAATTTAATAAAACATTCGGCACGTACACATCACAGACAGGTTGCAGTGTGACTGGCTCGTGTACGCCGAATTCGGCGTACTATTTTATGCCGCATTTTACAAGTACGACGGCGATATCTAATCGAGCGCAGCGAGACCAATCGTTCATCTATGCTTATTTAATGTTTTTAGATAACTTCAACCGAAGAAAACGTGTATGCGAGTATATTGCATTTGAACAATAGTGCCGGGATGAATGCCACGTATTTTTGCATAGGCGAAAACTCCGAAGGAATCGATCAGGATAGCGTCGTGGTGAACGTTAGGAAAAAAATGACTCTACTCAAAGGATTTACAGGTATAAAATGTTTTATGTATCTCAAAAAATATATATTAGAATAGCTTTTCGTTGATGACGTAAGATGGCGCTGAGAAAAAAAATCATATTATTATTAATTATACATCTAAATGAACAAATTACTGTAAAGCAGTTTGTTTTTTTTTTTTTGTTTGGATTCACAACAGAGCAATTAGTTTAGAATCACATTTCTTCTCATAAAGATTTACATAATTCCCTCATAGTTATGAGAACTTCAGTTACCTAAAACATTTTCGCATTACGAGCAAGAGCATAAAACCAATCTGTTACGTAAAAAACATAGCCAATTTTATTTCAAAGTCTTCCGTAAGGGGTTGATAAAAGTCAAGGTAAAAGAAAAAAAGTCAGAATTTAAAGAAGGCAAAGCGAAAACTAAGTATAGCAGACAAGAAAAGTGCTTTATCAGTTTCGATTACAAATTCCATTCATTTTAAAATTCGCCAAGGCTTAGATTTGAAATAGGTATTGATCACTGATTGACATAATTTGTCATCGCTAATAAAGATAGCAATAGAAATTATCACTTTGAATTTTCAAAGGAAAACAGACCTTATTAACCTACAACATACAAAGAATGTTCTATGTATCTTAGGGTGATAAAGCACTTTATTTGTCGAGTTTACATATAAAAATAACGCGATGGCTTTGGCTTTGATATCCTATGCATTGGATTGAAATGTCAATTGAAATTAAACGGCTTGTGAAACAGGGAGACACAACTATATAGTTATTTATATTATGGCTAATTTTGTATTAAATTATTTACAGACGAGTCAGTACAATTGTACTCACAAATCGAACTAAATTGCTTGGTGGATTCTTATCCACCTGCTCGAATCAAATGGTATCATAACGGTACAGATCTGCAAACAAAAGACAATGTAAGAATTTCGGAGGACTGTACAACCGTTTATATACAAAGAGTAGAGTTTAGTGATTTGGGTTTGTATTTGTGCGAAGCTAGCAACGGCTTTGAAAGTGTCAATCTAAATGGAACCTTAAGCGTGTATGGATTAGGTAAGAAATTCATTGTGTTTTTTTATATACTGAATTTCATCACTACATAGTATAAAACTAAGTCGCTTCCCGCTGTCTGTCTGTCTGTCTGTCCCTATGTATGCTTAGATCTTTAAAACTACCCAACCGATTTTAATGCGGTTTTCACTAATGGATAGAGTGGTTCTCGAGGAAGGTTTTAGTATATAATTTACAGTTACGCGGGCGAAGTTGCGGGCAGCTGCTTTAATTTTATTAACTAATCATGTAGCGCCATCTGTCAAAACATTGTGCAACTATGACAACTTTTCTCCACTATTCGAAGTAGAGTTCTACATTGCTTCAAACAGAATTCCCTAGATGGCGCTGCGTGCTACATCAGTACTAATATTATAACCATGAAATTTTGCATACACGTTGTCTGGGACACCAGAAAGGACATAGGGTACCTTTCATCCAGAACGCGGACGAAGTCGCGGGCACCAGCATGTATTTACTAAAATTTTCACCGGCGCTAGCTGAGTGACGGTAGCCACATACCATCAAGTTGATCGTCAGTCTGTCTGCCGACCTTACCATGAAAAACAGAACACTACATACTCACTCAGCTTGATCACATAGACAAATAGCCCATTAAAACAAGTGCTGCCATCTAGAACTAAAATGTTTTCCTTGTACGTTTTTCAGAAATTCCGTTACTTTCAAAGCAGCCTACAAAGATTGTATTGCAAGAGGGAC
This sequence comes from Synanthedon tipuliformis, assembly GCA_947623395.1. NCBI lineage: Eukaryota > Metazoa > Arthropoda > Insecta > Lepidoptera > Sesiidae > Synanthedon > Synanthedon tipuliformis. The sequence continues at coordinate 3,114,214 of OX392428.1, read as the reverse complement.
AACCAGTAAATATTTCATGTAGGTGAGATAATAAAACCGTTTTATTATTGTTTGTTTGTTACGCTTTCACGCCTTAACTACTCAACTGATCTTCGTGAAATTTTGCATACACTTTTCCAGGAGTACAGAAAAGGATATAAGGTATCTCTCGTCCAGAAAAAAAATCACTCTTCACATGGGACGTGAATGAATTCGCTGGCTAGTGCTAGTAATAATAAATGAATAAAACTATGTAACTATATAAAGCGGGATACAGAATAATATTACTGATATTATTTTTTATTTATTTCAATTTTGGTTTTGATATGATTACTTACTCACTTAGCTTTGGGGCTTACACTTCTTGTAAACAGGTTCCAAATTGTCAAATTTAAACTTAATTGTCACAGAATAATAAAAGGCAATCCAGAGCCAACGATTGCCTGGCAATTTAGGAGGGATTCATCTGAAGATTTCACTGTTTTACATCGAGATGTGGCAGTAGCCGAAGATCGATTAAGTCTCGAAATATCGAATGCGAGAATCGATTATTCCGGCGAGTATCGGTGTATAGCTCAAAATGATGTCGGAAGCGATGCTTATAATGTGGAGTTGACTGTACAATGTGAGTATTGTTACTATTAGCACAGCATACTTTTTTTGTACAGTAGGCCGACGGAGACGTCTAGACAGGGCAATCGTGCGCGGCGCAAGGGGTGAGGCGCGAGTGGGATGTGCCCAAGCTGCATACTTCGTCGTTCTTAGTAGCTTGGAATAAATATTCCAGGGCTATCGTGTCTTTCAGATTTTAATTTATTATATAAATCAAAACGGTGCATACGGCATGTGCTGTAAGTGCGTGCAAATCTTTATCTCGCATAAATAAAGAACTAAGCTTTCATCAATTTCCGCACGATGAAGAAAGGTACTTAAGCACATTTTATATTACTTAATTTGTGTCAACCCTTCCGTAATTTTTAAATACCTGCACAGGCGGCGGTATCGCGAACATCAAAGTTTCGGCCTGCTGTAGAAAATAAGTATGCTGTGCTATTACTATTGTATATTGTCTTAAAATCTTTGTTAATAATGTTGAGCGTTTCCCCCTCTCGCTTTTAATGGCCTCTTTCACCATCTCTTAGTAAAGTGTCAAGTAGTCTAACCGCCATTTAAAGTTACCGGTAAGAAAGCGTACGAGTTTCACCATCTTCGAGTAGCATTACTCGAGGGTAATTTCAATGAAATTGACACATTAGAAACTCGTAACATTTATTCGCCAATTAGCGTTACTTGAAAAGTAACGCTACTCAACATTTTACTTGTAGTTGGTGAAAGAGGCCTTTAATCATATAAACAAAATCTTTAGCATCCTCAGCTAACTCTTTATCACAATGACTTTTTTTTTCAGTTGCCCCAAAGCTGTTACAATCAAATGAATCTGATGAATCAAATGGTACTACTGTCGAAAATAAAACTCCTCATTTAGTCGAAGGTGGAAAAAAAATTACATTTTCCTGCAAAGCAATGGGCATACCACCGCCCATAGTGATTTGGACTAAAGATCGACAACCGATACACTATTCTAATAATTTGTAAGTATTACATTTTGTATAAGGTATTCAGGAGACTTACAGTTAATTTTGACATATCTCTAACCATAGATGAATGATTGGTCTCGCTGCGTTCGACTAGATACCGCCGTTGTACTTGTAAAATGCGGTAAAAAATACTACGCCGGATTCGGCGTACTCGAGCCAGTCACACTGCAAACTGTCTGTGATGTGTACGTGCCGAATGTTTTATTAAATTTTGAGCATAATAAAATGCCAGTTTGCGTAGTGAAACTGTATAAAAAGTGATAAAAAATGACGACTTTTTACACACACTATAATAAAAAGTTGCTGCATTCACGGAGCTATTGTTTTTGTATAGCGCTCCATCTAGTCAAGCGCCGAGAGACCGATAATTTAACTATCAGAAAGAGTTTATATATATTTTTATTTTTCTCGATAATTTCAAGTCGTTTCTAGGGTAGAAGTATGTCCCTAAGTATAAAGCTGTCAGCGGGTCGCTAGTCTTATCGGTCTTATAGTATTTGAATATGATATGCTCATTTCAGATATTTAACGGAAAACAACGAGTTGATAATAGAAAAGGCAGACATTTCAAATTCGGGTTTATATACATGCAACGCGACCAGTGTTTTAGGATCTACCCACAAGAATTTCAGCCTCGTTGTCTATGGTAAGTCAAGAAAATATATTTACTACAACATTTGCAACAAATTACCTTGCCTCCACTTTGCTCCTATTCTCAAGGGATTCTAGGATAATTCTTTTGCCTTTTGGTTCCCCTAGCGTTCTTTTTCCTCTCTTGGCTCCCAAAGGATCGTAGGATACTTAATTATGTACAGCCCTTGAATCCTGATTTCTTTTAATGATAACATAATTTACTGTGAGTTGCTTAAGAAAATGGCGACTAATAATAAAAAAAAATGTTTATTAACAGTTAGAAAAATCATAGATCAAACATCAAAAATCATAAAAATCAGTAGATTTGGCGACTGTAGCCAAATCATGTAGTAGGTTAGTGAAATTAAAATTAAAATGTATTAAATGTATTTCACATTTTAATTAAAATACTTTTCCTATATACTTAAATATTTTTTTGATCTGACATTTTGGTTTTGAATTTTTCATTTTAATTAAAGTATGTCTTGTATATTTTTCCTGTATTGTTAATATATATTTTTAATTTTAATTTTTACTTTTGGTTTTTGGTTTTAGTGCCGCCAAAGATTATTGAACCGGGAATTGAACCCGAACAAGAGTTTCTGGAAGGTCAGCTGGTAGAACTACCATGTCGGGCTAAGGGCGCGCCCAAACCGAAGCTCGTTTGGTTACATAATGGACGACCATTGACTGACGTACGAAAATATATTGATCAATTTGGATTGAGGTAAGCCCTAACAATTAGCATTTTAAAGGAATGTTTATCATTATCTATTTGGGGGTCTACTGATACAAGTATTTTTGTTTTTTTTTTGTATCCATGTCCATCATCATCTCAGTCGTAAGAAAATATCATTTTTAGTTCTGGACCTATGTTCCATTATTATGGTTATGCCTATGGAAAATGCCTAAGGCATAGGTCTTACCATAATTTTCCAATAGGACCGGTCAGAAGCAGCCTGGATCCACAGTCTACTAGCTGCTCTTATTTTAACACTAATTTTATGAAGAGAAAATAATTGATTTTTAATTTTTAATAAATGATTTGTCTCGCTGCGCTCGACTAGATACCGCCGTCGTACTTGTAAAATGCGGGGTAAAATAGTACGCCGAATTCGGCGTACCCGAGCCACTCACTGCAAACTGTCTGTGATGTGTAGTGCCGAATGTTTTATTAAATTTTGAACATAAAATGCGAGTTTGCGTAGTGAAACTGTGTAAAAATATAATAAAACTGTGTAAAAAGTGACGATGTTTTACACACACTACAGTAAAAAGTTGCCGCATTCACGGAGCTATCGCTTTTGTATAGTGCTCTATCTAGTCGAGCGCAGCGAGACCAATCAATTATCTTTGTGGATAAACTTAAAAAGTGGACTTAATAAAACAATTGTAGGTAATGAAACGTTTTTAGATTTGTGGCCAATCTAACTGACTTTGGAGTTTACACGTGTGTTGCCAGCAATCAATATGGAAATACCTCGTCTTCGTTCACAGTATACATTTGGGGTGAGTAATTCTTATTGTTATACTAGCTGCTGCCCGCGAGTTCGCCCTTTGTAACTGTGTAAATTATATACTAAAACCTTCCTCGAGAACCACTCTATCCATTAGCGAAAACCACATTAAAATTCTAATTTCAGTCACGCCATACATAGAGCCGCCCTTAGAGATAACCGTTGAAGTTTTGATTGGTTCAAACGCTACGTTGGACTGCGACGCAGTTGGGTTTCCTGTGCCTACAATTTATTGGCAATTCAATGGTGAATTGTTGACTGAAAACACAACCGACTTAAGGTAAGTACTCGTTTGATAAAAAAATAAATTAAGGGCTTCTTTCACCATCTGTCAAGTAGGCTAATCGTCAGATAAAGTCACCTGTCGCCGGGAATAACTTAGCTGATATATGTACCTGTGTTTGTACGGCGAAAGTCCCAAACATTAAAAAGAAAATAATGAAAAAAAAATCGCCTATCCGAAGGATGCACTAAACCGAGTGATAATTTAAAATAAAACATATAATTATTTCTAAAAGTAACTAATTAACACTTTACTTGTAGTTGGTAAAAGAGACCTAACAATAAAAGTGTTCTGCTAATTTTACTAAGATAGATGTAAAGTAAAAAAAAGTAAAAAAAATATGTGTGTGTGTGTGTGTCAGCTCCGACGCACGACTGGAGTTTACTCCTTACGAACTATAACGAATAAATAAATAATTTAATTAATATCAGCGCCATCTTTGTTCGCGAAGATGTATTATTCTAGTTTCAGTGATATTGTGTAGATGGCGCAATACCTCTGAAACTTCAGAGATATTCTAAAATATTCGAAAATAGAACGTAACGCATAACGTGTGACAATTTTGATAACAAAATTGTGATAATTTTGATTTTACTCCAATTTTACTCCCATAAATTTTCATACCACCGGCTTATTATGAAAAAGTCGATTCACACCAAAAATCTTAATTATTATTTGATTTGCAGTTTTAATGATCGTGGTAATGTTTATATAAAAAATGCAAAAGAAACTCAGGAAGGAATGTACATTTGCGTGGCAGAAAATCTGGCAGGAGTTGCCTATAAGCATATTCAGTTCAATGTTAATGGTAAGGAAATATCTCTCATTAAAATTTACACTAAAATATTATAAAAAAATATATGCTTTTGTGTTTGTATATGGGAGGTAATCTTTAAAACTACTCATCCGATTTAAATAATTTTTTCACCAATAGTTCGAATATAATTTCAGGATAGATATAGGCTAAATATTCTAATAGACTCTTTATTTTTAGATTTTTAGTGCTCTATTGAATAGAATAGAGCACTAGCTATCTAAAAATAAAGAACAAACTCATAGATAAATCAATGGTCTCGCTGCGCTCGACTAGATACCGCCGTCGTACTTGTAAAATGCGGCATAAAATAGTACTCCGAATTTGACGTACCCGAGCCAGTCACACTGCAAACTGTAATGTGTACGTGCCGAATGTTAAATTTTAGGCATATATTAAAAAAATATAATAAAACTGGGTAAAAAGTGATAAAAAGTGACGATTTTTTACACACATTTTCGGAACTATTGCTTTTGTATAGCGTTCTATCTAGTCGAGCGCAGCGAGACCAATCAATTATCTTTGGAACAAACTCTTGGCAAAAGTATAATATCAGGTGTCAATTTATGTAAGGCGTTATAAATTTTGTCGTGTGTTATGTTATATAGTATGAGTAGATATTTGTTCGCGATATTTACCCGTGATGCAATACTAGTGCATTTGCATTTTTTTTATTTGTATTTTTTAAAATATTAATCTGTACCGCTGAAATATAATTATTTCTGTACTTAATAAATTTACAATAAAAAAAATCCGAAACAGTTTCTGAACATTTTCAAACAAAAAAATGTAGTCTTTTTATTGTTTCAGTGCCTCCAACAATCATAAGCGACAATATGACAAAATACATTGCAACAGACATGGACACGTCACTAGTCGTTTCGTGCAGAGCAACGGGCAAACCTAAACCTTATGTTCTATGGATTAAGGATGGAATTTATATAGATAAAGGTAAACTTAAAAAAAACTTTAATTAATATCTTGCTCATTAATTCATTAATTAAAACTTTAATTAATGAAATTTTGAAGGGATGCCCCTTCAAAATTAAAAAATTCAAACAAATAACATTTTAAATTTAGGGTAGGTACCTATAATTCTGCAGTCGACTGCAGGTGGCAGCAAATAGAAATTCGTGCGTCGTTATAAAACTAGCGATCCACTCCTGGCCTGCATTTTTTTCCCAGAAAATTATACATAAAAACCTTCCTCATTTAATGCTCTTTCCATTAGTGAAAAGCGCATTAAAATCTGTTGCATAGTTTAAAAGATTTAAGCATATATACAGAGGTACAGTGGTAAGAAGCAGTAATGTTGCCTGCTCTTTGTTGCTGCTACTGTAGACACTGTAGTCATACCTTTAGTGTCAAAATATCGAGAAATTTTGAACGTCAAATTAAGAATCTAAAAGAAAAAATTTCGAGAAATTTAGAACGTAAAATTAAGAATCTAAAAGAAAAAACAAAATACTTAGTCAGCAGCAAGCAGCATTCATATAGAATCAAAATGTCGAGAAATTTAGAATGTAATTTTTTTTTTCTAGATTCCCATTATGACATCGATTTCGATGGCCTGTTAACCATCAAGCAGCCATCGGTAGATTTGAGTGGTTCTTACATTTGTGTCGCAAAAAACTCATTGGGGAGCGACAACAAAACAATAACGATTGATATATATTGTAAGTGGAATTATTTGCAACAATTCCAATCAGGGGCCGTAGCCAAGAACATGCCAATAATATAATAATAATAATAATCTTTATTTGTACAAAAAACACATGTACACAATTTTTTTTTAATTTTAACATAGTTTTACATAATTCTCTAACTCCCGAAACGCAATAAAGCCCGGTGATTGGTTGTTGTAACGCCCACATAAATTTTTAACCAATCACCGGGCTTTATTTCATTTCTATTCGTCAGAACGCAACGAAACGTTTGCATTGGTATGCTCTTGGCTACGGCCCCTGGGTTGTGTTTTAGGACGCAAAAATGTTTTTTAAAAATATTTGTAAAAATACATTTTTAATATTTTAACAGCATTGCCGCAAACACAGGCTGAACAGATGCAAACAACAATGACTTTGCTAGAGGGCGCCAGTGTCGACATTGAGTGTCCAGTGCGAGATAAACACAACAGTCAAGTACAATGGTATAAGGTTCGATTTGCATTAGGTTTACAGAGTAATTAATAGAACAATATGAAATATGATAGGTTTTAAACCACAAACATTCTATATTTATTAGTTTATTTTTTCTCCTGTGACTAAAAGCAGGTTATTCAGGATTACGTCACAAAAATTAAAATCAAGAAATTTGAAATTGAAATTTCAAATTTCTTGGTAAAAAACAGCACCTAAAAATGTGGTTGAAGGTTTTTATTCTCACGATTTTCATAAATATTAATATTTTGCAAAAACTAAGACTTGTTTTTTTTTATAAATTGTCCTACAGCTTATCATTGAGACATCCTGTATACTAGCTAACTTCCCCAGTCTTCGCACGGATGTCCAATTTTTTTCTTCATAAGAATCTTCATGGGACTTCAACGAATAGTTATATGAAAATAAAAATTAGCCGAAATAGTTTATTTATATAATATTGTAGTTAATTTTTTTTTTATAATAGATTAGATATTAATATATTATATAAATGTTATATATATTATTATAATTTTTTATTAGGATTTATGATATTTTCAGGAAGCTAAATTAGTGGCAACGGGTAGTTTGATGTTAGAAAACGTATCACGCCACTCGACGTCTCAATACGCATGCGTCGCTACGAACGCTGTACGCTCTTCGTACGCGGTGATAGGGGTCAATGTTGAATGGCCGCCGAGATTTGTACGTCACGTGGAAGAGAATTTTAAACTAATCAAAGGGGAAGATGTTTACTTGGATTGTGAAGTCGATGCAAAACCTATGGCCAGGGTAAGATCTCTATATATATATATATATATATATATAAAAATTCAATATAAGTACATATTACAAAAAACCGTCAGTCGCAGGACTGTACGATTGTACGACTATAGACGAAGTTTTTTTTTTATTTTATTTTTTGCAATTTTTTTTTTAATTTATTTATTTACACACAAAAAACAATAGATGGTACACAGTTGAGGTGCACTATAAACACTATATAGGTATATATTCATTTTATTTATTTATTTTTAAGGAAAACTTACAGTGATACCTATTTATACAGTAATTTACTTAATAACTAAATGACAGATTAATCTGACACCATTTACAAGTTTCCGCATATTGAATTGAATCTATATAAAACCGTTTCAAACCAATATCAGCAATTGAAAACAAACTACGGCTAAAAAAAAGAATACCTACAGCTATTTTTCAAATTAATTAAAAATTAAACAAATAAAGCAAAGAAAAAAAAAAGAAAAAGTCTACAGTGAAGAGCGAGAATCATCGAACCATGATTTTGATAGTAACTGGTCGTTTTTATAATTTGCCGTAGCACAGCACGGCACGGCACGTTTTTACCGTCACGGTAATATAGGAAAGCAAAATGTATGTAATTATATGCAGACGCTTTTAATTTATCATCCACGGCACGGCGTCGACGGCCATACAAATAATTGACACGCCCACGGTATTACCGGTAATTATAAAAGCGACCACTCTCTTATTTTGTAAATCTTAGAATTAAATAAATCGAGCTCTAGTAATTCGCTTGATCTATTAACAAATTTGACAGATCTGGGAAAGAAAGAGCTTGTTCCTAAAATTTATTGCGCAATGTCTGGAACTTAGTAATGAATGCTTATTATGTATGAACCAAGAATTACGTACTAATTTGGATAGATGGTGCTCACAGAGCGTGACGGCGCACTTCAGTGTTTTCCCCCATACTAAAAGTCCCCAACGCGCCTTAAGTAGTTTTCACTTCAAAAAACAACTTTATACTAGGGAATGATCACTTTTCAATATATCTTACAATCTCGTTTCGTTTCAGACAAAATGGCTGTTCAATTCCAAACCGATATTAGGGGAGGACAGTCACCGTCTGAAATTGTTGGACGTGAAATTACAAAACACAGGAACATACAAATGTGTTGTTGGCAACAAGCATGGAACTATTTACAGAAGTTTCATCCTGGATGTAATAGGTATGCTCCATGTTAACCATGTTAATGTTAACCTATCTAAAATTTATGACATAAATAGTTTATTTTTATTTTTCACCTCGCCTGTACATTCAAAAACAAAATACAACAGTAGGCGAAATGTGTTCTAGATATTTTCGGTACTAGTCAATTTAAGCTCTAGGCAAAAATCAAATGTAGTCAGATTGTGTTCTAGACAGTCCAAGACCAACACGAAATTTTACAAACAGAAACACATACCATAACGCTAATCGGTTGTATGGTGTAGGTAGAAGTAAAGGTTTTGCAGCGCCATCTAGTGGTGTGTTAGAAGAAAATGGATAGCGCTGATGGTCCACTTGATGGCTACATAATAATAGTTTTTTTTACGAGAGGAAATCTTCATAATATAATATTATACCTGTTTGAAAATCGGAGCAAGCAAAGATATGCTACAGAGAATCTACAGTAATAGAGAAGAACAGCATAGCATTTTTTTATTAAGAATATCTATGATCATATTTTAATAGGCTACACAATTTTTTCGATTTTCTTTCTTATAAACAACTTATAGGTCACATCTCATGTAATAGGCCGACTGCTTGTCTGTCACACATTAACATAGAAAAAGTAATTAATATATCGAAGTGACTTCTTTAGAAGCATTGGGCACTTTAATATGGGGAAAAATAGTGAATTTCTGTGAGTGACACCCTCAGTGACTTTTAATTGTATGAAATAGGCGCCATCTTCCCGAATTATTACGTACTTCTTCGTTTACAATAAGCTTAACTTCATCCATAGTTTTTTAAGATGTTAACAGATGGCATAGTTTTCACTTTTGACATGCAGTCCTACGACTGACAGTTTTTTTAATTGTTTTTCAGTGCCACCATACATTTCGTCGTTCGATTTGTTAGACGTGAAACTGAAGGAAGGTACAAAAGCGACACTCGAATGCAACGCTGTTGGATCGCCAGAACCAAAAGTCACTTGGACTTATAAGTAGGTACAGTAGTGAATTTATTTTTATTGTATTACTAACTGAACTCGGCTACGCTTCGCTGTGGCTTCTTTTTTTATTCGTTTCCGTTGAAATTTCGGAATAAAAAGTAAATGAAACACTCTTCTTTTAAAATTTCAAGACCTTCCAAGAACAAGGCAACACGTTTGGTCTAGTGGCTAGTAACCTTAGCTGCTAACCAAACGGTCGTTGGTTCGAATCCAGCTAGGGGCAAATGTTTATGTGTTAACATTTACCTTTGTGCCTTACTTATGGATTTTTTGTATTTATAATATGTATGTATTTACAGAAAAAAGTAATGTATGTGGTATATCAACTGTCTGGTATCCATAATACAAGCATTAAGTTGCTTACTTTGGAACTAGATGGTGCTGTGTGGAATGTGTGAATATATTTATTTATTTATTCCATCAACTTGTTTTCGAGTTATGTGGACACAAAGTATACGAAAGCTAATATCATCGTCATCATCATTCTTAATTATTATTTTTAACGCCCGATCCAAAAATGGGGTGTTTGAACTTAGTTTGGCCAAATGTTGGCGTCGCCACGCCAACAGCCGCTCTCACACGCCGCAATAGATGTTTCGCATCAAAAAAACTATTGAAATTTTCTTCCACATCTTCCACAGCGATACAAAATGGCGCGCCAATCATACGTCACTGACCATTGCCAATGTGACGTCACATTCCGAGGGCCTGTATCGTTGTGACGCTACAAACGAAGCCGGAGCAACTCACATAGTGTATAGAGTGGATGTGGTGCAAACACCTGTTGTGCGAGAACTGGTTCTGTATCAGCACGGAAGAGGGGTTACTCTTACGGAAAGGGGGGAAATTGTGGTCAGTATACTTAACCACAGATTAAATAATAGTTACTATTTAACTGCGGGTATAGGACAATAAACCGCTGTCATTTCATCGCCGTTTAGTTTAGTTTTTCTGTCTACCTTAAAAAAATTCAATAGGAAACATGCAATTTCCTAGTTGGTATAATTCCATACCTACAATTGTATTTAACTATACTTCTATACCTATATATAGACAGACAGGCTGACATTACACTTGACGGTATGTGGCTACCGTCGCCTATGGAAGTGCACTGGTGAATCTAGTAGGATAAAAGGTAAGGTAAGGTTAGGTTAGGGCTCTTTCATCGCTTGCTCACTCAAGTCTGTTCGTCAAATTAAAAATATACTAGCTGGTGCCCGCGACTTCGTCCGCTTTAAAAAAGCAATAATTATATCGCCTGACATCGTTATTGTTATTACACTTAGTCGGGAGTTAGTTTCCTTAATTTTAGATGATCCCTCGGGAGCAGTAGTCTTTTTCTGGATGAAAGGTACCCTATGTCCTTTCTGGTGTCCCAGACAACGTGTATGCGAAATTTCATGGTGATCGGTTCAGTAGTTTTTGCGTGAAAGAGTTACAAACATCCATACATCCAAACAAACTTGCGCATTTATAATATTAGTAGGATTAGTACTGATTACGCTCGGGGAATACCAGAGCATTGGATTCCCTACGCTTTTTTTTTAATAAATATTTAAATAATTTTAATCAACGGCATCGCACTCCTGATGGGAGGGTGCAGAGTTAAATCGTATCTCTGCACATACCAATACCTATGCGCACGCGCATAGGTAGTGGTTTTGGACAAGTCGAGAAAAGGCTTTGAAATCGCTCACCTATTGCTGTTTCAGTTAGGTACCAAAGTAAGATTGTCGTGTCTAGTCAACGGGAAACCTACGCCTCGTATAAAGTGGATAAGGAATGGAGCCACGATCGGTGTGAACGCACGCGACATACACTACGCCGATTTTCTATTGAATAATGTTCAAATAAAAGATTCAGGGATCTATTTGTGTGTGGCGTCAAACGAGGGTGGAGTTGTTGAAAGAAGAATCACTTTGGATGTGCTAGGTAAGTACTTAAGTATCGAAAATTCTGTCAGAATACTAGAATTCAGATTCAGAATACTAGAATTCAAAGAATAAAGAGAAATGTCAGTTTGTTTCTATAGCTTTCTGTAACCTCTGTAGGCTGTAAGTGGGCGATATTGTATGTCTGTCTGTCGTCGAGGTGTCAGCTCAATACAATACCACAGCATACTTATTTCATACAGTAGGCCGACGGAGACGTCTAGACAGGGCAATCGTGCGGGGCGTGAGGGGTGAGGCGCGAGTGGGACGTGCCCAAGCTGCATACATCGTCGTTCTTAGTAGCTTGGGATAAATATTCCAGGGCTATCGCGTCTTTCAGATTTTAATTTATTATATAAATCAAAATGGTGCATACGGCATGTGCTGTAAGTGCGTGCAAATCTTTATCTCGCATAAATAAAGAACTAAGCTTTCATCAATTTCTGCACGATGAAGAAAGGTACTTAAGCACATTTTATATTACTCAATTTGTGTCAACCCTTCCTTAATTTTTAAATACCTACACAGGCGGCGGTATCGCCCAACATTAAAGGCGTCGGCCTACTGTAGGACATAAGTAGGCCGGGGCAATACAATGGATAAATAGTTTAACCAAATACAAATACTTTCATGCCCTTCATCATAATTTGTACTGTAACTTCTGTATTTATGAAGTAGGATCCTGTAGAGATTTGTATTTGGACAAATAAAGATTCATTTTTTAAATAAATACTGTTATTAAATATATAAAAAAAAATTTAAGATATTTTATTACCTAATATTTTTAATATAAGTAATATTTTTTATTAAATTATTTTTAACTGAACCCACACTTATTTGTTTTCATACATTTTCAGAACCACCAAAAATCTTCCAAACACTGTTCGACAATTCGAATTCTAGCAACAAAGATATAAAAGTGGAAGTGATATCTGGTCAGGCGTATTACATGCACTGTCATCCGTACGGAAACCCGTTGCCGGAAATATATTGGTTCAAGAATGGTCTGCCACTGAGATTGTTTGATGAAACGATGATTTCCACTGATTTTGGGGAGATTTTAGTGTCGAAGAGAGCTTTTGAGGAGCAGTCGGGGAATTACACGTGTGTTGCCAGGAACAAAGTTGGAGAGACGAGTATTGTTTACTTAGTGGATGTCTTGGGTATGCACGGTTTTCTATATTTTTATATTATACTGATGGTCTAAGATCCGAAGTATATTTTATCAATAGTTTTCTATGAGATAATAAATTGCTATTATGTTTCCGCTTTTAGTAGTGGCAGGCACACTGCGTTTCCACCACCCTCTTACAAGAATAAAAGCATATGTGCTATTGTGTTTGAGTGAGTGAGTAAGAGATGCTAGAGCCCATTACCCCCCACCCCTCCCTTATCCCTCATCTGAATGTCCACTTCAAGTGCACTGTCAGATGACCTTAACTTTTAAAAAATCAACTTTTAAATCAAATTTTAGTACCTCCACCGGAATTCAAAGATAGTGTGAAACAAATAAGCACCCGCATTGGTTTCACACTAAACCTAACTTGTCCAGTGGAAGGAACGCCTGTACCGAATGTGATGTGGTTCAAACAACCGTACACTGAAATTAATGAACTAACGCCACGGACTCAATTGCTCAACGATAATATCACTTTGGTAAGTCAAACCTTACAATTCACACCGCTAACACTTACGATACCAAAATTATTTATCAGTCATGGTTAAATTTCATTTAAAACGTCTGTCAGTTTTCTGCTTAGTGTTTTAGTTTCAAAAGGTATAAGAGTCTACAACTTGATAAATGATGATGAAGAAAATTGACGAAGGTTTTCGTACCTCGACTGTACTTTTATGAGTAATATTTTCTTTTAACGTATTATACTTACCTAAATTGTCAAGGTAAAGAGCGTATCATAGAGAATATTACTCGTACCCAAAAAAACTAATTCGCATATAGTAGATTTAGGGCCCTCTTTCACCAACTACAAGTAAAGTGTTGATCAGTTACTTTTAGAAATAATTTTATGTTTTATTAAATTGTGCACTCGGTTTAGTGCATCCTTCGATAGGCGATTTTTTTTATTATTTTCTTTTTAATGTTTGGGACTTTTATCGTACTAACCAAGGTATATCAATTAAATTGTTCCCGGTGACAGGTGACTTTGAATGACGGTTAGCCTACTTGACTTGACATATGGTGAAAGAGGCCCTAAGGATCACAGATATTTTTTTTTTTATAAGAGATGGGTTAGCTCTTGGCCAACAACCAGCCATGTGGCAAGGATGAGGCCTAAGATGGAGCGAGCTCACCCAGAAGATGCCTATTCATTCGAACCTTGAAAAGATTAGGGTTATATGTGCTCGGAAATACAGACGCCGGCAGGGAGTTCCAAACCCTAGCAGTGCGCATTATAAAGGATGTTTCAAAGAGCTTGGTCCGAAAAGGAGGGATTTCGACAAGATGAGGATGGTAGCCAGCCGTACTTCTGTATGTCCGATGGAAGAAAGGGGAAGGCGGTATCAGCTCATGCAGCTCCTGAGCACACTCCGAAGTACCTTATTATATAAATAATATATTCTCAAAACCATACAATTGTAAATTTCAGATAATAAACGCAACCGAAACGGCCGATACAGGTAGATATACGTGTGCGATGACGAACAAAGTGGGCGCTGCCGAGTTCACTTACGACGTAATTGTGTACAAAACGCCATCCATCGCCGGCAATGTGGGAAATAATAACATAGAAACGCACACGGTGTCGTTGAAACGGAGCGTTGTACTTAAATGCGAGGTGGACGGTCATCCGATGCCGATGATCAAGTGGCTCAAGGACACGCAGGAGCTCGGCGACAAAATGTCGAACGTTCAAAGGGTTTTGGGTAACAGTCTATTGACTATTTGGAGCGCGACAAGTCGCGATGGCGGTCAATACATTTGTATAGCTGAAAACAACGCGGGCACCGCTCACAGAAGATACAATGTACTGGTAAAAGGTAAAGAATCAATTCATAGTATAAAACATAGTCCGACTAACATAAGCGACTATGATAGTCGCTTCCCGCTGTCTGTCTGTCGGTCTGTCTATCCCTATGTATACTTAGATCTTTAAAACTACGCAATGGATTTTGATGCCGTTTTTTTTTTATAACAGTACTTCTTTTCGTGATGAAATACCTTTCCTGTATCCTTGATAACGTCAGAGAACGGAGTCTCCAGTGACCTACGGATTTGAACCTCCCCCATTCCAATGCCAGCTCTTTCGGTAGACTTCGGTTGAGTAGGTAATTAGTATGGATGGGCGTCCGCTCACAGTCAAAACGAGTCGGGGTCGATTCGGAGTCGAGTCGGGGTCGATTCGGAGTCGAGTCGGGGTCGAGTCGGAGTCGAGTCGAGGTGGAGTTGAGTCGGTCCTACTCGTCGCCAAGGCAATTTGCCTTTTTGTATGTAACGTTGGGGCGAAAAAGTCGAGGCGAAGGCGCGGCATCGTCACGTCTCGACTCTTGCAGTGAGCGGAGTCCTTTTAATTAAAATCCTCTAGATTAAGGTTTAACGAAAGAAGGTTTGTATAGTTAATTTACAAAAAAAAAAATGCATCCATGTGAAGCCTACGTGACAGATAGTTAGTATGAAATAAAAAAAAGAGTATCCCCAACTTATTAATAACGTGTTTTCTTTTGAAAACAGTGCCCGGTAAATGGTCTGAGTGGTCACAATGGAGTTACTGTAACGTCACATGCGGTCTGGGTTACCAGCACAAATCTCGATATTGCCATTACATCGACGATTACATCACTATTGGTAAGTTCAATAAGCAATATAAAATAAAATAAAATAAATAAAATAAAATAAGCCTTTATTCACTAATAGGTTACATAACAAATTTAAAAAATATATATATCATAATGCGCTTCTATACATATAATAAAAAAGAATAAAAAAATTTGATACTAAATTTGGTTGTTTTATTTCTTATATATTCTATCATATGTTTATATATCAATCTTGTATATTTTATTTATTTGGGTTAGACATCTGCAACCTTATCAGGTTGTCCGAAGACATAGGCCTCCTCCAGACAATGCCACCTTCTGCGGTCAAGTGCCAGCTGTCTCCATCTTTTGGGCAGATCATCATCCCATCTTCTTAGCTGCCTTCCCTTTTTTCTTTTTCCTTCTCTTGGATACCATTCCAACACCCTCTTGGTCCACTTATCCACTCTTTCTCTCATTATGTGACCTGTCCAGCGCCATTTTAGTTGCCTTATTTTTACTATTATGTTGGGGATTTGGGTTTTCCTTTGGATGTCTGTTAGTCTGCATTTATCTTTTAGTTTTATGTTTAACATACTTCTTTGCATAGAATTTTGACAAACCATCAGTTTCTGTTCCAATTTTTTTGTAAGACTCCATGTTTGGCATCCATATGTTAAACATGGCAGTACACAGGTTGTATAAAGTTTCCCTTTTATAGTTATTGGTATGTCTTTGTTTTTCATAATATTCTTAAGTGACCAGTATCTATTCCAAGCAATGTTGATTCTTCTTTCTACTTCCTTCCCCATAGAGTCGCAAGGAGATATGAGTTGCCCCAGGTAGATGTATTCATCAACATATTTTATTTCTTTGCCATCTAGTATTATTTTCTCTTTACATTTGTTTGTCATTATTTTTGTTTTTTCGTTATTAATAGTTAACCCTACTTTCTTGCTTTCTTCTACCAATTGTTGCAACAATGTCTGCAATGACATGTAGTCACTAGCAAAGATTACAATGTCGTCAGCAAATCTCAAGTGGTTTAACCTTATTCCATTGATATTTAGACCATAATTGTCCCAATTTAAATTCCTAAAAACATGCTCTAAAATTGCTGTAAATAATTTGGGGGATAGAGGATCTCCCTGTCTCACACCTTTCCTTATTTCAAACTCATCGCCTTTACTTTCTAACTGTATTTTTGCACTGCTGTTAGTATAGATTTTTTAATATTTTGAATATAGTGTCTCTCTATTCCTTGATTTAGCAATGCTTCCCATAACTTATTATGTTTTATAGAATCAAAAGCCTTGTTGTAGTCGACAAAAGACAAGTAATAATCTATTCCATACTCATTACATTTTTCGATAACTTGTCTTACCACATGTATATGATCAATGGTAGAAAAATTCTTACGGAAGCCCGCTTGTTCAAGTGGTTGATTTGTGTCTAAAGTTTGCATCATTCTCCCCAATAACACTTTAGCAAACACTTTATATAAATTAGGCAAAATACTAATTGGTCTGTAGTTATTTATTAAATTTTTATCTCCTTTTTTGTGTAATAATATTATTGTTGACTTCGTCCACTGTTTCGGTATTTCATAATTACAAATGATGGAGTTAAATAAAATGATTAGTTCTTGAAGTATTATTTCCATTGTTTCTTTTAATATTTCATTATTTATTCCATCTTCACCAGGTGCTTTATTGTTCTTTTGTGTTAGTATTGCGTTTCTTATTTCACTTTCTATGATCGGTGGTATCACTTCTTTGACTTCTGTAGACAGCCATGCATATTTAGAGGTTTGTTCGTGTTCATTGTCATTACTTTCATATAATTTTCGGTAGAAATCTGTAGCAATTTTTTGAATTTCTAATCTTGAACTATTTATAACTTCTTTTCCTGTGCAATCTGTTTTTTTCATACTTTTTATCCATGTAGTGCTTTCCCTAAGCAATCTTAGCGCCTTTTTTATACCTCCAGTTTTTTCAATTTCACTTTTAATAACTTCTAAACTTTTAGTTTTTCGATGTACCCTAATTTTATTTGAAATTATTTTACTAATCTCTGCTATTTCCTTTGTTTTATTTTTTCTATCTAAAAATAATGCTCTTCTCTGAATAATAAGGTCTTTTGCCTCAGGGCCTATGCGGTCTTTTTTAATTTTATATGTACATTTTTTGATAAAGTTTTTAAGAATTTCCTCTAATTTATTGTATTTTTCTTGGATTGTTTTATATATCTTTATTTTTTCCAATTCTATTTTCAATTCTTTAAGTTGACAGTTTGAAACAGGCATTAATGAGCTACTGGACTTAGTATTTATGCTACTCCGTGTTGGTTTAGGATTTTCTGTGATCATTTTTCCTCTTAACAAGCGATGGTCAGTATTAAAATTAAAATTATTTATTGTTCCGACATCTAAAAAGGTTTTAGGTGCATTAGTCAATATAAAATCAATCTCATTTGAGAATCTCCCATCAGGTGACAGCCAAGTCCATTTTCTATTTGCACTTTTTTTAAAGAAGCTATTCATTAAAGCTAGGTTGTGTTCTCGAGCAAAATTTACTAACCTCTCTCCATTTCTGTTTCTTTTCCCATAACTGTATTTTCCTATTACATTTTCTTCTCTATTCAACCGTTTTCCAATCTGCGCGTTGAAATCACCCATTACGACAACATTCTTGTGTATATGATACATTGTGTCTGATAGGTCGTTATAGAACTTATCTTTTTCTCCTTCCGAGGCTTGCTCTGTGGGAGCGTACACTTGCAATATTGACCACTTATGCTTGAAACCTGGCAACTCTAAATTTAACACTGCTAATCTGTCTGATTTTCCAATGAATTCTTGTATAAATTCTTTCAAGTGTTTTTTAACCAAGAATCCAGTACCGTACAATCCTTGAACTTCTCCCTTGTAGCAAAACACATAGTCATCATGTTCTTCAATTTCTTCGCCGTTTCTTCTAACTTCGCTTAAACCAATTATATCCCAATTTATGAATTTAATTGCATTCTCTAGTTCCAAAAGTTTTTCTTCCGATTTAAGTGTTCTTACATTTAAAGTAGCTATAAATAGATTCTTATTTTTTGTTGATGTAGATTCCGATTTATTTTTATTTTTATTTTCATTGTCTGGGGGGTAGTGGTCTTTCTCCCCACGGTGACCAACCGGGTTGGGGAGGCTATGTGGTATATGTTGTTTATTTATTGTTTTACTGAAAAAGTTGCCGATGTCTAATGTACCCTATTTACAATTCATGTTTTTTTCCGACAAAGAATATGACCGTGCACGCATATAAGCAAATGCATCTGGTTTTTGCATCTTTGGAATAGATTTTATTTCTCCACCTTGTTCTGTAGGGGTGATTGGTGATGTAGAAGTTGATCTTTTTCTTTTTTCATTTCCTTTGTTGCTCTTTACCAGTTTAAGTTGTTTGCGCTTTTCTAAAATTTCTTTGGTATAATCTTGTGTTATGTAAGTTTGTGGCTTCATTTTATTTTTATTTCTTAATATTTCAATCTTCTTCTGAAGCGTGTTAACGGAAATAAGAATAGGTCTAATTTTTCCATTGTTTGTTTTCTTCCCAAGTCTGTAGGTTTTCTCGATTTCAGAACTACTAAAGTTGACATCTAAATTTTTTATTATTGATGAAACTGCCTTCATTAGTTTTTCTACATCTTCGTCAGTCGATTCTTCAATGCCATGTAAGATTAGGTTTTTTTGTTTTGCGTTTTTTTCCAAATTATTTATCTTTTTATTAAGGTATAATATTTCCGATTTCAATTTTTCGTTATCTTCAATTATAGGTTTCAACTTTTCATCAATACTGTGCAAAACATTTGCGGTTATATTTTCTGTTAAAGTAATTGTTTGTCTATCAAGATCTTCTTTTAATTTCGTATAAAGTAGTGACATTTCATTTGCCATCGTTTTTGACATCTGTGAAGTCATGTTGTGTCCAAACTCAACCACAGAAGCGATATGATAATACTCTCAACTCAGTTCGTATACTCTGTACTCTGTATTTCAATTGATTTGTCAATTGAGATCGCTACGCTTACAAAGAGTATATTATATAGACTTGAATTATTGCGTGTGGTTGACTAACCAAAATCGTTGTCTATGGTGTGGGTAATCGTTTGTTTTCTTCACAGTAATAATTTCAAAAATATTTTCAATGTTTTCACTGTATTCGACGCGCATTCACAGCCTCCTCCACGCAATCCACTGATTTCTCAGGTTACTCAGATCACTGACTTTATTTTGTGATAAGATAGTGTGTTGTTATAACTATAATTCGCACTAAATTTGAATAAAATTAGAGAGCACTTTGGAATACGTCCTTTCACTTTAGACCATCGACAGGTACTCTGCAGCGCTAAAACAAAAATTAATAAAGTCTAATAAAAAGATACTACAGCATGCAAAGATAATTGATTGGTCTCGCAATCAAAAAGCGATAGCTCCGTGAATGCGGCAACTTTTTATTGTAGTGTGTGTAAAAAACATCGTCAATTTTATCACTTTTTACACAGTTTTATTATATTTTTACACAGTTTCACTACATACGCAAACTGGTATTTTATTATGCCTAAAATTTAATAAAACATTCGGCACGTACACATCACAGACAGTTTGCAGTGTGACTGGCCCGGGTGTATTTTTTGCCGCATTTTACAAGTACAACGGCGGTATCTAGTCGAGCGCAGCGAGACCAATCATTCATCTATGACAGCATGCTACGCTGGATCGCTGTTAGGATATAATTTTCTCGCGATAAAAAGGCTGTAAGCGTCGTATTTTCTACGGCACTTAGGCGTTTCGTTCAAAGACGTACTAAATAAGATATAATGAATACCTATAGTAAATTTTTATTCTCTGGAACAGTACAATGAGTTTTAGGAGCTTGTAATCTATGTTATGTTATGTTTATGTAGTACATTTATATACTTTATTTTTACAGATAAATCTACTAAATCGGACAAAGTGGTGTTAGACGAGACTGTTTGTAAAGGACCAACCATAGAGAATAGAAGGTGTCACATGCCACCGTGCGAGGTCAGTTTAGAAAATAACACAGGGTTATTCTTGGGTTAAATTAATAAAATAAATAAATAAATATCTTCACACATTTCACACTAAGCAACTAATGCATGTATTATGGATACCAGACAGTTGATATACTAAATAGATTACTTTTTTTTTTTTTGTAAATACAGCTAGGGTTACTAGCTACAATACCAAACGTGTTGGACAACGTGTTTGGTTGGTGTGTATTGCTCTTAACCAAACGGTCGCGAGTTCGAATCCCGCTAGGGGCAAATGTTTATGTGTCAACATTTTACCTTTGTACCTGAGTCTTGGATGTTTTGTATTTATAATATTTATGTATTTACAAAAAAAAAGTAGGTAATGTATGTAGTATATCAACTGTCTGGTATCCATAATACAAGCATTAGTTGCTTACTAATTAATTAATTAATTAATTAGATGGTGCTGTGTGGAATGTGTGAAGATATTTATTTATTTAGCCTCTAGTAGCAATAGTCCGGTTGACCGAACTTAGTTCCTATCCACACCTGCATAAGATAAACTCCTAACTCCTAGTTCTAATTGTTGGTTTATTGAATTTTAATACTGACTGAATTAAAATACATATATGTAATTTTCAAATAGTAAAAAGAATAAAAGAGAGTTTTTATTTTAAAAAGTAGATTTTTTCTTCGTTCGCAATTGGTTACGAAACTCCGGTTTCGTACACGGCCGAAGGGGAAAAATTAAGTTGTACAGAAAATTTTGAAGACAAAGTATATATACATAGAATTTTAGATGGAATAGTTTGTTTAATTGTTTATTTTAAATATATAATGATTTGCCTGGTATATTGAATTCAATATAAGATGTTTTAGAGAAATACATGTATAACAGAAGAATAAAGATGATAAAAGTGAAGTTATTGTGTATGATTTAAATAAATAGAAATTAAAGAAGATAGAAAATCTCTCACCTACAATACTAACACAGCATACTTATTTCCTACAGTAGGCCGACGCCTTTGACGTTGGGCGATACCGCCGCCTGTGTAGGTATTTAAAAATTACGGAAGGGTTGACATAAATTAAGTAATATAAAATGTGCTTAAGTACCTTTCTTCATCGTGCAGAAATTGATGAAAGCTTAGTGCTTTATTTATGCGAGATAAAGATTTGCCGTATGCACCATTTTGATTTATATAATAAATTAAAATCTGAAAGACGCGATAGCCCTATAATATTTATCCCAAGCTACTAAGCACGACGAAGTATGCAGCTTGGGCACGTCCCACTCGCGCTTCACCCCTCACGCCCCGCACGATTGCCCTGTCTAGACGTCTCCGTCGGCCTACTGTACGAGATAAGTATGCTGTGATACTAATCTGTCCCGCGTGCCTATATATTTTTTAAGGTGGAAGAGAGCCAGGCTCGCTGGTCAATTTGGTCCAAGTGGTCGCAATGTTCGAGCAGCTGTGGGGCCGGAACACAAGCCAGGACTAGACGCTGTCGGACCAGAGCCAAATGCTATGGAGACAATGTGCAGGTACTTTCCCACCTCAGATGAATGATTGGTGTCGCTGCGCTCGACCAGATACCGCGCTATCTAAAAATAATAGCTCCGTGAAATTAAAATCAAAAGTAACAGTTTCCGAGACTAGTCAGAGTTAAGACAAGTCTATAATTTTACTTAAGTTTTCCAAAATAAAATAAATTTTATTTGCAAAATAAGGATAGAGATGGTCAAGTATATCGTAAGGTACCTTTCATCCAGAAAAAATATACTGTTTCTTAGGAATCATCTAAAATTAAGAAAAATAACGCCTGGCAAAAGTGTAGGTAATAGCAATGAAGATGGCGTACGTTATTTTGATTGTTATTTTTAAACGCGGATGAAGTCGCGATCACCAGTTAGTATAGGTATATAATAAAATTAGCTATTTAACGTCAACTATGCCTTCGAGTAGTTATAATACCCACTTAAGCAAAATCCACGTACTGCAGTAGATTTTGCTAATATATAATTTTGACACTCGAATATTTTGCTAAAAAAGTTGCACGTCAAACATGAATAACATTTTTATAAGACGCCATTTGGGACTTGACTTTGCTGCTTTGAACTTGGCGGACCTGTTTTGGAAAACTATTAAAAATTATAGACTTATTGACTTGACTGACTAGTCTCGGGATGTGCTACTTTTGATTTTAATTTCAATAAAAAAAGGCTATTTTACAAATTGCTATTTTTATTAATGACACTGACAAAATCATCGGAGAAGATCTGATGGAGAAAGAAGAAGAAGAAAACGCCATTTTCAAAAATGGCGGTCTTTTTGCTTAGATCTTTTTTTATTTTTCAGATAAGAAAATGTCTCGATCTGCCCAAATGTGATTCAGCAGAGGAGATTACGGAGAATGAAGTATTTGGCAGCAAGGAAGAAATTACTGAAAAGGTGAATTATGCAAGCTTCGTAAGTGCGTTAGTCAATAGCCTAGCCTAGTAGCGGGTACTTACGTAAGTAGAACAGATAGGAGAACATAAATTGAAATTAAATCGAGCCAATCGGACATTTTTGTTTTCTTTCAGAATCCATACTTACCAGAGGCGACATACGAGTTACAACCTGAAAATATTTATTCCTATAATCCGGATGCCGAAGAGTTACACCTGGAAGCAGGTAAGTATTTATAGTAATTTAAGACAAAACAATATACCTATATTAAAAAAAAAACATATTTTTTTATAAATAAAAAGTTTCAAAAAGTTCAAAAACTCGAGAATGGGTAGACAGATTTTAATTCGGTTTCACACATGGAAAGAGTGATAAACGGGGTACATTCTTATAAAAAATGAACCCTGGCGAAGCCGGGAGCGGGCCGCTAGTATTTTATAATGTAGTGTGTTATAACTATATGTTGGATTTTCATATATGGGTAGACCTACCCATCAGTTCGGGCTTATATAATGCCTCGGTCACACACAGCGAATGCCTATTCGCCGCGAGAATTTTGTTGAGTGTGACCGAAGCTTAAATTTAAGTAAAAATTGAACTTTCTCAACAGCGGCGAATCCACTGCCGTACTTTGAAGTGAACGTGACGGAAAATATGGATTACAGCCAGAGGGGCCCGTGTGAACCTGGCTACAGGCACAACACCATTGCGGGTACCTGCGATGGTAGGTACTAGGCTAGGTACCTATGGTACCTACATTACTTGGTTTACTTTACTTGTCTTGACAGATTTTAGGTTTATTATATTCTTAAAATTTTTGAAACTACTATCAAGTCTACTATTTAGTCTTGACAGCTTCAAGAATTTTAATTTTCTAAACGTACTTCTTCTTCTTCTCTTTTAATGTCTTGGCTCCATCATATCTTCTCCGATGATTTTGCCAGTGTCATTAGTAAAAATAGCAATTTGTAATAATTAAAATCAAAAGTAGCAGATCCCGAGACTAGTCAGAGTCAAGACAAGGCTATAATTTTTCTTAGTTTTCCAAAAGAGGTCCAAGTCAAGTCCAAAGCAGTCAGGTCAAGTCCTAAACGTACTTAAACCTGTCAAGAATTTTCTAAACATTCTTTAAACTATCCAGACTACACTTCTTGACAGCTTTAACAATTTTTTAAACAATCCTAAAACTTAATTCTTTATTGGTCTTGTATTGATCTACTTGTGAATTGAGCTCTGTGCCTTCTATACATTTTTGTATTTGTTTTATTTGTTCACAGACATTGACGAGTGTTTGTTGGAAAACAATCACTGTCATTCGACGCAGTTGTGTGCGAACACAGTAGGCGGGTATCGCTGTTCTTGTCCTGCGGGATATCTGGCACTAGGGTTGGGACAAAGGTGTTTAGGTGAGTCAATCCTCGTTCAAATATTACGTAAGTAAGTAAGCAGATTTATTACAATTATTTACCTGGCTACAGACACAACACCATGGCGGATACCTGAGATTCTTACTTTACTTTCCCTCTTGTCAGAGTAAGCAAAGCGGGTGATAGAATTGAATATGTGTAGATGAACGTTCCACAAATTGCTGTACAAAGATAATTAATTGGTCTCGCCGCGCTCGACTAGATAGAGCGCTATACAAAAGCAATAGCTCCGAAAACGTGGCAACTTTTTTTGTAGTGTGTGTAAAAAACCGTCACTATTTATCACTTTTTACCCAGTTTTATTATATTTTTACACAGTTTCACTACGCAAACTGGTATTTTATTATGCCTAAAATTTAATAAAACATTCGGCACGTACACATCACAGACAGTTTGCAGTGTAACTGGCTCGGGTACGCCGAATTCGGCGTAAGTACTATTTTATGCCACATTTTACAAGTACGACGGGGGTATCTAGTCAAGCGCAGCGAGACCAATAATTCATCTATGTTGCTATACTTATAGTCGTACCGGCAAAGCCGGGCGGCTAAAATTGCCGAATGAAATAGTATATGTATAGCAACACTTACTGATTTAGACATAAACGAGTGCGTCCTCGAGAGGGACGCGTGCGAGTTCGCGTGCGTGAACGTGGCTGGCGGCTACGTGTGCGCTTGCCCGCGTCCGCTGCGCCTGCACGCCGACAGGAGGCGCTGTGTCACGCGTGCGTATATTTAATATACTCTATGTCCATTAATGTTGCCAGCTTCTTGCATTTAAAGTGTACAATCAAAAATTTTGTGTTGTAGTCTTTGGAGAATAATATTCCTCAAATATGTGTGTTTTTATCTTAGATGTTTTTTTATAAATATTTAAGCATATTATTATTCATTTATGTATTTATATATTTTTTTGTTTTTTTTTTAATATGTTATATACACTACATTCTTGATGTCTGTCTATCTGTCTTCCATCTAGGTATATGATCCATCTATAATCTATATTGATAAAAAATAGTCCTTATTTTATCAGTAAAATGGCAACATTTTTTTTTACATTCTAGCATCACCGTATCGCGCTCAGTCGTACGAAGAATTGGGAAATGAGGAATATTTAAGCGCTAACATCGATTTTCCCGCAAAATACATGAAAAATATGAAAGAGTAACATGAATGTAAACGATTACGTACTTATGTATCTTGTTCATATAATGTAAGTTTATTATAAATAATAAATGTATATTTAATCTAATGTGTGTTTTTCTTAGTCAAAATTCATAAAATGTTTTTTGACAGGACATAATAGGATTATGAAATTTATAATAGTGGCGACAAGTAGATTAGTACCTTTACCATGAGTTCTAATGACCCCATTCGCTAGAGAGAGCGTAAATTATTTATATGGGGAATTGTCAATTTTACATTGACAGTTTTTCATATAAATGTTTTACGCTCTCGCTAGCGAGTGCGGTCATTGTAAACTCATGGTAAAGGTACTAAAAATTATAATTTGTTTGACAAACAAAAAAGTGGACATGTCTCTCTTAGGAGACAAAAGTGACTCGTGGGATATTTATTCTTAGTTCTTACAAAATTCTAACTAGCTGAACCTGACCCCGCTTCGCTGCGACGTGCGGTGCGCATCGGGTGTGCGCGTTATTGGACATCTGGACACTCCATATTGAATACCTACCATTTACTAATGTTTCCTCACTGAAGCCCCTGAAAGGTATGGAAGATGTGAAACCATAAACTATTAAAATTTACATTGTATTCATTGAAACAAAAGTAGGTATATGATATATATTTTTTATTTTTAACTAAGACAAAGTCCTACATACAAGGAACAAAAATACAAGGAAATAGGTACATAATATGAATGCTTTAAATGTTAATACCAACAACGGACTTCCATTTTTATGTTAATAATGGATACGAACTCAAAATTTAAATAAATAAATAAACATTAAATGAAATACTAAGAAGAAACCTATTGTGTAGTTACCTAATGTGAGGGTTTTTGTGTGGCATCTGTGCCCTCTATCAATAATGAGCGTATTTGGTAGAAGTGTCAATATTTGCCTCCTGTGCCTTAATCTGACGTCGCAAAATCAGTGTTTTTTCCTCATTCTACTACTTACTTATCTACTTGTACTATTATGGTATTCCGTACCCAACGCGCCTAAAGAGGTCCATTTCAAAATTTGAAATCCGCGTTCGCGGATGTGATCTTCTAAAAATGATGCGCAAAAATTCTGCATCCGCAACAACCTTGCGACCGTGATAGAATAAAAGGAAAGGTGAATCTTGCTGCTACAATGATTACCTATGATTATAACTATTACACTCTGAATATGTGATTATGATTATTTTATTAATTAACTTCGTCTTCCGAAAGTTGCATCTAAGTAGCAATGGGAGGAAGACGGTCATTGATCAGTATCTTCTTTATGGGACCCCGCTTTGGGTCCAAGACTCTCTCGTTTCCTTTTCGGGGAATATTCCTGGAACATAAAAACTGTAATAAAGCTTAGATTTAAACATATTATTACATCAATAATATGTTCGCGGTAAACTATGAAACTACCAGTCGGTTTTAATAAAAGTATTTTTGCATTTGAAAGCTTCATTTTTGAGGAAGAGGCTGCGTACACTTAAGCTATACGTAAGTTTTAGAAGCCGAGCAAAAGGAAAAAAATCAAAGAACGCTATAAGCGAAAACGAAGTAACAGAGCAAGAAGCATTGGTGATACCGCCAGTTCACTAATAGTTTAATATAGGTACAGGAATAAAAAGGTATTGAATATGCCCGGTAGGCCCACGAGGAATACTTAAATGGTAACATTAACTAATCATATAAAAATATAGCTACTGCCTACTTACTGCCAATAAGATCCATTCTTCTGGAGTCGCATCATGTTGTTTTGGCAAATCATAAGCTCGTTTTGCAGATACGTCCTTTGATCGTTAACTCTCACAAAAAGCTAAAAAAGTAGACTGTATAAAAATTTGCGCAATTAAAGACCAATTTTTTTACTTGGTCCTTCGAGCCATATACAAGACGTTACCTTTGATTCAGAGTCCAAGCGCCATTCTTTGCTGCGTAGTGTGCTAATTAAATCAGTTTTGAGTCGTTCAAACCTCTTAACAGTGCGTAGAAGTTCAGCCTGTGAAAATTCAAAAGTTTTATTGCAAGAACTAATGCATTAACTAAACGTAGGTAAAGAAACAGTATTTTACTAGAACATGACTGAAGTAGTCATGAGTTTAAAATTACCGGCGTTAAAATGTCCAAGTTAATATTGAGGTCATCGTGTTTCAGCTTACAATCTGTGAAACATAATCGTAAATTTTTAAAAAATCAAAACATTATTTTCAGAAAAGTATGACTAATGGAGGCAGAGAAAGTTGGAGTTGCAATTTCTTCGTATTCTGGTGTTTTGTGTTCCTTACTTCAGGTTTTGTATTTAGATTCTAGCCAGACTATGATTAATTTATTAAAGGTAGACATGGGAATAACTACGAGTAGGTATGTATATTGTAGTCACACGATCACAGTATATTGTAGGGAAAGACCACACGATGATATTGATACGTCCCGGCGAGCTATTAACATATTAGAATACACTTACCAGGTCCACAAACTTTAGCATTTTTTATTTTTTCTTTCAGTAAGGGAAGTTGATCTTTTAAAGCATCTATCTTTTCAAGCAACTGTTTATGCTTTAAACTTTCCTTCTGCAAATCGTCGTCGGATTCCCAACTGTAGTCATTCCGGCGAAGCTCATCTTGTACAGAAACGATTTGCTTTTCAAACTCGCCATTCTGCCAAGCTGCTGATTCTCTGTAATATTCACACGCCCTTACTTATTAGACATTGGCCTAAACCAAGCCTAAACTGTTAACTTAGTTACAGTTGTAGAACCTTGCCAGTTGTTTCTTACCTACAAGTTTTCTCATATTCTAGTTCTGATTTTAAATTATCAATTTCGTTTTCGTTCATTGTGATCTTAATAAATATAGAACGGGGTGTTTCTCTTGTTACATAAATTGATTATTGTAATTGATTATACAACCGTTAGCAACGGGAAAAATGTAAATTTTATTAGAGATGCATACTTTTATTTTATTATTTTAAAACCGATTTCATATTATGTGTTTTTCACATACGTTCATTTTATTTTTTAAATTATTTTTTAGTCATAAATGTTACTTTGCATTAAATCGAAAAACAAAACGCATAATTAAAAAAAGTCAAGTCAACGTCAAAAGAAATTCAAATAACTGTCAACGTCAATGCAACTTCTAAATATCAAATCAAATTTAATTCAATTTCAAAACGGTTGATTTAATTTAATTCATTTTGGTTTTCAACTTTTCATTGTTGCAATTGAATGAAAGTTGAATTAAATAACACATTAATTTGATATTTTATATTAGTTTATTTAGAAAAATTAAATTTTCTTCTACTAGATATTAGATTCAAGTGTAGTGCTAACCGAACACAAATCAGTTTTATTCAGAAATGAGTTTACTAACTGTGGCAACTCAAGGAGTCGATAAACTTACAGCTGAAGATTACAAAAAGCAGCGGGATCAGTTACTTACCCAGATTAAAGATTTGAATGATCGTTTGCAATTGCTCTCGTGGGACTTGAATCAGTTTTTGACCGACACTTACATTAATTTTACTATTACAAAAAGTTTAGAACAATTGAACTTTAGAAATAGGAAAGGGAATATTGTCGCGGACCATGAAAAATATGTTAAAATTCAATCTGAACTCACGAGCAAGAAAGCAGTAATCGAAAAGCTCAACACCGATGAAGAGTTTATGACGTACGGTGATAAATTGGTTAGTTCTTTGCAGCTATTTAACAATTTATGTATTGCCGTTGAAGGAAAAAGAACACTAGAGCAGGCCAATCACGATTTCAATCGTTACAATTATTCCGAAGCAATATTGAGTGTAAAAAGACTTCTAGAAGATCTCAGAGCTTTAAAATTTGGCGACAAATTAGATGTAGCCTTATCAAATCTTCAAGATCAAGCTGAAAATCAACTTTCTATATACACGGCACATTTAAGCTTAGAATGGGAAGACATATTCAATTGGTCTGAGAATAAATGTATTAATAATCTCACTTACTCATTGTCTGTTCAGCAGAGTGATCCGATTCTCATACAGCGATTGATAAAAACTCTATACGATACGGAGAGATTTAATGCGGAATTGGGACTGTTCTCTCGTTTCTTCATTGACAGTTTACTCCACAATGTAATACTTCACAACTGCGACATATTCACAGAAGACCATATAGGTGCGATAGTATTCAACATAAAAATTGACTTGAACAATACGAACAAACCAACCTATCAAACTGTATTCAATAATGTGACTGCAGTTTTTGAATTTTTGCAATCGACCCTCGGTGCTCATTTCAATAATCGCTTCGTCGAAGTGTTCTCCGAGTTGATTCGTGAGAAATTCTTTAACAAAATCATTGAAGATATCATAAGAAATAATCTGCCGTCGTGCGATAGCAGTTATGCTAACTACAAAAATCTCGTAGTGGAACTAGACTCGTTCAACAAGTTCCTAATTGATTTAAAATTTGTCGTAGCTGACGAATCACCTCTCAACAAGTACATAGTCGACACGGACTGCGTATTGTACAATAAGAAATGCGATAAATTATTGTCGGAGGTTCGCAGTTTGTTAAGTCAGAGTATTTCATACGGCACGTTGATTGTTGGCTCCAATCAAACTATAGAAAGTGACTCAACATTGGAAATAACTGATAAAGACGTGGCGTTGGATCTGACGAAACCGTTGTTCCTACCTAAATGCGTTATATCACAGAACGTCAAAACTGTCATGAGTATGATAATTGAGCATTTGTTGGAGAGTGTAAAGTTGCCGCAGGATTATAGCAACAAGTTGGCGACGTATATAAAAGAGATTGCTATCATGTATCAATGTATAGTTCCCATGAAGTTTAAAGTTAATTTGGAGCATTGCCCTTTGGATATAGGTAAGATTTTTATTTTGGACTATTTTATTACCTAATATTTTCTATGAACCTATTCTTTATTTATCATCTCTCCTTGTTTATTTGCCTATGGCATTTTCTGCAATTAGCAGGACAACCTTTGTATGGTGCATACTTTAATTGTGACAGGCTTATGGTCTACTCGATGGTAGGTGATCTACTTGATCAGCAACAACAACGCCACAAGTGTGCTGACCATGGTAGAATTATTTGCATAAAAAAAATTAATTAAAAATGACAAATTTTGTCAATCAGTAATCAATACCTATTTCAAATCTAAGCCTTAGCGAATTTTGAAATGAATGGAATTTGTAATCGAAACTGATAAAGCACATTTCTTGTCTGCTTTACCTACTAGATCTGTTAGGTCATACAACCCCATTTCAATCTCAATTGCTTGTTCTAATTATTGGCAGAATAGCTTTCTTTTGGCGGGCTAGTAAAAACCTCAACATGTTGTTCGGCGGGCTGGGTGCTGATATTGAATATAATAAATAAATAAATAAATCGGCGGAAATTTGTATTGAATTCAATAAATAAATAATAAATTTCATCTCTAATATTTCCAGCCCTGTTCTTCAATAACTGCTTCTACTTGGCACATAGCCTACTCGGTCCACCGTGGAAGACGATACTTCCAAACAAATTGGCCGATCTACTCACCACTGTTCTACTCGAGTGCATCCAGGACCTCAGGATACTGGGATTGGAGAAGGTGTCTCTGTATTTGCAGCAACAGAAAAACCTTATCATTCAAAATTTGGAACCAAAAGGTAACCAAGCTTTCCTTTATTCTACCATATCATACACCCTTAAATCGCATCATGCACAAGTACAATTGTTTATATACAAGTTTAGACCGATTCTCAACTGGCTCAAAGAAGACTTCCCCAAAGATGTACTAGAAGTTCGAAAGCAATTACAGCCAAAAGTGGAGGAAGAATGGAAAAAGGGAAACATAGCCTTTCTGAGAGGGAACCAACTAATTGTCAAAAAACCGAAGGAAAATCAGCGGGAAAAGAGGAAGAGAGAAAAGACTGTATCTCCCAATTTGCCAACACAGAAAAAGCCGATCACATGTAGTAATCTCGAAAGCCCATTAAATAAAACAAACACAACTGGCCAAAAAGAAATATTGAAACCAAACATACTACATTATCTGGGAAGAGATAGGTCTGCTTCAACTTCAGAAATTTCAAAAAACTAACAGGCACATGCACGGAACTCATCAACGCAACAACAAAAACCGGAATACCAAAGCAAATACAGAAAAAACGCAACCTAAAACAACTTAACCAAGAAACCTTCCCACCACGGCTGGTCACCGCGGGAAGATCGGACCACCACCCTCTAACGAAAAACCATAAAATACATATAGCATCTCTTAATACTAGGACTTTACGAACTCATGAGTCACTGTCAGAACTCGAAGTAGCGTTGAAAGACCTCAAGTGGGATATTTTAGGACTAAGTGAAGTGCGAAGACCAGGACAATCAATTGAAGAACATGATGATTATATAATGTGCCATAAAGGCGAACTTGGAGGCCAAAGAGGAGTTGGATTCATGGTCAAAACACACTTAAAAAACTTCATAGAAGACTTCATCGGAGTGACTGAGAGAATAGCTATATTACGCATAAAAATACCCAGCCACAAAAAAATATGGTCAATCATCCAAGTCTATGCGCCAACTGAACAAGCTGAGGAACAAGAACATAAATCCTTCTACAACACATTATCTCAAACTATATATGACCATTCTAAAAATATAATCATTTTAATGGGGGATTTCAATGCGCAAGTAGGCGCTAGACAAAACGAAGACGAATATATACTGGGAAAATTCGGGCATGGAAAGAGAAGTATAAACGGTCAGCGATTAATAGATCTCCTTCTGGAACATAATCTTATTGTAATGAACAGCATCTTCAAAAAGAATAAAAACAACAAGTGGACATGGGTCTCTCCTGATGGAAAGTACCGAAACGAAATAGATTATATCATAAGTAGCCACCCGAAATTGTTTACAGATACAACAGTGATATCTAGACTAAATTTCAATACCAACCACCGCATGGTTAGAGCATCACTTGGAATGGCGCCACTTAAGAGCCATAGAAAACAAATGACCATGTCCAGCAAAACCTACGACGCAAAAACAAAAGAACCAACATCATATCCACTGGCAACTCGTGTAGGGGAAATTGAGGAAATGGAAGGACTGGACATACGAACCAAATATACCAAACTTCAGAATCAACTTATTGATGCTAGTAATAGAAAAGAGAAGAAACAAAAATATATTCTAAGTGATTCTACCATGCAGCTCATAAACCAAAGGAAAAGTCTACTTGCCAACAAAAATGACAAACGGAATGTGAGAGAAATAACAGAGTTAAGTAAGGAAATAAGAGAAGGCATACGCAGGGATAGGAAAGCCAGGAGAATTCAAACACTGGAGAAACATATCGTTGCAACAGGCGGAACAAAAAAAGCTCTTAAAGAACTCCGTGAAACCACTTCTTGGGTACCAAATTTAAAAAACAATGAAATTAACGTCACAAACCGCAAAAGTATAATAAAAACGGCATCTAAATTCTACCAGAATCTCTATTCCGACTCAATTAATATCGTAAATAGAAAGTTCGAGAACTGCGAAACGACCACACAACTTCCAAACCCTGAACCAGAAATATTGCAAAGTGAAGTCAGGAGATCAATACTAAGCCAAAAATCTGACAAGGCACCAGGTCCAGATAAGGTCAAGAATGAACTGCTGAAAGGCACCTTAAACGAACTCGTACCTATCCTGACAAAAATATTTAATGACATCCTAACATCAGGACAAATTCCAGAACAATGGGAAACCTCGCACATAATCCTTATATACAAAAAAGGTTCAAAAGAAGACTTATCGAACTATAGACCAATAAGCCTGATGTCGAACATATATAAGGTTTTTTCCAAGATTATACTAGATAGGATCAGCATCACACTCGACGAAAACCAACCAATGGAACAAGCTGGCTTTAGGAAAAATTTCGCCACAATAGACCATATACACACAGTCAAACAAGTTTTAGAAAAGTACAATGAATATAACAAACCATTGTATATGGCTTTCATTGATTACACTAAGGCTTTTGATAGCATTAAACATGAAGTGATATGGGAAAGCCTAGAAAAACAGGGAGTATCTAAAGCTTATATAAACATTATAAAAAATATTTATGCCAACTGCAAAGCAAGAATACAAATGGAAACACTCGGAGAAATATTCAAAATAGAAAGAGGTGTCAGGCAAGGTGACCCACTGTCTCCCAAGCTATTTTCTGCTGTGCTTGAAAACATATTCCGAAAACTAGAATGGAGCGAATTTGGACTAAAAATAGACGGAAGAAGACTGCATCACCTTCGATTTGCTGACGACATTGTCTTGTTCGAAGAAAACCCTCACAAGCTTGAAGAAATGATACAAGATCTAAACAAGGAAAGTGAGAAGGTCGGGCTGGCAATGAACACAGGAAAAACAAAGTTGTTATCAAATTCAATCCCCTACGAAATAAAAATCAATGATCAACCTCTCGAATATGTGGAAGAGTACATTTATCTAGGACAAATAATCTCTCAAACTGATCTAACGACCAAAGAAATCAGAAGGAGAATAAGCAACGGATGGAAAAGATATTGGTCACTGAGGGAGATTATGAAAGCAACAGATCTTAGTCAAAAAATTAAGTGCAAAGTCTTCAACACCTGTATCCTCCCCTGTCTTACTTACGGCTGCGAAACCTGGGCGCTTTCCAAACATCACAGAGACATGTTAGAGTACTGCCAAAGAGCCATGGAAAGAAGCATGCTGGGAATCAAGAAAATAGATAAACAAAGAAATACATATATAAGAGCGAGAACTGGTGTGACAGATATTCTTACTAAAATAGACCAAATGAAGTGGAGGTGGACGGGTCACATGTTAAGGAGCACCCAAGATAAATGGAGCAGAATATTGACGGAGTGGTACCCCAGAAACGGGAAACGAAATAGAGGTCGACAATGTAAAAGGTGGGAGGACGAACTCAAATTAACCGTAGGTTGCAACTGGAGAAGAGTTGCAAAGGATAGAGAACAATGGAAATCGTTAGAGGAGGCCTTTGCCAAGAGGCACACCGAAATCCGGGACATATTATAAAACTAAACATATTGAGAACAAATTAGATTTCATATAAAGAAAGGAGTTTCGGGATAAAAAGGCTATATTATTATTATTATTATTATTAGACCGATTCTCAACTGGCTCGCAAAAATATAAAAATAATATTGTCAAATTGCTTTAGTTTATGGTGTTGTTCTTTTCTTCGTCTTTGTATTTTAATGTTTTTCTTACTGTATATAAATGTGTATTTTTTTTTCTTGTTTTCTCTGTAAACCTATGTACCAATTCGTGGAAAATGTTGTTGATTGCACGATTACTTCTACTTATATATGTCTGTCCTTCTTTATATTTACTATACAGGGTGGAAAAATAAGTCGGGTCCTGGAGGGCCTACCTAAAATTAACTACCTTAAATCCTTTATTTTAAAAAGAAACAAAACTGCATTCCAAGATTTTCTAAAACTCGCTTGACTTGCCCGGGACTCGAACCAACTAAAATTAAAAAAAAAACAAACACTCGCTATTTTATTATACTAATCGATAGGATTATTATTCCGGATAAAATTTCTCTAACAAACATTTGGTCTTACTCTCGTCTGTCGTACAAGATATCCATGAAGAATACCTATTTAGGACACGAGTTCTTTAATGAACATTACCTAGTACTTACTTAGTTCACTTTCAACAGTATTTTTGTTTTCACGAATTTGATTGTATTCTGTCTGTGTGCTTTGTTAAAATAAATAAATAAATAAATAACAAGTAAAAGACACGTAACAGTTCTCTCATCTCTCCAACATTCAAAGACTGCGTATGAAGTACACGCTTGCTAATTTATCTCTTGGCAATATATGTCTTTCAGAGACATCGACGTGGTCGCACGAAGCTTACGAACAGTTTGACATAGCAATAAACAAGGCGTTGTCAAGTATGAAAGATCTGAAGGGCTGTTGGAACAATGTACTGCCGAGTCGCATGTACGAGATGTGTATATCCACTTTGGTTCAAGCGCTTTGCCACTCGATGCTGCACAGGATATTGACAGACGGAAAAGCGATTTCAGAACAATTGGTTCATATGATAGCGTTACGGTTCGAGGATGCAAAGTCGGATGTCATCACTTTGTTTGAGGTGAGAAATTTATAAAGCCTCTCATTTCCAAATCTCAAGTATTACAAAATAAACAGGTATAAATTTAAATTTTCAGTTGGAATTTACAATTTTTTTTTTTTTTTTCAAATCGAAGGACGGCAAAGTATTTTAATTTTTTTCATAGCATATTTGCTTGCTTACATAATTTGAAGTTGCTTTCAGCGTCATTTAAGTAATTTAACCCGCGAAAGTGTCACAAAATCTGCAAATTTTAGAAAATAAATTGTAAGCTTATATATGACACTTATTTAAGTATTTTAGTTTTGATCCAAACCCGGATCCAGCATCCGGAACGCGGACGAAGTCGCGGGCACCAGGTAGTAAGAAATAAATTTTGTTACAATCAAAGATAATTGATTGGTCTCGCTGCGCTCGACCAGATAGAGCGCTATACAAAAGCAATAGCTCCGAAAATGTGACAACTTTTTATTGTACTGTGTGTAAAAAATCGTCACTTTATCACTTTTTACCCTGTTTATTTATATTTTTACACAGTTTCACTACGCAAACTAGTATTTTATTATGCCTAAAATTTAATAAAACATTCGGCACGTACACATCACAGACAGCTTGCAGTGTGACTGGCTCGGGTACGCCGAATTCGGCGTACTATTTTATGCCAGCGTCGAGCGCAGCGAGACCAATCATTCATCTATGGTCACAATGTTGGTCAACATGAAGAGTGAGCATCAGACAAGAACTCGTGCGGAGTACATTACATCCCAATAAGTGTTCGCTTATCGCCTTAATTCCAGGGTCCAATAGATTTGGAAGCCAAAATAAGCTTGTGGACGAAATTCACAATAATGCCACAACTTTTGAGAGCTCAACTGTTGGAGATATCGGAGATCTGGCGCGAGAATAAGGAGATCTCGCAGAACTACACCTGCGAGGAGGTGCGTCAGATTATCAAGATGCGTTTCGTCGACGATAAGTACAGACTCAAGATCTTGAAGGATATACAGTAAGGTGAAAGGTGGAAGGTGGAAGGTGGAAAGGAAAATTATTAAAAAAAAATCAGAAAAAACTTATATTATACTATGTTGGAGTTTACTCCTTAAGAATTGATTTTTCATATATTATGAAAATTTATGGTAGTAAAATCAAATGTCACATGTCACACGTTACGCGATAAGTACAGACTTAAGATCTTGAAGGATATACAAGTAAGGTTACATATACAGGTACATATAAACTACTACCGAAAAACTACTAACTAACAAAAAACACTAAAATACACTCAATAAAATACATAAAAATACATAACATACTTCATACGCACGCACACTGGCACAAAAGACACAAAAAGCACTTTACGATCCAGATACTGTTGCATAGTTAAGGACGTGTTCACGAAATGAATAGGTATCTAATAGCAACAATACACTGCCACGGCTCAAACGCACACATATACGCAAGCACTATGCGGGACCAAACTCGTTTTGGTACTTGATATTTTTTTAATATTTTTTTATGTTCCCTATGTAGACAAATATTACAATTGTTTTGTATTGTCTGACCTTATGCACTTGGTGAAATGACCTGAAGGTCTACTTCGGTGACTGCTACTGGAACTTCTTGACTATAAGAGCTAAGTTTGCCGAGCTTGGGCTCAATTTGTTAGTTATGACGAGACCTTATCACTGTACTTGGTGAAGTGACCTGAAGGTCTACTTCGGTGACTGCTACTGGAACTTCGTGACTATAAGAGCTAAGTTTGCCAAGTTTGGGCTCAATTTGTTAGTTATGACGAGACCTTATCACTGTACTTGGTGATGTGACCTGAAGGTCTACTTCGGTACTGGTACCGGACTGCTAAATTAGTTCTTTATTTTTAGAATATTCGGATGGATGTGCGACGAATGGACTCGTAACTCCATGTTTCTCTTTTCTCTTGGGTCAGCCCAAACTCGGGATACCCACCTCTGATAGTTTCGGAGTTCCATGGGGTGTCTCCGGAGACCATCATCAGGTCAGCCAAGTCATCCAGCATGTAAGTACTCATGAATACAAACAAAAAGAGCCCAAACTCGGGATACCCACCTCTGATAGTTTCGGAGTTCCATGGGGTGTCTCCGGAGACCATTATCAGGTCAGCCAAGTCATCCAGCATGTAAGTACTCATGAATACAAACAAAAAGAGCCCAAACTCGGGATACCTACCTCTGATAGTTTCGGAGTTCCATGGGGTGTCTCCGGAGACCATCATCAGGTCAGCCAAGTCATCCAGCATGTAAGTACTCATGAATACAAACAAAAAGAGCCCAAACCCGGGATACCCACCTCTGATAGTTTCGGAGTTCCATGGGGTGTCTCCGGAGACCATCATCAGGTCAGCCAAGTCATCCAGCATGTAAGTACTCATGAATACAAACAAAAAGAGCCCAAACTCGGGATACCTACCTCTGATAGTTTCGGAGTTCCATGGGGTGTCTCCGGAGACCATCATCAGGTCAGCCAAGTCATCCAGCATGTAAGTACTCATGAATACAAACAAAAAGAGCCCAAACTCGGGATAGCTACCTCTGATAGTTTCGGAGTTCCATGGGGTGTCTCCGGAGACCATCATCAGGTCAGCCAAGTCATCCAGCATGTAAGTACTCATGAATACAAACAAAAAGAGCCCAAACTCGGGATAGCTACCTCTGATAGTTTCGGAGTTCCATGGGGTGTCTCCGGAGACCATCATCAGGTCAGCCAAGTCATCCAGCATGTAAGTACTCATGAATACAAACAAAAAGAGCCCAAACTCGGGATACCTACCTCTGATAGTTTCGGAGTTCCATGGGGTGTCTCCGGAGACCATCATCAGGTCAGCCAAGTCATCCAGCATGTAAGTACTCATGAATACAAACAAAAAGAGCCCAAACTCGGGATACCTACCTCTGATAGTTTCGGAGTTCCATGGGGTGTCTCCGGAGACCATCATCAGGTCAGCCAAGTCATCCAGCATGTAAGTACTCATGAATACAAACAAAAAGAGCCCAAACTCGGGATACCTACCTCTGATAGTTTCGGAGTTCCATGGGGTGTCTCCGGAGACCATCATCAGGTCAGCCAAGTCATCCAGCATGTAAGTACTCATGAATACAAACAAAAAGAGCCCAAACTCGGGATACCCACCTCTGATAGTTTCGGAGTTCCATGGGGTGTCTCCGGAGACCATTATCAGGTCAGCCAAGTCATCCAGCATGTAAGTACTCATGAATACAAACAAAAAGAGCCCAAACTCGGGATACCTACCTCTGATAGTTTCGGAGTTCCATGGGGTGTCTCCGGAGACCATCATCAGGTCAGCCAAGTCATCCAGCATGTAAGTACTCATGAATACAAACAAAAAGAGCCCAAACTCGGGATACCTACCTCTGATAGTTTCGGAGTTCCATGGGGTGTCTCCGGAGACCATCATCAGGTCAGCCAAGTCATCCAGCATGTAAGTACTCATGAATACAAACAAAAAGAGCCCAAACCCGGGATACCCACCTCTGATAGTTTCGGAGTTCCATGGGGTGTCTCCGGAGACCATCATCAGGTCAGCCAAGTCATCCAGCATGTAAGTACTCATGAATACAAACAAAAAGAGCCCAAACTCGGGATACCTACCTCTGATAGTTTCGGAGTTCCATGGGGTGTCTCCGGAGACCATCATCAGGTCAGCCAAGTCATCCAGCATGTAAGTACTCATGAATACAAACAAAAAGAGCCCAAACTCGGGATAGCTACCTCTGATAGTTTCGGAGTTCCATGGGGTGTCTCCGGAGACCATCATCAGGTCAGCCAAGTCATCCAGCATGTAAGTACTCATGAATACAAACAAAAAGAGCCCAAACTCGGGATACCTACCTCTGATAGTTTCGGAGTTCCATGGGGTGTCTCCGGAGACCATCATCAGGTCAGCCAAGTCATCCAGCATGTAAGTACTCATGAATACAAACAAAAAGAGCCCAAACTCGGGATAGCTACCTCTGATAGTTTCGGAGTTCCATGGGGTGTCTCCGGAGACCATCATCAGGTCAGCCAAGTCATCCAGCATGTAAGTACTCATGAATACAAACAAAAAGAGCCCAAACTCGGGATACCTACCTCTGATAGTTTCGGAGTTCCATGGGGTGTCTCCGGAGACCATCATCAGGTCAGCCAAGTCATCCAGCATGTAAGTACTCATGAATACAAACAAAAAGAGCCCAAACTCGGGATAGCTACCTCTGATAGTTTCGGAGTTCCATGGGGTGTCTCCGGAGACCATCATCAGGTCAGCCAAGTCATCCAGCATGTAAGTACTCATGAATACAAACAAAAAGAGCCCAAACCCGGGATACCCACCTCTGATAGTTTCGGAGTTCCATGGGGTGTCTCCGGAGACCATCATCAGGTCAGCCAAGTCATCCAGCATGTAAGTACTCATGAATACAAACAAAAAGAGCCCAAACTCGGGATACCTACCTCTGATAGTTTCGGAGTTCCATGGGGTGTCTCCGGAGACCATCATCAGGTCAGCCAAGTCATCCAGCATGTAAGTACTCATGAATACAAACAAAAAGAGCCCAAACTCGGGATAGCTACCTCTGATAGTTTCGGAGTTCCATGGGGTGTCTCCGGAGACCATCATCAGGTCAGCCAAGTCATCCAGCATGTAAGTACTCATGAATACAAACAAAAAGAGCCCAAACTCGGGATAGCTACCTCTGATAGTTTCGGAGTTCCATGGGGTGTCTCCGGAGACCATCATCAGGTCAGCCAGGTCATCCAGCATGTAAGTACTCATGAATACAAACAAAAAGAGCCCAAACTCGGGATACCTACCTCTGATAGTTTCGGAGTTCCATGGGATGTCTCCGGAGACCATCATCAGGTCAGCCAAGTCGTCCAGCATGTAAGTACTCATGAATACAAACAAAAAGAGCCCAAACTCGGGATAGCTACCTCTGATAGTTTCGGAGTTCCATGAGGTGTCTCCGGAGACCATCATCAGGTCAGCCAGGTCATCCAGCATGTAAGTACTCATGAATACAAACAAAAAGAGCCCAAACTCGGGATACCTACCTCTGATAGTTTCGGAGTTCCATGGGATGTCTCCGGAGACCATCATCAGGTCAGCCAAGTCGTCCAGCATGTAAGTACTCATGAATACAAACAAAAAGAGCCCAAACTCGGGATAGCTACCTCTGATAGTTTCGGAGTTCCATGAGGTGTCTCCGGAGACCATCATCAGGTCAGCCAGGTCATCCAGCATGTAAGTACTCATGAATACAAACAAAAAGAGCCCAAACTCGGGATACCTACCTCTGATAGTTTCGGAGTTCCATGGGATGTCTCCGGAGACCATCATCAGGTCAGCCAAGTCGTCCAGCATGTAAGTACTCATGAATACAAA
The DNA here is from genome assembly GCA_947623395.1 of Synanthedon tipuliformis. Lineage (NCBI taxonomy): Eukaryota > Metazoa > Arthropoda > Insecta > Lepidoptera > Sesiidae > Synanthedon > Synanthedon tipuliformis. The sequence goes on along the minus strand of OX392428.1, from coordinate 3,072,928 downwards.
CAAAAAGAGCCCAAACTCGGGATAGCTACCTCTGATAGTTTCGGAGTTCCATGAGGTGTCTCCGGAGACCATCATCAGGTCAGCCAGGTCATCCAGCATGTAAGTACTCATGAATACAAACAAAAAGAGCCCAAACTCGGGATACCTACCTCTGATAGTTTCGGAGTTCCATGGGATGTCTCCGGAGACCATCATCAGGTCAGCCAAGTCGTCCAGCATGTAAGTACTCATGAATACAAACAAAAAGAGCCCAAACTCGGGATAGCTACCTCTGATAGTTTCGGAGTTCCATGAGGTGTCTCCGGAGACCATCATCAGGTCAGCCAGGTCATCCAGCATGTAAGTACTCATGAATACAAACAAAAAGAGCCCAAACTCGGGATACCTACCTCTGATAGTTTCGGAGTTCCATGGGATGTCTCCGGAGACCATCATCAGGTCAGTCAGGTCATCCAGCATGTAAGTATCTCCGGAGTCCATGATGAACAGGAATTGCATGTTGGTAAAAAAATAAAGAAGATATTTTATACTATTATAACTAACGGCTTGTAGAACAGTAATAAAATAAATAAAATAATACATACTTACCTTAGTTTTGGCTAAAGTATCAAAGGCGTATATTCGATTATTTCGTATATGTACACAACAAGTTCGATCTTGAACAGAGCGACACAGGTCCTACCTCGACGGCGCTCTGGCGTAGACTGAAGTTGAGCAAGACGTGTTCGAGATCACTGACAATGTTTTGTGTATACCAAATAAACCCTTATTGTCACTCATTAAGATTCATGCTTAATATCAAAACATGTGAATATTTTGACGGGACTTTTTATTTTTTTGTGAGGTTCTTTTTAATATTTTTGGAATTTTTTAACTACTAATGTTGAGTTGATTATGTTTGCCATCCTTCAGTATTTTTAAACAAACAAAATTAGGAATATAAAAACATAAAAATGATCCTAAACACGACCACTTTTCGTAAAATTTGTTGTGAAGAGGGGATGAGAAATCGTTTTTACAGTACTAAAAATCACATTTATTAAATTTTTTAACTTTGAATTTGCAGATAAAGAAGTAATCTAACTGTGCCATCTGTTAGTTTTATTTCATTTGGTTTCATTTGGTCGCTAAATTTACCGAAAAACAACTAATTTTTGTCAGATCCGGGAACACGTCCTTAAGTTAAGTTCCATATTTCAAATTGTAATTCAAAGTACGGGACCCCACGATACAGGCTTGCCTAGTGTGGGGACCGGGGTTTTGTTACATAAAAATTGTAAAATCTTTGAAAATAAATAAATTATTATTATTATTATTATTATTATTATACAGTAAGTAAGGAAAGGGAAAAGGCAAATTAATAAAAAAAATCATTCAAAATTTCTATTATACTATGTTGGAGTAAAATTGATTTCGCTGTGGCCACGTGGTTCGACTGCGTAGTTCGATCGATCGGACTATGTGAATTTTTTTTTCAAGTTGGTTCGATTTTAGAATCGAACCACGCGCACTACCTTGAAAACGGATCATGTGGTGCGACCATCAAAGTCGAACCATAACTACCGTTTACCTGGTTCGATGAATCGCACCATGAGGACTCTCAAGCTCAAGTTTTCTCAGTTCGACTAACAACCTCCATACAAAAGGTTATCAAATCCTTGTTAGAAAATAATAACTAAATATCAACTGATACATAGATATTACGTTTATTCGTCTGATAATTTCTTTTACATATTAATTAATGCATATATTTTATATTGATTGTGACCTAAAATGTCGCCAGAAGAATTAATGTATTTTCACGGAACACGGAACTTTTTTTTGGTTGTAATAAAATTTTGTTCTGACCAAGGAACATTATTATATACTCTCTAGGTTCTGACCCAGACGGGCACTTGAAAGTGGGTCCAACGGGTCAAAAGGGTCCGAAGCCTTTACTTGTTTCGAAGAAAAAGCGAACGAACAGACGTTTAGAACGACATTGTTAAATTATTATTTAAAAATATCCAACTTATTTACGTCGATTTCCGTGAAGTTTGCTGGGTCAGTCGAATATAATATTATGCTCATAACCCAGTACAGTATGTAATACGCGGTATTTTTTTAATTTTATTGATTGTAGTATAATAAATAGCGTTTTAAAGGAATGATGGAAAAATCCTTATTTATTTATTTTATTCTCAACATAAACCCTATAGCAAAACAAAACAAAACAACATACAATTAGATACAGTATTACTACCTACATTTCCAATTACAGGGTTTCATTCTTTAGGACTTGAATAAACTTTAAAGAGAGTTTAGATAGACTTTAGTGTTTTACATTTATTTACTAGCGGTCTGTTTGTCCGATCGCACCAAGCGCCCTTAAAACCGTGTAGTCCTCGTAGTGTGACACTATAGGCGGACCAAGAGGAAGAAAAAGTCTCTGTAGTTCGATTGGTCGAACCATATGTTATTGCTATTCCTGGTGGTTCGATTAATCGAACCAACTGGACAAAAAAGTTCACATAGTGCGATCGATCGAACTATACAGTCGAAACCACGTGGCCACAGCGATTGATTTTTCATATATTATGTAAAATGTAAGAAAATTTATGGTAGTAAAATCAAATGTCACATGTCACACGTTACGCGTTACATGCTACAATATGCTTCAATACATACTAATTAATATAATAGGTATATAATATTAATATGTTTATTATTTATTTATCGTTCGTAAAGAGTAAACTCCAGTCGTGAGTCGGACACAAATTTTTTTTTAGAACTAGTCGACAATGTTAAAAAACACTAGTCTATTTTATTATTACTAAATGAAGACTGGTGTTTGTTTAACGTTCTTAAATAAGCTGTATGTAATAGTTAATTATGTATTTAATTAGGTATAAGTAAGTATATTTTGTAATAAATTTTATATTTTACAGAAGTATAATTATGTTTTATTTTTAACCTAGCATAAAGTTTTCTTAAAAATAATATCATTTGAATTATTCGAAATATATTATTTTTTAAACATAATATTCCCTAAAAATTATTTTTTTAGTCATTTTGTAAAAAGTTTACAAGTGTTCTTGTGAAGGTGCTTGCCTAAGCTCTGACTCAGATGTTAATCAGTTCAGAAATCGGGTTCGATTTCCGGCAGTCGTCTTCTAAAATTTTGGAAATTGACTGATCAGTGCACTGGAATAGACCGGTAGACGATCCTATATAATAATATGGTAATAAACATATAAATAATATATATTAAATAATATTATTATATAGTGTACCAAATATCCCCTCATAAGCAATTTACTAAATTCTCAACCAGATTTATAACATCCCGATCCGTTAACCGTTTTTGCGCAGCGAACTTAAAATATCGCTCTGTTACAATAGTACAACCAAGAAGTACTACTGGTAGTACAAATGCTATATATACAACGTTATATCACTAGTACTACTGGTAGTACAAGTGACACTCTTTAGAGATGGTAGTACTGCTGCTTTTTATTTCGATGTTTTTGCATCAAAGTTATTAATCGTTAATTTAATAATTAATTATCAAAATTCTAATACATTTATCGTTACAAACTTTCGTAGGTATTTATTTAAACTAATGAACTGGCTATATTTATAAATCGGTAATATTCCGATTGATTTGTTTGATGTTAGAAGCTAAAACTTCGTCCCGCCTCTAGTTTCGCGTGACTTATTAATTGTAAATAAATGTACAAAGTTGCATAAGTGCGGTTATTTTAGCAACAATTCACTGCAGTAACGGAACTAGGAAAGTGTTTATTCGGAAGCGAGAATCGTAACGTAACTTTACAGTGAACTGATGCTTATTAGATATTAACTCAACTTTCAAAGAATTGGAGCTCTCTCGGATCTTCGCGTTCTCTCTTCTGCAGTATATTAACATTCATCATCTCAGCTGCAGGAGTCTACTGCTGCCTTTTTTAGTATTTTTTGCTCTAGTCCCATTACCTTTATAGTACCATGCCATGGCAAATGTTTTTTATTACTCATAGTACCTACATATAGAAAATAATTATTATGCACATTGGCCTCTCATAATTTTCCAATAGGACCAATGCGGTATACGCAACTCACTACAGCAGATATAGCGTGTTTGGGCTCAATAGAAGTCGGGAATTACTTTATAATTTTTAATTATATACATGAGCAACATTAATAAACTATAAAGTTTTATTATAAAGAGGAAAGATTTGATTGTTTGTTTGTTTGAATTGAATAGGCTCCGAAACTACTACAGATTTGAAAAATTCTTTCACTGTTGGGAAGCTACATTGTCAGGGAGTAACATAAGCTAAGCATATTTTATAAAGTTACGCGGAGAAGTCGCGTGCAAGAGCTAGTTTATAATACATTTAAGTATGTCATACAATATGTAAATAAAATGTTCTATATTATATCTATAAACAATAAATATCGATTGCATTCAGTAACATTTTAATGTTCTAAAATTAACTCTAAATTCATCTTCAAAAATAGACCGATTTACTCTTAGGGAATCAATGTTTAATAAAACAAAGTTAAACACTAAAATAGAAGCCACACATGGCATTGGCAGCGAAAGTTGTTGTCCCGAAACTCAGCCACCCATTACACTAACACTATATAAGTATGTGACGCTTCCTTTAGCCCATCATTACGTTGCATGACAGAGACCGGCCGACGGTGCCGCACTATGCATCACTTATCGGTAGGTAAAATAAAATAAAATAATGGATTATCCAAACGCATTTGACAGTTCGTTGCGCGGGAAAATTCCGGTGACGTTTGACGGCTAATTTTGACAGTGCAGTGTTCTATTTGGTGATTTGATAGTGCTCTGTGGATTTAAAAATATCTGTTGTGAAGTGAAAAATCTCGTGATTCTACCTATAGAATGCTGGACCGCTCATTTTGAAAGACCCACGCACCAACGCCTAAAATCTAGGATATTAGGATATACCTAACATGCTACTGAAAAGTGCGACTTTTTTATTTGTTAAGGTCGACAGACAGGCTGCCGGTCCACTTGAGGATAAGGAATTATTTGAATATAATACTATTATAATATCTAATATTGTAGATATTATTTCCTACCATTGTTAATTTTAGACACTAAGTAGATTTTGGTATTATATTAATTATTATTAATAATTAAATATGTACTGTTAAAATGAAAACATTTTAATATAATAATTTTATTTAATTTCATTTTTTTATATTTCTAAAAAACACCCTCCTTAACGGAAGTTTCAACGAGTGTTAGATAATATTAAAAAGACAAAAGCCAAATATTCTCATCAGTAATGATACAAAACATCTTTCAACGGCTTATTGTAAGTTTGCGCATTATGTAAGGAAATACGTGTTTAGCAAACTTATTATTAAATGAAGCAATGAAGAAATGCACCTTTTTATGTGATTGCGGAAGATGCGTGACAGATAGACGACTTAATTTTAGTAAAAACCACTAATGAAATATGTATAAACATCGTTAAATGACTATTTTTAAAAACAAGCGTTTATATGTCTTTATAAAAGAAATAAAAAAGACAAAATACTGTATTTTTACAAGGCTTACATGTTCTGTGAGCGAACGATAGAAATTATACTTAGCTGGTGAAACTTCCAATTTGTTTTTGAACTGATTTTGAAATCATCGTCATCAGCCTGTGTCTCTCTCTACCGCTGGATGTTAGCTTATCGCAAGGCCCACCAACAAGTGCGGTCTTATGTCCTTCGCATCCAGCGGCTTCCCCCGAACCTTTCAACTAGTCTGTCCACCTGGCCGCAGAGCGTCCCATGCTTCGCTTACCAATTTGTGGCCTCCATTCGAGAACCCCATCGGTTTACTACAACTTGATAATTCTCTTGGCTATGTCAACAACTATGTATTTTAAATATGCAATTTAAATATAGTAATTTAAAATATAGTGACGTAATTTTAAAAATGTATCGCATAATTTTTTATACTTAAATATCTTTTTACAGACGGCATTCCTGATCCTTGCGTTAGCGATCGTCGTCAATCAAGGAGGTGGCGTGACGGCAGAAGATGACAGCAAAAAATCCGACCAAGTCGCCGAGGAAACGAAGCACAAAGCTGTAACTATTATCGATGGCCCCAAGTACGTAACAAAACCAAATCCGAACCTATCACCGACGAAAACTAACCACACCCACCACCAACCCGAACAGAGACCGCCGAGTAAACCGCCTCTCACCACAATACCAGACAAACAAGGAATTCAGAAATACATCGAATTGCCCAGGCAGTATTACGGTCCTGTTGTACAGAAAATTAAACCACGGCATCACCCCAAACAGCCCTTAATGTTACATAACTCGCTTAACTCCGTGTACAAGTACCCCAGGGTGATTCCGCTGCCGCCTTACAGCAGAAAGTATTATTACACGAATCAATCTGCACAGCGTCCGCTCGCGTCCGCCGCTTCCTCGCTGGTAATCGCGAAGAGTCCCAAGTTCAGTATACCCGTCCAAACAGTTAACGGAGTCAGGACAGACTTTGTCAGACCGCCCAAGCTCAATATCAATACTACAACAAGCACCACGACCACAACCACCACACAAAGACCTCTGAGAACTAAGAGGATATGGCCCAAAAAACTTTTGAAGAAAACAAATGTTTTACACAATAGAACAGAGACAAACAACACGACAGAAACTTTCAACACAAGCACCAGCACAAACGACACAGATCACGATGCAGCGTCAAGCCACATCCGCTTCGTTTACATCGACGTAAATACTACGACGTCGCCACCGACCACTCGCAAACCCTTGCGACGAGGCTACGTCAAGTGGAATGGCGCTGTTAAGACAGGCACGACCACTCCCGCGAATAACGTCTCTCAAATAGAACCCAACGATTGGATACCACTCATACCTTCATACTATTCTAAAAGCAATCTGAGAAGACCTCCCCTAACACGAATGAGTAAAAGGTCGGACGTCTTCTTAATGGATCCGGGGCAAGAACCCGCACAAGAAAAACGAATGCTATACTTACAGTCCTACGGTTTAGTTCCCATTAAAGGTCACGCAAAAGAACCGATCGGAAGTAAGAAGATGATGTTCTTTCGTAAACGAAAGCGGACACTGAACCCCTATGTCTATTCTGGTTACAGCCCAAAACCGTCGCTCGATGTGGAAGATCTCCATACTGATGCGAGCCACCATCCACACGTCATCACCAAAATCAAGCACCACCATCATCACCATCATCATAGATACGTTAAAACTATTGAAAAGCCTGTCAAAGTTCCGTACAAAGTCGAAGTTCCCATGCCCTACCCGGTTCCGGTCGAAAAGAAAATTCACGTTCCAATAGAAAAGATAAAGTATGTCGATAAACCGGTGCCATATCCCGTAACGGTCGAGAAAAGGGTGCCGTATCCCGTCGAGGTCAAGGTGCCGCATCCTGTGCCTGTGAAAGTTATCGAGAAGGAGTATGTACCGAGACCGTATCCAGTGATTCAGCGCGTGCCGGTAATTAAGCACGTCGAGGTTAAAGTTCCGCAGCCGGTTCCCGTGCATGTCGAGAAACAGGTGCCCTATCCCGTCCCAGTACAGGTGCCTGTGCCAGTCGACCGTCCAGTGCACGTGACAGTGGAAAAGAAAGTGCCTTATCCGGTTCCTTTCAAAGTACTCGTACCTCAGCCGTACCCTGTTGAAACTAAAGTGCCTTATCCTATCGAAATCAAAGTCAGGGAGCCGTATGAAGTCATAAAACACGTTCCGGTAAAAGTACCCGTACCTCAACCGTACCCTGTCACCGTGAAAGAACCGGTGCCTGTCCACGTTGAGAAAAGAGTTCCGTACCCTGTAGAAGTGGAAAAGAAAGTACCAGTGCCCGTAGAGGTAGTGGTTCCGCAAAAAATTGAAGTTGAGAAGAAAGTGCCCGTATATGTGCCCAAGCCTTATCCGGTCGAGAAGAAGGTGCCTGTACCGTTCAGGGTCCCGTATTTAATTAAAGTGCCGGTGAAAGTTCCGGTCGAAGTGCCCGTGAGGGTGCCCGTGTATATACACCATAATGTCGGCGGTAGCAGTGAACAGACGACGTCAGGTGAGGTGACAAGTGCACCACATACCGTCACCGTTCACGGCAACTCCGGATTTACTGGATTCCAATCCCGCTCGGACAACCCCGAAGCGACGACGCCCACACCGCGCTCTTAACCCGGACAATGCAACGTTCTAATTTTTTGTGTTCACATAATCTTTTTGGGACGAAGTGACGCGAAAAATTTTAGGCCAAAATACCAAATTGTAATATAGTCTGTAAGTCAATTAAGTTATTATGTATGAATGCGTGCTGATGATGAATTTAAATGTGTTGAGTAAATGAATACCGCTGTGATATGTTTTTTTTGTGTTATTACTTTTACCAGACTTTTCTTATCTTTGTCGTTCTCATCATTGCGAAAGGACGTATCCCGAAAAATTTACTAACGGTCTAACGTTAAAAGCCATATGATAGCCGATAATGAAATGTATGACTCCAATATAAGACATTCACCTCATACAGTTCGGCGAAACAGGTATCATTTTGGAAAGATATTTCTGCTCCTCTTCTAAGTTATTTAAGTACACACACACACACACACACACACATACGACGATGTTAAAAGAAATGTAGTTAAATGAATTGATGATCTCATGATAAACAAGTTATTAGCTTTCGAGTTGAACCATTTAATGAACACTTGTTAACTTTTCACCCCCGTTGAGTAATCATCGACTGTGACAAAGTCGTTCACCTTCACTTTTATCAATCACTAGCTGGTGCTCGCGACTTCGTCCGCGTGGAATAGTTATTTTAGGAATCATTTGGGTATCTCGAACGGTTTTCGCAGCGCACGCAACGGAAGCCTTCAAAGATGAATAATTTTCCCCGTTTTTTTCCACATTTTCGACTGTTTCTTCGCTCCTATTAGTCGCAACGTGATGTTATATAGCCTAAAGCCTTCCTCGATAAATGATCTATCCAACACAAAAAGAATTTTTCAATTCGAACCAGTAGTTCCTGAGATTAGAGCGTTCAAACAAACATACTCTTCAGCTTTATAATATTAGTATAGATACTAGACGATGACTTCGTTAGCATTGATTTCGTCTTATAGATATATAATATTATAAACAAAAACAACAGGATAAAATACTTACTTCATCATAAAATGATAGATATTTAGACATATTTTTTATTCGCAATTAATCTCAAATAAACAAAAAACTAATATAAGTAAGTTAACTGACTAAATAAAAAGTCAAACTAAACAATAACTAATACCTAGCTAGACTAAGCAAGGGCTGTGTGGTCAGGTCATACATACCGTGGCATTTTCTTACTTTTAGCATTTTTAAACCCATCGCAAGTTCAAAACGAAAGGTCCGATTAAAAGAGGATTTTACATGTACTTACTTACATAATCAACCTTGACTACGCGAAATTATTGCGTTACATTATTGACCCCAAAATAACTTAGGTTACGCTCTTCCTATACATACTTACTAAAGTAAAATAATTTTTAAATTCAGTCAAGTAGTTTTTGAGTTTATCCATTACAAAGTCGTACTAAATGTCAAATCTTTTTCTTTATATAATTGACTAGCTGTTGCACGCGACTTCGTCCGCGTAACTTTGTAAAAATATAACCTATGTTACATAGGTTAACCTATGTTATAGGTACTCACTGATAATATTGCTTCCCAACAGTGGAAGAATTTTTCCAATTTTTTCGTAGTTCAAACAAACAAACAAACAACCATTGAAATCTTTCCTCTTTGTAATATTAGTATATATTGATAATATCATTACGTTGATTGGATTTTATTTATGGATTCTTCGCACGTGGTTTAGCTTTCGTTTTGTAAACAATCTATCATTAATCGACGTCCAAACGTGTTAAGATAAAAAAATCTATAATTGCGTTCTAATTATTGCTTAGCTGACAAGAAAGGCTAACGACTATTGTCTACATTCTACAAATTATATATCTGCACCTGCACTAATACATTTTAGTAAAGTAAAATAACCGTCTGTTCCCATTACTTAGTTCAATCAATTTTATTGAACTATTGAGAATTTTTATTCCCAGCAGTTCAATTGGTTAAATGTAATTTAACTACTGGGAATAAAATCCTGCGCTTAAATGTTCAGTACAGTGTTCTTAGCTCACGGCTCGATATAAAGGGAATTTATACCAAAGTGTCGAGAGTCGGGATCTGGTCGCTAGGTGTCATTCGAAGCGTCAGTAATTGTATAAGCATTTACAAACATATGTTGTATTGTAAGGAAGTAAATGTGTAGCATTCGTAGGAATAACTACGAAGATTTCATTACGATTTCGCGCCAAGTCGTGTGTGACTTCGTTGCACACGAACGCTTCCCTTTCCGCGGTCCATTTTCATTCACACCTTTTTATGTTGTCGAACGAAAGTAGGCATAAGTAGATCACAAAAATCAATAGGTACTTTTGACGACAAAAGATTCAGTAAGCACTGTTCAAATACATGCTTAGTTAGACAAGCATTAAGCATTTAAGCATTGGTCAGCGAGCGTTTAAAATGTCCCTACCACAAAACCTTATTTAGCGCTTGTTTCGGTAGACAGTGTTAAAGTACGTGAATGTTATTGAATTATGGCAACCTTGGCAAACATTCATTAAGTCACTCGCCCTGCATTCGTGTCGTTTTCATTTTACGCAGATCTGATAGGCGTATAATGATGAATTTTGGTTTTCACAAGCTATTATTACGGACTATATTAATGATATCAGCAAATTATAAGATTGGAATAAGTAATAAATTACAACAAATACGTTAGATTATTTATAAAATTTCGTAATACCAAAAAATATTGAGCATAATGGAACGTAACTAACACTGACGTAATTGTCAAATGTGGTCAAATGTAAAGTTTGATTTGTTAAAATTGTTAAATAAAATTTTTATTTGAGGATCCACCTCTAGCATCACATGGTAGATCATCCTTTATTAAATAAATAATCTTGTTACCAAAGTTATATATTCAAATGGATTAATTCTCTCACGATGTATTCTATCTCAAAAATTATCCATGTAATCCATATCCTCCATGTCAATTAAATTTAAAATATCCATACTCATTTATAAAATCAAAAGAAATCTTTAATATTAACTATTAAGTATACGCAAAACGAAATTTGACACAATACGTCAGAGGAAGAGAGGCCGTTAACTAGATAGACACTCGTTAAACTAGCATATGGCGGTGGTTAAATTTAAATAATGCTCAAGCATTGTTAAACCCTAAACAATGCCTAGACACTCTTTTGTAGTAAGGTTTTTTTTTAACACGTGTTTAAAGCCTGATTAAAGTGTGTTTAATGTTTTTGTAGTAAGACCGTTATGGTCTAGTGGCTAGTAACCCTAGCTGTTAACCAAGCGGTCGCGGGTTCGAATCCCGCTAGGGGCAAATGTTTATGTGTTGGCATTTTGTTTGTTTGAACGCGCTAATCTCAGGAACTATTGAAAAATTCTTTTTGTATTGGATAGATCATTTATCGAGGAAGGCTTTAGGCTATATAAAGTCACGTTGCGACTAATAGGAGCGAAGAAACAGTCGAAAATGTGGAAAAAACGGGGAAAATTATTCATCTTTGAGGGCTTCCGTTGCGTGCGCTGCGAAAACCGTTCGAGATATGTACCCAAATTATTCCCAAAATAACTATTCCACGCGGACGAAGTAGCGAGCACCAGCTAGTCGTTTATATGTTTATGATATCGTGCATGACCTCCATTTCATGTTTCGGAAGTAAAACCGGAAAACATTTGAAGAGAGCCAACGATGCGAAAACTTTGCATTGTAACTGGAAAACTCTTCATGCGAAATATTTAATACTGCTAACCTATTTCCCCATTTCTATCATGCACTTAGTTTTTTTTTTATGAATTGAGTACCAGTTTTATTGAGGATTACTAATAATTTCTTGGACATAATATACTGTTTATTACGCATTAAATATGGACTATGACTATACAAGTTTACAGTTGACTTAACAATTAACTTTTAACACGTCAAACTTATAACACCCCGCTTTTGCGTCGAGCAAATAATTCTTTGGTCTAACCACAGACCAGCAAGCTCAGCATAAGATGTCCATCCACAAGATAGACATACCTACAACCTAATAAAGGCATTGGTTCAGTGCTGAATACATTTAAGATAATACTTACTTTACTAATATTATAAAGCTGAAGAGTTTGTTTGTTTGGTTGAACGCGTTAATCTCAGGAAGTGTGTACTGGTTTAAATTGAAATATTCTTTTTGTGTTGGATAGTCCATTTATCGAAAAACGCTTTAGGCTATATGACATTTTGAAAGCGGACATAGTCGCGGGCCACAGCTAGTTTTAAATATAAGAATAACGGAGAAGGCTGTGGTTCTCTGCATATGGTAATGGTACATCGGCGTAACTTATAAAGGTAGGTACATACTAGCGTAAAAATTAAATGACAGATATAATATAAAATACAATAACAATATTTAATTTATAACATAGAAGAATTGTATACAGTAAAAGTACTTAAGTACTTTTACTGTATTATTACTGTAACTTTTTACTGTTACTGTTTTACTGTAATTTATTTGACCTTAACAAATTGCCATTCCAATTCATAAATCCCCACTGAAGTTTGGTTTTTCTCGTCATAATCCACCCATTCCTTTTCCGTTAGGTCCACGTCTTCAAACTTCTTGCCTAAAAATATTTATATTTATAGACAAAAATTATTTATCATCAATAAATAATTTTCCTACTGTGACAACAAGCAGCGGCTAATGATGAACTTGCTATAATAATAAGTTTATTTTAGACACCTGGTATCCATATAGTGTTAGTAATATAAAAAAAAACTTAAAAACTATGTTAGTAATGATATTTACAACAAGAAAGTGTGGCTTGTGTCCACATCTTTCTTAAATGACAATTCACACACATAGATATTGGTCGATTAGATAGATATAGCTTTAATAATGGTCAAGACAAGTGGGAGACAGGAATGGGCTAGCAGCTAGCATGTTTATTTCTAAGCGAGGAACTCAGATAAGATAAGAACTGAAGATATTTTGTCTGCTTTCTTTGTCTGCATTGAAAAAAAAATTAAGCAATATAACGCCTGCCATCTTTATTGCCAGGTGTTAGTTTCTTAATTTTAGAAAATCCTTTGGAAACAGTACTTATTTCTGGATGAAAGGTACCCTATGTCCTTTCCTGTATTCCTGACAACATGTATGCAAAATTTAATATGGTCGGTAGAGTAGTTTAGGTGTGAAAAGGTAACAGACAGACAACAGAGTTACTTTCACATTTATAATATTAGTACAGAATAGTATGGAATGAATGGCGAGTGAAACCGTACGGCACAACTAGTATTTCTATAAGGTATACAATCATTACCATTATCCTCAGCTTCTGCAATCCATCCAGATTTTGGTTCAAAGTCTACCGGCTCCACCCCTCTGCAGTCGAAAATTACGATTGTCTTAAATTTTCCAACATCATCATTTGAAAATGCACCTGAAAAAAAAAGCAAATAAATAATAGCAATTCATTATATGATTCAGCCTCTATTTAATGATGATACAATGAGTAACCTATGTTTCAGCCTATTCTCCTGCCTTGTTCATCATCCCATCAAGGCTGGCAGCATATGCTATCCCTATGGTGTTGCTTGTATTAATAGTTTTGGTATAGTAGCCACTTACTATTAAGTAAACTGTGAGTGTCTGCTTGACATTCACATATAAATATATGAGGTAGTCAGGAGTCAGGACTTTGAACCTCTTTCGAAATATCATCTATACTTACTAATATTATAGAGGAAAGATTTCATTGTTTGTTTGAAATGAATAGGCCCCAAAACTACTGGACCGATTTGAAAAATTCTTTAACTGTTGGGTAGCTACATTATCAGCGAGTAACATAGCATAGGCTATATTTTATAAAGTTACGCGGACGGAGTCGCGTGCAACAGCTAGTTTTACATAAAAACAATGAATCTGAATTTTTACTTAATTTATGATTTTAATATAAATACAAACCGTTGCTTCCTTCAATGACATCTATACTGTTTTCTCTTGAACACAATTTGCATTTAATCAATAAATTAGTTTCGGATCTATTGTGTTTTTGTGGAACTTTGTCGGCTTCCGTTAAATCGTGAAACTTTTCAGACACTTCGCCGCAACTGCCGCATTTGAGTTTTAAAAACCACTGATAATGTGGGTAATTTGTGTAAAGCTTCTCAACACATTCGAGGGTAGCTTTGATTTGTAAAGCGATTTTTACCATTTTTCTCTCTGTTTGTTGATTTTATTTATAGAGAATTGACATTAACAATCTCCAACTCCATGAAAGAAAATAACCAAAAATAAACAATGAATGATGTGTGTAGTCTGTCTTTAGACATATAACTATAATCTGTGGTAGTCTGTGGTAAAACTCAAAGCAATGCAAATTGCAAACGTCAAGTCAATCAATGTCGCTATGTCGAAAGAAAAAAGAAATCAACTGTCGTGTCATTTTATTATGTCTATGGCTGTCACTGTCACTTCTAATATGTATCTCGTTTTTTTTTTTGCTGTCGACTTGGTTGGATTGCCCAACGATAAAAATACAAGTCGCCAATCTAACGATATTTTATATTGAATCTATGAATAGAATCTGTTATTATATAAATTAAGATTTATTTATATTATGCTATATTAACCACACAGACAGAATACAATTGTTCTGCTTTAGAAACAAAAAAAATATATATTCGCTGATAATGTAGATTTCTATATGTAGGTGAATGAATTTTTAAAATCGGTCCAGTAGTTTGTGAAATCATTCATTACAAACAAAAATACAAATCTTTTCTCTATTTAAAAGCTAAAATTAAATTTTAGATGTAGAATGTAGATGATAGATAATGGTAGCTATGAAAAAAACTGTATACCCCGATTTTGTGAATTTCCTCAATCACCTCAATAACAATTGATTAAATAAAACACATGAAACACTTAAATTCATATATTATATAAATTACATTTTAATAATACATGTATGGAATTCATACATTGACTTTCATTTTTTCTATACCCGAGGCAGGGGCGCAATTTTGATTGAGTTTCCTTGCGAATCCGTTTGTAGAGTCAAACCCATTTCGCGGAGCACTTCCGTATCCACTGGCCCTTGAAGGTTCATTCGTGATATCACCTCCTATATCAATAAAATCACATTAAAATTTGTGTGTGGACAGACAGACATACATACACAATAGTATTAATAAAGCATCACAAAAGTATGTTATGCACTACTGCTGAGTATAATGTAAAAAAATATTACCTGATTTTCAGGGCTGTTCTCGCAAAGATTGCGCACGGCAAAAATGACCCATTGCATTATTACTGTTCCATTACTGTAAGGTAACAATTGTCAAAAGTTTTCTTATAGATAGATAAGTAATAGATTAATGATTGGTCTCGCTGCGTTCGACTAGATACCGCGCTATCTAAAAACAATAACTCGGTGAATGCGGCAACTTTTTATAACTTTTTAAACAGTTTCATTATATTTTTACGCAGTTTCACTATGTATGTACGCAAACTGGCATTTTATTATGCCCATAATTTAATCCTTCACAAACGATTATAAAATTTAAATTTTCACAATTCGAACACGCCGAAAGAACAACATTGTTCTTTTTTTTAAATAATTTTGTTTAGACGGCGCAATATTTCCGAAAGTTCAGATATTTTAAAATATTCAAAAAAATAGAATATAACTATAACGCATAAACATAACGGATTTGTGTGACAAATTTTGATTTTACTCCCATAAATTTTCATACCACGCGCTTATATATTTATATAATTATATGCAAATCGATTCTAAAGGAATAAACTAAAAAAAAAAAACTAAGAAAACTGAATTTGTCCAATAGTTACACAAATACTGACGAATAGTTACCCGGCGTACCCGTGTACGCTGGGTCATAATTACAACATGAGAATCATTTGTTATGCAAAGGATACAAGGATTACGCGCATCAATGTTGCAACAGTCTAACAGCACAGGAATCACTTCCAGTTCCCGAATCTGTAATACAATAAAAATCCATCATCACCCATGAATCAAAGTAAATCATTTGGTCGCTTTTATAATCTGCCGTAGCACGGCACGGCACGGCACGGTAATACCGTGGGCGTCTCAAGTATTTTGTATCAAGTATCATCCACGGCATGCCGTTGCATCTGCATACAATTACATACATTTTGCTTTCATATCTTACCGTGACGGTAAAAAAGTGCCGTGCCGTGCTGTGCTACGGCAAATTATAAAAGCGACCATTGTGAGTCTTAAAGCGCCTACACACGCCCCTAAAATCGGTGGCAATATCGGGGCAGTGGTGGGGAGCCCCCTAGATCGCTCCCTAGATCGCCTCTTGAGTAGGCAACGTTTATTTCGTAATGAAAATGTGCATAAGTTTCATAGTAGCAGATAAACAATTAGATTAAAAAAAAACGGTTCAATTTTTTTTTTGCAAATAATTCAATTTTTTTAACTCATAAATATTAATTTTTAAATTTTTAAAAAACATTAGCAATTTAGCGGTGCTTATTGATTTATTAATTAACCGTCAAAACTTTTTTTTAATCATTCCGACATAGATAAATGATTGGACTCGCTGCGCTCGACTAGATACCGCCGTCGTACTTGTAAAATGCGGCATAAAATAGTACGCCGATTTCGGCGTACCCGAGCCAGTCACACTGCAAACTGTGTGTGATGTGTATGTGCCGAATGTTTCATTAAATTTTAGGCATAATAAAATACCAGTTGCGTAGTGAAACTGTTTAAAAATATAATAAAACTGGGTAAAAAGTGATAAAACGTGACGATTTTTTACACACACTAATAAAAAGTTGCCATATTTTCGGAGCTATCGTTTTTGTTTAGTACTCTATCTAGTCGAGCGTAGTGAGACCAATGCAATAATCATTGCATTCCGATTATGTTTATTACTATGCAATGATGATGATGATAATGATAATACCTGTCGTTTGTTCTCCTGGTTCTTCCAACAGAGATTGGCGAGTGTACGTACGAGACCCGCTTTGAAGCCAAACGCTACATGTCTCTCGACCGTTTCCACACTGGTCACCGCTTTCTTCGGTGTACTCATGTCGATTGCACCCAGTCTGTGAAAAATCACAATATGTATTATTTCATCTGCGTTGAAAAATATATAACACCTGAGAAAATATCTGGCATCTTTTATCCACATCTGGCGCTCAATCTATATACTAATATTATAAAGAGAAAAGATATTTTGTATTCTTGTATGTTTGCTTGTAATGATTAAACTCAAAAACTAGTGGACAGACAGATCAGCGAATACGCGGGCTTACAGTCGCGTGTTTACAGCTATTTTTTTTTAAATATTTTTAGATGATCCTTCTGGAACCCAAAATATTTCTATTATAAAAAGTATGCTATAATTATGTTAAACCAGGCATTAAACTATCTGTGTGCTAAATTTCATCCAA
Source organism: Synanthedon tipuliformis (assembly GCA_947623395.1). Taxonomy (NCBI): domain Eukaryota; kingdom Metazoa; phylum Arthropoda; class Insecta; order Lepidoptera; family Sesiidae; genus Synanthedon; species Synanthedon tipuliformis. The sequence goes on along the minus strand of OX392428.1, from coordinate 3,055,331 downwards.
ATCTATTCAGTAATTTTTACATGAAAGAGTAACATCCATCTGTTAACCAAACGGTTGCGGGTTCGAATCCTGATATGGGCAAATATTTCGTGTGAAATGTGTATATTTATTTATTTATTTATTATCTATCATTATAAACTTTCGCATTTATCTAAATTATTTACCTCATTTTTTGTGATTCAGGCGAATCAATTATAACCGAGGGCACTTTGTTCACAACTGTTTCGTCGGAAATCTTCACTTCCTTAGCTGACTCACTTTTTTTTTCAACGCTCGCATCACCTCGCGTTTTCTCCGAGGATATACCCAATATTTTCTGTAGCTGTTCACTCAAATCGAAATCTGTTGACAGGTTTTGACTCTTTTTCACCTCTTTCGGTGTGTCTGGCGATTGCTTTTGCGATTCCACTTCTTGCACGGCCTCCGTTAGGGGTGGTGATATTTCGCTCGGGGAAGATTTTACTTCCACTTTCCCGTCTTCCTTTGGCACGTGAATCTCTGTTGGCGGATCGTTCGGTGTGCTATCCTGAGATTCTGTTCTGCTAGTCGCCTGCAAATCCAACCTGGGTGGCTGCAAACCCACTGGGATCAATTCAGATATTGTGTTCATCGAACCGCTCGGTGACACAGCGTCTATTATCAACGGAGGTTCAGTATCGTCACCCATATCTATCTTATGCTCCAAGCTGACTCGCCTGATGGGCTGAGGCAACATCCTCTCGTCGGCTTTGGGAACTGAACTGCTCCTTTTGTAGACTTTGTTCAGATCTTCAAGCTTCATCGTTTGTGTGCATTCTGAGTTTGAACGTTCACTCTTCGGTTCCGGCAGCAGTTCGATGAATTTCAAAGTTTGTTGCATTGTGTCCACCGCGTTCACCGGTTCGAGACGATCTATGAACGAAGGATTCTCGTTGCATTCAAAGAATTGCTCGCTGCTCTCCGACTCGGTACATTCCGATATTGTTTCGTTGCAAGACAACATGTTATCCGCTGAATCGTTCTTTGTGAGCGGTACTGAAATAATAAAAAATTATAATATATTTAAGAAAAAATATACATTTACTAGAGCGACCAGCTCCCAGCTTCGCCCGTGATGCAATTTTTTAATACTTATAGACAAACCTTCCTCGTTTATCCCACTTTTCATTAGTAAAAACCGTATCAATATCCGTGGGGTGCTTTAAAAATAGTTACCGGAGACAGACGCAGTTTCGGCAACTTGGTTATGGTGTATGCAAAATTCATTATATTGGTCGAATAGTTAACGCGTGAAAATGTAACAAACAAACAAATAAACATTATTCATTCCTTTTTTAGACTGTCAATCTACATCATAAAAATATATTTTGAAATTATTTCGTAGTAAGTATGTACTCACTTTCTGTCATCCCAGTGGAAATATTTTCATCTGGAATAATTTGTTTACCGGTCGCTTCATACAATTTGTTGATTGATGAAAAGAAATTGTTGCTCTCCTTGCCCAGCTTGTGAATGGCTTGCAAGAGAACTGAAATAATACAATCAAAGATAATGGATTGGTCTCGCTGCGCTCGACTAGATAGAGCGCTATACAAAAGCAATAACTCCGAAAATGTGGCAACTTTTTACTGTAGTGTGTGTAAAAAATCGTCACTTTTTATCACTTTTTACCCAGTTTTATTATATTTTTACAAAGTTTCACTAAGCAAACTGGTATTTTATTATGCCTAAAATTTAATAAAACATTCGGCACATACACATCACAGACAGTTTGCAGTGTGACTGGTTCGGGTATTTATTACTATTTTATGCCACATTTTACAAGTACGAAATCATCATTTATCTATGAATACAATGATAAAAAATAGAACTATTAACTTTTGCCTATGACTATGCAGGTATTGATGTGATTAACTGGATGACAATTTTAATGCTGGAGCTTCCAAATTAAATAACATATAAATTTGTTGTCCTTTCTGCACCAATTTTTGTGCAACATCATATTTAAGAAAGGGTCTAATATTATTTAACATCCTTGCAACATAAGACAAAACTGTTCACATTAAAACAAATTGTGCAATACAACAATGTTACATAACATGTCTTGTAATTGTCTCCATCACATACGAGTCCATGTGATGATGTAACTCATATGCAAATGTTTAACATTTTTATAGCATATTGTTCATTCACATTATTATATAAAACAATCTTCATCCAAGAAAAGGAAATGCTCAAAGAATACTTACAGGCACAATTTATAAACAAAGATGTGTCACTTTGTAAACAATCCATATAAGCGTCCATACTTGACGCCGTTGCAATAATCTCAAGCAAGAATACAACCTCCTGGGGCTCGATTGAATTTACATATTTATCGACAGTCTTCAAAATACAATCAGATTTATTTTTAAATTCGTGCGCCATGAACTTTACAAAATTCACAGAGACATTTATGTCTTGGGACTCCGTTGACATGAGTATGTTGTACGCTAGATTCAGTACGAGCATCCTGCATTCCGGATCAAGTTTTGAATACAATCTCTCTATGTATGTGTTCTCAACTCCTATTAAATATTCTATGATTAAATGTGGGTATTCCGTATTGCCATTATTGTACATGTACGCTAGGGAGTTCAGCAAGGAAACATCGTCCGGAAAAACGTTGGGCTGTCCGAGTAATATATTATATACTATCATGGCTGCGGCAGTTGCTATCTTATCGTTCTGTCCGACTAGGGCATTTAAAATATTTGATTCAAATTTATTCCATATCATAATCTGATTGAATGGATTGTTCACCACCAGATTTCCCAAAGTCTGAACCAGAACTGTCATGCAAGACTCATATTTTTTTTGGACTTCTTCATTAACAAATTCAAGACTTGGATGCTGATATTCGGTTGCCAATATTAACATAGAATCTAGTATAGAGAGCTCTTTAGAGATGTATGTTTGCATTTTAGTGCCAGCCGCAGCGCAGGAGCGGACGAGACGTAAACATTGTTCTGCCACAGCCAAAGTGCTGCGGTTATACGATGATTGTTCTACATCTAATCTCATTATGTGAAGAACTTCTGCTATGAGCCGAAGTGTGTATTCCGAGGCTTTTTTTCTGGAAAATTAAAATTTTCATGTAAAATAAATTTTGATTAAATTAGTGATGGCAGGCACACTGTATTTCATAGTGATTTGGTCAGCTGCCTGGCGGTAGTAACCGCCCCCTTATGAAGTAACCGGCGCCCACCTACGATCAAGTGGATCGTCAGCCTGTCTGACGATCTTAACATAAAGAAAAAATTATTGAGGGTTAAACAATTTAAAAAAAGAATAGGCAATGTATCATACGGTCGTAGACGTCCAGTGTCAGCATCTCGTGACAATTGCGTCTCGGCACGCAACATTTCCTCCACGGCGTCCCATTCTCCAGTTTCAAGTTGAAAATTTATTAACTTTGCATCCAGCAAAATTTCCTCGGCAAACCAAACACTTTTATCACGAGACATTTGTTACACAGGTATAATATTTTTTTTTTTTTATTAATATAATAATTTATATGTAAAATTCAAGAAATTAATTCAACACCTCTCCAGAAATGGTAAAAATATGGAATTTATTTATGTAATTTGTTTTTTTTTTGTGCATCCAACTTCAAACCAACTTCAAACCAATAACTTTATAATCTGTGCTTCAAACTCAAACCATGCTCAAACCTATTGATATCGTCGTAGAGTAGAGTATTGACAAATTGATATGATATAATCACAGATTATAAATAAAGTTATAATATGCCACAGATTCATAGAACAGAATACTATATAGTCTCAAGAAGTAATATACACAGAACACTATATATTTACAAGGATAATAGTTTTTTGTGGTGAGGGAGGTGTCGGTGAGTGTTGTCATGATAACCAAATAGGCGGATATCCTTTTTTTAAGGTGTGAAAACAAACTATTCGGACGCGACCGTCTGCCGCGGCTTATGGACGCGGCTGACAGGTATCTGAACAGTACAAATACACTGCTGTGCAAACTAGCGGACGTAAATCGCGGACGTGACTTTTGAGAGTTAGGACGTCCGATAGAAATCTGGCGCACTGGTGGCACTGGGCTGTGAACGACCGTGTGAACCATAGATTTAGTATTGCTACCGTTCCGTTAGTAGATTGGCAATGCAAAAGAGAAAGAGCATAGTATACGCGTATGTTAGAGTGAGACAGATAGGCAAGACCATTCACGTACACGCTAGTGTCTAATAGTGTCTTAGGGTCAGTTGTGAACGAAACAAATTCGTATATTTTTCGCAAAATCTCGTGTTTTAAAGTGCAAATTAGTGTTTAGCAGACGAGATTCATTATGGTTAAGTGTTCAGTACCTGGATGTAACTCATCTAAGCAAGAAAACCCACAAAATTGTACATTTCACAGGTAAGTACGATTGAAATATTTTGCTCTCTAGTTGCTATGTTTTAGAACTGTTACAAAAGTTTTGTACACAAATGGATGTACAACATTATCACACTTTATTTCACTATTGCTGTAAATGCATAGATATTTGATTTAAAAAGATAACAAATACGTGAATTCTTGTTATTATTTACCAAATTTTTGTAGAGATTGACACTATCGATAACTTCTTATCGATATTGTCATAGAGTAGTATATACTGAATATATTATAAATATCTCCCTAACCGGCAAAGGTATGACTTGTATGCAGCCTTATTCAACTTCGTAATATTAAATCTAAATTTGTTTTTTTTTTTCGAGTTCCGTAGCCAAATTGAACTGTTGTAAATATTCTTCTAAAATAATTTAAACTCTAATGTTTCAGATTGCCTCAAAATATTTAAGTCCGACAAAAATGGCTAAAAATGATAAATAGAGAAGAATGGGTTCCCAAAAAATATTCGAGTATATGCAGTAAGCACTTTGAACAAAAATGTTTTTCTCATAGAGGCGTACAAAGAGTAAAGTTACGTTCTGGTTCGATACCCACATTATTCATGCCGGTATGTTATTTCTTAATCATAATGTTTTTTAGTGTAAATACGTAAATTTACGCATGCCTTTGAACTATGTACTAATCAATTACTTCATGTCATTTACTGTCAATTTACTGCATTTTTATCTGCATAAGTTAAAAAATATATATTATAGATTATATACAAATAGGCCTAAAGAATCATAAAAATTATATATTTAAATTTATCTATTTAATTCAAAAAAAGATTGTTGTTATTTGTTTGTTTTGTTTGTTATTAACCTTTAACTGTTGACGTAGGGGCCGCTTAGGCCCAGCGAAAGTAATAATTACAAGTTAATTACTCCTCTCCTGCACGCGACGCGTACGCTGCTACTTGAAGATCTAAGATCCAAAACAATGTCTGAAGTTTCAGGGGCTTCAAAGGAAAACATATTTCCTTTGAATTTTTTATAAATTTATGTAAAAAACATAATTTGTCTTCAATATGCTTAGAAAGGTTGCCTAGATTGTGCGTAAATTGTGAGGATTGGTGCCTTAGGTTGATTGTTATAAGGTTTATTAGACATTATTAAGTTTTATAAATTTTAATAAGACACGTAAGGTAATTTCTGCCAAAAAAGTGTTAACTGTAATTTAATTTTTAAAAGTAAGTCTGATTTAAATATAAAATTGTTGTGTTATTGTTTGTTTTCTCAAATAAAATTAAAAAATTAAAAAATTTTTTGATTGCTAAAAAAAATTTTTTTTTATTTATTTATTAATTTATTAATTAATATTAAGTTATTCTATATAATACATCTGCGTCAAATCACAAGAGACGAAAAAAGACATTGCAATCTGTACTTATCGATAAATCGAAGTAAAGGCAGCAAGGCGAAGCACTATTTGTCTCGCACACATGTATATCACATGCACACTAATGTATTTCGTTTTTGGTCTCGCTCAAATATTTGCATCGCCGATCTATATACTTTATATCTATGGTGTGAACGATAATATTATGTAACTTTTTAAATAGTTATTATGGTTTCACAGAATACAACATATATTTGCTCGTAAAGTGGCAACACCAAATAGCGGCTTGCTTTCGGCTTTTTGATTTTTGTTGGACTGTGTTGTTGGACTTGGACATCGCTGGAGTTGCTGATGTTCTTCCGCCCCCGCCCTGCCTTTCCCTTCTCTTCACTCCGACGGTCCGCGACGTCGTCTGAGGAACAAGTAGCGACCAGCCGCGAGAATGGCATTTATGCGTGAAATTGTATCATTTTTTGTGTGAACAAGTGCATATTCTCACAGTAACATTATTGTGCGACGACCTTTCGTGTGTTTGTGCTATTATCACAACGCTAGTGCGGTGCTATGTGTAGTTTGATAGTGTATTAGAAAATTTGGTGAACGGGCCAGTCAGGGTGGTATCCCGTGGATTTTGTTTCATTGTACGGAGCTATAATGAAGCCGCTACCTGCTAACATCGTTGGAATTTAAAATATTTCGGTGAGTCACAAACATTTCGAGCTCACTGTTGAAATGAAAATCCACAAAACGTGAAATCTCATATACACATTCTATAATAAATATTTCGAGTGAAATTTGAAACATAATAGCGTTGTATGTAGGATCGTTTTCGTTTCGCTATTTTTGTTGAAAAATTTATTATGTCATCAAAATTAACGATTCTTCCGCACGAGCTACATGTAAATACGCTATTTTTATAACGAAATGTTTCAAATACTTTTCACTCTCTCCTAACAAGTTTATGTGTTGCTAACCAATCACAGAAATGACTGCACTTTACAATACAGGAAATAATACAAACAACAATATAATATATGACACCAATGTTTTTTTTTGTGTTTTAAAATACAATAAAGAAATAGTTAAATCATATTTAATCAAAGTTATTAAACATAATTACATATATTATAGTCAACCAGTATAATTATGTCTTTTTTTCAGTTTTAAACTTATTAAACCAAAAAAGTTATCAGTATATGATTTTTTAATAATATTGTTACTATATCCCATTATCACCAGGATCAATTGGTTAAAAACCTATCAATATATTTTCATATTTTTAATTTTTAGGGTAATTGAAAACATCATAATTATTGAAAAAAAAGCAAGCATTCACTGACAGGGAATTTGTATAAAATCTTGACTAATACACACACATTTTTATCACTCAAAATAAGGTTTTGTGTGATGCGAACATTGAATTTTGACATCTGCAATCATCATACAATCTTCTCAAAGTTCAAGTGAATAGGCATCTTCTGGGTGAGCTTGCTCCATCATAGGCCTCATCCTTGCTACATAGCTGGTTGTTGGCCAAGAGCAAACCCATCTAATAAATAAAAATGCAACTATATATTCATAAACAAAGAGGATTTATAATTAAAAAATATATATTTATAAAAATATAATTTACATAAAATCATCAAATAGATAAATACAATAATATGTACTAGGTACTTACCCTAATGATTAGCAGCATTTGTTTGCCATTGTTTGTGTAGGACTACTAGGACCATTCCCATCACAATATTAGATATTGTTTAATTTTCAAGCTCTTAAACAATTCCATAGAGATTTTAGTCTAATTTAGATAATTAGCAATTGTTGCAAAGGGTTTTTTTTATTGCATTGTAGGATGTTAATGAACAAAAATACACAAAATAAGTAATTCTTTTGTCGGTCAATGTATACGGTTTTATCATAACCTGAGATAATCAGAGCTATAAATAAATTTAAAACTATCATTAAAACCAAACTGCTCTCAAAAGGCTGTTATAAAATCACTGATTATTTAAACTAAAATTAAGCCTGGATTTAAGCGATTTGGAGCTCATATTATGTTGTTTGTATGTATACTTCAATATTATTATTATTTTTAAAATTGAGTGTAGGTAATTGTTATTTTATATTTTAAAAGATTTAAAAGAGAAAAAAGGATTGTATCGTAAGTTTCTTTCAGGGTTTCTTCTTAGGATTGTCATCTTGGCTTTTTTTTCTGAAACCCTGGTAAATTTAAATTTATAATGACTATCATTAGAGTTTCTTGTAGAAACCCAATTGATAACTAAATGTTTTGATTTTGATTTTGAAACATTTAAAATTTCACTAATTTTTTTAATCTTATATATGTACATGGCTACTGTCGCCTATAACACAAGCAACACCACAGGTGCTGCAAGTGAATTGCGTATCGCAATAGGATTAAGGATAAGGAATAGGACTTACTTACTCATTCACTTTGTTGTCTTCTGTAAGTTACTGTAGGTTACTGCTGCTAGATGGACTGCCCATAAAATTGGTTCTAGTCTGTGTCTGGCAAGTAATTGCAGTGCACACTGCATTTTACAATCATATTAACTAACTATTAGAAAATTATTCATGATTTTTGGTCCTCTCCCTCGTCCCTGTCACATTTGTGGGACCGCCCTCCCTGTTGTGATATCACATATTTTGCAAATTTACATTGACATGCGATATTATGGTACAAAACAATATATAAACCTTATAGGTATTAGAGCCTAAGCCTAATTTTTCAAAGGTTGTTGATTACAGTTCAAAATTTTGTGTTTGAATCAATTGAATAGGTAGTTACTTTAGATTTTTGACATGTAACATCATGAAACTCACGACCAACCGCCCAACCCCTTGTCACACAATGTCACACTGCAATGACCCCCTCCTACCTCCTTAATTTTGGATGGGCTTATGCTCCACTCGCACGAAGAATCTGGCACGAATAATTTATTCCCCTTTCGCACTAATAAGTATGCTCTACTGCCACGAATCAAAACTTTTTAAAATAATTTCCCCTTTCGCACGAATACATATGCTCCACTGCCACGAGACACGAGAGTACTCTGAATTTGTACAGTTAGACACAAAAATAAATAAATTTTAACTCCAACAATGTAGTTACAGAAATTACATTGGTATTTTGCTTGTTGCCGAATGCCAACTAGAAGGATGCACGTGCATTTCAGTACATTAGGTAAATTATAAACAATAGGGCACCTCGACGGCGCACAGATTTTTTTTAAATATTTGTAACCTATTATAATAGGTAAATGATTGAAGATTGTAAATTTTTTTTTTTATGAAATTGCAAATAAGTTTTACCTGCCTTTAAATCTTTCTCCTTTCCTTCAGTCGATATTCACGCCTCTGTTAGACAACATTAAAGTTATATATATATATTTGTTAAATTGTGCACATTCGTTGTTTTGTCTATAATTATAAAATAGTGTACAAGTTTAAAATAGTTTTTAGATGTGATTTATAATAATGCTTGTTTGACCGATTTAAAAATAAAACAATTTTACCGAGATGAACCCATTTCCATTAGAAATTCTAATTTGTTAGAAAAAAACGCAAAAATTAACAATACCATTCAAAATCATTTAAGTGGCTTGATAAGTCTTGGCCATTGCATAGAAAAAAATTGCAATTTAGTAAAGTGAATAATAATTTGATATTATAATACGAGAATCATAATTATTAAAACAAGGTACGATTTTATTAGCATGTAAGTCATCATCGAAAATTCCAAGACGTTATAAATCATTAAGTATAGAAAAAATATTTTATTACAAATTATGTTTTGTTGTTGATATTATATTAAGAAAATTTATTAACATTTGTACATTTTTGTTACATGTCACTATTTTGTTTTAGTATTTACTTTATGTTTTGTTTTATTATTACAGAATGCGTGTAAATTAAGCCTATTAAATTGATTAAAAGTCGTAAGTCTTTTCGTTACAAGTTTTACATATCTTTTGTGTTATTTTTATTTTATTTTACGTTTTGTATTTTGTGAACTGTACTTTTGTATTAGTGCGAGCGGGGAATTCATATTTATACTCGTGCGAAAGGGGAATTATTTGTAGGTATTTAAAAAAATATTAAACTCCCACGTGCGAGTGGAGCATAAGCCTTTGGATGGCCCCAAATAATTAATTATTGTTACCTCAAATTAAATATGCAATACTTGTTCTCGCCACAGACATTCTCTTAATATGTATTTATTTATTTATTTATTTTAGTTGTGAAGTCTTCGAAGAATAATTATTTTTGCTTACAAGTGGAGATAAACTTCTATTAGGTTAAATAAAAGTTAAATATTTGATTATACTTAGTTATATTATATTATACTCAAACTCATTGTTGTTTATGATATAGTTAATAATTTAGGTTTTTCAATTGTAATTATTATTATTTAAATGCTATATATATATATTTTCAGGTCCCATGCGTAATGGATGAGGTTCTGCTCAACGATCTACTAGAGTGCTCTGTGTGTCTGGAGCGGTTGGACACATCCTCACGTGTCCTGCCATGCCAACACACATTCTGTCTTAAGTGTTTGAAGGTAAGATTCAATATTGTTTACGACAGCGTTTCTAGTTACTAGTATTAAACCATCTTTTAATACAATGTGTGTAGATAATAAAAGCTATGAAGAGTACAAGTATATATAATATCACATAGGGTGTAGAAAAGATATCTCTTTTATGTAATGTTTGAAAACTTTTTTAAATACTACATTCCTGTTCTCAGCTTCACTACACACAAATTGGGACAGCTCATAAACAATCGCTACTGGCGGTACAGTCGCGGTAAAAGCTTTCATGGTTTTTCATCTTAGCTTTTTGATGTGTGTTAGTGTTAGTTAGACTCATTTTCGGTTATATGTGTCGGTTATATGTGTACATTTTACAGGACACTTTATATAGGATTGATTTAAAAAAAAACCCATTTATTTATAGCTCTCTTAATATTATATCGCTAAATGTGTTGCTAAAAGCGCAAAACTCATAGAACGGCTGGATAATTGTGCTAATTTTTTTTTAAATATTCTTTTATATCCAAGGAAGGTTCTCTCTTATGTATAGAAACATTGTAAAAAATGCCCAGAAAATTGTATCTATAGATGCGAAGCCTGCTGTAGGTTGCTAGTTTATTTATATAGAAATGTAAGTTTTTTATAATGATAAAAAAATATACCTTCACTACTAACTATATAGTATTCTAAATGTGGGAAGACATATGAAAGACATACCTACATAAAATTTTACTCTATGAATGGTTCCATGGTTGACCATTTTAATTAATCAAACTAAGAACAGTGCTCGACGTGCCCATTGAACCATTGACCATTGAAGAACCAACAGGTTCACGATGCTAACAAGCTTAGTGGCGCATCAGAATGTTGTGATTTGATTCTTTCAGTATTCAAAAACAATATATTATTAGTCATGTTTAACACAACATTATAAATTCCTTCTACAGTCCAATTGGAAAATCCGGAATTCATTTCATTGTATTACCTCATAAGCCAATTTATTATTTAAATAGGGTTCAAACTTTTTCATATACACCTAGGGCAAGATATTTAAATTGTTAAGCAATAATGTTGCTATATTGAAAAAAAAAAACTAAGAATTTTTGTCGAATTTTTGTCGAATCGAAGATTGAATTTAAATTTAAAATTAACCAGAATATTATATTTTATAAGGAGACCAAAATCGTATTGTTGTATTTCTGCTTGTTTTTATTTATTTCTTAAAAAATACCCAAACTATAGTTTCACATTCCATTATCTCTAGGAGGTGCGCGGTTTTGATGAAACCTTAATTTTTTTATAATTACAAAAATAAACAGGTGATAAAGATTATATATAAATACATATTTCAAATTTCAACGCCTTAGAAAAAGGGGGTGCCGACAAAGTCAATCTAGAAACTATGTCAATGAACATTATGATACAATATCGCATTTATAATCTTAATGTTAAGTTGTAAGAGTGTGCAAACTGAAATTATATTTGTAAAAAACAACTCCAGATTTTTTAAAATTGTTAATATTGTATTGGTTTATCGAGTTTTTTTCCCCGATTGTACCTCGACATCCTGCGCTAGCTAACGGCCCCATCCTCCTCTCCCGTAAATAAACACTACATACTTTATTACTGGGCCTAATCTAAACGGGGACGGTATTTGCTTTGACTCACTCACTCGCGTTTGATTGACTCATCCAATGTCCAGACCAGACTGTCCATTTACATCAGGCGACACTTTAGTAACTCGCCTCAATTGTCTCGGTGTTTTTTTTTATATAGAAACGTTGCAATTTTTTTTCTTGTTCAATCAGATGAGCAAGCCTTTCCGTAAAACGTTACCTAACTAAATCAACAGTATCCTACTTCCTACTAAAATTATAATGCGAATTATTTATATGGATTGATGTCTTCAACCAAAGATGTTATATACTTATCCTGATTTTACTATTATATTTTTTTTGTATATTTAATAATTAATAAATTCGTGGAAAATGTTGGTGATTGCACTATTATCTTTATTTATTATCTATGTTTCTCTTTTTTCTAATCGTTTGTTTTCCCAAATAAAAGAAAATAAAAAAAAATAAAAATGTAACAACAATATTTAATTACACTCCATGTCTTATGTTATATTATGACGCCTAAAACTGCACTGTTTTTAAAAAAAATTTTCTTTATCATTAGAGATAACCTGCACCACCGTACGATATTTTTTTAACTAAGTAAACCGCAGCTAAAAACTAGTATTCTACGCGACAGAGTGAAAGTGCCGGAGTCTGGTTTCGAAAATCGCCCGTTTACCTGTCCGCAATTTAAAAAAAAAAGAAGAAAAATACTAGTACTTAGCGACATTAGATGTTTACTCTTTTTCGATACAATGCACGTTGTAGCATTGTTTTCAAGTTTGTATTCATTTCGTTGTCGCACGCTACATCGTTCAAAAGTTGCACACAAGGGTCCTACAAAACGCATTAACCGTGTTTGCATCTGAACACCTGAACATTTTAAAGCTAAGTAAGTATATACATGAAGGGCAACACACATTAATTGAAAACTTTTGTTTAATGCACTAAGAAATTTGAGAAAAAAGATATCTCGGAGGTTCCCGAACGCTTCTGATGTTTTTAATAAACAAATATACCTAACTAATTATAATCAACGCTCAACGCCCGACTCATACATATTATATTCTCTAGTGAATATTGTACAAAAATATATTGCTTTTAGAAAAGTTTTTATATAAGAAAATACGGGAAAAAGTGTTTAGAGAAGTTGTATTCTGTCGTCGCATTACCGCCGAGTTGTGTGTTAAAAACAAAGGCTGGCTGGCTACATACATCCGTTTGCTACTTATGAATAGTTGTAGCAGAGCGGAGATTGAAAGCGTTCGCTGCCGTTATCGCTTAGTCATTGTTCATTCATAATTTATACACTTTATGACATCAGCTCTGAGTAGAACGGTCGGTCGGGTCGGCACCTTTAATTCTCTTAAGCCTTGCTCACACAGAAAGCGCATAGCGAAGCGTAGGTATAATAACGCCGCGCTATAGAGTCTGTGCTTTGTTGGACAGAGACCTACGTACGCTGAGATGCTCAGTCAAATAAACGTAGGTGTAAAATTTTAAATTTTGTATATTCAAAAAAAGAACCTGAATATAAATCTCCTTACAAGAATTTAGTGGCAAAATTTTTAAAGATAAATGAACATACATAGAGTACTTTTCAATTTTTCATGTGGTGAAACCGCAGGCAAAAGCTGGTTACAAATAGTTACTAATTTTATATTAGAATTATAAATGCAACGAAAATGTATGAATTTTACTCTTTCAAGCAACAACCTCTGAATTGATTTTAATGAAATTTTACGATAACATGGTTTATCTCTTATATATATACATTAGTTAGACCAATACAAAGGCTATAATTTATAAAAATACTTGGACCAAGTCACGGTCAAAAGCTAGTATGTTAAACATTTTAGCGCTAGTTCAGACACGGCGGCAGACATGTCTGAACGGTTACAAAACAACTCATATAAATAAGATCCTCGCGATTTCAGAATCGCATGGAAATCGCGCGGTTCGCGCCGTGTTTGAACTAGCGCTTACGGTATTCAGTCAGTGGATATGAATCGCTCTCTTCCTGTGGATGTCGTTTTTCTGGAGAAAAAATTGTTTACATTTAATAGTTACTGCAATCAAAATTGTATATAGTCGGAATAGAGTGGAGAGAAGGCATAGAATACATAGTTTCTTTTAATAAGACTGACTATTATGTATACAAACCGTTCATAATATCTCGACGTGGCCATAAAATGGAATAGGTCACCGGGGCATCCCTCATTTCACATCATCTTGAATTTTATTTTTACTATTCTCAAAGGCTATTGAAGTGTTTGTTTGTATTATAAAATACTAGCTGGTGCCAGCGAATTCGTCTGCGTTCTGGATGAAAGGTACCCTATGTCCTTTCTGGTGTCACAGACAACGTGTATGCAAAATTTCATGGTTATCGGTTGAGTAGTTTTTGCGTGAAAGAGTTACAAACATCCATACAAACTTTCGCATTTATAATATTAATAGGATTATTTACTTATATGTGTTCATAGTATTACAATAATTCGCTATCAATGGGTGACCTTTCGAGTTCAAGTTACGTAGGTAACTAATATTGTCACTCAGACCAAAATTGAAGAGTCGAGGCAACGAACACGTATGTACGTTATTCTAATAATATCCACTCGGCTATGTAAGTTGGTCGACCCCAAACGACGTTATTGATCACCAATTGTCCCAGTTACTTATACTACTGCTGCTCACTTGTTTATTAGTGTACTAGCTGGTGCTCGCGACTTCGTCCGCGTGGAATAGTTATTTGTGGGAACCATTTGGGTATCTCAAACGGTTTTCGCAGCGCACGCAACGGAAGGCCTCAAAGATGAATAATTTTCCCCGTTTTTTTTTTCACATTTTCGACTGTTTCTTCGTTCCTATTAGTCGCAACGTGATGTTACATAGCCTAAAGCGTTCCTTGATAAATGATCTATCCAACGCAAAAAGAATTTTTCAATTCGAACCAATAGTTCCCGAGATTAACGCGTTCAAACAAACAAACAAACTTTAGCTTTATAATATTAGTATAGATTTCAAGAGTGAAATGATTCAGATTCGTGAGGCAGTTTTAAAATGAAAGTTGCAGATCTTTTTAGTACTGATTTTCGAAGACTTTTGTTTGTATAATGCTCTCTCTAAAGAAGGCTCGCGTTCGTAGGCAGTCAGTCGTCTGGATATGAAATTAGAGGTCTCAAGTCGAAACACGTGTTGTTATGTCACTTGTGCTATAGTCTTCTTTCTATGCGGCAGCAATTATTTATTATTATTTGTCTTTTACATATTAATAATCGTGTATAAAAAATACATGGTTCCTGAAATATTGAATACACATAAAATCCCCACATCCTGCTCAAATTACCTAACTGCATAGTAGAATATATTATATCGCTAAATAGACATATCTCACTCTACTCTAACCACGACGGAATCTATTTTCATGCATTAATATTGTGCTTATTATGATTTTAATTATTTCTTGCTTCGGGCGTTTCATGAGCAATACTAATAATATTTAAATTACAATGACAAGAGAAATGGATCGTTCCGATACAAAAATGACTTCAAAGTGGCGAGCGAAATATCCGACTAATCTTCAGTCACGTAAAAATAGCCCAACCTTTTTCAATGAAATTTTGTAAATGTGCGTAGTTAGTATTTAGTTTGAAAGATAGGATATTTATAGTGACTACAAAATGTCTATTAGTATTTTAAGAATAATATAAATACGAAAGCTTGTATGTTTGTTCCTCAATAACGTAAAAATAATTTGGCACACAGGTAGTTTGTTACCTCAAAATTACTCGTAACATACAAGATATAGGTACTTTTTATCCTAGAAAATGACCTAAAACCTAGACTCCTAGGTAGCGGACGCGGAGGACGCCAAGAGGTTTAGTCGGTAGGTCTACCCCACTACCATCGGCGCAGGAGTCCGACATAACCCAATGGGTCGCCTAAAAATTTAAATAAATCGTCGCCACTGTCGTCAATAACGATACCTAAAGATGTTAGTTATTTGTAAGTCCTTATGATATTTTCTCAGGTTTTTTTTTTTTTTATATTTTAGAACATAGACGAAGTCGCGGCACGAGCTAGTAATCTTTACTTATGAAATCGTTTGTCCTGACCACGGAGGTCCTGACTGACTAGCAACGCACAGCCAACAATACTTTAGTCCAGAGAGCTAACATTTGGAATATAAGTTTATTTTATAACTAACGTAAGCATTTACTAAGAAAAGAAAGAATTGATTGTTACAATTTAACTAATAAATTGCTTGACCAATTTTGATGAAATTTGTTATTAAGCCGCTATTAATTATTTATTGCTCATATATTTATTTTTAATTGAACGCCTTAAAATGGTAAAAGTAATAATGGGGTTTTATTAGCTCGTGAATATAAAATGTATACATACCCATATATTTGAGTATTTGAGGTTTTTGAGTAGAAAGGTACATACATACCTATGAAGATTTGTATTTAGGAAGTAACACGTTTCAGCGATACTTGAACAATTGAATTTCCCCGAACATTGTGTTCAGATAAGATAAGATTATAAAACGTAATATTATAAAACGTAGGTATGCCAACCAAAACAATAGTGGAAGGTAACAAACACTCACCCACATTTATGACACCTCATTCTAGTTGTTTCTTAATATCATTAGTACCTACCTATAATTACTTTCATAGTTAAGGTATTTTGTTACTAATTTTTCACACAAGATTATTATTATTTGACGAGCCCGTTGGACGAGTGGTTGGTTATTAGTGCTCGCCTTAATGCCCTGTTCCAAGGGTTCCCGGTTTCGATTCTCGGCAGGGTCGACTCTGTAAAATATGAATTTTTCATAGTTGCTGGCTATAGTCTGGATCTGAAAAGTAGTGGTAGAGCAACACTGCGTTTCGCAGTCTTTTGGGCAGACCGTCAGGCGGCAGTAACCTCACAGAACTCTCACATAGGTAACCCTTACAGAAGACCACCATGAAATAGCAGCATGTGTGCTGTTGTGTTTCGGTGTGTGTAATGTAAGGGATGCCAGAGCCATTTTCCTAATCCAATCCCCTATCTTCAATCGCTCTATGGTTGGCAGCGGACTTTTAGCGGTAGCCACCTACCATCAAGTGGACTGTCAGCCTGTCTGTCGAAAAAAAAACCCAAACTTGTTTTGGATTATATTGAGTTTATATTTTTTTAATCTAAAGTTTGACAGACAATAAGCTAATGGTTCTCTTGATAGAGATGAGAGATGATAGAGTGATAGATTAGGACAAACAAAAATACAATGTTATAATTTGTTTGTAATGAATAAACTATTATAGTATACCTAGGTGTGACCTTTTTACCTGCAAAGATGCTAACCTTTAAATTAAGTCCAGAACCCAACCTCCACTCACGGAGTAGGTAACCTCCCACTTTTGACCTTTTGAGAAGAGTTCAATTTGATATATTGATTGAAGTTGATAACTGTTTTTAATGGTAAACGCCTGAGTAGTGGATTTTCATTTTATGGGTTTAGATTTTTTTGCCGTGTAACCGCTATCGAGCCGTGCCCTAAAATGGTTTCAATTATCGGAAAACCTTCCTTGGTAACAATTTTCAGCGGTGAGCTACATTTAAGGGATTCACAAAGGCGAATGACATTGACGATTTGACCTTCACCGATATGACCTTTAGAGTGTTTATATATATCATACTAATTCCGCACGAAAAACACAAACGTAATCAACACCTCAACGCAGTCACTGAGTCACTGTAGCTCCATATATTTAGAGTTCCGAGGCGGCGGAAACATTTCAACAGGCCTGATAAATGTGGTTTTTTGTACTTTTCATTAAAACTACATTAAAAAAAAATAAAAAAATCAATAAATTTTTTTTTAAATGATATTGACTTATTATTCGGTGTAGGAATAATTTGCGCGCAATAAACCGTTTTCGCAACAATTTTCAATATAAGTCAAATTCTTATTATGTTCTAACTTTTATTGTGGGGTTTCTACTACTTTGATGGAATTTATAAACAATAAAATTTGTTCTTCACATGTTTAAGTATAACATATATTTTTTTCAAACCAATTACATTGACAGTTTCTTCTAACATATTTTTTTAAAAATGCAAATTTTTAGGATTGGCGTGTGTTTACACCTTAACTTGTAATCTATTTTAGCAGACACTTGCGTCCCGTGCTCACGTCTCACGCCTTTAGAATATTAAAACAAACCAGAACACGTAAACGCGCTGACGAAACAATAAGCTATACTCCATTTTTGAATAGTTTTATTTAGGAGTAGTTAGTGATTATTCACACTATCGTATTCCTTGCGAAAAAATACGAAGAAATATGTCCCATTTGGAACATTTGAGATATTAAAAAATTAATATTTTTATTATCCGCCAAAAAAATATCGTTTTTTTAGATCCCATGATGCCTCGGGAACTCCCTGGTATCATCGGATAACGGGAAAGCCAGAGCGCTGTTCAGGTCACCTAATTGCGACCTAAATTGGCCACTGAAGCCCAACCTGGAGACACATTCCTTCAAAACATGGTACCAAAATACTCCAAAATTTTGCACTCAACACAATTCGGCGTCGCCACTTTGCGCATTATGTACCCAGGAATGTGTCCAGAACGTAGTCTCATAGCTGTCACCACGTCACGTCTGCCAAGCGGTACATTAGCAAACCATGGTATGTCTAGATGTGGCTGGATGGTCTTGTACCAGATACTTCTTTCCAATGATCTCTTAAACATTTTTCTTATATGTTAAAAAGGTATCTTATTTGTTAATCTAGAGGTAACAACTATCTGTGTGTCTTTCATCCAAATCTGTTCAGAGTGTTTAGCTGTTTTTAAGTTAAAGAGTATAAAATATTCATATATACATACATCCATCCTCACAAACTTTCGCTTTCATAATATTATATATTAGAAGGATAATAAAAAATGTATGCGTCAGTCCAAAACTAACAGCGTCAAAAGTGAAACTTTTTATGTAATTCAAAAACTGTCAATAAGTGTACAAAAAAATACATTGCAGCAAAGAAAAATTGACTGGAAATTATAATAAAAATGATTTATAATAAAAATCAAGAAAAATCTACAGACTATCCCGAATTAATTACTATGGAAGTTTCACTTGTACGTATATGTATATAGTTTTATGTATATGTAAATAATAGTACGTACGAGTGAAACTTCCGTAGTAATTAATTCGGGATAGTCTGTAGATTTTTCTTGATTTTTATTATAAATCATTTTTATTATAATTTCCAGTCAATTTTTCTTTGCTGCAATGTATTTTTTTGTACACTTATTGACAGTTTTTGAATTACATAAAAAGTTTCACTTTTGACGCTGTTAGTTTTGGACTGACGCATACATTTTTTGTATCTTCATTGACAATAACTGAGAATAAAAACAATATTAAAAAATTTTTAATATGAAATAATTTAATAAACATATACATATATATATATATATATATATATATCCAGCCATATATATATATATATATATATATATATATATATATATATACTTTATACATACTCTATAATCCGTAGCATATAGAGAATGAACTATGTCTGTGTAGTACTCATTTTTTCCATAATATTAATTAGTTGTTCTGTATTTATCCAATTTATCCGACACAGACTGTCAATGTCAACAGTGTCACTGTCAGTCAACATCAACAATTTTCTTTCCGCCTCTCTCACTCTGCTAGAGTGAGAGAGGCGGTAATAAGAAAGAGACAAGGAGTTTAACATCTGTGAGTTTAACAGTTTAACACTTAACAGTTTGTTAGCTCGACGAGTTCACTCTCATGACAAAAAGTTTCACTTCAATAGTGTCCCATAAAAAGTTTCACTTCAAAAATATGAATAGGAAAGTGTTAACTAAATGGTGTGACATGGTAGAGTTTAACAAAAATCAGTCTTATTCCGTCCGAAGCAGACAAGACTCGCGCGAATTGGGTCAAGTTGAAGAACTCAAAAAAGAAATCCTAAACGCCGCCGCCCGCCGTGAGTCTTGTACACTCGTTTTGAAGGAAGGAAGCCTTCGCGACGAACGTCGAGACGAGATATCCGCGTCGTCGGCAGGGAACAAAGAGAAATAGAATTCCCACTCGAGCGAAATACGGGTTTTTTAAAGTGTTCTCACCCTCGAGGCGATATGTTCTCCTCTTTAATTTAGTGATTGGCATTATTTGAGATATTTTTACCAAGAAATTATTGGGTATAAAGAGTGGGTAAATTATAAGTGGAATTCGTGGAATCATTAAATTTCATTATATTACGTTTCGTTGATAAGAAGAAGGGTTTTTTGTTGTTGTTGAGTTATTCCTTGAAATTAAGTTATTCCTGTAAGACAAATTAAAATATTTGTTGAGCACACATTATATTTTATTTATGCAAGCTATTTAGGAATATAGGAATGGAATTAAAAAGGTGAAACATTTTAACTAAAATAACGGGTTTGTGTTTATTCTAGATAGGTAATGGATTATAGGATTTGGTGATTGGTGAGGCCTTAGTCTTATTACATGAAAGTAAAGTTCTATATGAATATTTACACTACATTAATAAGCCGGCGCCGGGTGATACTATAAACCCGTCGGAGTTGAAAAAAAACTATATCATACAGTTATTTTAATCTATTTTTTTATTATTTTCAGGTCATAGTCGAGTCTCACAAAGAGCTAAGATGTCCGGAATGCAGGATATTGGTGGAGACAAATGTGGACGAGTTGCCTCCGAACGTGCTCCTCATGAGGATCCTCGAAGGCATGAGGAACTCGGCTCCGAGAAAATTGCCAGGCCCCACACAACGGGCAACGAGGGGTGGTACTTTAGTGAGTAGAATACAAGAGTACTATCGTCGCTAAAATAAGAGAAATTTTTTTTTCACGTGCCAGTAAAGTTCTTGAAATGATGTAGTGTATTTTTAAGTAACTTTTTCACTACACTCTTATTACGAAATCTCGTGTTCAACTAGTTATTTTCACGTGTAACCTACTTAGCATAAACTTGCAAACATAAGTAAACACTAAGCACTAATTCATGTAAATTTAGTCTGTTATTTATTTATTCTATGTATTTGAAACAGAATCACAACACAAACTGGTGGCATATTACCATTACAATGTTCGCCGGTGTTAGTCGTGACTGATCAATGAATGTGTGTGTATATAGTATAATAGCTGTATGTGTATTTGTATAATAGTATAATCTAAAGTTTAGTTTAGACTATCAAATCGATAAAGCGTTGTCTATTTACGCTTTTTTACGCTTTTACGCTACGAAGTTAATTTCTTCGTAGCTTTTACGCACACACTAACAATAATGGCGGCCTATAGTATATCTAGGTTGAATATTGCACAGCAAATTTTTGTAGCTTCTCGGAGACAGATTTAAAATTGGAACGTTTTAGTACCGGGGGCCATACCAATGCAAACGCTCCGTTTGCGTACTTACGAAACGTTAACAAATAAAGCCCGGTGATTGGTTGTTGTAACGCCCACATAAAATTTTGACCAATCACAAAGCTTTCTCCCAAGCGTAGCGTAGCCTAAACGTAGCATTTATAACTGTACGTTTGCTCTTGGCTAGGGCCCCTGATCAGAAGAGAGATCGTCCTTCACCCATCTATGAGTATTTACAGGAGGAAAAGTGTATTTTATCAAATTTTGTCTGTGAGAAAATTAATCGCGATCGTGTTGCCTATTAAAATATGGTTGTGGATATCCTAAACTTTTTTTTAATAAAGTCATTTAAAATTTATATTTATTTACAGGTGACGCAACAAGGCCTTCAATCCTCAGCCCGAGCAGAAAGCAAGCAATTACCACCGCACGCTAGAGCGATGTACGATTATATTACTAAAGAAGCCAGGTGAGGCGCTCACTTTACTAGTATATTAATTTATCTATTTAGTTTTAAACAAATACCACTAATATATTGTTTTATTTATTTATATATTTTAAAACGAGCGTAGACGTACTCGCCAACTTTCTTGTTTTGAATTCTTTGGTACTTACTCCTACATATGGTTCTGTTTTGCCAACTTTTATATATCTTCATAGAAAATGTTCCATTTTAACTAGCTGGTGCTCGCGACTTCGTCCGCGTGGAATAGTTATTTTGGGAGACATTTGGGTATCTCGAACGGTTTTCGCAGCGCACGCAACGGAAGCCCTCAAAGATGAATAATTTTCCCCGTTTTTTCCACATTTTCGACTGTTTCTTCGCTCCTATTAGTCGCAACGTGATGTTATATACTCTAAAGCCTTTTTCGATAATTGATCCGTCCAACACAAAAATAATTTTTCAATTCGAACCAGTAGTTCCTGAGATTAGCGCGTTCAAACAAACAAACTCTTCAGCTTTATAATATTAGTATAGATTTTATAATTAAAATTTTGTAGTGCGAGGGCAAATGCGTTTCGCAATCATTTGGGCACCCCGTCTAACGGCAGTAGCCGGAAGGCACCCCCTTATAGAAGACCACCGTGAAATAATAGCACATGTGCTGTTTTGTGTTTCGGTGAGTGAGTAAGGGATGCCAGAGCCCATTTCCCTATCCCTTTTCCAATCCCTTATCCTCAATCCTAATACAGTAGGCAGCTGATATTTGCGGCACTTGTGGCGTCACTCGTGTTATAGGCGACAGTAGCCACCTACAATCACGTGGACCGTTAGCCTGTCTGCCTATCTTAACATAAAAAAAGACAATATGATGATATAATTATTTTATTTATAATTTCAGTGATCTCTCGTTCAAGAAAGGCGAAACAATTCTTTTGCTAAAGAAGTTAGATCCGTTCTGGTACCAAGGAGAATGTTCCGGAAGGACCGGCATGTTTCCAATCACATATGTGCAGGTATGTTTAAATAGCTTGTGCCCGCAATTTCGCCTTCGTGGAATATTTAGCCCATGTCCAATTGTCCATCTTGAAATTATATTCTAACTAATGCTTAAACTTTAATTTTAAACCTGATAAGTATTTCGAAGATTATTTATCTCTTACATAGATCTTAAAGATACCTATTTATAATATTGGTATTTTAATGTTGTGGCCTTAATGTTTGAATGAATTGGTTTCAGGTCGTCGTACCGCTCCCGATTCCGGCAGCGTTGTGTAAAGCATTGTACGACTTCAGAATGTCAGCACCAGACGAAGAAGGCTGTCTGGCGTTTGACAAAGGTATCAAAAATCAAAATATCTTCAGTACAGTACACAAATTTTTGTTGATACATCTGTGAGAGTATGGAAATAAAAGATACTACCAACGCCATCTATTGATAGCAGGCTTCGCTGATGTTTGGTTTGATTGATGATTGAACATTGATGTTGAAGTGTTGACATTGACAACTGATATGTGTGAAAGATGCTTATAATTTTCAATGTTTAGTAGTTCACGCTCTTGCGAACTGATAGCTGATCGTCCCAGGTATATGCACTGACTCCTGGAGTGTCCTAACCCTGATCAAAATCCGACATAATTATAATATAATTAAAATATTAAAACTCTTTTAATATTTTAAATATTCGAAAGCAAAGATAAATGATTGGACTCGCTGCGCTCGACTAGATAGAGCGCTATACAAAAGCAGTAGCTCCGAAAATGTGGCAACTTTTTAGTGTTCGTCACTTTTTATCACTTTTTACCCAGTTTTATTATATTTTTACACAGTTTCACTACGCAAACTGTTATTTTATTATGCCTAAAATTTAATAAAACTTTCGACACGTACACATCACAGACAGTTTGCAGTGTGACTGGCTCGGGTACGCCGAATTCGGCGTACTATTTTATGCCGCATTTTACAAGTATCTAGTCGGTATTTATCTATGGGTATTGGGCAATAGTTTGTGTATATAGAATAGAACTAACTTATCTGCTTGCACACGATTTCAGGTTCAATAATAACGGTGCACCGTAGAGTAGACGAGAACTGGGCAGAGGGAAGACTCGATCATCGGGTGGGAATATTTCCAATAGCATTTGTGGAGCTCAACCAGTCTGCTAGACAATTGATGAACAGGTTAATGTAACTTTTAATCATACATATATTTTTTTTATGTTAAGTTCTACAGACAGGCTGACGGTCCACTCGATTGTAGGTGGTTACTGTCGCCTTAACACGAGCAACGCCACAGGTGCTGCAAATATTAGCTGCCTACTGTATTAGGATTAAGAATAAAGGATTGAAAAGGGATAGGGAAATGGGCTCTGGCATCCCTTACTCACTCACCGAAACACAAAACAGCACATGTGCCATTATTTCACGGTGGTCTTCTATAAGGGGAGGGGAGGTGCCTACTGCCGTTAGACAAGAGCAACGCCACAAGTTCTCCCTTACTCACTCATCGAAACACACAAGCACACGTGCTGTTATTTCACTGAAGTCTTCTGTAAGGGGATGGTTAGTGTTGCCAGATTTACTTACGAAACGCAGTGCCTAATTTGTTATAAATTTTAAAGCGTTTTTTTTTTTATTTAATTTTCAGCACTCCATTAAACCGTCCCGTCCCCGCCTTACCGGATCTATCAAGAGCAGGTCACTCGGAACACAGATCTCATACACAGGTTTTTTACTTATTATTCTTTATCGAAAGATCACGTAAGAATAAATAGTTTTGGCCAAATATAAGATTAGTTATATTATACTTAATTTTTCTAATATTCCAATATTTTTATGGAAATATAAAATATTTGTCAAATTTACAATTTTTCATATATTTAAATATTTTACTCTCTTGCTAGCGAGTGCGGTAATTATAAAGGTATAAGCCCGCCACACATAGCTTTTGTACTTCCATACTAATATTATAAATGCGAAAGTTTGTATGGATGTATTGATGTTTGTAACTCTTTCACGCAAAAACTACTGAACCGATCACCATGAAATTTTGCATACACGTTGTCCGGGACACCAGAAAGGACATAGGGTACCTTTCATCCAGAACGCGGACGATGTCGAGGGCACCAGCTAGTAATTATTATTATTATTATTATCGGTTGGGTAAGTTGGGTACACGGCCAATTTAGAGCTTTCTTATGTGTGTGCTTATAAAAAATCTAATAAAATTGTAAATAAATTACAACTATCTAATATATAAAATTTTCGTGTCGCGGTGTTTGTTGCCAAACTCCTCCGAAGCGGCTGGACAGATTTTGATGAAATTTTGTGTGCTTATCGGGTAGGTCTGAGAATCGGCCAACATCTATTTTTCATACCCCTAAATGTTAAGGGTGGTCCACCCAAATTTTTTTTTTTTGGCAAAACATCGTTTGTCGTGTCAGCTAATTATATTATAAAAGTCGCCATTGTAAAAAAAATAATTAATGACTTATTTTTTTCAGCACCCCCACCGCTATCAACAGATGTCCATGTCGACGCCCGCCAACGTTCAAGGGAACTATCAGAACATGGCGAGCATGAGCCAATCGCATCCAAACTATCAAACGCAACAAGTGTTGGTGCCGACCTCGCAAATTCTCGTACCGCAAACTATCAATCACGCTATGACAACAATATCATCACACGGTGGTCTAGTGACGGCCGTGCCCAGAAACATTATGGAGCCTACGCAGCAGAAGCACTCGTTGAACGACTTGATACATTTCACAAATATACAAAATAAGGCATCGCATCAAGGTGGTGGTGGTACCGTTGGTGTACAGAGCGTTTCGCGAATAGGCGAAAACTTTAGGCCAGCAAAGTATGATAGTTACAATAATACACCGGTGCACAAGACGGAAACTACATATCAAAACGTGAGGACGTCACACGATTTGACTGCAAATTTCAACGCGAACAGTTCGGATTCGAGCTCTAGTGTGAACACACAATCGAATCAAACGAACAGTTCGAACACGCCGAACACTAGTTCGGACACGAGCACGTGCGAGAGCAACGAGCCGAGCCTACCGAGTTCGCCCGATAATAATACGGAGAGAAATCAAACGGTGATAACGACAGTGGCGCAAAATCGGGACG
Organism: Synanthedon tipuliformis; assembly: GCA_947623395.1. NCBI lineage: Eukaryota > Metazoa > Arthropoda > Insecta > Lepidoptera > Sesiidae > Synanthedon > Synanthedon tipuliformis. Next base: position 3,029,385 of record OX392428.1, on the reverse strand, counting down.
AGAGTAATAACGAAAACGAAACGTCACTCAACACTTCAATGGGCGTGTTGAGTTTGAACGAAAGCTCGACGGCGACAAACACGTCCCTGAACGTCACGCTACCGCCAACGGATAGTCCCAAATTGAATCAGAGTACAACTGGGACGAGTCAGAGCGAAAATCAAGAGGGGACCAGTTCGGATTTGAGACTCGACACGCCGTCGTCCTCGAAGAGTGTCAGATCGGGTCCGGAGTCGCTGTTGAACTTTGGCTTGGGCCTCCAAGCGGTCCTGTCGCCCTCTCACGGCAAAGATAACTACATGGTGTCAAGAGCGCACAGAGACCACCATCACAGGGAGCGAGAGAAGAGACACAGTTTGACGGCCTCCTCACATTTGCAAGGGAACCATTCGACTCAAAATAGGTGAGTAATGAAAATATTTACATATAAATATAATAAAATTGTATATAAAAAAAATTTGTAAACAATGTATTTATGTTACCTGGATTAAATGTTTACTGAATACTTTTTATCTTAGAAAAATGTTCCTGTGGGATTTTCAAAAAATAACTGATGCCCGTAACTTCGCCCGCGCGCCTTTTTCTTAAGTGTTTATTTTCTATCATTGTAGCTCATATTTTTTGTTGTTTTTTTTTATTTGTGGATTAACCCATGGAAACAGCACTTCTTTCCGGGCTGTATCCCTGACAAAGTGTAAGTATGCAAAATTTCACGATGATCGGTTGAGTGGAGACTGGAGACGTGAAAGATTCTTAAGACTTAGAACATTTCGTTGCAACATTACAGACATTCTGCAGAAATTCTCGCAACGAGCTTGCTTGATCACACGCCAGAGCGAGACCGCGACAGCGTCCGCTCCGAGAGAGAGCGGGAGAGGAGACGTCGCAGGTCTCGCAGCAACGAGAGGCCTCTCCCCTCGGCCTACATCGCTCTCTACCCTTACAAACCGCAGAAGCCCGATGAGTTGGAATTGAAAAAAGGAGGTGAGTTATCTAAAACCACTTCACTTCAAAATTTTAATCTTATTCCAATGATTTTAGAACCCATACTCCTTTATTCCAATGCCTATAGCTCCAGAAACAAGCCATGCAGAAGCATGCTGCGGCATCCCTCCAGCAACAGTAAATCCCAATCGATAATTTTAACAAAATTATGTATCCAGAACAGGCTAAATCTGTATAGTTAGATACCACGACGTGTCAAAGCAAGCCTTGATTTTGATCGTCAGCCTGTCTTGTTGACCTTAACAGTAAAATTGTCCGGCAGGTATATACACGGTGACTGAACGCTGTCGCGACGGCTGGTACAAGGGCTGCTCGGAGCGATCGGGACGCTGCGGTGTTTTCCCAGGGAACTACGTCGCCCCGCATCCGGCACACACACCGCATCCCGCGCATCCCATCCGACACAAGCACGATAAGGTGGAGTTACTTATTTGTTGTAACATAAAAAAATACTTCTTAGACTAAATACGATTCTAAAATACGCTGTTGGATGCGACAACGCAACTTGGATGAGAATTAATTTAAGACTACGCGCTTTGAGCCTTTAGCACTTTAAAATTACGCGCTTTGAGCCAAAAGTCTCGTTCATATTTGATTCACCTAATATTATACAGAATGACTAGTTTTGTAACAAATTTAATTTCTACTGATATTGTGGAAAATGTTAATTTCAAAATTATTTTCGATCAATATAGAATGTAAAAAGACAATAAATAATTCAAATAAATGATGTCTCATGTATTGAAACTTTGTGTCATGTATTATTATATTATGTATTTCAGTCGTCGGGCGGCAGCACAACAAGCGCGAGCGGCACGTCCGTCGCGAGCGGAGTCCCGGCACCAAGTGGCACACTGGCGCCCCCTGACGCGCCGCCAAGAGCCCAAAGTCCGCTTGCGCAACACACAGGTTTCCTATTCCATTCTATTGTTTTATTATAGTTTTAGTCATATTAAAGTCGCAGCTCGTATTGAAAATGAACACGACGATAATTTAATAGAATAAATTAATGAAACATTCCAACGTTGTCATAAAAGTGTAATTTCTTTAAAAATGCGTTAACTATAAAGTGAATTAATTAAAAAAAAATAATTTTTTTTATATATGTTAAGTTGGTTTGTGTATGCTTGATGAACTCTAGAATGCGTAGACCGATTTTAAATCGGCTTTCACATACATATTATGGAAAGAGTGATAAACGTTGAATGTTTTAAATTGCACCTCGGGCGAAGCCGGGAGCGGTTCGCTAGTATTTTATATGTTTAATTATTATCATTCCAGTTCAACCGTTGACATATCCGTGGAGTGCGCAAGTGCAACAGCAGCCTCAGAGCACTCCCAAATCGGACAAGGTGAGCATATGGAATTTCATTTTATTGTTTTTTTTTTTACATTATGCATTAAAAGATTAACAAGAGAAAATATATTTTCCTTTTTTGACGGACACACGTTATTTTCTATTTGGCTTTTTGAAGAAATTTTAAATCATTTCATTGATTTATTTATTTATTAAACAAAGCACATAGACAGTATATAATCAAATTCGTGAAAACTGAGATAAGTGTGTGTAATAATTAGCTAAATTGTATTCCTAAATTGAGTGCATATCATGATAAACTTAATTCTAACTAAACACTAATGATAACAATTATGTATACTTAACTAAAAACTAAGTATTCACAGAGAATATGTATGTATGTATGTATGTATGTTACCGTACAGTCCGGTTCTGGAGAGGAATAGGCGTAGAGAGCGCCTTATTTGCCCCTCGAGACAGTTGAATCTATAAGTTCTATAGTTTGTCTTAAGGGCCTATAGGTTCTACTGTTTTCTTGCCGGATACCTTTACATCAAGATAAATTATAGAATTTACCAATATAATATCCTCTTTTTCCTAAATGTAAGGCGGTAGTCACAAAATAGCTTGAGACTTTGCGACTAGAAATGAACTAAAAAAAAGTATTCGTCCACTCTTCAATATCTTTTAGTATGTGATATATTATTTTTATCTTTTGCAACTTTTTGTATTTTAATGTTATAATCAAAGATAATTGATTGGTATCGCTGCGCTCGACTAGATAGAGCGCTATACAGAAGCGAGAGCTCCGTGAATGCGGCAACTTTTTATTGTAGTGTGTTTAAAACATGGTCACTTTTTATCACTTTTTACACAGTTTTTTTATATTTTTACACAGTTTCACTACGCAAACTGGTATTTTATTATGCCTAAAATTTAATAAAACATTCGGCACGTACACATCACAGACAGTTTGCAGTGTGACTGGCTCGGGTACGCCGAATTCGGCGTAGTATTTTTTGCCGCATTTTACAAGTACAACGGCGGTATCTAGTCGAGCGCATCGAGACCAATCATTCATCTATTGTTATAATTTATCTAAAAACCGTTTATAATTTATATTGCAGCTTCGGGACAAACCAAAATCCGAAAAGTCTAGCTCCGGAGGCGTAGGACTCATGAGGCGATTGGCTGCCATAAAACGTTCAAAATCTCCTACCCTGGGTCACTGTATAGACAATCCAGTCTTCGAGGATTCCCCTGGACCCTCGCCGAGACATCCTGTCCACGTCAGGTTAGTCAGATTTACATTATATCAATCAATAGTTCTAATAATAAATCTGTAAGTGTGGAGGTATTGTATGTATGTATGTTCCTCCATACAATAACTCTTAAACGAATCAATTGATTTTCATTAAAGTTGGTAGATAAACATTTAGACGTACGGGACACAGGATAGGCTACTTTTTTCTTTTTCAACGCAGACGAAGTCGCAGGCACCAGCTAGTGGTAAATAATGTAAACAAAAATCCAAAGATAATTGATTGGTCTCGCTGCGCTCGACTAGATAGAGCGCTATACATATGCAATAGATCCGAAAATGTGGCAACTTTTTATTGTAGTGTGTGTAAAAAAAATCGTCACTTTTTATAACTTTTTATATATTTTTACACAGTTTCAATACGCAAACTGGTATTTTATTATGCCTAAAATTTAATAAAACATTCGGCACATACACATCACAGACAGTTTGTAGTGTGACTGGCTCGGGTACGCCGAATTCGGCGTACTATTTTATGCCGCATTTTACAAGTATGACGGCGGTATCTGGTCGAGCGCAGCGAGACCAATCATTTATCTATGCAAAAACCAAATAATAACAAACAATGATGCAATGGTGTCCCTGCATAGCTATTGTGGATAAATAATTTATTTACAATAAATAAAGTAAATTGCAAAATATTTGTTGTATAAACAACAACGCAAAATCTATGTTGTATAAAGTCAACCCTTTTGTTTAGCTTTACCGTAGTGTCGAGTGTAGTTTAAACAAACCATCTCACTTTAGAGACCTAGAAAAAATTTTAGATAAAATTTTGAGCTGCATTACTTACTAGAAAAAAATGTATGCGTCAGTCCAAAACTAACAGCGTCAAAAGTGAAACTTTTTATGTAATTCAAAAACTGTCAATGAGTGTACAAAAAAATACATTGCAGCAAAGAAAAATTGACTGGAAATTATAATAAAAATGATTTATAATAAAAATCAAGAAAAATCTACAGACTATCCCGAATTAATTACTACGGAAGTTTCACTTGTACGTATATGTATATAGTTTTATGTATATGTAAATAATAGTACGTACGAGTGAAACTTCCGTAGTAATTAATTCGGGATAGTCTGTAGATTTTTCTTGATTTTTATTATAAATCATTTTTATTATAATTTCCAGTCAATTTTTCTTTCCTGCAATGTATTTTTTTGTACACTCATTGACAGTTTTTGAATTACATAAAAAGTTTCACTTTTGACGCTGTTAGTTTTGGACTGACGCATACATTTTTTGTATCTTCATTGACAATAACTGAGAATAAAAACAATATTAATAAAGCTACAGGGTAGCCGTAGCATATAGAGAATGAACTATGTCTGTGTAGTACTCATTTTATTCCATAATATTAATTAGTTGTTCTGTATTTATCCAATTTATCCGACACAGACTGTCAATGTCAACAGTGTCACTGTCAGTCAACATCAACAATTTTCTTTGTTTGGAACTTCAAACTTGGAACATGGACTGGAACACATTTTTTCCGCCTCTCTCACTCTGCTAGAGTAAATGGTAATAAGAAAGAGACAAGGAGTTTAACAGTTTTGTTAGCTCGACGAGTTAACTCTCATGACAATAGTGTCCCATAAAAAGTTTCACTTCAATTAATATGACTTATGTTAATGAATCACAGATTCAAATATCTCATGACAAAACGCTAGTGTCCCATAAAAAGTTTCACTTCAAAAAAGATAAAATGGAATATTAATTAGTTGAGTATATAAGAAGTATAAGCATCAACATTTGACAAAAAAAATAATTAAATTTTGAATACATATCTCAAAAAGCGCCATCTGCCGCATTAGTGTCGAACTACAACGAATCGTGTCAAAGGTTATCGATTATTTATTTATTTATTTTTAAAGCGCCCTCTGCCGTATTGGAATTGAACTAGAACAAATCCTGTCAAAGATCAAGTTAAGTAAAGGTCGGATGCAATGTGTATGTATTCTGCAGTTATGTATTGTGAGACAAGATAACGATGCAATTCATTGAAAAATTCATGCAATTCATGCAATTATTCATGCTTTGTACGGGGATGAAATTTTTAAATTTATCAATTTGTAAACAAACAATCAAATATTCTGTCTAACGAGTGAGAGAGAGAGAGTTGCTAGAGTAAATGGTAATAAGAAAGAGACAAGGAGTTTAACAGTTTTGTTAGCTCGACGAGTTAACTCTCATGACAAAACGCTAGTGTCCCATAAAAAGTTTCACTTCAATAATTAAATTTTGAATACATATCTCAAAAAGCGCCATCTGCCGCATTAGTGTCGAACTACAACGAACGAATCACGAATCGAGTGAGAGAGAGAGTTGCTAGAGTAAATGGTAATAAGAAAGAGACAAGGAGTTTAACAGTTTTGTTAGCTAGGAGTTTAACAGTTTTGTTAGCTAGGAGTTTAACAGTTTTGTTAGCTCGACGAGTTAACTCTCATGACAATAGTGTCCCATAAAAAGTTTCACTTCAATATAAAAAAAAAATATGTGATCCGTCAATTTTGATATTAATAGAGAGTGTATGTGTGCCTATACGCGCATGCTTTCGTGTGCGTGTGTCTTAACAGTCTAGCGAGGGTATTTCAGGAATAAATTTAAAAACTACCTTCATTAAAAAAAAACTCAATTAAACGTTTGACTGACATCAAAATATGCGGTAATTTTTTACTCAATTTTTTCTTTTAATATGTCAGTCTACATAGACTATCTTAATTTATTATATACACATATTCTTAATACTTAATACTTAATAATACTTAATCGTATTAAGAAAATATTTGTTCCTGAAATATTGTATTGCATTAATAATTTGGGTTGTACTGTGTATAAATAAAAGCACCCACCCCACATTTTTTTGTGTGTTTGTTTGTCACCTGTTAAAACATTAACAATTTTTCTTTAAGTAAACATTACTGATGTTAATTTAAAAGAAAATGCGATCGATAAATTTTAATGTCATTAAATTTTTTTAAGAATAAATACAAAAACAGGATCTAGTGTAACGGTAAACAATAGATTTTTTTTAAATCAGTAATGTATATTTAAAAGAAATGTGATAGTCCTGTGATGATCTCATTTTGTAATTAACTTTGACCTGAAAATTTATAACAACGAAATCCAATACAATCCTTACAATCATCAAATATCAGTTTTTGTTACCACTAAATAGTCTTATTCAACATTAGTCTTCCTTAACCTGCCTGCTATCAAAAAATAAACCGAGAAGAGAAATTCATCAATAATACTGCTCATTTAGAATACCTATGTAGCTAATTAGAATGACTCGTATCAAAATTGTTAACATGGCGTAATCTAAGAATAATTGTAAAGAAGAAAAATAGTTGTTCAGGTGGCGCTGCTGAGCTCAAAGGGGCTAAGCGGATTGTTTTGCTTCAATTTGACAATTTATGTCAAAATATAAAAATGAGAAGAAGTTGAAAATCTTTAGTAAAAAAAAAAGTTGGAACATAAAGCTAATTTAAGCTTTTTACTCTCTTCCCTTTTTTGATATAATATTGTAATGACTCATATGTATATAGTTTTATGTATATGTAAATAATAGTACGTACGAGTGAAACTTCCGTAGTAATTAATTCGGGATAGTCTGTAGATTTTTCTTGATTTTTATTATAAATCATTTTTATTATAATTTCCAGTCAATTTTTCTTTCCTGCAATGTATTTTTTTGTACACTCATTGACAGTTTTTGAATTACATAAAAAGTTTCACTTTTGACGCTGTTAGTTTTGGACTGACGCATACATTTTTTGTATCTTCATTGACAATAACTGAGAATAAAAACAATATTAATAAAGCTACAGGGTAGCCGTAGCATATAGAGAATGAACTATGTCTGTGTAGTACTCATTTTATTCCATAATATTAATTAGTTGTTCTGTATTTATCCAATTTATCCGACACAGACTGTCAATGTCAACAGTGTCACTGTCAGTCAACATCAACAATTTTCTTTGTTTGGAACTTCAAACTTGGAACATGGACTGGAACACATTTTTTCCGCCTCTCTCACTCTGCTAGAGTAAATGGTAATAAGAAAGAGACAAGGAGTTTAACAGTTTTGTTAGCTCGACGAGTTAACTCTCATGACAATAGTGTCCCATAAAAAGTTTCACTTCAATTAATATGACTTATGTTAATGAATCACAGATTCAAATATCTCATGACAAAACGCTAGTGTCCCATAAAAAGTTTCACTTCAAAAAAGATAAAATGGAATATTAATTAGTTGAGTATATAAGAAGTATAAGCATCAACATTTGACAAAAAAAATAATTAAATTTTGAATACATATCTCAAAAAGCGCCATCTGCCGCATTAGTGTCGAACTACAACGAATCGTGTCAAAGGTTATCGATTATTTATTTATTTATTTTTAAAGCGCCCTCTGCCGTATTGGAATTGAACTAGAACAAATCCTGTCAAAGATCAAGTTAAGTAAAGGTCGGATGCAATGTGTATGTATTCTGCAGTTATGTATTGTGAGACAAGATAACGATGCAATTCATTGAAAAATTCATGCAATTCATGCAATTATTCATGCTTTGTACGGGGATGAAATTTTTAAATTTATCAATTTGTAAACAAACAATCAAATATTCTGTCTAACGAGTGAGAGAGAGAGAGTTGCTAGAGTAAATGGTAATAAGAAAGAGACAAGGAGTTTAACAGTTTTGTTAGCTCGACGAGTTAACTCTCATGACAAAACGCTAGTGTCCCATAAAAAGTTTCACTTCAATAATTAAATTTTGAATACATATCTCAAAAAGCGCCATCTGCCGCATTAGTGTCGAACTACAACGAACGAATCACGAATCGAGTGAGAGAGAGAGTTGCTAGAGTAAATGGTAATAAGAAAGAGACAAGGAGTTTAACAGTTTTGTTAGCTAGGAGTTTAACAGTTTTGTTAGCTAGGAGTTTAACAGTTTTGTTAGCTCGACGAGTTAACTCTCATGACAATAGTGTCCCATAAAAAGTTTCACTTCAATATAAAAAAAAAATATGTGATCCGTCAATTTTGATATTAATAGAGAGTGTATGTGTGCCTATACGCGCATGCTTTCGTGTGCGTGTGTCTTAACAGTCTAGCGAGGGTATTTCAGGAATAAATTTAAAAACTACCTTCATTAAAAAAAAACTCAATTAAACGTTTGACTGACATCAAAATATGCGGTAATTTTTTACTCAATTTTTTCTTTTAATATGTCAGTCTACATAGACTATCTTAATTTATTATATACACATATTCTTAATACTTAATACTTAATAATACTTAATCGTATTAAGAAAATATTTGTTCCTGAAATATTGTATTGCATTAATAATTTGGGTTGTACTGTGTATAAATAAAAGCACCCACCCCACATTTTTTTGTGTGTTTGTTTGTCACCTGTTAAAACATTAACAATTTTTCTTTAAGTAAACATTACTGATGTTAATTTAAAAGAAAATGCGATCGATAAATTTTAATGTCATTAAATTTTTTTAAGAATAAATACAAAAACAGGATCTAGTGTAACGGTAAACAATAGATTTTTTTTAAATCAGTAATGTATATTTAAAAGAAATGTGATAGTCCTGTGATGATCTCATTTTGTAATTAACTTTGACCTGAAAATTTATAACAACGAAATCCAATACAATCCTTACAATCATCAAATATCAGTTTTTGTTACCACTAAATAGTCTTATTCAACATTAGTCTTCCTTAACCTGCCTGCTATCAAAAAATAAACCGAGAAGAGAAATTCATCAATAATACTGCTCATTTAGAATACCTATGTAGCTAATTAGAATGACTCGTATCAAAATTGTTAACATGGCGTAATCTAAGAATAATTGTAAAGAAGAAAAATAGTTGTTCAGGTGGCGCTGCTGAGCTCAAAGGGGCTAAGCGGATTGTTTTGCTTCAATTTGACAATTTATGTCAAAATATAAAAATGAGAAGAAGTTGAAAATCTTTAGTAAAAAAAAAAGTTGGAACATAAAGCTAATTTAAGCTTTTTACTCTCTTCCCTTTTTTGATATAATATTGTAACCTATAAGCAGACTGTTTCGACTATAAAAACATCAAAATTTTAGCACATATATAATATTCAAAACTAATCCTAGTACTTATTATAGTGTAGGTATTATTATTATATTGCCTCCCCCCCCCAACAAAATAATATGAGTGTAGCAACTCGGCACGTATATCTTGCTCTTGCTGGGTCAAGACGCGTGCCGGGCACTATAGTGAGCAAAATGACCGGCGGACAGGTCTGGGTCGTGCCCGTCGCAGCTCCTGACGGCGCTGCCCCGCCACAAGGAGCGCCCCACGGTGCTGGCCGTTCACGACCATCACCATCATCTGCACAGGTTGTACGTCATCACCCATCATCATCATCATCATCGCCTTCACTGTCTCTCGCTTATAAGATCACTCTCGGTCCGATACCTCGACTTGCCGCAACTCTCCAACTTGTTAAAATAAAATCATCACGTTGTTAAAATTTGAGCTTCTGATTGTTAAAATGTGCGATGATAAGGCTAATCAGAATCTGATTAGCCTTATCATCGCACATTTAATTCCATATTCATTATTAATAACAACAAAAGATGGTGAAAACAAAAATAATAATCCATTATTGTGTTTATCCAACCATGTTTATCGTATAACCTTTTTTAGTTCGTATAAACTTAAAAAAAACCGTATTAATGCAAATAATGAAAGTTAAAAAAAAAATGCAAATTACATGTTAAATGATTGCAGTTGTGATTTTTTTTAAATGCATTACTGATTCGAGCATCAATATTATCTAAAATAATTCTGAGAGCTCATAACTTTTTTCTAGTAATTATTGGCATCAAATATAAATTTTTAAAGGATTAGAAGTAATTTATAGATGTAATCCAAATTTATTTGGCGTATTAAATTTTAAATTATTAAATTTTCTTTATAAAAGTTATGATTTAAAATTGAAAATCAATAAAAAAAATTTAGTCACCAGTAACTCGAGGTATCAAACCGTAGGTTATCCCAAATCTGATCCTATTGTGAATTGCATGTATTCTCTCACTATGTGTGTAACTGCTTGTGTAACATTTCGCTCTATACATTTAATTTTAACCCTATATCTTAGCATCATGAAAGCATGCATCTTGATTGATTGAAGTCTCATTGATCTTTCTATCGAAAGTACGATTTAATGCAGCTTTTAAGATTACTGCAGTAACTTTTATAATAAAATTGCTCTGTGAAATTGTGACAATCATCTTATGTTACATAGTTTTTTTTTACCTTATAAGAACGGTTGTATTTGGGCGTTCATGGGGAGTTCACGCATGATTATTTTTCTTTGAACATATTTTATTTATTTTATGCAATTTACTTTTTCTATATAATTGTGTTTGAAATGTTGCTAGAAGCAAAAAAAGAGGCTAAAAGCTTGGCGAGCTTTTTTTGGTTTTATAGTACAAAGTTGGGTATTTTTTAGATCTCTAGATCTCTCTAGATCTAGACATACTGAATATAATAGAAATATCTATAAATTATCAGCTAAAAAGCAATGGATTATTTATATACAGATTTGTTTTTCAATATTAATAAAGCATCAATGCTCACAAAAAAGGGAATTCGATTAGCTTTCTTTTTCTTTGACTCAATAAATGTAAATTTCAATTAAGTCCATATTGGTTATTAAACTCAAATAATAGATGTTCTTTTTAAATCGCGATTAGCTTTTTTATCGACAGTTCATTGGTCAGACAGACATGAAAGACATTTTAAAACATAAAAAACTTCAAAAACAATGTTCTAAGTTACTTACACCCTAACCTCATTGCAGAACGGTCAATGAAGGTCCCTGGCAGACACAGCATCGCAAATCGCAATCTCTGGACGTCACTGCCACCAGGCGTGACAGACATCATTCTCAAACTGTAAAAGAAAGGTTTGAATTGTTTTTTTTTTTTCATAAGGACCCTGATTCTGTATGCCCAAACCACATTATTTCCTTAAATTTTTACGACAGCCTAAAATGGCATGACATGTCTCTATGGCATGTTGTTTATTATATTGACACTGACTGATTATTAAAATGCATCTGAGATAACATAATAATTATTATGTTGTCAGTGGAATTCTCAAATAAATACAATACTATACTATGGTTTCTGTGAAATCATATCGTGCCATAGATAATTAATTGTCTTGGGGCATAAGACATGAGAATTTTATGTCAAGACAAGGCAAGACAATAACGTATCTTGCCTTGTCTTGTCAAGAGTAGTTGTCATACAGAATCAGGGCCCTGGCCTGCAGTTAGGAATACGTGCAGTGAGAGCAATTCCTACCCCTAAAATACAAGATACGTGGACTGGGAATCGGACTCTGGGAAAGAGGCCGGACTACCTGCGAATAAATTGATTGAAACCGTTTGAAATTGATTTTCAATATTGTCAACCACAACTAAGACACCAATCGGTATCGTACTCTGTTATGATTTCTCAAAACGTGCACTAGTATGTCTGACTGAAACATGTTTTCTAAATCTAGAAACACACCGGTCACACGCGTGGATTAGCGTATAATATCTGACACCTTCCCACGCCGATCTGGCACGAAGGATCGAAAGTAGCTGTGTGTGTTTCTAAGTCGTTTGTCTCATACAAATTCAGGAGTACATAATATGTCATAATGCGTAGAATAAGTTAGGAACAGTATGTTGAGAACAGTAAACTACCTCAAACATAGTTTGCTATAAGCTTAATTTTTCTTAACTCTAGTGTGTTGTGTTTGCATGAAATAAAATGTCTAGACAAACCAATAACGCTTTACAGACATTGTTATATCATCTTGTGTGTAAATATGTGTTAGATAATAGTAAATAAAAATCACAGCATACTTATTTCATACAGTAGGCCGACGGAGACGTCTAGACAGGGCAATCGTCCGGGGCGTGAGGCGCGAGTGGGACGTGCCCAAGCTGCATACTACGTCCTTCTTAGTAGCTTGGGATAAATATTCCAGGGCTATCGCGTCTTTCAGATTTTAATTTATTATATAAATCAAAATGGTGCGTACGGCATGTATGTGCTGTAAGTGCGTGCAAATCTTTATCTCGCATAAATAAAGAACTAAGCTTTCATCAACTTCTGCACGATGAAGAAAGGTACTTAAGCACATTTTATATTACTTAATTTGTGTCAACCCTTCCGTAATTTATAAATACCTACACAGGCGGCGGTATCTCCCAACATCAAAGGCGTCGGCCTACTCTATGAATTAAGTATGCTGTGTAAAAATAAAGTAAAAGTAAAAAGAGTGAACCATTAGTGGGACACAAGATAAAAAAAAAATTTTTTTTGTAACAATCAAACCTGTCGATCGCAGATTCCGCTGCATAGTCCCGTACCCGCCGAACTCCGAGTACGAGCTGGAATTGAAGGTGGACGATATAGTGATCGTGTCTAAGAAACGCGGCGACGGATGGTACAAGGGCACACTGCAAAGGACCGGACGCACCGGGCTCTTCCCGGCCTCCTTCGTACAGAGTTGCCCACAGGAATGACACAGGCCTTCGCACTCTAGGTTCGGCACTTTGTTCTAGGCGTTCCCTCTTGTGTAGGGGGAAAGTTGATAGGTTTTTTTTTTATTTAATAGAAAAATAATAACAGTCTTGTGATTGGTTACTTACAGTCAGTCAGTACCATATAGCTAAGATTACCAAATTCAGATGAAAATAAATGAAATCATAACTTTGTCATTATAATTTTTGCTTTTACAAACTTTTGACTGATAAACTAAAGTAACTTAAGGTCAGCTTGGAAAAAAATCCGTTAATTCGTTTCTAAATATTTAATGTAACACATTTATTTACGAGCAATTTTTGTATATATATCGTATGACATACGTTCAATACGAATAATCTGAGAAAATTTTTGTAGGAATATAATTCTCGGTTATTATTTTTTTGATGAAGAAGTTAACAACTTATGAATTATTTATCTAGACTGGACTATTCAATATTGGTATGAAATAATCCGGATAGATAAAAAATATTATTGTACTATTATTATTTATTGGTTATTTAATATTTATGTTGTTAATTAACAATTTGATGAATTTTGTGTAACCAAGCCTTGTGTGCACTTTAAAAAAAAATCAAAAAGTTTTTTTTTTACTGTTAAACTGAAATGCGTGTTGCGCTAATATTCCAAACGAGGCGTCTAAAATAAAAAATCTGTATTGATTAATATCTACTGTGCAAGCATAATGTTTAAAACGATATATCTTAAGATTCGTCTTATTATTTAAGTCTGGCACTAGTTGATTTTTTTTTACTTTTGAATTGGTACTGAGATTCGTCAGCCATCATGTCTGTCTGTCGGGTCTTTCTCTATACTCTATCATGGATTTTTCTTCCCTCGTTTAACCAACTGTTTAATTTCAATATTTCTCCTTGCGTTCAATTCAGTGGTCTGTTTCTTTTCTTTCACAATTTTCACAACTTTCTTGATCTTTTTCATTCATTTATCGGGATTATTTTAGATAATAATGGAAAGATTTTAAGGTATTTGAAGGTTGCATTACAGTCAAGGGCAATAATATCTGTACGTTTCCAAAGCGGCAAAAATATCTGTACAGTTGAGAGGCCAGAAATATCTGTTCGATAATTCGGTCAGAAATATGTGAGCATTTAAAGGGTCAAAAAGATCTAGACGTTCACGTGGCCATAAATATATGTACAATGTCAGTCAAATATGTGTAGGCTGTAGGCAAATAGGAGGGCATAAATATCCATACATGAAACTATCAAAGAGCGTGTCAAGACTGTCAAGTCTAGTTATCAAATATTTTGATGTTTTGCATATTCTCTACTTTTTTAAAGTATTTTATGTGTAGTTTATGTATTTTTTATGAACAGAGCCAATAAATGCGCCTGTGTACTACCATAAAATTTACTTTCGGCACTTTCCTTCTTTCTCTTACAACTCGCTAAAACCTATTTTGTATGTATACTATACTGTTTATGATGTTGACGCACAAAACTAATTCAAAAAACCTAAATTGATATTTAATAAAAAATTCATATCGATAAATCTAGACGTGATAAAAAAAAACGGCCAACGGGAATAGATTCAAAGCATTAAAATCTTCATATTTTTGACATATTTTTTGAAGGAGGATTTCGTTGCAGACTAGTGATTAATTATTAAATGCTCTAAGTTAGTAAAAACCTAAGTGTTCTTTTTAACAGTAAAGAGACATTTATACATACACTACCTGTGCTCGCGACTTCGTCCGCGTGGAATAGTTATTTTGGGAATCATTTGGGTATCTCGAACGGTTTTCGCAGCGCACGCAACGGAAGCCCTCAAAGATGAATAAATTTCCCCGTTTTTTCGACTGTTTCTTCACTCCTATTAGTCGCAACGTGATGTTATATAGCCTAAAGCCTTCCTCGATAAATGATCTATCCAACACAAAAAGAATTTTTCAATTCGAACCAGTAGTTCCTGAGATTAGTGCGTTCAAACAAACAAACAAACAAACAAACAAACTCTTCAGCTTTATAATATTAGTATAGATTAGCGTAATCGAAAGATTTTCGTACTAATATTGTATAATTACTTAAATTACGAATAAATATCTTCCGTTTCATCGCTACGTCTAGTATAAATATGTTACTTACATAAATTTAGCATTAAAAAAATGCTAATATAATATTCACGAGAAAAGCCATGTGAAAATCGTATATGATAGTTGTGAACGCTGTGAAGCAGAATCTAAAATAATATAATGAAAGGTGAAAGAAATATTACGTTAATGACGCCACAATCAAAATGAAAAGGACAAACAGATCATATGACAGAATGGTACTCTTTTCGATGATTGTCATAATTCAAAATACGAAAACTTGTTTGTTTGTACAGATATTTATGCACCCCTATTTGCCTAGATATATTTGACTGACATTGTACATATATTTATGGCCACGTGAACGTCTAGATCTTTTTGACCCTTTAAATGCTCACATATTTCTGACCGAATTATCGAACAGATATTTCTGGCCTCACAATTGTACAGATATGTTTGCCGCTTGGAAACGTACATATATTTTTGCCCTTGACTGTACTTAGGAATGAATGTTAATTTTATAAAAATATAGTTTTTATAGACAGCCCATGAGTCTACAATTAATTAATTAAGATTTTAGAACATAACCTAAAATTGTTTACAATACAAATAAATATGTACATACCAATAGTATAGAAGGCTTATAAAGTGTTTGGAAGTGAGATTATATAACAATAGATGTTGTTTTTATGAAAATATACTTTTTATGGTGAGGAAATTCATTAACAATTAATTTTATAAAGATTTCAGAACATTACTTCAAATTGTTTGTATCAATATTTACATATATCAGACATAGACTTTGAAAATACTTTTAGCCAGACGTAGACTAATATATATTTACAAAATTTGTACTGGAAACAAATTGGGTTAGGTTAGGTTCAATACCCTCCCTGGGTACGCCGGGACCTTGTCGCGGTGGAGGGGCTCACCCTTGGCCTTGGGCCGGCCTCGGGTGCTAAGGAGGCGTACAACCGAGCGTTCCGAGCGGGCTCCCAAGCGGGAGTCCGTAGCGGAGCGCTCGCGGGAAGTACCCTCGCGGGTCTCTCAGTTGGAGGTCTCCTCGGCCGCACTCCTTGAGTGCGGCCTTATGTTATTGTTTGTTCCGCACACGAGGTATGTGTGCGGATTATGAGTGGCGGGCTCCTCCCCGTCGTTGGTGTTCTCCGCACTCGAGTGCTTGCACTTGAGTGCGGACTTTTCTTGCGAGCTTATAAACTATATATTCTATATATTCTTTTCTTATAAACTATATTTTTATAAAATTAACATTCATTCCTAAGTAATGCAACCTTCAAATACCTTAAAATCTTTCCATCATTGTCTAAATCCAACCCCTTTTATTGACCGACCGATACATCAGAACTACAATTCCAACTATAAGCTATACGGACGGACATACGACATCGACCTCTCTTCGCGAACGCGTTCATTCGACTGGTGGACTCACCGATACCTGTTCAATATCATTCAATATCATACCTTTTCAGTCTCACCGAATGAATCTGAATGAATGAGCAACTCTTTTACTATGTATTTATTACAGACAAGAAAAGTGCTTTATCAGTTTCGATTACAAATTCCATTCATTTCAAAATTCGCTAAGGCTTAGATTTGAAATAGGTATTGATCACTGATTGACATAATTTGTTATCGCTAATAAAGATGGCAATAGAAATTGTCACTTTGAATTTTCAAAGGAAAACGGACCTTATCATTCTATAACATACAAAGAATGTTCAATCTTAGGGTGATAAAGCACTTTATTTGTCGAGTTTATTATGACCACTTTTTATTATACTTTTCACCTTAATCAATCAACTTGAGTTGACATAAATAAATAGCAGACCCTTCCGGTTCAAAAGAACCCAGTCTCAAATTACACTATTACACAATACAACTGATTTTCATTTAACACCTATGGTCATATGAACATAAACTCAAAATAGCCCAGTGTCTATTTACCTTAGTCCCAAAATACCCTAAAACCAAAACGACTTTGTCTATATTATAACTATTACCAAGATTACCTAAAGTCATAAACGCTGAAGCTCAAAACAAACTATTCCCATAATACACTAATCCTGAAATACACCATTCGCCAAATACACTACTCTCAAAATACTCTAAATAGTTCAGGTCCTAATTCTATGTCGGCTTCTGGTACGAATTTACGCGTACACGAGTAAGGGATCAACTTTTGAGTCTTTTTCTTTTCTAAGTAAAATGAGCCTTAAAAAAATTTGGAAAAATCTCTCACTGAATCTTTTTCGCGAAAAGGCTCAAAAATTGCCTCCCAGTATTGTCTAACAAACATAGGTCACTATAGAACCATGTCATAGTGACTAAGTTCTACATGTTTAATAAACGACGTCTGAGTGACTAAAGCGACAAGGTAGTGCAAGGTAGGCAGGATAGTGGCATAGGAATCAAATTGGTTGACTATTATCATCATCATCATCATCATATCAGCCGAAAGACGTAGCTTCTGGTTGACTATACCTTTTCAGAAAAAAAAGGTTCAATTAAACAAAAAGTGTACTTATTCATGAAATTATATTTTCAACGCTTCCGGTCCATTACAACCAAATCCCAAATTGCCTGAAATGTGAATACGCCTGAATCCCAAAGAGACTGAATTTTAAATCGACTGAATCCCAAATAGACTAAATCCCATTTCGCCTGAATGCCAAATTGACTTAATTTTTAATGACTACATAATGTAAGCCGCACTTTTATAATTTTTATGTTAAGGTTGACAGACAGGTTGGCGGTCAACTCGATGGTAGCTCCTTCAGTTCTTCTTTTTTGCAAAAAATAAGAAAAAAAAAATAAGTTCAACTTTGCAAATAAACTTTTTTGCAATTGCAACATTGCAAATAACAAAGTTGGCTCTGATAAACAATAAGCATGCATATCTAATAATATTTTTAATTTTCAAATTTTCAGGCAATTTGGTACTAGGGCATTTCGGATTTCAGGCGAAATGGGAAACAGGCAATTTGAGATTTGGTTGTAATGGACCGGAATCTTTTCAACAATCAAAGTCAAATAAGATAAATATTTATAAACAAACACGTTTTTCTTAACGAAAACGAAACTTAAATAATTTTTTTCTTAAAACATAATCCTTAAGCCTTTGTTTTTAACATTTTGTTATTTTTATTGTATCCTTTTATCGCAATCCCGATTTCAGATGAATCACCTGTTTTAAAAATGTGATTGCGTCTATAGCACCCACGTACAGCTCAATCAAAAGCTCTCGATACTTATTATTGAAAAGGATGTCACATCGACGTCTACTGGCTCCACTGAACAGATTATTTTTGATCCGCGTATCTTGGTACCTCGACTCTTTCCTTAATCGATATACAAAGCGTATAAGAGTGGGTTTATGCGGCATGCGGATATTTAATCTTCTATGAAAACCTTCTATGGGATTATTGCTTCTATGTTTTTCATGGCTGCAACTGAGTATTTCCGGTCCCAATTTCAGCCATTGCTTCTCCATGTATTTTTTAAACAGCAGCAGTTCGTGAGTCATTTGTACATCCCCCAGAATGCACACCCAACAATCGTTAATTTCATCAGCAGGTAACAACGGCAAATTGGCACACATTTGTATTATGTTTCGACCGTCTTCGGTGGCATCAATTTTCAATTTATTGCTTTTTTTCCAGACTGCTCTATTATAGTGATAGAAACAGCCGGTTAACTCGCATTCAGGAAACACCGAGCGACAAGCGTTCACCTGTGCTAATTCAAAGTCACATTTATATTTGTGTATCCTCACGCCCATTTCTTCTCGCAGCAATGTAAACAGTCTATGATATGTCCTTTCTGTTTTATCTGGCAGCAATGCGAAAATTACGGGCACTACATTCGTTACTTTGCTGCTTGAGCCGACATCAACATGTATACTATACAATTGATAAAACGGTTTTGGGACTCTCTTAAAGGTCCCGTCACCAAAAAATTGTTTTTTTGTATTCGCAATACTTAGCAAGAACTGTTTACTTATGTTACTGGCAAAAATCAATATTTTGTCATCATTTCCATTTTCTACAGTTAAAAAAGATTCAGCCAATATTTTCGGAACCTTGATATCTTTTAGGTAATTAAATTCAGTGTTTTTCTGCCCTAAATACTTGTGTCTTGCCCTGTACAAGGAATTTTTTTTCTCTTCATAGGAGCACGTTATTATGTCGTCGTTCTCTATTTCTGTTAACTTATCTTCAAATATCTTCTTAATAGGCGTCATCTTCTTACACGCTTCTTCTTTACAGTTGTATATAAAAATATCTCGGATATTTTGTTCGCGGTGACTTTTGCAAACATGAGCACTTTCCTTCACGACCGTATCTTTGTTTTTGTTCAACGTTACTGATGCAAAGCAACATTCACTACGATTTACGCATTTCCAATTATTCGTTTCATTTTTATTCATGTGACTAAAATTATATTTATGCCCGTCGTAAAGCAAGCAAGAATACCCTTTTTGGTTTTTAATAAACGTTAAATTGCTTCTACTCCCCATTGCGACAAACAAGAAAAGCAAAAGAAAAGCGTGGAATGTGACAGAAAGGCCTTTTTCTTTATTATATCTCTAAAGTGACACTTCATTATTAAGTGGCCTGATATCGTCAACCATGCTGAAGGTTTATATGTATTTGTTTTAATCAAAATATAAGAACTCCGCCGTCGCATCTATCTATTTCTACGATGTGATTTAGGTAGATAGAAAATTACCGAAACATTAAATAATGGTTATTATCAGTTGTATACCATATGGATCATAATAGCACAAAACGAAAATCAATAAATAAATAATTTAGGGTATTTTGAGAGTAGCGTATTTTGTAATTAGTGTATTTTGGGAACATTGTGTTTTGAGTTTATGCTTTGATGACATTAGGTGCTTTCGACATAAGTTCTTAATAGAGATAGGTCGTTTTGGTTTTAACATTTTAGGGTATTTTGGGACTAAGGTAAATAGACACTGGGCTATTTTGAGTTTATGTTCATATGACCATAGGTGTTAAATGAAAATCAGTTGTATTGTGTAATAGTGTAATTTGAGACTGGGTTCTTTTGAACCGGAAGGTAGCAGACGCTAACAATTCATTTTTGCCTTTATTAATATTATAAAAATGAGACACAACCTCAAGCCTTCAAAACGAATGACATCACCAAGACAATTTGAATCAACACTAACTGTCTGTACGTATGTAAAGGACAAATCTCTATATTGCTGTTGTAGGTACAGCTGAGAGTATCTGATTTTTAAACGATGTTAGAGCATATTGATTCTTAAAGATGCTCTAGTTTCCGTGATAGTCTGAGAGTTACGAATTTCTATCACTACATATTTAGATTTATTTTTGCATTATTTTTTTTTTTCATTTTAGACGCCCCAGTAATGTTACTTTACCAGAGACAATCTTGCATACATATTAAATAAGTATTGATTAAAAATCAATCTACATATTTTGTAATGTTTTTGAATAAACTTAAAAACATTTTTGAATTTTTCTTTTGATTAATATTAGCCACGATAGAATACTCTTAACAGTAAAAACTAATATAGAATTTATTAATATAATAACCATTTATATATTTTTCAATATTTAAACACTATATTCTTGTAATGTAACGTAGGTAAACATAAGTTAGGTAATTTTATATAAAGAGACATACTCTTAGGAATTTTAATGATTTTTTTAACTGTTTTTTTTTTGTAATATTTTGTGCAACGTGCGATAAATACGCTTATTATTTTTTTAAAAAAATATTTTTTTCATTTGTAAGTTACGACACACTGCCATATTATTAAAATTGCATTGAAATTCGATTAACACGTTAATATGTAGATAAAATCAATGACAATTTAGATTATATATATAGAATAATAAAAAATAGGTTAAGTTAAGATGAAAATAAAAAATCTTTTAGGAGTGGAATTTTTGAGTCGATTTTAGAAAAATGTTTTAAAGCAATTTTACTATATTATTATATTATAATATTACACAAACTACTTATAATTTTTTTTCTAATTCGAAATGTTCTCTCAATTTAAAATATCACAAATTAAAAGTTTCATAGTAATTTTAAATGTTTAACAAAAAAATTTTGTTAGAAAAATGTATTTAAATTTTTTTACAGAATCAACTTGACTTCTTTTAGAAATAAATATTTTTCTACACAAAAAAAAAAGAATAAATACTCATGGTACAATTGTTTCCTATGAGGTGTTTTATGTGATTTGTATTATTTATTTATTTTGTATTTAAATATTCGTATGTTTTATATTATTATGTCTTTCTACTTTTAAAAGTCAAATCGGCGTCACCTAATACATAATATATTATATTATGATGTATTAATATTTAATAAACATTGAATGTTTTTTCACTGAAATAAAAAAGACTGTAACAAAATTGTGTGTAAACATGTTTAAAATTAATTTTTTGTTATTATTTTTCAATATGTAGTAATTTCTAAGTAATTTTTTACGAAAATTTTAAACAAAAAGGATGAAAATTATTTGTGTTTGTTTTCAGATTGCTAACATTTTTTTATAGGATACTAGCGACCCGCTCCCGGCTTCGCCCGGGGTGCAATTTTTTTTTATTATAAAATTTATCCCCATTCATCCCTCTTCCCATAATGTGAAAACCGAGATAAAATCGCTCTACCCGTTCTCGAATTTTTGAAGCATACACACAAACCGACTTACAAATGTTATGTATATAGATATAGAAAATTGATTAAACATAATAATATACTACTATAACTCCCAAAAATATCTAATATATAAAATTCTCGTGTCGCAGTGTTTGTTGCCAAACTCCTCCGAAACGGCTGGACCGATTTTAATGAAATTTTGTGTGCTTATCGGGGGTAGGTCTGAGAATCAGCCAACATCTATTTTTATACCCCAAATTTTTTTTATTTATTTAATTATTTTTTATTTTTTCGCAAAAAACATTTGCCAGGTCAGCCAATTTATCAAAATAATTAAACTCTTACAAGAGTAATTTTAAAATTTCTCAATTTTTAAAAAAAAAATAATAATCTTGTTTTTTATGATATCATAATTTATATTTATGCTCGGTGGTGACAGATAAATTTATCATAATATATGACATATTTTAGGTTATTAAGTTGCACTCATTTCTTTAAAAATTGAGAGGTTAGTTAGTTAGTCCTTGTCTCAAGATTTAATGTTAGAAAATTCGATAGTCGTCTAATCGGAACAAACACAAAATAATTGAATCGAAAGAATTTATAAATAATAATAATAAAAAAATAATAATTTAACGAATTCGCTCAAATAATATCCAATTTTTAATATGTATAGCCTGTAAGAGTTAAATGAATTTGTAAAAGTAATACTTACTTGTAATTTTTAAGAAATTTTAAAATAAAAAAATATTTCGTAAATTATAATTATTACACTGTAAAAGAACATTTTAACATGTTTTTAAAGTGAAGAACTGATTTCGTTTTTATTGTGTATACATATTTATTTTTAGATTTTCCTATCGCTTAGAATTAACAACGAAATTGTACATTTTTTGGTTTTAGAGATCCTTGTACGAGATGTGATGTGATTATGACGCCATGTTTTTGTGTGCAAGTAGTCGATTAATAATATAAATAAATAGATAAATAACTGTGTTTATTTGTTTGTGTCAAGTCTTCTCACTTATCCACTGTTAGTTGAAGGATATCATATCGGAAAAGTTGATTTAGATAATTTTTAAAGAGAAATAAAAATTTTCTTGGTATCGTAAAGAGTTTTATTTGAATTAGTTGTTGGGTTTTCATCCTCAAAATAGTTCATAAATATACTTTTTTCCAAAGATATTTGATTGGTCTCGCTGCGCTCGACTAGATAGAGCGCTATACAAAAGCGATAGCTCCGTGAATGCGGCAACTTTTTATTGTAGTGTGTGTCACTTTTTATCGTCACTTTTTACACAGTTTCACTACGCAAACTGGCATTTTATTATGCCCAAAATTTAATAAAACATTCGGCACGTACACATCACAGACAGCTTGCAGTGTGACTGGCTCGGGTACGCCAAATTCGGCGTAGTATTTGTTGCTGCATTTTACAAGTACGACGGCGGTATCTAGTCGAGCGCAGCAAGACCAATTTTTCATCTATGTTTTTTTCCTTAAAAAAGAGTTGGTTCCTGTGGGATTTTCAAAAAAGGAATACGCAGTCGTGGGCTGAGTTAGTCCTAATCCTAATAATATAAATGCGAAAGTTTGCATGTTTGAATGGTTGTTCATCAATAACGCAAAAACGGCTGAAGAGATAGGTATGTAGTTTATTACCTAGGATACTTTAAACTCAAATACCTACTGCAGGTTCGCGAGGGATCGTCTAACAATGTAAAAAAATTGTGGCATCGCTGTGGCACAGAATATATAAAAATTACGTGTCACGTTGTTTGAGGCCAATGGACTCCTAAACTACTGAACCGATTATGATAAAACTTCGTAACGGTGTGTAATTTGGTCCAACTTAAAAGATAGCATAGTTTTTATTTTGAAGCCGGGAGCGTGTAGCTAGTAGCTTTTAGCAGAGATTGTTGGCATTTTGTTGGCTTTTAGTCTTTCAATATAACAATATTTAAAAAAAAAATAACAGTTACGAACGTTTACAGTTGTGATGATGTAAGAAAATTAAAAAAAAGTTCGTATAAGACTCGAACCCGCTTGAAGCAATGAAATAAAAAAGCAACTAACTGAGTGTAATAATCTATTTTTTCTCGAAATAATATAAAAAAGAACAGTGAAGCGAGGCCTACCTAAAACCAGTTTAAAGAGACATCTTTGCATGTGTTAAATCAATACAACGACTGAAAGCTTTAAGATATCTATTTATATTGGGTTTTGATACACCACTTGACTATTTTACGGAGACCTCACTACGCCAAGATACTCGTATGTAAACGAGAGCTCCAGCTACGTTGGAATACAACAAACACACGAGTGTTTGACGTCAAGACGAGCCCCCACACACCTCCGTAGTTGTTGTTTTGATAATAAAAAAGCGATTATGATGCTTAATAAAATGAACGAGCGGTGCTTATATTTTCAATAACCGCATAAAAAAATTATTCTTCATTAGATTTTTTCATTCAGTATTTAAGAATAGGTAAAACGGTATGTTGGTATATTAGAGGAAATGCTAAGTCCATTCAAAAATTATATCAAAAGAAATTATAGGAAGTCACTTTTACTTGTCTAGTGTGGGCTAAATTTTATTAACGAGGCCATGTGACTATAGCTGTGCTTAGCATAAATAAAATTTATAATTTAATCCACAAGTCTGAGGACTTGAATTTGTCTTGAAGAATTATTTTGGCGTTAGAGGCGTATGGTTAAATTTGGATATTAGTAGCAATGAGTAATATTAATACAGAGTCTGCTCGTGCAAAATAAATACTATAATAGTTAATAATTAATACTTAAGTATTTATTTTAATATAAAAGGTTTTTCACATTCATTTATACTTGGAGATTAAATTTTCTCGCACTTTTCAAAGTTGACGCTGGACAGGATTTGGCAATACCTGGGTACACATCCCCTTACAGGAAGATCACCGTAAAATAACAGCTTGTGTCACTTGTGTGCTATTGTGTTTAAGTGAGTGACTTGAGTTTATCCTATAGGCGTCGGTATCTAATATCTCTATCCGTCGGATTTTGATATGATGCTTACTAAGGAAGGAGCGATATTAATTATGAGTAAGGTTTGTGTAATTTGCAAGAAAAAATTCATCTGTGTGAAGTCAGGGGCGAGTGGCTAGTTGATACCTACGTGTGATGGAGGTCAGTAACCCAAAGCCAATGCTGGATTTTAACAGCGCTCTAGCGCTGTCTCAAGAACATGCAAAGGTCGTCTAACCGGTTGAACAAACCAAGCCACCGTTCACGCTTGAAGCGACGCTAGTCTGTCGCGCGAAGCGATTTCGTTTCGAACACATTTGAATTTCGAAGCACATTCGAATCGCGCGTTTTGAAATTCGAACGCGTTTTAAATTTAATTAAAATTCAAAACTGCAAACAGTGTTTCTAAATTTGAACTAAGTCCGTTACATGGACATAATACTACTTATTTATATTGTTTTATTAAATTTGTAAGCGTACACTCCGTGTTCAAAACAGGTTGGATTTGGATTTATAACTTTCAAGACCGCGCCGGCAGGATGTCGGTGAGTTTTTTTTTAAAGAAAGGTTTGTTTTGACAAACGTCGTTGTCATTACATTATGCGCATCGTATACTTACCTACGTGTTGTTTTATTTTTACTTTAACAAATTCACCACGAATAACTAATTATGCGTGGTGAATTTGTTATCTATTGTGAATAAAATATAAGAGGAAATACGAAACAACTTTTAATTGAAGTAAAATAAATAACACAATTATATATCCTTGTAATGCACATTTTCTTATCGAAGACCAAACGACTTTTGAATTTTTAGAAGACGAAAAAATTTAAATTTCGTAAGGTTAAAATTTTTGTCCATATCGAATTTTCATACCTATTCTTATATTTTCTCTATAGTAGTAGGAGGGCACGCGGCATTTCGCAGTCGCACTTTGCTTCGGCGAGACAAGAGCATAACAAAAAGATTTGTAAAATGAGTTAAATATGCAGAAGTATCTTAAAAACATTATTAAATTAAAAGAATATTCACAATAGTGCAAAAATTGTTTGATCCAAAAAAAGGGTTGTTTCAAAGCAATGGGTAAGTCTAAGTATACGCAAAAAAATATGATGTAAAATGCTGTAGGTATGTGATCCTGTACAATTACAAAAAGTGCAGTTATGCCCTTGTCTTACCGAAGGTGCGTAATGATCAGAGATGGTTGAAATAAAGAACTTTGTTTTTGTTATTAGTTTGCGGCTAGATGGCGCTGTGCGATTTTTTGTCCCAAAAAATAAGTTTACAAAAACTTCCCCTGTGTATTCACATTCAGGCAAACAAATTTATAAAAAAAAACTGGCTGTTGCCCGCGTTGAAAAATAAATGCCTCACTTCTGAAAGAACGGGATTAGAGTACTAGATTAGAGTCACTTGTACTACCAGTAGTACTAGTGATATAACGTTGTATATATAGCACTAGCTGGTGCTCGCGACTTCGTCCGCGTTCTGGATGAAAGGTACCCTATGTCCTTTTTGGAGTCCCAGACAACGTGTATGCAAAATTTACAACGCCATCTAGGGAATTCTGTTTGAAGCAATGTAGTACTCTAATTCATCTAAAAGTTAACAGATGGCACTACATGTTAGTTATAGTTTATAAAATTACGTGTTAATAAAATTAAAGCTGCTGCCCGCGACTTCGCCCGCGTAACTTAGTAAATTATGTACTTAAACCTTCCTCGAGAACCACTCTACCCATTAGTGAAAACCGCATTAAAATCCGTTGCGTAGTTTTAAAGATCTAAGCATACAAAGGGACATAGACAGAAAAAGCGACTTTGTTTTATACTATGTTGATTGATTGATGATTTGTACTACCAGTAGTACTTCTTGGTTGTACTACTGTAACAGCGGGAATTTTTTAAATCGGATGATTTAAAAAGTTTGAATAACTTTTTATAATATTAGTAAGTATCACAAGTATAGATAACGGTTGTTAACGAGGTAGGGTATGTTGTATTGTTGAATAATTGTTCATGGTCTAATAACCAAGCGTTTAAATTTACGTAAGAAAATTGTGGAAGTTAAAGACCTTGTAATAACAATTCAACACTGACTTACAAAAGGGGCAGTGATTTGTTTTTATTTTTTATACTTTTGTTAAAAAACAATGTGATGTTTCATTTAATTTAACATTGAAACTAATTAGAGGTTTTACTGAACTTGTAGATCGAAGTTCAGTAGTTTAGTTTTTATTTTAAAAAGACATCCAGACAGACTTTCTTCCATCGGACATACAGACACCCTCATCTTGTCGAAATCCCTCCTTTTCGGACCAAGCGCTTTGAAACATTCCTTTATAATGCGCACTGCCAGGGTTTGGAACTCCCTGCCTGCCGGCGTCTGTGTTTCCGAGCACATATAATAGTGAATAGGCATCTTCTGGGTGAGCTCGCTCCATCTTAGGCCTCATCCTTGCCACATGGCTGGTTGTTGGCCAAGAGCAAACCCATCTCTTTTTTTTTTATTTAATTTATTTTTAATAAAAAAAAAATTTAAAAAAAGACTGCTCATATATTTTACGATCCGCTTTCTTCGCGGCGCAGTTTACATAAACCGCCATAAAGTTATCCGACACTATCTACTTACTTGTATTGGATGTCATACGACTTCTTCGTAAATATCAAGTTGCTACCGCAAAACGGTTGTAAAAACTGATACAATGCGATAAGTACCTATGTAGGTACACACTGTGTTTCGCAGTCATTTTGGCTACCCGTGTATGGCAAAAAAATGTGTGACTTCGTAGGTACACCTTGAAAAATTTATATATATCTAATACTAGCTGACCCGACAAACGTTGTTTTTCCAAAAAATAAAAAATAAAAATTTTGGGGTGGACCATCCTTAACATTTAGGGGTATGAAAAATAGATATTGGCCGATTCTAAGACCTACCCGATAAGAACACAAAATTTCATCAAAATCGGTCCAGCCGTTTCGGAAGAGTTTGGCAACAAACACACGAGAATTTTATATAGGTATTAGATATAGAAAAGGCAATGTGTGTGTATGTTCCCTATGGACTCCAAAACTGCTGAACCGATTTTTTATGAAACTTTCAGACAATCTTCAGATTAGTCCAGCGGGTAATCCTGTGAAGTTTTGTAGCGATCGGACGCGGACGAAATCTCGGGCATATACTAGAACCTAATATGTACAAGCAACTTAATGCTTGACCTATTGTTGCTATAATACTTTGGCCAGGCGTTATATGTTATACATAATATTATACATTAGTGTTTTTATTTTATTTAATTTACAAAGTGCCCGAGACTTCGCCCCCGTTACTTTGTAAATTATATAGTTACTAAAACTACTACTAAAAAAACACAAATCCGTTGCGTAGTTTTAAAGATCTAAGCATACATAGGGACAGACAGACAGCGGGAAGCGACTTCGTTTTATAGTATGTAGTGATGATCCGTCGGAAACAGTCCTCTTTTTCTGGATGAAAGGTACCATAATATGTCCTTTCCTGTGTCCTTGACAACGTGTATGCGAAATTTCACGATGATTGGTTGCGTAATTAAGCCGTGAAAAGGTAGCAGACAGACAGAGTTACTTTTACATTTATAAAGTTTGTTTGGATGTATGGATGTATGTATGGATGTTTGTAACCCTTTCACGCAAAAACTAGTGAATGGATTTCAATGAAATTTTGCATACACGTTGTCTGAGATCCCAGAAAGGATATAGGGTATATTTTATAAAGTTACGCGGGCGAAGTCGCGTGCAGCAGCTAGTCTAAAATTAAATACTGAACATTTTAACTTAAAAGAAAATACATATTTTTATTTCATTTTGTCTTTAACGATGTCAACAGATGGTAATAGATACCCACCCGTGTATTTATGGTAGGTATTACGTAATCCTTTACTGAATTTCTATAAAAAAATTGCAAATTAGGTATAAGTAGGATATATGTTAAACATATGTGGAATGAGATCATAGTTTTGTATATTTCACACAAAATAGAACGCATCTGACGTGTCTTATGTCTATAACCTACCCAGGTTATAGACATAATTGTAACTTACAATCTAAAGCTTTTTTTTAAATATAGACAATCTGTACTTCCGTACTAATATTTTAAATGTGAAAGTTTGTATGGATGTATGGATGTTTGTAACTCTTTCACGCAAAAACTACTGAATGGATTTCAATGAAATTTTGCATACACGTTGTCTGGGATACCAGGTAGGACATAGGGTATATTTTATAAAGTTACGCGGGCGAAGTCGCGTGCAGCAGCTAACATAACATAAC
Organism: Synanthedon tipuliformis; assembly: GCA_947623395.1. Taxonomy (NCBI): domain Eukaryota; kingdom Metazoa; phylum Arthropoda; class Insecta; order Lepidoptera; family Sesiidae; genus Synanthedon; species Synanthedon tipuliformis. The sequence continues at coordinate 3,000,116 of OX392428.1, read as the reverse complement.
ATAAGTGGAGGAAGGGATTTTAACTCAATTTTACTTTTTTATGTTAGGTCGACAGACAGGCTGACGATCAACTTGATGGTAGGTGGCTACCGTTGCCTATATAACACAAGCAACGCCACGCCATAGGTTCTACCGCAATCCAATCGATTTGCATACCTATATTTATATACCTAAGCCCGTGGTATGAAAATTTATGGTTTAGGGAGATATATTATTTCGATGGAGTAAAATTAAAGTTGTCACACGAATGCGTTATGTCATGCGTTATAGTTAGTAAGTATCTTAAGTTTCAGAGATATTGCGCCATCTACACCTAAACAACATTATTAAAAAAAGAACAATGTTGTTCTTTCGGCGTGTTCCAATTGTGAAAATTTAATTTTTATAATTGTTCGCACACAATTTTTTATATTTTATTTCGATCCCCGGGGGAACCTAACATATTTTCATGATATAAATTAGCCTATGTTATGCTAATCCAGGTAATAAACTATCTTTGTGCCAAATTTTATTCAAAAAAGATAAACAAACATCCATACCATACATCCTCACAAATTTTCGCATTTATAAATCAAGTACTTACTTAGTAGGAAAGATTCAGATATATATAATAATAACTGACGATAAATATCCAGTAGGTACAATAACTGGTCTTAAAATAGAAACATCACAATATAGAATTGTCGTGTGTGAATAATTGCTCTGAATAAATGCACTAACAAATACTTACAAGGTGCATTGTAAATTGAACACGCTTAATGGAAAATTAGTTTGCAATCACCTTGACTACCGTTTGAATTTGCGTTATTGTGTTTTTCAAAATTGATTAAAAGTTGATTGGAAAAATATTCTCCTCAGCCTCAGTTACTATCTGATTTTGCTAGATATTATATGTTACCTAATCGTTTTATCTCGTCTAACTATAGGAGGCTCAAAAACCGCTGAATCGATTTTGATGAAACTTTCAGACAATAGTGTAGCGGGTGTTCCTGTGAAGTTTGGTAGCAAAGTCGCGGACAAAGGACAAAAACACTAGTATAGAATAGATATCTACTTATTTTATACCATAGAAACTTGTTAACATATAAAACAGTTTTAGACAGATGTTTTAGATATATTACTTGTATTATACGCAGTAGGTGACATATCTATTTATTTACAAAAAAATTGAAATTTTAAACACTATGCCACCTTAAAATCTCTATCGAACTCGAAAAAAATAATATTATAAAAAATATATTTTTTCTTTACAGGCAGTTAATTCGCGACTTATTTTCGCTGTAATATCTTCGGCATGCTGGTCTGCGTTCCAGCATGGATACAATACAGGAGTCCTGAACGCACCACAAGCTGTAAGTAGAATTACTTAATTTTAGTAATAATATCTATATATTCAATTCATAGTTAAAAGATATTCTCTCCTTCTAATATGTATGTCGTGGGCAGATCGTATAGTATGAAATCAAAAATCTTTCACCAAAAGTCAAAAATAGATGCGATGAGGAGCGGAGCGAAGCAAAGCGAGGAGGAGCGTGTTAGGATTACATGGAAATAAATTTGGGAAGCCGAGCAAAGCGGTAAAGCAAAGCCAACCTGGGGACCTAGCTTAACGCACTTTAATTAAGATTACTATTAGAAATAAACCAGTGTTTTGATAATTTTAAGTTTACTTAACAATTAGTAATTAGTCTAGTAACTAAAAATGAAAATGTAGTTTGTAGCTTGGTCAAATAAAGGCTTTTTTATTTTTTAGGTTTATACTTAAGTATTTATTCTCATTAAAGCTTAAAGCTACTTACATGAGAAATATAACAAAAAAATAAACTTAATTAAAAAAACGAAACATTAAACAGGCAGACAAAAGACAATATTTTTTATTTTTATGTGATTTTCATTAACCAACTTCCAGGTGATGTCGGAATGGTTACAAAAGGAGGCATTGAGTCCAAATGACACCGATTGGAGTCTTAACGCCACCAAGGACCCTCAGGTCGTCAGGGTGTGGTCGATAGCTGTGGCCATTTATTGCTTCGGTGGCATGATCGGCGGAGTTCTCACTGGCCTGATCGCTGATTTGTAAGTCATTTTGATTTTTGTAAAAATAATTTTAAAATTAATTAAATAAGTAAATTTAAAAGAAAAATTCTCTTCCGCATATTTGTTAAAATAAAACTGAAAAACTAATATAGCTTGATTTCAAATTTTTACACAACTTAACATTGTATACTTTTTATTCCAAAGTTCCAACGAAAACCAAAAAAAATAACGGAATTAGCTAGTACCTAAGTAATACAATAAAATCAAAACTACAAAGCTCAACCCAGAAAGAATGCCGTTCAAGGCCCTTAATTGCTTTTTGGTGTCACTATCGGGACTCTGCGAAAATATATTTCTGTAAAAGATAAATAAATATATTTCAGATGCGGCAGAAAGGGTGGTCTGCTGCTGAACAATGTTCTGGTATTCGTTGGAGTTATGTTGGAGGTGGCTGCGAAGGCAGCAAACACCGCTGTCCTACTAATTATCGGGAGGTAAATTGACGATTTTTTTAAAAAACTAGCTGGTGCTCGCGACTTCGTCCGCGTGGAATAGTTATTTTGGGAATCATTTGGGTATCTCGAACGGTTTTCGCAGCGCACGCTACGGAAGCCCTCAAAGATGAATAATTTTCCCAGTTTTTCGAACCAGTACTTAGTTCCTAAGATTAGCGCGTTCAAACAAACAAACAAACTCTACATACAAATAATATTAGTATGTATTATAAAACTATAAAGTATTATATAATGAACGGCTATTGTAATCTACAAACATAAAGAATGCATGTGACACAAATTTCGCCACAGGTGCTGCAAGTGAGCTGCTGACCATAGTTAAATTAAAGATAAGGGATAGGGAAGAGGGCTACTGCCGCCAGACAGGCTGCCCAAATGACTACGAAAAGTAGTGTGCAACTGCCACTGCTAAATGTATTTGCTTCGGTCTGTTACAGATTGATCGTGGGAATAAATAGTGGTTTGAATGCAGGCTTGGCGCCGATGTACTTAGCAGAAATATCTCCGGTTTCCCTAAGAGGCTCCGTAAGTATTCGCATTAGTACTTAAACAAATGTTCGAAATTCGAATTGTTGAGTATTGTGAAGCATAGATAGACATTATTCATCGAGTGTCACTTGTACTACCAGTAGTACTAATGACACAACGTTGTAGCATTTGTACTACCAGTAGTAGGTACCTACTTCTTGGTTGTACTACTGTAACAGAGCGAAATTTGGTTAGGTCACTAAAATTTACTTACACACTTGAAAATCAGATACACGAAAACATTTCTGCTTTAATGACGCGGGAAATAAGAGTCAGCTTATTATATTAATCCTAGGTTAATATGAATCCTTTCTTTCAAGTAATATTGAACTTTCAAACTAGATCTAGGTACGGATGTCGATTTCCCGAGTTAATGGACAAGTCGCCCGAATCATAGTAGGTAACTATTATTTAATCTGTGCCCGAACCAAGTAATGTCTGGCCAAATCATGGCCCAAGTAAATATCGAGCGGTGGTACAAATATATACATACCCCATACTTTATGTAGATACGAACTAAATTATAACAGAAATTTTTAAATTTTACACCGACCAAATTACATCACACCATCACATCAATGCTACTAAAAAGTTGCATTAGTTCGGTCAACCGGACAAACAACCGAACTATATTTTCGTCTACTGATACTAGACGAAAATATCAATTGTTTCCATGCATTTATTCCAGATCGGCACAGTTTACCAGCTGGTGATAACGATATCAATCCTCTTGTCTCAAGTGCTGGGCTTGGAGTCTGTGTTGGGCACGGAGTCGGGTTGGCCTTGGCTTCTAGGGGTCAGCGCAGTGCCTGCCCTAATACAGTGCGCTACGTTACCACTCTGCCCTGAATCTCCGAAGCACTTATTACTGACTAAAGGACAAGAGTTGCATGCTCAGAGAGGTAAGCGTCACCTGATGTGTTGCTCGTTTCCTTGAGTAACGGTAGCCACCACCATCAATAGGACTTGTTAGTCCAATTGATGGCAGGAACTTGTTCAAAGATTACAGATGACAATAAAGAGACGAATTGAAAATTGCCATTAAAATCATTCTCTCTCATACTAATGCCACAGCATACTTATTTCGTATGCGTATTCGTATACTTATTTCGTATGCAGCATAGTGCTAATGCTAATGCTATCTCTATATTTACTGCTTCACTAAATGTACCTACATTTATGTAAAATATGTAAATATATGTAAAAAAATCGACTACAGGTTATAACGCGCTATAGTCTCATTCCTCAAAATCTCTTACACTTTCCATACAAGATTTCTATCTGATAGAAACGCATGTAAGTCCGAATTTCCTGATTTACCCCCTATTAAATTCTACATACAAATACTTTAGAATTTGTAGATACGTACCTTACCTAACTTATCTTATACTACTTACGTACGAATAATTTGCCTCGTGATGTTAGAATACTAGAATTGTAATCAATTTAATCCCTTTCCAGCTCTCAACTGGCTGCGGGGTGATGTTGCCATCCATGGAGAAATGGAAGAAATGCATCAAGTAAATATTGTTACTTTATACAATCTATAGCAACAGCTAGTAATATTATGAAGAGAGAAAGAATTGTATGTTTGTAATGAATAAACTCAAAAATTACAGGACCGATTTTGATTATTTTTTTTAATTGTATATTTAAACATATCCACAATTTTAATTATTTTCATTATAATTAATTAGGAAGCGGAAAAGAATAAAGTCAGCAAGAAAGTAACCCTGCGGGAGTTGTTCGCGAATCGTCAACTGAGACAACCGATTATTATATCGATAATAATAATGATCGCACAGCAATTGTCGGGTATCAACGCGGTCATACTTTTCTCCACTGATATCTTCAAGAGGTCCGGAATTGAGGAGCTGCACAGCCAATATGCTACTTTGGGTATGTTTTTTTCCTTTACTTAAATTTTACGGAAAGGTTAGATTTTCAAAAGGACAGAGTTTCCGATGGTCAGTTTTTTTTTTTTTTTTTTTCCTAATCTAGGGTTCTTTAAGTAAAAGCTTTTTTCATGTTAAGCTCGACAGACAGGCTGATAGTCCACTTGATGGTAGGCGGCGGCTACTGTTGCCTATAACAAAGAACAAGTAAATACTATTAATAATTTAAAAATTATTTATTTTATTTTAGTATGCCTATATTTTTAATCGCCAAACAAATTTCAAATCTATTATCATGTTGTCTATTACTTCTTGCTTTTAATATATATTTATATATTTTCTATATTGTGTGAGGAATAAATGTTCTTCTTCCAGTTAATGTTCTTCCTTTCCAGTTTAAGTAAGCTTTGTCTAGAATTATTTGATTAATTTCAGGAATGGGCGCCATGAATGTTTTAATGACAGTCGTCAGTCTGTTTCTGGTGGAGACGGCTGGTAGAAAGACTCTGCTGCTCGCTGGTTTCGGCGGAATGTTTCTGTCCACTGTTTTCTTGTGTATCGCCAACTTGTATGTAAGTTTACTTATCGCAATAACTTCTAATTCAAAATAATTTTATATATAGTAGATACTCGTATGTATCTATTTGATACATATCTATATAGTTTGTTTTTATAATGTTTTATTTGTATATATAATTATGATATTAAATATAATATAATTGATAAAAAAAATTATACATTATTGGAGTTTATTCCTTAAGAATCGATTTTCATATAAACTTCAGACATATTCAATAAAATAGGAAGTAACTAAGTATAACGCATAACATAACGCATTCTTAAGCTTAAGATTATATATTAGATAAGGTATGAAAATAATGGGAGTAAAATCAAAATTGTCACACGTTATGCGTTACGTTCTATTCTATTCAAGAATATTCTGAAGTTTTAGAGATATAAGTATTGCGACGTCTACTATCACCTCTTAAAACGATACAAAAACGAGTGAGTAAACGAGATGGCGCAATACATGATGTAAGGCGACATCTCCCTCACTCAATCGTCTTTGCATCGCTTTAATAGGTGCCCTTATTATTATTTTATTAAACCGCGCATATGAACTTCCTCTGGATTTGCTTGTGTTAATTAGGCGACGGTAGTCACCAATTATCAATTGGAAGTCAACCTAACTGCTGCATTTTTATGTATTAAATTTAATATTTGCCTATTTACAGACTCACTACACCTGGGTGTCCTACCTAAGCATAGCTCTGGTGATATTGTTCGTCGTAATGTTCGCAATTGGACCTGGACCTATACCCTGGTTCTTGGTTTCTGGTAAGTATAGGTTTTGTTTTATGTTATGGCGTATATAAATAAATTAATAAATAAATATCTTCACAAATTCCACACAGCGCCATCTAGTTCCACACTAAGCAACTAAGGCTTGTATTATGGATACTAGACAGTTTTGTACAAACATCCATGACTCATGTACAAAGGTAAATGTTAACACATAAACATTTGCCCCTAGCGGGATTCGAACCCGCGACCGTTTGGTTAACAGTTAGGGTTACTAATCACTAGATCAAATGTGTCGTCAATTTCATTTATTTTGTTTTTCTTGCATTTTGGTTTAGCTCACCAAATGCTTTTATGAGAATTAATGTTCTGCTTGAAAAAAAAATAGCAACAATATCAGACGCGTTCTGACATGATTTACAGATTTTTAAATTTCGAACTAACTATTGAAATTTTACAGAACTTTTCAACCAGTCGTCACGTCCGGCCGCCGCATCAGTTTCCGTCACCGTTAACTGGACGGCCAACTTCATCGTATCACTCAGCTTTTTATTATTAGCAGTGAGTATGATACAGTCAAAGATAATTGATTGGTCTCGCTGCGCTCAACTAGATAGAGTAGAGCGCTATACAAAAGCAAGCTCCGTAAATGTGGCAACTTATTATTGTAGTGTGTGTAAAAAATCGTCACTTTTTACCCAGTTTTATTATATTTTTACACAGTTTCACTACGCTAACTGGTATTTTATTATGCCTAAAATTTAATAAAACATTCGGCACGTACACATCACAGACAGTTTGCAATGTCACTGGCTCGAGTACGCCGAAATCGGCGTACTATTTTATGCCCCATTTTACAAGTACGACGGCGGTATCTAGTCGAGGACAGCGAAACCAATCATTTATCTATGGATACCAGCGTAGCCAGTGGAGTTACCCTGGTATCACTCTTTTTCTAATATACCTATGGAAGATATAGATTCGTAATATTAATCAGGTTTTAATATATTTATTTTCAGATGAATCTCGGCTCGTACGTGTTTGCAATATTCGCCGTGTTCCAGTTTTTATTTATTTTGTTCATATATTTCAAGGTGCCTGAAACGAAGAACAAAACCACAGAAGAAATAACGGCAATGTTCAGGCAACACTTGTAGATTTTAATTTGTGCTCTGTGGTAATACCGCTTTAACATTCAGTCAACGCTCAGTATAAGAACAAACTAAATATACCTATGTATTTACTTTATTTGCTAGCGATTAGTTACTCAGTGGACAAGGCGCGCGTTACCTGAAGCATTTTTTAATTTACGATTTACTTTTTCGTATAATAAATAAGTTCGTATACTCTATGCTGCGTGACTGGCTTGTCTGTTACTAATTATATAAGTCTGTGCTTAGTTAACAGTCGTTATTCAAAAAAACAGCTAACTTCAGAACCATGACAATAATTCGCTGTTTTTAAGACGATTTAGAATGATTTTTTAAACAATTTCTGTATTTAAACTTAGTTTCTTAAGACATGAGTTGATATTGAGGTTTTTAAAAGAATATTGTCAACATTTTTAATTTGTAATGTGCCTTATCTTTACAACAAAATCTAATGAGTATTTATAAGGTATTTATTTATAAACATAATCGCCTTCTATCTTTTGGTAGAATGTTAACTTTAAAAATGAATTTCTACCTATATGAACGTCTCAATTAGGAATACACTTAATGAAATTAAGAGGATATTTTGGTAATTTTCACATTTAGGCCCTTATATTTTGGAGAATAGAGGTAATTAAAGAGGACTAACTTATATGGGTGTTAAACTGAAAAACTGTCAAGCTACGATCTTTAAATAGTGGTTCATAAATTGGCCACAATTGGCGCCTGTGTAGCTTTGGTATGAAAGTACGTATTATATTATGTAGGTGTGGTTATATACGGTTACGTAGTTTATGAAACTACCCTAATAAAATGGTACTACAGCGCCTCCTATTGGTGGCTGACAGACACTTTCTTATGTAGGTATTTTTAATTTTAGGTATAGACTTGGTCTTCCTCACCTCTATTCTCTATTGAAAATGAAAACTTGAGAATGTTTGATGAAATCCACCAATCGACATGTCATACATATTTAATATTGAAATTATGATAAGTTAATAAGTTTAGTTTTATTACGGACTTTTTGTAATAAAATATACAATTATTTATAATAAAGTGTTTTTTTATTTTTAAAATTGTAAATGCACCTTGTAAAAAAGTGTACCACAACCTGACCACAATACAATAATATGGCAGGCAGGTTTTATTAAAAGTTAGCCAAGTTGGTTAAGGTTTTAAAATGGTGTAACACCGTCGATAGAAAATAAATCGACGTATAAAACTATCAATTAAAGATGCTTTAAAGAAACAATTTTAAGTAAGTACCTAATGGTATCAGAAAGAAGTACTTAAATACAGACAGCCGCTGTGGCTCTAGTATATGAATTTATAATGCTCGCATTCGCTAACGAGAGCGTGAAACATTAATAAATTTATATCTATTTTATATGGATAATTGTCAATTTTTAATACAAAATTATATTTTACGTACTCGCTAGCGAGCGCGGACATTATGAACTTACAATAGGCATTATAGGCACCGTCTAGGTAAATCGCCATTATGCCATATTTTAAATTGTATATTATTGCAATTTAAAATTGCCGCTCTCTTTATGTCATTGACAGCTACTGGTATTTGACATTGACGGCTGACGTTTATTTCAAAAATTCAAAATATTGTTTTGTTTTTGTTACTATGTACGTATTATCTTTAGATTCGTTTTTTACTTAATCTTTATTTATCGTACATATTTTAGTCAGAATAAAGTTTATATATATAAATATTAGATAATGGTATCTGAATTTGTGAAAGAAAAAGTGTTTTGGACACGAAAAATGAACCTGAATTTAGTCAAATTTATCGAAAAACAGCCACACATTTGGAACCCTAAGCATCCAAAATATACTTCTGTCGATTTGAGAGACCGAACGTACGCTGAATTCGCTGCAATATATGATAATCAGTTCACGGGCCAAGCCGTTAAAGATAGATGGACCAACATAAGGTCTACTTTTGCTAATTATTTGAGAAAATTGAACGCTAGTCGAACGAAACAGAACGGAGAAGTTAGTTTTTATTATTATAAAAGTACTTTCTTAACTTAAACATGTCAGCTCATACCATCCGGCAAACAGCTTACCTCACCTTGACATAGGTAATAACACTTGTCCATCTCCGTCGCCACAGGCAATGCAACGCCACAGGTGCTTCAAGTATGCTTGCGACCATAGCAGGTTTAAAGGTAAGGGATAACGAAACGGGCTTTGGCAACCCTTACTCATTCTCCGAAACACAACAGCACCACCAGACGTGTTTCCCAAATTACTGTGTAATGCAGTGTGACTTCTACGCCTCTTTCCACTTGGATCCACAGCTTAGCTCCACATGTGGATCTGCGGATACCTTTATCTCTTTTAAATCCACGTGTGGATCCATGGATACTTCTTTTTCCTCTTCTATCCACTTGGATCCACAGTTTAAGTGCATAGAAAAATATTATTATTTTTGGATCCCCTCGTTTGTGGATCGGAGTGGCTTATAAAATTATGTTTATTATTGAATCCTCTCAATGCTAGATTTAAGCGGAGATAAAGGTTTCTGCAGATCTACATGTGGAGCCAAGCTGTAGATTCAAGTGGAAGGAGGCACTTCTACTAGTATATTTCATCATTTGATCTTTAATTTTCAGGAATATAAAGTCAATTGGCATCTGTGGTCGGCGTGCCAATTTCTTTTGAAGGTTAATAAAAAGTTGAATACTGAGAGCACATCTAATGACAATTGCGAGGTGAATGATGAAGCAAGTATACAAAATTACTCTTATGAATATTATACGAGATACAAGAATCATAATTTCTTTGTCTGTAGTTTCCACTGTTAAACCATTTATGATGAAATTCAGTACAGAGATGGCAGTAAGTCGCAGACACTAGCTAGTTATTAATAAATGACAACACGTTTAGGATAGTGGCTAGTAACCCTAGCTGTTAACCAAAGGGTTGGGGATTCTAATCCCGCTAGGGGCAAATGTTAACAATTACCTTTGTACCTGGATCATGGATGTTGGTATTTACAAAAAAAAGTAATGTAAGTAGGTATGTAGTATATCAACTGTCTGCTATCCATAATAATCATAGAGTAAATAGTACTTAACTTAATAATACAAGCATTAGTTTCTTAGTTTGGAACAAGATGGTGCTGTGTGAAATGTGTGAAGATATTTACCTATTTATTATTATTATTAAATTGTTCAAAGTTTAAATAAATAAACAGTATGAAGTAATGTAATTGTGCTTCATATTTTCTTCCAGGACCAAAAGACAAACAAAGAAGATTGGAGCAGTGAAGAAGAGAATTCATTGAATAAAACATCTAATTCAGATTTAAATTGCAGCACTATCTCAAGTGGTATATTGGAGGTTTTCAAGGGTGTACAAAATGGCGTCTTCGGTACAAACAATACAAAGCATGCAAAAATAGGAAGAGTTGTAGCTAAGAAACTTTCACAAATGGACTCTTACAATGCTGCAAAAGTATCTCATAAAATAATGGAAATTCTTTTACTCTATGATCGAAATAATGCCTACAACCCAAATAATATTAAGGTTGAATAAATGTGATAGTAGTAAAAGTTTGTTTTCTCTCATTTAATCGCTAATGGCTTCATTGTTTGAAAAAATAATACAGAAATTATTTTAAAAAAATAGAACCAAAACAAGGAAGGTACACTTTTACATAGAGTAAATAATCGACAAATAGGCTTACGGTCTTACCACAAAAACATTAAACACACTTTAATCAGGCTCAAAACACGTGTTCAGAAAAAACTTTACTACAAAAGAGTGTCTAGGCATTGTTTACGGTTTAACAATGCTTGAGCATTATTTAAATTTAACCACCGCCATATGCTAGTTTAACGAGTGTATATCTAGTTAACGGCCTCTTCCTCTGACGTATTGTGTCAAATTTCGTTTTGCGTATACTTAATAGTTAATATTAAAGATTTCTTTTGATTTTATAAATGAGTATGGATATTTTAAATTTAATTGACATGGAGGATATGGATTACATGGATAATTTTTGAGATAGAATACATCGTGAGAGAATTAATCCATTGGAATATATAACTTTGGTAACAAGATTATTTATTGACATGAATATGTCTTTTCTCTGGGGTCTATTCGAAAGAATGTGTGTCACGAAAATCGTTACCATGACGTAAATGAATTAATTCGAAAGAATGTGTCACGAAAATCGTTACCATGACGTAAATGAATTAATTATAATTTGTTCGTTTGTTTATATATATATTTTATCCCTGTTGACCATAGAAGGATTAAGGATAAGGGGAAAGAATAAGGATAAGGATAAGGATAGGGATAGGGATAGGGATAGGGATAGGGATAGGGATGGGGATAGGGATGGGGATAGGGATGGGGATAGGGATAGTTTGTTCGTTTTTGTTCGTTTGTTTATATATATATTTAATCCCTGTTGACCATAGAAGGATTAAGGATAAGGGGAAAGAATAAGGATAAGGATAAGGATAGGGATAGTTTGTTCGTTTGTTTATATATATATTATCCCTGTTGACCATAGAAGGATTAAGGATAAGGGGAAAGAATAAGGATAAGGATAGGGATGGGGATGGGGATGGGGATAGGGATAGGGATAGGGATAGGGACCATTTAAATCTTTCTTTTCATTTATGATATGAGACATATTCATGTCTACTGTGCCATCGAGAAGCCATGGCACTTTTTTTTTAATAAAGGATGATCTACCATGTGATGCTAGAGGTGGATCCTCAAATAAAAATTTTATTTAACAATTTTAACAAATCAAACTTTACATTTGACAATTACGTCAGTGTTAGTTACGTTCCATTATGCTCAATATTTTTTGGTATTACGAAATTTTATAAATAATCTAACGTATGTGTTGTAATTTATTACTTATTCCAATCTTATAATTTGCTGATATCATTAATATAGTCCGTAATAATAGCTTGTGACCAAAATTCATCATTATACGCCTATCAGATCTGCGTAAAATGAAAACGACATGAATGCAGGGCGAGTGACTGAATGAATGTTTGCCAAGGTTGCCATAATTCAATAACATTCACGTACTACCGCACTGTCTACCGAAACAAGCGCTAAATAAGGTTTTGTGGTAGGGACATTTTAAACGCTCGCTGACCAATGCTTAAATGCTTAATGCTTGTCTAACTAAGCATGTGTTTGAACAGTGCTTACTGAATCTTTTGTAGTAAGACCGTATAGCTTAAGCTATTATAATATTAAAGTATTTATAGCTTTAATATTTATAATTTTCTATTTGTTTACAATGCATATTTTATTATTACTCAATAAAACATAATCAGTATTAAACTATGTATATTATTTTATTACATCATTTTCGGTAACTAACTACTCTATTATTAGACCTCTCCTTCCAGTGTTTGTTGAGATCGGTAGTAACCACCACCTTACAAAAGACCACTGTATCATATAAGCACAAGTGCTGTTGTGTTTCGCTGAGTGAGTGAGGGATGCCAGAGCCCTTTTGAATATTACTGTAGTCGGCAACGCAGCACTTGCTGCAACTATGGCGTTGCTTCTTATGTTATAATATAAGCAATGGTAGCCAACTAGCCACGTACAACCAAGTGGCCCGTCAGGCTGTCTGTCGACCTTAACTTTAAAAAATGAAGTGCAAAACCTTTGTACGGCTGGACCAATTCGGCTATATTTTTTTCAAATATATTTTTTATACGTTGAAGTCCGAGGAAGGTTTTTATGATGAGAAAAATTGTATATAACTGGACATAAGTGCGTGCGAAGCCGGGGGCGGTTCCTGAGTATTTAAATAATTTTCTCGACTGTTGAATTATACCGGAAGTCGCTATTTATCAACCTGTTTATGAGCTGAACGCTCGATTTAAGAATATGTTACCAGGGCAACCAATCTTTGTTAATTTCAATATAATTTTTCCCTATGATTTATTGGTTTAGTGTCGCGAACTCTAAAGCTTCTGGAAGTTTTTTCGTGTTTATTGGAATTTTTCGAAATGTTGAGATTACAAATTGCTAACGAACAGGATCGGAAGGAGGCGCAGAACAGGGAAAGGAAACGCCAATGTGAACTCGAGAGAAGATCGAGAATATTCAATGCCCGTAATAGAAAAATTGGAGTAAGTATTTTAACCTAGGCTAAGTATGTACCTAGTAACGTAGGTAAGCTAAAGTATGTATGTACTTTTCGCAACAAATTTATTAGGACAAAAAAAAATAACTGCGCAGCTTAAAACATAAATCACCGTACCTATAGTGATTTCCGTCTTAGATACGTTAAACCTTATGTACCTATACCTACTCTAGGCGTTTAACTATTTCATTAGATATCTACTATAATTACCAGTTTGACATGTGACCATCCCTCACAAAGGATGGTCACACAATGAGGGTCGCAGTCGAGAAGTTTGCAGCCTTCGATTATTATTGAGAGGTACTATTTTTAAAAGTAGAAGTGTAACGTATGTATTGTAATGATGAATTATGTTCACCCACTCTTTAAGGTGGACCTTCCATTCTTGGAGCGGCAGATTGAGGAGAAGAAAGCCGAACGTGAGGAGCAGGAACGCAAAAACTTGGCGTTTGCTCGACAGATGATCAAAGACAGCAATCTAGCCGTCGTCCTTGAGGCGAGAGAGAGAGAGGTAGGTATATTTTGCGAGCGAGAGATATTATACTTATACTTTGAGTCTTATAAAAAATTATCCTCCCTCCACTTGGCTCCCACGTCTAGGATTCCATGAGATGCTAAGATATATTTTTTGGCTTTTGGGTCTTATGCTCATAGGATCCATTTTTATTTACATTTAATGATTAATTATCGTGTTTCTTTCAATACCATTATCATTCAATAGGATTCAAAGATAATTACTTTACTTACCGTGGCTCCCATAAGATTTTTTTAAAATATTAAAATGGCGTTGCTTGTATATTTTTTATTTTTATTTTCCCCCAGGGGTTACGCTTGTATTATAGGCGACGGTAGCCACTTACCATCATGTGGACCGTTAGCCTGTCTGTCGTGTCGACCTCAATATAAAATATTACTCACCACTGTGAAATCAACACTTTCCTAGAATTCCTAGCAAATTTTGTCTTTAGCTTATAACTAATGAGTTATAAGATTAAGTTAGTTGTCTATCAGAAACAAATATTTTTGGACACTTAGGAACATACATTTTATCGAGCAGGAACGTCACCGCATTAACAAAGAGATAGACGAGTTTCGAGCAAAGTATCAGCGTCCGGAAGACTGCAGGGAGTTCGATCTGAACGATCCTGAAGTTTTGAAGAAGCAACTTCCGCCCAGAGCGTCCGATGGCGAACCGGTTGGAATGTCCAGCGCTCAAAAGTAAGTTGCTAACTTAATCTTATATCTATTTTATACGAATAAAGGTTAAAACTTTGCATGAATTTTTTAACAAGTGCTTACCTATTTTCTCATATGTTAAGGTTGTTAGACAGGCTGACGTTCCAATTGATGGTAGACCTTAACCACTCGACCAATTTAACTAAGTACCTACGAGTTATGTACCTAAAACGAATCTTTCCAAGATTTACTGAAGGCTGAAGGAAAATTTAATATTTTATAGGCATTAATATTTTATTATATTAATATTATATTTAATATTTTATTTTACCTATGTGCACTGTTTCATATAAAATACTTACACAGCTCAAGAAATTACTGGGACGATTTAAGAAAAAAAAACACTTATAAAAAGCTACGTTATCAGCGATTCACATACCTAGGCTATATTTTATAAAACTATACGCGGGAGAAGTCGCGTGCAACAGCCAGTATATCATAAAAAGTACTACTACTTATTACAGCAGAAAAAAGAGGCAAAAAGTGAGTTGTTTATATTAAAAAGTAGAGTAAGAATTTTGTATTTATGTATGTCTAAGTAGGGGGTGATAAATTATGTTTTTATATATGCTAAGAAGTTCGTATCTCCTAACTATATTGTCAACAGATTCGAAGGTGAAGATCTAAATTATGAAGAACGTATGAAAATAATGGCAGCCCAGAAGAACGCGTGGCTTGAGCAACAAGTTCAGGAGCGTAAAGCTGCAGAGGATGAGAGAAAAAAAGCAGAAGCTGCCTACATGGTAAAGATAATCGACTTTATTTACTTCACTAACTTTTACAATAAAGTTTACAATATCTTAAAAAAACAATTTGTACACATTATTGATACCTACTTATGTTACCTAGGTCAAAAAATAGTTTTTAGATATTTTCTTCCGTTTGTCTGTGCACATTCCATGTCAGAGAAATAAGTAGGTATACCTACAATATATAATAAAAAATCGCTGTTCGTCTGTGCGTTTTTGCACGCTAATCTCAGAAACGGCTAAACCGTTTTGAATGCGGCTTTCACTTATGTATTGTAGCAAGCTTTCCGTAACATTTGGTGTTGTCGTTCCAATTGATTTACAAAAAAAAAGTACCAATACCAAGCAAACGAAAACCGCGCAACTAATGATGAATGTTAATTCTGTTTTTGTACGTACCTACACAGATGGCGATCAAATCTCGGGACTCTCGTGCAAGCGAATTGGACCGAATGGAAAGGGAGTGTAGATATAGATTGGGCCAAGCCAATTTGAGATATAACGAGGCGTTGGTAAGTTTTTTAAAAAACTTAAAAATGTTTTGTATAGGCAGCTATTATAGCTATAATATTTCTAGAACTAGGTACCTACATATTATAAGTCCTTCCGTTTGTCAGTTAACTTATTTTAAACCCAACACATTTTGATACGGGTTTCACGTCAACGAGGAAGGTTTGTGAATATAATTTGTATAAAAAAGAAACTAAGTGTAGGTATGTAGGTATTGACTGTAAACGAATATTAATTTTTATACTTAAATAAAAAATAAGCAAATTGCTAAATGTGTTGCTAAGCGCAAAATTCGAGAATGGCTGTACCATTGGCTATTTCTTTTTTCAAATATTCGTTGAAGTCCGAGAAAGGTACTGACGAAGAAAAAAAAATTTAAAAAAAATTGCTCAATAAATTGCATCCTTGCGAAGCCGGTGGCTAGTTTTGACTGTATTATAATCAATGATATTATAATATAAAACGAGCTAATTTTGACTTGAGCAGGCGGCAGAGAAAAAGCAGTTGGAACAAATACTCAAAGAACAAGAGGAGGCGGACAACACAGCCGAAGTATTCAATAACCTCACGTCGGACATGCTTACTGAAAACCCGGATGTCGCCAAGAGTGCTCTAGGAAAAAACAGGTAGCTAAAGTGCTAAGCTAACCTTTGACGACACGTTTGGTCTAGTGGCTAGTAACCCTAGCTGGTAACCAAGCGGTCGCGGGTTCGAATCCCGCTAGGGGCAAATGTTTATGTGTTAACATTTTTACCTTTGTACCTGAGTCATGGATGTTTTGTATTTATAATATGTGTAAAAAATTAATTAAAAAATTTTTTTTTTGTAATTTACAAAAAAAAAAGTAATGTATGTAGTATATCAACTGTCTGGTATCCATAATACAAGCATTGAGTTGCTTACTTTGGAACTACTTAGATGGTGCTGTGTGGAAAGTGTGAATATATTTATTTATTTATTTAAAACGTCTTTAAATTTGCTTCCATAGTGGGAGGCAATTCAAAAAAGTGATAACAAAAATCGATTTGATAAAAATTGATTTGCATCGTTCATTGAATTTGATGTTATGTCTTCCGTTACCACAGGGCCATCGGTTTCATGTACAAGGGTATGAATCAAGAAGAACTGAAGAAGTTCTACGCCGCTCAGAAGGAACAGATGGCTGCTTTGAAGGTTTTAATTTATTAAATAATTTGTACCTAATTCGAATTAACCCTTAACCAGACCTTAAGGGTAGGTATGTACCTACTGACTTCTAATATATCAGTACCAAAGAAAATTGATTGGTCTCGCTGCGCTCGACTAGATAGAGTGCTATACAAAAGCAATAGCTCCGAAAATGTGGCAACTTTTTACTGTAGTGTGTGTAAAAAATAGTCACTTTTTATCACTTTTTACACAGTTTTATTATATTTTTATTTACACGGTTTCACTACGCAAACTGGTATTTTATTATGCCTAAAATTTAATAAAACGTATACATCATAGACAGTTTGCAGTGTGACTGCCTCGGGTACGCCGACTTCGGCGTACTATTTTATGCCGCATTTTACAAGTACGACGGCGGTATCTAGTCGAGCGCAGTGAGACCAATCTATGATCAGTACTAATATTATAAATGCGAAAGTAACTACTGAATGGATTTCAATGAAATTTTGCATACACGTTGTCTGGGACACCAGGAAGGACACAGGGTATACCTTTCATCCAGAACGCAGACGAAGTCGCGGCGCGGGCACTAGCTATTAGTGTATCATATTCTAACAAAATTGCCTTTTAGGTTAAACGGGAAACTGAAGAGAAAATGGAGGCTGAATGGCAAGCACTGGCAAAGTCTATCCAGAGACAAGTGGCTGTTCAGGACATTGAGGACCAGAGGAAGAGAAGGTATGTGTATCTAATATTATCAGATAGATATATAGGAACTTAAGCCAATCGGGGTTTGGGAATCTTTGAGACATTTAGATTCCATTTTCCTTTTCCTTCTCAATGCCTAATTAGAATATTTAAATATTCTAAAGTATATACTGGCAGGGCACACTGTTCGCAGTCCAGTTTATTTGGACAACCCTTCTGGCGGCAGTAACCACCCCCTTAAAGTGACAACCTTGATAGCATGTGTGCTGTTTTGTAACGCTCCATTTTACCGTCCTTTCCACCTATCTCCCCTGGTAGGGATGAGCGGATTTTTTTTTTTCCAATTATCCCTACCAGGAAGATACTCAGTGGGAATAGGTGGAACGGGCGCATTTTCCTATGCCTTCTTTCTACTATGGTCGGCAGCACCTGTGGCGTTGCTGATGTTATTGGCGACGGTATCCAATATAATATGGTGGACCGTCAGCCTATCTATCGACCGTAAGATGAAACTTTTTTTTATTAGAGACTAGCTGGTGTCCGCGACTTCGTCCGCGTTCTGGATGAAAGGTACCCTATGTATGTCCTTTCTTGTATCCCTGACGTGTATGCAAAATTTCATGATCATCGATTGAGTAGTTAAGGCGTGAAAAGGTAGCAGACAGACAGAGAGACAGAGTTACTTTCGCATTTATAATATTAGTATGGATTTTTCAGAGAAATGTGTCGTCAGCTTATGGAAGAGAATCAACTGTTGGCATTGCAGCAGAAAGAGAAGGAGAAATATATCAAAGAAGTCGTCTACAACAACACTCCGACAGACGATTATTATTCACAATTTAATACCACGACTAGATAAATGTTTTACCACTTGCCACCACCGAAAGTTTTCACGAAAAGTTAGCTTTATTTGTACTTGAACTATTCCATACAAATTTGTAGTTTTACTTTAGGGTCCAATGTCTGCAGTGTATGATTGCGATTTCTAAAAAAAATATTTAATTCCAATAAAGTCTGGTTTAATAAAAATATTTTAGTTTCTTTTTTATTGGCAAATATTATATTTATAAATGAATTGAAACCATTTTGTATGATAAAATAAATTTATTTATAATGAAAACAAGAAAAATAAAACAATAGTAGGTAAGTATATATAATATCACAATTATTTGACAAGTAAACGTTAAAATTGACTAGAAAAAAATTGCTAGTTATGTATCATTAACTGAATTTTGTGTCTAAACCAGGAGTGACGCGGATATCCGCATCTGCAATAATAGATGCAAGTCTTTTACGGATTCGGATATGGGGCTATATAGTCCTTAATCTCGCAGATAGATACCGCATGATCAAATGTACAATCGGGATAAAAAAAAGGTTGGTCACCATAAATTCATCAGTCACGACGAAATTTTATTTCAAACGGTCTGTCAGTTGTCTGCTTAGTGATTTATAGTGGAGTCTTCTTCTTCTTCTCCTTAGGTTTAAAATGGCTATAGTGGAGTCATTTTAATAGGTAACATTTGACGTCTGTCAGTTTTATCTTCATAGTGAGGTGACCTGCTTAAAAACATCGATTAAAGTGAATGAATCGATACGGAATTCAAACATATGTGAATTTAAAAAAAGATTTTTCTATTTAGTTATTTTTTGTATTTTTATAGTTAGTTAAAAGAATAATAAATATAATTATGTTTTATTATAATCCCAACGTGGTTATTAATTTATGGTGATATTTCTTCACAAGTAATCATTGCATTCGATTCTACTTATCAGTTTTCGATTTTTAGAGTAACATCCCTAGTGTGTTTAAAAAGAAAAAGGGTTAACTGACGCAACATAGTAACGACGTTCAGTTCTTTAGACCAGAAATTGTTTATTATGTTTAGAATGGTTTATTAGTGAAAGCAAATCGTAATATTACTCGTATCGGTCATTATTACAATAAATATGTAATCGTAATTGAAAAAAGTTAAGCAATTGTGCAGTTCTAACAAAACGAAAAAATATATTATTTTATGCCTGCCGTTACAAGGTTACGTTGTTGAATTTTGATGAATTGTCAAATGTTACCTATTAAAATGACTTGACTGTAGTTGAAAATTGACGAAGTTTTTAGTACCCCGACTGTACATGACATATGATGACATGACATGACATGAATGGTTCCATTTTCAATACTTTTTCCTTGTCGTCCTCTTTCCACGACATTTGTCCATTTTTTTTTTATAAAATTCGCGTAGTTACACCATTTTAAATTTATTATGGTCTCCAATGGAAGTAAAAATTTCAGATATTAATGATTTATAATGTTCTTTACTTTTAGTAAGAAAAATTTAAGCATGACTGTACACACAAAAAGACAATTATTTATTAATTATAATTATTGACTATTAATACTGCTTTGGAATCTATGGATTATTAAACATTTCTGTTTAATATTTAAATACTTGTATTGCAAATTTATCTCTTAAGAATTTATCTAAGTTCCAGATTATTTTTCAGAATTATTATTAAGTATAACAATGTAATTACTTAATTTCGTATTTTAATTTAAAAAATAAATAGCATTTATTAAAGTTATACACAGCACTAACTCGATTAATCATTAAAAACGTTTAAATATTTAATATTTATTTAATACAGTATAATTATATAAAATTCTCTTGGCACCACATCGAACGCTACCTAAATCTATGTCTAGATATAAAAAAATATCTAGACATGGAATGAATGTATTGACTAATACCTATATTTGTAACTAATAAGGAAGTAATCCTTTTACAATTACATATATTATTTTTGATTTCCCACATTCGCGAATGCGAATCAAACTAGGTTTTTTTTAGTCTAAGACAAAGATAATTGATTGGTCTCGCTGCGCTCGACTAGATAGAGCGCTATAAAAAAGCAACAGCTCCGAAAATGTGGCAACTTTTTACCGTAGTGTGTGTAAAAATTCGTCACTTTTTACCCAGTTTTATTATATTTTTACACAGTTTCACTACATACGCTAACTGGTATTTTATTATGCATAAAATTTAATAAAACATTCGGCATGTACACATCACAGACAGTTTGCAATGTGACTGGATCGGGTACGCCGAATTCGGCGTACTATTTTATGCCGCATTTTACAAGCACGACGGCGGTATCTAGTCGAGCGCAGCGGGACCAATCAATTATCTTTGCCATAAACTATTGCTAGAGATAACTTTAAAAAAACACCGAATATTTGCAAATGAAAAATGCGTTACACCACTAGTAAGAAGTATGTACCTGACTAATATCGATGTATGTTTTCGGCGTTGGCTCCTTTGATGAGTTTCTTCCTGTGCAAATTGATTATTGAGTCGGCGATTATTTTTGCAGTTTTCCTCAAATACCCACCACTGGTCAACATCACTATGGGCACAATGTTCTCTTTGCACATTTCAAATACGAATTCGTCGCGTTTTATTATGCCCTGAAATTATTCGTAACCAAGTCAAGTTGTAATTTAAAAAAGTGTGTGTCAGGTCAGCTCCGACGCACGACCGGAGTTTACTCCTTACGAACGAACGATAAATAACATAATAAAAATTATAAAACAATTTATCATAATAAATTAATATCAGCGCCATCTCTGTTCGAAGCATTGCCTACTGGTGCCATCTAGTTTTCGCAAGGATGTATATTATTACGTAACATATTTTAGTTTCAGAGATATTGGTAGATGAGATGGCGCAATATCTCTGAAACTTCAAAGATATTTTAAAATTAAGACTAACGCGTAAATAACGCATACCGTGTGACCGATTTTGATTTTACTCCCATAAATTTTCATACCCCGGGCTTATATATTATATGAAAATCGATTCTTAAAGAGAACTCCAAAAAGTAAAAAAATCACAAACTGGAGTGGTGTAAATAAAAAAAAAAACTTATTGTAAAAAAAGTTTCACTATTTGACCAGAGACACAACCTGGTCAAATAGTGAAGAAAAAAAAAACAAAAAAAAAACACTGTGATTAGCATACTTACCACTTCACTGATTTGCATTCTGCCTAGAGGATCCGAGTCGAGTATGTCAGTGCCTGCATTGTACACTAGAATATCTGGCTTGAATTCCTTTAGGGCTGCTTTTAAATTTCTGAAAACCATAATAATATATGTTCATGAAAACACTTTTTAATAACGACACGACATAATATAAGACAACCGAATGAAACAATAGTCAGTTTGTCTGGTCGATGTTACCAAAAAAAAATTAATATTAAGATCCTAAAATTCAACCGTTAAATTGGACTAAGAGGTCAATCACAGATATGTTAGAAAAAATTTTTTTTTACACATTCCACACAGCACCATCTAGTTCCAAAGTAAGCAACTTAATGCTTGTATTATGGATACCAGACGGTTGATATATTACATACATTACTTTTTTTTTTTGTAAATACATACATATTATAAATACAAAACATCCATGACTCAGGTACAAAGGTAAAAATGTTAACACATAAACATTTGCCCCTAGCGGGATTCGAACCCGCGATCGCTTGGTTAACAGCTAGGGTTACTAGCCACTAGACCAAACGTGTCGTGTCAAACACTAGACAAACAATTGTTGTCTTAAAAGTACATACTAACTTTCTTAACTTAAGCATGTACTCCAAATCATCAACTCTGTTCCCCAGCTCCACTTTTCTCCTGATCGCCTGTTTTGCCTCACGGTCCTTTGGATAAATGTGTCTGTTGTACATGTCCATTATATACACTTCCGGTACACCGAGAAAGTCACGCTGGTATCCGTTACCCTGTGATAAATTAATATTAAATCAGTCCTATTCCGTATCATTCACTTTATGGACAACGCAACCGGTATAGACATTTTTAACATATCACTTCGAATTTAAAGGTTAATATATGTCTATAACGGTTGCGTTATACATAAAGTGAATGATACGGAATAAGGGTGAATGTATACCCAAATTGTTCTGACATTCCAGCTAGATATATTTGTATTTAATGCTAACAACATAGATGAATAATGGTCTCGCTGCACTCGACTAGATACCGCCGTTGTACTTGTAAAATGCGGCAAAAAATACTACGTCGAATTCAGCGTACCCGAGCCAGTCACACTGCAAACTGTCTGTGATGTGTACGTGCCGAATGTTTTATTAAATTTTAGGTATAATAAAATGCCAATTTGCGTACATAGTTAAACTGTGTAAAAATATAATAAAACTGTGTAAAAAGTGATAAAAAGTGACGATGTTTTACACACACTACAATAAAAAAACTGCCGCATTAATGGAGTTATTGCTTTTGTATAGCGCTCTATCTAGTAGAGCGCAGCGAGACCAATCAATTATCTTTGGCTAACTAAACTAGACAAGTCAACGTACCTGATGAGCATCAAGATCAACGATCATAGCGTTCTGTATGAGACTAGCATTTTGGAGAAATCTTATGAGCATAGTAATGTCCGCATAAGGGCAGAATCCGCCACCAGCTTTTCCGCTGCAATGGTGAAAACCGCCTCCTATGTTTATGGCCCAACCGCGCTCCAAGGCTAATTTGCCAGCGAGCACCGAACCTCCCGTTTGTAACCTTAAAATTTTAAGAAAAATTGAGTCTTCGCAGGTAATCGAGAAATTATTTTGTATTAAAAATATGCCCGATGGTTTGTCGGTAGGTACCTAATATGCGACCATCTTTGATTCCGAGCTCATATAACTCAAATCTTTTCAAAGTTGGAGTGAATAGGCTCCAACTCCACCAAGTCTCTTAGACCTCATCTTCGCTACATGATGCTGGCCTAAAGCTAATCCATTTCTAATAATAATAATAAAATGCATGAAATTATTAAATGGTTTATTAACTATTATTAAGTGCAAATTAATTTAAGTTTCAAAATTTAGATCACAAAATCTCTAGCTAAAATCAAGGGTTATAATATAGATACTCCGTGGCTATACACAGTAGTACAGTAGGTATGGTTTTCATATTACATATGCTATACATATACGAATTACAATTCAAACACTCATATTGACTTCAGCTTTTACATTTGTTACTTGGATTTCATACTTAGTTTGGTGTTAGTATTGTTTGCTATAGCTAAACAAAATAAACCCTGTATAAACATATTGTTAAACAATATTACCTCATTGGTTTCAAATAGGCGCATTGAACTAGAGCATTTGGCACACAGGCTACGATAGGTACTTCCGCTATCATGGCCACATTCATACTCCACTGTAAAATAATAAAATTAAATATTAACACTGAGAAGAATCTGAAGGATTTTTTTTTTTTTTTTATTTCTCGTAACAGTAAAATTGTTCGCCACTATTATTTGCGGCGCTTACAAAACAGTGTTTACTTTTAAGGACATAATTTTTGTAAGCTGTTGTCAAATATGCCGACGTACCCTAGCTCCCACGAGAAAAGAATCCAGGGTCATAAGGGCCTTTATATTTTTTTTTTTATTATTATTATTATTATTATTATTTTTAATTAGACATACATAGTTTTCGACCGTTACTGCACTATAATTTCGAACCGTTTCTTCCGGCGACAGATTGAACGATTCTGTCTGCGAACCGAAGGAAACGATTCCGGGTGTCCTTGCGGCGTAACACCGTAGGAAGAGAGTCCAGATCCAACCTTATGTCCAGGTCCATTTCTGTATTAAATCTTAGATAGGAGTAAATTGGACATTCAAGTAGTGCATGAAGGACCGTCTCCCCTGTCACCCCGTCACACGGGCAGGCCGGATCATCTGCGAGGGAAAACCTGTGAAGGTATGATCTGAATCCTCCGTGTCCTGTGAACAGCTGTGCCCTTAGGTTTGTTGCCAATCCCAGTGCTCGGACAGTTTTGTAGGCGTCTGTAACCGTTGGGAAGAAAGCCTTCGTAGTTGCAGCAGTTTCTGCTTCCATATAGCGTTCCTGTCAAGCCTCGATCGTGGAGTCCCTGATGAGGCGCTTCGCCTTGGACAACGGGAGCCTGTCGTAGCACGAAGCCCCATTGCTGTGAAGCGCAGCTTCCTTGGCCAGTTCGTCAGCTCGCTCGTTTCCTTTGAATCCATTGTGAGCTTTGATCCAATAAATATTTGTGTCGCACCCTTTTCCCTTGAGCTCACGTATGGATCTTCTGATGTCGAGGACAATAGGGTTTAAGGATGTACCCGAGCAAATAGCTTCTATAGATGATCTGGAGTCTGAGATGATGTCTACTATGGAATGTGAACCGAATGTAGTTAATGCTTCTCTTATGGCTACTAGCTCAGCCTGATAAACCGAACAATAACTTGAAAGATGGATACTAATAGTTTGTATTTCCCTCTCTTCTTTCCAAGCTGAGACCGCAGCACCTACTCTCCCCTGGATTTTACTGCCATCAGTGTATAATTTTACCGAATCGCTTGACATTAAAGACAGATCCTGTTGTTGTTCTATTATGTCGTAGTTTAGGACTTCAGCTGTAGCGGGGTGTCCCAAATCAGTTATTGCACCCTTTCTTTGGAGCAATCCGTCTGGAAGTTCAGCTAGGGGGTGACCCTTCTTGACATAATAAAGTTTTTGCGATTCAGATGCCCTGAGGTCCAACGGAATAACTCCAGCCAACAGGGCAGCCGCGTTTCCAGACACTGTGCGATGCGCTTTAGCAATTTTAATAGTGAACATTCTGGTAAGTCGGTTCAGAGATTTGATCGCGTATTTTTTGTTTACTATGTCAGCCCAGACATTAGCACCGTACAATATCAGTGGCTCAACAGCTGCTATATATATTGTTCTCAAGATTTCTGAGTTCAGTCCCCATTGTGCTCTAGCAGCTCTGGTCATGAGTTTATGTAGGGCGGTGGCTCTTTTTGTTACTGAGTCAAGATGAGACCTAAAGTTTAATAGCCGATCTATTGTTAGTCCTAATATTTTGATGGAGTTACTGGGTGGAACCAAAACGTTTTCGAAAAATATTCTTGGTTGATTATACTTTATTTTGTTGGTAGCTACCAACAGCTGAGTTTTATTAGCTGCAAATTTTAATTTATTTAAGGCTCCCCAGCGTGCCACTTTATCAAGTGAAGGATTAAACTGTATTTACTCTTGTATAGCCCATCATCATCTCAGCCGCAGGACATCCACTGCTGGACATGGGCCTCCCCCATAACTTTCCAATGGGACCGGTCAGAAGCAGTCTGGATCCACCGTGGACCCACGGCCTTTATTAGGTCGTCTACGAAGTCACGGCAACATGCATTCTTAAAAAAACAATTAAAAAACAATAATTCACCTTGAGCGAATTCAAATATTTCTTTGTGTGTACAAGTAACAAATCTTTTTTCTTGGCTTCATTTGGCTTCACAATGTGTTCATCGGTTATAAAATTTGCATCTTTTAAATACTGTAACAGTAAAAATAATAAAATTAATTATGTCTTAATTTTGCGTTAGAAATTTTGAGAACCTTAAGTTTTAATTCTTTTACAATCATGCATTTTTTTTTTTTCTAAGTCTTAAATATTTTTTTGAATTTTTTTTAATCCTATAAATACAGTACATACTTATAACATCTACCCTAGTGTTCAAATATTTTAGAATCTTAGTCACTACATATCGTAGATAGAATCAAAAAGAAAGACATGGTATGTTCTTACATTACATAATAGACAAATGGGCCTAATAAAACTAAATACTCATTCACACAACTACAATTTCAATACTTGTAGCAATAGAGTCAACAAATGTTTTCAAATTTTTCCACAAAATCACATGTGTGCAAGACAAAGTCCTTTGAGCAACTGAATGATACTCAATATATAGTCCGTTATGCGGGTAGTGAGTCACTAGCATCACTGTATAGTCTGTGGTCACTAATCTTCCTTTTTGCTTCCATCTATTGTAACTACTTTGTTAATTAATCACATAGTTCTTTTAGAATCTTTTAGAATTGTGATTACAAAAATTATATGAATAAAATATTTAAAGGTGATACCTGTACAATATTTCGCCATTTTTTAGCATCAAAAATATGAAATCTCTCAAGTCCTAAAATAGATACGTTGTATTTGTCGTCATATACAAGGGGCCACTGGTCATCCCTAATATCCAAATACAAGCTGAAAGCCAAAAACAATTCAATCAAGCGCATAGCAATAAATATACTACATATTTATTTAATTAATATTATAAGTTAATATGAAAGTAACTTTGTCTCAGACAATTTGTCTGTTACTTACGTTTTCGCGCCTTAACTCATTAACTGTTCAACCGATCCTCGTGAAATTTTGCATACACATTGTCAGTAACACAGAAATAGGGTATCTTTCATCCAGAAAGAAGGTTCCTTTTTTATCCTTCAGCTAATATGCGTATATAATGGAAAATATACCAAATATTTGGTTTCTTAATTGCAGTAAGTACGTAAAGAAAATTACCTCGACATTTTAATATGTATCCATTAATCAATATATATAACAGTACCGCAACCGCAAATAGACCTCAAACATTCTATTTTTGCCATTGAACTATATTTTTCCCATAATTTTTAAATTATTCGTTTTCTAAGAATTTCTTGTTATTGTTATGATAAAATTTACGACTTATTTTGTGATGACATTGACAATGACACTTGTGTTTTTTCATTTGGTACAGAACACTATATACTTGCAATCGTGTAATATCCAAGGCTAATAATTATCTATCATGTAATAATATGCAATGCTATAACTTACTACTTAGTTTGTGGCTATAACTAGGCTAGGATTGCTATCTGATCTGTGCTAGGCCAGCAATAATTTTTAATGCACCACTGTAATTTTGTGAGAAGGGTCGGTGTAAATATAGAACCCACGTAGAACCGTGACCCCCCTAAGGACATAAGATTTTTTCCCCTGAGGAGTGCCATAGGGAATGGGTGTTAGAAGGTTTGTGAGTATAAAGAATTTGAGAAAAGGAAAAATAAAAATATTTAGAAATACTATCACCATAGACAATCTTATGATTGCGGTCTTGCCTGATTCACTGCATGTATCTATGGTCTCTGTTGCTAAGCAACAAAAGTGTCTTCGTACGCGCGAAATGTAAACAAAGTTTTTCATGTATTTTACATTTTAATTACAGATTTATTCCATGTCTTGTAACTTTATTATTACGTAAGACTCAATGACATTTTAAATACAAAATTATAATTTTCTAAAGTGCATTATGTCAGCGGCATTAATGTAGAAAATATGGAAAATACGTCGTTCAATGGTTTACAAGATGAGCTCCAGTTTTATAGGGTAAGAAGAAAGATTTTTCTTAAATAAGTATACCCAAGTTTTCGTTTTCTTGTTATTTTTTTGAAATGGGTTTGCTCTTTGGCCATCAACCAGCTGTGTAGTATGGATGAGGCCTATGATGGAGCGAATTCACCCAGAAGATGCCTATTCACTCGAACTTTGAAAAGATTTGGGTTATATGAGCTCGGAAATAAGACGCCGGCAAGGAGTTCCAAACCTTGGCAGTGCGCATTATAAAGGATGTTTTAATGTTATATCTAATTCAAATTTAGGATAATCAAGCAGTTGTTGAACAAGAAATCAGAACGCTCATATCGGATAATCAAAAATTGTCGCAAAAAGTGGGAGAACTTTTGAAAGAAAAACTGGAAAACGCTAGAAACATACACGACAAAATAAATGGTAACGAAGTGGAAGAATTAAAAAGGCAGATTGTTTTACTCGCAAAGGTTTGTTTTATTGCTATGATAACAATATGAGTTTTATTTAATTAATTTTAAATTAGATACTTCCATAGAGCTGAATCCAATTGCATTCAACTTCTACCAAATAGCATTTAAAAAATGATAATAACATCCTTTGACTACCTACTACGTCAGTGTATATAGCCTTTATGGCTTGAATATTCTTAAGCTTGAATAATAGCAAGCTCATAATCACACTTTTTGAAACTGCGTGCACGGGTCAACATTGGCACACCCCCGCATCTCCAATTTATTCCTTGACAACAGCTTGATGTTGCTACCTTAGTACAAATTGTCATTGTCATAAAAAGGTGAAATATTAAAAAAAAATAGTTTGCATGCAGGCTACAATAGAAAAGCGTATATTATATTTATATTTGTAATGACTTACCTACAATTCTTATTTTATATTTTAATTCCTAGTATTTTTGAAAAAAATCCGATAAATAGTTTGGATTCACGTAACGAGTTGTAAGCCCCCAAGTATGCGAATAACACCTATTTTTTTTTAGGAAATTATAACTTTTAAAGTAGTTTCAGGGCACAATGAATTTCACAAGTCATTTGGACAGTCCTAGTGGCGTTGTTTTTGTTTGTGTCATGGGAAACTTTAGAAAATATAAAATTGAATAAAAATAAAACAGCTAACAGTAAATAAGTTGTAAAAATTAGTTTGAATACTTCCAGGAACGAGATTCACTGCACGTTCTCTGGCAGACATCACAGAAAACCATTGATGCATTGGAAATAGAACTAAAAGCTTATCAGGGATATGTTAACGGAGACAATCAGGTATAACAATAAGCGTATTTTTCAGCTAGTTAGATGCATGTGGATGCAACTATCAGCATAATTATATGGACCTGTCAACGTCCAAAACTTCACTATATTACTGGCTAGTAACCCTAACCACCCCTAACTGTTAACCATACGGTCGCGGGTTCGAATCCCGCTAGGGGCAAATTTTTATGTGTTATCATTTACCTTTGTACCTGAGTCATGCATGAATGTTTGTATTTATAATATGTAGGTATGTATTTACAAAGAAAAGTACCTAATCTATGTATCCGTACTATGGATACCGTCCACTCTAAGCATTAATGCTTGTGCTATATGCTTGAACTAGATGGTGCTGTGTGGAGATATTTATTATTTACTAGCTGGTGCTCGCGACTTCGTCCGCGTGGAATAGTTATTTTGGGAATCATTTGGGTATCTCGAACGGTTTTCGCAGCGCACGCAACGGAAGCCCTCAAAGATGAATGATTTTCCCCGTTTTTTCCACATTTTCGACTGTTTCTTCGCTCCTATTAGTCGCAACGTGATGTTATATAGCCTAAAGCCTTCCTCGATAAATGATCTATCCAACACAAAAAGAATTTTTCAATTCGAACCAGTAGTTCCTGAGATTAGCGCGTTCAAACAAACAAACAAGCTTTATAATAACCTAGTTTTTTTTTTTCAAATGTAAAGGTCGTCAGAAAGACTGGCGGTCCACTTGATTGTTAGTTACTTATTTTTAGTATCTAAAGTGCTATTTTTTGTTATTTGTTCTCTCGAAGAAACGGTACTTTTTTTTGGATGAAAGGTACCCTGTGTCCTTTTCTATAACATTGACAAAATTTCACGCCGAGAACTTATAGGCGTGCAAGCGTTACAAACAAACAGTTTACTTAGTTAGTTTGTATTTTAATACCGTTCATATTTACTTGTAGAGTGCCAACGAACAAATACGAGATCTACAATTAAAACTAGACACCGCTCTGACAGATTACATAGAACTGGAAACAAAACACAAAGAATTACAAACAAAATGTAATATACTTGCAAATGATAATAAAATTAAAGAAAAAGAAGCACTCTCTCACAGTGTTAAGGGAAAACAATTACAAGATAAATTAGAAGAATTGACAAAGACTTTAGAAGAATACAAAATAAATTTAGCAGTTGAAACTAAAAATAGAGATGATTTAGAGAGGAGATTGGATTTGTTGCAGAAAGAATATATCGATAGAACAAAGAAGGAAATGGAAGCTAAATCCAAGGTATGAAATTATGAGTTAGGGAACGTACCCATACTATGTAACCCTTTTTTTACAATTTGTTATACATAGATGAATGATTGGTCTCGCTGCGCTCGACTAGATACCGCCGTTGTACTTGTAAAATGCGGCAAAAAATACTACCCGAGCCAGTCGCACTGCAAACTGTCTAGTGATGTGTACGTGCCGAATGTCTTATTAAATTTTGAGCATAATAAAATGTCAATTTGCGTAGTGAAACTGTGTAAAAATATAATAAAACTGTGTAAAAAGTGATAAAAAGTGACGATGTTTTACACACACTATAATAAAAAACTGCCGCATTTACGGAGCTATCGTTTTTGTATAGTACTCTATCTAGTCGAGCGTAGCGAGACCAATGTAATAATCATTGTTGTTATAATTAAAAATTATAAACTAACCCCCGATATTCTATTGAGACCACTCTAATGAGACCTACCACGTTATATCTGTTTTAGTAGTGGAGGCAGTAACCATACGAAATAACACTTCTGGCGAACTGTGTTTTCAGTGAGTGTTTATTAATTTTCAGGTGGCTGAAGCGTTGCAACTATTTGACAAAGTAACAACACAAAAAAATGAAGCACAAAAGAAGTTATCAGAAATTACTGGTGAGTGACCTTTAGGGTCTAGCATGATAAGCAAAATTCGCCAAGAGAGATTTAGCCACTTTTTTGGTGAAGTACTTGCATGTCAAAAATTATGCATCTTTTTCTAAAAATTACATAATTAAGAAATAATAATAATAATAATACGAATGCCTACAAAAGTACTCAAAAAAAAAAGTTGACAAATACGTCAACGCTCAAATAAATATATTGTTTCTTTTGTAAAAAATTACAAACCGTCCACTTGTTAGAATGACCCCTAGATAAAATTTGATGCAGAGCCCATCTAGGGCGAGATGGGCCCTGCGCCTCTGGGCGTTTTGTGATAATGTCTGCCGCACATTTTCCAAAAGCTAAAAGTCTAAATGTAGCATCGTTATATTATTTCCAGCGGAATTGTTTAGAGTAAAGCAAAACCTATTGAACGTTAAACACGACACCGAATCGGTTCATAGATCTGAATTGGACGAGTTGAGGGATAAATACAATGAGAAAATAGCCGACATGCTAGAACACATCAGGAACCTCGACGCGGAATTGATTGAGAAGGGCCTACTGTTGAACAAATCTTTAAGGTAAGAAGAAGCAAGCAAGCAAATGTCAATAGGACAATGGGACATATTGAAATAGGTCCCATACATAGTCCTATTGACATTCATTCTTTTTGCTCGGCCTCTAAAGGTTGTATAAATAAAAATTAAACAGCCTACCTATAACGTCCCTAAAGAATCGAATGCATTGGACTATTGAAGAATTGGACTATTGCAAAAATACCTACTTTTTTAAATTCAACTGGTAGCTCCAGGATTTAAAGTGTTCAACAAAACAGACTCTTCAGCTTTATTGTATTAGTGATTATTGAAGATAGGAAAAAAATAAATACAGATTCATTTTTCTCGAGTTAGCTATTTTTTAGATATGCTGATAACAAAAAAAATTGGTAGTACTCATTTCTCTGAGCGTTTTTAGGGAAATCAAAATACTTCAAGAAGCAAACGAAGAATATTCAAGAGTGCGTCAAAATTTAGAAAAATCTGTCGATCCGAAGCTAGCGCTCGCTGAACAGAGGCTCGAAGCGATGTTGCAGGAGTTAATATTGTCAGAGAGAAGAAACATTCAATTGGTGTGTGAGAAACAATGTTTGGCCATAGACATGCAGAGGATACAGGACAATCACAATAGAGAAACCAAGAGGAGGGATTGGGAGGAAAATCTCTTAAGAACGCAGTGTGAAGAACTTAGGTAGATAAGTTTTACAAATTGCTACATTCTTCCTTGTCTTCTATAGGTATACCTATACCTATAGAGAGTCCAAAAGTTTCTGGCCAGAAATATGTTATAAAAAAAAGCAATAAATAAGGATAAAATGTCCTCTTTACTGTCATATTTTTTTGCCTAAATGAGTATAATTTTCAAAATCACTTTCCACATAATTTTATTAATAATTTAAAAATATTGTTCCAGAGCCCAAATAGAGCACCTCACAAAGTCCTTGAACGATACCCACAGCGTGATTAATAAACTGCAAAATATGTTAATATCGAGAAAAGAGCTGAACGAAAAGTAAGGAATTTCTTATGTAACATTTGCATTTAAAAAGACCTAATTTGGTATTGCATAATAATAATAACACTAGATGGCTGGGTCAAGGGTCAGATACAGAAGGCGGTACTTCTTGACACGGCACGAATTGTCAGGAGGTTCCTCACTCTGCAGCCCTAACCACCGGTAGCTTGGGCCTTGCCTCGCTACCTGCGGCAATCTAGTTTTAAGTTTTTTTATAATATTTATTGTTTTTTATATAATTATTGTAAAAAAATTTAAAATTAAGAAATGAAATAAATATATGTAAATAATAATAATAATAGTGTTTTATGACCTAGGATACAAGCAACGCCAGCCTATATAGATTATAGGCTACCTATATAGACCCATGAAAGAATTTATTTACATGACGCTATTGTAGCTATACACTTCAGAATTATTTGTAACAGATACTTATTAAAAAAAAAACAGCCGATCAGTAGGTATAAAGAACTCTGACCTGTGTCAGAGGAACCCTAGCTGGTAGGACAAAAGAAAAAAAAAACTTCAGAAAGTAGATATCAATAATTTAAAAAAAAAAATTTTTTAGATACACCTTTGGAGTTTAAACTGTGCAATAGGCCATTTTACTGGTTTCTTATAAATCTTGGCCTCTGCCTCTGTGTTTTTGGTCCCTTTCATAATAAATTATTTTTAGGCAAGTATTAGGTATTTGTTGCATCGTTTTTTATATCAACAAGTACATCACACTTAAAATAACCATTTTGCACGTAATGAAATGAGCACTTGCTTTTCAGAATGGTTACAACAAAATCGGAAGAATTATTGGAATTGAACAAGCATCTGGAGAATCAAATGGAGCTTAGTAAAAAGCAAGTATTTGTTTTTGTCAACTTACAAAAGGGTAGTATTTAAACGCATATCAAAAAAAGTACTTTTTGTATGCAAAAATAATCCGAATTCATATCAAAAATACTGATTGCACAGCAAAGTACTCAACTCAAAATATTACTAAATGCATTACAATTTATATTCGTAACATACCGCTATTTTTCTTAAAGTAAAGCTTTTCTATTAATGCACAGCTAATAATGACTAACGTACATTATACCTGTTAACTCTTTTTTTTTTTAATGTAGCTTCTATTTTTATATAACATGCAGCAGTTTACCTAAAAAAACAGCATTTTATTTAACATATCATCTTATTCTTTATTAAGTACAACCACAGCTACATTACTTCAAAATTTTTAAAATATGACTCCGAGGTTACCTATTTAATAAACCATGTCCAAGTAATAATATAAAATAAAATTTGAATGTAATTTTGAAAAAAAAAATTCAAATTGAATAAAATTGTTACCCGGGTGCGCTCGCTTCGCTCGCATTTTCATATACATTCCTAGAACCTAACCAAACTCTTTTCTAATAAAAATAAGTATTTTCTGGTATAAAAGTAATTTTACTTGTTATACTAAATTTTAGCCTTCTTTTCGATTATTATAATTTTTATGTTGAGAATATTTTCATAGGTGACATAAAATTATCACAAAATAATAGCTATGTAGGTACAGTTTCAGTTAATTTGTTATGCATTTAGAAATTATGCAATGAAAAAAAAATTGTAGCTATAATAATTATTAAATTTGCTCAGCATGTGTTCTTAAAAATTAAGAGAAATATGATGAGCAAGTTTTGAGGTGTTTATCAGGATATATGCTACTCAGATAGTTATTTTGCTATGAGAATGAGTATTATCTATGGACGCGCGGGTTAATTTGCTGTGCAATCAGTATTTATGTTAAGATTGTAGTATTTTTGTACCTAAAGGAATTTATTTGTCTCGCATTAGAGGAAAAAAAGCAATGTAGTGTTGATGTATATTTACGAATTATCTGCAGTACTAGTTTTGTTAAACATTTTAGTTTATTTGTGATGAAATAAGTTATTTGATGTAAAAAGTATATAAATGATGAAAATAAATTGATAGGCGATTATTTTATTTGATGTGCAATTAATAATATCTCCTTACAAAATATTAATATTATTAACAAATAAAATTAATCTAAAGAGATACCTACCGACTTATTTTAATCTGTATTTAAGCACATAAATTCTGCTACATAACGATTGGTTTTCTCAAAATTGTCAATAGGTGGCGTGTAATAGGTGGCGGCAATAGGACAGAGCCTATTTTTCTAATCTATCCCTTATCCTTAATCCTATTAAGGTCGGCAACTAACTTGAAGCACCTATGGTGTTGCTTGTATTGATATGGGATGGTAGTCACCTACTATGTTTTACAAAAATACAAATCTCTCTTTGTATGAATTTGCAAATTTGATTTTAAATAATTTTTATTATTACAGATGGAAAGAATCTTACATAGAAATGACGGAGAAATTAAAGAGAAAGCTAGAAGAAATGCAGATGGAAAATAAAGAATTAAGATCAAAATTAAAACTACCCTCAACGACATCTATTTCTATAAGTTACGAAGAAAACAGTGCATAGTAAAAAAATAATAATTTATTAGCCCACATTTCCATGTGCAATAACATTAAACATTTTATTTAAATATATTAAAAACATATATACATATATGTATATTTACATTGTAATGAAAAATAATATTATACATGTTAACTTAAATCTTTATTTTTATAGACCCTATAATATAATGTTTTGAGTGAAATTCTTAACATTTAGATCAATTTTAGAATTGATATTATGTAATACTAGCTGGTGCCCGCGACTTCTTCTGGATGAAAGGTACCCTATATCCTTTCTGGTGTCCCAGACAAAGTGTATGCAAAATTTCATGGTGATCGGTTCAGTAGTTTTTGCATGAAAAAGTTACAAACAACCATACATACATCCATACATTCATACAAACTTTCGCAATTATAATATTAGTACGGATTATCCACATATACATATTTACAAGGAAAAATAGACGTAACTCATAACAAAGCAAATGGTCTAAGATCCGAATGAGAGGTCGTCGTTCACCCGTCTGTTTACCAGATGAAAAATATATTTTATCAATTATTATTATTATTATTTAGATAATAAATCGCGATTGTGTTGCCTATTCAAGTATGCTCGTGGATATCTTTAATTAAAAAAAAAAACTGCTATGCATAGAAATTAGATTATTTAGAATGACGAGTATTGATGGTTTTCAATTTTCCGTACACTCAACCCAACCCTTAATAACTCGACTCTGCAATTATCAGTACATTTTGCATGTTGTGTGAAAAACATGTTAACTATATCCTTATTGTTATCATATTTAAATTTAACTACTTTTATATCGTAACTAGCTACTGCCCGCGACTTCGCCCACGTAACTTTCTAAATTATATACTAAAACCTTCCTCGAGAACCATTACTGAAAACTGCATTAAAATCCGTTGCATAGTTTTAAAGATCTAAGCATACATAGGGACAGACAGACAGACAGCGGGACTTTGTTTTATACTATATGTAGTTTTATAACGTAATAAGATTTTCCAATTAATTTTCAAGCACAATACTGTTAATTTCTTGGGTGCATTGGGTCACTAATGCGATGGAAGGCACTCACAAAGCCGCTTATCAGTCAGGGCCTGTAAAATACCTTACGGAGCCTGTCCTTAGCGCAGGACAAAAAAGAATAAAAAATATACTTTTTTTTTTTTTTTTTTTTTTTTTTTATATTATAGTTATCATGCAATCAGTCCTTCCGACTATGAGCAGATGTGTGGACTGACTATTTCATTCATGAGGAGATATTCCCCAATAGGAATATCCTCCATATTAATATATTGGCTTAGTCAATGGCGCCGAGATCCAAGGTTCTGCGCCGTTTCAGGCGGTTCAGACAGTCAGGTAACGTGAGCTGGACAGCGAGCTGGTTAGGATGATTGTCCAGTCTTATTTTGTATTTGCTTACGAATGCCTTTATTTCATCCTTAACTGTTGGCACGCTCAGGTATTCGTGTACTTCACTGTTTCTAATGAACCAGGGTGCATTACTAATTTGCTTGAGAATGTAGTTCTGAGCTCTTTGAATTTTGTTTATGTTGGAATCGCAGCAGGCTCCCCATAACTGAATCCCATAGGTCCAGACTGGTTTTATGACAGCCTTGTAGATTAGGAGCTTATTATCCAGTGATAGTTTTGAGTTTCTACCTAAGAGCCAGTAGAGACCCTTGTATTTGAGGTTAATCTCTTTGCGTTTTGTTTCAATGTGTTTCTGCCATGTCATTCTGCGGTCCAAGTGTAGTCCGAGGTATTTAACTGTTTCACTTTGAGGCAACTCCCTACCACTAAGGTTAACAACAGGACAAGTATCTCTTCGCAGTGTAAAGGTGACTTGCACTGATTTATTGGCACTAACTTTTATACGCCACTTGTCAAACCAGCTGCTTATTTCATCGAGGCTTTGTTGAAGTTTCGCCGTGGCATCTGCAGGGTCTTTACTAGAGGCTAATATTGCCGTATCATCTGCATATGTAGCAATAGTAACTCCTGGTGTTAATGGCAGATCTGAAGTGTATATAGTGTACAAAACCGGGCCGAGAACGGAGCCCTGTGGCACACCCGCAAGTAACTCATGAAAACCTGATGAGCAGTCGTCCTCTTTGACTTGGAATATTCTATTGGTGAGATATGATTCTAGTATTTGATAAAAACTGTGAGGTAGTAGTAACTTAATTTTACAGAGCAATCCCTTATGCCATACCCGATCGAAGGCCTGCTGAACGTCAAGGAACGCCGAAGAGCAATATTCCTTCTTCTCAAGGGTATCACTGATATGTCGGCACACTCTGTGTATTTGTTCAATGGTGCCGTGCTCTGGTCTGAATCCAAATTGGTGGTCTGGAGTTATGGATGTTTCATTTATAGCACACAAGAGTCGTCTGAGTAGTATCTTTTCTAAGATCTTGGATATTAAATCTTGGAAAAATTATACTTAAATCTCAAATGTTAGCACCGTAATCACCTTAACATTTAAGGTGCTACTGTGCAGTGACACACTCTGCGAACATACTCGGGAACCAGTACAATGTTTCTCTTGCCTCCTGTGTATCGATCCATGCGAGACCTTCTTTCACCATATGATTTAAAGCTTTCTGCGCCCTTGTTTCATTCCATCTAAAAACAATGGAAATGACCTTTATGACTAAGTAAAATATATAAAAAACTTACATAAACATATTTTTTAGATTTTCTTTTGTGTTTTAACATAATTATGTAATCCAAACGCTCCATAAGTACGAACAGGGGTGTGTTTCTGTCATTTCTGAGTATCGAGGCTCTAAGATAAAACTGTGTATTATATAAAGTTACACTGAACTCACCCTAGATCAGATAGAAGAACACTGATTGAAATCCACGCCGTGCCCAAAGAACTGGCCTTTTGTAGAACTTGTGTCTGATCCATATTCAGTTCACCCGGAATCGATTGAACCAACCACTTGCCCTTGCCTACTGAAACCACTGTGAACCTGAAGCATATCAACGGTCAACTGTTTATTATAATACTCTAGCAGCTTAATAGTTACCGACATTGACAGTCAGTTGCACAAAGCTTCTTTAAAATTGGCATTAACTAACAAGTCCTTATCCCTAATGGGTACATTAACTTTAAAGACGTTTCACAAAACGATTTACGGCCCCTTTAAAGGCGCTAATGTGTTTTGTGCAACGCTTTTTCTCTTAAAGATTAAAGATAAGGTCTTGTTTGACACTTCTTTAGTTAAATTTTATTGGAGCATGACGTTAATGTAGCTTTGTGCAACACTTTAATGATTCCATAGGTTTTAAAGGCATCTTTATAATTTAAAGAATGTTTCTGCAACTGGCTGGAGTCAGCAAAACTAATTGCCAACAGAATCTATGTTTGACCTAACTTTACATGTCCAATTACAGGTTAGACCTAATATATGTGGTTGGGTAGCCCATCTGGCGGCAGTAACCACTCCCTTAGATAAGTTGTGTTTCGGTAAGCTAGTAAGAGACACCAAAGCTCATTTCCCTTTCCCTTCCTAACATACTATTCGTCAGCTTGTCTGATGATGTTTGCATAAAAAATATTGTCGTAATTTTTGCAACTTAAGAAAGAGACATAATAATGATTAATGTCATATATTTTTCAGTTGTTATATTTTTTAAAGGGGCGCAGATGAAGTCGCGAGCACCAGCTAGTTAATACAATATTAAAATAATTAATTATTATTACAATTATCATGTTGTATTATTGTTAATACAACATGACAACAAAGTACAGGAAAAAAAATTTAAAAATGTTCAAGAAGTTTGCTGTAAATGAAAAAACACCAACACATACCCATTGCCAAATATTTTCAACTTTTTTACAGCCGCCAACAGGTCCTCATTGGTGATTTCCTGGTGTTTCTTTGCCCTTCCTCTGGCAGCAATAAGCTTTGTTCTCAACTCTTCCAATGATATTAGGCCACCATTCTTGTAATTGGTCGCCATACAGACTTCCACTATTTGTACACCCAACTCGTAATAAAAATCACCGATACCTAGAAATACATACATATATATTTAGTATAGGAGGCAGGGCACACTGAGTTTTGCGACGGTAGCTACTACCTAACTCTAATTGGATCGTCAGCCTGTCTGGTCATTAAAAATATAATACTCACCCAAAACTGACCAAAATCCTTTTCCAGAAGCTAGAGGATCAACACCTATCGCTGCACACATCTCTTGAAATTGCCTTCTAAACTGGGCATTCTTTTTAATCTCGTTTTTATGTTTTGTCGCAAACTCTTCAAGGTTTTCTCTGAAAACATCTAATTGTTTGGACATTTGCTGGAACTGATTTTCTTGGATTTCTGAACCTTTTTCACGATATTTCTCTTGCTGAAGTCTATGTTTGTGAATGGCTCCAACGCCCGCTGTACGCCTCATCTTAGTTAATTATTGCAGGGCTAACGTAAAAACAATAACAGTCAATTTGCAATTTACTTGTATGTACAATTGTACATGTACATATGTAAAACATTTATTTTATTTACATATTTTATGAAATAAATTTAATAAATGACTGTCACTGTCAGAGTCACAGACTATACAGTGATGCTAGGTCAAAGTTGTCAGACCGTCACCTCTATCATCTCTGTCCAAGGAACATATATACTCTCTAGCGAGTCTGTGTCTATCTTGCCTGTAAACAAAACATGCAATGGGCGTTAAAAGAGCTCAAAAAAAGTGCTAGATATTATATATCGCTTAAATTTGCAGAAAACCCAATATTATGCATAATGCTTTTATAGAATCTCCAGTTAAATTCTAAACCAATGGTTAGTTAGAGTATTAATTCAAAAAATTTTGTCGACAAATGTCTACTTAATTTAAACTCTTTTAATTTGATTTATTTTTTTATTTTAGTTGTTATAACATTTTAAATGCTTGATGAATGTAAAAGGTTAGAAAGCCAAAATTCAAGATTTTTTATGCAGGAGAGAAAAAGAGAGAAGGTTGGCAACCCTGTTTCCTATAATATTACCACAGTCTAATAATAAACCACAGAATAGTCTATTCTCCCTCTACGACCACAGCATACTTATTTCCTAGTATGCTGTGATATTACTTTACTACTCTATCTATGCTTGCCACCAGTGTGACCATGTGTAGCAGGATCCTGCCATTTTGGCAAGATTGAGGCCATAATTTAACCTCTGGCAGATAGTGTTAACGTTTAGTAAAGTTTAGCAGTATTTGGCAGGATTTCACTTATGAGAATAGTTTCCCTTTCAGCAAAGGATTTTTTTTAAATGTCATCACAGAAGGCAAAAAAACGTTTTGTTAACGTTACCAAACATATCCATCTGAATGGGGGAGGGAATGCCCGCTTTAGTATAGATCTGAAAAGATTTGGGGTGCTATTGGTAAAATAAGAAAAATTGATGAAACGAGAAAATATTTGTCACAAAAATTCTGCTATGGTT
The DNA here is from genome assembly GCA_947623395.1 of Synanthedon tipuliformis. Lineage (NCBI taxonomy): Eukaryota > Metazoa > Arthropoda > Insecta > Lepidoptera > Sesiidae > Synanthedon > Synanthedon tipuliformis. The sequence goes on along the minus strand of OX392428.1, from coordinate 2,959,264 downwards.
TCCCTTATCGAACGGTTCTTGTGAAGAATATTTTCTGAGATAAATTTAACATAAATAAAATAGCGTAACAGATGACTATCTATAGAAAGATAGTAAAAATAAAGAATGCTAATATTTTTTATAGCTTTTCACAATTTTATTTTAGTAATAATCAAAGCGTGTAATTAATAAAATAAGACTTAGTTTTGTGACTAATTTTAATTTTATTAGTAAAAATAATACTAATTAATACATTATTTATTTATTTTTTGTCTTTATATTTCATTTTAAAAGTGGTAAGAATTTGGCATTTTTTCGTTTGGGTTTCGGTAGCATTTGGCAGTTTTTCCAGCCCAGAATGGGTAGGATTTTCAATTTCGAGATGGTTACACTGCTTGCCAAGTCAACTGTCAAGCAATATTATAAGTTACTCTATGCTGTCAAGTCAACTTGCCAGTTCACCAGTTGCCACTTTGCCACAAGCCCACAACACAACGTGGCCCCAACACAAAGCAAAGCACCACAAAACAAAACAAACAAAAACTAGTAAAACTACACTACATAGCAGCTGATGATTGGATTTTTACCTGTGATTTTTTTACACAACATTGCAAATTATTGTACTTTACTCTTATTGCTTTAACAAGAAGAGTTTGAACTTGTAGAAGTGACTTATAATTTGTCAAGGCGATTTTTCTAAGAACTGCTTTGGCAAATGTTGCTATGGTAACGGGAATTATTTTTATTATATTTAGATTGTTGCAGTGAGCCACACACATATTATTGTTATTATACAGACAGTGAGCTCCAAGCAGCCCGTATATATTACAAGTTACTCTATGCAAGCAGCTAACTGAAGTTCGCTGACTCCCAAGTTATTGCGTACGTTTTTCCAAAGTTGATCGCTCTTTTTATAATGCCTCGCCGAATGTCAAACCTAGGCCGCCTCACTCGACGCGCAAAGAAGGAGCGTCAAAGAAGATTAAACCGTACACCAGAAGAACATTTACAATTGAATGAACGTTATAGAGTCAAAACTTATCAAAATCGAGCGGAAGAATCGCCAGAGCAGCGGGAAAAAAGACTTAAAATGATACGAATAGACAAGAAAAAAAGAAGAGCGGCACTGGCGTCTCAAAAACGCCGACAAAAATTAAACCAAGTGCTAAAACAGGTGCAATTGCAACATCTGAATAATCAAGCTTTAAAACAAGATCCGATTGCATTTTCATATGAACCGGCTATTTTCTATTGTACCTTGTGTAAATCCATTCAAATCGAAAATTTAAATAAAGTTTGTATGCACTGCAAATCAGTCAAAGTTAAACAAGAAATTCCTGATACTGTCAGTAATGATGAAATTCCTGATACTTTCAGTAATGATGAAATTCCTGAAACTGTCAGTAATGATGAAATTCCTGAAACTGTCAGTAAAGATAAAAAATGAAGCTATTTTGGTCATTGAACATTATATTTTTCATACAGCATGGGTACGGTGAGATTTGGTTTTTGAAATTACTACAGTAACATGCTTGAAAAATTGTATGAAATCGAATGATAAATTATGTGGAAAATGGTATAATAATATTTAGGTACTGTAAGACATAGGGGTTGGTGCTCACTTTACCTATAACTATGTTTAAAATAATATTATTTAATTGTTATTGTTTAAATTATTATTACTTTAACAACTTTAGTACTTTTGCTCTGTCTCTTTTCACTTTGCTATTTTTTGCTTATCTATAAATAATTAAATACATATTAGTGTCTTACTAATATTGCTTATCTACTAAGAATTTATATCAACTGATAGTTAATAAATCTAAACAGTAAATAGCTAAATCTTAAATAATTACAAAATAAGTGTAATATTATTACTCACTAGCTGGAGCCTGCGACTTTGGGACTGAAGAAAATGATTATTATAACGCATGTGACATCAAGTGTTCCGTGAGCCTGTCTGTCAACTTTAACATAATACAGCCTTTGAGAAGCCTTGAGCCTTTACAGCCCTTGAGAGTAAAATAATAGTATAATAATGTAACAATTGTACAAAGTACAAGTTATAAGTAATAGTTGTAACAGCACATGTTTAAATAGAAGAAAGGGAAAATCCGGAAAATATAATAGTAATAATTATAATGGTTTTGGTCATTGAGAATAAGGGATGCCAGAGGCCATTTCCTTGTTCCAATTCCACTATGGTCAGCAGTGTACTTCCAGCACCTGTGGTTTTTCTTGTGTTATAGGTGACGGTAGCTGCTTACCATCAAGTGGACTCCTGTCTGTCGACCTTAACATAAAAACAATTAAGTTAATTGAAATAGGCATATGTAATAGGTAATACGCGATATTCTCTTTCATAAAATAAATGAGTATGAAGTCACCCGCAGGCACAGCTAGTTGACTAGTTGTAATAGAAATCCACACAATACCAAAATTAATTGTTTAAGAAAACTCATATTAAAATTATATGAAGTTGTATGTTTATATTGTAGTTATAATAATTAAAAAGCCTCAATGTGGGTATTGTATAGGTAGGTAGATGAAACTAATCTAAAATAGGGTAGGATAAATTAGTATACTAATAGAAAACCAATACTACCTATATTCTGTAGGTACTTAATTCATGACTGTGTTGTTTGTCTCTTGTTATACGCCAAGTTCTAAATAAATTTGTAGTAACTATTTAATTTGGCTAATTATTATTTCTCCTGAAACAAAACACTGAAAAGTACCTACCTAATTAGATTAATAATTATAATACCCATGGGATTCTAGACGTGGGAGCCAAGTGGAGGGAGGCTAAGTATGTGGGTCTTCTATACGATGAGCTCATACCGCCTTCCTCTTTAATCCATCAAATATTCAGTTACCATCGTCATCTAGTCAAAAATTCGAAATCCCTCTTTTTTTTTTACTTATGTATTTATTTTATACAAGGCCCCCAACGAGGCAGGCATCTAACCCTAATACACAAAATAATTAGCACTGCTCCTATGGGAGCCAAGTGGAAGGAGGGCTATATACGAGGCTCAACATGCACCAGTAAAAGCTCCAAGCAAACATCCCATGTACTACCTAAATAATCTACCAAACGTTTTAAAAACTTATAATACGCACTGCCTGTGTTTCCGAGCTCATTATAACCCAAATATTTTTATATTTCGAGTGAATAGGCATTTTCTGGGTGAGCTCGATCCTCCATCGGGTTATGAGCATAATATTATATCGTCGGCCTCGTCTTTGCTGCACTTATTAATAAGTGCAGACCCTTTATTAATAAATAGCTGGTGCTCGCGACTTCGTCCGCGTGGAATAGTTATTTTGGGAATCATTTGGGTATCTCGAACGGTTTTCGCAGCGCACGCAACGGAAGCCCTCAAAGATGAATAATTTTCACCGTTTTTTTCCACATTTTCGACTGTTTCTTTGCTCCTATTAGTCGCAACGTGATGTTATATAGCCTAAAGCCTTCCTCGATAAATGATCTATCCAACACAAAAAGAATTTTTCATTTCGAACCAGTAGTTCCTGAGATTAGCGCGTTCAAACAAACAAACTCTTCAGCTTTATAATATTAGTATAGATAAATAAATAAATTAAGTACATAAGTAATTATGTATGTACGTTTCATAAAATTAATTATAATTTAATTGTATCGTCCAATTAAGGGTACTTTTCATCTAAAAAAAAGTACTATTCCCAAATGGTGGTCGTCTAAAAATATAATGAATTGGGAGCTACAGCGCGTAGCGGCGCCACAGTCGTTACAGCGATAATGATGTCGGCCGAGGTCGGGCGTTATTATTCATATTACATGCTAGCTGGTGCTCGCGACTTCGTCCGCGTGGAATAGTTATTTTGGGAATCATTTCGGTATCTCGAACGGTTTTCGCAGCGCACGCAACGGAAGCCCTCAAAGATGAATAATTTTCCCCGTTTTTTTCCACATTTTCGACTGTTTCTTCGCTCCTATTAGTCGCAACGTGATGTTATATAGCCTAAAGCCTTCCTCGATAATTGATCTATCCAACACAAAAAGAATTTTTCAATTCGAACCAGTAGTTCCTGAGATTAGCGCGTTCAAACAAACAAATAAACAAACAAACTCTTCAGCTTTATAATATTAGTATAGATTATACCTATTTTCTTTTTCAACCCGCACGAAGTCGCGGGCAGCAGCTATTGGCCACGAATCGGTGTGCGAATCAGTTGATGGTTGATTGATTGGTTGTTGTCGCCGACGCTGGTATTTATCTTACAAAGCGACATCTAGTTACAACAACATTCTTTCTTTTATATTAGCGCAATTTCTACGCACACTCATATAACTTTATAATCTGTGACGCACACCGTCTCGTTGAAAAATTATAGTATGTATTTCATTCTAACGGAACGGTAGCAATACTAAATCTATGTTTCATTCCTTTTCCGGTAGAAGGTTCATGCTAGAGAGATAAGAAAATTATAATTAAGTGAACTTCTTGAAGAAATTTTTGTATCGACTATTATAGTGGAATAAAATACTTTAGTATTTTTTTTTTAATTCTTGCTGGCTCAATTCTCGGGTTAGGCAAGCGAATTTATCCATAGCGTCTTTTAATTATATTGTCATTATAGTCTGGTGGAAAAATCTCAAAAAGCCTCTCCTTTCAACGGTTACGGCATTTAGTGAAACTTTTTGTCACCGGGTCTTTTTAGACTAATTTGACCCTGCTGAATACGGCTCTGTCCGGTGTCAAGGGACAAGGTAACCTATACCTACGTATAGTTTTTACCGGTATGCCGTCTTTAATTTCAGCAAAAGTATCCTTAATTTCATTCCAGTAAAGCCATTTCGTCAGATAAATAATACTGAAATTGTAAATTTTTGGTGTTAGCAATATAATTGCGTTTTTGTGAGTAACGAATTATGTGTCCTGGACGGCTGGAACAGCAAAGCAGCCGCGGTTATAAGAAATGTCAGTTCAATAAAAAGATAATTATACTCAAACTTTTCATCCCTGGTGGGGATCGAACCCACGACCTTTGGATTAGAAGTCCAACGCGCTATCCTCTGCGCCACAGGGACAGTTGAGGAGTTATTCAAAATAATCTATTGTAAGCATTTCAACTTTAATTTTATTGGATATTTCCATTTTTATAATATTAATAACATTAAGTTACTTTAATTATTCACGTCTACAATATTTAAGCATAATTAATGTTAAAATAAAAAGTGCTCATATTGGGTTGCAATTTGATGATTGACTTTGACTTTGCTATTGGTTGCCTATTTGTCAACATCACCGGCTGTCATATCATGTCATGTCAAACATAGACTAAATAGACCGTCAGCTACTCTAAAAAATTGCGATAATTTGTTTTGAAAAGTTTAAAATTCCAGTAAACAAAACATAATAACATTAATAACAAATGTGAATAAACGAATACATAGTGATTCGGTTGTAATATATATATATATAATGGAAAGTGTGGAAAAAAATGAGCACGTCACCGCATCGGAAAATAAAGAAAAATATGACATAGAATCGACTGAAAAGTTTCAAAAATTCATTACCGAATTGTTTGAGAAAAACGGTGTTTTAAGCGACTTACGCACTTATCTGCGAAAACATATAGTAGATCTTTTAAAGAGTGCTCAAATAGGTATAATTTTATAATGTTAATAATACCACCTAATAATCAAATACTGGATTATATCAACAAAATAATAAGCTCGAAATATGCACGAAGAATGCTTGAAATTTGCATGGGAATAATACTATATTCATAGATAAAAGATTGGTCTCGCTGCGCTCGACTAGATACCGCCGTCGTACTTGTAAAATGCGGCATAAAATAGTACGCCGAATTCGGCGTACCCGAACAAGACACTGCAAACTGTCTGTGATGTGTACGTGCCGAAGTTTTATTAAATTTTAGGCATAATAAAATACCAGTTAGCGTAGTGAAACTGTATAAAAATATAATAAAACTGGGTAAAAAGTGATAAAAGGTGACGATTTTTACACACACTACAATAAAAAGTTGCCACATTTTCGGAGCTATTGCTTTATAGTGCTCTATCTAGTCGAGCGCAGCGAGACCAATCAATTATCTTTGACTATATTTTTATAAAATTAACATCCATTCCTAACTAATGTAACATTCAAGTATCTTAAAATCTTCCCACGATCGTCTAAAATATACCCAAAATATGCAATACCAAAAAATAAAAATTAAACACTTATACTTATAGTTTATTATAAATTATAAGGTACTAGCTGTTGCATGCAGCGTCGCCCGCGTAAATACAGCCTATCTATAGCCTACTTGCTGACCATGTGGCTTTCTAAACGTGAAAGAATTTTTAAAATAGCAAGGTCTGGTAATTTTTGGTACAAACATACAAATCTACTGTATTTATAATATTAGTATAGATAATAATAAAAATAAGGTATTGTTTGCAAATGTTGCTTCTATTGTAAACTGAAACTATCAGGTACTGTTCTCAAATATTCGATAGTGAGGTTGTGTCTGATTGCTCAAAATATTTTTATAAAGAGAAAAGGACCTTTGTATATTTTATATTTTCACAGGTGATCTGCCGGCTTGTCAGAAACACTTCACACAGCGTCTAGAATTCACCAATCAGGCATTGAATATACTCGTTGCGGAATATTTATTAAGATTGGTGAGCGTTTCTTAAAATAATTTTTAAAATTAGATATATACTTTATTCTGAAATCTCTGTTACAGTTCCCGAAGGTATTTCGGGTAGTGTAGAAGATTAAATTGTTTATTTGTCACACTTTACATGTGTATCCAGGGATGTAGCGATCACCTACTCCCGGGACCAGCCCCCGGGACACCAACTAGTTAGGTATACATAAAAATATTTTTTGTGGTTTTTTTTTTTCAGGATTTCAGCTATAGTCTGTCAGTGTTTGTGTCGGAAATCCCACTAGCCAATATGGTGTTCCATTTCTCCAAGGATCTCCTCAACAGTGGTGAAAATAATAACTATTATGACTTAAAGTTTACTGACAATGATGTGTGGGCCATCCTCAATTATTTAGGTGAGTCTTTGTTGTACTTTTTTATGATAAATGTCGCCTGCCAGGCAAACATATTTTTTATAAGAATATCATGATGTATAATTAAAAGTTTTACTCTCATCTAGGAATAGGAAAACTAATGCCGCTTACCTTATCATTATGGGTCATATAATAAATAAATATATTCACACATTCCACACAGCACCATCTAGTTCCAAAGTAAGCAACTTAATGCTTGTATAATGGATGCCAGACAGTCGATATACTACATACAATACTTTTTTTTGTAAATACATATTATAATTACAAAACATCCATGACTCGGGATGTTGATGGATCGTTCATGTTATTCGTTACTTATAAGTTTTATTAGTATTTATTTATTTGGTTAAAATTAAAAAATCAGTTTGAGACCTTCTTTCTTAGTAAATAATATAGATGTATTTATTTTTCAGGAGTAAAATGTGATTCCTATCACGCTAATAAGATAGTGGACATGTATAAAAGTCAAAAACAAACACCGTTGCTGTTGTGCATTTTGAAATGTATGCCGATGTATTGCAAAGGGAGTGTCTTGTCAGAAAACAGTAAATAATTTATTTTTCAATTTGATTTTCAATTGGTTTTTCTTTCATTCAAACTTGATTTTTCAGTAATAATAATTATTAATCATAATGATACTCCTAAATACCTAACATCTTCTTGAAACTTGTTAGATTTTTGAAAAGAACAATCCCCATTTTAATTTTCAGCGAAAACTTCAGAAGAGACGGTCTCATCGTCTGACATTAGTTCGAATGAGGAAATTCAAAGACTTTCGAATAATAAAGGCCGACATCAATGCAAGCATTATCGAATGTGCAAATCGTGCCAAAATAGAATATTTAAATTAAAGGAGAAATATAAGAAGAGAAAGAAATATTTTTCTGAGGTGAGTCACTGGTCTTACGCTCTCTGATCTTTGTGGCACAAATTTTGTTATTGGAATACAATTGTGTGAACCATTTCAGAGTTGTAGAGGAACTAACGAATTGAATTCACTCCACCTGGAGAACGTTATGAAGAATGTCGGTGATACAGAGAGGAGCCTCGTTCATGAGGTTAACAATTCTTTTATGTACTTTCATTCTTTGTCATACATTTGGAGCTCATTAATCTAAGTCAATTTCATTTTATTTAGTACTAGCTGGAGCACGCGACTTCGTCCGCGTGGAATAGTTATTTTGGGAATCATTTCGGTATCTCGAACGTTTTTCGCAGCGCACGCAACGGAAGCCCTCAAAGATGAATAATTTTCCCCGTTTTTTTCCACATTTTCGAGTGTTTCTTCGCTCCTATTCGCGTGATGTCGCAACGTGATGTTATATAGCCTAAAGCCTTCCTCGATAAATGATCTATCCAACACAAAAAGAATTTTTCAATTCGAACCAGTTGTTCCTGAGATTAGCGCGTTCAAACAAACAAACTCTTCAACTTTATAATATTAGTATAGATAAGATACTTTTTATTGAATTTCAAAGGTGTCATTGGAGTTTATGTTCATACCAAATGTAAGAACTTTTATAGAACTTTTAAAAAAAAATACAGAAGAAACATAATATAATATAAGCTAATAAGTGATTATGTTTTTCGTGCATATGCCTAAAAGATGGTATAAATATAATGAACTAGGCCAAAAAACATGAAGCTTTTGTATATGTAAGACGAAACAATGCCGATTTTTTTCATAATTTACCAAACATATACAACAGATATACCTACTTATTTTATTCTCAGACCGTAGCTTTGTCCATGTTTTTATATGTTTGTCACACAAAATATCCAACATACCCGTGAAATAGCCTGAATATTCATTACATTAACCGTGAATATTGCTATTTTACATAACTCTTGTTACCATAATTAATTTAAAATGTTAACAAAACCATTGAAAATTCTAAAATCAAAAGTATCAAAGATACAAATTAAATAAAATAACGTTTCACTTCAATGTAGATGTTCCAAGAGTTGAAGACAGTGTTTGAAACCGAGCTGGAGTTGTCAAAGGCTGGTGAAGACAAACGCATCAAGCGATACTTGCAAAAGCAGGCGCTCGATTTTGAGAAAAGACGAGAAGAGGTACTTAACTATTGTTGCTTTTTTGTCAAACTGTATTATATTTATCATGGTCATCATCATCATCATCATCATCATCATCATCATCATCATCATCATCAGCCCTTGTCTCTCCAATGCTGGATGTAGGCCTCTGAAAAGGCTCGTCCTGCGATGCCTTTCATGTCGTCTGAACAGACGTTCCCCGTTTTCAAACTGGCAGGATTATTGTCATTACTGGCAGGACGCACTAATTATAGACCTTTATCTTCAGGCTTATATTCAGAGCTGCTCGAGCCAAATCACAATTCATGGCTGTCCATTACTGAATGTCTGATAACTTCTGGGTCCGTGCTGTCGCGCTTTAGGGGTTTTCCCTACGGCGACACTGACTAGAGTTAGCTGGTACTATTAATTAATAAAATGTTGGGCGCCAGTGAAGCCTACAGAAAATGAAACAGCGTGATCTGAATATTAAAATATATTTTAAATCGCTCAAGAGTAGGCAACACAAATTGTGTAGGTCGTGGGTGGTCGGCCTATCTGTCTTCCCAACGCAGTACAGGCACTCCCCTGTAGGATCCAGCCGACGAAGGTGGTAGATGCGGCGTGATGGGCGTGATGGTGTGCGTCCAGCCGAAGCGCGTAGCAACGATGGTGAAGCGAGTAGGACCGGCAACGGATCTAGTGCGACCCGAAGCCGGCCGATGAATGGCGATGGTGCATAGGGACGGCAACGAATCTAATGCGACCCGAAGCCGTCAGTTAAATGCCGGTTACCGGCTTGGCAGTCATTCTGCCCGGAAGATGTTTGGCCCGAAGGATTCAGAATGCTCGGCCCGGAGAATGCTCGACCCGAAGAATGCTCGACCCGAAGAATGCTCCTGGAATCGACAGTTTGACACGATCACGCTCTGCTACATCTACTCTCCAATCTGGATACCCCACGACGGCAACAGGAAGAAAATACCTGCTTAGCAGCAGTAGCATTGCCGCAGTGGTGCATAACCAGAACGGAGTTCACAAACAGCAATAAGATTTAAAATGATCAAGCAAAAAAAATGTAAAAATAAAATATAATTTGAAATAAAAAAATAATAATAATTAAGTAGGTAAAAAATAAAAATAAAAAAAATAAAATGTACGATGAAACTATAATGAAAACAAGCTATTTTAAAATATGATTATACTTAATGTAATAAAATTGTGTGCTATTCAAGACTTACCCTAACGCGGGAGATTCAAATACATAACTATATAATATTTAAATAAAGTTAATTAGACCGCACCACTCAACTAGGAGCGCTGAGTGGCGCGGACTGTCCAACTCTCAGCTTATTCGCCGACTGACTCGCAATAAATAAAATTATTTCTCGACCACCGCCCGTACATTGCAAATATTGCAATGTAGGTACCGCCGATCACCGGTGCAGTTGCACCTAATGCGTTCCGTTTGTGAATTACCCTATTATTTTATTTGAATTATGTAACGCTTCGTTACAGTGCATACCAGACATATGGCCACGACTAATGAATTTTACCATGTATTCCAGCTGGAGGAATCGTTCAAGAGTAGGGTGGCGGATATGGAGCACAGTGTTCAACAGAAGAAGAAGTTCCTTTGGAACCTCGCGAAGTCACTTCGCGATCAGCACAGCAACGTCACCAACGCCATGACAAACATAGAGGTTGAGACAAGGAGACTTACCGAAAAGGTGAGTCTTTTTATATCGAATACCTTTACCCAAAGATAATAATTGATTGGTCTCGCTGCGCTCGACTAGATAGAGCGCTATACAAAAGCAATAGCTCCGAAAATGTGGCAACTTTTTATTGTAGTGTGTGTAAAAAATCGTCACTTTTTATCACTTTTTACCCAGTTTTATTATATTTTTACACAGTTTCACTACGCAAACTGGTATTTTATTATGCCTAAAATTTAATAAAACATTCGGCACGTACACATCACAGACAGTTTGCAGTGTGACTGGCTCGGGTACGCCGAATTCGGCGTACTATTTTATGCCGCATTTTACAAGTACGACGGCGGTATCATTTATTTATGACCTTTACCATAAGAAAGACTGACAGTCCACTTGAAGGTAGGTGGCTACTGTCGCCTATAACACAAGTAACGCGATAGGTCTTCTAGAGTCGGCTTCAAAAACTTGCAAAGTTTAATAATAATAAATCATTTTTATCTATGTAAGTTTTTATAAAACATTAATCTTTGTCAAAATATTTCACATTTACATATACTTACTGATATTATAAAGAGGAAAGATTTGATTGTTTGTTTGTTTGAATTGAATAGGCTTCGAAACTACTTGACCGATTTGAAAAATTCTTTCACTGTTGGGAAGCCATATTATCAGCGAATAACATAGGCTATTTTTTATAAAGTTCAGCGGACGAAGTCGCGTACAACAGGTTATATAATTATAAACTATTACCGGTTTGAAATGCTGCCTCTAGGGGGAAGAGAAACCCCTAATTGCTCTTTTTATTAATCATCAATGACATAATTTGCAGTAAAATTTAACAATTGAAGTATAATATAACATTGCAATATTATAATTTAACTTAAAGGATGTAACTCGAAAAATAAAGTGCTTTATCACCCTAAGATTGAACATTCTTTATATTCTTTCTAAGGTCTGTTTTCCTATGAAAATTCAAAGTGACAGTTTCTATTGCTATCTTTGTTAGCGGTGACAAATTATGTCAATCAGTAATCAATACCTATTTCAAATCTAAGCCTTAGCGAATTTTGAAATGAATGGAATTTTTGTAATCGAAACTGATAAAGCACTTTTCTTGTCTGCTGTATGTACATAATAAAATTTGAAATTTACTTAAATTATTTAATTCGATTTGCAGGAGGAAAGTTTGAAGGTTCAACTCGCTGAAGCAGAGGAACAGTTGAGGAGACGCGGCGAGGAAATGCGCGCACAGATTTCCAACGAACTCGCCCTCTTGGAGACGCATTTGAACTCTATGAGAGCCGAAAGAGATTTCATAGCGAAAGAGAGATCTCAAATAGATGAGATCAAGGCGATGTACGATAGAAAAGAGCAAAACGCAAACGATAGAGGTTCGTTGATGTTGAGAGACGAGCTGTCCGCTTTGAAGAAATATATTGAATCCATAAAGACGCAGGAGAAATGCGTCATAGAGAAATGTACCCTGACAGGGTCTTATGATAGTGATACAGTTCTGAACAACGGTCAAGGTATGAGTAGGTGTGATAAGACGCCTAGCAACAAAGTGGTGAACGATTTGAAGAAGCAGAAAAATGTGAATTTCCACCAGCCAAGTCTGGAAAGAAGCAGGTCGTCCAGTGAGGGAGGGGATGCGTTGCGACGCGACCGCGACTGCGACTGCGACTGCGCATGCGATCGCAACTACATGCGACATCTGGAGGAAGAGAACGAGAGGCTAAGGATTATCGCTACAACACAGGTTTGTTAACATCCGTATATTATAAAAACTAGCCGGTGCCGGCGACTTCGTTCGCATAGAAAAAGCAATATATCGCCTGACATAATTATTGCTATTACACTTAGCAAGGAGTTAGTTTCCTTAATTTTAGATGATCCCGCGGGAGCAGTACTTTTTTATGGATGAAAGGTATACCCTATGTCCTTTCTGGTGTCCCATCAATACATACATACAAACTTTCGCATTTATAATATTAGTATATACGGATGTGAAAGTTTGTATGGATGTATGGATGTTTGTAACTCTTTCACGCAAAAACTACTGAACCATAAACTTTTTTTGGAGTCTTAAGTTGGCCCTGTCGGGACCCATGAGACTCGTCCAATGGGCTCAAAAATAAATGCTGAATATTGTATAAAAGTACTTAATTTATTGATTACTTTGATTACAGCAGCGTCCGGCCACGGCGCCTGCATGCTGCGCTTACACTGGAATAGTACACCAACGGTAATAGTGATAGTAACCAACCAATATTACATCATTATTATTATTAATAGGACTGATCCACAAGCTTAAATTCGGTTATGCTCCTTAGTTTCTTTGGTGAATAAGATGAGAATTCCTAAAATTTTATGAATACGACGACATACAACCTGAAAGGCTTCGCAGGAACCAGCTGGATGCGAAGAACAGAAGGCCGGCCATGGGAGAGACCTACATCCAGCAGTGGAGAGACTAGTAGGGCTGATGATGATAATTTTAGATCCATTTCTAAAAAAATTACGCGGACAGGGTATTGTTAATTTTGGTAAGATTGGTATAATTGGTGGTGTGAATATATCAAATTTTAAATTTTCTCGTGCCACTGTACTGACTCATTCGTCCACCGTTAAAAATTCAAATTAGAGTCTCATCCTCGAGATTTTAAAGTTGCACAAAAACCTCTCAGACTTACATTTTTACAGTAAAATAGATCATCAAAAAGTAACAGAACTATTAATCAATCACCCATATTATACAAGTCAACAAAATTTCTTCCTTTTCTCTTCTGTTTGTTAACTAATGTTTGCCCCCTTACATAATAATATGTTGTAGTGGTTTGAACGCGTCTATGAGCGCGGACTTGGTGGGAGGGGAGCATCTGGTTGCGTATCAAGCGCAAACGGCGACGCACGACACGATTCCCTTCACTGTCGCAGCGACAATCACGACTACACGCGACTACACGCGCGACAACGCGCGCAGGTGAGAGATACACATACGCTGCGTGTACACATACACTGCGTGTACACATACACTGCGTGTACACATACACATACACTGCGTGTACACATACACATACACTGCGTGTACACATACACATACACTGCGTGTACACATACACATACACTGCGTGTACACATACACATACACTGCGTGTACACTACACATACACTGCGTGTACACATACACATACACTGCGTGTACACATACACTGCGTGTACACATACACATACACTGCGTGTACACATACACATACACTGCGTGTACACATACACATACACTGCGTGTACACATACACATACACTGCGTGTACACATACACATACACTGCGTGTACACATACACATACACTGCGTGTACACATACACTGACCGTCAGCGTGTCTGTCGCCCTTAACGCTAAAAAAAGCCCGTCAGCTCTAACTGCGTCCAAAATAATGCTTTAGTACTATAGCCCAAAAAAGTATACATTTAAACAGTACTATGGAATACCCTAATAAATAAATAAATAACTAAGACATTGAATCTTTGTTTAAAATTAATATTAGTTGCATTAATAGGAGCGGCAAGATTTTGCTAGAAATAAGTGCCAAAATAGCAGCCAAATTTATTTTTGAAATAACATTGCACACAAAGATAATTGATTGGTCTCGCTGCGCTCGACTAGTAGTACCAGAGCCCACGACCAAAATTTTTGTGTCATCGTGATACGGCTAAAACTTATAAAACCCATTATTGGGATGAAAAAACCCCCAAAAATGCTAACAGCAGACATGTAGCCTGCTGCGTTTGACCTGAGTGCACTTTTGAAAAATGGACAAAAGTCGCCAACATGTGTCATCGCTGCACGTCTGCTATCCGGTATGTAGTTGAATTATAATCCTTAGATATGAAACAAACCATTAGCAGACGTCTACAGTGCTGTTCATACCAAGGAGATGACTTTGAAAAAAAAAAATGACACAAAAAAAAAATTTATCGTAATACGTCTGGAAATAATGTTTATAAGTAAATGTTGGCCAGTTTATGTGAACGAACCAGTTTCCAGACAGATATCCTGCTGCATTGCATTTGAAAAGAATTTTGAAAATGTAAAAAAAAAAATCGGATCAATATCATCGTTTTACGTCTGCTAACTGTTCCATATGGTGAAATAGGTTACTGAGATGTGGAAAAAATTAATATCAGACAAATGGAATGCTGCACCTACTTTATCAGACAACTTTTCGATGCTTAAAATTCCTTGCGAAATCGTATTCGGACGGATTGAAGTACCCTTTACAAATAAATGCATACATTAAATCGTAGGAGTAAAATGAAATTAATTTTGGAGAAATGGCATAAAATGGAACTCACATTGTATGCAAAATATTATTTATTGAAAAAATTATCACGAAATTTGTGGAAAAATCATTTCTCTCAATCGTCGTCGTCGTCGTCGTCGTCGTCGAAATCGGCTCGCACGTCGTCTAGGTGATCGACGTTTTCTTCTATAACACAAATATCATTATTAAGAATTATTTATTTATTTACGAAAATTCAACAATGACAGTAATATTAACATTACCATTCGCGGATATCGATTCTTCCTCCACGATGACTTCTTTTAATTCGGGTAATTGGTTTCTCGCTCCGGACTGAGGAACCAGTGCACTCTCGAGTATGTATACATCTCAGTGGTGTAGTGAAGCAAAATACAAGAGCGTAACAAGTAAATGAGCCTTCTGGCACAAGAGCGTACCAAGCGTCGCGGCGTTTGCCGCGCGGCTCCGAAACGTGTTTTTGCTTTTTGAAGTTATAAACAGCACTAGTAACGTCTGCTAATCGTGTTTTTGTCATCTCGAGAGCTTTACGAAACTTTCAAAAAAAATTTGAACCGGGCAGTTATTGTCAAGTCGGCTCATTTTTTTGACACTTGTCAAAATTTGCCCAGGTCAAACGCAGCACCCTATATGTCTGCTAACTGGTTTTTTCGTACTTATATAACAATTCCTATGTACATTTTCAATAGCAGACGTCTAACGATACAACGACCTGCCTTTTTTTTTTTGCACAGCAGACATGGCCCCCCGCGAAGAAACAGCAGCTTTAATCGTTACTACATACCTAGTTGCGTTCAGGGGCATCAGGGCTAGTGACTATATATGATTTGGGCCGTATCACGATGACACATGGTTTTGGTCGTGGGCTCTAGTACAGTCAAGGGCAATAATATCTGTACGTTTCCAAAGCGGCAAAAATATCTGTACAGTTGAGAGGCCAGAAATATCTGTTCGATAATTCGGTCAGAAATATGTGAGCATTTAAAGGGTCAAAAAGATCTAGACGTTCACGTGGCCATAAATATATGTACAATGTCAGTCAAATATGTGTAGGCTGTAGGCAAATAGGAGGGCATAAATATCCATACATGAAACTATCAAAGAGCGTGTCAAGACTGTCAAGTCTAGTTATCAAATATTTTGATGTTTTGCATATTCTCTACTTTTTTAAAGTATTTTATGTATAGTTTATGTATTTTTTATGAACAGAGCCAATAAATGCGCCTGTGTACTACCATAAAATTTACTTTCGGCACTTTCCTTCTTTCTCTTACAACTCGCTAAAACCTATTTTGTATGTATACTATACTGTTTATGATGTTGACGCACAAAACTAATTCAAAAAACCTAAATTGATATTTAATAAAAAAATCATATCGATAAATCTAGACGTGATAAAAAAAATCGGCCAACGGGAATAGATTCAAAGCATTAAAATCTTCATATTTTTGACATATTTTTTGGAGGAGGATTTCGTTGCAGACCAGTGATTAATTATTAAATGCTCTAAGTTAGTAAAAACCTAAGTGTTCTTTTTAACAGTAAAGAGACATTTATACATACACTAGCTGTGCTCGCGACTTCGTCCTCGTGGAATAGTTATTTTGGGAATCATTTGGGTATCTCGAACGGTTTTCGCAGCGCACGCAACGGAAGCCCTCAAAGATGAATAATTTTCCCCGTTTTTTCGACTGTTTCTTCACTCCTATTAGTCGCAACGTGATGTTATATAGCCTAAAGCCTTCCTCGATAAATGATCTATCCAACACAAAAAGAATTTTTCAATTCGAACCAGTAGTTCCTGAGATTAGTGCGTTCAAACAAACAAACAAACTCTTCAGCTTTATAATATTAGTATAGATTAGCGTAATCGAAAGATTTTCGTACTAATATTGTAGAATTACTTAAATTACGAATAAATATCGTATAAATATGTTACTTACATAAATTTAGCATTGAAAAAATGCTAATATAATATTCACGAGAAAAGCCATGTGAAAATCGTATATGATAGTTGTGAACGCTGTGAAGCAGAATCTAAAATAATAGAATGAAAGGTGAAAGAAATATTACGTTAATGACGCCACAATCAAAATGAAAGGGACAAACAGATCATATGACAGAATGGTACTCTTTTCGATGATTGTCATAATTCAAAATACGAAAACTTGTTTGTTTGTACAGATATTTATGCACCCCTATTTGCCTAGATATATTTGACTGACATTGTACATATATTTATGGCCACGTGAACGTCTAGATCTTTTTGACCCTTTAAATGCTCACATATTTCTGACCGAATTATCGAACAGATATTTCTGGCCTCTCAATTGTACAGATATGTTTGCCGCTTGGAAACGTACATATATTTTTGCCCTTGACTGTACCATAGATAGAGTGCTATACAAATCAGCGCTGCAGGTGCTTGCATCTCAGCACAATGCTGAGCCAGTGACCGTTTCACTGTTGAGAGGACACACACTCTTCTACCTATAAATTTCTGTTTTGTGGTTTTTTTTTTTTATTATGTTTGTGTTTTTGTAATGGTGAACTCTTTCTTTCTTTCTTTCAAAAACAAAAGCTCCGAAAATGTGGCAACTTTTTATTGTAGTGTGTGTAAAAAATGGTCACATTTTATAATATTTTTACACAGTTTCACTACATACGCAAACTGGTATTTTATTATGCCTAAAATTTAGTAAAACATTCGGCACGTACACATCACAGACAGTTTGCAGTGTGACTGGCTCGGGTACGCCGAATTCGGCGTACTATTTTATGCCGCATTTTACAAGCACGGCCGCGGTATCTAGTCGAGTGCAGCGAGACCAATCATTTATCTATGATTGCACAGTTATTTCAAACATAATAGAACGTTTTGTTTGTAAAAAAATTTTTGAGCAATCGAAGACATTTTTTTTTTTTTTTTTTCACTAAAACTGATCGTTTTATTACAGACGCGCAATATTCTCCTGTCCGTCGCCGCAAAAATTCGAAATACGACATAACCGAACAACAGGTATGTTGACACTCAGCAGTAGATAATAATCATGTTGGTAATCATGATTATGATTGGTAATTGGTAATTTAAATTCCACGTACAAAATAATTACCACTCCCCAAAGGCTAGAATAGCACTAGGCTAGTAATTTAGTCGAGTAGCAAATAATTTAGTAACCAAACGTGTCTGAATACTAAAAAATTGGTGTATCTCTTAAAAACTCGAATACTATAGCCGACGGATTGACTTGAAATTTTTACACAATATGCAATCCGCTTCAAGGATTGATCATATCTATTTTTCGCGTAATAATACGCTTATTTTACGGCGCCATCTGCCGAAAGCGAGCAGAACTAACTCGCCAACGATAGCCGCTGTCACATTTAAAGTGGTAGTTAGCCGTTGCAATGGCAGCCGCTGACCGTTGAACGTCAAAGAAACCACAGCGAAGCGTGGTCGGGCTCAGCTAAAATATAAATATTTGCATGACCTCGTCGGGTAGAACATACTTTGTACTGTACCTGCTGTGTATAAATTAAATTCCACCAATAAACATGTGTTCACGCAAAAAAAGATTCTTATTTGTTTCATTTAACTTTAAAGATACCATAGAGCCGACGGAGAGCATATCGACAGCCATTGCTCAGTGTAATATCCCTAACACTGAACGGGATCCGGAAAAAAGGAATGCCAACACATCGTGGTATGCGTCTACCTACATATTTAAAACTTTTATTATCAATAAATACAAATTCCTTTCGTAACATTTTGTTCCATTGTATGTATGCATTGGAAATATTTTTAGGAAAATTATTGGTTCAATCACCAATAATTTTCCTAAAAATATTTCCAACAGTCGCCGGTGAAAATTTTTCCCACGTTTTCCTTTTCTTACATCAAAATGTTAAGATTGGTATTAAGATTAACACTTGAACATTTACCATAGACTGGAATATGTTACCAGAGACAAAGTAAAGACAACAAAGTAAGAACAAACATTGTATTGCCATTAACAAATAGGAAATTATGTTTCAATATTTGGGATAAGACTTGGGTTAGTTATTGAGTTGTTGTTTCAGCGAGGACAGTCCACAATCGACCAATGCCGCCGAAATGGTCAAAGTTAATGTGAAACCAGTGAAAAGTCCGCAATCGCTGCTGAGAGAAGCCAAAGAGAAACTCAAAAAGTAAGTTTTTCTATTATTTTTCGCACTAAAAAGAAACTATTATTATATTTATACTAGCTGGTGCTCGCGACTTCGTCCGCTTTCTGGATGAAAGGTACTCTATGTCGTTTCTGGTGTCCCAGACAACGTGTATGCAAAATTTAATGGTGATCGGTTCAGTAGTTTTTGCGTGAAAGAGTTACAAACATCCATCCATACATCCATACAAACTTTCGCATGTATAACATTAGTACAGATTATTTATTCCATCAAGGTCGGCAGGTCACTTTCATGCGCATTTTTTTGTTAATTTTTCAGTAACGACAGTGTGAAAGCGATGCGTTCGGTGCCGAGCCGCGAGCGGAGTCCTTCGTCAGTACTGCGCGAAGCGAAACTCAGGCTTCGCAAGTTGGAGATAGAAGCAGAGGCCGTGGAGAAGTCCTATCTCCACTTCAGAAACAAACAGACTCTCCTCGAGGAACAGAGAGACAATTCGACGATCGATGAACCGACGAACTCTAACATTATTCCAAATTTTGGTAATTATATTACATTGATTATGTTTTTTTTATATACATACATATATATATATATATATATATATATATATATATATATATATATATATGCTAATACTTCCACCTTCCTTGTTCTAACTGCTGCAAAGGTATCCTATGTCCTTTCCGGTGTCCCAGACAACGTGTATGCAAAATTTCATGGTGATCAGTTCAGTAGTTTTTGCGTGAAAGAGTTACAAACATCCATACATACTTTCGCATTTATAATATTAGTACGGATATATAGATTATTATAAAGAGAAAAGATTTGTATTTTTGTAATGAATAAACTCAAAAACCACTGGACCGATTCTGAAAATTCTTTCACATATAGAAAGTTACATTTACAGTTAGCAACCGTATGCAATCCTATTAATATTATAAATGCGAAAGTTTGTTTGGATGTATGGATGTATGTATGGATGTTTGTAACTCTTTCACGCAAAAACTAATGAATGGATTTCAATGAAATTTTGCATACACGTTGTCTGGGACACCAGAAAGGACATAGGGTACCTTTCATCCAGAACGCGGATGAAGTCGCGAGAACCAGCTAGTATTTTATAAAGTCACGCGGGCGAAGTCGCGTGCGACAGTTAGTTATTTAATAAATCTATAGAACTT
The DNA here is from genome assembly GCA_947623395.1 of Synanthedon tipuliformis. NCBI lineage: Eukaryota > Metazoa > Arthropoda > Insecta > Lepidoptera > Sesiidae > Synanthedon > Synanthedon tipuliformis. The sequence continues at coordinate 2,938,776 of OX392428.1, read as the reverse complement.
TTTAGTTTTGATTACTAGGCTTTTTCAAAACCACTAATGTGTTGTATGTTAAAATATGAGCATTTATATAACATTTTTAAATTGTTACAGATATAGGCCGCAGAAAATCTCCGCACAAATCGGAAGAAACTCCAAACGCGGCGTCAAATTCAAAAACCGTACAGCAATGTATGAAGTCCGATTTCGACAAGTACTTGAAGGAGTATCAAGCCAAATTCAACCTTAGCGAGACACACTTTAAGAACAAAAATACAGTGGCGGCCACGGTTAAGCCGATACCAGGAGCGTTTTCGGAGAGAGACGACAGAGATTATGTCGATGCCCCGTTGGTTGCTTTTCGAAGGCTTTATAATTCACCGAAATCATCGCGAAGTTGTAGAGAGAAAGCCACAAAAAGCCATAAAAATGTTCCAGAAGAATCTGCACCGAGTCAAGAATCGAAGTATGACAGTGAACAAGAAAAGTTTAAATGTAGAAAAGATTCAATAAGAAATCTAAGGAACGATAAGAAAGCTCAATTCGAAATTCTAAAAGAAAATATAAACAAAATTTACAATATAGACGTGAAAGATGATAGATCTCGTGATACGATATCAGAAGAGAAGGTTGTGATTGAAAGCGAAACGATTGATGATCAAAATCAATTGAAGATTGAAATTGAACCGGTCAGCGAGTGTGATGTGGTTGCAAAAAACGTCAATGAGAAACTGTTGTTGGTTGTGCAGAGTTGTGCAGATAGAAAGGCAAGCGATTCTGAAGCAGAAAAAAATGTCACATTTAGTCCGGAGATTCTAGTCAGTTCTAGTCGTGATGAAAATTCTTCAAAAACTGCAAAGACTTTGCCGTTTGATGTGAAGAAAGCTGAGACTCTATCACTCGAAGTGAAGAAAACTGAGACTTTATTGTTTGGTATGAAGAAAGCGGAGACTCTATCGCCTGACATGAAGAAATCCGAGACTCTATCGCCTGACGTGAAGAAATCTGAGACTCTATCGCCTGACGTGAAGAAATCTGAGACTCTATCGCCTGACCTGAAGAAATCTGAGACTCTATGGCCTGACGTCAAGAGATCTGATGAAGAAAATTACGAGTCCAGAGTTGAGATGGAAATGGAATTGGATTTGTCCAAAGTCAAATCCAATTCCATTTCCGCTGGAATATTGGAAGGCGAAGATCCGGATTATCCGGACGACTTTTCTGCGGACGTTGACAATTACAACAGTCTATCCGATTACGGAAACAATTCTCCTCTATCTCTCCCCAAAACTTCGGATGATGAAAACTTTTGGGACTAGTGAAATGAAACTTAACAAATTTAAACCAGAATTGTATTTATTTTCACTAATTTTTTATGTCTATTAAAACATACATATAAAAACATACATCACTGTGTTATTTCTCTTAGTGTTTTCGTTTCTTAATCATCATTATTTATTTATTTATTATTATAATAACAATATAAAAGTACAAATATTCATAAAATTTTATTTACTCTGCAACATTTATCTGTTACTCTTTTGGCAATAAAAGATTTCTATATATTTCTTTTACAATAATAGATGGTTCAATCAAAACTATACATACCAACATATAGTGAAAATTTAATATTTCCAAATTATTGCAAGAAAAATATTTTTTAGCATAACTCTAGAGAGAATCAGATCTATGATCAGAATTATAAATCTGATTGTATCGTTACTATTACTATTGCCTGTAAATTGCATATTGAAAATATTTGTCCAAAATTGAACCATCTATTTTATATTAATATGAAAAATATGTGATAACGGATAAGAGAAAAAAATAAGGAATCTAAGTTAAAACTTCAACGATCCGTTTATTATGTGAAATTTCTTAATTATAAGTACCTATAATATATATAACATTAATTCGTACATTTTTAACCACATAAACAATCTGACTTTCAAAAGCAAATCCGTGCTTACTAAGTAAGCAGACCCTCTTTTTTTCTCATCCGTATTCTATCTAGAGACCAAAATTATTCTACAAGATTCATACTCCTAAGTTAGATTTTAAGCTTCAAAGTAACCTTACTCGTAGTAGATTAACCCTTTCACTGCTTCATGACTAAAAAAACAGATCACGTCCTCCTTGTACGGTAACAAGTTAAAAAAAAAAATTGTATTTCGCCAGATGAATATCTCTAATAAAAAAATATTATTTGATATTGTTCGCGAGATATCTCTTTGCAAAAATGTAACATCAAAATAATCTTCCCATTAGAATTGGTCAAACTATTTTAAAAATAAAAAAATATGCAAGTACTTACATTGTTTTGAAAAATTAATTAAGGTCCACTTAATTAAGGATAAGATATAAGCAGTGAATGGGTTAATAACAATATTTGATGTTGGTCTTGGACTGTCTAGGAGACAATCTGACTACATTTGTTTTTTTTTTTTAGTCAGATTGTGTTCTAGTTCTAGACAGTCCAAGACCAACCCAATATTTGCACAAACGTATGGCCCCTGATTAAGTACCTACTATTGAAATTTAACTGGATTTTCTATTATGGAACGATCGATACTAAAGAATATATTATATCGAAACCAAATACACCCAAAAGTTGTCCATAGTTAATCTAGCCAGGAATCAATCCGGCGAACCTTGACTCTTACTTGATAAATTTTTAAGAACTTCGAAATAACATTATTCAATTAAAAAAAAAAGTTTAATTCACAACTTAATCACTATTTTACCTCAATGTGAATTTTCCAATACAGTGTAAAAACTAAGTATAGGTGCAATTAGTTACAAATTAAAAGTAGGAAAATAGTTTTTTTTTTTTTTAAGTTTTAAAAAATAATTAAACATTAAAAAATATTAATTTACAATTTTACAACTACACAAATTATACGCGAAATTATATCGAAGAAATAATTATTTAAAAGGACTTTGAAGCGATACTAAAAAATAATAATCACAAAATTTTTATTTTTATAATTTTTTTGCACACAAATTAGTGCCAATTTATTTATGATTAATTAAATAATATAAAAATCAACCGACGTGCGTTTGTGAGCTATTCTCGAGTGCCAAAAACTCGAGAATAGCTAGACCGATTTCAATTCGGTTTTCACTTTTTAAAAATAAAATAATAAAACTGTATAAAAATTGCACCCGGGGCGAAGCCGGGAGCGGATCACTGGTGATTAAAAAAACTGAAATAAAATAATATACTAAAAAAGTTGACAGCCAAGTTGAAATTTATATGAGAGCTTTAGTGTCATACGCAATTTTGCTATTTATACAATAAAAATATTATAAAGACAGAAGATTTGTATGTTTGTAATGAATAAACTCAAAAACTAGATTTAGAAATATTTTTCACCTATAGAAAGCTACATTATCAGCCAGTAACTTAGGTTGTATTTTATCAAGTTATGCGGACGAAGTCGCGTGCAATAGCTGGTATACAATAAACAAAAAAATACTAAAAATGCTAAAATGCTAACTAAGTGTAAATGCTAATTAACCGATAATGAACAACGTGTGGGTAATTTAAAAAAAACGCAATGCATTCATTTTATACCTCCAATTAAAACTACTTTGAGAATTCATAAAAAAAAATCATTTTACTTTAATTATGATTTAATTATATCCTATTGGAAAGTGGTGGGGGAGGTCTATCTAAATCTATATTATGTCCAGCAGAGAACATTTTAAAAAAATAGTCACGTGACTGATATTATATCCCAGAGGCCACAGAAAAACAATAATATTAAACCCTATAAAAATGCATCGAATTACTACAAGTATGGAATTCGCGTCACAAATGCCAAAGTACGGCACATGAAAAGTACGCCTAAAACTGAATGATGGCGGAGTCAATGGTAAAAGGTTGTAACGACCATTACGATCAACTTCTACAATGCATTTTAAACTCCAATGGTCTGACGTAAAGAAGCATTTTTTTTAAATGACAGATGACACTTGACAAGAGTTCATGCGTGTCACTTTCGATCCTCTAACTGCTGCTTGGTTTTGTAGGAGTTGTCGTGCCCCTAGAGTCTAGACTATAGGCTAGGCCTAGTCTAGGCTCTAGAGGCTGACTTGTAATTTTTTTATTTATTTTTTAAGAGAAACCGGATGAATCCTACCTCTGGCGGCTAAAGGGTTAAATGTTCCATAAAGTTGGTAGTGTTTTGTATGGCGTGTTTTGAAATCCATAATTGTAGTACATTGATGATTAATATATGTAAAAAAAATCTCGTGTCACTATGTGTGTTCGGGATAAACTATGAAGGCCATCCTGTCAAATATCTAATAATATTAACATAAATAATTAGCAGTTTATTAAAAATGTCAATTAACATAAAATAAGACGAGGAGAGGGCGACATAATTTTTATTTTTTTTAAAGTGAAATATTCCAAATATTTGAACAATATCGACTTTATGCCAACTGTATTTGATATTCAAATTCTCGAGGCGACTTTCGACTCTTAAGTTTTTTTTGCTCATATTTGTGCCCTTTGATAACCTTACGTTTTAGCTTATAAAGGACATAGTTTAGTTTAGCTTTAATTTCAAGATAATATATGAAAACGCTCATCCAGAATATAATATATCGTTGCATTTCTACACTGTTTGTCCAAATCTAGGGAATATCAAATTATTTTATTATCTATAGTTATGTCATTGTTGGCTTGACCGTCGAGCATTTATATAAACGAGTAGAGAAAAAATGCATTAAAAATAACTTGAAAAATTATAAACAAGCAAAAAATAATATTTTAAATTATCACTATTGACCAAGTTTAATGATTAATTTTTTAACCAAACGACCAAATGACGGTCAGACAAAAGCTGAATTGAGCTGAACAAAATTAAATATAATAACTCCCTCATAGAGTTGGTCAATGAAAATTAATTTTAAAAAAATGTATGTATTTTCAGAATTTTATCCGTACACATTAATCTTCTCTACCCATTTTTTGAATACTCATAATACATATAATATATACAAATATATACAGAAAGAAGAAATCAATTCAAAACCAATGAGGGACGATTAACTTTTTTTTAAACAACAATCACGTTGAAAACTACATAATATTTTATATAGATAAATATATAAAAATAATCACAATTACGGCATCAATTCAAATATAGTCCACACCAAACAACTTATCGAGGTCTCAAGTTGGTTCAGTACAGTTGCTCAAGTACAGTCAAACGTAAGTTTTCCTGCTGATACATGTTTTTAGCTACTTGTGACTTTGATAAAGAATTATACTAAATTCAGGGTCTCCAACAAAATCAGTACTAAAAAGTGTCATCTGGATTTTTTTTATACATGCTATCACTTTTTCTCGTTAATTTCTGATAAAAAGGATGAATAATGTAAAATCCTATCCTATCCTATTAATAAACTATAAAGCCGAAATATTAATATTATAAATGCGAAAGTTTGTTTGGATGTATGGATGTATGTATGGATGTTTGTAACTCTTTCACGCAAAAACTACTGAACCGATCAGCATGAAATTTTGCATACACGTTGTCTGGGACACCAGAAAGGACATAGGGTACCTTTCGTCCAGAACGCGGACGAAGTCGCGAGCACCAGCTAGTAATAAAATAAAATAATGTAATATGTTGCACGACTGATTTGAACCTTTACATTTAGTTAGTAATAACGGTACAAGTCGTAACACGTGTTCACCTCGAGGACAACTTTGTGCAACTAATTTGAAATATCACCCCGAGCTGTGAGTGCGGTGATATTAAACTGTGCCACTTTTAGTGCAGCAACCAAGAATCTAGTCTAGGTATCCTTTATCAATGACTTGCTACAACTTCAGAGTTGTTTGGTGCTGACTTTAATAACTTCAAATTAGACTCTCGAAGAGACGATTGTTTGCCGCCATTAAGTATATTAATTTCTTAGAAAATCCTCTCGCAATGCCATCGAAATAGCAAACAGGTGCACATTATTTCCAAGTAAAACTGTATTAAATTAATAAAATAAAATGGGACCATTTAATTAGGTTTTTTTTTTCTATTTAATTTAATTTGATTTTTTTTGTTCATTAATTACAATAGATAGCGCTTTGGAACTTACCATCTTCAATATTATACTACAAGTTGAAATGATGTCGTAAATTACGACAGAATGAGGGCATTTTTAATAAATTGTTTCCAAAAGATGTGTGAATGTTTTTCTGAGCGTAGACGTACTCGCCAACTTTCTTGTTTTGAATACTTTTGTACTTACTCCTACATGTGGTTTTGTTTCGCCAACTTTTATATATCTTCATAGAAAAAGTTCCATTTTGTCAAATTTCTTATTTCGCCAACTTTTAATTATTTTAATATTGGTAATTCTTGTTACGTACACTATTATTAAGTAGATATGAATACAGTATTATTTCGTCAACTCTAAGTACAGTTCTACGCACGTTAATACATCTTGTCTTAGTACCTAACTATTTATTATATTTAACCTTTTTGATAATTTTACGCACTTCATCCTGAGTGATATATACAATCCAGGGTTACATAGGAAACCAAAGTATGTAGTAAAATTTTACAAGTTCTCATTGACGACGAAAAAAAAAATTAAAAAATACGAATAACTTTTGTCGAAAATCCTGATATAATTGATTTCTAACGCCCGACGCAAAAGAGGGGTGTTATAAGTTTGATCTGTGTGTATCGGGTCATTTTGTCTGTCTGTGGCATCGTAGCTCCCACACGGCTAAACCAATCTTGATTTAGTTTTCTTTGTTTGAAGACTGACGTGATCAAGATGGTTCTTAGCTATAATTTATGAAGATATGTTCAGTTGTTTGAAGATCATCAGCTTATTTTCTAAAGACGAAAGATTCTCACTAACTGGAATGGATTCACTAAAAATTGCGGATCTTCATGATTTTTTGCCAACAATAATCTTCAAAAAGCGATTCTATGCGTAAGCACGAGAGAGCAACTATTTTTTTTGTTTCCACAAAGAAACAATTTCTTTTTTTTTATTTATTATGAATTATTGTAGTTTTATTGCTAAACTTTTATTTTATTTTTTCAGAAAAAATCTATATAGGAAAATTTCTATGTGTTTTTATAGCAACCTGTACCCCAGTTGGCGAAATATTCCAAATTATGCATCTTTTTCTAAAAGTTACATAATTAAGAAATAATACTCCTGTTGGTGTAATAATTGTCGAAACAATAATATTAATACGAATTCCTACAAAAGTTGGCGAAACAGAACCACATGTAGGAGTAAGTACAAAAGTATTCAAAATAAGAAAGTTGGCGAGTACGTCTACGCTCCTAATTAGGCCTCATTTATCATTAATTAATAATTTTAGTATGTGGCAGTCGATCTTCGGGTGTCTAATTTAAGGCCGCCTTCAACCATTTTCTATTTCTAATTTTAGGAAAAAACGGGAATTTTACAAAGAACATATTATTTGTCAAAATCAATAATTGTCAACTTATTATAACATTTTCTATTAGTATTTTCCATTTATTCCTGAAAAAAAAAAGTGAATGTCTCCTGCATTGGTTGAGAAAAAAAATCCAGTTAAACAGTAAACACAATAACAGTAACAGCAAATTTACAGTTATCACAAATCAATGATTATTTTGTCAAAATCATTTGTCAATTTATCGTAAAATATTCCAATACATTAATTTCCTTCCTGAAAAAAATTGGCCATTTTGTCCTGCATTGATTGATGAGAAAAAAAAAACTTAATAAGGCCATATTACACTTTGATTCGAGCGATAATCAAAATGTTTTAATGACCCCAGTTAATAAACAGTTAACATCGATCACTTTATATTTACAGTTATCACAAGTCAAAGTGTGATATGGCCTTATTATCTTATAACGGTTAATGATTATTAAACGTTAGAATCCAAAGCTAACGTTATGGTCTACGTTCAGGGAGGCGAGAGCGGATCTTGGAGAATTTGGTCCCGTGACTCGAAGCCATGAGGATACCTGTGTTAAAAAAAAACTTCATTAGAATATTCTCTAGAATTGTTAAATACTTTTTTGGGCTAAACTGAAGCAATATGTTGGCACAGTTTACTTATTTCCTACAGTAGGCTGACGCCTTTGATGTTGGGCGATGCCGCCGCCTGTGTAGGTATTTAAAAATTACGGAAGGGTTGACACAAATTAAGTAATATAAAATGTGCTTAAGTACCTTTCTTCATCGTGCAGAAATTGATGAAAGCTTAGTTCTTTATTTATGCGAGATAAAGATTTGCACGCACTTACAGCACATGCCGTATGCACCATTTTGATTTATATAATAAATTAAAATCTGAAAGACGCTATAGCGCTGGAATATTTATCCCAAGCTACTAAGAACGACGAAGTATACAGCTTGGGCACGTCCCACTCGCGCCTCACCCCTCACACCCCGAACGATTGCCCTGTCTAGACGTCTCCGTCGGCCCACTGTACGAAATAAGTATGCTGTGATGTTGGACCCAGTTAGTAGGGCTTACGGGCTTTTTTTTATTTTGAGACGGTACATACACTTGATAGTAGATGGCTAGAGTAGGGTTAAGGATAAGGGATTGGAACGGGATGAGGAAATGGGCTGTGGCATGGCATCCCTTACCTTACTCACTCGGTGAATTATTTATTTCATGGTGGTCTTTTGTAAGAGGAGTGGTTACTGACACCTGAGAGGCTGCTCAAATGACTGCGAAATGCAGTATAATGAAATAACACGAATAATCACGTAGCCGAAAATCAACCGCAACACCGGGGGAGATACAGATACCAGACACACACCATACAATTTGTTTATGGCTTCACATGAAAACACATAAGGTAAGGGTTGTGAACTCCTTAGATTCCAACCTCTTTAGTTTTAGTTCATATTATATTCTATTTAAATAATTTAAGAAAAAGAATTTTGGCTATTGACTGTCAAACAAAAATTTTGCACATTCGATCGAAATCATCGCACATATTTTATTATTTGGTATTTTCATTATTTTGTAAATAATATTAATAAAATTCATATAATAGAGTCTATTTTGCTTTCATTGCTCTTCAGGTAAGGGAATAAAGTTTTTGCATGAACTTTGCATCTATGACAAATTACGTAAAGCTTAATAATATTGAAATTGAAAATGTATTGACCTGCAAGGGCACCATACGAGTGTCGTCTTTGCGTTCGCGCTCCCTGCGCGGCGTGGACGTGTGTGCTTGCATCGGGGAACCCCCGCCTAAGGTCGCGTGCACACTGACGTCACCGCGTCCGTTCACAGCCCGCCATCTAAACATGCGAACAAACACATCACTGCACAGTAGTACACACTCGATTAGGCGCGCGTCGTTAATCTTCCTTCACGCATAAAAATAAGGACGAATAACGAACAAAGCTTAAAACTTACAATTAACCTTAGATACAATATCTATATAAGGTTGACAATAAAATGCGCACACGCTAACATGGCGGCAGCTGGCGACCAATAGTGGTAATGTCCCTAAGCCATATCAGTTGGGTACTACTGTACCTGAATCTTCCAAAGATAATTTATGTCCACTAGATAGTTTTCGAAGAAATCATAATGTCTTATTTTAGTGTTTTAATGTTTGATGTTGATGTCGAAGAGGCTTTTGAGTGGTCTGCATTCCTAACTGGTATTCTGGTAGGCTCTCTAGGTGAATACGGATGAATAATCTTGCAGTTAGAATATAATAACGGTACACATTACATGTCTAGTACTTTTAATTTTTTCGGTAGATTTATACATGAAACATCTGTTTTAAAAGCAGGCAGATTATAAGTTGAGAATGACTTATTATAACAATGGTACGCACTTTTTTCTCTCCTCCGGCGTGTATAGAGCAACTGTGTGCCTCCAACGGAAAACGTATGGGTACGTCTCGACATTGACGTGCACCGTAGATAGAGCATCGAACACCAGTTGATCCATCTTCGACGGTTCCTCACTGAAAGTATGGGTTAAAGTTTGAGTTTTGTTTGAGTTTGAGTTATGGGTTAAAGTGCTGTCAGTGGACAACAAACTGCTTATTTACAAGACTGTAATTAAGCCTATTTGGCATTCAGCTTGGGGCAGTTGCAAGCAAAACCAACATACTCTGCCTTCAGCGCGCACAAAATTGTGCACTTAGGACCATTCTGAATGCACCTTGGTACACTAGGAATGACGAAGTTCACAATTATCTCAACGTGCCCACAATCAACTCGGTGATAAACCGGTTCAAAAAATTGTACGCGGATCGGTTAATATCCCACAAAAACCCCCTCGCTGCAGAGCTAAAAACCCTACAGTCAATGTTAGGAGACTGAAGCGAGGTACTGTCCTATAAGGGAATCAAAGCACTGGCCTTTTCCCCGCAAAGCCATAATTCTCAAAACGCATTCAATTATGGTCTTGCGACCGATCGTGGATTAATAAAGGGGAAAAAAAAAGTTTGAGTTTTAATCAATTCGTATATACAAATAAATTTAATTGATCAGTCTGGTTGCTAATTTACACTCTCGAATGATTTCAACTTTGCAAACATAGTGTTGTAAAAAAATTTTTCACTTTGTTCATATGTCTGAGCTAATCTTTAATGAATATCAGGTTATTTTAAGTATTCTAATCTAGTATTCTAAATTCTGCAGTCCTAATGCATAGACGTATGTGTGTAACAATGGAAAAAGTAATTTATGTGCCTCGAGGGCGTTATTTTGAGTCCTGAGCGTAGCGAGAAATTCAACATAAGCCACCCGAGAACAAAAATTTAGAAAAATTAAAATTTATATTTACAATTCACAAGAAGAGAGAAAACTCGAATTCATATGGAAACAAAAAATTCTTGTTTTTCAATTAGGTGTGACAAAATTATATATATTTTTTTTGCTTATAGAAGCAAATGAATGAACGAACCCATATATGAAGGCGTCAGCGATCGCCCGATCGCTCGCATCGAACATATTGTCCTCTTCGCCGCTAGAGTGATCCGACGCTGTGTAGTACTCGTCGAGCGACTCGTCGTCCGACATATCCGGCGTCGGAGGCAACTGTGGCGACAGAGGGACGCAGTCGCCGCCCGGAGAATTGGACGAACGCACTTCGGCCTCGGCCCCAGCCGAATAAGGGACTATGCAGGCACCTTTGCCGTCACCTAAAATTCACACAAAACTGTGACAGCCAGTCTGGTGGTGGTAACCATCCCTTTAAATACCAATTTCTCTATAAATCCGTACTAATATTATAAATGCGAAAGTTTGTATGGATTTATGGATGTATGTATGAATGTTTATAACTCTTTCACGCAAAAACTACTGAACCGATCACGATGAAATTTTGCATACACGTTGTCTGGGACACCAGAAAGGACATAAGGTACCTTTCATCCAGAACGCGGACGAAGTCGCGGGCACCAGCTAGTTTCTCTATAAAATCCAATACTTTATTTCTCAAAAATAAAATAACAAAATCACTTTTTTGAACTAGTACCGTTTCGGAAACAAAATGGCTTTCTAGAAGAGAAGAAACGGCGAAATAATATCTTTTTATTATGAAAATACAATTGTGGCTAACTGAAAAATAATAACAATGACTTAATCTCGTGCGTATTTTAATAGTTATCATTACCAGGGTTTTGGAAAAAAAATATAAGATGATGAGAAGATGACGACCCTGAGAAGAAATGCCGAAAGAAAATCAGGATACTCTTATCATTAATTTTACTATGGTCGATTGTCTATAGACCTTAACATAATAAATAATAATTTTTGGTTACTTATGAATACAACTCACCAATGTCATTATCGAAAGTGAGCCTTCTGATAAACCCATCATTTTTCGGACTCGTAGACAGAATCGATCTGTTCTTTCTGAATGACGAATTCCTTTTTGTGTTTCTCTCGAACAGATCTACCCTCCAATCGCATCTACACTTCGAGGCTTTACTCCAAGCTTCCACACAATCCACTTGGGAGACGTTCAAATATTCCGATAGACGATTCGGTGCTGGAGTCGGACCTCTCGGTTCTGCCTCAATCAACTCCCCATGTAAAAATCCCGCTATACACCTCACATAACCCGCTATCACATGGGACAATTTCAATTTACTCTTCCCCCTGTGATTTACCGTTTTCCTTTCATCGTCCGAACTGAATATATCATCGTTCGGACACTGTATCTTCACAAAGAACTCGATCAAATCGTTAATATCGTCCAAATTGTTTGTCTGCTCCATCAACGAGTGCGCAACCAGTTGAGCGAGTCTGCAATGTATTCGTGAGAAATCTATCGCTTTGAATCTTTCATCGTCCAAGTATGAGTAAATCGTGTGTTGGAGGTGCCTCGCCTCAGATTTGAGGGAGTCAGCGGCCACGTCAGCCTCGGCCGTTAGGGAAAACACGAGAGCGTCCGCCAAACGCCTGGCGAATACTTGACATGTCCTCTCAACGCAGAGCAGAGGACTGACCGTGTGATTCATGACAGGGGATTGATCGCCGTTGACGGTTTGCTTAGCGGTCGGCTGTCGACACAGACGTTGTCTGATCGGATCTGTTTTCCTCCAATGCGATGCTCCAACACAGGAGCCTGATCGGATCGGTCTCTTGTCTGACGATATAGTGCATGTTTTCATCGCCACACACAACTCTGACATTGGACTCATGACATCTTTGACTGGACTCTGAGTTGCGTTCAAGCTTATCCGCGACAGGGATAGGTTGTCCGTCTGCGATTGTATACAGCTGTCCATGAAAATGGACGAGCAGGCGTCCTCGTATTTGGATTTTAAATAGTTTTCCAATAAAGCGAGGCCTTCGGACGAACGTAAATTCGTGAATGTGTCTAAGAAAGGCCAATACTCGGACCACCCAACTTTCAGTTCCTCAGCAAGGTTCCTGTGACAAAAATTATAATAAATTAAAATTAATGCATATTCGAGAGCTCTAATAAGGTTTTGAAATAAATAAATAAATAAATAAGATGAAAAAAGTCAAGATCGACGGACATCATTCAATCATGTGATATTATACTACTGTAAAGATTCATATAAATACGTTCAGTAATTTATAGCTCTGATTTTCAAGTTATAAAATTATAGCTTCCATAGTATATACCGTCCATTTTTATTTCAAAGATAAAAAAGGTAAACAAACAATTCACGACATAGAATTTTCCAGTTTTTACCTTAATTACACATTCATATAAACACGAATTCATTCACACTCACTAAACATAATATTCTTTACGATATGTATCCAAAATTATTGCATATTTTCAGAGGAAAATGCAAAAAAACTTGATAAAATCGTCTCACAACCTACAATATCAATAGACGTCACAGAGATTTTGTCTATGGTTTTAGAGACGGGACATGTACACGATCTAAGTCATTTGGAGTCACATGAGGTTTAGATTCGTTATACATCAATTATCAAGTTCACAATTCTATATACATTTTTAAAGTTTTAGTTTATCATAATTCATAATCGTAGACGAAACACTTTATGAAATTATTTTTGATTAAATGGCATTAATTAAATAGATTACTTACTTAAAATTACTATTAAACTAATAATTCGTATTTTATTTGGTATTCTTATTAATATAATAAAAAGTAAAAAGACAAGAAATTCATCACATTAAACAGTACGAACAAGTTCTAAATGAGTTACTCACTGAGTCAACTCTCTTTGATATGTCTATTGTACAAATCCCATCTCTAAAACAGGTCAGTGACCCTGGCGACGCCATATTTGTTTACCTTTTTTATCTTTGAAATAAAAACGGACTTTACATACATAGTTGCCTGTGAAAAATCCCTTCATGAATTACTATTGCAAGGCATTGAAATTTGAAAATCGGAGGAATCAGACAGAGAAGCATTGATAAAATATATTCTTCGTCTGGTAAACAGATGGGTGAAGTACGATTTAGTTAGACCATAATATTACCTTCCATAATGTTCCAGGCCCTTGGTGGTCTCCTGGAGCCGGAAGGTGGGAGGGCGAAGAGGGACCCTCGGAGGAGTCTTGAATCGGCGGTGGAAAGAGTTGGCCTCTCCCTCCTCCATGGGGCCAGCAAATGAGCGGATCTCCAAGGGCGAGCACAGCGGGCTTGATGTCAGCTCCTGGTCACAACCAACATACAATATCACATTTAGAACACGTTGCTTATAATTATTATAGGCGACGTAGCCACCTCAGCCTTTCTACTAGCCTTACCATAAAAAAAGCATGACTGAGACTGAGTCATTTGGGCAACTCGTCTAATCCCTATTCTTAATCTGTTTAGTTTTCAACTAAATTTGTATTCTATGGCAGAGATAAACTATGTTGTCTCGCTCTCTTTCTCTCTATCCTCAACACATTTACACAACGCACACGTCTTACACATATAATATAATTGTAATTAAAATAGTGTTAATAAGATACGAAAATCCATTGTTTACCTGAACCAGCCCTAACTATCAAGAATAATATACAATTTAAGTGGTCCTTCGAGCCGAATTGATCAACAGTGGACTTCCTATCGCGTTGCTTGTTTTATAAGCGACGGTAGCCACCTACGTATATTTATGCAGGTTGAACCTGCACCAATGAGTTCAGAGACTTTGAAATGTGCTTCTCTATGCAAGCACTCTTACTACTTCACTACATAGTATAAAACAAAGTCGCTTTTCTGTCCCTATGTCCCTTTGTATGCTTAGATCTTTAAAACTACGCAACGGATTTTAATGCGGTTTTCACTAATGGGTAGAGTGGTTCTCGAGGAAGGTTTAAGTACATAATTTACTAAGTTACGCGGGCGAAGTCGCGGGCAGCAGCTTTAATTTTATTAACACGTAATTTTATAAACTATAACTAACATGTAGTGCCATCTGTTAACAGACTTTTTCCATTATTCGAAGTGAGATTAGATGAATTAGAGTACTACATTGCTTCAAACAGAATTCCCTAGATGGCGTTGTAAATTTTGCATACACGTTGTCTGGGACTCCAAAAAGGACATAGGGTACCTTTCATCCAGAACGCGGACGAAGTCGCGGGCACCAGCTAGTTTACTATATACCATAGCATATACATACATATAGTATAGTATACGTACGGGATGTCGGGCCGGCGTGAAGGGACGGCCTACTGTGGGCGGAGCGCTGTCGTCTTCCGCGTGGAGCACAGGCACGTAGTACTGGTCGCGAAGCATTCCTCGGATTCGGGTCGCGCACGCCGCGTCTACCTTGCTCGCTCGCTTGCACACTATCTGCAAACGCATTGCCAATTGTCAACTTACATTCTTGGTCAAACTCAACTAATAATAGAGACAAAGATAATTGATTGATCTCGCTGCGCTCGACTAGATAGAGCGCTATACAAAAGCGATAGCTCCGTAAATGTGGCAAATTTTTATTGTAGTGTGTGTAAGACATCATCACTTTTCATCACTTTTTACACAGTTTTATTATATTTTTACACAGTTTCACTACATACGCAAACTGGCATTTTATTATGCTCAAAATTTAATAAAACATTCGGCACGTACACATCACAGACAGTTTGCAGTGTGACTGGCTCGGGTACGCCGAATTCGGCGTAGTATTTTTTGCCGCATTTTACAAGTACAACGGCGGTATCTAGTCGAGCGCAGCGAGACCAATCATTCATATATGAATAGAGAGAACGCCTGTAATTTTTTTATAAAATATATATATATATATTGTATTTAAAAATTTATTAGCAAAAGTGAAAAAACTTTTGGGTATCTCAAAAAAATGAAAACTGTCAAGGAGAATAAAAATCCACTCGGCACTAGGTGAGTCCAACGTGTCTAGTCGCAGCTTAGGTTTAATAGAAAAATGTCAATTTATCAAAAAAAACTTACATCTTTGGCTTGTTCGCCGAATTTATTCACTGCGTCCCTATTGCACTGGGGAAAAGATGTCAGCACTTCGACCACTTGCTCCGCACCAAACTTGGCTGCAAAGTGCAGCGGAGTTTCATTCATTGCCTTGTCCGGAGTGTTCAAGTATCGATCCACTAGGATAGCGGCGAACTCCTGAAAAACACACAGAGTAGTGGCAAAGCATGCTGCATTTCAAAGTCACTTGGACAGCCTGACTGGCGGCAGTGACCAGCCCCTTTAAGAAAACCATTGTGGATGTAAGGGGAAAATAAAGCTGAAAAACAAGTCAATAAAATCCGTTAAAGAGTTTATCCAATTTACATACAAATATCTTCAGAAACTCATATTATTATTCATTATCATCGTCTCAGCAGTAGTGCCCACTGCTGGTTATAGTCTTTTTTCCCCATAATTTTCCAATAGGACTGGTCAGAAGCAAGGCCCTTAAAGTCTGTGGCCTCCACTCGAACCTAATTGAAATATTATTAGTGCATATGAAAAGAATAGGCAGAATAACATACCCTACACGATTCGTGATCTGCGTCTGCCCCATATAAAGTTTGCACGAACATTGGATTGCCAACTGTGGTCAGTATTAAATTGCAAATTTCTGCATTGGCCGCCTTCGCGGCTACGTGCAGAGCGTTATAACGAGATCCCTCCTGAAACATGATTCAAAATTTATGTTGAATGCAGATTTGAACATAGTAACTAATACGATTTTAGCCACTTTTTTTAACAAAATGGCTAAAAGCACACCTTTCTTTTTTAACAAAATAAAAAAAATAAAAAATGAAATCTTTTTTTGAAAAAAATAAAAAAAAATAGCACTAAAGCTCATAATTTGACGCTAGGATAACTTAGCAGCCCAGTAAAACTTATTATATACCTGTAATATCGATGGTGTGTTCCCGGAACTGACGAGGTACCGTGGGTTATCCCAAATACGGTCACAGACAGTATTTATTATTCCGGTTTCAATCGCTTTGCGGAGCGAAACCATGTCTTGTGGCGAAGGCGCTTTAAACGGGTATGGCTTCTCGCCCATGAGAGCTGTGGACGAGATATTTTTTAGAAATTTTTTTAATACTATTTTGGATATTATTCTTTCATAGTTTGCTTTGATCTGAACCTAACAAATAGTGGCAGGGTACATTGAGTGTTGCAGTCATTTGACCAGCCTGTCTGGCGGCAGTAACCAGCCCCTTACAGAAGACCACCGCGAAATAACAGCATTTGTGCTTTTATGTTATCCTACTACAGTAGGCAGAGGACTTGCGGCACATGTGGAGTGTCAGCCTGCCTTTACATAAAATAAAATATTACACAATATATTGTACTAGTAGATATTAAAGAGATATTATTAATTGTACATCAAATAAAATAATCGCATATCAATTTATTTTCATCGTTTATATACTTTTTACATCAAATAACTTATTTCATCACAAATAAACTAAATGTTTAACAAAACTAGTACTGCAGATAATTCGTAAATATACATCAACACTACATTGCTTTTTTTCCTCTAATGCGAGACAAATAAATTCCTTTAGGTACAAAAATACTACAATCTTAACATAAATACTGATTGCACAGCAAATTAACCCGCGCGTCCATAGATAATACTCATTCTCATAGCAAAATAACTATCTGAGTAGCATATATCCTGATAAACACCTCAAAACTTGCTCATCATATTTCTCTTAATTTTTAAGAACACATGCTGAGCAAATTTAATAATTATTATAGCTACAATTTTTTTTTCATTGCATAATTTCTAAATGCATAACAAATTAACTGAAACTGTACCTACATAGCTATTATTTTGTGATAATTTTATGTCACCTATGAAAATATTCTCAACATAAAAATTATAATAATCGAAAAGAAGGCTAAAATTTAGTATAACAAGTAAAATTACTTTTATACCAGAAAATACTTATTTTTATTAGAAAAGAGTTTGGTTAGGTTCTAGGAATGTATATGAAAATGCGAGCGAAGCGAGCGCACCCGGGTAACAATTTTATTCAATTTGAATTTTTTTTTCAAAATTACTTTTAAATTTTATTTTATATTATTATTTAGACATGGTTTATTAAATAGGTAACCTCGGAGTCATATTTTAAAAATTTTGAAGTAATGTAGCTGTGGTTGTACTTAATAAATAATAAGATGATATGTTAAATAAAATGCTGTTTTTTTTAGGTAAACTGCTGCATGTTATATAAAAATAGAAGCTTCATTTAAAAAAAAAAAGAGTTAACAGGTATAATGTGTGTTAGTCATTATTAGCTGTGCATTAATAAAAAAGCTTTACTTTAAGATAAATAGCGGTATGTTACGAATATAAATTGTAATGCATTTAGTAATATTTTGAGTTGAGTATTTTGCTGTGCAATCAGTATTTTTGATATGAATTCGGATTATTTTTGCATACAAAAAGTACTTTTTTTGATATGCGTTTAAATACTACCCGATATTAAATTTAAACCCAAATCATTCCCTTTCTTAATACATGCAAAATTAGATCCTAACAAGATAACAATACAGTAGATAGCCTAAATTGTAACATGTTTTTAATTTATTGATAAGAAAACAGATGATAAGAAAATGTGTGTGAAAAAACTGTAAATTTTTAAATTCATGTCAAGGCTGTGTGGTTCTGTTTATGTCATTAATAATAATTTTATGGATAAACACTCTATTCTATTAAATGAACATTGTATGATTTTAAAGTGTGTTACAGTTACAGTCTTATACCAAGCAACCTGTCCGTCTGACCTTTGACTAACCCATTATAAAAATTATAAAACTACATAATAAATAATAGTGCCTAATTTATTAGTGTTTGTAGTATTGTACAGATAAATATCTATGTTGAATTATATATTAGCATTCACTCTAATTAACTTGCTAGCCTACTTACAAACAGCCGTAACAAATATTGGTTTGAAACACGCGATCGTCTAATGAGTAGAGTAATGACCCCAAAACTAATTCATTAACACAAAATTACCTACAGTAGAGCGTCCGAAATAATTGGGACATTGGTGTTCGGAAAACCGGTTTATTCGGACAATCGATCTATATAATTATGTCTTTACTTTTATGCATTTATGTACCAATAAAAACACTTTATAATATAAATCTCGTTTAGTACTTTATGCGAGAGAGATAGGTTGTATAAATCAATATTATACCTAGTCCAGCCAATGAAAATGCATTTACTTTTTATGAAATAAGGTAATCTTAATAAAACTTATCATATTTATTGAAGTCTCAGCAAAAATAATAATAATTCTATTATAAATGGCCACCTTTAGCTTTGATTCTATTTGGCCACAAATCTATGGATTTATGCACTGATTCCATGGGGAATTTAGCCACTGCTTGCTCCAGAGAAGCAATGTCGGCGTGTCATTTAGAGCAGGCCATGTCCTCTATAATAAAATAAAATAAAAATGTCCTCTATAACTGACCATAATTTGTAGTGTAATACGTTCAGATCTGGACTAGACAAGGACCAGTCTTCGAATGTTGGTTCGAGCCAGGTATAGTAACCTGGATCTGCGCATCACATTAGAGATGTGTGTGCGAGCGAGTGAGAACAAGCAGTTCGGTTAGGCGGTCATACGGTTAATCGACATTCGGGTAATCGACACTCTACTGTATATAACCACAAAATAATTACAAACTAATATTACAATACTAATTTTGTTTGTAATATTACAACAAAATTATAATATAGAGTAAATAAGATTGGTAAAACTCACAACTGTCATTCCCATCGGTGTTATCAACAGGTTCAGCACCACGCAATGCAAATGAAACGGCATCTTGGTGATTTTGAAACGCCTTGAATCGGGCCAACTTGTAACGGCGGACTAATTCCAATGCTTCACTTCTGTTTTTGTAAACATGAAGAGCTTCTGAAATTAGTGTTAATTTTTATTTTATTATAATTAAAATGCTACTTAGTAGGGATAAATCAATAACTAATATTATGAAGAGATAAAGTCTGTATTTTTGTAGATATCTTCAATACTACTTAGTACGTACTTCGAATATTGGTATAAAAAGTATATAAAAACACTCCTCTGTTAAAATGCAATGTTGTATCAAAATATCAACAAACTAAATGAATTATTTGTACACAAACATACAAAAGCTAAATTTTAATGTATTTAGATATTAACAGTTCCTTGAGAGAAATTTAATTTTTAATTTAATTAATATAATTTAATTCAAAGGCCACATGGTAAAATTGGTAAATGAAAAATACTGAAATAATTCATGTCAAAGGAAAAAGACACCTTGTACCTTCATCAGGTCCCTTCTTGATTTCACACGGTATATAAACACCATAGTAAGTCGTAGGAGGCGTTGAGCTGGTTGGGCTTTCTATAGAACTCTTTTTTCCAAGTTGGTCAAGCCTCAAGAGTCTACTAAATAAACCAATGGCTCCATCCCGTTTCTCGCTAGGCGATATTGATATCTCTTCCTTCATACACCCTATCTCCTTATTGCATTCAGGTATTGCTATAGCCTTGGACATTTCGTCTATAAACTGAAAATAGTTATAACAACATTAGACGTGTTGTGACGCAGACAGGCCAAAAATTTCATTTAACAGCTCAAACATAATAAACATGAACTACTTACTTTTATTAAGAAGATGTCATAAAAACATATTAATGACTTCTTAAAGTGGTTTATATTTTTTAATGCATAATGAACTTGATTGGATGAAATGTTAGAAGGGTTACAAGACAAGACACAAAACAAGATATTTATTTTTAAAATGCAAAATGCGTGTCTTTTGACGAAGCTGTCACTTAATGATGACACACAGAACAACACTCATGTCACATCTTGTAATATAATGTCACAGAATATAAAAATATATTGATAACTGTGAGATTTGATATAATGTGGATATAGATAAATGTATGTAGTGAGGCATAGATTTAGTATTGCTACCGTTCCGTTTATATATCTATGTAGTGAGGTGATCTCGCTAGCTAGAGAGAGCTTCCTTGGGTGAGAATGAGATTAGTGAAGTGAGTGGGTGTGTGGGTGCCGTCAACAAGTCCAAGGAAAATAGTAGGTCCTACTTACTCGCTCAAGTCTATCTATCTGCCTACTAAAGCGGTAATTACATTATTCAATTTGTAGGAAACCAATTTAGGAACCTAAGTAGTGAACTTAGTGATCACACCACACAAACTTGATTTCTAATTCGAAGACATAGAGTTGAAAATCTAAATTGGATCCAATCTATTCTAACTGCGATTACACCTTCCGATTTCCTACAAATTGAATAGTGTAATAACCAGATAATAACCGCTTAAAAAATTTGCGACTATATAGCGATGTTGAGAAGTAGACTCATCAACATCAACCTTTTGTCTTGATTGGACAAACTACATATCTAATACTTATAATAATATAGCGAGAATAGCAAATAGCAATTAGGTACGGAGAATAGCAAATAGCAGGTAGGTACTGCTAAGGAGTGGAACTCACTGCCTGCGTCTGTGTTTCCCCAAAATTACAATCTCGGGGTCTTCAAACGTAGGGTAAATGGGCATCTACTAGGTAAGCGTGGTCCACCTTCGGCCGCATCTGCACCTAACATCAAGTGAGATCGCGGCCAAGCGCTGCCTTGACTTATATAAAAAAAAAAAAAAAAAAAAAAAAAAAAAAAAAAAAGGTACCAAAACAAAACCTTTCTCTAAACACAACACTGGTATCTATACTATCTTTATCTCTCCAAACTTTCTCAATAAAAACCGCTTTAGATGCCTAAACGTGAAATCTTCTCAGTAGGTAAATCTCTACTGAAATTTTTTTAAGCTATAGTTTTAAATTTTTAAAACTATCGTCTGAGAACAGAGGTTGAGGTAATTCCCACCCATTGTAGGTACATTGAGAAAATATTCATACCCAAAGATAATTGATTGGTCTCGCTGCGCTCGACTAGATAGAGCGCTGTACAAAAGCAATAGCTCCGAAAATGTGGCAACTTTTTATCGTAGTGTGTGTAAAAAATCGTCACTATCACTTTTTACCCAATTTTATTATATTTTTACACAGTTTCACTACACAAACTGGTATTTTATTATGCCTAAAATTTCATAAAACATTCGGCACGTACACATCACAGACAGTTTGCAATGTGACTGGCTCGGGTACGCCGAATTCGGCGTACTATTTTATGCTGCATTTTATAAGTACGACGGCGGTACCTAGTGAGACCAATCATTTATCTATGTTCATAACATTACCAGTTTTTAAAAATAGCTCCAACTCTGTGCCTATGCCTAACATCATGCGTATGCGATTTTGGTATGCGCGATCGCCGATCACGCATATTATTTCCTTGCATTTACTTCTGAAAGTTTAACTATTTATTGAGCACATGCCATTATTGATAATGTTAAGTTCATTTAATAATTGATGGATATGAGATAGGTAATTGCAAAATTAACCTTTAATATATATTAGCTAATTAGAACTAAATATTCTATAATATATATTGTGAAACATATAATTATGGCAATGAGCTGTAATAGGGAATATTTAGAAAAAAAAACCATCTTTCTCTAGTACACAAGTATGTAATATTAAGAGAATGTGCTAAAAGAATGTATAATTAAAATTTAAAATATTATTAACTTAAGTTCAATTGCATATTTTAGATAGCATGTATTCTATATAAAGTGCAGGTTGTAAGTTTGGAAATCAATAAGTCAATAGTTTTTGTTCTATTCATATATTATGCAAATATAAAAACATTATCTTCGCTGGTTCAGCTTTCGTTTTTTTAAATTTTTTTCTGTAACATTTTTAACATTATCATCCACAGCGGCAGCTAATGCTTTTTCTATGGAAAATGCATATAAACTGGCATTTATATTTTTCAACTTATTCAATTCATTCTTCAATTCTTCTTCTTTACCCCTATGTGTTTCTTCCAGATTATTTCTAATAACGCTGGAAAGATTCTTTTGTTCTGTTACAGGCCAGAAGAAATTACTTTTTTTCTCAGTCAATACCTCAATGTCTTGTTCCTCTTCAGGATTTCTCTCTAAAGATCTTACCAAACTGTGTAAGATTATACTTGGTCGGAAATCTTGTTTATATATTGCTGGCAAGTTTGTCATAAAAAATGCATTGGTCACTGGTCCCTTATGGCGTATAGTCCTTATTGGTTGCCTACTTTTTATATGCCATAAAATTACTTGTTCATCATTCGACCCAGACATAATAGTCTCTCCATCAAGGGAGACCGAGAGGCATGTAACAGGCTTTGTATGGGAAGAGAAAGTATGGCACATATTTTCAGATGCAAGGGCCGACACATCTCTATTTCTTGGTGGATTTGTCAATCCAAATTGATGAATTTTACCTTCTGTTGTACCAATAAAAATGCTCAACTCCAACACATCCATGGTAATTGAGCTTAGAGCTATGTCAAAGATGATATTCAATAGCATTATGCCAGAAGTCAAATCATAAATTTTGCAAGTTCTGTCAATGGATACGGTGCAAAGACGTCCAAGAACACCCATCTTACTAACACATAAATCTGTTACGGTCAATGAGTGGTCAGAAAAAATATACATAGGATCTTCCTTACCGGCCGATGTTTGACTGACGAGACCTAACTCGGGATATGTTATGACCTCAGCCAACGACCACACCATCACCATGCCATCCTCGGCGGCGGATATAAAATGACGACCGTCCGGTGTAAATTTAAAAATACTAACTTTTTGGTAATGATGACTTATTATTTTTAATAGGTCACCAGAACTCAACTGCCAAACGTATATTTTTTCATCTATACCAGCAATGCAATATGTTCCATCTGTAGTGACTGCAAATGAGCTTGCTTTTCCAGGTAATATAAATCTTATTCCTTGTACTGTCTGATGGGAATTTAATGGCCAAATATGAAGAATAGGTTTTGTGCTTTCTACAACAGCCAAGTAGTCCTTCCCCAATACAGAAAGAGTTTTGGATTCGGCTGTACCTCCGCCTTTATAAGACATTAAGTTTGTGCCGGTATGTGGATCCCACACACAGCATGTCCACAGAGGATTGTTCGAGTCGCATGTGACTAAAACTTCTAATAAATTTGACATCTTGTTCTACTTTATTTTATTCCACTTGATTATCGTACTTTAACAAAGTAAATGAACTTGAAGACTTATTTTATTTACTTATCCCATGTGGTGGTGCTGCTGGTAATAAAATAATCACAAAATCAACGTTATCCACACGTTATCAACAAGGTAAAGTTGTCAATTGAACAATGACTGATGACAGCTCCATGACATCTTTCAATTCAAATGCTTCTTTTGAGTCTGCATTCCGCCTTTCCTCTCGCTAGAGAGTAATATATGTTACTAACGTATGCTACTAACCATGTTACAAAAACAAAAAATATCAATGAGCGCTATGTCTTTGAAATTAACTTTTCGTTCAATACCTTGGCATCATTATTTTGTAAATAATTAAGACTTTCTATATTGCTTCTTATCATCAATTTATTCACTTTAAATTCCCCTTCACTTGCTTTTAAATCACATTCCAAATTATATTTCTTAAATTTATCACCAGTATAAACCGCCGTAGCCCTGGCCGGATTTTATTCGTATTTCTCAAGATATTTGCGTTGCAACAGTTTAGTTCGTTTTTTGCGAATATCATTATTTGAAAGCTGGAGCAATTTTTACAAATGTTAATTCGATGGAGCAATTAATTTTACATCGATTTACATATGCTTTTGCTTTTGCATTATTTCTAATTTCATCCGGCCAGGGTTACGGCGGTAAATTCAAACCTTTAACACTATGGGCCATAGACAATTCTAGGGAATATAATTTCTTTTTATGATGTTTTTGTGGTGGTAGCAACACAAAACTTATGATTATTTACATATAAGTTACTCTATGTTATTTACTCTATGGTGGCATAAATAATTTGAGCAATTTCCAAAGAATCTCTGTGTTTGTGTGGTATTTTCATTTACCTGAGTTATAGAGTGTTGCTTTAAGTGCCGTTTAGCAACATGTTTAAGAAGTAAGTGTATTTTGTTTTAGTTATTGCTTGTATTAAAATCTAACAAGTTTCCAATGTAAATTTTAGGTTAGCAAAGTATCAAAACCAAATCAATGTGTCAAATAAACCCCGATGACGTATTTTCTTTTAACCAATCATATTCGTTCATTTGTAGTCGTCTTGCGAATAGTGATGTATGTACTTTCTATAAGTCCCGAATCGATTAGCCTTTATTAACAATATGGAGTCGAATTTAAAAACTATTTTTATGCTTTTATAAATGTTTTGTATGTAAGAATAACTAGCAATTTAGCACAAAACTGAAGATTTTGTATATTTATGAATTACACCATATATTTTATTGTACATGTAAGGTTTCACAGGCCCTCAGAATTTTAATTTCATATAAAAACTGATAAAAAAATATATAACAGTTCTATTTTTGCAATTCTACATTTGCAAATTCTATTTTAATCAATAAAAGTATTAAATATATCTTTCTTATTTTTTATATTTAACTTAGTAAAATACACATACACATATTCCCTACGAGAGTTATTTACACCTTTTTCACATGAGATGAAACGCTTAACATGGTTGAAACTAAAAAAGCTTTTAAGTTAATACTTTTTGATGAACCATGGCCTTTAGACAAAGTGGTATTCGCTCCGTAGCGATTCGATTCGAAAGAATAAAATGTAGGCCTAAAGCCTTGATTTTATTCTTTCGTCTGGGGCCTTAGTCAAAGCAACAATTTAAAACGATAACGAAACGATAACGAAGTTCAAAAACAATAAAATGTATGGGATTGACATAATATGCCGTCGCTAAATCACGTGACACATCCCATACATTTTATTCTTTCGAATCGAATCGCTACGGAGCGAATGCCACTTGTCTAAAGAAAGGCCCTGTAGCAGTATTACCGTAGTGAACGCGTAAATCAGTTTTATTCGGATGTCATAGTCTACTCGTGTTCATTGACTTTCTTTCGAATTTTTATAAAACAGTCACATCACTATGGTATTTGGAAACTTTGGAAAGACGACACGACATTATTACATTACATTACATTACAACAGCTCAGCTAGCTAGCTGTAGCATCGGCATTGTTGGTTTACCATTTCGTTTTGGTTGGTTAGTTGGCGAATCGATTCGTCTCACGTCAAATCAAACCAAGTCAAAGTTTCGACCACATAATATGTAATGTACTACGGCTACGCTACCTACGACGACATTTGCCAGTGCCAGTTGCCAGTGAGAATTTTTCAGTTCAATCAGTTCGTCGCAGCTGTTCATCGATTGTTTATTGCTTTGTCTTTTGACCTTTAGACTAGCAATAAATCTTTGTGCATAGTCCGCGTTGATTTCGTATAAATTTCATTAAAACACGTAAACGGAATTTACAAAAGAAAGGACGATTTTTGTTTACTTTGTGCTACTTTCGTGACGTAATAATTTTTGCTCGGAAATAACCGTAGATGTGAAAAATCACAAGAATTTCGTTGTTTGTCAATGCTGCAGTGTTTATATTAAAGCATCGTGCGTTAACGTGACAAGATGTGGGAAATGGATTCCGACACTATATCGGGAAGTGCCTCCTTGGATGGACTTCGTCACCGTCAAGGATGGGATCCGGACGGGGAGAGCCTCGCTTCTCAGATGGACGAGTTGGACGAAGTATTAGCGGAAGAGGAAGAAGGCTGCCCATTGCCTTCGACTCCGGAAGATCAACATTTGCTCGATGCGGAAATGGCGGAAGTTTTGAAAGCTGGAGTACTGTCTGATGAAATAGACCTCGGTGCACTGGCTCACAACGCAGCCGAACAAGCGGAGGAATTTGTTAGAAAGGTATGGGAGGCTTCATGGAATGTCTGCCATTTTAGACATTTACCACGGTGGTTGCAAGACAACGATTATCTGCACAAAGGCCATCGCCCACCGCTGCCGTCTTTCAGCGCGTGTTTCGCCTCAATATTTCGTATTCACACTGAAACGGGCAACATTTGGACACACCTGCTCGGATGTGTGGCGTTCATAGGCGTTGCAATTTACTTCCTAACCCGCCCCTCCATAGAAATACAAATGCAAGAGAAAATGATATTTGGTGTGTTCTTTATAGGTGCTATCATATGCCTTGGTTTCTCGTTTGCTTATCACACTCTGTACTGTCACTCCGAAATGGTGGGGAAGTTGTTTTCAAAGTTAGATTATTGCGGCATAGCTCTACTCATTATGGGCTCATTTGTGCCATGGTTGTATTATAGTTTTTACTGCCATTACAGACCAAAAATCATATATTTATCGGTGGTGATAGTTTTAGGTATTCTCTCTATTGTGGTCTCGCTGTGGGATAGATTTTCAGAGCCTCACCTGAGACCGCTCAGGGCCGGTGTGTTTATGGGATTCGGTTTGTCTGGAATAGTTCCTGCCATACATTATGGTGTGACTGAGGGTTGGTTCAGTCAAGTGAGCAAGGCGTCTCTCGGCTGGCTCATTCTGATGGGGCTTCTGTACATATTGGGGGCTATGTTTTATGCGTTGAGGGTGCCCGAAAGGTGGTTCCCGGGAAAATGTGACATATGGTTCCAATCGCATCAAATTTTCCATGTCCTAGTTATTGTGGCCGCATTTGTGCATTACCATGGCATCAGTGAGCTCGCATCTTATCGTGTTACAGTCGGAGAATGCTCTATGCCACCATCCTCCATTGCATTCTAATATTCAAAACTCAATGTGATAATAGACTAGACATACATTAAGATAACTAGGAAATGAACACAGTAGCTTCACTATTAATGAATATTTTAAAATATTACTTTTTATGGCATTTTTATAACAACTTTTAAACAAAAAAAAGTATTAATGTCTTAATTTACACAGGGTTCAAAGTTATCCGGGTAATTTGAGATTTAAAACACATAATAAATTTTAAACACACATTCAATGGGTCATTCAAAATCATTCAATGGGTTTCCCTGTGGATTTAAATATTCACAGTGTTTCATGATTACATTTAGTAATAGCCTGGGGCACGCTGCATAGTCATTTGGGTAGCTCGTCTGGCGCCAGTAACCACCTCCTTACAGAAAGCCAATGTGAAATAACAGCATTATATGCTGTTGTGTTTTGGTGAATGAGAAAGAGCCAGAGCACATTACACTAATCCTTAATCCTACTATGCTCGGCAGTTCACTTCTAACACCTGTGGCATTGCTCGTGTTATAGGCGACGGTATCCATACCATCGCGTAGACCATCATTTAGACCGTCAGCCTGTCTGTCAACCATAAAATAAAATGTCATCAGAAACCCTGAACTATTTGTAAAATTAATGTGAGGCTGATACTGTATCAATAATAATAATAATAAAACATCATTCTCCACACATATTTTCTTTATAATCTAGATCAATTTAATTTATTTATCTAAAAGTACTAGTGTAGATTGTTATGTGTTATGATAATGCTTATATTCATTTTATTGTATGTTTGTACCTAACGGCACATTAAAATGTCTGAAGCACACTTAGATAAGATCACACACACACAACTAAATAAAATATCTTAATTTTATTCTAAATTCACTATAGATTTTTGTGTAAGTACTTAAGTTTTTTTATTTATCAAAAACACTTTCCCTCTGTAACATAAGCTAACGTTAAGGATAGATTTAAAACATCTGACCACAAACACCAGAAAAATTATTAAAAAAAAATGTTCTTCCAAAAATTGTAAATAACAAAGTAGCTTTTGCAATTTAGTTTGCTGAAATGAGTTATAAATAACTAATGATGTAAATTTGAGTGTGTTTATTTTCAATAAAATTAATTGTTTTTTTTTAATTAAATAATAGTAATACCTACATCTATTTTTTTTTTCAATATATTGATTCATTTCCTGTATTTTCATTACATCAGGTGAATCTCAGATGTGGATGTGTGTGAAAAATGTGGGTATTCTCTATTAAATAATATGTATGGTATAGTTTAATTACATATAATGGTTGGTAGTTATTGTATGATTTTTATTTTAACAGCTGCAATGACAGCACTATTATGATCATCTAAAAAATGTTCCTAGCTATTTGACTAGGCCTCGTGTTTAGATAATGTGAAAAAAAAATCTGTATAATATGTGTGTAAAGTGGTTTGGAGTTTGTTTTCAATCTTTATAGGATTTTATTTTATTATTATTATTATTGTTTGTCGAGTTTTTCACATTTGACGATCATGTGGTGCTAGTATAATTTGTGTTTAAAAATTTAACAATGGCTACCTTGCGACTCCTCTACATTCCACACATTCAAATAATATTTATTAGTGTGCTGACAATTTTTATTTGTCTATACAAAATTATGAAGTAAGTGAAAATACACTTCCCCGTTAATTGCAATATTATAATTAAGTAAAAACAAAATTGTATTACTAAATTTGTGGTCGGCATTAAGTATTAAAAAAAAAGTAGGAGTAAAGAAATTAAAAAAAAAAAGTATATTCTAAATTGTTGTAAGTGTTCATATTATGTGTAAAAAAATTTACGAGACAAAAATTGTAAAAAATATTTTCAATGATATCGCCCAGGTACATTGTTTCAAAGTATTTATAAAATTAACATTATTGTATAGAGGATAATGAAATGTAAAGTGTAGAACATAGGTCAGTGAATTTCTGTCACCATTAAAATGATTGGGAAACTTGCAGCCAGATATAAAAACGACTGTGAGTGTGTCACTACAAAAACTTGAATGAAGGAGAGTAGATCATTGTTTTTATTTACATACTAGTTGAACACAGCCACGCCTAGCTGTGGCTCCTTTTTATTTTATTTTCAGGAATAAAAAGTATAAAGAAACACTCTTCTGTTTTCGAGTTTTGTGGACACAAATAACACAAGCTGAATTTTTGTATATAAGGAAAAGTCCTCCATACATTCATAGGATTTCAATAAAATTTAATTTATCTATGATAGATGTTTAGTACACTTGTTTTAATACCTGGCATATCAAATTTGATATTGGACTAGAAATAAAAGACAATATTCAAATATTCGTATATAAAATTTATTTTAGAAAAAAAAAAACTTAAAAATAATATTTCTGAATTAAGGGTGTTGTATACACGGAAGAGTATGATTAAATTGAATATAATTCAATTGAAACTGAGAATTAAAATATTTTTGTTATTGTAAAATTATCTAACTTAGTGATTTTTGTTGATTTCATCTTGTCTTGTAATTATAGTTATTTATGAATACCTCAATAAATAGAGGAACCAAAATACATAATGTGCTTTTAAGGCTGAGGTTACGAAATGAGCGGAGCGATGCGGGCGGCGCCAGCTCGCGGGTTACTATCTCAAGCGTTCCATACATTTGTTGTTCCATACCGCTGTCGCTTGCCGCGGCTCGCCCCGCTCAGCTCGTTTCGTAATCGCAACCTTTATTAGTGTCAGCCAGAGACAAAAGCTGTTTAGCATATACATGTATAGATAATATACAGAGCATCTGGTATAATATACTATAGATAATTTCAAAAATTCAATACAATTTCTCTTCTGAATGTTATTTAACTTTTCGATTAAACTAATACAAAATGTGAGGCATTTATATTCAAATAAAAAGTAAATTATTTTATTTTAAAAATTTTTTAGTTGGGAATTTTGTAATCACATTACCACACGCGTACATAGATGAGTTTTTGACTTCCTGGCTAAAATTTACCAACTTGATCTTTTTGAAATTAATCTATTTTATGGTTACAGTCAAGGAGAATGTTATGGTGAGTAACGGATTGTACCCCAACACCTTGTTATCTGTGTAAACTAAGCAACTTTTGTTATTGACTGTACTAGCAATGGTTTTTAATATATTGTTTAAGTTTATGGTGCACTGTAATTACATAACATGCACTGTGTTTGGTTGTGTATTTGATGATGATCGATCACTCCTATTTGTTATTTGTTTCTATTTTGTGATGGGATATAATATGATTATTGTAATAAAATAAAATACTTAAAATACACACTGTTTTTGTTTTTATTATAATCTGTTCAAACTTTCCCAGTAAGTACATATTGCACGATTTGCGAGCAAATAAAATATTCATCAGTTAGGCAATGTACCCAACTACCCACCTATAACGTGATATCGAATTGCACCGATAAGAAAGAATACCTACGCTGTGGTTACTGCAGTACCTATACATACAAGGAAGGCTGCGGCTGTGTTGGCAGGAAAACACAATACCTATACTTTGTTAGAGTACCTATATATAGCAACTGTTATCCTCTAGGAATTTTTTAGTTAGATGACTACTAACCATCAACATAAATAAGAATACTAATATTTGGAACCCCTGAGACAGAGCGCTAAGGGTAGCAGCATTTATCATCAGATTATTAATAATGTCCGCTTTCATAAAAAAAACAACGTGCTATTATGCAGAAGTTGTTATTTATTTCATTCCATTATATCGATCCGATGTGACCTTGCCACCTGAAAGGTGAAGAAATCTCTAGGTGTGTCCAAGATATATCAACACCTTCATAAAATTATTCTTCAAAAACAATAATACCTACTTATTTTGTTATTTCCAAGAATATAAAATAGGTACCTAATAAAATAGTACCTACCTACCTACCTATATTGCATTTATGGTCCTCATATAAAACTACAACAATCCAAATTGTGTGTGCTTATTCTGTTTCATTTTCTTTCGTTTTACTCCGTTGTCGGTTTAGAAGTAGTCAGGGGAGAAAGAGACAGGTGCGGACAGTTTTGTCGTATTGGTTGCAAAATGTTTTTTTTATAATTAAATAAAAAAAATATTATTTACACTTATACGTATTATAAACCTGTGAAAAATCATCTAACCAATGGGGAAAACGGCATCAAAATGCGGTTGGCGACTTCAAATTATACCTAATAACTACGTAAGAATAATTAAGGATTCGACCACAGACATGATTCGACATTCAATCAAACATTCTCCCTTTTATTTCATCATGAGTCTGACGAAGTAGTTGGACCACGCGGTCTCAGGGTTAGGTGCGGAGCCTGCAGCAGTGAGGTCAGTTACTTCACTGCAATATGTAAGATAGAGAAGGGAGATCTTTGTAGGAGGCCTTCTATCCACACAGATGGATGCGTATCTAAATGTGTAAGCATGGATACTGCTAACGTACAAGGAAAGATAAAGAGATGTGTACTATATATTACGTAAAAACGAAGCATCGTCGCGAGTGTTTTTCCGATTGTAGTGACATTTGAATCCTAATGGAAATTTTACAGGTTGTGGGTCTGCGGCTTCGTCAGTTTTAAAATTTAACTGCATTTTATGTTAATTTAATTATTTTATGTTACAGTCGAGTAGACTTTACACTTTACAGCAGTTAATGTACCCAGTACCAATTGGTCCTACCTATTTGGGTTCCTCTAAGTATACCTACCACCCTACCACCTAAAGCTATATACTAATACATATACACGCCATATAGTACAACACTATAGACAGAAAAACAAAATATTTTTTAAGTACCTAATTCTTTCAGTTACATTTATAAGTATTCATCATAAATTATTGCAAATCGCTGATTGAGAAATACGTAGAAAATATCTAAGGCCAATGATTTTGTATTGGTCTCGCTCGCTACGCTAGACTAGATAGAGGACTATAGAACAACGACAGCTCCGTAAATGCGGCCGTTTTTTATTCTAGTGTGTTTAAGCAACATTTGTCAGTTGACATTGTGAACTAGTGTGCGTGAAGAATTGTGTTACCAGCTGCTAACTGTTACCCGAGTTAATGGGAAAAATATTTTATGCTGTGGTCTATTAGTTAATTAAGTTATAAATATAGCTCAGAAAATACTTAAAAATGAACAATAAATTAAAACGGAATGTATAAATATATTTATATATATAGAAAAATGGAAAATATGTATTATATCAATGATTAGGCCTTATTTTTAATAGTTTTTTTTTATTTACATGTAATATTTACAAGTTATTATTAAAAATAAGGGTTAATAAGGGTTGGCTTTAGAATCGTGTGGGAAGACTTTAGGGTATTTGACGGTTAAATTAGTTAGAAATGGATGTTAATTTCATAAAAATAAAGTTTTTATGGAAAGGAAATCAGTCTACAATTAATTTATAGTACAGTGAATATAGTCAGTTAAAGAAAATTAATACGAAAAGGGAAAGGAACTATAATTCATATAAAATTTTTGTACCGCAACATAAATTATCATTGTTCTTAAATAATGAACTGTGGCCTGAAGGTGTGTCCTTTCGTAAATTTATCTACTTTCGAAAAAGTCAACATGAAAATACTGAAATTACTAGAAAAGAAGTAAATAATGATAATGGATCAAGTGACAAATAAAAACAAATACGATACAACCTTTGCTAGTTTTAACTGCAGATCTGTCACCCGTTCTGTGGACTGTGTCAAAGCGTTATGTCAATCAGCGGATATTGTTTGCCTGCAAGAAACTTGGCTGCTGCCTCATGATATTCCGCTTTTGGGTGGTATTGATCATAATTTTGCCTTTACGGGGAAATCAGCGGTGGATACATCAGCTGGAATGTTACGCGGTAGACCGTTCGGTGGTGTGGCGATCCTTTGGCGTAAAAGTGTATTTCATACAGTGACGCCAATAAATTGTAAAAGTGCGCGAATTACGGCAGTTAAAATAAAGCATTTAGATCGTTATTTCTTAGTGATGTCAATATACATGCCTACGGACACTTCTGACAACTTCGCCGAGTTCACGGAGTGCTTAAGTGAGATAAGTGCAATACTCGAAGAGGACAGTGAGGTAGAATCTGCTTATGTACTTGGAGATTTTAATGCCCATCCAGGTGAGCGTTTCGGTATTGAACTTAATAAATTTTGTGCGGATCAACGGCTATGGTGTGCGGACGTTGAACTGTTAGGCTTAAAGTCAGGCTCTTATACATACATGAGTGATGTTCATGGCACTAGAAGCTGGTTGGATCATTGTTTAGTAACAGAAGCGGCCAGACTTTCAGTAACTAAAGTGGACATTCAGTACAATGTTTCATGGTCGGATCACTTTCCTATATTGTTAAAATGTAATTTGAACATATTGAGGCCTAAAATATTTGTAAATAAGTTTGAACCAAATAAGATAATATGGGGTGAAAGGGATGAAACACAAATAAAAATTTATAAAGAATACTGTAATAATAAACTAAAGCAAATTGATTTTCCGTCACAGTTTATAAAATGTAGTGATAAATTATGTAGTAATGTAGAACATAGACAAATATTAGATAACATGTATAATAATATTGTGAATATATTAAGTGAAGCCTCAATAAACAGTTGTAATAAACAAATTAAGGGTAGGAGGAAATCACACATTGTAGGTTGGAATGGACATGTAAGGGATGCTCACAGGGATGCTCGACTGGCATTTGGGTACTGGGTTCAGCATGGTAAGCCATCCTCTGGCCCTATTTTTAAAAATATGTATGATAGTAGAAAATTATTTAAATCTAAACTTAAGTGGTGCCAAAACAATAGGGACCAGATTAAAATGGATAGGATTGCTTCTTATCATTGCTCCAAACATTTTAAAAAGTTTTGGAAGGAGACTAACAGTTTGAGCCATAAGTCGGGCATTCCTTTGAGTGTGGAGGGGGTGAGCGGGCCGGCCCAGATCGCTGAGCTTTTCAAAGATAGTTTTAATACTAACCCTTCACTTAAACCTGTATCGGCGCCTTCTACTTTTGGGCCTGTTTTAACAGAGTTACCACATACTATAATTAAAGCCAGGGAGGTGACATCAGTTATTAGTCGCATGACTCGTGGTAGGTCACCGGGTCATGACTCGCTCAGCATAGAGCATTTGTGTTATGCTGGTTCTCACTTGCCTAGTGTTCTTGCCATGTTTTATTCTTCCTGTATTGGTCATTCTTATTTACCAGATGGTCTGATGAAAACTTTAGTGGTCCCAATTTTGAAGAATGGTAAGGGGGATATCTCCAGTGTTGACAATTACAGACCCATCTCGCTGGCCACTATAATAGCAAAGGTGCTGGACGGTTTGCTTGACAGGTATCTTACAAAACACCTTAACCTGCACGACGCCCAGTTTGGTTTTAGAACTGGGCTGTCTACTGAAGCAGCAATACTCTGTCTCAAGCATACCGTCCAGTACTATACAACAAGAAAAACACCTGTCTATGCCTGCTTTTTGGACCTGTCAAAGGCATTTGACCTGGTATCTTATGGGAAACTGTTTGACAAGCTGTCAAGTGAGACGGATTTTCCCGGAGACTTAATAAATGTTTTTAAATATTGGTACAATAATCAAACCAATTATGTGAGATGGGCCGGTTCGCTTTCGGGCATGTATAGGCTGCAATGTGGGGTGAGGCAAGGGGGACTGACCTCGCCTGGTCTTTTCAACCTGTACATAAACAAACTGATTGGGGAGCTCAGCGGAGCCAAGATTGGCTGCTCTGTCCATGGAACCTTTGTTAATAACATAAGCTATGCAGATGATATGGTGCTGCTGAGTCCCTCAATTAGCGCTCTAAGAAAACTGCTCTCTATTTGTGAAGGATATGCTGAGGCCCATGGCCTTAGGTATAATGCAACTAAAAGCGAGTTGCTAGTTTTCAAAGCAGGGAACAAAAGTTATAGTGATGTTCCCCCGGTAATTTTGAGAGGCGCTCCACTAAAACTAGTTACTAAATTTAAATACCTAGGGCACTGGGTCACGGAGTCTCTAAATGATAATGAGGACATTGAAAGGGAGCGTAGGGCGCTGGCTGTCAGATGCAACATGTTGGCCCGCAGATTCGCGCGTTGTGCAGAACAGGTGAAAATAACATTATTTAAAGCATACTGTCAATCTCTGTACACGTGCGGTCTGTGGGTCGACTACTCGCGGAAGGCATACAGTGCCCTCAGGGTGCAGTATAATAATGGATTCAGGGCGCTGTTGGGGCTGCCGCGACACTGTAGCGCATCGGAGATGTTCACAAAGGCAAGAACGGACAGTTTCCACGCTATAGTGAGAAAGAGGATTGCCTCGTTGATGGAGCGGACGCGGGGCAGCTCTAACAGCCTCCTGAATACAATATCTATGTGTGTGAATTGTTACTTAAGAAAGATGTGGACACAAACCACACTTTCTTGTTGTAAATATCATTACTAACATAGTTTTAAGTTTCTCTTGTATTACTAACACTATATGGACTACAGGTCTGAAATAAACTTATTATTATTATTATTATTATTATTATAGTCGTTTTTTTTGGTCAACTTTGCATTATCCTACCGATCCAATTTTTTTTTTCTATAAGGTTTAGGATCACTTACTGAGTGTACAATCACAAAATGCTGACAGATTCCGGTGACAGCATAGGCGCCATCTTGAAAAAACGTTTCTGGCCGATATCTCGGAAACTATGCACTTTAGGGCAAAAGTGATAGAGACCATTATTGTAGAGAATACTATTTCGCATCTTTTATTTGTTACGCATTTTTTTGTAAAACTCACCGCTTACGTTTTATGGCTCATTTAATTAACACATTTTTCTATCTCGGTCGATAACTCTTATAATATTGGATTAATCAATAAAATGCATCAATCCATTTTTAAAGATCAATCTATTCCCCACAACTTTTATTTGAAACTTTTTTTTTTAATGTCCATAGTTTTCAAGCTATCGGACGTTAAATGTTGGACTACCAGGTGCAAGGTTTGAATTTTCAAGATATGCATAGAGGAATTAATTTTATATAGATTTTAAAACATGACCTCAAATTGTTTGTATAGTACATCAATATTTACATACATGTTGTAGGTACAAGACATTTGTACTGGATGAAAACAAATAGGTTAGGTTCCATAATGTTTATGACTCTGTGGCTCATTGGCTCTGTGGTTGAAGATTAAACTTGAAGTAAACACGTATGTAAAAAGTAGATACAACAAAATTAAATAAATGAAAACAGTTTTAAACAGTGAAAATTTATGTGTTGTACTGAATATGTGTGTTGTAATAATGTTTTTAAGTGATGCTGATGCTGATAGTTGCAACAAACCTGGTATGTACCTACATATTTATTTGTATTGTAAACAATTTTAGGTTATGTTCTAAAATATTATTAAATTAATTGTAGACTCATTTCCTTTCCATAAAAACTATATTTTTATAAAATTAACATCCATATCTAACTAATTTAACCTTTAAATACCCTAAAATCTTCCCACACGATTCTAAATAATTCCCAATAACTAGGTTAGATAAATTAAATATGTTATATAATAAAATAAAATAAAAACAATAAATTCACATTATAAAAATCTCAACCATGGGGAAATTGATTCTTGTATACGCGGCAACACTGAATGGCGTTTTGGGTTCATATTATTTTATGTTGAAATTTCGAAATTATACGATAGTTACTGATGGTATGTGATCCCAGTGTTCTTCTTATTTTTTGTGGTATTATTTTTACACAGTTTCACTACGCACCCCGGCATTTTAGTTTGAATTATGCCCAAAATTTAATAAAACATTCGGCATGTACACATGACAGACAGCTTGCAGTGTGACTGGGTGGTGGCTAGCTCTGGTCCGCCAAATTTGGCGTATCATTTTTTTCGCGTTTGACAATTACGACTGCTTTGTCTTGTCGAGTGAAGCGAGACCAATTTTTAGTCTATGTCTAAGGCCTTTAGTCACGTAGCTCGTCGCTAATCAATCACATAAAATCAACGAAATAGTACATATATCTCTGGTAGAGTTATTGTTAAATTTTATCGAGTAGCCAAGAAATTTTTAAAGATGAAAGAAATTTTAATAGCGGAAGTTATTAAATCGGGAGCTTTGTAGTTTTTAAGCTTCATTCTAAAATAACTATGAAAGTTTTTATTATAATTTAGAAAATATTTTCATACTTCAGAAGCAATTTTCTAGTACAAATATTATGAATTCTTATATGGTAGGACGTAGGTACAGTTGGCGTGGCCAGTCTTAGTGGCCAGTATTGTATCTTGTCACACGGCATCGTGCGAAGTATTTCGGCCTTAGTCCATTCAAACGGATTTCAAATTATCAGCACGTTGACCTCTGAATGCCAATCTATTGTTGAATAACATTATCATAACGTTTGTCGAGATAGTAGGAACGGTTTTGATACTTTTTACCATATTCGGTTAAGTCAGAAGCAAATACATTCCTCAAAATCACATCAAAATACACCGGAAAATTAATCTTCTTCAGATACTTTTCAAATGAAAGTTATTAGGTTTTTCGGATTAAGATGTGTGAAATATAGGAAAATATTAAAAAGTATCAAGATCGCTTTTTAGTGACTAACACACACTAGAGATCATTGTTGTTTACAATCCTCATTGACTTGTATTCTTAGGTAATATTTGAAGTAAGTAGGATCACAAAGTAATTTCGTTGTTAACAATTATAGTTGGATTTATTAGAAACTAGCTGGTGCCCGCGACTTCGTCCGCGTTCTGTATGAAAGGTACCCTATGTTCTTTCTGGTGTCCCAGACAACGTGTGTATGCAAAATTTCATGCGTTGGAAAATTCAATGCATTGGACAATTATGGCCAGCAGTGAATATCCTGCGGCTGAGATTATGATGATGATGATGACATACCTACATACAAGCAAACATACAAACTTTACCTCTTTATAAATATTAGTATAGACGTAGGAGAGCCAGACAGACGAGAATGCCTACGTCACGGTCGTATTAATTCGTATCGCTCAGTTGCGAGCAAGGTCTTCTGTAAGTCAATTGATATGCCGTTATTTAATGTATGAAATATACTTTACAATGTAGGTAGGTAAGTTAAACGCAAGCGATGAACATGTTAACTCATTAGGTACCTATTTAATGAAAAAGGACTTTGAGACCGTGTGAGAGATTGCGTTTTTTACTCATTAGTGCAGTTAAGTAGATATAGTTTTATTTTTACATCACACTTCTTTTCTTTTGATAGCAACGCTTGTAGACTGACCTTATAAGATTATACTTATAAATGTTCATAGAACTTTATACATTGTTTTGTCTCTTGGAATATATTTTACCGTAACGCGTTGGTATGTAGAACATATTTTAACAGATCTCAGTCTATAAATTCTAATAGACAACCTAATTGATACTCACTCGTGTTTCATGAGGACTCCAAGGTCACATTGTATACTCAAGCCTGACTCCGTCCCCGCCGCAACCGTACACGTGCTGGCTTTAGCCAACCTTGAAGCAATTTAAACCTAGATAAATGTTATTTACTAGTACGTAATTTCGAGTCAGAGCTCAAATAAGCAACCCTTAGAATACTGGACAAGCCAATAAGGCGTGATCACCCATAAAACTGATAGATACAGAAACTATTCCTATGTGCAGTCATTCTGTGGTGACTCCATCATCAATCCGTGTCTCCACTGCTGGATGTAAACTTCTCCCAGGGTTTGCCACCACGCATGGTCCTCTACTCTTTGCATCCAGCCGCTTCCCCCGAACCCTTTTAGGTCATCAGGTCATCCTAAATCCCAACGAATATCTAGCGCGGCAGTAAATTGGCGGGATCGCGGTAGGCTATGCTCATTGTCGGAACCTCTGCGTACCCGAAAGTGGAGGTACGCCGGCCATCTCGGGGGATATTATATCGGTTATAATATCCCCTGAGTTGACCAGCCCGTTGCCACTTCAGTAAGATTCTTTCGGCTATGTTGACAACTTTGGTTCTTCGGCGAATTTCAGGATTTCTGATGTTATCCATTAAAGAAACTCCGTGCATAGCCCGCTCCATAGCACGCTGTGGGACGGAGGAGACCTGCCGTAAAAGGCCACGTTTCGGCACTATACCTATATTTACGTCATTACTGGCAGAAAGCACGCATTGCGGCAGTGGTGACGAGAAGAGATGACGTAGCGTCGTTGTGGTTTCGTGAAAAAGTGTATAGAATAGAGTTTATTTAGTACGATTTGTGTACAAACTCACTGTTACACAGGTCACAGAGTTCTTAATTCGTTACTCCCAAATTATATGAGCGACGTGTTGTCCGTACAATTTTGCGTTTAGGCGTATTGCCAAAAATGTCTGGTGTCAAAGCTAAACGTTGGCCTTGTACCCTGAAGTGGCTACTCGATTGTCTTCTCAGTTCTGTTATTCTGATTACTTTGAAAACAACATACTGACTTCGTTATCTATTTTTAATTTATATTTATTTATTTATATTACCTATTTATAGCTTATAGTGAAGTAATCTATAAAGATAATAAAATCGTCTGTGTACATTAAATTATATTTCTTCAAAGAAAAAAATTGTACACGTTGTTGGTGGTAGTAGTTGAGACATTTTTCAAAGAAATGCCGTCGACCGTTGTTACGACAACATTACGACATACGACATAGATTAAATTTATTGCCACATAATATGCCTAATCAAACCATCAATACATTTGATACAAAAAAACGATATGTGTTACGTGTTTCTCAAATATTAGACCGACGCGCCCCGACTTCGTCCGGATGCAATTGGGAAACCAAATCAAATCAATATGCATATTAATATGTAGGATACGTCCGTCCGTTTGTAGTGATAATGACGTGTTATTATTTTATAGTCCAAATAATATTTTGAAAAGTTTTTGTCTATGACTGCGCCCGGATAAAAAGTCTAAATGTTTTTAGAGCCCAAACTTTCCACACCAAATCACGCCAAAAGGGTTCTCTAAGTGGGGGCAAATGTTATCGCCTTTATACAGCTATATAATAAGTCGTCGGCACATCGTAGAATTGGCCATATCATGATATTCTTGGGCAGATCATTTCTGTTAAAACTGAGAGGGTCGCCTCACTCCGCTCCGCTTCGCTCGGCTCCCTAAATTTATTTCCATGTAAACCTAACACGCTCCTACTCGCCCTGCTCCTCGTCGCACCTATTTTTGACCTTTGGTGAAAGATTTTTGATTTAATACTTTACGATTTGCCCACGACATATAAACCCTTTACCTTCTACATACAATCAAACAAACATAAATATTACCTCTTTATAATATTAGTAAGTATAGACATTAGACATAAATGAATATTTCTAAAAATATATATTATATTAAAAGTATATTAAAAATGTAACAATATTAAAATAAATAATGAAAATAGTAAATTTCACCCTCCCCTTGAATGGTTTCTCTTCTTTAGCCATTGGTTTTAACTTATACTTATGTCTACCTTTTAACTAAAACCAGCATTAAAAGGGTTTCCCATACGCGAGGGGTTTATTTATATGACGTTGTCTCTAGTTTTCTGCGTTTTCAATGAATCATTGTTAATTAGATGTATTCGATTGTCTATGCCTATTTCGGCGTTGTTTTCTTAGGCTTGTGTCCTCAGGCGACGGTAGCCACCTACCTACCATCATACCTACATATATATAATATATATATATATATATATATATATAGGCAATGATTATTGCTTTGGTCTCGCTACGCTCGACTAGATAGAGTACTATACGACAGCTCTGTAAATTCGGCAGTTTTTTTTTATTGTAGTGTGTGTAAAACATCGTCACTTTTTATCACTTTTTAAACAGTTTTATTATATTTTTACACAGTTTCACTACGCAAATTGGCATTTTATTATGCTCAAAATTTAATAACACATTCGGCACGTACACATCACAGACAGTTTGCAGTGTGACTGGCTCGGGTACGC
This sequence comes from Synanthedon tipuliformis, assembly GCA_947623395.1. NCBI lineage: Eukaryota > Metazoa > Arthropoda > Insecta > Lepidoptera > Sesiidae > Synanthedon > Synanthedon tipuliformis. The sequence goes on along the minus strand of OX392428.1, from coordinate 2,897,093 downwards.
CGAATTCGGCGTACTATTTTTTTGCCGCATTTTACAACTACAAAGGCGGTATCTAGTCGAGCGCATCGAGACCAATCATTCATCTATGTATATAGGTATAAAAAAGATTACAAATACCTACCTAATTTTAACTTAGGTAACTTTTAATAACGGTTTTTAATTAAATAACTAGTTTATGGGTTCAATTTCAGCTTATAAAGAAAACTCCATAACTTCACTGTATATTTAAAAAAAACGCAATACCTACGTTAACTACTTATTATTATTAAATAGCTTTATCAATATACATTTGCTCTTTTTCTCACCATATGACGTCTAACTACTGCACCTCACTTTTACTTATTAATTTTACAATTTAGCTTTTTTAATCAATAGTCGCCATAGCCACAGAATAGGTAATAGTTATAGTACCATAGCTTGATGGTTTACTGGTGATAACAATAATATTAACAAAACTATAGCGACCCGCTTCTTCACCCCGGATGCATTTTTTTATAAACACAAGGCCTTATACATAAAGATTTTTCTATTTTCGCAACTTTTACATATTATGCGACAGACATGTTTCGTTGGTCCCACTTATTTCGTCCCACTAGTTTGTGTAGAAAAACGAGCGAAGAAAAGTTAATGCTTCATTTGAATAATGTTATGTTTCAGGGTCTTAAGAAAAACAAACCAATTTTAGTATTTTTGTTGTACAATAACTTACAATTTGTAAACTTCAAAAGTAAAACACTACACCTAACTTAACTTCACTAACTTCACATACTAAGAAAGTAACGAGTTATTAGTCAACTCGTGTGGGCTCGCCAGTTACCATGTCAATGATTTAGAAAATTAAACTTCGCTTTTCGGACCAAGCGCTTTGAAACATCCTTTATAATGCGCACTGCCAGGGTTTGGAACTCCCAAACCCTGGCAGTTTGGGCAGGCAGTTTTGGCAGCTGGCCGGCGTCTGTATTTCCGAGCACATACTCGTATATAACCCTAATCTTTTCAAGGTTCGAGTGAATGAATAGGCATCTTCTGGGTGAGCTCGCTCCATCTTAGGCCTCATCCTTGCCACATGGCTGGTTGTTGGCCAAGAGCAAACCCATCTCTTATAAGAAAAATACCTATATACGAGTACGTACTTCTATTTTCAATATTATTTTAAAGAGTCTAGCTAGATATTTAGACATTTTCCTTTTTTTTACTTTATAAATAATCCACTTTTTTGCAGATAATAAGCTCTTAGCTCACCATCTAATGGAATTGTTTGGCGAAAACAATACAATAAGCGAAGTAGGGCACCCCCTATTGTTCTTATGTTAGCGTATAATGAAGGAAGATAAATTCTTTATTATTATACGATGTAGTCCTAAATGAAGTTATTTATTTTCAGTATAATTATACAATACACGTCTTCTTTTGTTAAATTATTTTATACTAGCTCGTGCCCGCGACTTCGTCCGCGTTTGTAACACTTGGCATCTTTGTAGCTGTGACGACGATATTTTTTAGACGATCCCTTGGGAATCTAACATTTTTCCAGAATAAAGAGTATCCTATACACCTACATACATATCCTATATACATACATAAGGTACGGGATCCTATATCTCTGTGCTAAATTTTATCCAAACCGTTCAGCCATACATCCTCACAAACTTTTGCATTTATAAATTACTAGCTGGTGCCAGCGACTTCGTCCGCGTTCTCGATGAAAGGTACCCTATGTTCTTCTGGTGTCTCAGACAACATGTAGATTGTAGGTATGCAAAATTTCATGGTGATCGGTTTAGTAGTTTTTGCGTGAAAGAGTTACAAACATCCATACATCCATACAAATTTGCACATTTATAATATTAGTAGGATTAATTATTTAGGTTTTATCTTATTAATTTAGGTAATTAGACGAGACAATATTATTATTATTTATATACAAGACTGTATTATTTCCCCAAATAAACTAACCGAATCTGGAGTTCACGGATGTCTAGGTACTTGTATTTATTAGATAAATAAACGGCGGTGATGTTATGAAACAATATTTGTGTCTTCACTCCCTTAATCTTATCATGAATTGGGTATAGGTAGACATACGTGTACGTTTCGTTATTGGGTTAGTATTTAGTATTGCTGTGTTACAAATACAGCCGTCTATCAGCAACTTGCGATAAAAATAATCTACAGGGAAGTGCTCGTATATAATTACTAAATATAGCCGAAAAGTTTGTTGGTTTGTTTGAATGCGCTAATCTCTGTAACTAATAGTCGAATTTACAAAATCCTTTTTGCATTTGATAGCCCAGTTCTCGAGGAAGGTATTGCTATAGTAATTTTTGTAGGGATTTCTTTACTTCACTGAAAATAAAATACCTAGTTACTCGCTTATAATGTAGCTTTCTATAGGTGAAAGAATTTTAAAAATCACTAAAGTAGTTTTTGAGTTTATTCATAACAAACAAAAATAAAAATCTCTTAATATTGTTATATTGAAAGTTGTAATTAAGTACTTTTAATGTATAACGCTTAGGTAACCTAACGTTCGTAATATGATAGCCAAAAACAATAAACAAAGTTAGGCATACACGTTGTCTGGGACACCAGAAAGGACACAGGGTACCTTTCATGCAGAACGCGGACGAAGTCGCGGGCACCAGCTAGTATATACATAAATTTGAAATACAATAGATGGTTGGGATTCATTGCCAGTCTCGCGGATTTGTGTGATCTTCAGAATATAAACCATACATAAATAAACTACTATGTACTTGTACATAGCCTATGTTTTGAACGACTACGTTTATTCTGTTATTTATTGATTAAAATGTTATCGATATGTTTCGGTTCGTATTGATTAATTTCAAGGACGCAAATGACCTTGTCAAAGAAATAATATCATTCAAGATCCGTTAAAAATACCGGATACCTACGAATATATATATAGATATATTTTTAATGTCCTTTAAGCCTTTTATTATCATTTTATCAGCGGTGTCTGTTATCCTTCTCATTAACATTTTCTCTACAATTTTCGAATTTCATAAGAATAATTTTATGAATGATTAACCGGATCCAGGAATATTAAAAATAGAATCCGTTATTATTACGGAGCTCTGTCGTCGCGCTTCCTGTTTCGCGTGCAGGAACATTTTAAATTTAGAACGCGACCAGGAAAACGTGCACGAGATTTTTATGTTTCATATAAACTGTTTGGGAATCTTAACTTTTGTTGACTGTTATTTTTTTTTAATTTGCACACACGTTAAAAATAATTTGGATAGACATACTTAAGTTAAATATTCCACGGGAGGCGAAGCCGGGACTGGCTATCTAAAAATAAAAATCCAACGCTTCGCAAAAGTATAATGTCATGTCAGCCGTTATATTGCTTTATATATACTTACAAGCATATGTGCTGTTGTGTTTCGGGTGAGTGAGTAGGGATGCCAGAGCCCATTGCCCCACCCCTTTTCCCCATTGCCCCATCCCTTTCCCCATTACCCCAACCCTTTCCCTTACTCTTAATACTTCTATGATCGGCAGCGCACTTACAGCACCTGTGGCGTTACTTGGTTAAAAGAAAGGCGACGGTCTTAACATAAAAAAAAATTGTCAGCGGCTTTTATTTTTCCAACACAGAAGAAGTCGCGGACACCATCTAGTTAAGTAGATACTAATCTTATAATTAGTAATACGTCAGTCATCGTAATGAAAAATAAGCTCAAGTCACGTCACTTACAAGTTACAATATATGCACTGCGACTGCAACACGTGAACGTAATACGATATGACGCGCTTATATGGCTATAATAAGGCTATAATCCTATCTATACCTACACAGTCATTAGTTTTAAGGTGTCTCAAAGTTACTAATACAGAAACTGTGTATTAGTAACTTTAAGAAAACCTACGTTAGAAAAAGAAATCGTGTCGCGGTATAGTTGAACTAAACCAGCCACTTTTCCTCTTACTTTTGATGATTTTTGAATTCTGTTTATTTTATTATTCGTTTAAAATATAATATGCATCGAATATCGATGATAATATGTGATTGAAGATCCTTGTAAGCGGGAGTCTGCATGTGCCAAGAGCCTTTGCTCTTCCATGAAAGCTAGTTTGTATATTGTTTTGTTTTATTTATTACTAGTATTTCACGCTACTTCGCCAGCGTATCTTATAAATTAAGTATAATAGCTTATTATGTTATATTACTATAAAATAATTTAATCAAAGTTCGTTCAGTATAAAAGGTAGTAGGTATATGTATAATTTTGGTTGTATAGCATCGATGTATAAGATATGTTGAGTCCACATTGATCATGTCCCAATAAAGGACTGACGGAGAGACCCCATTAAGGAAATTTCTATGGAAGTATGCATGCAGCATCACATCCTCGGCGACAGTTCAAGCGTGAGCGAGACAACTGGATGATTTTATTTGTTTAACATGCACTCGATAAGATCAGTCGAGCAAAAGTGGGCGATAATAAAATTGTATAATCATTCCACAGAGCAAAGAATCGCCGCGCTGCCTGCTATGTACTAGAGACGGCATGGTCAACGCTTTCAATACAAATCCGGCGTGTAACGGGGCGTTATTGTTTATTTACACCACAGTACACGCACGGCCATTGTTTCAAGAAAATTTCGGCTAATATTTAAAAAAAAGTGAGGAATTGCATTTAATTACCTACTTGTGAAATGATAAACAAGAACTTTGATTATTTAAGTTTTACTTTGATTTTATTACAACAAATCACAGCACAATGAGGCAAATAGATAGAACAACGTGCAAATAGAAACTAGCTGTCGAATGCGTCCTTAGTTGCGTTCAGCGCAATAGCGCAGCACAAATAGGTATTATCATTAATGCCGTCTCTAGTAGCGGTCAACGCAGTGATTCTGTGCTCTGTGAATCACCCACTTGCTTAAAAATAGCTTCATTATTTATGTCAATCGACTTTAAAGCATGACCAACCAGATTAACTGAGGACGACCAACTACTTAGATCAGGAAGATGACAAAAGATGACCGCCAGATTGTTTTATTCATACTGGTCATTTCTATTATGAATTTACAATAATCTTAAGATTTTTGCATTTAGTCTTCTTCTTCTTCTAGTGCCATCTCCTATCGGAGGTTGGCTATCATTATGGCTATCCTAACCCTTGAGGTTACTTACCATTCGCAGAGATTCTTGAGCCAAGAAGTACGTCGTCTGCCCGGCTTGCGTTAACTTATTTTCCCCTGCATGATCAACTGCAGGAGATTATACTTACTTCTCGCCGCGCATGATATGTCCAAATTCCAGTTTCCTGACTTTTATGGTTTTCAAAACCTCAACCTTGTTCATTTTCTGCAAAACCGTTTCGTTCCTCATCCGATCTGTCCAGGACACCTGTTGCATTTAGTAGTCTTTATAAATAATAAAAATCAGCCTACTTCATCGGGGGAAATGGATTATCTGGTGTATTTTTGTCTATTATTTTCTCACAAGTTAGAGAAAAGTACAAAGTCTCGCTCGACTGAAAGAGCAATTCACGGCTTCGTTTGATTTAAAAGGGCCTCGGATTCGCCTAGTACTTCCAATACTAATCAGACGACTATTGTTTTATATCTGACCTGGGCAGTAATGTACAATAATGAAACATTAGCCCTTGACAGTGGCGGACGTTATTAAACAAACAACGCATACTTACTTACTTGGTTTATATTATAACCTTTGACAGTATCGGTAGAAGGTAACCGTCGATGTTACCACATCAGCATGTGATGCACGAGTTGCATAATGTAGATTTGGTTATAATAAGCAACATCTTTTTTTTTTTTTTTTTTTTTTTTTACAAGAGGAATCCATCATGGATACCCACCGGCCTGGGGACAGACCGGTGGGTTATGTCCTGCCAAGACTAAACCTCTTGGCGTCCTCCGCGTCCGCTATGAGGCGAAGTTGCGAGGGCGGACGAACACTCTTCCGCAACTCCGCCGCGGGTGTTCGTAACCGGGCACTGCTCATTGGAACGGCGCACCCGAACTGCCAAAGTGCGCCGTGCCTCTCAGGATGAAGCGGGCGGTAGAGTCCCCATCTACCGCCCTAGTCCTGTCAGGGATCCAGAAGGCGAGCGTACGCCAGCCGCCTGCGTCCAGTTCGTCGGCGACGGAGAGGATGGGATAGGACGTCGTCCTCCCGTTCTCTCTCCGCCGCCTCCTTCTGCGAGATAACATCCTCGCAGAAGTATTGCGTCGCTCGCCAAGCGACTCTGCTGCCGACCATAGCTTTTACTACGGCCGGCAGAGAGAAATCCAATCCAATGGTCGCAGCGAGCTCAGTTCGCTGCGCCGACCATCTAGGGCACTCCGCAAGAGTGTGCTGTGCGCTGTCCTCAGCGCAGGCACACGAATGACATTCTGGAGTTGGCTCCCTACGAGCCACCCGGTGGAGATAGCTCCCGAAACAGCCGTGTCCCGAGAGCACCTGCACCAGGCGGAACGTGAGAGCCCCGTGTCTCCTCTGGAGCCACTCGTCCAACACTAGACGAATAGCCTCCACGGTGCGGTGGCCGGCACTAGGCTCGGCCAACCTCTCGCTCCATTTCAGGAGGAGGTTTTCGTGTGCTCGCGAACAGATTCGCGAAACAACCTCTTGCGGAGGCTGAGCTCCCCGGGACCGTACATGTGCAATGCCCAGATATACGGTCGCCTGCACCTCGGCCTCGAGATCCCACGGTGGCGTGCCCGCCATGACGCATGCAGCCTCAAAGGACACTGTCCGATAACCCCGGACGATCCAGAGCGCTAACGCGCGTTGCGCGCGTCGCAGGTGCGCCCTGCATTTCTGTCTCAGGCCGTCCGCCCAAATTGGGGCTCCGTATAGAGCCATTGACCGCACTGCCCCCGCATACAGACGACGACAGGCGGTGTTTGGCCCACCCAGGTTTGGAAGCAATAATAAGCAACACCTACATATCCTTACCAGGAGGGATACTTAGTAGGGATAGGTGCACTTTTTGTGCAACTTTTCACTAAATCGTGCACTTTTGTGTTATGTGAGGAAAGTATAATGTGGCTTTACATTTGTTTACTATCATCCACTTTTCATGGATGTGTTGGGACATAATGTACGCATTATCACCCTGAGTCGTCGGGTAATAAATCATTTTTATCAGTCTATCTCACTCGCACTTACAGGTCTATGGACTAAGAGAAATGCATTCCTATCGCCATTAAAAGTTTGTTGCTCGACGACTCAAAATGATAATGCGTCTACTAGAACCATATTCTATAATAAATATAATAGCTGGTCTACTGCAACAACTTCTATTTATGAATGATAAGGAATTCGAATGGCAACCATACAATCAATTCAAAAGCCAAATGAAACTTGGCACCATTTTTAATTATGTCTGCAACAGAGTGAAAATAAATGTACCTATCCATTGATGTTTTATTTGCGTTCTTATCGAGCGATGTGATTACATTACGTTTAGTCGCTATTCCATTTCCTGAATTGCCTACTGCATTAAAACTTCATTGTTATTATTATCTTTACCAGCTGACCCGGCAAACGTTGTTTTGCCGGGTCAGCTGATTTAACTAACTTACAGCTGATTTAAGTAACTAACAGCTGATTTAACGGATTTAACTAATTTAATGAGCGTTAAACTAAGAAATTAAACGATAAACGTTAAACGAGTTAAACAAGGTCCATAATGGATCTGACTTGCAAGAGACAGAGATAGGTGGAAGTCTTTGGGGGAAAACACAATATAAAAAAGTGGGTATCAAAGTGACAGTAAAATATTACAAAAATTTAAGTATTACAAAAAACCATCAAAGCTAATTTTAGCTCAAATCAAAATCAAATCAAAATAATAATAATAACATTAAGTAAATAAATAGAATAAATAGATCTTTTGCATAGAGCAGGGTTTAGCGGATGTGGAATTTTAATATTTTTAATTAGTTAATCAAACTTTAAAATTAAAAAAAAAATTATAACAGGAATATTCACAACATTTATTTACCAAAAACTATACCACACATTGTTAATCCAATGTTCATGGTACATACAGTTACGGTGCGATAAAATATTATCTGTCACACGTATCGCGTTCGCGACCTACTCATTGTCTGATAAACACAGAACTATACGATTTTGGGACAATGAAATTTGGTCATTGGACGAACCGAATCAATTATATTATAGGAAAAAAATTATAAGAAAAAAAAACCCAATCGTTTTCTTCAATTCGAGCGAAAACGCGAGGTATCCCAGCAATCACCGTGTCCAAAATGGTCTGTCTGTGCATTGATAGTCAGGAATTTTTTTTAAAGAAGATAGATATAGTATTTACAGATCATAATAAAAATTTGAGGACGCTAATTACAATGAAATCAGCGAGAAACCCCCTTTTTTGCTTTTTTAAATTAAATGAATGACAAAATCTAAAGATAACAACAACAGCAATTTGTTTCCATGCATTTATAGTCAGCTCATTAAATACATAAGTAACTAATTTATTTTCAGGTTCGATGAGAAGGACAGCATATCTGGCGTGCAGCAGCTCAAGTCTTCAGTGCAGAAGGGCATCCGCGCGCGCCTATTGGAGTTGTACCCTCATCTAGAGAATTACATAGATCAAGTGCTACCCAAAAAGGACACGTTTAGAATTGTGAAATGGTAAAGTACATTTCTATTATGTCTTAGCCATCTACATCATCATTTTAGTCACTGGTGGTCGTCCACTGCTGAACATAGGCCAATTAACACCTATGCTGAACATAGGTCTGAACATAGACATATTAAAAGACCCGTCAGAAGCAGCCTGGATCCACCGTCAACCTTTTCTGACACTCTTCCTAATAAAATTATTGGTATACTAGCCGGTGCTCGCGACTTCGTCCGTGTGGAATAGTAATTTTGGGAATCATTTGGGTATCTCGAACGGTTTTCGCAGCGCACGCAACGGAAGCCCTCAAAGATGAATAATTTTCCCCGTTTTTTCCACATTTTCGACCTTTTCTTCGCTCCTATTAGTCGCAACGTGATGTTATATAGCCTAAAGCCTTCCTCGATAAATGATCTATCCAACACAAAAAGAATTTTTCAATTCGAACCTAGTTAGCGCGTAGTTCCTGAGATTAGCGCGTTCAAACAAACAAACAAACAAACTCTTCAGCTTTATAATATTAGTATAGATTTATAATATGTACTAGCTTTTGTCCGCGACTTCGGCCGCGCCCCTTTCTTTTGGGTGTTAAAACAAATTAATCAGTCTTTGTTGCTCATAAATTATGTTCTTGTGAGGCATTGAACAGGTATTTCATTATTACATATTTTTTTACAAATCTGTATGTCTGTTACCCTTTCACGCCTTAATTGCTTAACTTGCATACACGTTGCCAGCGATGCAGAAAAGGAACTTTCATCCAGAAAATAGTACTGTTCCCAAGGGATCATCCATAATACAATAAAAAAACTAACGCCTGGCCAAAAGGTTATAGCAACAATAGGTCAAGCGTTATATTGCTTATATATATTTTCTTATTTTACAACGCGTAAGAAAGCGCGGGCACCTGCTAGTATGGAATACTTGTTCAGTTGGCTACGAAATGGTATTTTCGACCAGTATGTATATGAGTCTTTCACACATTTGAATGTTTTAACTTTTAATTTCAGCCACGATCACATCGAGATAATGGTGAATAGCGCCGGTGAGCTGCTCTTCTTCAGACATCGAGAGGGCTCATGGATGCCCACGCTCAGACTGCTACATAAGTGTAAGTGCTTAAGTAGTCCAGTGTTTTCTGGGAATTTTCAGAGTATTCCAGAATTTTTTGGAAAAAACATTCTTTAACAATCACATCTTGATTTGCTACAAAGAAGATTGTGGGTTTTAATGGTGGATATAATCCTTTGTTGCCATTTAAAACAATTCCACCTTCGACGCCCGACGCGAAAACGTGAAGTTATAAGTTTGACGTGTATGCCTGTGTGTTTATGGAATCGTAGCTCACCAATAAAGAATCGATCTTGAACCGTTTTTTGTTTTTTTTTTGTAAGCTAACGTGATCAAGTTGTTTCTTAGCTATATAGTTTATGAATGAACATTTGTTGAGACATTTGAAGATCATTAGTCCGTTCCTAGTTGACAAAGGGATATCACTAACTGCCACAGGTGTATATAAAAATTTGGTTTACTGTTACTTCGATGGTATATCCGTGACATGGTAACCTTGACCTGATGATCCAGCATCAAGTGGTCTGCAGGCACCCAACTCCTCAGCAACTTACAGCCATCGATGTTTATCGAAGGGCCCTTTCCATAGTAAATAACACTGGCAAAACACTCCGCAAAATTACACGTGTACTTGAGTAGGTACATTGGTTTCATTTTGTTGGAAAGTAGAGCAACCAAAAGCATTAAATTACTATAGTAAACAACCGACTCTACTAATCGAGCAACAGGACCAACTTTGACCAAACCGATTTTGACCTACAAAAATTAATCTGATTTTGCGAATCAGATCCATTTTGAGGGAGTGATTTTTTGTTTGAAGGGCGTCCATAAACATCGATGCTTACAGCCAGTGACTATCTTACAGCCTATATAGCGTGTTTGGGCTTAATATAAAGTCTGTGGTTATAGTAGGGACAAAATCTCGCTGCAGGCGCGGCAATAAAACGTGTGAGTAGAGCGAAGAACAGGCGCGCTCCCTTACTCTTATAGGCTTTATGGGAACGTGTATTGATTAACAGCGTTCGTTTCGATAATGTGCACATTACTATGCAAAAAATAATTTATGACTCGACCTGCAGCGAGATTTTGTCCCTACTATAGTTTATACAATAATTTTAATTGTAGCTTTTGGGTACTGTTCATTCCAGATCCATTCTTCCTGCCCATGCAGCAGGTGGACAAGGGCGCTATCCGTTTCGTGCTGAGCGGTGCCAACATAATGTGTCCCGGTCTGACGTCGCCTGGCGCCAGAATGTCTCCCGTTGACAAGGGGCAAGTGGTCGCCATAATGGCTGAGGGGAAACAGCACGCGCTCGCAGTGGGCACCACCGCCTTGTCCACCGACGACATGTATGATACTAATATCCGTACTAATATTATAAATTTAATGCGAAAGTTTGTATGGATGTATGGATGTTTGTAACTCTTTCACGCAAAAACTACTGAACCGATCACCATGACATTTTGCATACACGTTGTTCGGGACACCAGAAAGGACATAGGGTTACCTTTCATCCAGAAAAAAAGTACTGCTCCCGAAGGATCATCTAAAATTAAGAAAACGTAACTCCTGGCTAAGTGTAATAGCAATAACGATGTCAGGTGATACATTGCTTTTTCAACGCGGACGAAGTCGTGAGCACCAGCTAATATTATAAATGCGACAGTTTGTATGGATGTATGTAACTCTTTCACGCAAAAACTACTGAACCGATCACCATGAAATTTTGCATACACGTTGTCTGGGACTCCAGAAAGGACATAGGGTAGCTTTCATGCAGAACGCGGTCGAAGTCGCGGGCACCAGTTAGTAGGCTATATTTTATAAAATTAAGCGGACGAAGTCGCGCACAACTGCTACTCTATATCTAAAGCGAGTGCAGTCATAATAAACCCATGATAAAGGTACAAAATGAGGAGAAGGCGAATCAGTAAGTTGAAGTGTTTGTGAGATGGGGTGATGAGCTGTGGCTTCCCTTACTCACTACCTGATACACAGCAGCACTTAATACGATCTTCTGTAAGAGGGTGGTTACTGCCGCCAGAAGGGCTGCAAAATTGAAGAAGTGGCAGTAAATTGAGTTTTTAATTATTTTCAGAGCTAAAGTTAATAAAGGCGTCGGCGTCGAGAACTGTCACTATCTTAACGATGGTCTATGGCAAATGAAACCAGTGAAATGAACTGCCCGCTGCCCGGAGAACTAATTCATACATTTTTATTTAAACTTTAGGATGTATCTTCATGTTTTTTTATAATAAAACAATATTCATTTGAATGGTATATTTTATTAACAATTCTATTTAACAAAGCATCATTGTTCAACATTCAACAGCAGCAAGAACCCAAATTGGTGTTGCTTGTGTCGTTAGGCGACGGTGGCTATTAAGTGATTTTAAAAATTATTTCACCTATAAAAAGCTACATTATCAGCGAGTAACATGAGCTATATTTTATAAAGCTACGCAGAGGAAGTCGCGTGAAACAGCTAGTAAATTATAAAATAATTACTGTAACTGTTCATGATTTGTTTTGCTTTTATTTGTTGCTGTCTTCTGTTTCTATAAAATAGAAAGACAGCAAGTGCTCCTTATAATCACTCGAAATGATTAAAGTGTTGTTTTATGCTGGTTTTATGTTGCTTTTATGCAATTAGAAATGATAATTAAGTTCATTTCCCTAGACAACACGGTTTCATCCCTAGAAAACGTGTTGTCTAGGGGATAAAAAAGGTTCAATGTGATGGTAAATAGAGTCATAAATTAAGGATTCGAAAAGTTTACCTAAACAATAGACATGAGATCCATGAGAAGAAATTTATTTGAAATATGCTGAGGAAATTTGAAATCATACCATAAACAAACCATCGACGTCTTTTTTAAATTATTTTATGGCCTGGTAACTAGACCTTTAAACCACTCCGTCAGTCATTTGTATTTATGTGCAAACGGTCTTACTACAAAAGATTCAGTAAGCACTGTTCAAACACATGCTTAGTTAGACAAGCATTAAGCATTTAAGCATTGGTCAGCGAGCGTTTAAAATGTCCCTACCACAAAACCTTATTTAGCGCTTGTTTCGGTAGACAGTGTTAAAGTACGTGAATGTTATTGAATTATGGCAACCTTGGCAAACATTCATTCTGTCACTCGCCTTGCATTCATGTCGTTTTCATTTTACGCAGATCTGATAGGCGTATAATGATGAATTTTGGTTTTCACAAGCTATTATTACGGACTAATTAATGATATCAGCAAATTATAAGATTGGAATAAGTAATAAATTACAACAAATACGTTAGATTATTTATAAAATTTCGTAATACCAAAAAATACTGAGCATAATGGAACGTAACTAACACTGACGTAATTGTCAAATGTGGTCAAATGTAAAGTTTGATTTGTTAAAATTGTTAAATAATTTTTTTATTTGAGGATCCACCTCTAGCATCACATGGTAGATCATCCTTTATCAAATAAATAATCTTGTTACCAAAGTTATATATTCGAATGGATTAATTCTCTCCCGATGTATTCTATCTCAAAAATTATCCATGTAATCCATATCCTCCATGTCAATTAAATTTAAAATATCCATACTCATTTATAAAATCAAAAGAAATCTTTAATATTAACTATTAAGTATACGCAAAACGAAATTTGACACAATACGTCAGAGGAAGAGAAGCTGTTAACTAGATAGACACTCGTTAAACTAGCATATGGCGGTGGCTAAATTTAAATAATGCTCAAGCATTGTTAAACCCTAAACAATGCCTAGACACTCTTTTGTAGTAATTTTTTTTTTTAACACGTGTTTTAAGCCTGATTAAAGTGTGTTTAATGTTTTTGTAGTAAGACCGATTATGTCTTGTATTGTAGCACAGACTAACTACAAGATCTACAGTCTGTGACTATACGTCATACGTCAGTCAATTTAAATCGGTTGCATCTTCTTTCTCTTTCGCTCGCAATTCTCCAGTTTTTTCTGTCACTGATAAAATTCCGTTTCGTATTCATAGTCGATCGAGAGTGAGTGTGCATTAGTTTTTCTTATATATTTATGCGATGTGGCCTTAAAAATATAAAAATCTATTATTCTAGAATGCGTATTGTGTGCGGTGTTAAAATCGCAAAGTTGAATAATTACGTTCGGTTATATTAGTGTCATTGAGAGATCACGATGCGTATCGGTGTTGTTTTATATTGGTGCGTGTTTGCTCATCATCTGTGCAAAGCTGAAGATGTGGAACGGACAGAGTCTAGAGAAGCCCCGCGAAGGGCACAGTGGGGTCCGGTGCGAAGCGGGTCTTTTATGAGCGACACGGCGGTTTCATCGTCTAATGAGCACGGTAAGTTAGTTATTGGCACTAAAACAGACACCTGCTGACTCAAATAATGACATCTGTTTTCGTCTTTCGTTTTCGGTCTTAAATTAAAAACTGAAGTTATTGGTTCTCTTTGCGAGCGATCTGTGAATTAAATATTAAATATGTTCTGTTTAAGGTTAAGCTTTGTGTGACCTTAAACACATCTGTTGTCCATAATAGGAAATATGAGATAAATAAACCTTACAATAGGCTATTGAACAAACAAGCAAGTTTTACTTAAAATAAAATTATATTTTATTCAATTATTTTATTCTCTATTTCTCTCCGCTATTCTCTGCTTATTCTCTTTGCTTCTCTCTGGTAACTACTTCTAAACCACCTATCAGATTGATACCGTTTTCACTAGTGGAAAGAGGGATAAAAGTGGAAGATTTGTGTATACATAAAAAAAATTCATTCCATGAAAAGCCAGAAGCAGATCGCTAATTTAAATACTATTCAAATGTACTTAATTAAAATATAAAGAATAATCATAAAAAAACATATTAAAATCTAATCAAAATCGAATCATTTATTTATAATTTTTGAGGTATTCATTTTTGAAGTAATCCAATCAAATTGTATAAAATTTCTATGTTATAGGGAGTTTATTTTCTAATAAACAACCTTACAATGGTTTACACTGTATTTTTATTATAATAATTGCATAATATATTCCATAAATTAAATTCTAAACATGTTAAATAATAGATAATTTGTAATGGTGTTGTGAGAGATTAGTTATAGTATATAAAATGGATCATAAATCAGAAAACAAGTAGTTGTAAAATATATCTCAAGAAAATGTAGCTCTTATTGGAATTTAATAAGGTTTAATTTTCCAAACTAGTTATTCTCCATTTCTTGTTTATGTCATAACCACATGCTACATCCTTTATGATGTACAAGTTGTTCTTCTTCTTCTTCTTATATTTAAATGGCAATGCGGCTCATTATAAAATGGCCATTTTCTGCCAGTGTCAAGTTTTAATTATTTTTACAATTGGAGCGCTCCGCTACGGACTCCCTCTAGGGAGCCCGCTCGGAACACTCCCGTACAAGTTGTTACAGCGAGAGATTGATCATTTTGCATTATTGTTAACAACTAAAGTTCCCAATAATATATTATCTACTGGCTGTCACTTTTTACCATTTGATTCTGTTAATTCGGACAAAGCTACTAAGCTATTGAATATTTTTTAATTTGTCTTACAATCTTGAGAGTACTTTACTCTATATATTGTGAGATTTTGTTTTGTTAACTATTTTTATCTACTAGTCTAAGAGTACAAAACATACAAATCTTTTGTATGTTTGTAATGAATAAACTCAAAAACTACTGGGTTGGTTTTAAAAATTCTTATCCTATAGAAAGCTATCATCATTATAGGGGTATATATTATACTAGCCGGTGCTCGCGACTTCGTCCGCGTGGAATAGTTATTTTGAGAATCATTTGGGTATCTTGAACGTTTTTCGCAGCGCACGCAACGGAAGCCCTCAAAGATGAATAACTTTCCCCGTTTTTTCCACATTTTGGACTGTTTCTTCACTCCTATTAGTCGCAAAGTGATGTTATATAGCCTAAAGCCTTCCTCGATAAATGATCTATCCAACACAAAAAGAATTTTTCAATTCGAACCAGTAGTTCCTGAGATTAGCGCGTTCAAACAAACAAACTCTTCAGCTTTATAATATTAGTGTAGATTATTATGTTATTATTATTTATATTGTTATCAGCGAGTAACAAGGGCTATATTTTATGAAGTTATGCGGACGAAGTCGCGTGTAACAGCTAGTAAGTAATATCTATATACAATAATGTAGGTATACACTTCCTAATGCGGTAGAGCTGAGCACTCTGTCCCAGTCGCCTTTCGAAATACTAACATGTAAAACTTAGGTAGATATTTAATAGGAAAAAAATGTTTGTTATATTAAGGCAAATATGAATACTGTTTGCTTATCTGATTATGACTGTGTCTAAATTTACATTGTTAAGCTCGTGAACCTCATGAACTCTTCAACATTACATAAAATGTTCAGATTATTATGTTTTTTCTTTAAAGCACTTAAGCAATTTTTTATCTCCTTGAAGATTTTGATGACATTGGTGAAATAAACGAACATGCAGACAGTGTAATAATAAGTCGTTAAGTACCTACTTTTTTTGTCTGAGACAAACTTAACAATGATGAAGTATTTTTTTGTCTGTATTTTTTTTATTGGGAACATATTCTTCATTTCCATTAAAATATTAAAGTGTAACTTCATTAGACCACCAACTAACTATTTACCTACAATTCACTAGTTACACTGTTGTGAAACTTATGGCCTCACTATACAAAAATATCCTTACTAATATTTATTAATATGAAAGCGAGTTTGTTTGTTAATTTGTTAAGCTTTCACGCCTTAACTACTAAACTGATCACCTTGACATTTTTGCATACACATGCCAAGGATACAGTAAAGGGTACCTTACATCCATAAAACACGTACTCTTTCCTGAAAATACTAACTACAAAACGAAAATGTATGAGCAATAAAGATTGAATAAAAAAGGAGTACAGACGAAGTCGCGGGTAAAAGCTAGTAAAGTACCTAGGTTTATATTATGTCAAACATATTACTCTATTAATTGATTGTAGAAACTGAAAAGTTTTGGTAAACACTGGCTTTTGTGTTTTACACACATAACAATTACTGTCAACAATAGGTACCTACTATATTTAATTGGGAAGAATTGCGTGTCAAATGCTTCGTTTTTGGCGGCAAAAGCAACATAATTGGCTCGCTTTGTAATTTGCAAAGTTCAAGGTTAAACTTGTTGTACTGGAATGGTGTGCGTGTGTGTGTGCGTGTTAGTTTGATTTGCTGTCTTTTGCGGTACGGTTTTAATACCACAAATTGTGTAGAAACAAAAAAATAACAGCTGATTACTAATTAACTGATAACATTCAATTGAATATTCTGTTTAGAGGCAGTAAACTTAACACAATATCTTGAATTAGCTTACTGAGTATAGGTATATTTTCAAATATAGGATATTGAATACCTAAATGATTATTTAAAAGAGTTCAGCGGAATAATGGATATAAATGTAGTGTAGTGGTAATTGCAGGTCACAGCGTTTCATATTCAAAAAGAGGGCAAGCCAGTGTAATCACCTCCTTATAGAACCCCCGACTTTCTATTGAGTACAAACACACCATATGTCTGCTGTAAGTTACTGAGGAGTTGGGTGTCCCGCGGACTACTTGATGCTGCAGCTAAGATCAAGTAGATACTAGTATGCCATGGAAATACCGCCGGAGTAACAGTATACAAAATTTTACTTCAGCTTTTCCAAATAAAATCGAATCCGAATCGGTTCATCCATTTGATAGACCGATAGATACACAGCCATACACGTCGAAATTATAACACCCCGTTTTTGCGACGGGCGTGATGCGTGCGATGGCGTGACGACTTTATCGAGTGATGATGGAACTAATTTACATACGGATATTTTCGAGATTAAATTAATTATTAATGCAATTTGTTTTCCTCAACGCTGACTATCAGAATTCCCCAATATATTTTTTCACGTCGTCGGTAGACGCTGCGTGGCGTGACTCATAGAAACGTAGTGCTATCAATGGGAGACCGCACACACGCAATAATATTGTCAATAAAGTGCGTATTGACAATAATATTGAGTGTGTGCGGCCCGTATTTCGGTATTGATCAATATTATTGTGGATTTTCTGAAATCTCTTCAATATCGGGGGGAGGCAGGGATATTGTCAATAATATTGTCGTTTGCGGGCGCGCGGCAATATTTTAGTTGAGACAAAGATTTCATAGCAGGCGGACGTTCGGTTCGTGTTTCTGCTCAATATGGACGACGAAAGTGAAAATAGTTTTGAGAATATTACTCTCACGGAAAAACAATTTTTGTCGGAATTTATTAGAACATGGGAAACTTATCCAGAACTATGGAATAAATCCATCGAAGCATATCGCGATAAAATAAAGAAGAATAAAGCGCTCGATATGTTGCTCGTTATTTATAAAAAAATTAAACCCAACAGCACAAGAGATGATGTGAAGAAAAAGTTGAATTCCCTGCGAACTAACTTTCGTAAAGAATTGAAGAAGATCCACCAATCTAAATCATCAGGAAAGGGAACTGATGATGTTTACGTTCCGTCTTCCTGGACGTATTATGAATTGCTATTTTTAACAAATAACGAACAACCATTAAAGAAAACTACAGAGGTTTATATTATATATTTTATTAAGTTTATTAATCTTATTAATTACTCTATTTTATTATTAATAAAAAACTAGGTGGTAAGTGTCCATAACTGCTGTGCTTATAGCCCTTGGGGATATTAAAGTAGAATACTTCAAGTCTTCAAAACTTCTGCCAGTTGCTAAAAAGCGTAAAGTAACTGCTAACTTCTCTTCTGGCGTTAGTGATTTTCGCATGGGTGTATCTTTTTTCTTCAAGTAAGGCGATACTAAAGATAATAGCTTTTGAAAGCTGCCACCTCTCATTCTCAAGTAATTTTTAAAATCATTTTCTTCTGTAAGTTGTAGTTCATTTATTAGATTATAATGACTTAACTCGGCTTTTTTTCTCATCCAGTCTTTAATCCATCGTTTCTTTCTTAATTGACTTTTTTGAGAATTTAAAATTAATACAATAAGTAATGCAATCTTTCTTTTCATTGTATAAAACGTGTACACACGAATCAAGCTACTAAGCGACTGAGTCAGATTTTACCACGAAAAATTGACAATAATATTGATTAGTGTGCGGGGCCAAATATTGATCAATATTATTGTCAATATTGTATTGACAATATTATTGCGTGTGTGCGGTCTCGGTAAGACACCGCGATCACTGCGAGATTTGTATCTTTATTTAGATTGCAGCCTTATTCGTGGGTATTGAACACTATAACAACAATTAATTAGGAGTATAATGAGTATATATATAATTTAAATATAAAACAAAAAATATATAAATAAATATTCATAATTGTAATACTGTGTTTCCGAGTTCATAATATATTATAGTTAAATTAAATCTTTTTAAAGTTCGAGTGAATAGGCTTCATCGTGGGGCTCGTCTTTACCTCTCTTTACTGTAGTTACGTCTTTTTTTTGACAAGATACTGTAGTTACCTCTTTTTTTTTATTTTTTACGAGGAGTAATCCGCTTACAGATTCCCTACCGCTGGCTAGACGGTAGGGATATGTGGGGGTCGCCCAGCACCTGATCATAGCGGCACTGGGAATACCCACTAAAACTTCCCGGTGCCTCCTTAGCCTGTGAGCGGGGTGAACCGGGCTCTGCCAAGGCACCAACTGCGATCCACCCCAGGGCAGCCTAGCCGATGCTGGCTAGGCTAACGCCAACGGAGGATTGCCCGGAGACACCCAGGCAATCTCCAGACGGTGGGACCTTGTGCAGGCACACATAGCTGGCCAGCTATGTGCGCAGGTCCCCTGGGACATTTAAAGACGGGCTAGGTATGCCCGCCTACTCCTGCCCAGCCTCCTACGTCTGAGGGAAGCGAGACCGGCCTTCTTCCTCTCGCTCCCTCTCAGCTGCCTCCTTCTGCGACATTACATATTCGCAGAAGGTGGCAACTGCTTTCCAGGTGGTCTCACTGTCAAGCATGGCTTCAACCATACTTGGGAGTGAGACGTCGACACCACCCAGCGCCACCTCCAACTCTCGGCGCTGGGGACTCCAGGACTGTAGTTACGTCTAGATGCAAACTCATTATTATTAATAATGAAAAATAATAATTAAGAATTATATCATTATTCTTTATCTTGATCACGTAATGGTTTTTTTTTGCCGAAATTGACGGCATTTTCCATTCCATTATCTTTCGCTATATCCTGTTCGCGAAATCTCTCGTTTGTGAAACATCGTTATGAACAAATGCCAGTGAACGCACAACAGATACGATCGGACAGATAAACAAATTTTAATGAACAAATTGAATTGAAAAGGTAATAAAAATGGTGAATTTGTAACTCATACATATTTGGTTCTACCTAACTGGACTATTTGTCCCAAGTATGTACTCGTATGTACTCGTCAACAACTTCGAGAGGCGAGTTCCGAACTGTTACTGGGGTAGGCACAACGTGGTCATTAGACATAATTTCGCATGAGTAAGAAGTAGCAAAAGGTATCAATGTTTTCAAAACCAGCGAAGGCTAATATAATGTATAGCCGATAAAAATAGCGTGCTATTTCCCAATTATACTTAAGTACATAGTCTATGGCGCTATTATTATAATTTTATAGTGATGGGGGTCGCAACTTTTTGGCTTTTTCGTGGGTCGCGGACATATAAAAGGATGAGAAACGATGTCCTCGAGTCCTAGAGCATCACAGACAAGAATATGTGCGCGACGTTGCAAAGAAATATACGAGTAACGTTAGCCAGAATTTATTTTAAAGCAAATAAAGGTCAAATATTTTGGCAATAAGCAAATTATGGATGTTTTGGACAAGATTTAAAAAAATATCATTTTTATGAATACTCGTTTGAAACGAGTCTTTGGATCGCTTTAAAAATAACCTGTAAAAAACATAAGAGTTTTTTTATTATTTATTTTCAATTCCATCTCGCTTACCGTGTTTTATTAACACGATTCGCGGAAAACAAGTTTGGGAAGCACTATAACACAAATTCAATGTTTTTGCGAAATATTTCGAGTAACTAGTTTTGATCACAGTTTCTATTCTTACTGCTAGTTTCATACCTAATAAAAAACTGATAGCTCACAGCCGTACGATGTCCACTGCCGGACATAGGCAACGAAATAGTATATTTCTGCGATAGGTCTTTAGGTCTCCGGGTCTCCCCCATAATATTCCAATAGCACCGGTCAGAAGAAACAGCCTGGATCCAGATTTGACCAGCAATCCTTATTACTCTTGGATCACTAATCCTAAATAGTCCTTAACTATTATCTCCAGGATCACTGATAACACTGATAATTTTGATTTGCCTGTTAATAATACGCACGGCGTATTATTATTACGCCTTGATAAAGTTTTCACGTCGTGTATCATGTAGTCTTTAAGCACGCACAAGGTTTATTAACATTTGCTTACTTTAAAAAGCTTCACGATGGCGATGGTCACGTGACTGGGGGTTTACTTTGATTTCGAACGTGTTTTTTTTGTAACATGTGTGTAACGTTAAACTAACATACGTTACGTTACGTTTATTCCTTGTTATGTCTTAGAATAATGTAATGTAATGTTTGTTTGTAACATTGTAACGTAGGTTTTTGTTGCATTTTGTCTTAGACATCTCTGTTGTTTGTGTAAAGTAGAGATGGCTGCTATTTTGTGTAATAAAAAGCGGACATTTAGTGGATGAATCCGTGTCTTCGAAGATTAGAAAGTAAGTAAACTAAATACCTTAATTCTTTGTTTATTTTAAATCGTACACCTGCCGTGTTTTTGCGAAGAAAATGTACAATTAGCTAATAACTACAATATGTGCAGTTGAAAATATTTATGCTTAATATTTTTCTATATTCACTAGAAAAATGTTAAAAGCACCACACAAATGTGTAGGTGTGTGGGAAAACAAAAATACTGAATTCTGAAAGAATATGAATCAAATCTTAAAAAAAGAATAACTTAAATAAAGATATGTAAATATTAACAACAACAAGGGAGCCACTATGTCCAGATTGTCCAGTACTTCAGATTAAGGAATATGTTTTTTAAATATTACGCTCGTACGCTGTCTAGAGTGTCTAGAGATAGTCTTTATTTGACTATGACTCATTCTTTGTTAGCACACGGATTTCTAAAGTTGGATAAACAATAGATATTTAAAAACTTCTCGTGTGGCATTGTCCCCAGAACGTTAAGATTATCCATACAACGACGTCTTTCAACACTATCAAAGACCAGTCGAATTACAGTAAATTTTATAGTCTTCTATACCTATATGTCTAGATGTTGAAACATTTGTTAGGTACATTTTTATTGCTCATATATATACTTTTGTCAGGCGTTAATTATTTAATTAACTTTAATGCGTGAAAGCTTAACAAACATACTTTTATAATATTAAAGTGTAATATTAAGTTTCTTAACAATGTTGTGAAACGCATAACGTGTTCACACAAACAAACGTTTACATCAAATATCCTTATTATTATGTGTGTTGTAAGAATTGTCATTTACAATACATAGCAATGTCTAGAGCGTACACGATATTCTATTGTATTCACTATGATAAGGAAGTAACTTATTATAGGTAATAGTTTTAGCGAGGCGTTGTCGATTTGTTGCAATCGTAAACATCCACGCTTGGCACTCGGTCCCGATTCCCGATTGCTTGATTAATATACCACTTCTAAATACGTACACGATCTTGGAGTACTTACTACATTCGTACGGGAGTTCTCTCTGAAAGAAATATTTAGTTGAATAACGATATGTCATATATAATTCTTATAAAGTGGATATCCCTCTACTGGGGAGTGGTCCACCGGTCAGAATAAACAGGACTCGGGCCTTAGACATTCTAAGACGCATTCGCTCCGTAGCAATTCGATTCGAAAGAATAAAATGTATGGAATGTGTCACGTGATTTAGCGACGGCATAGGTATTAGGGGCCGTCTTTTTTTAAGCTATTTTTAACCCCCCCCCCCCTCCCCTTTGTGATACATGGTGAGGTTTAAGACTACCCCCCCACCCAACATCACGTGTATTTATAGTATCTACAAAAATCTTAATTTTTTTAGAATATTTTAGAATATTATCTTAAATACAGGTATAAAGTAAAATCTTATTTTATTCTGAAATTAAGGACCATGATAAAAATGTCTAGACAGAATCCCGCGTTTAAAAAAATAATGAAAAAATAAATACACGTGATATCTTACTACACAATCCCCCTCCCTCCTTGTGACATTTCGTGATTTTTGTCAAACCCCCCCCCCCCCCCTTTCAAGCCTCACGTGATGGCCCCTTATATGTCAATCCCATACATTTTATTGTTTTCGAACTTCGTTATCGTTTTAAATTGTTATTTTGACTAAGGCCCCAGTTCTACCTAATAGACCTGATATTGCGCTGATGGACCGGAAGCTGTAGTGGGCAGTTTTTGGTGATGTTTATAATGGCCTCGTGAAAAGTTGTCTTCGTTCTGAAGTTAGTCCTTGTCTTAATAACTTACTTCTATATTATCTATGGCTTCTTTGGTATTATTAGTGTCGGTCGACTAGACTGGAATTTATTACTAGCTTAAAAATTTAGTTTTTATCCAAAAAACTTCGCGAGGTTATCTTGTTCTTGATAAAATACTGATGAACCATCTCGGAGCAATATGTGCCGTTTGACCGGTCTTACTAGGTGGGTTAGGTCATCAAAAGAACTAGTCTGCAAACCATTAACATTTTTATCGTGATTTTTATTGTACCGATGAATAGCCATCAGGTCCGCTAAACGAGCCCGTATCGAATGTTGCCATTAATTCGGCCTGTCGAGATTCAAGGCTATGTGTCGTCGTGTCGCGCTGATTTTCCTCGTAAACTGTTCAAAATAGGCCTCTTTTCCAAATCTAAATAGACTAAAGCAAGGCCAACGAGATAAAGAATGTAAACAAACTTCCTATGGTTGTCAAGATCGCCGGAGTTGCGGAAGAGTGTTCGTCCGACCTCGCAACTTCGCCTAATAGCGGACGCGGAGGACGCCAAGAGGTTTAGTCGGTAGTTCTTCCCCAATACTATCCCGGAGCAAGAGTCCGACATAACCCACCGGTCTGTCCCCAGGCCGGTTTGTATCCATGTTGGATTCCTCTTTAAAAAAAAAGGGGTTGTCAAGATCCGTGGCGGGGCACCAAAGTCTTTTCATAACGTTCCCGCTCATCAACAGCCGCGCTATAAAGTCATTTGGGTTTTAGCCTGTTCGAATCCGGCATAACCCCGCAGTGTCCCTTATCTATATCACAGATTAAATAATAGTATACTGCCGGGTATCCAAAAGGATTTCTCGTTGTAACTATGCGTTGTCTCCTTGACTTTGCTATACATACTGCACTTATTTCTTTAACCTTGTGGACGTGTTAATTGTACCGAAATGAATTCAAGTGTTAAATGGCCTTTCAGTCGTAAAATTTATGTGTTTGCATTCGTGTATTTGTTGAGTATACTGCTAAGTGTTTTATTTGATTTGTTATTACATAATAAATATGTATGAAATACATTAAGGAAAAACCAATATACTTAATAAACTTTTATTTGTGCCCGCGATTTAGTACGCGTGGTTCTGGAATATCACGTATTATTTCAATTAACTTAACTTTTTTGTTTGTAAACAGATTGGAAGCAATATTGGGAAGCAAGTTGTTCGAAAATTTAGGTAAAATACAAATAGGGCACACGGTCGCCAGTTACAATGGAACCAGGCTGGTTCTGACCCGTCCTACTGGAAAATTATCTGCTGAGATGATGATGACATTACATCAGTACATAGTGCTTGTACAATATCACTAAATCTGTTTAGCAGTATCGCACGGCGTATGTTTGTAAGCGTTCGGCGTCCAAACAGTAATTGATCTCAATAAGGGTTAAGTGGTTTTGATGTGGGCGCGCACATACGGTTTAGATCCGAGATACAATCAGTGGATGCTCTTCAAAGTCGTGTTGCGAAAATGCAAGTGTATGTTTGTTACCTCTATAATTTTTTTTTTTCAAAAGGTACACCAACAGCACGAACAAAAAACCTACAATAGGTAACATAGATAACATAAGACAATTTTAAGGCATACCTACACAAATAAACTACAAACTAGAAATTGAGACGCGCGTTATAACTAGAAATTTATAATGCGCTATAAGCAGTATATAATGTGTTACGAACCGTAATTTTTGACAGCAGAGACTTGTTATGCCCTGCTCTAAAGAGTCTTTTATTTTTTCTACCCGCCCTTGGCCTTGCACAAATGCAATTGTGCTGTGTGCAAACCTTTATCGGTTTCACAAATGTAAATGCTCTTTACATTTGTGAAACCGATTTCAAAATTCGTTGGGTGATTTAGAAGAAGTTATTGAAGACGTTGACCATAGAGCGTATAGAAATCATACTTGAGGAGAAATAAGAGGGGGGACGGGGACAGCGACTTTATCACTACATATTATAAAACAAAGTCCTCCGCCGCGTCTGTCTGTCTCTGTCCCTATGTATGCTTAGATCTTTAAAACTACGCAACGGATTTTAATGCTGTTTTCACTAATGGATAGAGTGGTTCTCGAGGAAGGTTTTAGTATATAATTTACAAAGTAACTCGGGCGAAGTCGCGGGCAGCAGCTAGTAAAGTTTTATAATATTTATAGATTTGGGCAGCCCGTGTGGTCGCAGTAACCACCCCCTTACAGAAGATCACCGTGAAACAATAGCGTGTATGCTGTTGTGTTTCAGTTAGTAACGGATGCCAGAGACAATTTCCTTATCCCTTACCCCTAACCTTACTGTAGTCGGCAGAGGAGTTGCTTGCAGCACCTGTGGCGTTGCTTGTGTTGTAGGCGACGGGGCTATCTTGGGGCTACCTACAAACAATCAAGTGGACCTAAAAGTGGACATAAAAAACAAGTCCTTTTAAACCATCGAATGTTTTGTACTATCCTGCTCCAAATATACGATTATAAATAATTGTTGTTTGATTGCATATCACACTATAAGACGGCGCATAATTACCTCTTTGAAAGAATGTCTAGCGCAGTGTGTTGGCAATCGTTAGAGGATGATTCAACACACGTATTTATTATACGTATTATTATTATGATTGTATTTAATTAAACCTAAGAAGCCAAACGTATATTACTTTTATTCTCAATGACAATGACATTTCTTCTGTTAAATTACTGGCCTGTCAGAAGCCAGAAATCATTTATTTATACTTACTTATTCATTTATTAATTTCAATACAAGGAGTGACCCTTATAAATAAATAACGAGCTTTTGCATGCGTCCCTCGGGAATAGTATTTTTTTCTATACATATATAGGGCATAGAAAAAAAAGTCCTTTTCTGTAAAGGCGTGATAGCACAGCAAAAAACAAACTGTAGTTCGTTTTTTGAAAACCCACAGAACCAAACATTTTTCCAGGATAATAGGTCTCCTTTGGGACCTGCGCACATAGTTGGCCAACTATGTGTGCCTGCACAAGGTTCCTCCGTCTGGGGATTGCCTCGGTGTCTCCGTGCAATCCTCCATTGGCGTTAGCCTTGCCAGCAACGGCTAGGCCGCCCTGGGCCCTGATTCTGTATGGCAAATACTCTTGTCTTGACAAGGCAAGATACGTTAATGTCATTCCTTGGCTTGTCATGAAATTCTTATATCTTATGCCTCAAGACAATTATCTATGGCACGATATGATTTCGCAAAAACTACAGTATACTATTGTATTTATTTGACTATTCCACTGAAAACACAGATAATATTATGTTATCTCAGCTGGGGGCATAAGACATAAGAATTTCGTGTCAAGACAAGGAATGACATTAACGTATCTTGCCTTGTGAAGACAAGAGTTTTAGCATACAGAATCAGGGCCCTGGGGTGGATCGGAGTTGTTGCCTAGGCAGAGCCCGGTTCATCCCGCACAAACGGCGAGGAGGCACCGGGGAGTTTTAGTGGGTATTGTCGGGCCCGCTATGATTAGCATAGCGCGGTGCGCCGGCTGACCTCCACACACCCCTACCGCCTAGCCAGCGGTAAGAAGTCAGTAAATGGATTTCTCCTCGTAAAAAAAAAAGAAAAAGGTATAGTTATGTTATTTCAGGCAATAAATTGCCAAATTTCATCCAAATTCGTTCAGCCGTTTTTCGCGATTGAGTAACAAACATCCAATCATCATAGTTTTTGTATACTAATTTTGACTTGTTTCTCTTAGTTTTCTGCTGTACAATTCTTTTTTTGAAAAGTTCAATTTCTTTTCTTTAATTACACTTGTTACCTTTATCTAAAGTTAATTTAAAGCAATGTTAAAATACATTATACAAATAAAGGCATTTAATTTAACGTTATAAAGAGATAACAGAAACAAAGGCTTACAATATCCTATATATCTATGCAACACGTGTGGATAGTAAATTTACAATGATGGAATTCAAAACATTTTACTCACCTTGACTATTTATCATCTTTAAGTGGGTACCTAAGTACTTTTAGAAATTCTACGTTTTCTGTGAACTATGTGTCGAATTTAATGTAGGTAAAAAGATAATATGTATATTAATTAGTTAGTGTAGATGATAAACTGGAGAGAATTAGGTAGAAAAATACTTTATATTCCACAGAACAAATTTTCCACGAATAAATTATTTAAGGTGACGACAACTTAAGCAAAGCCACTGGTCCTGCGAGCTAGTGCGCTTCCGTCCTGACTGTAATAGGATTAGGGATACGGCTCTGGCATCCCTTACTTACTTACTCACCGAATTAGTTTCACGTTATTTCACGGTTATCTTCTGTAAGGAGGTGGTTTACTGTCGCAAAATGGGCTGCCCAACTCGCTTCGGCCGCCTACGAAACCAACGCTACGTAACCAGTTACGTTTCTTGCTACGAAATCAGTTACGTACAAATAATTTTTTCTACGAAACTGGATGACTGCAAAGCGCAATGTGCCCTGTACTAAATGAAACGCAAGGCAGCTGAAAGAATATCGTGACAATCTTAGCACGCGCATTCAGAATTATACATAAGCTGATGAATAAACATGAACTATATAGGTACATATATATGACTGATAACAGTTCTAGAAGTGTCTGCACAACGCCTGTCTGCCATTTCAATTTATTTGCTCAATATCTTATTTGCAATATAGAATCCCTTCCACACCACAGCAAAGACTATATAAGTATATTTGGGAGTAACCACAGCGCTAAAGTGTCGCAGATAATTGATAACTTTTTTCTGGTGAACGATGGGTTAAGAACGACCCCTCTTCGGATCTACTACTTAGTATTCCAATTTAGATAGGATCCTTGCTTAAAAAAACACTTGTTTGATTCTTATCTTAAAGACATACTAGTTTCTAATGTTTGTTTAGTAAATTTAAAATTTTATTAATGTGTTATGTCATTATTAAGACCTTAAAGTATGAAAATATTATTAAATAGTGATATTATTTTGTAATTAATATTCGATAAATGTGTGGATCAATTTGGAAATTTACCATAAACTAGAAACACATTTAATATTGTATGTTTGACTATTTTTAAATTAAATTGTGTTTTTATAATAGTTTTGTAATATATTTGTGCTAATGTAATATATTTTCCTATCATGCCTTTTTTAACTTTGGGAAATCCTCTTGGCTTGGATATACCCGGCAGTGTCCCCTACACTGCCGGGTAGTGTAGGGATTCCTACCGGCTAAAACCCAACGAACGAAGCTAAAACCCAGCGCGGCTGTTGATGGGCAGAGTCGCGGGGACGTTATGACACGACACGGTGCCCCGCCACGGTTGTCCAGCGCGGATAGGTCTGTGCTCCCTGTCAGAACCTCGGCGTACCCGAAAGTGGAGGTACGCCGCCCATCTCGCGGGACCTTACGACGGGCGGCAGTCTCCCCCAACTATGCAAGAGCCAAATAGGCTCTTGCGTAACATCAGCCTATTTGGCCATATTTGGTAGTCATTTGTTTTTCTGTTTTATTTACAGTACTGCTTGAGGCGTGCAACAATGACCCGCTGTGTCTTCAAGATCGTGCCGGTCTTGAAGCAATAACTCAATTGCATCGGCAGCTCGACGACGATGCAAATGGCAACGTTGACTTAAGCGAGAGCGATGATGTGAGTATCTAATTATTTTTTTTAACGCCTGACGCAAAATCTAGGTGTAAATGTGACGTATGTGTCTGTATATCTGTGTGTCGTTCAGTGGAATTGACGCCGTAACGAAATAAAAATAAATTAGAAGTAGGTAACCATATAATTAATATATACAATGTGTATTGTAGCTCCATAAGGTCCCTGACTTGTTTGTATATCAGGGGTAGTAAAATTAATAAAAATAAAAAAAAAATGTAAATTATAGTAAGTAAATACCATAGCACATACCTTATTATAATAGCAATAATCTTACCTAACTACTGGCATTGAGCATTTTAAGCATAATATGAAATATACAATACAAGTTTTACACAGTTAAGAATGCAAGGATATTCCTTGCAAGGATTGAATAGGCAAGGAGACATATCGACCTCAAATAAAAACAAAAAGTATAACTAAGTATATGTTTTCTGTGACTAAATGTTCTTCGAACATTGTTGCTTAGTATATAATGTTAGCTCAACTGTCGAACATATAAAACTAGATAAACTAGAAAATTTCCTCAATTAAATGACTAAGGCCGAATTTTACCACCTGAGTGGGATGAATGATCAAAGAGTGGTATCAAAAACCATTACTTTTAATACAGAGACTGTTAATGTCTATACTTGCTGTAAATCGAACTAAAAAAATAGACATTAGCCTACGATTCATATAATCGTATAAATATATTCACACATTCCACACAGCACCATCTAGTTCCAAAGTAAGCAACTTAATGCTTGTGTTATTGTGTTATGGATATCAGACAGTTGATATACTACATACAATACTTTCCATACATAGGTATTATAAATACAAAATATCCATGACTCAGGTGCAAAGGTAAATGTTAACACATAAACATTTGCCCCTAGCGGGATTCCAACCCGGGACCGCTTGGTTAACAGCTAGGGTTACTTTTTTTTCAGTCCAGTTCTCTCAAGTATACCTCTAGCACTTTCATTCTTCACACTGTATCTTTCTTTTATCCATCATTCATTCATGCTTTTGCGGGTGGGAAAAGTTGCAAAATTACAATTGCAAGCTACAGCACAGATTACAGCTAAATACAGCTAGGGTTACTAGCCACTAGACCAAACGTGTCGTCAAATATCTTATGGAAACTACGTCAGATCTCAAGTTTCTAAAGACTGATAATGTGTGGCTGTAAGTTCTAGCAAGTTTTTCTTTCCTACGTATTACTGTCCCATTGTGAGTGAGAATATCTGGCGAACGATCAAGATAATCTAGTTTTACAGTTGTTTTTTGTATGCAGATATAACACAATGCCTGGAACACAAGCAAAAAATAAATGCGAATGTTTGTATGGATGTATGGATGTTTGTAACTCTTTAACGCAAAAACTACTGAACCGATCTACATGAAATTTTGCATACACGTTGTCTGGGACACCAGAAAGGACATAGGGTACCTTTTATCCAGAACGCAGACGAAGTCGCGGGCACCAGCTAGTTACCTTATAAAATAGTCTTATCAAAGCATCAAAATTCTCGGGAGTGTACATACCAATTATATTATTCTTCTTCATTCCAGTTTCTTCGCGAAGAATTGCAGTACGATAGTGGCTACGAGAAGCGGCAACAGGCCTTCCACCACAACGATGACATGCATATATCGGTCAAAGAGTTGTGGGAAGCCTGGCTACGGTCAGAGGTAATTTCAAAAAAAATCTTGATTGATTTCTCCCGACTAAATAACATCATAATTTATAGACAATTTTTTTTGTTGGTCCTTTTTTATGGATACCCACCGGCGTGGGGACAGACCGATGGGTTATGTCGGATTCCTGCCCCGAGATGGTATTGGAGAAGTACCGACCGTAACCTACCGTAACCTACCGACTTACAAAAACTGTTCCGAGTTGACGCTTATTTGTTAAAGATTTCTCAAGAAGCATTATACTTTTTTTAGACGTATGTGTAAAGAAATATGAACATGGTCCTCTATCTGGGAATAGATCAGTAAAATACAAAATGATTGACCTGTTATAGATTGTCTATTACGATAAAAAGGTATATGTAGGATGAAGCCCTTACCCTTTATCCCATTAAGGTCGCAGCGCATTTGCAGCCTCTATGCCGTTGCTTGTATTTATAATCGATCATAGCAATAGCAACTTACCATCAAGTGGACCGTCAGCTTGTCCAGTCTAACTTTACATAAAAAAGGAATAAGGGACACAAAAGTGGCCAGGGGAATAGTCTTTAGCATCTCTCTGGACACACAGAAACATAATAATACACATAATTATTACACTGTGGTCTTCTGTTAGAGGGTTATAATATCTGTATACCGGCTGCATACTGATTAGTTACTATTGGAAATAATTTCTCCATTGATAGGCGATTTTTTTTTATTATTTTCTCTTAAATGTTTGGGAAACAACGTTATATCAGCTAAATTATTCCCGGTGACAGGTGACTTTAAATGACGGTTAGCCTACTTGACAGATGGTTAGAGAGACTATTAAAAAAAAATCACCTTTTGATGCCATTTGGAATAAGTATTTCACGTTCTTTTTTTACGTAAAAAGACGGTAAACTTTTTTAAGTCCTAACAAAGAAAACAAAAAAGTTGAGCTTTTGATTTTAATGTTTTACAAGACTGAGTCATTACATGCTTACACTCAGACGTTTATCGAGCGTACTGAATAATTTGCTAAATGTGGCTTACGATAGTTTGTGGGTGGGTACTCCGGCTTATGTTACCATTAATTTTCTTAATTATAAATGAAATAATAATAAATTAACACAATATTTTATTATATTTAATAGGTCAGAAATTGGACTGTGGAGCAGACGGTGGAATGGTTGACTCAGTCGGTGGACTTGCCTCAGTACAAAACATTGTTCCTACAGCACAAAGTGGCTGGTGCTACACTGCCCAGGTAAAGTGTACATTTTGATTTTATTTTGACTACGCAAATGTATTGCTCTTTTTTTTTTCCCGAGAGAGTTTTTCGCAACATCTAAAAGCTTGAATTGTATCGTGCTAGAACATTTTCATTTTATGGTAATATTTTATGGCCTGTCTGTAGACATTTTTTTGCTTTCTCCAGGTGTATAACTTTGTTTAAGTCAAAGTAGTAAGGTCATCAGACAATTTAAAAGTAACATCAAATGTACTTTAATAAAAATAAAATCATTATTCCAGACATACTATTATGCTCTATTCATTTGAGCAAGAGTAACAAATAAGTATAATATATTTTTTTAACAAATAAACAGTATTAAATTTATAATGCGATTTTCTAAATCCACGTTTTTAGAGGTTGTAAATTTGTTTACACAAAATCCCTTGCTCTCCAATGACTTCACTAAAGTATAGTCAAAGATAATTGATTGGTCTCGCTGCGCTCGACTAGATAGAGCGCTATACAAAAGCAATAGCTCCGAAAACGTGGCAACTTTTTAGTGTAGTGTGTGTAAAAAACCGTCACTTTTTATCACTTTTTACCCAGTTTTATTATATTTTTACACAGTTTCACTACGCAAACTGGTATTTTATTATGCCTAAAATTTAATAAAACATTCGGCACGTACACATCACAGACAGTTTGCAGTGTGACTGGCTCGGGTACGCCGAATTCGGCGTACTATTTTATGCCGCATTTTACAAGTACGACGGGGGTATTTAGTCGAACGCAGCGAGACCAATCACTCATCATGTATATAGTTATTAGATAAGGGGACATGAGAGTGTAATAAATTGATATTGGGTAATTTGTTTGGCAGGTTGGCAGTAAATAATATGCAGTACTTAAGCAATATACTAGGTATTAAGGACCCTATACACAAGCAGAAGTTGGCGTTGAAAGCGATGGACGTCGTGTTGTTTGGACCACCGAAGGGTACGATTTTGTTTGTTTCATTCAACTTCTTAAGGGATTCACAAAGGCCAATGACATTGACCATTTGACCTTCACAGATATGACCTTTAGAATGTTTATATATATCAAACTAATTTCGCACGAAAAACACAAACGTAATCCACACTTCAACGCAGTCATTGAGACACTGTAGCTCCATATATTTAGAGTTCCGAGGCGGCGGAAACAATTCAACAGGCCCGACAAATGTGGTTTTTTGTACTTTTCATTAAAACAACATTAAAAAAAAAAACAATAAATTTTTTTTAAATGACATTGACATTATTAGGTGCAGGAATCATTTTCGCGCAATATACCGTTTTCGAAACAAATTTCAATATAAGTCAAATTCTTCTTATGTTCTAAATTTTATTGTGGGGTTTCTACTACTTCGATGGGAATTCTAAACAATAAATTTTGTTCTTCACATGTTTAAGTATAACATATATTTTTTTCAAACCAATTGCATTGACAGTTTCTTGTAACATTTTTTTTTTAAAACTGCAAATTTTTAAGATTGGCGTGTGTTTACACCTTAAGGACCATAGATAAATGATTGATTGGTTTAATTTTTATGATAAAGCAAAATTGACTTTGTAATGTTTTGCCTTATTAGTAACTTCAATGAGCAGCACAAAACATACGAGAGCTCTTTAAAGTCTTACAAGGAAAAATTATATATAAATTAGTTATTTACCTACTATTGCATTGCATGCAATGTCGTACTATGATTTTAATGTATATAATTTTAATAATAGATTAAGATCGATAGTAGAATGTCGTATTTCGATATTCTACTATCGATCTTATTCTATTATCGAGTAGAACAGTAGAAATATCGATTTAAGAATATTTAATTAGTTATTTCATGGTTATTTCGTGATTTAGGATAAAATTTGGTGTGGTAATGAATCTATAAAGCACAGTTTAGCCGTTGTTTTTCATTTGAAATATATGTATATATATTGTATATACCTAAATATTTCAAGTGTTCTCATAATCATAATTGATCTCATAATTTTAATTCTTCTAATATTATTAATGCAAAACTTTGTACGTTTGGATTTGTGGATTTTTGTTAAACAATAACGCAAAAACGGCTGATTTTTTTGCAAATTTATGGATGCAAATCGGATGTTATTGCCACACACATAGTTTATTATCTGTATTAACATATAAGATACTTATAGTTATAGGTTCCAGAGGGATCGTCTAAAAATATTTAAAAAAATGTGATGGCGCCACCATCGTCATAGTGATAAAGATATCAGGCGTTGTGAGTTACATTATTTATATTCTCATATTTTTCATTTTTCAACGGGGACGAAGTCGCGGGCATCAGCTAGCAGCTAAGAAACCTCGGGACGTAGCTAGCTTTATTTAAAAAAAAAAGAGTTTTGAAGTCTCAAGGAACACTATGAAAGTGCTTCCAAAAGCCAATAAAGCCAACTCGAGTAGCAATGCTATAAATCATCACCTCCACAGTGGCTAGTAAAGCCATTTTTTGCTCCATGACTACAATACAAGTATCAACGCTTCCTTTATGCATTAGCATTAGATTAGATAAAGTTTATGGTCAAGTTCTTAACAATGTTTCCTTGTGCAAATTGTAATACGCGAAACAAAACAATTTTGCTATCTGATTCAATTGTGCGTGCAAATGAAAAGGTTGGGGAATATTTATTGCATTTAAAAACCCTAATCTGTGAAATATAGCAAAACTTAATCTGTGTAATATCTTTACATAGTACTAGCGGACCCAGCAGTTGTTGTTCTGCCCGAATTCGAAAAAAAAATGTTACCCAAATCAAACGCCATCTATGTTGTCCAACCCAACATATGTAAATAACAAAATAATATTAAATGTTGTGTCAAACTAACTTACACCGCCATCTGTTAGAAACTTGTGGAACTTTACACTCTTCACTACGCATAGTATAAAACCAAGTCGCTTCCCGCTGTCTCTCTGTCTGTCCTTATGTGTGCTTAGATAATTAAAACTACGCAACGGATTTTAATGCGGTTTTCACTAATCAATGCATAGAGTGGTTCTAGAGGAAGGTTTTTTAGTATATAATTTACAAAGTTACAAAGGGCGAAGTCGCGGGCATCAGCTTTAATTTTATTAACTAATCATGTAGCGCCATCTGTCAAAACACTGTGCAACTATGACGTTTTTCCACTATTCGAAGTAGAGTGCTACATTGTTTCAAACAGAATTCCCTAGATGGCGCTGCGTGCTACATCAGTACTAATATTGTAACCATGAACTTTTGCATACACGTTGTCTGAGACACCAGAATGGACACCTTTCACCCAGAACGCGGAAGAAGTCGCGGGCAACAGCTAGTTATAAATAAATATTAACTAACTCTACTTATTACTTTCTATTAAGGGCTGAATTCTGATAAACACTAATTTTGATTTTGATAATTTTCGCTGGCAGATAGCGGATTTTTGAGTGAGTTGCCTTATGCTGCTTTATTAACCCTTGATGCACACGTAGTTAATCCTAACAATATCACAAATGCGATATGTTTGTATGTTTGTTACTCGTTTACCCAAAAACGGCTGAGTGGATTCGCATGAGATGTGTTACACAGACAATATGCTACTTATGTTATATGTTCCCTAGGATCGTCTAAAAATATTAAAAAGAAACTGCCGTCAACAGGTTACAGCGACTCATATATTTTCTCAGGTGTTATATTTTTCCTTTTTCAACGCGGACGAAGTCGCGGGCCCCAGTTTGTCTATACTAATATTATAAAATTAAAAAAAATTACTGAACCTGTTTTAAAAATTGTTTCATGCACAGAAAGCTACATTATCAGCGAGTAACATAGGCTAAATTTTATTTAAAAAAATAACAGGGCGAAGTCGCGTCCACCAGCTAGTAATATGATAGTTTGGGTGTTTGTGGCGATACTCACTACACTACAGCGCGTACGAAGTCGCGGGCACAGCTATGGCACAGTAAATAAATATTTTATAAGTGTTTTGTTGTACCGTATTCGTCGTTTTTTAATGTTGGCCGTTTGTAAATCATCGTTATTGTGTCGTCATAATATATGTACTTACATTACTCGTGCACAAGGTCATGGTCGTAGAAAAAATGTTTAAATATGTATTTGAATAGTGTGTGAGTAAGTATCTATAGATAATAGTTGTAATGATTTCTAGAGGAAAAAAAAAGCTCGCCAAAGAGGTACTGGCCCCTGACACGTAGGCTAATAACGCTAATGCCACATTTTGATGAGTTCATTGGTCGAGTTGTTGAGGTGTTTTTGCCTTAGCGCTCTGAGACAGACGTCCCAAGTTCAATTCCTGACTGGCCCCAACTTTGTCAAAAAGTCCTTTTTGACAGGATTTTTGGGGACTGCTCCCCAAAAAGAATGTCAGGTAACTGATAGCCGCTATCTACATTAATAAAAATTTAGCCTCCCTCCACTTGACTCCCACGTCTAGGTTTCTATGGGATCCTAAATCACAGCCTGCAACACCATTTTTTTTGCCGTAAAGCATTTTATTCACTAAAAGCAATAACATAGTTTTATTCATCGGTTAATTTGTTATGTAAAAACGCAATATTAATTGTTTATTTGTTATGTAATTGACTGGTTAACAATACGGCTGGCTTATCGTCTCAAAGGACTGTATCCTGTCTTGTTCATTCAGCACAACCGCTGTCTAGCTAGCGTTCAACCTTGGGATGTGCACGCTTATTACCTAGGGATTTTAAGATTTATTGGCACGCACTCAATACGGGTGCGATTGCTCAATAAAAACCTTTTTCTTATTTTCGCTAATTGTGTTGTGTGACTACATCAATTATAGTCATTTATTTTATCTAATATATAAAATTCTCGTGTCGCGGTGTTTGTTGCCAAACTCCTCCGAAACGGCTGGACCGTTTTGATGAAATTTTGTGTGCTTATCGGGTAGGCCTGAGAATCGGCCAACATCTTTTTTTTATACCCCTAAATGTTAAGGGTGGTCCACCCCAAAAATTTATTTTTTATTTTTTCGCAAAACAACGTTTGCCGGGCAGGCATTGAACAATATCGTGATTTTAAAAATAATTAGCACTTGTAGATAGCACAACATGCACCAGTAAAAGCTCCAAGCAACATCCGGTGTACTAAGCTTAAATCTAATCTAGTCTAATATAATATAAACTAATGTGAGAATAAAAAAATGATAATAATAAAAATATATATAGTGTAGTATGACATTATATGTCATGTCCAATAAATAGCATTGTAAAGTCCATTTATTATTTAAAAGTTCTTAAGAGTTTTCACACAAACTCCTTTACTTCTATCCATAGATGATTGATTGGTCTCGTTGCGCTCGACTAGATAGAGCGCTATTCAAAAACAATAGCTCCGTGAATGCGGCAACTTTTTATTGTAGTGTGTGTAAGACATCGTCGCTTTTTATCACTTTTTACACAGTTTCATTATATTTTGGTACAGTTTCGCTACGCAAACTGGCCTTTTATTATGCCCAAAATTTAATAAAACATTTGGCACGTACACATCACAGACAGCTTGCAGTGTGACTGACTTGGGTACGCCAAATTCGGCGTAATATTTGTTGCCGCATTTAATAAGAACGCCGGCGGTATCTAGTCGAGCGCAGCGAGACCAATCATTTATCTATGCTTCTATCCTATCTTTTTTGCATAGTATAATTTAAAGTAGCTTTTCGTATCGTGTCTGTCTGTATGACAGATAACTCCTCCTAAACCACGCTACGGATTTTACCATCAGTAAGACACTATGTGAAGGTTTATATGTATCCTCGTCACATAGTATAACTATGTGATAGTTAATTTATTTATAGTACAATTTGAAATGGCTCAAATTATACTATGTCTGTCGGCGTCTGTTTCTCTGTATAACCGCCAACTCATATGTAAAGAGTATTAAATACTTGTGACGTAATTATTTTACTAATTCATTGCATTGTAGAAACGTAAGTTATTTAATTATATCGGCCATTATAAATTCTTTTACCTTTAATTTGAGTAATTATAAATATGTAGGTACTAGAAATTCCCACTCGCATTATTATCATTTCATGACAGACACATAGATACCAGTATCACTATCACTACATAGTATAAAACAAAGTCGCTTTTTCTGTCCCTATGTCCCTTTGTATGCTTAGATCTTTAAAACTACGCAACGGATTTTAATGCGGTTTTCACTAATGGGTAGAGTGGTTCTCGAGGAAGGTTTAAGTACATAATTTACTAAGTTACGCGGGCGAAGTCGCGGGCAGCAGCTTTAATTTTATTAACACGTAATTTTATAAACTATAACTAACATGTAGTGCCATCTGTTAACTTTTAGATGAATTAGAGTACTACATTGCTTCAAACAGAATTCCCTAGATGGCGTTGTAAATTTTGCATACACGTTGTCTGGGACTCCAAAAAGGACATAGGGTACCTTTCATCCAGAACGCGGACGAAGTCGCGGGCACCAGCTAGTCATACTATATAACGTCGTATTTTGTATGTTTGTAATGAATAATCTCAAAAACTACTCGACCGATTTTAAAAATTCTTTCACCTATAGAAAGCTTATCACATTATCAGCGAGTAACATAGGCTATATTTTATAAAGTTACGCGGGCGAAGTCGCGTGCAACAGCTAGTATTATATAAACTTAATATTGTGATAGTACGCCTACAATCCTCTTCTAATCTAAACATACAACATTAGTCATCAACTAAGCAACTAAAAAAACGAAGGACTTATCCCTGACTTAACATATGTATCTGTTTTGATGACGAATAGGTAATTTAGTTTTAGTTTTTCTCTATAATAATGTACTCACTAGAAAATGTGATATTTTTGAATTTTTTATCTTGAAAAATCTTTTTGGTTTTGGTAAAAATACAATAAGTAGAAATTCCATCGTTAATTTATTTACTTTTGTACTTTTCTGATTTAGCCGTTTAGTGTCTATTTTTAGATTATTTTAAATTTATTTCGTCATTTATTACCACCAATTCATTAATTGTTTTTAAGTATATGTAAATATTAACTTGCAATTTTATTGCTTTAAAATGTACTTACCTACTGTGTGTCGCCACACAGCTACTACGGTTAATTAATTGATGTACGAGTTTGAAGTATGGTAAATCGCGTGTCTATTAGGGTGTCCATGGTTTTTATGGAATTACAATTTGTAGTAACTTTACATAATTATGTTGTACGAGTACCGGCTACCGGTAGTTTTGAGTAGCAGCGCAGGGAGCGCAGTCTGCTTCGCTGTGATCCCGGGTCTTATCTCATGTCACATGTCATATGTCAGAGGTCATAATTATGTCCCTCGCCGACCGTGATTTCCTCCTCAAAAAAAAGGGAGCGCCATTCTTTCCATATAAGCAAGCCTACTTATTAGGTTGGTTGGTGGTAGAATTTGGTTGTACGAAATAAATATTTAGTCGTTAAGCTGTACAAACTTTGTAACCAAATTTAAAATGCACGAATAATTTAAGAAAGTGCAAATAAATCTTTTCATCTGAACACTAAATCTTATGATAGTCTCACGTACGTATTTGGTACATTGTACACCGCCACACGCTACATGTACAATGTTATATATATATTTTATTTTGATTCATTTATAGTTCCAAATATTATTAATGATTTTTATAATAATTTTGCTGTAACAAAATGTAGTTTAATTTTTTTTCTATTCTATTTTTTTTCCTCTTCCTGGTTTTTTGCTATCCGTTGGATGGTTTAGAAGAAGTTAGCGGAGTAACTTCATCTTAAGAACTTATCTAAGAACGAAGTCTCACACATCGGATAGCATTACATA
Source organism: Synanthedon tipuliformis (assembly GCA_947623395.1). Taxonomy (NCBI): domain Eukaryota; kingdom Metazoa; phylum Arthropoda; class Insecta; order Lepidoptera; family Sesiidae; genus Synanthedon; species Synanthedon tipuliformis. The sequence goes on along the minus strand of OX392428.1, from coordinate 2,857,397 downwards.
AAAATATATTTAACGCGGTCTATCTAAGTGAACTAATATAATTCCTGCAAATTAGTAGTTGAACATGGTGTCACTAGTGTTACATCATGGCAGTAATATACAGTATACAGTGATTCAGTTCCATTCAAACGTGAGTTCGCGAGACACCCGCATAGCGGCGTCGGTGTTGTGATTTATTTGCGGTTATTTTTTTTTTTTGTGTCATAATAATAATATTATTATTAGTGATTGTGTGATGATTGTGTACGCGTTACATCGGTAACACAATGGTCGTTACATAAATGGTGTTTGAGAATTGGCTTAGTCCAGGCGCCTCGTATTTCATACATCAACTTGTAAGCGGACGATATCCCACGTACATAAATGATGATGGTATTGTCTTTTTTTTTCACCTACAATTCGCATTGTTGTCGTTGAAAAACATGTCTTATGTGTTTGGTTTACAGTTTAAATTTACAGAAAAATAAATGACTGTTATTATTGCTTCATACATAATAATTTAGGCTTTGAAAGCCGATAGTTCTAAAACAAGTCTTCGAACCGAGCAATTTTACTAAGTAGTTTTGATTTGTTAATTATTTCAACACATTACTTACTGCCTACTAATTACTGATGTCTGGTGGCAGTAACCACCCCATTGCACAAGACAGATGTGAAATTAGTCTTCTGTAATGGGGACATGGCATGTGCTTTTGTGTTTTGATGAATGAGTAGGTACTAAGGGATCCCAGATATCTACCTCTCCCAGGCATTTGCCTATCTCTTACTTATTTTTTATCTTACCATGAGAGTCAGGGCATTTGCTGCACCCGTTGCGTTTCTTTTGTTATAATAGGTGACGATAGGCCACCTACCGTCAAATGGATCATCAGACTGCGTACCGACAAAAACACAATTTTTTTCCAACTCAATTATTTATTGCGCAATCATAATGTATAAATATTACGTCTAAATGTTTATCTACCAAGTTTCATGAAAATCTGTTAATTCGTTTAAGAGTTATGGAGGAACATACATGCTAGAACATACATACATACACACATTGTCTATTATATATATAGATGTATAGAATATGAAATTCAATTAATTTAACTAATATACTTAAGTTATTTTTAGTTAGAAATTTATATTTGCTTCGCAAATCATATAAAACTCAGTACAGTAGCCTCCAACTATTCTTAAACTCGCGCATGCAAGTATTTATTTTATACAATGACAGGTTTTCAATGTATTGTTTTCTTGTGCATACTAATTATATTATACATTATGAGAATTTATACAGAGACTGTTCAATTAGGCGTCGTCCACAGATTCGCTCAGATAAAATCAGATAATTACAAATGGACACTTGGCTCCTTCGCTTCATTACTGATAGGAGGAAAACTACGAAAATTGCTTATTTTTATGACTGAGCTATGGCCTCAACGTGCGAAATTATTATTACAATACTAAATCAGTATGAAGGCTTTATTATGTTAGTACACGAGTAATATTGCGAAGTATGCAAGTGCTCTCACCATCTTGACTTGACAGTTTTCATCCTGAAAGATACCTTACCTTAACATTTACATTTGAAAGGAAAATTTGAATCGATCTCTGGAAACCCTTAGCTTATTCACCGGAAGACAAAATTTCAAGTGCTGTTTTGTCACTGTGGTGATCCCTCAGGAAACTAAAAATTTTCCATGATTAAAATATCCTATATGTTAATCCAATTAATAAACTATCTGTGTTCATCCAAAATCCGTTCAGCCGTTTTTGCGTGAAAGAGTAACAAACATTCACACTTCTTCGCATTTATAAAATTAGTGGGATACTTAAATTACGCCCAACAGCTGAGCACAGACCATACCTACTATTCCACTTCGCATTTTCGACACGTCTTGGAAGATTATTGGCCTTCTAGGACACACCTAGGAAGGTTTCCGTACTTTATCATTATAGCTTTATTTCGTAATCTAACGTGAAATCAAAGTCTCGCGGCGTGTCTGCCTCACCGGGATTCGAACTTACACGGGCATCATCCGTGCGTACAACTCACTGGGTCATCGTTGCTCTTAATCCTTTAGCCGCCAGAGTCGGATTTATCCAGCAATTATTTTCGTGTCCATTTTTCCAGAGTCGTATATATATATGACAAATTTCTCTACTCGTATGTTTATTTTTTAATCATTGCGTTGATTTCTCTTAAAAAAAAATTAGCGGTTAAAGGCTTAACATAACAACATAATGCGAAAAATCTAAGTCACAAACGGGTCATTGAGCTCTTATTTACGTCATAGCAATAAGTTTTTAAACTTAATGAATATTTGTCTCGTGTAATGTTGAAGACGCGACAAGGTTATTGACAGGAGACCTATGAGCAATTATTGTAATAAAGCGAACTATATTATTCGACTCAATTTGTGGATGTTTTGTGACAAATAAAGACACAAATAGTTCTTACGTTACTTATCTTATTTATATTACTGAACTTGATCTGCTTATCTATCAATATTTAAAAAAACCGTTTTTTGCCCTTCACGATTCACGATTCACGATAGTTAAGTATAGAAAGCTGAAATATAACGTAATCAACAGCTAAAAAGAATTTTGAATATTTCAGCTATGTGCGAAAATTAATTCCGACATTGCCGGTTCATAGGTTTTTTTTTGGAGGACATTATGAATTTTTTCACCATTCGTGATTTTTTTTTAAATGACGAATGGTAATAAATTTCACAAGATATTTGTCTGGCACTCTACTAACGTGTCCCGTGTACTCAAAGTCTTGCAAATTCTCTATATACACATATTTTACTAAAGACAAAGCACACGAAACATTTTTTATAAAAGTCATCTAAGTCATTTACTCAAAGGTTCAATCGCGAATGTCTTTCATTACTTAAAAAAAGAACAGAAATTTAAAAAGTAAATGTCCTCCAACCAGAGAAGCACTAGGAATGCTAATCAAGTACCGCAAGTAACAGATACACGGTGACCCTGTCAATAAGACAATTTACTTATTGCGTTAAGATTTGTTATCACTTGGAGCATTTTTGTTATATATTTTTTGTTATAATAAATTCTTTTTTTTTTTTGTAATATTTCTTTACACTATTTACAATATTATAATCGTAACTTTGTAAAATATATTAGCCTATGTTACTCGCTGATAATGTAGATTTCAATAGGAAAAGAATTTTTTGAGTTCATTCGTTACAAACATACAAAATACAAATTTTCTCTCTTTATAATATTAGCGGGTGCTGTTTGCGTTGAAAAATAAAAATTCTATTAAATTACAATAAGTATCTATACATTAATAGAGGCAGAGGGCGGATTATGTATCTTTGTTCATATCTGATGGGTTATGTGTTTTCAAAGAGTTGTACCATGAAACGATATTAATTATTTTTCACTTGTCATCAATAAACGCGCCCACAGAAGTTTCCAATTAAAAAAATACTGAAAAGGGCCGTGTAAAATGAAGAGTAGCAATAAATGGTTGTATATATAAAAAAAATTGAGCTACTCTAGATTTATTTCAGAAGGCAGTCGTTGGAAAGACTGGTTGCTCGCGTCGCTAATTCTGGGCGCGTTGGTGGGAGGATGGGCGGCGCTACGTGCCGGCCGCGCGAGTCGCACTCAAGTGCAGCGTATGCTCAGGGACATGGAGCAACTGAGGCGCGCTGAAATGGCTCTCGACGATATGCAGAAGGAGTTGGAGAAGGCGCGCTTGGAACAGGTGAGGCTGACAAAGTTCTCAATCTTTTAAGGTCTTTTTAAACCCCGACGCAAAAACGGGTTGTTAAAAGATTGACGGGTGTGACTACACACACACACACACACACACACACAAACACACACACACACACACACACACACACACACACACACCGACGCGATAAAGCGCGCTATTATTATTAATATTGTTTTTTATTTTATTTTACACTAGTAATAATAATAATAATAATAATAATCTTTATTTGTACAAAAACACCTTTACACTAACTTAATTACACATATATATTTTATTTTAACATAGTTTAACATAATTCTCTAACCCCCGAACTAGGCTGGGCGCCTGTATCTCGGGGGTTAGTGCAAACAATCGTGGTGATTCAAAAAATCCAATTTTATAATCATATGAAATCATATGAACTATATGAAAGTGTAGGTAACCACTACATAAATGTATAAAAGTAAATAAATATATAAATATGTAATGTAATTAAATATATAATTATGTAATGTAAATAAATATATAAATATGTAATGTAAATAAATATATAAATATGTAATATAAATAATATATATAAATAAATACCCAAATACATTTCACCTAACCTAAATTGATTCTATTAATGCATACATTGACAATTCATCAACTGCTCCGTATCTTCATAATTTAGAGTTAGCAGCCAATTAGTAATCTTAACCTTTAGTTCAAATTTAGTATATTTACTATTTTTTAAAATTTTATCAATATAATTATATAGTTCAGAGCTCAGGGCATTGTGATGCCGGGAGGCAAAGAAAGTCTTGCAGACCACCTTCGTGCAGATTGCCTTCGGTCTTCTAGTATTGTCTGGTACATTTATGGGTAGAACAGTCGGGTGTTTTCGTAACAAGGAACGCAGCACAAAAAGCTGTCTGACGGCTAGAAGTTCTACAACACTGTATAATTCGCTAGTAGGGAATGGGTTTGCGAAGCATGACCTTTAAAACAGCGCTCTGAGCCCTCTCCAGCCTCAGAAGCGAAGTCTTGTCTGCCCCACCCCAAATGGGTATACAATAGGTCACTACAGACTGGATTAATGTAATGTTTGAAAGGGTTTTGTGTCAGCAGTCTTGGACTAATAAAATATTTGAACTAATTATATCAATGTTTACAATTTCAGGAAAGCGCAACTACAGAAAAGAAAAATTTGGAGAAGAAACTAAGAGAGGCAGGCGATACCCCGCTTTTGAACTCGGCTTCCTCGGATTTGGAGGTCACCCAGCTTAAAGCTGAAATTGAGGTAACTATCTAAACGACATCGTACAAATCTAGGCCCTTTTTTACTTACACTTTTGGAGTATTTAGTAGTAATATTGTCTTACTTAATTTCTGTAATTTTCTGTGAATATTTCAGATTTTTTAAATAGAGATAAGATTTTTTTTTATACTTTCAAACTTAAATATTAACTTACCTTAAACTTAAATATCATATTACCAAATGACACGACATTTTCCCAGTGAAATGTATAATTTCTTGTACAAATTTATATAATTAATAATTTATATAATATATAATTAATTGTACAAATTTCAACCATTAAAACGAAAATAATCTACACACAGCACCATCTAGTTCCAAACTAAGAAACTATTAGTGCTTGTATTATGTATAATTAATATACAATTTAGATTACTTTTTTTTCGTAAATACATACATATTATAAATACAAAACATCCGCGACTCAGGTACAAAGGTAAAATGTTAACACATAAACATTTGCCCCTAGCGGGATTCGAACCTGCGAGCGTTTGGTTAACAGCTGCGGTTACTAGCGACTAGACCGAACGTGTCGTTCAAAATCTATACTTACTAATATTATAAAGAGGAAGAAAGATTTGATTGTTTGTTTGTTTGCATTGAATAGGCACCGAAACCACTGGACCGATTTGAAAAATTATTTCATTCTTGGGAAGTAACATTATCAGAGAGTAACATGGGCTACATTTTATAAAGTTACGCGGACGAAGTCGCGTGCAAAATAGTAAAAAATGCTAATAGTGCTAGCAATGATAATTGCATTGGTCTCACTACGCTCGACTAAATAGAGTACTATACAAAAACGATAGCTCTGTAAATGCGGCAGTTTTTTATTGTAATGTGTGTAAAACATCGTCACTTTTTATCACTTTTTACTCAGTTTTATTATATTTTTACACAGTTTCACTACGCAAACTGGCATTTTATTATGCTCAAAATTTAATAAAACATTCCGCACGTACACATCACAGATAGTTTGCAGTGTGACTGGCTCGGGTACGCCGAATTCGGCGTAGTATTTTTTTGCCGCATTTTACAAGTACAACGGCGGTATCTAGTCGGGCACAGCGAGACCAATCATTCATCTATGAGTGCTAGTAAAAAATAATAAACTGATTGTCCTCCCCACCTCGTGCAGATGCTGCGGGGAGAACTCCGCCGGGCCGAAGGGGAGTTGGAAGACAGGTGTTGGGCGCCACCGCCTGGGCTGCAGCAGTGGCTGCAACTCACCCACGAGGTGGAGAACAGGGCGTACCTGCGCAAGAAGCAGCAGGCGGACATGCAGCTTCAGCAAGCTAGAGAAGCGGTAACCAACAATATATTACCACAGCACACTTATTTCCTACAGTAGGCCGACGCCTTTGATGTTGGGCGATACCGCCGCCTGTGTAGGTATTTAAAAATTACGGAAGGGTTGACACAAATTAAGTAATATAAAATGTGCTTAAGTACCTTTCTTCATCGTGCAGAAATTGATGAAAGCTTAGTTCTTTATTTATGCGAGATAAAGATTTGCACGCACTTAGAGCACATGCCGTATGCACCATTTTGATTTATATAATAAATTAAATTCTGAAAGACGCGATAGCCCTAGAATATTTATCCCAAGTTACTAAGAACGACGAAGTATGCAGCTTGGGCACGCCCCACTCGCGCCTCACCTCTCACGCCCCGCACGATTGCCCTGTCTAGACGTCTCCGTCGGCCTACTGTACGAAATAAGTATGCTGTGATATTACTCCTCATCCATCAACCTGTCTGCCCACTGACCTGAGGGGCCTCTACTCTATCAAACGCGTCGAACGCGTAAACGTCAATTTGTATGGGAATGAAGCAGCGCTACCTGGTGGCTAATGTGTAGCACTGCTTCAGTCCCATACAAATTGACGTTTACGCGTTATGAGTTTGATAGGCCCTCTGCAATATATAACCACTGGACAATGACAATGACAGATGACAGATAATTTCGTGTACTATTTTGAACGCCGCCGTACGAAAGTACGGAGAACTAATTTTGACGTTTGCGTATTTTTTTCCATAGATTTATTTTATGTATAATATAGTGTCTGTTTTATTTTATTTGTTGATGTCTTACAGAGTGTTTAAGTTTATTTGTGTCCGCTTGAGTTTTGTAAATGTTCCGTGGACAATTTTAATTATTTTATTTATTGCCTGACTAATTTATTTTAGTTCCATGCACTTTCCCTCCATAGCCACATACAACGCTAAAATGGCGTTTTTCAAATAGGCATAAAAAAAATTGACAGCACCCTGTCCAGTGGTATATATTACAGGTCAGTCAGTGTGTCTGCCTGAGTTCTCAAAACAGCTGTCTATCTATTGAATATTAAAATTTGTTTGTTTTTTATCTATAGTGCGAGAAGTTGCGCAAGAAGCGTTCCAGTCTCGTGGGCGCGTTTGTGTCGACGCACGGAAAAAACATTGACGAGGTAGATCGCTCTATAATGGTGGCGCGCACAGCCCTCAACGAAGTCACTCAGGAGTTACAGGTGAATACTATAGGTTTAGGCAAAGATTGATTTATTGGTCTCGCTGCGCTCGACTAGATAGAGCGCTATACAAAAGCAATAGCTCCGAAAATGTGGCAACTTTTTATTGTAGTGTGTGTAAAAAATCGTCACTTTTTATCACTTTTTACCCAGTTTCACTACGCAAACTGGTATTTTATTATGCCTAAAATTTAATAAAACATTCGTCACGTACACATCACAGACAGTTTGCAGTGTGACTGGTTCGGGTACACCGAATTCGGCGTACTATTTTATGCCGCATTTTACAAGTACGACGGCGGTATCTAGTCGAGCGCAGCGAGACCAATCATTTATCTATGGGTTTATATTTAGGTTTATATTTCTATATTCCCATTAAAGCTTAAAGCTACTTACATCCGTACTTCTAATATATAAATTTCTCGTGTCGCAATGTTTGTTGACAAACTCCTCCGAAACGGCTGGACCGATTTTAAATGAAATTTTGTGTGCTTATCGGGTAGGTCTGAGAATCGGCCAACATCTGTTTTTTATACCCCTAAATGTTAAGGGTGGTCCGTCCCAAAAAAATATTTTTTATTTTTTCGCAAAACAACGTTTTGTCGGGTCAGCTAGTAATATTATAAATGCGAAAGTTTGTATGGATGTATGTATGTTTGTAACTCATTCACGCAAAAACTACTGAACTGATCACCGTGAAGTTTGTTAGTTACAATCATGTTCAGAAATTGATGTACGAACTTCGTAACTTACTTCGCTAAAGTTGCTAAAGTCGAATTAGTTTCTAATTTTTCCATTTTTGCCTGCCAGCGATTTGGTATTATTAGAGAAAGGATGTTTTTAAAACGAACGTTTCACGATTTTTGTCTTATTGATTGTTGATGATTGATTTTCCAGGAACGCATGCACAGATGGAAACAGATCGAGAGGTTGTGCGGTTTCAATATAATAAATAATAACGGTCTACAATTCCTCGAGAGCACCCTCTACAGAAACACTAACGGCCGACCCAGAGGTCAGTTTTTTTTATTTTTTATTATAACATGCCTTAATCAGTGAACATTCAGCCTTAGCCTAGGCTAGGTGATACTGACGCAAAAAAAGTGAAAAATGTAAAAGTTAGACTCTTAAAGACCAAGGTTTTAGAGAAGTTGTTATTTAAAAAATATAAAAGAAAAACTTTATTTTCAAGGAATCATAATATAAAACATGCCACAGTAATCAAACTACTACAATATGGACATCTAAATGTGTAGAGCATGAACTGTCATTTAAAGAAAATGTTACTTTACGCCGATATATTGAAGTTTTAAAATGAATAGTAGAAATTGGTCTTTACTACCTTTTACCATTGACGCGCGAAGGCAAGAGTACGCCATGATTCTGTCAATGCGTTCTTTTTAAATTCCATTGTAGTATTTCGTTCGCCTACAGTACATTAGGTTTATATTTCTTTATTCTCATTAAAGCTTAAAGCTACTTACATGAGAAATATAACAAAAAACTTAATTAAGAAACGAAACATTAAACAGACAGACAAAAGACATTAAAATTTAAACAATATTTGTTGCTGATTTTTAACAAAACACGTCAAAACATTTAAACATTTAACATAACATGTTATTAACATAACAAAGATAATTCGTTAAAAAATTGTGCTCACTCAAAGTAATAATTTTTTGCCATAATATGTTGTTCATACCTTTGGTAAGAAAACAAGGCTTGCTCGTCTAGTTATGCAGTTGGAAATATCTTTTTGTTTAAGCAAGTAGTGTTAGTAGACTTTACTTGCGTGCAATAAAGGTATTTGAATCTATACTAATATTATAAAGCTGAAGAGTTTGTTTGTTTGTTTGAACGCGCTAATCTCAGGAACTACTTGTTCGAATTGAAAAATTCTTTTTGTGTTGGATAGATCATTTATTGAGGAAGGCTTTTAGGCTATATAACATCACGTTTCGACTAATAGGAGCGAAGAAACAGTCGAAAATGTGGGAAAAACGGGGAAAATTATTCATCTTTGAGGGCTTCCGTTGCGTGCGCTGCGAAAACCGTTCGAGATACCCAAATGATTCCCAAAATAACTATTACACGCGGACGAAGTCGCGAGCACCAGCTAGTTTGAAATAACATTGAATTTGAATTTGAAATTTCAGTGCGCGCCGCTAGCTCCCAAGACGATCTCAGTATCGGCGACGACGCGTCCATTTGCGGCTCAGGTAAGAACATCGACGAGATGTCACTCTGCCACGAACACATCGATTAGACAAACGCACACTCGAATACAGCTCTCGAACAGTTTGCATAGTTGACGTTTTAAGTATAGTTGCGAATAGGGATGCCACATGTATCGATGTTTTAGTATAGATAATTTTCTTGGATTTTTTTGTCAGTAGTATGTATCGAGTTCTCTGGCATTTGAGTCTAGCGTCAGTTGATATAGAAAGGCTTGTTTTAAGGTCACCTTTTGCATAGTAAATTGTAGTAGTAGTATATATCTATATACATATATTGTATTGCTTGTTTTAAAGTGTATTTAGTTGCGGTGGGCACTTTTGAAGTCACACTCGGTGAAGTTAATTTTTTTAGGCACGTTGCACACATTTGGGTTGGGAAAAAAAGCACTGAATTAAAGTCAAGTGTGATATATTTATGAATCTAATTTTTCACTTTTGAAGTCAGACTGACAGGATTTTTTCTAGTTTGGGTTTCCTTGTAAATCTAGCATCTTTTGTAAGTTAGCTGTAACGTCATGAGAGCAAAGTGCACAATTTGGATGGGAACACATGACAACACGTCATAACATTTAAACATATTTTTTGTATTTTTTTTTATTGTTTGAATTTTTAATCTAGTATGATACGAAGCAGGAAAATTTAATAAACACACCAAAATGGTTCTGATTCACTGTTTTTTTTAATACGATTATATTTATTTTTAACTGTTTTTATTGCAAACTTTGAAGACTGGTGATGACGCACGCAATGAACTCTGTGCCTAGATGACGCTTGCCCACACATCAAACATTCGTCTGTTATATTTAAAGCTTGGTTTAAAATGTAATAAACTATTAAAAATTGTATATAAACAATTAAATTTTTTTATTGTAATTATATTACAATGAATTACAATTATTATTTTAATAATAGATTTATCGTAAAATGAGGTATCACTCATTTATTATTAAACACCAATCATCGATCTCACTGTGTCCCCGCACTATCTAAACCTCCAATGATGCCATAGAACTCGCGCGTACTATGTACTTCTTTATTATTTTTATGTTCATCGATATATTGTGGCAACCCTAAGTTACTGTGATGATCGTATTGACAAGTTACCATTATGATTTGTGCAACTAATTTACCAATATAATTACCATTTTTTCTTAAGAAAAAAAAACTTATTTTTTATTTTTTTTGAATCTCTTTTTGAAGTCTAATCAATCATCACTTAATAATTTTTTTTTTTTCAAGTAAATAGTTAAGTAATATTTTAGATATTTAGTTAATTAAATTAGGCCTTTCATTTAGATTAAAATAATTTGTGGGATTACTTTGAGATGGAATAATTATATTGGCGTAGTTTTTACAAGGATTAATCCGGTAGGTAGAAATAGAAACTACGCCAGATTGGTACTTTACATGAAATACTTAATAGTAAATAAACCTTTTACCAACTTAAATTGTAACTTTTAAGAAAAAAAAATTTTAAAGGTATTTTTCATGATTGATGAAAAATGAAATTTCGTCATTTTTCTATATCAATTTTAGCGTCTCAAATTTTGTTATAATTTGCCTATCGATTTACTACCTACACGCATGCTACTTATTTTAACTATAAAAGACAATGATTATTGCATTGGTCTCGCTACGCTCGACTAGATAGAGTACTATACAAAAGTGATAGCTCCGTAATTGCGGCAGTTTTTTATTGTAGTGTGTGTAAAAAATCGTCACTTTTTATCACTTTTTACCCAGTTTTATAATATTTTTACACAGTTTCACTATGCAAACTGGCATTTTATTACGCTCAAAATTTAATAAAACATTCGGCACGTACACGTACACATCACAGACAGTTTGCATTGTGACTGGCTCGGGTACGTCGAATTCGGCGTAATATTTTTTTGCCGCATTTTACAAGTTGTACTTGTAAAATGTATATATGGCGGTATCTAGTCGAGCGCAGCGAGGCCAATCATTCATCTATGGATGGTTGGTAAAAGGAGTTTACTTTATATTATAATTTAGTTTAATATTGCTGTGAATCGCGCCATATACGAAGGCAATAAATGATATGTATAATTTATATTAATGTATTTCAATAAAATATATATTAATTTAAATAATTTACAGTTTAAAAATTACTAACAGTTACATGCTCAAAGCGTTGTTTTATAATTTTATGTTATTATTTTTTTTCGTACTTAAAAATAAGCACTAGTTGCTTTTATGTTATTTATACCATGCAATAATATTGATAATATTATTTTCATTTAATATAAATAGAACATTTGTTATAGAAGGATTTGTGATATGAAATGTTTCGCATATTATTGACCAAGATGTTAATATTTTTCCACAATATATAAATAGTCATTGCTTTTTTTGCCTCAGTTCAAACATATCATGCAATAAAATTTGGTTTTTAAAACCAATAATTAGGCCTTTAAATAAGAAATAAGAATTTTAAACTAAATTTGTTTGAAATGAAATGTACGAAGACGCTTCACCTCTAACCATATTTTAGCTTAAATAGCTTAATCACATCTTGTGTGCTTGTTTTATCTGAAAGAAATTTGTTGATTATTCAATGACCTGCAACATTCTGCTCAAGTTTAGGCTAAATAAGGGCCAGATGGCATAGCTAATAAAAATTTAATAAAGTTAAAAGTTAAACGAATAATACAGAATTAAAGATAGTGCGCTTTTTCATAAAAAAACACATTGTTTGCTAATCAGGATAAATCATTAATAAAATTGGGATTTTGTCGCTACACTGAATATTGAAGCTAGTTCAGATTTTCATTAAAAAAAAACACATTGTTTGCTAATCAGGATAAATCATTAATAAAATTGGGATTTTGTCGCTACACTGAATATTGAAGCTAGTTCAGATTTTCATTAAAAAAAAACACATTGTTTGCTAATCAGGATAAATCATTAATAAAATTGGGATTTTGTCGCTACACTGAATATTGAAGCTAGTTCAGATTTTCATTAAAAAAAAACACATTGTTTGCTAATCAGGATAAATCATTAATAAAATTGGGATTTTGTCGCTACACTGAATATTGAAGCTAGTTCAGATTTTCATAAAAAAAAAAACACATTGTTTGCTAATCAGGATAAATCATTAATAAAATTGGGATTTTGTCGCTACACTGAATATTGAAGCTAGTTCAGATTTTCATTAAAAAAAACACATTGTTTGCTAATCAGGATAAACCATTAATAAAATTGGGATTTTGTCGCTACACTGAATATTGAAGCTAGTTCAGATTTTCATAAAAAAAAACACATTGTTTGCTAATCAGGATAAATCATTAATAAAATTGGGATTTTGTCGCTACACTGAATATTGAAGCTAGTTCAGATTTTCATTAAAAAAAACACATTGTTTGCTAATCAGGATAAACCATTAATAAAATTGGGATTTTGTCGCTACACTGAATATTGAAGCTAGTTCAGATTTTCATAAAAAAAAAAACACATTGTTTGCTAATCAGGATAAATCATTAATAAAATTGGGATTTTGTCGCTACACTGAATATTGAAGCTAGTTCAGATTTTCATAAAAAAAAAAAACACATTGTTTGCTAATCAGGATAAATCATTAATAAAATTGGGATTTTGTCGCTACACTGAATATTGAAGCTAGTTCAGATTTTCATTAAAAAAAACACATTGTTTGCTAATCAGGATAAACCATTAATAAAATTGGGATTTTGTCGCTACACTGAATATTGAAGCTAGTTCAGATTTTCATTAAAAAAAAAAACACATTGTTTGCTAATCAGGATAAATCATTAATAAAATTGGGATTTTGTCGCTACACTGAATATTGAAGCTAGTTCAGATTTTCATAAAAAAAAAACACATTGTTTGCTAATCAGGATAAATCATTAATATAATTGGGATTTTGTCGCTATACAAAAAATTAAAGATTCTTTTGATTCTTATTGATATGAAAATTATATTTTGTAATTTAAATGAATTTTTGAAACCTCGTTTTGATGTGATATTCGCCTAGAAATCTAGCCCTCGATTTGGAACTTCATCCCAATTATAACCCACCGTAAGGATTAAATCCGTAAAGTCCATTTTTGTTTACGTGTAGGTATATATGCTAATACTTGTTTTGCTATTTAACTTAATTATGTTTCTTTCTACTTTAAGGCTTTCACGAAATCTTGACGTGCCGCATTTTTAAGTTCCTTCATAAGATCTGACTTGAGCGATTTTTTTTTTACTTAATTTCAATGCTTTGCATACAACTGTAACACTCTTAAAAGTTATATTTATTGTTTTAAAATAAGTTGTTCATTTATTATGTATATTTTATATTTTTTTGATTTGATATTTCTTCAATAAAAATTTAGTGAAAATGTTTTGATTTATCACAATCGATAAGAAGCTTTCAGGCATCGGCAATAGAGTGCATTTCACTTTAAAAAAAATGTAAACAAGAAAAAGCATGTATGAAATAATACAAATCGTATATGTAGAGTAACATTATTGTATATTATAATAGTTTGTTGGTGTGGGTGGTTTTTTTCTTATGCATGGTGTTGTCATTTTGAACTTTTTTTTTTAGTTTATAATGCACATAATAGAATCCCCCTTTTTTGTTATGTTACTGTAGTTTTAGGAAATTTGTAATATATCTTATATATAAAATTCTCGTGTCGCGGTGTTTGTTGCCAAACTCCTCCGAAACGGCTGGATCGATTTTGATGAAATTTTGTATGCTTATCGATATCGGGTAGGTCAGAGAATCGGCCAATATCAATTTTTTATACCTCTAAATGTTAAGGGTGGTCTACCCTAAAAATTTATTTTTTATTTTTTTGCAAAACATTTGCCGGGTCAACTAGTATTATTAGTATAAAGAGAGAAGATTTGTATTTTTGTTTGTAATGAATAAACTCAATAACTACTGGACCGATTTTAAAAATTCTTTTACCAATAGAAAGCTACATTATCATAGAGCAACATAGGCTACATTTTATAAAGTCACGCGGACGAAGTCGCGTGCAATAGCTAGTCAATAACAAAATTAGAAAAGGTTAGGCATTTTTTTCCGATAGTCTATTACACAGGGAAAAAATATTTTCCCATAACTTTTTGTAATAAAATTTAAATAAAACGGTATGTTTGTACAAAGGTCTACTTTAGCTTATCTGTGTTATATTGTAACACATATTAGCTAGAAGTAATACGAAAGGTGTGAAGATTATGTTTTAAAAAAAAACTAAACTAAAATTTTAAGGTTTCAACTTATTGCTAAATTAATTTAAATATATTTTAGCAATTTGTTTGCTTTTGAATTTATTTTTATTGGGCTTACGGTCTCAATTAATTAATTATTTTCATTAATTTATTATTAAAATAAAAATGATATCAGGCTTATAGTGATAAAAAAATATTTTGGGCCTCTAATATTTTTGATGTTTTTTTTTTTGCTTTTATTATATTGGAATTATTTTTTTATGTATATGCATTGCTTCAATATGAATAGTGATAACATATTATTCGTTTATAAAATTACAATACTGTTACGTTATCTATAATATATGTAGAATATTTTTATAAAGTTTTTGGCCAAATCCTTATGCACGTTTGAAAGCTTACGACGATTGTGATTTTTGTTTTATTTCGCCATTACTCCATATCCCTAGCTTTCCTGTGTTGCCAGTTATTTTTTTTTGCCACAAATTAGTTATGCTATGGCACACTGTCAAGGTAAGATATATTTTTTGTTTTAAAACGCTAGATTTCTGACACTAGTTTTATATGATGTTGCTTTTTTTTATATTTCATATCTAATCGCATGTCTAACGTTTGTGAATTTAAAGTAATTATTTCATACATGCTTTTAATTGTGAATAGTTATGTAAGTATGGTCACAAACTGCTTATATCACGGTTTGCATGAGATATACATTAAAAAAATTCGTAAGTTCTATAATAAAATTGATCATGATTAAATGTAAGTCCTTTGGTACATTCGCTGAACTGGGAATCGAAGTCTATAGGTCTATAGGCGTTCAAGTATTATGTAACGCAGTTTTTGAAGTTATTTCAACTCCTAGGTTACCGGTTACGTTTAAGATCAAGTCTACCAAGTGACCATTTTTACCAACGAAAAGGGTTGCCTGCCAACTTGGGAGAACAAAATAAAAATGACTTACAATACACTCGAGGGATTCCCCTCCTACCCCTGTAAAGCATCGTAACATTTTACAAGAACGTTAAAGACTAAAGAGGCACTTTTATTGTGATTTTTATTAAAAAAAAAAACAATACAATAAATGAATTTTGCGATAGTCCAAACTCGGAATTGAAAAATATTGTTTTAATTTGTAATATAACGGGTATTAGGGAAACGTTCCCGTAAACGAAGACAGAAGATAGTACAAATACTAATGACACCTCAGATCAGAAAAATAATATTTTTACAACGTTTTATTAACATCATTCACGCTGCAACATTTTTAATGATGATTTTAACCGAAAACGTCTGTCTTCGTTTCCGGAAGCGATTCCCCAATACTCGATATAAGTACCTACTTGTTGCTTTATTTTTCTTCACTTAATATTTTAACACAGACCAATCAATCACAGCACAATTATTACTTTCAAATTTAGCACCCACAGCTTTCGTTGCATACTCGACACAAAATATACAAGACTGAAGTTTGTTCTGTAAATGAAACAGTGATATATTGATATGATTTTCAGTGATGGATAACTTTGGCTGGCGTGAAGATTCATCAGGCAGTGAGGAGCCCGATGCGCCACACTACCCGTTAGACTTAAGACTTGCCGAAGCAAGGTAACTTTTGCAGTAGCAATATGAACACTGCATTTCGCAGTTATCTATAGTTATACCACAGCATACTTATTTCGTACAGTAGGCCGAAGGAGACGTCTAGACGAGTGGGACGTGCCCAAGCTGCATACTTCGTCGTTCTTAGTAGCTTGGGATAAATATTCTAGGGCTATCGCGTCTTTCAGATTTTAATTTATTATATATGTAAATCAAAATAGTGCATACGGCATGTGCTGTAAGTCCCTGCAAATCTTTATCTCGCATAAATAAAGAACTAAGCCTTCATCAATTTCCGCTCGATGAAGAATGGTACTTAAGCACATTTTATATTTCTTAATTTGTGTCAACCCTTATGTAATTTTTAAATACCTACACACACAGGCGGCGGTATCGCCCAACATCAAAGGCGTCGGCTACTGTAGGAAATAAGTATGCTGTGGTTATACACTAATAGATATGTAACTTCACTTAAATGTGTGAAACAAAGCACTTGAAAAGATAAGTTGATTTGTTAATTTTGTTATCGCAGATTACAATTAGAAGAACGTTTAGCTCAAGAGGCGCGCGACAGACGCCACGACGACAAGAGATTAGACGACAAGCGACATTCGTCAGATGAACTCAAGGGGAAAGCGTCAATTAATGATTTAAGAAAAAGTCCCTTCGAAGACAAGCGGAGAGATCAAGTGCACTTCGTATTGGGAGGGGACAAGTGAGTAAATGACATCAGCAGTCACTTATTAGTTGAACTCTAGCAATGTTATAAATACCCAAATCCTACACTGATGGTGTTGCCTAATACAATGAAAATTGAAAACCAAATATCGTAAAGGAATGGATGTATAGGGCCATCCATAAATGGAATAATAATAATAATAATAATTTTCTATACTTCTATAATAAATAATATTATTATTCACACGAATTTCAAGATTTTTACGGGTCTAGAACCGTCACTGGTCGTCAAAAGACTGATACAGTAAGGCTATGGCCTCAGCGGACGATCTCGTTGAGTGTGCAACGTCCATGACGAAAACACGCGCTTACATTAAAATATCTTGTGGCCCTAGCCAAGAGCAAACGTACAGTCATAAACGCTACGCTCAGGCTACGCTACGCTTGAGAGAAAGATTTGTGATTGGTCAAAGTTTTATACGGGCGCTAAAACAACCAATCACCGGGCTTTATATTTTTAATTCGTAAGCACGTAGAGCCCCAGAGGCGTCCGCTGCACGCTCAGCTCAACGAGAGCGTCCACTGAGGCCATAACCTAAGACTGTGTTGTGTTGTCTATATAGCGTGAACTGGACCGGAGAGGATCTGTCGCGCAGTGCGCACTCGGCCCACTCGTTGTCGTCACCGGCGCTGCGCGGGGTGGGGTCGGCGGGGGGTTTGACGTCACGTGGCGCGCCCCTCCCCCCTCCGCGCAGGCCGTTGGCCGCCAACATGCGCTCGCGCAGCACCGACGTGGTGCAGTACGAGGACCCGCGGCCGCCCCCGCGACAGCCGTTCACCAAGCAGAAAACCGTAACGGAAGGTACGTGAACAATTGAACAGCCTTACTAATATTATAAATGTGAATGTGAGTTTGTTTTTTACGCTTTCACGCAAAAACTACTGAACCGATCACCATGAAATTTTGCATGTAACCTTCCATCCAGAACGCGGACGAAGTCGCAGGCACCAGCTAGTATAATATAATACGCACCACGAAAGAAGAGACCCGTCATGAGCTAACAAAACATTTAAATATATACATAATAATAATTATTAGTCCAAGTTTTAAAAATTGTCGATGCGCTCGACTAGATACCACCGTCGTACTTGTCAAATGCGGCAACAAATACTACGCCGAATTCGACGTACCCGAGCCAGTAACACTGCGAGCTGTTTGTGATATGCTGTGTACGTGCCGAAGGTTTTATTAAAATTTGGGCATAATAAAATGTCAGTTTGCGTAGTTAAACTGTGTAAAAATATATTGAATCTGTCTAAAAAGTGATAAAAAGACACACTACAATAATAAGTTGCCGCATTTACGGAGCTATTGTTTCTAGTCGAACGCACTGAGACCAATCATTAGTCTAAAGTCTAAGGTGAACCATAAAGAAAATATTCGCGACAGGTTCTGAACCGCCAGGCGCGGCGACTCCCTCGAGCAGCACTCCTCCCGAGGAGGAGTCGACCGACTCCTCCCTCATGGAAGAGGAGGGGATGCCCAAGCCCAGGAAACGGCGCATCCATCTGCCCTTCGGCAAGAAGAGCAAAACGGCCGCGTGACATTGGCACTTGAATACGACACTCAGATACATTTCGTGGCCCCAATGATATCTGACTGTAATTATTATTATTATTTATATTTATAAGTATGTTATAAAAATGTACAACATTTTCCTTACTATCCCATTTAGGTACATTCGTTAACAGTAATTCATTCTCCATGTGTTTGATACAAATAATGATATTTATTCGTTTTATTATTATATATTTATATTGTATGCAGTTTTGCTTCATCTTTCAGCTTGAACTAGATTTTTTCGTAAATGCTTGTTGTATGTGTACAAATAAAATTATTGCAATATTTGTATATATATGTACGTTGAAAATTTACTAAGTTCATAAAATGAACTAAGTATCATGAAACTTGTTTCTTTTTTTGAATATTTTGTATGTGGATATAATTAAATTACGTTGAACTACAAATAAGACACATAAAAATTCTAGTGTAAGTTTCGAGATTATAATATTGTTAGTTGTGCCAAAAAACTAGCTCCATCGTCAATTTTTTTAAAACAAAGCCAGTATAGATAAGAATTGTGAAAATTAAGCAAAACAAATTCTGTGTAATTGTCATTGATCCCTTTGTAATTAATTATATATATATTAAAAAATATCTTCATTTTTAACCATTTATTTTAATATCTATAGTTTTAATACAATCATGTTTCATGTACATAAATTATGCTATGTTGTCATTTTCATTAAAAATATATATATTTACTTGTAAGGCGTAGATAGAGTGTACTAAAGTCCTTTATCGGTACTAAGTTTTTATTTTATTCTTGTCCACACGCAGGGCAGAATAATTGCTATTTATCGTCGCGAGAATAATAAGGGTCATATAAATAAATCATTTTAAATAAAATAATTGTGTAAAATAGATTTCATTGTATCTTTAGTCCAATATGTGATTTATTGTAGTCCAATGTCATTTATAGTCCATAAAATTTTGGACAAAGTTTATTTATTTATATACATAATTAGATTGCGGACCCAAAACAATAGGAAGATTTTTCTTCTATATGAGTTGAAAGAAAAATGGCCGCAGGCTTTGTATGTATGTTTGTGTGCATTTATTGGACGGATACGAAAAAAAAAATACACAATTAAAAAATTAATTTTTATGCTAACAGTACAACCGCAAAGAGCCGCAAAATTTTCAATCGCGTTACAAGGAGTTACTTTTCTTCTTCCTCGTGTAAGTTTGATAATAAATGTAGTTGGAATGTTTTTTTTTTTGTATATATGTAATATATATGTATATTTAAACAATGGTAACAGTGAAACTCTCTTGATCGTTGTGTATTTTTTTAAAACAGTTTAACTGTTAACTGTAACGCACTCAGAAACGACAACCACATTCTTCTTTAAGAATAAACATGTATACAGTGTGGAAAAATAAGTCGGGCCCTGGAGGTTATCCTTACGTTGGCTCATTTTACATAAAGGAGACATTCCTTTATTTTTAAAAAGAAACAAAACTGCATTCAAAGATTTTCTAAAACTCGCTTGACTCGCCCGGGACTCGAACCAACTAAAATTAAAAAAACAAACTCTCGCTATTTTATTATACTAATCGAAAGGATTATTATTCAGGATAAAATTTTTCTAACAAACATTTGGTCTTACTCTCGTCTGTCGTACAAGATATCCACGAAGAATACCTATGTTAAAAAAAATGTAAATGTTAGAAATATGTGTTTTCTTGCTTAAGTCCAAAAATACAAAAAATTCAAAATTCTCAAAATTCGCGACTCACACTCATTTTTTTGTGACTTAACACAGCAGACAGAAATGTAAATTTTCTTACTTGTGGTTGTGACGTTGATAGAGTATGTCATAGTATTTATTGTATTAAAATTTGTGTTAATATTAGTGCATAATTTAGGTGTTTTTATCGTGTCGACGATTAGTTCCCAATTCTTAACTTTCCACCTGCGAAATTTTGTAAATTATTATTGGTACGAATTCTTCTTTGTGAAAACTCTTAATTTTACTAATTCTTAATTTTCCGAATGCTTCATTTTTCTTGTTATAGTTAGTATGAATTCTATTTTTTCATAGAAGAAAGTACAGTTAGATATATTTTTGAAATTCATAATTATACGCGATTGAATAAATTCATTTAGTATGAAGAACGTAAGTTTACTATATCGCCTATTTGCTTAGAAACTCATTGCGTTATAAATAATAATCAATTAAATTAAAAAAAAATTAAAAAATCAAAAATAAGCATAAAAAGACACTATATCATTGTTAACAACATTAAATGTGACTTACTCTGTTATAGATTTTGACAAAAAAAAAGGTGTAAAAAGATAAAAATATCTTTATGAATTACATATATTATGACTGTACTCTTGTTAAAAAAACCGAATTCGTACTTTATATAATTGGGAAAATGAGGCATTCGGAAAATTTTTTTTTTTTTTTTTTTATTTAAGAATAAGTAAAATTAAGAGTTTTCACAAAGAAGAATTCGTACTAGTAATAATTTGCAAAATTACTCATTTTGAAAAATAAGAATTAGGAATTAATCGCCGACACCGTTTTTATTATCAAAACGCAATAAAACGCGACCTTCGGTATTCAAATAAATTATGGGTTATTTACACATTTTATTTTTATAAAAAAAAAAAATCTAGAGTTTAATCTATAGCTAGTTTCAAATATGATGCGATAGAGCGAAGTTGTACAATGAAATTTGTACAAGATGATCTATTTATTTGTTTATCGTATTTTTAAATTTGTACTATAATTAATACATACTTTTTTTGTAGTAGGCATTCACGAATGTTCTGTTTTATTTTGACTTTGATAACTTACTTATATTTGTCTTAAAGTTGACCCTTAAACTTTTTATTGTAAATGAATTGATAAGGTTTTAGTATCTCATCATTCCCCGTTTGAGTAGTTCTGATAGAGATGTATTGCCCCTTAGATTGTATACTTAGGTATTAATTTTAAGATAATTTTGGTGCTAAATAATGGACAGTGTAGACTGAAGACCACGCGTGGCTCAAATTTTTGTATCAAATGTTTATAAGAGTTTGGTGTTTTTTATAAAGAGGGTAGTTCGATTTTTTTTTCAAAGTTAAGCACCTAATTTTCACCATCTGTGCACTATTTCTAGGGGATATGAACGCACGGTGATATTGTAAAATTCTTCTCAATATAATAACGTGTTTATTACGAATGTAGATCAATATCCAAGGATAATGTGTTGATAAACTAACAAATGAGTTACAAACATTTTTGTTAAATTTTAGCCCAACAAAACCCAGACTACTTTATCTCTGTGGTGATAAAACTAGTTTAATAATTTTACATTGATATAAAATAAATCAATAATTACATTATTACAATGTTCATACGTGTATTAGTTTATTAACACATAAAAACCTCATAGTTAAATTCGCACTTTTATCTTTTAAATATTGTCAAATTTCAAATTCAACTAATACATAACTAAGTTGTAAATTTTAACAGATAATGTCCACATATTCAACTGACTTGAACTTTGATAATTATATTTCCTGGCTTCGATCCCAATCGCACTAGTAGGTATAATGCCAAGGGTTTCACATATAATTTTGTTTGATTTAAAGTACAAAACTTATCTCAAGTGTAGGTGAGTAGGTACTTTAGCCATATCATGAAATGAAAAATGTTAATTTATTTAGTGTGCCTACGTTTAGAGATAATTGCAATGAATTTAGTTTTAGTAGATCAATTTGTATTTCGCAAAATGTATATTTTGTAGATCTGAACGTGTGCAAAAGACAAAATCGTGATAAGAATTGTTATATCGTTGCGAGTTAATAAATCAATTAAATAGTATGTCTGTGTGTTTTCTTTAAATATTTACTTCTTGTTTTCAGGTTTAAAATGTCTTCTTCACTCCAAGAGTTCTAAAGTTCTAAATTCAATTTCTTTAATTAGCCTATGTTACCACTGTAACTGGTCTTCTAATCCAACTGTTAACAGCCCATTGTGAAACTTGGCAAAGGATTTTTATCTATCTAGCTATTTTTAGAAAAGAAAATAAAATGGTGTATGTAACTTTGTGAAATTTAAGGTTGAAGAATTGCCTCCCCTCCACTTGGCTCCCACGTTTAGGATCCCATGGGATCCTAGGTTTCCTTTACTTTCAAAAGGTCAGATTTTTAAATCGTCAGAATTTCAAATGGTCAAGAGTACAACCCAGAATAAAAATTCAAATGGTATTGATTGTATTTACTTCTTGGTTGTACTACTTTAACAGAGCGCATATTTCAATTTAAATTCCCATCTGTTCTATCAATATGACCAAGTAGAACAAATGGGAAAATAATCCCATTTTGTACTACTAATAGTACAAATGGGAACACTCCTAGAGCAGCTGCACTTAGTTTACCTTTCCTTTTATCCGTGTTCGATTCTGAAATTACTTTCTGCTTATGTTGTTAAAACAAGGAATAAAAGACAAAATTCATGTATTGTAAATTTTTATTTATAAAAAAATGTTTAGTGTACTTATGATAGCTGGTGGATTACGCAATGCAGTTTTACTAGAACCAATATAGGCAAAATAAATAAAAATCTAAACATTAACCGCTTTTTGAACAGACTGTCATACATTTCCGCATAAATATTCAAAGGTATTGTCACTTAACTAACTAACTGCTTATATTATGGACCGCACCAAGCCTCAGATTGTTTTTAACATTGAGGACACAAAAATTAAAAAAAAAAAGGAATTTCGTGGAATTTAAATTTTTAAATTTATTTTCCAATCTGCAGCGCAATAAGAATCTTAATTGGCATAGTATTCTAAGCATAAAAAAACTAAACTAAATCATGTGCATACAATTTTTAATTCCAGAATGAGGCCGTTCAGCTAATCAGATACAACAAAGAAAATCAACACATTCACTGGTCGTCAATAAAACAGAAAATACAGGCGGATAACACTTAAAACATACATATTTAATATAACATTATAAATATTACTTTCAGATCGCGTATGTAGGTATCTCAATTTTATTTTTCATTAGGCAGTTTTCATTTTTCTCCCACATACAAAACATAAAAACATCTTTCAACATAAAAAATGATTTAATTTTCTGAACTTTATATCTCACTGTTATTTTATAATTGATGTACAATTCCGCAAATTTAATTCTCGACGGTAATGAAATATGATACAAATGAAAATTATCAATTTAAGATACCTAAACGCATTTTATTACATACATATTTCCTCCTACATGTGTTTTTGATGGACCATTCCATTTTACGAAGCTTCAAAAGCTTGGAATGTTTAATAGGTAACAAACAATATGATGAACATTAAAAGTTTACTAGTATAGTAACATTCTATAACTTTAAGAGATATTTAAACAAAGACAATTTTCTTTCATCCAATCCCTATAGTCAATACTATAGTGAAACAGTTATTTTAAAAATAAAATACAGTAATGGATTTAATACACTTATGTTGGTTTTAAGTTGCACTTAATGTCATATTATATATATGACCCATTGGCATTAAGTAAAAACTAAACAATGTTAAATTTCACTTGGGACTTGATGGCGTTTCTTATATCCATGTAACGAAATATTATGGTGACAAATTAATTCAAACATTTTTTAATGTTGTGAAAGCCACTAAACAATCTGATGGTCAATAAAAAATTTTTTACCGTGATGAATTCTCATGTTCATATTATGTATCGCTACAAAAATACACAGATTTTATTGTAGCCATTAAGGATTACTTTTTTGAATGTATGCGAAGTAGTTCACTTTGCAGGCGAGTAACAAGATTTCAATGAAAAAAAATTTCAATTTGAATAAAGGCGACAAGTGAGCTCGAATGTCAATTACCGATCAGCCCAAATTAGCGGCTCGTTAAGCGCTGTTCAAACTGAGCGACCCGTTAAACGCTACTCAAATTGAGCGACTCGTTAAGCGCTGCTCAAACCGAGCGACTCGTTAAAAACGCTGCTCAAATTGAGCGACTCGTTAAGCGCTGCTCAAACTGAGCGACTCGTTAACGCTGCTCAAATTGAGCGACTCGTTAAGCGCTGCTCAAATGGTGCACAGTTTCAGTTGCTCAGATTGTGGAGACTGACGTATGTGCAAGCGCTTGAGCAAAATGGATGATAGTAAAAAAAAACTTCAAGAATTATGCAATATAAAGTCAACGTACACTTCGCGCGCGAGCTCTGATGACTCTTAGGAATGTTGAAGTAAATTTATCTAGTACAAAATATTTAGTAAATTGAAATTATTCTAGAAGGTATTTTTTTATGTAAAGCTTCTTTTTTAAATTTGATTCATATTTTTGAATTTATTATAATAAAAATAAACTTTGCACAGGTTAATAAACTAATGTATTTTTTTATATTGTTCTAATGGTTAAAAAACCATAATTGCCAGGCCTGCATTGAACATTTACATATTATGAACGTTGAAGGTCAAATCGTCAATGTCGTTTGCCCAAGTAAATTCCCTTAAGTGAATTCACAAATAAGCAATTCTTTAGTCAAATTAGTTTCAAATTGTATGAAAACCTACTTCGCATACAGTTTTAAGCGCATACAAAATCTAGGATAATATAAATTACAACCTAGCCTTTCACAATATACGAGTAGTGAACAACACATCGTGTGAAAGACAATATTACATTAAAATAATCCCTAATAAACAGAACAATTCAGCACCATACATGCAATTCTGTACGTAACGTTGACAGTTTATGCGTATTGTACGAGTTGCCAGTGCAAATTGAACCCCGAGTTGCTACTGGTTCTTGCATTCGGCAGGGTCCTCCTTCTTGGCCGGTCCTTTCTTCCCCTGAAGCCTCGCTCTTGGAGCCTGCTCTTGTTCATCATCGCTATCATCAGAAGTGCATTCCTCTTCCTCCTATAAAACAATCATAATTTATGGGTAACTGTTTACCACCTCTGACATTTAGTTTTCTTGTTCCTTCATGACCAACCCTCCCCAAAATCAATATGCCTCCCTCCACTTGGCCCATTGGTGTGTAAATTTTGACTGGTTGCTTAAAATGCAATTCCTTTATTAACATAATTATCCAAATTTTGGTTTGTAACGTATCTAAAATTTAATAAACTATACTTATAAATGATAATAATTATGTCTTATTGAGACTAAAAGAGAAAATGTTATAGAATGAGACAAATTAAGAACGTTGGTATCTCGCTTGCGTCTGACAAATGTGTACATACTAAATCGATTCAATATTTCACTGTCGACAGATTAATCTAGACATTAAAGGGTCTGATTATTGCTGGTATGGCCTGCACTTAAGTTTACTTTTTTCTGGCCTCTAAAAAGAAGACACTTGTATTTGTAATGAATAAGCTTAAAAACAACTGGACCGATTATAAAATTCCTTTCGCCTATAGAAAGCTACATTATCACTGAGTTACATAGGCTATTTATTAAAAAATTACGCGGACCTAGTCGAGTGCAACATTAAGTATTATATGAAAACATTTTTTCTAACAGCTTTAGGGCCTCTTTCACAAACTACAAGTAAAGTGTTGATTAGTTACTTTTAGAAATAATTTTTTGTTTTATTAAGTTTTGTTGTTTTATTAACTCAGTTTAGTGCATCCTTCGATGGGAGATTTTTTTATTATTTTCTTTTTATTTTGAGACTTTTACCGTACAAATAAAGGTAATAATATATCAGCTAAATTATTCCCGGTGACAGGTGACTGTTAGCCTACTTGACAGATGGTGAAAGAGGCCCTTAGGCAAATAAATATGAAACTTAATTACCTGAAACAAAACTCGCTTATTATAAACAAAACTCAACAATGTATTCTGCAACCATCTGTCTTCCGCCGAACTCTCCAACAATTCACATGCAAGGTAGAGGGGAGGATCAAGCAGAAAATAAAAAATAAAACACACTTTAGGAAAAGCATACAATTTTAATTGTTACCAACTTATCATGCCAAAAAATAAAAGCTACAATACGTTATACAAACTAAACGACAAAGCCTCCGATACAATATGAATATTTTAAATAATAATCCTGCAAATGAAACCTCATTTTAAAAAAACCATTAAAAGGCTAACCACAAAGATTTGATAGGAGAAAGTTTAAAAAAAAAATTGTGTACAGAGATCTATTTCTGTTTATTTCTATGAAACTTTTACTGACAAATAATATAAACTTTTTTTTAAAAAAAATTTGGCACGTTTCTTTAGTTTAGGGCCTCTGAGGCACTCGTGAGATTTACTCCATGGAATGGCATTACACTAGAATTTTATCAGATAGCAAATTTATAAAATATATCACACGGGGCGCGGACAGACTGGTCTAGCGACTATTTCTTAAAAAAAAAAAAAAAAAAAAAACTACAACAAAATGATAAAATGAAAACTACTCTGAATAAAAGTGGCTAATGGAACCGCGCCTCACAATTTCATACACAAGTTTTGAGTATATAAAGTACTTAACAATAAATACACATTATAAATTAGGCAATATTAAATTAAATATAGAAAAACGAGAACATTGTATATGTACCTAACTAAACTAGAAATGCAAAGTTAACATAGTGTGCATGCATTTATATAAAAAAAACCATAAAAAGGCACCGTTTAAAGTGGAGCTGCCCTCGATTTTTCTCTAATACATATTTATCAAACTCTCGGATAAACCATGCATAGAATGTAAAAACAAAAAAAATTGCTAGCTACAAACTACTCTCTAACAGAATTACCAACAATTTTTAATTCGCGATACACACGTTTCTAACTACCCTCTTTAACTCGTATTTATCTGAAGATAATTTCAGATAAATATTACAGAATAGTAAGGCAAATATAATTTTCCGATAAAGAGGGTAGGTGAGAAAATAGTGTGACTATTCGTAATGAGAAGTATCGCGTTACATTGAAAACAGCGCTCGAATTGAATATAATAGTATAAATAAATGCTAAATAGTTCTACAACGGTCGTGATGAGTTACGAGGGTGGTACATCATCCACATCGGACATCTCTTCGGTGGAACCTTCTTCAGAGTACGATTCCTGAAAGCAAATATACCGCAGTTGGTCGTCTACAATTACCGCGAATCCAGATGTGGACGTGGAGAGTTTTTAGTGAGCCACCTACCTGAGTTTGAGTGAATGTTACAAAGAAATTTGATACATTTCTTTCAAAGAAATCCGCGAAAAATTGTAACGTTTACGGACTTAACGTAGTAAGAGTAACACAAAATTGGATCAAGCGTTTTCAGTCCGGGAATATTGATGTTAAAGATAAAGCTCACTCTGATAAGACCATTATTCAAAAAGTGGACGAAGATAAGACGCTTTAACGCCGAATTTTTGTGCATATTTTTGGAAACCGAAATACCAATTTTTTTGAAATTTTGTGCATTCTCCTTTGCAAGAAGTCATTAGAAGGACCTTAAGTAAAATTTGAGGTCCCTATCACTATGAAGGGTACCTACTTTATAGCATTTAAGTAACACCAGTATTGGTGACTATATTTAACACTAGAAAGACGGAAAAAACAACTAACCTCCAAAGACGGCCAGGGGTCATTTGACCTAACACATTTTTTCTTATATATTCTTAACATATATAAATATGTATATAGTTAGCCATATGGAAAACGATGTATATAGAAATATATAGGTTTTCATTACAACAAATTTGTGTTTATTTCAGAAAAAAAGAATTTATTCGCTATGTACTGATGTCGTACATTCACGACGTACAAACATTTTTGATTGATTGCAAGTTCCACATAACGGTTTTTTTTACATTGGTCAAACATTTTATTAGTTTTATTTTTACGGTGAGTTTGGTAGCAGTAACGCCTATTTCGTGGCTCAGAAGCTGTAGTTTTAACGAAATATCACGTTGCAACCAGGTCTCAGGAGCAGATTCTTCTGATATGTTACTCGCTTCGAGCGCCAATTTCAGAATAAAATTCCTTCTATGCAATCGTTTATTACTTACTTACAGGCATTTGTTGCAGATAAATCTAATGTTATGAAAAACTTGCAAAAGTCATCTTCTAGAAGCAGCTTTGGTACTGTATCTTGCCATTTGGTCCATAACATCAACACCATACTTAGTAGCATTGTAAAACATACAGTTTCGAGGTTTTTCCATAATATTCCACTAATATAATATCACCAAGGTGATATTATATTATTATGAGGTTTATTTCCACAAAACGAATGAATACAGAGTACTTGAATCTGAGATGGTCTTCCTTTATTACTTGGTGACGTAGAATTTCAGCTAATGGTAGATTTCTGTCTGAGCCATCACTAGAACTTGATGCAGGAGTATATGAATGTCTATCTTCAACTTGTAGTAGTACTGCTACATTTTCACCTTCACTTTCCAATTCATCTTCTGGCAAAAAACTGCAAATATGCTAAAGTTTCTTCACTGTGAAGCCGAGCCATTTTCCAGAATAATAAACAGAAAAAATTATAATCTTTCAACGAAAGTACTTAGTGTATTGAAATAATGAAACTATGATAATTAGGGGTGTGTGTAACAAGACCAGTCAATAAAAAAATATTCAGTTACTAACAATATCTGTTGAATGGGTCAAATGACCCTAGCCGTCTTTGTTGGTAAAAGCTGTTTTTACTAATGTTTGGAGGATCATATTGCTATGTAAACACTTTTGTTTTGAAATTAATTGTATTTTATTAAAAGTCACGAGACACGAAGTCATATAAACCAATAGTGATAAAATAATCAACCATGAAAGTTTGAATTGGGGTCAAATGACCCCTTCCGTCTTTCTAGTGTTAAAGTTGAGCGAGCGATACCTAATAAACAGTATGTTATTGAAAAGAATTGTAGAGATCTATATCCCATAATAATCCATCCCAACTTGGGATAAATTTTACACGCAGCGAAGCTTATATATAACGCGAATATAGCAAATAACACAAAAGAGCAGCAAATACTTAAAAATTACAGTCTATTTGTATTCTAAACTAATTTCGAAAATCCATGCCGCATCTGAATTCGGTAGACAAATACAGGAACTATTTAAAAAAAAAACAGGGCTGAATTGAGTGAAGCAAGCGTCAAACTCTACCATGCATGTCACAATCTAAAATATAATCTAGTTTGATTGGCGATAGATGGTTGCAGAATTTATTTTAAGCTAGAAAGATAGTAAGGTGAGAAATATTTCATATTTTACATGACACAATAATTATACTCTACAGCTTTGAATACATTTTAAAGACATTTTCTAAATTAAATTTAATGAGGAATTTAAAATCAAATTCTGTCACTAGAGACGCCACTGAGAGCAAACTTGATTTAAATCATACAGCGTAGAAATTTTTCTTTTTATCGAGTGGCATTGTCTAGGAAAAGCTTTGCCTGAATTCCCCATATGGCAGTGGTTAAAAAGCGAAATAGAATGTGAGTGATGATGCGTTTTAATGTGTAAAAAGTGTAGTAGTCTAGTTAAAACCTAGTATAGTTATTTTACACCTCTTAACAACTTGAATTATTTATTAGTATTTAACAACTACATAAATGCAAATGGAAAAAGAATAAAAACATCTAACTTTACAAATCATTTTACACAAAACGAAATCTGATGCAACTTTATAAACAAAAAGTTAAATAAATTTTTGCATGAAAGGACTCTCGTAAAGGCCCACAAATTAACATCCAATATGGAATTGTTGACTTGAATTCAAATTATTTTTTTATAAAAATATCGATGGAGACGCGATGATGCGCGCACATTTTAAAGTAGAATTCTTTTTATTTATAAATTAGGCAGACAGGCTGACGGTAGATGGCTACCGGCGCCTATAACACAAGCAACGCCACATTTGCTGCAACGATAAGGGATTGGGCAAAGGATTCAGTAGGTGAGGTGTCAGCGAGTCAATGAGTGAGTCAGTGAGTGAGTAATAAACGAGTCGAGCGTACTCACCTCCTCCTCATACTCGTCATCGTCGTCCTCGTCGAGTCCCTCGCCCGTGTAGAGCAAGATGGCGCGCGACACGACCCGCTCGCGAATGTAGTGACCGATCTCAAAGTCGGTGGTCAAGAGTGCCTGCAATTCACCAATATATTCCTTTTATATTATTATCTATATACAAGTTTCCTACTGTTAGTAGACAATTTGAAAATTGAGTAAGTTCTAAAACCATAGATGAATGATTGGTCTCGCTGCGCTCGACTAGATACCCCCATCGTACTTGTAAAATGCGGCATAAAATAGTACGCCGAAATCGGTGTACCCGAGCCAGTCACACTGCAAACTGTCTGTGATGTGTACGTGCCGAAAGTTTTATTAAATTTTAGGCATTATAAAATAACAGTTTGCGTAGTGAAACTGTAAAAATATAATAAAAATGGGTAAAAATTGATAAAAAGTGACGATTTTTTACACACACTACAATAAAAAGTTGCCACATTTTCGGAGCTATTACTTTTGTATAGCGCTCTATCTAGTCGAGCGCAGCGAGACCAATCAAATCTTTGTTCCAAAACATTCAAAAATGTCATTGGTCGCGCGACATTAAAACCAAATCGTCTTTTTGTTATGCATGTTATTTATTGCCATTTCATATGGAAAGTTTTGCAGCTTGCAGCATATGACATCTTCCAAAAAATTTCATCTGTCTTATGGTATCAATGATTTGAAATAAGATAATTATTTAAATAACTGGGGAACCCAGTTTGCAACATAACAAGCAATGTTGGTATATATATGAATGTTGAGTTAGATTGACCAGATGGGACATAGGGGTACCTACACATTTATTATTAAGTATATTAAATTCTCCAACTGCGTCCGGGCGAAACCGGAGCGAGTCAGTCTAGTGTTAAATAAAAAAATCCACTTGTTGGCAAAAAAAAAAACCAAATAGAATTTACCTGAATGTCTGAAGCGGAGGTAGCGTTGGGGTCATCGGGCATGAAGGGCGGGGAAAAAAAGTTGAAGAAGGAATCGGCCTGCACAGACTTGATGACCGTGCGCACGGAACCGCGAGACTTGTGCTTCTGCTTCTTCTTTATGGTCTTTAGGGTCACATTCTTGCCCTTATTCCAATTTATTACGCATCCCTACGTAAAAAAAAAAACAAACACCCATTCAAGCTTCAATTTATCAATCACAATTGCATAATATAAAGTATGTAATCAGTTGGTAGTGCATGTTAATTGAAACATCAAATTGTATCAGAAATGGTGTAGAATGTCATCATCTGTTGGAATTATCTTACTTAACAATACAATTAAACAATAATAGGTGAGATCTTTTGCGCAACCCGTCTGGCGACAG
This sequence comes from Synanthedon tipuliformis, assembly GCA_947623395.1. NCBI lineage: Eukaryota > Metazoa > Arthropoda > Insecta > Lepidoptera > Sesiidae > Synanthedon > Synanthedon tipuliformis. Next base: position 2,825,208 of record OX392428.1, on the reverse strand, counting down.
TGACCACCGCCTTACGATGATTGAGGAACGAATGCCAGAGCCCATTCATTACCACTATCCCTTCATCTTACTATGACTCGTAGTACACTTGCAGCACCTGTAGCGTTGCTCATGTTATAGGCGATGGTATCCACATACCATCAAGCAGACTGTCGGCCTGTCTGTCAACTTTAGCATAAAAAAAAGAGAATCTTTTTTAAATTAAATTAATTCGACATACTTGGCACGAGTATATTTCTGGTCCTTCAAAGTCGAGCGGATTCTCTTCATCGGGCTTGCATTTCATCATGTATTCCTTAGTGAGCACCGTGTTGGTGAAATATTCGTTGGGCGCAAAGTAGAACTCCAATGTGAATCCAATGGGATCTTCGTGCATTTTCACTGGACAAAAAAATAAATACAAATAAATCACAAATTTATATTATGATAAGCATGGGTCGTTTCTATTGTACTCGTTTACATCTTTTATTTAAGATTTAAATCTACCAGTAAACTACATCAAGAATTTAAACATTCTTGAACATATCTTGAAAATATAAAGGTCTTTAAAATAAACTGAATTTGAATGTTATTTCCTGGGCGAAGCCGGGAGCGGTTTTATAATATTAACTGAACCATGACAATAAAAAAACCTCTCACCTTTGATATCTTGCAAACACTTGATGATGGGTTCGTCATGTTCCTGCATCATTTCACACAACATGGACACGTTCCGGAAGATTTGGTACCAGAAGTCCGGTATACCCTTCACATCAGGGTCCATGGGTCTGCAATAAAAACACATCCATCAGCATTTCCGTTCTGATGATGACTAGGATGCAATCATGTGCATGTATGTTCATCAGTTGGTGATGCATGTTAAGTAAATCAATCATGATTTTCAGATGTTAGGTGTATAGGGTGTCATCATAGAATTATTTCAAATTTAGGAATTACTAGCTCCCCTAACAAAAATTGTCAACTTGAAGTACTAGAATACTTACTTATGCAAATTTTCCTATGCCTATTGAGAGCATACTGCATTTCGGAGTCATTTGGGCAGCTAGTCTGGCGGCAGTAACCAACCCCTTATCTAAGAGGACCTTCATGAAATATAACAGCATGTGTGCTTTTGCGTTTCAGTGAGAACTGAGTAATGCCAGAGCCCAATCCCTTGTCCTCAATACTACTGTTGCTTGTGTTATAGGCGACGGTAGCCACATTTCATAAGTAACCGTCAGCCTGTCTGTCGACCTTACATATACTGAAAAACATCAAACTAAAAAGTGGTTCAATTCAGATTGAAAGACTTCTTTTACAGTGTACGAAAAAAAAAAAAAAAAATTAGAAAAAAAACTTACTCAACAGCCTTCTGTTCGTTGGGCTTGTTATCATCAGCGATGGCCGCCTCCTGGACAGCGCGAGCCAATTCGTCTTCCTCGCTCTCGTCGCGCCACGGGTTCAAACATTCCGCGTCAGTGGGCTCGTACTCGCCTTGAACGATTTGGGCGCGCTGAAAACAGTAATGTTACGGTTACGGTTTATCTCTCTCACAAAACGCAAACCACAATTAATTTATAGTTCAACATGTGACTTTAATATTCACAAGTGTGAATCAACCGATCATCATAGAAAAGGACAGAGTACCATTCTAAAAAAAAAAAACTGTTCTCAAAGGATGAAGTTGCATCAGCTTGTAATTATAGGTTTAACTATAATTATCGATTGTAAAGTAATGTAATAATTATTATCAATACTACTTTACTATTAAGTACTTTAAGTTAAGATACTGAAGTTTCCCTAATATAAAATAAAATAAATAAATGAATGTATGTTTATATTATGTATGCTATGTTACTTCTTGTAATTTATATTGATTTTTGCCTTAATACAATTAGTTTATCATTTCCTTTTGGTTTTTAGTTATCTTTTGATATGATATTTGTATTCCAATGATTGATTAAATAAATATAAATTACTAGTGCAAGTTGAAAGTCAAGCCCATTTTCATTTAGAAACCAGTAGAAACAAAAAACTTACTGGCACGACAAAAGTAATTACACTCAAACAATTTTTACTTGGCAAAATAACTAATGAAAATGTCAGTTTACCTTGTCAAACAGTTCTCGATAAAGTTTTTCGTATTTGCACTCGAGTGCATGAACTTCGCTGTAAAACTTGGATTCGATGTCAACAAACTGCTTCTGTAGGCTCCTGAGGGCGCGCACGCGACGTCGCACCTTGGGCGGGAGAGCCGCCAGGGCTTCCAAGTGCATGCGGCTTGTTAGAGCCATCATTTCATTGTGAGTTAAGCCCCTTTAGCAAACAAAAAACATTCAAATTAATGAAAATTTTCAACATTCACACTTTAGATTAATGATTGGTCTCGCTGCGCTCAACTAGATACCGTGCTATCTAAAAACAATAGCTCCGTGAATGCGGCAACTCATTATCGTAGTGTGTGTAAGACATAGTCACTTTTTAGACAGTTTCATTATATTTTTACACAGTTTCACTATGTGAACTGGTATTTTATTATGCTCAAAAAATATTCGGCACGTACACGTCACAAACAGCTTGCAGTGTGACAGGCTCGGGTACGCCAACTTGGACGTAGTATTTGTTGACGCATTCGACAAGTACGCTGGCGATATCTAGTCGAGCACGGCGAGACCAATTATAATCTAAGATTCACAAATTCAATAGCATATGTGAAGCCCTCAAACGCAAGGTTTGTGTACCTACAAATATTAGTAGCAATGTACATAGCAATGAAAACATTCTCAGCTTAATTTATTTTATTTTCATCCACTATTTGATTTAATACGATTTTTTTTATTACAATACAATGAAAGGATAATTTTCATTTCAAGAACACCATTAAAGTAAAATGTTTTTCAAAATTCAGTGTTGCGATTTCGGCGCAGTTCCTATACAACGCTCTGTTAAACCAATAAAATTCCAAGAGATTGGGAGAACACGCTATTAGCAATTGGAGCATGCGATGACTCATTAGTTCAATGGCCTTTGCCCATCTCTTTAACAAATAACACTGAAGAGAGCATTGAAGTATTACATTCAATTTTATCATCATTATTTTATTAATTTCGAGTTGATAACTATCTGATAAAAAGTTGTATGTAAAGCAATTTTACAAAGAAACGTATATTAGATGAAAATTTTTTATTAAAAAAAAAAAACAGCTATAAATATAAAGTTATTGAATAACATTCTTCTCTGTAAGGGTACAAAAACCATCTAGAAATGAGGACTTATGTGTTGTGCAAAACACATAAGTAGAAAAATGTTGCTAAGTTTATTGCTAGTGCAAAAGTTAAATACTAACCCTTTAATAACATTATCCTCTTTTTGGCAGCTTTAATAAAATTTATTTTTTTAATAAAAATGTAAGTAACTGTATGGATATGAAAAATACCTCTAAGAAGTCATGTAATTTAAGTGAGCATGTGATGAATCATATTAATTGTGCAATTCTAAATAAATGAATTAACAGAAAAAATTTCTTTCTCAATTTGTAGTCAGTCAGGTCAGTTATAAAATCTTAATGTAATTTAATTAGTTTATTTTCAAGTTAATAATGTGTGTTAATGTGTAATCACAAGAACCACCAGGATTTCTAATAAATTTCCAATATAAAATTATCAAAAACTATAATAGCAGCAAATAAAATAATTGGTCCTTTCCGGTGCCCATTTATTTTGCAGACATTAAGACAAAGTTGTAAAAAGAGAAGGGATAGTGCTAACTTAAGGGGCAAATTATACTTAATTACTTCTAAGTGAGTTTTTACAGCATAGTGGACCATTTTATGCAATGACATCAGTTAAAAGTTCTTAAGGAATTCAAAATCAAACATACAGGTAGGTGGCTGGAGCTGAAGCTTTGGTCTGACACTACTTAAACCATACAAATTATATAAATGACATCGTTAATTAATAAACTAATGATTTTGGATGTTAGCTTTCATACTAAAGTGAACAAACCACCATAATTATCTTCACAATACTAATTAAAATCCTTACTTTTGTAAATTATGTTGTATAATAATTATCTAACAAAAATTTCATAAACAGGCTATTTGCTAGAGTTAATTTGATTATTAAAAAAAAAATTAATGACTACAAAAAAATTGTATTAAAAAATAAAAACCTATTACTTCATTCAAATTTAATGTAGGTAGTCCTACCTAGGTCCTATCGTGATTTTTTTTCTAAAATATTGATTTTTAGCACACTAAGCTATGGCACATGTAAATTTATTTGTGCATTGAACTGAAATAGGTTAGGTATCAATCAGTGTCAATGCCAAGGTTACATAAGTATAGTATACAGTTTTTTTTATATTAAAAAAAAAGTACTTTACCCTATTGACATTTACATACAATAAATGTTAAATTTTCAGAATAATTTTTACAGAAATAATCGCATTTAATAACAACCGTGAGAATTGGAACTGTCGAGTACTTACGATTTTAATAATTTTTTGGCCAATTCACCGCCACCCAACATCTCGTCATCATCTACAGATTCCACCTCAGAAGTAGCATCACCAGCACGTTCGACTGTACCCATTGCAGTATCTACAATAAAACAATGACAGTTTACTTCGGAGCCACGTTGGTTTCATTTGCCGGCATTGAAAATTTCTACAATTAAACTGACATTTTAGAATATACAAATAATTATGTATTTACAACAAAAATAAAATGTGATTCTAAATAAGATTTAATCATAATCACTAAGTTTAAGAGGAAAACATAATGCGCAGTATGAAAATCTCATTGTGGTTCGACCACATGGCCATTTTATTTCTCATTGTAATAAGTAACTATAAAACATATTGGCTACGAAAGTTTAATTTTAAAATGCTATGTTAACTGTATTTGTGTAAAAATTTGCAATAAGATAGCTTTTATTACGAAAATACAAAATTTTTAACACAAGACATACCTGATTGACGTGATCACTATGGGAGAAAAGAAAAATGGCGTCTGGCCTGAAGACAAAATCAAAGAGCGAGCGAAACAAAAATGCCGAACGAACGAACGAATTACGAACTGGCTGGCTGCCCGGAAATGGGTTTATGAAAAAGTTGCCAGATATGAAATTATTAAAATGTGCACAGAGCTTTGAGTTGATACTGTCATGTATCTACTATTTAGTTTGTGACTATCATCTATATGTAGTGGAGTTGGTGCCACAGGCAACTGCAGGGTAGACTTTCCGTCGCTTTCCGTATATATAATCCGTATTATAAGTTACTCTATGTTTAGTGCGGTGTGTGTGTGTTGTGTGTGACGTGTGTGTGCCTAATTGTTTTTATTTATAGTATTGTATTAGGACTAAAAATCTAGCAGTTTCCTTTCGTGATTGTAAAATAATGATAATTTAGGAAATATTGCTGCGACTTCCAATATGCCGCCTACGATACAGACAAATGAACCGGAACGAGAAAAGCGTCCTCAGAGAACGGCAGAAAGGAGGTTGGTTTTTTATTTATTATAGAATTAAATGTTACAAATTGAATACAACGAAAAGCTTGAATGAATCTTGATTAATTTTTGCTTCTTTACAGATCCGAGCTTGTCACACGTGTTAAATATTGTAACACGCTTCCAGATATACCTTTTGATTTGAAGTTCATTACTTACCCGTTTCCTTCTACTCGTTTCATTCAGTATAATCCAACGTCACTAGAAAAAAGTTATCGTTATGAAGTACTTACTGAACATGATTTGGGAGTGCACATTGACTTAATAAACAGGGATATTTACCAAGGAGATGGTAACGCTGTGTTAGACCCTGCTGATGAAAAACTGTTAGAAGACGATGTCCTTACACCACAGGATTCAAAGAGGTCACGGCATCATGCTAAAAATGTCTCATGGTTGCGTCGTTCTGAATATATTTCCACTGAACAAACTAGATTCCAGCCACAAAGTATGGAAAAGGTATTGCATTTTTATATTTACTTTATGTTTATATTATAATGTTAAAGTATGACTGGCAGTAGACAATCCAATGTTTTTTGCAGTTGCAAGTTTCATGTTTGAATAACTCTAAACCTTCATAATGATGATCAGCCTGTGTGCTGCGTTTTTGCTGCATAAACCTTCATGGAATAGTAATAGCGCTATTTATCATATAAAAGGGCTTTTATAGTGTTTGAAGAATATATACTTGCATACTGAAGACATTGCTTACTGATCCTCTGTAAAAATATTATTGATACCACTAGATTAGGCTGTCCAAATAACAAATTCAGAGAAATGTGCTTCACCACTTAAAAATTATTGTGTTAATTTGCTATTTTCATACTCAATAAGAGTTACATAATTTTGTATCTGTTAGGGCTATAAATATCCAATATAAATTGCAATATTGAGTTTAGTTTATTAGTTTATATAGTCAGGACACATGTGTGGAGAGCTGACAGGTGAACAGACAGTTTAATAAGGGCTTTGGTTCGATGGTGGATCCAGGCTGCTTATGACAAAATTATGGAAAATTATAGGGAAGCAGTGGACATTTTATTGCTGAGATGAGGACAAACAAGATTATGATGATAATGATTAGTTCTATTGTCTAATTTCAGGTTGAAGCAAAAGTTGGATATAACGTCAAAAAGATATTCAGTGAAGAAACCTTGTATATGGATCGTGAAAGTCAAATTAAGGCCATCGAGAAAACATTTGATGATAATAAGATAACAATTGAGAAACATTACAGTAAACCTGGTGTTACACCGGTTGAGGTCATGTCGGTGTTCCCCGACTTTGATATGTGGAAGTATCCGTGTGCTCAGGTCATATTTGACACAGATCCCGCTCCGGCCGATAAGAATATTGCCGGCCAGATTGAAGCTATGTCTCAGGCTATGATAAGGTTAGTTTTGTTTTAATATTTTTTTTTCTTTAAGAAAATTAACAGGAACATTCTACTAATACTATAAATGTGAAAGTTTGTAAGTATGAGAATAGAAAATGAGAAAAGTGCCATAGAGAAATATTTGCATTGCGCGAGGAAGAACGTATGGAGATATCTTCGTCTTAATGTGGCGAAAAAGTTGATTCATTTCTTCATTGATTGACTGTATATTGCTTTAATTTCTTCGCAGAGGTGTGATGGATGAAAGTGGAGAACAGTTCGTCGCTTACTGTCTACCCACGGAAGACACTATACAGAAAAGACGACGCGACATTGCCGAGGGTGTACCCTATATGGACGAAGATACTTACGAGTATAAAATGGCCAGAGAATACAATTGGAACGTCAAGAGTAAAGCGTCTAAGGGTTACGAAGAAAATTACTTTTTGGTAAGTGCTTACAACTTGCCTGCCTAGTGTAAAATATGATATACAATGAGACCAAAAAAAAAGATGGATCAAAGAAAGACCAGGAAAGGATTAGTTAGATGGTCATAGAAGTTAAATGGATTAAGATGGAGGCATTCACCATACAAAGGACCATAATATCACAAGTACTAATGGTGGTATCTTATCAGTTCGACCACAGAATTTGACCACAAACAAAAGAATATATAGTCATATTAACGTGTGTCCTCATCTTGTCGAAATTTCTCATTTTCGGACTTTATAGTCCGAATTTTGTAAGAGTTTATGCTCTTTACAACATCTTTTATAATGCGCACTGCCAAGGTTTGGAACTCCTGAGCTCATATAACCCAAATCTTTTTAAAGTTGGAGTGAATACCTTCTGGGTGAGTTCGCTTCATCATAGGTCTCATCTTCGCTACACGGCTAGGTGTTGGCCAAGAGCAAACCCACATTTAATAAAAAGAAAAGCTTATATTATAGGCTCCTGATTATATTATAGGTTGTCCGCAACCACTGCGTGTACTACAACGAGTTGGAGACGCGCGTGCGACTTTCGAAGCGACGCGCCAGAGCGGGTGCAGCCGCCCAAGCGCTCACGCGACTCGTGGTCACCCACAGGCCTCTCAGCGCGATTGAACATCGCATGCTCAGGCTCAGAGAGAAACAGCTCGAGCCGTCACAGGTGAGTTGTTTCAACGCCCGACGACAAGTATTTTTTGGTATACACCATAATAATCTTGTTTACTGTGCTTACCATTGTAATGTACCATAATAATAACATAATGGGAATTACTATAGATTTTCGTTAAAAAAAAATAGGGTTTTCAAAGTAACCCCGTTAACATTGATCAGCGTCATTTAATTTTTTTAAAATAATATTTTTATTCAAGAAATTGAAAGTATAGACAAAACCGATATTCACATTTTTTTTATTATTTTTTCGCTCGCATATTTTGAGAAAAAAATTCGTTTTAATTCTGAAATTGACCAGTCACCCCATTCTACGGTATAGATTTCTATTTCGGTATCTTAATCATTCGGATTCTCAAAGGAGCGTCACCTAAGGAACTGGTATACCTCCCAACAACCACATTACAGGTTGTATGAAAAATTGTAAGTGTGAAAAATTGTAAGTGAAAAACTTAATTTTCAGGAGGACGATGAAGAGGAAGAGGATGAAGAAGAGGAGGAGGAGGAGGAAGAAAAGCAGGTGGAAAAAGAAAAGGAAAGGTTCGTAATGCGTTTCACTATAAGGTTGCGAGCACAGTGGCAGGTGGAGCGGTAGCGGTGGCGGAGGGCGGAAAACGATCCGCGTGTGTACAGTAGTACCCAACTGATAGGAATGTACCTGCGCAGAGGAGGAATTTTTAAAGCGTGGAAAATCCACACACTTGGCGGCTTTTCCCAGTACCTCTATCGGTCGCCAGCTGGCGCCATGTTAGCGTGTGCCGCTTGCCATCTTACGCGAGTGCGCATTGTATTGTGAACCTTATAGATATTGTGTCTAAGGTTAATTGTAAATTTTCTTCGTTAATCGTGAACATAAAAATAAATACTTTCAGATCGAGGTCTCGTTCTAAATCTGGATCGAAGTCACCGCGAGGTTCAGAGAAGTCTAAAGGTTCGGATCGATCGCGTTCCGGATCAAGGGAGCGGTCCAGATCCAAGTCGAGGAGTAGGTCGCGCTCAGGATCAGGCTCCAGAAAGTCTCGGTCTAGATCTAGGTCTGGATCCGCACAGTCTGCGAGGTATGATGATTGGATATGAAAATTCTATGAAAATAGATGTTTAGTTCAGATTTTTTTTTGTTTTATTTTTGTTATTAACATGTCAAATAATACATTTTCAAAGTAAGTTATTTTTGCCTATGAATATCAAAGCTATTATTATATTATATTAAGCTCGACAGGCAAACTGACTGTCACTAAATCGTAGGTCGCTAAGTGGGTGTTTTTTTTTATTTTTTTTTATTCATTTATTTACAATATAACACACATGGTACATCATTACAGAATAATTCCTAATTCGATGTATCTGTACATTTTGAATAATCATATATACATATAAAATAATTACCTACATAAATTATAAAAATTACAGTTATAAATGTTATAAAGTTATAAAATGTTGATATTTCAGGTCAAGCTCCAGGTCGAAATCGCGATCCAGGTCGAAGTCGCGCTCTAGATCGAAATCGCGCTCCAGATCGAAGTCGCGCTCCAGGTCTGCATCTCGCGCCTCGTCGCGCGCCAGTTCAGCAAGTGGGAAAGGATCCCGCGCGAGTTCAGCTAGCCGCGGCTCCAACACATCCCGCAGGACAAGTAATAAGGTATGTATTTGTTTATTTTGCTGTTATATAAAAGCAGTGTCCAGTACTGCGCTTGTTACGTAAAATCAGATAGGAAGTCAGTCACTTGGGACTTCGCCATGATTCCTTTAAGTAAAAATTTAAAGTTACCTACATTGTAGTAAGTTAAAATTTTAGTAAAAAATAAAGGCTATTTTATTTTATTTTATCCGTACTTCAGTACTATAAGTACTATCCGTCCGTACTATCCTATTTTAATATTATAAATGCGAAAGTTTGTATGGATGTTCGTAACTCTTTCACGCAAAAACTACTGAACCGATCACCATGAAATTTTGCATACACGTTGTCCGGGACTCCAGAAAGGACATAGGGTATCTTTCATCCAGAAAAAAGTACTGCTCCCGAGGGATCATCTAAAATTAAGGAAACTAACTCCTGGCTAAGTGTAATAGCAATAACGATGTCAGTCGATATATTGCTTTTTCAACGCGGACGAAGTCGCTGGCACTAGCTAGGTATTATAAATGCAAAAGTTTGTATGGATGTTTGTAACTCTTTCATGCAAAAACTACTGAACTAATCATGATGAAATTTTGCTTACACGTTGTCCGGGACATCAGAAAGGACATAGGGTAGTTTATATAAATGTAATATGAAATGGCAGGGCTCCCGAGCAAGCTCTCGCGCCAGTTCTCGCGCTTCGTCGCGGGCCTCCAAAGGCTCCGGCTCTAGAGCCAGCTCCAAGGCGAGCTCTAAAGGCTCCAGAGCGAGCTCAAGAGTCAGCTCCAAGGGCTCCAGGAGTGGTTCGGCGAGGTCTAGGAGTCGATCAGCGAGCGATTCTAAACAGGTACTTAATTTTTATTATTTATGAATAGTTACCTTATTATAATGATATAGGATATATTATACAAAAAACAGACAATATAATATGTTTCGACAGTATATGGCTACCTATTCCATTATAGCTAGAACCTTAATCCATAATTTTAATAGTTATTCCATTAGTATTCAAAGATTTTGGCGTCAATCGATTCTGTTATAGTCTTTGCATTTCACGAAGGCGAGTGAGCTTTGCTTGTGGTTGAACGTGTACACGCACATTGCGATAGTGTGCGTGTCTGACGGAGCGGTAAGTTGCGAGCGAGCATTGTAGGATTCTATTTTTTTTTATACTAACCCTACCCTCTTTCGATCTCACGCACACTGTGACACATATACAGACAAGTGTTTACTACAAGTAAATCACACTCGCCTTCGTGAAATGCAAGAACTATACTTATAAAGGATCAATTGAACCCATGGGATCAACTGAGGTTAGAGTACTAGAAACGTCAAAAATTGCCTGAAAGTGAAAGACGACGAAGTGACGACAGTGAAAGAGGCCCTCTCTCAGGTAAGGGCCTCTTTCACCAAGTACAAGTAAAGTGTTGATTAGTTACTTTTAGAAATAATTTTATGTATTATGCTGAACCGAGTGCATCCTTCGATAGGCGATTTTTTATTATTATTTTCTTTTTAATGTTTGGGACTTTTACAGTACAAACAAAGGGATATCAGCTAAATTATTCTCGGTGACAGGTGATTTTAAATGACGGTTAGCCTACTTGCCAGATGGAGAAAGAGGCCCTAATTTTTTTTTAATCGCCCCTTAATATCAAAGGTGTATTTGTGTACATTGTTTTTTAAAATTTATGTATGAAATTTGTTTTAGGGCTCTCGCAGTGGTTCAGCATCGAGCGCTTCATCCCGCCGCAGTGGATCAGATTAGATGTTTTAATTTTAACTTAATAATGACTCTCAATTTGTTTGTAATTGAATGTCCCTTTGCCTTAGTTAAATAAAAAATATAAATTTTATTAATAAATATTTTGTTTTATTTCACTTCTCTAAAACAAGACTTTTCATTGATAGCCACTAAATGAACTAAAGTATATATGACTAGGGTTAATCTTTTCTTTAACCTAGTTATATTATTTTATTATTTATTTCTTTTTTCCCTTTAGTTGCACACAAAAGTGCAAGATACTTTTATGTCAAGGTCGACAGACGGTTCACTTTGATGGTAAGTGGCTACCGTCACCTATGACACAAGCAACGCCACAAGCGCTGCCGACAATAGTAGGATTAGGGAAGTGCTTTAGTGGTCTTTTGTAAAGGGGGTGGTTACTGTCGCCAGACGAGCTGCTCAGACGATTGTGAAACGCAGTATGCCTTGCCACTACTGTCTTAACCCATTTGATACTTTGGACGCATATATGCCTTTAAATAATTAATCTTGACCATATTTAAGCAAGGAATTTAAAAAAAAAACACAATTTAAGCTTTTATAATAACATTATTATTTATTTGTCATAAACTGTATAATAATCTTAAATAAGAGTCCATCACCAAAATATCTGTTTAAAATTTCATTTTAAAAATATTGATTTTTGTCATTGCATCAGTACATATTAGTTTTAAATGCATTTTATAGGTCTTTAAGTATTTAGTATAATATAATAAACTTGTAAATTATAAATAAATGTTAACTATATTATTGTTTCCTACAAAATTTGCATTACATATTATAATTATAATATATTCGTAACTATTATTATTGTGACTTAACTTTTTTGTGATTACAAAATATTAAAATACTTAAAACTTCACTTCATTATTCACACACACACACAAAAGTTAGAATTTAAAATTATTACAAAATTTTTCAAATTTAGTTACCAATTACGTGGTAATAAAAAAATCTATCGAAGTGAATAAGTATTTAAAATAGCCAAAATAGAGGCCCCTAGATCAAGATTAAGAAAAAATCACACATTTAACTCGTTCAAATATTTTCAATAGATTTCTTAAATATTAATAAAATATCTCATTAATTCATTAATTATTATTAAAATTGTGCGGATAAACATTTCTAAGTTCATAGTTAATTTTATAAAATACATTATTCAAAATGGAATGAAAAGGCCAAAAACAAATTGGCCCAACTACTCAACCAATAATGAAATTTTGCATACACGTTGTCAGGAACACGGTAAAGGACATAGGGTACCTTTCATCCAGAAAAAAGCACTGTTCCCTGGGGATCAACTAAAATAAAAATATAAAAACTAACGCCTGGCAAAAGTGTCAAAAGCGATAAACATGTCAGGCGTTATATTGCTTATTTATATTTAATTATTTTTAACGCAAACGACGTCGCGGGCACCAGCTAGTATAGTTAATATACTAGCTGTTTAAAGCTAATTTAAAGCAGACAATGTTTCACTGTAAATTGGTTGACTTATACTCAGCCAATTTACAGCGGAATATTGTCTGCTATCTGCTAATATATGTAAACTCGACAAATAAAGTGCTTTATCACCCTAAGATTGAACATTCTTTGTATGTTGTAGAATGATAAGGTCTGTTTTCCTATGAAAATTCAAAGTGACTATTTCCACTGCCATCTTTATTAGCGATGACAAATTATGTCAATCAGTGATCAATACCTATTTCAAAAATCTAAGCCTTGGCGAATTTTGAAATGAATGGAATTTTTGTAATCGAAACTGATAAAGCACTTTTCTTGTTTGCTTTACATTGGCAGTCTACTATTAAAGATATTTTTGCGGACGTCAATGACAGTCACTTATTTTGTATACATTTTTTTAAAATGTTAAAGTCGACACACTGGCGGACGGACGGTCCATTTGATTTTTGATTTCTACCGTTGCCTTTACTTCACAAGCAACTTCACTGGTATACTACAATTGCTATGTCGCCCATAGTGAGATTGAGGATAAGGGATATTGTTAATTTAATATAAATATATTTTAATATACATTATGAATAATATAATAATTATAACATATATTCATAATATAATATATTTCAATATATTTATATTATAATATATTTATATTATGAAATGATTTGTAAAAAAAAAAAATTGATTAACAGTTAATATACCAAGCAGACAATGTTTCGCTGTATGTTGGCTGACTTTTAAATAATCAGCCGATACACAGCCAATTACATAAAACACATGATATCATTCCAGAAAAACTGGCGACTGGCTTAGTGGCTTAAAAAAATTCATTAGTGCAGCCCGGTACTGTTTCACCTTAATTCTTGGCGAGCTCGTTGGCCACTATTTCCATGTAGTGCTGTGTGAACACGGCCTTATTGTGCATGACGTAACGCAACAGAGTGCCCGATATCGAAGTGAGCTCCTTAGCGAACGCCGACAGACCAACGGGTATCTGTCTCGAGCCTCCTCCACACACGAGGACGACTTTCAAAAATTCAAACACTCTTTGACCTGAAAATATAATATTTTCAATAATGAATAATTGAAAAACACTAAAAATAGATAAACGCATGTAATCGGTTTAATGCCCGGAAAGTAACACTTAACATATTAACAGTATATTATAGTGGGTGGCATGACAAGCAAAGACAACAAAGCATAGACACAACACAACGCACGGTGCCATGGATGCAGTATAGCGGAGACCCACAGACAATTTTATGTTTACTTTTACAACAAATTTATTATAACTTTTCGTATTTTTCTAATCTATACTAATATTACAAAGCTGAAGAGTTTGTTTGTTTGTTTGTTTGAACGCGCTAATCTCGAGGAACTACTGGTTCGAATTGAAAAATTCTTTTTGTGTTGGATAGATCATTTATCGAGGAAGGCTTTAGGCTATATAACATCACGTTGCGACAAATAGGAGCGAAGAAACGGTCGAAAATGTGGAAAAAAACGGGGAAAATTATTCATCTTTGAGGGCTTCCGTTGCGTGCGCTGCGAAAACCGTTCGAGATACCCAAATGATTTCCCAAAATAACTATTCCACGCGGACGAAGTCGCGAGCACCAGCTAGTGTTCCATAAAGTTCCTAGTGTTTTGTATGGCGTGTGAAATCCATTTTTGATACAATATATATATAAAAAAAATTACTTACGAACAATCTGTCTAACTCTATGTTCGGGATCTCTCAGTGAAGTGATTTGGGTCCTTATCAACTCTTTAGTGTCTGCGCTCAACGGATTCTGACTTACATTCTCTAGAAACTGTTCGGTCACCAGTATCACTTCTTCGGCGACCGATGGCAGAACGGATTTCAGTTCTCTGTAGAAAAAACACAATATATTATTACCTATATTAAAAATGTCGTCTGTGTGCGAACAAATTACAAGATTCAAAACCAGGCCTTTTTAACTTGCACATTGGAAGTCAGAATCTGGTAATAAAAATCTTACTGAATTTCAATAATTTCCCGTCAATATTTGAGATTTTAAGTGTAAAAACAAAGATAATTGATTGGTCTCGCTGTGCTCGACTAGATAGAGCGCTATACAAAAGCAACAGCTCTGAAAATGTGGCAACTTTTTATTGTAGTGTGTGTAAAAAATTGTCACTTTTTATCACCTTTTTACACAGTTTTATTATATTTTTGCACAGTTTCACTACGCAAACTGGTATTTTATTATGTCTAAAATTTAATAAAACATTCGGCACGTACACATCACAGACAGTTTGCAGTGTGACTGGCTCGGGTAAGCCGAATTCGGCGTACTATTTTATGCCGCATTTTACAAGTACGACGGCGGTATCTAGTCGAGCGCGGCGAGACCAATCATTTATCTATGTGTAAAAATTTCAAGTCAAGCCTTCGTCGGCTTAGTTTTCGAGTAATACATACACAAACCGACACAAAATTTTTAAGCAATCAATACTTACACGTCACTGGAGGTATTGTCCAGTATAATGTATATCTTCTCCTTGAGATTCTGTTTGTGGGCAGCCGCCGTGGAGCCCTCTCCGCACGAGGGGCTCACAAGCAGCAGTGCTGCCACGCACACCATGCGGTACACCTGAGTACCAAGCTCGGTGAATCTCGGCCCGTCTAGGACCATAGTCTGAAAGATACAACACTTCTTTATAACATCTCACATTAATATATGACGTATTAATAAGAGCGTGTAATGAGCTTTATGGCCGGCTGTCTTATTATCTAACAGCAGACGACTTGCGACCAATTTGCGATAGACGAAAACTTTCTATCAATTTGTGCAAATATCACACTACCTATCACACTAAATCGTGTTTTTGGTATCACGTAACTCGTAACAAAGGTGTGGTTTGCGATGAGGCCTCTTACGGACATTAACTAAGATTAAAGTGCATCATTACTGTATGGCAGCACTCACGATCGCAAATCGTCTGCTGTCTTCTTGTGTTAGATAATAAGGCAGTCATATTATTTCGGTCCAATGATCCAGCGAGTCAATCCGGTCCAGTGCTGGAGTGGATCATATAGTTTACATTATTCAAGTCATTGAATAAGATTAAAGTGTTGAATCTTAAGTGATAGCGTACTAGTAATTTAGTAACTAAACGTGTTTTAACACCAACAAATTAGTGAGTAATTTAGTCAAGCAGCAATTTAGCAAGCGCGGGCTGGCTACTGACTGGCTAAACAAGTTATATATATAAAAGAACCAATCAAAAGAAAAAACAAGGCTATTAGTCTTGTTTGTTATTAGTCGAGTTTAATTAGCTGCCGTAAAATTGTCGTTTGTAAAAACCCACTCACTTGAGTACAGTACCTCTACTATGAGTTATAATGACTGCACTCCCTAGCGAGAGCGTAAAATATTCATATGGAAACTTGTCAATTTGACATTGACAGTTGACAGTTTTTCATATAAATATTTTAACCTCTCGCTAGCGAGTTCGGTTATTGTAAACTCATGGTAAAGGTAGACCGTAAAGCGAACGATTTCTGGGCAGTAGTGAGTAATTTAGATTTTAAAATACTCGTCACTACTCTAAATTACTAAAACAATCCGAATAAGCCTTTACTGCTGTTAAGATGTTAGCTTGTAAAAACGGAATAAAAAAAAATTTACGACTATTTGATGTATGATAATCAACTGTTATTTCAAAATTTTGTTTTTCATGGCGAAGTCGTGGCGCTATAATATGAACTAGCTGGTGCTCGCGACTTCGTCCGCGTGGAATAGTTATTTTGGGAATCATTTGGGTATCACGAACGGTTTTCGCAGCGCACGCAACAGAAGCCCTCAAAGATGAATAATTTTCCCCGTTTTTTTTTCCACATTTTTGACCGTTTCTTCACTCCTATTAGTCGCAACGTGATGTTATATAGCCTAAAGCCTTCCTCGATAAATGATCTATCCAACACAAAAATAATTTTTCAATTCGAACCAGTACTTCCTGAGATTAGCGCGTTCAAACAAACAAACAAACTCTTCAGCTTTATAATATTAGTATAGATATGTTCCGCTTACATTCAACAGTAACAATGCTATTATTGTGACGATCTTAAGCCCTAAACAGAAACACCCACCTCAGGATAATTCTTCGAACCGTCCCACTCCAATAACTCCATGTACGCTTTGGCCAAAGTTTGTGCGGTGACATTTCTTATGACATTGACATCTGTCACAGGCAAACTTAAGTCGGACTTGTCTATGTTCCTCAGTAACCATTCGCGTGTGTATTGCAGGCCGTCTGAAAAATAAATAATTTTAGTCTGCAATGTTTTATATATATATAGGCGACGATAGCCTCTTAACATTAAGAGGACCGTCAGCCTGTCTGTCGACCTCAACATAAAAAAAAATCACTTAGCCACTAATTCAGAAATTTAATTAAGAACATTATACCTTCGGCTATCTTGAGCATTTCATCAAACTTGGCTCTTTCGTAGAGTACACTCTCTTGTTGTACGTGCGGTCGTATCATGGCGATCAAAGTATTCGCCAAATCTAACTTCAGAACCTCTAATGTCTCCAGTATGGCTCGGAATATGTCAACCTGTCAATCATATAGAAATTATATCGTTTAATTTTTTTTTTTGGCTAAGGACACACTATTAAGTGCCAAGCTTTAGAGCTACGCTTGTGTACAAGATAAGCAAAATGGTCATATGACACGGCAGTTGGTTTGGAGACACAAAATTTACTTTTGGCGCCGTCTTTTGGTGTGAACAGAACAAATATCTCACAACACAACGAGTTATAACAGCAGCAATTAGAAGTTCTTCTATTGTAAAGTGTAGTCGCTAGGCGACTCTCACTTGACAACAAACTTGGCACATACTATGGGTCTTGGAATTAAGCGAGACTCTTTATAATGTGGCCTTAGTTAGCTTATGGTTTTCTTCAACGTGGGACGGTTTATCAGGATCAGTTCAATTCAAATTATAAAATTATAACTTTGACAGTATGTATCCGTTCATGAATTACTATTGCAAGGTTTTGAAATTTGAAAATCGGAGCAAGCAAAGATGTGCGACAGAGAAAAGAAGGCAGCAGAATAGCAGCTAGTTTTTTTCTAAATTAATTATATCCATGAGCATATTTTCAACACTTTCTCATAGATAACAATTGATAAAATACAATTTTCGTCCGGTAAACAAGATGGGTGTAGGACTATCTCTTTTCGGATCTTAGACAGACCTTTGATACAAAAAAAAAAGAACCGTACCTGAGGGATCATCTAGAAATATGATTCAAAAGTTTGACAAAGCATAGAAGATTTCAGGCGTTATATTGCTTATATATTTTGTTTTGTCAGACTTTATTTTTATACTTTTCAATGCGGACGAAGTCGCGGGCCCTCGCTAGTAAGGTAATGATATGTGATTCCCAAAAACGAGTTATAACATTCATTTGCCAAAACTTACAGTGTCGGTCATCTTGGTTATGTTCTGTATCATTTCGTCTCTGACAGGAGCGGCCGATTTAGCCATTATATCAATCACGAAGGTTGCATACTTGTTGAAATCTAGACTGTTGTTCTCCGCTTGCTGCTTTATAAAGTCTGCATCTAATACCTCCTCAATCATCTCTCTAATCTTTGTGTGTCGAGGAAGAACTATGGAGAAGAGGCCCTGAAAACATTAGATCTCTTATTACCTGCTGTGTGTGTCAATTAGAACAGCGTAAAGTAAACAGTATCTCCCCAGAATATCATAAATATGAAAGTAACTCTGTCTGTCTGTTACCTTTTCACTCCTAAACTACTCAACCGATCATCATGAAATTTTACATACACGTTATCAGGGATACAGAAAAGGGCATAGGGTACCTTTCATCCAGAAACAAAGTACTGTTCCTAAGGGATCGTCTAAAACATAATAAAAAAACTATCGCCTGGCCTAAGTGTTATAGCAACAAGGATTCAACTGTTATATTCCTTTTATATATTTTAATTTGAAGGAACTGTATCTGAAGGAATTTGCACACCGCTTGTCGGTAGAATATGTGGACATCATCATTTTAAAATTGCAACAACTTGTATACTACATATATTCAGCAAATAAATTGATTTGAATTTGAATTTGAATTTTTCAATGCACACAAAGTCGCCGGCACCAGCTAGTGAGTATATAATAATACTAACGTACAGAAGGATCACTGTCTTTCAATTGAAGGATCAATTATTTTTTAGTGTTATAAAACAAACCTATGTTTCAAGTTTCAGCTTTCTAGACTTAGTATTTTTGTCTGTATGTCGAGTCAGTCAGAACAAACGATTTTATAAGTATAAATTACCTGTTTAACATCCTCCAACAGTACAAGAGCCTGCTTGTAATTAGGAGGATCCGAGTCTAGTTGCTCTCTCAAGATGTCAAAGTAGGCTTTGTGCAATGTTTCCTTTACTAACTTTTGATAGCTGTAAAAAATATCTATATGTGTAAAAAACATTTATATACTTATTTTTACAGTTTAGCATTAATAAATAAAAAAAATATTTCTCACCTATTATCTGGTGGTACAAATGGCTCCAATTTAAAATCTTGATCAACGGCTATTTCATGTGCCAAGGCCATGTTCTGCATGCCGTGAGCCGCATTCATAATTTCCTCCAGAGTGACAAATTTAGGAGGAGAAGCTCCCGTTATCGTTGATCCCCTCACTCTGAACTGGATAGGCTCATTTGCAAAGTAGCTGTTGCCTCTGGAAATTATAAACCAAACATTTATTAAAAGCAATACTTGGTGTAGTAGCCATCTTTCTTTTCACTGTCAAATGAATGTTCTACTATTTGTATGAAGCTATAATTAAACTTATAAAATAACCCTCGACTTTCTATTGAGCACAAACACGCTATGTCTGCTGTAAGTTTTTGAGGAGTTGGGTGCCCTGTATACTACTTGATGCTGCAGCATCAGATCAAGGTTCCCGTGTCATGGAAATACCACCAAAGTGCTTTGGAAGTTTGTGAAATCTCTTTTTCAACTAGATAATGGGCTAATGATGTTCACAGATCCTTGTCTCTAAGATGAAGATCTCTTCATGACTATCTCGATCACATCAGTTTTCAAACAACAAAAAATGGTACAAAATCAGTACACCTGTTTGGGAGCTACAATGCACTTTAATTTCAACTTCTATCATACGTATAACACCCCGTTTTTGCCTCGGGCATTATATCCATTTCACTGTTTAGTAATTATAGCAATTGCAGATATTGGATCGAACTGAAATTAACTGCTTAATTAAGTTTATTGCATTGTCATACTTTATGTAAAAGTTCATGTACACACAGTAAAACATCTTTTTTTGTATTCTTACCATGCAATCAGTCTGTAGACTATGAGCAGATGTGTTGCTAAAACAATATTCCTTTGTTTCAATTATACATATACTAAACACATTGTTTTAGATTTGGTTCGCTACTCATCCATGCAAACATACATAATTATGTCTGGGTAATAGCTATCTATGATAACAATGAATATGGTTAAGAGTTAAAACTGTAAGTAAATAAAGCTTTATTCAAAAATACTCTTAGTAAAAGTAAAGTAACTTGGAGATTTTTCCATCTTCATGTTTATTTGAAAAATTGACAAACTCCATTACATATTTACTCCGTTTCCACAAAAGAAGAAAATTTTCCAAAATGTTTTGAGAGTACTGTTGAATGATATCAAATAAAATTAACAAAAACTTTTGTCGAAATAAATAATTTGTATAAATAATAATTTAAATTATTACAAAATCCAAAATGCTCATTTTGAAAGAAATAATGGGACAAATGAAGATTTTTTTCTTAATTTTCTTTTCTAGTTAATCTATACTCATAATTTTTTTTTGTCTTGTCTATCAATGCACAGTCATTTATAGGCATTGAAACTGTTAAGTCTAGAAAGCTGAACTTTGGAACATAGGTTTATTTTAAAACATTTTTGGAAATTTTAACTCCGTGCGAAGCCGGGGTTGGGTTGCTACTTAAAGATAAACAAAGGCTACCTTGATCCGGTGGGCATAGGTTGCGATTGCGTCCTTCCATCTTTATTTTCTTTATCCGAATTTTGACTCGAACCACTGGGCCTATCGTGTTCGCTCATTGTAACAATCTAGACTGATCGATAAACAAAGAAATACCTATATGACCTCACCCCATATAAGGCAGACGACTTACAAGGCACGACGTGAAAAACTCATATCATCTTAAAACTGAATCATCTGGATTCTTTGACATAACATAACCTAATTATTAACAATTATTCATATATAATTAAATATCAGTTGGGTGATGTAATTGATATAATGTTTATAAACACATTTGATAACAGAAAATGTTATTTTGGAAATGTTATTTTTGGTATTTATCATTTATAAACAGCTGCGTTATTCTTACTTTTTACTTGTCAATTTAATTATGTCATTGGGAGGTCATTGGTAACTTAACTGTCAGTGTCACTCATGTATCACTATTGTCTGTGACAGAGGGATAGACTATAACGGAAAAGTGTCTGTCAGCTGTCAGTAAATAGGAGGCGCTGTACTAGCATTGGGGCGTGGCACTATAGCTATAGACTTTTTTGCCAAGCTATATAACATAATCTACTATTTAGTTTATGCTTTATAATTTTCGCTGGTTTATGAACTAAACTACGGAACCAACCAATCATATCAAACACCAATTCAAATTAAGACGAAACGGTCTTACTACAAAAACATTAAACACACTTTAATCAGGCTTAAAACACGTGTTAAAAAAAACTTTACTACAAAAGAGTGTCTAGGCATTGTTTAGGGTTTAACAATGCTTGAGCATTATTTAAATTTAACCACCGCCATATGCTAGTTTAACGAGTGTCTCTCTAGTTAACGGCCTCTCTTCTCTGACGTATTGTGTCAAATTTCGTTTTGCGTATACTTAATAGTTAATATTAAAGATTTCTTTTGATTTTATAAATGAGTATGGATATTTTAAATTTAATTGACATGGTGGATATGGATTACATGGATAATTTTTGAGATAGAATACATCGTGAGAGAATTAATCCATTCGAATATATAACTTTGGTAACAAGATTATTTATTTAATAAAGGATGATCTACCATGTGATGCTAGAGGTGGATCCTGAAATAAAAATTTTATTTAACAATTTTAACAAATCAAACTTTACATTTGACCACATTTGACAATTACGTCAGTGTTAGTTACGTTCCATTATGCTCAATATTTTTTGGTATTACGAAATTTTATAAATAATCTAACGTATTTGTTGTAATTTATAATTTATTACAATCTTATAATTTGCTGATATCATTAATATAGTCCGTAATAATAGCTTGTGAAAACCAAAATTCATCATTATACGCCTATCAGATCTGCGTAAAATGAAAACGACATGAATGCAGGGCGAGTGACTGAATGAATGTTTGCCAAGGTTGCCATAATTCAATAACATTCACGTACTTTAACACTGTCTACCGAAACTAGCGCTAAATAAGGTTTTGTGGTAGGGACAGTTTAAACGCTCGCTGACCAATGCTTAAATGCTTAATGCTTGTCTAACTAAGCATGTGTTTGAACAGTGCTTACTGAATCTTTTGTAGTAAGACCGTTAGAATGCACTCAAAGTCGCTTTCCGTCGTCTGTCCCTTTGTATGTATGTACTTAGGCTCTTTATATTACGCATACGGATTTTAACGCAGTTTTCACTGATGGAAAAAGCGAAGGTTTTTATATATAATTTGCAAAAAGAAATCCATGCGAAACCGGAGGCGGCTCGCTATAATACAGTAGGTACATGAGGCTATATATACAGTAGAAAAAATACCTACTAAAAATTTCAAATGGTTTTATATAATAATTGTAATTTCATACTAAAAAAAGCAATTGTTGGAGTTTCTTCTCTTCTTAGAACGCCATTTTGTTCTCGAAATTGACTTCAAAAAGTGATGTTATCTTAGATTAATAATTGGTCTCGCTGCGCTCGACTAGATACCGCCGTCGTACTTGTCAAATGCGGGAATAAATACTACGCCGAATTCGGCGTACCCGAGCCAGTCACACTGCAACAAGCTGTCTGTGGTGTGTAGGTACGTGCCGAATGGATTATTAAATTTTGGGCATCATAAAATTCCAGTTAGCGTAGTGAAACTGTGTAAAAATATAATGAAACTGTGTAAAAAGTGACGATGTTTCACATACACTACAATAAAAAGTTGCCGCATTCACGGAGTTATTGTTTTTAGATAGCGCGGTATCTAGTCGAGCGCAGCGAGATATCCCATTTTTAGAAATAACAATTTAATATAGGTACTAAGAAATAGAAAAAGTGAACAAAACACTTTTAATTAAGTATTTTATTATTTACTTACCTACTTTTTAAAGCAAGGTTTAAAAGTTAATTTGAATTGCAGTAAAGTTAGTATAGGTAATAACATAAAATAATAGCAGCTCCGGAGAGTTGGAGACTGCCTTGCGATAGTAAAATTAAAGAAACGTAGAAAGTCAAGAAAGAGGCAATTTAACTTGCTCATAGACAGTACTGGCAACCAATTTACCTACGCAAACATAGTGCCTGCTTTTCGAACTTATATTCCTTTTTCTCGACAAACCAAGTCCATTACGAGCTTGAGAAAATTAGCTCTTGCCCAGCGACTTCTCAAATGCTGTGAATGAGGTTTTATGTTTACCTCTCGGTTTGTTATTATACTTACTTCACCTACCTTCTTACTTATAAGTTAAAGTCAGTTTCAATGTCTGTCTGTCTCACCGAGGATAGTCATTGGTCTGTCTGTACCTACTGCCGCTAATTCCTCCTAAACCACGCAAAGGATTGTGATGCGGTTTTCACTATCAGTTAGATAATTTTTCACTGAAGTTTTATATAATATCTATTCTATCAAAAGCTTTAGTATAAATCAATGAGCGGGTCGCTGCGCTAGTTTGTTGTAAATAATTAGACATCACTGTACTTATCTATACTTAATATTATAAAGCTGAAGAGTTAGTAGCTGAAGCTGAATAAAGCTGAACTACTGGTTCGAATTGAAAAATTCTTTTTGCGTTGGATAGATCGTTTATCGAGGAAGGCTTTAGGCTATATAACATCACGTTGCGACTAATAGGAGCGAAGAAACAGTTGAAAATGTGGAAAAAACGGGGGGAATTATTTATCTTTGAGGGCTTCCGTTGCGTGCGCTGCGAAAACTGTTCGAGATACCCAAATGATTCCCAAAATGACTATTCCACGCGGACGAAGTCGCGAGCACCAGTCCTAAATAATTACGCTCCGAATTGTACCTCTTCATGTGCCTCTTCTATATGATTACATCATTTGTATCTTCCGTCGTTATCCTTACATAGTAGGTATAAATTGGGTCGGTAATATATGTATAATATAATAGGAATAGGTAAGGTGTATGTTAGGCATTATTTATGAAACCTAGGTAGGTACAAAGCAATCGATTGGACATCGATTGATTATTTATTGGCAACGTCAATATAACTACCCACACTAAGTAATCCTCTTTTCACTCCACCGGCGAACTTCAAATAATCTTCGAAACTTTCGAACGTTCAAGAAACAGTTTTACAATTTAAAGAAGGTTAGGTCTATTAAAAATGAAGCAATTGCTCGCAAACAAGTTTGTGTACTTACTTACCTACCATTTACTTATCTTAATCTTAATCTAAAGCCAGCAAAGCAAGCAGTGAATTTCAATCACTATGTTTATGACTGATTAAA
Organism: Synanthedon tipuliformis; assembly: GCA_947623395.1. Taxonomy (NCBI): domain Eukaryota; kingdom Metazoa; phylum Arthropoda; class Insecta; order Lepidoptera; family Sesiidae; genus Synanthedon; species Synanthedon tipuliformis. The sequence goes on along the minus strand of OX392428.1, from coordinate 2,800,544 downwards.
TTTTAAAATGTCTTGGTCACCTTTTCATTACCCAGACACTTATTTTGTAAAAATCAACCCAGCAATCTACGTCAGATTAGTTGCCGGAAGCAGTGTTGGCTCATTTTAGGCCAGTGCTTTTCAACCTGTTCTAGGTGTCCTATCCGTGGACCTATCCTTGGGGGTCCGAGGACTAATGAAAACAATAAATTATGAAGAAAAAATAAAGTGGCGCATTAAATTAATATTACTTAAATAAAATATTGATATTAAATTAAATTAATTCCGAACCTTATTACATCCATGTAGGTAAGTAAAATAGACTTAAATTAATAAATCAAATAAAAATATTAAAGCAGTTTTATTTAATTTATTTACTTAAGCAACAGATTAGCACACTTTGTATTTTAAACATTAGCACTCCAGTGTGCAAGCCAATTAAAGCTGAACACATCATATCTTTGAAATTCATCATTCATTTCGTCAAATCAAATTCAGACACAGAATTCAACCAAAATTAAAAAATCCGAACAAAAAGAATTCAAAAAACCAACAAATCAAATGGTCTAAAAATTATCAAAAAATTCTACCAATCAAAATCAAACCAATAAACCAGTCTTATCTCTAAGGGTTCGCGAGTTACGATGTGCGATAGGGTTCCGGCCTAGGAGAGAGGTTGGGAAGCTCTGGTATAGGCACATTTATCAAAGAACGTAGCGCAATTAATTACTATGCTAAACGTTACTTCGTTCAGA